>JAPXFQ010001152.1:0-4855000 GCA_028564705.1 Apricaphanius iberus
AGACTTTTAATTGTTTTCTGTGGACTACCTGATAATAAAGAGTTACAGTAAACCAGCCTTGAAGTAACAAAAGCATGGACTAGTTTTTCAGCATCACTCCGGGACAGGATGGTTCTAATTTTTGCAATATTCCTAAGGTGAAAAAGAAATCCTAGAGACTTCTTTAATTGTGAGATCTAAATGACATATATTGGTCAAAAATAACACCGAGGTTCTTTGCTTTATTACTGGAGGCTAATTTAATGCCGTCCAGGTGAAGGGGTTGACTAAGTAGTTTCTTTTTCAGAGCTTCTGGTCCAAAGACGACAACTTCTGTTTTATCAGAATTTAGAAGCAAGAAGTTTAGAGTCATCCAAGTTTTTATGTCTTCCAGACATGCCTGTAGTCTACCTAACTGATTGGATTCATCAGGATTTATGGATAGATATAGCTGTGTATCATCTGCGTAACTATGGAAATTTATCCCATGCTGCCTAATTATTTTACCAATAGGAAGCATATATATAGTAAAGAGAATCGGCCCAAGCACTGAACCCTGTGGTACTCCGCAAGTAACTATTGAGGTTGAGGAAGATCTATTGTTTACCTGAACAAACTGAAATCTGTTAGACAAATAAGATTTAAACCAACCTAGTGCTGTTCCTATTATACCGACACTTTGAAGCCTTTCTATGAGAATATTGTGGTCAACAGTGTCAAAGGCAGCACTGAGATCTAACAGAACCAGAATGGTCACCAGTCCATTGTCTGAGGCTATGAGAATATCATTAGTAACCTTCACCACAGTGCTGTTATCTGGTGTGCAACTATTTTCTCAAGAATTTTAGATAAGAAGGGAAGATTAGATATCGGTCTATAGTTAATTAAGTCGTTTTGATCAAGAGAGGGTTTCTTAAGTAGAGGTTTAATTACAGCAATCTTAAACTCCTGTGGTACATATCCATTGACTAAGGATAGATTCATTATATTTAAAATTGGAGCAGCGATCAGAGGGAAAACTTATTTTAAGAGTTTAGTTGGGATTGGGTCTAAAACGCAAGTTGAAGGTTTAGATGAAGCTAATAATTTTAGTACATCAGAAAGTTCGGCTGCATTAAAGCAGTTTAAGCATATATTAGGTTCAACCATTTTTGAGGCTGCCTCATTAACTAAGGAGGAAGCAAGCATATTGGGAAGGTTCCCAATTATCTTATTCTTTATGGAGTCTATTTTATTTATAAAGAATTGCATGAAGTCGTCACTGCTTAGAGCTTGGGGAATGGTTGGCTCGATAGAGCTATGATCCTGTGTGAGTTTGGCAACTGTATTAAAAAGAAACCTAGGATTATTTTTATTCTCCTCGATTAAAGATGAATAATATGCTGTTCTAGCTGTGTGAAGGCTCTTTTTATATAGCAATAAACTATTTTTCCATATTAAAAAGGAATCATGTAAATGCGTGGAGCGCCATTTTCTCTCTAGTTTTCTAACATTCTGCTTTAGGGTACGTAGCTCTAAATTAAACCAGGGAGTTAATCTTCTATGGCTAGCCACCTTCCTTTTCAAGGGGGCAACTTTGTCTATTGCCCGACGCAGGGAGGAATTAACGCTATGAACTAAAATGTCAAGTTGTGAGGGGTCACGAGTTAAATCACTGTTTTCTGTTCTGCATTTATAAACTGAGGAAATTAAAGTTGGAAGAGCTTCTTTAAAATTTGCTACAGCGTTGTCTGATAACGTTCTGGTATAATGAAGTTTTCTTTCAGGTTTGATATGATCCATTAGAGTAAGTTTAAAAGTGATAAGGAAATGATCAGACAGGATAGGGTTATGTGGAAAGACTGTTATTTCTTCACAGTCAATGCCATAAGTCAGCACAAGATCTAAAGTGTGGTGACAAGGATGTGTTGGTCCCTGCACATTTTGAGTAAAGCCTATTGAGTCTAGGATAGTGTTAAAAGCTGTATTTAGACTATCACTTTCATTATCAACATGAATATTGAAGTCTCCGACTATAATGACTTTATCAGTGTTTAAAACTAAGTCAGATAGAAAATCTGAAATCTGATCTAAAAATTGAGAATAAGGTCCTGGTGGACGATATAAGACACAAAAAAAAGTGGCTTTACTGCTTTGTTATGTGTATGAGGAAAGCTAAAAACTAGATGCTCAAAGGAACTGTAATTATTATTTTTTTGGAGATTAATTAGTAAATCGGAATGAAAGATAGTTGCTACTCCACCTCCTCGACCAGTACTTCGAGGGACACTAAAGTTTAAGTAGCTAGGGGGAGTTGACTCATTTATTGTGACATGGTCCTCTTCCTGCAACCATGTCTCTGCAAGACAAAACAAATCAATATTATTTTCACAAATTAAGTCATTTACTAAGAGTGTTTTTGAGGGGAGAGATCTTATGTTTAGTAAACCACATTTAATTGATTTGTTTTTATGTTCAGTCCGAGTTTTATTTATCTTTATGAGATTTTTATACTTTGCTCTAGTAGCATTAACTTTTAATTCATTAGTTTTGGGTAGTGGCCGGGAAACTATCTCTATAGGGTAGTGGGTGGGTGGCAGTCCCTGTTCCTTGACCTGGGCGACTCTGGGTTGTCACGGCTTTGGGGAACTATGATATACCCTATCAATGTTCCTGGAAAGAAGCGAAGCTCCGTCCTCGGTGGGATGGATGCCGTCTCTACGTAACAGTCCAGGTTTTCCCCAGAAGGCCCCCCAGTTATCAATGTAGCCCACATCGTTTTCTGGACACCACCTTGACAACCAAAGGTGAAACGACAGCACACGGCTGTACATGTCATCGCTAGTACGATCAGGCAGGGGACCAGAAAAAATTACAGAGTCAGACATTATTATACTATACTATTATCCTGTCGCCTTCATTACCTATGACACCTTTGTCATAGGTAATGTGCAAATGTCAGCAAGTAAGGGAAACCACCTGCATAACAGAGCACCCAGGTTTTGAGCCCATTCCTCTAAATCCTTTTGTGCTGCAGGCAGTTCATGGTACCTTGCTATGGAGGTGTGGCCGAGACCTGCTGTTGACGGTAATCAAAGCCTATGTCAGAATTTCGAGCTGAGCTGTTAGCAATGCATGATCCAATTCAAGTGAATTCCAGTGTAGGGTAATTTTTTAACCAGCTGAGGGCACTAAACTAATGGTTTTTGGCACAAAATTGATATGTTCACTAAAATGTACTAAAACATAACCTATGTTCCTTACTTGGAAAGAGACATCTGCACCGAGACCTACAGTGAAAAAAGACATCTATGAAGGTTTGAACTTTGAGAATATTAAAGGTCACATTCACTGAAAATAATAAAAAACATTTTTTTTCAGTACAATTAGTCACTCTATGTTATATAAGCAGGCTGCATGTTAATATTTTCTCCAAACACAATTTTAATCAAGCTGACGATCACTTACAAAGAGTTTATATGGAAAAATTCACCCGGTTTTAAAAAAAGCCCTCTACTGACATGTAAGATGCAAGGTACCGCCCGGTGCCATCTAACTCAGTGGCGCTGGCAACGCAGGTGGTCAGGTGGCATAGCTCTATCTGTAGCTGTGAGAACCTAAAAGTTAGCAACTCTACAACACTGCAGAACACGTTTGGTATTTGTGGGGATAACACACCAGCGCTACATTTTTTTAGTGACTTCACTGCTATGGTACTTTGCCTCAAAGCTGTATTTAAAAACAGGATCTGCACCAAAAGATGGAACACCAGCTCCAACATAAGTAAAAAATAAATTGTTCACCTAATGTTTTACTTTTCAAGTATTGTGTTCAAACGGGCCATGACAATGAATTGTACTGCCTAGGCTAAAAAGCTAATATCTGTGACCACGTCCACCCAGAGATGTCATTTGTTTTAATATCGTCAAAAGTACAATTCAAACCACATAGTATAATATCGGTAGCTGAATCCACAGCCAATTAAATTTCCCTGTCTACGGAGCTTGCCGTGAGCTCTCCCTAGTTGTTAGCGGTATGTGTGTGTGTGTGTGTGTGTGTGTATGTGGTGGGGGGAGGCGGCGCTGGTTCAGAACAGACTATTAGCTCAAATCAGACGAGACAACTCCCTGAATTTAAGCAAATCGGTAAGCAAAGGGAAATAAATTATCAAGGATTAACTCAGTAGCAAAGAGGGAATAGCATGGCACCAAATACCTGTCTAAATGGTTGGTGTATGGCCTACTGAACACCGTAGCTCTGGTGCCGTAGTCCTCCTGCGGCCAGTCGCACGTTGAAATCTGGTCTAGTTTGGTAATGCTGCCTAAAATGGATGGTAAACTCCATCTAATGCTAAAAACTGGCACGATGTTGTCACGTTACTGATTTTAGTAAACAGAGACAGCCGACCTGCATGCTCGCACACACATGGGTGTGGGGACATTGGTGAGGACGGACATATCTTAAGCAGAGGTTATCATCATCATTAGTTAGTTGTTCACAGGAGCTTACCAGAAACATTTATATTATGTTCATTAATCAATGCTTGTGTGTAGTGAATGTGTAATTCTTAGTTTATTCTACTAGATCCGAACTATTGGTTTGGTTCTGTACAGTTTGTCGTTTTTGTTTTGTATTACTGTTTCTCTGCCGTCCGGCAGAGGTGGAGGACTGGGATGTTTTCTTGTGTTCTTTGTTTGCCTCCCTGTCTTGTGTCGTCGGTTCGCGCCTCTGCTGGTCCGGTTTCTTTTCTTCACCTTCTTCCTTTCTTCCTTCTTGTCTCAGTTTAATGTCCATGACGTCAGGAAATTGAACCCACAGTAATCACTAATAAAGATTTTTCATACATATACATCAAGTGGCGTACTACAGCGAAGCTGTAATATGGTAAATGTAATGTAATTTGGTAAATGTTTAATGTGTAAAGTAAACTTTAAGTTAGGCCATCAGAGATAAGTTGATTGGTCCAGCCACACTGTGTTAAAAACTTATAAATGTATCATCAAATGTTGAACATTGAACAGTTCCTCTGATCATATATTTTAAAATTGTTTTCAGGAGAACCAATTATATGCTCCTTTGAAATATATTAAACATTAAACCTAAAATGTGACAATGAATCACTCAATGAGTTGATTGATTTCAGTGATCCAATGAAAATTTGTCTCAGGAGAAGTCTTGGTTATATCAGAAGATGCACAAAATCATAAATTAATGGTAGCCTTCTTCTTCATAATGTCAAAATGTCCCTCCTGTGAAGGTGTGCAAGAGTCATTCTTGGTTCTTAATGCCATAATGGTCACAGGGTGAAATGGATTGTGAAATACAGATGACATAGATACTGTTAAAAATCCTGAGCTACAATTCAGCTGGGAAACTTTCACCTCCACATAACCTGGACCTGCAGTGTCAGACACTGATTAGCTTTCAAATGAATTATGTACTTGAAAATTCCCCTTTATCCTCTTCCCTGATAAAACTGCAACATATATGAGAGTGTCTTCACAATAGGTTCATTCACATATGTTTGATAAAATTTGCACACTAATTTTTTCTCTAAGGGCTGGGTAATTGGAGTCAGAGGTGGAAAGAATGCTAAAATATTCTACTCAAGTAAAAATACTACTACTGTGATGAAAGTTTAGTCTAGCACAAGAAAATTACCAGTTTAAAACGTAGTAGTAGCTTATTCAAAATTTACTATTACTATTTTACAGCAATCACTCCTGAATAGTGCAAAAGACAGTGGGACATCAAAGTAGTTGCTTTTTCATATTTTTGTAAAAGTGTAATTGTAGGTTAACTACAAATTTCTAATTCAAAATGGGTAACAGTGATAAGTGCAGTGACTGGTGGGTGGGGATGCTGGGTTCGGTTGCCTCCCAGCCATCGGGCGGTACTAGCAAGGCTGGAGGGTGTCGGCCTGGGGGGTTGGCCGCCTGGGGCTTCGGTCTGCTCACGTGCCCGGCGCGGCATGTCCGGGGTATCCGAGTTGGTGCTGCTCGGTTGGTGCTTGGGGCCTCTCTTGTTGACGGGGAGGCTTTTACCATCTAGCACAGGCGTTCTCCCGAACGGGGTGTGCTTGGGACGGGGGGTGGGGGGTATAGGTGGTGGACGGGGGGAGGGTGGCCTAAACTCAGCCTGGGTGTCTAATGTCCTGTGTTTTGTTAGTAGTTTGAATGTTGGGAGGGATTTAGGCTTTAGTATTGTTTTTATAATCAATGCTTGTGTGTAGTGAATGTCTAATTCTTAATTTTTATTACTGGATCCGAACTATTGGTGTGGTTCTGTTCAGTTCATTGTTTTTGTTTGTTTTGTTTTACCGCTTCTCTGCCATCCGGCAGAGGCGGAGGACTGGGATGTTTTCTTGTGTTCTTTGTTTGCCTCCCTGTCTTGTGCCGTCAGTTTGCGTCTCTGCTGGTGCGGTTTCTTATCTTCACCTTCTTCCTTTCTTCCTTCTTGTCTCGGTTTCGTGTCCATGACTTCAGGAAATTGAACCCTCAGTAATCACTGATAAAGATTTTTTAATACATATACATCAAGTGGAGTGTTACAGCAAAGCTGTAATACTCTGCTTGGGAAAGTAAATCTGTTGGGCTTGTACTTGGTACTCAGACACCAATTCTGAGTGGCAAACTGCTAGACAGGACAAGTAATAAAAAAAAAAAAAAATAAATAAATAAAAAAGATAAGTGCGGTGACTTTCCTCAAATGACCCAAAGAAGACAAAACTGTCGGGTACCATCACAACAAAAATGTATGACATTTAAGACAAAACTATGCCATTTTTAATGAGACTTGGCTAAACTAATAAACTTAAAAGTTTCAAATAATTATTGCTGCTGCTAAACATTTCCATTTTCTCAACATTCCATGTCCTAATGCACTTCTAGATTACTGTTTCTTTGTGTCTATCCTTAGTGTTACTGTCTGAACACCTTGTTAAAGTTCTCCTTCACTGGTGTTTTTATTATTTTTTCAGTGTTCTCTGGTATGAAAGAATCCCGTCTGAGTCGGTTTCTGTCAAAACATTAATAAATTCACAGTTTATAGCAGTTCATTGTAGGAGTGGGTGTGGAGATTAAACAATATGTGGGGGGCTTGCTCAGCAAGATTAATTATATGCAAGTTTATGTCTTTTGATTGGCTAACTTCAACACTACTCTTACACTGTCTCTGTTTACTAAAATCAGTTACATGAGTCAAAAATGATGCCATTATTTATGCTGTGTTTACAGCATACATTTTTTACCACTCAGTTTAGGCAACATAACCTAAGAAGACTGGACTCCGACGTGCTAGTGGCTGCAGCAGGACTCCACTATTGCAGCTAGAGTCTTAAGGACAACACACGCCAGAGGCAGGCAGGTACTCGGCGCAACAGTCTCCTTCCGTGCTACTGAGTTACTCCTTGGTAATTTTTTGTCCTCCGCTTAGCAGTATGCTTAAATCCATTTTCCAGTTGTCTTGTCTGATTAGAGCTAATAGTATGTTCAGAACAAGCGCCGCTGCAGCCACATCCTCCCCACACACATACACCGCTAACGAGAAGGGAGAGCTCACGGCTACATACTGTAGACAGGGAGATTTAACGAGTGGCGGATTCAGCTGATGATATTATAATTCATGATTCGAAGAATAGGTTTTTGAGGATAGTCCAAAAAAATAGCATCTCGGGTTGGATGTGGTCAGATATATTAGCTGTTAGCTGAGGTAATACATTTCATTGTTATGGCACGTTTTAATACAATACTTGAAAAGTAAAACACTGGGTTAAAACTAAAACATTACCTACAGCCTGTGAGCTGGTATTCCACCGTTGTGACGGTACAGATCCTTCTTTTAAGTTCCACCTCAAGGCAAAGCCTTTACTGTAAGGTCTGTAGCCTGTAGCAGCCGCAAGAGGCTTGGCTTTCACGTTGCCAAAAACAACGTTCCCGTGGGCGGTCCAAAGCTAGGTAGGCGAGGCCATGATTGCCAAGTAAGCATTACGATGTATGGCTGTGGGGCTTTTTCAAACTCAGGCGTTTTCTGGTCTCTTTAATTCATTTAACTGATTCAGGGAGTTTGTGTAAATTTTTTATATGCAGCATGCTATCAAAACATAGAAAGACTGATTCTAATAAAAAAATATCTGTGTTTTAAAGATTTTCAGTGAATGAGAACTTTAAAGGTTGTATATGGAACATTTTCATAAAAATCTAGATAAAAAAATACATCCACAGGAAATCCAAATGAAAGTACATTTCCTTAAAAATATACTAATTAAAAATGAAATATAATAAAATGTACATTTAAATCCACCAGCCAATAGCGATCGAGGGTTAAGAGTTGAGAGATACGTTCTCTATGATCCAACTATGTGTTTGGTACAGTTCGGCTCGCACTGGGAAGGATGATGGAGTCAGCAAGTCAAACAGCTGTTTTAGAGACCCAGAGATATTGTTATGTGTCTCAGGAGAGGAGTGACCGCAGAAGAACAGAAACAAGAGTAGTCTTAGGTAAAGCCTACATTAGATGGACCCATATAAAACATTTCCACAGCATCAAACACACACAAAAAAGGCAACTTTCCTCCAGTTAGCAAGTGAATTTACGTGCTAACTCACTAGCTAACTAGGGTAACCTTAGCTGTCAATTAAACTCCACTGGGATACATTCTTCACTAGACATAGTTCATGTTCATCACTGGGTGTATCAGCAGCGAAACAGGCAACCCAACAGCTGGAAAATGTTTTTATTGGCATAACTACAACCTAGATAAAATAGATGTCGGTAACATCCTCATGTTCCATATCCAACCTTTACTTTTGAGCAGCTTTTTAAAGTTTTTAGAGTTTATCCTTGCTTCGCATTAAAGTATGTTTGTATTGATAAATTAAAATATCAAACATCCTAAAAGGTCAACAGGAGGATTTTTTTTTAAATCTACATATTCTTAATCACTCCAAAAATCTGAACAATTCGGCCAACATTAATAGCCTATATACATACTTGACAGACAATGATAAAACAATAAAATGTAATTTATTTGCGAATTACCACTCCCAACCTTGGACACGCTTTACACCCCAGACAGAATGTCAAAAGTGGACAGGCCAGTGAAAAAGAAGACCTTCACCGCGTCATTCACTAATGTCTTTGATAAAACTGAACACAGCCTTTTATTAAACTATAACTTTACTGTGACAGCAGTGTAGTTTAACTGACCTTTTAAGTGTTTTTGCAGGTTTTATGTGGAGTTTCTAAAAGCTGCGACCTTGGTCTATGGCTAAACACATGATACTGAAGCTGAAGGGGTCGCTTACATATATGGCCAGGTGTTAACATAATTTTCTTTGAGTTTCATTCTATTCTACACGGTCTCTTTGTTTACTGGATCCATAACGATATCAGATGGTTCCATCTTTATTCTTATTAGCAGCATATGTCATAGCCATCATACATTGCAGTATTTCAGTGCACATTATTTTTAATCATATTCATTAGTTGTTGTTTTTCTTCACAATGACATAGATAATACTAAATGTAGAGAAGTACAATACTTAAAAAAACATACTTAGGTAAAAGTAAAATTACAGACTTTGAAAACGAGTGTAAAAGTACAATTACACAAAAAAACTACTCATTTACAATAACAGTAAGTTACAGTAATTACAGTAAATAAACTTAATTTGTTACTTTCCACTTCTGATTGGGGACTACATAAGCTGAATCTTAGCGCCTGATTTATCAACAGTGTGCTTGTTAACACCGGCGCAGACTGCACAGCGTCGCAAAAACAGGCTGATCCATCAACACGGCGCAGAGAGCATTGCGCCTGTAACACCCGCAGTAAGATGAACACGATCCATTTTGCGCTTTTGCCCTTGATGAATATGTTATCATGGCATTTCTGTAAGAAGAAGCAAAATATTGTGAGGAAAATAGGCAAATAGGTAGGCGCTCCAGGCGCAGTGTGATTTACTAAGCATAAAAATGTTTGCCCCGGCTATTTTAGCGTCTATTTTTAGCACTTCTAAAAATAATGTCTTAATTTTGCGCTTCCACATTCAACATAAGTTTATTATTGACAAACAAAATATGTCATTCATACACATAATAACCTAAGAGTAATTAACTCTCTAATGGCCATAAACCTGACAGTTACTGTATGTAAGCATCATAACTCACGGTTCTCTCATCACGTCTCCACCTGGTGAAGATGCGCTAAGTGCAGGCTGCATTTTGATAGCAGGGGCCCCTGGGGACTGAGTATTTAAAGGGCCCCATTGCCAAAAAAAAGTAGTATAATTTAAACCTGATTTAAAAAAATCTTTTAAACCACATTCTTATAAAAATTGTGTAACTCCCTTGCCTAGGTCCTGCTTGAGCTCACCATACCAGGCCAGGACTACAATTCAGATTTTTTTCAAAACTTGATCACAAAAACTCACTCATAGCCGTTGATTTTTCTTTCTTGTCTCACTTCTCACTTGTCTCTGGAGGCTCTTTCAGTTCTTTGTTTCACAGCTCTCCAGTCCTGCCCTTATGTGTCTTTGCCTGTCTTCCTCATATTTTCTTATTCTGTCTTGTTTAAAATTGTGCAATCAGTTTAAGCAAACTTGTGTATTACTTTAAAGCATTTGATCATAAATGCAAAGTAAAAAAATGTTTTTCCTTTTACATATTCATGTTCATGTTCATATACATATTCATGTGATTAATGAAACTTTATCAGTCTCTCAGAGCTCCTTTGTCTCCCTTCCTTTCTGTTTCTCATAACTAGATAATTTGATAATTGATAGGTAAAACTGAGCGAATATTAAACAACATTGTTTATTTCCAACTTTGTAAGACATTGTAAATATTGATTAGACATACAGCAATAATAATATCAAACATCACTTTTGGCACAAATTTTTGGATCGCTGCATCCATTTCACTCTGTTCTCCTCCATGATGTGCTGCCCAGCCTTTCTGTCTATCTCTTTGTGTGTTCACTAAGAAAATGACCAAACTGACATAAGCTCCATAATGCCAACAAAGTTACCAGTGTGTGCTTATCCCAGTAATTCACTGTCACCACAGAATACCAGACTTGTCACCTAAAAAATGAATGAGAACTGTGACTCTCCTGAACTGCTCCCACCAGTACTACAGCTCCACCTCCAGCTGCTCCAGTTTAACTTTCTGTTAATACCAGTGGCTGCTGTTGATGCAATAATCGGAGATGTTCGGTCACACCCATTTCGGACGTTTTTAATCAGAGAACCCACTAATAAACTATATTGAATGCACTCCAAATGGGATGCAGGTGAAACAACAGATATTATTCTACCTGTGCTCGGTGAACATGTGATCCAATCTGAAGAAACTTTTTCTCCAAACACCATAGCAGATTTTTAATAAGAGAGTACTTTACTGGTCAAACCTCGCCACAGGATGAAGATGGATTATCTGGTAGCGCAATCCTAAAAAAGCAGCAGCTTCACCGTCAATCAGACCCAATTGCACCTTAAGAACTATGCAACTCTGTTAGGTAAAATAAAAATAGCGTGGATCTTTTTGGTTGTCTCCACCAGCCCTGATCTCTGCAATATTTGAAAATTGAAAACTTTTCTTCCCCCCTCTTAAACTGCTCAAGAGGACCCCCAGTAGGCATGGGCCCCCCCAGTGGGCTTGTGAATCTCATGGATTCGCATTAGTTTCCCCCGTAGTGGTTAATGTTCCTGGAGTCCAATTAATAAAATGTATTAATCATATACAATACCACAATGATAATTGGCATTATATATCACATTTAAAAACAAATTTAGATTACATATTTTCAAGGTTAATTTTTTTTCTACCACAACTTCACGTTCAACAGATGCCATGATAAAGTGTGCTGCATTTCAACAACATTAGTAGAATATGGACATTTTAGCAACTTATTCATTGCATGCTGAAGTTTTAATCAGTCTAACCCTGCAATACGATGTGTGCATGCAGCAGAGAGCAGCGCATGTACACCGCATGAATTACATTTATTAATAACGAAAAACCGAATAAAAAAAAATCTAGCCTAAGAGTAATTCATTCTGTAATAGCCAAAGAATTGATACATATGTTGCCCCCCCCCCCCTTTTTGTTTGTGCCAAAGACGCATCATGAATCCATGCGCATATTCCTCCTCTCTCTAGCCGTGGTGCAGCTCACATTAGCTGCCGCAAACTCCTAATTTTTTTAGTGCTGCACGCAATTTCTCGCTCATTATCAGGAATCTTGATGAATCAGGCCCTTAATGTTTTAACCTCTTTAACAGTTACACCCAGGGCAATATCTAAATTTATGTAAAGCAATAATACCTACACAATTTTTTATTCACAAAGTACTTTAGAGTTTATAGATTTCAGAAGCCTGTTAAAAAAACAAACACACAAAAAAAACAGAAATCTTTATGTATATTTTTTAAGAAACTTGTGAACGGATATCCAGCATGTTTGACTCAAGTCATACAGTTTCAATGGGATATATTAATTTGCACCTCAGTAAGTAGAACCCTTTCCTTGCATAAGGAAAGTCCTGATCTCCAATTTCAGTCTGGGAAGATTTTTTTTTTTTTTTACGGAGTTAGTATTTTCTCCAGATACTCCAGCTCCCAGTAACTGAAAAAAGAAAGCAATGAGCTGTTGCGATTATTAATGATAATAATTTTTGATTCAGCTAAAGGTATGAGACAGGAATTCCGAGTTAGTCATCTTCACCACACCTGACCTCTTCTGATGTATCGCCTTTAGGACATCACAAGCTTTACTCCTTTAAACACATTGTTTAGTAAAAAGGTTAAATTGTGAGTGTTTGACATTTTCTTCAGATGCAAGCGAATAAGACGGATTGGCAGGCTTCTTCCGAAGGCCTATTTTCTTTTCACAAATACTCAGATTCTAGAAGCAGGCAGTGTTGGGCAAGTTACTTTTATAAAGTAACTAGTTATAGTTACTAGTTTCTTCTTACAAAAAGTAACTAAGTTAGTTACTTAGTTACAAATTATAAAAACAACTAGTTACTTCAGAAAGTAACTATTGAGTTACTTTCAAGAAAATTTTTTATTTTTTAAATGTGACCCCACTTCCATCCCTCTTTAACGGAACTTAAAATATGTGTGCATATTGAATTATTTATGTTAAATCTGAATAGTATAATGAAATGGACACTTAATACAATACATTATTAACAAACAATGTAAGCCAATTTAAACTATTTTAATTTTGCTGTTGGACAGTGAGTCTAGTTTCCAATCAAATGCCATATAACGTATGTAGATATTATGTTTATTTTGTGGATCGATACAAATAACACAACAGATGTTTTGAAACTTTTGATATTTACTGCCCCTCAATCGGCCAACTGGGCAAAATTAAATTATGCTTGTTAAGTACTATACCAACAATAAATAACAAACATAAATACACTATTTGTAGTGCAAATAAAACAAAAAAAAACTTCAGAAAATTGGTAGATATACTTCAAGTATGTTCTTCCTCGAAAAAGTAGATATGAGGTGCTATCAGTGTAACTGAAAAGTGCCATGTATAGCAAAACTAAGGAATCCAAATATAAACAGGTAATACATAAAACAAAAATTAAATCTCTTTCTCTCTACGATGCTCAGCCAACGTCGTAAATGCTTTCAAACACACTGTCGTAAAAACGTACTCCCCCCTTGATATGAGCAACCCAGCTGATCAGTTGCCAACCCATCGGAGCAAAGGAACCGGCAATCAAAACTACCAGCTATCAGTTATGTCTACAGAGGTAAGTAAAGTAAGTTTCTTACTTACGTGTGGCATCGCTAGCCGGGTTTCGTTAGCCTGCCTCGTTGACTGTTTATATAATGCTGGGAGGCTTGCCGTAAACTGATCCTGCTTCACGCAATGTCTGAGCAAGACTAAAGGACACCTTGCAAGTGGGATATTCTTCTTACAGGCAGCGGGGGGAAGAGTCTTCATTCGCCTGGATGATTAATTAACATGAAAACGTTACCTGATGTCTCTTTAACTGACTCGCTTGTGTTTGTTTTGTGTTTGACTAAGCATGCTTTCGAACACCCGCCCAACTCTACTTCTGATTGGCTTAACATGAAATTTTACTCAACCTCAACCAATCGTCAATATTTCACCGCTTGTATCGCGCACTGCACTAAACAAGGAATGAATAACAAAGTATTTCCCTCTCAGCTCAAACATCCAGTTGGTGATGAAAAAACAACTTTATATAAGTACCGCGCCGCAATTTTTGGCAGTAACGGTAACGGCGTTATTAAGATGCGAATAGTAATCAATTAGATTACTCGTTACAGAGAAAAGCAACGCCGTTAGTAACGGCATTACTTATAACGGCGTTATTCCCATCACTGGAAGCAGGAAACAACGCAAGCATTAAAGGATGTAGAGGGATATGAGATCTCTAAGTAGAGGGTTCGTCTTATTGCAAACAGGTGAGTGATTGACCCACTGCTTCAAGGTGTGTAGGAACATAAGATAGGAGATGGTTCTATCTGAGAACCATACCCACAGTAAACGTATACACCAGCCCTCACACACACACACAACAAACTTCAATAAAAGGTTGGAGGGATGGTTGTGGTATGACCAGCACAAGCGAGGCTTAACACTTTCATCATTTTCCCTGAGCAGAGCACTGCATAGAGAATAAAATCTTTTCATGATATTTTTCTTCTACAGTTGCTGTTTGTTTTAATTTGCAGAGGTATCTCAGTGAGTTGGACCGTCAAGATAATTCCAATTCTACACTCCACTTAAAAAGTTAAAACTTGTATCCATGAATTACTCACAGAGTTATGTTTTAAAGACTTTTTCTCATGATTTTGGTAATTATGGCTGATAAAAACCCCAAAGTGTGTTCCTTAAACACATAAATGTTACATAACACGAATACGAAACAATATAAAGGAGATTTGTGGGCCGACTGATTTGTACATGCATGTAGTGCACAGAATACACAATCTAAACTTGGTCGGGGATCCTTCTTCATGAATTACTGCATCAGCACAGCATGGTATAGAAGCGATCAGTCCCTGATCACGCTGAGATGTTCAGAAAGTTTAAGTTGCTTTAATAGTGGCCTTCCGCCGGTCTGCGTTGTTGGCTGTGGTGTCCCTCATCTTCCTCCTAACAACACTCCAACTTTTCTCACTGGGGTTTAGGTCAGGCCAGGTTGCTGACCAGCTGAGTACAGCAATACCATGGTTATTAATTCATGAGTATGTTATTGGTACTTTTGGCAGTGTAAGCAGATGCTGAGTTCTGCTGGGTAATTGGATTTGGCACTTCCATAAAGCTTCTCAGCAGAAAGAAGAAAGAACTGGTCTAAATTTAGATGGCTGTGCTGACTCTGGACTTGGTGAAACAAAGTGCACCAGCACCAGCAGATGATAGGGCTTCCCAAATCATCTATGAGTGTTAAAACCTCACACTGGATCTCCACAATCTTGGATCATGTGCCTACCCACGCTTCTTCACAACTCTCAAGGTTAAATTTTTTTAATGAAATGCCAAGACCTTTGTTAAGCAGCTGCATTCAATGTCTTGTGGATCTTGCCCAAACTCTTCTATGGTTCCTTAAACATTCTTTCGAGGCTGCTGTCCTTGTTGCTCATTCAGTTTTTTTTCTGTCAGAGGCTTTCCTTCCTCTCAGCTATCCAGATTTGGATTCCGGACAATGTGCTGTCAGCTCCTTTGGCAATGATCTTTGTGACTTACTCTTCCTGTCTGCTGACTGGCAGTCAAGTCAGAAATCTTTTCCATGATTGGGTTGGCCAAACATAGCTTTTCTGAATGAAAAAACAAAACAGAACAAAAAACTATTAGCCTTATGTAATATACATTTTTAAGTAACTGTATTTTTTTTGTCATTAGCCAAACTCATCAAAATTAAAATGTTAAAATTAGTTGAATTCTGTCAATAAAGTTAAAAATATTCTTATTCAGATTAACTGAAAAGATCATGATCAAATGATTACACCACATGGATCAATATTTTTTCTTAAATAGCTGTTATCGCATGCTTCAAACTGCGCACTGTAGCAGTGGATGACCTATCTTGCCTCTACAATAAAGCTGTAGGACCATCCATCCATCCATCCATCAGTCCATCCATCCATCATTATGTAAAATATGCTTCTAACTGGCTGATATAATGTAAATGTTAAGGATTTAAGTATTTCTTAAGTTTGACTTTGCATTCGCAAAGAGGTTTCCATTTATGGCTTCTGAAAAAAAAAAAATCGCCTCCAGTTTCCACAACTGATACAACGGAGCAAAAAATAATGAAGAGAGTGCAACAATATCTGAATTGGGAGAGTTTTTTTTGTCTTATTTTACTTCTACTGCAGCCTCGGGGTCTACTGTCATGAACCCCCAAACTGCTGGTAGAAATTGATTTTCAGGGGAAAAGCTGTTTTGTTTTAATAATTTAAATAGGAAAAGGGTAATAATACAATTATGCGCCTAAAGAGAATTTTGTATACCGACTGGTTCAAAAGAAACAGGGGACTAAATGCTGCATTGTAGGTGATGTTTCTCTCTAAAAGTGGTGGAGCGAATACCCAAAAACCACTGGATTTTTGGATAAGCTAATGGTTAGCACCTGAAAAAGCTCTCCTACTTGAATCCTATATCACATGTGTTTAAATTAGTTTTAATAACTCTGTTTAACTATAGCCCTCTTCTCTGTCAGCAAACAAAAACCCTCCAATGTGGACAAAGTAATTTGTTCAATTCTTTATGAGCACTGGGAGGGAATGTAGACTGCTGGAGACTATAGGCTTATGATAAATGGAATAAGCTGAATGCATTTCCATTTAGAAGAGACAGATTCAAGTAGACAATTCAATAACATAAACCCTCAGAGACAGACTTCGGTGGAACTCGAGCCTCCATTAATAGAGCAGGTTGGCGTCCTTGAAGCAATTATAAAGAAACACAATTGTTATGGTCATACCTGAGCATCATGAAGTGATAAGGAGATGTGGAATATGCTGGTAGAATGGAAATGTGTTCTTCAAGGTTACACAAGAACATTAAGTAAAACAGCTGAAGGAGTGAAAGGCAGTTGTAACTAAGTAGACTTGAAAGGAATTTGGGATTATCAAGGTGAACCCCCATGCAGGGAGTAGAGTATAATTGCGTGTCATTAAAATGCAATTGAATGCCAGATCATAAGCACACATTGTTGATAAGTGAACTCAGTTCATGTTGTCCTGTTTAATGGCTCCTGTGACACTGATAAAACGTGTGCAGTTCACAAAGAATTAATTAGCACATTTAGCTTTGGGCCATGTTAAAAACCAGAGATGGTAGGAGAAAAATAAGGCATCAAAATGCTACTCATTCTGTCTCCAGACAACGTTTATAAGCTTTTCAAAGAGGAACATTTAAACCTCAGCTCAACTTATTCAGTGTATGCCTCTTATCAGTTGTCCTGCACACAGTGCAAGAAAGATAGGCTACTTTGAATGGGAGTAAAGCCTGCCATTTTTACTGTCTAGCACAGAATTGATCAACTAATAAGGAACAGAAACACAAAAATCTTTATCGAAACAATAACTAGACCATTTCAATTAATACTGTGGCAAAGAAAGTGAGATGAAGGCTTTTGGTCTGTGTATCTGAGGAAATGTAAGCAATTTTCTGTCCCCTAATAACTATCTGCTTGCTGATCAATTTAGTTCAATTCAAAAATACTTTATTGATCCCAGAGGGAAATTAAGTGTTGTTGTAGCTCATTACTAATTCATTTTTCAAGAAGTTGTTGTAGACCATGATGGCTGTGGGGAGAAAGGATTTCCAGTAGCAGTCTGTGTTGCAGCGAAACTAAGGAAGCCTCCGATTGAAGATACTCTGTTGCTGTAGGATAGTCTCATGAAGAGGATGCTCAGGGTTGTCCATAATCTTTTTTAATTTTATGAAGAATCCTTATTTTTTTAATCACTCTTTAATTTTAATGGGTTGATTTTTATTCCTATATTTTAACTGATTCTCTTTTTAACTGTTTTTAATCTACATTCTTTTGTATAAATTTGTTCTTTATACGCTCTATTTGTATTGATGGATTCTTATGTTTTATTTGTTTTTAAATTAAATGTTATTTTATTTTATTAAATTTTATTTTATGCTTCAGTTACCAAATGCATTTCTTTGGTGACGATCTGTTTTGATTCTCATATTTTTGTCGTGTATTTGGTTTCGTTGCCACTGAATCATGCAAAGCACCTCGAATTGCCTTGTGTTAAAAGTGTGCTATATAAATAAAATTGCCTTGCCTTGCCCTTCTTTGCATCATTATCTCCAGTTGTTCCACGGGTGTCCCCAGAACAGATCCAGCCTTCTTTATCAGGTTGTTGAGCCGTTTTAAGTCCCTTAATTGCTCTGATGCTGCTACCCCAACAGATGATGGACTGAGAGATAACACTGTCCACCACAGACTTGTGGAAGATTAGCAGAATCTTGCCTTTGGCAATCATCATGCATTGGTTTACTGGCTGGCATCCTGGAGATTCCAATGTGCTATCAGTCACTATCTCATTTTTTCAGCAACAAGACATGAGTTGACTTTTTAAACAGTGAAATAATATCAACTAGCATTGACATCTATTGTTGAGGTTCTATAATCAAAATCTGTATACACAGGGTTAGTTTGGGATTTGATAAATTACTACCAGCAGCTGATATCTTACCTGCAGCAGATACTTTAACTCTCTTGGTTTCCTCATTTAGTATAAACCCAAAATTTATTGGTTTTGAAAGATTAAGTAAACAGCTTGTCTGAGAGGGGCAAGAGCGAGGACTTCTACCATCCCAAAGAAACAACTAGTGCTCCTTTAAAATAACCCATTGTTAATGGATTCATTATTTCCTAAACTGTGCTTTGATAGCCATACTTTCACATAACCATAAATTTAATTAATCTAAATAACTGGGTCAAATTAATTGAACAACCCATCAGGTATATTGTGATATGATGGCACATTTATAATGTATATTATTAATTATTATTTAATTATAATTAAATACATAAATAATAAATAATTGTATAATTAAATAATTATAAATATACCATTTTTTATTATTAATAATTAGGTTAAATTTACTTTCTGCATTTCTCTCATGAAGTTCTCTTTCCTCTCAAGATCTTTATTCACCCTCTCCCTAAACTTCCTGGACCTTTCCTTGGTGATCATCTCAGCCTCTTCCTTTCAACAAAAACTACCTTTAACAAAATGGAAAAGGAAGATTTGAACTGACGGACGATCCAAATGATACCGTCCATTAACATCCATTCTTTTTTTAGACTCGGATATCTCTTTTGCATATAAAAAAAAATCAAAAATTTTAAAAATACATTTTTCATATTACATGTTTGCTTTCACTATGGTAAGGTTCATGATAGAAGTAAAGGAAAAATAATAAGCGAAACTGACTTCATGTTGTACTATAGGACAGTGCGATGCACCAGTGGGAATTTTTAAAGTTAATGCTAGTTTGCGGCCTGCATATATGAGAGACATTCTTCATCCTGAGTAACAGTGTTAAGGTTTACATTATTTCCAATGATCAATCAATCAATATTCATAAAAATATTCAGATCAATACTTAAATTGCGTTGTACCAAAGGACTACCAAAGACAACCAGTTCCAACACTGCATGGAAATAGCAATATTATAAAAAATATTTGAGACAGAACGGAACTTGTGTGTAGTCCATGTGTTCCAGTTATGTCTTCTGTCCTTCCTGATTCTGGAAGTAACCCTGTCAGTAATGGGGTGGTCACATAAATGGCTCTTTTATAATTCAGAATGGTGTTGCTCCAGGAGGACACTAGTTTTGTGGACAAAATGTAATGTGTCATAATAACTCTACTTAGGGATTTTAACACTTATAACCTCTAGATTCATTAACTAAATACGTGTATGACATGCATTCAACTATTTTAATGTATTTAGATTAAATTTTCATCAAATTAGAATGGTTTTAAGATAAGTAATGCTACGCAGGACAGTTGCACCGGTGGACCAATGCCATATTCAAAACAGAATATTTGCATAGTTGAAGAACAATACTCATTGTTTGCAGATGGATTAGATGTAGAAGAATGAGAGTGCATTTTAAAAAATGAATTTTAATGAAATATCACTGGGAACATAAAAAACCAACCATATATATGTATAGATAGGTACATAGATAGCACACCCCGTGGCTACGCACATGCACAGATAATATCGCAACATAGATTTGAGGCCGTATCACACACCTTTGTCTTGAGTCTTTATTTTGTATTACATAGATTCAACATTTCATTTCTACATACAGGAAAGCAGCCTCATAATGAACCAGAATTTTCTTTTTGCCTCATATATATGATGATGCTTTGTTTCAAGACTTTTTCTTCTTGGAGCAAACAGAGCTGATCAAAAAAGCTCTAGTTTGGTCCCATCAGTCCAACAGACATTCTCAGAACAACTTTGGGGCTTATCATCATGCATCTTTGTGAACTACAGTCCGTTTTTTGTGTTTTTCTATCAGCAGTGGAACCTTCCTGGATTAGTTCAAAATGCACAAGATGATATGATCAGAAAGAGACATACCTCCACATTAGAGTTAATCTTGAAATATTTTGGATAGTTTCTTTTGCTCCTTTTACTACCATCCACACTGTCTGTTGCATCAACCTGGAGTTGTCTTTATTTTCATTTTATATTCTGGGAGGTTGGCCACAGTTCCATGAACCTTATCCATCTTATTTCTGGGGGTATTGGTTTGAGACTGATTTTGTTTGCAACTCTTCAAAAGACACCCGAAGCTGTATTGAAGCATTTTTTGTTTCTAATTGTTTAGTGAAATGTGTTTTTTTCAGAAGGAACTGATTTGCTGTTAAACTAAATCTCTTCTATTTTATTTGTTTCGATAGTTCAAATTAAATTAATACCTTGTTTGCTGTGTTTGTAGCTATGTTTATAACATCTAAATGGAAGTAGAATTTATCATATTTTCCCACCTATCACATGATATGATATCCATAGTCTTATGTCTGCAGTCCTCAGAAAGCTCTCTTTGCTCTACTTCATCCATGTTCATTTGGTAGCGAAAATGATACAAAACAACATTTTTGTATTCTTCTAATTGACTAATTGGGGGAGCTGGTGCATATCTCAATGGTCATTGGGTAAGAAGCAGGATACACTCTTGACAGGTCATCAGTCCATCAATGAACAACGCAGGGTGTGTCCGAATTCAGGGGCTGGATCCTTCGAAGGACCTGGTCTACTCGGTCTACATGGGCTGGGTCCTTTGTCAGCCGGGTAGACTGGATGTTAACAGCTGTGAATTTGGACGGTCTTGCATTCAGTTGAATTCCCGCCCCCACTTCGTCAAACGTCCTGCCGCCTAGCAACCGCGATCACGGTAAACCAGCTGGTAAAGCAAGAAATATTCCCCAGTATTTTATTCACCTTTTTTACTCTAGAGGAGCAACAAGTGTTACTGTCTGTGCCATGTTTTATATTTCTGGCTGAGAGGTCATCATATCAAGATGAAGTCATTTTATTTAATCCAGGTTCCAACTTAAGATCGCTACTTTCATAAACATTTATGCAATTGAATGACTAGTGATCACATGTAAAAATTTGTAATATTACATTTTTTAGATTTGTGAACTGTAAAATTATATACATATATATATATATATATATATATTAACAAAACTGCAGGTCATTACACTTTTCTCCACAGCTGCCTCTGGGGATGATCTTGAAGATGAAGCTGCTGGAGGTCTGTGGGGCTGTCTGGTTGGAAAAACTTGTCTTTAGAGCACGTCGACTCTCTCCGCAGACCAACCTGTATGATGTTCCCCTTGTCAACCAGAAAATATGAAAATATATCTGTATTGAGCTAATACAGCAACACTGCCTGTTTGTTTTAATTAAGCTTAAATAGGTCATTTATACACTTATAAATAACTTCACAATTGCTTATCCTAATACCAATATATGTTATGTAATTTTAAATTGTTCAGCATAAGCTTCTTTAAAAACACAAATACAACTTTTAATGAAATGACTTCATGATATTTAATATTTTTAGAAATTCATTTATTCACAACCATCAAACACCTAAATAAAAAACGTGACAAAAACATGAATGAAAAAACAAACAGTCCATCCATCCAGTGCCTGCTCTCCTCTCCAGTCTCCCTTTGCTGCTTCATGTCCTAAACAAGAAATCAATAAACATAGTTAACAAAAAAGAGCAACACAACAGCCTTTATGAAATGTATATTTATTGAAGTGATCAGTCATAAATTATGTTATTTGCACTGTTGCAAATGTACATACAGTAGGTTTATTTTTTGCTCTCAATTTTTTTTCCGGCAAGGGATTAATTTCTCCTGCAGAAGATCTTCTCCTAAATTTTCCTCATTAGATAGAAGCGAACAGTCATATTTATGGACTGCAGGAAGCTGAGTACCTGGGGGGAACCCATCTATGCAAGTGGGGAGCACATGAACTCCATGCAGGAAGACCCCAGGCCAGGATTTGAACCAAGGACCTTGTTGTTGCTCAGCAACAGTCCTAACAACTCTTCCCCTGTACAGCCAGCAAGAAAACTAGCAACAAAAGTTAACCTCTACAAGACAGGAACCTACTTAGAAAGCCAGCATTTCACCAACACTTGAGAGTTTGTGATGAACTGGAATTTTAAGCTTTCATTTTGCATACAACTGAAGTAAGTCTGCATTCAAGTAATGTTCTCTGCTCTTCAATCAAATAAGCAGCAACACAGACTCTAAAGCCACTGAAAACAAGGATACAACACTACAGAGGGCAGATTCCTCCACAGTTTGTTGTTTCATGACTTTGGGCTAATGCAAACATCTGTGGAAAATATTAGGATCTAAAACTGAGCCAATTATGAGAGAAAAACACAGCCCTTGGTCAGTCTTCCTTGGCCCTCTTCTGGTTAGCTGTTGATGACTGTGACTTGTTTCCATCTTTCTCCCTCCTGCAGGCGCGTTTGGCAGTGCCTAGTCCAAGGACGAGGTTTTGAAGAGTTACAGCAGCAATAAAAAGCCAAACTGACTGACTCATGTTGTTTATAAAAGATTCTATGCAGCAGTGGGTGTGAGGAGGTGGACCTCTTTGTGTGTGTGTGCGTTCCTAGTGTTTAATCTCTTGCAGCTATTTAATGTAAAAATATTCATATTCATACATATACATATATCTCTATATCTATATCTATATATTTATAGCTATATCCTCCAAGCTGATAGGGTTTTTTAAGGCTCTTTTCTCTATGTACAGTAGGTGGTTTAATCTAGGAAGGAGGAGGCAATTATATCTGATTGGATTCAGATAAAAGGCTTAGCTAAATGGGTATGTGCCAGGTCTGTTTTTGTACTGTGACTTCTTGTTCAGAGTCATCAACACCGCATTAAAATGACAGCAGTGTTTTAGATAGCAAAACCACTATATTGATGACAAATATCATGAACATGTAAAACATGCTTCAACCATATGACAACAGCCGTGGCTTCGACATAGCATTATTGAATTGTTTATACACCACATCAACACCATACTTGATCGGCTGTTTATACCTTGATTGATGGCCCACAGCATACATTGCTGGGCGCCGCTGTGTTTCGTGTGTTGCATCACCTGGGGGGAGAGGGTGGGGTGATGGGAATACAAGTTGTGTGTTTGGGCTCCTCTTGTCTTGTGGTTAGCTTTGGGGGTTGTATGGAGTTGTCGATTGCTCATTCTTTCTACATGCTAGCTACTGATTTTTGAGTTGTTCTTCCGGCATGGTGGTGGGAGGTGCTTGGGGTTTCTGTATTGTAGTCACGGTCAGCCCTGCGTTGGGCTTCTGTGGTCTGGGGGTCCTTTGGATGTCTAACCCCCTATTTATATCAGGCGACTCAGTCACTGTAGCAAATAGAAACCATTATAGTCTATAGAATGGTTCACACCTGGAAAATAAACTTATACATACATTGGTATTTTGTTTTATTTTAAAAAGAACCTACAGTAACTGTAGCTTCCTCCTGTTCTTTATAAAGCATATTTCAGAGGTAAAAGTAATAAGTTAAATGGGACATCACTATAAATTCTAGTTGTAGGTTTAGATAATGCCATGCTATATAATATATCATTAACGACATGTTTAGGTTTTGAGACAAAACTAAGACAATACTTTTTTTATTTATTTAACACACAACGCAGGTTGTCTCAGGAGGAACCAGGAGCGGAGTACCCGGTACTGAATCCAGGCTGGGAACAGGTAAGTGAGACCTTAGAAATCAGGTAACTGTAGTGAGAAATACTGTCAAGCGATGGTCCTTACTGGTTGTTTGATGAGGAGAAGCTTGGCAAAGGGTAAGTAGAACTTTGTGGACTGTGGTTGGCTGAAGGTCGGTATGTGGATACTGACAGTCTTTGTTGTTTGTTGCATGGGGAGAACCTGATAGGAATCCAAGTGATGATCCGGAGTGATGGTAAGTGACAACTCAATGTGAGTTTCAATAACCATCCAGATGGAGGTGAGATCAAGTTTTTCTTCTTGCAGGAGGAGATGGTGGGACAGGCAGGCGAGCAGCGAGATAACAGAGGAGGAACTGGTGAGTGTGGAGGTAATTACCAGGTGGGGAGGTGCAGAGGCTGACCAGAGAGGAATCTAGAATGCTGGAGAGGCTCTGGTTCAGAGGGTTATACAGGGAGAAAGCAGAGGTAAGACACAATTCAACAACAGAAAGTAGAACTTTCAACACAGAAACTCATTAGACCGTCTGGCCATATACCACGCTAGAGACGAGAACCGTCTGGAGTCAGCTTGCTGGAGCCGCTCCCCTTTTAAGCTGTACATTGATGAGAACCAACAAGGAACACTTGGTGGCTGCTTCCTGCCACGCCCTGCAGAGAAGGTTGGAGAACAGGCAAACACACCTACTCTCCACCACACAGCCACATAATCCTAACAATCAATGTGTATGTGATGAGTTGATTTACTTTGCTGACATTTGCTTTAATTAGCCTTATCAAAACATAGTTAATGTAGAGAGGAGAACACGGCACGCTCTCACAGTTTAGGTACCACACACATTTTTACCATGAAGTATGAGCAGTTCTAGATAGGGGTCAACGGGGGCAGGGGCACCTATTGAACTGGTCCTGGCCTCTGTCATGATCCATGTACTGAAGAAATATTCCAAAATCAATTTCTTATGATGATATACTCTAGCACAAAAACTGTAACTATCGGATTCCTCTGAAAATCATGTTTTACCTTCACAGTTTTTCTTTAACCCTAAATAAAAATTTAAATGTTGCCCTTTTAGCTTCAGCTGTATTGAGATATGATCACACTTTTCTTCTGCAGCGTGGCTCTGTGGCCTGTGGTTCACTTAATATATTAAATTATGAAATATTGCTGTTATATCTTTCTTCATTTCATTCTTTTGCTCTTCGGCTCGATGAAAAAAACAATTTTACTACCATTTCAAATTCTCAATCACTATTTAAAGATTTGAAAGCCTGGAACCATCTCCATTTTGTTTAAGGTTTTTACACCATTAAACCTCGAAAAAAGACAAAAAAACAAAGGTATATGATATTCTGGAAAGAAAGTCTAAATTTAGCGTCAAAGTTAATTTTCATTATGTTTCACGAATCTAGTTCAAGTGCTGTCTATAATCCAATGTAAATTAGATGACATCTTCTAAACCTGAAACAAGATGAGCAGGGTTTACAGTAGGTATGGGTCAGTATATGTGTGTTAAAAGACAACGTGAATCCATTATCGCTATCAGGAAGCAGCTGCCAGGAAACATCTGACAGTTGTTATCTAACAGCAGAAAGGGCAGATTTTTTGTGACAAAAAGAGACACATGGATGAATCAAAAACAACATCTCCTCTGTTGATCACAAAAGCCAAAGTAATAAAGTATTTATAACAACACAAACACAATGAACAGTCTGGCACATTTTCTTTACATGTCATTAAAAACACACAACTGGATGAGTAGGTTTTGTCCTGTCTGACTCGATCCGCTGACATTTCTTTGTTTGTGTCAGCCTGCAGTCAAAGTGCACACAGCTTTCATTCTCTGCCTGTCAGCATACCAAACTCAGTTATTCCCTGCAAACTCAGATATAACGCTTCCAATGAAGAAGCAATTTCACACCAATTAAAAGCTTCAACAACAGAATATGCAATCCAGTTTTGCAGAGCAGCCTGCAGCCTTGACAACGTGATACGAGTCTTGTCGTTAGCTAAGTATGGTGATCATAACAGCTATGTCATTTTTTTCATAAAAAGAAGTTGCATAATGGGAAGGATTCACATCTAGAGAGGGGAGAAGTGTCAATAGAATAGAGAGTATCTTTGTAAGTGCAGAGGGAATTAAATTCAAAATACTACGAGAAACATTTCTCAACGAGATAATTTAATCTGCACAGCACCTGTTTGCCCCTATCGTGTTTTAGTTACCAATTTGGCTTAATACTAATGAGGAGTAGGTTCACAAATATCAACAAAAATAATAGTATTGATTTCCTAAACTATTACAAAGTGCGCAAGAAATATATTCTTGCTTCTCTTACAATCAAACAATGTTCCACATCCTCACACAGATAACATTACAATGCCTTATAGAGGTGGTCACATCTCTCACACTTTGATTGGTAAACTGATTTTTCAGAAGTCACCTAATCAGTAAAAATATCACCTGTGTTGAATTAAATGTCAGTGTAACTTCTACTGAAGTCCTATAGGAGGAACATCATGACAACTAAAACAGAAAGGTCAGGGAGAAAGTTGTGGAAATGCATACTTCCTTCTTCACCATGCAGGTTTCCATTGCTGCTAGAGTTCAGCAATCCGTTCTCAGTCTGCCACCTTGAGAGGACACAAGTGACTTTCAGAACACAGCCACATATGCAAAGGAAGCCTAGAACAGATTTCATGTCCTCAACTTTCATGGAATCTCCCAGAACTGTGAATTTGAAAGTCTTTTATTATTATCTTCTTTTGTCCTGCCATGAGCTATGTATATTATTATTCATATTATAAAGCTGTAAACACGCATACCTTGATATTCATGCGTTGTTACATGAATATCTCTGGTGAACATTTCTGATACGATTCTGCAACAACAGCAAATGGTATAGCCTGACGTCTTCCAACGTAGGCTATACTTTGACAGATGTTATCTACAAGGTTTAAAAATTTTACCTTTGCACTGTGAAATGTTAAAAGTCCTGGTTGATTGATGACATTGTACATTGTGTGTTAAAGTTAAGATGAAAACATAGTTAAGGTGCTTGAGTGGCCCTGTCAAAGTTCACACCAAAATTAAATTGAGATTCTGAGTTAGGACTTGAAAATTGACTTTTAAAGATGCTCTCTATCCAATCAAACACCATTAGAATATTTTAAGGACCTTTTATTTATTTTAAAGAGTAGAAAGAACAAAACAACATATGCAGATGTGCAAAGCTAGATCACAAATATTACCCAAATGATTTGCAATTGCAAATACACAGAAAGGTTGAACTAAGCATGGGGGCTTAAAACACATGCATGTCTCAACTGTCAGATTTTTAAAATCTTTTCTCACATTCCTTTATTTCACAGTGATGCACTTTTTTATTAGTCTATGCCATATCAACTGTTTAGAATTGTCTTTGTCTAATGAAAGCACTTCACATGTCTCACCCTAAAGGACTGAGTTTGAATTGTAAATAATAATGTTAATGAGAGGACAGAACCAGATTTACAAAAAGTTGGTTGTTGAGAAAACCTCATCATGCCAAATGAAACCTCAATTCAGTTTTGTGGTGTTTTGCTTGTTAAATGAATCACAGAGTAGAATGCCATTTGCTGCTGTGAAATGACCAGATGCTTTTTAATTATAAAAAGATAAAACCTCAAATTTTAAGAAGACTTTTCCATGACTGTTTGACATGTTTGCTAGTCAGCATCTGTCATTTTCTCAGGCATCAATGACACAAAAACTGGTAAGGTTTAAAAATACTTTTATTAATTTTCGCCAGCAGGAAAGGTCCTCTTATCAGATCTCTCCTCCTGTTAAACCTGTAACAAGGGAGTTTCTCTGTGGGAATTGGATTATTGATGGTTTTCTCATTTGAATAATTTTGCAATAAGAAGAAAATGAATTTTCTGTGTCCCTTGCCTGATAGCATTCATGCAGCTAAACTGTATCAGTGTTTTTAATAGCTTGCCTTTGGTTGTTGTCGTTGCTACAGCACTTTGAACACAGCGCACAAAACTATTTAAATGTTGTCTGCTTGAAGATAATCTTTAACTAATAAGGGTATTTGCTATTCACAATAAATTTATTTGCTCATTATTTCAATTCAATTCAATTCAGTTTATTTATATAGCATCATTTCACAACAAATGTCATCTCAAGGCACTTTACAAGAGAAGTTATTACAATACAATGTTTAATCTAGGAATTAGAGAACTACAGAAGATTGCGTCGGGACTTCTCAGCAATCCCTCACACTGAGCAAGCATGAAGCGACAGTGGAGAGTAAAAACTCCCTTTTAACAGGAAGAAACCTCCAGCAGATCCAGGCTCAGCATAAGCGGTCATCTGCCGAGACCGTCTGAGGTCTGGAGAAGGTAGCAGAGACACAAAGAGCAACAGAACTGATGCAGAAGCAGAAGTTGGTAGCAGAACGTGGAGAACGTTCCTCCACTGGAATGCCATCTTAGTCAGGGTCGTCAAGCATGGCGGGGGACAGGAGCACCTACTGTTGGGAAGAGACTAAGAGAAAACAGGTTAGCGCTTGAATTGACAGCACATCATGCAGTTGGGGAGAAATAGGAGAGAAAGTAGAAACAGACCCTAATAATGTCCTCCAACAGCCTAGCCTAAAGCAGCATAGCTACTAACATTAACCTGTCTCCTAGCTACTAGGAGACCTAGCTACTAACATTTTCTACCTGGCTTACATTAACCTATCTCTACCTAGCTACTCTACCTCTTCCTATCTCTTCCTAGCTTTTGACACTCTACCTGACTACTAACATTAACCTGTCTCCTAGCTACTAGGAGACCTAGCTACTAACACTCTCTACCTGGCTTATATTAATCTATCTCCATCTAGCTATGCTACCTCTTCCTAGCTTTCGACACTCTACCTGACTACTAACATTAACCTGTCTCTTCCTAGCTACCTGTCTAACCTGACTCTAACTACCTATTAACATATCTCTAACTGTAAGCTTTGTCAAAGAGGAAGGTTTTAAGCCTAGTGTTAAAGATAGACAAGTTGTCTGCCTCACGAACCAACCCTGGGAGCTACTTCCATAGGAGGGGAGCCTGATAACTGAAAGATCTGCCACCCATTCTACTTTTAGAAATCCTAGGAACTACCAGTAAACCTACAGTATGAGAGTGAAGGGCTCTGTTATGAACATATGGAACAATCAGGTCTCTGATGTATGATGGAGCTTGAATATTAAGAGCTTTATATGTCAGAAGGAATATCTTGAATTCTATTCTAGATTTTACTGGGAGCCAGTGAAGAGAAGCTAAAACAGGGGAAATGTGATCTCTTCTTCTTTTATTCATTAGAACCCTTGCAGCAGCATTTTGGACTAATTGAAGACTTTTAATTGTATTCTGTGGACTACCTGATAATAAAGAGTTACAGTAATCCAGCCTTGAAGTAACAAAGGCATGGACTAGTTTTTCAGCATCACTCTTGGACAGGATGGTTCTAATTTTTGCAATATTCCTAAGGTGAAAAAAGGAAATCCTAGAGACTTCTTTAATGTGAGATCTAAATTACATATCTTGGTCAAAAATAACACAGAGGTTCTTTGCTTTATTACTGGAGGCTAATTTAATGCCGTCCAGGTGAAGGGGTTGACTAAGTAGTTTCTTTTTCAGAGCTTCTGGTCCAAAGACGACAACTTCTGTTTTATCAGAATTCAGAAGCAAGAAGTTTAGAGTCATCCAAGTTTTTATGTCTTCCAGACATGCCTGTAGTCTACCTAACTGATTGGATTCATCAGGATTTATGGATAGATATAGCTGTGTATCATCTGCGTAACTATGGAAATTTATCCCATGCTGCCTAATGATTTTACCAATAGGAAGCATATATATAGTAAAAAGAATCGGCCCAAGCACCGAACCCTGTGGTACCATTGAGGCCGAGGAAGATCTATTGTTTACCTGAACAAACTGAAATCTGTTGGACAAATAAGATTTAAACCAGCCTAGTGCTGTTCCTATTATACCGACACTTTGAAGCCTTTCTATGAGAATATTGTGATCAACAGTGTCAAAGGCAGCACTGAGATCTAACAGGACCAGAATGGTCACCAGTCCATTGTCTGAGGCTATGAGAATATCATTAGTAACCTTCACCAGAGCTGTTTCAGTGCTATGATGAGCTCTAAAGCCTGACTGAAACTTCTCAAACAGCTCATTATTGTTTAAATGCTCACAAATCTGATGTGAAACTATTTTCTCAAGAATTTTAGATAAGAAGGGAAGATTAGATATCAGTCTATAGTTAATTAAGTCGTTTTGATCAAGAGATGGTTTCTTAAGTAGAGGTTTAATTACAGCAATCTTAAACTCCTGTGGTACATATCCATTTACTAAGGATAGATTCATTACATCTAAAATTGGAGCAGCAATCAAAGGGAAAACCTCTTTTAAAAGTTTAGTTGGGACTGGGTCTAACATGCAAGTTGAAGGTTTTGATGAAGCTAATAATTTTAGTAGATCTGAAAGTTCAGCTGCATTAAAACAGTTCAAGCATATATTAGGTTCAACCATTTTTTATGCTGCCTCATTAACTAAGGAAGAAGCAAGTATATTGGGAAGCTTCCCATTTATCTTATTTTTTATAGTCTATTTTATTTATGAAAAATTTCATGAAGTCGTCACTACTAAGAGCTGGGGGAATGGTTGGCTCGACAGAGCTATGATCCTGTGTGAGTTTGGCAACTGTAATAAAAAGAATCCTAGGATTATTTTTATTCTCCTCGATTAAAGATGAAAAATGAATGCATAGTCTTGAAATATGCCCTGATTTTATAAATAAATACATAAATAATTGAGACTCTTAAGCCAAGTACATTAATCAGGAAGTTTCATGGAAAGCATTAATACAAACCAAACTTCTATGAAACAAACAAGTAAATATAGAGGATCACAAACCTTGCAAAAATACTGAAGACCTATAAGAAAGGAAGAGGGTACTTGCAAAAGTATTTTGTTAAATTTTTTAAATGGTCTGATATAGATTCCAGTTTGTTCGTGTTAATGATAAATCTTCATACTCAAGGGTTTCTTGTGGAGTACCACAGGGTTCTGTGCTTGGACCGATTCTCTTTACTATATATATGCTTGCAATTGGTAATATAATTAGACAACATGGAATAAATTTCCACAGTTATGCTGATGATACACAATTACATTTATCAATAAAACTTGATGAAAGCAAACAGTTAGGTAGATTACAAACATGTCTTGAAGACATAAAAACCTGGATGACTGAATTTTCTACTTTTAAATTCAGACAAGACAGAAGTTGTTGTCCTTTAAAAAAGAACTGGTAAATCAATCACTTCATCTGGATGGCATAATTTGGCCTCTGGTAATAATGGAAGGAACCTCCGTGTAATTTTTGACCAAGACATGACATTTAAATCCCATATTAAACATGTTTCTAAGATTTCTTTCTTTCACCTCCGGAATATTGCTAAAATTAGAAACATCCTGTCCAGGAGGGATGCAGATAAACTAGTCCATACATTTGTTACTTCAAGGCTGGACTACTGTAATTCCTTATTATCAGGAAGTTCACAAAATGCAATTAAAAGCCTTCAGTTGATCCAAAATGCTCCAGCAAGAGTTTTGATAAATATTAAAGAGAGATCAAATTTCTCCTGTTTTAACTTCTCTCCATTGGCTCCCTGTTAAATCCAGAAGAGTGTTTAAGATCCTCCTCCTTACTTATAAAGCCCTGAATAATGAAGCTCCATCGTACGTCAGAGATCTGATTGTTCACTATGTTCCTAACAGAGCACTTTTTCTCAGTTTGCAGGTCTACTGGTAGTTCCTAGAATTTCTAAAAGTAGAACAGTAGGCAGATCTTTTAGTTATCAGGCTCCTCTCCTGTGGAACCACCTCCCAGTTTTAGTCCGCGAGACAGATAATCTGTCTATTTTTAACACTAGGATTAAAACCTTCATTTTTGATAAAGCTTATAGTTAGAATGGCTTAGGTTTTCCTGAGCTATTTTTGTAGTTATGCTGCTATATGTTTAGACTTTTGGAGGACAGACTGACCACTTTTCTTCTCTCTTTCACTTTTCTCTTCTACTACTCTCCAGATATATTTTTTTCTGCTGTTATTGCGATTGTTTAACCAGTTTTCTCTCAGTATTCTCCCCATAGAAGCTCAACTATAAAGTTTCCTGCTGGATGGGGAACATCGGTCCAGATTATGCTCAAAGTCACCGAGCGTCCTCCATGCTGTTTCTTCTCTGTCATCTCAGACCCCTAGACAGTCGTGGCAAATGACCGCTTTTACTGAGCCAGGTTCTGCCGGAGGTTTCTTCCCGTTTATAGGGGAGTTTTTCCTCTCCACTGTCGCTACATGCTTGCTCAGTATGAGGGATTGCAGAGGAATTGCTGTGGTTGGAATCTGCATGATCTGGGCACAACCTCATGTCGATGACTCATCGTAATCTGCTGGGATGCCTTACATAGAAAACTTTTAGCTGATTGGAATGTTTGTATAGTTGTATTGAAATGACTTTTGTTGTAAAGTTCCTTGAGATTACATTTGTTGTGAATTGGCGCTATATAAATAAAAGTGAATTGAATTGAATTGAATTAAACATTCTCTGGTTAGGATCTTTTTGTTTTACAACTTTTTTATTATGAAGGTTGGTTGTTAAATCTATATCTTTTTTAAAAAGAAAAATACATGATTTCTAATCTACGTTGGCTGAAAAGGGAAAAAATACATCTACATAAAGTAAATTTAAAAAAATAACAAACACTAAAACATGAACACATTTAAAATACATATTTTTAATACATACATCTTTAAACATATTTAAAATGTAAATTATCAAAGATTGGGGTAATGTACAAACAAGTCTCAAAGGTACTTGACCGAAAACATAGAACTCATCATCATATTCTGCATCAATATTACTTACTTAGCTGGGACAAAATGATTAAATAGAGAGCCCTTGTTTTTAAAATTTTAGGCAACATGTCAGTGTCATTATCATAGTTTTTATAATTTTAAGTGTCTGAAAATTAATTCTGAATAATATGCAATATCCAGTATGATCACATTTTCTTAAAAACATTAAATATTACATTTGGAGAGAGTCACCACAACAATTGCCACCTGGGTAACACGCCTAATTCCACTGGAGTTCACACCTGTTGCTAAATATCGGTCTTACTCAACACTATTTACCTGCTTGACCACACACAGCAGCAAGCAATCACCAGTAATGTATGAGCTTGATTAACTGAAATCATGTTACTCAGGTCCAATTGTAATGTCAGGTGCTATTGGTTCCATGAACACATTCTGAAAAGATAAATGAAAAAGTTCTTTAGAGTGACATTCTCAAGTTTGTTGCCACCATCTCTGTGCTCTCTTAATTCTGTTGAGACGTTTAATAATCAGATCAGACTGGCTTTTGATGAGTTTAAATTGTTGGAATATTACATGTTTTAGCTCTACTTTTAAGGTTTTGTGTCTCAATGATTGTTTTTATTTTTTTCATGCCAGTTTCAGTTGTAACATGCTGAGTTTTTTCCTTTGTAAAAGATGCCATATGAATACAGCTTATTTGCCTCCTTACTACTGAAGGATACAATAATTATGGTCCTTGCACACCGAACGTGATAGACGCGACAAAAAAGCACCACACACCCCTAGCTGTTCACTTGCACATTCACACCTTGAACAGTGTACAAAACCAACTGGTCACGCTTTAAAATATGGAATTTTCACAAGCGTGAAGTAGAAATGTGGGAGGACTCTGACCGGGACCGCTCTGCTGGCCTCCTTCTCCCAACCCTCCGGGAGCTCCCAGTGGACTCTGGTCTTTGAGCTGACTGCATTAAATGTTGGGACCGCTCCTGCGGGGTTAGACCCAGTTGAGCAGCGGCAGAAGGATCCAGAACCTGGGAGCGGAGCACCATCTCCATCGAGTCCAGCATATGTGAGTGCAGTTGTCGGGTGAACTATAATTTTCAAGCTGCAGCCACAACGGCTCTTTTAAGAGCCACCCAGAAACCTCTTAAGAGCATTCCTGTCTAAATAGTTTAACCTCTTTATAATATTTATTTTTTTATTCCTGTCTCTGTATAAAAAACAGCTGGTGTCATGTAGATCGGGGTGTTTAGCCATGGCAGTTATTAGTATTTCCTCCATGTTCTACTGATGCTGTGACTCCATTCACTCAATCCCAGCATCACTGATACCCGAATACGTGACAACCAGCTGATTGGTTGTCACGGCGCGGCTTGAAGCTGTACCCTGGGCTGTGACTGACACGTTGCAGGCAGCAGCGGCGCACAGGGTCACAGGTGGGCAGAAAGATGGAGAACCATAGTAACACAATCTCCTTTGCCTGGAAATAATCTGGAGGTTGATATTTTTTACTCAACTTCCTTCTCCAAAGGGAACAGAGGACAGGGAGATAGGTTCTGTGGAGGAGGGGAGCGGCGCGATATTGTTACGTGCCGTTGTCTCGTTCTCTAACCAGAGCAGCAGCAGATACCTGTAGCAGAGCCTGTAGCGGCATTGCGGCAGGGAATGAGCGCCGTCTCTGTGTGGTATATTATTGTTGGCTAAATCTAATGCTAAATATAGATTAGCTCTAGTAATTTCGTGACTACCTCGACAGGAGCACCTGCGGCCACTGTACGTCATTTTCCGCAACAGAAAATGTGTGTTGCAGAGAGATGTATCCAAGCATGATGAGAAACATTCAGGAATTTGCAAAAAACATAAAAATTAAAACACCATTACAATTGTTCCATAAAAAATGAACTCTTGGACCAGATTTTATTTTCAACTTACTGCTATATCAGTTATTACCTTTGTCATAGGTAATCAGCAAATGTCAGCAAGTAGGGGTAACCACCTGCATAACGGAACACCCAGGTTATGAGCCGATTGTGCTGCAGGCAGTTCTCCTTGCTACAGAGGTGTGGCCAAGACCCTTCATGCCCTGCCACGACCGGACTGCTGTCGTCACTATTTCAAACCTATGTCAATTACCCGCGATTAGCCGTTGGCAAGGTAGGATTTGAATTCCAGTGAATTGCAGTGCAGTGTAATCATTTAACCACTTGGGGCGCTAAACCAACGGCTTTTGGTAAAAAAATTTATATTTTCACTAAAATATACTAAAATACAAAAAATTATTACTGTAAATGTAGATAGTGCTATTATAAACTCAAGTATACAGTTTATCAACAAAAAAAAGTTGATTTTGGGGTGAGTTAATCTTTAAAGACCCAATGCCCTGCATCTTTTAGATGCATTGTATTCCTACACACCTGAATCAAATGATCAGTTCATTATCAGGCCTCTGCAGTACTTGATGACATCCCAGGGCAAAAAATAAAACACTGATCCAGCAATGTTAGAGCAGAGTGCATCTAAGAGTCGCAATGGCTCCCGAGAAATGGAGAAAAGTTGTTAGCAGAATAGCAGTTTTTTTTTTCTTTTTTTCAGACATTCTATTACTGTCTCTTGGTTTTGGGATGATAACAAAAGAGAAATTTCCGAAATGAGCTGAAAGTGACTACAAACTTGACTAAATTAATTTTAGGATCTGTCAATTTGCTGATGGACCCTCAACTTCACTGCTAACAGAGAATTTCAAGTCAGCAGAAAAAAGGAATAAAACTTGCAGTGAATTATCAACACCCCCGGATTTGTGAGTTTTTTAGCTTAGCTACCGAGGGAAACACTATGCAAACAGAAATCTGTCAGTGTTTACCTTTATCACTGACAAACATAAGGGTGAGGACATTGTTGTAATAATTTACTTTTTTAATAACACTAACTTCTCAAAGGAAGAGAGGAGGGAGGTGTGTTGGTAGGGAGTAAAGAGGGAATTCAAGAGTCTAGAATTGAGAGTAGGGACTTTGAATATTGGGACCATGACAGGTAAAGCTATAGAGCTGGTGGACATGATGCAGAGAAGGAAAGTGGATATACTACAGTATGTGTTCAGGAGACACATGTAAATGATTTTGGGGTGAGGTACTCTTTAAAGACCTATTAGCCTACATATTTTAGATGCATCGTATTCCTACACACCTGAATCAAATGATCAGTTCATTATCAGGCCTCTGCAGTACTTGATTACATCCCAGGGCAAAAAATAAAACACTGATCCAGCAATGTGAGAGCAGATTGCATCTAAGAGTCGCAATGGCTCTCGAGAAATGGAGTTGGAGACCCTTTCCATAATAGATTCTGGTTAAATATTTCATTGTTTTCCTACAACAGATTAACAGTTATGGTGTTTACCCCTCAATAAATGAAGCAGGGATAGCAGCACTTTGTGCTTAAAATAGATCTGAGTCGTGGTGTGGATAGTGCAAGATCTATTTTGTTTACTTTTAATGGTCAGATAAAATTCTCCTGTCAACTAATAATGAACATCAACAGCACCAATAATTCTCATAAAGATTTTTTTTGTAAATCTATCCTTTGCCTTCTGTTTATTCAAGATCAGTTAGTAGATTTTCACAGGTCTAGGTGGAATCTCAGAAATCCCTCTCCCCAGGAACCCTCTAGGTCATTTGGGAGAATCCCGAAATGTTGATAGACCAAAAGGAATGTATAATTCATCTAATGATTCATCTGTGTCTTTCCTGGGATCCCCTCCTTGTCAAACATCAACTCTCAAATGAGAGGTAGGGCTCCTGGACAGATGCCCAAACAGTTCTTTTGATACAAAGGAACGCTGCCTCTTCTTCAGACTCTCTGGATGATGGATCTCTCATCTTATCTCTGAGGTTGAGCATGGCCACCTTGTAGAGCAGTGTTGTCCAAAGTCAGACCTTAAAGGCCAGGGTTCTGCATGTTTTAGATGTCACACTAGATCAACATACCTGAATAAAATTATTTGTTCATTACCTGGCCTGAGGAGAACTTCAGACACATTGAGAAGGTAATTTAGTCATTTAAATTTGCTCTGTTGGAACAAGGACACATCTAAAACCTACAGAACACCAGCCCTTGAAGACTGGAGTGGGACATTCTTCTTATAGATGAACCTTAGTTCAGCTGCTCATAGCTGGTACCTTAATCTTTTATTCATGATCTATAGGTGTCTCATTATGACAAAATGAAGCAGCATGATCAGGGCCGCACCTGCGACCAAACTAACATGAAAACTTCATTCAAAGAATAAGAAAAGCAACGCCTTTTTTTAAATGGAAGCCAAAAACATCCCAAAGCAAATTTTCAGGCCCTATGCACACCAACACGAGTACTGTTACACTTGAGCTTCTCATTTATATCCAAAGCTCATTGTCTCATCATCACCACCTGCTGCTGTGGCATAGAGTAAGAAAGTATTTTTGCTCAGAATCCCAAAGACCTTATGGAATTTAGTTAATGGACATTCACCCTTTCGCATTTAGAAGGATGCACACATTTATACACTGATTGGTAGGCAACTTGGCCAACGGTGCCTTGCCCAGGGACATTTTAGCATGTGGAAGCTGGAATCGAACCTAGAACCCTCCAATTTCAAGCCAACTACACCACCCACCACGCCAGAGTATTCCATGGAGGTATAGCTGCAGAACTCTTCAAAACTGGAGAATAGGATTTTTCCTACAGGTATAGCAACAGGTTCACAGCGCTTTATGCATAATCAGGGGAAAAACATCCAGGATGGAAGGTACAGCAACCAATACAAGCATACTTCATTTGTACCAAAGAACATAGTCCTTTTTTTTCTATTCTATACAGTTCTGAGTCAAAATGTCCAATATGACTGAACATACCAAGGTAAACTTTTTACCTTAATTTTCGTCAAAGATGTTGGAAAGTTTTTATGAACTTATTTATTAAACTTTTCCAAACATCAAAATCCCCGAGCTATAATCAATTATTGTTCTAACAAGATCCTTGTGTTATGTCCCCACCTTCCTGCTTTAGCTTGTCAACTCACCTTGTTAGTTGAGCTCATTTATGGAAAACAAATTTCCCTTGTTATCTTGATGAAGAGTGTTGGCTTCATACTGCTGCTCCTGTCTTTGTTTGATCACTCTGGTAGCAGGTGACATTACTACTTTGAGCCTGATATGGATTTTTACTGGCTAATTAGATGTTTTTTTTACCAACCCTTTTCCACCCCAAAACACAACAAAGTTGTTAGCACAATAGCAGTTTTTTTTTCTTTTTCTCAGACAATCTATTACTGTCTCTTGGTTTTGGGGAGATAACAAAAGGGAAATCTCTGAAATGAGCGGAGAGTGACTACAAACTTGACTAAAGCAATTTTAGGAGCTGTCAATTTGCTGATAGACCCTCAACTTCACTGCTAACAGACAATTTCAAGTCAGCAGAAGAAACGAATAAAACTTGCAGTGTATTATCAATACCCCCAGATTTGTGATGTTTTTTAGCTCAACTACTGAGGGAAACACTATGTAAACAGAAATCTGACAGTTTTTACCTTTATCACTGACATAGACAAGGATGAGGACATTGTTGCAATAATTTACCTTTTTAATAACACTAACTTCTCAAAGGAAGAGAGGAGGAAGGTGTGTTGGTAGGCAGGGAGAAAAGAGGGAATTCAAGAGTCTTGAATTGCGAGTAGAGAATAAATATAGGGACCATGACAGGTAAAGCTATAGAGCTGGTGGACATTATGCAGAGAAGGAAAGTGGATATATAGCTAATTTACAAGCTAATAACAAACGTTTCCATGGTAACACATCCAAAAATGTGTTTTAGAATAAAGGTACAGGTGTCCACCATCTCCAGGTGTAAAGTAGTAATTGAATTAGCGCCCCTATCTCCAGCTATGGCTTGTTAAAGTCAGCAATGTTGCTTGTTGCAATATTGTAACTTTGAGCCTGTGAATATTCTCATTCATTCAGGTCATGGTTATCTCAAGGAAATTTCAATCAAACGCAACTGGACTTGGTAATTTGTCTTGGAAGACGTTTCACCTCTTATCCAAGAGGCTTCATCAGTTCATGCTCGCCGCTGACCAGGCTGGAACTGGTCCAACTAACTGGTGTGGAGACTCAGCTATTTAACCTCTTGGAGGGCTTTTACAAGAATCATTATGTCATTGGATCCTTTGTGCTCCATGTCTTAACGACGGTCGTTGGCGTGTCGCCTATTGGTGGAGGTTAGGTTTCGGCTTCATTAGTGCCCTATTGTGTTATAACGACAGTCATTGGAGTCACAGTTGTTTCTGTTATTAGAGGCTAAGTTGTTGAGTCTCCTGGGGAGGGATGAAAGGACAGCATTGTAAATTGGAGATAGGTGATGTCTCAGGCCTCCTCCTCTGTTTAGCGATGGTTTCTCTACTTTTACATAGATGGCTTCTTTTACTCCTCTTTCAAACTATCTGTCCTCTCTGTCTAATATCTGGACATTGCTGTCCTCAAAGGAGTGGGCTTTCTCCTTGAGATGTAAATGAACAGCAGAGTCCATGCCTGAGGAGTTTGCTCTCCTGTGTTGGGCCATGCGTTTGTACAGTGGTTGTTTGGTTTCACCAATGTAGAGGTCCTTGCATTCTTCATTGCATTGGATTGCATACACCAGGTTGCTTTTGTGTGCGTGTGGTGTTCTGTCCTTGGGATGTACTAGTCTCTGTCTGAGTGTGTTGCTGGGTTTGAAATACACAGGGATACTGTGTTTGTTAAAAATCCTCCTGAGTTTTTCAGAAATCCCAGACAAATATGGAATGACTACATTGTTTCGTTTGTTTTCTTTTTCAACCACTTTGTTGGCTTTCCTTCTGGAACTAGCTGCAGTTTTCACAAAAGTCCAGCTGGGGTAACCACAAGTTGTGAGGGTGTCTCTCACATGCTTGCGTTCTTCCCGTTGGGCCTGTGAGCTGGTGGGTATGTTATCAGCTCTGTGTTGCAGGGTCCTGATAACACTAAGCTTGTGTTCCAGTGGGTGGTGTGAGTCAAAAAGTAGGTATTGGTCTGTGTGTGGGTTTTCTGTATACCCCAATGTGGAGCCTTCTGTCCTTTCTCCTCTGGACGACACAATCTAAAAAGGGCAAACTATTGTCCTTGACATCTTCTCTGGTGAATTTGATGTGGACAACAGTCCAAGACCAGTTGCGTTTGATTGAAATTTCCTTGAGATTGTAACTTTGGCGCCTAGAGGGTTAATGAGTCATACAATTAACCTATGGGAAAGAGTGGTGCAAGCTAGGCTTTGGTCAGAAGTGAGCATTTGTGAGCAGCAGTACGGTTTCATGCCAAGAAAGAGTACTACAGATGCCATTTTTGCTTAAAGGGTGCTGATGGAGAAGTACAGAGAGGGTCAGAGGGAGCTGCATTATTTATTTGTAGATTTAGAGAAAGCATATGGCAGAGTGCCAAGAGAAGAGCTGTGATTTTGCATGAGGCAGTCTTGAGTGACAGATAAGTCTGTTAAGGTGGTGTAGGAGATGTATGAGAGCTGTAAGACAGCAGTAAGGTGTGCTCTTGGAGTGACAGAAGAGTTCAAGGTGGAGGTTGGACTAAATTCAGGATCAGCTCTGAGCCCCTTCTTGTTTGCTTCGGTAATGGACAGGCTGACGGATGATGTTTGACAAGAGCCTCCATGGAATTTGATGTTTGCAGATGACATTGTAATCTGCAGTGACAACACTTCAGATGTGGAGGAAATGCTACAGAGATGGAGGAATGCACTGGAAAAGGGAGGACTAAAGATTAGTCGCAGCAAGACAGAATACATGTGTGTAAACGAGAAAGACACAAATGGAAGTGAAAAAAGTAGAGGATTTTGTGTACTTAGGGTCAACGGTCCAAAGCAATGGAGAGGGTGGAAAAGAGGTGAAGAAGTGTGCTGGTTGGAATCGGTGGAGAAAAGTGTCAGGTGTTATGTGTGATAAAAGGGTTCCAGCAAGAATGAAGGGAACGGTGTACAAGACAGAGGTGAGACCAGCAATGTTGTACAGTCTAGAGACCAATGAGAAAAAGACAGGAAGCAGAACTGGAGATTGCAGAAGTCCAGATGTTGAGATTCTCTCTGGGAGTGACAAGAATGGATAAGATCAGGAATGAGTACATCAGAGGGACAGCTCCTGTTGGATGTTATGGGGATAAAGCCAAGGAGGCCAGGCTGAGATGGTTTGGACATGTTCAGAGGAGAGATGATGATTATATTGAAAGAAGGATGCTGCGGATGGAGCCACCAGGTAGGAGGCAGAGAGGAAGACCAAACATGAGATTTATGGATGTGGTGAAAGAGGACATGAAGTTAGTTGGTGTGATGGCAGAGGATGCAGAGGAATGGACTAAATGGAGACAGATGATTCACTGTGGTGACCCCTGAAGGGAAAAGCTGAAAGAGAAAGAATAATAATAACACTCTAACTAAATGAATGGGTATGTATAAACAGATGCATCAAAAAAATAAATAAATAACATTGTTAAAAAGTTCTGGTTTGACTGTCTGTGTTATTAATTTCAAAGAACAGAAATAAACTTTAGAAACCTGATTAGAAATGCAACAGGAAACACATCAAACTCCCAAATGTGAAGAAACTGAGTTGGATAAAAAACACTTTGAATATGCATGTCTTGAGGTTTGTTTATTACCTCAGATGCACTTTCACATCACAGGTTTGCAGACTCTTCTTAGTTGTTACAAATTTTTTCATGCCAATCAAATAAACTTTTAATGTATTTTTTGAAATAGTTTTCAAATAACTGACTTGTTAAAAACTAAACACATCCATTTTAGTGAAAATAGCATTTGCCCCTAACAGATTTGTTTTGCTTTGGCTTGTTTTGGTTGCACTTCATAAGTAACTAAAACTTTTTATATATACAGATCTCAGACACAGATCACAAAGTTCTTAGCAGCAAAAACCCCTTCAAAAATATACATCTGTACACCAAAATAGTTAATAAAAGATAAAAAATTGTCATCTGCTATACTCAATATTCAGATGAATCTGTAGTCGTTGGATGTATCGAAGATTAACAAGAAGCTGAGTACAGGGAGCTGGTGGACTGCTTTGTGGAATGGTGTGGGAACAATGGTCTTACACTGAATGTGAACAAAACAATTGAGATGACTGTAGATTTCAGAAGAAAAAAAGGATCATTTAAGCACTTTTAAAATATGTGAAAAGAAGTGGAAGGGGTTGAGTAGTATAAATACCTTGGAGATGATCTTGAGAAAAGACTGAACAGGAGACTGAAAAGTGAAGACATCCACAAGAAGGAATAGAGGAGACTGCTTCTTGAGGAAGCTTACGTCTTTCAAGGTTCGTAGTAAGTTGTTGTAAATTTTCTACAAGTCGTGTTGTGGAGAGTGTGATCTCTCCAGCCAACAGAGCCAGTGACTGAAAAAGGCTCAACAACCTGATGAGGAAGGCTAGTTCTTTTCTTGGCACTGCTGTGGAACCACTAAAGATGATACAAAGACTGATTTTTTTGTGAATTGATATGAAGTTTTGACCCCTATTCCTCAGTGAGCATTTCAAAATCTAACCCTTTAGCTATGTGAAGACAGGAACAGCATAAATATTCACTTCTGAGTTAGGTTATCTGCAGCTGTCTTATCTAAACAAAAAAATCTAAAAATTATGAAATATTAATGAAAATTAATCAGCTTTTATAAAAAAGTAATGTTAAATCACACCTTTAGTGCACACAAAGGGCTGAAAAATCCACCAGCTGAAAGTATTACTTTTCAAAACAAAATTATATTTTCACACAAACAGTAATTTACAACTAATAATAATTACACTCTGACTCGTCTTGGCACAGAGCACCAATTAAATCTGAGGGAGGATTTCAGATTGTTAGGTCTCCAGGTATCCTTACTTCTCTTCTTTGCTGGACAACTCACCATAAAATTCAATCATAATTGACTTGGAGACTACTTATTTCAACTGCTTTAATACAGGGTGGCCAATGTGTTTTACTTCAATCTCATCTACAACTTCTGGATATGTGCTTGCCTGTCTACTGTTGGGTTTCTTTATTTGATCCATTTTGTTTGTCAAATATTTTCTTATCTCTCAGAATAGAATGGAATTGAACAAACTATTGCGAAGTCAAGCACGAATAAAAATGTGTAAAATTATCAAAAATACCCTTTCGAAAAAGGTTTTTCTTATTGTCAGAAAGTGAATGCTAAATAAATAGCAGAGTATACATAACTTCTTATAATAATAATCTTGTTTCTATTGTTGGGTCACACGCAGCCATTAGGTGGTGCTAATCTGGACTCTAGCTCCACAGAAGGAGAAGACTGAAAAGGCATAAATAGCCCCAGTGGCTATCCGTTCGTTCTTCTGGGAGCTGGTAGCCGCCGCCACCGAGCCGATAAGAGGTGAAAGCCAAACTAGAGAGCTCTAGAAAGGTATTGTTAAGGGCCAGGAGCTTCCCACCGCTGCTAGCCAGATTAGTGATCCTTTGTTAGCCTGCTAGCTAACACTCCTTGGATATCCCCTTCTCTCATTGACACACAGCAACTCCTAGGACTTTAAACGTTCATAAGCTCTGTTTGGACAGAGGCAAATTAGCTAGGATAACTCATTTTAAAGGTGTTTCCTTTTTTCATTGTTAACTTTTTAATTTTCATGTGCTATCTTTGGGTAAACCAGGCCTCTGCCTGATATTTTAATTAGTGTTTTCAAAAGACTTTTCCCGACAAAGTGTCGTTTAATCCTATAATTTGAACTACTCAATCAGACAGGAGTTTTTCGTTTTTGCTTAATGTTTAATAAATGTATTTGAGCCACTCTAAATGCCCCAAGTGCGTCGCAGAGAGCTAAAGCTAAACAAGCCCACGTGTTGGTTTAGGTCAGCACTTCATAAACTAAGATCGCTGTTAACGGTTCAAAGAGATAAATGATTTATCTCACTGACAGCCAGAAGCAGTCCCTTTAACTTTTATTAGCCAAATAGCTATATTTCCCTTTTAAATCCCCAACACTATGCAAAAAAACCCACATTAAATTAAATTAGCAAATTTTTAAACTTTGCTTTTATAATTGTTGCATATCAAGCCACAGTAGAAAAACAGTGGAAACTGAGTTTGAGAATAGTGATTAAATTATGATTTTAAACGTTCCAATTTCTTAATGCCTGGATGGAGCAAGGTTTAGCAGATTGATTTGTTGCATGTTTTTCTGCTGGAACTAGTTATTGATTGTGTTAAATGTTTAGTTAATTTTTCTTTAACTCATAAGCAGAAGTAATGTGTTGTTTTGTGTTTTCTTTGACTGTTTGAACTCCACAACCTTCTTGTGGTGCGGTCGCTCTGGAAAGAGGAGACAAACAGTAGCCATTATCTGATAACTTCTTTGTCTACATACTGCTAAATTAAGGCTAGCTAGCTAATACCACGTTCCTTATTTTGTCTTCCCTACGCCGACTGTGCGCACGTTAATAAGATCGCATCAATTGTAGATAACGTACTTTCCTGTCAACCCACACCATGCCCATTACGTAAGCATATGAAGTCAGGACTCCCTGTGATGTCAGTTTATTTTGATTTTGCCTTCTGTATCCCGTGTGCTCTCTGATAAAATAGATGCACCCATTCAGAATAGCTTCATTCCCAATACAATTAATTTCTTTTGTGACTGCTTGTGAGCAATCTGTTAATAAATCCCTTAAATGTGAGATTAACTCTGTGCTTCTTCTAGTGTTGCGTTAACTGATACTTTAGAAAAAGAATGAATCCTTCAGATAAAGACTGATAGTCTAGTATAATTAATATTGTTTCTTATATACATTAAGAAGCTGGTGCCGTTTTGTTCATTTTGACACAGACAATTTGAGTTTCATTAATAATTATCCCAGTGTTAGGTTATTGGTATAATTATTTCAAATTATCATTAACCAGACAACGATAGCTCCTCTAATTCCCAAATTCTCCATTTCTGCCCATAAGGCCAGTGTTAATATTACATCTGTACACGGCAAAAGCAATTACCTCCAAACATATGAATATTCCAGCAGGGTTACTGAGAGGTTTTCAAACTGTCTTTCCCCAGATCTGACTTTTTTTATCAGTAACACTCGGCAAAAATTATCCGCAACATCACTCATTCAGGAACAAAGGACAGTGAGACGAAAATAACACCTCACAGTCAGTTATTGCAATTGTTTTGTCATCGAAGGATTTCAGCTATGTATGATATAATAGCTGAAAGATATCTGTACTGAAATTCCTTAATACTTAGATGTCTTTTCATCATAGTACTACAAACAAACTGGAGACACTTCAAAGGCGAACTGTCAGGGTTCTGACAACAGTAGTCATACAATTTTATGTTTTTTTTTTTGTTGATTTACAAACAACCTAAAAACCCTAACTTGATGTTTAAAGCTGTTATATATATTTTCCGAATAAAGCCTAATAGACAGCATGATTTGAATTTTATTTTTACTAATTATAATTAAAACATTGTAACTTAACCACATGTAAACGATTCTTTGTAAGTCTTGACAGACAAGGATTATGGAAACAATAACACAGATTTAACGTAGCTAGAATCATAAATATAATAGTTCAACTGATATTGAGCAAAAAAGAAAAAAAAGAAAGCAGTGAAGTTCACCTCATGTTTAGTGCCCTATTTCAAGCTTTAGTGTTCATTTTTATAGCTGGATAATAATAAATGTTTATGTATTCAAACATTCTAGCCTTTATATATTTATCAGTGGTTTGGATTTGTAGATCTAGCGTGTAAACGCACAAAGTTTGGAGATGTAGTCAGCTGTGAATCACAGAACTGATCCATTTTTTTAAAATAACTACAAACATAAAGTGTGTAGTGTCAGATTTGTTGTTGTTTCCCAACACTAACTGTTGTTAAAATGCATATACATGGGTGTTCTGTTAAACTTCTTAGTGTCAAATACATCTGCATTGATAAAGCATTAGCAATTCAGCAACTTAGTGGGTGCTAAACATACTGAATATTGGTATATGGCATAAGCAAAATTCTAATTTGCCTGAAACAGATATTTATTTCTTATCTAGAAACTGCAACCTAATTATTAAAAACAGCAATGAAGCAGCAAAAAACTAAACTTTTCCTCTAGTCTTCATGAGCCTGTTCGTTTCAGCAATCTGAAACACAATCTGCACACTGATCTGATGTTCTAAACCCAAAGCCTTTTTTTTTTGCCTTTTGAAATTTAAACTAAAGGAAAGATGCAGAACGTGTCATATTTTTAAAAAATTAAATACACTTCTAGGTAAACCATCAGAAAAACGGAAGCATCTCTAACTCAGCATGCAAAATCTTTGAGGTTTAGAGTGGTAACATCCAAATCTCTAAATTTATTTATTTTTTCCAAAAATGTTTTGTATATTTATGGTGTAATTAATTGAAAACGAGAGTTAAGCAGTACTAAGTTTATTACTATCTACAGTACCAGATGTTTAGCATGTCCAGGAGTTCTGAAATAACACCTTGTTTGCATTAAATATCCAAAAGACCTTATGCTGCTTAAATAAAAAAAATAACAATCTGACATTCTCAACATGGCATACTCCGAAGCAGTGTTATGGCTGAACGAGTTTATTGAACAATCATTCATTGAACTCATTCATTTTTTTTAGATAACGTGAACTGAACTCACTCACTTTTGGTCTGATAAGCGTTATTAGTGAACACACTTTTTCTGGCGATTGTGAACGGCTCTCTCTCAAATTTTTTTTTTCAAGTGATGCCAGATTTCATTTGAGCCTTCCTGACAAAAGCCCGGCAAAAGCAATGGTGTTTAAAACAGGGGAAAAGATCAAATTTGGCAACACTAGTCATCGAGTCACATCGCGCTTGCGTCAAATTGCGAAGTATTGAGGCAAATTCAGTGAGTGCAGCAGCCAGCAGCAATCAACAAGTAAAGCGGCATCTTATGACCATGTAAAATAATTCTTTTGAAAAGCTCATTGCTGTTCCAGGTTAAAAAGATAAATATATAAAAAACAATAATTTCTGTGTAAACTGTACTCGCCAGGTCTCCAGAAACAACTTCGGACATCAACAACATCAACAGCTAACTTGAAAAAGCATTGTGAAATAAAGCGCCCGGCTAGCCTTTCAATGTATGTGCAAGTTACAAAAACATCCAAAGTCACAGGAGCGACATAGCAAAACGGATCATCTACCAACCATAAACGGATAACCAACCACAGTAGCAACAACTCTGCCTTCATCTCCCAGCCACAGTTTGAAAACCTGGTATGACAGTATATCGTCAAAAACCAGCAGCCTTTAAGAAAAGTGGAAAGCCATACTTTCATTATCTTAATTAAGGCATTGCAACCATCCAAAAAGCTGCCATCAAGAAAAACAATACAGGCTCTTCTAAATAATACATTTGAAGAAAACATATGTGAATTTTAGACTGAACTCTCTGAGAACGAAGCTGTGTGCACAACTGCGATTGCTGGTCAGCTGGGAATAAAGCATTAATGGGCATCACCGTCCACTGGCTGAATAAAAATGATGTTTCTAAGTGACACTCTGCAGTACTGGCATGCTGGTGTATCAAAGGAACATATTTACATGATGTGCTGGCAAAATTACTGTCCAATACTGAAAAGACAACTGAAACACCCTATAAAATGATGTTGAGGGCTGTTTTTGCATAAGCTTCTCATATGTGGAACCGAGTCAAGCGAAGTCCAAAGGCTTCAGATATTTTGGGGAAAAAAGCTTGGAATTGACCTTTGTTGTGCCAAATGACACAAGCTGGAACTCTGTATACCTTGAAATGGAGTGACTTTCTTGCATAGCCACACTAACTACCAAGGCAGAAATTAATGTGGCTCAGGTCGCCCCTGAAAATGAGACCACTCCCCTACATGATGAGCTGTGTCTGCACACTGTGATTGATGAGTTTGGCTTTCTTTGATTCTCTGCACATTAAGTCCACTTCATTCAAAAGTTTGTAGATGTGATGAGGCCCCAAGCAGAGAACAACATATTTCTTTGCTACCTGGCTATTATGCAACTAACTATTATGCAGCTCCAAAGCCATATGAATGACCTGTTGGATGAGAACATGAAGCCATCATTACATGTCGTCCCCTCATAGAGAGCATCAGTCACTGAGCACAGGCATGGCAGATCTTCTGGAGAAGAGAGATAACATACTTTCCGCTATGCTGGTGCTAAGACTCAAGTCCAGATTGATGCTAAAAAGAGAGTTTCAAACCCTCAGCTCTGATGACTCTGTGGCAGGAGACTCAGGTCAAGTTCAATCCAGAGTTGAAGTGGACGAGAAAGATCCTGCTGCTTTATTCTTCAGATTTCCAAGAAAACCTCATGTTTATGGAAAAGTGTAAAGTGGACACCTACTTGGATGCCCCAACAATAGATGGATTTGATCAATACATGCGGTTTCCAAAGCTCAGAAGGCTCTTTATAAAGTACAACACCACACTGCCCTTAAGTGCTCCAGTAGAGAGGCTCTTCAGCTTCGGTAGGCCAATATTCAAGTAATGATGAACTATAGTTGTATTCTACAATTAAAATGCTTTGGTGATAAGTACAGTAAATACTAGTAGCGGCTGGCCAATAGAGGGCGACAGGGCACTCCCCCCGCCCCCCCAATGTTTCCCAAGCATTTTGGTTCTTTATTTAAAAACAAAGAAAGAAATAAAATTAACAATAATCACATATTCGAAGTTAATTGTGTGTTTAAACCCATAAAAATATATAGAAATTTGCACATAGCAACGTGAATTCATCCAATAAGCGTTGTAGATTCGGAAGCCCGAAGGAAGGCTGGTGCACGGGCAAGATATCTGGTGGTAGTCTTGGCAGTGATGGACGCGAGTATGAGTACAGATGCGGAATCTCAGCAGCCGCTAAATTCAATTCGGTCTCTTCTCCAGTATCTGTTCAAGAGGAGAACATTGGTTGAAAAACCTCATATCAAAGAGCTCGGCCCAGATCAGCCCGACAAAAAGATATGCCAACAAGACAAGGAGAAAGGTAAAGTGTACATGCGAGGCGTCTCCCGAAATTGGTACACCAAGAAGGCTTGTCTACCTGGATGCAATCACGCAAACGTAATATTTTGCTTTCCGTGTTTGCCATTCAAAACGACTGGGACAGATATGGCATGGACCGTGTCAGGAGTTACAGACATGAAACATTTTTCAGAAAAGGTAAAGAAACATGATTCATCCCGGGCACATATGGATTACATGGTGAAGATGGGGCAGCAGTAATGAGGGGAGCCACAGGTGGAGTGCAGCGTAAGATCAAGGATGTGTACACAAGTGCACACTACATCCACTGCTATGCCAATCAGCTGAACCTCATCAAGCAGCAGGCAATTTCACACATCCGCAGGATCAGAACTTTCTTTCCGACATTGGTGGATTTGCTGCTTTCTTCTCCTTCTTCTTTGATCCAACCACTGTGAGAGAGGCAGGAAGCTTTGTGAGAATGTTGGAGGAAGAAGATTTTTGCTTTCTCCTGGCATTGTTTCACAAGATCATGCCAACTATGGACATGCTATTCAACCAGCTGCAGAAGAAGAACATTGACTTGGTCTACATCACAGGAGTCATCCAGAGTATCACCAACAGCATCCAGTATGTTAATTTCTGAAACAGTAATGTAGATGGTAACTTGTGTCTCATTAGGGACTCCATTCATTCTCTGAGTGAGGAATGCAGCGCATCTGTGGAGCAGCCACCCCCAAAGAAACGGAGGACGTTTGGACAGAGAGAACACCAGCAGCTTATTCCAGAGGTAAGCTTGTACATTACACAAAATTTCTGTGTACAAGACACTCAGAATCAAAAATATTTGGTTGTCCCACAAACGGGGACATTTGTTTAATAACTGAGCAATAACTGTACAAACTCATTTCAACACACATACTTATTATACATATTTAAAATCTGTATATTAAAAATGTAATGTAAATATGTATTACATTTAAATATGTACATATACATGTACATTACCTGTAAATATGTATATATGAATATACGTCAATCTGATTCTATTATTCTTTTTTGTTACACTGCTGCAACAAACAAATTTCCCAGTTTTTGGGACCATAAAGTATTTCTTATTCTCAATAAGATGTTTTTACATTTTATCTTGTAAGAGGCTACAGATTACATTATTTCCTATGAAAGTGTTTACTATATGTACGCATCTGGTTTTTATTTATTTATCATATGACAGGTATTTTAAACCATCCTGAGCCATGCAAAAGAGCAATTCTCTTTTACCAAGCACCTCATCAGTGCCACTCTAGGCTAAGCTCAGAACAGAGCTATCCCTCATCCATGCAGTGGTGCACTGACTCTCTTCCAGTTTTTCATGGAGAACAATCTTCAAAACACTTTCACAGAGACTGTCACTCTTTTGAAGATTCTCGCCACCACACCCTTGACCACAGCCGAATCAGAGAGCTGTTTCTCTACTTTAAAGAGGATTAATGCTGTGTTCAGACCGCAACGGATGAAGTTTGATGCATGTCCTAAAAAGCATGCAACGCTTGCATCTGAGGAAAAAAGAACGCGTGGGTGGGGCTTCTTCTGTTGCCGTACGTTCTGAACTATGGTGGATAGTATCGAGAGAGTGGCTTGACTTTATTTCCTAAATAAAGCTAGACAACGTCGACTTCGGTTACATCAGTGCTGTTTGTGGGTTCACCCCAGATGCGTTCTGAGTTTGGGAAGTTTAACCATTTGCTGCAGGAGCTAACGACACGCGCAATAACTACGTTTGAGAAAAGATTTGATAACTTACCCGAGACCCCCATCTCTTCATCGAACTTCATCCAGGCAAGTTCCTTTCCATTCTCAAGGACGGATTATAAAGTTCTCAGCGATTGCAGACAAACACGATCAGCTTGTCTTCCATTGTTAAAAATGTTTTTTCTTATCCCGCTTCATTCAAGATACGTGTATAGTGACATCACTACAGTGAGATGCTCTGATTGGTTGCCGAAATGCGTTAACTGCATTAGGTCCGTCAAAAGTTCAGCTTGCTGAACTTCTGCGTTGCGTGAAGTTGACGAAGCCAACATACACAACGCACCGCAGAGCCCCTCACGGACCTCTGATGGACTCAACCATAGACTTTACATGCAATCTTGTCACAACTGACGTTGCCGTTTGGGGCGGTGTGAGGGCAGCATAAGACTTTCCTGAGGAACACCATGACACAGGATCGGCTGAATGCTCTGGCCATGCTCTCCATTGAAAAAGAGCTTGTCACAAACATTCCTGACTTCATTAAAAGGGTCATTTAGAGCTTTGCCACTCAGAAGGATAGAAAGGCAAATTCCTATACAAATGAGGTATTACACACACAAATGCATCCTCTTGACCTTTGTATAAAGCTGACCCTAGCACAACACTCACAACACAGAAATATGTAACACTGTAAATTTCTGACATTTTGTCTAGTGTTTACAAACATGACTCATTGGCTGCAGGCTCCCATCCCTCCGGGACCTGTTCTCCTCCAGGACCCGGAGGCGTGTGGGTCGGATCACAGCTGACTCTTCTCACCCTGGAAACCGACTATTCTCCCTCCTCCCCTCAGGCAGGAGGCTACGGTCCATCCAGACCCACACCTCCCGCCACCTGAACAGTTTCTTACCCTCCGCCATCAGACTCATAAACAATAACAAGACCCAATAGTTCAGTTAAAGACCCATGTAGGATGGAACCATCTGCACTAAGTAACTTTATTTTACTGCACTGTGTGGTCTGACCACACTTAGATCTGCTGCTGTCATTCACCTGCACATCTGTGAATGGAACCCTGCTGCTGTTCTTATGTTAAAAGGATGTCTATCTTTTCATAGTTCTTTTATATACATACAGATGATAATATTTATAAAGACTTTAGCCTTATAGCTCATTCTTTTTATTTTTATTTATTTTATTTTTATTTATGGTAAATGTTTTATGTGCACGATTGTACCGATAAAAATTCCTAGTTTGTGAACTTGTTCTCAAACAATGGCAATAACACCGATTCTGATTCTGATTCATCATTTTTATTGTTCACTCAAATGTTGAAATTTAAAAAAATAATTTTGTGATATTTGTTGTAATTGTTAGTAACCTTTATCTAGATCATTATTTACTGTACAGTATTAACCAATTCTAGTATTCATTTTTTTTACATAAAACTGCATACATTTTATACAGACACTTAAGTACAATCTGTATAATTTTATGCTGTTTTATATAGTCCTCTTTAAACTCCATTCTGGTGATATGCCTCTTGCATTGCCTATTTACCACTTATGGGAATTTTATTTTATGTGCAATTTAATGTACTCAGATGGGATTTCTCTGCCACAAGGGGGTGCTGCTGTAATAATTGACAGCTTTGTGTGTAAAATTTTGTGTAAAGCTAAGAAGTTTTTTGTTTCCAGTTTGGATAAGCTATATGCACAGCTCCACTACTTTATGAACTAAGGACAGCTCTTTGATTTCCTCTCTGTGTTGGAAAAACTGATCAATGTGTCTGACCTCAGTAGTCACAACAATGTTCAGACACATCTGGATTAATCAGTTTGTCCAATGATGTAAGACATGAAATAAAAGAGCTATTCTTAGTTCAGGAAATAGTGGAGTTGTGCGGAAAGCTGTCTAAAAAAAAAAAAAAAAAAAAACTGTCTCAGATATTCTGAGGCTTATGCAGTTAATATAGTAACTTATTTTCAATTTAAATATTATGTCAAATTCTTTTACAATGATTGTGATGTTAACATTTCTTTTTTTGTCTGTTTAAGGCCCAGGAGAAACCGGCTGGGGGATACAAATTTTGAGAAGCAGCTAATCTTAAACGCTAACAAAAACATTTTAAGGTATGTATATGTGATCAATCAATCAAACTTATTTATAAAGCACTTTACACCAAAGTGCTTTACAAGATTAAAACCTAATCAATCTATGCATGAGCAGTAATTCTAAAACGACGGATCATAAAAACATATTAAAATAAAGTGCACTACTAGCATGATTGGTCAAAACAGCTTCTGCTCATCTAGAATTAAAAGCCAAGTTAAAACAATGTTTTCAAAAGGGATTTAACAATTTAAAGTTTCAGTCATCCTAACCATAGGAAGGAGATCATTCCTACGTTTAGGAGTAACATCAGTAAAAGCTCTGTCGTCCCCAGTGACGAGGTGAGTCCAAAGAACCTCCAGGAGTAGTTCAGACATATGAATTTATCCAGGGCATATGCTTATCTCAAAGCTCTACTGATGGCAATTAGGGGTGTCAAAATTTGCCAAATTCTCGATTTGATTTTCGATTTTATGGTCAAGAATCATTTCTTGATTTTTATATATTTATTTATTTATATATTTTTCTTTCTTACAACACAGCGGCCTAAGCCATTTTTAGAGAAGCCTACTCCAGGGTTTCATAACTCTGCTCTGGGACCACTGTCCTGCTTGTTATAGGTGTTTTCCTTCTGCCACACACCTGACCTGAATAACTAGGTGATTAACAGGCTTCTGCAGCACTTGATGACGTACAAGAGCTAATGCTATCATTTGGAGCAGGTGTGCTGGAGCAGAGATGGAGGTAAAACATGGGCCCTGTGGAACAGGGTTAAAAAACTCTGGTCCAGTCTATAATCATTGTGGGTTTTTTTTTTGTTTTTTGTTTTTTTTTACAGTAGATCGTATTTCAAAACCATGTATAAGTGATGCACTTTCCATTATTCTTGTTTAATGTATCACCTTAGGCACTAATGGTTTACAGTTTAATATTTACAATATACATGTAAAAATCTTGTTCAATCAAATAAAAAACAGCAAACACAAAACCCCAAAAATGAGTAGTATCAGGGGGGGGGCTGCCATCGAATGACTCTTTTTATTTACTGCAGCGTGCATAACTCATACTTCTCGATTAGTGTGTCAGTGTTGCAAGCAAATTCCCTGACCAATTTGCGTTAAGGAAATAAATCTCTGTTTTGAGTAAATAGACGGTTGCCTGTTAACTGGTTCTACGAAGTCCAAATAGGATGCTGTTCATGCTACAGTAGGTAAATCTGGGGGGAGGTGATGTTGATCTCTTTTGGATTTCAATGCACAAAATTGTGACGTAATTTTCGATAAAAAAATTGACATGGTGACAACCCTGATGGCGATGCATTGTACTATAGAAGCAGAATTTATTGGCAATTTAGATTAATGTGTTGGTATGCAGAGGTTAGCTGTATTAAAATAATCCATAATAATATGTATTATAATAAATCCAGCAGGAAAACCATTGGGATCAGGATCTTCATTCATATAAGATTTTTTAAGGCTGGACAGAAAATTGAACCACAAAATTGAAAAGTAATTGAAAGATGATGCTGTTTAAATGCTTTGGACCTAAACTCTGAACTTAGTTTAAAAAATTGAATTATGAATTATGGACTGAACTAGTTCATTTTTAAATTTCTGAGCTAAACTTCGAACTAGTTAATGTAGAAAATGAGCTTTTCCAACACTGCTCTGAAGTATGTAATAAGTAGTCTTATTCAAGTAGCAGGTTGTGTCAAGGAAAAGTGGTGCAAATAAAGAACATATTAGATTTGTTTTGCATGTGGCAACATTGAACAACCGGAAGGCTACAATTGTGGACCCTTGGTTTCCATAAACCTGATTTTCACTTAGCCCATGAGGACTTCAACATTCAATTAAATGTGTGTTGGAAGAACAAAATAAAGTGTTGCTTCTTCTGTGCTAAAGTACAATTTTTACGCTATTGCCCAATTCATGTTGGTGACCTCCACTTGTCTCATTATTTTAGCTTTTTTATTCAACACCATGCTGGCTTAAAGGTCTGGGACAAGACTTTTGGCATCATGTAGCTTAATATGAACACTTTTAATTGAACTGGCATTTAGGTTGTAAGTGTTAAAATGCATAACAGGTAAAGTCAATTTTAGGGAAGATTCTGGTAATTCTCCCCCTTTGAGAGAACAGAGCAGGACTGGAAAAGCTTTTTACAGATGTAGGAATAATTTTATGCGCTAATTCAAAACCTGTTTTTTTTCAGTGAAACTTAAAATTTTGCTTTAAGTAGGTGACCTCAGCAATAGACTTAAAGCTTTTGAAGAACACTTGTGCTAATCATTTTATGTGAGGCAAATCTTAGGGAAATAGATTTTCTTGCCAAAGACATACTGCACACCTCTCTCTACAGGTCAAACACTTTGAGGGAATGGCTTTAACCTCAGTGTTAATGGAGAAATAAGAAAGAAGATATAATGAAAAGCATGGTGGTAAAATAATAATTATATTTAGATGAGGTCTAGTTAGATGTGTTACGGCACTGAAAGAGAAACCGGGGCTGCCCTCCTATAGTTATGTTAGCTGGGAATAGGACACCACTATAATAAATCAAATGGCTTCTTCTCACAATAAATTATGTGCTTTCACCCCTACAACTGGGACACATGATTTGTGCTTATGATTTGTTGCACCACAAGGTCACAACTGTGATGAATCTGCTGGCCAGAATTTCTAAATAAGATCAGCACTTGTTTATATCTTTCGCCTGAATGTTGATAATGCTTCTAATATTTTTTCCTGTCTCCAGGCTTTGGAACAGTGTTTGGTTTAATTCTTTTTCTGTGTTCATGGGAAATAGGGGTGCAGATATTGTGGCAATCTTAAGGTCACCAAATTTCTTGGCAAAATGAAGTCTGTCTTGCAAAAGGCTTTCAATTTGTTTTTGATTACACCTGGTAACGTAGGCTTATCATATTAGCCTGGATATCAAAGTGAGTACTTTAAGCTTAAGACCTATATTTAAGACATTTATGTCAAAGTAGAAAAGTATGTAGTTCTTGAGTTGACATGTTGGTTTAACAATACTGGGTTACAAAAACCTTTAAAGAAGTTTGATAACTTTCAAATGTTTCATGTGCACCATATTGGGTAATCTCAAGGAAATTTCAATCAAACGCAACTGGACTTGGTAATTTGTAAGTCCAGTTGCGTTTGATTGAAATTTCCTTGAGATAACCATGACCTGGATGAATGAGAATATTCACAGGCATATTGGGTAATCAGTCTACAAAAAAGTTACAGTTACAGAAATAAATAATTAGCTCTCATATTGGAAAAAAAAAAATCTTACAAACCCGAGTGCTAAATGTAGAACCTACCTAATCTATTTCCCTGGTTTTAAGTCTAGACAGCATTCTATTTCAAAATCCTGAGACCTTTTAACACACATTAATACAGTCCGAGTTCCTCTCTGCTTACAGTTTATCATTGATTCATGTCGCTAATGTACCTACATTTTTGCATGCAGAACAATTTCCGGGTCCTGTACATCGCAGCAATTAAATATTAAAAAATAATTTTGTCATGCAGCCCCTTTTTCAAATTTTGATCTGAGACAAAACAATTTAAACATGAGAAACAATGCATTTTTCATTGTTTATTTCCAAATTAAGAACAAATAACAAAAACGAAAAAAAAAAAAAAAAACTTTTTTTGTTTTGTTTGTCAGTTAAAAATATAATGGATGAATGAAACACAGATTAATATGCTGTTTAGGCTTTATGAAGCTCAGACCCATGCAAAACTGAATGTTGAAATTTTAGAGCTACGTGGAACACTTATATGGCATATATTTTCATTTTTTCTAATGATATGTAAGCAATGTAACTCAACAATTTAGACACTGTTTTACACATTGCACATTCTGTATGGCACTTCATGAGAAAAAGAACAGACTTCTTTGCAGCTGAAATATCATTATATTTATTTACATATACATACATATGGGTTGCAGTAACAAAAACACACCAAAAACTCAGTCTGTAACAAATCTCCAAAGAACACAGACAGGTAACAGAAGGAAGGCAAGCAATAAAATTAAAGTCAGGAGACATGAAAGTAGAATACATCTAATCAGAATCGGGGAAGGCTCTGAGATGAAAATATTAATAAAGGACTAATTTCAAAGAGAATGGATGTTCACTGACTCTCCTGATGTAATCTCTCCAGGTAGCTCATTTTGTAAATCACAATCACACCACAAGCATTGTAATCTCAGTTTTTTAACCATAATTCATACATAGATAGGAGTCATTAGAAAAAAAGATGTTCAGAAAATGCAGGGGGTGTTTGATATGATTAGGTAAAGGACCCAATCCTTCCTAGTTGAGCCTTTCCACTGTCTTCATTGTAAATCGTATTCCTTTAAAAGGTTGGCATGGCCAAAGACTCCTTCTAATATGCTTTTGATCCCTCAAGTAAGTCTTTACATTCCAAAAGGCGGGCTAGTTCAGTGTCCATCCTTCCTCTTAATGAGTGCGTGGCTGATATTATTCTGTTTTCAATATTGCTCTTAGGCTGCTTGACCTGTACAAAGTAATGTTGTGGTGTTCAGTCACAGGGCAAGCGGTAATGAGCTAATTTAATCACAGCCTTCAGCGTCTTGCAAAACATGTGACAGACATCTAAAAATGAGCCAGAGCCCTGGAGGAGGCATGAGTTCCGTGGTGTGATACCGCTAGCGCAAAAGAAGGAGAAATTATATCTTGTCTCCCTCTTTATTTCTCATTGATATTGGTAGGCCTAAGCATAAAAACTGAGCCTTTCTTGTCTCGTAACATTTAGGAATCAAAAATTAGAGCATTCTTTACACATGTGTCTTACTATGTGTTAAGTATTGCGTTGCAAAAATTATAACAGTTGGATTTTTTTATTACATTTGATCATTTTGGTTGAAAATACCAATGTATGTAATTCCAGGCAAGTTTGCGCTACTGGATGCATTCAATTCAAGGTGCATTGGGTGATTAGCGGAACAATAAAAACAGCAATAAAAACAATAAAAACACAGCATCAGAATCATAAATACATTTTAAACATACTACTGCAATTACTTTTCTAGCCAATATTAATCAATTAATTAATTAATTAATTAATGGCAGTTTTAAACAGATGGGTTTTTAGCCTTGATTTAGAGTAACACAAGCATCAGAGGACCAAAGCAGAGACCAAGTGCTCCCTGGAGAGTACCCCAGCAGCCACAACTGACCACCATTACCTCCAAGGCAGAGGAAACACTGGAAGAAGGAGTTTAAAATAACCGGTTAAAATATGAATATAAAAATAAACAGTGGCTAAATATGATAAGATTAAATAGTAAACCACTGAAAATGGAGCTGTCAATTACCAGGGTTGGCTTATCAGCAGGTGTGTCGCTGAGTGGGAAAAATCTGTTAGAAACACAGAGAGGTTGGTGTTGACCCATGAGCTGGGTTCTGAAATAATGCTTCTGTATTCTTCTATATCGTCATCCAGCCAGCCAGAGTTTCCAGCTGCTTGGGTTATGTTGGAAAAACGTGTTGGTGTTTTTTTTCTTATTGGCCTTGTACTGGCCAACGGGCCTTGGCTATCTGCTGGTTTTTCAACAGCGTGGAGCCGGACCTATAATTACGACACCCTTGCTTCCAAAGCTACATAAATGCTACATTTGTTAGGTTAAACTTACCATTATCAATAAAGGAGGCAGATAAGTAACTAAATAGCTGACAGAGAGCAAGAGAGAGAAAAAAACGTACTGTAAGCGGAAAAAGTGAAGAGTAGCCATAGCTTCAATGAAACTAAGCTAACTAAGCTAGTGAGAACTTAAGACGCTGAGAAAAAACATGTAAAACACAAAGAGCTGCCAAAACGTAAAGTATAAAAACTGAAAATATGTTTTAGCAATTTAAAACAAAAAATTAAATAATTTAGAAATGCACTCAGCACAGAAAAAGCTAGATCAATTCAAGAGAGGCTGGACATGATATAGTAAGTCATATCCCTGTGTTCCATTAAATTATTGTTGGGTTTTTGAAGAAATAATACCTTTTTATTTGTCTTTGCTACTAAACAAAAAAAGTTAGACCCCCATATCGAACATCATAAGAGTGAGATCAGCACAAAATACACACTAATTGCAAAATCAGTTGCCTATGTAATCATCATAAGTGCAAGATAGTGATATTGTAATTATGAGTAATTATCTTCCTAATTCCAGGCAGATAATTATTAACACCCTGTGTCATTTACTTCAGGGTTTGGAATTTATTCCTTACATGTTACATACAGTAACATTATAAGGTATACAACTTACAATTATGAGATAGGGTTTCTAATTTGGTCTTAGTTTTGTGAATGTTGTGCACTTCTTTACTGTATGAGCACTGTTACAAATACACAGTAAAGAAATATACAACGGCTTCCAAAGTCAACAAATCTTTGAGTTATAGACAGGCAGCAGTGGCGCTTTTTTGTTAATTGAGCCTTAAATCAAAGGCAATGCACTGAATAAAAACTACACATCTTGAGGGTTGGATAAGTAAAATGAATCCGCAGCCTACAATATATAGACTCTATAAAAAGCAGCAGAGAGCAGCAAGGCTAAAGCCAATTTGAATGATGGGAGTAACATGAGAACAGGGACTCAAGGAGCGAGCTGTCACAGTTCACACTTATTTTGCTGCAGAGAGTTGTATTTCAAGATGATTTTCATCCCTTTTCCCTCACCATATTAACATATTTGCATATCATTTGCTGAAATTTGGCAACCACTGACAGCCAATAAATTTTGTTGTGAAACATCTTCTTCTGCATTAATAAGTGTGTGTGTGTGTGTGCGTGTGTGTGTGTGTGTTTAATGTATGCCCAATCCCGCAAGGCATCATGTGCGACTTTAAATAAAACTGGCATTAACAAAGTAAAATCAGTTCAGGTCAAGCCTTCCTAAGAAAGAAAGAAAAAAATAAATCTGATAAAGCAAAACACTGTTGTTTACAAAGCAAATGGTCAGTTGATGAAATTGTTGTCATTATGGGCATTATGAACTATTTCACACAATGTTGCAATCCTAAAAAGAAGTATTAGTATTAGTAAAAGAAGTATTATAATTAGTATTATTAAAAAATTTATATATTTCTTGAATATAATCCGTCCCCATCTGGAGAAGTGCTGAGCTAGTATTAGATGTAACGATGGGTTCTTTAAGCTAGATCATTTTATTTGTTTTTATGTTTTAAACTATTATTTCGTATGAGGCAGGAAACAGTTCTTATGGCACTCTGTTGTATTAACATGTTCAGCTGAAAAAGACTGCTCAACAGGCTCAATGTTGCATACTCAGAAAATTTGTTGCTATATTTATCAGATTTTCAGATCCCTCCAAACACTCTTTGTCAGAAGTGAAGCTAGCAACAAATCTAGCACATTTTCTGGTGTTACTGGAGACGTTTGGACACTCATGCAAGCTTGTATCATTCTAACTATTCTCCGTGAGCCATTGATGGTGTCTCATACTCCTTTCACATTCCAAAGTCCCACTAAACTAGTCCTTAAAAAACTGGTTTGTATTTTTTGTGGTGGTGTTTATCCACAACCTAAGCTTCAGAAAACGGATGCAATCATAAGGAAACAGAATTATTAGCAATATTGAAGCAATACCTCAAAAGCAAAGTTACCACTTAAGGACAAAATGGTCTTCCAAATGTAAAAATCTTATCAAAGTTACAAAGTGGGTTAAGGACAACAATCCCATTAAAGTGGCCATCAGAAACATCAGTCCTATGGAAAATTTGAGGGCAGCACTGAATGGATATGTTAACAAGGTAGCCCAAATGGTGGCATTTGTTGTAACTCTGGTTGTGGTGCTGTGGGAGAGAGAGAACCTTTAGCTAGTTTTCCTACAGGATTGTCTTGAAATTGAAATGCCCCCCACCCCATGATTCTGTGACCCACTTCGTGTGGTTTTCTTTCATTAAAGGTTTTCTTTTTGACAGCTCAATAAAGTATTTTTGAGAGGAATTAAATTGTATATAATATATAATATATAAAAATATATAAAAATTCTAAATTGTAAGACTATTTACCCCACACTCTAGTTGTTGCTGTACTGACTTTTAAAAAAAACAATGTATTCGATAAATTCATACTGAACAAATTCACCCACCTACTCACCATGTTTTACCTACTTCGTCCTATCTAGGGTCACAGAGGACTACAGTCCAACTGCACTGTTGTTTCTGAAAAGTTAGGATACAGCCTTGCCAGATGATACCCCACAGGAAAAACTAAAGGAGAAGGAACTCTGTATGCTAGAGTAATCTAAGTCAGTTGAAAATAACTTTGGTAGGTTTTTGGACTTTTCCCGTCTCGTGGAAAAAACCCAAAACCACCCACGGACCCACACTGAACATGCCAACTCCAGACAGAAAGAGCCTGTCCAGCCAGCAGGTTTCCACCCAGAACCGTCTGTGAGGGGACAGTGCAGAATGCACTACATTTTTATTAATAATGAAAAAACATAATTTATTTTTTGCTCAGCCTTTAAAAGGGATGCCATTGTACAATCTGGTTTAATATGAAATTACATATTCAGTTTGCAGTTTACAGGATCATAATATGCCATAAAGAATCAATACGTTGGTCAGCTGCAATGAATGGATAAGAAAAGGAACTGTTGCTTAAAGACTCTATTGTATGCTCTGATGTGAAAAAATGTGATGCACTGACCAACCGGTTAATATGATTGACTTTTAATTTAAATTTCTCTCACTACTTATGACTGAGGTAAAATGTATTTTTGTTTTATATATATATAGTTGATAAATCATCCATCCATTGTCTATACCTGCCTGACTGTGCAGGGTTGTGCAGGAGCTGGTGCCAATCTCCAGCAGATAAGAGGCAAGAACACCCTGAACAGGTTGCCAGTCTAACAAAGGGCAACAGAGAACAAACAACCCTGCACACACTCATACCTAAGGGCACTTAAGAGCAATCAATTCACATAATGGTAATGTTTTGGGACTGTGGGAGGAACCGCCTTGTACTTTTAAGATGGGATTTTGCAGACTGTGACCGTCCAATCAACGGTCAGGCCCAGCCAGGCAGGAAATCTGTAGACTCCAAGTCACCATCCAATTTATTGGTGCATCTCTAATTTATAGCAATTTAAACAACACTATGGAGCACTTTAGATGTTTTAGAGCTTGCATGTTACCCGGAGTAATTAAAAGCACATAGAGGAATGCAAATAGTGCAGCTAAGCAGTATTTTTTTATTCCTGGTGAAAAAACAAACAAACAATTGGGACAAAAATATGCATTTTCAGGACACATGAAAAGATGATAACGATGTAATTTTCCCTCACTTTTTGACGAGAAACTAATACACAGTGTCAACACAGCTCTGGCTGAACTGCTTCACACTCTCTGCTTTATCAGGAACAATAACTGCCTTGACACGCTGATGTGAATATGCGTTACCATGGTTACAAAAGGTTGCCTTCTAAACGCTTGCTATACATCATTTATCAGGCCTGTGCTTTCATTACATCTTCATGCTCTGCATTCACAGATTCACTTATAGTTTTGTGTTTATGCAAAAATCAAAAAACATACTCCCCCTCACAAAGCAGAGGACGGTCTGCTTTTTCCTCACAGACAAGCAAACCAAACTGAGCTCCCAGGTGGAATGATCTCAGCGGGATGCTTTGGTTCACACCTAGTCTGAAGGCCTGCTTTTTAAAAAATATTGTCTATTATTGTGTCTATGGCTTTGCTACACAAGACACTACTTTATTTGTCTTTTCCGATTTCTTTTTTTTAAATTCAAGGTATAGTTTTAAAAAAAAAATAAAACTGTGCCTTTAGCGAGTAAAAAAAAGCCAGTTATGAACTGTAATATAAAAATTGCATTCTGTGGATGTTTCAGTGTCAGCCTCGCTGATATCCTGCAAAAATATCCACATTTGTTAACTCCAAAGAAAAAAAGCTAGCTTGCAAAATTCATGACGTTTTAGTGCTGCAAAACTGGAATATGTATTCCGTAACATATGGACAGCCAATTCTTGAGCACGGGTAGCCTATTCATTTTATGTGTTTCACATTGATTCACAGCAAATTTCTCCTTCAGACCCTTAGAAAAACAAACAGATCCAGTTAACAGTGAGAAATACAATCTCTCAATCTAATTGTATATACAGATTTAAATTCAGTTCAAGTCGTAGAGGAAGGCTCCTGGATCCTTTTCTGTGTCAAAGACACGTCAGTAGGAGTAGAACCCAGTGGTCACCCAGAAGGAGGTAGATCAAATTTATATTCCCTCTCATTGGGAACATCTTTGTTGACTAATTATGCAAATTATTTTTTTACCTCATCAACGCCTTTGGTAACATTAAACAAAGAAACTGAATAAATGATTAACATATTTATTTTAATTCATCACCTGTGTGTTATTTAGCTTTCACTAGCTACATTTATATGTGCAAAATGTATTTAATTGGATCATACTTCGGATTAGAATTTGACTGTGTACATAGGCCATAAACAAAACTATTGGATTATGACAAGCGTTTACATTTGCTACATGTTTGATCTGACTAAATCATTTTGACATGCGTAGAAACACGCAGAACTATATAAAACACCGGAAACGGACTTAGAAGAAGAAACAGACTTCCGTTGTAAACAAATATGGCTGAGCGCATTTAAAATGGAGCAGTACAATGTTCTTTAGAGCATGCATTTATTTCTTTCTAGACCGGGTTTTATATCTACAAGCCTTTATTGTTATGTACAGTACACAATCAAATTATAAACCGAATCCCTCTTTTTTTGAAGCCGACGTATTGTACGTCCACACATGACTTAAAGGTTTGATATGGAACATCAGCATGATAGCGACTAGTTTATTTTTGCAGAGACGGAAAGTTCTCCACGTCCTGCAACAAACTTCTGCATCAGTTCTGTTGCTCTTTCTGTGTCTCGTTCTGTATTCTCCAAACCACAGACGGTCTCGGCAGATGACCGCTTGTGCTGAGCCTGGTTCTGCCAGAATTTTCTTCCTGTTAAAAGGGAGTTTTTCCTTTCCACTGTCGCTTCATGCTTGCTCAGTGTTAGGGATTGTTGAGAATTACACAACGCAATCTTCTGTGGTTCTCTAATTTCTACATTAAACATTGTATTGTAATAACTCTTCTTGTAAAGTGCCTTGAGATGACATCTGTTGTGAAACAGCGCTATATAAATAAACTGAATTGAATTTATCAAGTTTGTTGTTACAACAGTGAAAACATAATTCCAGCTGTTGGGTTGCCTGATTCGCCTTGTGATCAACCTGAACTGTGACCAGTGAGGAATGTATTTTAGAGGAGTTTGAGTGACAGTTAACGTTTGCAGACTCTGCAAAGGAGCTAGCTTACCAATCTAGGAGGAAAGTTTCCGTTTCCGCGTGTGTTTGAGACCGTGGAACCGTTTTATGTGGGTCCATCCAGTGTAGGCTTCACTAAAAACCATTCTAGTTTTGGTTATTCTTCGGTCACTTCTCTCCTGAGATGGATAACGATATATCTGGGTGTCTGAAGCAGCTGCTTGACTTGCTGATTCCACCATTCTTCTCAGTACCAGCCGAGCTGACCACATAGTTGGATGTTAGAGAACGTATCTGTCAACCCGCAACCTGCAGCCGCTACTGGCTGGTAGATGTAAACATAACTTAATTATCGTGCCTGATTTAAATGTACATTTTATTATATTTTAATTCAAATATAAATGAATGAAATGTTGTACTTTCATTCTGCAACCCTCTAAAAGCACCGTGGATGTATTTTTTTTTTGATACAGCATTTTATGTAAATGTTCCATATACAACCTTTAACAGACATACAGAAATGACCCACATTCGGAATAAGGTTTTACATGCGCCAAGATCAGATTATCTATCAGTATAACCCACTCCTCTCAATCGGAATCAAATTTTGATTCAAATGAGTGCAATCGGGTCAGAGTAATCTGAATGGCATGTTTACATGAAGCAGTTTTATTCTGATCAGGCTTTTAATCCAATTACTTGTGTCCATGTAAACGTAGCTACTGTTTAATTTCTGGTGTCCCGCATGATTTATTTTCTACAGTAATGCATTTTTTGTCTCCAGTCTAAAACATTTACAAGCCACACGAAGGAAACAGACCTATTTACTGTGTTATTTGTACAGCATGTTGTGTTGTAGAAAGTCGTTTGTTGTCCATTTTTTGTTATTGACCATCTCAAACAGAAATGGTATCATTCACAGCGGCTGACATGTTTATTGTTGCTTTGTCTTAAGGTACGACCACGGATTCACAATTCATTCATAAAGCATGCGTCTGTGTCTTGTCACTCGGCTCTAAATTTGGGCCCAGTGCAGCTGGTAATTTAAACAAATGGTCCAAGCCGCCGTCAATTGAGCATCATGGGGGCTTGAAAAGTCATGTTTTCACGCCAATATTTCTCTTTTCTGCTCCACTCAGTCAGTCAGCTCACAGTGGGAGGAACAATGAGTAAAGAAATTGAAGGTAAACGCTGTAAGGTGTTCGAATCCCCACACGACTTCCTGATTTATTTTGTTTGCTCTCCCCCAACTCTTCCTCCCGCCCTCGCTCACCTCTTCTTTCCTGCTCACTTGTTCGCCCTCTCTCGATGTCTTTCTCATTCTCCCTTCACAATTATCTCTTATAGCCTGTGAGGTGATTAATGGGTTTCATTTGACATCCTCTCTTACCCTTCGAAGAGCACCGACAAATAAAACCTGGGCCCAGCTCACAAATTGTCCCTCAGAAGAGCAGTAAAAATGGGGAAAATACGGGGGCTGCGAAGACAATGAAACAGAGAGATCTGGCCTTTAGAAAACACAACATTTGCAGAGGAACGGCCTGGAACGATTTCCTCCACAGCCGCTTTCCCAAGAGAAATCCCTCTACTGCTAATCTACAGTTATTGCTATTGCCGACGGCAATCTCCAAATTAAAGAAGGGAGGGGGATAAAAACATTTAGACCTTATCATCTCTTTACAACTTGTTGTTACCCTTTGTGGGTTGCCAGCAGTCTTACCACTTACACTAATACTCACTAAAGATTCTGAAATAGAAAGAAAGGTAGGTGCTGTTGACAGTGGCTTCATTGAAATGAATTTCAGAATCTGATTCTGCTTGATAAAGTTGAGCTTTGGCTATACACCAAGTTACCTCAGAATCATAAAGCTCCTAATTTCATTTCTAAGGCGACCCTATGCTGATCCTTGCATTTCTTGTCTAGAATTCTGGAACGTTTCCTCTGTTATTGCTATTGCTGTAGTTTCACATTTTTGCTGAAAAAATACTACTGTGAAAAAACCCAAGCATTAATTAGGTAATTGTTTTATTTATGAATATTGCTTAATCTCTCAAAATGTATTTCCTTTTGAGCGTCTCTTATTCTCCCAAGAAGTTGCAGCACACATTTTTGAATTAATTATCAAAGGTTAAGTCAAAACTAATCCTTTTTTAGAGCACAGACTTCCATACTATTTACCACATCAATTAAGGTATTAAAATAAGTGCTTTATAAATTACCTCAGTGACTCTATAGAAACAGTATGAAATGATCGGCTATCTTCATGTCTGCAGCCACAGAACAAGTTCCTTTGTGTTTATTGCACTATTGTGTAAAATGACTTGGACAAACTGTATTGTCGATTTCCTATCTATTCAAGAAATCTTTAAGCGTCTGTGCAAAATCCAAAAAGCAGTCACAACAAACATATATCTAGGATCAGGGAAAACATTTATATCCAGCTCAGGTAGTGCTTGTTTGGCCGACTACTGTTGAGATGATGTGGTTTTTCTAACAATAGCTTGAAAAGTTGATAAACACCAATTCTCTCTACAACATTCATGGATATTTAGTTGCCAGTAAGCTAATTTACCTTAGTGCTGTTCCTTTTTTGAAATGATTTAATCTGTTTAGGGTATCCTTTTAAACATGTTTCTTCCATTTACTTACTTTTTAGAGTTTTTTAGTTTAGTAAACTTGTTGTATTTACCAGTGTACCACTTTCACTTCCACATCAAGAATTACCAGAACTGTTAAGTTCTCAATGACCTAGATATTGCTTTTAAAAATTAGAATTAATTTAAAAAGTCCTAATGTAGACAAACTAACATGAGCTGTCAGACCGTCAGACAAATATTGTTGTGAGTTATCATAAATAACCCAATGTAACCTGATTGGGAGCCTTTGTCCCCTGTGATTATAATTTGATTTACTGAATGCCTTTTTGACGCCTTTATTCTGTCCTGCCTTTGTTAATTTACTCTACTGTCGTTATGCAGAACTGCCAAAATGATCTGTCCATTAGAAGCTGTTTTATGCATCATCCTCAGCTATAATTGATACAAATTTCAAGTATGAGTTCACAGCCTTGGGCATATTTTTCCCCTGCACATTTTAAGGCTAGTGGGGGGCTTTCCTTTTAGCACAAGGCCTTTTTCAGTAGTCTTCTCCATGCACATGGTGGGAAATGCCAGCCAGTGACATTCAGCTCCTGTAAAGGGTATATCATTCCATCTGCTTTGCACTTCGTAGCTATCTGACCACTTACCAAACCCTGTCTGGGCATCATTACCTTATGTTTGCCATCTTTGCCATCATAGACATTGTGTGAGACAAATAGGGTCCTAAGGTCATCCTGGACTGGCAGGAGCAGAGAGGAAAAGGACAAAACGACCTTTTCTGCCACACTTACTGCTGCTGTACTGCAGCAGGTAAGGCAAAACTGCTGGTTCTATCTAGCAGAATAAGTCCATCAGCCAATATGTGTAAATATGTATATATATATATATATATATATATATATATATACGGAGAAGGATTGACACAGCACCATTATCAGTCAACGCAAGGGCTCTCTGTCACCCACGCAAGGATGCATGGAGTCGAGCCCCATTTTCTAAATATCCATCTCCATCAAAGGGGAGCGTATGCCTGTGATTGGTCAGCTCAGCAATAGCCAGAGATTGTTTTACCAGAACGGTGCTCTGTAGTTGCTGTAATCAGTAGTTGATGCAGTGTTTGGATACTGCATGCTTTATATTGAAAGGATAATTGATCTATTATGGTTTTGGTGATTTTTAACACAAGGAGGTGTAGAGAAACAACAAAAGAATCTGCTGTGCTTTTTTTTACATGCATGTTTAGCCTATTCTATGAGCTGCATTTCTAGTAAAAAGCTTTACAGCTTAATCAAAACTTACTGTCATCAATTGTTCCTTGAGGGGGGTAATGTGTTCACAAGCTGAAAAAAACCTCTTAATTTAGAAACTTTGCTGCAACAGTAGGCAGACCCGCCTTGTAAACTTGTAAAGCAGAAAAAATCAACGGAGAACACAAAGTGGGATACTATAAACAAAAAATTTATCTGTCAATATGTCTGTGTATGGGTGCAAAGTTGCTGTAGGAGAAGTGTAACCTATGTTTGTTTTGGTTCCTAATCATTCACTCTAGTTTAATGGACTTGGATAAATTACTAAATTGGTGTACAAATCAGAAAAAAAGCAACATATCAAAGGGCCTTAATGAGACTCAAGACTTCAGTTTTAACCCTTTAGTATAGAGTGACTGTTTACAATTTCGGCAACTTCCGAAGGCTTGCACTAGAGTTCATTTAGATGTATCTGAGTAAAGGGCACGGAATACAAATGCTTGCCACACCTTTTAGATATACATTAGTGTATCCATGTGCTTCAACTATGTGCTACTCAGTGTTATCCTAAACCATAACAACTCTGATAAAATATATTGGAGTTTGTTCTTGTATGATGACTAAATGTGGAAAAGTTTGAATATGAATACGTTTGCAAATCAGTAAACATCTGAGACATCTGGTACAAGAAGTCTTATTCACTATCTTTACTTTGCAATAAATAGACCTTTCGATGTCTTCAACAGGTTTTGCATACTCCTTTTATTCAAATGATTTTTTGATTTGTTGAAACATATCTGTATGGAGTTCTCATGTGTACACCAGCTTTCACCCCTGCATGTAGAGCAGAAAGTCGATGAATTGATGACCATCTGATGTTGACAATCACCCTCTGTTCAGAAAAAAAAAATCCCGCACTTACCTCTTTAAGCATTCAGTTGCAACTAGAAGTTAATTTCCAAAATTAACACAATTTCCAAAACTAAAACATCTTATCTGCTCTTTTCATCCAGCTACCTAATGGAGATTAGTGGACGTTTTTGTTTTTGCATTTAGTCTGATTTTCAGAGTTTCTAGCTAACAAAAGCAGAAGTTTTTAATACTGATCAGATGGTTTGCCTCCCTGGGAGCTGTTGCCTGATGGCTAACTCAAGCACCAAAAAACAAAAACAGCTGCACCCCAAACAATATGTATTTTACTTATTTACAGGAATACACTTCAGTCACTCGAGAACAGGTGTCGCCTTGTATTGAAAGATAATCTGGTTTGTGGTTTGAGTCTGAAGTTTGCAACTAAACTGTAAAATCTGACTTGATGCTGAATAAAAAAAAGGCAATGTCACTGTTTCTTTGAAGGAATCTGGGCTGCATTTAATCATCCCTTGTTCAAAACTGAAAGTATTTAGACAGATCAAATATGACCTGAATTATGTTGGACTGAAAAGTGATTTTCTAAATTGAGAATGAGTTGTTTCCTGACGATATGGGGGCAGTAAATACCTAAATTATTAGAGGCAAGTGGTATTATTGTGTTCGAGTGACGACAGATGGCCATGCAGGCCAAAAATTGTGATTGCGCAATTTTCTACTACCACAAGGCAGATAGCACAACCTCCGGAGAAATCTGTGCAGCAAAATGAGAAGAACATCAGACTCCCTTTCATCATAGGCAGCAAGGTAAATGTGTAAAACAATATTTGTGAAAGGCAAAAGTTTTCAGCATTTTTGTAGGTTATGTTATGTTATAATGTTATTCAGATATTTTTAAATGACACATTCTAGTGTAGTTTTACCTTGACTGGTGCTAGTTTGAAAGCAAAACAAAAAACATTACGGTTAATGTTACCTGTCCAGCTGTAAGCATGTAACCTCAGCATGTACCCTCAGATTTTGCTGCTCATTCAGATATTTTCCATTTAGAGAATGCATTGTTGATTGTCTCTTGGGGCTTCTGTCTCTTTTTTTTTTTCTTCTCTTTTTAACGTGTCTTGTCTAGCAGTATGCTACTCAGAATTGGTGTCTGAGTACCAAGTACAAGCCCAACAGTTTTACTTTCCCAAGCAGAGTATTACAGCTTCGCTGTAGTACGCCACTTGATGTATATGTATGAAAAATCTTTATTAGTGATTACTGTGGGTTCAATTTCCTGACGTCATGGACACTAAACCGAGACAAGAAGGGAGAAAGGAAGAAGGTGAAGAAAAGAAACCCGGACCAGCAGAGGCGCGAACCAACGACACAAGACAGGGAGGCAAACAAAGAACACAGGAAAACATCCCAGTCCTCCACCTCTACCGGACGGCAGAGAAACACTAATACAAAACAAAAACAACAAACTGTACAGAACCAAACCAATAGTTCGGATCTAGTAGAATAAACTAAGAATTACACATTCACTACACACCAGCATGGATGAATGAACATAATACAAATGTTTCTGGTAAGCTCCTGTGAACAACTAACTAATGATGATAACCTCAGCTTAAGATATGTCCGTCCACACCAATGTCCCCACACCTATATGTGTGCGAGCATGCAGGTCGGAATAAGGTTTCCCCACGCAAGTGATTGATAGCTGGTGTAAGGAACCGTCAATCCGTCCTACAGGAATCGACACAGATATGGAGGAGGCAAGAGATGTATGCATCCAGGGTCCCACATCCTGTGGGATAAAATAAAATGGTTTCTGTGACTGGAGCAGTGAGTGACCCATGCCAGGTGAGGCAGTAAGCTTTAATATTCCCTGAATTAACGTTACAGCTTATGAATATCTTTACCATTATTATCAGAAGTGGCCTGCTCTGTTGATCCTAAACCATGATTTGGGGATAAGCCAAACGCCTCAGAGAACTGAAGCAATGAGCTTAAACAGAAGATAATGAACTGAAGCCATATTATAAGGTGATTAGAACAGTGTCAGTGAGCATTGTCATGCTGGGAGGTCTGCGCTCAAGATAAGCAAAAGATAGAATGATTGATTAAGGCTGTCTTTTATAGCCTTGTATGGGGATTGTGGTAGACTCTTTCCTGCAATGGACATATTTTAGACATTAAAGCCTTTAATAAAATCATGATACATGCTGGAGGACTGTTGTGTAATAAAATCTGCAACTTTAAGGGTTTCTAAGAATATGCTGCTCCAAAACGTAATTCTCGAGCAGCTTTGACAAACAGTACAGTGCATGTTGTCGTAGCCTTAAAACAGAACAATGTAGGTTGTCGTTGTTCTGCTTGGGTACGATGCTCCATATTGAGAGAAAGTGCATTTGGCACTTGCCTCACACCAGATTAAACTAATCTGATTTGATCTTTTGGCAAATATCCTTGGATCTGTGAGCCCCCTATTTCTCCAGCAAAGCTTCAGCAGATAGAGGTGGAGATGTACCAAAGAGGAAAACAAGCATGGAGGTGAGTAAGCATGATGGGATCAGAAAAATAACACTATCTTTAATGCCTCTCATAGATTGCACTTTCACCGAAATGTGAGCTACATCTGCAAATACCCACAAGACAAAATGTTGAATGAAAAATAAAAAGGTAAAATTATTTTGTATGTTCTGCAGAATCCTTTGAATGCAACATGAAGGAAAGTAAAACCTGTTAACCGCCTCATAATATGCTGGTAGCAAATACGCTCTTATCAAAACACACAATTATCCTTCCCTTGGGAACCAATAGGCGTACAATAGTGTGGTCGGCTATGTTACAAAGATGATTGCTGCTTTTGCTTCAAGGGTCTTGTTATTTTCAAATGTCATATTTGGTTAGACTGAGACCATGGAAGAAAGGTCCATAGCCAGTGTCTTTAATCCATTGCCTGACATTTTTTTTATTGCTCAGCAGCAAAATGATTTATACCATCCCAGTAGAGCAGCCCGAGGAATAATGCCATTGTTTTGCTATAATTTAGTTTTAGTGACAAACCTCTCACTGTTTAAAGGGAAGCTGTCTGATCACCTCAGAGTGGAAGTTTTCAAAAAGTTTACAGGACAAAGTTCATGGTCCACAGCAGCGCAGTTCTTGATTTAAACGTATATAGTTATCTCGATAACAAATCAGTAGAGTCCCTTTTAATGATCTCTACAAACCTTCTGATAAAAAAAAAAAATCTACAAATCTAATTAACTGAACATATTGGAACACATAATCCAACAACTCTCAACTATTTTCTAATGTGAAGACTTAAAAGCTCGATACTCAACTTTATTGAACAATCAAGTTAAGGTGAGGAGAACTGAAAAATGTATACTTTATTATTCCTCTATTACAGGGGTTCAAATACATTTCCAATTTGGGCCACATTAAAATAATGAATGTCCTTAAAGGGACGGTTGTGGCAGAAAGTATTGATGAAACAATTTTTACCAAAACACAAAAATATTAATAAATATCTGTCTCAACGAGTACATCTTTAAGTTTGACAAGTACTTCTTAAAATTAAATGATACTGAAAATCTTTTCACAATGATGTGATTTAGGACTATTCAAATAAACACTGATTTGAGTGATAAAATAGGTTTTTGGTTCACATAAATACAACTTAAGGGCTCTATTTATATGATCCTCTAGAACAGAGATGTCAAACTCATATCCATTTTGGGCCAATTAAAGAATGTCCTTAAAGGGCTAGTTGTGGCAGAAAGTATTGATAAAACTATATTTAACAAACCGCTAAAACATAAATGTCTTTCTCAAAACGTACTTTTTAAAATTAAATTATACTGAACATCTTTTCATAATGATGTGATTTGCGACTATCCAAATAAACACTGATTTGAGTGATAAAAGGATTTTTAGAGGCATTTAAATAGAACTTAAAAGTTCTATGTATATGGTCCTCTACAGTTTAGAGGGCCGCATAACTGGCCATGGCGGGCTGAATTTGGCACCCGGGCCTTGACTTTGAGAACTGTGCTCTATTAGGTTAAAATATGACTTTCCATAGAAGCTAGCAGCTTCCATCACCACTCTGAAAGTTGTGGGTGCCTAATTCTGATGGTCAATAGTCAGTCAAATAATAATTAAAAAAAATGGGTCCCTACAATACAAATAGCTTTATGTGAAAGATACCAAGCTATTAAACTAATTACTGGTAGGGTGACCATATCTTGACTTCCAAAAAAAGAGGACACTTGACTAATTCCTGAAACACTTCAACAAATACTCTGTTTTGTTCAAAAGAGGACATTTGGCCACTCTAATTACTGTTTGAAGGCCACGTACCTGAATACATTTGATAGACAGTAGACAAGTGGTAAAACTGAAAAACTGAAGTCCAATGTCAAGTGTTGCAATTAAAATTAATAAACCTTACCTCTATTTAGTTATTTTTTTCAAAAGTTTTCATCAAGAAAATCTTTGGATTGAATTTGTACGGTTTGGCTTCATCTCTTCGCTGGTGTACCTGCTCAGAGAGAAGACTTCTTAAATGACAAATTCATAGAAATGTTCTGCAAACATAGTTCCTGTGTAGCAGACAAATAATGTGATTTTTTCCATCTTAGATTAAAAATCAGTAAAAAGTTGTCCTTTCTCTGAACAAATTTAGTGTTCATAAGTGTGGGATAAGGGAGAATGAGGGATAATGTTTTTTATTGTGGCTAAATACTATAACTACTAATTTAAGAAAGAACAAAACAACTCTATATTTTTTGCTGCTCAGATAAGTAGTTACAAGTGTAAAGGAGGACACAGAAAACCTGAAACTGAATCTTATTTTCTTTTCTTTTTTTACAGACACTTAATGGTGAATGCTGGCGCTAGGTCATTATTATAGAACCCATTTTATATCGTCTTCATATTTTCAGGGACAGACCCAACACTAGCCTTAGACCTCTTTAAGACCAAAGTTAGATGAAACACATGGTCTAAATCTACATATAGAATTGCCACTGATATTAAAATCAGTTCCATTGCTCAGGGACAGTTAATGTGTTTAGCAACATTTAGTATTTGTGCCAACCAGAAACTTAGTAGTGATTAACAGCTTGCAAGATGAGTCAATGAGTAAACTTTAGCAGCGTTACAAAAAACAAGTAACTTAGTTTATAAGTTACAGTATCAAAAATGTAATATGTTTGCATTACATATTACTGTCTTCAAAAATGTAACAGAGTAACACTACTTTAACAACAACAAAAATCCCTTAATATAACCTTAATATATAACATGGTTTTAAAATACTGTAAATGATCAATTTACATTTTACACAAGTGTGACACCACACATACTGTATCTTTAACACTATTTTATTAAACCCAGTCCCAAGTGCATTTGCATTCCTTCTATCTCATGAAAATGTTTTCTTAAATCGCAGTGAAAGCGCTCATCCCAAAGATCGTTAAGTTTAGGTGTCAGAATGAGACTTCTGCGACTGAACAGTCTTTCAACAGGTGGTCAGGGAGCAGTGTTGGGATCCTACCTTATCTTATAGTTACAGTACAAATAACTTTTTTGAAAAAGTAATTGAGTTAGTAACTCAGTTACTACACTGTAAAAGTAATTAGTTACTCAGCAAAGTAACTGTGGCATTTTTTTTGTTCAAAAACGCAGCTATGTTTTATAATATCTGTAAAATCAAATATTTCTATTGCTGAATGACCAATAAAAACACAGTATACAGTATTTTATAACATTTGGTATTTGAAATTGAAGATGATGTATGCATACAAAAAATGTACAAAAAGTAAATATTATTCATACATAATCACACACTTTTCATTAAAGTGCAAAACTAGGGCACACAAATATGTGTGAAAAAAAACAAAGGAAAAAAAATACGTTTTTCAAATTTAAGCATCAGTAATATTGCACATTAAATAGAGCACAACGTAAGTGGACGTAGTAGGGCTGATTTGTTGTCACATGAACTGGAAGCTAATGAAGAAAAATCCAATTTAATAGTAACATATTAATAAGAAATATTACATATGTTAATTTAAACAAAATGGTTGTATTAGTTATAGTAGTAGAGCTCACATGTTTTTTTCGGGGATGCATGGTGATTTATTGAAAACTAAATTTATTTAAATCCACCGCCTTCAGGAGGGAGCGAAAGCGCAGTGCGCTTGGAAATTAGGGGTGAAAGTTGGAGCGGGTCTCCGCTTTAACGAAAGTAATGTCCATCGAATATCGAACTAAAAACTAATATCTCCGCGGTCTTTAAAACACTCATTGAGACAGCACTAAAAGCGCCCACCCCACCACCTGTCTCCCTGCAGCTGAAGTGTCTGTCAGAAAGCCTGACGCCGCTGCGCTTCATTCGGCACGTTGTAGTAACGCGCCAGTACATCCTCAGTAACGGTAACGGCGTTGTAACAATGGGAAAAGTAATTAATTAGATTACTCCAATAACAAAAAAGGAACGCAGTTAGTGACGCCGTTATACTTAAACGCCGTTACTCCCAACACTGTCAGGGAGTACGGGAAATCGTGTAAATAATGCTGCTGTGTAAATCAAGAACATATCTTTTCCTCTGCCATCCTGATCCTCTAATGTTTTGGTTTTGAGAAACAGGAAGTGCATCATAGAGCTTCCTCTATGAAAAACAATTTAATGCACTTACAGAAATTGTAACCAGGAATATATTGCTGCACATTTCATAATTAATGGATTACATTACTCTGTTACTGAAAAAGTAATATATTCCTGTAACTTATTACTTTTGTAATGCATTTCTTCCAACACTTTCCTTTAAATCAAATGTTTGGTTTAAAGGATGGGTTACAATGTAGTTCCCTTCAAAGATACAGTAGGTATGAAGGTATTTCACTCTCCCTATTACTTATCTGTTTGTTGAATCATAATGCTAGCTGCTATACTGCATTTTTTAAACAAGCCATCTCTAAACATAAAGTCACAGAGCACTCACCCATCCCGGCAGCTATCATCCTTAGGCCATTCCCTGCTGATTTTGCAGTTCTCTTATCCATCTTTCATCTTATTTGACTTCAACAGAGGTGTGAAAACTATTTACAATCAATACTCAAGTAGAGGTATACAGTAGATTCCAGGGTTTACAAAGACTTCTATAGAAGTTGAAGTATCAAGTCAAGTTTTTCACTCAAGTAAAATTAGAAACTACCTAAAGTATAAAAGTAAAAGTAATATTTTTGTTTTTTTCAAATGTTAAAGACTATAAAGTATAAAAATTGTAATATTTAAAAATTAGGGATGTGCTAGGCAACCAATTTCCGCTGCCAATGTCCATCAAAATTAATGCTTTTTAGTGCAAAGCAATTACATCACAGAACTATATGTGGACTGCTGAGCATTAATACGTGTTTCATGGCGCAGAAGATATGACCACTGGTTGCCTATTTGTAATTGTGTATTTGCCTGAGTCACTACCACAGGTATCTTTGAACTCGGCAATACGTCTGCTTCGTCCTGGCTGGACTTTGAAGTGGTTTGTGTTATGACCAGCTAGAGATCAGCTACACTAAATACATCAGCATTTTTAAGTCATCAGGTGTGTCCTAAGCACACAGAGTTTTTTTTTAGCTGCACATCAGCCAAAGTTTTGAAATCCGGGAACATTCTTCTACTTGAGGTAAAAAGTTATCCAGCTTGCTATCATTTTAGCAGCTGGAAAACTTTGGCATGTGCTCCTTTTGTAGCCATGCTATTTGCTGATTTGCTGCTTTTAGACAAATGCAGCAGAACCACTTCATTATTATTATTATTATTATTTTTTTTTTTTTGGGGGGGGGGGTTCGTTTAAATTTCCACAAAATATTTTTAAGTACCCTCTGTTGAAGCATTGTTAAAGCCACAGTGTGTAATTTTTGGTCAGTAGAGGGCAGAGCATACCTAAATTATGTGTCTTCGAGTAAGAAACTCAACAACGGAGGTCCAACTAGTGCTCAATTCCCTGAGAATTATCTTTTTGCAGAAACATGACGAGCACATCAGTCTCTCTTTCAGCGCTTGGAACTAGCGAAGAGGTAAAAATTTATTTATGGCAAAACTTTTTTGCATTTTGATGGGAAATCAATGCTTTAATAGCCGTTGCGTTCCGTGCGCTTTGTCTGTCCGGGCTCATGTAGAACTAAAGACGTAATCTAATATGGCTTTTCCCTGAAAAGAGGACCTGCGCCTATATGTTTTAAAACTGATTTTTAAAGTCATATTTTACAATATCGCCAATATTTTTGCAATTATTGTACTTTATGTAATTATTATTACATAATATTTTAATGGCTAGTTTCAAAGATGTACTGAAAAAACTACACACTGTCACTTTAAGCTGCATGAAAAAACATGTTTTGAGCTAGCTTCTTTTTGGAGATTTAGTAGAGCATCTATAATGCTTTTTAACCCATTTCTAAATATTTTATTCCTATATGTATTATAGTATCTCCTAAATTTTGGACACAAACACTGTTCTCTGTTATCCATATAATCCCATTTATTGAGTCAGCCTGGTGTAATATTGGCTACCGTGGCCTTTTAATGGCCACAATCTGCCAGCTGTGTTTTGCTTCACCAGTGGTCCATAAGTACTGGCCTACAAAGGGGAGAGTATTTTTATTGGTCACAGGAGCAGAGAAGTGACTTGGAATAAATCAAAAGACACTGAGGTTCATGGTGGTCATCATGCTCTGTTTCTCAAGAAAAAATTGAGATGCTTGCAGTACCCACCCGCTTTATGCTAAACACAAAGTCCGCAAAATAAATCTGCATGTCTGGGGATAGAGCTATGCTTCATGTAAGTGTTACTGTCTTCCCAAGTTGCAATAATAAGTGCCCAGTGGAACTGATGTTACATTGTTAGAAGGGTTCATATCCGTCAAACTAACACAACTGGATCAGTGTATTAAGAGACCCATCTGCCCAGGCTGAATCTGCTGTGAGCATTCAGACTTCAGCTCAAAGCCTATTTACATCCCACCCCCACTTTTATGTTTCCTCCCAAACATCGCTGTTGCCATTTCTTGCAAGAACTATTTTCTGCTTACATGTAGGAAAAGTGGGCTTTAAATGTATGACCTGGGAAAATGGAACGGAGTATTTCTGTTTTGTTTCGCTTCTGTCAGAACCACTGACCGATCAGCTATAGCCCACTTTTCTCTGTGGTACAGTTTCTGCTTTAAGTTATGCCCAGTGTATGCCTCTTCTCTGACAGTGTTTTGCTTGTTTCCATAGCAACGACTTCAGTGTTCCCACACACTGTACATCCAGGTAGGAACAGGCGGGGTGACGGTGCTTCACAGAGGCATTTCTCATTATCACAGCTCCTCTGCTGGACTAAAGAGAGAGATTCAAGCAGCAAGTCAATTGTCCTTGAATGTGCTCCAATAAATTTCCATTGATACAGCATGTCAGTGAAGTCTCTGGCAATAACATTTAACAGACCAGAGTGGTTTTATTCTCTTAACTTTGTTAAATCGAATATGAAAGGTCAAAAAATACTTCGATAACCATTCTTACTAATCTGTACAAAATAAACATTATGTTTAAATGGATAAATACCTTACTAATGTGCTTTGGTGAATTCAATTCAATTTTAACTTATACGATTGCTTCAAAACAAAATATTATGTTAACTGAACAACTGAGTATTTTGTCATCCACTGGAACTGGGGAATATATAGTCCTTAACCAGAATTTAGCCCTCACCTCAAACACAAAATGAGCAATTGTTCAATGTCAGCTCCTTTCATTTCACATGACTGCACCCCCACTCCCCCATGTCAACCTGTTTTGCTGATGTTGCTCAACTTCGGATTTATCCAGCTCTTTTTGTATGATTCAACAAAATTACAACAGTGACATAGTAGAACAAAGTGAAGAACAGCAGTTCTGCAACTTGTAACAATTCCTAATAGTCATATATTACATTAAAAAAGTGCCTTTGATACCTGTGTCTCACTGTGGAGTTTTGATGGGATAGGATTTCTTTTAGAATGTCATTTTTAGTTGTTCAGAAACATAATGCACATACTGTACAGTAGATGAAGGTCTTAAAGCCAGTCAGTTAGCAAATTGAGCTTGATTTAATGTTTCATCCACGAACTAATCATGCGATACACATGAGCACTATGGTGATCTATCATGTGTAAATCTTTTCCAGTTTTAGACAGGACTGCACAGCCAAGGAAATTGGTATCTAATTGTTTCATTTCGTGAGTTATTTCAGATATGATGTATGTGGTTATTTCTGGTTCCTAAATGAATTAAAACTAGAGATATTTCTTATGAGCGCATGGAGATCAAATTGCGGAAAATACTATTTACTTACTACTCATTGTGTTGTATCTTGGAACGCTCTTCTTTTTTTATGCATGTACTCTTTCAATTGTTCAATAATGGCTGCATGCATGTTAGCAGTGGCATTTTGCTTCAAGAAACCAGTTTATTTTGACTCCATACATTATGTTGTAGAATTGTTAGTAGGTTTTTGAAGGTGATGCAGCTAACCAACATACATGGCCAACTGCTGAGGGGGTGGCCCAGCTCCATGAAATGGCTGTGCTTACTGAAGGAGAATACATAGAACACTTTGTGTGAGCGGGCTGAGGCTGGGTTGGGCAGGACTTATGACTGACCTCCAGGTCAATAACTACATAGCTACTTTCTATTGGTAATGTTCTTCCTTTGGATAGCAGTATTGTTTTATCATCTCCACAAAACATTTCATAATCTAGTGTTAATACTTAGGTTTACTCTAGATTATAATGCTTGGTGAATTTCTGTTTCAAACCTGATGCAGTAATGAATGCAGTGGAGACTACCACCACCCGTCAACTCATGTAGGAGTTGGATACCACAGAGACTGAACATTGTCTGGTGAGTAGACAATAACTATGGACTTTAATATTACTACTCTAAACTCTGATTTACTGGTGCTTTGTTGGTTTTATAAAGGTGTTCTGGGATTATTATGTTAGGAGTCTGGGGGGTTTGTTCTGTGTGTGTCTGTGTTGCTGTTTACCTTCCTTGCAGTAGTCCCCACCAGGGGTCCTGCTTAATTTGAGGACAAGTCCATAAAGTTCAAGGGTGGAACTATGCCTGGCAGCTAATCACCGCAGCACCTCATTGAAGCTTATCAGCACCCAAAGAAAGGAAACTGTATGTCAGACCTTCGACACCTGAGTGTTGCGCCAGCGTGGCAACCTCTAACCATTTGTGTCTTCCCAGTAATTCTTCATATGCTCCTTCCAAGTTTCCTCCATGTTCATGCTGTGGCTCTCCAAGTCATCTATCCGTGATATGGTTCCTCATTCCATGTCTGACAGCCCTGTGGGTCCTGGTCCACTTGTATCCTCCCTCCAGGGTCAGGCTCTTCCTCTCCGCCCTCAAACTCAGTCTTCGATTTTAGGATCCCTCACCTCCAATGTTTCCCAAAACTCCTCAGGAACTCGCAGACATCCTGAACTTCTAGGTTCTCCACCTCCTGAAACTAAGCAGATCCTGAGTACTTTTGGACTGCCAATATTAATCAAGGATTACTACTCACCTCTGAACTTTCCGTCTTGCTTTTCCTGTTGAGTTAATACCACTTGAACCTTTTACAGCCTTACAAAAATAGGGATCTGCATGGCCAGCCAAGACAATAGAAAACACCCTCTCCTGACAAGGTTTTGTGTGAATGTCTTGAGATGCCATTCATGAATAAAAGGATATTCCCTGCTGCTCACACAGCTTATTCTCTACTTTCTATACAATTAAATGTACTCTATTTATGATTGTATTTAATTAAATTTTCTTGTGAAGTTGCTTGAGATGAAATGTGTTTTGAATTGGCTTCATATAAATTAACTGAATTAAATTGTGCAAATGCTTTTTGATCTCCTAAAATCTAAGAGACACGTCTTTATCCGTCAATACCTTTTGATGAATTTCCTTTTAATATACATTTTTGAAATAGTGCAGTTTCTACTCAGAGTCTAGTGACAACCAAAGAGTTGGTATTATATGATATTATTTTGGTTGATGATTAATTACATGATCCTTTATAAAAAAGGGGCTTAATTCTAAGAAACAGCAATGCTTGAATTTTGTTTGTAGAGCCAGCCTTGCAGGTGAAGATGTGAGAAATCTTTGTGACATAGCTGCAACCGTGTGAAAACAGAAGGAAACAACAGTATCAATCAGAATCTATTGTTTTGATGAAGTAGTTATTGATTGTTTCAGACAGATGTTTACAGTTCTATTCTCTGCATTTCCTACATTTTACTTGACAATAAAAAAAAATCCATCTGTCTTTTTACAACTTCTAGTGAGTTATCTGCTGAACAGTGTAAAGACATTCTTTTCTACTCTGAAAACAGAGGGTGAGCTGCAATGTCGCAGAAAGAAAATCTGTGGTTCTCTCTTTGAATTGAGAAGATATGACATTTCCCCGAAAATAGTTGAGTGGCCCCAGGCATTGGCTCACTTCAATTGGTGTGTGTGTGTGTTCGTGTATGTATGTGTTGGGGTCTGTATTTAATAAGAAAGAAGATTCAATGTCCAGCTTGACACTAGAGTCTTGGCAAGGAGTGTTGAGTATCACAGCCCTGGGTGGCAGGATATCAGTGAGGATGGCTCATCTGCACACTCAGTCAGCCACCCTGCTCACGCTTACTCATGCCTTTATCTCTTCACTTTCAGACCCTGCTCGCAAGAAGTCCCTCCTATAATGTCAAGCATTTTTAGTCTGCTTAGACAAAAGAAAGCTGAAAGAAATGTTTTTGACATTATTTCGTAATATTTAAAATTAAGGTAAATATGGCACTGTTTCCTGCATTGGATTTATTCTTATTTGCAGATCTCAACATTTCCTTCATGCACCATGAATTGATTGCTTTAGGGGTTCAGATTAAAGTCTGTGGGGAAATTTTGATCTAATATTGTCAGTTGGTTTGTGTTACACATTTACAAACATCCTGGAATTGCTCTTTGAATAATCCAGTTTTGATCCAATTGTTCAACACAACATTTCTGTGCTCATTTCAGTGCATGGGGACCCAGCTGTAAAACTCATCTTGTGTGCAGCATGCGCGAAGAACCATACACCCAGTGAGCAAATAACTCCGGATTTCCGGGTTGATGGTGTATGTTGTGTAACCTGTGTAGTGTTTGAGCTATTTAGATTTTTCATATCAGTGGTGCTGCTTGCTGATTATCCCACTCTTTGTTCTAATATTGACTCCCCATTGTAACCTTAATAAGCCCAGAGAGTAAAAGAGGCTTTTACGTAACTGGAAACTCAGTCAGCAGAGCCTGCCTCTGGTTCAAACATTATCTACTGGCATGAAATAAGCCCTGAATGGCACTGCTGTAGCTAACTGTTCATTAATCTATTTAATGAAGAAAGAAAAAAAAAGAATAACAATAACAGCACCTCATGGCTATATAACTGAAAAGTTCCTTCAGGCTCAGGTCCATATTTATATGGAGAGGCACAATGTTTGAGGTGGATGGAAATCTACTCATCAAGGTTGAGCGACACTTGGAAATATTATGACTCAGGTTTGCATTTACAAATAGACAAAAGGGCTTTGTTTTTTATAATTCTCTTAGAAAACCAAACTAAATATGTAAATGTGCTATCGCAGTCTGTTATCTTCGTATGTATATTAGAACATCTAAAAATAAGTTTTATGTGGGTGAAAATATGAAAAACTCTGTTTTTTTTACATTAAACTCTTTTTTTATTGATTTAATGATAACCTTACCACCTTGGTTTGAAAGCTCTAAGGTCTACACTGCAATGCAGCCAAGAGGTCAAATTATTATTAGCCAAATTAAGCAAAAATATAGTTTTGCCTCTAATCCACTGAAGTCATTCCAATAATTCAACATGCAGAATGAGTAAATCTTTACCAGAGGGGGCTGAGTATCTGCATAGTGTAGCATAGTTGTATTTTTAGTTAATTTCTTCAACATTTGAGTTGTATACATGGACTATCAGAGACAATCAGTTCGCCTTTTTTCTTTTCTCCTGCAAACTGTCATTTAACAATTTAATTGAAAGAGAAATTAATAAATATTTTATATACGACGGTGCCCACAAAAAGAAACCCTGAACCTTACCTCTAACTTGAATGAAGCATACTTAGAGGACAATACAGGTTTTATAGATAACCGCATCTGTTGGTTTGCCTAATGATGGTGTGTTCAATCAGCTCCTCTAAAGTGAATGAATTGTGGTACACATTATATTGTTTACTGTCTTTACCAGATAGTGAATCTGGGAAGTAAGAAGGCTCAATTGTTAATGTTTTGCAAAAAAAAAATAAATAAAAAAAATCATACTCATTTTGACGTTTAAGAAACTTGCCATCAAATAATGTCAAGATCTTAAAAACAAGCTATCTTAGATGTAATGCCCCGCCTCTCGCCCGTTGACAGCTGGAGATAGGCACCAGCCCGCCTGCGACCCCTTGAGGATTATGCGGTTTAGAAAATGGGTGAAAATCTGTCTAAATCTGTGATAGGGAACACTTCTCCTTTGCTGAGGTAATCCATCCCACCTCACAGGTGTGTCATATTAAATTGCTGATTAAACAGCATGATTGTTGCACAGATGTGCCTTAGATTGGCCACAAAACAGGCAACACAGCACAATGCCACAAATGTCACAAGTTGTGACACCAGGAATGTCCACCAGAGCTGTTGCTTGTGAATTGAATGTTTATATCTGTTTACAGGTTTATTGTTTATATGTTTATCTCAGTAAAGGAAAAGTGCTTACTATCACAGATTTAGACCAATTTGTGAACAATATTTGAGAGAAATGGTTATTATGTGTATGTAGAAAATGTTTCAAGTCTTTGAGTTCATCTTGTAAAAATGGGAGCAAAAACAAGAGTTGCCTTTATATTTTTGTTCAATTTACATAGTGAATGTATTAATAAATAGCATATTTCCAGTCATTACTCAAATATTTTACACCACTACCACACTTACCCATTCAAACTCACTTATGCTGTGATATGCAGCACGGAAGACATAGAAAAATAGCAGAAACTTTTCAGTACTAGGAGTGCAGGTCATGGTTATCTTTTTCCCAATTTGACTTAATTGAAAGTGTCCAATAGGTAATCTACGTGTAGGTTGTCATAATATTTTTGTAACGTCTCTAGCTGCAACAAGTTTCCATATTATAGGTACATTTTAGGTATGGTCTTAAAGTTATTATTATTTTCAGTTCTCATAGCAGATTCTTAAGTTCTGTCTGTCTGTCCATCCATCCATCCATCCATCTTCTTTCGCTTCATCCTTAAGTTGTGTATTAAATTACAAAATGCATATTGAAGTTGTGTAGTTTACAGTTTTTAACTGCAGTATGTCAGTGGATATCACACCTATCTGGCCAGTTACATGGTAAAGGATATTTTTGGGATTTTTCTGAATTGGAGTTCTACTGAGATTTTTTTCACTCCTATGACAATATTACAAATTAAATATATCCAATTTCCATGTATATGTGTCAGATAATGTTCACCTATCTTGAATCAACAGGTCCCTCTAACTAGGCTGCTGAGGTGTTTTATAAATTTGAAACTTATAACAATGGCTAGAATAAATGTATCCGTCCAGGAGTATTCTCTCTGATTGGACTGTGAGTGGGCATCACCTGATTTCGCATACAAACATATGAGTGGACGCTAGAAAATGCAGCTAATGCCTCCTGCATGTTTGGATAAAAATCCTATTTTCCTAAGGTAAAAACTGCTGCGGTGTTAAAATATGTTACAGGCATTTTTTTTGTGTGTGTTCTTTATTCCAAACCGAATAACTAATTCCTCTAACTAACATCACTCAGTTAAATTTAGAACCAAAATTATCTTTGGACAGCTGAAAATTATTTCCTATTAATACTTTTACTTACTTTATATTAACTTTTAGAGTTTTGTAAGACATACTTTAAAAAATACATCTTGGTAAGTTGTCAATTTCTGGTGCGACTAAGATATCCATCCCATTGCTAAATCCCATTGCTAAATACATATATCTGCTTCAGGTAAGCCCAACTAAAGTTTGACAAATAATCATTTACAAATTTCCAGGCAGAATAGATAAGGAAAACAATGTGTTTTTTCCGAGATAAACACTCACTGACCACTTTATTCAATGTTCTTCATTTTGTTTATACCACAATAAAAAATCAGCGAAACACATGGCAGCAGCTCAATGCATTTAGGCATCTGGACATCGCAATGACGACTTGCCGTTCAAAACAAACATCCGAATGTGGAAGGAAAGAGATTTCAGTGACTATAAACGTGACATGATTGTCAGTGCCAGATGGGCTTGTCTGAGTGTTTCAGAACCTTCTAATCTACTGGGATTGTCATAAACCACTAACTCTTGGGTTTACAGAGCATGGTCAGAAAAAAAAGGAAATTACCCCTTGAACAGCATTTATGTGGATATAAATGCCTTGTTCATGTCAGATGTCCCAGGAGAATCAGCGGTAAGATTCAAGATGATAAATAATAGTAGTGCAACTACTTGTGGAACGCATCCAACCTTGAAGCAGATATATCACAACTGAAGAAGTCCATATTGATTCACTCTTGTCATCAAATGTCAGAGGAATGTATCCTGCACTTTGTCTAATTCCAGAAAAAAGTAATTCTACTTTTTACAGAATAATAAAACAGTATTACTAAAAGAATGCTGGGAAGATGCAGTTGTCCAACCAGCTTTTCTATTTATCAAAACTACAAACCCATACACAGCCTTAACTGACTGAAATATAACTCAACCTAAAAAGATTTTTTTTTCTCTGTCAGTGCCGTCATTAACTCAAAAATACTGTACATATTGCATAAATGGGCGAGTGCTACAGAATTTGGAAATGTTATTAAATGCTTTGTTAACATGTTTTTAGTTCAGTTAGAGCTAATAATACCCTATTAACTTAGCTAAAAATTGTGATCCCTTGGGGATTCAGAAGCACTGGCTATGAAGAATTGAACTTTCAGGCCAAGTGTAGTATTGTATAATTGTTTAGTACAGACAAAACTATCATTAAAAAAAATCATAACTTTTTTTTCACTCTGTTGTGATGCAGGACACTGTACATGTTAAACCCTTTCTCCCAATGCACAGACAATATGCAATAAAAACGACTACATCGTGAACAATACACATTTCACATATCTAACAGGACTGAAGTTTCATATAATGTACTCTATTTCTTCACCATATGACCTCAGTTTGGATAAAATATATGGCAACATTAAGTTGTTTATATTTTCAAAAGCACTGCAAACTCAATGCAATACTGTGTAAAATCTGTTTTTTTTATTGAGCTGCAAGGTCTGTTGTGTTGAGGATTTTTTTTTTCAGGTGTACTTACATCCACCAAGGTCGTAAAGACAAGCAGCAATAGATGTTTCAGAATAAAAACAAGACTGAATATTTTTGTGTGGCAGTGTAACTTGCCACCAAACAAATACAGCAGCTAACAAAATTCTGTTATTAAAAAAAACAAAAATCATAGCGGTTTTCTTCTCATAATTTATCCATGGCTTGTCTCAGTTTGCAACAGCCTTTCACTGTGATTAAAATAAAACTTTGTGTTTAATGGTGCTACAATGAGCTTCATTTTGTTCAAGTTCCGGGGAATAAACTTTGTAAACATGTTATAACCCAGCGACACTATTCCATATCTACCTTGGTATACCTTGTTGAGATATTCTAGATAAATAACAGAGCAGCATTGCCGTCCTACACATTTGAGACTTTAGATTACAAAAGTTGATTTCTACCTAATACAGGCATACATATTTTATTTCATGTGCTTAGAACAACTTCGCCACCCTGATTCATCATACATCAACATGCAATAGTATGCATGCAACATGCAACAATCCCCAAACATTATTTGATCTCATGCTATGTAGACACTCTGTCCTGATGAAGATATATTTAGCTGTGCATGCTGAATGGTTGGAGAAGATCACAAACCTTCCCTCTGACCTGCTTGATTAAGTCAGCTTTGACCGGACCTGACCTGTTAAGTCAATCAAAACTTTTAAAGACTTTGGTCCACTCACACCCTGCGTCAAGGGCATAAAACATTTATATCCAGATTATGAAATATGAAAAAAGGAAACCTAGATGGTGAAAGCACGGCAAAAGCAATATAGCCTATCCTGACACAGCAGGACACTGAATATTTCATCCTTCATATTAATACAGCTCACTAAATGAAACAAAGTGTATTATAAGTATATGTCATTAAAAGCAAAGCACTTGACCCTCCAAATAAAATAAAAAAATGCAACTTGGATTTTTTGATACGCCCAGGTACATGCCCATATAGGAAACAGAGCGGGTGCATAAATTATTAACACCAGACAAAACACGTTTAAGTTGTGTCCATCTACAGCTCTAAAATAGACTGCAGGCTACAAGTTTAGGGCTCTTAGATTTATAGTCTGAAAGAGATGTTTCCTGAAAAGTACCAAACAAATGAGTATTGATAGTCAATGCTACACTTGCTTCAAACACATTTGCAGCATAGATTTCATTAGCAGCATCTGTAAATCTAATGCAGTGATGATTACTTCTACTTCATATAGAATTGAAAAAAATAAGCTGAAGGCTAGATCCTTTTCACTAATGTTTTGAAAGGTAAAAAATAACTTCAAGATGTTAAATTAGGACATAATATATCTTTGAATCTGTCTGTGTAAAGATGCCGAGGCTACTTTCTATAGGTTATGCTGTGCTTGGGGAGAGATCAGAGCCTTTGTTCTGTTCCTCAGACCAGCTTTTTCTAGCTTCTGATAGGGTATCTAAATGTCAGACACTTTATCTGCTGATGATAAATTCAGTGGAAAGGCCTGGCGTTCCACAAAACTCTCCCTTTGTTCTCAGCTCTACCTGATTCATTGTTAAAATTTAATCATTACATTGTATAGTCTTCTTTAATGTTGCTGTACATTTCTGAATAGATTTAAAAGGCTGATGTGAATGAATATCATTACATTTTAGACATTTCTTAATATATATTTAGTGTCTGTTTATTATATGTTTTGATTAGCAAAAATTCTAATAACACTGACAAGACGTTTGTTCTGTCCTCCTTGAAAATATGTTTGAGTTTATGATTTCTGTGTGAATACAACAAAAGACTGAACACAACATTGGTCGGCACTGTCAGAATGAATAACAGTTGCCCAAATATCTGCAGGAAAGCATATGAGGACGGCAGTACAATACAGTGAAATCATTTTCATTTAATAAAGGAACAGAACGGAGCCCTGCCTGCTGTGAAAAGATGCCTATCTATAACAGTGGAGACTTTATCTGTTTCAGATGTTCTGTTATATTATTTTCCTACTCAGCAAAATAATTCCTATTGTATTAGCGCTTTTGTTATTTTTTTTTATTGCAGTAATGAAACCAAGCAAAAATAAAAAAGATGCTTTCTCGTACTGATCAATGTGAATGACAAAAATATAAAGAAAGAAAAACCACAAATGGACAGCTGTTTTATCTCCACTGATTAAAAGCAATGCTGATTCTTAAAAATGCTGACTATTGTTGATTTACAATCGATAACTGAATTACTATTTATAAAGTGAAAGGACCAATAATAAAATAAAACCAAGCATTATAAACAATTATTTCCTTGTCCCTCTTTTAGTTCACACAGTATGTAGTTGGAACGGGGGGAGGGCTTGAATTTCTGAAGGTTTGTGAAAAATCTTGTGAGTTCTCTTCTCAACTCCAAAGGTTTCCTCAGGCGTTTCAAATGAAAGCTCAGATGTCTTCAAGAAACTCAAACAAGTTCAGCCGCTTCTCCTCCCGCCTTTCTCAATCTCAGCTGACAGCCCAGAGAAAATCTTACCGGGTCACACAAAACGTTTAAAATGATACCCTTCAATGGGTTAGACATTCAGTTAGAATTGTGCTTATTATGCTTAAATACAGAAAATTCTAGCTTCTCACATCCATTGAAGGAACTTTTCCTGTACACCCACATGAAATGACTCGCTAACAAAAATCTTTTTATGTTGCAAGAAAACTGTCGATTTGGACCTCATACCCACTTTCATGGCAAATAGCAAGTGTCCTTTTGTTTTGTTTGTCAGTTTTTTGCAGAGGTTATATATTTTAATCCTTAATACTGTTTACTTTTTTTTGGTCCCAAAGAACAGAATCTGTGTAAAGGTGATCCGTGTTTGCTTTAGCAGAGTGACCAAACCATTAATATATCTATGGAAGAGGCAAAAGAGAGGTAATGGCAACAAAAGATAAGTACCAATTGGGGCAAATTGGAAGTCATTCATTGTAGCTTCTGTGTTATCAATGACCATCAATGTATTCCTGTTTATATATATAATTACTCCTTTGTCATGTGGTGTAGAGCTGGAGCGAGCGCTCCATATATGGAAGCTATGGTCTTTGATTTGGCGTCCCAGGTTTGACTCCTGACGTCAGAAACTTTGCTGCAAATATACACCCTTCTCTCTCTCCCGGTTTCCTGTTAAGAACCTGTCAAATAAAGGCCATGGTGCTAAAAAAGAGAAGAAAAACTTTCATCACAAAATCACTCTGTTTGCCATTTATTAAAGAAAGTTCCACAGCAACAGACCAGAATACGATTCACCCTGCTCACAAAAAAGAAAATCAGCCCACAACTGATGTTGCTCAGAATGACTCAGTCCAGTTTAGCACATACACAGCAGTACTCTGATCCCTCTTCCTTTTAATGCGCACTCTCATGGCGGGGTGTTAATGGCTTACACAACAGATGTTTATTATGCTGCATTTAGATCCATGTGAGACGAAACCACCTGCAGCCCAAAACATACATGACAACGTGCGACTCACTCCCTTTCTCTCAGAGGCGATATGAGGTGGTTCACACGTACGCCGGTTCGTTTCATGAGCAAAGGCGAACGTGTGAGTACGAAGACACACACAAACATGAAACCAGAGGAAGACAACATGCAAAACAGTGAGTGTGGGAGATGGAGTGTGAATGAGAAAGGAGAGAGATGGAGGAAGTGAAATAGAGAAACAGAGCGATGACAGCTTCCATCTGCTGGAGAGCTGCTGATGGTTTCCTCAGACAGTCTCGTCCACTTGGATCAGGATGTATGCGTACACACTAATGAAGTAATGAGGGTGTTTAACAGAAGTGTGCTTTATAGCAACAATTAGCGGGGGAGGAATGTTGCCTCATCATGTATGGAGCAGTCAGTTTTATAAGCAGCTGCAATTCATCTCACTGGGAGAATAGTGACTCCTTTCATAACCACATTGCCTTGCAAAAATACTCATACCTTTTAAGCTATTACATGTCACAGCCATAATCCTCAATGTATGTTGTTAAGTGGAAGGAAACATCTCAGGAAGTAAAGATATTTTACAAAAACCAAACAAAAAAATAAGAAAATCTAAAATTATAGTTTGTCTCCTTAACTCTGTGACCCATAAATCAAGCTATTGTTTTTAGAAATCTCCTTATTAGTAAATATTCACAGCTGTTCTATGTTAAAAAGTCAAGGAGGCCCTGGAAAATTGGGAAGCACAAAGATCCACAGCTCAGGTGGGAATTTCTGCTGATCTGGCAACTGCTTGTTATGCTGTCTGCAAATCTAACTGTTATTGAACAAAAACATTTTTACATATATATTTGGTATTGCATTTTTTTTTTTTTGAAAACCTTTCTAATTATATTTTCAGCAGAGAAGATAAGCATATTGACAATTTCCCCCAGTGGAAAAAGACCATAAGGGAAGAGGTGCTCTGGTCAGATCAGATCAATATTGAAAATTTTTGTGTACATGTAAAGCACTATGTAACAGAAAACTGATCTTATTGAATTGAAAATTCAGTTAAGCTGTCTTTGAAAGACAGATGATTATTCTGAATGTGAACTGACTTATTATTTCACTATAAGGATTGCATGATTATGACAAAGTATCAGCTAGCAGACACTTTATTTACAAGGATGGTTACATCCTTCAAGAAGGTTTTAAGGAAATATTTTTATTTTTTCACGTTATCTTACATGAAGTGGATTTTGCCCAGGTCCTCTTAGGCAGGGCGTACACTGTGCGATTTTGGACCCTTTTTGAGCCGATATGTCACTTGTGCGACTTTTGTCTGGATCGTGCCGACTTTTGGCTTAATCGTGCGTTAATCGTACATTGGGTAACGACAGGCAATTTACACCTCAGGACCAACTCCCGATCGGCCGCAAGAAAATCAAACCTGTTTGAAATCCTAGTCGCCCCTCGTGAATGACTCGCACTGTGGAAGCAATGCTACGAGCTATTTCTCATACTGCGCATGCGTGTCACCATCGTTACCGCGGAAGTACTTTGAACTAAACAAACGGTGTTTCCGCACGAAAAAATGGCACAGATAGCCAGGGCAGCGCGTTTGTCTTTTGAGCGCATGCTCGCAATTCTAAGGCGTGCATCTACTCCCGTGTTTTTCTTCTGCTTCCGTGTCTGTCCTGTCGTGCAGTGAGATCAGTCAGGTCGCATCCGAACAGCGGTTCGTACAGTGTGGGCACATGAGTCGTGACCTGTGAACTTTTAACCCCTGCAATTCACTCATACAGTGTGAGCCAGAGCTGAAGACCCGTGAATGAAAAATCGCACAGTGTGCACCCGGTTTTACTGGTTGAAGAACTTGCTCCCTGGAAACTCCAGCGTCAAGAGTTGAAGCAGCTGAGTTTTAACACACCCACACTTGGAGAGAAACTAAAACATATGATTCCAAGACATTTGCCCAGCCATGTCAGACCGAGAATGATTAAATTTGATTATTTTAGTTTCTTTAAAAAATATTGTTTTCTTTATTTTTAATTGATTTTCAAAGAAGTTCCTGTGAGATTAGTTAAACTTATCATCAAAGGTAAAGATTTATTCAATTTACATAATACTGTTACTGTGAATATTGAATTATTGTTTTCATCTTTATTTCTTAGTTAATCAATTAAAAACAATCATTAGTTTGATGAATAATATAATTTTTGAATACATTAATAGCTAGTGTTAGTTTTTGTGTAATTCTTGATTTAAGTATAATCGTGTCAAAGATAATGGATTATTCAAAAATTCTGTGAAATAAAAAGAAAGTCCTTGCTCTTTAAATTTGTGCTAAAGATTGTTCCTTGAAAGAGGAATATTTCTGCACTGATTGAGATTGATATTTATGTATATGAATATAAAGCTAGTTTGCATATACTTAAAAAATAACCAAAACAAAACAAGACCCATGCATCTTTCATGATTTGAAGTTAAATCAGAAAAAGATTTTCCTGTATAAGGTAAATTGGTATTACCAAAATTATTTGCATTTTCTAAATACAGCAACAATTTATTAATGCATTCAAAATCAGAACTTTAAATCAAAGCAATCGAAATGTGTGCCACACCTGTAACACACTGTTTTCTTGGTGCCAGATCCATTTATTCAAACAATAATACGCAAGCATATACATGATGGAAATGTCCAACCATCATTTAGCTGAAAAAAGGAGACAGATTGAGTTTACCAGAGATTTAAACGTTTTGGTTTGAATTAACAAATCGACCCCAGGACAAAAGCCAAAGACCTTGTAAAGATGCTGGCTGAAGCTGGTAACTGAGTCTTTCACATTGAAAGCTATCCTGTAAAAACATTGGGCTCAAAGGCCACTCAGTGAGGAGGAGGCCTTCAATAAAAAATAAAAATAAAAGTTTAAAAAAAGCCAAATTGCAGTTTTCAAATGTACAAAGAGACAAAGATCTTCATTTCTGGAGATATGTCACGTGATCTGATTAAACTAAAACATATGAGGAAATGGATCTTTGAAATGGACAGTGGACCCTAAGCATCCAGTTAAAGTGGTTAAAAAGGGGCTAAAGGATAACAAAATCAATGATCCCTTAGACCCCATTTACACAGAGACAAATCAGGTATAGTTTCAAAAACTTTGTGCCACACTGCCATAAAAACAGAAAAGAATAATAAACATGCACAGTCAACCCAGAGTCAAACACAAAAAGAATCTAGCTTCAAATCAGAGCTTTAGTCAAAAGTATATGGCGTCCATTGTTCTGTGGATACTTTTTTTTCTTCTGGTGATGGAGGAGGAACCATACATCATATTCCAGGTTCCATAATAAGGTCAGTATTTGCTTTATCATGACTGCAACACCGTACAGCACCATGTTTGTGTACTTTATCACACAACTGCACGTTACATATAGGAATTGGGAAGTGACGTCATCGGATCGGGCAGCTTTTCCTGTCTGAGCCTGGCCCGTGTGTGACAGAGCAGTTCACAAACCCGAGCCGAGCCCGACAGGCATTAAGATATTTATGTCCGAGCCCGACCTGAGCCTGACACAGCTGCACACAGTTTAATAAACCGAAGTATTCTTACACCTGAAAATACTTTCTGCACCTGCTCCCGGTTGGGCTCCTCTGGCGCAGACGTGGACTTTTTTCCCAACAGAATTATATGCAGAGCTGTGGGTCTGAGAGGGCAAACAAGGTGCTACTGATACTGGCGTGGGAAAATATAATCTCATCGCCTATGACTGGGTAAGTCAAGTGAATACCTATCTTTAATTTTAATCACCTTAATGTATTTGATCTCATCTTAATTTGTGTACGTCAACAATAATTTTGTTTTTTAAATTTTTCTGTCAGTTTTGAAAGGGTAAACTTATGTGAGAGATGCCCTGCAGTGAGCATAAACAAACCTGTTATTTTTGTGAGTAAAGGTAAATACAATAAATAAATATCCCCCTCTGCTTTTTTCACAAATCGCACACTGCTAATACTCTCGTAGAGCCTGGATGGCGGTGGAGGTTTTCGCCCTCCCTCCCCTGATGTGACCGAGCCCGCCCTGAACCTGAGCATCCCTTCTAAATATCTGTCCAAACCTGGCCCAGCCAGTCGGGTACCGTCAGGCTCAGGTCGGGTATCCATCCTCTAGTCCTGAACAGGAATGGATATCGTTTATGGATATCGTGCCAAACAGGTATTTTTTGAAATAGTGCTGATGCTTAAATGGTGCTCGACATGGTACATAAAGAATGGAAAAATCAAAGTTTGTCAAAAAAAACTTTTAATTTTTAGCTGTGTTTTTTTTGTGTGTAAAAAGATAGCCATGCTAACCTTTTCTGGTGGTATACGGCATCACTCTTGGCTGCCGGCGGGCCCATAATCAAAAGTCCTTGACATCTCCAGAAAAAATAAACAAAATAAAGCACCGAAATCGGTGTTGTTTTTCGTTCTGGTTAATACCGTTTCTGTAGTAACAGATGCCATCATGGTACCGAATATCGGTACCCATCCCTATTCCTGAAACACAAGCTCATTGTGGATGTGACACCTACAAATCTGATTAAATTCTACGGAAGGTTTGTGGGGAGATCTGAAAAGCCCTGTGCAAGTGAGGCGGCTTGCAAACCAGACTCAATTCCACCAATTCTATAAAGAGGAATGGGACAGATTCCTGCAAACTACTGTGAGAGGCTTATGAAAGGAAACCAAAAAACACCTGACCCAAGTAACAGCAACAAAGCAATGCTACCAAATAGTAAAACCTTTTCAGATTGGAAGAGATTAGTTAAAAAATCTCTGACATATTCTTTTCCTCAATATTGTGGCATTTAGCAAATATAAATAATGTTGGTAATTCTTTCAGACCAGAAACAAGGGGCGTTTGTTCAAATTTAACTACATGCAGTGAGAAAACCAGGTGTATGTGTTTTTTTATCAGGTGTATGCAAACCTTTGGTTTTTGCTAAGCACATCGTATTAAATGCAATGACATATGTAACTGATTTTTTTTTTTTTTCAAAAAGGTGGAAACGGGTTTTTGAATATTGAGGATGTGAACTCAAAATACACCACTGGAGATTTTATTTTCTAGGAAAGGCTGCAGCGGTTGAAAATAATGCATGATACTCAGTAGAGAGAGTCAAAAACGTGATAATAATTCAATTTAGTAATTTCATGATTTTTTTTTTTTTGTCTTGACACATCTTATCTGTGAATACTCACAGCTATTGACATTTCCAAGGATCATCTAGAAGTCAAACACTCTTGCTGTATTTCTTGCTCATGTAATGATTTTGTTAAAGCTTGGTAAGTAGCTAGAATCTTGTTTTTAGTGGGGTCACAGTTATATAAGAAAGAAATGTTTTTTTAGAATGAAAACGAGAGATCTGTACTTTATGTAACGGTGTCTGAACACACCTAATTCAAATTTAACTACATGCAGTGAGAAAACCAGGTGTATGTGTTTTTTTATCAGGTGTATGCAAACCTTTGGTTTTTGCTAAGCACATCGTATTAAATGCAATGACATATGTAACTGATTTTTTTTTTTTCAAAAAGGTGGAAACAGGTTTTGGAATATTGAGGATGTGAACTCAAAATACACCACTGGAGATTTTATTTTCTAGGAAAGGCTGCAGCGGTTGAAACAGGTGTGATGCATTCATTGCTTTTTCTCTCTTTTTCTCACGCAAGACCTGATCTTGTCATAGATAATATTTTCACCTTTCCAGCTGTGTGGTCACATCAGCCCATTGATTCTAATGAAAAGAGAAATTTGCCTACCGCTAAGTTCTTGTAGTACAGGTGTGTAAAAAGCCTCTAGGGCGATAGTTTAATGCTGAATTCATGTCAAATGGGACAGATGATAGAAATGCGCTCTGCAATAGAAAGCTTCTTTCACTTTGGTTCCAGCATTAAGGCTACATATTCTATCAGAAAATATGTTTTGCCTCATCTCAGCTGAGCCCCGAAATCGGAGTGATATGATTGATTCTGATGTTCGGAGTTCTTACATCATGCGCCTATCATACTGCACAGTCCATGATATTTTATTTCCCTCTAAGTAACCGCACTCACACTATACAGAAATTGGAAATGAATGAAATCTTAAGCTTTAGTTACAGGAAGAAAAAAAAAAGCTATACAACTTCAAAAACTGATAGAAGCAGGGAGTAATAGAGAAAAATAAGCCTTATAAGACAAGTGTATGAAAGGCCAGCACGTTTTAGAAATGAGCCCACCAAATAGATAATGCATGAAACTCAGTAGAGAGAGTCAAAAACGCGATAATAATTCAATTTAGTAATTTCATGATTTTTTTTTTGTCTTGACACATCTTATCTGTGAATACTCACAGCTATTGACGTTTCCAAGGATCATCTAGAAGTCAAACACTCTTGCTGTATTTCTTGCTCATGTAATGATTTTGTTAAAGCTTGGTAAGTAGCTAGAATCTTGTTTTTAGTGGGGTCGCAGTTATATAAGAAAGAAATGTTTTTTTAGAATGAAAACGAGAGATCTGTACTTTATGTAACGGTGTCTGAACAAACCTACAGTAAGTTAGACAGAAGTACCTGAGGGAGCCTAGCCAGAATCTGTGGGACACAATTCAAACAGGTATGCCTTACTTACAAAAAAGCACAAGATATCAACCCAAGTGTTCATAGTGAAGCATGGTGGTGGCACCATGTTTAGAATATTTACATTATACAAAAGTATTCACACCATTTGGTCCCCCCCCCCCATTTTGTCCTGTTACCAAATACAATCAAACCTTAAGATATTTGACTAGAGTTTTAGATTAAACACTAGCAAGAAGAAGTGAATAACTGCACTGCAGACAGAACTTGATACATGAGTTTATTTTTCCTTTTCCCCCCTCACAAATAAGTTTATGAATATGTGAATTTCTGAGGAACCCAAGACAAAACCTTATGGACTATAATTCAAACAGTTATGTTTATCACATAAAACAGCTAGGTATCACCAAAAAGGGATTGTGTTCATTGTGAAACATAGCGGTGGCAGCATCATGCTCTTGGTAAAAAAAATTCAGATGGAACAGAGATGGATAAAATTATAAACAGCCCCAAGACCTTTATGTGTCTGATAGAAGGCTCAAGTTGAAGAATGATTTTATCTTTCAACATCACCGTGTGTCCAAACATACAACCATACGAACATAACACTGGCTTCAGCCTGAGGAAATTTGAATTTCAGAATGGCAAAACAATACTTCATAACTAAAACTGACAGGAAATCAACTGCGGGCTCTTTAGATCAGACATGTTGTCATAACCTGACAGTTTTGGAGAACTTTTGCATGTTAGAGTGGGTAAATATCATTGCACGTTCTGTGCTTAATTAAAAGGTGGTTCAGCAAAGCGGTTTACAGCATCCTGCAAATGACGGGAAAAGTGTTTTTTTGTTTTCTTTCCTTCATCAGTTAAAATTTATTTTACAAGTGGGCAGTTTGATGCACGGATCCTGATAAGCAACAGTTACACACTGCTGACCTGGCCAGGGTCAAACTGCCAGAGTCCCAAGGCAGTAGCACCCCAGTATTCTTTCACCTCGGATGCACAGTCATCGGATGACTGACATTTAGTCCTCTGACAAAGTTTTTTTTTTTCTTTTATTACTCAGGCCAGCCACAAGCTGAGCAATGACTCCTTTGAGCCTCGGTCAGCTGTGACATTGAGCAGACGTTTCAGGCAGATTTCTGTCAGTGGTCATTTTGCTGCAGTATCATAGTTTTTAGATAAATATACAGGTTCATTTCACCGTAAGAAAAATCCTTAGCTTAGATCAAACATTATACGTATCTCTCATTTATCCCTTTCTTTGACGTCTCATATTAAGAAAATGTACAGTGCCTTGCAAAAGTAATCACACCCTTTCCAATTTGTTCGCCATTTTGTCCAACTAAAACCAGAAACCCTAATGAATTTTGTTGGGATTTCATGTGAAAAACCGGCACAAATTAGCTTTAATGTAAAAGGAATGTGATGCACCACTGTCAAAAGTCTGAGAACTGTGGTTTTCATTTGTCTTTAGCTCTCTTAACAAATACCTCTAAATAAAGTCCATTGGAACCTTCAGAACCTTGTAAATCAAATCAAACCTTATTTATAAAGCGCTTTTAAAACTACAAAGCTTCTCAAAGTGCTTTACAGATTAAAATGAACACAGAACCTCTCCCCTCCCAAACCCAAAATAAAACCATCATCACAATTACATCCCCCCACCCCCACCCCAAACCAACCCATCTCCCATGCACACACACACACATAAATGCAATAGTGGGCTAGTAAGTGAGGTTCACCTGTGAGGGTCGGGAATATAACAGGGCAGCCATCTTTAGAACAGAATACTACCCCAATGTGATGCATAGTGGGGACAATAAATAGAAAATACAAAATAAAGGGAAAATGTTGAAAAACAACTACTAGAGGCTGCAAAAGATTTTAAAGACATCAGCAGGACCATCAGAGTAAACCAACAAAAAGAGCTACAATGGACTGGCTTAGCTCAAAATGTATTGAGATGTAAGATTGGCCTAGTCAAGGTACAGACATAAACCCAAATGAGAAGCTGAAAAGTTTATGCTAACATATACAATCCATCCAGTCTGACTGAGAATTGGCTATTTCGCAAAAGATTTAGAACAACCTGTGACATGATTAAATATTATTCATAAATAAATCGTAACATGTACCATTCCCGATTCACTCCATGAACGTGCACTGCTTTTAGTTGGTCCATCACAAAAAGTCTCAATGAACTACCTTAAAACTAAAATGTGTACACTTTTTAAGTGACAAATTGTATTTATCAAACAAATCACGCTTCACTCACGCAGCTACCTTTGCAGGTAAGCACACTTCTGTGCTCTCCATCCTGTGCCAAACGATCACGTGTGTGACGCGCGGCGCTCCGGCTCATCACATATTTGGCTTTAAAGTGACGTCACTGTAACGTGGGGCTCGGCAGGCAGGTCGTTTGTCTGTCTGAGAGAAGAGGAGCAGCAGGAAGAGACGGACCATCCTCCTCTCCTCTGTAATGACAAGCTCTCATCCCTCCTCTCTCTCCAACTCCTCTGAAACAACCCTCAGCCTCCAGGACTCTCTCCCATCGCGCTCCTTCTTCCTTCCTTCACTTTCTCCTATCTTCCATGATTTTTTTCATCCCTTTTTACTTTCTCCAAAACCCCTACTCAACCCTTAACACCTCCAGAGATGTGAGGAGATAATGAGGACCCCCTGCTAGCGCTGCTGACTTGGAAGATCCGTGCATCCTCATCTTTCGCTCTCATTGGGTTTTTCTTTCTCTCTCCCTCTCTTTTTTTTTATTCCTCGGACGTTCATCTGCCTCTCAACAATGTGAGCGACGTGCCGTCAGTTCGGTGATGAAGAAGCACACTACTTGCCCTGTTTTCTCAGCATCGTATGTGGTGCTCTCTCAGCCGGAGGGAAGGGATGAGTGATTTTTGCGCGGAGGCAAAGTTTGAGGGCACCTGCGCACCTGCCCGACTTCGCGTTTAACTGATTACAAGGAAGACGAACAGAACTACAGATGAAGAACTTCTGAGCCAACTGACTATTGCTCTGGCATGTTTCTTTATTTTTAGTGGGATTTGGTGATCTTCTTGGAGGAATTAGATGTGCGCCACGCTGAAGGATATGACTTAAAAACAACGATGCTGGCGTTGGCAGCTGGAGTAAGGTCCGTAACTTGAGTGCTTTTCTCCCTTCAGACCAGAATTAGCCCCAGACTTTGGTGGAAAGCCGTGCAAATGGGAGGGTACCTGGAGGACTGAGGCGGATTCGGCAGCTGAGATAAGATGTGGATAAAAAGGAGCGCTTCGCGCAGGTGAGACATGATTATCGCAGATTTAAATAGCGTGTTTGGGATTAAAATGTTCACCAAATGCTTGTATAAACCTTTTCTTTTTGGTTCCTTCGACAATTTGACACCTACTTCAGAACATATTGTCTCAGTTTTTAAACCTACGCCACGGCAACTTATTATAGGAGTCTGCTTGAATTAAAGAAATATTCGGTGTTAAGTCTAATAGAAAGGAAAATAGCAAGGAGCAATATACATTTATCATAATGCAATAAAATACTGTCAACTAGGAATATTAAGGCAAAAATAATGTTTTTCAGAAGAAACATATTAGACAGGTTCACATAAAGGACGCCAGGGGTCGCCAACAGCACAGCTGAAACGACTCACGCGGCCAGAACGCAAGCGCACGCGCGCACAGCCTCAAGGTTAGCCATGGCAGCTCCGCCCCACTTCTGAGAGCAAGCATATGGAAGAAGCAATCATAAAGTAATTAGAAGGCAACTTTATGGAAGTTAAATTAAAGGTAATCAAAAGCTCCTGTGAAATAATATATATAGTGATTTGAGTCTAAATGTCCATGATATATTTTATAATTTTGTGCTTTCAAAGTTTCTTTTTTTGCTGGTGGAGCATGTAGTTTACTGATCTGAGCTTATCAGGGGGAGAACAAATCCCAAGGAAGCTAATGGAAATGATGCTTTGAGGTTAAGCTAACTTGAACTGATATTATTATTATTATTATGAAATGTTTCAGTTTGATGGGAAATGTACTCGTCATTATGAACAAGATGGAAATTTCTCAAGAAGTCTCCAATCAGCAGCCAAAATTTGGCCACATTAATTATTCATCAAAATAGCTGCAACTGTAAGTATGAGCTCCTAAATGAGCAACAATCTAATGTTATTCAGGTTCTTTTGCCACCCGCTGAATCTCATTCCTGCCTGGCATATCTAATTCCTGCCCGTCTGCAGCCGTGCATTTATCATGCATGACACACTCTCCACATCCTAGGCTGACCTCACAGGGTAATGGCTGTGCATGGCGTCGACAGAGAAGCAGATGCAGAAGATGATGAAATGAATCATTTTCAGATCTGACTGTCTAAAGTTCGAATTTATCAGCTACGCTTTTGAGGAACATTCCTGGCATTTGCAGGCAGGGATGTGGAACTCAAAATGTGAATGATTGGAGAAGCGGCAACTGGTGTTATAGACTGCTGCGGCATGTCATAAGTTGGAAGCTGCTTTCTCTCAAACAGTGGCCCAAAGCTTGAATTGTTTGCTCTTGTTGGATTATATCAGTCAGTGATGGTGAATGAATCCTCCCAGGGAAAATTCTTACTGACCATAAAGTGTGTGTTTATGCGGAATAAAAAATGGGAGTTGTGAACTCTGAAAATGTGCAGGAACAGCTACTGTACCTGTTCAAACAGATAAAGAACAAGCCACCCACATGATGGGGGATATGTAGGCGTAAATGCTACAGGACTCTTTTAGCGAACTCAAAAAAAGAAACTGATGAATTAAAAAAAGAAATCCACACACTTGTTCTGATGCTCAGCATTGCTATTCATTATGTATTCTGGACAATTTACTGCATTAAGAATCGGTGTAAAAAAGGCTTGAAAATTAAACTGATTCAAAATGTTGTATTTTCACGCTCAAATATTTTCAGTATGTGAGTCTGTCCTATGCTGCGATCACACTGTAAGATTTCAATTGTCCTACATTTTTTGTTTTTTCGTTGTGAAAAGAATCGTAATGAAAACCATTGTGTGTGATTCACGGCTTTTTTGACGTGCAGTGTGACATGCTCCCCAACAGTTTATGAAGTGCTCGTACGACCAAAACCAGCCCTCGGCAGTCTTCAGGCCGTGTCAGAAATTCTACTGCTGTCATTGAGAGCAATACTTTGTGCAGTTTGACCGACTGAGGTCTTGGGCCGTTCACTGACACACTAGAGCTCCGTGGAGCTTGCGCAGTGTAGCAAGAAGCAGTCCTTTGAGACAGCCAAAAAATGCACAGTGTGAACCAGCCTTTAGATCCACTGTGCCACTCTTGAGACCACTGTTTAAAATATTTTAAAGGGACTTTATAATGCTATGTTAAGGCTTTCAACTTCTGGGATAGACATATATCATAAAATGTTACCGTTGGTGTTATACAGTATTAATTTATCCTGAAATTTAACTTTTATCCTGTAGTTAATGTCGGACCACGAAGTGAAACAGCTCGTTTCACTATAAACCCGCCTCCTGCACCCCAACGCTATGCTCCGCTCCGCTGCACACCCGGGAACAGATCAGACTGAAACAAACAGTGCTGAGCTTAATCTCAAACAGTATTCTGACAAGGAATTTGAAAATTACGAAGTACCACAATTAAACTCTGTTATATTGAGGGCTCAGACATTTGGTTTATTTTTTTAGTTTTTGTAAAAAAAACACTGAGTCAATAAAGGTTATTTCCTCTTCTAAATTTCCAGGCTCTAGACAGAGCCCAAACCAAGAGAGCTAAGTCCACTAAGCAAATCTTTCCAGCCCAGTATATACACTGTGAACTAGGGATGTCACAATCTCGATTTTGTATCGAAATTGATCGAAATAACGTTATGACCTTGCACATCGAAATCAAAAAGAGGTTTGCGATCACCTCCGGCCTTGTTTTTATCCTGTGTCCCACTTAGGACTCCGTAGCCACATTTAGTAGACAACCATCTCATAACAAGGAACCAGACATTGCATTTTCCCTAAGAAGTAAATCTCACCAGTTCTTATACAACTTATAACATCACCTGGTAACCTTATTAACTGCCTGTATCACACCCCCCAGGATCAGAACACACGTCTAGAGGGCATATTAGCTGACGCTAGTAAGTAGCTAAAGCTCGACCACGGCCAGTATAGAATAGATGAAGCAGCCGTAGCGAGAGCTAAAGACGCTCTTTCTACTCTCAAATAACCCGTGAGGAAATTTTGAGTTCCCGCCGAGTTAAGTCCAGATTTGTATTGTAAACAAGAGGACCACCAATCTGCATTTTTGCTCAGTCCTATCTGGAGCATTGTGTAGGTAGTTTTTCTGCACTAACTATAAAGAGTCCCTAGACGGCAGCAACTCTCCATTAGTATTAAACAATATTGTTACACTTATTGTAAATAAATTATTTGACCATAAATGCCTGATGTGATACATTACACAAGAATAATAAAAGTTGTGTCACTTTTTTCTTTTAAAATAAGATTTCCTCTAGAAAATGTCATAGAGCTCGGTACTGTAAAAGGAAAAAAATAAATAAATAAAAATCGAGAATCGAATCAAATAAAATCAAAATTCAAATTGAGGAAATGGAGAAATGTGACACCCCTACTGTAAAACCAGATATTGTTTCTATTCAAACTTCTGAGTGATCACTACATAGGCTAGACAAGGCAATTTTATTTATACAGTATAGCACACTTTCAACACAAGGCAATTCAAGGTGCTTTAGATGATTCAGTGATAATGATACCAAATACATGGTTACAGAAGCATAAGAAAAAAACAGAAACATAGGTTTAACAAATAGACATAATCAATCAATAAGAAAAGATGATGTAAGGAACAAATTTATGCAATATAGATTAAAACAGATAAAACCCAATTTTATGCAATATAGAATAAAAACAGATAAAACACAATAGATTACAAAAAATAAATTAATAAATAATAATAAAAATTAAGCCACAAGAATCCAATAGTGATCAGAAAGAGCAATTTAGGGCTCAAAGGCAGGTCTGAATAGTAGAGTTTTACTACTTTTACTAGTTTTTTTAACATATACTGTTAATTTTTGTAAGAAACTGCTTTCATTACTAAACAACACAACTTGATTGTACTATTTAGCTGAAAGATCAATTCTACTAATCGGGTTTAGTAGAGATAACTTGGTATGTTTAGTTTTAAAAGACAGGAGAAGGGCTGCTGCGTGACCTGCAGTGTGCGAGGTGCATTGTGCGCATCCATGGTTTTGGTTGTTTTGTTCTATTTGGGGTATTTTCTGTAATTTTATTTTGAGGTTTGTGTTGGTTGTTGTTATTGTTTTGTTCAGTGTTACAAGTGTGACCTTTATTTGTTGGTGTCATGGTTGGCACTTTGAGCGAAGACATTATTTAAAGTGAATAAGACCGCTGTGAAAGTCTGTTGTTAAAATATTTAGACAATATATCTGTTTGAACATGATTGCTGATGTCAGTCTTCTCACCAGCTGTTAACTGTCAGACATGGTTTATAATTCAGCTGAACAACTTTTGACAGTTGTTGCTATCACATTACGAAGTTTCGGTGCGGTATTATACTGCAAAATTTAGTATCGATCCGATACACAGTAAATACAGGGCTGGTATTGTTGATACCGACTCAGATACTATTAGTACTATTGATAGAGATTTGTGTAATTTATTAAGTGGTGTCTAAAAACTTGAATATTCATGATTATTTTGTAAGTTTTCCTATAATAGATCATGTATATGATGATGATGATGATGATGATGATAATAATAGTAGTAGTAATAATAATAATAATGATATGATATAATAAACATAGGCATACTAATGTTGTTTTGACGGTTAATATAAATGATTTATTCAGCCATTTTCATATATCAGGATTGAGGCATAGCTGTGGATTTTGTGTAGGTAGCAGCATATCTATTTTTCAATTACAGTGAAACCTATATTTTATTTGGACTGGCTGAATATATTCCCTATGTGACTGTCTGAATAGTAGTTGTAATAATATACTAAATTATTGTAACCAGTTACACTGCAAAATGCCATTAGCCTATCATTAAATCTTATTTTCAATTCACTATAAGCTACCTGGATATTGTTGTTGCCCATGCTGAAACGCCTCTGCAAGGGACTGCTGTCTCGGTGCTGGGGAGCTGCGTTCTCTCTCTTTTTTTGCTCTGCTGCTGCTCAGAGTTTTGGTCAGGGTGTGCTTTAATATGCTTGTACAGGTTTGTGGTGTTATTACAGTACCATATTTGTTTCCTGCAAACATTACAGGTTGCAGTGGTTGCGTCAAGGACTGTAAAATAGCTCCAAACGGTGCTCCTCTTTCGCTTTGCGTTCGCTCGCCTCGGCTCGCACTTTAGTAGAGTTGTGTGTTGCAGTGGAAGGGGGAGAGGCTTAGCGGCAGTTCAAGGGTGGGAGCTGAGTGAGATCTGAGCAGCAGCAGCAGGCAGCATAAGTGAAGGGAGAGAGGAGAGCTGGAGCGGCCGCTTGGACTTTTTACTGAGGGAAAAATGAAACTTAAGGATCGTTCTCATCACACAGCTATCGATCAATACTCAATACCAACGTTAGATCGATACTATCAATATTTTAGATCAATCCTCCCAGCCCTATTAGCTTGCATAAAAAGTTAACATTCTGTATTAGTTATGCGTTAGTTCTACTCCACATATTTAGTTTTATCTTGTGTAAAAAGTTCACATTCTCCAGTAGTTTTAGCTTGTGTAAAAACTAAAGTGGTATAAGGCAATGGGTTTCCCAGCGAGTAAAGTCACTAATCCGGGTTAAGCGTGTAAAACAGCTGTGGGTGTTGTTTGCACCCGTTTGCTGAACATTCTGAGATGCTACAGATCAATTAATTAACCATAAGCAAATTGATAAATGGCTAACCCACATTAGCATGTAGCCACTTACTTGTCTGTCCATCAGGCGTCTTTGTTCTTTGATCCAGCTGCTGTTCTTTAGGAATGTAGAATAAAATCCTGTAATCAATGCAGCCAAATGGGCGTTTCCACAGAGAAATTAAAAAAATCCAACAGAAAAGTGTTTCAAGCTGCCAAAAACTGAAGCAGCCATTAACTGTTAGAAGGAGGAGGGGGTGTTTGAAAATCTACCAATGGTAAGCCGCTCTGCCTGCAGGGGCGGTGCAGACACCTCTAGCACTCAACTTTCATCCAGTGATGTCACTAGTTGAACACTCAGTCAATTTCTAGGAGAGGGAGGGGCAGCTGCTCAGAGGGCAGAATTCAGGAGGATTAATGAGACATGCGTGAATTAAGCCAAAAACAACTCTCGTGGGGTTTTGTTATGAGTTATGAGGGGGTTTCCGCCATTAAAATCAACTGTGGACCTTTATTGCCATTATGCAGAGTGAACAGGATGGTAACGGCAGACTAAACATAAAACAAAAGTCAAGTGTTCTTATAGAACTGCAGCAAAGAGCAGCATCCTGGGATCACCAGTTCTACAGAAGAACCATCAGATGCAATCCAAAGAGCAATCAACTGTTAATGAGGCCTTTCAGAAAGCTTTTCTGTCCTTACATCATAAACTCAACGATGTGGATTTTCTTGGTTGGCTTGATTTAAAACAAAGGATGAAAAGATCAAAAACCACTTCATGCCCACTGTTAAGTATGCTGGGGGATCAGTGATGCTGTGGGCCCTTTCCTCCTACAAAGGTCCTAATAACCTTGTTAGAATGAATGACATCGGTTCATGTCATGCTGGCTTCTACTTATGTACTGGAAATTGATCATTATTGGAGCTGCACACTGGTGCTGTCCTTAGCACTCTTGCTACGCAGAAAGAAAACCCTGGGATTGAATCCTGGCCTGGGGTCTTTCTGCATTGAGTTTTTATGCTCTCCCAGTGCGTGATTGTCACGTTAATTGGTCACTGTAAATTGCCCTTAGGTATGAGAATGTGTGTGTGAGCATTGATGTTTCTCGTTTGTGTCTGTGTATTTCCCTCCGATGGGCTGGTGACCTGTCCAGGGTGTACCCCGCCTCTCACCCGATGATTGCTGAAGACAGGGACCAGCCCACCTGCAACCCTGCATAGGATAGACGGTGTAGATGATGGATGGATTATTATTAGGTATAAAAGTCAAATAATTATCAAAGTCAAGTGGCAAAACAAACAGAAACTGTTAATCAGATACAAAATCAACATTTTCCCAGCCCTTGCACCTAAATTATCCATGTGGGGTGAACCAGAACTATCTGTTATATAGAAAAAAACAAAACAAAGATCCTTCATTCTGTTTGGTCTAACATTGTGAAATTTTATGTTATAAATCTAAACCTCAGCCTATTAGTAAAACAGGGTAGTTCAATACACTGCTTTAAGTAAAAAAAAATCTTCTTATCTCTGACATTTTTTCCGCACTTTGCAACTGGATTAACAGGTGGTTTTTATTTAAAATCTTCTCAATATTAACACGAACTGCTGTTGAATGAATGAAAAAAATTGTATTTAATGAAACACACATAGTATTGTAATATGTGCATGTGGAACTCTAGTTCCATTTGGTTATAAGTTTGCAACTAGATATGGTTCATGGTACATTTCGTTTGGTGTGGATCAACAGATAGTAATGTATTATTTTAGCACTGTTCATACTACATCCTAAATAGGTGTTTTTTTAAATGATTTTTATAGAAACATAGTTGCATATTGTTAATTGGCAACGTTAGTTGATGGTGAGCAAAAGTTTCCTATGTCTGTTTGTTTGCTATTCAAATATAAAACACCAAACAATATGTTAGATTCTCACTCATTGTAAACAAAATCCTATATAAATGATAGATTTTCCCAGCTGAAGATGGATTTATGTGTGATCCAAGATAAAAGCAGCAGTAATTGTGTATAATTTGAGTTTAAAAGCCACCATTCATCTATGCCAGGCTCTGCACCTCGGTGCTGAATCTTTTATGGACGTCGCACAGTTTTTCCTTCCCCACAGGGAGCCCTCATCCCACCAACACACAAAAGATGCTATCGGGCTTTCAGATTACTGTGGCTGCATAACATACAGACACAGACACCAACTACCTTTCCCAAGGACTTCTCTTAAAGGCAAGTTGTTTCTCAGAGGTTAAGCTGAGGTCTCTATTTTTAGTCTGGATAAATATTGAATTTACTAAAATTTTGACAACTTGAAAATAAAAGCAGGATGTTGTTTTGCTAATCTGTGAGCTGAGAAAGCTCAGACATGATGTTCTCATATCAGTATTCATGGGGAGCATGTGCTGCATGAGCTGTGTTACCGCTGCATTACATTGCGGTTTGTATCTGACTGATGATCCAATTCTGAATAATATTACTGGCTTAATGAACAAGGGCTCCTAATACAGGAAACAAATGCGTACCAACAGTGGTATGCAGTTTACTGACTATGTGTAACCCACCTTCTGTTTCTCAGAGCCAGCTTTCACAGGAAGTCCGGGGCCAAACATGTCACTTTTCAATGAGGGGGCATCAGATTTCAGATAGTCCTATGATTTAGGTGCCATCTTAATAGCTTCTATGAGGGTTATTAACTGGGCCTCTCAGGAGTGTGATTAACCTAATTTGCAATGAAATAGGCTGTGTTGGTTCTCTGAGATCCTGTCCTCAGGAGACGTGTGTGTCTATATGTGTGTGTATTTGTAGGAGTGTGTTGTTAACACCCTCCGCTCAGTAGTTTGTCGAATCCAGGCAGACCAAGACAAGTTGTCCTTGCCTAATAGTAAAAGATACAAATCAGATGGCCCCAACTGTGGTTCATTTGACCGTACTTAAAATTTCTCTTGGAGAGAAAGACATTAAACTACGATCTGTTGTTGAGGCTACTGATTGCAACAGGAGGGAAACATAATTTACACCGCACTAACTTGGATTGTAGCTATAAGGGAAGATAGATAACCAGACTGAGATCATGGCCACTGTTTTGATTTGTTTTCCCCTGCAACACATACTGCAATAACATTTGAATTCATGACATGAGAAGACTGGAGTTGGACTTGATGGCCTTGGGAGAAATAATTACATTGTAACCATTAAAGTTAGGAACTGTGACCAAAGAAGAAAGTGATCAGTAGCATCAATTGTATTTATTTCCCTTTTTTATATGACTTTTATACGTCTTAAGTGAAGTTATTTAGACCATGGAACTGAACTGTACACTTTGGGATGGGGATATCGTCTGAAAAGGTCTGATTATCTTTTGGAACAGAATTACTTTCCAACCTTTCACCCATTTGGATTTGGAGTAGTGCATAGAGGCAGAGAGCTAAAGGTTCAAAAAACAGGTCTCTGACCTCTGACCTAGCAGCTCTCATGCAGCAGTGCAGCGGCGTCCTGTGCTCCTGGCAACGAGATGACTTCTGGTACTTTTTATGTTGTTTTTAAGGCCAACTCTAGCCGTGCTGCTTTTATAGCAAGTGGTCGAGTTACAGCAGCCTGTAGATTGGGTTTAAAAACAACACAAAAAGTACTAGAACTCATCTTCTTGCTGTGCTGCTTGTATAAGCAAGTGGTCAAAATACAGCCGAACCGAACTGAACTGAAATAAGGGATGCATAAGTCACCAAGAGGACAAGAGCAACAGTGTAACTCTGACTTATCATGTACATCTAAGCCAACTCAACACTGATCATTTTAATAGCACAAGTCGCTTGACATACTTTTTAAAAACTAATTTATTATTACTTCTATTTTGTTATGTTTAATTCCACTTAATGTCTGACATATTGATTAACAATAAATAAATCCGTAATCCTTGACCTCAATAAGTGATGTGAATTGGATCAGTCTTGAGTAGTCGCTGGATGATTGGAGATTTAACTAATTTCTGTCATTTTGCACAGTTTGGTGTATGTTACTGGGAAGATGACTCAAACCTAGTTATTTTCAGAATCAGTGAGGTGTTTGAAGTGAAGGTAAAGGAAGTACCCAGCTAAAAGAACTACCTAAAAGGAAGCTGTTTGTGTTTCAGTCAACCTACAACACTCTCAAAAGCTAACAGAAAGGCTTAATAGAGTAGAGCTCAAATATAACACCTTACTGTCTTAATTAATTTACAAATATATAAAGGATTATTTTTTTTAGTTTTTGCTAGCGCATACACTAGATTTACATTTTGGTATTCACAATGCAAATGTCCCTGTCATGTACTGGCAACCTGTCCAGGGTGTGCCCTGTCTCTCGCCCAATGACTATTAGAGATGGGCACCCAAACCCCCCTCCTCCCCCTCCCCCTCTCCCTCGTCCCTGTAATGATAAGCAGATATAGACGATGGCTGGATGGATGGACTGTGCAAATAAGCTAAATAAGCCATAACTGGGCACAACTGTGATCCTTTGCCATGGTGGCAAGGGCTTCAAATAGTGCTTACAATATTATTTTTGACAGCTGCTGAATATACATCAGTAGCAGTGCTTATGTATCCACCACGTGGTATTTTGATGCAAATATGGGAGAATCATCATCATTTACATTCCAATATAAGAGTGATTTAGATCACAAGCAACTTTAAGCATTACATATTTTTTTACCTGTCAATTAAAAATCCATTATGTAAAAACACAGAAGAATTAGTTACAAAGTTTTCACCTCCATACAAATGCTGCTTATAAACATGCTTATTTGAAGTCAGTCAAGAGCAGCTGCATCACGTGCAGTTAGACAAATACTAATTTGATCTTTTCAGACTGTTGAAAGTTTTAGCCTTTATTTGAAACAGTTTAGATGTGTGTATACAAATGTTGCCTCATCTTCTGAATGTCCTTCTTTGTATCTTAACTGTTTCACACCCTTAAATTTGCTCAAAGGCCTGAATCTGCAGCTTGTCTGCATCAGCAAATGTGCTGCTGATGTCAGATAAATCTTGTGCTTGATCGGCAGCCCTGACAGTTCCCACTCTGCAAGTTGTCAGGATCACATCCTTCGGTGTGTTACACATGAAACCTGGTCATGAGTTAGTTTTAACATTCACTGCTCTTAAAAAAACAACAACTCCTCTCTAAAACTCATGGTGTCTTCAGCTTGACATAGAAGATACACAGAAAAGCATGTACTCACTGTCTGTGCAGTAAAAGCTTCGTGCTCTGATTCTTGACTAAAGGAAGACAGCCTCTGATCAAAATGAAAAAAATCCACAGCTTAACAAGTAGCCCTCCTTTTACCAGCAAAAAAAAAAAAAGTGCAACTAGTTCCAACCACCTTCGGTCAGAACAGTAGTTACCATCTTGTCTAGTTTGTGCAAAATGAGAAGGTGTCCTGCTGCCATTGCTTTCTGTAGCATATCCGTCCTGCAGAGTAACGGAATTACCATCACAGACCTTATACTGTACCTGAATAGTGTAGTGAGCTTTCACTGGATCAATACTGCTTCTATAAAGGATTAGATGTATCCCTCATAGCCCTTTTCTATTAACTGGGCTGGCACACAGAACCTCAAAGCTCGGGTGAAATATTACTTAATGTTTTATTTTGTTTTTAGCATCTACGTGGTAATTTGTGTGGACTGTGGCGTAGGGCACAGTGAAAATGATTACATCAAACAACTTGTATAAACGCAGCAATTTTCCCGTTTTTCTGTTTTCTATTTCACCCTGTTTTTCCTAAGCCTCATCTTTCTGAGTAGCGGGTCATGTACACAGCGCTAGAGGACATTGTTCAGTGGGAGTAATTAATGGGATGATGCAAAAACCTTTGCTGTTCCGTCTTTGATCCCTAATTAAAAAAAAAAATAGGGATATTTTCTGCTGTTTTTACTCCTTTTTTTAAATCATTAACTTCAAACTATTTTCTGTGTGTAGCCATAGTAGCAGTTGTTGCAGCTTAAACTTTAAGGCTTAGATAAAGTCTGGGTCTGCTTTGTGTGTAAATGTGTGTGTTTATGTATTTCATACAGTATTTGCCTCCTGTTGGCCTGCTTGTGGGAGGCAATCCATAAATCTTTGGAAGTCCACGGAAAACCAACCGCGATGTTTATCTTGGTAATACAGGATATCCACCCAGGGCAGATCAGCTCTGGCTCCCCAGAGTCAGTTTATGTTCAATGCTACACGCAGATGATATTTATCAATGTAAGGAGATGAAATTTGTCTTTGGCCTGGAAAGACTCCTGACATTTTAAAGAAAATTACATTTAGTTTGATGAATTTGAGAGGCATAAAGAACAATTTAACTGCTTAGCCTTCACAGATGTACATGAATGTCATGATTCTGTCAGACCAGAATAATTGGATTACTAGAAAGACTATAAAAAAGCTTTAAAATGGTTTAGCTCATAACATCACTGCACAAGACAATAATTCCAGGGGTTTCTTGATTATTTATTTCCTCATTTCCTTCCTCTTGTTAAAGAGCTAACTGGATTGTCTGGAGAGGTAATGGTTTGCATGCTGCAACATAACGGAAGTCTTAGTTTATTTTAAACGGGTTAAGTTAACTTTTTACATCATGGCTGGCAGAGATGTTTTGTGAGTGGAGATCTAATTTTCTTGAGTGAAACATTTGACTTTTGAGGCAGATTAAAACTTAAGCAATGCTTCTTAAATGTTCTTAAGGTTTGCTTCAGTGACACCAAAGGGAGTGTATTTTTATCCAGCGTTATGGGTAATGCCGGTTAAACTGAGTTTTAAATGGAACTGCTGAATAAGTCATGTAGTCTTGCCATTCATAAATACTTTAATTCCTGCTGTAGATTTTTGCTTTCGTGTTAAAAAGCAAAAGATTTCTATCAGTCCTTGACTTTTTTCTGCTTTTTGTAGCCCGATAATAGAAAATCCTATTAAACATCTAAGACATATTCGATTCTTTCTTTTATTGCATAGATTTTTCCTACAGATAGCAATAAATAAAGAGCTAAATATGGAACATTTTGATGTAATTATTACTATACAACCTAATTTCTGTAGTAGCAGCACATAAAATGAGCAGAGGTGTTCTATATTTAATTGCAGCTTTGTCACCAGTGAATGCAGAAAAATGTAAGTGGAGTGACAACAAACAAGTGAATGATAAAAGAACAAAATGGTCCTTGTGTAATGGAACAGTCTTGGGTTTATTGAGTTGTAGATTGCATTTGATTTGCCACTCTCTTTAAGAGATTTGAGCTGTGCTAGCAAAACAAGAAATGCAATCATGATCTAATCTGAATGTCCCAAAGGTTTACAACACCATCTTTTGAAGCTATGAGTGAAGAGAGACAATGCCTTCATTTATAATACCAACACTAAACTTATCCATCTAACCATTCTCTGGGTGCAGATGGTGGCTGACAGATGGTCAAGCTGTTACAGTCATTTTCAAAACGCATTGTGAATTTCTGCTATCTGGAGCACTTTTTTGTGCCAATATATTTGGAAATATTTTGTTTTCAAAGTTATTCCAGGCTATAAACAGTATAACCCACAACGGAAAATATATCACTTATACAGTTTTAGCTTTTACTCAAAGCTTATCCCAGTATTGCATTGTCCAAAAGCCCTGGCTTACAATGTGGCTTCAAATATAGAGTGGATCTATATAATTTATTTAGGGATCTTTAAAAAAATTACAGTAATGCAGTTAAAGCTTTAAAATATTCATACCCTGATATATTTGGACTAAAACTATTTCCATTCAAACAAAATTTTTGTTTCTGAAATGACATTAGAAAGGCACTTCCTAAAAGTTAATTAAAAACACAAAAATACAATTTGAAAGAAAATCTGTTTTACTTTGCATTTTATAAAAAGTCATATGTCTAAAATTGTATGTATCTTCATAAACAAAGGGACAATCGTTATTGGCATTACAGCATTCAGTGCCTTCTTATTGTCACTGACCAGCATTCTGCATCTTTCCACTGGTATTTTAATGATTTATCTTTGATTGTAAAATTAGAAACATATGACCCTTTGTAACCTCTCAACAAACCATGTTTCTGTTTGTCTTCTTTCACTCATATGTCAGGAGAGAGACCTGATTGGCACCCCAACTTTAAAACTTTAACTGTTAAACTGTCACATAAGAAAATGGCACATCAAATGGGACTTGAACCCACAATCCCTGGTTTAGGACAATTTTTTTATGTGACAGTTTAAAAGTTCAAGTTTTAAAGTTGGGGTGCCAGTGAGGTCTCTGTCTTGACATATAAGAGAAAAAAGACAAACGGAAATGTATCCTTGAACTATTTTTAAACCCCACAAAGGATGCAAACATTAAATAATAATTGTCACCAACATAGCTAAGTCCACTAAGCAAATCTTTCCAGCCTAGCATATAAAAAGGCCGTGGGTGTTGTTTGCACCCACACAATGCTGTTATAAGATCACATAAGCAGCTTGATTAATGTCTAACCCACATTAGCATTAGCATATAGCCACTTACTTCTCTGTCCATCAGGCTTCTTTTTTGTTTTACCCAGCTGCTGTTCTTTAGGAATGTAGAATAAAATCCTGTAATCCATGCAGCCAAACAGGCGTTTTCACAGAGAAAATAAATAATCCAACAGAAAAAGTGTTTTAAGCTGCCAAAAACCGAAGCAGTTATGAACTTTGAGGAGGGTCTGTTTGAACTCTATCACAGGTAAGCCGCTCTGCCTGCAGGGGCGGTGCAGACACCTAAACACCTCCTTGTTTTCAACTAATGATGTCACTAGTTGAACACTCAGTCTATTTCTAGGAGAGGGAGGGGCAGCTGCTCTGAGAGCAGAGTTCTGGAGGATAACTCTTACATGCATGAATTAAGCCAAAAACCCCTCTGGTGGGGCTTTTTATGAGAAAATTTCCTTACCAGATGGTTGAAAACTCCAAAAACGTGATTTTGCATGATAATCGATGATTTAAAGTATGGAATTATCCCCTATTTTACAATTCTACGTGGCGTCCCATTTGAATCAATAAGGGACACTCTTTGTTCCGTATTTTCATAAATCAAATCAAATTAAAATTTATTTATAAAGCGCTTTTCAAACATGGTTTCTCAAAATGCTTTACAGATTTAAAATGATCCCATGAAAAAACCCCGTTCATAAACCAAAAATAAAATCATCATCACAACTACAACCCCCCTTCCCAACCCAAACAATCAGCCATACACACACACACACTTAAAAGCTTAAAAAAATAAAATAAATAAATAAAAAATAGTGGGCTGAGTACAGATAAGCCAGGAAACGACATCATGGGAGCCATCTGTATCGGCAGCAGATCAGCAGCAGCAGCCAAGGCGCCAACCCAGGGCGCCCAGAGGAGGGAGGGATGATACCCCCACCTCCACCCAGGCACTACCTGGGGGGTACGCAGGCACCCACAGCAGACCACCACCCTCGATGGAGAGGGCTCCCATAGAGGAAACGCTGGGACGAAATATTAAAATAAGTGTAAATATAAAGTTTATAAAATATAAAGTATATAAAGTGTAAAACAATGAGTATAAAACAATAAGATAGAATCAAGATAAAAAGCTAAGCAGATTAAGGAATAAACAATGAAAAGCTAAGCTAAAAAGTAGATTGGGTAAAACATCTAATTTAAACAGATATTAATAAATAATAGCTAATTAAAAGCTTGGTTAAAAAGGTGAGTTTTAAGCATGCTTTTAAAAACATGAACGTTCCCTGAGGTCCTCCGGCAGTCTGTTCCAGAGGTGAGGGCCATAATAATGAAAAGACGCCTCACCATGAGTTCGTGTCCTGACTTTGGGGATGATAAGGAGACGGCTACCAGAGGAGCGCAGAGACCGCGAGGGTTCATATGGTAAAAGCATTTCTGAAAGATAAGAAGGCCCAAGACCATTAAGACACTTAAAAACCATTAAAAGAACCTTAAAATTGATCCTAAAACATACGGGGAGCCAATGCAGTGATTCTAAGACCGGTGTAATGTGCTCCCGCCTTCTGGTCTTCATCAGGACATGAGCTGCTGAATTTGGTAAAAGCTGTAAACTTGAGGTTGTCTTTTTGGGAAGACCAGAAAGCAGGGTGTTACAATAATCAATTCTACTAGTGATAAAACCAGCATTAGCATCTCCGTATTGGCCCAAGAGAGAATTGGGCGGACTCTGGCAATGTTATTTAGGTGATAAAAACCTATTTTAGTGATATTTCTAATGTGTGGAATAAAAGTCAGCTCAGAGTCAAAAATCACGCCCAGATTCTTCACTTGTAAAGAAGGAATGTCCAATATGTCTATCGCACATAGCGTACAGCAACCTAATTATAACTATGTACAAAAAAATTAAATACAGGAAATCCCCTAAATACAATCACCAAAACTGTTGTGGCAGCTGGATCTTGACGGACCTGCAGTTGTTTGTCTTTGCGACTCGCGATTGTTGCGTGCTCAGGATTGATCAGGCAGATAGACACAACAGACTGACGCTTCCCAACTCTTGTCTTTAAAAATGTCCCCAAACCCAAAAGCAAAAATGCTTCCAGAGATACAGATGTGTGTGGGAAGAGGCCCATCCTCTGCTGGACAGGGTCGGTAAAAATGAATACAGGGCGAATTGTAAATTATGTCAGCGAGTGTTCTCAGTTGCACACTCAGAACATCCCCTGCAACTGCACAGCAGGCACACAATAATGCAGAAAACACACACCTAAGTAAGTACATTTATTGTACATTTTCCGTTTCTCGTGCATGTGCAATTAAATTGTTTTTGGATTGATTTTGGAGGAATTTGGTTATTACACCAGTAGGTTTAAGTATAGTATATTATCCAGTCAATATAAATGGCAACTCAAAGAAAAAATCATACTGATTAACTGTTACGCTAATACATAGATTAAAATAAAAAGTAAAAAAAACATTTTTGGATAGGTTTCTGGCTGTGAAATTTTATATTTTAGAGAAATGGCCTATACAGTGGGGCAAAAAAGTATTTAGTCAGCCACCGATTGTGCAAGTTCTCCCACTTAAAATGATGACAGAGGTCAGTAATTTTCATCATAGGTACACTTCAACTGTGAGAGACAGAATGTGAAAAAAAAAATCCAGGAATTCACATTGTAGGATTTTTAAAGAATTTATTTGTAAATTATGGTGGAAAATAAGTATTTGGTCAATAACAAAAATTCAACTCAATACTTTGTAATATAACCTTTGTTGGCAATAACAGAGGTCAAACGATTACTATAGGTCTTTACCAGGTTTGCACACACAGTAGCTGGTATTTTGGCCCATTCCTCCATGCAGATCTTCTCGAGAGCAGTGATGTTTTGGGGCTGTCGCCGAGCAACACGGACTTTCAACTCCCTCCACAGATTTTCTATGGGGTTGAGGTCTGGAGACTGGCTAGGCAACTCCAGGACTTTCAAATGCTTCTTACGGAGCCACTCCTTCGTTGCCCGGGCGGTGTGTTTGGGATCATTGTCATGTTGGAAGACCCTGCCACGTTTCATCTTCAAAGCTCTCACTGATGGAAGGAGGTTTTGGCTCAAAATCTCACGATACATGGCCCCATTCATTCTTTCCTTAACACAGATCAGTCGTCCTGTCCCCTTTGCAGAAAAACAGACCCAAAGCATGATGTTTCCACCCCCATGCTTTACAGTAGGTATGGTGTTCTTGGGATGCAAATCAGTATTCTTCTTCCTCCGAACACGACGAGTTGAGTTTATACCAAAAAGTTCTACTTTGGTTTCATCTGACCACATGGCATTCTCCCAATCCTCTGCTGTATCATCCATGTGCTCTCTGGCAAACTTCAAACGGGCCTGGACATGCACGGCCTTAAGCAGGGGGACACGTCTGGCACTGCAGGATTTGATTCCCTGTCCTTGTAGTGTGTTATTGATGGTAACCTTTGTTACTTTGGTCCCAGCTCTCTGCAGGCCATTCACCAGGTCCCCCCGTGTGGTTCTGGGATTTTTTCTCACCGTTGTCATGATCATTTTGAACCCACGGGATGAGATCTTGCGTGGAGCCCCAGATCGAGGGAGATTATCAGTGGTCTTGTATGTCTTCCATATTCTTATAATTGCTCCCACAGTTGATTTTTTCACACTAAGTTGCATGCCTATTGTAGATTCACTCTTCCCAGTCAGGTGCAGGTCTACAGTTCTTTTCCTGGTGTCCTTCGAAAGCTCTTTGGTCTTGGCCATAGTGGAGTTTGGAGTCTGACTGAGGCTGTGGACAGGTGTCTTTTATACAGATAACGAGTACAAACAGGTGCCATTAATACAGGTAACGAGTGGAGGACAGAAGAGCTTCTTAAAGAAGAAGTCACAGGTCTGTGAGAGCCAGAGATCTTCCTTGTTTAAAGTGACCAAATATTTATTTTCCAACATAATTTACAAACAAAATCTTTAAAAATCCTACAATGTGAATTCCTGGATTTTTTTTCAAATTCTGACTCTCACAGTTGAAGTGTACCTATGATGAAAATTATTGACCTCTATCATTATTTTAAGTGGGAGAACTTGCACAATCGGTGGCTGACTAAATACTTTTTTGCCCCACTCTATGTTTTAAATGAACATTGCATTAAATTTCTTATTAGTGAGGTTTTATTGTTGTTCAGACAAGCCGTGCAAGCCAACTGAATTAGCAATTTGACATCCCACTCCTACATTTGTATTTGCATGAGCAGATAAACAAGTTTAAAGGTGTTTGGGGTTCATCTGCCATATCCCCATAGAGTCACTTTAGAAAGAAAATATTGAAAGTTCATTGTTGGAAGCTCAACAAACAACCCTCATGCAGATCACACTGCATCTGTTAATATGAGTCGTATGCACTTTGTTATTTCCGTTTTAATGTGGATGCATTTCAATACGGCTCTATGTAGCCTAACTTAAAACACTGATTCATTAATGTGTTTGTTGTGAATAAAGCATTTCAATCTTAACGTTTGACCATTTTGGATGACCCCTTCACAAAAAGCACCACACCTCCCTGCAAGTCGGACAGCTCGGCTCATGCTGAATAATGCCCTTTAGCCTAAGTGTCCATTATTTTAATTTATGAAAGTTGGCAACCCTATTTTAGACACAAAACTGCAGTTGAACGACTCTGGTACCCTCTGTCTTCTAAGCAGACTTTCACCTAAACTATGTGAATTTTAAATAAAACAAGTTTTCATCATCAATATGTAAAAAAAAGAAACGTGATCTAGTGGTGTAGATTCTCAGTCATCCAGGAAATTATCATTTGAGTGTTTAAATAAAGGCAACTAGACTTTTCTTGTAGACTTCAAGATGTTGACGGTTACATATTTATAAGTCTAAAGTTAGTGTTAAGGGTCACTAATCCCTATTATTCCTAACGAGGCTATCAAGATCATGTAAGCTTTTAGCACTAAGCAGTATTTGAATATGAAGTCTTGTTAACAGTGAGAGAAGCCTAATTTTGTTTTGGTCACCTTGCTCAAGGTTCAAAATTAATGAGTTATAAAAAAGAAAAATCACCCCCCCATAAACCTTGACATATTACACCTGAAATAGTATTTTGAACCAGGCTATAAATATTTTAAAATTGAAGTAAAAGGGGAATTGGCTCCTTGTGGAATTTCTTGACAGGACCATATATTCTGTCCTAGCAGGAATTTTTAAATAAATATTTCCCTTGTTTCAGAAAGCTTTTGTACTATTTAAACAAACATTGTAATCAAATACAAAGCTTTATAGTAAGTATCTTACTCTTTTTCACAATATTGTAATGCAAAGAATGTTGGTGAGGTGCTAAGCTAATGTTATTGTGTTTTCTCTCTAAGTTTTGATGTGCGCATTTCTGTTAGACATACTTGAGAACAATCAGAGCAGGTTGTGTGACAAACAGGGAACTATGACAACCAATAAAATCTCTCTTTTACTCCCAACATCATTGTAAATAGTAAAACATTTGTATTATACCCAGGTTCCTTAGATCCCTAATATAACCTGCAGGACATACATTAAAGCTTTGCAAAGTTATCAAAATAATATTTTTGTCAAAAATATATTTTTTTCTACTGATGCCAGTATGTACATTTTGTTAGTGGAGGTGAGGGACACTTATTATTCACTAAATTAGAGAGTCAACTGCCAGCACTTCTGTGAAACAAAAAAAAGCTTTCTGAGTTTGTTTTTGTGAACAGCACACTTATTGACTGTCCCTGTACTGATGTGTTGTGAGCCTCAAAATAAAGTAAAATCTTAGATTACAGAAGAGTAAAAGAAAAGAAAAGAAATACAAAGTTTGCTTTGATACATTTATTCAGTAGGGAAAAGTTATCCTGTTAAGAAATATTTTTTTAAATCAAAATGTAACTTGAAGGAGACCCTGATGAACACCCAGAAATCACTGTCTAGATTAGCTTTCCCATATGGCTTGGCAATTTCTTGAGATCCTTCAGAGTGAGCTGAAAGATGTCACTGGAGATAGGAATGTGTTGCCCCCACAACCAGATCTTGGATATGCCGAAGACAATGAAGAGGGGAATGGAAAACAGCACAGTTACTGGATCTTTGATCTTAGTTTCTATGAAACAAATATAGCAGAAGCTTTTTCATGTTTAACATTTTAAGTTCTTTAGAGTCTGCATAAACATCAGTTTGTCATCCATTACTTCCGGGGGCATAAAACCTGGCCCATACAAGACCTGCTGTTTCTGTCTTAACAATATCTCAAGACAGAAGCACACTGGCATGTTCAATTATTTAATTCAGTTGTGTACGTCCTCTATTTTGTAGCTGGGTGCACGCAGCAGACTAGAAGAGCAGCGATATAATCAGAAAGCACACTCATTTTACAAGTATTTGCATAGCCAAATGTCATCACAGAGGGAACGATTATTACAAATCATCGCTAAATAATTGTGCTTCTCTCTAGATTATTCCTCGCCTATCAGGCATATTTGCTCTACATTGACATCTACTGTTTGAATAGGAACTGCAGTAAATGTCACAAAACTGAGGTGTGAGACGTTTTTCTCTTCTGAATTCTCTCCGGAAAAACAGGCAGGCAAGGATATATCCACAGCTTAAGCATGATGCAACGCAGAGCGTCTTCAGAGTTAGACAGCCAGGTATGTGGCAATCTTCATGAGGCAGTAAATCACTATAAGAACCGAGCAACTCACCAAACCTGACCATGTGTACAATCATAAAAATACTTTAAAAAAAAAGATTTTACACAGGTGGAACTGAATAAGCAAAACTGGGTGAGGATGTCCGGCTATCTTGACACTATGCATTATTGAGGAGAATGGCAGAATATTTTTATAAAATACCTAAAATAAAAATATTTTAATTAATTCATTAAAGAAATTAACTGTTTTTTTCCTTCATTTTTTTAATTGTATTGCTTACGTACCTTGTTGTTCTTGCTTTTCCCATTGTGTGATCCTTCACCTTGCGTTACAACCTGTAGCAGTTGTGGGAAGGATGGCAAAAAACAAAGGGTAACTGGAAATAAAATTTGAACCATTTGTTACAGCCCAGTTCTGTTGGATGTATTTTTTTCTTTCTATCTTTCATTGGCCTACTCTTTCTGTCTCCAGTCGCCTGTTCTCATTGTTCGATTCACACACAGATCGAAAGCTTGGACCTGGCTTCTGTCTTACCGCTAAAAGGCATGATGAACAATTAATCAAATACCTGCTGAAAAAGTACACCACAGACGGCAAGAACCAGAATCTGCTTTTGTAACAATATGCCGCAATTGGTTAAATGCAGAAGCAGGCACTTGATTTATTAAAATATTTATACAATTAAAATGATTAAAAAAATTGGTGGTTGGGCACTATGTCTATGTCTTTTTAACTGGTATTATAGAAGAAGCTTGATGGCTTAGATGATCCTTTCTTGTTCATTTTTAAAATTAATTCTCTTCTTATCATGTTGGTGATTTAATTTTGTTAAGGTCTTTCTCAGTTTAGTGGTGTTGTGCTACCTTATTAGAGTCTTGCTTTTCTTTACAGGACATTGACCCTGACTTGAACGCAAAGATTATTCTAGGTCAAACTCTTTTGAAGCTACATGCTGGAATTAATAGAACCAAGAAGGGCAAAAACATTGGGCTGGTATCATTTCCTGGATTTCTCTATCTGCTGCATTTCTAGGAAGGAGAAAAAACGGTCACATCTCACTAAACTCAGTGGGGTCACAGTATTTTCCTTAAATTGCCAATTTATGTTTTCTGTGAGATAGTAATGTAATTGCGAAAACAATGATAGAAGGGTTGTAAAATCATGTGAATTAGGATTAATAGTCTTCGAATCAGCTGTGCTGTATGCTTTTTTGAGAGAGATTAGGCAGTCTTTAAGTTCCATAAGGCTGCATGCATTATGTAATATTATTCTAGTATATTATGAACTTTCCATTAATGCAAGCTTTGATTTGTTATCTTAATGACACAGTGTAGTTATATACTAGTAGGTCTTCAATCTGAGCTAACCAAACAGTACTTTTTGAATTAGTAAATATGATATTATTACTGTGATTAGGTATGGAAGATAAAAAAAATTATTTCAGGCCTCAGCATTAGCAACATTTTAGGTAAAAAACAGATAAACAATTTATTTCTGAAAATTTCAGAAATAGTTTGAGTAGATTAATACATTTCCTAATTAACAGTTTAATCACAGCATTACGACAGATATCTTTTTGACATTTTTGGTGGGAATATTTAAGGTATGGACCAGTTTCAGCATTAAACCAACTGTTTCGAAAATGTATGGTTTAATGCCACTTCAAATTCTTAAGTCATACCGATTATATGCTTTAAGTTTTCTGTTGCGTTAACATAGTGCCTTCCACATTGCCAGTCAGCATTTTATATATATATATATATATGTGTATGTGCATGTATAATGATCTAATATGTCTTCCAAAAAGTGCAAATTATACTTTTAATAAAAAAAAGTATCAACATGTGATGGACATGAGAGTTCAGTTTAAATGTAAAAGTAGAAATATGTGGGTTAAGCAATGATTTTCCACTCTTTTTCATCTATGTAATTGTTAGGTTCTTTATAATTTACTTTTTGAACTAGAGATGTTCCGATACCATTTTTCTCTGTCCAATACTGATTTTGATACCTGGGGTATAGGTATATGCCGATACCGAGTATAAGGGCTGGGGGGTATACCGAAAATGTACCGATATTGAAATTTGTGACTGTTACTGATGTAATTTTGCCCGTGCCGGTAAATTCGGTATGTAAAACAAAAATGAAAGGATGTGTTTCAGTCTAGCGTTGCACCTGCCCCTTTAAGAAATCAGCGTTTCCTTGAGTCACGTGACTACACACAGTCATGTGACATAGAGAGGCAAAAATACCCAACTGGGTGACTTTTTACGGTGTTATTGGACACTTAGGGGCTGATATATAAAGATTTCTTATAATGACCGCAAAATTGCGTGCTGTGCTAAAAATATGCGCAGGTGGGTTGTCCTTAATTTGCGGGTGATTTACTAAGATTGCGTGAGCAATTCTCAACACACAAAAATTAGGCTAAAATGCTGTGAATTCTGTTTTTCTTTTGTTTGTAATAAATGTAATTCATGCGGTTTATATACGGTGCTCTCTGCTGCATGCACACATCGTATTACAGGGTTAGATTGATTAAAACTGCTACATGTCTGAATTTTGTTTTTAAAATTATAATGTCTATTATCATCTATTGTCAATAATAAACTCATGTTGAATGTGGTAGGACAAAATTAAGACATGCTTTTCAGAAGTGCTAAAAATAGGCGCTATTCTCCTCCCAATATTTTGTGTCTTACGGAAACGCCCAGATTGCATATTAATCAAGAGCAAAAGCGCCAAATGGATTGCGTGCGTCTTACTGCAGGTTCAATAGGCGCAATGCGCTCTGCCCCGTGTTAATAGATCAGTCCGTCACTTCCTCACCTAATCTGGTCTGTGTGATCATTTATGAGTTTAAACTGAAAATACAGAAAGGAGTTTGGAATCAAACACTAAATTAAAAAGCTGTTTGAAGCCATTCAATAGCCAGAACACACGCATTTTACAATTTTTTTTACATTTTGAAGAACATGATGTAAATTTGGCCACTATCGGACATTGACTACAAAAAAGGACGGGGGATGGGGGGTGATTTGGTGGATGTTATTGTTCACTTATTGTTATCAAGGTGAAATGCTCAATATACCGTGATATTAATTTTAGCTCATATCGCCCAGCCCTACCGAGTGTTAATCCGACTGTTTCGATTGCAACTTCTATTGTTTAAAGAAACAAACTCCTTGTACTCTTTCACATAATGCTAAGTCAAACGCTTTACAAGCTTGCTGGTGTTACATTTAGCTGCATATTATCCAATCAGAGTTGCACCCATCACGATTTTGTCACTGCTTGTGTCAGTGTGTGGTAGGGTTGGTCAGGAAAAAAACAACAACATGGTATCGGATCATGTTTAAACTTTTGAGCCTTTGAAATTTGTATCATTCTAGTTTTCTGTCCACTTGACCATTTCAGCTTCTTTTTCCACGTGAAGTTTGTCTATAAATATTGATGTATGTAAAATACTGTCTCATGCCTTTATTGCATTCCGCTGAAGCCGTCAAATGCATCTTTGCCTTGCCGCTGGGGTCCAATCTGCACTTCTGTTTGCACTGTACTCACAGTGAATCATCTGTACGGAGAAGTGTCCTTGCTCTCCGGCCTGAATGTTATCAGAGAGTTTTTACGCCCCAGAGGGGTGAGACTACTGCACAGCTTTTTTACTGTTCAGTCCTTTCTTTCTCCATCTTTGTCACTCTAATAGCGCAATGCAAATGCATACTCTATATCCTTCCATCTCTATTTTTGGAATTTCCTCACTAGCGTTGACTTGCTATGCTGGGGGCCTGCAGAATTAGGGAAGGTGGAATGAAGGGAAACACAAAGTAAGAGCGTTCACTTCTACCCTACTGTGTTGGGTGTATTCTCTATACAAAATCCTTTAAAAGGTGAACAAAACAGCCGGAGCTACTTTATAGTGGTCTGAATGTGTTTGACTTAAGAAGAAGACGTAATCCATCCTCAAAACCCCAGGAGGCTTTTAAGGGAAGATATGACAGCACTGAGCTTTTTAACCAACTTGGCTATAAATAACATCTAACACAACAAGGTGCTTTATACAAGAAATGGCTTTTTCATCTCAAGACTTATCTGAATAACCTGGCAAGGTCTTACTCGCATAGATGTTCCACATACAGTAGGTTAAGGAAATTTCACTCGAGACTGTCAGCCAGAAGGATGTGAAATCGTTGGATTGTTAAATTGCTGTTTCAAAACTTCTCATTTGCGGTTTGTGCATCACGATGCAAGATTTTATAAAACAAGAAAAGTCCATACATCACTGAGACAGAGCAGAGCTAAGTTTAGGGGGTTTTCAAAGTTTTGATGGATGACTACTACTTTATGAAGGCAGCATATGATTGAGGGCAGCACAGAAAAACACACACACACAAACTCCTAGTCACTACATTGAATTTTTTCAGCCAATTTCCACGAAGAACTGCATAGCTTATGGGTGTAGGGTTTCAAATGTTTGAGGCAGGCAGCATGTTGGTTTGTAATTCGACTCACAGTAGGAATGTCTACTTATGTTCTCCTGGGTGGGTTTTATTATGGTCTTTAGCCTAATTAACAAGTTTAAACTGACTAAGAGGACTCAGTTTGAGGGTGCACAGTTTCTCTCAGTGTGGGTCCTACAATACTGGTACATCTAAAAAAATATATACCGTGAAAAAGTTCTTTTTTGTCACTTATTTCTGAAAATGGAACTCAGGATACTTACTGGAAGTTGTTGACACCCTTCACAAAGAGAGTAAGTCAGAAAAAAAGTTTATATGTGGTTGTTCATAGAGTGGCTTATTCAAATATACTCATAGAAATTTGAGTGGAAGGAAAAGGTGCACCAGCAACTAGGATAACCGGAGTATCGTCCATTCAATATTTTGTAGCTTTATGACTGTTGGTGCATCAAGAGCCAATACAGATAAATCCGAAAAATGTGCATATGTTGTATTCCTCATGTTAAGCCACTGTCAGAAGCATCTTTCCTGGGCCGAGGTGAAAAATAATAGTTGTTGGTCAGTGGTTTAAAGTCCTCTTTGAGGAAAGTGAAGGCAGAGTTATGAAGTGCCATGTTATCTGTTGGTGTTAGTCATGTTTTTTTTTCTGAAGCTTTCGGAGCACTTAATGCTTCCTTCTGTTGAGATGCTTTATGAAGCAGCTTATTTGATTTTCTAGCAGAACTTGGGACCTACCAGGACTACCAAAGGTACCAAAAACGGGTTAAAACGTGTTACAATAAAGCAAAGCTATTTTATTTGTATAGTACAAAGAGTTCTTGATTGGCCAGCAAACTGGCCTGACTCATAGAGAAACCATGGAGTATTAAAAAGAGGAAGATGAGAGGAACCAGAACCAAAAATTCGGATTACCTATTAAAGTCACCTGTGCTTCCATTACACCTCAGCAGTACGACAAGCTGACTGCAGATATTTTGAACCGCACTGATGTGGTAATTAATACAAAAGGAGCCCCAACTAAATAATATATCACAGAAATGAACTTACTTACCAGAAGCCTTACATTTCTGGTTAAAATATCCCTTTTTATTGCCCTTATATAACATTCAAATAATCTGATAAACTGACAGAGGTGTGACCAAGTCATTATTGTACAACTCTCAAGTAAGTCTCAAGTCTTTGTCCTCAAGTCCGAGTCAAGTGTCAAGTACAGTAAATTACAGGCAAGTCCAAGTCAATACAGGAAAGTTTCAAGTCAAGTCCAAGTCGGAAACTTCGAATTTCAAGTCTATTCGAATCACAAAAAAAAAAGGTTTTGCATTTTTATGTTCAATGTAAATCATATTCAGTGTATTCTTTTTAAAAGCTGTATTTATTTCAAAACCTCTTTAACATAAAAAATAAGGTCTGTGATTCATATACTGAAACAACTGAACCATCTTCTTTTATTGTACCATCATACTTGATTTTTGGATACCATTCAAGCGTCAGAATGGAGATGACGTCACTGCGTTGGTTAGGTGTAAAGCCTAGTTTATGCTTCTGCATTTTGACGAAGACGGATTGACACAACGCCATTATCCGTCAAAGCAAGCGCTCTCTGTCAATTACACAAGAATGCACGGAGTAGAAGCCCATATTTTAACTATCCGTCGACGGAGAGCGTATTCATGTAACTGGTCAGTTTCAGTAACAGCCAGACATCACTTCACCAGAACTGGGCTCTATAGTCGCTATAATCATTAGTTAATGCAGTGTTTGGCCACTATATGCTTTATATTGAAAGGATCATTTATCTAATCTGTTCCTTTGGCGATTATGAACAGCGGAAGGTGTAGGAAAAACAACAAAAAAGGCTGCTGTGTTTGTTTCCATGTGTTTCTAGAGTATTCTGTAACCTGCACTTCTAGTAAAATGCTTCACAGCTTAATTAAAACGTACTTTCTGTCGTTCATTGCTCCTTGAGGAAGAAATAGGTTCACAAGCCTAGAAAAAAACAGAAGCGGCACTGCGTGATAGTAGGCAGAGACACCATGAAAACTTAGCACCCCCTGCTTTCCTGGTGTGGCAACGCTGCAAAAAACAATGGAGAATGGAGAGGAAGAGCGCAGTACTATAAACAGAAAACGCCTCCGTCAATATGTGTGCGTCTGAGTGCAGATTTGCGGTCGGAGAAGCATAAACTAGGCTTAACGTTTAACTTGCTGTTATTCACTGACTGTTGTGTAAACTACTCAGTGCTCCCGCTGGCTTGAAATGAACTATTTTCTTTCTTTATAAGCATTTCTGAGTTATTCTAACACAGAAGCACGTTAGAACACTTATTTTCCTCTGATGTTCTTTATGTTTTCTGAACTCGTGGGTTACACTGGTTTTCTGGGCGCGGCAAGGTATCGCTAGGTTAGCTTAGCATGGCTAGGGCTGCTAACTCTCCTGCTAGGTGTCTCTCTCTAAACATCCTCCTCTCTCTTGCTCTGTGTCCCTTCCTGTGGCTGTGTTCAACCGGTTTTCTGCACTCAGCGACACACGCTGAGAAACCAATTCGGCCAGCTGAGCTGCCGCTGCTCCATAGGTGAACGTGGCACTAGAGTCACATACGACCACAGTCAAATACCTAAAATGAAGTTAGCTTAAGTTAGCCATGACATTGTAGCAAAAAAGTTGCACCTACCGTTCTTTATGCAACTTTAAATGATGAACAAAGTTGGATTTTGCTGCATCAGCGTCCGTTATTTTCTTTTTGCATGTTCTACATGCTGTGCGTTTTTTTTCTACTACCTCGTAGTTTGTAAACCCACATGCGATCACCTTGGGGAGAATACTGATAGTCCTTGTTGGCTGCGTTCTGCAGAGCAGAATGGGCGGTTAGACTGGCCTCTTTTTAAATTGTTGTATTTTTGTTTTGTTTTCAAATCCGATTAATTTGATTGCCTCTTCGCGGCTCTCGCACACAGAGAGACGGACTTCGCTTGTTGATACAGGATGAGTGAAATAATTTAACCCAGCACAATTTTGAAATAATGGATGTTTTAAACTTTATTTATTGGGTAATATAGCAAGTCTTTGTAAAGTAAACGAGTTTAAGTACGAGTCAAGTCCCAAGTCTGTGGCCTTCAAGTCCAAGTCAAGTCCAAGTCTTTGAGCATTATTTCAAGTCAAGTCTCAAGTTATGAAAATAATGACTCGAGTCAACACCTCTGTAAACTGAATTTGGGTTTTTCAGTATCTGAGTTTCTTATTCTGTAATGAGTAAAAATGTTTTAGTGATATACATTTTTTTTAGATATACCTACAGATTACTAATATGTTTAAAATGTACCCTTCCTCTTGTATGTGATAGCTGGGATAAGAACCAGCCTCTTATGATATAAAACTGGAGCACAGCAGACACAATAAAGCCAAATAAATTGTATGGTATTGATTACTGTGCAAATAGTTGAGCGAAGCCAGTTTATTTTCTGGGTCAATAGGTTTTGTTAAAATATTTCAAGGTGCCCTTGATTAGTATTCTCAAAGGGTTTCTAAAGGTCATATGAAGGCTTTTAATTTTTCTGCTGCTTATTTTTTTAATTTATTTTCAGCCCACTCCTTCCCTACCATAAAAGCCTGAAGGAATAAAGACAAGCAAAAAAAATAAATAAATAAGCAGAAGAACAGTAAATCCACTAAGAAACAAGCAAATATCTGAGAGATTCACCCTCTTGTGGCCGATCACGCACTGTACATCTTAATGAACTAGAATTCATAGAAGAACTTCATGTATTTCAGTGATTTATAATGTGAAACTCGTGCCCCTTTTCCACTAGGGTCAGAACGTTACAGAATGGGTAGCTTTGGAAAGGTTCTGGCATGTTTCCATTACCTGAGTCTAGTCCGACCCCACCCCGAAGCGACCCAACATGCCCCCCTATGGACGGATTGGTCCAGTAACATGATATCCCTCTCACTCCTACCTAGCAGCTGTATCTTATGATTGCCCTGGAGTTTTTAGTTTGAAGTGATGTCTCAGAATGTAACAACATTAACAGCGACAAAATCAGAAATGGTGTTTTTGGCATGGTAAGGCCTACACGTTCTAGGTCGTACCGTGCTGTCCTGTTTTGGTCTAAAGCGACCCTAGAGGAAAAGGGGCAATATTGTGGACCCTCGTGGAATAGGGGCGACTGTGGCTCAGGGGTTTGGAGTTTGCCTGGTCAGAGGGGCTGATGGCGCGATATGGAAGCCTCAGTTCTGTCAGTCTGCCCCAAGTTTGTTCTGTTTCTACCCTACAAATCCAGCACTCTATCCATCCTGAGTTCTGTACTCTGCCCTCTAGTGGAACTCTCCACTAATACACACAGTGCACAAGCATTTACATGCCCCAATACGCATTCTGCTGCTGGTGTCAAAGCAAGGTTAAAAAACATGTATATTTCAGGCCTTACTGTTAAAATGGACTTCCAATAACGTGAGTATTGGCAAAACCAGTTACTGTTTTTATGTTGAGGCAGTGTGAATGTTTTTGGCAGCTCATCAAAGTAATTAATAGAGTAATTTGTAATCTAAGGAAGTTCCTTTAAAAAAATCAGTAAAGTAACTACATTACTTTTGGAAGGAGTAATCAGTATTTAGATTACTATTTCAAAGTAACTGTGGCAAGACTGAAACTGCTCTATACACTATAAAGGTTTCTATTTGTCGTGGTGACTGCATCATACTGTAGCTGTAACGCGCCGCTGACATGCATGGTGTAAATTGGGGGTTATATGTCACTGTTAGGTGGTTCAACCAAAACTGTCTAAATTAATACCACCATGAAAATCTGGTTTATTTATATGAATGCATAACATAATAAACTTAAACAGTATTTTTTTATTTCACCATACAAATTTACTTTTAGGGTGCTGCCTTGTAACAGGCATGGGTATTTATTTTCTTTCAGTTTAATCACTAGCCCCTGGCTGGATGTGATATTTGCTCTCGCTTCCATGACAGCCAAAACATTTTCAGACTTTGGTGTCTTATTTATGTGGTGACTTTTTGAAACCATTAATTCACCATTCAAGGCAATCCCTAACTTCAAATTTTGATTTGTTGCTGATACTTTACTTTAAAAATTGCAGGGATTTTACTGTGAAATGTTGCCTGTCAAAGATACATTTTTAACGGTTTAATTTGCAACAGAAAAAAACAAAATTTTCTTTATGTGCCAAAACCAGCAGTAGAGTCAGTTTTGCTTGGTTCAAGTGCATGGTTAAGTGACGATGCTTAGGGGTTTCTAAGTGGTTATGATGCAAAGCTCCAATTACAATATGAGAGGTTTCCATACGGTCATTTGATCCTTAAAGGGTTTTTCTGACAAGGCTGAGCACAAGTAAACATATTCTGTCCTCAGAGTGGATATTAGTACTTGCACTGGAAACATGCTGTACAGGTCTAGGAATTTGCTTTAGCTGTACGGGTGATGTTGATCTAAAGCACATGTCAGTGTAAATATATATTAAACATTTAGAATGATTTGGTATCTGCAGCATACTTACTTCTTCGTTTGATTTAATATTGTACCTCACATAAGTGATAATCAGATTGAGGCTTTTCTTTCAACTCTTCACTTTTCACAAATGTGCTTTGACAATGAGTTGTGGAAAGGTTACTAAAATTAATGGCATTTAATTATTTTTTTTAAATTGACGTGTGAACCATTCACTGCTGATACAGATTCAGGTCCCACTTACATAATCTGCTTAATATGTATAATGCTTGATTTACACTGATTGCATTTCACCTGTTGCAAACCGAAGAGATCCTCCAATGAAGAATTCCACTTCTGTTCCACTTCATTTCATTTCTAAAGCGTGTTGACTTGGTTTACAGATCGTCACTGATTTACACCCAGTGACAATCTCACTGGAAAAATTAGCCAAGAAAAGACCTATTGCAGAAGCTTCAGTGGATTGCAATAAGGGTGTATAGGTAGAGTGGTGAATGTCGCATTTTCACATTTTTAGATAACTGTGCTTGTTTCTTCTTATTCAGACAAAAAGTGAAAAAAAGTGGGTATTTTTTACCTGACAGTCTTGACCTGCGATCTGCTAGATAGATTATTTAGATGGTTGTTGATTGTGGTGTTGTACTTTTCAAATTTTATTCAGATAATGTATCACATATGAACTCTCTAGGCTAATTGTTTCTAGAATTTTTGGCAACTCTCCTTTATTGAGTGATGTCACAGAGGAATTGCAGTCTGAACAGGCTCTTAAGTAGAAAGGTTGTTTTTTTTCATGAATGTTAATTGTAAGGGTATAACACATCTAACTATTTTTAAGGTCGTGTTTCATTTCATCTACTGTATCAATGCTTGTCTTTCCACTTCAATCATCAAGTTTCCTGTTATTAATTTTATAGTCCTGAGAAGTATTTTCAGACTTCTGCTTATGATGCCAATAGAGTTGTACCATCAGACAAACTAGAATATTCTGCTTATTCTATACTTCTTCTCTAAGTAAAAGTGGACTTACAGCAGCTAAGCATCTAAAACACGCAGGAGAGCGTGCCTTGAGGAGCAAAGTTAAAAAACACTGATCTAGATCACATAGAATTGAAAGAACCTGTGTTTACTGTATGAAATTCCAGCCTAGATTTTATGAGTCAATATGTTTTTAATTACCTATAGCTTAGGGACACAATGTGTTGTAATTTATTTATGATTTAAGTCAGCCCAGATGCCAGAGAGCAGATAAGTACATCTTTTCCAAATTTCAAAACAAGGAAGGCAACATGTCACAATTTTATAATTTTTTCAATCCATGAAATAAAACCAGACGAAGTAAAAATGATTTCTAATTAAAATTTCTGAATATTTAGTAAAAAAAAACAAACAAAAAAAAAACACTGGAATAGTGTGGAATTTTAAGCCTGTACGTATTGCTTTATCCAGTCCTAGGGACTCCAAAGTGGCTTACTATACACTACATTCAGCAATTCACCCATTAATGCACATATTCACACACTGGTGAAGGCAATCTATATTGTAGCCACAGCTGCCCTGGGTCACTCGGACACTGGTAGGAGGACTTGGGTGGGCTTCTGAACCTGCAATCCTCTTATTTCAGGAAAACAAACTCTTAATTCCTGAGCCACAGTCGGCAAAAAAACTCACGGAATCCTGTAATCACAATTAGATGCTAAGCAGCTATTAACTGTCAGAAGCACAAGGGTCTTGTGTTTTCCTTTGTATTTATGTAGACAAATTTATATATATATATATATATATAATTTTTTTTAAAAGTTGTTCTTGCCTTTTGTGCAAGGTCCAAAATACAACATAATGTCCAAATTCTTGCTTTTATTTGTTGAAATATTTCTACTTCTTGATATATAGATTTTTTCCTAAATGTGTCAGCTACATAGTGTCTGAGATGAGATGTTCACTTGCGCTAAGCATTGAAAGCAAAACTTAGCAAGTGATTAAAATGTACAAAACCATGAAGAGTTCATAATGGGAGATATTTTGGAGACAACAACTACTAGTGTAAATAGACAAGAGATGGATACCTATATTTCCCTAACCTTAAAATGGTGGCGGCAGTGACGCCTCATCAACAAAACGAGTAGCAGCAATTCCTCCATATCCAACTCTGTCACTCTTTCATTCATTTTTCTGACATGAAGACAGAAAGATGCCATCTTGAGATCATGTGAGCAGAGAACATGTTTTGATTGGTCACTTTAATATTTGCCTTCCGCACACAGTGTTAAGTAGCACGCACACAGTGAGTCTTTTGCGTCACTAGGCAAAAAATATCAAATCTGTTTGATTTTAACCTCAATATCTTATGAGGCAGAAAACTGCCCGGAAATAGGGTGCAGACTGTGTGTTATGTGCTGAGCAAACAGCCTCAAATGAATTTTAGCTCAGATTTACACTGCATAAATAAAATAGAGTTCAAACTCCAACAGATAAAATGATACAGCTAGAAGAAAAAGGAAATTCAACTGAAACAGGTGTTTTCCAGATATAATCCTCCAGTATGTACTCACAAAGTCTCATTTTAACCTTTGCCATGCCCGTTTGGACCCACGAGAGAAAAACACCCACTGCAGCCTGAAACTTCGTGACCTGTAGCTGGTATACCTTTTCCCCAGTGGCTCTCCTTTATTTCTTCCAAGTGTTTACTTTGGAAACGAGTGGGAGGGAAATGGATACCATAGTTCCGTCTGTAAATACTCCCAACAATTGCAAGTGGTACCCTGAATACATGGTTACTTTTTGATCTCTGAAATTGTGAACAAACAGACTTGAATAGAATCACCTTTTTCAGGAGCAGGAGGTTATAGAAATGTCTGCCACTGAATCAGTATAAATCCTGCCTGACAGGATGTTGCCATGCTTTTTATTAGATGTGGAGCATTTTTATTGACTGTATTTTCTAGAAAAATGTGTGTACTCATTGGCTGGACTAATAAAATTTCTACTGACTTCAGCCTAGGGACACAAGATGCCCTTTTCACCTCCCTCAGGTGAGGAACCCATCTGCTGAGACCTCACTCCTGCAAAATTCCCAACTACTTCTAATTAAGACCTACTTTTCACAAGAGATCGGAATATGATGATGACACAGGAAGTGGGCCAGGGATACAGTGCTGAAAAAATAATTAGGTTCAATGACTGATTAGCTGCAAAGATAATAGTATTGTTTTAAAAGGTATAATGTGTTGCTAAAGACGAGTTCACAGTCATAAATTCCTTTATTAAACCCCTGTGCTGTTATAAAATTTACATACACTACAAGGGACGACTTTGGCACAGTGGGAAGATATGTTGTTTTTGCAATCCAAAATTTGTGGATTTGTGCTCATGGAAGAGGCAATTAGCTCCATATTGCCTACCAATCTGCCTATCTGTCTGAGTGTGAGTACAATTGGGGGAATGCAGCTCCAGTGTAAAATGGTTTGGGGTGTCAGTCTGACTAGGAAAGCACCTTATAAATGTATACAATTTGCTACTAACATATGAACACTTCAGTGGAAAAAATATGTGTAACTCTTTATGCAACTTCACCTGCCTTCGAGATAAAGGTGTTACATTTTGTTGATGTAAGATTTCCAATACTCCAGGCATGTCTACAGCATTATTAAACAAGGCTTCATCCACTTTATTCAGAATCAGCATACTTCACAGTGGACCCCCAGTATTCACAGGGATTAGAACCACAGCCACCTCTAACAATGCTTCTAACTGCATATTTTAAAAATAAAATCTGTGAGCAGGCAGATTTTCAAAAAAATAATTTGAAGATACTTTCCACAGAAAAATCAGCAAATAGTTGAATACCCTACTAAACCAAAAATAGAAGATGGTCCACTGTACTTATCCCAGAACAAAACCATGTTGTTACATTTCCTCATTCAAACTGTAGAGCTGAAAAATAAAAACATTTGATACAAAAATATAGTGGAAATACCAAAAGATTAGTAGGAAATAAGTGAAAAAATGTGTGTAAATAAGTTGGAGTGGCGAAGTAACTCAGAGGCTACTAAGACCCTGCTCTTTTTACACTTAGCTGGGTCTCACTGGCAAGAAGTTTGATAAAGTACTGTGCAGAACTACCTTGATTTTTTCTGGTGGAACAACATAAGCCCCTGGAAATGGGTGTTGCTTTCCCTTATTCAGACACGTGATAAGATGCCATCATTCTGGATGTGATGAGTCTTCTAATGTAAAAATGTAAAAAATCTTTATAAAAAATTGTCAGTTAGCCCATGTATTAAAAATAAAAAAAATAAAATAAAAAATATTAAGAAAGTAACTAAATCATAAATGTGGGAGAAAAAACTGTTGCAGTATCTAAAACAGTGTATTATGGAGATAAGTTAATTATATCAGCACAAAATTTTGATTGGAAAATATCAAGAAATTTGGTCATTGAATTATAATCAATGCTTATTTCTTTCTTTAAAGCAGCTATGATCTCAAGTATTATTATGTACTTTTACTGGCCAAATAATTACTGCAGTAAATTTACAGAATGAAGTTGTGATCCAACACTATTAGTAAGATTTAGGTCATGGTGGGATTTTCATCGCGGCATGCTTGTATGTCTTGACCAAGCTTCAGCCAGTTTATGCTCATTAAGCTTTTGCGACACTCACAGGGTTGGTGCTGAGAACGCAGAGGGGTTTGATGCACCATGACTAATCTTAACGGCTAAATAGCGTCACTTTGGACAGACACAGAATTTTACTGTCAAAAAAAAACTAAATATATTTTAGTCACCTCCCAACCTGCAAAGAACTACAGTTAGATTAGTATGACGGGATAGAAAATGTAATTGCTCCATCCAGAGAGGTTTAGTCATTGGGGCTGCTAAGCATAAGTACAACTCAAGTTGGATTCACTCACATAAGGATATGAAAAACAACAGACAAGAAACACTGCTATTTATGAAAACCATAGAGGACCACTTCTCGTGTCAAAAATCTGTCATGTGGGCAGACATTTACTTATGCAGAGCGACCCGTATCTTCAGGGCAGAGCACAATGCGAGAAGGGCTTTTTGGTAACAAACACTGCTGTACCTCACTCAAGCAACTCCAACAGCATTATACTGAGGATCTCATCCACGCACTTCAAATACTTGTTTTTATTTGTTTTCGTCCTTTGACTCTGTTAGAGTGATAATGTGATGTTTTCACTTTAAAGCTAACCATCATTTCTACTTTTAGTGGTAACCCTTAATTTTCAAGGTCAGGGTAGTTGTTTTAGTTGAATGTTCTTTATAAAAAATATTTATCTCAGTCTCCAAAATACTGTTGTCAAATTGTCTTCAATGATATTTCATTAATGTTTTGAAAAGAATGGGAAACGCTGATTGTGCTTTTCAGACTGACATTCCTGTATGTAGACATTATGCATTGAATTTGGCGTAACTGTCAGTGACTTATGCAAACCCCACCCTTAATCCCAATTCACTGCTCTGAAATTTTACATGTCACAAGTGCTTTTACATAACAACCTCTGTAGAAATTCCTCACAGAGTTTGATGAAGGGCTGCAGAGGGAGGGCTCAGATCAAGCGTGATTGAGCATATGGAAAGTACTCATTTTACATCTAAAAAGGCCACAAGAAACGTCACCTATTATGATACATATGAACATGCTGTGTATGTGCTTTCATAGTTGAAAGTTGTGAGCCTACGTGCCATGCACAGAGATTTTGTTTTGCCTCATGTGAGTTGACACCCAAGGTGCCTCTTTCATCTGCTGTCTGTCAAGACCTGGGTAAATCATCAATCCAGCGAGTCTTTTACTGACCTTCAAACCAGAGTACTCCAGGCCAACAGACGCGCTAATTAAAGGTTTTCTCCAAATCTTTATTTGGTTATTCAGTTCCCAGTATGTCTGGCTCAAGTACAGGCTTGATGCGCTAAGATAGAACCAGAAGAGATGATACATAATTCCAGAACATGTTTTATGCTTTAATTACAGTTGTAATTTTCTCCCATCAGCTAATGAATTTGTGCATCATGTTTCTTACTGAAGTAAGTGAAGTAGAAGAAAAATGATACAGGTTTTTTTCAGTATTATTAAAAAGGCATCCATTGATGTTTATCCCCCACTATTCTATACATCTAAATACAAAACAATTCAACCAATTGTTGCCTAATTAATACCAGTGTACATTTATCTTATTATAAATCCAGTTGTTCTGTGTAGACCTCAGAAGTTTTGTTATTGAGCATTAGTGAAAAAATTGCATCACGAAGAACAAAGGTCAAATAAGACAGGTCAAAGCAGACAAGTTGTGGAGAAGTTATAATACAAAATCTTGTCTATTAGAAAACTATTAGCCATGCACGCCACACATGTGACATTTGTGGAAGAGTGACAAAAAGAAAGTGTTTGTTCAGATAAAGGAACTGATAAAAGAATGCCACAAAATATATTTTTGTAACAGTCTGCTAGCTAGACAACAACCATAAAGATACAGCCAGAGCTTTAGTAGAATTGATTAGATAGAAGAAGAAATATTATGAAAGGTGGTTTTACAAAGTACTGACTAGTGAATACCTATTCACGTCACAGTTTTCAAACACCACACTTTTCATTTATAAAATAATTGAAATCCATGTATCATCTATTTATTTCTTAATCCACTATTTTTTATTGGTTCATTGCATAAAACGCTAATAAAATACATTGAAGTTTGTGGCTAGTCATGAAAAAGTTTCAGGGATATACAATAATCTTTGGACTATTGAGCTAACTTGAATATCAGACGCACAAGCTACATTTTAAAAGGAAAATTAATTTTGTTCATATATACGCAGCAGCTGAATACAGTGCACATTTTCTTGTTCGTGATAAATTTACACAGAAAGACGTTACACAGAAAATATAATTTTTTAAGTTTTAATTTAAGATGGCCCTTGTGTTTTTCAAGCTCTGCCTGAAAATCGGCAGTGCAGAATCAACATAACACAACAGTTACAGTTTTGGTTAGCCTACCAGAAAGTTCAGAAAAGAATACCTCATTGAAGATTTGGAATCACCATCTTCTTTCACACTAAAATCATTGAAGTTCTCTTTTCAGTGTCACTATGTCCCATGAAAGCTTTTGTCTTTTTCTCTTCATTGTATCAAGCTGATGTGCATTAGCTCTATCTCCTTATTTGAAGGCCAGCCTGATTGCCTTTATCTTAAATTATACATTCCATGCCTTTAGGTTGATGTAGATTCTCAGTCAACCAGGATGTGATAATCTTGAGATTTTAAATGAAGGCAACTGGATTTTTTCTTGTCATATTGAAAACATTTCATCTCTCATCCAAGAGGCTTCTTCATTTCAGAAACTCTGGATCTGAAATCTTGGATAATATATTAAAGTTAGTGTTTAACTTAGCAATAACTTTAGCCAACTTTTTTCTAGAAGTCTCTATGAAAGTCCGGCACTTTCTTGAACTAAATTATACTGTGAGAGAGCACCATTCACAAACACTAGTATGAGTGCACTCGCTATAACGTCCATCTGACAAAGTACAATTGGTCCAGTTCATGTTCACAAAAAAATACAGACACAACACTGTGCAAGGCTCTGTATATCTAAACCAGAAGGACTGCATGTGCCATCACGTTCTGAAGATGAAAATGTGAGACTGAGCCAGTAGAAGCTCAGGATAACGCTGTCACAAGCTCCACTAAAAGGATTTCCTGCCACATCTCTAAGGCTTACCTAAACTTTGAAGTCAGCCATGACAGTATGATGTAGCATGTGCTCATAAAATGGGACGCCATGCACACATTGCCATCAGAAAGTAATCTGATTTGTTCACGCCGAGAATGTTGCACTAGTTCTTCAGCCATCTGTGCAGTGTACTTCCGAATTATATTTTCATTACGCAGGGTGTCAGAGTGTGTTAGTGTCTCTTAAATTATCAATGTGCAGTTCCTAGAAAATATTACTTGCAGCTAGGATATTATATCTCTAGCAAGTCATGTTGTGATTGGAGTTATGTAAGTAGTATGCAATCCAAATACAACTTCAGGAGGCACATCAGCATGTAAAATTAAGTGTATAAAGAATGAGGAAAAAAGGGGCATTGCGATGCGTAGTGGTTAGTGCGGGCACCCCATGTGCAGAGGCCTCAGTCCTCGAAACAGCTTACCCCGACTCGAGCCTCGTCCCGAGCTAAACCCTTGCTGCATGTCTTCCCTGACTTCTCTCCCCCTTCAAAAATCTGTCCTATGTCAAATAAAGGCCACTGTTCCCCCCAAGAAAAAATAAAAAACTGTGTGCTTTACAAATGTAAATAATTTATAAAGTATTTCATGCTGTTCTTTTCTGGTTTATTTAAAAGTAAACCTAGATTCCAAACTATGCTAATTGGCCTCCACCAGGAGGTATATTTTTCGTGCCCATCTGTTTCTGTGTGTGTTTGTTTGTTCATTTGTTTATCTGTTAGAAAGATAACTTAAAGTGTTATTGACATATTTCAATGACATTTTCAGGAAATGTCAGCATTGGGACCTGGAACAACTGATTAAATGTTGGGGTTGATTCGGCATGAAGTTAGTATCCATCTACCCACCAACAGGAACCGTCTTGGACTCCTGTCTCAGAAAGCTCATAGACGTCTGAAGTTGCACTGTAGCCCTGCTACGGTTGGACCATATGCACAGCAAAAAATGAATAGCACATGACCAAAATCTCCCCTTTTTGCTGGACCAACACAACCACAGCAAGAACGCAAACAAATGTCTCATTAATAGACTTTTTATTAGAAAAGCCCCTGCTCAGCTATAATGCCCCCTGCTGGATGGGGAGCGTTGGTCCAGATGATGCTCAAAGTCACCAAGCATCCTCCATGCTGTCTCTTCTCTGTCTTCTCAGACCCCCAAACAGTCGTGGCAGATGACCGCTTGTACTGAGCCAGGTTCTGCCGGATGTTTCTTCCTGTTAAAGAGGATTTTTTCCTCTCCACTGTCGCTACATGTTTGCTCAGTATGAGGGTTTGCTGAGGAATTGCTGTGGTTGGAGTCTGCATGATCCGGGCACAACCTCACGCAGATGACTCAACGCAATCTGCTGGGATTCGTTACATAGAAAACTTAACTGATTGGAATGTTTGTATAATTGTATTGAGATGACCTTTGTAGTAAAGTGCCTTGAGATGACATCTGTTGTGAACTGGCGCTATATGGATAACAGTGAATTGAAAAGCAACGGAAGTAAGAATTAGATCGCAACATGGGGATGGGGGGAGAGAGAAGTCTGTGCTCTCTGAGTGCTTTTACTAGTTTTAACAGCAAAATAAAAAAAAAAAAAAAAAATAATGGCAAATAATATGAAGATGCATAGCTTAGCTAGCACTAGATTGCTTGACCAATGAAGAAATTTCTCATCAGGGGATATCATTCATTAGGTAAGATATACATTTCTTGAAAAAGAGCTGAACTAACACTTACTTAGATATTGGGTCCAAGAGCAGTGAGTTTGATTTGATATCTGCTGCTTTAAATCTTAATCTTCATTAATAGCCATTTTATTTGATCTGACCTGGTGTCCTTAGCCTATAAAACTGGCTGCTGGCTGAACCTTTTTTTTATAGCTTATAGAATGAGAGCTGAGCTGTTGGCTCTTGGAGATAGAAAGGTTGCCTGTGGTTATCATAAGTCATTTTTCTGGAGCTTTAACTTCCTAGATACTAAACTTCACTTAAAAAGAGGAATGTTTTTGCTGCTATGAAAAAATTGAAAAACAAAATCCTTTATACATGTCTTTAACAGAGTTTCCGTTTCTTGTCAATAAATGTGTTTTTTTCATTTCTTTTTTTCTTTGAGTAAATTCTGATAATTAATCATGTGTAGTCATTTATTAGGTTTTGCTTTAATTCCAATAGAAGCCTAGAAGTTTGGGACTTGTGTGCATTGTTTGTGTCCATATAAGTTTCTAAACCCATTTGTAAAAATGAAGAAGTACTTGATTGTTGCACAAGTTTTCTATGTTAGCTTTAGCTGCAATCTTCCCTTAGACTCTGTGGTAAATGCTAAATGCTTTGCAATCATACTTATACAACTCTACTTGTCCTCTTGCAAAGTAATTTTATTAATCACAAGCAACATCCACTTCCCCTATCAGATATTGCATTATCTTCTCGAGTCTCCAGGTTGGGTGGGAGCCAGGATCAGTGCCAGAAAGTCTGAGGTCAGGGCCAGGGCTCACACAAGACAAATTATTGCTCATATTTTTAGCTTTCAATTCTACACTGACCTTGTCGTAGCTATTTCGTGATCACATCGGTCACGTCTTATGGCTCAATTAAAATGCCATTTTAATTTATTCCTTTATCAGTCACTTGTTGGTCCCTCACACCTCAGTTGAAAAGCAGGGTATAATAGAAAATAGGACTTCCCTTATAAATGTCAATCCGACTCTTATACAATATCAAAATGATTTTTATTAATAAAATACAAAACACAGAATTATGATTGGCATTGAATCCATTAAAATAGTCAAATCTCTAACTGAGCATTTGTAATGTACCTTCCCATGCAAAGTACAATTAGACAGCATAGGGGTGTTAGTGTTGAGCCAGAGTTGCACAAACAAGACTCTATAATTATCGGATAACTTTTTGATCCCTCTAACCACTGATGAACCCGACTAGGCTGTTTTCATTTGTCATCAAGCTCTGTGATGCCTCCAAAAGGAGCTCTCCTTGTGGGCTTAAATTGGGCAAGGACAGCAGAGATTAAAGATAGCCTATAATGAGGTTTCTCCCTCAGGAATCAATGTGTAGCTTTGTCCCAGGGGCCTCTGAAGGTTGAGTTTAAAAAGCAGCCCACTACCAGTTCGCTGTCTGAATATACAGCCCATCTATCACCTTGTGATCAGAAAGTGAAATTTATAAGGAAGTCAAGAGTTTCCAGTACTGTTCAATAAACTATCTGTAAAATTGTAAAAAAATAAATAAAAATATTGTCATGGTGTGTAACATCTTGTCATAGCCTTAAGCATTGCTCTGCATAATCATCTTGGTCCTTTGGAATCAGATGACTTTGTGTCTGGGAGAGATTATGCAGGATATGATGATCCTCTAAAACACACCTGACCTTGCGTGTTGGACTATTTGATACAAATCTGGAATGTGAAGGATAACTCTATCGTGCCAATAGTAGTTTAGAGCAAATCCAGCATCATTAATGTATTCTGCAACATCTACAACTGACCTTTATGCTGTAATTCAAGAGCCCTTTGTTAAAGTAATTATTGGCAAAGCCAAATGGAGTTGGTTTTGCCGAAGTTGTAGAGAATACATTTTGTCTGTTGTTCAAATGAATAATGACTGTGAATACAAATAGTTACAATTTTGCAATAACATAATGATGGAATATTGAGAGAGTCTCAAAAGGATCTTTTGATTAGATTGTCCCTTCCAGTAAAATGACATGTCTAATTTATAGTTTGTATTTTCTCCGCAGTTCGTCTGCTTTGAGGCCAGGCAGCTGTGTGGGGCACTGGGTCTGGATCCTGCTGGCCATGACTCACCTCACCTTGGACTTCTCTGTGTGCAGTCCCCTCAGCCAGGGTCTGGGGATCAAGCTCACACCTAAATTGATTGCTCACTCGCGGCCTCGCTTGCAGCCTCTCTGGGATATGCCCAACAAGCTACACTGGAGAACAGTTAGCCCGTTGGCACGTCGACTCCTTCACCCTGTTCCTCCACCTCAAGACAACAGGGCAGGGATGGGGCTGAAAGCCAAAGGTCAAACACATCGAAAGTTAGCACATAGAGGACAAGCAGCATGTAAGGAGTGCTGGTCAAGATACTCTCAAACAGAGCCAAGTGACCCTTTGGCTGGGATAGTAGAAACTCCAGTGGCATTATCTAGAGGGAAGTTGTTAGTTAGAAACAGGAGGCAACTTAAATGGGACAGCTATGATAAGTCTCAGGAGGGTCGGACTACTACGGTGGCTAGTTTCATTGACTGGGGACCGACGGGGACAGATAGCATTGATGATGATGGCAAAGCGGAACTCAATGTAACGCTATTCTCCAAGGCCCAAACTACCCCAGTGGCGACAACCACTAGCACTACTTCAAGGCTCTCCCAAAGGACGTTCACTGTGGTGACCTCAACAGAGTCCAAGAGCACCACTAAGTCCTCTATCAGCAAACCAGAGACTCCAAAACCACCAAAGCCATATGGGGACACACCAGGTAAGACAAAAACAGCTAAAGAACCCAAAAGATTTAGTGTAGATTACACGGTATAAGATATGAAAACAGTTAATCTAACAGACTCAACACATGATTTAAGTGCAGATGACTAGTATATAAAATTGTTTTTTCAATCAGTTTCTTCACTACATTTCCAGTGTTCATTTAATAACTGATCCTGTGGCCACCACCCAAATGTGTTTCGTGCCTTTAACAGTGCATGAAAGAAAAGTTTAAACCTAGTACATCCTCATTGATTAGCAATTACAACTCATCTCTGTGAAGAATTAATAGTTACAGTTTTGACCACTGGTCTTTATAGCTAACACTGTTTGCTTTGGTTGTGAATCTTAACCAAGATCTGATGAATGGTTATTCAGTCCAATTTATAAATGCTTGGAGATGATCCCAGTTTGTTGGCTTCAGCTTATCCAACTGTGGTTTAAGAAAAGCTTATTATGTTATTATGTGTGGAGTTTCCTTTGTGTAGGGTTAGAATTACTCTTTGAGACATTTCATTAATACTTTTGGTGTAAGATCACACACAGATAAACACAAAACTGTGCATTAATTGTTGAAAAGAAGTAGCTCATTGAGGATGTTTTGATGACACTCTTGACTCCTGTCAGAATCCTTGTTCAAAATTGTGAGTAAGCCCATCCCTTTAAATGAAAACCAACCTCCAACACCGCTTGTATTAGGATGATTAACTGTTGGCACAGCACAATCCCTATAATTGCATTCACCTTTTTCTTCTTGTGACAAATGATGTTTCAGATTCTCTATTTTAGTGGTTCCTAAACTTGCAGTCAGACAATTTTTGGACACATTCCAAGACTCAACACTTCCTCGCATTGTTTGCACCCCAGCATCCAAAATAATCCTATCAGATGACAGAAATACATTATTCTGTCTCATAGAGTACCTAATATAAACCATTAATCTCAATAGTTCATAAAATGGGATTGGCAAAACATTAAATCTGGCGATGATGGGGGAGAATAGGTTGATGGAACATAAGTTAAAGACACTCTCCTTTTATGAGTTCAAAATTAAATTATTTCATTTGTCAGTGATATGCTATCTAAAATGATTTTTTAAAAAGTGATTCCAGTTGGATTTAGTCTGATATCAGTCCTGGGACTCTGTTCTTTACAAGTTGTGAGGCGCAACAAACGTCTGTGGCAGTTTGAATGGTTGGTGGCTCTGTTACATTTAGGTTATAGGTTCAAGTGGCCAGCAATGCTCTGAAATGTTGTCCAGTGTATTTTGACAAAAATATGATGAGCTAGCGAGATAATATATTAACACTTAAAAACGTGATAAAGTTTTAACATTTTCTTGTCCTTACTGCACACTAATTTAGTAGAACAAAATCAGCCTATGTAACTTTTAATGAGTGAATTTGATCAAACTGACAAAATAAAATTTAGCTGTTATTTTGATTTTTTTCTCCTGTTGCCTACCATATAAAACAAAATTGACTATCTGAATATGTTGGACCACAGGGAAGAATCAGATTCCTTTCGGTAAAAAAATAGGGGAACCGAAGAATAAGTTTGTAAAGCTATTAGCTTTATTTTTTGTTTGTTTTGTGATTGCATCCCTATTCAATTGACTTAGTGAAATTGCTTTATTACCCAGCAAAGATTCAAAGCCACCAGTCTGATCCACTGTTCTTTCATGGGTTCGAGACTGAAAATTTGGTAACTAATGCTGTATACAAGAAAAATAGGAGAAAAGTCCATCTTTGTAGTTCCTGCTTAATTTCTTGCCTTGTCGCTTTTTTGTTGCCCTTCCTGTCACAAGGCTGTTGTCCAGAAGTCTTCATCCCATTGTGTGAGCAGATATTTTCACACCCACATTGTGTGAATGCCACCTAGAATTTGCTCTGGTGTCAACATGACTCTATTGCCCACTCCTTAGTAGAAGGCCACCTTGGCACTTGCTTGACACCGGATGTCCTAAAGCCAAAAATAAAGTGAAAGGTGTGTTTGTGTCATAATGTAAACTTTCATGACCTTCTTTGCTTTGAATTATTCTTGAATCTCATCTGCTTAATAACCTAACTATAAAGAACTTGAACTAAATTGCAAAATGCCAAACTCTTTACCCACAATCTTCAGCCATTACTCTATTCCTGTTGTGGAGGTTGAACAGTTTGTAGCATCATGCTTTTGTTCCGGGATGGAAGAGTAAAATTAGATGGTTGGGGCGCCTTTGTGTGGGTGAAGAAGCAGAAAAAATAATTGCCATCAGGGACTCTTGAACCTCCTTTCAGACAACTGAAAATACAGATTTACTAACATGCTGAATTAAAAGGGATGCAGTCTCATGAATATAAAAAAAGGAGGCACAATAAAAGTTGTCTTGTTCTTATGTCAAAACTGGCTGTTAGATAAATGCTTAGCGTTTTCACATTGCCGAGTTCAGCATTGTTCTTAGTCATCACTCATATTTTAAGAAGATTCAGTAATGTAGTGTGAAAAGTGTACCCCTATGAACAATTTTTGAAAGAGAGTAACTATTGTAAAGTCGGATTTTCTGGATAAATTTGCCAATATTCCTCTACAAAGATACAATGTAAGTCATTGCTTTGTTCATGTCTGAAATGCAGTCAGACAGGTAAGAAGATCCACATAGGCTATGATAGCAGTAGTGCCAAGGGGGATGCACCCTCATTTGTGTATCCCTATGTTTGTTCTACACAGGATCTATTATCTTCCCTTATCATTTCAATTCATTTACATATAAACAAACATATTGGGCCTGCACATTGTGATCTGCATTAATATTGCAGTTACTTGCTCCAGCCACAGAGTCCATTCAGATTTTGTTTCTACATAGCCAAAACGCAGAAAAAGCTTCTAAACATGGCTGAAATCCAAAACTTTTGCAGATAATTTTTCATCTAATTTGCATTAATGGGGATATAGTCCAATTATAAACACTACAGAGAATATTATCAGATCAGAGCACCACATTTTAAATGTTTAAAAAGTTAGAATTTTGGTTGGGTTTTCCTCTTTCTGAAAAGACAGAAAACAGTCTGGACTGCAACCTTTAGGCATGAAATATAGTAAGTGTGAGCATGAATAAATGTAAAAGTATGGCTTAGAACATAATTCAAGCACACAAGATGTTGCAATAAATATGCACATTAATGTTTTCCATGATTTATTTTAACTTAAATGAATGTTTTACTCATTAAAATGAAAGAAATGAACAGGAATTATGAGTTTTGTTTTGGAACTGTAAACTTGAATTTAAATTATAAATGCTAAATTAATAGAAAAAAGGGTTTTCCTTTTTATATATTATGAAACATCATTTTGTACAACACTAGCTGCATTGTATATTAAAGCTTAGTGTAATACCTCCCTCGCATACAGTGTCCTTGACTATAGTGAATTTTTGAAATACTGCAAGGGTGCACGTGTGACATTTATTGGTGGCCCTCAGTGCAGACGCAATCCTCAACAGACAACTCCTCTCATTCCGACGCTTCGGAATTAACATTTCATTATGAGGTACATGACTTCCTCATAGATGTAATGATACATAAGTTATGTTCAACATCTTATCACGCAAACTGAGCTAATTGAACATTTCCAACACGGCGCAATAACAGGCATGTCGTAAACGGGGCACTGAACAGTAAAAGTGATTAAAATCTCCACAGGGTTTTTTTCATGAGGGTCAGATGCTGGTGTACATGTAAGGAATTAGAAAGGAAATTTATGATTTGTTATAAAATCTAACTTTGAAAACAGCATTAATGCTAGGTATAAATATATATTCCCCGACTATGATTGAGCTCTGTATAATGAATGCAAAATGGCAGCAGTTAATGGTCTTGTCAGCTCTGTTGTGATCTCTTGATTTTTCCCTGATTGGGAGGTTAGTGTGAGGCCACCTGTGATTCAAATGATGGCTTGATATTGTATCCAGGAGGATATTAGTTAACACAGCTTCCTGAAAACTGACAGAAAAGGAAAGTAATTTTTCTTTTTCCAAATGGGTGAACATCATTGTTCCTGTAAGATTGTAGATTCTCATTAGAGCTGTTTAAAAATTAGAGACCATCTGCAGAGGACCTTGTCTTCACAACACATTAACCCATGTTTGCATCAGATTACCCCCAAAGCAAAATAAATATAATTACCAAACCAGCAGCATGACTTTCAATTGCTGATGAGACATTTGCAAAAGGAACCCTCTTTCATGTGATTTTTGTTTCTCTTTTTCTCACTTTATAGACTATTGATTCACTAACTTCTATTTTAAAAAGAGAAAGACAAAATAAATTTTATTTGGAAAACTTCCAAAAATAATCATTTAAAAACACCTACTCTCTTAGTGTAAGACAGTAAAATTATATTGAAAATTTTATTTTACTCATAGCTTTGTTTTCACCAAATTAAGGCAACTTTTGGAGAGGTGGAAGACTACTTGGAGATTTTGCAGGGAAAACGTGTTTAATAAAAAATAGGTTGTGTAACTACTGATAGCAACACTTGAATTATGTATGAAATAGATAAAGTACAATAGACATAATTCTTAGGCATCCCTAATCAACTACTTTTTCCACCACTTGAATTATATTAACTTTATTCTTCTAATTCTTCTTTTAGTTGCTGTTTTTACACAGATGCCTTGTTGCAGTTTTTGTCTTTATTTTGAGTTGGGATTGTTTTGATTTAATTCTGATATCTAAGTCTAACTTATTGTTTATGCCATTATTTTCTCTTCCAAAACGTTTTTACTTAAATATTTTCTTTTGTTTATAGTCATGTGTCATCTACGATATATAAACCCCAGAGTCTGAGCTACACTCTTTTTTTAACTTTTATTTTGCATTTATATTTATATCTACAAGCTTAACAAATATGCATTAGTTGCTTGAATGTTTTGATTTTTTGAGTTAAAAAAAATAAAGTCCAAATAGAACCAGCTACAAAGCACCAACACAAGTACCTGGTAACACTGTAATTTCAACAGCTTTTCTGCAGTGAGGAGTCATTAAGTATTCATCTGAAGAGGGAACATTGCACTTTGTTTGATTAACTGGCTCTAAACAACTCAATAAATTAGGAGATAATTTGATTTAAAAGAAGTCAAAAACAAATGAAACTACCTTTTTCTGTTTAGTTACCTTTTTTTTTAGAACTTAGCCTCATTAGTGCAGTTAGCATTGCTGGCTATGTATTGCTACATTGCCTTAAAGTCTTCCAACAGGATTCCAGCATTGCTCATCCTTTATTTTGCATTGCATATTGTGCTAGCAAATGTAAAAAGAAAATCAACCAATAATCAAATTATTATTCCTGTTGACTGCTGAAGTTCCTTGTCTTTCCTCTGTGAATCACTGAGTATTGCTGTACAATGTCCTTTACTCAGCTATTTCCAACATTCTAACACTTTTACGGCTTGAAATATTTACACAAAGAACACAAGAAACATCTGCCTTTCCTTGTCTCCTCACTAAAATATCTCTTAAGAAGGAGTTGCTGACCAGCAGATTGTCTACAGGTTTCACTAGACTTCCATAACAACCTATCTGAAAAATTTGACATATTCATCTATTGAACATATATCAATACAGTTTGGTTTAGAAACAATTTAAATTACAGTTATCAAACCATTGCTAATAACTTGGGCCTTGCTAGATGACCTGTTGGATGTGACATTGCATATTACAGAGGAAACTTAAATGGGCATTTGCTCAAGAATAAGTGAAGTAAAATCAGCTAAATCTTGAAGCAGCTTTTAATTTACATATTCACAAATCCCTGCTGATCTGGGCAGACATCAGTTGCATTCCTATCAAGTCTTTAATCACCCTGCACATTGAGACTAACAGAGTAATCATTCTACACAGAGCATTTTAAATGACGTAGTTATTTAAAACCATTAATTTGTTTGAGTTTAACAATGTATAGAAGTTGCACAATGCTCAGAGGACAGAAACACTCACAATCCTGATATCTTCACCATTTATAGCTGTTTTCTGTTCTTTAACTTAAACTGTCGACATGTCATTATAACAAATTAAAGGTGTCTGCAGTTGTCAGTTTTCCTCATCTGTGTTAACATTTATCCTACTGCCTGCTAATAACATATTCTGCTGGTTGTTTACTTCATCCCACCTCAAGTTTTTTTCTCTACCTCCTACTCCCGTTGTTTTACAGAAAGATGTGCTGTTTCAGTTTGTGTTATTCATGTTTTATTTTTAGATTCTCAGCAGCATTAATTTTTTGTGACTGTTCGGTTTTCATTTTTACAAGTGCACAATGAAATTTCAGACCAAACATCTACTTTCAACTGATACATACATCTTTGATAAAAGCTCTAAGTGCCATTTATCCTGTGTCACAATGATTAACAGTGGACACATTCACAAATTACTGATTTATAAAAAAGTTTAAGGTCAGTTAAAGTTGGAACACAATAACAGACAAAAGTTGAAAATAAAAAAAATCATATGTATTTGATATGCCTGTATATTTATATACATAAATAGTCACCAATATCTCAGAATGACAAAGGGAATGTTGGCCTAAACAAACAACAGCAGGAAACGGACATTTACCATCAAACCAGATGTTTATCTCTGCACATGTAAAATAAGATCATAATAAATTGTTGCGTTAAATGTTTTTATCATTGTTGTCATTGTTTTAATTAAATATATATCACTGCTGTCTTCCTAAACAAAGCAAAAAGCACTGAAAAAAATAAATCCTTTATAGAAGCCACATAATCCCACACACAAAAAGAAAAATCATACCAATTAAGAAATTTTTTTATATCTAAAATAAAAATAATTTAAAGAGTTACTGGCAATTCTAGCAATACATAAAAATAATAAAAATAAATGTAAATGTAATACATTTTTTTATTCATACATTACGTTTCTAAGTTGATCGCATCTAAATGTGACTCATGTCTTTTACCCACCCCTCAAAATGGTAAAGATGAGAGAAAATACCATTCATAAAAAGAGGATGAAATTGCCACTCACCAAATCTAGCCAATATTTAAAGTGAGAGCTATTTGTAAAAAGTGTAATTAAGAAAAAGCTAGGCCAGGGCCCATATTTACCTTTTCACCACTCACACACAATGAACCTGATGTTTAGGAAGGGACGTTACATCCAATCCACCCTATTAGAGAATTGTAGCATCTTTGGTATTTTAAAGCTAACATTTTCACCAGGCAGAGAAATAAATTTGGAAAGTGCTGTATGTTTTACACTAAAATACACAGTGGAAAACATCTGTCTATAAAAAATTTGTTTTATACCTTTAGACACAGCCACACGTTTTCAACTGACCCACTCAACAGTCTTGTAGGTTAGTCGGGATGATATCACTTATGAGTTGTTTACTTTCACAGTCAAGAGGTGAGAACCTGCAGTCACATAATACAAGGTGCAAATGTTTGTTAAACCACCTGGGAAAAGGGTCAAGGATTCAGGATTTACAGCAGACTGATGGAACTCTGTGGGCAGTGAGGATAAATGGTTTAAGGGAGGAATACACTAGGTTGTAGCTGTTGGATCCTAGACTACAGAAAGATCTGTGAATATGTGTGGTTACCTTAAAAAAAAAATTCATTTAAAGGGAGAGTTAGCATTTTCAAATTTTTAGACATTAAGTTGTATGCCATCTTTACCTGCAGCAAAATACATACACATTGACCCAACTCTATGATCACCTCCTGGTCAGAGCTTTGCTAGCTAGTTTTTTAAGAAACTAGTCCCGGCTAGTTTTTGGCGCCATCAAGCTGTGCTGTTTGCTTCAGGAAATAATGTGTTTGAAAGTATGATTCATTTGCATCACCAAAAAAAAAAAAAAGAAAAAAAAGATTACTCTGCACTATTTTCTTCCCATTCCAATCAATCAAGTGTCAACTGTTGTGAGCCCATCAGCTGTTTCATAGTTGAATGCATGACCAGCCGACTACATATCTGAATATGGAACATCTGATGAGGAAACTCGTTTTAGCACAACTCTAAAGAGATACATTAATAAACCGGAGTATACACATGGTAAACTTCAGCAGTTGGAGCTAGAATGGGCAGAAAGAGAGTGAAGGGACAGAAGTGCTCCAAGCTAAAGTGGAGTGGAGCTGAGGTAGAGAAGGGCATTCCTTTGTATGCACTTCTGCACTCAAACGGGTTCATATAGTTTCACATGATTACATTTGCCTATTTGCTGAACACACATTACTAGCCAACTGTCGATAGGTAACTTTATACTGTCTTTACCACGGTTAGCATGTACTCGGTGTAAACACGTTAGCTTCAAGATAATGCGATAGTAGGCAGTGTCAACTTAGTTAGTAGATAGAACTTATGCAGGGTCATAGGCGCCTAGTTCGTGGGTGCTTTTGTGGGATAAATGGGAAAGTCCGTCTGACAAAGCATGAATGTCAGCCAATCGGCTCTTGAGTCTACTACACTAACACCAGCTAGAAGCCGTTATGTCAAAGTTATGTGATTGGATAAGCACTGAGAGTGCGAAAGGCGGCATTTTAAAAGTATCTGACCTAAACCTAGGGCTGGATGATAATTCGATAGCAGTATATATCGATCAACAGACGTACGATAAAAAAGGGGTTGATAAAAAACTTCAATAGAAACAAAATGTTTTTTCATTGTAGCCTATCAGGTAGCTTAATACAATAAACATTAGGCTACTTACTCCAAACGAATCATTAATGCTGAAGCATGCAGCTCTGTCAGCCACCCCCCTCTCCTTTCAAACCACAAAAAGGATGAAAAGATTTGAGCTGAAACAGGATTTTTTCATAGTCCTTTAGCGAGCCATTGCCGTAAGTTCGCTGAGGTCAGATGTCGCAGCAAGGAAGCAGCGGAGGAAGTTTTTCCGGATGAATGTTTCAGTGGCCCAGGTAAATGTTGCATCCCATTTTGAACCAATCCTCGACGCACTGAAACACTAAACGTAGCAATAATAAATTAAATATAATACTATGATCAGCTGTTTTAACCAGGACTCCCCTCCTCCGGCTCGCTGCGCAGCAAATCTCTTACAGAGAGATACAGGAAACTTACCTTAACAACACCTGGGAGTTTTAAAATGTCCCGTCTCTTCTTCTCCTGAAAGAATGATAGTGCAGAATAATAGTGAGGTGTGAAATTTGGCCAGCATTTTGTTTTCTTGTGATGCAAATAAATCAGGCTTTCAAATGCATCAAATTTTCTGAAGCAAAACAGCACAGTTTGATGGCCCCAGAAACTTGCCAGTACTATCTTCTTGAAAAGCTTCCAACAGCAAGAACTCTGACCAGGAGGTGATCACAGAGTTGGGTCAGTGTGTATGCTCAATGGTGCTGGTAAGGATGGAATACAACTTCATGTCTAAAAAATGCAAACTATCCTTTTAAGCAGCTGGGGATTCTTTTTAAAAGGACTAGTTAAATGAAGCAAATACAGTTAAAACCAGGTGTTAAATTATGGTGTATAAACGTGTCAGACAGCAAAAATAGATATTTTGTTTTTAGACAGTAGGCTATGTAAACAACTGGTTTCAGATGTATTTTAAAAGGAATGGTCATAACATTTGAATACTAAGAGAGCATTCAAACAACACTTACTTTCAAATCAATTTGCTTTAGCTTGTGTACATATGTTGTGTTGCACCTCTTTTTCAATAATGATTTCAAATGAAGAGTGTTTAAGTTCATTTGAACCCTTGAAAAGTTTCTTGCCTTGATAAATAAAATGTCCTGAGGCATAAAATATAAATGCTGTTGCATCTAAATGTAAAATCATTCTTGTCAAATAGGCAATGGCCTGGTGTTGTCTAATAGAATATCCAATGAAGTAATCTCTTTTTTCAGATGGGAAGTGCCTCTGACACCATAGTGAAGTGTTTAAGGGTGAAGGCATTAATAATCAATATTATCTTGGTCCTTGGATCAGATTAATTTTGTGCTTGCATTGCTTGCACTTTCACATTTGAGGAATTGGTATGTTTTAGTTTAAAACCGGCCATGTGGTGACACAGAAAAAAGTCCCTCTCACCACACTCCATCTGTGAGTCATGGATGTTTGCTGTAGGCTAGGGCAAGATTACTAAAGAGCAAGCCTGACTCAGCACCTGTTAGCATTGAACTATTTTGTCTTTGTGCCTGGACCTGTCGGTAAATGTTTACAGAAGTGGTTTACCTTCATCGTGCAAAAGATTTTTCTTTTCAATCAGTTGAATGAATATTTACCACCAGTAAAGTAAGTCTTACGTTTCTTCCACTAGACTTGACTGCAAGTTTTTGCAACTCTGAAAGGAGTTGGAATAGGTGCATAGAAATAAAGTATATCAAGGAATACATTCTTTAATTGTGTGAGTATTCCAGCATGACTTCCAAAATAAAGGACAGAATGCTGCATCAATACTTGCTGCAGCTCTTAATAGATTTGTTTTTCTGCTTTATGTTTTTTGTCTGTTTTTGCCTTTGTTGTAATGGGCTGTTTCACAGGAGTTTGTAATCGTCACAATAAATTGCCATATTTAGTTTGTGCTTTTGAATCAAGCTTTGATACCGAGTCAAATAAAATCTACATTTAAAAATGTTTTTTTTGGTAATTCAGGTTTGCCCAGAAAACATTTGTGTGCCTTTAGAAAAGATTTGTATCAGTGATTCAATTTTGAGCGGTTTGTGAATCTCTATTTACACAAAGAAGCCGATATTAACATGTAAAAACTCGTGTGATCTGCAGGTGTAGCTCAAGCTACAACCACAGAACTGTTGAGACCTTTGGAAGAATCCTTCCTTTCTTCCTGTCAGTACCTTCACATGATTGGCAAGAGCCACTTAAGGGAGACCATCCAGAATGGAAATGGATATATGACATTCAGATTTCCCTTAAAGTTGTAGGATTTTATGCTCTTTCCTGGATGAAGTAACTGGGGACTCAAGGAGGCAGGTTTCTTAAAATAGTAAAGCTAATCTTTAACAGATCATTGTTTTATTGTGACAATATGCGATAAAACACATATCTAGAGGAAGTATATTGTGAAAATATGTGCCCTTTTATTGCGGCCAGTCTAACCCAGGCTTTCCACTGGACGTGTCAGCAGCATGTTACAGGAGCAGAACGTTTTACTCGAGTATTCTGCTGCTTGGCCCTTTCCACGGGGGGCGTCAGCAGCACGTAGCAGCAGGGAAGCAGTTGTCACCGAGAGATCCCAAAATCATGCGAGATTAGCAAAATCATGTATGGTTTTGTCAGTAAACGCAACAACAAGCAAGAAAAAGACTACAACATGGCTCCAAAAGGTCTGTGTTTTTTATGTTGTCAGTTTTACATTTGCATAATTCATAAGTTTATGTTATGTCAGGGAATATACAAAATCCCTCGAAGTGCAAAAGAATAATGTTAGTGGCGATCCGAGGTAGTGTAGACCCTCCAGCAACCTACTGACTTCTCACGGGGCCGCACAGGTAGTAAAATAAAGCTACCAGAAAGAAGCACCGTTGTTTTATTTTGAAAAAAATTCAGAATGCCGAGCCGTCTGATCTCCTGTCTGCTCCTATCCAAAATGTCAAAATTTACACGTTTCACAGGCGTAGCGCGTAGAAAAAAGGACTGCCGCGTATATTTAGAAAAATGCTGCGACATGAAGCTCCTGTGACGGAGCAAGCTCGTGCTGCTTTCGCCTACGATGGAAAGGATCATATTGATTACGTGCTGCTACTGTAATATGCTGCTGACACGTCCGGTGGAAAGGAGGAGTAAGGCACACCTTTGCAATAATCTTGCTGTCTAATCAGCATCTTGATATGGCACACCTGTGGGGTGGGATGGATTATCTCAGCAAAGGAGAAGTGCTCACTATCACATATTTATGTAGATTTTGTGAACAATATTTGAGAGTAGTGGTTATTTTGTGTATGTAGAAAATGTTTCAGATTTGAGTTCATCTCATAAAAAATGGGAGCAAAAACTAAAGTGTTGTGTTTATATTTTTTTCAGTATAATGTATATTAACATTGATATTTGATACATTTTAGTGCTGTGTTGAAAAAAAAATGATTCTGAATCAATTCTTATAAAAATCGAATCGATTAGCAAGTTCGAAAATCTATTTTTATTTTTTTAAATAGTGGCTCTTTTTACAGCTAAAATAGAAAAAAAAAGTTAAGCACGCAATTTTAAGTGTTGTGTCTGAAAGGCTTAATACAGTTTCCTGTATTCACAGAGTCAAGCCCCATGTTTTAACTATCCGTGTCCGTCAATGGAGAGTGTATGCCTGTGATTGGTCAGTTCAGCAACAGCCAGAGATCGCCTCACCAAAACAGGTAGTCGCTGTAATCAGTAGTTAATTCAGCGTTTGGGCTCTACATGCATAATATTAAATAGATAATTTATCTAATCTGGCCTTTAGTGATTTTGAACACAAGGTGTAGGAAAACAAGAAAAAAGGCTGCTGTGTTTTGTTTGTGTGTTTTTAGAGTTTTCTATGAGATGCACTTCTAGTAAAAAGCTTTACAGCTAAATAAAAACGTACTTTCTATCGTCCATTTCTCCGTGAGGGGGAAATGAGTTCACAGGCTGAAAGGAAAACACAGAAACCACACTGCAGAAGCCGATATGAAAAACTTAGCATCCCCTGGTGTCCTGGTCAAGAAATGCTTTGTAAAAGAAAAATCAATGGAGAGCAGAGAGAATATGTATTTCATTGTCATATTGAATTACTACAATTTTTGATGGTACACTTTCAACAAAGCAATTAAAGTTGCTTTACATGAAAGACAATAAAATACATTATTGGGACCAATGCATTACTAATGTTGTGGGATTGGTTTTGTGGGATCATTTCAATCTGTAAAGCACTTTGATATGCTAGTTTGAATGAAAAGTGCTTTATAAATAAAGTTTGACTTGATTTGACTCTAATCCGTTAGTTCACCGATACTGTGAACCGATGCTTAAAATGTGGAATTCTGCAATAACTTCACAGAATTTTTTTATATGTCATTTCAAATTTTTGTTTTGTGGACATTTTGTATCAATACTTTATTTTTCATCTAATTCACAATATTTTTTTTCTAACAAGCAGAGAAGAAAATTAAACGTCTTTAAATTAATTGCATATTTTGTGTTGTCAGTATCGTATTTGTTTCAAAGATTTTGCATTATTGGATTCCTGTTATAGACATAAAACATTCTGACATTCAAGCTATTATTGATCACTTACTCAAAGCCACCTCCTAACAGATGAGCTTTTAGTTTTGATTTAAAGGATTTTCAGCAACTTTACAGTAGTAAGGAAGGTTGTTGCAGATAAACAGAACATAGAGACCGCAAGCTGCTTCTCCACACTGAAAAAAAAAACGTTCTTTGAAAAAACTCGAAAAAAACATGTCAACTGGTAATAATGAAAAGTCATTAAATCATATCAGTGTCCTTCAGATTGCCGCCTTTGCAAGCTTTCTGCCTCATTGAACTAGTTTGAGCTATCCCCTTGCACATCATCAATCAGTACATGCATTGAAGTTTAATGACTTGCTGCCTTTAGTGGGCGTAATTTTTCAATTAGCTGCTTCCTTGCCATGCCCAAACTGGGAAAGAAACACACATAATACAGTGTTGGTGATAATGTTTGTTCTCCTATTGTAATCGCTTTCCACCAGTATGCCTAATAAGTATTTTAAATGTGTCAATTAATATGGAGGGGGGGGGTATGGATGCTGCAACTCTGAGTGGATGACTCGTGTTGATCTTGATACCCTGGTGCTCTGGTCATTATACAGGTGGTGAGGAGGGTGGGGGGCATTCAGTGTGGTGGTTCCAGATGCTCACTGATTGTTCTCCGTTTGTGCTGCTTGTAACGCCGACTCCCCTCTACTCCAGGCAGATGGAGCTGTCAGCTCCATTATGGATATAAACTGATTAAAACTCCAGTCAGCAAACCACTGCTGATAACTTAGGCCTTGTTAGATGGTCTGTGGGATGAGAGATTAAACATTGCAGCCTTTTCAGAGAAAGGGAAATGTTAGTCTATAAAGCCTGAAAGCTATCAGAAGATGAGTACACTGTGGTCAAAAAAGAGATGAACATGGTCAGCAACCAAACTCAGGTAGGCTGTGGCATTTGACTAACGCTTGGTTGGTAGTGAGGGACTCAAATCTTGCCAAGAACATGCCTCCCAATACCCCATGATCATGTTAAAAAGTACGGGAAATAAATTAATCAGGCAGCTCTGACCACCAGCCTGAAATGTGGATCCAAGATGGAATGGGTCCATCCTTTTAATGTTGTTAAAGTCAAACTCTGACCCTACTCTCTGAATTTTGCAGCTCCAATTTGTCCATGTGTGCTTTCTGTGTTCGCAAATTGAAGCTTCAGGGGTGTAACTGGGAGGTGTGTAACCTCATGAGTCCTTTTGCTGCTGTGGTCCATCTGCATTCTATAAATTATGTGAGCTACTGTTGCCTTTCTAACATCTCAAAAATGTTTTCAAATTTTTATTTGGACTCTGACATCAATAAGACTATTTTTGTCCATAGAAATGGTACGCACTGGAGTTTTTTCTCTTTTTTTCAAACCAATCATTAAACACATGAGGAAAATCCCAGCAAATGAGAAGTTTCTAAAATAATTAGACCAGTCTGTCTGGTACCAGTGCCTTGCCACTTACACGCCATAAAAATCTAAATTCTTCCATAATGTGATGCTTGTTTAAACTTCAGCAAACTTTCTTCACCATGTCTTTATGCTTAAATGCGCTGAGTTACCACAGTGTAATTGGCTAAATTGGATATGCCATCTGATAGCTATTCACAAAATACTTACCCTCCTCAGTATAGATGTATTTCATTTTCTTATTGAATTAATATAATTTGGGAAAAAAAACTCATAATCAGACAATATTATAATTATTGGTTGATAATTGACCGAAGGAGTCTTAGTCCTTCTTTTATAGAACAGTGAGTTTTCTCTGTGAAAACTCAGTTTTGTTCTATAAAATAAAAACTAAAGCTCCATCTTTATGTTTGAATCCATTCAGTTGCTTCCACGTGATGACTGACTGGCTATTTGTGCTCGCAAGTAGTTGAACAAGTGTAACCCTAGTGGATAGGGAAAAAGCAGAAAATTACTCTATTTTTTTGGCTTTGATTAAAGCCCAAAAATATTTAATTAACTTTTAATTTAATACAGTGAAGACATAACCTAATATTGAAAGACAGTTCCAATAAAACCTCAATTAATATTACATCTTAGCCTGTTTTATCTAAATGCTATGACCAGCTATGTGGTCACAGTAAGACTAGTAAACATACAGTAGCACTAGCTTCGCTAACTGCATTGGAGATTTAAGACTGATACTGTCTGAGGTGAATATCCTCTTTATTTTTGGTTAAAACTGTTGGGGCTACAAAATGATGCAATAATTTAGCTATGAATATTTATAAAGGATGGATTATGTCAATTATTACTAAAATTATTTGATGGAAAATTATTAAATACAGGGCACAACCTGATATTCAGGAACTATATTATTAGCCAAATATTTTGATCTCAGTTATTGTTTATGAATATCTGCCTGACTAAGGATGAGGTAAACAAAGATGAAGGGGTGATATCTATATGTTCATTGAACAGCCAATTACTCCATGTGCATGTGGAATAATTAGCATATAAAGACTTTCCAAAATACAAGAGTTTATTAGCAACAAAAATATTAAAAGGTCAAACAATTAAATCAACAAAGCAGGTAATATACATACTACTAATTAGGAATGAATAAACTAGCTATCAAAAATAAGGAACACAATGAATGAACAAATATGCAAAGGAATGGAAACCATAAATCCTGATGTTACAGTACAGCATAAATCTGGATGCTTAAGACCAAGGTTCATTGAAATGTTTGGCAGTGAAACTAAAGTAGTTTAATAATTGTAATTAGTTTACACTAGTAGCACTTTTGCTTTATGTTTACACCAATGAACAATGCAAGGAAAAATAAAACATTCTTTGTATTAAGTCATGTTTTATTTAAAAATTTGCTTGATTAGGAATCCATAACCTTTTGAAAATTAATTCTATTTATAGATTGATCACGACAGTAATAGATCTAATTTCAGTGTTTTGCTGCATTAAGAAGGCGGTTTCAAGCACAGATAATTAGATTAGTTTTCTGTGTTTAAACAATCTATTTTAAAACCGATCTCTATTTTGAATACTGCCACTATCATTCTTAATTTATGAAATGCAGTCCTAAAAGCAAGGCACGAGGGTTCACTTGAGTATGTTGCCAACAGGTAACCCACCTAGCGTCCCTTAAAGCAACTCTGATGCATTTATCAAACATCAAACTAAAAAATAAACTCCTATCAAATTAAGTAAGTCAGATTGCAGCATTTAAAACGACTCTTGGTCAGAAAACCTTTAAAAACACTGGTTCAACTTCCAGGCCGAACAACATGTTTGTACCCAAAGAATAGCAACAGAAATCTTACACAAGGTAACAAATCACAGTGAAAACAGCAACCCTTAAATCTCATTTATCCTAAACTAATCTTGCCTCTCTCCAGACAGACGTTATTGAATAGTTAAAGTTCTCCAAGTTTCTCCGTGGATGATGAGGGGGGAAACTAAACAATGTTAGTCGACGTTAGCCAACATTAGCCGGCTCTTCTACAAATCTCAGGGCCGAACAATGGGGTTTGTATCATCAGTGTTTGCAAATCACCTAATCAATCAGCAGTCTTTGTTTTGCTTGGACTGAGTTTCTCTCATGTGTTTTCCTCTGCAAGTAAAGGAAGGGTGAAGTAGGGAGTTCTCCCCTAGACCAAGCCCTTGGCCAAAGGGCTAAGCTAGAAAAGATTGATCAGGGCCAGAGAGGGGCCTCATAAAACCTCTTGTCATCTTCTTCTCCTGTTGGAGCTAGGATCCGGGTTAGTGCCACCCAATGGCTGCGTGTGGCAACACAAAATAGTGTCATAATAGCATCTCAGCAAAGACAAATCAGGTTATGTTCTTCAAAAAGCAAGTCTGTGAAGGACAAGCAGGCTTGTTCTATTTTGCCACCCATCAAAATTGGTCACAGTTTATAACCAAATGTTAAAACTGTCCAACTTCTGTCCAAGCCATAGGCTATAAATCTGGTATTTGTATTGTTGTTACAACCCAGCAGCTTTTTTGTGCATGTAAAATATATGTTAAATGTTTCATAAATCAATAAGTAAGGAGGCTGGCTGTGTGAACATTGTGCAGCAGCATTTTGACCTGAGGTAGACCCGTAGAGGCGTACAGTACAGCCTCTTCAACAGCGAGAGACATGCAGAGACAGAGAGAAACCACTTTTCCTAACAGTTACCATGGCAATCCAATAAAATTGCCATAGCTCTCTGTATTGACTCACGATAACGTGGGTAAAATGAATCTCTTTTTCTCAAGCGTTAAATATGGACTTAAATGCTGATGCCTGGTGACAGCCGTGCAAAGTCAAACCCTCTGTCCCTTATTTATTGGCAGAGGAGATGAACGGGCCACACTAAGCAGATGTCATCTCACTTTCAGTCCCTCTGACTCCTTCTTTCCGGCACATCTGCCTCAAAGACGAAAACTACCAATGTCGACTGGGAAAGTTTTTTTTGTGAATCAGAAAAATTGCAGCAGAATTTAAATAAATCCAGACTATATATATATATATATATATATATATATATATATATATATATATATATATATATATATATATATAAAACGTTTTTGGAAGTAAATGAAATCAGGAACTCTGTAGGTACTCAGTTTGCTCCTCCTACCGGTTCATTTTTTTTTTTTTTTTTTTTTTTTACTGAAACATTGTTTTTCTTTTCACCAGTCTGACAGCATGCAGCTTTTAGGGTCGCTGTTTGAAGCAGCATTTGCAGCAATAGCACTTCTCATCCCCCTTAAAATTGCTGTTATTCTCATTTGTCTGCTGTGCGATGAGCTCTTGAGTGTTCCCCCGCTGTTCCTAATACAGACTCAAGATAAGTGTATCTCCCTGTATGGGGACTATCATTGAGGCAATATACCATGCCTGGCCCTTTTTCTGCCATTTTACCATTTTGCAACGCAGGCAGCCTGAATTATGCAGCAGTGCCTTTGACACTGAATGAAAAGGCATTTAGAGTAATTGTATCTGATCTCTCTTCCTCTTTCTGTTCTGTGCCTCTCTCACTGCCTCTTTTGGCAATAAGTGTTTTAGATTGCTTGGTTACTCAGTGGAAATCAACCTAGATTGACACTTTGACATTAATGTTAATTGGAAATTCTGGGCCATCAGTGAGCAACCTTTGACGGCAGACTTCCTCCATCGTCCTGTAAAGGTGCCAGGTTGCAGGTAGGAGGGAGTTGAGGTAATCATGGTAGGGTTGCACAGCATATTACCATGAACTGAACATTCCTTTGCAAATGTGCTCTCTGGTTGTGTGAGGGTAAAGAGAATCAGGCTCTTTGAACTGCATCTCTCTTAAGGTTGGTGGGGGATTTCCTACATTTTTCAGGAGCTTTTTTAAGCAAACGCTGTGTGTGTGTGTGTGTACCATTAGCTCTAAATGGCTCTTTGCAGAGAATGTTTGATACTGCGACAGTTCAGCATGTACATGCAGACACAATAACACCGACCTGCATGCCCAATGAATTAATAGCCATTTAAGAGCGAGCTTGTTTCTCACCCTAAAGGAATATTAAACTCTACTTAATTAAAGCTGGGCATAAACCGGTATCTACTTAAACTGAGGTTATAAAAGTTGTGGTTTAAAACCCAAAACTTTTTTTTTCTACTACAAGTAATATAGTTTAAAGAGTTTAATGAGCTTTGATAGAAAGCATCAGAGTGACCAGTTTTCCAACCATGCTCTTCTGCTCCACCACTTGTTGCTGAACAAAGACGTCAATCTGACTAATAATTAGACAAAACTTTTCCATTGTTCAAAAGAAAGAAAATATGTCAGCACAAAGGTAAAAATACCATACTTTGCTACTCTGTATAAGAAAAAAAGAATCACTGATATAAAAAGAAAATTGGATCAGTTTGTAAATAGATAATTACTGTTGTAAAAACACAGCTTGTCATTTATTACTCTTATCAAGGCTTCTAAAACTAGGGCTTGTATAGTATAACAAACATTTCTGTAAAGTGTTTATTCAATATTTTTTTATATATTCTACTTCAGCATATAATTATGTATTTGGTATAGAGACCATTACTGAGAATTTGATAGCCTGTAACAATCTATATGTTGTGTCATCTTGCTTGTTTGAGTAAAAGTGATTTAATTGTTTGATTTTACTTTTTTTTAATCATGCTTATCACACCATGAGAATAACGACTTATGCATACTTGCTACCGTTTTTAAAAGTACAAAAATAATAGCTGGGGTTCACTTTTAAGAAACTCATTCAGACCAGACTAAATCCAAAAGTCAAACTGAATAATCCTGAATAAAAACAATAAGAGAACTCATAGTCATTTTAAAAACAGTATAGATAAATACAGACTGTTTAAAAGTGGTAATACACAAATGTGCAATTATTTGGAAAACAATTAAGACAATGATGTCTTAATTTATAGAAAATATCTCTTTGAACCTATGATTTTTTTATATAAAGAAGTTTTTTTAATTTTTTAATAAAAAGGCTAACATCTTTATATGTCTTATTTGAATCTATTACTGTGATATAAAAGTAACAGTTTGGTATTTTAAAGACTAATGTCTTTTTATCCGTAGCATGGTTCAATAGAAATTTTTTTTTTTTTTAGAAAAAAATAAATAAACAGGAATTGGAGTTATGAAGTCATCTGCTTAATAGTTTGGTGCCATTATAGTGAGCTAGGCACATATGTTCTTTTTGAGACTCTCAAAGTAATATTAACTACATTTTTGCAAAATAATTAAATATGTTCCATATAGAATGAACTCATTATTATTAATGAGCTCATTATTTAAAGCCATGTTTGTACGTTTGGGGGGTGGGTTGTTATTTGTTTTGATTACCATGTGGTGCAAGGTTATGAATTTGTGGAACAACGTACCGGTACTCACGCTCAGAGTCTGACCTGCTTGTCTTGTGCTTAATTTATATTTAATATCAGAACTTGAATATAAAGATGGAACCCAACACAATTTAGCCACATTAATGGAACAAGTAAAAAAAAAAAAACACTTGGGAAATGTTGGATAACAAAGATAGCCACTACTAGCAATATAAGTGTATGGAAATGTTTTGCCTATCCTTCTTAAACATTTAAGCAACACAGTGATTATAACAAATTCTGTAAAGCAAAAGCAAATTTAATAGAGAATATGCAGACAAATATGTGAACAACTACTTCATTAATGCAGCTATCAGTGCATTTCAAACGTGGGGCAGCCATTCAGGATGTTATGGTTGTCTTGATGAGACCCCTCCAACGTTGCAATTTGTGATTAAGGGAGACCTCCTGATCTATTTTGCTACTTTGACATTATGATATTCAGATTTCTGAGTAAACAGTTAAATTTGATCTTTAAATAAAAATGAAGCATCAGTGGATCAAACTACTGGATTAGATAATCTTATCTACTAATGCCTTGTGTCACTAAAGATGTTCTTGGATGGATGTTCAGGGGTGTCCTTGTGCCTTAGACATATTTATTCATTTGTTAAATCACTAACTAGGTTTTCACCATATAAATTGAAAATAAAATGTGACAGAAATTCTGTAAATGTGGGTCTTGGTTGACAAACTGGTGAACTCTTTTGCATATTGCGTACATTGGGAATGGAATGGAGAACCAGATGAGCCAAAGGGTGGGAAGTATCTCCTATAAAGATGATTTATAACCATATATGTAATCTAAAAATTTTAAATTATCATTCTGCTTCTAGCTAGCTACTCACACTCTCTTACGCTCTGTTGTTTTTTCTTCTGTACGACAGCATCTGTCTCATGGACACAGAGCAGCATGCTGGATAGATTGTTGCTCTGCCTCCTGTTTATACAGGGCAACTTCTTTTGAAAGAACCCTAAACAAGCAGCTGTTGCACGGGAAAATGTAGTACGTTTTGGTTTGGGGATTTAGGCATGTTGTTGATGGAAAATAAAAAATGAAAATCCTTTTGAAAGAGCCTTTTGTTTGGAATAGAATTCTAATAGATTGGAATAAGAATTGAATTTGTCATACAGCAAGATGGACATGCATCCATGGCTGATACAGATTTCTAGTTTCTTTAAGGTCGGAAAATATGTAATGTAATGATCATGTTTAGCACTCTGCAAAGAGGTGTATGACTTTTTAGAACTTGCATATTCCTTTTTGTTGACCTGCTCAGCAAACTCACCTCAACAAGGAGATTCATTTGATGGAAATATTGACAATATTGACCGGAGCTCAGTTCTTTCACACTGTATCAGTTCTCCTGTTTTTTGTTGAGTTTTTTTGTTGTTGTTGTTGTTAATCCTTTTCTCTTTAAATCCAACCACTAATGGCTACCTATCATGAAACAGTTTGATAAGTATTTTACCCGACAACACCTTACTGGGTATTTCTAAAGAAAGGTGCATGGCAAAACGTATTTCTTAACCTCCCTTACTGGAGTGAAACGCTGGAGGAGGAGTGAGGAGGAGGAGGAGATTTTTGACGCTGTGCTCTGCCGTCTAAGAATCCTCAATGTTGTCCCTCTAAAATTGGTTTCTGAGAGGCCTGATTTTGTGTTTGTGTTGCTGAGACTTACATTTTCAGCTTCATTTCTTTCACTAAGGGACTATGCAGAGATTGTATGCATATTTTGGCCTCAAATGGTAGCCTGATGTAACTCTTAATGAGCTACCCTGACTTAAGTACCCAGACTAAACTGCACACAAAATGTTCTTGTTTACCAGCTGTGTCAGTCAGCTTCCTTTTATCAAAATTAATAGAGTAGCTTCCATTGGAAGCTAGGAGCAGAAACCAATTCAGTCTTATAATGTGTTTTAATCAGTTACTATTTTACAGGGCAAATTTACTAAGTGCAGCTTTTGATTTAAAATTTAACCATCTGGAAGGGTTTCCCTTTTCAATTTCACATCAATGAAAAACAAAAGGATTCTCATCAGTAGACACTTCGACTTTTGATTGAGTTCAGTGGAACAGATGCTCATTTATAGCCAGATTCTTCCAGCTCCAACATCACACGGACAAAGACAGAGCAGGAGATGGAGGGCAGAGATGAGTGGGTTGTTGGAAAGGCAAATGGCGTGACAGGTTGCTAAATGTGCTTTTGTCATGGCAAGGGACGTGATTGCACTGGTAAAGTGAGGCTTCCCCGAGCCAGCCGGAGATATCATCAATCCATGCTTGACCTGGTCTGATTTTTCCAAACTCATGCCCACAGAAGGTTATTATCTGAGAGGAGGCTGTCCAGGCAGCAGGGAAGCTGGAGAGAGGTTGTGTTCTTTTCCAAAACCAATGAGTAGCACTTCCTTTTTAAGCGCTTCCAGAAGACAAATTGGCTTGGATCAGCAGCTAGGCAGCTGGCTGATGGAGAGGTGAGATGTATAAGGCCCACATGGGCATTTTCATCATAACGGCTTTTCTTTTTATTTATATATTTTGTCCCCCTGCAGTATGTCACCTGCTGCAGTGTGTCATTCTGCCCTATTTGCTCTCATGCTCTATCACTCACCCACACAAATACACCTTAAAGTACAGTGCAGTGGTCCTGAACTAATCCTGACTTTAAACACGTCATACACAGTTGTGTTTGTGGGTAACTGCCTTTGACAAAAAAAGGGGAAAGTTCTCACTTCTGAGTCTGAAAAGTGAAAAACTGGACCATTGTCTTTTAGATGTTTTCATGCTTTTTATAATAAGTAAAAAAGGTAAAATAGTGACATTTTTAGTTCTAATTTATAGCCTTTGGATGCAGAAATTTTTAGCAGAACAGATCTGCGAAGCTAGGAGATGGCAGTGTGTGAAATTGTTACATTTTGTATTGCTTCCTCTTGAGTTTAATAATGACAGCGGAAATAATTTGCTTTTTCTTCCTTTCTTTCTCAACTTTAGCATTAGAGATAGTTCAACCAGGGACCGTGTTGACCTTCAGATAGTAAAATAAGGAGCCTTTATGATGATCATAATTTAAAATGCTATTGTATGAATCAAGATAATCAACTGTCTCTCATATTTTACCAGCTCTAAATCAGAGCTGTGACCTGTGGATTTTCACTGCTGATTAGATCTGTTAACTGAAACTGCACAATTTAGGATGGATGGATAGAACTGTACAATTCAAGGACTTTTTTATTTCTTACATCAAAATAAGACTCTTAAAGATAGATACAACAGTTTAGCCTATAGTGCACATCCAAGGCTTTTAAAAGCTTACTCTTCTATCATCAGATAAAGTCACATGACAACTAGACTGCCCTTGTAAAACAGATTTTAGCTGGATTAATCAGGCTTTCATTTAAAGAGGAATTTCTTTCAACCTGGACCTTATTTTTAGCAACTTTTTACATTTTTTCACTCACCCTGATAAATTTGGGTCCATTTTGGACCGTTCAGCAGTATTTATACATCCAGTCTTGATCAGCTGTATTCATAGAACGGTACTGCTTGGGTCAGTCCAAATGCTGCTTGTAATAAGGTTTAATCTGCCCCAAATGCCGTAATTTTACCATTTTTATATTCTCCTTGGACTCACGAAAGCCTTGGAAGTGCTTCTTGAATGTCTTTCGGGCCAATCTGCTGTGGTAAAACACAGAATCGCAGTCCTGCTGCAGCGTGATTGTGTATTAAGTCCAAATCGGTCCGAAAGAAAACACAGAAGCACATCTCAGGCGTTTGTAAATCCAAGGAGAACATAAACATGGTAAAATGAAGGCGTTTGGTGCAGATAAAACCTCATTACAAGCGGCATTTGGACTGCCCAGAGCACTCCCGTTCTACAGATACAGCTGATCAAGACTGGATGTATAAATACTGCTGAAAGGCTCAAACTGGCTCCAAACTTCTCAGGGTGAGTGAAAAACATACAATTTGCTAAAAATGAGGTCCAAGTTGATAGAAAAAAAAAGAATTCCGCTTTAATAAAATCTCATCACATTTTTACAGTAGAGTACAGCAAGGGATGGGTATTTCTTGGGAAGCATTGGTCTTTCTGACTTTTAACATTTGTAATAGTTTTGTGGCACACACAACCTAAAGAAGGATTCAAGCAAAGTTAGCATAGACAAAGTTTTCCTGCTGGATGTGAATCCATATTTTCCGTGATGTTTTACCTTGTACTTTAGATTCGATTTTTTTAGTCCTGTAGTCCTCCTCAAAATCCCAAAAGATCCATAATTGCTGGTTCTTTGCTCCCTCCTCAATCTGTCACCCTTTTCAAAGAACTCAGATTACCTTTCAGGCACTGCATTTGATCTGATATTGCATTTGATATTTCGGATCAAAAAATGTGCTTCTACTCAACATTTAAATGAAAGCCTTCGGGCAAAAACCGGCTTACTTTGAGGTGTGCAGATGTTAAGGCAATTCGGTGCTCAGAGTGTGGAACACTGTAGGAAAATTGATTTGATTTTGATTAAAAACAAACAAGCAAACAAACCACAGTAGTTATGGTTAAATGAAATTATGTTTGTTTAGAATCTTTTCAATTTTTTTGACTAAGGAGTCTATGAAACCCTTAAGTGTGGTGTACACAAATTTAACCATTTTCTTTCCAAATCACTGCAATCTCTTTGTTTATGTGGGTTTTTTCTTGCAGGTTTGGCAGTTCACCAGATTATCACAATCACTGTGTCTCTCATCATGGTGATCGCAGCCTTGATCACAACACTTGTCCTTAAAAACTGGTAGGAAAGATTCCTTTACTTTTTCTTCCCATCACCTTGCCTCTATGCTCTTATGTATTTTTGAGAATCTTACTAGCTTAGTCATACTGTAGGTGCGAGGTATGATTTTATGTTTGTTTCTTGTCTTTGGTGCGTGTTTTTGTAGCTGTGCGCAGTCTGGAAATGGCCGCCACAATAGCCATCAGAGAAAGATCCACCAGCAGGAGGAAAGCTGCCAGAACCTGACAGACTTCACCCCAGCCCGTGTGCCCAGCAAGGTGGACATCTTCACTGCCTACAATGACAGCCTGCAGTGCTCACACGAGTGCGTACGGACTGCCGTGCCCATCTATACCGACGAGATGATCCAGCAGACGCCTGTCTACAAGACGGCTTACAATGGAAACAGGTATGAGCAATTACGAATGACTAAATGAAAGAAATAAATACGTCATCTGCTTTTGAGAAATATTGTTGAATGAACTTAACAGGAAAGCAGTTGTCAGACACAGGAAACCGTGCTTTTATAAATGTATGATCACTAGTGTTGGAGTGTGGTTTAAAAAATGTAAGTACAGGACTAGAAATATCTGGGCCTACTGGTCTGTCTTCAGTTGCAGGAGTATAACCTCAATCTATAAACTTTTGATTCAGTAAAAAATAAATAAAAAATCTTTAATTAAGGAAGGAAAAATACAAAACTAAGGGAAAAAAAAGACTGGCCTTAATATAAATAATTCCTATCAAATAAATGTAATTAAAGTTTTAGAATTTTGCTCATTTTGTTCTAGTTGCATGGATTGTCTTGTTTTTGACAGGAACTGATTATTGGTCTGCATGACTTCCTGTTTACCAAATTATAAGAACAGTGTGACACAGGTGTATTTCTCTCATCCTATTTTCTGAATGGCAAATACGTAAGCACATCCTTTTCAAGTAGTGACTCAGCAATACTTGAACATTTCTAGAGTCAAAGCAATAGTTATAATGTTTAAATAACTGTAACAATAACAAGCAAACCTTTTAAGAGAAGCCAAAATTATTGTGTCACTATGTTCTGTCAAGAGGATGGTAAAGAAACAAAAAAAAATCCAAGGCCCACTGTTTGAGAACTGCAGTAAAGGGGGGGGGGGGGGGGGGGGGGGTTGTCACACACTAAAGAGCAGGGCTAAATCAGAATATCAGTTGTTGTTTTTTAACGCTATTAGCTTACTTGTTAACTGATAAAGAATAAATACAATTGACAGGAAACCAAACAGCTCTAACCAATTACATTTTATTTTTTTTAATTTATTTATTTTTTATTAAATTTTTTTATTTAATTTTTTTAACGTGTCCTGTCTAGCATTGGTGTCTGAGTACCAAGTACAAGCCCAACAGTTTTACTTTCCCAAGCAGAGTATTACAGCTTCGCCGACGCCCCGACACGCAGGCGCGGCAAGGGGCCACCGGGGAGCAAGACACAAGAACCAGCGCGGGGAGATGGAAAAGGCAGCAGCGCCCGCCAACCACCGGCCGACCACAGCCCCCCCCCCAGCCGGCACCGACGGCAGCGCCCCCCCGGCCAAGCCCCAGCCAGGGCCCCAGCCGGGGGGCACGCCGCCCCAGAACCCCGAGCCCCAGGCCCAGCCCAGCCCTCCCAGAGCAGCACAGCACCAGGCCAGTAACCCGTGTCCGCCAGCACGACCCCTCTAAGGCGCCGCATGCAGCCACTAGGAGTCACCACACAAAGCCCCCAAAGTCCCACCCCAGGCGAGAGTCACGGCACCTACCGCCCCAACCGCAAGCGGACCCACCCCCAAGGACCTCCCTGCAGTCACCACCAACCCTTAAGCTCCACATCGGCAACCGTGTCCCACAGAACAGAATCAAGGGCCCGACCCCACTAGGTGATGGAACTGATCAAGGGTGACCAGAAAGATTGATCAGATGTGGAGGCAGATGCCGTTTCTAGACCAATGTAATCCAGAAGGAGATCTCTATATTGATTAATATTCAGAGTATTTTTATTTTTCCAGTTCAAGAGGATATTTTTCTTAGCGATGCATAAGGCGATGTAAAATAATTGCATAGACTTTGTATCCATGGTAACTTCATCTATATTTCCCAGCAAGCAAACTCTGGGAGCAGGTGTGATATTACATTTCAGACACTTTGATAGATCTTCACATATCTGGTACCAATATTTCTTAACAGGTGGGCAGAACCAAAGAGCATGAATATAATTGTCTGGTAGATTGCTTGTACATTGTAAACAGGTATCAGACGGCGTATAACCCATCTTGAACATCCGTTGCCCTGTATAATGCACTCTATGAAGGATTTTCATATTGTATTAATCGTAGATTAGGATTTGTAAGAAATTTAAAGGTTCTTAATGAAATTTGAGACCAGAGGTTTTGGTCAATTGAGATGGACAAGTCCATCTCCCATTTTGAAATAGGAAGGGCTATTGATTCATCTATTCTATTTAATGTTTTGTATATTTTAGATAGCAGTTTTGGAGGGTTAAGATTAAGGAAGTCTAAAACGTTTCCTGTTATTTGTAAATCAACTGTATTGACCCTAAATTTATTTTTTATAATTGATTTAATTTGTTGGTATTCTAAGAATTTATTCTTGTTAATTCCGAATTGTGTAACCAATGTATTAAATTGGATAAAGTCTGTTCCATCAAATATATGCTCCAGGTATTCAATTCCTTTACAACTCCAGCTTGGAAAGTTGATCATGCATTTTTTTTGTAAGATATCCGGGTTATTCCAGATGGGTGTACGCCTGCATGGGACTAGTGAGGTCTTTGTCATTTTAAGAAATTCCCACCAAGCTGTCAGAGAGGAGCTGATATTAATACTTTTAAAACATTCATTTTGTTTTATATTTGAGCTAACAAAAGGTAGATCTGAAAGTTTTATCTTATTGCATAGTGTCTGTTCAACATCTACCCAGCACTCATCGATATAACTGTGTTTTACCCATCTTGATGTGTATTGGAGCCTGTTGGCTAAGAAATAATGACGAAAGTTTGGTAGGTCTAGACCTCCTTTATCTTTGGACTTCTGTAGTGTTTTTAAGCTGATACGTGGGGGTTTATCTTTCCAAAGAAATTTAGAAACAGAAGAGTCCAGAGATCTAAACCAATCAGGTGATGGTTTGCTTGGGATCATTGAGAATAAATAATTGATTCTAGGCAAAACCATCATTTTTATTGTAGCTACCCTTCCAATAAGTGATATTGAAAGGAATTTCCATCTTGCCAGATCATCTTCCACTTTGTTTAAAAGTGGGACGTAGTTTAGCTTAGATAAGTCTGCCAGTCTTGGTGAGATATGGATACCTAGATATGTAATATTTCCCGGAGCTAGAGCCACGAATATTCCATGTTAGAAATTTTACAGGATTCATAGAGCTAAGATAATCCTTAGACATTTACTATCGCCAAGGATGAATATAGGTGTAATTTTGGTTTGTCCATGGAGTTGCCAGATTGATAAAACCATAAGCAGAGATAAAGCGAGGGAAATAATGCACCATACAGGTGTGTACAGAATGAAAGTATGATGGAAAAACATGAATATGCCATGATAAAAGTCTGTGTGTGTGAGAGATAAAGGAAAAAAGGTGATAAAGAGATTTGGTGGTACAAATGTGAGAAAAAAAAAGAGAAAAAGAAAAAAACAAGAAAACAAAGCAATCTAGTGCACAGCCCTGCCCCTACCCACATTTACAAACAAAAACAACCTGCTGAACTGTGCTTCTTTAAACTATAGTTGTCTGATAAAACTACTTCCGTCTTGGCTCTGTTAAATATGACTAATAAAGCCAAGGAGTAACCTGAGGGTCCCTAAACAGCTGACCTTTAACATACAGTTTATCCACACTAACCGTAGCCTTACAGCCCTCACTAATATGTTTTTTTCTAATTGGAAAAAACACGCGTCTTCTGTCCAGGATTTCTTTCGGAAATTGATCATTAACGCTGTAATTCATCCCCCTCTGCTCTCTCCTACGTCCTTTGACGTGTTCTTTTTGTTTAAAATGTTCAAATTTTGCAACAATTGGTTGCGGGCGGGTGTTGTTGGGTTTCTTACCTCCGAGCCGGTGAACCCGATGGAAGGTTATGTTTTTAACCGTGTTGCCTGGCAGTTTCAGCTGGTGTTGAATGAACTTTCGCACGGCTACTTCAGCATCTTCCTCAGCCTGCTCTGGTATCCCAGAAAAAACAAGACTGTCCCTCATTGATCGGGCCTGGATGTCTAGAATAGACTCCTTGAAACTTTTGTTTTCTCCAGACAGCTGCTTCATCCGCTCGTGAGTTTCTTGACATCTTCTTTTAGTGTTTGGTTTTCTGTAACAAGCGAAGCTACTTGTTGTTGGCTGAACTCCAGCGATTCCCTCAGAGCCTGAAATTCTTTATGCAGAACCTCCACCAGCGCGAGACGGGCGTCCAGGCTGGTTAGCTTCTTGTCTATTGAGTCCAGGATGTCGCCGTAGCTTCTATCTGGCGAGTCGGTGGATGTGCTAGCCTCCGAACAAGTGCACTTCTGCGATGGCGTGCTCGTTGGTGTATCCGAAGCAGGTTTCCGTGACTTACCCGTAACGATGTTATCAAAGCACTCGTCTAGGTAGCACTCCAGCGAATCCAATGTTTCCTCATCCAGGTTGCTTAGAAGAAGAAAAAAGTAACTTGATGGTTAGTTTAGAAGCTGTGTTTGGTTCAAAATGATTGCCTTGTTTTACCTGACTTTGATTGTATACTTTACCACATAACCGCCATGTTCACCTATGCACAGCTCTCGTGAGAACTCAGCAGCTCATCCTCTCTCAAGACCCATCTTCTATTCTCTTACTGAGGGAAAGAGATTGTTGGCTAAGATCTCACCAATTACACTTTACACAAAATCAAGTATTCTGAAATTTTGCCTCCTAGTTGTCTCTCTTTGGTGGTTCTTGCTTCACTAAAATCTACTCTTTGTCATTGTTTCCATTGTATCGTTCTTCATACATCATCCTGAGTTCTATGCCTTAGCAGACTCACGCTGTTTACTGAAACCATATTGAATTGATTGTTCATAGTTTTGTAACACTTTGGTTTATAAATTCAAGGAAATAGGAAGTGTCTGCACTTCTGTTTGCTGACTTTTTTTGAAATAACAAATATTCAAATGCTTTTAAATAATTTTTAGCTACTTATCTAATTTAATATACAAGAAACTGATCAAATATTCTCATTTATCCTTTCTGGATCAGATGATTTATCCATCTTGCTCCCATTACTGTATGTGGAGGGTGTAACATTAAATTGGTTATATATTGGCAGTTTTTATATCCCGGGTGAAGAAGGGTTAAGTCGTGAGGTAAAAGACTAACAGTGATGACAAATTAACAGCTGTACTTTGGCAGTGAGGGTAGCAATGATTTATTTAGTGGCTATATTTAACCATCACAGGTCACTGCAAGCGTTTTTACAGCTTTATTTTACAGATTTAACAGGATGCCTACTGATGAGTCAAGCAGCTTTTTTAGTCCCTGAATGTGACAACATTACGTTGTTGACAGTGACGAAGGCCAACAAGGCGCATGATTAGACCTTAGCGGACACACAGTCATAAAATCTCCAGGGGGGGGAAATGCCTTTGCTCTGTATTTCATTAACTTCAAAGTCAATTTGCTTAATGGTCTAACTGCATTCTTTTTCCCCAACAGGCCCTCCCCTACTGAAAGACAACTGATTCCTGTGGCCTTTGTGTCGGAGAAATGGTTCGAGATTTCTTGTTGACGAGCTATAGGCTTTCACTCGTTCAGTGGGAAAGACTTTATGAATCCATGCTCTGGTGGGTACTTTTCCATGTTGCCTCCTCTAGAAACTGCGAAGTGAGCTTCAGCTGCCTCATTCCCCTGTGGTAATGCTGCCCCACTTTGGGAATTGAGAGGAACTTGGCATATGTTTATTTGTGACATAATTGTGGATTTTCCCAATTTCTTGTGTGTAAGGATAAGGGTTTGAGAAACTCAGCACATAGCAGCATTTCAGAAATGAGATAATTGTTAGGCCTACTGTGGTTTTTGTACGTTTCACACACCTCAAACCTTTTCACAATTTGTTTGTTTGCAGCAACAAACTTCCATGTATTGTATTTTGATTTCATTTGTTTGACCAAAACAAAATGAGAAACACAGTGTCTATAAAGAGTATTTATCCCTCTGGATGTTTTACCCTTTAATTGCTTTCCAATTGAATCATGATCAACATTATCTGTTTGTTTTGGCAAAAAAAAGAAGATAAAAGTGTCAAAGTGAAAACTTATTTCTACAAAGTAATGACTATCAAAAGTATGTAACACAAAACAAATGCATAAATATTCACCCCTTTTAAAGTGACTATCCTATTTCAACAGAGATCCAGTCAGTTGGTGCCAGTAGGCTCAAAAGGAGGTGAATCTAGATAACCTGAGTTCAGTGAGTCGGTCTAAAAGGATAGTAGCAGAACGACAACAGTGTCTGGAATGTCTGTTCACTAGGTTGATCAGTATTCCTGGATACCATTATAGCATGAAGACACCAGAACAATCCAAGCAAATTAGAGAAAAGATGTTTAATAAGTATAGGTCAGTGGATGGGTAAAGAAAAATCTTAAAGATACTGAGCATCTATTGAAGTTCAGCTAAATCCATCATCAAGAAATGGAAGGAATAATGCCCATGGGTAAATCTGCCTAGATCGGGCTCTCCTCACATACAGAGGGACCGTTCAAGAAGGAGACACCAGGATGCCTCTGACTGTAGTAAAAGAGTTACAGCTTTGGCAGCTGAGATGAGAGAGACTCTGCATACAGTGCAAGAACTGTTGGTCATGTTCTTCACCAGTCAAAGCTTTATAAGAAAGTGGCAATAAGAAAGCCACTGTTGAAGGAAAGGCATATCAAGGCTAGGGGTGGGCGTTATGCCAACATTTTCATATCACAGTATTTTTTTTAAACATAATGGTATTACGGTATTTAACAGTATTTTTTTGCCATACAACACCGTTCATTTCCACATTGTCTTATAAGAATGAAGAATATAAAAATGTGCTTTAAATAGCCCATTTTACTGCCAAATGGACTGCATCATATTGTTTTTTCCAGACCCAGGTGAATGATATGAAAATAATTAAAATGATTATGATTCTAGTGGGCATTCTTGATGTTCTAAGGCTGAATGTATGTATGAATCTGTTGAATGAATGAATGAATGTATAATTTTTTTTAACTTCACGTTGGCGCAAGCAACAAATTGCATCTTCTAATTCCTTTGCATGTAATACTGAAGAATCCCGCTAGGGGGCAGAGTATAGACTCAGACACTGTGGTGAAGAGCGCGTAGCAGTGAAATCGGCCCTGGCCGAAACACTTCCCCTCATTAAACGTTCTGGAAGTTGTTCGAGCTATTCACCGGTATAGGGGTATATTAAAAATTCATATAACGAAAATAAACACCAGTTTTTGTTATGAACCGGTATACCGCCCAGGCCTAATCAAGGCACAACTATAGTTTGGCTAAATGCAGGTGGGAGTCTCCATGGTAAAGTGGAAGAAGGTTGTGTGGTCTGATGAGAACAAATTAGAGCTTTTTGTCCATAAGACAAGATGCTATGTTTGCCGAACACAAAACAAACCATGCCCACTGTGAAGCACCGTTGTGGTAGCATCATTGTATGGGGAGGCTTCTTGGCAGCACGCCCTGGAAAGCTTGTAAAGGTAAAAGGTGAAATCAACAATGGTTTTAACACAACAAGGTGGATGTTCTGCAGTGGACGAGTCAAAGCCTCAATCCCATAGAGAATGTGAAGACTGATTGAAACCTGTTCATAGAGACTGTACTGTGATTGCAACCAAATGTGCATCTACTAAATTCAAATTTAAAAGAAGTGCACATTTAAGCAATACTTATTTGATGTTATATTAATATTAAAAAAAATCTGTAGAAATCACTATTCACTTTCCCCCGTTTTTTGTTGCAGTTTCTTTGTTTAAAACACCACATTTTGTTGACCATGATTGTTTTGTGAAAGCAAGAAAAGGGTAAAACACCCAAACGGGTTAAATACTTTTCATGAGCACTGTACATATGATGATACTGAAAGAAAATATGTTAGCAGTAAAATACTTGCGACTGTGGTTGAGGTATGTCTTCCAGCTGGATAGGAGATGCGATAGAATGGTTTAGAGGAAAGCATATTCATGTCTTAAAATGGTAAAAACCTAAATCCAACTGAGCGCTTGTGTCATTTCTTGTGACATTTCTTGAAAGGTGGTCTCCAAAGTAGAAATAGGCAATAATGTTAGTCTAGATGTGTAAATCAAATACACTGAAGGTTATGACTGTAACTTCATGAAATGTGAAAAAGTTGGAATGATATATGTACTTGGGAATGTAGATCAATATCACAAGATCAAACCGATTTCTTTCTATCTAGACATCTACGATTGTAATTCGTATTACCCATTTCATTTCCATCCACAAATCCTATTCCTAGAGTCTGTTAGAATCTCAGAAAAAGAGCAGTTTTAACCTAACTAGAATATTTTGTGCAGGAATGTCCCAGCATTTGCAATTCAAAGTATAAATGTTAAGCACATGCTTTGGGTCTGAATGGTTGGTGGAAGCCTAGGAGGAGGTGTAACGTTGTTGTTGACCTAGATTTTCAGTGAAATGTATAGCCTGCAGGTAAAGTAGGGAGAGGACAGGCTCTCATGTTGTCTGTTGTTGTCTGAACACACATTATAAAGTTCGGCTCTTTACAGCATGCAACCTATTGTTTGGGTTTGAATAAAACAGCAAGACTTCTCACCATGTGAGGATCCTCCTGTATATATTGGATTTATTTGTCTAAAAATTAGCCCTAATTGTAAATTTTTGTACACCACATGCTAGTTTAATCAGTTTGAAGGAAGGAAATGAACAACGTTTTCGGGCCAAATTTAGAGGCCACCGTCCCCTCTAAACAAAGTAAAAAGTAGGCTAATAAAAACAAAAATCATGTCTGTGTTGCTTGGCTTCATAATGAGTAGTAACTGGATTTTTTGTCTTTCTTCTTTCCACAGGATCCAGTTGGAAACAAGAAACACACAAACAGCTTATTTTGTAAAATAGTGTAATCTCTCCTCGGACACTTGTGAAGATATTTATTTTTCTAGCATCACCAAACGGGGCAGCTGTGGAGCTGCTCTTTCATCGTTCCCAAAAAACAACATTCATTTAGATAGAGAGTATATATCTAAATATATATATAGATGCAGGATGTATGAAACAAGACTGTGGACATCAAGCATGTCTTATGAAAAATATTTGACTTTAGATAAAGGAGCCCAAGGAGCTGCTTTGGGTGGAAGATAAACTGTATTTCTGAACAATGTGCCAATAATGCCACTATGTGCCACAACCTGGATAAATGGAAGTTTTAATAATAACTGAAGGACTAAGCAAAGTGTGTTATTTTAACTCTGTATCATTTCTGATTCTTTTCTTTCTTTTCTTTTTTTGTCCCCTTTTTTAAAGAAATGTAAAAAAAATAGTACAAATGTATCTGAAAATGTTTTGAAGTAATTTTGAGAAATGTGTTGAAAAGAGTCTTAACATGTTTCTACAAATCACAAAAAAGAGAGTTGGGAGAAAAAAATATAAAGATGGTTTATGCTTTATTGGACAATTGACTTTAAAAAACATAATTTGTATTAAGTCCCATTTTAAAACCAGAATAGTTCTTTCTATTTTTGTACACCTAAAAAAGGAGCCTGCTGAAGCACTAACAGTGGAAGTCTGGATAACCGAGGACCACTGTTGTTACACGCCCCCACTGTTAGGCAAAATTATTACAAAGACCCCATCTACACCTGTACTAAGCCAATCCAATGCTCATGTCACTGCTTCTCATGCGAAGTTTGTATCCAAGTAAGTTTAATGAAAATATATATGGAAGGTTTGTGCAGTGGAGATGTATTTCACAGTACCAAATTATGTAGGTTGAACGCAGATGTGGACAAAACACTGTAGGGAGCTCCATAGAATATTCATAGCGTCTCAGGACTGTCTAGGTTTTATGCAAAGTACCAATTATTCTCTAACTGGGCTATTAGACTAATTTCTGATATTTGAGATGATTTATACAAAAAGTGAAAAAAGAAAGTCAAATCTTATTTTTGGGGGAAACCTAAAAAATTTTATGAAAGAGTTTTATGGATGTGGTAACTAAAGAATAGGTAGCAAGGAAGCAAAAAAGGAAAGCAAAAAGGTTCCTAAAGGTCAAAAGGATCTTGGAAAAGGTTTCCTTACTAGATATAATATACAGGTCACCTCTCTAAAGACCCACTTTGTACTCTAACAGACGTAAAGTAGTTCAAGCAGATTAAAATTTAACCAGGTTTCTTCCAAACAGATTGTGCTGACATAAATGATACAGTTGTATCTGAAATAATTTAATCATAGAAGCTGACACTCCCTGATTGTTTTGTTAACGTAAAAGGATTAAGACAAGGCAATTACCTACTAGCAAATTGGTCGAAACAGTCTCTGAAGTCAAGTCGAGTGAACTGCGTGGTGTGAAGAATAGTAAAGCTCTCCTGAGAACCTCCTAGCACCATGACTTTAGGATTATTAAAACTTCAAGCTCTGATTACCTTTGTGCTATGAAGCTCTTATGGAAACTGTCTAATATCTACCTGTAATTGTGCTGTAGGTTTGTACAAAGCACAAATACAATTCTGTAATTGTAAACATGTTTTTTTGGCTGCAAACAGCAATATGTACAGATTTTAACAGTTTCACTGGGTGTTGAAAAAAACTAATTTCCAGTAATTCACATGGGTAATTTTTTTTTAGACTTTTACCCAAATCCTAAAATGAACCAAGAAAACATAGAGAGTAATGTCAATGAGGCTTGTTTTCACACATGACTGACTTAAGATGTTTTGAGGATTCTGCAGTCAATTGAATTGGATTATTATTATGTTTAAGTGGATGTTCACATAAATATTCCATTACAGAAAAGTTTCCTCTGAAGATTTGGCCTCACATCTAGAAATGTTTGGTAAGAGAGAAACTGTAAGCAGAAAAGAATGCAGAGCAATTGATATGTTTTCATCAGAGCATATCAAAAATGATAAATTAATCATTTTTGTCAAGAAGAAAAGGGAACTGTTTGTGTCTTAACATTTCCCAAGTGGAAAGAGAGTAAATGGAAAAGAACAGGTCATCAGAAAAATAGATATATTTCCGGCACAGTTTGCACATTTTCTCACTAGCTATTCTTCCTGATCTTTTTTTAATTTATTTTTATGGCAGCCTGAAAAATCTCCAAAAGAATTTTGGGACAAATGTTGCCACATCATTTCTAGAACATTCCAGAACTATAGTTCATGTGTGAAAACGCCTTATGTGTAACTGCAAGCCCTTGTTGAGTTGTAAAAATTGTTTGGGGTCAACACTGTGGTTTCAAAACTCCTGCTTTCGGCCCATTCACAACATGAAAAAGAAGTCTCTAAAAGAAGTCTCTAAAGAATGACCCATTAATGGTTCAGCCTCAAATATGTCAGGCTGTGTTGCTTCTTTGACATAACATATATTTTTTGAATGAAGAGTCTTACATTCTCTATCAGAGGGTTACGAAACCTACTGTATATTATCACGTGTAAATGTATTTTCTATATATTTCCTTCTATTTGTGTACAGGTGTGTTCTATTTTTCAAGGCCTTTCCAGTTGTTAGAAAGGTTTCGAGCTAGGTCGGGGATAGTGACTTTGTTTACATGTGTATCTACAGTATTTCTTTCGAAAACACAAAAACTAACCTTGTGCCAAGCTTCTTATCTGCACTTTCAAGCAGTACTTGTATGATATCTTTAGCTAACCAGTATAGAACTTCAGTAGACGCTGCAATAGTTCACGGGCTAAAAAGCTATCCCTAGGTGGAAGATAAGTAAGAAAGCTGGGTGGTTTAGTTAGGGTCTGTTGCATCTGTGGTTGGAAAACCAATGACTTGCTCTTCTGAAACATTTTTAGTTGGAATTTATGGTAAAGAGCGTCATCACATGAACATTTAGAAAAAACAAACTGTTAATCCAGCTGTTGCTGCCAAGAAACCAACTAAACTTGATCTATGTTGAATTCCATTCATTTGTCATTTTCTCTTTTTTTAAAAACATATTTCTTTTCTGCTATATTTGCCCTGCAAATTTTAGAATTTGGAATTTATTTTCTGGAAATACCACAGAAATATACTAATAAAGTACTTGATCCTGATCATATAAAAATGGACCCATTAACTGAATGAAAACCCAGAGGCTGAAAAAAATCCTCTTAAGTTTACAAACTTTTCCCCCAGTTTGTAAAAATGTTATTTTTACCTGTAATGCTTGAATGGCAGTGGTGATGGTGGTATATCACTTGAGTATTTGTGTTTTAAACAGATATTTCTGATTTGCATGGAAACATGCCAAGCTGCAAAATGCAAAAGGTTTAGCTAGGCAGCATGAATAGATTCATTTCAGCATAATGTCACAAATGCAGGATATAAACTAATTTACTTTTTTATTTTTTACACTTCTAAACAATAATACACAAGCTTATACTTCTCTGTCAGCAAGTTTGCACCCACATTCACACGTATTGATGGAAATGTTTTCTTTCATACCTGGCAGTTCTCTGCCAGGACAGCAGGGGGTGCAGTCCTTTTCTGGTGGGTCTGCCGACCATTGCAGGGACGTCTCTGGTCGACAACAGTTTATTTACGTCAGCTTGTAAACACACATCCACTCAAGGACCAATGGCCAACACAGAGCGTGTTTTGAATGAGCTGGAAAGATTTTTATTAAAAGTGCAGCTCACTGAATACTCTAAAGACGCATGTGAACAAACATTGTGGTCTGTTTTGTTGTTCTCTTCACTTCCTGGTATTCAAAATGGCCAAAAGACCACATAAAATAAATAGACCCTGCATTATAAATCATCTAGTGCCAAAAAGCTTCAAATTACATCGACTATAAAGCACCGTTGTAGTGAAATTATCTTGGACTGACCAATCACGGACGCGCGCTCTCCATTATATTCGACGGATAGTGAAAAAGTTGGATTCTAATCAACCTGTGCTTGCGTAAGTGATGAAGAGCCCTTAGGTCGAAGGTTAATGGTGCCTCTATCCCTACGCAGACGGAGAAGTATAAACTAGGCTTTAACGTTTACTTGCCATTTTCTGTAAATATTTCAGGATAGCTGGTTTCTTGTTGCAGATAGTTAGGAAATAAAGTCAATTCTTGGCCAGGCAGATTTGATTTTTCTTTAAGCAAATGCATTGCTTTTTACACAGCAAATGAATATTCTGTAGCTTCTGTTTCTGTCACCTCCCTCACTTATGGATTCTTTCACTCCCCTCAGCACAAAGACACTATCGATCAGCAGAGGTTTGCTAAGTCAAGATGACGGATAAGACAAATTTACAGGTCCTGTGATTTGTGTTTGCATGTGTCAGACATATGGAGTGGAACTTATCGACATATGTATTGTTTTAACATTTTAATGTTGGCTGAACATTTCCAAGTCTGTTTTTTACATATTTCCACCGTATCATTAAATAGTGTTACCATAAGAGGAATGGAATCAATGAACTGACTCTGCATCGTTACAAGCTTTTGGTGTGCGACCAGCTCACGAACACATGACACACATAGTATTGATGGTGGCCAGGTGGTGGTTTGAATTTGATCAAAGTCAATAGGGTGCTCAATGAGGTGAGACTCTGCAGGAGGAGAGTAACATTTGATTTGACGATAAATCTTACCAAATCAATTCCTTAGCTGCGAGGAAACTGTTGCTCCTCAATCTGGTTCTCCTCGTTGTTTCAGGAAAATCACGTACTGTGCGCTTACTGTAACCACAGCGGAGGGCTCTGACTCTGCTCTTGGGTCATATTTTTTGCTTTTTTTTCTATTCACAAGAGCTATATAGCACTGCTGGTGCTTATCCATACAGTGAAAGACTTGGAAAAAGAAAGAAAAAAAAACATTTTGTTTGCAACACCCCAGATTTTCTCATTACGCATTTGTGAGAGGGGGAGTAGGGACATGACCCAAATCTGCCGTTGATTCACACAGAAGGCCTCAAGCACTGTAAGATGCCTTTTGCAACAGAGTGCAGATCTGAACTGAGTGGCATGTTAAGGAAATCTGAGAAGCGGTACGGATCAGGGAGAGAGTTACTGCAGACTCATGGGGCCTGTTTGGTGACGGAAAAATCAGAGGATCAAGTACGACTAATATTGAAGACAAAAACGGTTGCCATTAACACCTTACATTGTGTTTACAAATTTTTTTTTGGGGGGGGGGGGTTGGAGCAAATGACAAAGATTTATGTTCTTTCTTTAACGGGGAGAGGCGGCTCTTATCGGAGCAAATGGGCTTCGATCATTCACACTTGATAACAGCTCATTCATACTTATAATGAAGGAAAACGACTCCAGTTGTGTTGTCGCCATAAAAATGAAGAGTTTGTACTTTGTGACTCTTAAACTTTTTATATTTGTGTTTAATATATCAATGAGTACCTCTGTTAAACTTTTGTATAACGCATATGACTATAGTATATACGGACAAACATACACACGCACACATACATTACACACCTCCAAAAAAAGGGACTCCAGTCTGTCTCTGTGACGGCTAAACGTTGTATAACTTTTGTTTTGTGTCTTATGAAATACATCTCTTCCTTTTGTAGTAATTGGTAATCGTTTCAATTTCCAGGTGACTATGATTTGGTTACTCTTGTACTACTAAGCTCTCTATTTGCAAGCACTGTAAATGCGATTCTCACTGGATTCGTCCTCTGTACATTTAGTACTCTGATGTTGCTATTAATAAAACATAAAACAACATGAGTTTGTGCTGTAACATGTTTTTTGGTTTGTGCTAACAGGAGAGAAGTGACTTCACAAATCAGCAGAAAATAAAAATAATGGGTACGAAACAATGTCAAAGTTTAAATGTAACACTGGATCTGTTTTGCTGTGAATCTGTATGACACATGTTCTCATTCTCCGAATCGAATTTATTTTAAAACAGAAATACCCCTTCAAACAAATAATTGGATAAATAAATTGAAGAAAATAATTTTTATTTCCTTTTATAGGCCTTTTTTGGGAAGAAGAATTTTGTTGATTGCTTCCTGCAGCTGTTGGTTTGCAGAAATCAGATAAGTGGTTGGCCTATGATGAACTAGCGACCTGTCCAACTCGTAGCCGGACTTCTATCCAATGACAGCTGAAGATAGGCACCAGCCTCCCCTTGACCCACCATGGAAAGCAGGTTTAGAGGTTAGATGGATTCGTGTTAAAACACAAACTCCCATGTTTGCGAGCAATATTTCTTACTAGTATAAAATCTGAAAGACAACATTTTTAATTCTTTATATAATCATTAAACGTTTTTTTTCTTCTTCCTATGACAATTCCTGGACAAAATATACTCAGACACAGTATGAAAATATGAACTTAAGATGCTGTGCCCTATTTTTATAGGTAGTAGTTGCAAAAAGCAACTGGAATCCTGACTTGAATAGTCTGACCTTTCCCATAAAGCCTAAGCTATAAAATCTTATATGGCTGGCATCTGGCTTAAAACTGGCTGATGTAGCAGAAACAAACTGTTTGATTCTATCAATTTGTATTATAAAAAGCAGTTACGTCTTGTGACATCTATTAGTAAACATGTGGCGGTGATTTTTAAATAAAAATCATGCCTAAAACTAAAGAAAAAAGGTCACTCTAATGAAAGCAGTTGTGTTTTTCTAACTTCTGGATACATATGGATATTTAATATCAGTTTAAGCCATGATGTCAAATTCAGTTACTATAGTATTCTAATGTACATATATAGAAGGATAATTCCTGGTCAAAATAAATGAGAAACTCTCAACCTAAAGATGGCTTAGATCACACACAGGAATATAAGAATAAGTGCTCATGATTAGAAGACAAGATACTCTGCATTATGTAGGATTGACCTGTTTAAACTAGGCCTTTCGTTTTGTGCTCTCCTGACACTTGGAGTGTGAGCAACATAGTAAGATCAAAGGAGCTGTCTTAGGACTTCAGAAAGAAGCGGCTTATAAGTCAAGTAAGGGATTTAAACGTGTTTTGAAACTAATTTTAAATTCAACCATTTCACTGTACACAATTTTCTACAAGGGGAGGACAATCAAAGCAACAAGCAACATGTACAGTAATGATCATTGAAGGAAGTTCAACCCAACAGTACATTGCAAGATGCTAAAGACAGAGTCCAGAAGACCTAGAATATATGCACATTACCTACAGCAGTCTCTTACTTTCCACTATGTTTCAAAAATGCAGAGAGAAAATACCTGAGTATGTAAACAGCAACAGTTTCAGGGTGCCTGTTCCAGAAAGCTTTGTTAACTTACCATGTGGTAAACTCCGAAGTCTTGGTTAATCAACCCAAAACCTGCTTAGCCAGAGTATGTCGGTTCCAGAACACCTGATAAGAATCAGGTTAATTAAACTACTCCTGGTTAACCCTGAAACATAAAGAGCCTCTCAATGGATCACAAAAATCAAGAGTCACAAAGAAAACTGAAGAGTAAAAAAAGGCAGAATACATCAAAGAAGTGGAGTGTGAAATACTAATGCTGCATATGAGGAATTCAAGCCAATCATTATGAAAAATAGCAATAAAGCTAAAGAAAGAACGTTAGCTTGGCAAAAAATAAGTTTAAAGTCCAACTCACCCCCTAATCAACCTTTTTTTGCTGATAAGCTGTATAAATGACTGTCTAATAGTATGGTTTACATGTCTCCTTGTTATTTTAATTTTTTAAGTACATTTTAGTGAACAAATATCAATTTTAATACCAAAAAACAACATCAGTGGAGTGCCCTCTTCACTTCACTTGAATTTGAATAACAGAGCATTTCTACTGGCTCAGCCTTATTGCAGACATAAGCCTTGAATATACTAACTCTCATTTCATTTTTATTTATTCTTTTTCTACCCCTTATTCCCAGTTGAGGTCAAATGGTGCTGGAGGATATAATTTATCATTTAAACTTTGTTCCTGTATGTTGGATCATTATTCAGAATTTACTTTCTTTTGCCACCTATTTTGTTGAGGTTACAATAATATTGTACATTGACTTAGACATATATTGATCTCTAATTAGACGCTATGCTTCTGGATCCAAAGCAACTCTTTCTCAAGTCAAAATGGCTTTTTAATGCACTTATCAGTAGTCATTGTTTCACATTGCAGGAATATTTAATCCACCTGCATAATGTGTACTCTAATCTTATTCTAAATAATCTTATATGTTTGTAAAAATAGTTTTTTTATTGTTCGTAATATGTAATCGGCTTTGTTCTGCAATTTTAATCTGGTGGATCTATTGTCTTATTGGACAGTCCAGAAACCTCCCTGTCTGTCGCAGTTGTATTAGGCCATATAAAGTAGACTTGCACACTTCTCCTGTAGGACGAAGATGAAGAGACCATTTCTGCTGCAACAGAACTGGACAATGCTGGAGGTGGACCCAATGCACATTATATAATACACAGAAAAGAACCATACAAAAGGCCAAATTTGTTTCTGGATTTGTTACATGTTGAGTGTTATACTAAAACAATTAATTGAAATAATTATATTTTTTATTTCAGGAGCTTAATAAAATGATACACTATTTAATGGGAACATTTTAATTAAAGTTATTTTGACAAAATGTAGAATAATCTGTGCTTCCACGTACACAAGATCATCATTTAAAAGTTCACACCATACTCAGAATCCTCTCTGGAACAACGTTACCTGGAACATGACCTGGTCCGGAGCCGGTTATATTCAGAGACTAAGTTGCCATGGTTACTAACAAACCTTGAAAGATACCTCTGTTTTTGGAACCGAAAGTTGAGGTTATCCACAAACTTACCATTAAACTTATCTGGTTGTGTCACATAACCTGCTTTCTGGAACAGACCCCAGGACTTCTAAACTAATGTTCTTCGGACAAACAAGTCCATAAAGTCCATACCATGTCTGGTATATTGATACAGGGTCCTTTAACTGAAGTTACTTCAGCCAAATGAGGGTAAGACTAGCTATTGAGGTGGAGGGGTTGAGTCTCCTCAGCCAAAGGATGTCATTCCATTAATACTTTTCTTTTAAGTGAGTAAAACTGTTTTTTTTTGTATTATATAATTTAATCTCATTTAAATCACTTTTTCCCCCAGCGATACATACAAAGGAGATTAGAAAATAATACGTGACTATTATTAACAAAGTCGCTCAGTGGGTAGCACTGTTGCCTTGCAGCAAGAAGGTCCTGGATTTGAATCCTGGTCCAGGGTCTTTTTGCATGGAGTTTGCATGTTCTCCCTGTGTTCCTTCTAGATACTCTGGCTTCCTCCCATAGTCCAAAAAACATGACTGTTAGGTTAATTGGTCTCTCTAAATTGCTCTTAGGTGTGCGTGCATGGTTGTTTGTCCTATCTGTCTCCACGTTGCCCTGTGATGAACTGGCGACCTGTCCAGGGTGTACCCTGCCTCTCCCCCGTTGACTGCTGGACATAGACACCAGCCGCACCTTGATGAAATAATGTGAAAATTGCTTAATACAGAACTGAATATTTAATGGGATGCTCTACATTTTTTTCACATGACTATAACATGTTATTTTATACTGAAAATAGCGGCATAATCTCTCAGTCAAAAAAAAGGAAACAGTCAAATTGCTTCCGTTTTCCATCTGACAACTTAAAACCTGTTAAAATGCAATACACATCACTCTTTTTTGAAGTTCCAGTTTCAGAGTTAAATACAAGTCAGCATTATTATCTTGAAATGGGCCAAACTAGCTGAACTAGCCAAAAAAACAGTATTTATGCACAGTATTTATCCTTGTGAGGGATAGTTTTCAATAAATGAATTAACACTATTATATGTCAACATGGTCTAGGTCCTTCAATTCAGCTCAAACACCAGATCAGTTCAAAATACTCCTAGATTAAATTTATTTCCATTTAGATACATTCTATTTCATCTGAATTTACGGTCCACTGCAGTGAATTTATTTGACCATTTAACGTCTGTTGATGAAATTTATTTTTTCACTAATTAATTTAGCACCAAATGTGCTGCTGTAATTAAATATTATTCATCATTTTATTATTCATTAAATATTCTGTTGTCCTTCTTTGATCATTAGTGCAACACTTCTATAATTAATAAATGATTTGTGGTTGATAGTGTAAATAACTAAAAACAATCTATTTGAGATTATTTATGCCAGAATGATTACAGAAATTAATTATAAAAGAAATCAGTGTAAATATCCTACTATCTTACTTTCATCAGTGTTTCAGTCAATAGGATGTAGTCACTGGATTCACTGCATCTTCTACTGGTGGTTTAGTAATTTGACATGAATATCTGTGGCACCATTGTTTGCCTGGGTTAAAAGCTCTAAAATGAACAGTGACATATTTCTTGGCAAAGTCGTTACTGCTGCAATAGCCATTTTTCAACCTGATTACGGTGTGAAATATCTCTACAGCTGGCTTTTCTATTCTTTGTGGAGAACTCAGCCGTGAATAACAGAACTGATAAAAGTTTAGTGAGTAATAGTATCTGAATATTGCTCATCTACTGGGTCTTTGGAAGCTCCTTTAGCAGCATGCCTGTACGTTATGATGTCAATATGAAAATGGAAGATAAACATGAAAACATCCATAATTTTACTTACATTTGCCTTGTGTCATTCACTTGAACTTTACAACAGCCAGGAATGAGCCTGTTCTGAAAGGTTTTACCAGTGGGTTTTCTCTTATGTGGTCTCATTTCACAGTTTGATTAGTACACTTCGAATTTTAGCATTTATTTTAGACTTTCATATTCTTGTATAATGGCTCTTTAGCGGTACATCTGTGGTTCTCTCTTTTTCTGACACATAGTTTTTCCAGGATACACAGTTTATTGCAGCACATAAGTTCTAATGATAACAAGAGAAAACAGAGTAATGATAAGGAAGCTGGTGCCTAGTTAAAAGCAAGTAAAGAAAGTAAATTATTACACTTATTTTTTAAACATAGCACAAGTCATAGCACTGAATGTGTTAAATGAACAAACTGTCATGCAGACCTCAGTTTAGGGATGGGACATGAACATTACAAAAATAATAATAAAAATCCATAAAAAATTTGCAGGTGTTTAGTGTGATATAAATTGTTGTTATTCCAGCACAGGTAAGGCTACATTTTTGGCATCTAACTTAATTTGCCCTTGCTGTGCTTCTTAGCTGCAAGTTCATCAGCCGAGAGCCACTTCTTCCTGGTGTTTCTCTCCATAGATCTAAGAACGTCTCTCAGGGAGCTGAAAATGCACTGTGAATACTGTATCTCCCTACCGCCCCCACAGCCAGCCCTAGGATCCCTATTTGCTCCTCACAGTTTTTCCTTCCTCCGAAGGCTGATACAGAAGCTCTCTTTCTTTGCTAACTCTTTGATGACTATTTTCATGTAGCTGTCTCTAACTCATTGGTTGTTTAACAGGGGCTGCTTGGAGACTCCAGTGAATAAATGTCTGAATATCAGGCTCCTCCACGCAGCTGTTAAGCATACTCTACTCTGCATTTTTTCGCTTTCTTTATAAAGGCAGCCTCCAGACCATCTTTCCATGGAACGCTCATCCTGACAGTCATACAATCCCAGTACAGGGCTGCAAAGACCTAACCATGATTTTCAACGGACACGATGTGATCCAAGTCGATTACCATATTCCACTTGGTGTCTGTGGAAGAACCATGTTCTTTTAATGATACACTAACCTCACTCTTCCTGCCTGATTGAAAAGATCAACCCTTGGGATTTCGATGGGCCAACGCTGTTGCCCTCCAAAGTTAGCCTCTCAAGGATCCCTGGCAGCCTTTCCATAACCTGATCATGTTGCCATCTACACCAGCTCTGCATTACAAACAGCATTGAAACTGGAGTCTGATATCGTTAACAGGTATAGTTAATGAAACGTAAATTGTTACTCTATACTAAAATATTATTGTTGTAGACAAGGAGGTTCTGTCGGGCCTTTGTTCAAGGTTATTCAACGTTTTAAAAGAAAATCCAAATTCTGATATTTTCTATAATTAACCAAGAAATTTCTGTTTGAATGAACTTATTATAGAATGATACTTAAAAAAAAGAAAAAAATATATCTTCATATGCCACCAACCTCCATATTTGGAGAATTGAACTGGATCTGCATTCCAGTAAAGGCTTTTGAAATGACCGGATCCCTTAAATAAAAACTTTTTTCTATTGGTTTGATTTTATGACTGCTGTACCTTCACCTGCAGAGTTGGAGGGACAGGTTCTATTCTTCTTGTGTTGACAGTGGTCTGTATTCTTTGTACTGTATACTTGCCAATGAGTCCATGACCTTTAATGCAACGTTGAATTGAATCAATGTAGGAAAAAAACTATTCCCAAGTGGTTTAAACTAGTATCAGATAATAAAAAACATGATCACATGTATCCATAATTGACTGTGTGTTTTTAATTATTTCCACCTAGCAACATACAACCACATTCCAAAAACCTGCATGTTAAAAAACTATATCCCCACTTGTCCAAAATGTATTAAAAGATTTAGGACTAAAAAATGGATATCTTTGTCAAGAAAATTAAGATAGTGTCTCTGAGGGCTTGTAGGTCTTTGGTGGAAATATATTTCTCCAGGTCCTTTGATGATCAAAGTAACAGTGGGAAAAAAACGTAAATAATAATCACAACACTTAAATTCTTACGTCTTAAAAAACACCAAAATAGCGCTGGTGTTGATTAATTTAAAACGTAATACATGCTTGGCATCCTGGAAGGAGATGACGTCGCCGCCACGGAGGGCCAGCGATCGGCTCGAGGTTATCTAGAGTCACCAAAGCGGCCGAGGCACCCTGAGGAGCACCCCACATGGGTTTTGGGTCTGATAAATGCATGCATCCTCGGAGGTCAGCGCTCGTTTGCATGTATTAGCTCTAGAATTGCCACAGTTATCCAAGTAACGGTAGAGCGATCAAAGGAACCATAACTGATTTAATGAGCCATTCGCAGTTTCACTGTACCGGCCGTGTGTACTTAGACTTGCATGGCTTAATCTTTGAGACAAGCATGTGCCACTGGCAGGATCAACCAGGTAGCCCTACTCCTCTCCAGTCCGCACCGGTGGGGACAGAGACGGCCAGTCCGCGGGCAAGAGCCCTCGGCTTCTGCGGGGTTCAGACAGCGAGGACTCGGCCATGAGGGTTTGAGAAACAGCTGTGACTTCCGGGGACACCGCCTGCCACGGCCTGGCAGAGAGGGACTTGGAACCATGCGCTCTGCGGCGGTTCATTTTTGTTTTTTTCTGCAGAAGAGAAAAAACTAATTCAGCAATCAAAGGGTGTTTCTGAATGTCAAGGAGCTTTGTTTATGAGGACACTGTCCTTCCTTGGTCAAAGAAAACGGTTTGGAACAGACTTACCTCACCTGACTGTGGCTCTGACAAAACAACATACTTTGTCAGAATAGCATATCTTAACTGGAGTTATCTAACCAATTTTAACCAACCCACAAGTTTTATTTCTAACCCTAAAGTCACAGAAGGACAAATATACTTTATTTTACATGCCTAAACCTAAAATATAAATAATTTAAGTTGATTTGAACAGATTTTAAACACCAAAGAGAAAAGTACATTTTTGTCTGCTGTGCATCAACTGAAAGTATGTCATTCTGATGGGTATTGTTGAATTAAATATTATCAAAAATAATTCAGTGCATGTTCAAAACAGAGACAAGGAACCAATTTCCAGTTCTTAACATTTATTTTTGAACAGATTAACAAATATGCGGGTTTACAGAGAAAACATGCCCTATTTTCTCTGGGACAGATTAAAGAGATCTGACGAAGAATGGTTTTCCTGTCATAACTTTTATAAACATCCAAAACCTCCCAGGATTAATCTGCTCCAATCAGAACGTTTTAAACAGTGTCTTAACAATGATTGGATGTCAAAAATTATATGTGTCCTCCTGGATCCAAGTCAAAAGTTCATTCTGAGTTTTATGGTCCTAAGCAAAACTCCCAGCTTTATGGCCTTGGTTCTGGCATCCTAAATCTACAGACATCCTGTTTTTACAGCCTGCAATAAAACTCTTTGTCTCAGAGGTCCTCAAAGGTCACACATACTCCCACCATATCCAAGGCCTCTGCTGCTGGTAAACAGTGTGTCTTTTTACCTCTGAATAATAGATGTTTAAAACATATGTAGCCCCAAAAGAATATATACAACAACTCCCTCTTTCAATCTATTTTGAAAGTAGATTGATTACTCCTCTGTACTCTCCTTCATTTTGAGAATGCAAAAAAATCAAACCCAAGAAATTTCATCAGTTTAAAACATGAAGTCCTTCATATGATACCACAACAAGACTTCCAGATTAAAATTCAAAACACAACCTGTTAAGATACCTTTTTAACCTTAACTCCCCTTACTCAAAAAATGTAAATCTGTTAATTATAAATTCACCCTCTTTTGGCATTAACCAAAAATTTTATTTTAACAATTCCCACAAACTAAATTCAAAACCCAAAAATGTATAAGAATGTCTTACATGTGAAGAGATAATTAAATCTGACTTGATACATGTTAATACTGTGGAAGAAGCTTAGAAAATCCATGAACATATACATTCTTACTATGTTATATTCTGAAATAAATCAAACTTAAAGTGGGAAGAACCCTGTGAAACAGAAAAAAATAGTTAGAAGTAACATTTTTGTTCTTTTAAAAGTTCATATCTTCTCTTCCGCACCGCTGGCATTCCGTCCAAGGCTGCTGGGAGCTGCATTCAGTAAATGTCTTTAAGGAACTGTGTTTTCCAAATGAAATCACAATCAGATGATTACAATAATAATCCCTCTTTAATGGTAAATTACTCCCATAATTGACCATTTCCCAAACACAGCCAATTCATTCAGGTGCAGGAAGATGCGATCTGATGCCATTAAGAAAACCTGGTATGGAATCAAATGATTAATTTAACATTTACGCATTGTTTCTGAATTCTTCCTTACAGCTTAAAAAACCCATAACATGTGTCATAATAGCCAGAAATATATCCCATAAGTATGCAAAAACTAACTTAGTTAGCCTGAGTTTTTCACACTTTAGCTGTCAGACCCTGTAAATTTTCCAAGTATAAATTAACAAAACTAAACCTATAAATGTAAAGTATCCAATTATCTTCAAATTCACCAAACCTGAGCATGGGAACAGAGCCATGTTTTCCCATCCAGCACCCGACAGGCCTGTCCTACTGGGGCAGCAGCTTTGTGCTCTCCCCATTTCCTCAGGTGCTTGCTGTGGATAAAGCCAAGAACGTTTGTTAATCTCAGCAAATTGTCTCCTGCATTATTGTCAAAAGGCAGTTATGACAAGACATTCCACAGATAAGCAGACCAGACATTCCATCCAGTCTCAACACAAAGCACCGAGCTTCCTTGCAGCCATTGGAGTGCGTCAACAGTGGACAAACAGCCATAACCATGTCCCATGCCCTAATTTGGCATATCAATATAATCTTATTTAGTTTTACCAAACATGTCCAGACAAGTAGATCTATGGTCTGATCACAAATACAATCAAAAGTATAGAAAAACGCAGGTTAACCTCTATCAGTCAGTCTTACCCACTCTGCAAATTCTTTCATCACCCCCATAACTTCCTTCCTGGGCAATACATTTCAGTCTCAGCAGTCTCCCAAATCCTTGAGGTGAGTAAAATATCTGAAAATTAATCAGTAAGATCAGTAGGCTCTATGTTGATGTCCTACAAAATGGTGTCTGAGAGCAAAGATAACTTTTATGACATAATGTCTATTCCTCAGATATAAACTGCATTGATACCATTCACTAATTCTTTTCTTCAAAGTTCAGTGGTCTGTTCACAAAGTAAATAGATAAATAAAATAAAATAAAATAAAAAATAAAAAAAAGGCTGGATTTTTCTGTTAGATATTGCTAAAGCACCACTAAAACATTGCAATAACAAAAATAAAGCAATAACCATCTGCAAAGGTTTGTATCCCCTTTTTTTCTGTCCCTATTATAAACAGTCTCTATGGAAAAGTGGCTCTCCTGGTTTCGCTTCACTGAGGTTGAGACGAATAGCTCATATTGAACTAAACCCCTTTGAAATTCAGACTTCACACCACTTTTCCCAGACTCTGTCCCTTTAATCAATTAATAATTTCTGCGAATATAAGTATGCTACTTACAGTGAGATAAAGATGTCCAACTAGGTTCCCCTCCAATTATAACTGTTGTTGGTGTTATCAAGGTTACCTGTGAAGCTCCTCCCATCTGAGCAATTACCAATAACGATCCAGTCTCCAACTCCCCATCATTTAAGTGTACTGGATCTCTATCAAGCTGGCTCAGACAGAAAAAAAATATCAAAATTAAAAAACATCAAATGTTTAAAACAAAATCAGAGAATCGTACTAACTGATAAACACAACATAGTTTACAAAAATAGTCTTCAGTTTGCTATACTTCAAAATCTATCCATATTTCTAAAGAAAAATCCAAGATTTAAATCACTGACAAAACAGCTTCCCTATAAATATTTCTGTGGGACTTTAAGACCGTAGTGCAAAACAGGCACGTCTCATTCCCTAATCAAATTGATGTGAAAGTAACCAGGTGGTTGCTTATTGTTAGAAATTGCCAAACCTAAAGTACTTGTTTTTTTTTTGTTTTTTTAACACAATCCAATCTAAATTCAAAGTAACTTTTGCTTATATGAGTCCTCTTTAAACAAACCCAAATGTGCTAACTTGCCCAAATATTCTGACTGTAAATAATGAAAACATTTCATACTTCAAAAACATCTGTCAGATTCTGTGAAGTGAATCAAACATAGTCAAACTGATTTGTGTAACTTAAACTCCAGTTACTCCCTCTACATGGCAGTTGACCTTTTTTCTAAAATGTTTGTAACATGTATAATACTCCAATTTCCATTAATCAATAAAACTAAAAATACAAAATCATTTCATAAACAAGCTTCAAAAGATAAAATGTCTCTAAACAAAAGTTTAAAAATTAAAACAAAACAACAAAAATCATCATTTTACAGTCAATCCCAATTACCTTCTCAGGCTTCTTTTTGTTGCTCCAATGATAAACACCAAATTGAATTGAAGCTTCTAGAAATGTCAAATAAATTACCACTGAATCATGTTTTCTTTAATTCAGCTTCTCAAATTAACATTTTCCAAAGTTCTCATTAATAAGCAGACCGCAATTAAGAAATCTGGGTCAGAATCCAAATCGATACAAATATATAAATTTTGAGAGAGAAAGAGAAAAAAATAAAAATAAGAAAAAAAATAAAGAAAATAAAATCAAAACAATCTAAATAAAATGTCAGTTACAGAGTCCCCACTAATCAAATGGTATATTATGCCATTATTCTATGATCAGAACTGTTCTAAAATGTTTTAGGACCTGTAAATTTACTCTCAGCATCAAGTAGACTAGCTAACAATCAATGAATAACATCTGAAAGATTAATCTTAAACTTTAAAACTAAAACCAATTCTTATTTGTCAACACAAAATGTGCATTCAAATATATGGTAAAAAATTATTTCAATGTAGCTGGTCCAATCACATTTTGCTTCTACACGATCAGAATAAATGAATTAGAATTTACTTCTTACTTCTAAATTAAACCATCATTTCGATCACCGCTGATATTCATTATTTGTTCTTAAATAAATCTACCAAAGACTTTAGTTGTTACTTTCAATCCTTAGACCAATTCCAAATTTATCCCCAGTCTGTTTAAAAACAAACTGATTCCTTAAAGATGACTCTGTGTTTTAATGTTTTCTTTTTTTTTTCAAACTCAAACATTCAAATCCCACTAGTTTAGAAAATATCACTATGATAAGTATTGTTTTGCATGGTAAAAACATTCAATTTGTAACGGAATTGAAATATGCTGGGTTACTCCTTGAACCCCAGTTGAAATTTGATAAATCCAATAAGCATTTAGTGTCCACAAAATCCTTAAGAATGTTCAATTGTGTAAATAATTTAACACCAGTCTCCTTTAGGTCATTCATTCAGAGACTAAGCTATATTTCTAAAGTCTATAGAGCCATCAGTAATAAGCCAAACATAATTTTAGCATAAATGATACTTATTTAAATCACAGACTCATTCTCTGTACCATTCAACACGGTGCTTATAAAAATAATTTAGACCAGTTTGTTGCCTTCCAATTAACACCGTTTGTTTTTCGTTCCATTCTTATAATTACTGCTTATAGCTTTATCTTTATTTAGGCCAACTTAATCAAATCCTGCTTAGATCAATCAAAAAGCAACAAATCCACCTAATTAAAGATTCAAAAAATGCAACTTTTATTTTTACTATACACTCCCCTCTTTTTAATTTTAAAGATGAAATCAAAAATTAAAACTTCACCAAGTCAGAATCGACTCATGAGTAACTGTTCTTAGTCATTTGCGTTTAATTGTAACATGCATAATTATCCCAATAAATGTACATGCTCTCCTCATGTGATAAATTGAGCCGTCTCAGGCAAAACCAGTTAACCAAATTCAGCATGTACTTCTTAATCTTTAATCTCCGTACCGTAACAGTTCAGTTAAATGTGAAACACCTTAAATTGCCCTTCGTAGAAAATGTGCTAAAACATTGCCGAAAGGGAGTAGCAAACAAAATTTATCTGAACAGTTATCCTGAGGCCGTTTTACATCCTAATTAACCAGAAAAATTTAACAAAATCCAAATTCGTTTAAGTCTTAACAAGGCAATCGTCTGCAGGAGTCTGTAATCACTTTCTATCCAAAATCAACTTTTAGCTTGCAACACACAGAACATGCATTTAGTTTCAACCACAAAACATATTGACACACAAAAGCAACAACCGCTAGCATAGCACAGCAGCCTACAGCCACGTGCTACCGTTAGCTCTTTGTGAAACGAAACGTAAAACAGTACAAAACGTACGGCGAAAACACTCAAGAAAATAGCAACACACACTTTAGAAAATTACTTACCGCAATACCAGGACTTTATCCGCACAATTTATACCACTTTACCAAACTTTAATTCGGCACGTACAAAACAATCCACTGTTCGTCCACGCGGACTGAAACATATGTTTCCAAAAACAGCTGTCCCGCACAGAAAACACCGAATCTACAACGTCCGTTACAGCCCAAAACCATTAACAAAAAACACAACATTATAAGCGGTGATTTTTAGACCTTATTACATTATTTTATCGCGGAGGTTTAGACCAATCTGCTACAATTTTCGTAGTCCGCTTTGAGAAATTTCCCGGCGCCGGCCTCCAGAAAACCACTCAAAAGACTCGAACAGATGGCATAAAACCGCCTATTACCACTAATTTATTTATCAAAACATATAGTCAAAGCTGTTGTATGTTAGCCGTGCTATTAAGCAGAAAATCACACAGAATTAGCTCCGCCATCTCACCACCTAGCTTTGGGCGTCCGCTCTGATGGCCTGTTGTAAATGTTCACAACTAATTCTCATAGATTTTTAATTTCAGTTATCCATCATATTTAGTTAGATATTTATTTATCTATTTTAATTTATTTATTATACTCGAGTTCATTATTTATACTATAACATTTTAACACAAACGCAACATCTCCAGCACGTCTCGCAAAGCGCCTGCGTAAAAAAAAACATCTCACACACACATACAGACACACATACACAAGCGCATGCGCCTCACACACCAGCTCGTCACCTCAAAACATCAAATACAGTACTTTTCCAATATTATTAAAAACTAACCTCAGTCGTACACACCAAAAGTCGGACCATCACTCACAACCCAATTTGCTTGGCTCAATCGCGCGTTTGGGGATACGCCGGCTTCAACAAGGTAATCCGTACATATTACGGAGGGCACACAGGCTCTACCGCAATGTTTTCCGTTTGCCAGCCCTGAAGAATCTTCAAAAGCGTCCTTTCGAAATTGAGATGCCACTTCTCAAGCCCCGATCCGCACTTTGGTCGGCCCCGATTTTGAGTCGTTGAAGGGACCGCTCCATCCGGTCCATCTGCTCCATTGTCCTGCAGAGTAACAAACTCCATCTCCCAGCAGGCACCGGTGTTTCTCTGCGGAGCGCAAAGCAGGTCGCAGTGATGCGCAGAACAGAGAGACAGACAGATGAGCAGCTTCAACTACGAGGCCCGCAACAGTTAATCTGCTCAAAACAAAAAAACATATGTAACTTGCATGACAACATTACCCAATGTTAGATTAACCAATCAACAGAATTAAAAACCACGCAACTCTGCGCAAATTGTCAATAGAGCAAATACATGTCCGTCTAAATAATTAACTTAAAAAATAACTGGATCTTGGTCCAAAACTCTGCACATGGTCGAGGTCACCATTTGTTGAATTAAATATTATCAAAAATAATTCAGTGCATGTTCAAAACAGAGACAAGGAACCAATTTCCAGTTCTTAACATTTATTTTGAACAGATTAACAAATATGCGGGTTTACAGAGAAAACATGCCCTATTTTCTCTGGGACAGATTAAAGAGATCTGACGAAGAATGGTTTCCGTGTCATAACTTTTATAAACATCCAAAACCTCCCAGGATTAATCTGCTCCAATCAGAACGTTTTAAACAGTGTCTTGACCATGATTGGATGTCAAAAATTATATGTGTCCTCCTGGATCCAAGTCAAAAGTTAATTCTGAGTTTTATGGTCCTAAGCAAAACTCCCAGCTTTATGGCCTTGGTTCTGGCATCCTAAATCTACAGACATCCTGTTTTTACAGCCTGCAATAAAACTCTTTGTCTCAGAGGTCCTCAAAGGTCACACATACTCCCACCATATCCAAGGCCTCTGCTGCTGGTAAACAGTGTGTCTTTTTACCTCTGAATAATAGATGTTTAAAACATATGTAGCCCCAAAAGAATAGATACAACAGTATGCTTTTTTGTTAGAACACCGGCTTACGTGTTCTGTTTACGTTTTAACTTTTTTTAAATTGTGTTTATGTCAGTTAAATAAAATGTGTAAGCAGTTAGTACCTGGTAGCCACCGAAGCTGCAACTACTAAGCAACTAACCAACCATATATAACTGCTTTGGATCAAAAAAATAATAATAAAAAAATAAAACACACATTTTAGATATAGGCCCGATGGCTAAAATTAGTTGACTTCCATTTAAAATGGAGATTTAACCCCGAAGTAGCTGCTGCCGGTTCCTACCGCACTGTATTCTGGGAAATGTTTGACTGACACAAGGCATCAAGGCACATCTGATGTATCCTTGGTCAGTTAGGCAAACGGCTAACAAACAGAGGACAGATTCCTTGGTAGCACATGGACATTGAAACGCGCCTTGGTGGTCCTTGATGACGTATCTCCTAGGTAACCGTGGCGGGACCAAGGCATTAAGGCGAGGTTCCTGGGCATTGAGAAACAACCAAAAGGTAGATGTAGTCCTAAATGTATTAAATAGAGATATAATTACTTTACTTGACAAAAAATGAACTCACTATTTTGAACTTTCCACTGTTAATACAGGCCACTGTGGTCACACAATCTAAAAAAACAAACACTGTTTGTTTAACCAGCACCAATGCTTTGCTGTTAAATGAAGCAGTTTTCGTCTAATTTTGTTCTTTCATTTCTTGCATTTGTGACATAAAGCATTTCCACTGCAACTAGTGTCTGACATAAGTGAATTAAACAAAATATCTAAAGCTACTGCATGACTCATTTCCCAACCAAATCAATTTTAAGCTAATTTCTTTAATAGAAAGACAGATAGAAAGCCTCAGAGCAGCGTGTTGGACTTCTTTGAATAGTTTGCAGGGATCCCTGTGGTTTTCCCTTGTTTCTGCTTTCTCTCTGTTTATGAAAAATCACATATTATCTGCCTTCTTCCTCTCTTTTCTCTCACGCTGTCAGCTCATTTTTTTTTTTTTTCTTTCCTTCAGTTTGAAGAATCAGCACGGGCAGGTTGAGTACGCCTCTGTGCGCCCTAAAGCCACACTCTGCCCTGAGGGAGGCCTGCCAGGCCACATTAGTATGAGGCCACTTGGATCATTCTGCACTGACTGTGACAGGCCCGGAGAACCTCCTCGCTCCTCATACATTAAATAGAATTATGCATCCGGGCCTCCAAAGGAAGGACCCGATCAATGGGGTGGACAGCACATGCCGACAGCTGCCAAGGAGATACTTTAGTACAGTGAGATTAATCTCTACTGCAAAACTCTGGTCTTCAAAGGGTCTGATGCCACTGAGCTCGAGCAGGCTGCTCAAAGTTATTATGGTGTTGGGGCTCCTAAACCATCTCAGGGTGGTATCTGCACAGGTAGGAGCAGAGCTGAGAGGACTATCAAACTCATAGTTTTTGAAATGAAATTATCACCATCAAAGAGGTAATATCTTTCTCTCTGTAAACCCTTCAATATTCAGACAGATTCATCTAAATCACTTCAGAGGCTTTTATTACACCTGAAAAAATTAGAAGTGGCATTTTCAGACTTCTTGTTTCTTGTTGCTGTGACTAAAGCAGAAAAGGTACGGCACATGTGTTGTGTGATTTCTTTATGAGCTGGTTAGAAGTAAATGGTTGGGGTTTTCAAGTCTTAATGGCCACTTATATGCTTTTACACTGCACTTTATACATCTACACAACTCCTCTTAGGGTAAACACTAGAGGCTTTTTTTCTGTGACTAACACAAGCAGAAAAATGCATCAGAAGCAAAGTGAGCACCATTGTCTAGCCCAAGGATACTTCAGTTTGTAGAGTGGAAAAGTTTGGGACTAACAACTCTTCCCTCCATGAACTACAGCCGGCCTTCTTTTAAAACATTTATTATCAAGTCCTTAGTGATGGTCTCTGTAAATGTGCTGTGCATCTTTGCTGGTGTACATTCATTTTTTAGTATGTCCTTAAACAGACAGGCCCCAACTTAGTCTGAAGTATCGCTTTTTAACCACAAACTGTAAGCACCACACCGGGATCTCAGAAACTCTAGCTAAAATGTTCAACCTCATATTTCACACATTTTATTCACTTCATTTCATATTGCCAAACTGTAGCAGCCACTGTAGCTAAGGTGGCATGTTTAATAATGGATTTTCAATGGAATTTTTATATTTTCTCAGATTACATCTCAGAGTTTAACAGTTTCTTGGGATTTTATGCCATCAACCCAAATGTATTGAAACATATATTTTTGTGAAGGAATACTTGTTTTCTTTTTTAATTGTCATATGTAAAGCACTGAACTGTGGTCAGCACTATACAGTACTCCTATAGCAAAACTTTTTAGAACCAACTTTCACTCTAACTACAGCTGCAGAACTCTTTGAGCGACTATGAATCTTTATTTTTATTTTTATAGCAAAATACGAACTTTAAGAAGACCCCATGCCCCAGTCTATAGTCTTCTGCTATCTCCTCCAGGGGTCCTTCAGGATTACCAAAAAATATGAAGAAAGTAGCGCCATATTTCACAAGCATCTTTCAAATTATCACTTGTGTTGTTTCCAGTCCACAATCAAATAAAGACATGAAACGAGGCGTTAAAGTTTTCCTGTCGCTATTAAGGCCCTGATGCATCTCAGAAACCAAACGTTCCTCAGCAGAAACTAATGAAGATGAAAATGTTTAAGGGATTGAGCACCGTTGTATGGTGGACCCCCAGAGTTAGGGACAACAGCTTCCCATGAACAACTAAAATGTTTTAATACTTGGGACTCTTTCTCTTATAACTGCCTATTTTAATCGACCAAACACACAATATACCTTAATAAGCATTAATATGCACACTTGAAACCATATTTGCTCTACTTCAGAAAACAATGTCGATTGTTTTTTGCTTTTGGGGGTACAGTCACTTAGTACCTTGATTGGCCGCTTTGCAAACACTAGCCAAAGGATGTGTAGTAACATTTTCCCTGGGTATTTTAGCTTCCAAAGCTGCATCTTTTTCAAATTTTTAGATATGGTCTAATCTCCAAATGAGTAGGTTTTCTGCAAATATTTCAGAGTTACACTTTCCAGGAAAATCTGTAAATACCAAACAGCCAGTAGGAAGGGGTCTACAACAGTCTTCATAGTGATTGTGCCACAAATGTAACTTTTTGTGGATCCCTCCCACACGTGCTGCAAGGTTTAAACTTATTATCTCAGTGTCTTGACTCGTATGATGTGACAAAGTGATCTATAGTTGGGAGTCTGTGGCTGTATGTTTATAGCAGTGATGCTAAAGTGTGCCGTTTTGCCGTGGTTTTAGGGTGATGTCTAGTGTCCACTATACACCTTTTTGTCTCATCATTTATTTGTGAAACATAACAACAAAAAATAATGTATTTTTCATTTTCTCTTAAATCAGGACTGTACACTACAGTGTGTTCACACAACATTACACTAAAATAGATCAAAGTTTGCAGTTGTAAGATGAAAAAAATGAAAACTGTTCTCTGGATATGACTTTTGCAAGTCACTGCAAGGTGACAATGCTTAGAAGAAACACTGTAGAGAAAAAGTCCTCCCTTAGTATTTTTCATCCTCTCCTATCTCTTCCTTATCCATATATATGCCGGAAAAAAAGCAACACAAGCAGTCTTTACTGAAAGAGTGTATCAGTAACCCTGGTAGAAAATGCTTTGGCTGACTCCTAATACAGATTTATTTTGTCTCAAATGGCAGCAAGTCTGTACACATTCAAACTAAACTGTTTGTGATGAAAAAAAATACATTAGGAAATTCATTTAATAAATATGTATTGTATTGGAGAACTTGCATTTTTTGGAAAGTTTCCTCTGATGACTTGTGTCGTTAACTGGCTCTAGAGAAATGAAGCAAACAGAGTTGAATGACGCTGACTCTGGGCTGCCACTGTTCTTGACTAAACTATCAGAGAACTGCAAAAATACATTAACTTACTGCCAGGAGAGACCATGTTTCTCTGTTTGTGTGCCTCTCTGAATTTCGTCCTTTAGAAAAAAAATTCTAAATCCATTTCATTATATAGAAAGCTCTTAATATCCTAGCTCCATCTCATTTTGAAAGACTTGATCATTCCTTATCACCCCACTGGAATGCTTTACTCTCAGAATTCATGTCTCTTTTCTAAAAGTTTTAGGACCAGAATGGGAGACTGAGCCTGAAGTTTTAAAGCCTTTTTTTTCTTCAGAATGAGCTATCTGTTTAGGTGCAGGACAAACAGACATCCACTTGAATTATTTTAACACATTTGTCTTTTGTCAAAATGCTCCTTTGAAATAGCTTTACAAAATAGTTGAGTGAAAACTCTGGTTGCATTGAATTATAAAAAGGTTGTGTTTGAGAGTAAAGGGCGGAAATGAGTAATCCTGCATGTCACAGCCCATAAACTGGTGTGAGTCTCTGTCTGTGACAGACCAGTCACACAGTGTCTCCTTCTGGTAGGCTGACCGTTTGTACAATTAATGCTTGTGTAAGCCTGTGGCTATGGTGTACTCTCTGTTATGGGCTTGCCATACTCTTCTGCTGACTGCAACAAGGTAAAAAGCAACCAAAAGCAATCAGTTATTTTATAATATTAATAAAATTAGCAAGATGTAGACAAAGTTATGAAGTAATATTGCTTCATTCAAAAATAGTTTTCTTTATATCACTAAATTATTGGGTTCTTTATCTTTAACTGATCCCCCTAAAAAACAAATACAAAAAAACCCAACAACAAATAACAGTAAATCATTTTCAGGCTGAGAGCCTGAAGTACCTCTAGTTATGTTGGGAAAAGGGTTTTCACATCAGTTACATATAGGAAAGTTGCGTTATCGATAGGTGTTAACTAATGAGTCATATTGTATGCTACAGGCAGCGTTTCATCAAATTAGTGCTTTCTGCTTCTTTAGAGAAGTTTAAAAATTACAGAAGCTATTTTTTACATGATGAACATATCTCTTCTTGGAATCAGTAAATGGTCTGTTTTGGAATAAAAGCTCTATGAACTCAAAGAGTTTAGGGAAAAGGTTTGTTTCTTTACTCATATAGCAGCTTTGAGTTTTCCCATCAAAGACAAGAGCTTGGTTACTGCTGTATGTATCTATGGTTATTCACACTGTTCCAAACACATCTGTAACATTATCTGTCTCTGACAGGACCCATAATCGATGGTGGCATGAATGATGGATGATTTATATGAATCTGCACTCCTTTAGATTTAGCACTATAAATTAAAGACTCATACCCTAACCATCAAGGCTAATAGATTAGGCAGGGTTGATCTACAACTAGATTTCACCTCTACTGAATAGAGACTGCTGCAGGCATGGAATGAAGCCTAGTGGATTTGCACATATAGAGAATAGAAGGTGAGAGGAATTGGGCTACAACAAAATATGTTCTTCTCGCCATATTTTTTTTTTGCATGTGCAACTATACACCTGTAAGAGTTATTTCAATCAATCAATCAATCAATCAATCAATCAACCAACCAATCAATCAATCAATCAATCAGTCAATCAATATAAAGCACTATTCATACAAAATTGAAACTAAAGTGCTTTACAGATTTAAAATGACCCCAAATGAACCAATATCCTTTGGGAGGGAGGAAGGAAAGGAAAGGGCAGGAGGAAACGCCATCAGGGAGCCTTCTGCACGAGCAGAAGCAGATCAACAGCAGCAGCAAAGGCACATGTTGATTTTATTCAGCTACACTTTATGTGAGCAAAGAAAAGAACATGAGAAAATAAACTGGTTGAGACTAGTTAAAATACATTTGCCTACTGTTCAACAAAGTCAAAAGAAAGCAGATGATCATCGTCATAACGCTGAGCAGGCTTTGACATTGATATAGTTAAACTTCCTACAGTACAGGTTAGTGATTGCCTCACCTGAATATTGTCAGAGAATCCTCTCTCCCGCTCCACAAACTTACCAAACTTGCCAAAACATAAAAAGTAGAATCATCACACAACCACAAAACTTCATGCCTTGAGCTGTTAAAAATACCTGACTGCTGTTACCAGATTGCATCTTACATCAATTTAATTCAGTTTATTATATATTACCAATTTACAACAGATGTCATCTCAAGGCAATTTACAAGAAAATTATTTTCAATACAATATATATATATAATTTTATTTTTATTAATGTGTGGGAGAAAGTCAGAGTAAACCAAGCACAGGGAGAACATGCAAACTCCAAGAAGAAATTGAACCTGAAACCTTCTTGCTGCAAGGCAACAGTGCTACCAACTGTGGCACTGTGCAGCTCTGATTTTGATTTGACATAATCTGAATTTAAATTGAATGCACAACTGAAAACAGATGTCTCAATCCAGCAGAATGTGAAAATCAACATGACTGGACTAAGTATGTATGCTACGTCTTGTAGCACATCTTATGTTAATGTTACATTCCTTGGTTGTTTAGGTTTTGATTTCTCTTTGTTTTTATGTACATGTTGGTTAGGGTTACAGTTTCTGTCCCTGATGCCTTGCCATATTTAGTTAGTTTCTTATGTTTATTATTATTAAGTTGTTCTTATGTCTTATTACAATATTTTACATTCAGTTTCTAAGTCCATTATTTTGTTCTGGTTTTTGTATATTTGTACTTATTCCTCCTAGGTTATTGTCAGGCTTTTTCCCTTTTAGTTTCTAGATTCTTTAAGTCCTAGTTCAGCTCATTCTGCATGATTTGGTAGAATTGTTAATAAGTCTTCCTCCCTCAGTTTTCTTCCTTTCTCCTTGCCACAGCTCTACCACCTTTCCTGTATATATAGCTACCGTACCTATGCAGATGACACTCAGCTTTACATTACCATGTCACCAGGTGACTTTGAACCTATCCAAACCCTAAGTAAATGTATTGAACACTTGCATCTAAAGAACATTTCTAGGATTAAAGGAATAATGTGGCAACCAGACCTTGAAAAACTCATCCATGCATTTCTCTTTAGTTGAATTGATTACTACAACAGTGTCCTTAGAGGTCTGCCAGGTCTATAGCTCACCCCAGTTCTAAAGTCCTTACACTGGCTCCCTGTAGCTCAGATAGTATACTTCAAAATAATTTTACTAGCTTATAAATCATTGAATAGCCTAGCATCAAAGTAGAGTGAAGAGCTACTGCCACTATATCGAACTCCTCGGACCGCTCGGTCATCTAAAAACAGTCTACTCAATATCCCTAGAATTAGAAATACGCATGGAGAAACAGCTCTCAGTTACTATGCTCCTCTAATCTGAAACAGTTCTCCAGACGACTGCAAAGATGCTGAATCACTGAGTTCTTTTAAATCAAGGCACAAACCCATCTGTTTAGAGTTGCCTTTGAGTAATGTTTTCATATATTACGTTTTGTGTGTGTTTTATGCTTTATTGCTGATTTTACTTTCATGTGATGCACCTTCAATCACCCTTTTGAAATGCATCTGAATAATATTACTAACCTACAAAATTCTTAAATCATTCATAAATGCATTTCTTTCACACATTTATGAACGATCTGGTGATGTATTAAGCCTAGTTTATGCTTCTCCGTTTTGACGGAGACGGATTGACGCAACGCCATTATCCATCAATGCAAGGGCTCTCCGTAACCTACGCAAGGACGCACGAAGTAGAGGACCAATTTTTAACTATCCGTCTGGGTGATTGGAGAGCGTATGCATCTAATTGTTCAGTTCCAGTAACAGCCAGAGATCGCTTCACCACTACAGGTATCTATAGTTGCTGCAATCAGTAGTTAATGCAACGTTTCGCCACTATATGCTTTATATTGAAAGGCTAATTTATCTACTCTGTTCTTTTGGCGATTTCCACACAAGGAGGTGTATGAAAACAGCAACAAAGGCTGCGGTTTTTGTTTCTATGTGTTTTTAGAGTATTCTATGAGCTGCACTAAGTAAAAAGCTTTTGTAGTATGCAAAATTTGATCATATGTGTTAAATGTCATGTATGATGGCATATTGAAAATCGCACGATTACAGGATGTGAAGGCTGGATAATTGGGCACCTTTTGAGGAACATCAAAGCCCTTGTATATGTTGGAAGTATGTGTGACCTTTGAGGACCTCTGAGACAAAGAGTTTTATTGTAGACTATAAAACCATAAAATTCAGGATGGACTCACAGGACAGACCTCGGATCTTGTGATGTAGGAGCAGGACAATGGTCAATACACTAACCAGCTTTTGGTTTAGGACTGTGTCAATAAAGCCTGGGAGAATTAACTTTTGACTTGATCCAGGAGAAAAGACACGTCCCTTGTGACTGCATGATTTTGGGACGGACCAATCATTGTTAACACACTGTTTAAAACATTTTGATTGGAGCAGATTAATCCTGGGAGGTTTTGGACGTTTATAAAAGTTATGACACGGAAACCATTCTTCGTCAGAAATCTTGTCTGGCCCAGAGAAACTAGGGCATCTTTCTCTGTAAACTGCAATTTGTTAGCTGCAAAGCACTGAATTAATTTTGATAATATTTAATTCAACACTTTACAGCTTAATCAAAACTTATTCTGTCGTTCGTTGCTCCTGGAGAAAGAAATGCGTTCTCAAGCCTAGAAAATAACTGAAACAGCGCCATGATACTAGGCAGAGATGCCATGAATAGTTAGCACCCCCTGCTCTCCTGGTCGAGCAATGCTGAAAAAACAATAGAGTGGAGAGGAGAAAACTGACTTCTATAAACAAAAAATGTTTGAGTGCAAATTTGCGGTCGGAGAAGCATAAACTAGGCTTTAGTAGAAAATAGCGCTATTGTGACTTTTGGCCTTTATGGCTATTCATTGTGGAGGTCAACACTTGAACACAAAAATATTGCTTCTTTGCAATGATTTAGGTATGCACTGCCCCCTATCAATTGGCAAACAACACACTGTAAGGACACAGCACAGTACTCAAATGGCCAGAACTAAAATATAAATAAATAAAACACATTCTTGCTTAGCAGCATTACCAATGAGCTGCCAAATGACAATTTCATTCCCTTTGCAGCTGGAAGAAGCACAGCTTAGAAGCTGGAGCCTTGGGTTGCCAGATGTGATTTGTTGTTATGTCATTCAGCTAAAATAGCTCCTCATTAGCACCTCTGAAACAGGTCATATGATTAATCATCACAAAAGATTCAGAATCCAATTAGAGGATGTCTGGGGGAGGAACAAATGACTCAACTTTGAAGGAAACACATCAGTGTGGAGGCCTGAATGGACTTTTTTTAGGGGCAGGTTTTGTGCCTCAGGCTGACGGATGCTGAAATGGATGGGCCATGTCTTCAGGACAGTGTGTGTTTGTCAGATCCTGGAGCCATCACTCAATATGTAGGGCGTCTTGTCACGCCAAAAACCTGGCTAGTCAGTAAATTCACAGTTTATTGTTGACATCAAACACTTGGCTGATTTTTTTTCCCCAGCTATATACTATCAGGCACTTAAAGGGGAAGGGAGAAAAAGAAAAAGAAAAAATAAAGACCGGGTCTCTGTCTTTGCATTTTTAAGTGTTTTCCTGCAAATCCATTTCTCTGAGAATGACTAATTTAGCAGCAAATGTGTCCTCGCTCTGCAGCCTAGCCTGAAGTTTTAATCCCCACATTTGCATGGCTAAACATAGATCAGCCTCCTCACATCCGCACTGGATATCGACTCGAGGAATATAAATGCTTGTTTTGACTGCACATTGAAAATGCTAATTAAACATTCATGAGCTCGCTCCTGCTCTGTCTCTGCAGCAGCCTCTTAAACTATACCTGTGTGTGATGATGCCAGACAGTATATGTGCTACTTCTAGAAGTTGGATGATTCATCTCTGCTTTCTTTTTGCTACCCTTGTTAAAGGAACAGCACACTCTCTGTTCAAAAGACTGATTCAATTCCTTGCAAATGGACTTCCCCAACAGTTTCTTTGCTGAGCTTAAGGGAAGCGCTTACAGACGTGGAACGGATGCAGCAGCCGCTGACTTGCCAGCTGATAGGATGGCTTTATCACACGCTGTTTGCCTTGCACTGTTGAGCTGGGGTGCTCTGTCAACCTGCTATTTGCACACTCAGTAAAATTAGACTTAAAATAAGAAGCAGTAACATACATAATAAGGAAATCAGCTTTAGTTTCATGGTGCTGTGCTGTGTTCAGTGAAAATATGTTGACTCACTTTTAATTAGCCTCAAATAAAGCTGTGTTTGTGTCAGTATGTTGTGTGACCAGTTGTAGCAGCAGACCCAGAACATGCCTCAGCAGCTGTTCCATCCTCCTGTTGGTCCAATCAAACAGAGCCTATCTGCCTGTCAGAAAAAATAACCACTGTCTCTTGTTAAAATGTCAAGGTTTTCTGGATAATATTGCCAAAAAACATGGCTGGTTGATTTCAAGGATGGTAGCTGTTGTATTGTTTCAAATTTGCCACAAAATTTAAGTTTTGTTTTTTTGTGTGTTATAAATATTATGACTTACATTTGATTGTCTAATGATTTTAAAAGATAGTGTGATTCATGAAACCTTAATTTTATAAATTGAAAACTGATTTATTCTACATGATTAGTTTCTTTGAAAGATTTTGACTCATTCTTTTTTTCTATTTAAGTTGGGTTTTGTTGTTCTCAAACATATTGCTAAATTTTACATATATCTAACCAAAGAAAACTAAGGTTGAACTGATCGGTTTACAGTTATGATAAGTAACATGATAAATGATGAATCATTTTATGGACAAAGGGCACTTGGCAAAGTAGGTGTTTGATTGATTATGTGTGTTCATTTTATGAAGAAAGTCCCAGCCCAGAGCCCCATTTTTTCTCTTAGTAATACTGTGTTGCTGCCACTTTCTTTTTCTGTCAAAACAGCTTTGGGCTGTTAAAGCATGGATTCAGCCAGACCTCTGGAAGTGTGTAATGGTATCTGACACAAAGATGTCAGCAGCAGATCCTTTAAGCCCTGCAAGATGCAGGGTGGAGCCTCAACTTCTCTATCCAGTCCATCCCACAGATGCTCAGTTGTATTATATCTGAGAAATTTGAAGGCCACATCAACACCTTAAGCTCCTTGTTTTGAACTGTTACCTTTCTATCTTCATGTACACTACTTTCTCCTGCACACTTTCAAGGGTATGCTTGATTTTATTATGTAGACGGTTAAAAATCCTTTGTCTAGACTAAATAAAACCTTTTTCTCAAAGCACTATGCTAGCCTGTAATTGTGATTGTTTTCTGACATCCTTATCTGTAGTTTTGTTAATATAAATCATCTGAATTTTTAGGAATTTTAGGATTTTGTTTTGTCTGGTAAGAGAGTAACGTACTGTCTTACCAGACAAAACAAAATCCTAAAATTTACCACTTCCATGTCCCTTCCCATATTCAGAATTATGGAATAGCACCATTAAAGGTGGCAGTATGCTTATAATTTTGTTCTGATTTTATATTTTCAAAAATATTATTTTCCCTTTTTCTGAAAAAAACCAAAAACTTTTTGGGACAGCTATTGTCAACGGTTCTGAAACCTGCACTGCTGAATGCATTTTTACTTTACTGGACATTTTTCATTATGCATGACCGCAGTAACAAGATGGTTTATAACTAGGAGTTGCTGATTTAATTTCACAAAAGCTCAAATACTACCTCAAGTGCAGCCATAAACCCTAGATGAGTTGAAAAGGAAATGCTGTAGATCCAGAAGAGGAGCAAGAAGGAGAGAGAAAAAGAGGAAGTTCAAACCATCCATCAGCTTCCGCTTATCCGGGGTCGGGTTGTGGGGGCAGTAGCCTAAGCAAAGAGACCCAGACTTCCCTCTCCCCGGCTACTTGGGCCAGCTCCTCGGGATGAATCCTGAGGCGTTCCCAGGCCAGCTGGGAGACATAATCCCTCCAGCGAGTCCTGGGTCTTCCCCTGGGCCTCCTCCCACTGGGATGTGCCCAGAACACCTCACCAGGGAGGCGTCCAGGAGGCATCCTGACCAGATGCCCGAGCCACCTCAACTGGCTCCTCTCGATGTGGAGGAGCGACGGCTCTACTCCGAGCCCCCTCCGGATCACCAAGCTTCTCATCCTATCTCTAATGGAGAGCCCAGCCACCATATGGAGGAAACTCATTTCAGCCGCCTGTATCCATGATCTCGTTCTTTCGGTTACTACCCAGCGTTCGAGACCATAGATGAGGGTAGGAATGTAGATCGACCGGTAAATCGAGAGCTTTGCCTTTCGGCTCAGCTCTCTCTTCACCATGACAGACCGGTACAGCGCCCGCATAACTGCAGATGCCTTACCAATCCGTCTATTGATCTCCCGCTCCATTTTTCCCTCATTCGTGAACAAGACCCCCAGATACCTAAACTCCTCCACTTGAGGAAGGACCTCATCCCCGACCCGGAAAAGGCACTCTACCCTTTTCCGGCCCAAGGAAAGGCTTCATCCCAGCCGCTTCACACTCAGCTGCGAACCGCTACAACGAGAGCTGTAGATCACGTTCGGATGAAGCCAACAAGACCACATCATCTGCGAAAAGCAGAGACCCAATCCTGAGGTCACCAAAACGTATCCCCTCCACACCTTGGCTGCGCCAAGAAATCCTGTCCATAAACGTTATGAACAGGATCGGTGACAAAGGGCAACCTTGGCGGAGTCCAACTCTCACCGGATACGAGTCCGACTTACTGCCGGCAATGCGAACCAAACTCTGACACCGGTCATACAGGGACCTAACAGCCCGTATCAAAGGGCCTGGTACCCCATACTCCCGGAGTACCCCTCACAGGTCACCCCGAGGGACATGGTCGAATGCCTTCTCCAAGTCCACAAAGCACATGTAGACCGGTTGGGCGAACTCCCACGCACCCTCCAGGACCCTGCCGATGGTGTAGAGCTGGTCCAGTGTTCTACGGCCAGGACGAAAACCGCATTGTTCCTCCTGAATCCGAGGTTTGACTATCCGTCATCCGGCCGAATCTCATTCACCCCCGGAGCCTTGCCACCGAGGAGCTTTTTAACAACCTTGTTGACTTCAGCACCAGAGATTGGAGAGCCCGTCCCAGAGTCCCCATACTCTGGTTCCAAACAGGAATTTGTCGGAGGGATTGAGGAGGTCTTCGAAGTATTCCATCCACCAACCCAAAACGTCCCGCGTTGAGGTCAGCAGCACACCGCCCCCACTGTAAACAGTGTTGGTGGCAGACCGCTTCCCTTCTAACAGTCCTGGCTCGATGTTCAGAGGCAGAGTAAGGGGGACATTCTGACCCCCATAGGCACAGCTCACTTTTTAGAGGAACAAGATGATGTATGCAAAAGCATCAGGGGGCTCAGCGTGACCCCAACATCACTCTGTTGGACGGATAGACTAAGGGTCCCACTGACCCCACAAGGATGGTGCATGGTGAAAGCTGCAAATAGCAATCGGAGGAATGCTCTTCGACTCATTTGAATTCACTTAATGAAATATTCTTTATAACTCTAAAAGTATAACTGCAAGAACAGCCAATAAGGTTCAAAAGGATCATCATGAAAACTAAGATAGTTAGAAAGTAAAAAAAAAATACCTAGCATGGAATCTCTTTGAGTTGGTATGCTGAACAGTTGCATTATAGCAAGATGGTTAGCGAAAAAATGTTGTTTGAAATATTTTTTACATGTTCTCCCTGTTCTTGCATCGGTTATAGTTTTTTAGTCTCTAAAGTCTCGTGTGTGTGTGAGGGTGAGTGCTTGTTTTTTTTGTCCTGTGGTGAATGTCTGATGTTACCAGCCCCCAAAAGTCCTCAAGTATAAAAGAAATGGATAAAACTCTTAATTTTTCCAAAAATATTCATTTAAAAAATCAATTAGGTTTCTCCTCCTGTTGAGACACATTTAAATCAAATACAGATGAGGACAAAATTGTTGGTACCCTTCATTAAATAAAAGAAAAACTCATAATGGTCACAGAAATAACTTTAATCTGACAAAAGTAATAATAAATAAAAATTATATAAATGTTGACCAATGAAAGTCAGACATTGCTTTTCATCCATGCTTCAACAGAATTATTTAAAAAATAAATGCATGAAACAGGCCTGGACAAAAATGATGGTACCCCTAGAAAAGAATGAAAATAATGTGACCAAAGGGACATGTTAATCCAAGGTATGTCCACTAATCAGCATCCTAGGTGTCTACAATCCTGTAATCACTCAGTGGGCCTATATATAGGACTCCAGGTAGTCACTGTGTTGTTTGGTGACGTGGTGTGTACCACACTCAATATAAACCAGAGGAAGCAAAGGAAAGAGTTGTCTCAGGAGATGAGAAAGAAAATCATAGACAAGCATGTTAACTGTAAAGGCTATAAGACCATCTCCAAGCAGCTAGATGTTTCTGTGACTACAGCTGCACATGTCATTCAGTAATGTACGATCCATGGGACTGTAGCCAACCTCCCTGGACGTGGCTGCAGGAGGAAAATTGATGACAGATCAAAGAGACGGATAATCCAAATGGTAACAAAAGAGCCTAGAAAGACTTCAAAATAGATCCAAGCTGAACTTTATGCTCAAGGAACATCAGTGTTAGATCGGAACATCCTTCGCTGTTTGAGCCAGAGGACAAATCATTAAAAAAAACAGACTGGAGTATGTCAAACTACATGTTGGCGAGCCACAAAGCTTCTGGGAGAATGTCCTGTGGACAGATGAGACAAAATTTTAACTTTTTGCCAAGGCACATCAGCTCTATGTTCACAGACGGAAAAATGAAGCATATCTAGGAAAAACACGGTCCCTACTGTGAAACATGGGGGAGGCTCGGTTATGTTCTGGGGCTGATTTGCTGCATCTGACACAGGGTGTCTTGAATCTGCGCAGGGTACAATGAAATCTCAAGACTATCAGGGGATTCTAGAGAGAAATGTGCTGGCCAGTGTCAGAAAGCATGGTCTCAGTCGCAGGTCACGGGTCTTACAACAGGAAAATGACCCAAAACACACAGCTAAAAACACCCAAGAAGGGCTAAGAGGTAAACACTGGCCTTCTATGAGCCCTGATCTCAATCCTATTGAGCATCTTTGGAAGGAGCTGAAACGTGCTGTCTGGAAAAGGCGCCCTTCAAACCGGAAACAACTAGAACAGTTTGCTCATGAGGAGTGGGCCAAAATACCTGCTGAGAGGTGCAGAAGTCTCATTGACAGTTACAGGAATCATTTGATTGCAGTGATTGCATCAAAAGGTTGTGCAACCAAATATTAAGTTGTGGGTACCATCATTTTTGTCCAGGCCTGTTTCTTGCATTTATTTTTTAAATAATTCCGTTGAAGCATTGATGAAAAGCAATGTCTGACTTTCATTGGTCAACATTTATATAATTTTTTTTTATTATTACTTTTGTCAGATTAAAGTTATTTCTGTGACCATTATGAGTTTTTCTTTGATTTAATGAAGGGTACCAACAATTTTGTCCACGTCTGTAACTGTTAAACATCCAATAGCCAATTTCTTCATACTATCATCACAATATTATGCATCAAAGGTGTTCATGAAATATGGTGGTATGTGACCTAAAAAAATAGCACTTTAGCATCTCTACGCATCTAACATTGCAACATCTGTAATGTAAAATTAAGCTAACACAGGCTGTTCTATAGCATATCGTCAGACAATTTATGCATCACATGTATGCCACTGAAAGGAAGTTTATGTTAATTTGTTGTAATAATAATGACATAAGTGTTTAATTTGACTTTATAGGGCAGCTGTAGCTCAGTGGTAGAGTTGTCGACCTATGACCCACAAATTTGGGTTCTATTCGTGCTCCTTCCTGCTACATGTTTTTGTGTCCTTGGGCAAGGCACTTCACCTACCTTGCTGTTGGCCAGAGGGTCAACAGCAAGGTAGGTGGCACAGTGCCCCAAAATGACAGCCTCACTTCTGCCAGCCTGCCCAAGGGCAGCTGTGGCTACAACCATAGCTTGCTTTCACCAGTGAGTGAATGTGAGAGTAAACGAAGAATGGAATTGTAAAGCGATTTGAGGGTCTCAAAAAGCGCTGCTTAAATCCAGTCCATTATATTTTTTAATCTTAAAATACTCTATGCAGGGGCTCTGTCTATGCTAATGAAAATGTACTCACCTCAGAAGGAAGAATGCTTGAAGTGGTTAACAAGGTAGCAGATATTGCTTTGAATAAAATGCAATTTAAATATCAACATAAAGAAACATTCAGATAAGTTACGGTGTTTTGTATAAAATCACTGTAACTTAAAAAGTTTATATAAAAAAGGCTACCACACAGATTGGATTGTCAAATAATATAATTTCTGAGAAACCAACTTAATCTTGCAGAAAGTGCTGTTGAGGTTAAAGAAACAATTATTTAGCCAGCCGAATTATTAAAATTATAAAAAAAGTATTTGGAAATAAAAAAGGTTGAAGTCTAGTTAAAGAAAAATGATACTTTCAGGTACTTTTTTTACACTAAACCAAACTGCTTTGTCCTCTATATCATCACTTTATTTTCCCTTTTGAATGAACAGAGATTGACTTCAGGACTGCCCAGATCCGCCTCTTCCCATCTATTGCTATCTCCAGGGCACAGTCTGCTTTTCTCATCGCACCAGTCTCCCTCATCTCTTGCTCACGCAGAACTTTTGATTACCTTCCCTCAGTCCAGTGGCTCTGAATAGGCAAGCATCAGGTCAGGGGTCCAGCTAACAACAGAGACAGCACGGAGGAAATGGATCGACGAAGAGAGCTCCCTCCAGGTTCTTTGTCTGCCACAGGTGACTTGTTTTCTTTCAACTGATGAAAGATTATTTCTTCTTCTGTAGCTCTATTCCAACCCGGCAGGAGAAGATCAAAGAGACAAAGGCGGCAGAGAAAATGAAACTAGCACACCAAGTTAACCTGCTGTACGTTTGGTACATTGTCCTTACAAGGCATTTTAGGGTTATAAATATAATGTATTTTCTACTGTATTATCAATGACAACAACAGATTATTGTATTTTAGCCATTCCTTACAACTATCTTTCCAGATAAAAAAAAATATTAGGATATAGATGTAGGATATAATTTAACCCCAATTTTAAATTAAAGGAGATTAAAGATGGTCAAAACATGGTCAAAAAAATGGCTTTGGTCTTCCAATCTAGTAAACTTTGTTTCTTTTCTTATGTGTCTATGTGTGTCTATTTTAAAATTATAAAATAAGTATTTGAATTGGCAGTGTCAATATGAAGAAAAGAGGAGTATGAGAGAAATATCTGTGGAAATTGGAGGTGGTTTTATGAATGGTGCCCTGAGAAAGCCCTTCATTCTGTATCACCGTTTTGTGTTCTGATGAACAAAAAGAAAAAGTTTTATTAATTTGAAATAGTGTTTTGAGGAATTTCTGTGCAGTTGAATCTTAAACACGATCCAGATTTCTTAGAAAGGAAAAAACAACCCTTTAATTGCTGCATAATTGAAGGCATAAAATTACCAATTTTTGTGTCACCCTGAGTGTAAAATAATATGGATACACTATGGAGAAAAATTAGGCCATTTCTGATTGAATAGCTTTGTTTAAAGGACATTACAACATAATGTTCATGTCCTTTGTAGACACTCTAAACATTAAATAAAACAAATCCCAAAACCACAGTTTCTTTCATAAAGCTAAAATGTATTCATGCACAGAAAATAATGATCACACAATAATAATTCTGTTCAATTTAAATGTATCTCATGTTCAGTTCAGTTCAATATAATAATAAAATAAAATTAAATAAAGAGGAAAATAACTCGCTAATCCAATCCAGTGAAATAATGCAAAACACAACATAGGAAGAAAATTTCCCTACATGCTTTTTTAAATCAATCAACGAGCGGAATCCCAAACCTAAAGTGCACCAGTGGCATAGCCAGGGATAGCTTTTCAGGTGGGCCTCACAAAAAATGACAGGGCATGTACATATTATTGAAATTAGGTTTAATTATAATGTTTGCTTCAACAGATAAGTGTCTGTAACCAACAGAAACTTTTAAACAGAAACAGCTCAGAACAAAGAACAAAGTGGACTACACCTACACTTTGAAATGTAAACATAACAATATGGCCATCGTTAGATACCTAATGCTTTGAATTCTTCTTTGATTTCCTGAAGGGCTAATATCAAGGCAGCGTACTCTGTAGCATGGATAATTTTAAAAGCTGTTAATCATGTTGCCTCATCGTGTCATTTTTGCTAACCAGAAGTAACACTAGAAAGGGCAGGATCATTAAGGCTCTGTGTGTTCAGTGATGGAAAATGTAGAAGCAATGTATTTCAATGAAAACTCACAAAACAGTTTTTTAATTTATGTAAATGTGTTTTTATCACGTTTATTTGTTTTTAAAGGTCTCATTAACTGTTTTTTTTATACATTTTTCCATGTTATCTGGTATAAAAGAATGCCATCAATGTCTGTTTGTGTGAAAACATTCTTCCACTCACTATTTTCTTAATGTACTGTATTTCAATTCAGTGGTTCAGTGGATGGGGAGAAACAACATGATTTGGGGGCTTGCTCATTAAGATTTTAAGGACATGTAAGTTTCTATCCTCTGACTGGCTAACTGCAACACAACTCTTACACTATCTCAGTTTACTTAAATCAGAAACGTGTAATGTGAAACCAAAATCATGCCAATATTTAGCATTAGATGGAGTTAACTACCCAGTTTAGGCTGCATTCCCAAACAATTTCGATCGATTTCAATAAAAAATCGAGAATGGGACACCCCTAATATATATAGATATATATATATATATATATATATATATATATATATATATATATATATATAGATAGATAGATAGATAGATAGATAGATAGATAGATGGATAGAGTTGTGGGTAAAAATATGCTTCTCACTGATGGCCCAGACAATATTGAGATAACATATCTTGACAATCAAGTGCTTCAGCCCAGACAAAAGCCAATTCAGGCCACAGCCAAAGTCTGATTATCTCCTTCATTCACCATTTGCATTGTCATTAGAAGTTTTTCTGTTGTATTTCTCCGTGTGATTCATCCAGACTCCTTCCTTTATCTGAAATTTGCAGTCAAAACTTGTATTTTAAAGCCATCTAATCCGTCTCTCTCAAATACAACACCCACAATCCATGAGCAAAACGCCTGACATGCTGCATCTGTGTTTGATGTGAGATTGCATGTCAGCAGTCATGTGTTTTCCTTGGTCCTCAACTGCTCAATGAAAGATGGGTGATTTCTTTTAAATCTGTAAATCTTCTAAAGGATTTATTGGTTCTTTATGAAAACCCTCAGCAAAAGCCTAGACATCATTCAAACTAGCTCTCTCACTTATCTGTATGACGTTAAACAGTATCAAGACCTACTTTGGTTTCCTTCTGCTCTCATATGTTTTATACATTTAGTTTTTTTATTGGATCTAAAAGGTGCTCTGATGAGTCCATTGTGTACACTATATCCTCCATTTGTAACATGGAGGTCTCCCTGTGGTTTTAACGTCCTCCAACAGAAAAAAATTTTCAATCAAATTATATTAAAAAAAAGATCAGTGTCATTCTGCTGCTGGTAAAAGCTGTCATAAAAATAAAAAAAAGTTGTGATAAAATTCATTTGCCTCAGTTTATATCGTGTCATTGTCCAAATGCTAACTGGCTGCAGGCGACACATGAGGTTGCACACTGTGATTAGAATCACAGAAACACTGGTTATTTTCATATTTTGCAGACAGAGTCCCGCCGGTTCGACCTTTTGGCTGTTTTCATGGGACTTCCCAGCTTCTGATCAATACAACTGTTGCCCTGCTGAGGATTGGGCTCAATGCTCAGAATGCTTTATTTGTGTCACAGTTACTTCTGCTGTCACTGAGGCACCATCGTCGGAGATGAAAGACTGAGCCTAATCGTTCCATTTATTGTGTGAAATTTGAAATTTTTTCTCCTTCACAAAAATAAACATACCAAAGACAAGCCATGTGTTATAACATTTGAACATTCTGCAAAATGTTGGCATGAATCTATTCATTTATTTTAAATTAAGATGATTTTAGATGCAGCTTCCTGTTCTGTATTTGTTTTGAGCTTGGAAATATATTAATAATAAATACAACATATTTGGTAGCCACCAATTGTCCAATTATTTTCCCACAAATAGACGAGACAGTGCTGTAATTTTCATCATAGGTAAACTTAAATTGTTTAAAGGGGCTATATCATGCAAAATCAATTTTTTGGGAGTTTTCAACCATCTGGTAATGCAATTTCCACATAAAAAACCCTGCCAGAGTGGTTTTTGGCTTAATTCACGCATGTCTGAGTAATCCTCCTGAATTCTGGTCTCTGAGCAGCTGCCCCTCCCTATCCTAGAAATCGGCTGAGTGTTCAATTACTGACATCACTGGTTGAAAGTTGAGAGGTAGAGGTGTCTGCACCGCCTCTGCAGGCAGAGTGGCTTACCCATGGTAGATTTTCAAACACTCCCTCCTCCTTCTCACAGTTCATGGCAGCTTTGGTTTTTGGCAGCTTAAAACACGTTCTTTTTCGGATTTTTTACTTTCTCTGTGAAAAAGCCTGTTTGGCTGCATGGATTACAGGATTTTACTCTACATTCCTAAAGAACAGCTGCTGGATCAAAGAACAAAGACGCCTGATGGACAGAGAATTAAGTGGCAACATGCTAATGCTAATGTGGGTTAGCCATTTATCAAGCTGCTTATGTGAACTTATACCAGCGTTGTGTGGTTAATTAATTGATCTGTAGCATCTCAGAATGTTCAGTAAATGGGTGCAAACAACACCCACTTCTTTTTTATGTACTGGGCTGGAAAGATTTGCTTAGTAGATGTGTTGGTTTGGGCTCTGTCTAAAGCCTGAAGTTTTAGCAACTGAGATAGGCTTTATTGACTCAGTCTTTTACAAAAAAATAAAATAAAATAAACCAAATGTCTGAGTCCTTAATATAACAGAGTTTCATTGTGGTGCTTTGTGATTTCCAAATTAATGTGAGAATACTGTTTGTGATGAAGCTTAGCACTGTTTGTTTCAGTGTGATCTCCTCCCGGCTCTGAAGCGCAGTAGAGCTGGGGAGCATAGTGTAGCGAGGGGTGCAGAAGTTGTCTAACATTAACTACAGGGTACAAGTTAAATTTCACGACAAATTAAAAATGTATAACATCAATGGTAACATTTTATCATATATATGTCTCTCCCAGAAGTTGAAAGCTTTAAAATAGCATGATACAGTCCCTTTAAGTGGGATAACTTACACAATTGGTGGCTGCCAAATTCTTTATTTTTGCCCCACTGTATATGGTTCTCAAAAAATTACAAAAAAATAAAAAAATCTACACACAACTGAAAGTCTCTTGTTCATATGCACTTGCTTAATTTAATCTAATATTCCTAAATAAATAAAAAAACTCAACAAACATGTACAAGATGCTCCAGTCACATAAAACCCTTTTAGTGGAATAAAAACAAGTCATCACATCCCCCTGAACCATTCTCTTAAAGAAAATCAGTAAGAGGCTAAAGGATGACAAAAAAACCAACTAATCAGGCTGCAATATAATAGCTAAGATCAAAGCATATTAATGCATAAGAAAGATTATGAAGCTAGTGAAGTGTAAAAGAAGACAGTGAAACTCCAGACCTAAATCCAATTGGGAATCGTTTTGGAAACACTTCAAAATTAACCTGCACCGAGAATATACATCCAATCTACCTGACCTTGTGTTATTTGCATAGAAGAATAAAAAAAAAATCACAGTAACTGATTGTGACAACCCAGAAGTCTTTAACTGAAGCAAATGTTTCCCTGTGGTGAGTGTTTTGTCAGGATAGATCACAAATAGACAAAATAGATTTATTTTTGAAAGAAATTAAAACACACCTGCATTCTGAAAGGTGTCATTTTAAGTACCCTTCAATTGCTGTCACTTCAGACCTCAGACCTCAACCCGATCGAGATGATTTGGGGTGAGCTGAATCACAGAGTGAAGGCAAAGAGGCTAACAAGTAATAAGCATCTTTGGGAACTCCTTCAAGACTGTTGGAAAACCATTTCGGGTGACTACCTGTTGAAGCTCAAGAGAATGCAAAGCTGTAATCAGAGCAAAGGGCGGCTACTTTGAGGAATGTAAAATATAACACATGTATTCAGTTATTTCACCCTTTTTGCTTATTTACATACAGTAATTCCATACATTATGTGTTCATTTATAGTTTTGATGCCCTTAATTGAGAATCTACAATGTAGTAATGAAAAGAAAGGAAACTCATTGAATGAGAAGGTGTCCAAACTTTTGGTCCGTACTGTATATATATATATATATATAAATAAATGAAAAAAAGTGTAAAAGTTCAAGACGTATACATACTTTTACATGGCACTATAACTTTACAGATTAATGAGGTGCGTGTCCATTTGGACCTTAGAAGAAAAAAAAACTTTGCATACTATTTTTAACTTTTTTTGAAAATAAATAGTTTTTTTGGATATAGTAGATGATTTTGATGCTGAAAGAGATTGCAGTTTTATCTAAAAAAAACATAAATTCTGTAGAATTCAATGCCCACTAGCTTGTTCAGGCAGTTTAATGAGCTGTGGTGCTTCGTCGCATGTGTTTTTTTCTCATACTCAGCTGCATATATCAAGCATACCCAAATGTATATCTGTATTTGAGCTGAAAAAACAAGCATCTTTATTCTGCATTTCATGTTCTCTCCCGTCGTCCCACTGCTGATGCTTCTCTGTTCTTCTGCTTGATTCTCCTCAGCCCCTCCACCACCCCTCTGGGACTCCAAGGTCAGAGACCCTCTCCTCACTTTCTGACATGTGCATGACATGTTCAGGGTGTACAGATGTACTCATCACTCCTTGACATGTTGAACAGTATGACAGGACAGTGATGAGACTGGGACCAGGATGCCCACTTATCGTATATTGGCACAAAGAGATGTTTTTAGAAGCATGAGTTGTCTGCCCGACTGAAATAGAATAAATACAACAGGGATAGGGTCAGTTTTAGAATAATTTAATTAATTAAGAGATCAAAGCTATGGAAACAAACCTGGCGATGTGTAAAAAAAAAAGGCTTTTCCTTGTTGTTAAACTATAAAATGAATGTGATTAACTTTAATTTTGGGGGAGCTGTGATATATAGTACAACAGCCTAACCCAGGCTTGACTACTGACAGATCCAGAGAAGAAATAAATCCCTTAAATAGAACTTGTCTAAATTACAAAGTAGGCCAAAATGTCTTACAAGGCAAGTCATCATTCCCTGGAAAAAAAGAAATCATAAACAGATGAGAACCATGCTCTGTGACATCTATCTGTCAAGAAAAAGTTACACATGTATTTCAAAGGCTTTAAGGTTTCACAAATGTAGAACCCCCCCCACAAAACTCTGTTGTACAATTCTAAGAGTGGCCATCGAGAATCCCCCAAAAAGATGGCCAGCATAACTCACAAAAAACCCAACAACATCTAAAGCATTGCAGGCCTAATTTTCCTTATTTTAGGTCAGTGTTCGTGAGTCAACAAAAAGAAAGAAACATTTTGGTGCTTTACTCTTGCTTTAAGTTAACACATCTTTTAAAGAATGTCAGTCAAACAAGGTGGTGGTAATCCAATGATCTGGGAATGCTTTGCTGCTTCAGGAACAGGATAACTTTGTTTAATCGATAGAACCATTAGTTTGACTTCCTATAAGAGAATCCTCAAAGAGAATGTCTGGTCATCAGTTCGTTACCTTAAGCAGAAGCCAACATGGGTTACCCAGCAAGACAATAATCTGAAGCAAACCTGCCAGTCTGGGGATCTGAAACATTTAGACAAGATAAATAAGAAAGATTAAAAAAACGAAAAACAGCACATCTGTAAGGAGTAACACGCCCTCCAATTTAAACAACCATATAGGTTGACTGTGACAGCTCCAAAAAAACGAATGAGAATTGAGAGCAGGCATGCTGCGCAGGTTTACCCGACCGTGCAGGTACAAATGTTAAACAGATAGATTACATTAGGTTTAGGAACTGGTTCCCTAATACTACAATTAGGAAAACAGTTTGGTTGTGGTTACATAATGCTTCTCGAATGTTAGGATTAAAAAATTACTTAAGGTCAGGAAATTATTCACAAATGTTAATGTTAGTAAGAAATCAACCGGTCAGCCAATCAGAAATGACAAAGGCGGGTATATAACACGTAACACCGACATTAACACAAGGGCTTGAGGGCGGTCAGGTAAGGAGGCAACCGCTTTTTTCACAGCATGGTATATAGCCATTAACCAGAACAAAATTTAAGGCATCCGTCTTCCAAGAAATACTCTAAGCGGCAGTGTAAATTTTGTTGCAAGGACATCAGGTTTCAAAGGTATTCATAAAGGTCTCATCAGAGGCAGCTGGTTCGAACATTAATTACCAATCAGTTGATCCAAGCAGTTTGCAGGTGTTATGACCATCTTATCTGCTTTATGTCATCCGCTGCCTCTCCCTCATCGTACTCATCGAATGTTGTTTAATTACCACCCAACTGTAAAGACTCAATGAACTATTAAATAACTTAATGATTTTGGCACTTTCCACCAAGGAGCTAGTATCCAGTGAGGCGCCTCCCTGCATATTTTATTTCCTGCTGGCAGAGGAGTGTCTGCTTTCTTCCATTGTACTCACACCTCACACAGTAATGAACTGCAGAGGCCATTCAGTTTGCCAAAAATCACAAACACTATGTGTGTAACTCCTATCCAAGACGAGCTCTTCAAGTGACTTTTAAAGCAAATTAAATATTTTCATTGTCATTTATCTAAGCAGTGTCTCAATCCACTAAACTTCTGATACAATGACACCTTCATCCCAGTCCAGATGTGCTTTATCCCCACACTTAATCACAACGTCTGGAACGTTATAATAACAGCTACTGTCAAGCCTGCTATGTCTACATTTAATCAGCAGAAACTGCAGCTTAGCATTTGCGAGCGTTACAACCTTCTCTCTCAAACAGCTTAAGTGGAGAAGTGAACGTTGTAGATTATTAAAGGCGGCTAAAAGGCAGCTGTAAATCAGCCTCTACGGAAGGATGTCAGCCCAATCTACACGGTGGCCAAAAGGGAGCTTTCATCTCTCTAAAGACTCTTTTAGTGCTTATCGGCCCAGATCTCAGAGAGTTCAAGGCGCATGGTATATAGCTCACTGCCTGTCCTGCCTTCCTGCATTACAACTAACTGTCATTCAATGCAAACACAGGAACAAGTCTCCATAAATCATTCATACGACTTACTGAGGTGTGTGGGCAGATGCACAAAGGTATTAAAGCACTACTCTGTATCTTCCTAGGCAATTAAACACAATAATCTAAACTTCTTTGGTTGAAGTTGCACTACCTATGTAGATATCTTAAATATATATATACTTTTATATTTTTAGAGGACTGAATACTTAAAGGGTAAATTGTGTACTTTTACCTTTTGTTTTTTTTCCCACCATTTTATAAATAAACTACTAAAACAAGGCCAGTTATTAAATAGGAGGCCCTAAAAGACCCCTACAGACCAATCATCAAAATATCAGTAGAAGCATGGAAAACACAGATAAAAAATTATAACAAGAGTTTTTTTAGGCCAAGGTGGCATTTATTTGACAGGACAAATTTTGAAGGGAGAGAGAAGAGGGGAAAGACCTGTGGCAGAGGTCAATCAGGACGGGACTCAAACTGGGGTAGGCAGTGTTGTGGAATGAGGCCTCTGCACATGGGGCATCCGCTCTAACCACTACACCACGCAACAAGCAGATTTTTAAAATGTTCTTATTACTTGAATAAAGTTTCCACCTACTATTGGTAAGTGTATCAAAAAGTTTTGTTTCTATGTTTATATCTAGATAAAAGCAAAGACATTTTCTGCTTTACACCCATTGTATGTTGTCTGTTTTGAGAATCAGTTTTTTATATTGCGTGTTCTATAGTGGGACTGAATGAGTTAGAATATAGATAAAAGGTCTGAAACTCCAAACAGCAATAGGCATTCAAAAAAGTAGTAACGGAAAATCGTTTGCTTTCAAGACCTTGCATTGTGAAGGGTGTCATTAAAAGTACCCTTCAATTGCTTTGTAAACCGAATCAAATAGTTTGGGTATATAAATATCATAATAAATGTCTTTAAAATGTTAAAAAAGAAAATAAAGTAATCATTTACAAATTTTTAATCTTTGATGACTGAATTTGAATAAGGTGACAGAATGTAAACTTGATCACTTTGAAACATCGTGTTGGCCTAAAGCATAATCTGCTAGATAAACATATGTAGATCCTCAGAATTGAAGTATTCACACCTCACACTAAAGCTGATATATAACCCTGAGCTCCATGATACGAGACTTGGCATTTAAAAGCAGCAACGAGTGCGGGAGAAATGGTTATTACATACTCAAAGAAAATTAGGTGTTTTGTGTAAGAGAGAGCAAGAGACTGCTGGGATCCAAAGAAAAGAAAATTACTCCCCAACACAACCATCCAAAACAGTAGTTAGGTCCTCAGAGTTGCATAACAGTTCCACAAACTAGCTGTTAAAGGAAATTTGGAGAGGAAGCTTCTAATGGAAAGTCAGTAAGACTTTTTAACATGAGAATTTGATTAAAAATAATTCTAGAATATGTTGACAATAAATAACTACATATAATCACTGGAAAACAGAGCTCAGGTACTAGAGCAATATATTGTGACCTTTAAGCAGTTCTGAGAGTAACCCTGTAACCTAGACGGCTTTAATCATTTTTTTCCATCTTGCAAATGAGATTTAAATTTTGACGTGTCTTCATATGATGATTGTATTGTTTTGCTATTTGTTTGTGTAGACAACTATCCATGTGCCACACAGTGAGAGATTCCTGAAGTCTTTACCTGGTATTAGTTCATTGAAATTGTCCAATCTAATAACAAATATGTAAACTTAATTTACATTGAGGACACATTGATGGCACTTAAGGCTAAACTGAAAGTTGCACAAATGTGCTTCCTAACAAGGAATAAAAACAATCACAATGAAACAGCTAATAAAATCCTGAAACCAAAAAGGAAGAAATCAGTATGAATAAAACAAAATATATATTTTTTAAATCCTCCAAAAAGTATGTTTAATGTTAGAAACTTACTGCAAAGGCACTATTTGTTTGATCTTAATGTTTTAGATTAACATCACTGGGGTACCAAATTAACAGATAGATTGATTTGCAAATTATAAAGGGTGCTGTTTAATCAGTGCTAAAACTTAATTCTTTATGCATACAACTTTGCTTAATAATATGAATTTATGTTCTTTAATATTGTTGGTTGGGAAGCCTCTGACCTATGTCTCCAAGGAATCATTTAAAGTAGGTCATTGTGTGCCAAGCAGGCACTTAAATGACTTGATGAAAAGATCAAGCCAAGAAGGCAGCAGGTTTGCTCTAACAAAGAGAACCATTGGGCGCATTTGCTTAAAAGGTATCCCACAGTTGTTCTTTCTACTGTGCTCAAGAGTACAGAGCCAATAGCATGCCGTTTTTGGAAATTAACAAATAGCTTGAGGGCAGAAAGGAAACTTTGTTTCTGTCCCCTCAAAAAAGTCCACTTTGTTCTCCACTTTTGCTGCCAACATATACCAGTTGGCCAGACAAGATCACACAGAACCGTTAGCCTCTGAGTGACACAACCAAAGGTGCACGTAATTTGAAGCTTGTATCAGATGGCTCACTGCATACAAATTAGGGATTACAAAAGCAGCATCCCTTCCCAACATCATTATCTAAAGAAGTTCTGGTTGTGCCTGTGCACCCTCTTTCATCATCCTCCTAACTTGACTCCTAGCCTCTTGCCATTGTCGTGCAAGAAGAGACTGAAAAGTATTGAAAACCTTGTTTTCAACAGATGTCGTGTGTGTTTCTGTTGAGTTTTTCCTAATTACCTCCCAAAGGACCTTTAAGGCTGTCAGATAGAGAAAGAGGGGGGCAAAGGGAATATTGCAGAAGGGAGACGACAGGAAAAAGGATGGGAAGAAAGACAGAATATCAGTGGAACAAGGTGACAGTGAAAACAAAGTGAGAGAAAACAAGATGGAGCTTGTAAGCGATCTTTCATTAATGCTTTTGCTGTCATACTGACTCTATAACTCACATAATACAGATGCTGATGCACATGCTAAGAAACTGCTCTTAACATTAAAGATTGATTCCTTGATTTGCAAAATATATTTTTAGTATATATTCTGAATTGGCAAGTGATAAAGCCTTTTCACATTTTGCTATCTGCAAGTAAAGAAGACAGGAGAAACTAAACTGCATGATTCATGTGCATTTATTCCACAGATATTTTAGTGAGTAAATTGTCACCAATTGGCTAAGAAACCTGTCAATCAAATTAATCACTTAGCCATCTGTTTGCTTTCAGCCAATGGTATAGCTCCTAACATGTTCCATCCACATTGTGGGCCGAACGCACAGACCGGCAATAATTAGTCATTACTAATCCATTTCCTGTTTATTAAACAGTGGGCATGAATTACTAACCCGTTTCCTCAGTGTATTAAACTGTGCGCACAGACTCGCAATCTATTTAATAAACCAGCGTGACATAAACCATGTGATGTTCCGTTTGCATGATAAAAAGCCCTAACCACCTTTGGTGTCTGTGTTGTGGCTGTAGCACAATGGTTAGGGTGTAGGATTAATGATCAAGGTATTATGGTTACAAGTGTGTGGTAGTTTTTGCACTTGGCCAAAAATGTTTTTTCCTGGTTAAAAAATTAAGGGGGGAGAAATGTCCCCATTTTAAACAACGATTTTGGTTCCTGATGGTACCCCCCACCACCACCACCACAAAAAAAAAACTTTGTGGTAAAGTGCAAAAATGCTACTATGGGTGGATTCAAACACAGGATGCCACAGAAGAAGCTGGCTTACCTTGGCAGCCAGGGTTCTTTATGAAGTAGACAGAACACTACATGGCATCCATAACATCTAAGTATATTTTTGGGTTTAAAAATTCAATCTCAGGTTTTTAGGTGGTGGGGACAAAACTATGATATGTAAATAATGGTGGAGAAATGTCCCAGTTTTAAACAACGATTTTGGTTCCTGCTGGTACCCAAAAAAAAGGCCTAGGGTAAAATGCAAAGATTTTACTATAGCTGGATTTGAAACCACAATACCTCAATCATTAATCCTACACCCTAACCATTGTGCTAAAGCCACAACACAGACAACAAAGGCGGTCAGTGCTTTTTATCAAGCAAATGGAACACCACATGGTTTATGTCACTCTGTCAAACGGTTTGTTAAATCAGGAAATAGATTGCGAGTCCGTGCGCACAGTTTAATACACAGAGGAAACAGGTTAGTAAACTGAAGGTACATTAGAACAGACTATTCCCTTCAGGCATTTGGGGGCATATTGTCGGGTTAAGTCTAGTTTATACTTCTCCGTCAGCAAGTTTGCACCCAGACGCAGACGAATTGACAGGGATGTTTTTCCGTTTATACTTCTCTGATGGTGTCAGGTGAGAGAGCTAGTACGTCCCGAAGACGCAGCATGTTGCTTCATAGTTGCTGGTTTCAACATGAGGTCACAAAGTAAGCATATTTCTGGGTTTAATGTTAAAATACACTTCCAATTAAGTGAGTATTGGCAAAACTGGTTATTGTTTCTATGCTGAAGCAGTGGGAAGTGCTCCTGACAGCTGCTGAAACTAACTAATAAAGTAACTTGTAATCTAACTTAGTTACTCTTAAAATAAAGTAATAAGTAAAGTAACTAAGCTACTTTTGAAAGGAGTAATTGGTAGTCTGTAATCATATTACTTTTTCAAAATAACTGAGAGCACCGTTTTGTTCAAATGATATCTGGCTGTTGAGCTGACCAATCATAGGCATACGCTCTCCGTTGATGGGTAGTTAGAAAATCAGGCTCAACTCTGTCCATGCTTGCATAGATGACGGACAGCCATTGCATCAATGGAAAATTGCGCTGCGTCTATCGCTCTGAGAAGTATAAACTAGGCTTCGATTTGTTTATCCTTTGAGTGTACAGATAATCCCTCCTGTTTTAAACCAACAATGCAGTACATATTACAAAGGTTTCAAATCCAAACTGCTCTTTCTGCTATCATATGTCTCTATTTTTTTCAGGTCGCAGTCCTGCATAAAAAAAACCTGAGCAGTTCTCAATAAAGCACATTCCCAGTGTGATCATATGATGACATGATATTACAATATTGTGTTTTTAAGGAGAACAGGGGAATTTCTTCCCTTGACTTAGTGAGCATTGCCAGCAAATAATTTTACTGAATTAATATAATTTGATATTCAAAACTGAAATTGCAAAAAAGTGCATTTTTATAGTTGATTTATTTTTGCCAAAAGCATGCCTGCAGCCGGCTGTCTCCGTGTAGCTATCTGTGGTGCTAAAAAAGAACAGTCTACATGTGTATAAAGGCATCCAGATGTAACAAATGTAACACTGGGAGCATCTGCTTAATTATTACACTTACTACATTCTGAAAATACCCTGCAGCATTAAGCCTCCAGTTTCCTCCTTTATGTTTATTGTATAATGTTCCTAATCCAGCCCTAAATGTCCATATCAGCTTCTTTAATACGTAGCGTAGTGATTAATTGACTGAATGAAGACAGTGTCACTTCACTGTCATATAATGCATTATTATGACTATTATTCTAGACAGGAGCTAAAGCAAAAGGGTGTGCATCTTGTTCTATCTGGGTGTACTTTAGATGCACGTTATCTTGGCATATCATGGCTGAACTTGGGTGCTGTTAATATTTTTAAAGTTTCTTCATTGCATAAAGTGCCCTCTAAAAGACCTGTCTTTGGCTCTTCAGTTGCTGATTTGATTAGCAGTTATTGCCTGATTTACTGATTATAGCCTCATCCACCAGATTGTCTCAAGAGTGTCTCAGTTACTCTTTTTTCCCTTACATGTAAAATTATGAGAGTGTCAGAAAGATTAAAATGAGAGCATGGACATAGTATTTTGTTTTTTTGTGCCTTGCAAATAAAAAGTTGCATTTTCAAACAGATAAGTAGCTTTAGATAATAATCAATAAAAAATCTCTCTCTCTCTCTCTCTCTGTGTGTGTCCAATCAGGTTTAGCCTTTCTAATAACACAACACAACGTCAGGTGTTAATGTAATGGTAATTTGTTGACATTTGTTATAGGTTATTGTATAGTCATTGACTTTGTAGCGTCAGTCATCCTGAGAAAACATTTGGTGACAGTGGAGATGAAACTCTTCCGTTTAACAACATGAAACTGCTGGCAAAACCAGAGAGTTGCAATTTCTTCAACCATTCATACAGAGCTGAGAAGAAGGGAAAGAGATCCAGAGCAAGCACAGAAGCACTGATCTATGTGTACTTTTTGAGAGAGAAAAAAATAACACAGATTTAATGGCACAATAGCTTCGTAGATGAAAGAACACGGAGATACTTTTAATGGGAGAAAAACCTCAACAGTAATTCAACAGAAGCTAAGGGCAGTAATAGCTCAGGCCCATCCACGAACAGAGAAGAACAGCATTACCAAACACATAAGACCAGAAAGAAATTGTTTAGATCAACAAGCTCACATTTAAAGGTATCCTTTATTGAAAATAATAATAACAATAAAAAAATTCAATGCAATCACTCACTGTGAATTGTAGAAACATGCTGCGTGTGAGTATTTTCTTCAAATGTAATTTTCTGCATAAGTTACAGAAAGTTTTTATGGCAAAATCCACCCGGTTTCAAAAAAGTCCTACATTAAAACGTAATAATACAAGGTACCACCCAGTGCCATCTCACTGACTGATGCTGGGACTGCCTCCTAGAAGGTTTGTTTTGGTCAGGTATCATAGTTCTGGTTGTAGCTGTGAGAAGCTAAAAGTTAGCAACTCTACAACATGCCAGAACACATTCGGTATTTGTGGAGATAACACATCAGTGCTACATTTTATTTACCCACAGAAGAGGAGCTGAAGAAGAAATTGTTGGAATTACCTATGGGGCTTTGCCTCAAAGCTGTATTTAAAACCAGGATCTGTACCAGAAGGGTGGCACAGACAGACAGACAGACAGACAGACAGACAGACAGACAGATACTTTTTTATCCCCAAAACAGGGGGAATTCAATTTGTCAAGTGCTCATATATTTACAAATCCATCTTACATTGAAAAAAAAAAGAAGACAAAAAAAACAAACAGGAACAAACAATCTCCTGAACCTCTCAGTCCTACATCTCAAATAGATAATTCGTTCACTGCAGCTGCTTCTCTGGCTGGTCAGAACATCATGGAGGAGGTGCTTAGGATTATCCAGAATGCCCTGCAGCTTCCTCCTCATCTGGCTCTCCACCACAGTTTTAAGAGGGTCCAGCTCCCGACCCATTACAGAACTGGCAATTTTGACCAGTTTGTCCAGACAAATTTAAGGATATTGCTAAGTGGAGGAGAATAAATTATCAATGATTAACTTAGTAGCAAAAAGGGAAGAGCATGACACCAAATACCTGTCTCAAAGGTGGATGTCTGGCTGACCGAACACCGTAGCTCTGATGCCAGGGTCCTCCTGCGGCCAGTTACGCATCAGAGTCTGGTCTTATTTTGTAATGCTGCCACAAGGACAGTGTAAGTGGACAATGAGAGGACAGAAACTTGCATGTCATTAATCTTAATGAGCAAGCCCCAAAATATTGTTGAGTCTCCACACCCACTCCCACACTGAACTGGCATAAACTAAAATAGACTGGGAATGTAATGTCTTTTGACAGAAACTGACTGAGACTGCATATTTCACACCACACAGCAATGGAAAATTAATAACAATACCAGTAAATGAGACATTTAAACCTAAATCCAATCAAAAATCTGTGAAAAAACTGAAAATGACTCTGACAATGACAACATTTCTGAAAATGACAGAACACATCATATTAAACTAATCCAACAGCCATTGTGCAACATTCAAAACTGTGTTTAGTTCAACACCCTCACATGATAAAAATGGTAAATAAATCAACTAATTGGCTTGATAATTATTTATTTTACAATATATTAGAGTCAGAATCTGTTTAGTTTTAATTGGACATAACAGGGAAAGCACGCTCAGTGTTTGTCTTACACCTGAACAATCCTTAATATTTTAAACAAAAGCCAGCATATGTAAACATATGTAAACATATCCAATCAATCATGAGTTTGTACTGTAATCAATCATCATGAGAGTGTTGTTTTAGCTTTACTTAGCCTAGTATACATGAAGGAATTAACATAAAGATATCAGTGCTGTGTTGAGCATATTTGACCATCTATTCAGAAATAAAACATAGATCATTATTGGACTACAATGAAAGACTAATTGATCTGTTTTTTTTTTCTGCTATCTCATTTGTAGATATGTTGTGTTGCTAAGACCTGGGGCCTGTACCATGAAGGTAGCTGAACAAACTCGGGGTTACAGGATTGGTTTTGAGTGGACTAAACCAAACCGATGCAATCAGGCTTTATTGGTACCATGATCAGCTCATCAACTTTCTCTGTCAACTCAGGCTTTGATCCTTAAGCTATGATTGATCCACACGCGCTTGCACATAAAAGAGTGACGTCGACACTGAACAACCAATCGCGCTCGATATGGATAGAGCGAGAGCTATATACATTTCAGCGGAGGAGCAAGAGATAATTCTTAAGAAATATGAAGAATATAGAAGTATTTTTCAAGTACGCAGTAACACTGTATCTGCTGCCAAAGCAAGAGAACAATCTTGGAGGATGATTGCGTTAATGCGTAGGTTAAACAATTAATGTACATTTATGTAGGCTAATCATATTAAAAATATATTAAATGCTAAAATGAAAATGTATTCGTGTTGAGATATATATATCTCAACACGAATACATTTTCATTTTAGCATTTAATATATTATGTATTGTATATGTGTGTAGATGTATGTAAAATGTGAATGTATAGGCTATTACATCCTAAGAAAGATTGATATTCATTGATTTTTAGATGCAACCCCAACTCCAAACGTTCTTGGCATCAGATCAAGACAAAATATAAAAATATAATTCAAAGTGGTGAGTATTTACCATAACCTTTTATTATTTTTTTGAACATTTAAACACAAGAATACACAAAAAATGTGAAATGAGGAAAACTGGGTTTATACTGTGGCGGAGGAGTTGGCTCTGAGCAACAATTAGGGGAGCCCATTATGGATGCGGTGCAGTAAGGGCATGGCTTCAACGAGTCACATTTGTTATGTGCGGCTCAAGAAGTTCACAAAGATAAGACATTCCTTCCGCGGAAAATCTGTATCTTTCATACAAGTAAGCATCAGGAAAGTCAAATGGATTTTGTCTGTCCCTAAAAACTCTTTCTCTACGAAGTGCTCGTCTAACAATTTGCACGGAGATGTCCACAGGATTTGGGAGAAAAGGTGAAGCCATTGCAACAGAGAACAGATGCTGGGAATTAGTTACGTCACCTAAATATTTCTAGGCTCACAGCTGATTGGTCAATCTTCAGCCTGAGATCTCGAATCCAGAACATAACCTGCCCCGGAGCAGGTTAGCCGTGCAGTGTAAGATACCATGGCAACGAACACCGATTAAAGCCGAGCTACTTTCATATTACCTAAAACCCAGGGTTGGCAGAAAATAAGCTGAAAGATAGCTTAACATAGAAACAAAATGTGAATGGGCAGAAGTATTTATTTATGAATACATCAAGCATTTCATTTTGTTTTCTATCAGCACCCGTTTCCACAGGTAGCATTTGTAAAATGCGTGCTGACAGCAGAGGTTACCTTGAGCAGGCCTGCTGGACCTGGGGGCTGTATGTCTTAATTTTCCCCAGAATCTGCGGATGCCAGGGAAAAGGGAAAGTTATTTTCTGTCTCTGGCCCTCTGGGAATGCACAAGCTAATGATCTTGGCCACGCTGATTGTTGCCTTGCGCCTAAAATAGCATTTTACTTTTAGGGGCAAGTACCAGGGAATGCAGGCAGCAAAGACAGGGAGGAGAGAGATATGTGGGCCTTGAGCCAGATTGTTGCAGGCAGAGGCCAACCGTCTGAACACATAAGCATACACAGGTACCCAGAGTCAGGTGTGCACTGTGATTATACTGAACCTTCGTTTCCTACAAATTAATCATCTGAATTATTTAGGTCAAACCCGATGCTCTGTGAGCACCTACCACATGGTCGGTCTGTTAAAAACAGCAGGCTAGGATGGGATGTACAAGTCTACAGTTCAAGCAACAAAAGCACAACTGTGAAAAATCTTTGCCAACTCTCTGTTTCAAGCTGTGGTACTTGTTCATTGCAGTAGGACTAACAACCAGCGACTCTTACTTCATGCTTTGCATAAATCTTTATTCACATAAAGGATACCATTGAAAACACAGTAAAGCCTGATCAAGATGTATAGACAAGAAACCAGTCTATTTCTGATGGAGCATAACATTTCATTCACTCTGCTTTCCCTCAACTGAAGGCTGAGGACTTGTATATAGGACTTCTGGGACAAAAACCAGCCGTATGCAGGAGGGGTCTGGAATTCCTGATAGACAGTGTCTCATCCTTCATCATTGTCCCCACCACTGGCTCTCCAGAAGGATGTGTCCTGGACATCCCTCCTTAAAACACTACTACTACTACAAATACTTGCTATTCAAGGGATTCAGAAAATCAGATTGTAAGGTTCTGGTTAAAGCTGCAGTCTGGATTATTTCAGGGAGATACATTTTTTTTTAATGCAACGTACCAAGGCCCCTCCCAGAACATCCTTTCTCTCCCCCTGCCACAAGCTTCCTGCTCCCTTTAGCCCCACCTCTACAATTGGGCATGCACACCACCTGTGTTTTTACAGCATGTCATTGTGTACTTTATTTATAAAACTTTGTTAGTAAGTCTTTTTCCCTAAGTCAGAGTCAAGTCTTAAGTCTCTAGTAGTGATGTAACGTTCAGGAACAAATCAAACTGTTTAAAAGCGTTTCACTGTAAACTATGAGAGAGTTCTTTAGAAAGCTGACTTTTTTATTAACTAAGGGATCATCATCTTTGCAACATCAAGCATGTGGGTGTTCAAGCATTTGATCTACAACACATGCCTGCTTTGCAACTACTACTTTCATTTCATGGCCGGAAAAAAAAAGTCACAAAGACAAGAGCAGTAACAAGGGCAGTACCTATGCTCGCCAGAGATAGGCAGCATTTTGCAATCTTGCATGCTGTCTACCTGAAATTTATTAGGAGAAGAAGAGAGCACAGAAGAAGAGTGTTGGAGGAAGGGGCATCAGCCAGTGAGTGAGTTACGAGGCAGAGAAAAGCAGTCACGATTGGGGAAGTTTTTGTGAGTACCACAAATTAAACACCTTTGACATGTAATCCGTCATTCATATCCATGTTAATTTTATAATTAAAACATTGCTCTTTCCAAATTTTGAAAAAAAAAAAATAAAACTGTAAAAGAGCCAGTCCTTTGAACGGCTCCTTTCAAAGAGATATAACTTCCATCACTAGTCTTTAAGCACTTATAAACATTTTTTCTCAATAAATTCGTGACAACTCTTACCCTACATTGCTCTAAGTTAAAATAAAACCTGTATTTTTTGTCTTCTTAGACCTGAATTACCATGCATGCAAAAAACTGAATATTGATCAATGCAACGTTTTGTCCTATTAGAAATATTATATATAAAATATTGATCCTCTGTATAAAGATTTGTTAATAAATCAATAAATATATTCTGAGAAATGGAGAAGGTGAGAACTGCCAAATCCCTCAAACTGCATAATGGGCTCGACACACGGGGAGCGACGTCGCTCCTTCTCCATTCATTTTCTACGGAACTTGCACGATGAGACACAAGAAAATAGAAAAATGTTCAACGCATGGTGCTACAACCAATCAGCAAATGTTTCATTGACTGACCAATAAGCTGAGAGCATGCTACTTCAAATTGCAAACGCTTCAACATGGATGAACAGATCATTTTAGCTGTGTCCTATGTTCCTATATTTTATGATTATCATCCTTGAGGTCCATCATCAAATGATGATATTCTCCATGATGTTTCCTTGTTTCTAATATTGGATGAACCCAGAGTTGCCTTTTTCTTTTCTTAAGTAACAGGGCTCTCAAGTTTTCAAGATTGGTTGGAGTGAGATTGTGGCGGGGCAGGGGTCCCGTTCTGTCCCATGCAGTATCCCATCATTATAAACTAGCTTCTTAAAGAACAACAAAGTCTCCTGCTACAGTATAGCATCAGTCATCAGAGATGACAAACGGTGATGTTGTCTTCCTCCTTGTTACAGTTACCAGTTACAATCTGGTTACAGTTGCTTCACTTTTTTGCCGCTGTAGGTACCAGATCTTAATGTCCTGTGGGGAGATTAAGATATTATGACATTTCTCTGGTACTGCTCTTTCACGCATGGGCTTTGGACCGAGTTTGGCAGGTTGTTATTTACCATGTTTTTGACAGATTTTCCTATGATGTAAAAAACGTTTTCTTCTGTTTATTTTTTTAGAGAACCCCAAAAATATGATATGTTTAACTATACATCAAATCAATATCAGGCTATCAAGAGAAAGGCTGTCAAAATATTTAATATACGTACATTTTGCCTGTACAGTATTTATATAACACCCCTGGCTGTTTGTATTGAAATCCTATTGATTCGTTCGTGTGTGTTATACTTGCTATTTGGTTAATGAAGTTATTTAAAAAATGCACAACACATTCTAACGTTCAGCCAATCATGTACTCTAACGTCCGCATCCAGCCAATCATGTAATGTATCGTCATCAGTGGGCGCAGGCCCACGAGCCGATCTGTCTTCGTCAAGCTCCGTCAAGTTTTGTAAGCCAGCGACAACACTGCCTATTTTGGATCTTACCCGGCTAGCAAAGCACAAAGACTTCTGTTTTCTGATTGATTTAGAAATTCTATGTTCTGATTTGCTAACTCAAGACAGCTGTACGATGAGCTGTGCAAGCACACAGCTGTGGTGGGCATTGACTGTTCATAGTAACGCGGCGAAGTTAATCATTTATCAGAGTGAGAAATGGCATGTGTGGCGTGTTAGCGTGGGAAGTCGGTGAAATGCGTGTGTCTCACGATCATTGCGTGAGACTTGAGAGCAGTGAGTAATGTGAACAGCAACATTTCTGTCAATTCCAGCAAAATATTCTTAATCTTCATTGATGCTTTGTCTGTGATGGATCGCTTTTAAAAATGTCGCGAATTTAATAACCGATAGGATTTCTTGGAGACAAGCGAGCTGAGAGCGCGATGCCACAATCGCTGCTGTTTATTGCGTCCCGTGTGTTCATTTTCACCTGGGTGGCGACGAGTTTCACCTGTCGCTTGTCGCTCCCTGTGTGTCGAGCCCATAAGTCCCATAATGTCTTATGGATCACAAACAAAGCCTCAGTGTTGGGTTGTAATGGAATACATGTACCGGCGGTACGTCTTTAGAATACTAATTTTGAGTAACTGTTTTCCGTTACAGGTGCTTTTGTAATACCATTGGAATACTTGTGTGTTTTCCACTTTGTACCTGAAAGATTAAGATATAAATTTTGGGAAATGTGTGTCTCTCCATTGTGTAGACTGTTCCATAATACCCCTAAACAACATGGCGCTGACAACATAGAGATCCTATGGCTGAAACATTCCTGACCTGCAAGCACCAACATTAACGTTAGTTGCCAGGTATGGATTCAGACCCGGAGCTAGGGGGGGTTGAGGCCACGACCCCAGCTACATGTAAATAAACCTACTACCAGTGAAGGAAACAATGCATTCCATGCACTCTATTGCAGTTCATTTTTTTCAAGTGATGCTAGATTTCATTCAAGCATTCCTGACAAATGTCCAACTAAAGCAATGGTGGTTAAAACAGGGGAAAATATAAAATCTGGCAACATGAGTGATAGAGTGGCACTGCTTATGCAGTGGGTGTCAAACTGCGAAGTATGCAGGCAAACTCCAGTGATTGCTGGAGCAGCTGTAATTCGGTATCAATTAATAAAGCGCCATATTCGTATTACCACCTAAAATATTTCTGGCAAAGGTTAGTGAATTATCCAGGTGGGAAAGTTCGTAAATTTTTTAGTAAACTTTGTCGGCGGGTCTCAAGAAACTATGCCACACATGAACAATGTCAACAGCAAACTAGAAACATAAAGCATCCGGCTGGCCAGCCTTTAAGGTATGTGAAAATCGCTAAAAAATTAAAACACACTACAATGATGTACAAAAACAAAACAAAATCTTCTATCACTTTTTTTTGGTCTACCATTTGATGGCCTATATTTTGTTAGTTGGGTCATATCTTACAGTTACAGTAGTTGGTTGAATCTGACATGACGTTAGGTTTATTATATATTGTTGTGATGGGTTTCCGTCAGTGCCTAATGTTTAGTATTAATAAGCCCTCTGTTTTCCTATGGGAGTAGCTGCCAGCGCATTTTGTGACATTTAATAGACTTAAATGCTGTTTTTAAGGCAAGTATTCAAAGTATTTAGAATACAGTACCATGATTCAGCAAAGTAACGAAATACATTACAAAATACATTTTAAAGCAGGTATTCAGTATTCCGTAACTAAATACATTTACAAAGTATTCTCCCCAACACTGCAAAGCCGCCATCATTGAGTATTCTCACCAACACTTCTTCTTCATGAGAAAGCTGAAACAGGCAGGTTTCTGTGATGCAGCGCTGACTTCAATTTACCAGTGTGGAGCGGAAAGCATCTTGACCTTTTTCACAATAGTCGGGTATGGAATCTGCTTTGAGGCTGACAAGAAGCAGCTGCAAACAGTGATCAGATGAGCTCCAGGAATGAACTACAGCAGCTTCCTTTTGCTCAAATAAATATGCATTGGGAGAGTTAGACACTGAGGAGATAATATCATGTAGCACCCCACCCATTCATCCTTTAGACTGCCTATCCTTTTTCCTTCAGGTAGAAGGTTGTGCAGCTTAATAGAATACACATCAAGGCTGATGTGACAGTATGGAGGTCCTGTCACAATGGCTCCAATTGATGATTTGCCCTGGCTACTTGGCCACAGGGATATCCCTTTGGCTGACGGGTTAGCGAGCATGACTCTCACCCGGGATTTGTGGGATTGAATACTGCCCGGGCCCTCATTGTGTACCTTGCCACACTGAGGAGAAACTTCTTTCCTATGACAGGGGTGCTCATGAACTTAGGCTGTGAATTTATTCATTTATGTTTTTTTTGGTTTCACACAGATACTTGGAAAACAGTGGCTTAAGAGTTGGGCGTTTGTCTTGTAATCAGAGGGTTGCCAGTTTGAGCCCCTGCTCTGACAGTCTTCGTCGGTGTGTCTTTGGGCAACATGCTTCCCCTACTGGTGGTGGTCAGAGGGACTGGTGGTGCCAGTGTCCCGCAGCCTTGTCTCCGTCAGTACGTCCCAGGGCAAGCGCTTAACTTGCCATCACAAGTGTGGGTAAATGACTGAATATGGTGTAAAGTGCTTTGGGTTCTGGAGGGACTAAGTAAAGCGTTATACAAATACAGGCCATTTACCATTCATTTATTTGTAGTTTTTTTACTTATTTTTGTATATTGCTCTGCTCATGCTTTTATTGCTGTTATGAAAGACAAAATGTGTTTTCCCATGTCTCTAAAATAGGGTTATCATATTTTAATTTATAAAAAAAGAAAGGCAATTGGCCCAATCTGGAAACACCTTCAGGACCAGGCCAAGAACTTTGGATTTTAACATATTTAAAGTTGTCATTCTCCATGAGGTTAGAATTAAAAGTTACAACACGAAACTTCAGACAGGCTTTCACAAGTACAAAAATTACTTTAAAAATCGCTGAAAAAAAATATTATAGAAATACTCTTCCATATTACAGTAGAAAATAAATAACAACAATACTACATTTTTTAAGTCATACTGGACCAATTAAACAAAGATCTCAAATAATATTCTGAGAAAGCAAGAATTAATTTCTTTTCAATGTATTAAAGTAAAAAGCAGCAGTCTAAAAAAGACAATAAAAAAGTGTATGTAGCAGTTTCTTAGTTTTCAACGTCATCTCCCTCAGTCAATTTATAGATGAACACAGACTTTTCTCTACATTATCATAGTTTTAATGTCCATGTGGATTTGTAGCATCTTGCTACTTTTGTTATACAGAAACACAAAGGCCAGCTCTGTTCATCTGTAAGCTACTTTCACTTTGATCTCCTGTGCAGTGCAGGACCGCAGTAGCCAACGGTGCATCACAGCACACCCCACTGTATGTTCCATCTATCAACAGATCTGAACCTTCATCAGATCAAATATCAGATAAAGGAAAGGCTGTCGTATTGCATGCCTGGCTCTAGTTAAATACAGTATACTTATTGGTCCCCTCAAACACGATGAAAATCCAGACATTTTCATTGATAAATGAAATCCTGGATGTCCTGGAAAGCATATGGAAAGGTGAACGGTTGGTCACTCTACTTTAAAATGTTAAAACATGATTCTGATTTAATTGTTCAACCTGAGGGCCAATATAAAAGTAAAGAGAATATTGAAAACCAGGCAAAAAGCGTTTGGTTATAAACATGTTAGGATCCAATAGAAGAGGTACAGAGCCTGTGTCATATGGAGACATCTACCAAGTGTTGCCCAGGGTTTATAATAGTTCAATTCTGCAGCCAGCTGTAGGTCACACTGTGCATATTTGTCATGTACAATTTATATTTAATTCTAGATAACTTTCCCCAAACATTTTCTAATATTAAAACTTTAAGGAGTTAAAGCATTCATACTTTGTCTTAGATTTCATGCTCATAAGCACTCAAAGTTATTTAGGTCTACTTGTGTTCTTAAAAAAAATCCAGTTTCAGCAAAAAAAAAGTACATTGTACTCAACGTCCCCAGTGACAAAAACCTCCCTGTCTTGATTTCCAGCTTTTATTAACTGCGACCTACAGTGGAGTATTTTTCAAATGAATCAAATAATATTTGCAAAAAACATATAAAAGAGCCCAAGGGGTGTTGCTGTGTGAGATTGTGGGTTTTGAAAATACACAGAGTGAATAGACAAGGAAAATCAGAAAGAATAGACAGTGATTCAGACTGCATTCACACCATTTTTGGTAATCCTTAATCCACCTTCATCCATGTGATTGTTTTGGATTCAGTTTCCAGCCCCCAGGGCTAATGCTTGCTGTACTTACTGAACCTTGTCACTCAACCACAAAGAAGCCTCTCCACACCTGAGGTCTTGATAGACATGTTTATTTTGTCTGTCTGACAGACAGGGTGAAAAAATTCCGGTCATAATCTATTTTTCCCTGTCAATTTTTAAATCCAATGGGAGGCGGGGGGGAGATCAATCTCCAGCAATCCATGGAACAACTCCACATGAAAGCAAAATTCTCATCCATTTGTGGGGTAATCACATGGTGGGTTTGATACAGAGGTTATCATGAGGTTTTGGATTTTTGCCTCGGACAGATGACTTCTCATCGGGGTTGAGATGCTACTCTGGAGGACGAATCCACACTCCGCTGCCACACTGGAGACTGGAATTAAGTTAAAATTAAGTTCAAAATTAGGAAACATTTCTCCAATTGAAGTAATAAAAAGTTGAAAATACTCTCTGAACTAACTGTTTTATGACCTGTAAACTACTCTTCAACTGGAGGAATGCCTCCAGGATGAAAGCAGCAGCAGGCGCCTGTGTTTGGCACACATTGGGCTATTTGGAGCGTGTCTATACAGTCGCACTTACCACAGTCGCTCTCCTAAGCCTCAATAACTTTTAATTTGCATTCACCTCCCAATCAGCAAGATGCATTGTATACAGGGCTTTGAAATCTTTTCTTTAATTTGAGTTATTTACTTTGACTCCGTGCATGAAGTTAAAAATATCTGTGTATTTGCACCATGTGGTCAGAGGTGTGAATGCTAATTTGTAAAAATGACAGCCTTCAGATTTTTTCTGTCACCATTCTAAAAAAAATGGTCTACAATGTCTGTTCCTTGCGTTTTTTGGCTTTACTTGATAGAATTGACAAAGTTTTTGTGTGCTTATCTGTTACAACTGAGAACCTAAATAATCCACTGAATTTTTGGAAAGTTATTAAATCCTAATCTATGAACAAAAATTCCCAAAGTCTTCCCAAATTTGTTTTGAACAATTCAATCCCTGTGTATGCAAAAACCGATGCCTTAAACTGCTTTAACAAGCATTCTACTTCACCCGGTTCTATTTTTGACTCTGTAGGAACTAGGAACACCCCCTGTGACTTCAAACAGAGGTTCCCCAATGTTTCATGCTTTCCCTTTTAATTTTGTTACTATGGGGGAAGTTGATAAAATTCTAAAAAACCCTGGCTCACACGTAACCTTCTAGACCAGATTTGATACAGTCCTACTTTCTGTAAATAGCTTCTGATTTTTTAGCACTGCCTGTTACAGTCCTTTCTTTCTAACCTGTCAAAATGTAAACCTAAATCGGTGAATCGGTGAAAGAACATGAAAATTACTCTTTACAAATGCTCTGCAGCCAATCTGACTGAGGCTGAACTACTAGACAAGTAGGAACTGGGACAAATGGGCAAAGCTCCTAGAAACATATCCCAAAAGTTGTATGTTCAGCAAATAATTATTTAGCAGATTATTGATTTTTTTTTTTTGTGGCAATTATTAATATCAATCATTACATCATATATTTTGTATTGGCCTTTCACACAAGCTACCAATAAGACACAAGGAATTATGAGGCTGTAACATGATAACATAAAAAAAAGTTTAGGAGTATTTTATTGATCTAAAGGAGTAATTCAGTCAGATAAACTCATGTGACATACCCCCACAAAAACAACAAAATGTGTATGCTTTTTCTTTTTACATTGCCCCTCAAATATCTGATGCATCCTAATATGCCTGAAGCATAGCTGTACTCTCCAGCTTTTTATGCTTTATAATGATGAAAGTAGATGAAGGGCATACGTGGCCTGTAGAGAGCAGGACACCAACACTCTGCCAAAATGATGGGTTATTAAGTTTAAATACAGACTGACAATAATTATTTAATCATGGGGTGATTATTTTGAAGGAAAAAATAACAGGCTCATCAGTATTCAGAGATTAATTCGTTGCCGCAGCTCAGCCTTAAAAGATACTATAACCTTCTGTGTTAGATTATCTCTTCCAGTTTCTAGTAGGAAGTAAATAAGAGATTTCCCCTTCAAAGAAAATGTGCATGTTTTTTTCACTATTTAAACAAATTATTTGTTCCAAAAACAATCCCTTCAACAATGTTCAATTACTAATATAGCGCCTATTCACAACACATAATCTCAACGTGCTTTACAAGAAATACATTTCAATTTACCGTACACACATCCACCTTTAGTTTATTATTCCATTCAGTTTAAAAATGTTCTATCAAAGGAAACCTGAGAATATAGCCAGTTTGCGAAATGCTTTGCTTCCTCTTTTTTGTCTTCTTAAAGTTTTTTTCTACAGCAAGAAAGGGCTGCATCCCATTAGGATAAAATCATAAACTGTCCAAGCTTTGTTACACAAACATTATGAAGGATGCTATGCTATTTTTCACAATTGTTACATTACGGTAGTGATGTTACGATTTGTGCTGAGGCTACGAAGCGTGTGTCGAGCAGTAAAGGATTTTTTTTCTCAATAAGGCGTGTATCGAGGCCTGCTTTATTTGGGGGGGGAGCCCAAAATGATGACGTCTGAAGCACTGCCGCCCGGCTGTACCACGTCACTGTTTCGGAAAGCGGTTCAGGGTTTGCTGAGTGGTTTCACAATATAAGCCATTCAGGCTTAAATTCAAAATGCGGGTTTGTGTAGGAGAGTTGCAGTCAGGTTGGAGTTTGGACAGAGTTTTAATAGTTTTGATAGAAGAGTTTGGTTAGTGTTTATGTAGTTTCGAGATAGTTTTGTGAGTAAAGAAAAAAGATGTAGCCAGTTAAGAAGAGGAGGATTTCCCCCGTGTGAGAACATCTTAACCTTATACCTCCTAATAAGGTAACCTTCAAACTAATGTTATGTCAGAAAAGTTAGATTTGCTTATTAAGAACTGTGTATTTTTTACAGTTTCTTATTTTATTCAAAGGTGAAGTGTTTGTGTTCCAAGGAATTGGGGTTCAATAACAGCACCTCATTCATGCTAAGGTATTACCATGTTTTGCATGAGAATAAGGAGCCAAATATAAGCAGGCTGGAAAGACCCCTGGAATAGTGGGAAAAGCATAAATCACTGTACCTCAATTTATATCGTCGCGCACTTTTTTTTTTTTTGCACACAGACATCTTATTTGCCTTGTGAAAAGTTTTTTTTAAAGGGCAGGTGAGATTGTGTCACAATCGCTGAAAACCTAAAGCTGTTGAAAAACTGTGTGTGTCCCCTGTTCTGTACATCACTGCCAAAGTTACACAGTCATATTCAGTGTCCTCTTCCTAGTTCCACAAGCACTTTCACATTCCTTTGCATGCTTAAGCCCATGCCTTTTGCCTAAAGTGACAGAAAATTATTACAGACATATTACATTCAAAACTATTTTTATTATTCACATTTGTAATATTTTATGTAGACAAATTATATGTTTGTGACCATAGTCATTCCCAAGAACCATAGCAGACTTACAACTTTAATGCATCACACAAAAGCTACAGCTGCCTGTGATTATCCACCTGGCCAGTAGGGAGATTTGTGTTCACATGAAACCCCGTAAGCTGAACCTTTCCTTGAACCAACTGGCTCAAATGGTTCAATGCCTCATAGCATGTCAGGGCCACTGTATTTATGTCATCATCACTACATTACAGTTATTAGATAAGTGTATTGTTTGTGATTTTATGTAACAGAAAAACACAAAATGTATTGCAGGGGTCTGCAACTCCAGTCCTCAAAGTGCGGTGTCCTGGAGCTTTTAGAAGTGTCTCAGGTCCAACACACCTGAATCAAATAGCTTCTTCAGCTCCTCAGTATGCAGTCAAGTTCTCCAGATCCTGCTAATGACCTGATTATTTGACTCAGGTGTGTTGAAGCAGAAAAACACCTAAAAGCTGCAGGACACCGGACCTCAAGGACTGGAGTTGCAGACTCCTGATCTATGGCATAGCACTAAAAAGGAAGGAAAATAATATTAAGTATTGCCCTGTTTAATCTCATATTCCCGAGGTTCTCCAAATCCAGACCTCCAGGGCCGGTGCCCTACCAGTTCCGGTCCAAAACTGCTGATTCAAATTGTCTAACTTCTTTCTCAGCATGGCAAAGTTCTGCAGAAGCCTGCTAGCGAGCCATTATTTGATTGTGTAATGAACCAGGGAAATAAGTAAAACTTGCAGGACTGGATTTGGGGATCCCTGCTTTAAGTGAATGAACACCATCATAAATGCTGTGAAACATAGTATACAGGTAAGGGAGAAAATCGTGGAGAACCTTTAAGCATAGTTAACACTAAATCCCAATATTTAACATCTCACTGTCTGCAAGTATTGTGAAGAAACTGGAAACAAAGTGCAGATCTGCCGAGACATGGATATCCACTTAACTAGCAGGGAAGGCACATGCAACCCTGGAAGAGCTGAAGGGATGCCAAGGTCTGGTAGAAAATAAGTTGACTGAGCATGTTTTAGTTGGTCACTGCACAAATCAGGTATTTTTACAAATGAGTGAGAGGAAGAAAGCTCTATATGGGTAACTGTAATATGGAAAATGTTGCTCTGGTCAAACTGTGGCTGAAAAATTGTGGACGAAATCCTGATCAAAGTTTTAAAAGAAATTTAAGCCTGGGGCAGTGGTTCACCTTCCAGCAGGATGAAACACATAGTGAGACCTACTGTAAAAGGATTTAGATAAAAGTATGTTAGAATAGCCAAATCAATGTCATTTACTCATTAAAGCAGAGTGGGAAGATTAAAAAAATTAAGTTAACAGACTGATTGTATTTAAATGTAAAAAATCTTTAAGAACCGTACCAGACTTCTTGATAAACCTCAGGTTTTTATTCATAGATTTAGAAAAGCATCCATCCTTTTACTTTATCTTCACAAATAATAACAAATATGCCACTCTCTTGTATTGGTATTTAACATACAATTCTAACAAAATAAGCTGATGTTTCTGCATAAACGAGACACAAAGTTAGTAAAAAATGTGAAATTAATTTTGAGGTACTGCTTTAATTTATACAATAAAGCAAATATAAGCAGTGAATATCTTCTTTGATGAAGTCATTGGTTGAATATTAAACTCTTGGCCAAGATCTTGCTTGTCTAATTGCGTTTGCATCTGAATATTTTAAAAGGTCAGGCGGATAAGGCAAAAGGCATTTTTTTTAAACTGTGCAAAGATGCACAAACACATGCCCAACTTGGAAGACGCATAATCAGATCCACCTTGATGTACTGCCGTTAGCTGACTCAATTTATTGAACTAACATGAGCATTCCAATTTGATCCGAGCGCCTCTTGCGATAGCTCATAGCACTTTTATTGTTCCCCAGTTAGCAATCACAGAGTTACTGTTTAGTACTCTGAATGCCAATGGTCTTTCTCTTCAGTTTATCTCAACTCTAGCTTACACTGGCCTACATTTCCTCAGAATGCCCCTTGGCAAACCAAAGCGATTGTGCCTGAATGGATGATTTGAAATGCAGGTGCATGGAACTGTGCGACTGGAATCCTTCCAGCTGAAAAAGCAGGACTCACCTTTCCCCACTCTAATACAACTTGTCACAATGATGCATTTCATTCAACTTGATTCTGGCAGCTGCTGGTGGGACAAAGTTCCAGTGTCTCCACAACTCAGATTGTGTGCAAACTTATGCTTTCTGACCTCTTGCAGTGGTGTTTTGGGAAAGGTACTGCTTGTATACTGTACAACTGATGTTGAAATTCGTTATCTATTCCAGCAACTTGACTTCAACCCCTGAGTGCACCACAGTTTGAGATCACTCAACCCTCTGAGAACAAGGAACTTTAAAACTCCAGCAACTCGTCTCGAATGTGGAGTCTGCTGGGTTCTGTGGTGTTTTCTATCTCACAAACGAAGGGGAGATGAGTCACGAATGTATGTCTTTTTGCTGAAATTCAGCCAAACACCCTTTCGAATTTGAAACAACAGAACTGAAGAACCTCCTGCTAGCTGGCCTCCCAAGTTGGCTGCTGTTGAACACAAGACACATGTTCAGCCTTATCTGATTGCCCTCTGTTTGTTACTGTTATCTTTAGCTGGCCAACTACCAGAAGTTTGTAGAAGTGTAAGATAAGAAAAAAAGGTTTTAAATGCAAAGGACACAGGGTCAAGCAGTGTTCCACAGTATTGCAATCCAAACCAGCTTATTCAATTTAGACACTGATTTTGGTCATTGTACTATCTATTTATTTGCTATTTGATAATTGTTTTGTTTATTGTTTGTCCATGTATTTTTCTTTTTTCTTCTTCTTCCATGTGAGGTAACCTTACATTTTAGAAAGACACCCTCAAACAACTATTATTATTATTATTATTATTATTATTATTTATTGTTATTATTATTATTATTATTCTAAGTATTACAATAATAGCATTTGCAGGAAATTAGGAAGTAATCTGGTGAAGGTTAAAGGGCAACCTAATTATTCTGGAAATCTTTAGTCACTGTAGAAAAAAAATCAGCTTCCTTGTTTTATTAACTAAAATGTCAACTAAAATAGGGAATTTTAATATTGTATTTTCCCTATACCAAAAATAAAACATTTTTGTAGAGTCAACCTATATTTGAGTAACTCCATTCTCCAAGATATGAATGCTTGGTAACCACAGCGCAAGGTTTATCAAAGACTACCTCCAGAGTTTGGGAATGGAGAATGGTCTGGATGAAGTTCTCAATCATTTAAAATACTTGGGTTCAGCCAGAGGGACCAACAGAACCACAGAGGGTGACTTGCAACAAATGCTAGTTGAAGAAAGGAATATCATCCTACAACAGTGCTTGACCAAGTTAGTGACTAGCATGATGAGGAAGTACCAGGCTGTGACTGTATATGGTTTCGTGCATAGCGAATTGTATGCACATTGCGCATTGTAATGTAAAGCTGGGTATCATCTGCATAGTTGTGGTAACTAATCTTATTTGCTGTTATAATTTGGGTTAGTGGAAGCATGTAGAGATTGAACAGAAGAGGCCCCAGGATGGGATCCTGGGGGACCCCACATATGATTTCTGTTTGTTCTGATGAAAATTTGCCTATTGACACAAATAACTTCCTTTTCCCGAGGAAAGTCTCAAAGCAGGCCAACTGCTATGCCAGAGACCCAGCTCTCCAGTCGTTCCAGTAGTATTTTATGATCAAAAGTGTCAACTGCCACACTAAGAAAGTACCAGCACTGTGGTTCTACTAAAGTCTGTATTTATGCGGATGTCATTGCAGTCTCAGTGCTGTGGTGAGGACAAAAACCAGATAGAAAAATTTCTAAGTCGTTGGTCATTGTTAGGAAACTAATTAACTGTTTAAACACAACTTTTTACAATAATCTTGCTGAAGAATGAGAGATTAGAGATAGGCCTGTAGTTCTGCATTAGTTTGTTGTCCAGATTGTTCTTCTTTAGTAGTGGTTTGATGACTGCTGGTTTTAAGGCCTGGGGGAAGGATCCTGACAGGAGGGATCTGTTAACTAGTTGAATCAAATCAAATCAAATCAAATCAAACTTTATTTATAAAGCGCTTTTCAAACAAAGAAAGTTACTCAAAGTGCTTTACAGATTTAAAATAACCCCACAACCCCCCCCTTCAAAAAATAAAATCATCAGTGCAAATACAACCCCCTCCCAACCCAACCCATCAGCCATACTCACTCACACACACACTTAGAAGCTACAAAAAGCGGGCTGAGTACAGATGAGCCAGGAAATGCCATCATGGGAGCCATCTGCATCAGCAGCAGCAGATCAACAGCAGCAGCCAAGGCTCCGACCCAGGGCGCCCAGAGGAGGGAGGGCTGGTACCCCCACCTCCACCCAAGCGCTACCTGGGGGGCACCCAGGCAGCCACAGCCGACCACCGCCCCCGATGCAGGGGGCCCCCAGAGAGGAAACACTGGCAAGAAAGATTAAAATACATTAAAATATAAAGTTAATAAAATATAAAGTATATAAAGTATAAAACAATAAGTGTAAAACAAATAATAAAAATGCAAAGCAGATTAATAAATAAACAGTTAAAAGCTGAACTAAAAATTAAATCAGGTAAAACATGCTGAGCGATTAAAAATATATTAATAAATAATAATTAGTTAAAGGCTAAGCTAAAAAGGTGAGTCTTGAGTCTGCTCTTAAAAACATTAATTGTTCTCTGCGGCCCTGAGGTCCTCTGGCAGCCTGTTCCAGAGGTGAGGGCCATAATAATGGAAAGACGCCTCACCATGAGTCTGTGTCCTGACTTTGGGGATGATAAGGAGACGGCTGCCAGAGGAGCGCAGAGACCGCGAGGGTTCATACGGTAAAAGCATTTCTGACAGTAGTTCGGGCGGTAGTAGCAAGGCTGGAGGATGTCGGCCTGGGGATTGGCCACCCGGGACTTCGGTCCGCTCACGGGCCTGGCGCGGCATGTCCGGGGTACCCGAGTCGGTGGTGCGCCGGGTTCCGGCCTCGGCCCGGGGGTCCTCGGACACTGGCGGTGCCTGGGGCGTCTCTTATTGGCGGGGAGGCTTTTTACCATCTAGCACAGGCGCTCTTTTTAACGGGGTGCGCTTGGGACGGGAGGGGGGAGGGCGTTGAGGGTGAGGGGGGGCTAAACTCAACCTGGGTGTCTAGTGACATGTGTTTTGTTAGCAGTGTGAATGTTGGGGAGGATTTAGGTATGCCCCTGGCATGGGGGCTGGTGGATTGCCGGGGCCCCCATGGGGCTCGGCGGTACCGCTGCCGTGGGCCCCGACTGGACGTGCTGGGGCCTCCCACCCCTGGTGGATCGGGCCGAACGGGGGTGCCTATTGGAGTCAGCAGGGGAGCTGGCTCCCTGGGGTTGGCAATGGTCACCCCAGTTATTTTCTCCCCATCCCCATGCCTCTGTCCACCTGCTCCTTCATTCTACCATTCACAAGGCCTTGGGACGTGGGCACGTCACTGGGGTGCGGGATGGAGCTTCCGTCTTCGCTACCCGGTGGCGGCCTGGGTCCCGATTTTATTGAGCAATTTAGACACTACACTTGCAACATTTACAGGGAACGCACATGTAGGGACCTGGCGGTGTGGCGCCACAGGCGAGGCCCCCCCGTTGTGGGGGCCTCGCCTGTGGTGCCGGCACCCACTGGTTAAACGCATCTAGACACTGAGGGCCCGGGGGGGGAGATGGGGGTACCCGGCAGTATTCCCATGTCCCCCCCCTCTGTTTTAAGTGCACATTAGAACAACACGCAACAACACCACATTGAGCTGGGGGAGAGAGGCTGGGGGGTCTTTCCACACCCCTGTTCGTTGGACCATCAGGGGTCGGAGCCCGGATAGAACATCACGCCGTCTGGTCGGGGTCCTGGGCTGGTGGGCTGCTCTTGCCGGTGTGGGGCCTTGGCGGTCTACTTGTCCCCGTCCTGGTGGGCAAAGGGGTCTGTCTCCTGGGTGCAGGGGCAGGGTTCTCTACTGGGGTGTCTGTCCCTGGGCCTGGGAGTATGGAGTATAGTGTACGTATGGGGGGTATGAATGAGGGTATAGCGTCCTTTTTTCGTATGTCCTGTATTTGTAAGAATGTGTACACAAGAAAGGGAGGGTACGTATGAGTGTCTCTGTCTGTCTATGTCTACCTGTCAGGTTGGGTGTTTGGCTGCTCTCTGGCCTGATGCATCTTCTTCCCTCCCCGTCACTCCCCGTCGGTGATGGTTGCTCCTGCCCGCTGGTTGATGATGACTCTCGATGCATGGGGCTGGGGGTCCCGGTTGCGGCCCGGCTCGGTCCTGGTGCATGTCGGGCGGGTCCTGGGTGGTCCGGTGTGTCGGGCGGCCGCTGTTTCGGGCCGATGTCCTCCTTGGATTGACTGGGGCACCTCTTATGGGGGTGCCGGGGTTGTAGAATAGGTTGGTGCCGTCCGGTGGATCGGTGGGGACCGTGCCTGGCGCCCAGTCCTCCTGCCGGTTCCAGGACTTCAGCTGGCTGGTCTGTTCGCCTGGTGGGGCTGTCCGGCATTGGCTGGGCCCCTGATCTTGGCGCCCCACGTGGGGCGGGATCTGGACCCTGGAGCTGGAAGATCTGGATGTCCAGGTGCCGGCTGGGCGCGGCCTGGGGAGGGCGTACATCCGCTGTGGCTCTTGCTGTGGCTCCCTGGCGTGTGGATGTGTGGAGGCGGGCCGGGTTGTTGGCGGTGGGTACTGGTCCGGGGTGGCGGCGGCGTGTGTTGTCCGTCGGTTGGCTGCGGGTCCTCCTTGCCTGCGGCGGCGGCGGGGGGCCCTTGTCGGCTGGTCCCTGGTTGGGGCCCCGCTGGGGGGCGGGGTGCCCCTGGTCCCCGTGGCCTCCGGTTCCTGGTCCGGGCCCGCCCTGGCGTAGCCGGTTACCGGCGGAGCCCGTGGGCTCGTCACTGCGATCTCTCGGGCCCCAGCATCGTGGCTGGTGGGTGCTCCCCTGGGACTTCCATCTGTTCCTCTCTTGGTGGGTGATCGACCCTGCGCTGATCCGCCTGTGGACTCTGTACTCTGTGGGACGCTGGATGCATACATCTCTTGCCTCCTCCATGTCTGTGCCGATTCCTGTAGGACGGATTGACGGTTCCTTACACCAGCTATCAATCACTTGCATGGGGAAACCTTATTCAGACCTGCATGCTCGCACACATATAGGTGTGGGGACATAGGTGAGGACGGACATATCTTAAGCTGAGGTTATCATCATTAGTTAGTTGTTCACAGGAGCTTACCAGAAACATTTGTATTATGTTCATTAATCAATGCTTGTGTGTAGTGAATGTGTAATTCTTTGTTTATTCTACCAGATCCGAACTATTGGTTTGGTTCTGTACAGTTTGTTGTTTTTGTTTTGTATTACTGTTTCTCTGCCGTCCGGCAGAGGTGGAGGACTGGGATGTTTTCTTGTGTTCTTTATTTGCCTCCCTGTCTTGTGTCGTCGGTTCGCCCCTCTGTTGGTCCGGTTTCTTTTCTTCACCTTCTTCCTTTCTCCCTTCTTGTCTCAGTTTAATGTCCATGACGTCAGGAAATTGAACCCACAGTAATCACTAATAAAGATTTTTCATACATATACATCAAGTGGCGTACTACAGCGAAGCTGTAATACTCTGCTTGGGAAAGTAAAACTGTTGGGCTTGTACTTGGTACTCAGACACCAATTCTGAGTAGCATACTGCTAGACAGGACACGTTAAAAAAAAAAAAAAAAAAAAAAAAAAAAAAAGCATTTCTGACAGATACGAAGGCCCAAGACCATTAAGACACTTAAAGACCATTAAAAGAACCTTAAAATCGATCCTAAAACATACGGGGAGCCAATGCAGTGATTCTAAGACCGGTGTAATGTGCTCCCGCCTCCTAGTCTTCATCAGGACACGAGCTGCTGAATTCTGTAGAAGCTGTAAACTTGAGGTAGTCTTTTTGGGAAGACCAGAAAGCAGGGCATTACAATAATCAATTCTACTGGTGATAAAAGCATGCATTAGCGTCTCCGTATTGGCCCGAGAGAGAATGGGGCGGACTCTGGCGATGTTCTTTAGGTGATAAAAACCTATTTTGGTGATGTTTTTAATGTGAGGGATAAAAGTCAGCTCGGAGTCAAAAATCACACCCAGGTTCTTCACTTGTAAAGAAGAATTAAAAGACAATGATTGTAGTTTTGGTAAAAGTTTTTCTCTCTGAGCCTCAGGACCGATAACTAAAACCTCAGTTTTGTCCTGGTTGAGCTGGAGAAAGTTTTCTGCCATCCAGGATTTAATGCCTAAAATGCAGTTAAAAAGTGCATCCATTGGCCGTGTGTCATCAAAGGACATGGAGATGTACAACTGTGTATCAACAGCATAACTGTGAAAGTTAACTCCATGTCTCCTGATAACACTGCCAAGAGGGAGCATATACAGGTTAAAAAGCACTGGGCCTAAAACTGAACCCTGGGGAACACCACAAGTGATCTTATGGACCTTAGAGGAACAGGTATCTAAACTTACTGTAAAAGTCCTGTCTGTGAGGTAGGATGTGAACCATTTGTGAACAGCACCAGAGAGGCCGATCTGTTTTAAACGAGTTAAAAGAATAGTGTGGTCTACTGTATCAAAGGCAGCGCTTAGATCCAGAAGAACCAACACTGTCACCTTTTTAGCATCATAGTTTAATCTAAAATCATTTAAAATCTTTAAAAGCGCCGTCTCTGTGCTGTGGTTCATCCTTAAACCAGACTGAAATTTCTCTAGGACATTATGATCGTTAATAAAATCATTAAGTTGAATAAAAACAAGTTTTTCTAAAACTTTGCTTAAAAATGGTAAGTTAGATACTGGTCGGTAGTTGTTTAAATCATTAAAATCTAAATTGCTCTTCTTCAGCAGGGGCCTCACTACCGCCGCTTTAAAGGCAGCAGGAAAAAACCCCATCTGAAGGGAGCAATTCATAAAGTTTAAAATCTCATCTTTAAAAGAACCATAAAATTGCTTTAAAAACCTGGTGGGAATCGGGTCCAAAGCGCTTGTGGTGGGCCTCACTGAGGAGAAAACATTATCAAGGGTCCCAGCTTCTACCAGGACAAAACTGTCCAGTGTTTCCTCTGGTGAAGGCAGACACTCTGATTTGTCTAAAACCATGTTTGTTTGAGAGGATAAAATATTACATCTGATTGTGTCTACCTTCCCTCTGAAGTGGTCTGCATACTCCTCACAGAGACTGTTTGAGGGGGTTTTCTGAAAAGTATTAGAATTATGATGTAAAATGTTGTCAATGGTGGAAAACAGAATTTTAGGATTATTTTTATGTTCTGAGATTATTCTGGAAAAGTATGTGTTTCTGGAATTTCTTAAAGCGTTATTATATAATCTGAGATATTCTATGTATATCTGATGATTTATTGTGATTTTATTTTTCCTCCATTTCCTTTCTGCCACCCTGCAGCTCCTCTTTAATTTTCTAATAGCTGCATTTCTCCACGGTACTGTACGTTTTGAATGAGGGTTTATAACTTTAATTGGAGCCAGCAGGTTGAGAGCAGATTTAAGCCTACTGTTAAAATCATTAAGGATAAAATCACAGGGGGCAGGTAAAGGTATAGGAGGAATTTTTTAAAAAACTTCAAGAAAACCTGCAGCCACTTCAGGGGTTAGATGATGCTTCCTGACAGTTCTCACAGAGGTCCCTGATTGGATAAAACTGGTGATATTAAAAAACACACAGTAGTGGTCAGAGACAGCCAAGTCAACAACAGAGGACACACTGGTGGACTGGCCATACGTGATGACCAGGTCCAGGTTGTGTCATCTGTCGTGAGTCGGCTGCATGACATGTTGGCTAAAATCCATATAGTTTAAAATATTTAAAAAATCTGTTGATAAATGATCTAAAAGGTTATCTATATGTAGATTAAAATCACCAGCTAAAATTATCTTCTCATAAGAGCTGTGTAAAATTGATAAAAACTCTGAAAATTCTGGAATAAAAAGTGCATTCCTTTTCGGAGGCCTATAAACTGTGACACATAAAATCTGAGGAGTGCTAAAAACAGAGGCAGTGTATTCAAACGTGGTAAAATTATTAAATAAAACAGGTTTGGCGGAGAGAGTTGATGAACTAATAAAAGCAGTTCCGCCTCCCCTCTGGCTACTCCTCGTTGAATAAGAAAAGTTATAATTAGGTGGAGAGGCCTCTGTGAGAACAGCAGGGGCATCTGCACTCAGCCATGTCTCTGTTAAAAATAAACACTGAAGGTTATTATCTAAAATCAAGTAATTTATTATAAAAGTTTTATTCAGCAGAAAGCGAACATTTAAAAGAGCCATATTAATAGTGGTTGGTGATGGAGTGACTGTATGACTTACTGTAGGTGGGATTTTTAGTAACTGTTTATGATTATTTGGGTTGCATTTTCTTAGTTTATGATTATTTCTTCGCTCTCATTTCATAGGAACAAGGACCAGCTGCACATCAGGATGTTGTGGATGGGGCAGAGAGGACAGGAGCAGCTGGAGCCGGTGCAGGGGACAGGGGTGGGCGAGGGTATGCCAGGCTTAATGCCAGCATGCGGGTACCTTGTCTGTTTAAATGTAGTCCATCTGCCCCCAATAATTGACTCCTACCCCAGAAAATGTTAAAATTGTCTATAAAACCAATGTTGTGCATCACGGTAACATAGGAAAGCCAAGTGTTGAGAGAGAGTAACCTGCTGAAGCGATTTATTCCTCTGCTTATGGTGGGAGTGGGGCCAGAAATAAAAACAGATAGGGGCTTGTCTTTTAAAAGATTAAAAAGATGAATAAAATCCTGCTTTAAAAGCTCAGACTGCTGTTTACGGATGTCATTGGTTCCAGCATGAATTATAACTTTTCTTCACAGTAGGGAAACGTTGGATGGAGTCCAGAATCTGTTCAGATATATCCTTTACTGTAGCTCCAGGAAAACAAAGGGTGACAGCTCCTCTCATCCTAACATGCCGGATAATAAAATCTCCAATGATGAGAGTGCTGGGTGGATGGTGTGCTGGCTGCTGGGCAGAAGACCTCTCGTTATCCAGGACCTGCTGGATGTTGGGCAGCTTGGCTTCCACAGGACTGCAGCGGTGTTTAGAGGGCGCCGAGAGCTCGTTCTGTGGATTCGGGGTGTAGTGAAGCACTCCTCGGCGGGTCCCGGCTGTAGTCCTGGGTCTGGCGCGACGTGGGTGGATACCGGAGTCTGACTGCTGCTCTGGCTGCTGGGAGGGGATGGGCGGCGGTCCTGCGGAGCTGCTGGTCTTCGGCGCGGTCGAAGGGACGGTTAGAGGAGGGAAGTCGTCCCCCAGGGCACCGAAGCGGTTCGACAGAGGAAGGCCGGGTGGAGGAGAACGGTGAAAGCCGCTCCGGGCGCCCCCACTGCGACCAGGCCCGACCGTCGACCACGCACCCTGGGGCACCGGAGTGGAGCTGAGGGGGGCTTTTGGCTTAGCCCCCTGAGGATCCAGCACTCCTCCTCTGCCGTAGATGTTGTACCTCCGCCGGAGTTCGTCTGTCCGAGTCCGCCTGGAGACCCAGCGATGGATTCCCCCTCCGCAGCTTCACCGGGCTGGCAGGGGATTGTGTCGGCCAGCTGGGCGCTGGTGGCAGCAGCAAAAGTTCGGCCAAAGATGATGTCCACGTCGCGCTCGTGGTCCTGGATCAGGTGTAAATTGGTGATCCTCTGCTCCAGTTCCTGGATTTTCTTGGTTAGCCTGGCACAACCATCACACCCGGAGCTACAGGTGAGTGGAGGCATGGCGGAAGTAACAGCGATCCGTGCTCTGATTAAAAACGCGTCCGATAAAAGATATGTCGCTAAAAGTTTAAAACGGTTAAAACTAGTCAAAAGAAATTATTAAAAAACAAAAAACAAACAGTTAAAAAAGAATTTAAAACTAGTTAAAACCGTGTCAACGAGCCGGAGTTAGCAGGAGGCAGCAGGACGCCGACGCATGCGCAATGCAACAACAAAAGAACTCAGACTTAATGATAGGGAAAACATTCTAAGCTGTAGGTACGATTTCAAGGAAGCAAGAGCAGGAGTTTAATAGTTTAGTGAATTAATCAAGGTGGGATTGATTTAGTTTATGGAATTCCAAGATTTTCTCTACATTGTTTTTACATGTGTCTGCTGAACAGATTGACCTTCTAATTGTCTGAATCTTTTCAGTAAAAAAACTGGTGAATTCATTGCAAGCTCTGGTGGAGTTTAGTTCAGGAGCTACTGTCAATGGGGGAGAATAGATCAACTGTTAGAGCAATTGTTAGCAAAAGGAAGAGGCTAAAGATGACTGTCAGTCTCCCTAGGACTGGGGCTCCATGCAAGATCTGTCCTTGTGGGGTGTCAGCCCAGAACTACATGGGAGGAGCTGGTCAATGACATGAAGAGAGATGGAACCACAGTTCCAAAGGTTACGTAGAACACTATGCTATCATGATATAAAATCATGCATTGCATGGAGGGTTCCTCTGCTCAAGTCATCACATGTCCAGGCCCATCTGAAGTCTGACAGTGACCATCTGGATGATCAAGAGGAGGCATGGCAGAAAGTCATGTGGTAAGATTAGATAAAAATAAAACTTTTTGGTCTAGGCTTCACTCGTCGTGTTTGGAGGAAAAAGAAGGATGAGTTGCATCCCAAGAACACCATGCCTGCTATGAAGCTTGGGGGTGGAAACATCATGCCTCGGGGTGCTTTTCTACAAAAAGGACAGCAGAGGAGAGGATGCATGGGGCCATGTTCTGTGAGATATTAATCAAAAATCTCATTCCTTCAGTCAAAGCATTGAAGATGGGTCGTGGCTGGGTCATAACAATTACCCGAAGCACACAGCCAGGATAACTAAGGAGTGGCTCCATAAGAAGCAAGTCAAGGGTCTGGAGTGGCCTAGCCAGTCTCGAGACCTGAATCTGACAGAAAATCTTTGGAAGGAGCTGAAACTGTGTTTCTCAGAAACAGCCTAGAAACCGGACAGATCTAGAGAAGATCTGTGTGGAGGAGTGTGCTAAAATCCCTGTTGCAGTGTGTGAGGACCTGGTCAAGAACTACATGAAAAATTTGCAATGATTTTCTCAGGTGTTCGAATACTTGTGTGCAGCAATAAAATATCAAGAAATTCTTTAAAATAAAATATGATTTACTGAATTTATTAATGATGTCTCTCGCAGTGGAAATGCACCTACACTGTGAATTTCAGACCCCTTCATAATTTCTATCTGGTAGAACTTCCAAAATCGCAGGGTAATCAAATACTTATGTTTATCACTGAACTAATTAGGCCTCTGTTTGTTAAATGAATTTGCAAATATGCCTTCTTTCTTTGACCATCAACCATCCAATCCAGTGAACAACTAGAAGGAAGAGCAAATTGCAGAGCAAGCTGTTTGGCATGACATGGCAATTTTTTTCGGTGCAGCCCACACACTCAGCCCTGTTCCTCAGCCCACAAGCACATTTTCTGACACAAATTTGTTCCATCTGTAAAAACACACAATGTTTTTAAAAACTCAAAGAGTGTTAGAGGCAAACACAAGTGATTCTAATTTCAGTCAAAATATTATAATAACATTATATATTTTTTCCAAAATAATGCAGATCTAATTCAATGCTAGAATAATATCTTTGAATAATTAGATATTGTTAAAATCCTGTTATTATTTGTGAGGGGCCATTTTAATGAAAACACTTTGTTGTTCTATAGGCCAGTTAACTCGTGAAAAAGGTGAAAAGTGGACCACAACTGTCCATGGTTAGCTAAAAAAACTCAATACCCAATCTAAAAGTGCTAATAAGAGCTAATTTCGATGGTTCCCACACCAAATAAACCTTTATATGCATTAATGTGCACATTGTAAACCATCTTGGTTTTCTATATGGTTTGCAGACACCAGCCAATAGCATGTCAAATAGCATTAGACCTAAGTAACTATGCTTTTCAAGATGCTTTTTCTTACAACCAGAAGTTACTTTTCATAGAAAATAAGTGAATAAGGGAATCTGAAACCACTGAACTGCAAAAAGGTACGGGTCCATTGTATTATCTTTTAATAAACAGATGAATGAATGAATGAATGAATGAAGCCTAACTATAGCAAAAAAATATGTTAATAGGTATTTCTAGTCGTTTCACACTAACAACTTGTTTTCATTATTAAAAAAAAACCTTGCTTGTATGTCAGCAGAGTGAAAACCATATCTAATTTCATGTATTATGCACCATAATGTGTTTTGCCAACACTTCCTTTAATATGAGTATCTTACTATCTTTTCCGTTAACATTATGGAAGTATTATCCTTGTTTATAATTTATTTAATTAAAAAATAGTTACACCAGACCCACAAATTGTTTTGTTTGTTTTTTATTAAAAGAAACAAATGATTTACCTGTTTGTATTCAACATTGATCCAATTCTTCAGTTTCTGTTCCTCCTCTGAGATCATCCGATTCAACCATGCATGAATGGCTTATCATATGGTTGACTGCAGAGACCCTCAGCTGCAAGCTTTCCTTCAGGAAAGTATAGGTATTTTTATCATCATGTGAATATTCTCCATCCTGTCCACTTCTTTTTAGTGCAGGAATTGGTGTACCTGCTGTAAGGCTTTGTTGAAAAACCAGTTGGAACAGTGACAAAGCAGTTAGTCATAGTTGGGGAGCACATGCAACACAAAATGGCACAATGTATACCTTTTTGAATTTGTCTTCTGAGAGTTGATGGTTTCTGTCAATATATGAGGGAAGACATTCAATGCTACAATTACTTAGCCACAGAGTACTGTTCATATCCTTTTTTGGCTTTACTTTTCAGCAGGGAAATTCAAAAAGACAGCTCCTTCTGCTGGCCAGTGTCAGGCCTGCACAAAGACCCTGTCCAGCTCTCCTCAGGTCTTTATAGTCACTTTGTCCTGTGTCTCCCTGCATGCCTTTCTCTCTGCTGCTACATGGATCGCCTCTAGCAGTGGCAGGTGCACTTGTGGGGCATTTGAGGATTTTTTGCCAGGAGCTTGAATGAAGGCTTTATATGCTGGCTTTCAATGTCGGTCCTGTTCCCCCTTGTGTTATCATAGGAAAGGCACTATCATCTCTGTTATGATCTACATCCCTCTATTTGTGGCTTCTTGCCCATCAGATGAGACTGGCTCACAAAGACCTCCGGGGGGGGTTACAATCCTCCGTTTCAATCAGGCGTGTGAATCCCCCAATGTACCCTTGCAAACACACACAAATAGGACAAAAACACAGTCGACAGTGAGTGAAACTGAATGTTAACTTCAACGCAGCCAAGCTACAGAAACAGAAAACAGGACAAGCGAAGGTGTCTGACACTTCAGCTTTCAGCAGAGTTGCTGCAGAATTAAGTCGGCGAGCTGCGAGGACAGAAAAATGAGTCAGCCCAGTCTGTCATTGTCACTGTTCTAGCTTGACACCTTGGCCGTTATAAACCCTGAAATGAGGATTAGCTCTTTAAAAGTCTGGTGCATTTTTTTCCCCTCAAAACTAAACTGTTATGCAATCAGCACCCATTGCTATGCAACAGAGATTGAACTTATTTTCAGATTATGAAAGCTTTTACATTGGCTTCTATAAACATTTTGTGTGCATGATACAATCAAATAAACAATCAGCTGGAAATTGTTGGATGTTTAGAATCAGTAACTGATTAGATAGCTTAATAGCATTACATAATACTTGCATCAGGCTATGTGGTGTAAAGTTAAGAATAACATAATGCTGGATTTTTTTCTTCCTTGTTGCTCTTTTATTCAACTTTTAAACTTAAAAGTTGTCTAAGGCTTCATTGTTTTGCTTTTACTGTTTTGCTTAGTCTCATCTCTGCACTTCTTTCACAACATAATTAGAGGTCCTTCTGAATTTCCCCTGAGTCTATTGACCTTCTGTATTTTGCTGGCCTTAGTCATTTGTGTAAACACTGCTGACTAAAGCTATGGTCCTCAGGGCTTGAAAGTCATGAACTAATAATTGACGTCAGACAAAAAGACAAATGAGTGGTAGTTGACCATTAAAGAAAACCTCTGAATAACTTAAACAATAAAAAATTAAAGATGTGCTGGATTCTTGTTTAATTTGCATACTGGTCAAGGTAAGAGTGTGAAAGATACAGTAAGATTGTTGTAACTGCTAAATGAACCAATTCTTGCCTTTTTAACATTTCGTGTTGAAATCCTATGCATGGAAAAAGTATAAAGTATATATCACTTTCCTCACATCATTCCTTTTGCACTTTAGCTTTTGCACAAGGATTTCAGTTTTAGAAAAACAATACATTTCATTGTAAAACTTCTTAATAAAGTGGAGCAAAAAAGTATTTGGCAGCCACCAACTGTGCAAGTTGTTTCAATTAGGGAGATAAGAGAGGTCTTTAGTTTTCCTATTAGGTACACTTCAACTATGCGAGACCAAATTTAACAAAAGAAATCCAGGAAATCACTTTGTACGATTTGTAAAGAATTTATTTGTATAAGGGAGCAGAAAGTAACTACTTAGCACCTATAACCAAGCGACAATTCTGACCATCAAAGACCAGAAATGTTCACTTCATAATGGGTCAATCTTCTTTTGTTTTTAATGATGGGTGGCATCTTACTCCAAAGTGGATATCCGCCACCTGTTATGCTGTAGTGAGGGTTGGAATATAAGAGGAACCCAAAACAAAATCTCTTTAACAATCCACTTTGTTTAAAAATTCTATTACAATTTTAAACTTTTTTTCTCCACTTAAAGTCTTTATACTTCAAACATCCATCTCAACTTTCCTTCAGTCAGTTTTCTTCTGCTCTCTGAATGTTTTATATAACAAGTTACATGTTCCACTGTTTCTTTTCTGCTCCACAATTACACAAACCTCATGGATGCTTCCCAATTAAATGTAGTAAAAAAGATACAACACAAGAAGGTGAGGCGACGTAAAGTGAGGATTTTGCTATAGTACACCGCTGCCATGTCGCTGCCAGCATACGTTCGTTCCATTACATTGCCGCCACTTCGCCGCCAGTGTTCGGTAATCAGGCCGTAGTAATCTCATTCACAAATGAAGATGTTCAGATGGCGACGTGAGGTTTGGCTGTGCCTTCTCCTTTGTCTGGTTAGTCTCTGCCCTGTCACTTCTGTGAGATGCAAGTTGGGAAGCAACAGTGAGTGATCATGTTGGAGGCAGTAGCAGTCCTATGCAATGCAGTGGCCGGCTGAGGTGGGTGTGGGGCACCTGACACGAGCAAACGGACTGGGATCCTGCCTTGCAGCAGCCAAGTCAAGGGGGCGTGGTGTAGGAGCCAGTTCAAAACGTCAGCGACGAAGAGGCGATTCCCGCAGCGACGTCGGAAGCCGCTGACAAGTATTAACCTTCCCAGCTAGGACTGAATGAAGACGTTCTATGTTGTCCAAAGGGGCTTTTTGTTCTTTGTGGTTTGCCAATTAATTGGTGAAAGCTTTTGTTAACTCGTTGTCCACAGTGTTATCTGCTTGATTATTTTTAACCTGCAATTTTAAATGTGTGGTCCCTCCAGCCCGGTCACATATTAATGGCACATTTTGAACTCATTATCTGTATAAAAGACACCTGTCCAACCCTAATGGAGCTTCACTGCTTCAAATAGCTCATTATGATGATTCACATCGGGGTGCATCGGTTCTACACCCGGTGTGAATCGGGGGAGAGGAAAGTTGCAATGTTATGTCAGCAGAGCAGAAAGATGGGAAAAGACCGGTCAGAGAACAATTCCTTCCCTTCACTGCTGTGAAGATTTTTTCTGTCAAAATGTTGCTCAGTTTAGGTCAATGGCGATTGTAGCCCTCTGCCAAGCATATCAGTACAATTCTCATCCCCAAAATGTAATCACTCGTTCCTTGGCCCAATTTATGACATTTTCTGAGTATTGCATCCAACTCTGTCAACAATTTTTAGTTATTTTGTTAAAAGTGTTATTTTTATTTATTCATTTTATAATATGTTACTCCATAGCTAACTTTCTGTTTTCACTTGCCTTTTATTCTTATTCATTTTATGTGTGTGTTGACTTAACATGTAAATTTCCAAACTGTGGTATCAATAGTCTGTCCATTCATTCAATCATTAATTAATTCATACACAAATAGATAAACCTCTGAAAAAATAACCTCTTTGGCAGATTTATTTTGATATCTGAAACATGTGAAAACATTAGATAACCTTTTTTGAAATATTAATTAATTAGTTTATCTCATCTTCTACTGCAGTTTGGTGAACTTCTGATGCCTAAACGCCCACGGTCGATCGAAAGGAAGTCGGGTTCAGTTCGCCAAACCTGGAGTGGCGGAGATAGGCGCTGCGAGGCGTTCTGTGCGGTAACGCAAACGAACCCTGAGAAGCTGTCGGGAGCCCCGGGGAGAGTTCTCTTTTTAAAATCTTTTTAAACCAAAGCAAATGCTTGAAAGAATATAAAAACATATTTTTTCTGAATTAACAAAACAAAAGTATGAATATAAAGCTTTGTTTTTCTAAATTAATAAGTAAATAAATAAATTAAAAGCTCATTTTGTGAATCAAAACTTTTTTATACCAATACAAGCTATTAATTCTGAAATAACAAAAAAGAAATAAATGTTTAAGTTTTTTGAAAAAATTATTATTTATTATTTATATTATTATTATTATTTATTATTATTATTATTATTATTATATTATTTTTTGAATATTTTTCATAACAAGATGTGTTTTTAAATTGGTGACTTAATAACAGATAAGACATGCAAACAATGCAAATGTAGTGCTGCAGGAAGCTTGCTTGACACAAAAACACTGATATTGATATATTTATTTCTCTGGATTCTGGGAAGGAGTAGGAAATGAAAGTGAATAAAGGTTGATCAATATGGAATTAAGTAAGGATATTTATTGTCTCTACGTCTCTTTATGAGATTTCAATCTTCTTTCGATTTCGATCTTTAGATCTTCTTTTATAATATGAAAATAATGAGATTTTGAGGGGGTTTTTTTGGGATGATTTTGTTCTTCAAAAATTAGGGGAAATGCTTGAACCACAGCACTATTAAATTTGTGAAAATAGTGAATAACAGCAAATGTGGATCTCTTTGGTTGTTTGTTTGCTCAATTGTTTTAAGGCACCAAAATTACACACTTTTTAAAAAAATAAATATGGTTAGAAGGAAAATTCTAGAACTCAGAAAAATATAAATGGAAAAAGTAGAATTCTTAAATAAAGATTTTATAAAACAATTAAATGGATAGGGCTCTAGAGTTGAAAAGAAAAAAGAGCAGGTGACAAAGAAGACGTTATGTAGCCTCCCTTTTTGAAAAGTAACGAAGCTGAGAAGCAACCAATGTTCACAGTTTAAAAAAGCTTTGAATATTACAGTTTAGTCTAAAACTGCAATGAGTGTCACACAGACTGGGCAGTCTGGATTTATTGTTACCGACTGAGTTAATAAAATGAGCTTAAAAATCGTTGTAAGACCTAAAACAATAAAATAAGCTGCACATATTTGCAGTAGTTGCAACTTATTTAATTATTCTTTTTTCATAATCTCTATCCTTTGTATTAAATGTCTGTTTTCTGTGGGGGGCATTGCAGAAAATAATTGAGACTGTCTGATTTCTCCATGGCAATAAAAAAATTACAAATTTGCATACCAAAGCAGGTTGGAGACGGCACAGACTTTTTGGTATGGTGCATTTGACACCCCAAGCTGCCAAAATAAAACAAGGTAAATGCAGTTCTAAATTCCAGGACCCATTTAATGTTACTGTATGTTAGTATGTTATTGACCCACACCAAAATACAACTCCATCACATTTCAGAGACCATCAGTGTTGTGGTTGACTTTTAATGATTTTGTGCTCATGCTCTCAGCCCAGAGTAAAGAGGGCCTTACCATTTGTAAGAGAGGCAGGACAGACCATTCTTTATTATCTGTTGATGTCTCATTCTAAATTATTCCTCATTCATTTAGGAAGTCTATTAAGCCATTAAAATATATTCAGGAAAGCACATTGACCATGCAGGGGTCATTTAGCTTTCATCTTCATTGATAGTGCTGTTGTAGAGGGAAAAAGTCTTTATGGAGCAATTTCGTAATCATTAGATGACCCATGCACTTATGCTGTAAAGTAATGTTAAATATTGCTTAATCCTCTTGTATCCTCTTGTCATCCTCAGCATGTTTCAAATGTAAGACTTTAATGGATAAACAATGCAAGCAAAAGACAATTTTGCGGAGTTGCCCTTTAGCCCAGTGGGGAGCTTTGAAAACTTCCTCTGAGTTGGCATTTTTGTGAACAAAAGCTTCTGTACCCACCCACAGTGATTCCCAATGATCTTTTATCAAACAAGAGAGCAACATTGCCCTTTGTCAAATCAGTTACTCATCAGGCATCATTCCAGTGCAGGGGTTTTTAGTGTTGGCACTAGTAGTCAATCACCAGTACCTATGTGCCTTTCCTAAATGTACTGATCCTGCCAAAGACTCCATTGCCTTATTAAAGTGCAGTCACAGAGGCAGATCTGTCACGAGGCAGGAAGCGGACGCCCATGGGAGGAGATGAGGGGCAAGTGACAAGCAAATTCATTACACCACTTTTGTTGATGGCATTGTAAAATAGAGAGTGAGATGTGGTGCAAGGGTCACCTGCATGCTTGTTATTGCTGTTAAGGAAGATTTTAAACGAACAAGAAAGTAGGTGGCAATGTTTTGACTTAAAACATGCATCTGCTAAGCTTATTGATTTTCTCCCTAGATTCATGTGTAACAGAAAAAAAAATGTCACCAGTGCGAATGTACTTTTTCAGGCAATAAACATGGTGTACAAAACGGTTTGCTGAGTAGTGCCTCCTGAAAGATCTAAATAACTCAAACATTAATTTTATGTTATTTAAGTGTGAGCAATCCATCTCTGAGTAGTGGTAGAAGAAAACAAAAGGGACAGTAGTGAAACTTTTTATGAAACAGTGCTGTTATAGAGAATTAAAAAAAATATTTTAACTAAAGTGTTTAAAAGATTAACAACTGTACTTTGCCCTGCAGACTTAAATTCTGTTGTAAAATTGAACTGCCATTGTAGAATGTGAGTCTCTTTCTTGAAATAAACATAGAATATATATATATATATATATATATATATATATATATATATATATATATATATATTTATATATATATATATATGTGTGTGTGTGTGTGTGCATTTCGTAAAGTAAACCTTTTGCTCTTCTTAAAAACATCCTATTTTGCAGTACAAGTTCTAGCCAAACAACTCAATACTTATTTTTTTTTTATTTAGCACAGACATTAATATAATGGAACAAAAATGCTTTGAAATTCTCATAATTTTACATTCTCAAAAATTACACTTTGCCTTCATTCCAACTCTGAGAAGCTGGCAGTTTGACAAGTAATCCGTGATTTGACATAATTTCTTCATTCCAAAAAAGCTGTCACAATTGCAGTGTTAAGATACATCAAGGAGTGGTATGCAGAGCAAACTGGACTACTAGTCTGTATCAGAGTTTTATGTGTGCCAATTAAACATAATGGCCTTGTGAATGTGCTGCTATGTAAGTGTTGTACAGAGTAAATCCGAGCTAAACATATCACCAGGCATCATACTGAACAGATAGGTTTTCCCTACAGGTAGCTGGCTATTTAATGCTCATAAGACACTTACTGCTGGAGGAGTTTTAAAGCGGACTTATCATGAAAATTCCACATTTTTAGCCCTTACATGTAGTGTGTTGTGCATTTAGAGTCTGTATGAATGCCAAAAGGCTTAAAATAGTCACCCGAAGTGAATCCGCCATCTTTATCTCTTGCTGTGAGTTTGTAGCCTTAGTTCAGGAATGCAGAAAGTACAGGTGGAGCAGTTAAAATGTTTGACTGTTGGATTTTTCACTCACATGATTATGCCGTTCTTCAGCCCCAGAACCTCTGTGAAGTGCCTGGTTAAGTTTTTTTTCTCATTGTAGTTTATCTGCGTCTGTGGGAAAATTACTTTTTGATTGTGGGAAGGTTGAGAGCTTCGGTAACCTCCACCAGCATCAAGAAATATTTGCTTAACCACTTAGTTTCCTTGAGGGGTCAGTTCCTTCGGACGATGGAAATGACAGACAAAGCAAAGCAGTACGCTTCAGATACAGAGATACAGATAGAGAGATACGTTGGACTTTCTGCTTGGTAAGTGATTGTGGTATGTAGTTCATGTTTTTCCTCCCCGATGACATGTCTTTTAATAGTACTCTCATTATTTGTCCGTGTTTAGTCTTGGAGACCGCAGAATCCTACCACATTCAAAGACGTTAGCATAAAGCTAAGAGTAGCACACTAACAACCTTGTGGTGTTGTGTGGAACATCGATTGTGAATCTTCACTATATAAATAAACTGAATATAACTGAAGACATATTCTCATTACAGATGTGTTACTATAATTTTGTGGTATCTGACAAGTGGCTTGTGTTAAAGTGTTGTCAGTAATGCGGTTAGCATATGCTCTCGTAAAGTTGCTAATGTTTTTCTTTGATGTTCTCAACAAACTCTAGTTTGTTTGCCAGGAAAGTCCGGTTCATTTGGGGAGGTATGAATGGGCAATCGACTTTGATTCGTACCAAGCAAACAAACTCTAGTGCTGCAGTACTTATCTCTCATATATGCCAAACACAACAGATCAATCCTAAAACCACTACATTCTGCTGTTCCTCCATGTTTATTTAAATTAACTGCACTGTGAAGTTATCGCGGCATGAGGAAGCACAGTTCTATAACAGTGCCACCACAGGCAGAGAGGTGAAATAGTTGCTCAAAACTTTGGACTATCTGATAATTAAAAGTTAGTGTGAATGCGAATAGCACCAGCTAAAAACCGCAACAGTGTTACAATTTTTGTCCCAAATCGAATTAAGTCTACCTGACTATCAGGTGTAAATGCAGCCTCAGATGTATTGCTAAACATTGCACATTAATATATTTTTAATGATTTTTGGCCATTGAACAGTCGTCTTATAGTGGATATGTTAGATGTAAAGTTGGGCCTGGATGGAAAACTATTCTGACATCTTGTGAATAAACCAAATTCAGAACCAAGTATTGCAGTTCCACTTTACATAAACCAATACTGAATGATTTAGATGTAAAAAGGAAGAATTTATAAGCATAGATCCACTTCAATTGACTTAATGGTAAACTGCACACCAAGTATATACCAACAAAAAGTGAAAGATGTAATAGTAAAATTCATAAATTTAAGGAGTAGCATTGATGTGATTAAGTGGTACACAGCATTTGCAAGCTGCTTCAGAACAAGATATCTATCAACACAGTTTTTTTTTGCTTACTCTCTATATTCATAGACACCTTACTCCTATGCATCATGTTGTGATGTGATGAACTGTCTTTTTGGCAACCAAAGGCAGCTAACAAACTCAATATCCACTTATTAATTTCATAACCTTTGCCTTTTTTATTTTTTCATCAACAGATGAATAAGTGATCTACAAATGATTTAGAACTCCTGCAGTGGATAATACAGCTCCTGTGCCTGAATCTCTCCTAATAGAACATACAAATGTTGATGTTGTCAGCATACAGCAAAAAATATACAACCTTGGCACTCATTATCCACAGTAAGTTACCTAATTGATCCCAGAGTGAGGCAAACCATTGGCTACTCTTTTAGTCTTTACTCTGAGAGTCTCAAACATGCAAGCAAAGCAAAATTCTGTAATTACTGGGCAGGTGCATGGCAGTAAATTCTTAATTGGTCCATGATTGTGATGTAACATATTCATTGAACACCACATGTGTGATTCTGCACAGTGGTGCCATTCTGAAAGAATTTTAGACAGCAGACAGCAAAGTGAGAAAGGACACAAAGCTGGGCAGCTTTAGCTGGAGCGGTTCGCAGCCGAGTGTGAGCGGCTGGTCTGAGGATCAGGAGCTCCAAATCAGAGACCATGGTCTTGAGCCGGAAAAGGGTAGGGTTCCTTCTTCAGGTCGGGGATGGGGTCCTTCCTCAAGTGGAGGAGTTTACATATCTGGGGGTCTTGTTCACAAATGAAGGAAAAATGGAGCGGGAGATTAATAAACGGATTTGTAAGGCGTCTGCAGTTATGCGGGCGCTGTACCGGTCTGTCGTGGTGAAGAGAGAGCTGAGCCGAAAGGCAACGCTCTCGATCTACGTTAATACCCTCATCTATGTTTACAAACTCTGGGTGGTGAACGAAAGAACGAGATTACGGATACAGGTGGCTGATATGAGTTTCCTCTGCGTGGTGGCTGGGTTTTCCCTTAGAGATAGGGTGAGAAGCTCGGTCATCCGAAGTGGGCTCAGAGTAGAGCCGCTGCTCCTCCACATCGAGAGGAGCCAGTTGAGGTGGATCGGTCATCTGGTCTGGATGCCTCCTGGACGCCTCCCTGGTGAGGTGTTCTGGGCACGTCCCACCAGGAGGAGGCCCAGGGGAAGAACAAGGACTAGCTGGAGAGACTATGTCTCCTGGCTTGCCTGGGAATGCCACGGGACTCCTCCCGAGGAGCTGGTCCAAGTGTCCGGGGAGAGGGAAGGCTGGGTCTCTCTGCTTAAGCTGCTGCCCCCGCGACCCGACCCCACATAAGTGGAAGAAGAACGATGGATAGATGGATGGTTACTGGGCACAGGTCAGAGAGTGGTCACTGTCACAAAAGTATTGAAAGAAGCTTAAAATGGAACAGCAACCAATTTAATCTAATGTCTACCTTCAACTTCCATTTAGAGCATCTTGAATAAAGGCTCATACACCTTGAGCGTTTTATATTTTATCATGTCACAGCAACACATTTCAATGTATTTCTTTGAGACTTTACATGAGAGTTTATTATGCTTCGATTTTATTCAACACACAACTGGCAAAGCTGATCAAGATTAAGAACACATATGTCATATATGTTGCGGATATGACCAAAAATGTAGCTATTTGGCTATTAAAAGTCAAAGGACAGCTTATGGCAGTCAATAAGATAAATAAATTATGAAAATTATTAATATTTTTGGGGCACCACCTCGGTTTCCAGGAACTATTTCAACAGACAAAATATCTATCTCTGTCTCATCAGCTGAAGGAATTAATTCTTTAACGTCTATTGATCATGAAACCTTGCTACGTGTTTGTGTGTGTGTGTATGCTGAATTAAAGGGGCAACTTTGACTTCCAAATACAAAAGTTTATTTACAAAAGAAGGATAAGACAAACATTTAATTGCTCAAGCTAATAACCAACACTATTGATCAAACTAAATGAATAACAAAAAATAAAAGAAACAAATGGATAAAAATGCAATAAAGATAGAAAACATAAATTCTGATTTATGCTTGGAGGAATCTGGATGCTTTAAGAATGAAAGCTAAATTAGTTTACCAATTGTAATTAGTTTAATTTAACACCACTGATGTATGTGTAATTCAATAAAATTTAAAATTAACATTCTTTGGATCAAGAAATGTTTAAAAATTATCTGTATAAGACGTCATTGATCTTTTAGAATGGATTGGTCACCGAAGTAAAACTAATTGCAGTATTTTGATTCAAAAGGCGTCTCAAACATGGCTAATATAGATACTGTATTGAACAGATCAGTTTGTGGATGCAAGACAACTTTCTCCAGTTAAACTCAGACAAAACTGACATCATTATTTTTGGCCCATAGACACAAAGAGAAAGTGTTATCAGTCTTGAGTCTCTCTGTCTTCAACCAAAAAATCAGGTTAGAAATCTAGGGGTAAAATTGGACTCGGACCTGAACTTAAACAGCCACACCAAAGCAATAACATCTACAGCTTTTTACCATCTGAAAAACATTGCTAAGATCAGAGGAATAATGTCGAAACCAGACTTAGAGAGACTTATCTATGCATTTGTCTCCAGCAGTTTATACTGTAACGGCCTGCTCACTGGCCTCTCTTAACGAGCTGTTAGACAGCTGGTTTACATCCAGAACACTGCTGCTTGAGACCTGACAAGAACCAGGAAATTCCAGTGCTCCGGTCTCTGCACTGGCTTCCTGTCGCTCAGAGAATAGAATTTAAAACTGCTTTGCTTGTGTACAGGTTTTTTCATGGTTTGGCACCAAAGCACATCTCTGACATGTTAGAGACATATGAATCATTTTGTGCCCTGAGAACTTCAGGGAGGGGTCTCCTGGTGGTTTTCAGAGTCAACAATAAACACGATGCGGCTGCATTTCAGTTTCAGGCAGCTAAAGTATGGAACAGTCTTCATGAGGATGTGAGACAAGCCTCAACTCTAACAATGTTTAAATCAAGGCTAAAAACAGTTCTTTTAACCATTGCTTTTTATTGTAATTCATTATTTTTTAGGTTGATGTTTTTTTCTGTTTATCTGTTTTCTTAATTTATGCAACTGTGAAGCACTTTGAATTGCCTTGTGTATGAATTGTGCTGTACAAATAAACTTGCCTTGCCCTTTTCTTCTTTGAAATATTAGATGGTTCAAGTTTTTAAGAGCTGTTGTGGAAGGATCGAAGAGCCTCCTGTGGCTTCAGAGTTGGCAATTCTATTTTCACTATTAGATGATAGACAGAACGGCGCTTTGTGAAACATTTAAACTGAGCAGCTGTATTTAAAATAAGACTAAACAGATCAAATCAAATCAAACTTTATTTATAAAGCGCTTTTCAAACACAATTTCTCTAAGTTCTTTACAGATTTAAAAAATAACACAACCCCCCCTGATATGGACTTAAACAAATCCTTTCGACTGGATTTTAGAATCAGATTCAGATGACTAAATGCAATCCACACCACATTTTTCAGAATTTTTTTTTATTTGAAAAACCCTTTGAAAACTGTGACTCATTTTCCCTCAGCTCCACAATTAACTGATTGAATCTATCCTGTAAATTCCCATTACAATTCCAAAAAGTTTGCAGCTGTAACACAATGCAAAGAAGTTTGAATACCTCAGCAGAGAAATAATATGTCAGAAGTAGGACCCAAATGCAGATCTATTTGTTGATTTGATTATCTATTTGTTTATTCCCGTTTGTCTCATGCTCATTGGCTCTACAGAGGAGCTTTGTCATAGTTTACTATTAGAATTATGAGTCAGTTTTAGCTGAGTGGGCTGCAAAACCGAGCACACCCGTTGAACTACCAAACACTATGTCTATGCTCATTTGGTATGCTGTCCCACCGACTAGATGGTGGATAGATTCTGTAAATTAATTTTGAAATTCAACTAAATAACTTTGTCAGAGGTTTCATTCAGCTTCAAACTGAGTTTTAGCAGAGAAAAGGTTGGCAGGAGTATGCATCTTAGTCAAGAAGTGGTGAACAATTTAATAAATATTAATTATGTATCTTATACGATAATGGTTCCGGTTTCACTTGATTAATTAGTCACACTGCTTTATCAGCTTGGTATCTTAAGAGATAGAGTAAGGGGCTACCTGGAGGCATAAACATTAACTTATTTTAAAAGTGGAAAGATCAGAGTGGAGATTTCCTGTTAGAATCTTTGGCTATAGCATCTTTGTTTGATGGTAGAGAAGCATTCAAGCTGCTTTCTGAATTTCAGAATTTATTGACATGTGTGAGAACCCAGATAGGAGAGCATCACATTTGCTGCAATGCATTGAAAAAGGCATCCTTGAAATTCTATTCATTTTATTGTTACAACAAGGTTTGGTTACATTTTTCTGAGTTTTATTTGATTGACATAAATAGTGGTATAGAAAATGTTAACATGGAAAAAAATCTGTATAAATATCCTTTTTTTTTCAATTAAAAATGATAAAAATGGTGGACATTTGAGGGTGGGGCTTCATGAACCCCAAGAAAGGCCAAGGGTCAAGGTATACAAAATATCCAAAACTTTGAACACCCTTCAAAGCAATGCTCAATTCAAACACTCGTAGTAGAAGTATGTAAGTCCAAAAATGTATTCTAGACCAAACTGTAATTTTTTAACAGAACATAATAGTTTCTTAGTTAAGTAGGATAGATCAAAGATAAAAACAACAAATCCTATGAAAAGCCCCAGAAGGCAAAAAACAACAGTCATGATTTTGTTTATTTTCATTTTAGAAAATAAGTACTTTATTACGACACCGATTTAAAAGTAAAAAAATGACACTTGGGTTGTCATAATTATAACAAAATCATGATTATGGGATACAAAGTGTACAAGTGGCGGTTAACAACTGATCTTTCAAGGCACTTTATCAAAAATAGTCAACTCAGTCCAATCATACAAAGATTCATTCCAAGTCCCTTAAAAACATTCCAAGTTGATCAATGCAGTGAAGTTCAGTTTGTTGTTCAAATTGGTGAAAAAAGTTTCTGTCTAAGAAAACCCAACAGCTTGCGTCCAGTTATTGACTTGCAACATTTACGCCTCTTGGATGAACAACTACCGAGTGGACAATAACTTTTATTGTGTTGTTGATTATGCAGCAATCCCTCATACAGAGCATGGGCAGAGCAAGAGCAAAAAGAAAAATCCCTATTTTAACAGGAAGAAGCCCCCAGCAGAGCTTGGTTCAGTGGGTCATCTGCAATGACCGTCTGGTTGTTTGAGAAGACAGAGCCCGTACTGATCCAGGAGTACTTTCTGTTGTAAAAAAAAAATAATGGCAGTAGCAGCTCTATTAGTGCCTTCATGTTGGAGAGAAACACAGCTAGTCAGATAAACTATGAGCCGGTTTTGTCTAGTCTATGTGATGAAAGAGAGCACATACAGATGCAGAAAAAGCTTAGCCAACAGGTATATTTCAGAGAGAGACCGAGTTAAATTGTGAACGAGTTTTGTATCATCTAATTATGAAGAACATTAAGTTGTTGGCAGCAGTAGCTCAGCCAATACATCCCTCCAAGAAGGTGTCGCAGCTAAACCAAACCGAACACTAGGCCAGATGTAGCAAAGAGAAAAAACAGAATGAACATAAAGTCAAAAGATAAAATGATCTCCACGCAAAAAGCGAGATTTTAACAATGTCAAAACTAAAATGCCACATTTCATATTTTTTAATTACATTTTAATGTAGTTTTTCTCACAATTCACAAACCAGGATTTAGAATGTCTTCTCACAGTTCTGTACATAATTAAAACCTACAAAGAACATTGTTCTTTATGTATGACATAAAACATTTAGGACCCTATTCAGACATTTGTTGAACCTCACGGGTATCTTAGAGTCTATGTTAATCTGTCAATACTTGTATATAATATTAAGGTAGTGCTTATCCAAAAATCCGCTATGCCTCAAAGACCATATATCATCAAATTCTGCTTTTCCATCAGCAATCTATGACCTAAGGTATCTGAAGTATTTTTGTTAATCGTTTTCTGTACAGAGTGACTTCAAGAGTAACTTCTAGAGACACAAACAAAATGAGATTTTTTTGTTGATTTTAGTCTAGCTCTACCCTATTCTACTAGAGATCTGCATGATAACATTGTTCTGTAATATTTAAAAAGTTATCTGTGCATCTGAATTTGTTAAATTGAAAAACTACACTTAGAGAGGCAGAGATCTTCATAGCAGTCCGAAAAGCATTAAGATTAATGCCAAAGTAATTGAAAGCTCTTACCAATTAGGAGCCTGTTTGCAAAGTAACTGAGTTGGATGAGATGATGAATACTCTGAGTCTCTAATCACTGTGTCAAACCTGTTTTGGCAACACGTCATAGTCTTAAGACACCCCTTGTCACAAAACAAGGCACCAGTCTGTTGAAGGGAAATCTGCACCTTATGGAAGTTATTATGAGTTTAAGCTGTCTTCATGTTTTACAGCTACCACCCTGTGCTGGCTGCATTAAAGAGAAAAACTGTGCTCTTATTGTCAATGGGGAGAGGGCAAGTGACGATTTAAAGAGATGTGGGGATATTAGCAGCCTGGGACTTGGCTGATCAATGCCTGCAAAAATCAAACAAGTACACAAACTTTCAAGTGGCCTGTGAATGAAAAATGTACCCTCAGTTTGTTTTCTGTTTTTCAGGTTTTTTCTTTGGGTGCAGGTTATTTCACCAATATTGTGTCTCAATGAGCCATGCCCTCTCATTTCACACTAAATCCACAATGGCTCCAGAGCTGCATGATGGACTTGAATAAAGTTGATATGTGGAGTCCTTTCTTTTCATTTAAGAGGTTACACAGTCACCAGTACAAAAACAAATCCACACAATACTTTAAAACTTTTTTTCAGCCATTAAAGAAAACAGGGTTGCTTTGTACCAAACTTCTCCTTTTTCTTTAACTTTAATTGAGAGGAGTATGGAAAGAGCAGATGGTTTGTTTTGCGCAATTGTCTCCAAAGTTGTTTTTTTTTTTGCAGGAAACTGTCGAAACTTAGTAAGGCATAAATCAGCAGTGCCTAATTAAAGAATAGAAAATATAAACATGATTGTGAGCCATCAATCAGATAAGTGAAGTGCTACAAGCTAAACTTTGTAGTGTGACATAAGGTAAATTGTGCCATCAGATAAGATGGGCCATTTAAGATCTGAGCCTCCTAGCCTTTTAATTTTGTACAGAGAATGTTTGCAAAAGATTTCTAATTGTTGGCATAAAGTGTTCGATAAAACATTTGATTTGATTTATTTACTCTTTTAGATGAAATTTCACAATTTCATCACAAAAGTTTTTACCTTGTTCAAGTTGTACCATTTTGCAGGCAATTTGAAAAGTCTGTTTCATGGGTCTTAACTTGATGATAGTACAGTGAAACATCAATACGTATCATATCTTTGATGTATGTCTATTACTGTGTGTGTGTTCTAGTATCGGAAGTTTTTGATGGGGATATGTTACTTTTTTGGCAGAAATCCCTGTCTCCTTTATTTTTTATTTTTTTTTCATAGGGAAACATCAACCGACCATCTAGGGATGTCTGGCCAGTGTCTTGAAGTGATGTAGGTAATTGTTACCTGAAATAACCAGGTAGTAAGAGATTCAATTAGCTTTATTTACTATGATAAGATATGGGGTTAGGTGGGCAGTGTAAGACAAGGAGTCCAACCGTTGATTGCACAAGATCAGCAAAAAACAGCAACAGATCTTGACCTTGAGACTTGATTTCATATTGAAAACAGTAGTTTTACCATTAAGATTCAGACATACAGCAACACCAACTGTGCAGAGCACCTTTTTCTTTTATTACATAATTGCCATAATTGGTATCAGTTATAATGACCAGGAAATTCAAGGTAACATATAGCAGATGTCATTAGATAACAATGGCAGATCCTTCTATGTTATACCTACTATAAAAATACATATTTTAAATCTGGTAAAAAAAAGAGGTGCATATGTAGCTTAGCAAATGTTCAAGTTTAGTTTTTAGGTTGACTGAGGTGGTGAACAACTGTCCTTTTTATAAACAACTTGCTGTTTCTGTGGGGAATAAATTTAACATGGCAAAGCTTCTCTCTTAGTTATTCTCCGAATTAACAAAGAGTAGAGAACATGCCATTCAAGTCAGGCTATATTACACCCCTGAATGTTAAATGGTGAAGGAGGAAGTAACATAAGAATGACGTGTGTGAAATAAAGATAACAGCCTTATTTGCCAAGGGAGGTATGTACAGTGGTAGAGGAAGGGGTTATGTACAAAATAAAGTTACAATAATGTTATAATAATGTTACAACAAATAGCACAGTAGCTTCAACTGAAAGAAAAGGTTGAATGTCTTTAACCCGAAACTATTTAACTTGTAAAAGCGCTCCACAAGACACGCTCCAAAAGTGGGCAGTTAACTCAAATATACTCTCCAGCACTACAAATACAAAAACAGGAACTAAGATGGAATAACCAAACCACTGAACAGCTGTGAGTAAAATCAAGAGATCTACTCAAGTTTAACTACTTGTTCAGGAAGCAAAAACACTCTTAAGATCACATAAGGACAACGCTGTGAGTTTGGGACATCAGCACAGATCTGAGCCTATGTCTCAGTGGCATCTGGGCGTTTATATAGCCGAGCTGTCTCCGTCATGGTCATTTGTACAACTTTGATTACCTGTGCGAATGTGCGTACAGCACAAAGAGGGGTCAAAAGCCCAGGCTGGATTGTCACTGCCCATGGCACTAAATGGAGGAAGAGAACAGCAACAGTCGCTGGATGAGGAGCTGTTCTTGGTGCTGACCCTGGACACAACATTGACAGGCAGCGACCGTGAAGCCGCTTTTTTATACTTCTCCATCTGCTTAGGTACAAAGACATGCAACAAAAAAGAGAAATCTGGCGTATTTAACACACCTTGCTGGTTCTCTAGTCTTAGTCTACTTTCTTGGATTTCTCCTGTCTGTACTGGTCCTGGGGAAGTCTCGGACTGCTCTCTGAAAAGGCAAATTTAGCACTCCACTTGAATTCTTTCCCTCGTCCAGCGCTATCTACCCGTTTACATTCCATTCCTGCATCTTGACCTTAATTTATAGCAGTACTCCTATGGTGTATTCAGTAGATCTATTTACAAAAAGCCATAAAAACTTTTTTTGTGAACAAAGACTTCAAGATCATTGTGAAAGTCGTCTTCATGAGATCACAGTATAAGTTAAAATACAAGTATACCAAGAAACTGTCTACATTATATTAAGCTGCACACACACAACTTAAACTTTTAGAGCTATAACAATCCATTAACCCTAGTAACTAGAGAAAATTAAGCAACACCAGCAATAGCTGATGAGTAGACCAGTTGCTACATATATAGCTTGCTAAATTAAATGTAGACCCAGCACACATATTTTCTGGCAACCCTGATAAATGTTATTGAATAAATACATGTGAATCCGTCTGATGTTCTTTTTGGATCATTCGAAGTGTCAGAACATTAATGCTTAGTAATTTATGACATCCCATCCTCTTGGGACAACAATAGTGTTAAAAATACAAATTTTTTTCCTAGCCACTCTTTAAAATGGGAACAGCAAGAAAATATTCAATTTAAGCCAGTCATATCTTTGTTGATATTCATTGGTCAGGGTATGGTCATCCAAATAGCTGCTGGTCTAATGCTACTACAGTCAGATAAATAATTTTAAAAGATGAAAAAAACTGGAACTGAGACAAACAGAAGTTTGGACTCAGGTTTATCTTGCCACCACAGAGTAAGGAAGATGGTAATTGAGGTAAAAAAAAAATCCCTAAAGTCCACTTTTAGTACAACAGCAACTTTTTTTAGTGATTTGCTCTGCAAGAACTAAGGAAGTTCCTTATAAGTTTTGACACATTTAACCAGTGAAGGGAATAATAAAGGTAGACTCTGTATATAGTTGATAACTTAAGATCTGACTAACAAGCTAAACATAGAAATTTAGGAAGAGTATCAGCATGACTTCTTTCAGCCATACAAATCCCCCCCATCTATGTTCCCTAATTATGGTATACATCTTTTAACGTTTCTGAGAACATTTCAAGCCATCAAAATGTTACTTATTGCAAAACACTTATGATTTACTAAAGTCAAGTGGGCCTGACCTCGGAAAAAACTCCTACAGCAGGGAATTAGCTATTGTGATTTGAAGATTTTGCGCCCATGTATTACAAAAGATTGCATGTCTCAGCTTTTATGCAAACTCCCTGCTCCTTCAAGGATTTTCTTTGCATTGGTTGGTATGATTTCTGTGCCATCATCCAAACAGAAGTTCAAACTACTAGAAGAGGAAAGTGTGTTCAAGCAAACAATGAAACCTTGCCGAATTGTTTCTGCACTCCGGTATAGTTTCGAACTTGTAAAGGAGAAGATATGGAAGTAGAATCTGAAGCACTCTTCATTAGTTGCGTAATGCAGCCCGAGCTGTGAGTGAAGCACTTACTTGGCATGGATGTCATAAGCCCCAGGACTCAGGGAAGGGTGCCTGACAGAAAGAGAATCCAGAAGGTTTAAAGGCGATGAGAGGGCTGTGGTGAGAGAGGCTTCATCCGTCTCTTCAGTCATGTTTGCTGAGCTGGTGGTTTCCACTGCAATAAGTCATCCCCCTTGTTCAGAGAATCAACCCTTCATGACAGGGATCACCTCCTTCCATGCCACAGAAAGTCAAGCGGAGCACAGAGCAAGGCTGGGAAACACAGATGAAAGAAATCATGAAGTGATAAACCCGCAGAATCACTCAAGTGGAGTGGTTACTTGCCCTGTGAATTGGCTTTTTAGTAACTGGGGCACATTGTAGAGTCGGCAGCAGAGGTGAGGAAAACTGGTTACGCTCATGGAGGGAGTATTAAAGTGTTAAATTACACCCAGTTGTGGGTAGGTCTCGCAAAATGACCTGTACCAATTGAACTGGCTGCAGATGATATTTAACATTATAAAGCATGCACAAAGCATTAGCATGACAATATTAAAAGCCCTCAGCCACTACAGCTGTAAAAACATAAGTGATTAATAATTGTTGAGGAGTTTGCCTTACATTTTTCACTACAGGACAGGGTGTTGTAATTAAAAGATTTATTCTTTTGGGAGCCTTGGAAACAGGAATATAGCACCTACAATGCCTTAGAAAAAGTATATGCACCCTTTATTTTTTTGTTCAATTTTGACACACAAGCCTCACTGCTATAATAACATGTTATGTATTAAAGAATCACAAAGCAGTCTCCAATTTTAAATTGAAGGAAAAACTATGCGTAGTGTTCAGAGATCTTTGCAAATGAAACTCAGAAAGCTGTAGAAGGCATATGTGTTTATCCCCTTTACCCTGCCCTCCTAAATTAAATCCAGTCAACCCAGTTGCCTCAAGAAATCATTTAAATACATAAAGTCAATTTTGTGTAATATCAATTTGAATCCAAATGTTTTGCAAAGAAGTTTGGTAGGTTACACAGCACAAAGATCAAGGATATATTTAAACATTAAAGTAAAGTTAGGTTAAAAAACTTCCTAAACTTAAAGCATCTCAGTGTTCAACCATCTGGAAATGGAAATAGTATAGCCCAACTGCAAACTTACCAGGACAGAACTTTGTGAAAGTCATAAAAAATGCTGTCAACTAAAACAAAGGCACTTTGCTCAAATGTGACAAAAATGTATATTTCTGGCCTATACACAAAATAATGCATGTTACAGAAAAAAAATTGCATTGAAATGAACTATCCACATGGTTAGAGTTGGTGTATGTTGAGATAATATTATTTTTCATTAGGGCAAAAAAGCTGGGGGAAGATGGGTGTAGATAACACAGGAAAAACTTGGTAGAACACACACTGGAGCAGCGATTCAGTGGAAGTTTCAGTAGAACAAGAGCACTGCAGTGGAATGGTTAGAGGTAGAGAAGTCAAAGACCAGAAACCCCATATGAAAATCTGGGTGGATTTAAACGTTAAACGGTATATTTGGACGTTGCCATTCCAATTAGACTGAACTTTTTTTTTTCTCAAAGGAGGAACACAAAGTTCAGTGTCAAGATTTGCAAAGCTGGCACAAACTTCTGCGTCGAGGGGGCAGATTACGAATGGACTCCACATTCTTCAGATTTCTCTTTACACAAGAACTGAGAGGCATGCATGCTTTTCCTATTCTTTTCACAACTTATCTGTTTTGCTTCATCACACACATTAAATCACCTTTTTAGAGTTTTTGATTGTAACTCATGTGACAAAATATTAATAAATATTTATGACTAGAAGTTAGGAATGCTTATTTACAAATATCAATCAGGGCAAGCATCTCTAGAAATCATTATAACATAAAGACTTTGATAATTATGGACGCCTAAACAATTTTTTTCCAAGGAAAGTTGGGTTAAGAGTAGAGGTCCGACCTCACCAAGAAGAATCACAGTGTGATTCTCAAAGAGCACAGTGAAATCCTCACTGCAACTCAGACCCGGTGCCAGGGCAATTTAGCTGAGCAGGCATTGGCACTGGATTATTTTGGGGGGGCATAGTTTTATTTGACCCCATTAAAGCCTGAGTTTCTTTTAGAGGCGAGCTCGCCGAGGTATGTTCGGGAGTTTCACTGAACAATCGGTCTGTTCTAGAGCATTTTCATACTCCAGAAGGAGCCACTGACAAGCTTCTGTCATCAATCTGCTTTCTGCTTGTGCACGTGATTGAGCCATCTTCATCTATAGAGGAGTATTTGGGTTATATAGTTGGAAATGGCCTGATCAAGTCGCTCAGTGTAGCTGTGGTTAAGTCGGGCTGATAAGTTGTAAATGAGAGGGAAAAAGAAGATCTCACCAAAAAACTGTTTTTGTACAGTTACTCACGAAGCAGTTCATGACAACAGAAACAAACATCAAGTCCTACTTCTTCTATGTAGATCTCTTATTTCTGCTGCACTGATCAGTGACACAACACACTGCTGAAACTGATATATGGTTGTCTTTGGTGGATTCCCTAAAGGGACGACTGTTTATGAAGACACAGTCAGGACAAGATGTAGTTAAATCACGCTGAAACTCCAATAGTGGAAACATGGCAATTATAAGCGTTATTGGTGCAGCGCGTAAGCTGCAAGTTACCATATTACTACTCGCTGCTGTGCTCAATTCTGCTGTAAACTATTTGGATATTGTTTACTAGCTATGCGATGTCAGTTGCTCACTTGTACTTTGAAAGAAACCCAAACCTCACAAGGTTTCGCCTCAGCACCCAAAAGTTTAAGGGTATTTAGGGGGAAAATTCTAAACTCATCAGAGGTAAATAAACTTCCAAGCTCCCGGGTTGATATTCTACACCATCTTATCTCTGCTCATGATTGTATATGACAGTCAATGATATGGGTCATCGCTTTAGGCACAGCATACGCTATTGTCAAATCACTGAAAAAGCATTAAATAAAAACTTACCGATTGAAAAGAAGAATTCCAAAAATCCAAAACAACCATCTAAAAATAAAACATAATTTTACATCCACAACAGTCCAGTTAATGTCCTCAATTCAAATAGTTAGTCCACAACAAGTCCTTTTTCCAAAATCCAACATCCTCTGATGCTCAACACTTCATAATTCCCTTCCGTGTTTGAATCTCTCACTTTCATCACAACTACCTTTAGCATGCGAGTTAGCTACAAATTGCTAGCATGCTTCTCCTTATTCTTTATGTTAATAAACGGCCTACTAACAACAAATTGGTGCACTACCGCCACAACTGGTGTGGAGTGTGTACAACAGTCAATACATTGCCAAGCTGACCATGGCGCTTGACCTGATTACACCAGCTTTCCAGCTGTCTCTGTGGGCGGGCACTTCCCCCCAATGCCTGCCCATGGCGCCTGGACTGCTGCAACTGCAAAACTGGCTTATTACTCAGTGATTGTACAATATCAGTTGCCCTGTGATTCGAGAAATGAAAGTGGTGTCTGGTCTGTGGTGAAAAAATGAATATTGCTGCTTACACAGTTCCTTTTTTTAAGTCTTGAAGAAACATACTATCATTTTGCAGCTTTAATATTTAAAGAAAAACAGCTGTCAGTATAGGACTTACATTTGCTACATGTACAGCAGCGTGCATGCTCAAGTGTTTGGTACACCTAAATATTAATGCACAAAAAATTTAGTGCAGTGGATTTTAAAATGTGAAAACCTGAATGTTTTTAAAAACATCTTCTCTAAATAATAAACACACAGTCACCGTTAAGATTCTGTGGCTGTGTGCTGGAGAGTGGGTGTGTTGGTGTTATTTCTCCAACCTTCTCTGCAGGGCGTGGCAGGCAGCAGCCATTAGGTGTTCATCACTGATCCTCATCATCATGCAGTTTAAAAGGGGAGCTGCTAGAAAAATCCAAGAAAGAAAACTTTGCTCAAGATTAAGGAAACTGTGACTTACCTTCCATTCTCGTTCTTGAACCCTTCTTGGTTTCCTGTGACCTTCCTCTGGAGACTTCTAAGCCATCAGTCGGGGTTCCTGCCTGGTCAGCCTCTGCACCGCTTCCTGCATGGTAATCTCACCATCAATCACCCACTCTGTCACTATCATCAAGTTGCTCGCCTTTCCACGCAGAAACATCTCCACCTACAGAATAAAACAGAACTCACTTTCGGTCCTGGAAATCCTCTGGACTCCTTTGTGCCATCCATCTGCAAAAACAACAGAACGTAATCGGATTTTACATACCCACCTCCAGCCAACCTCAGACCACAGCTTCCAGCCTACCCTCCTCCAACTAATTCATCTCCGGACGAGTAAAAAATCAAACCTACAAAATCAAATCTCCATATCCTCTTCATCCAGTTATACTTATTCCTCTTCCAGTCCAGACTTGGTTTCCTTTTCCCTGGTTCCTCCCCAGACGACCCACAGACCTTTGTTGAATAAAATTATTTTACATAAGCATTACCTGTCTACGGTGTTAGAGTCTAATAACCAAATCATGTCACTTACCTTGAATAAAATGGGCACCAAAAACTCTGTCATTTGCTGCAGGAATCCACGCTTTCTATTTAGTGTCTGGGTTTAATCTCCTGATCGCCCACAATCTCTTTCATTTTCCGTCGTTCTTTTCAGAGTGAATTTGAAAAAAAACACTTTTACCAGGACCCCAACGGGCCGTGCAATTGACCACATAGCAAGAATGTGCCATATGCTTCATTAAATCTTCCTCCAAATATAAAAAACAATAAAATCATAGATAAAATAGGCTGTTTCTTTCCACCAAATCCCATGATGCAATCTCAGGAAACATAAACAATGTCGCAAAAGATCAGCCTATAAGCTTATGAAATTGACCCAAGAAATTCAAAACACAAGCTTGAAGGGGCTTGAGACTACCAGCGTGGTAAAATCATCAGGTGTCGAATGACTGTTCTGCTACTCCCGAACACCCTTGCAGCCTTATCAGAACATTGGTCCCAGGTGAGCAGGCTGAAGCAGGTTTTATGCTCTCCTGCAAAGATCCTCTGGAGGACAGTTGAGTCACTCACACACAAGCTAACTCACAGCAGCATCACAACAATATGCTTCTTACTTTAGCATTGGTTCATGTAATTTAACAAAACAATCTATTAACTCAATTAAAACCAACAAATTAAATGTGTTTTTTTATTGTCTGTTCCCTTCTTCATATTCATAGTTGCATTAAAGTCAACCTGTATGGGAACCTACATTTTATTCACGCTTGATAACATATGAAGTACATTCCAAGAATCCCTTGGAATTGAAGAAATTATTTGATGCTTTTTCAGGAAGTCTTCTTCTCCACAAAGATGAATCTCATAATGTGGAGAATGTCCCTAAGGATCAGGCTGCTGTTTCTCCTTTAAAAGAGTGTAGTCACTTCAGTGGAGGGGTTGCAAATTTCCCCCAGCACATCTCACTGTGGATTTCATAGCCCACAGTAATGTTTTATCATATTTCTTACATCATTCTGTCACTGTCACAGCTCTAATGCAAGGCTTCATAAGTAAATATTCAAGTTATTTACCATGTGTGTTTCTGGGTCAAAACTCCATATTTCATTACTTGTGGTTTGAACCTATTACTCATCCTCAGAGACAGTCATCTTTTGACAGTAGTTTTGCAGATTAGAGCTCAGCAAGTTCTGTATCCGTGATTAATTTCATTTTCCATAACTCACTGAGCAAAGCTGAATTCTCTCACTCTCAATGTGCCTGATCATACTTTAGATATACAACTGATGGATTGTTCACAAAATGATTTAGAGCTCCATGCACTGCCCTTTCGGAAGAGTCACGTCCAGGCATGATTGATGTAGAGAAAACCCCTCTCTTTGCTTAGAATATTAATTTTACTCTGAAATTTCTGCAAAGCCTACACTAAATGGACCCACATGAAACATGTAGAAACGACAAATTTCCTCCTGGATCTGTAAGCTAACTCACTTGCTAACTTTGCTGACGTTAGCTGTCAGTTCAACTCCTCTAAAATACAGTCCTTGCTGGACACAGTTCAGGTTGGTCACTGGACGTATTGGCTGACATTATGTTTTTATTGTTGTAACTACTACGTAGATAAACTAGATGTCGCTACATTTACATTTAACCTTTGCTGGAACATGGCTTTTTATAGGAATTACTTAAAATATAATTAGGGGGTAGGGTAGTTTATAGTCTAAGTATATTCTAAATTTGTCCGGAAGCCAGTGAAGACTCTATAGGATGAGGGAATTTTTGTGATTATGCGAGCGGCTGAATTCTGGACTAGTTAAAGCTTACTGAGGGATTTCTGGGGAAGGCCGAAGAGGAGAGAGTTATGTGGGGGACCAGAGACAGGCCTTTATGAAGGGACCCCCCACTTTTATAGAAATATTTTTGTTTTGAAATTACAAAGGGACTATGATCTGCAAAGTTAAGATGAGGCTTTTTAGGTAAATAATTATAGTATTCTTGCAGAGGGAGAATTAAAATAAGGAGATCAGTTCAAACAGGCACTCAGGCCAGCAGGGGGTCCTAAATGTGTATTTTTTTTCATGTGCAGTTCAGTAGGCCATTGCACTCAGCCAAGACAGCTGTGTAAAGCACGCCAGATTTATGTGCCTTTTTCCTGCATTTCCAGGTGAGCTGAAGGGGATAGTAGTTATTAATAGATCAGTTAATTTTTCTAGTATTTTTAAATTTGTAACTGTAATGTTGCCATTAGTAGTAAGACTGCAAAATATATTGTTTCATGTGCAGTTCAGTAGGCCATTGCAGCCAGCTGAGATAGCCGTGTAAAGCTTGCCAGGTTTATGTGCCTTTTTCATGCATTTCCAGATTAAAAAGACATTTTATAACACACATGCATGCCTCGACATCTCCTATTGTTCGGGTTTGAAAAAAAATATTGGAGGTTCCACCGAGATAAACGCAGCGCCGCGGGAATTCCTTGACGGATGCAGACTGGAGCGAGCAGTGGTGGGGACGCGCCTGCACCATACGGGGCCAATACGGAGCAGCTGGCAGAGGGTGTGTCCAAGCAGCTATGGTTGGATCAGCTCAAAGAGGTGTGTGCAGAAGAAAAAATTCCATATGGACATTCTGCAACAAGGCAAACGTTAATACAATTAATAACAGTGTGTATTGATGCCGTGATTAATGATGAAGAAAGTGAAGTGGCGATGTTCTTCCTGCAGAGAATGTTAAAATTAATAAATCAGATATCATTACATGAGTTGAAACTGAAGAGGAAGAAACAGTTTACATATCGCAAAACAGCCAGGCTGATACTGAAGCGAGAGACTTAGCAGAAAAATACACATAGCTCCATATTAACAGCCAAGTTTTACAAGAGTAATGGAGCTAGAAGAAAGGCTGCTGCTGGCTTTAAAAGAAGTAGATACAGATGAGCAGTACAACACTGAATTCATTAAGAGGAAATTCCGGAGGTCAGTTAGTACTGGACTGTTGAGCGACAACATTAAGTTTCAGTTGAAGGCTTACCTTGATGATCAAACTGTGACAGACAAAAGACTTATTGAAAAAATGAACGAGGCTGCTAGTGTGGATTCAGAACGACAGACCAAAAAGAGAAAAAACAACCCTAAAAGCTAATGAGCTACAGACAGAAATTCAGGTCAGACAGCAAAATCAGGTTGCAGCTGATGCCAGCAAAGCAATCCAAGAACAGTCAACTGAAGTTGTGAAGCCAAATAACTGCAAAATGCCTACAGCCTACAGTCCAAGGGAGTCAGAACTGCATGAAACAGTAAAAATGCTGAGAAGAAATTGCTGAGATGAAGAAAAATATGACCAGTGCTGAGTCTGTTTGCCAAGTAAAAAGGAATGTTTAAAGGTGATGTAAAGGATGAGAGGAGCATAACATAAGTGATCAATGTAAACATTGTTTAAAGTGTGGAAAGGCGGGATACTTCTCCAGGGGCTACAAGGTGTATGAACGTCTCTGTGAACGGATCAGACAGCTGGAGTCACAACTGCAAATGGACGAAAAGGCAAAAAATAAAACATAGGTGCCACATATGCGAGCCATCTCTCCATATATCATCACACCAAGCTAAAAGCCCTGATTGGAAATAAATGCATGGTGGACTGCTTCTTTGAGGATGTGGCAACCAAGGCACTGTGGGATACAGGCTCCCAGATCATCATCATTAATGAAAGCTTTAGGAGGTCCCATCTCCCTCACATCAGGTAACGCAGCACAGGTGAGCTTTTACACGAGGTTGAGACTTTGGTGGAAAAAGCAGCAAATCAGACTCCCATACCGTTTTCAGGTTGGGTTGAAGTTGAAAAAGGGCCTGAATCCGGAACTGCTTGTACTAGTGCTTGTCTCTAAAGATCCTGGGGTGGCTAAGCCACCGATAATTGGATGCAATGTTATTGAACATTTAGTTAAGAGCGGGATGGAGCACCAACCTGGTTTCACATGTCTAGCAGTAAAATAAGCTTTCTCATTTGACTGTAAAAAAGCAGATGTGTTTATTCACTTAGTAAAAAGTGCTCAACAAAATGATGAGGAAGCAGTTGTTAAAGGCGGAGGAGTAAAAACAGTAATCCTAGCAGGTTGGACTAAGGAGGTGAAGTTTAGTGTAAGGAGACCCCAAAATGGCCCGAGGGTTTGAATATCTCAAAAACTGTTGTCTGCTTAAAAAGGGGAAGTAGGTCAGCCGTAAGATGCCAGTTACAAATGACAACCATTCAGATATTACCCTGATACTACGCACTCCACTGGGCTATGTACAACAGATTAAAGCAGTTTACCCACTAGAAGCCAGACCTGTCAGTGCATGTGAAAAACCCACAGAAATGGCTTCATCTGCCAACAAGCAACTGTTCAGCGTCCGACAAGCCACAAGCAGACTGGAAACAGTTAGATGCATCAAAACCTGATCTGTGGGACCCACCGGTGTCCATTGAATGCCTGACCTCTGAGCAGCAAGAAGATGTGAGGAGGATGCTCATTGAGGAGTGTAATGGATTTTCAAAGGATGAAAATGATGTGGGGTGCATTCCATCCCTCCAGCTAGAAATCCGACTGAATGAAACAAATCCAGTAAGGTGCACTTATACATCTGTCCACAAACCACTCCTGAAGGAGGTCAAAGAGTACCTGGAGGACCTGCTGAACAGGGGTTGGATCCAGAGGTTCAGGTCCTCATATTCCTCACCCATAGTTTGTGTGCGTAAGAAGGAAGGGAGTCTCCACTTGTGCATGGACTATCGTGAGCTGAACCAGAAATTGATCCCTGACCGCCATCACATTCCTCGAGTACAGGATATGCTCAATAACCTGAGTGGAAGTGCATGGTTCTCTGTCTTGGACCAGGGCAAGGCATACCATCATGGTTTCCTGGAGGAGAGTAGTACAACACTACATGCATTTACAGTATAACACCATGAAGGTTATATGAGTGGATAGGGATTTCCTTCTGCCTGTCCTCAGCACCATCAGAGTTCCAACGTAGTGTGTCTCGCAGGCCTGAGGGATGAAACATCTCAATCTTACCTGGATCACAATGTAGTCCAAAGCCAGTCATTTGAGGATCACCTGCGTGACATGAGGGAGGTGCTGCATTGCTATCAGACTCACGAGTGAAGTTAACACCAAAGAAAATTGAAATCTTCAAAGATAAGGTGAAAGGAAAGAGTGTATCCAAGGACGGCTACTGCATGGATCCTGCAAAGATAGCACCAGTACAGGCACTCAAATACCGCATACCAAAAACTGTGCAAGATTTGAGGAAAATGTTGGGGTTCCTATAATACTATTGCCCATATATTCCCAATTTCTCCCTTACGGCTAAGCCCCTGTACAGTCTGCTGTCCACAGCTAAATATGGATATGGGGTGGAAGGAGGAGGTGTAAAAAAAAATCAAAAACAAGCAAAGGAAAGCACAAGAGCTCAGACCAGCTTCCGTCGAGCCACCAAATTGAATGGACAAAGCAGCATAGAGATGTACTCTGCCAGCTTTTGGAGTATTTGCTATATCCTCCACTTTTAGGTTACCCTGAATTTGAGAAGTGAAGAAGAGAGGTTGTTGATCAGCGAAGACATCTTATTTTGGAAATCCTCCGCCCGAGCTCAACTGGTGCTCCCCAAAATATTCCACCACCTAATCTACAAAGAGCTTTATGAGGAAATGGGACATCTCAGGGTGGAAAGAACGTTGACCGATTCTAATGGCCATATATCAAAAAGGAAGCGGAGCACTATGTGACCTAGGTTTGTAGCTGTGTGAAGCGGAAGCACCCAAACAAGATAACAAAAGGCACCACTGGTCAACATAGTAATAACCTACCCATTTGAGATGGTGCCCATTGACTTCCTTCATTTGGAGCAATGTAAAGGAGGATATTAATATATCCTTCTTAATAAGTAATAGATCACTTAACTCAATTTGCAAAAGCATACGCATGCACAAACAAATCAGCAAAGAGGGATGCAGAAAATATTTTTGGAGACTTTGCCCTGAAGTTTGGGTTCCCAGCTAAGCTACATCACGATCAGGGCAAAGCATTCGAAAACAAGCTGTTTTCTATGTTGAAAAAGTACTGTGGCATCCAAGGATCCCGTACCATGCCTTACCATGCAGTTGGGAATGGGCAAGCAGAACGATTTAATCAAACTCTCCTTTCCATGCTGAGAAACCTGACTGAAAAATAGTAGTCTGATTGGAAGAGCTCTCTATCCAAAGTATTGCCTGCGTATAATTGCACGGGCAGCAACTGGATATGCACTGTACTAGCTTCTGTATGGCAGGAGTTCTCGGCTTCCTGTGGACATGATGTTTGGGTTGACCCCAACTGATCAGGACACCTCCCACAGTGATTATGCCAGTAAATGGAAAAGGCAAATGCAAGAAGCTTACAAGCTGGCTTCTTAGACAGCTCATAAGGAGCAGATTAGGGCAAAGGTGGAGTACAACCGGAGAACTCATGGAGTAGAGCCTCAGCCAGGATCTAGAGTCTTGGTTCGGAACTTCAAGGAGAGAGGAGGACCTGGAAAGCTCAGATCGTACTTGGAGGACAAAATCTATGTAGTTACTGAAAGGAAACACAAGGACAGTCATGTTTATGCAGTAAAACTGGAGAGGGGAGCAGGAAAGACCAGAGTGCTTCATGGAAACTTATTACAACGCTGCAACTTTCTGCCTGTTAAAACAGAGACAGATGTGAAAAACATGATGGACAGAAAGAACCAACGACAAGACAGAAACGGAAGGAAACAAGAACAGTCTATTGCACAGAATAGAGACAGCGACTCGGATGATGAAGACAAATGGAGGTTCATCACACATGCAAATTTCCAAATTGATCAGAGTGGAAGTCAACCGAGAGAGGGTGCAGAAGAATTCCAACCTGAGGCAGTTGAAGAAGAGAATGTGGAGCTGCAGATGTCAGCTGATGAGGCAGTCGAACATGACTCAGAGGGAGCAGTTTCATCTGATGAAGCAGACGAGAGAGGCCCAGAACCCCCGCCTCCAATTACAAGGCAGTATCGTTTCAGACAAAGAAATCTACCCAAAACACTCAGATAAAACAGGCTAGGCCAACCAACGCTTACTGTTAGGCACAAGTAACGGTCCATTTAATGTTCTGTTGTTCAATTATTTGTTAAGGTTTTGGTGTAGAAGTTAAGTAAATACACAGCAATGGGTGGTTTTAGAATCTTTTGAAGTAAATTACACCGATTGTAGGCAACCAGTGTACATCTGTAGATCAGACCATAGCAATGTTCATTTAGGCTGATATTACTGTAAAACATGCAGTAACACATGTGGGTCTGGGGAAAAGGGGTGGAGCAGGAAATTCAGGTCAAAGCTTGCAGTCTGAGATACATAACCTACAGGGATGGCAGATTAATTTTGCAGGCCAGCGATATCTATTCTTTCAACATGACATGATGCCATGTTGAAGACTGTGTCATGCAGAAAGTGTCCCAAGAGACTGTCTTCCAAACCTGCTCCGTTATCAGCCAAAGACTCAGCTGCTCCAGAGGGTTTCACTGTGTTGGGACGACATTTATTTTGAGGGGGAGAGTGCGGGGGACCAGAGACAGGCCTTTATATAAATGTTACAGGATTTTAAGAAGTGACCACCTTTATATAATTTTTTGTTTGTTTTGAAATTAAAAAGGGACTGTGTTCTGTAAAGTTAAGATTACGTTTTTTAAGGTAAATTCATATTAATTTTTGTAGTATTCTTGCAGAGGGAGAATTAAAATCAGGAGATGAGCTCAAATAGGCACTGAGGGCAGCAGGGGGTCCTAAATATGTATATTGTTTCATGTGAAGTTCAGTAGCCCATTGCAACCAGCTGAGACAGCTGTGTAAAGTACGCAGGATTTATGTGCCTTTTTCCTGCATTTCCAGATTAAAATGACGTTTTATAACACACATGCACGCATCAATGTATCCTATTGTTTGGGTGTGCAACAGTTACACTGATCAATATGGCTGGTGACAAGGCTGTTGACCAGGATGACAGCGGCATGGGGGTAAGGGATGGGCAGAGGCGTTTAATATTTTGAAGATAGAAATATGCAGTCCTGGTGATGTTATTGATATTATTATTGGATGTATTATTATTGAATAATTTATAGTCCAGAATTACACCCAGACTCTTTACTTTGATGGAGGGGGGTGACAATTGAATTGTGAATACTGAGAGAGAAATATCTAACTTCTGAGAGACAGTTGGTGAGGGAAGGAGGGGGTAGTGAAGAATTGGATTTAGTTGATATGTATAGTTGGATGTCATCAGCATAGCAATGAAATTGGATATTACTTTTATGGAAGATATTTCCACGTGGGAGTAGATATGTAATGAAGAGGAGAGGCCCCAGGACGGAATGGGAACAGAAGGTATTGTGGCGTTTTTCTTTGTTAAATTTATTCAACATGCCAAGGTAAGCTGAAGTCAAAGGGTTTTGGACTGATGACGCACAAGCAGAATAATTGCACCGCTTGGTTGTTTATTGTCCAAAATTATTGTCGAAAATGAGATTACTTTGAACAACGGTAATTGGATGACATTGATACCTGAAGGCAAGTGCAGATCACTCTGACGTTTGAATGAATGCGGTCAACAGAAGTTTCTCCCCAAGTTCACCCCACCACCATGACACAGGCCAAGCACAAACAAAAACAGAGCTCGGGCGAGCGAGCGCGTGCACTTAATAAACCCATTTCCAAGGTGCCCCCAGTTACCATGATGCGGAAACGCATGACACTATGTGCACACACACACACAGTGCTCATCCACACAAAGGAGAAACCACTAAACACCTTGAATGGCTCCTACAGAAGGTATTTAGTTGGATAAACTGCTTGCGATTGGAGAAATAGGATTTGAACCGGTCCAAGGGAATGTGTGTGATGCCAATGGCAGAGGGTCTGTACAGGAAGATTTTATGGGAGATGGTGTCAAAGATTGCACTCAGATGAAGAAGAAGAATGAGGGTGGAAAGGGACCCAGAGTTTACAGCCAGGAGAAGATCATTGGTAATATTAATTAGGGCAGTTTAAGTGCCATGACGAGGACGGAAACCGGACTGGAAGAGTTCAAATGGAGAGTTCTGCGTTAGATCGGAGTGAAGCTACGTGTCGACTACTTTTTCCAAGATTTTACGAACAAATGGTAAACTGTAAGGTTATTAACATTTTTTGGATCGGAACCGGCCTTTTTTATTAATGGAATGATGGAGGTTGTTGTTTTTTTTTAAATTGCATAACCACTGTATTAGATGGTAATGTAATTTAGAAATAAAGGACATTCTTCATCTCTTTTATTGCTTCCAGCCCACCATTTTTTCCACTTCCTATTCTTTCACAGTTCTTTACCAATCATAGTTTTAATTCACCACTTATTATTTAGTCTTCACACCCAGTTGTATGCATTCTTAAGTTAATCACATGATGCTAGCTAATATGAGTCCCAACAAGCTGCATGGCTCCGTCTCCAATCTTTTTCTATTTCTCATTTAACCATTGTGTATTCTGCCTTTGTTCTGTGTGTGAGTGTGTGTGTGTGCGCACATGCACACGTGCGAGTCTTGGCACCCAGGGTCCTCGGCTCTTTTCTGCCACAGCAGTCATCCATCAGATCTTCACAAAGGCGTTTATCATCCACGGTTTTTTAACACGTTTTTGCCAGAGCCTTGTTTCCACCAGTGGGTTAACATATGTGCATGAGCTCTAAGATCCCGCTTCTTGATTGAGTTAAAGTATTCTTGTGAAACCAAGCAAACCCACCAACTTTACTTTCGGTATATCTCACCCCTCTTACCTGCAGTCTTCCATTCTGCTAGAATGCATCTTCACAGTTTCCAACTCATTGTTTTAAATAATCAATATTTTGCATCAGTTGTGTCTGCTTTTGAGTTTTTTCACTAAATTCTGTTAAAATGTCTAATTTAGGGTGCCTTTAAAAACCTTGCAAACCTCTTGTAATTTTTAAATACTTTTTTTTTTATCAAATTGAATTCTTTTTTTTTGTTTTGGAATGATGTATAATATCCCAACAGAACGTAGTGTATAATGTTGTGCATCTAGGATGCAGCAGTCTGTCACTGAAGGAGCTCTGCAGTTCAGAAAGAATTCCATGCATGGGGTGGGAGACTGTCCATCAGAGATGATATTTTAACTAGAGTCCTTCTGTCTCCCACCACCTGCACTGAATCCATTATATCCAGGGGAGGAGACTGGGACAATAATTCAGGCCGGGAATTTTGATACATTACCAGGCCAGCACCACCCAATTAACGCAAAATGCCAAAACTGTGTTAGGTAGGTCTGGAAAAGTGTAAAAAAATAAAACAAAAGCTACAATGCGCCCACTTACAGCTTGTTCTGTTTCTCTCCTCTACACAATATATATTTCTGTTCTGCAATAACCTGTACTAGTGATGTAAATTTGATTATTTTTACTGAATCGAGGCTGAATGAGTCACTCACTAAAATTAATCTGGTTTTTTGAGTCATTTTGAGTCACTGAGTCAGCTGCCCAGAGAGCGCAAAAAAATTCTGATTTTCATTCACACTTAATTTGTTTCTCGTTTTAGGTTAATCCTGCTGCTAAGATAAGTGAATAAAAAAAAGAATTATCTTATAGAGCAAAAAAGAGCAAAAAAAATAAGATTTCTAAAGGGAATTTTTTTTTTCTTTTCAGTACAATATTAATACAATTTCTGACAAATAGAAAATGAAAAGTGAATCAACAAAATAAAAATCCAAAATATAAATTAAAAAAAATAAAGTTAGTTGCCAACCAAAAAAAAAAAACTGTGGGCCAGAGGGGGTGAGTTGTTTAATTTTGTTCAGCTCCTGAGCTGTGGAAGGGGTGAGTAACTCAGTGGGCTGTTAGCAATGCTGCTGTGAAATAATGAGCTATTCTCGTGATGTGAGTTTTGTACGCAGGGATTTTTCTTCCAGCTCAGAGCAGAAATGTTTTTTTTTAAATTGGCTTTTTTTTTCTCCCGAGAATTTAATTGAAAACTACTAATGAAATATTAACTGGAATGAGTCAGTAAATTAATCACTTGTGGTAGTGAGTCATGATTCACGAGTCAGTAAAGTGATTTTCGAGTTTTGAACGATTCGTTCATGACTCGCTCATCACTGACCTGTACTCAGCTTGCATAAGCTGAAATACTACTTCATCTACTACTACACTGTGTTTACTGTGGAGCCTTCACATTTACCATCCTTCCTGTTTGGTTAGTACTTCAGTTGTACCTGAAAAATTAAATTTCCAATTCTTAACTACTGCTGCTCTCCACCACTGCTGTGACCACAGGAACTCTTGCTGCACTTGTGCTACTGCCAGTGCTGATGCTGCTCCCTTCTCCATCTTTGTAAAAACAAATCCAAAACCCACTCATAATATCCCAGCTTTTCAGAATCAGTATTGGCATTTTTTAATGCATTAGGTATGTTCATATAACAACAAATGTCCTTACTCTTTATGAGATTTTGCCTTGTTAAATTCAAGTTAAATAAAATTAAATATTAAATAAAATAATATTATACAATGATTTCTATATTTGTTGTATGTATTTTCTTGTGTCTATCTAGTTGACCATATTCTAAAATTTGTAAGATTATGTTAGGAGAGACCAGTGCTGGTAGTGCCAACATTGGTTGGTCGTCACATTTATTACAGCCACTGGCACTGGGGTTTAAATTTGATATTAAACATTTTGCTTTTTATTCATTCACACATGCAACATATCGATAAGGATAAATTAATGTTTTTTGGGGCTGTGAATAATTTTTAATGTTGGTATTATTTTGGTATTAAATATTTGTCAGTCATCTTTAAAAACAAATTAATTGAAAAAACAAAAATGAGACCCATTATTTGAGATAACATAGCTAAAACCATGCGTTAGCCATTCTAACTTTTTCATCGAGTCACATGGGGCTGGTTGTCACATATCACTCTGCTTTTTGTGCTTTGAGATAAGTCTAATAGTTGTAATGATTCAGAAAATGGACTGGGGAAATATTTCAAAGACACAATAAATACATTCACATGCATTTTGGGTGATATTTTTTCTGTGTTTATAATAACAAAACATATTTTCTTACTCCAAAGCTTTACTTTTGGCAGTATGTATTTCATATGACATACATTAGTTTGCTAAACTACTTTTTGCTGCTGCTAAATACTTTTTTTTCAATCTATATCCTCCCCCTTATTAAGATATGTACACAATAAAGTGTAAACGACCATATCCGTGCTGATGACTGTAAAATGTATCTTGCACTTAAAGTGGACTTGGCATGAAATTAGCATTTTTTGAGGTTTTTGATCATATATATCTTCGTGATGTTATTTTTTCACTAATCCTCCCTAAAAAAAAAACTGGCTGTGGCCTTCAAAACACCACAGTATTTATACCGAGTTTAAATTAAAGACACAGTCACCCTTTTTACTAATTTGGTGCTTTTTATAGACAGTTGGTTGCACCAATTTTAATGGTTAATAATATAGAAAAAAGGCTGAATACGCATCCATGCCAAATTTTTCTATAGGCTTATTTTAAAAGAATCTTTTAACCAATCTTTCTTTTATCTCACAATTATAGAGTACATTACATCAGTGACTATCTATAACATCCCAGTAAAATTTTGTGAAGTCTATGGGTATAATGTGACAATAATCTAAACATTTTCAAGGTGTATTAAAATTAATCACTCTATAGATGTTTTGGTTTCACTGAAGAAAATGACCTGATTTAAAGTATTTCAGGGTACAGCTAATACAAACCACTAGAAATTTAGATTTTAAGAATTCATGTTCTGCATCAGGCATTTCTACAAGTCAAACAGACACAACAAAGATTTCAAAAGCCAGTTGCTTCACGGCTACGAAAATGTTCATTTACTGTTCAAAATGTCAGACCTCTAGCTGTTTCTAGTCTGTTTAAAACATCTAGAATTGCTCTTTTTGCTTTACATCCATCTATAATACTCAATTTTGGTAAGTCCAAAACATTTTATATGAACAAAACATCTTTCTTCAAATTAAAAAAAATACACTGGAGTTGCTTAGAACATAAACTTTGTTCACCCGACAGACATTTATCAGTCAGTGAAACACTAGAGAAACAGATACATCTGTGCTGTTGACATCTTCCCCGTAGCAATCCAGGAGGTCTGCTTCTCTGTGCAGCAAAAAAAAATAAAAAATGTGGCAGAGGCATCAAAACAAATTGATGCACTCTTCATCTGCATATTGATTGGGAACTTCATCAGGCATCCCTAATGAGCAGACAAAAAGCAGACTTTGAAGAAGAGATTGGTGATTATGATGAAGTTGCCATTAAGAATTATGTGTTGATCTTTAAATCACGATCCAAATATATAATCTATTACAATGTTTTGCTGTCATATCTACAATTGGGACTGTTCTTTGCAGATGTTTACGAGGTAAATACTCTCATGCACATCTTCATTGTGATACATCTGAAGTCTGGCACTCCTTATTGGGAAATTATTTATATAAAAAAAACTGTGCAGAAAGTTGGAGGCAGAAGGTGGAATTTCTTTTCCTATTATTTCCCCTTATTTTAGTTCGGCGCGCATGCAGTGGGATTTGAAGGACATTTCCCATGAAAAGATTCTAAATTCTTTGTCTTTTGTCTTAATTCCATTCAAATGTTTCCGAATAGCAATTGGTTTGCAGCAAGAAAAAAATATGTATGAGTAGGACCCAAAATGGGTGTATATGATGATTTTATGCCGTTTAAAAATTTAATCTTATAAATGTTATGTTTTATAATCAATACTTAAACACCCATTTTGATGCATTAAGTAGTAAAACAATTTTGTGTGTCTTACAAGGGAAAGGTGCCTGCATGGGCTTATAAGATACAGAATGAAATGTATTCAACCAGTAGGAAAAAAAATTATTTACGACACAGTAATGACACACATCTAACCTTCCAGTAACTGTGCAATGATAAATCAGTATTGGGAAAGTTTAACATTATGACCACCATGCATAGACTAAACAGGTCAGCACTTCTCTCTAAGAGTGTGGATTGGGATAAGAATGGACTTTAAAGATTTGAAAAGGATTTTTGCAAATATGAAAACACATTTGCGACCATTTTTTTTAATACAACGTTATCTTGCATTATCCTAGATATTAGGCATTTTCTCAATGCAGTCTATCTTCTGCCATGGAAAAAACAAAATAAAAGAAAAAATTCATCAAGTGATCATGGGTCACTAAAATGGTTTGTAAATACACTCCTGTTGCTGACTCTCATGACAACAAACCAAAATAAGTATGAACAACCTCCTTCATATAGAGTATTTTAATTTGGTTGAATTAGAATGACATATAGTAAACCCATTTCCATATAGGTAACTATAATTATGCCCTACTAGTCAACGTTCCAAGTACATAAAAAAGGAAAACACAGGAAAATGTGTTGTTTAGATCACTTTAGTATGTTTCCAGATACTTCTTTTTGCTTGGGAAAAATGTTTATTTTATGGCTCCATGTGATGTTATATAATTTTTTTATGAAGATATAATGGCTGTATATGATAAATGCAACCAATTTTTAAAACATTTATGAGGAAATATAGTATAATAATATTATATTTCCTCATGAATATTATGATTTACACAAAGGGACCAGGGCAGGAGCAACAGTGGGATCTGGCTGTGAGAGAAAGAAAATAAGGAGGGGGGCACACTGCCTGGCAAAAAAAAGTTACCACCTGGGTTTAACTAAGCTAATAGGTGCAAGCCTCGTATTGGATAATTACCGCATGGGCAATTATCTTTCATCTTACAACAAGCTATTTAACCCCAACTGGTGTAATGAGTTGATTCTCATTTCATAAACAGCTATGTCGAAAGACACAGCTCATAGTTGTGTAAAAGCTTTTAGTGTGTTTTATAAGGGTCAAAATATCGCCATGAATCAATCAGCGAAAATATCAAAGGAGCCTGGAGAAACTACCAAAACTGGGTTAAGAACTGTCCAACACATTATTAAAAATTGGAAGGGATGTGTGGACCCATCATCTTTAAGGAAGATATGTGGCAGGAAAGAAATCCTGAATGATTAGGATAGGTGATCACTTAAACCTTTAGTAAAATCAAATTGAAGAAAAACAGTAGAACTGCTGGATATGTTTAACAGGGAAAGTAAAACCATTTCCATACACACAATGCGAAGGGTACTGAAAGGATTGGAACGTAACAACTGTGTCAGCTGTAAGAAAACCACTAATCAGTGAGGCAAATAAGGGGGGGAAAAAAGCATTGATTTGAAAGGGGCATAAAGATTGGACTCTGGAGTAGTGGAAGAAGGTCATGTGATCTGATGTGTCCAGATTTACCCTGTTCCTAAGTGATGGGTGCATCAGGGTAAGAAGAAAAGCAGATGAAGGGATGCACCCATCATGCCTAGTGCCTACTGTACAAGCTGGGGACAGCACTATGATCTGAGGTTGCGCAGCTGTTCATGTCTAGGTTCAGCAAAAGTATGTGCTCCAACAATGAGGTCAGCTGACTTCCTGAATATACTGAATGACCAGATTATTCCATCAATGGTTTTTGTTCTTCCCTGATGGCATGGGCATATTCCAAGATGTCAGTTCCAGGATTCATCAGGCCTAAATTGTAAAAGAGTGTTTTGGGAGCATGAGACAGTTTCACAGATGGATTGGTCACCACAATCTCCAGACCTTAACTCCATTGAGAATCTCTGGGATGTGCTGGAGAAGGCTTTGCGTAGCAGGCAGACTCTACCATCATCAATGCAAAATGTATGCAACACTTGTTGGAAATAAATTTTGCGACATTGCAGAAGCCTATCGAAACAATGCCACCGATAATGCATGCATAATCAAAGCTCAAGGCATTCCAACTAAATATTAGAGTATGTGAATCTTTGTTTTTTTTTTTGTTTTTTTTTTGGACAGGCGGTGTATTTGACAGCTACCAATTGTGCAAGCTGTCCAACTTAAATGATGAGTGAAGTTTACAATTACATCATAGGCACACTTCAACAGTGAGAGTCAGAGAGTAGAAAACATCCAGGGAATCAGACTATGATTTTAAGGAATTTATTTGTATAGTGATAAAGAAAATAAATTTTTGGTCAATAATAAATGTTAACCTCAATACTATGTAATGCAACTTCAAGCGTACTGTAGGTCTTCACCAGGTTTGCACACCCTGAAGCAGGTATTTTGGTCCATTCTTCAATGCAGATCTTCTCTAGAGCTGCAATGTTTTGAGGCTGTTGCTGGAAAACACCGACTTTCAAATCCCTCCACAGATTCTCTTCTGCATTGAGGCCCTGAGTAAAATGGCTTGTGTCTCTGTAATCTCGCCTCTGGCTTGGACGTTTGGTTTATTTAATTATTTTTTGTAAAAACCTGAGTCATTAAAGCTTATTTCAGCTGCTAAATCTACCAGGTTTATAAGGAGCCAACGCAGGCTTTAGACAGAGCCCAAACCAACACAGCTGAGTCCCGCAAGCAATCTTTCCAGCCTTGCATATAAAACGCTGTGGGTGTTGTTTGCACCCGTTTATTGAACATTCTGAGATGCTAGAGATCAATTAATTAACCATACAATGCTGTTATAAGATCACATAAGCAGCTTGATAAATGGCTAACAAACATTTGCATTAGCATGTAACCACTTCTCTGTCCATGAGGCGTCTTTGTTCTAGGAAATGATCCAGCTGCTGTTCTTTAGGAAGCTAGAATAAAGTCCCGTAATCAATACAGCCAAACGGATGTTTTCACAGAGCGATTTTCGAAAGCAAAATTCCAACAAAAAAAGTTGTTTCAGCTGCTAAAACCAGTGCAGCTTTGAGAAGGGGGAAGGGTGTGTTTGCAGCTCTGCCAGAGGTAAGCCGCTCTGTCTACAGGGGCGGTGCAGATACCTCTAGCACTTCCTTGTTTTCACATAGGGTGTTTCTCAATGCCCTGGAACCTCGCCTTGATGCCTGGGTCCCGCCACAGTTGCCTAGGAGATACTCATCAGTGACCACCAAGGCGTTTCAATGTTCATGTGCTACCGAGGAATCTGTTCTCCATTTGTCTGCCGTTTAGCTAACTGGCCAAGGATACATGTGAGGTGGTTTGATGCATTCCCTCTGTCAAATAATTCCCAGAATACAGCGTGGTAGAAGCCAGGTAGCAGATATTTCATGCATAAATTTCCAGATTAAATGTAAGTCAACTAATTGTAGCTATTGGGCTTATATATAAAATGTTTTATTTTATTATTATTGTTATTATTATTATTTTGTTATTAATATTTTAGATCCAAAGTAGTTATATATGGTTGGTTAGTTGCTCAGTAGTTGCAACTTCAGTGGCTACCAGGTACTAACTCGTTTACACATTTGATTTAACTGACATGCACACAGTTTTAAAAAAAGTAAAACACTTGTTATGCATATCCAGTACCATGGCTGAAGGGACGTTACTACGCTGTTATGCTACTATGACCGGCGGGACGTAAACAGAGCATGTAAGCCAGCAGCCGTGGTCACGTGAGATAAGTCTGTTCTATTTAACCGTTTTCTTTGACCAAGGAAGGACATGTCCTCATGAGCAAGGTGCCTCGCCCACCGAGGCATTGCCTTAGTAGCCGAGGTGCCTTGACATTGAGAAACACCCATAGTGACGTATAATACTTTACATGGTGAACACTCAATCGTTTTCCAGGAGAGGGCGGTGCAACTGCTCAGAGAGCAGGATTCAGGAGTAATACTCAGACGTGTGATTTAAGCTAAAAACCACTCTGGCAGGGTTTCTTATGAGAAAATGTCATTACCAGATAATTGAAAACTCCAAAAACTTGGTTTTGTATGATATAGGCCCTTTAATACAAATCAGTTGTCCTGTCCCCTTTGCAGACAACCAACACCAAAACATAATGTTTCCACCCCCGTGCCTCACAGTGGGTACGGTGTTCTTGGGTATTCTTGGGATGCAACTCAGTAGTACTTTCCCATCCAGACAAAGAGTTCTACTTTGTTCTCATATGATCACATGACATTCTCCCAATCCTCCTTTGGATCATCTAGATTATTTTTCCAAACTTTAGGTGGGCCTGACATGTGCTGATTTAAGCAGGATAGCAGGATTTTTATCCACGACAATGTAAAGCATCACTAACACAGTGTTTGGCAGCAATTCTATCACTAACCCTTCAGAAATTGAAGATCTGGTTCAAAGCACAAATTCCTCAGTGTGTCTGACGTTATACAGTGTAGCCCCCTTAAAAAGAAGGTAATCAGCCATAGGAGATCGGATCCCTGGTTTAATTGAGAGTTGCATACTTTAATGCAAAATACTAGAAAACTCAAGATAACATGGTGCTCTACACACTTAGATTATTCATATCTGACCTGTAAAAATAGCCTACATCTTTATAAACACAATCTTCGACAAGCTAGAACAGCAAATATCTCGTCATTAATAGAGGTAAATAAATAAAAACCTAGGTTTCTTTTTAGTGAAGTTGCTAGGCTTACAGAGTCATAACTGTTGAGATCTATCCTCCCTTCTCTAAGTAGTGATGACTTTATGGGATTCTTTATAAGTAAAATGTATTATATCAAAAACAAAATCATTAGCATTCTCCTAAACATGTTTACTTATCCTTCAGTAAATGAGGCAGTATCAGAGAGAACTGTAGAATCATGTTTATGCCTGTACCTTTTTGAATCGGTTGAAATTTCGGAATTATCACAAATATTAGCTTCATCTAAACCCTCAACTTGTATGTTAGACCCAATACCAACCAAATTATTTAAGGGAGTGTTTCCACTGGTTACTAGCCCTATTTTAGATATGAGGAATCTATCATTTAGAAATGGATATGTACCACTGGAATTTAAGGTTGCTGTAATTAAACCTTTACTCAAGAAAGCCTCCCTCGATCAAGAGGACATACATTACAAACCTATAGCGAACCTTCCTTTCTTATCCAAAATTCTTGAACAAATAGTAGCTAATCAAGTATGTGAGCATCTAAACAGCAACAACCTGTTTTAAGAATTTCAGCCAGGCTTTAGAGCTCATCATAGCACTGAAACAGCACTAGTGAAAGTTACTAATGATATTCTAATGGCCTAAAACAATGGACTTGTGACTGTTCTGGTCTTGTTGGATCGCAGTGCTGCTTTTTACACAGTTGATCATAATATTCTCTTAAAAATTTTTGAACATGTTGGAAGGATCAAGGGAACAGCACTGGGCTGGTTTAAAACATATCTGTTCGACAGATTCCAGTTTGTTCATGATAAACCTTGACACTCAAGGGTTACTTCTGGGGTACCACAGTGTTCTGTGCTTGGACTGATTCTCTTGACTACATATATGCTTTGAATTGGTAAAATAATTAGACAGCATGGTATGAATTTCTACAGTTATGCTGATGATACACCACTATACTTATCCTTAAATCCAGATGAACCCAATGAGCTAGGTACATTACAACCGTGTCTGAAAGATATGAAACCTGGATGTCTCTAAACTTTCTGCTTTTAAATTCAGACAAGACAGAAGTAGTTGTCTTTGGACCAGAAGCTTTTAAAAAGGAAACTGCTAAGTCAATTACTTCATCTGGACTACTGTAATTCCTTATTATCAAGAAATCCACAAAATGCAATTAAAAGCCTTCAGTTGATCCAAAATGCTGCAGCAAAAGTTCTGATGAATATTAATAAGAGGGATCACATGTCACCTGTTTTGGCTTCTCTCGATTGGCTCCCTGTTAAATCCAGAACAGAGTTTAACATCCTCGTCCTTAGGTTTAAAGCCCTTAATAATCAAGCTCCATCATACATGAGAGATCTGATTGTTCCATATGTTCCTAACAGAGCACTTTGCTCTCAAACTGCAGGCTTACTAGTAGTTCCAAGGATTTCTAAATGTAGAATGGGAGGCAGATCTTTTAATGATCAGGCTCCTCTCCTGTGGAACCAGCTCCCAGTTTTAGTCCGTGTGGCAGACACTCTATTTTTAAGACTTGATTTTTGATAAAGCTTATAGTTAGAATAGCTTAGGTTATCTTGAGCTATTTTTGTTATGCTGCTTTAGGCTTAGACTGTTGGAGGACAGACTGAGCACTTTTCTTTACTCTTCTACTTCTCTCTTCTACTACTGTCCAGATGTATTCTTTCTGCTGTTATTGCAATTTGTTAACCTTGTTTTTCTCTGTGTTTTTCTCTCCATAGAAGCTACACCTGGTCTGGTATCCTACTCAGCTACAACGCCCTGCTGGATTGGAAGTATCGACTCAGATGATTCTCCCAGTGACCGAACATCCTGCACATCCTGTTATTAACTTTTTACTTTCTTTAATATAATATAGAAAGTACTCTTACATCAGTTCTTTTTGTGTCTCCTCTCTGTCCACTCAAACCCCTAGACGGTTAAAGGGGAGTTTTTCCTCTCCACTGTTGCTATGTGCTTGCTCATTATGAGGGATTGCTGTGGTTGGAGTCAGCATGTTATGGGCACTACCTCACATCGATGACTCCTTGCAATCTGCTGGGATTCCTTACATAGAAACCTTTTAACTGATTGGAAAGTTTGTATAATTGTATTGAAATTACTTTTCTAGTAAAGTGCCTTGAGATGGTATCTGTTGTGAATTGGCACCATATGAATAAAATTGAATTGCATTGTTAGAAATCTTGTATTTTTTAAATTATCCATTCATTGCTCCAACAGCAAGCTTATTTTCTATTGTAGATTAGTTTATCCCAGTCTTGTGGCGTCCCTGGTGTCCTTGGACAACTCTGGTCTTGGCCATGGCAGAAGTTGGAGTCTGACTAATTGACTCTTACTAATTGCATTTAAAAGTGTATACATGTGTCTTGTATAGATAAGTTCAAACAGGTGTCATCAACACAGTGGAGGATAGAAGACATTCTCAAAGAAGAAATAACAGTTGTATGAGGGCCAGAATTCTTGCTTGTTTGTTGGTGCTAAATACGTTTTACTACACCATTATACTAATACATTCTTTAAAAATCATTCAATTATAATAACTGCATTTTTGTTTTAAATTATATCAAGGTATATATATATATATATATATATTTATGATGACAATTACAGAACTCTCTCATGTTTTTAAGTGGGGCATCTTGCACAATCCATGGCCAAATACTTTCCCCCCCACTTTATACTGCTGAAATGTGATAGTGTCATGGAAATCAGGTGAGTGCAAATAACACAAAAGATGGTAGCCAAATGGGGAGCAATACTTAGGAACTAAGGATATTTACCAACAGACTAAACTTTATTTGTAAGGTCCTCATACAATTTTGCTTCTTCCTTTAGAAATTGTTAAATGAAACTAAAATTCCTTGATATGAGTTTTCTTCAACAATTTTCTTTCCAAAAAAGCCACATTTAGTTGATTGTGACTGATTTGTAAAATCACTAAAAAGGGTAAAACATCCAAGGAGGGGGGGGGTACTTTTTGTAGATACTAAATACTATTGTAGGAGAATTTTTCTGTTCATCTCTCCAGATGTACCAAAAAAAAAATCTGTGTTATATAAAACCGTACTTCTGGCTTGTTCTCAACATCTATGAAAAATGAAGGGTGAACTTTTATTCATCAGCACCTAATTGTCACTTCCTTTCCTCCCCCATCCCAGCTGGAATTAGCCATGTGTCTGTCCCTGTTGATCATGATGAGGTCAGATAACAAATACTGAAAATTTACATATTCCTGCACAAACCTAACAGCTGTGCAGTGGGGACATCACAGCTGATCTTCTCTGTGGTCAGTTGTTGAAAGATTACCCCACTCAACCCACACATAATTGATATTTGTGTTTTTAATATTTGCTGGCTAAATGAAACGAACTCTGTCAGAATATAAAAATGGACAGCTGACACCAAGTACTTTCTTCCTTTTGTTACTAATTAAGGTAGCTATGTCTTTAAAGAAAAATGACATCTTTGTGTTATTCTATTATTTGTTTAACTAATTCTGATTTAAAAAAAATTAATCTGCTGTATTGTTTTTCATTTTACAATGTTTTCTATTCTGGTGTCTTACTTAGTAAGGCTTTATTTGATACAAGATGTGTTTTATGTTAATCTGAGAGCTGAAAAATAAGATGTTCCTTGGCCTTCCTGGTTAGTTGAGATACTCATTAAATCAGAATGGCACTTCAGAGGCACTGAAAAAAAGCATGGCTGAGAAAATATGGCCACCAGGACTACACACTCACACTAACAGTATCACTGTTATTCTAGGTTGGTCTTTGTTCATTTTATTTTAGGTCTTCATTATTTTATTCCCTTTCCTCATACACTATAAATGTTAATTTAAGTTTAGAAGCACAAAATAATATAACTTGCCGAACCACAATTGGTGTAAACATACACTTTGAAATTAGGTATGAAAAGTCTTTAGTGTTAAACTTACTACATGACTAAAGTTAGTGTTAGGGTTACTAAGTTGTGTCTATGGAACCACTTAAGTCTTGGAAAATTAGTTTTCCTCAATTCTAATCATCTTTACCTTCAAATTGGCCTCTGTTAACTATTCAGTTGATTTAAGCAAACCAAGTTTTTTCCTTATTTTTATTCACAAAATCTTGTCACAGACTGTCAAATAGATTTTAGTCTGGACTTTGACTGCACCATCCTAATTAAAGTCCATTGATCTAAACCAGTGGTGTTCAAAGTCATTCCTTAAGGGCCAGGAATACTACATCTTTTAGTTCTTACCTTGATTCAATACACCTGCATCAGATTATGGTTCATTATCAGCAGTTTGGGCATCTTACATTAAAAGGTAATTATTTATAGTTACAAATTACTTTTTTCCAAAAAGTAATTGAGTTAGTAACTCAGTTACAACACTTTAAAAGTAAGTAGTTACTCAGCAAATTAACTCTGACATTATTTATATGTTCAATAACAGTCATGTTCTATAATGTCTATCTAACGCCAAATATTTTTTATAACAGAATGATAAATAAAAAAACACCATATGCACCATATGTATTTTAGAACATTTGATATTTTAACTTGAATCGATAAGACTAAAGGTGTGTGCAGAAATATAGAAATATATAAAAAGTAAATATTGGACTTAAATAACATTTTTTGGGTAAAATGAAACAAAGGAAAATATGTCCATTAAAGAAGCTATTGAATTAAAATCACAATTTACAGTAACATATTAAGAAATAATATATATGTTATTGGGTCTCGAGCAAAGATTTATCAATATTTTGTGATTTTATTGTTAGTAGATCTCAAAGGTATTGATTTATTTCACAGGATGCATGGAGATTTATTGAAAACCAAACCCTAATCAAAACTACCGCCTCTAGGAGCGAGACTTCGGCGGCGATGTATCCGATCTATCTGCACAGTTCACAGTGAGATGTTGGATGGACTCTCTGCTTTAATGAAACTCTATTGAATATCCAATTTAAAACTAACTTCACCACAGCCTTACAGAATGCAGACAGTGACAGCACTTAGGGCAGGGGTGTCAGACTCATTTCCATTTTGGGCCACATCAAAATCATGAATGTCCTTAAAGGGCCGGTTGTGGCAGAAGGTGTTGATAAAAACTATCTTTAACAAGCTGTTAAAATATTAACAGTCTCCACATTTGATGAGTAATTCTCAAAATTAAATAATCCTGAACATGTTTTCACAATTATGTAATGTAGAACTATTCAAATAAATACAGATTTTATTTTTAAAATAGTATTTACATGAGGTGCACATGAATACAACTTTATCCTTCTATTTATGTAGGCTTCTAGAATTTAGAGGGCCACTCAGCGGACCAGATTTGTCCTGTTGGCCTTGAGTTTGGCACAAGTAATTTAGGGTATCCGCCCACCCCCCTTAATCATCACCGGCACCTACTCTCTCCCTCCAGCTGAAGTGTTGCTATCACAAAGCCTAGACCTGCTGTGTATCATTCAACCACATTGTAGTAACGCACCACTTTACATCTCCAATAACGGTAACGGGATTTCCACGATAGGAAAAGTAATTCATTAGATTACTCCGTTACCTAAAAAATAATGCCATTATACTTAAGTGCTGTTACTCCCAGCACTGATTATCAGGCCTCTGCTGAAGTTTGACATCCTGAGGAAGTAGTTGGACCATTTGAATTGGCTGTGCTAGAGCTGCCACAGATCTAAAACTAGCAGTGCACCTGCCCTTGAGGACTGGAGCTGGACATCCATGCATTACATTGTAGCTCAGGCTTTTTGCAGAGGGAAGTTATCCAGCTAGAAAGTAAACATACACCCTGGTCTCAATGTTTAAGTAGCATTTAGGTTCCCCTTTAATATTGTGTCTCTATCTTCCAATCAACAGTTGCACTTCTCTGGTCAGGTTAAGTGGAAGGCCATCCCAAAGCACGATGTTGCCACTGCCATTTTTCATCATGGAAACTGTGAGCACAGGGAGATGTTTAGTGTTGCTGTTCTGAGCCATGTAGTGTTTTGCACAGTAAGTTAAAGCATATGAATTTAGATTTTAAGTTTTTTTGTTCTTTTTAGGTTGTGGCAAACTGCAAACAGGACTGTTGATCAATAGCTTTTACTAGGCCAGGGTTGTGGACTATGTGGTTAATAGTCTTTGTCTTAACGGGTCACAACAAAACAGCTGAACTACTGTATTTACTAATTACATGAGGTGACAACTTTATTTACCCGGATAAGGAATTTTTAACCAACACCATAATCAGTAAATCCTTTAAGGGTTTAAGGGGACTGTTTCCTACTTCCACAGCTGAGTGTCCTTCACTGGGCTACTGAAATATTTTATAAATATCATACTTATAGGTTGTTTTGTTATGTTTGGACTCTACATTTTTCCTATTTTGAGTTATAATTTGTGCTTTTGTGTTTCTTCTTTACTTTGGTCTGGTCCCTTGTAGTTTGTTTTTCTATGTTTCCGTCTGCCCTATTATCACTATGCATTCAGAATTATCAATACTTATTTGTACGATGGAGTATTAAGGCCACACATCGAGAAGAAAAATATTTTATCCATGACGAGATTAAACTCGCCATGTCGACATTAAACTCAGCATTTCGAGAATAAAGTTGAAATTAGTTCAAAATAGTTTGGAGAGAGAGCACAATGCCTTGTGTGGATGATTTGGTCAAATTGTATTTCAGAATTGGGTTTAGCAATAAGGAAATCATCGCTCTTTTAGGGCAGAACCACAATGTGGAGATTAGTGCAAAGACGCTGAAAAGGTTGTGCCGAAAACGTTGTCTGTTCCGAAGGAGAAATCATACAAACTTGGAAGAAGTGGCCGCATTCTGGCATAATGAAATTGCTGGAAATGGGCAGATGCAAGGAGATCGATGGTTACATCTGCATGCAATACAGAGAGGTTATGTTGTAACCGTGTCAAGTTTAATGTCGACACGTCGAGATTAAAGTCAACAGGACATTTCTACTTTATTCTCGAAATGACGAGTTTAATGTCGACATGGCAAAAATATTTTTTTCTTCATGTGTGGCCCTAATACTCCGTCGTATATTTGAGTCTCTTTCATTGTAGTGCTTATATGTCCCTTCTTTGTCCCCTCTGTTTCCTCCCGCAATTCTGCCTCCTGTTCCCAGCTGCAACTAATTTCCCATCTCCATGTTGACACCTTCTCTCTCACCTGCATCCATTTGTCCATAACTGTCTCTCATGGTTTCTGTGCCAATTTCCGCTCCTCCTCAGTGTACTTAAGCTCTTTGATCATTCCACTTCCCTGATGGAATCTCATATTTATGTTGTCGCCTTGTGTTCACTTCAAGTGTTGTTGCTGAATTTATTGTATGTCATTTCATTCTGTCTGAGCCTAGGTCCTCATCTTCACAACAACATTAAAACACATTAAAAAATTTAGACTTAACAGTGCTTTCTTTTACTGCAGCTATGGGTGAAGTATTGAATAAAACAAGTGAGCCATTTCTGTTTTCTCCCTGTCTTCCATACTGACTTTTAGAGAAACTTGAGTGACTATTCAAAAGTTTCACACATTACAAACATTGAGGCACTTGAAGGTTACATCGCTTAAACAGCTGTCTATTGAAGCTGCAACAATAAAGACTTTTTATTTTGGATAATCTCTTCACCATGGCAACGACAGCGCAGTGTACCCTAAGGCTAGCTGACTGGGTGATTTGCCTTTAGAGTGCCAATACAGTGGGCAGCTAGTCGGTATTCGGGCAGAAATAACTGTCACTGCTGCATCACTTTTCTATAGCTCTCTCAGTCCACACTCCGTTTTTTCAATTCACATTTAGAAAATGCTCTGAACAAGCGGGTGCTGTCAATGACATTTAAACCCTAAAATTAAACTAAATGTAGGCCTATGCATTGGAATATTTTTCAAGCTGTAGCTCTTTTTTAACAACAATGAAGGTTTTACATCACATCAATTTACCTTGTAATTACCTTGCCTGTAATTTATTTGGCTTCAGGGTAAGTCCTATTATGATTCACTCTGCACCCAATGTTAGCAAAATGACGTCAGATAATTTCATGGCTCAGTCATGCTCGTTCAGTTATAAAAATTTGAACTCGAATGATTTCCTCTCTGTCTCCAGGGTTCCTTAACGGGTCACTAAAGACCAAGTGCGGCAAGTCACCTGGATCAAAGTGTTGACATTTTCCGCTTATATCGAAGTCAGGGACGGCAAGGAAATGTAAATGATGCACGAGAGATATAATTGCAAAAAACAAAGAAATGTAAGGTGCTGTGTTGTATCTCCAAGCCTGATATTCATGAAAGAATTTCTTCATATTTAACTGGATGAAAGGAATCTTTTACTGAAGTTTCCACTTTTTACAGCAAACTTCAGAGCAAATTAGTTTTATTTGTTTACTTTTTTTGTTAGGTGTATGGGCAAATTTTTTAATAAATAAATAAAAGTAAAATTATTTTATTCAAATTCAACACAAAATCCAGCCGGTTTTGAATTATTGAGTGATGATCATTGGGTGGCTCTGCAGGAGTTGGATCTTGCACTCGAATTTGCTGCCTGTTCTGTGGGTTCTGTGGCCGGTCGGTTCATTGGTGGGTCTGCCCTTGGTTGGGTGCCTGGTCTTGGTGCTCTGCCTAGTGAGGCCATCCGTCCACTGTTGCTGTTGCTCTGGCAATGTATGTGGGGGAGGGTCAGGGCTTGGGTGTCGGAGTTTGGTGTTTGGTGGCGTTGGTAGGTGTTGTCCGTCGGTCCGTCTGCGCTACCCCCAGTCTTGTCTCCGGGTCCTTGACCAGGCCCACCCTGGCGTAGCTGGTTGCCGGTGGAGCCCATGGGCCCACCCCTGCGGCCTCCCAAGCTGCTGGATGTTCACCAGACGCTTCACTCTGTTCCTGGAACAGAGTGAAGCGTCCTGTTCTGGAAACTGCGTGTTCGAATCCCCCCCTCCTTCATTTCTATGTCGATTCCTGAGGTTAGGGCTAGATTAATATCAATAGATAATTGGTGCCAAGAGTTTTTAATTGACATTGTTGTTGTCCATGTATTCATTTAATCAGTTTTGTTTGTTGTGGATATGTAGTTCTTAGTTCATATTATTTGATTTGTTTTGTTTATGTTGCTCCGTTTTAGTGGCTGTTTGTTCTTCATCTTCTTTCTTTCTTCTCTTTGTGTATTTCGTTTTCGTGTCCATAACTTCAGGAAATTAAACCCACAGCAACCTATAATAAAGATTTTTCACAAATATATATCAAGTGGGTACTATAGCAAAAGCTGTAATGGTCTACTTGACAAAGTAAAACTGCAAGGAAATCTAAATGATGCACAAGAGATATAATAGCGAAAAACTTCATTGTTGCTCCAAGCCTGATATTTATTATAGAATTTCTTCATATTTATCTGGACTAAAGGAATCTTTGACTGAAGTGTCCAGTTAGACCACTAGTTATCCAAACTTCACAGCAAATTACTTGTTGTGTATTTGTTTCAGAACAAGTACTGGAAGATATGTGTCCATCATAGTTGCCTAACTTATACTCTGTGACTTGATAAAACAATTTGCAGCACTATTTTCTTAACTGAAGGCCCTTGAACATGAAAAGAATTCCTTAAGAGTGGTGCCAAGACCTTATTTCTATGTATCTTATTTAAAGAAGGCCATACGAGTAAATTGATGCCCTTTTAATTACTAAAAAATGTTAGCTGATATGTATTTAGCTTAAGTAAAAAAAAACATTTAAATAATGATAATGAATAAAATGTTACCCCTTTTAATCGTGCAGTAAAATAAAATCTTTTTTTTTTTTTTTCCATCCTGAAAGAAGTGAAAAAGCCTGCTGGGCTATGTCAGATGCTGCAACGTGAAGACATGAAAATGAGGATCTTAAACAGCTCCTACTGTTATTAATAGATCTTTATTAATTACTTACCGAGATTTCAAATATAGCAGTGACAACAGTCCTCGTCTCAGCTGGAAAGCAGCTGATATGCCATGCTGCTGAGTATGAAAATGGCGATGGGACAACTCTTTGGGCCCAAAACACCTGAGTCCGCAGCTTATCAAGTGGACTTGGCTCACCCTGTCTTTTGTCAGCTATGGAGCAAAGTTGAGTTTGCATTTGCAAGTATTTGAGGATAAGATTTCCAGGAGATGATTGCATTTCTTAGCTAATTTTGCTATGTGCTGTTGTAAAATGTGAATCTTTGCTCTGTATTCTGTCATAGGTGGTGACAATAGTCTTTAGTGGTTGTTGGTTAACATGGAATTAAGGAAAATCATGAAAGATGCACAATAGTATAGGTGTAGATAAAAGACAAGTAAATATTATCAAAATGCCTTCTAAAATCAGAGGCCAAATGAACATGTAACGACTGAGTTTCTTTATTGTAATCCTGATGCACTTGGTCAAAGAAGGTAACAAATATTGCCAAAGTTATGAAGCAAATTATGTAAACATCTGATTAGAAAGGTTCAGTGTTAATTTTGTCAAAATCTATGACCTTTATGGGCAAATACAACACACGTTTCAGAACAGGTGCTATTGTTGTAATGACATAAAAAAGATCAATTAACCAACTGTTTAAAATTTATATGACATATATTTGTTCCAAATGCAGTCTGACAAGAGTGTAAAATAAAAAAGTTTTTGGCCCCCTTTTTTCACAGCAGCAGATACCCAATGAAATCAAAAAACTATAATAAACATATTTCAATAACATTAATGAAAGAAAAATAGATATGTAGCCTGTTTAGATTACACATTTTTTGAATCACATCATAAAGTGGATGGTCATATAATGTATGGTGAATGATGGTGCATGATAAAAAAAATAAAAAAATAAAACTTTACCGTAATTTTCCGGACAATACAGGGCACCTGATTATAAGCCACATCAGCCTATTTTAGGGAAAAAACACAAATGTGTACAAATCCAAGCTGCACCAGACTATAACACGCAGATGTTTTAACGTTTAATTACCATATGTAGAGGTGTGCAGAGGTGATTGTCGGGAAAGTGATTGGTGTTTGGGGAAGCTTCGATTTTATTAATATTTCAACACGGTGGAAACACTTTGGCTGTCTTCTCTCTGTGTTCAGCCAATCTTCAAGAAAGACTTTCAATTTCAGGTTATATGCTTTATGCTTTTATTACCACTGAAAGCTTTTTTCCTTTATTCCATTGAGACAACTCTTCACACTGGTGTCTGCAACGTCTCACCATTGATTCATTGCTGCCAAGGGTATGTGAAGCCGGTCTATTTCCTTCTTTAAAAGCCATATTGACTCGCTATAACTTAAAAGTGGTATCATATCTATGTCTTTGTTTTCTTTTCCATATTGAGGGTTTGTGCATGTAAACTTTTTTTTGGAAACCGTCCCACTCATAATGTTTGTGTGTTCTACGTTTGCTTTCGTTGTTTGCGCAAACTTCCTCTTCTATCTCTCTCTCTCTCTGTCTCGCTCTCTCTCTTTTGGTCACTTTAAGGCACAGTATCCCTTAAGGTGAAGGACGTAACTTATACGAACCATAGATCAAGGAGATTCTCTAGTGGTTGTTGGCTTTAAAGATCCATAACTAAAAGACACCATTTTAAAAGGTCCAGGGTTCAAAGCATGGGAAAACAGTAGAGGCTCATAATCCAGAAAATATGGTAATTTGGTAGCAGAAGCCAGTAGCTACGTTTACATATGCAAAGTCTTAAATGTGATCATAGTTCCAGTTAGAATTATACTGTTTACATAGGCCTTAAAAAATGTGTCAGATTTTGACAAGCCTTTACATCCGTCACAAGTTTGGAATAAATGATTTTGACACGTGCAGAACTATCTAACATACCAGAAATGGCCATAGAAGAAGTAGTAGACTTCCGTTGAAAACAAACATGGCTGTGTGGGTTTAAAATTACACAAAATTAAGTTCTTTAGAGCGTACTTTTATTTTTTTCTGTTCATGGTTTTAAATCATCTAAATTGAATCCCTTTATCATTTTATGCCAATATATTGTATGTCTGCGCATTATGTAATGGACATGCACAGTAATGACCCACATTCGGGATAACAGTTTACATGCACAGCAATCTGATTAACAATCAGCCCGTCTCAATCAGAATGAAATGTTGACCCAAATGAGTGTAATCGGGTCAGTGTAATCTGAATGGCATATTTCCAGGAAACATTTTTATTCCAATCAGCCATTTAATCTGATTACTTGTAACCATGTCAATGCAGCAAATGTTTGCATGAGTTGTTATTATGATTTGTTTATCTGTAGTTTCATCAATTATAGGTCACTCAGTTTGTGTTTGACTATTCTGTTGATCAGATGTAGACCAGATTAATGCCAGGCTTGGGCTAGTGACTTATCTTAAAGGTCTCCTTTACTTTTTTTAATACAATCAGTCATTCTTAGTTGTATATGTATGCTGCATGTGAATATTTTGAAAATTCCATTTTCTTTGGACTGTCCATAGGAAGGCTGTTTTCTAACAGGGAACAGAGCTGAGGTTGTAGCTAAGCGAAACTAACGGTTGGCAATTCTACAACATGACAAAACACGTTCCATCTTTTGTGGAGATAACACATCAGTGCTACTTTTTTTTACCCACACAATAGGAGCTGAAGAAGGAATGGTTGGAATTTGTTTTTGGAGCACGATGCTGGATAATGTTTTTTTCAGTCACTTTGAGCAAAGTTACTTCATAGCTACTGACCTAACAGTACTGGCTTTGCCTCAAAGCTGGATTTTAAAACCAGGATATGTTCCAAAATGTGGAAAACCAGCTCCCAGGTAAGTAAAAAATAAATTGTTCACCCAATGTTTCACTCCATGTAATCTTCCGGTAGTTAAATCTCCTGGCCTACCGAGCTCGACGTGAACCTACCGCTCATCAGCGACCGACCTTACAGTACAGACTCCCCTCGAAGCTTCAAAATATGCAATTATGACGCGCGTCAAGCCGGAAATACACAACTCTTTGAGTGGACCGCTCGGTAGCAGTCCGCTGGCCTCCTCCATTCCCTCCTTTTCCTGATCCTCTGGGGCCAGGAACAGGGCGCAATCTCCGTTGAGCCTTGGATGTGCTGGCTCGGCTGCCGGTGGACTCTGATCTCCAAGCTGACATCTCCAGGCTGAGCTGGGCCTGCTCCAGTGGGAGATCAGGGACCTAAAGACTCAGTTGAGGAGCGGTGGACGGATCCTTGGACCCGGCCCCTTGCCGCGTCAGGGAACCCAGCCTACCCGCCCAGTTTGAAGACCTGTTGTCCCGCATAGGTCCAAGCATCGCCTGCCAAAACAAAAACTATAGGCACCAATCCCAACTGCAATCAACTCCATTTTTTCAGATATAGCAAAGATAAATATAAAGAAGCGAGTATAGATTTTATTTCATTCACACCTGATTGTCTATCTATCTATCTATCTATCTATCTATCTATCTATCTATCTATACAGTTGTAGCTTGTTAGCTGCTATGAATTGAAAAGTTGCAAAATTACCCTCTTCCTTCAGAACTACTCCAGCTCTCAAGTAAAGCTCATAATTCTTGCATGGCCTGTAGAGTGGCCATCAAATTCCTGTCAGTAATGATGGTTACCAAAAAAGCAGCAGCCATTACAGCACATTACATAAACATGCATCTTGCTTCTCAGGTACATCAAAAGGCTTTTGAAGCAGTGAAAAACACGACGGAAAAAAAAGGGAAAAAGGTTAATCCACTCACTTGGATGAAGGAAGGAAAAAAAGGGGCCGACCAGCTAGAATACTTAGAGACCAGCGCCCACATCTGGGAAGTTAGGGGTTCCTTCTTTGCTCAAGACTGAGGCTGTCGCACTAAAAGTGCTCATTAGAGAGGGCGACTTGCTTCCTGCTGGCTGATTTTAAATTTCGCAATCCCAGTTGTCCAGTCAGGTTGAAGGAGGGCTGCAATAAAGCTGATTGAAAGGTGCTTCAACCAACCGATGTGGAGGGACTTATCAAAATACGGCCAGAGAGAGAGAGAGAGAGAGAGAGCAGCTTTCGCTTGACCGGGGTGCTGCGCTGTTTTCTGGCCGTAGAGATTTTCTTTTCAGAGCAACGTTCCACTCTGATAATGGCAGGAAGCCAGCGCTGGGAATGGTGGCATCATCATAGAACCACTTTGACACTGTTTCATATATTCAGGGCTAGACCCAACATAGGTGTTCAACTGTACAATGGGGAACAACGTGCTGTTGAGAAACACAGCTTTTGCCTTGGCACAAACAAGAAAGGCAACGTAGTGCACATGATCTACAGTATGGGTTGGATATTGTTTGAGCTTTATTCGTATCCCACCATCATTTAATCCACACTCTTAGCTGTTCCACAAACCAAATGGAGCTTTTCACAAAAAATCTTTTGAATCTCGGCTCGATAAAAAAAGCATAACAGCGTACACAGTTTCATCATCAGCAGAATGTGCAGATAATGCTTGCTGTTCTCTACAAAGACGTAAAAAAATTGTAAAATGAGCAAAAATACTTCTATCACTCAAAGAACGCTCTCATGCTCATTAAAATTAAACAAAATGAGAAGCCCTGGTTTTTGCTTTGACTGCATTCCTGTAACCTTTTTTAGGAACGTAACTGTGGATCAATGAAACTGCAATGGCTATAATGCTCTCACACAATGACTGCACGTTGTCTGTAGCTGCGATCGATTACCTGCAGAACCAACCGGGGGATTGAGGGGAGAAAATCAGTACAGCCCCACAAGGTCCAGACAATAAGTTTTTCATATAAACTAATGATTGCATGGTTTTCGAGATGCTCTGTGCCCAATATAAAAGCAGCCATCACTTTAATGGCTTCCTTTATATTGTTTGATATTTCCTTTGAGGTCTTAAGCTTTTTACTTTAACAGTCTAATTTGTGATTTTATTTTGGCCTGGCATATTTACAGACCTTTCTAGTAACAAGAAGAAACATCAAGCTAATACTTTTGAACCTCCTGTGGCATTTATATGGCCTGTCTTATGAGCAATCCAGACATTTCTTTGTTTGTTCATTTAATAACATAGTCCCATTTTGCATTTATTGACGACTCGTTTCTTATCCATTGACTTTTTTTAAAGGTTAAATTCTGAGACTTTTTCCTCCTAAACTGAAGCACTTTTATTTACTCATAAATGTTTAAATTATTATCAGAGCCTTTTGCTTTCATGTTAACTTTAAAAACTCAATAACATCAAATTGGTATTTGAGGTAAGTTAATTTTTAAACATAGCTTAAAGGAACTCCCAAATGACACATATGTCTATTCATTTCCTAAATGTGAGTTTTGTTGAACGAACTCTGTCAATGCTTCACTTATTCTGTTGGGTGGACACTGCTGTAGACAAACGTATGGGTCAGTTACAGTGGAGTAAAAACATATTTGGCAGCAACCGACTGTGCATGTTGTCCCACTTAAAAAAGGGTTGTGTTTGGAGGGGGAAGAATGCTGAGTTGTTTCCCAAGAACACCATATCTACTGTGAAGCATGGGGGTGGAAACATTATGCTTTGGGGCTGCTTCTTTGCAAAGGGGACTGGGAGATTCCTCTTAATTATGAAAAGGATTAATGGGGCCATGTAAGGTGAGTCATTAGCCCAGATGAAATGTGTCTTAAAGCTGTTTTGTGTGTTCTTCAAAAGATGACATATTGTTAAAAGGGACTCTTCCTTTTCTTTATTGCATACATTTATATATGTCTGCAATCTCAGAATCATAATACAACCCCTAAACTTAGAGGCTGCATTGGTCTGAACCATGTCCCTGTCTTTGTCATTGAGTGAGCCTCTCAGATTTGCAGCTCACTCAGGCAGCAGTAAGATCTCACACTAGACCACCCCCCCCCCTCCTTAACCCCCTTCTCAAATCTGTTCAGGCTTATCAGCACAAATAAGCCCAACTCTGACCTCTCCATTCCACCTTAATCTTTTCAAATAAATTTGTGAAGGAACAAAGACGTGGGGGCTGGCTTTAGTGGGGAGTATGTCAAAGTGAGGTTTATCTCTCATGTGTCTACCCTCACATCTCTACAATAATTTTACCTCCAAACCACTGGATGTCCCATAAATAGCCTAGAGCAAAGAAAATGTCCCAGACGGCCTTGTTTTGAACTGCGCAGAGCATCAGCCATCATTAAACTGTCTGTTCATCAAAAGATTCCCCACATCCACAAAAATGCCAGGGTTTTTGAGGCAATAACATAATGAAAGAAGCAAAAAATGTGTTTTGTATCTTTTAAATACTTAGATATCAAAGCTGACACTGTAGAAAATAATTGGACCAAGTATTACTTTGCCCTGCATCACTTGAAATGGATAGATGACCCTGCCGGGGGATCAAGCTTTCAAAGACATCTGAAAGACTTATTATAATAGGAGCTCCATTTGATAAAAAAAACAAATCATGTATTTCTAAAATATGTTTTTAACATTTTGATTATACGCTGCTTGATATATATTTGAATACTGTGTTGCTGTTTTGCTTTTTTAAATGTATAAACATGGCTCATTATTTAATCAAATAGGTTCTTAATATTCTCTGATTAATGCTCTCCTGCCCGTCATATTAAGGTGAAATTCCATGTCTTGGTATGTTTGCAATTATATAATACTCTGTGCATTTTAGAATGATGTATTGGGCATACATAAAGTTTGAATTGTTTTGTAGATGATTAATAACCAAACATACACATTAAACCTATTCATGACTATGCTCAAAGCTCAGAACATTTAATAATTTCAACCTTAACTTAAACTTCTATGTTCCTTGATTTTAATAATGCATTTTATTCTCAATTTTTTTTGCAAGAAAATCTGAGTTTTTTTTACAAAACTGTAGAATGTATACCAAGATTTAAGTATGACTCTTAAACTTTTCTCAAGTTTATTTAGCTTGTTTAGCTTAATGTTGGTAGAAGCCCAATCTGTTAGAAGTCCTTCCGTAAGGCAGCAATTTCTGACTCACCAGACCCAGTCTCAAGCTACATAATCAATCTTCTTTGGACATCAAAAACTCGCAGTAGGTTACCATTTTCTAGGCCTGGTTGATTCAGACATTCCCTCAATGTTTATGACTGTCAGCCTTCTGGGGTTCATAAACCAACAGACACTACATTATATCAGAGCTGCTTTGAAGCCACGTTCCTTCGTATAATGACTTTAAACAAAGCCTCTAAATCTTGATGTTGGAGCCCAATCAGAGAGAGATCATCAGGCTGTTGCTGTCAGCTGCTGAATCTTGCTAAATTGGTTTGATAAGATAAAAAATGCTGCATTCCCTTTTAAATAGCTTTTCAACCAAATAAATACTCTTCTTCTGAAATAGAGCCCTATAAACTCAACTGGATAAATATAATTCTATTTTATTTGAATACACAGCCTTAGGATAGTTTATTGCTGCGAAAGTGACGTTTTCCCTTTAATTATTTTGCTTTATTGTTTTTGTGTGTTCATCTTCAGGATTGGGTGAATATATTTTTCCTTTCGTTTCTAGGCAATTATTTCTCCACATTGGTCTATTTATTTCATCTTTTCTGCAGGCTGAACATTATAAATATGCATGGCCAAAATTAACAGGTCTTTTGTTACTTCATGTAGAACTAATTACAATTCAACAGCAGCTTTTAAAGTAGATGAATATGGCTGGAAGCTAATTAATAACAGTTTTGTGAGTGACACATCTCCATGTTTATCACTTTAGATTTAAGAATGAACATGTGAATGACAGTACTGATGAACCTTTGCTCTTCTGATGGCCTGATACTTTTCTCATCTTCATCATCCTCTAGGTTGAGTCAGACTTTTAAAAGTTAAACTTTTTTCTCATTCCATGAACGGTTAATTCATCTTATGAAAATATTGTGGCGATCATCACATCTAATGCTCGATTATTGCTCTGCCTCTACCACAATTTCAGCAATCTGAAGAAGCTAGATAGCATGCATTAGAATTGATTTTCTTTCTTTCTCTTTCTTTCTTTCTTTCTTTCTTTCTTTCTTTCTTTCTTTCTTTCTTTCTTTCTTTCTAAATTGGAGAGGTTGTTGTGTACTTGTAAATCAGAAGGTTGCAGTAATTCAGCAACAGTTAATTTGTCAAAGTTACTGTCATTATCTGTCATTATGAATGTTGAAAAAATTGCAATAACAAGAAATTCTGTGAGTTGCTCTTTTTCCGGCCACAGCTGGCAGTGCCGCTGAAGAAAAGGTTACCACCAGAGGAGTACATTATACAGAGGATAAGTAGGCACAAAGCCCATTCCTCCCACTTACAGACTTATAAACCTTGACAGATATTAAAAAGGAGTTGCATGAGGCTGTGATTAAGTCTTAAAGATTAGAGCTCCAAAAATGTACATTTCTGCATGACAAAAAACCACAAATAAAATGAAGGAAACACTTTTGGTAAGGTGGCTAATGTTTTCATGAAAGCATCTGACAGCTGTCTGTTTATAATTTACAGTATAGACGGAATGATGAAGTAATACGTTATTTTAAAAATGAGCCTTCTTTGACTGTAAGTGGAAAATGATTATAACTAACAGAAAAAAAAGGCTTGGAAACATCCGTATGTCTGTATTGGTTCTGTATGCTGTGTTTCTTTTTTTTTATTATTTCTTTTTTTTTTACGTGTCCTGTCTAGCAGTTTGCGACTCAGAATTGGTGTCTGAGTACCAAGTACAAGCCAAACCGATTTACTTTCCCAAGCTTCGCTGTAATACTCCACTTGATGTATATGTATGAAAAAATCTTAATTAGTGATTACTGAGGGTTCAATTTCCTGAAGTCATGGACACGAAACTGAGACAATAAGGAAGAAAGGAAGAAGGTGAAGAAAAGAAACCGGACCAGCAAAGGCGCGAACCGACGACACAAGACAGGGAGCCAAACAAAGAACACAAGAAAACATCCTAGTCCTCCGCCTCTGCCGGATGGCAGAGAGGCGGTAAAACGAAAACAAACAAAAACAACGAACTGAACAGAATCACACCAATAGTTCAGATCCAGTAATAAAAACTAAGAATTACACATTCACTACACACAAGCATAGATTAATGAACACAATACTAATGTTTCTGGTAACCTCCTGGTAACAACTAACTAATGACGATAACCTCAGCTCAAGGTATGTCCGTCCACACTAATGTCCCCACACCTATGTGTGTGTGCGATCATGCAGGTCTGAATAAGGTTTCCCATGCAAGTGATTGATAGCTGATGTAAGGAACCATCAATCCGTCCTACAGGAATCGACACAGACATGAAGGAGGCAGGAGACGCATGCGTCCAGAGTCCCACAGAGCGCAGGAGCCGCAGGCGGACCAGCGCAGGGCCGATCACCCACCAAGAGAGGAACAGATGGAAGCCCCAGGGGAAGACCAAGTAGCCGCAATGCTGGGGCCCGAGAGATCGCAGGGACGAGCACACGGGCTCCGCCGGACACCGGCTACGCCAGGGCGGGCCCGGAACAGGACCCGGAGGCCACGGGGATCAGGGGCACCCCGCCCCCCAGCAGGGCCCCTACCAGGGACCCGCCAAGAGGGGTCCACCGCCACCAGGCAGGAGGCGCCCGCAGCCGACCGACGGACAACACACGCCGCCGCCACCCCAAACCAATACCCACCGCCAACAACCCGGCCCCTCCCACACGCCAGGGAGCCACAGTAAAAGCCACAGCGGATGTACGCCCTCCCCAGGCCGCGCCCAGCCACCACCTGGACATCCAGATCTACCAGCTCCCGGGTCCAGATCCCGCCCCATGCAGAGCGCCAAGATCTGGGGCCCAGTCAATGCCGGACAGCCCCCCCAGATGAACCGACCAGGCAGTAGAACTCATGGAACTGGCAGGAGCTTGGGCACCGGGCATGGTCCCCACCGATCCACCGGACGGCACCAACCTACTTTACAACCCCGGCACCCCAATAAGTGGTGCCCCAGTCAATCCAAGGAGGAGGTTGGCCCGAAACAGCGGCCGCCCAACACACCGGGACACCCAGGACCAGCCAGGCATGCACCAGGACCGAGCCGGGCAGCAACCGGGACCCCCGGCCCCAGGCATCGAGAGCCATCATTGCACCAGGCCAGAAGGCAGCCAAACACCCAACCTGACAAGTAGATATAGACAGACAGAGACACCCATACGTACCCTCCCTCTCATGCGTAAACATTCTTACATATACAGGACACACGAAAAAAGGACGCTGTACACTCATTTATACACCCCATACATACTCTATACTCCCAGGCCCAGGGACAGACGCCCAAATAAAGCACCCTGCCCCTGCACCCGGGAGACAGACCCCTTGCCCACCAGGATGGGGACAAGCAGACCGCCAAGGCCCCCACCCCGGCAAGAGTAGCCCACCAGCCTAGGTCCCCGACCAGACGGCCTGATAATCCACCCGGGCTCCAACCCCGGGCTCCAACCCCCAATGGTACAACAGGGGTGTGGAAAGACCCCCAGCCTCTCTCGCCCTGCTCAATTGTGGTGTTGTTGCGTGTTGTTCTTATGTGCACTTAAAACAGAAGGGTGGGACATGGGAATACTGCCGGTACCCCCATCTCCCTCCCCGGGCCCTCAGCATCTAGATGCATTTAAACAGTGGGTACTGGCACCACAGGCCTCCAGTGCCGAGGCGCACCCACCGCCAGGTCCCTACATGTGCATGTGTCATGTAAATGCAAGTGTAAGTGTCTAAGTTGCTCAATTAAATCGGGACCCAGGCCACCAGCGAAGACGGAAACTCCATCCCGCACCCGAGTGACGTGCCCACGTCCCAAGGCCTTGTGAATGGTAGAATGAAGGAGCAGGTGGACAGAGGCAAATGGGGATGGGGAGGAAATAACTGGGGTGACACGATGCCAACCCCAGGGAGCCAGCTCCCCTTCTGACCCCAATAGGCACCCCCGTTCAGCCGATCCACCAGGGGTGGGAGGCCCCAGCATGTCAAGTTGGGGCCCACGGCAGCGGCTCCCCGAGCCCCATGGGGGCCCAGACCATCCGCCCGCCCCCACCCCAGCGGCAGACCTAAATCCATCCCAACATTCAGACTACTAACAAAACACAGGACACTAGACACCCAACCGAACCCAGCATCTCCACCCACCAGCCCACCCCACCCCAGCACCCCGCAGAGTGCTTGGACCAAGACCCAGGAGCCATGTCCAGTGCCAATTTGACTGATCGGGCCAAGAGATGCCGGCCACCCGCCGTGGCCACCTACTGACAGCCCGACGCGCAGCCGCGGCAAGCGGCCATCGGGGAGCCACCGACTAGAACCAGCCCAGGGAGATGGAAAAGGCAGCAGTGCCCACCGACCACCGGCCGAGCACACCACCCCCCCCACCCAGCCGGCACCGGCGGCAGCAGCCCCCCCACCGGCCAAGCCCCGGGCACGGGGCACGCTTCCCCGAGCCCCAGGCCCAGCTCAGACCCCCCCAGAGCAGCACAGCACCAGGCCAGTAACCAGTGTCTGCCAGCACGACCCCCCTAAGGCGCCGCATGCATCCACTAGGAGTCACCACACAAAGCCCCAAAAGTCCCACCCCAGTCGAGATCCACGGCACCTACCGCCCCAACCGCAATTCGACCCAACCCCGAGGATCCCTTGCACTCAGCATCAACCCTTAAACTCCACATCGGCAACCATGTCCCACAGAACAAAATCAAGGGCCCGACCCCACTAGGTGATGGAGCTGATCAAGGGAGACCAGAAAGATTGGTCAGATGTGGAGGCAGAAGCCGTTTCTAGACCAATGTAATCCAGAAGGAGATCTCTATATTGATTAATATTCCAGTTAAAGAGGATATTTTTCTTAGTGATGCATAAGGCAATGTGAACTAATTGCATTGACTCTGTATCCATGGTAACTCCATCTAAATTTCCCAGCAAGCAAACTGTGGGAGAAGGTGTGATATTTCATTTCAGACACTTTGATAGGTCTTCACATATCTGGTACCAATATTTTTTGACAGGTGGGCAGAACCAAAGAGCATGAATATAATTGTCTGGTAGATTGCTTGTACATTCTAAACAGGTATTAGATGGCGTAAACCCCATCTTAAACATCCGTTGGCCTGTATAATGCACTCTATGAAGGATTTTATATTGTATTAATCGTAGTTTAGCATTTTTAAGAAATTTAAAGGTTCTTAATGAAATTTGAGACCAGAGGTTTCGGTCAAATGAGATTGACAAGTCCATCTCCCATTTTAAAATAGGAAGGGCTATTGATTCATCTATTCTATTTAATGTTTTGTATATTTTAGATAGCAGTTTGGGGGGGTTAAGATTAAGAAAGTCTAAAACTTTTCCTGGAATTTGTAAATCAACTGTATTGAGCCTAAATGTATTTTTTATAATTGATTTAATTTGTCGATATTCTAAGAATTTATTCTTGTTCATTTCGTATTGTGTAACTAATTAATTAAATGGGATAGAGTCTGTTCCATCAAATATATGCTCCAGGTATTCAATTCCTTTACAACTCCAGTTTGGAAAGTTGATCATGCAAGATTTCCGGGTTATTCCAGATGGGTGTATGCCTGCATGGGACTAGTAAGGTCTCTGTCATTTTAAGAAATTCCCACCAAGCTGTCAGAAAGGAGCTGATACTAATACTTTTAAAACATTAATTTTGTTTTATATTTGAGCTAATAAATGGTAGATCTGAAAGTTTTATCTTATTGCTTAGTGTCTGTTCAACATCTACCCAGGACTCATCGAGAGAACTGTGTTTTACCCATCTTGATGTGTATTGGAGCCTGTTGGCTAAGAAATAATGACGAAAGTTTGGTAGGTCTAGACCTCCTTTATCTTTGGACTTCTGCAGTTTTTTAAGCTAATACGTGGGTGTTCATCTTTCCAAATAAATTTAGAGACAGAAGAGTCCAGAGATCTGAACCAATCAGGTGATGGTTTGCTTGGGATCATTGAGAATAAATAATTGATTCTAGGCAAAACCATCATTTTTATTGTAGCTACCCTTCCAATAAGTGATATTTGAAGGGATTTCAATCTTGCTAGATCATCTTCCACTTTTTTTAAAAGTGGGACGTAGTTTAGCTTTGATAAGTCTGCCAGTCTTGGTGAGATGTGGATACCTAGATAGGTAATATTTCCCGACCGGAGTTGCACAGCAACGGGACCCTGGAAAGAACAGTTGATTTGAAGGACTGTAGATTTTATGGAATAGTCTGAAACTCTTGAATAAGATTTTATCAACTCAATTACCTGAGAGAAAGAAGTTTGTGAATGATGTAGAAAGAGTAGTACATCATCTGCATACAGACTAATTTTATGTTCTGTTTTTTTGCATTGTATACCTTTAACATTATTATTTCGCCTGATTGCTGCTGCTAATGGTTCAATAAAAATAGCAAAGAGGGAGGGAGAAAGTGGACATCCCTGCCTGGTACCTCTCTGAAGGAAAAACCTTGATGATGTTTGATTATTAGTCCTAATACATGCTGAAGGTGAGCTGTATAATATTTTTAATCAGTTTACAAAAGAATTACTGAGCGGAATTTATGTAAGGTTGCAAATAAAAATTTCCAGTTAATTCTATCAAATGCTTTTTCAGCATCTAAAGATAATATATTGGTTTGGACGTTTTTACAGTAAGAATAATCTATTAAATCTATTAATCTACGTGAATTTGTGGAAGAGAGCCTACCTTTTATAAAACCTGTTTGATCAGGATGGATTATTAGAGGTGTTATTTTCTCATTCGTTCTTGCAAGAGCTTTGCAAATTATTTTAAGATCAACATTGATAAGAGAAAAGGGACGATAACTGGTAGGAGACATAGGGTCGTTTCCTGGTTTTAATAGAAGATTGATTTTGGCAGAGTTCATGTTTGGTTGTAATCGACCATTTCCCTTTGTTTCCTGTAATATTTTGTAAAATGTTGGTGCCAGAATATTCCAGAATTCTTTATAGAACTCTCCTGGAAATCCATCTGGGCCTGGAGCTTTATTATTAGACATGGATTGGAGGGCCTCCTGGAGTTCAGACACTGTTAGCGGTGAATCCAGGGCCTTTGCTTGACTGTCTGAAAGTTTAGGAAGAGTTATTTTATCCGGAAATTGTTCAATTTCATTATTTGATGGGTTTATCTCCGGTGTGTATAAAGTCTCGTAAAATTCTTTGAATGTGTTGTTTATTCTTTGAGGATCATATATTATATTCCTAATTTTGTCTCTGATTGCAGAGTTGTTTTTTCTTTATTTATTTTTAACTGATTAGCTACGAAGCTACCTGATTTATTACTATGTTCAAAATGTTCTATTCGAAGTCTTTGGATTAAGAACTGCGTCCGTTTATTAATAATTTCATTTAATTCTAATTTTGCTTTCCGTATTTTGCTTAAGCTATCTTTATCCAGGGAAGCTTCTAATGATTTGATGGTTTCTTCTAATTCCTGAACATGTTTATTTTCTGTTCTCTTTTTATTTGATGAGAATGAAATTATTTTACCTCTAATCACAGCTTTCCCTGCCTCCCACAGAGTGGATGGCGACATACCAGGGAGATCATTAAATTCCATGTATGAAGCCCATTCTTTTTCAATATATTTAAAAAATTCTCTATCCTTAAGTAATGATGTATTAAATCTCCAATTTTTATATTGAAGGGTTGCTATTCTATTTGCTAAATTTAAAGAAACAGGAACGTGATCGCTGATAACTATAGGATGTATCTCAGTGTCTGAAATGTCATTCAACAGTGAGGTGCTGACTAACAAATAGTCCAATACAGAATAAGAATGATGGACATTTGAGTAAAAAGTGTTTTTTCTGTCGTTGGGATGAAGCAATCGCCATGCATCGCAAAGTCCATAATCGCTCACGTACTGTTTAACTATATCTATGGATTGCCAGCTGTGCTGAGTCCCTGCAGTACTGAGCCTGTCTAGTTCTTCATGTAATCCAAAGTTGAAATCTCCCCCAAGAACAAGTGAGCAATCCATGTGATTAGCCAAAACCGAGAAGAAAGTATGAAAGAACGAGGGGTCGTCAACATTTGGACCATATACACTAACTATACATAACTTCTGGTTATTCTGTGGTCAATGAGTCTCTAATGATATTTCGAATGTTCAACTATAATGTATAACCTTTTTTCCCCCACAAAAAAGCATACTAGCACAAATTCTACATAAACAAACTGGGGTAATAGCTGTGAAGCTAATTCTGAATGTTAGCTATGAAGCTAATTGAAAAGCGAACAACGCAAACAATGCCACAATGTCTACTAACAGCTGAAGGACATTATTGAGGAAATATGCTTACTTGTACAGGGATATTTGCTGGTTCACAGAGAGTTGGTATTAATCCTGGTAGAAGTTTAAGACGATCTGCGAATCCACTTCTGTATTGTCCCAAGTTGGAAAAACAGTCGTCCTAGAAATGTTTGCCTCAAACTACCACACACTTCGGCAGTCGGCCGGGCATATTCCCTGCATACATAGAATCTATCCACAAGCTTTTCAGTGGCTCCGAAGTGGGAAGGAAAAAAATATGTATGTTCTCTTTTGTACACCCAGGTACAGTGCAGTTTGGATGGGGTCTGGACTCCATGCTGTTGGTTTGTTGTTTGCCTGTTACCATAGCTCTCCGCGCCGCGGAGGGAGGGACTTTCAGGGTGTAGTTCGGGGAAGGGGGTAATATGCTGGAACTCAACACGTAATATGCCGAAACGTGTCGTCATATGCCAAACTGCCAAACAACCCGTTTCTGAGTGCTAATTTCATGATATAGGCTGACATACCCCGGAACAAAGGAAAGACTAATCAGTAATTTTAACCCCTTAGGGGCCGTATGCAGGCTCGAGAACTTAAAGATACGATCAAAAACCTAAAAAAAAAGAGCACATTTCATGCCAGGTCCACTTTAAGTAATGTTGTCATATAATTATGTGTGTTGAGCTTGATTGTTGTTGTTTTTCTTTTCTCTAATGTTGTGCTTTTCTTAGTTGCTGTTTATACTTTTCTTAATGTTGTATTCAATACTTTTTATTGCTTCTTTATCACCAAATCATGTGTAGTAACGCCCCCTGGCACACACAGGACAAGTTTCCCTTTGAGGTAATCCCTAAACTATTAATAAATTAGATCTAGAGCCTAGATAAAGTTGAAGGCACAGGTATTTGTGTGGAAAAATAAATGTATTTTTGTCAAAGTCAGATTTAACCTTTTCCTTTTTCTACATCTTCTAATTTCTTTTATTTAGTATTAGTATGATTTTAGTATTAGAAGTACATTTTAGTAAATTTATAACGGCCTAACAGCCAAAATGCAGAAAATCCTCTAAATCATGGGGTATAAAATGTGGTGCAGCAACATATGGAACACGAAAAATATTTTATTTATTCTCAGCAGCAAGCGGGCACCAACAACTACCCACTAACTGAACATGAATAAGAGCAGCGGAACATGGCAAAACTCATAAATTTTTGTTTTTTCTCATACTTGTGTGCCTCCCTTCTAAATCTGATATGTGCCATAGTCCATGTCATTTCAAAACCTGAAAATGCAAGAAGAAAGTCTATTATTCTTTGAGAACAGCAGAGAAACTCTGGATAACAAGGGCAAACCGTTAGTAGACCAAGAGCATCAGTAAATTCAGCTCAAGTTCTTATTTTCTGCATTGTAATCCAGAGCTAGTTTCACAGTCAGCAGTTTTCATTACCACAATAAGAATGATTTACTTGGCATTTTTATTTTCATTTCTGATAAAATAGCTACATAATAAATCTTACTTCATTTTTTGGCTGAGTGCTTTAGTAGAAATGCGAAATGAATTATTGGATAATTTCAAACTACTGGGACGTACACTATAAAAACCACTTCATGTGCGAAGTGAGCAGGGTGCACTAATGTGATGCATTCATATTTAAAAGTAAACAGCATCATTGTTTATGTGCTGTGGTTGGCAGTGGTGTCTGATATAGTGTAACAGATGCAGCGACAATCAGGGTGTTCAATATCAGACAAGGACTCTACTTTGGTTTCGTAATAAACTGTAAATCTGAGCACAAGGATTTCCTTTGCCTCTGTCTCAACCTCAGCAGTACATTGATCCATGCACAGCACCCTTACTTTTGTGTGGAAACTGTAAACTTTAGTTTAATGAGTGTATTTGTTGCAGGAGGAAAAAGAAAATATCCTATAAAACAAGTCAATTATTTCCTTATCCAGTTTGTGGGCTTGCTACAGTGTGAAGCTTAGAAATTGGTCAGTTCAAGTTTCTTGCTGAAAGTGAATATCTGAGTCTCACAAACTCAAGGTTTGGAGCTATTAAGGTGGAGAGTGGACTGAAAAGAATGATAGTCCCTGGAGAATTCATAACAAACCACAAAATAATTTGTGTAGCATATACAGACTCCTTCACATTGCTGCTGTCAGTATTAAAGATGAATTTAAATATTATTCATGTAATCAATTATCATCAAAATGTTTAATACCAACAGTTACTAACTGTTTTAGGAAAGACTCTTCACAGCATTTAGACAAGGATCAGTTTGAACTGTTCTAGTAAAACTTTGCCACTATTTTTTTTACTTTATTCAATGTATGTAATGTAGGTATTATTCCATTAGATCTGATATAAAATTTTAGATTAAGAGTGATTTATTGCCAATTAAGTAATGTACTTCAGTCTTGCCTTTGACCATACACACTACACACAAGCAGCTAAGATGGGCAATTCTACTTCCAAGAGGAACAATTTAATTTCACACCAAATATCACATATAATGCATTAGTTTCAGTTGAGGATATCATCAATGTTTAATTAGGTTTTTCTTAGTTCTAGGTGTCCATCGAATGTTTGAAGTAATATGAGTATGTGTTCATTAACTTGCAAAAGTATTATCGTCACTTTTTGTTTCCACATTTGTCAGATTGCGACCAAAATCTCCAGGGTATTTTACTGTACTTTTTGTTTTAACCACCAGCATCACAAAGTTTTGTTTGATTGTGCTAGTGTGTATTTGTGTGATTGTGAGGCTTCCTGCATAAAGGCTCTCTGCTGGAGGGCTGTCTGACTCAGGACTTGCAACCAATCTTTGCATGAAAATAAACCAATGGGTTCAAATTCTGATCATAAATAGTTTTACTTTGTAACTCAGACTGCATAGCTTTGAGTTGTTTAACCTTGTAAAATAAAATAAAATAAGTTTATGTGTAATTGAAAAAATATTTGTAGTTGTAAAATAACTACAAGTTACAAAATTAGGTCTTTTACACAGAAAAGGCTAAATAAATTGCATGTAATACTCTCAAGCGGTGTGATTTTCAAATGGCAAGCACAACTTTTTTCATTTCTTCTTCTCACCTGATTAGTCATTGTCTTGTCAACCATTATTTCAAATAGCCAATAAGTCGCCGGTGCCGGCTGGGGTGGGGGGGCTGTGGTCGGCTGGAGGTCGGTGGGCGCTGCTGCCTTTTCCATCTCCCTAGGCTGGTTCTTGTCGCTGGGTCCCCGATGGCCCCTTGGCCCGCCTGCGCGTCGGGGTGTCAGCGGGTGGCCGAGGCGGGTGGCCGGCATCTCTGGGCCCGATCAGTCAAATTGGCACTAGACATGGCTCCTGGGTCTTGGTCCAAGCACTCTGCGGGGTGCTGGGGAGGGTGCCCTTTGACCGGTGCTGGTCGGCCTCCGTGGTGGACTGACCGGGTGGTGGCGGGCGGATGGCCTGGGCCCCCATGGGGCTCGGAGGGGCCGCTGCCATGGGCCCCGACTTGACATGCTGGGGCCTCCCGCCCCTGGTGGATCGGCTGAACGGGGGTGCCTATTGGGGTCACTGGGGGAGCTGGCTCCCTGGGGTTGGCATCGTGTCACCCCAGTTATTTCCTCCCCATCCCCACTTGCCTCTGTCCACCTGCTCCTTCATTCTACCATTCACAAGGCCTTGGGACGTTGGCACGTCACTGGGGTGCGGGATGGAGTTTCCGTCTTGGCTACCTGGTGGCGGCCTGGGTCCCAATTTATTTGAGCAACTTAGACACTTACACTTGTAACATTTACATGACACACGCACATGTAGACCTGGCTTCGGTCTGCTCACGTGCCCGGAGCGGCATGTCCGGGGTATCCAAGCTGGTGCTGCGCCGGGTTCCGGCCTCAGCGCTGGGGCCCTCGGGACGCTGGCGGTGCTTGGGGCCTCTCTTGTTGATGGGAGGCTTTTACCATCTAGCACAGGCGCTCTCCCGAACGGGGTGCGCTTGGGACGGGGGGGGGGGGTTTACGGGGGGAGGGGGGCCTTAACTCAGCCTGGGTGTTTAGTGTCCTGTGTTTTGTTAGTAGTTTGAATGTTGGGATGGATTTCACCCGTCGGTGATGGATGCTCCTACCCGCTGGCCGATGATGGCTCTCGATGCCTGGGGCCGGAGGTGCCGGTTGTGGCCCGGCTCGGTCCTGGTGCATGCCTGGCTGGTCCTTGGTGGGCCGGTGTGTCGGGCGGCCGCTGTTTCGGGCCGAAATCCTCCTTGGATTGACTGGGGCACCTCTTATGGGGGTGCCGGGGTTTTAAAGTAGGTTGGTGCCGTCCGGTGGATCGATGGGGACCGTCCCCGGCGCCCAAGCTCCTGCCAGTTCCATGAGTTCTACTGCCTGTTCGGTTCATCTGGGGGGGGCTGTCCAGCATTGGCTGGGCCCCAGATCTTGGTGCTCTGCATGAGCCGGGATCTGGACCCAGGAGCTCGTAGATCTGGATGACCAGGTGCTGGCTGGGTGCGGCCTGGGGAGGGCGTACATCCGCTGTGGCTTTTACTGTGGCTCCCTGGCGTGTGGGTGTGTGGGGGGGAGGGCCGGGTTGTTGGCGGTGGGTATTGGTCTGGGGTGGCGGCGGCGTGAATTGTCCGTCGGTCGCCTGCGCGCGTCTTCTGCCCGGCGGCGGCGGCGGGGGACCCCTCTCTGCGGATCCCTGGTCGAGGCCCTGCTGGGGGGCGGGGTGCCCCTGTTCCCCGTGGCCTCCGGGTCCTGTTCCGGGCCCGTCCTGGCATAGCCGGTTTCCGGCGGAGCCTGTGGGCTCGTCCCTGCGATCTCTCGGGCCCTAGCATTGCGGCTGCTTGGTGTTCCCCTGGGGCTTCCATCTGTTCCTCTCTTGGTGGGTGATCGGCCCTGCGCTGGTCCGCCTGCGGCTCCTGCGCTCTGTGGGCGTCTCCTGCCTCCTTCATGTCTGTATCGATTCCTGTAGGACGGATTGACGGTTCCTTACACCAGCTATCAATCACTTGCATGGGGAAACCTTATTCAGACCTGCATGCTCGCACACACACATAGGTTTGGGGACATTGGTGTGGACCAACACACTCTGCTTGGGAAAGTAAATCTGTTGGGCTTGCACTTGGTACTCAGACACCAATTCTGAGTGGCAAACTGCTAGACAGGACACGTAAAATAAATAAATAAATAAACAAAATAAATAGCCAATAAGTAAATAGATGGGTTTGCTATCTACAGGTCAGAAATCTGACTCAACCCTCAACCCATTTTGATTGGCAAAATAGCTCTCCTTTGCTCCAAATGTGCAGTTTTATTCCAAAGAGAATTTAGTTTAAAGTTGAATATTTGATATACATTATCTCCGTGATTCAGTAGAAGCAGCGATGGCGATTAATTCCAGATAGCATCTATCAGAGAGGCTGCTCCTGGCAAGACTCCATGGACTCGCTGCACTCTGGGTTATTTCGGTGTTTAGTCAGCCACCAATTTTCCAAGTTCTTTCACGTAAAATTATGAGAGGCCTGAAATTTTCATCATAGGTATACCTCAACTATGAGAGACAGAATGAGAAAAACAAAATACAGAAAATAAAATGGTCTGATTTTTTAAAGAATTTATTTGCAAATTATGTTGGAAAATATGTTTTTGGTTATCTACAAACAAGCAAGAATTCTGGCTCTCACAGTGCTGTAGCTTCTTCTGTAAGAGGCTCTGTCCTCAAACTCCACGATGGCCGAGACATAACATCCGTCATAGGACACCAGAAACAAAATCGTAGACCTGCACCAAGGCTGGGAAGCCTGAATCTGCAATAGCTAAGCAGCTTGGTGTGAAGAAATCAACTATGGGAGCCATAATTAGAAAATGGAAGACATACAAGACAAATAATAATCCCCCTCGATTAGGGCTGCACGCAAGATCTCACCCCATGGGATAAACATTATCACAAGAAGGGTGAGTACAAATCCCAGAACCACACAAGGGGACCTAGTGAATGACATGTAGAGAGAAGGGGCCAAAGTAACAAAGGCTACAAGCAGTAACACACTGCGCCACCAGGGGACTCAAATCCTGCAGTGCCAGACGTGCCCCTCTGCTTTGGCCAGTACATGTCCAGGCCCATCTGAAGTTTGCTCGAGAGAATTTCGATGATCCATAAATGGACTGAGAGAATGTCATATGGTCAGATGAAACAAAATATAACTTTTTTGGTATAAGACGCTACATCTCATGTTTGAAAGAGAAAGAATGCTGAGTTTCATCCCAGAACTCCATACCTACTGTGAAACATGGGGGTGGAAAAATCATACTTTGGGGCTGTTTTTCTACAAAGGGACCAGGACAATTGATTCGTGTAAACGAAAGAATGAGTGGGGCCATGTATTATCAAATTTTGATTGAAAACCTTGAATCATCAAGGGCATTGAAGATGAAATGTGGCTTAGTCTTACAGCATGACAATGATCCCCAAACACACCGCCCAAGTAACAAAGGATAGGCTTCGTAAGAAGCATTTCAAGTTCCTGAAGTGGCCTAGCCACTCTCCAGATCTCAACCGCGTAGAAAATCTTTGGAAGGAGTTGAAAGTTTGTGTTGCCCTGCCACAGTCCCAAAACAGCACTGCTCTAGAGAAGATCTGCTTGAGAAAATGGCCCAAAATACCAGCAAAGGTGTCTGAAGAACTACAGAAATCATTTGACCTCTGTCATTGCTAACAATTGGTATATAACAAAGTACTGAGATTAACTTTTGTTATTGACCAAATACTTATTTCCTCCATAATTTGCAATTCAATTCTTTAAAAATCAGACCATGACGGTGTGGATTTTTTTTCCTAATTTGGTCTATCATAGTTGAGGTGATGAAAATTACAGGCCTTTGTAATCTTTTTTAGGAGAACTTGCAAAATTGGTGGCTGACTAAATAGTTTTTTGCTACATTGTAAAGGGATTATTGGTCCACGTCAATCCCTGCTCTACAGCTCATGCCGGATGTAGAAAGAGAGGCGATCATCTCTTGTGCTATCGGCTACACAAATTATTTAGATTAAAACAACAAAACCTCCCATAGTAGTTCTGTAGTATTATTTAGACATACTGCTTTCATTGCAAACAATCTGTGATTTTGACTGACAGCGTCAAAGAAATATGGTCATAATCTAATGTTACCCGTCATTTTTAAAAATAATAAAGACATATTCGATAGTGTTTAATTAAACTTCATTTCAAATTAGATTCAATTTTAACAAACTGAACAAAGAATCCACATCGTACCATCACACATCCATCAGATTGAAGTAAAAAATATATGCACCTGCTGTGGCCACAACGCTCGGCACAGAGAGCGGAACTCTGCTCCCACTTCTAGAGGCTGAATCCATACTCTGTTGCCACACAAGACAAAAATAAAGATCCCCAAAGTTTTAAAATCAGGGAACATTTTTCTAAATAAAGTGATCAGAATCTGGTAAGATTATTTGATCAATGGCTTTTCTGATTACTTCAGCAGGAAAATTTACAACATGAACTCCATGAACCCTTTAACAACCCAATACAGAATCGATGGAATATCGGCAAGAGAAAGATGAGGGACATGAGACGGAACAATGCAGAAGATCTGAAGGCTGCTATTGAAGCATCCTGGTCTTCCAACACCTCTGCAGTGCCACAGATGATATCATTCATGCCATACTGCATTGATGCAGTAAATGATGCAAAAGGGGCCAAAACCAAGTACTGAGTAATTGAGTATGATCATACTTTTTAGAGTTCTAATATTTCTCTACTTGAAATTTTTATTTTTATTGATTTCATCTAATATTTTAAGTTTCTTAGAATCTGAATTTAGGGTTTTGATAAGCTGTAAGCCATTATAATCAAAATAATAAAAAAAAATATTGAAGGGTTCAAATATCTCTTTTTGCGTGTAATGAGTAGCATATGTTAATTTCATCTTTTTAAGTGCAGCTAGTGAGGTAAATTAACTTTTTTAGGATATTCTAATTTTTCGAATTTCACCTGTACATCAGTTTGGTAGCTTGTACAAAACTTTTATTCTGAAGAGCTGATCTGTCATTATTGTGTTTTCTATTGTGATTTAATCAAACCAGTGTGATATTGAAACTGTAGTTATTAAATCTTTCCAAATTGACTCCAACAGTTAAATGAGACTGATATTTAAGCTAAGATGATTGTTCTTACTGAGCAGGCAGTGTCCATAACTCTCAATTTTATTAATGGTTATAATAATAATATTAATATTGCTGACAACTAAGCCTGTTATTGTGTAACAATGATTTAAATGGTTATCTAGCCACTGAGGAAAGGTGGGATTGAATTTAAGATGATGTTAAATCACTCAGTAGATCTCAGAAAAACGTCTCGCCCTCACTTCTTAGGTGGTCATGCCCTGAAGGAAACCCTCCTTTCTTTTGTGCAGGACAGGGGATTCAGAGCAATGCTTTACCCACAAGGATGGGCAAAGTTTTTGATCCTTTAGATAATTAGAGATCTTCCTCTTCGATTCCATTCACCTCTATGATGATGTTTGCTTTTTTTCCACCTTGCAGGGCACAGTGTGAGAGGGATGACATATAAAAAATGTTTTTTTTTTCCCCCAGATTATCAGATCTATGTATTTAAATCTGATATGCTTTGATGTTTAACTTTCTGAGCTGCCTCACTTGCAGAGGAAGATGCTTTTGAATTTTTTACTGTTTGGAATATTTTCAGTGTCATCATTGAAGTATTTCTTCTGTTGATATTGAGAGTAAATAAAATGTTGAGTACTGTTGGTCTTTTTGTTTTATTGATATGCAAGCAGAGTCACAGAGTGCTGCATGGCCTTTATAGATTCAAAATGTTGAATCTATAATGTTGAATCTATAATTCTCCTAAACACCCAAAAGTTTTTTGTTTTTGTTTTTATCTTCCAAATAACCTGGCGTCAAGATATTTAGAAAATTAAAGAATACACCCATACACCACACCTTTTTGCATTGTAAGTCACCAAATTCAGTGACAGGTCAAAAGGACTGTAAAAAAATATAAAAGAGCCATACAAAGCCATATAAGATTACACTGACAATAGCACTCATCAGTGCAGATGCTGTTACTGAGGAAAAGCATGTGCTCCATTTATTCAGGCTGAGAGAGAGGGAGAGTTCTACTAGCTAACATGAAGAATAAACATATCACAGCTAAATCGTTCTGATATTCTTCAGAAACTTCAACCTCTGTCTGCTATGGCATATTCTGGATTTGGAAATACTGGCATTCTTTGGACATCCAAGAATTAATTAATAGCGACTTCCCTTATGCCTTGAGAAATTCCCTCTGGTACTAATAGAAACATTTCAACATTCCTGAAGGAGATTTTTTTTCTTTTCAAATTGCATTTAACATAAATAAAATTCTGATCAGAGTCACAAAAACTGAAAATTAGAAATAGGACATTGTTTTTTAATTTTTGGATTTAATTATTTCTTTTTAGTTGATTTTTTCAGGAAATCCCCGCACTGTAAATTCATGTAAATTCAAGTTGTCTTGTCTGATTTGAGCTCATAGTCTGTTCGGAATGAAGTTACATTTGAGGATAGTTAAAAAACCCAACATGTCTGGGTGGATGTGGTCACAGATATTAGCTGTTTGCCGAGGTAGTACATTTCATTGTCATGGCACAATGGCACATGGTACAATACTTGGAAAAATAAAACACTGGGTGAAAAGTAAAACACTACTTACATCATGGGAGTTGGTGTTCCACCGTTGTGATGGTACAGATCCTTATTTTAAGTTCAACCTCTAGTCAAAGTCAGTACTGTAAGGTCCGTAGCCTATAACAGCTGTAAGAGGCCCGGCTTTCACCTAGCCAAAAACAATGTTCCTGTTGGCTGTCCAAAGATAGTTAGACAAGGCTATGATTGCTAAGTAAGTAAAAAAAAAACTAATACTAGTCTAATCTCAGAAACGATAAGGATTTGGGTCACACTTTCTCTGAAAAAGCTCACTGTATTTAAGCAAGTTATACAAATAAAAACATGATTTTGGTGCACCAAAGTATGCTGTTCAGTAAAAGTCACTTGATTGTTGAATGCAGGCTGCACAGTTGGTAGTATGCTGCCTTGCAGCAAGAAGCCTCAAGTTCGAATCCCAGCCTGGAGTCTTTCTGCATGGAGTTTGCATGTTCTCCCTGTGCCTAAGGTACTCCAGCATCCTGTTAGGTGAATTGGTTGTTCTAAATTGCCCTTAGGTTTGAGAGTTTGCATGCATGTTTGTGCGTCCTGTGTGTTTCTATGTTGCCCTGCGATGGTCTGGAGACCTGTCCAGCGTCTACCTTACCCATTGACTGCTGGAGATCCCTCTGAAGATAAGCTGTATACATAATGGATGGATAATGAATGCAAATAAAGTAGGTATTAGAAGACTAATACTTGGTATTGTAAGTAATATTTTGCCCCTTAAGAACATTTTAGTTTGTCAGTAATAGTTTTGTCATACTAAAAAGCTATAAACAAAGCAAATCATTTGCATAATTTGTATCATTCTGGAATTTCTTTTGAGAGGGGGGCACAGTTTTGTCTACCCTGACGTAAATGTGCCGTATGTCAAATACTAGAGCTTAATATTGGTTACGTATACTCATAAAATCCAAAAACCTTTCAGAAAAAAGTGTACTTCTGAATATTGGACAAAAACTAAATGTGTTTGTAAAAAAAGCAAAAAATAACTTTATATCTTTCTTAAATAATGGTTCATTCACACCACAGGTTTTGTCAGCGTCAGCGACGTCAAGACATGTTAAGTCCATGGCGGAGGCCGTTGGAGGAGCGTCACGGTCTCTGATGGTGCTGACGGCCCTGAAGCGGTGCGTTAACCAATCAGAGCTTATAATTGTAGCGATGTCACTACACGAATTTTGAATGTAGCGGGAGCAGGAAAAACCTACATTTTAAGTCTAGATAACGCAGATTTAAAAAAAATCATAAATAACACTTAGCGAAGACAGATGGACAGGCGCCCCTCAGGAGAAATAGAGAACCTGTTTTTGGTGTCCTGGTAGGAGATTTGAGCTCCGATGCGGCCCAGGAGGTCGTAAAATTAGGCGCGGGACAGACGGAAGTACTGCTGAAAGCGAACCTCATCCATACGTAGCTCCTGGAGCAAATGGTTAAACTCCCCAAACTCAGAACGCATCCGTAGAACAGGGTGTATCCAAAAAGTGCGCTTATGTTACCGAAGTCGACGTTGTCTAGCTTTATTTAGCAAATAAATCCAAGGCACACTCTCAATACTATCTGCCATAGTTCAGAATGTCTAGCAACAGAAGAAGCCCCTCCCATGCGCTCTTTTTTGCTCAGAAGTGGCAGACTTTGAAGACTTTGCAAGCTTAGACATAGAAGCGTCAAACTAGATGCTTTGTGAGCTTTGCCTGATGCTGATAAAGCCTGCGGTGTGAATGCACCATTACAGACATTTACAGTCACAACAAAGTTTTCTTTTCTCTAAGCAAACAACCTTCATGAAAAAAAGTATATTTCAAAGGGCAATAGTTAGCACAATCATTTCTGTAAATTATTTTTTCATCACCAAAGACTCAAAATAAGCTAAAGGTGGATTTAACATTTTATTTACTTTAAAGAGTCAGAAGTGGATGCCTCAAATTTGTCTTTGTAATCAGATTTTTGAGACTCTTAATAAATGTGAGAGATTCCTTTAAGCGTTTGGAGGTTTTAATATTATTTGAATTGATCGTACAGGAGGACAGCAACACAGCACAGCAAATGTGGAATACTGACCTGTCTCGGTCTTACAACAACAAGCTTATATTATTACTAGCCATCTTGGTCTATCTCTTCTATTCGATAAAGTACAACTCTCAAGAGGAAAATCAGAGACTTTGTGGCACCTTTCTCTTAGATTAGAAAGCTGAGAACTTTGTGAATCTTTAAGGATGCCCGGTGGAAGAATCATCTCCATGGTAACACTGGATATGGACTATCATAATCAAAAACTCTCTGTCACTGTCCTGGGTAAAAACGTCACTAAATAAGACTAGTCATTCAAACTGATACTACAACATTAAGTAAACCAGGTCACAGTTGATTACAAAGTACAGAAAGTACATAACATTAAATTCTTCCCATCACAGTCTTCATGACAGTATTTCTGAGGAATACAGAGGAATAAAAGGTATCTTGGGACTTCTGTCTGATCTGATTAGTGATTGTTGATAATTGTATTTTATACAAGATGTAACCATGTGTATATTCAGAATGAACTACATCTATTCAGAATGAACTACATCTAAAATGTTTAAAGAACACAATTCAACTATTCAAACAACCTCCTCATTGCAGTAGAGTTCTACCTGCAGTAACTGACTGTTTTACTGAGTTCATCTTCTTTTTCTTTTCTAAACTATTAACATCAATCCCACCACTGAAACTGTGACTTGAGACTGGGTTTGATATAACGCCTACAAAATTAAACATTTGATCAAGCCAGGCCTTGGAAGCAACACAGTCCATCTGAGTAACATATGTCTAAATCAGTTAAATCAATGTAATTAATTTAGCTCCGCTACGTGAAGATCACTGGCACATTCAGACTCCTGCTACATTACTCATAACTGTTACATTCTTCCTCCATAAGGACACCATTCTAACCGCTGGTTTTGGCACTCTGGATTATGCCAGTTTCCTCGTGGCAATGCTCAAATACGACCCTGATGAATTAAGTGGCTGAGTATAAATGGAATGAACCCCAGAATAGAGAGGTCTTTCATCTTTTCTGATAAGACTGTCCTGATTACATCTAAATGTAGAGCAACATTTAGAGGACTATCAATCAAGTTGAGCCATAAAAAAGGGGGTGGAGACTGAAGGAGTTATGCTTCAAAATGGCTCCCCTCTCTTTAATTTCCTGTGACAGTATGCATTGACTCTCATCAGTGCCTTGCTGCCATTAGACTAGCAAATGATTATGGCTACTGCCTCCACCAGTACTAGAGGAAACTAATGTAGCGTTTTCATGGCGTTTTTATCTCACATCCCACCCCCTTGATGCTTCTGTCGCATCCCTGACTCTTTTAAGTGTCTTTTTAGACTTTTTCCGCTCTATCACATTCCACTCATTTTCACTCCTCTGAGCCCCATCTGCCTCATGGCCCCTTGGGGTGAGCCTTTAGAAACGTATTTGCTATTTTTTTTTTCAGTCTTCCTTCAAACCAACTCAGAGATGGAGGATGCTGAGAAGGATGTGTGTTTATGAGCATTTGATTTTTGACACAGCAAATTAAAACTCTATTTTCTTTCTCGCGTGCCATAGGAAGATATGTTATTATGCAACTCATCCCTTAAGTTGCAGGAGCAATGCGTTAGATCAAAATGTTTTTCCCATTTGCAATGATGATTTGTCCCAGTTTACAAACCACCACTGGATAACTAATTAAGATGTAGAGCTGGTCTGCGTTGCCAGTACCGTCGTTTACATTTCCTATCATTCATATTGCAGTAACTACAGACTTTATAGCATTATAGGTCTGCCACTGTGCACGTAGTGTTTGCACTGTAAATATCATGCATTTTGTAATTGAAATTACAATGTATTTCCATCCATCACCAGTATAACTAATGACCAGTATGATGGATTGCACTAATTTTATATCTATCTACTGGTCATTTGGTCCACTCACTGTATATTGTGGTATAACCTTATCTCATCTATCTTCTCCTTTAAAACAACCTGCTGGATGATAAACAAGACAATATCCATGGGCCTGGACATGTAAAGGGATTTGACCATGTTTTTGACATGGAAAATTACTTGTAACACTGTGTACCATTTTTGTTTCCAGTTTTCACCCTCTAAAAATCCTCCCATTCTGGTATCCATTGGGACAATGCTCCCTTTCAGCAGGAAGAAACCTCCAGCAGAATCAGATTAAAGGAGGGTTCATCTGCTTTGAATGGTTGGTTGGTGAGAAGAAACCCACAAAACTATCAAGAAACCCTCAGCCAGTATTATCAGTAAAGGAAAATGGCAAAGTCATTGAAGCAGTTTATTATGTGGAGACTACAGATAGCACAGAAAGAGTATCAAGTGTAAAGTATGAGTAGGCAGCAAAGCAAAATTACTGTTATGATTTCTTTTACAACAAAAACACAATTTCGCTGCCTAAATATTTTTTCACTAATATTATTATAATAAATACTATTATTTCTCAATTATCAGTAATACTTTTCATTATCACATTAATATACAAAATGTCTCCTGTATAATTAAATTTCAGGGATAAATCACAATTTTTAGCCTAAACAAAACGGACACAGCATTCAGGAACAAGCTGAAGAGATGTTTTTTTATGTTACGCATAATGTTTATTTAGACTAGTTGATGGACTTGTGAAAGTGTAAAGAAAGATGGGTCAGTGTGGTTTTTTTTGGCTATAAATTAGATTATTCTAATTCTTCCACACTAAAAAAGTAGATAATGAAACTAAATAAAGTACAGTGGACAGCATGTACCTTATAGTTGACTACTTACGGTCTGATTTATCAACGTTTTACACTTGTTAAATGTGGCGGAAACCGCACAGCATCGCAAAAATATGCTGTGCTGCACTTTATTATGGCCTCTATTAAATTTCAAGTTGTGGTAAGGCAAGGCAATTTTATTTGTTTAGAACACATTCAACACAGGGCAATTCAAGGTGCTTTACATATGATTAAAATACAAATGAGCAGTTACAATAAGAAAATAATCAAGAAAATACAACAATAGCAGAAAAAAATTATCTGAAAAGTATTTAAAATGTCATATATATAACTAACAACAGCTAACAAATCTATAAATAGAGGATAAATGTTATTACTTCTGTCAAATAATATGCATGAAACCAAAGTAAAAAGAAAAGTTGAAGGGTAATAAGATAATAAACCATTAGACTATATGATCAGATGAATTAATATTTTACAAACCTTTTACTCACTACAAAACTGGAGATTACACAAAAGAGTTCCAGGTCAGCGGTTTCTCCATTAATAAAGCTAAGTTAAATTAGCTGATTTTAACTCCAATCTTCTACAATATGGAGGTCCCTCTGCACTACAAAACGTTAAGAAAGCAAAAAGTTCCCTAAAACTCATATTCTTTTCCACATAAATAATTTACTTGGTGTAGCTAATTTACAGTGCATTTTAGCTTCATGAAAAAATACTCAAAACCTTGATGGTAAATGGCCCGTACTTTTTTAGTGCTTTACTTAGTCCCTACGGAGCCCAAAGTGCTTCACACTACATTCAGTCATTCACCCATTCACACACTGGTGATGCAAAGCTATATTGTAGCCACAGCTGCCCTGGGGCGCATTGACAGAGGCGAGGCTGCCAAACACTGGCGTGACCGGGCTCTCTGACCATGACCAGTAGGCAATGGGTGAAGTGTCTTGCCCAAGGAAACAACGTACCCCTCGGTTTTAAGACAAACTCCTAACTTCTGAGCCATATTCGCCCTGATTCCAACTTTAAGAGTTTATTCAACCCAATCCCAACATCATGTATGTATGTATGTATGTATGTATGTATGTATATTTAAAACACGACTCTCTGAAACACTCTGTGACTTGCCGTAGCTTTAAAATCAGATCCACGCCAATTGATTGACTGTTACAGATTTAATCCAAATCCTTGTAAACATTAACAACCACATGTAATATAGCAGCAATCTTGTAAATGTAATTTTAGAACTGTGAGTCCAAATAAAGTCCTACAGATGACGGCAATATCATTTCTTTAGTTCCTTCAATACTCCTGAACAGCAAGTGACAGATTCATTTTCAAGGGACTCTTCCGTATTTCTACACTGTCAGTTCAGATAGTCTGTAGGATACAATCACAATTTACTTCAGTCAAACTCATTGTGTAGTGACCTGTGGTAGTGTAAACAATCATCCTGTTTCTGTCCTATTTTACAAAGACTCAAGGCTGTCATTCCACTTTCAGATCCTCCCGGTTTCAAAGCCAGTGACAATATCATAAGGTCTATGTGATTATGTATTTTAACATAAATGCAATATATGTAATTCAAACATGTAAAAATATTATGAGAGGCCATGCTAATTATTAACTGAAATCACAATAAATAATACAATTTAGAATCGGTTGTAAAATAAAGTACAAATAATAAGAACAAATAAGATTTTTTATTTTTTTATTTTATTGTGTTGTCAAAATTCTGAACATCTAAGAATATGAATAGATACAGAAAGGCAAGTCATCAATCAATAAGTAGGTCTTATGAAATAGTAATGCCTTAGTGTGACATGTTGAAATAACATAGCAAAGCTGGCGCTTCTGTGTTTTTCTGCTGCATGTTGTCTGATGTCATGAATTCCTCTGTGAGGATTAAAACAATTAGAAACACAATGTACAAAATTGATATTTGATTAATTGACATTTGTATGAAATTGATTCTTTCATACATATTCCAAACGTAGATAAAATTTTATGTTTATCCATATCATTATTTGTTTTAGCTAAATAACTTCCTGACAAAAGTATTCACACCTTCAACTTCTCACATACACATTTTTGGCTTACTGGAGGTCATTTTGCACGGCTCTGGCAGTGCTCCTTCTGTTTGCCCTTGCACAAAGGCAGATGTAGTGGTCCGGCTTTTGAGTTGTTGCCCTCCCACAGCCTCCTCCACGTCTCCCTATGTACTGGCCTTGTCCTGGTAGAGCCTCCATGCTCTGGATACTACGCTGGCAGACACAACAAACCTTTTTGCCTCAGCTCACATTGATGTGCCATCCAGGATGAGCTGCACTAACTGAGCCACTTATGTGGGTTGTAGACTCCATCTCATGCTGCCACTAGAGTAAAACACCGCCAGCATTCACAAGGACCAAAACAAGAACCAAAAAGCATATGAACTGAGAAGTGGTCTGTGGTCACCACCTGTAGAACCACTCCTTTACTGGTGGTGCCTTGTCAATTGCCTATAATTTCCACCTGTTGTCTATTCAATTTGCGAAACAGCATGTGAAATTGATTGTCAATCACTATTGATTCCTAAGTGGGCAGTTTAATTTCATGGAGGTGTGAGTGAATTGGAGTTACATAGTATTGTTTAAGAGTTCCCTCTATTTTTTGAGCAGTGTATATTTGTGGTGTCCCTTTCAGGGCTTGAAAGTAGGACTTTCTATGACCTCATTTTAACAATATTGTTGTCATACAACTCTTTTATAAAAGCTAGATTTGTGGATCTCCCCCAAAGTTACCATGGATCTCTTGACTAACGTTTTTATGTTTCATTGGGGCAACTGTAGCTGAGGTGATTAAAAATTCATCCCATAATCAGTTGCTGGCCAGTTTCCATCCCAGCTCTGTCCACCTCTGCCATTGTGTCCTTGGGCAAGACACTTTACCTGCCCTGCCTACTGCTGGTGGTCAGAGGGCTCAGTGGCACCTGTGTCAGGCAGCCTCGCTTCTGTCAGACTACCCCGGGGCAGATGTGGCTACAACGTAGTAGCTGGCCACCATAAGCGTGTTAATGTGTGGATGAATGACTGAGTGTATTGTAAAGCGCTTTGTGGTAGTCTGACTGAAAGATTGCGATACAAATGCCATCCATTTACCATTTAATCCTCAGAATTCTGTCTGTTTATCTGGAAACCTAATAGGTTTGCAGCTGTGCCATATTCTTTGAATCACTTGAATCTAGCAAGCTCCAAGTTCCAACCACCAAAGTAAATATAGCAAGAGTTGGACATTATCTTTCTGTATTTTTCAATAGATCCAAGGAAATGGATATAATCTAGGTCAGTATCATGAGAACTGAACGAATGGCACGATTCTAAATAGATCCAACTGAGTTAGATGTTGACATTATACCACGGTGGAATTTAAAGTGCATTTACCACCAAGCCCACTGAGCATAAATATTTGCCATCATTACATGGTTTGTCATCCACCGAGGTCACAAGCCTGTATTTTTAGTACATCGGCATATCTTAATGTGTCTCTTACAAGCAGAACAATTTCTCTGCCATTGCTTATGAATGCAACAGCACATTCCTCTATTCTGCCACGATAAGGCTGACAGGTAGGGGACATCATTATGACTGGCTTCAAAGGAAACGGAGAAAAACAAAATGGCTCTGCTTTGAAATACAGTTGCATAGTGACAGTGAGTAGCTCTAATGCTGATGAACAAATCGATTTTAATCATCACACCTGCATTTTGTATCATTTTTTATGTAGACCAGACAACATTAGCAGGGATAGCCAACAGCTGCCAGTGAGGGTATGATGTGAGAATCTGTGTCCTCAAGCATTTTGGTGGCGCAGGTCTAACGGACTGTGGCATGAAGACCTGAAAGGAACTTCAAAGACAGAGAAGAAGCATTCATTTGAATATGTATTTATTTCCTTGCATTTCTGTTTTTTTCCCCAGTCTGCTTCTCTGTAGCCATGACAACTGGCCATGATGATTATAAGTTACTTGTGCATGCAGAACAAGTAAATGTCCAAAACACCAGATTATGGATGTGAAATGATGGAGCAGATCTTTGCAGAGTTGCTAAAACAGCAGTTGCCAAAGTATGTCCTCAGGGCTTAGTTTTCCTTGGTTTGACATACTATATATAAATGAAATTATGGCTCATGAGCAGGCCTCTGTAGAACATTATGCCATGTATTTAGACCTTTTGAATCAGCTAAGATTGACAACATATCTAAAACCGGCATGACATCCATCAATCAATCAATCAACAAAGAAACTTTATTTATGAAGTGCTTTTCATACAAAAAGATGCAGTTCAAAGTGTTTTACAGAATAAAAATTACCAAACATATACCCCCCCCCCCCAATCCACACAAGTTTAAGCATGAACATATGTATATGCCCCTCCCCCCAGTCCTGTCCACATATGCGGATGCATTCAGGAGCAACATTAAAAGGACATTAAAACTGACAATAAAATGGACATTGGGCCAAATAAAGATTTACCAGGTAAGGATATGCCATCAAGTGAGCCAACTGCACCGACAGCAGTGGATAACAGCCTAGGCAATGACCCAGGGTGTCCAGAGGAAGGGAGGCTGAGACCCCCAACTCCACCCAAGCGCTACTTGGAGAGCATCCAGGCACCCACAGCTGACCAACGCTCCCGAGGCAGAGGGCTACCACAGAGGAAACACTGGAATGATGTGTCTATTTATTTGTTATTTGTATAAAATAAAAGGACAATATGTTAGCATATAAAAAAATAACGGGACCATTATAATACTAGGAAGAAGTACTAAAATACTGAACAAATAAAAGCAAGTAATACATGAAAAACAAATAAACAGCAAATAAATAATAATCAGTTAAATGTCCTTGAGGACTGGAGCTGGACACTCATGTACTATGAGGTCATGAGCATTTGCTTGGTGCCAGAAGTACAAAAAAACTGCTGCTCTAGTACGTATTGACGATGGTTCTGATCAGTATGCCTTCTGGACACATCCTTTTAGAGTTTTTTTGTTTATGTTTTGTTTTTCTGGCATTTTCCTCTGGTAAGATTTTGTTCAGGTCAGGAAACTCCTTAGGATTTCCTGGATTTAGTGAAGAGGAATCTCTGACCGTGACAGTTAATGGATTGTCTGGATGTAAACATGGAGACCTGTAGTCACTACTGAAAAAAAAAAACATGTTAAAAATAGGCATATCATTATGATCAGTATTTATAGGTTTGTCCAAACCAATTTTTTGTTGTTGACAGAATCAAACAAAACACTGTTATATATTCTAAACAAATATATACCTTTTTTTTTTCTTTGTATTGACATTAAGAGTCCAAGAAGTATTTCCAACTGTCCCTACTGTAAAAAAAAAATGCATCAACAATAAAAATATTGCATCATTTTATCCTTCACAAGAGAGCAATAATAATATCTCTTCAGTTCATAATGCCATTGCACAATCAGTCAAAGTATGCCAGCATGCCTGTGTGACTTGCAGCAGTCTAAACATTATGCTTCTGCCTTAGTGCTGAACCCCTCCTGATCTCTGGTAATTGAGGCAATGAATCTCTCCCCCTGTGAATTGGTGGTCTCGGTCTCTGACTGTCCATTAATGGGGATTTTAAACTGTGACCAGGGAAGAAGCCCCAGATTTCATATCACTGAAGCTCAAGTTACCACATTTCTAATAACAGCCTTTGTTGTATTGGACACTTTATTTCTGAGGTGAGGCCTCTGCTGTGCAAGTTAACCACAGTTAAATTACCTTTGAGATATGTGAGACCACCAGAAACAAGGCTCTCTTTTGCAGTTTATCTAAAATATAGACAAAAAATGTCCTTATGCAAAAAATATACTTTTAAATGTTCTTATTAAGGACTTATTTTATGAAACCAAATTATTGTATCATGGTTTTTACTTTGTTTTTAGCAACAATTATGTCAGTGGTTTTGTTTTAAAGAGACCTTCGAGCTATTCGTCAGAGAACCCTGAAAAGCATTATGTATTTTTCTTAACCATGTAGGCGTTAATAGTTCAGTTGCCAAGAGTTGATAATTACAGTTATTTTCAGTACTGAAAAAAAAAACAATCACCAATTAATAACCATTGCCATGCACAAGTAAGACATGCATAATGTTTGTCACATTTGCACAACCACTAGAAAGTATATGTGGTATGTTGGTATTCAGTTGTGGTGCAGAACTGAATACCTGCTGTTGGAGCACCGGGTTAAATACGAGTTTGAGGGAAGGGGAAGATTTGCCTTGGGCAGACCAACAAACCTAAAAAATGTTCTGCCAAATCAGTTTTTTGCTAGTTGCAATTCATTGGGTGAAGTTGAATGGCAGCAATACTTGTTTTAAGGTTTATTTTTCCGTATGTGAAAGAATTTAGGGACAGGGTAACTCTTGTTTGTATTTTTGTAATTAAAATATATGAACTGTGCAGAATGTGTGTGTTTAAACTTGCAAATTAAGTAAACTGTGTTTGGACATTTGTGAAATAAATTTAATTTTCACTTCCATCAGAGGCCCTTTTTTAAAGTGTAATAACTGCTGGTATGATGTTATAGGAAAATTTATATATATTGAGTGAATAGTTTTTATTTATATGTTGCATGTGAAGGATTTTATTCTATATTCAATTTAAACCTTAACTCTATCAATTCCATGCGTGTTCATTTTTATCAGAGAGGGGACGAGAGTAATTTAATTTTCTTTAGATTTTAATACAAGAAATAAAATACTGATTCACAGAGTTCCTTAAAACAGATCAAATACTAGTTTAGATAATTTCTTAAAACAGATTAGATATTTAGCTTTAAGAGGGGTATAAATTACCCTCTCTGGGTCACCCACCAAAGAATGACAACGTATATAACAGAAACATTAAGTTTTATATCTTAACACAAATTTAGAGAACCTCCCCCCTAACGTTACATATGGGATACAAAACATGATTGGTTCATTCAAACTTTTGCCAAGACCAGCCTCCTTACAACCATGCATACATAATTAATTACCTTCCTGTTATTCTGACTTTGCAAACCAGCTCTAACTAGAGTTTTTGCTGACCGTTATTTCTTACATCCTTCCATTGTCAACTGTATTGTGATGCTATCTGCCAGTGCTTTCCTGCTCAATGTCCTGTTTTTCTGTGACCCAAACAAGAGCTGACTCTGCAAAATACCTCTAAAACAATCTTAAAAGTATAATTACAAAGTTTGGTAACAATAACACTTTAATCAAACATTAATAGACGTTTAATATACTTAAAATGTCCTGAGGGCAAGTTAATATGTGTGCAAAGTATTTAAGAGTGCTGGCCTAGCGATATTACCATTTGGAAATAAAGAATGGAGGCTGCACTATGCATACATTTGTCTTTAATCACATAGACGTGTTTTGGCATTGAGACTTCCGCAGTGAGTCCTGAGGGCCCTACACATTGTTTTATTGGGACCTTGAGACACCTCTGTCTTCGTCCAATCCGTTTCCCTTAATGTAAAATAAAATTCCCACAGCCTTTTTTGTAACAGAACAAGCTATATGGTAATGACCAAGTTGTAAGCCCATGAACTAGTGATCATCAGCCACCTTCCTGAACTGTAAAACATCTGGAAAATGGCCTGTGTTGTCAAACGGCTAATTCAGTGGTTTATGAATTTCAAAGTGGAAGATTTAGCTGGATAAAAATAAAATAAAATTGGCAGACTGAAGAACTGGTTGATATTACAATGATCTACTGGCTACAGATGAATAGATAGGACAATATGGAGGCAGTAAAACAATATGCATTAAAAAAGGGAGCAATCAAAGCTAAGCTCTGCCACATGAGACAAGATCTAAGCTACTTCAGAGGCTTTTTTTGCATCTGAATGGGTTAAAATAGTTAACAGAAGCATCTGTGCCGGGTTATGGCTGGAAGTAAATCAAATTTAGCAATCCAACCAAGGCTGGTAGAAAATGATGAGGGCTAAGATTTTATAGCCTGTTTCAAAAGAAAACGCTGGCATCAGTGAGCCTTGTGGTCACTCATAAACAGTGTTTGGGAAAATACTTACAGAATACTGAATACCTCCTTTAAAATGTATTTTGTAACGCATTCCATTAAATTCCCTTAAAAACAGCATTTAAGTCTATTAAATGTCACAAAATGCGTTGGTAGTTACTCCCCCAGGAAAACAGAGGGGATATTGATACTAAACATTATGTACTGACTATTATGTATTGACTGGGAAAAAAGTATTTATTTTTAATTATTTTTAGCACAATATTGCTACCTCTCAGTGACCAAAAACCAAACAAACAAACAACATGGGTTTTAGCAGTAATATCTCTTACATTTTATTAGATTTTATATTTACTCATTTGAAATCAAGTTTAGCCGTACATCAACCACAGCCAATAAGGCGACTTTCTGTTATAAATATGCCATGTATTGAAAACTGACATTCATTGCACTCCAAATAAAAAGCTTTTTGTAGCCATAATTTTCAGGAAACCCAATACAACATCACAACATATAATCAAGCTAATGTCATGTCAGATACAACCAGCACTGTAACTATAAGAAATGACCTAACTAACACGATATAGGCCCTGTCAAATAATGGACACAAAAAAAAAAATACTTTGGTAGAGAATTTTGTTTTGTTATGTACATCGTTGCAGTGTCTTTTCATTTTTTTAGTGACTTGCACATTCCTTGAAAGGCTGGCTCAGCCGGATCCTTTATGTTTCTAGTTTGCTGTTGACATTGTTGATGTGCGACGCAGCTTCTTAAGACCCGCCGACAAAGTTTACACAAAAATGTAAGAATTTTCCTACCTGGATCGTCACTAACCTTTGCAAATAAAAATAAAAAAGGTTGTAATAAAAGGTGCCGCTCCATTTATTGATACCGAATTACAGCAACTCTAGCAATCACTAGAGTTCGCCAGCATACGTCGCAGTTTGACACCAGATTCATAAGCGGTCCGACTCTATGACTGCTGTTGCCAGATTTGATCTTTTCCCCCATTTTAACCACCATGGCTTTAGTTGGGCTTTTGTCAGGAATGCTCGAATCAAATCTAGCATCACTTGAAAAAGATGAACTGTGAGAGAGCGCCATTGAATGCATCTTTTCCTTCACTGCTAGTAGGTTTATTTGGCTGCGGTTATGGCTCTATATGCTGGTTTTTGATAGTCGGGAGTGTTTCGGCCATAGGATCTCTTGGTTTTGGCGGCATGTTGTTCAGGGGTATTATGGGATACACAAAGCAGAGACACACATTTCCCAAAAACTATATATTCATCTTTCAGGTGGAAAGTGGAAAACACACAAGTATTCCAATGGTATTACAATAGTAACTGTATTCTGAATACAAAAAAGTAGTAAAAATAGTAACTGTAATGGAATACAGTTATTCATAATTAGTATTCTAAATACGTAGCGCCGGTACATGAATTCCGTTACTCCCCAGCACTGCTCATACATGGTAAGGCTGAAGCGCGATCAGGTGTTTTTCACAATGTTTTGCTTGCATTTAAAAAACTGTTGCATGAACGTTGAAATATTCCCAAAACACCAACCTGAGAAGGCCATTTATAAGACACACTGGTGCCGGTAATACTACCCAAATATGCTAGCAAGGTGTGTATTTTGAAAACGCCTCATGAGATCTCCAGATCAGGACGAAAGCACAGTAGCAAATGACAAAGTGTTTATTCAGCACAAAAAGGTAAATAAGTTTAAGAATTTCCAAGGACTCAAAGAGGAAATAGATAATTTGTATAAAGAAAAGGCCTCACTGGTACCAAATGGTACCAGAGGTGCAGACCCCCTATTTCTTTTCTTATTTCTTTTCTTTTTCAATACATACATTAAATGTGCTAGGGCTCGTCATTTACTCAATGTGCATTTTGTCTATTTTGACCATAGATTTAATATTTAACAAACAAGTAATGTATTTACTGTTTCAGTCCCACCCCTCCCCTCCACAGTGGTTCATTCAACCGCTGTTCGAGCTACACTCTCTACTGTAGCGTCTCGTGTTTATTGCACTTGCTATGATGCACACATGCATGTCACATCAAGAGTCAGGGCATCAAAAACGGGAAGAAGAAAACAGAAGACAGAACCCTGAAGTCGACAGTATGTCTCACACTTTTTCAAAAAGAAAGGTAGTTTGCTCTACTCCTGTAAATCAAAACTTTCAGACTTAACTCATTTTTGTTGCTACAAGACATGCTTTTATCTAGCTATCTTAGTAAAATAATTGCTGAATTATGATTTACATCCAACAATAACATCTCTGCTGTCTCCGGGTTATCATGTCTCATAGACACAGATCACCTGCCGTTGCACACCCACACCCTCCTTCCCCCACAGTCCCCATCTCAGTCGAACAATGTGAGCCTGAGCGTAAATATTCTGAATATTGAGCCTCTAAACACGTCTTACCTGCACTTTTTCTCCACATGATGATAAGTTCACAAACAAAAATTAATGGACATGCCTCAGAAATTACAGAATCAGTTTGCCTTGTCACTTGCCAGCGACAGCGCTGCTGCTACAATCTATAGTGTCAAACTGGACAATCTTATACAGATGCAGAGTCAGCTTTATTGTCTGCACCTCGTTCTCGTACTAATGACCCGCTGGGCCATTATAAAGTGATGTTGAACATAACTTTGTTAGACATCAATAACAACCATTTGATGTGTGGTTCAGTACTTGTTTAGTCCTGAACTGTTTGAGGCCTGGCATTACTCCTGGTGTGTCTTGATATTGAGCCCTTTTGGCCTACCTAGTTTTAGTCCTGGACTGATTTACTAATGGGTTAATTCTAGCAGATGTTTCCTGATTGAGTAGTTTGACCAAGCTAAAGCTTGTTCACGTAAAGTATATGTCAGTATGTGTACATTATGTTCTGTTGTGCTTGCAATTGCAATTGCAAGAATTAACGTTCTCCCTTTTCTGTAAACATGTACATATTCCTGTAGTTTTTTTCTTGTTTTTGTAGGCTTTGTACTTATCTTTAGACATTTTAACTAGGCAATGTGATAAGCATCTTTTTAGACTATGCAGGGCATGTTTATTGGGTTAAAATATATCTATAAAAAAATCTGGGGGGTGGGGTTCTTTTGGCACCCCTGGTCCTTGGGACAACTAAGGTACTGTGTAGGGAAGTAGTTATCTTCCTCAGTAGTGAAATTATAATGGTTAAAAATAGATTTGTTGTATTGCTGGGTGGTTCTGACACCAAAGAGTAGCAAATCAATCACATAACACATTTAAATCTGTCTTTGTCCTAGAATATAAAGTGTTCCCACACTAATAAATTGTCTCTACATTCTGTCGGTATCTAAATCCTGCCATTGCTGCAATTCCTGTTCATCTGGCACTTTGCTAATTTTTTACTAACTTGTTTTTAGTCAGTTTGTACTTAACTGTTTTAGGCCATCTACTTAGGGATGTTTTATACCAATCACGTTTCAGTTCATATATGCCAGGTACAAGTTGCTCCATTCCTCCTCTTGTCCTTCCACCATCTCTACGAATACAGTAGCCTTTTTTTTGAATGGCAATTGTGCAAAACAATTTTGCTCTTTAAAAAGAGTTGGAGTCAGCGGTGTCAATAAAAAAAATCCTGAGCCTGAACTTTTTTAACCCTGGGAGGCCCCAAAGCCGATATATATGCCCTGATCAACGTAATAATAAGCAAGATCCAAGTGGTGTCCTCTGGTCGAACATTTTGATAAATAGTCCATTGCATTAAAAGATTTGGATGACTTTTGTGGATCTAAAGGGACATTATTCAAACATGAGATGAACAAACCCAATACAAGCCTACATGACAGAAGCATACATGTGTAGAGCAGTAGTAATCTTGGACCGTGGTCCTGGTAGGCCTGTTCAGGAATACATCCCTGATTTTAACTAATCACTCAGCATAGGTATTGCTTGTATAGCATACTGAGACTACGGATACTACAGTCATACCAAGACAGGTCAGTAGGTGGCAATTATAATACTCAAAAACTAACTAGGAATTAATTAGTAGCCTAACCACTGACTAAAGGGCATGAACAAGATAATATTAATTTTTCTTAAAAATATGCACCATTTCTTTTAAATTTTAATCACGTATTTTATTTATTTAGAGAATGTTTATTTTAAAAAATGTGAGGTTTGCGTATTTTAAAATCTTCTGCGTTATACTGTTTGCAGAGTTCTGATACAAATGTCCCAAACCGCAATCAGCACCTGATTATTCACGCTGTAGCAGCAGCTGTAAATCGTATCTTAACACCTGCTTCTAATTTAATCAGCTGCAACATGAGAGCATGTTTCTCCAAGACTGGATTTTAAAAAAAAGAACTGTGTAAGTGGTGATATTCGTTTTTTTGCCAGAGACCAGACACCACTGAATTACTAAAGTCACAGGACAAACACTTGTACAACAGCAACTATATTTCCATAAATAAATATAAGGACAATGATCAATGAGGACTTACCCATCTTTGCAGTTGTGTTATGCAATTCTCCTTTGCAGTTCCCTCACAGCTGATACGAATCATGCTGTTTCTGCTCGTCTGACTTCCGCTTTTAGCACAAATACGGCTTTCTGTTTTGCAAAGATCTTCCCAACTCCCCTTGAATCAACATAATTTTCTGGTCTCCAGACTTTTGAAAGCCGTAAACTGTTTATGAATGAAAGGTCAGCTTTAGGAATAGCTGATTTGTGGCAAGGACACTGGCGAAAAACGTCTTTCACATATCTAAAAGGGGGTTTAAATAACTTCTATTTTGCCGTCAATTGCGATTTTAAGCTTCTCTCTAAAGCTCTCCCAGTTTTCAGATGTTTAAGTGGTTATATATCGGGGATTTTGCCTTCTGTCTTGGAAATGTTTGCTGCGTCTCTATAGCCGCCGTAAATGTCATCTATCTGCAACCACTCGCGCATGCCCACAAAGATGTCATCAAAGATCCTCCTAAAACACATTCGCACGTGCAGTAACTGCTACATCAATCTGATTGGTTGAAAACCCAAGACCGGCCCCTTCCCTATAACCAATTGGCTTAAGTAGGCCTACAGTGGTGTGGTCTAGAGTGAAAGTGCCTCTCAGATCTTGGGAATTTTCAGATCATGCAAACCTGATTTTTTTTTTTCTTCTCTCAAATACTTCAGTACGGCAGAAATCCGGCGTGGCGCTGGAGCGCTATCAGGCCTGGGGAGCTCAGGTTGGAAGGCTTTAAAAAATAAGACCCTATTTGAAAAGTAGAATATGGTCAAAAAAACATTAAAGAAACAATCTATTTTATAATTATGTTGTGTTTAGAGCCACAATATAAGTTAAATAAATAAACTGGTTAACTGAACCCTCCTAGTACTGTGTGGAACTCATGAGATCACAAGCCACTGTGAGTTGACATTGGCTTAAAAGTGAATGGCTTTGAATATATTAGACACAAAACTCAAAATCCAGAACACAACAATGTTACTCTTTATTTCTTCATATTTTAATCTTCACTGCTCTCTTTGCACAGAAAAGATGATTGTTATCAACCACCTGCCTAGCCCAACCCTCTTTTCCTTCTATTATGTGAAGAATTCACGTGTAGGAATGTGGTTAAAGGAGTCATAACCTGAAATTTTCACTTTTCCACATTAAAGCATGTGTATTGTGGTTTCCTAATAATTTTACACTGACCAGGAGGTCGTTTTTTAAAAATGGAGCATTTGTTTAACCTTGCCTTCCTCAACCACTCCACGTGCACGTGCACTCATACACGAGATCTCAATTTCTCTCCCTTCTTTACGTCAAATTGGCAGGATATATTATATATGGACATCGGACACCAATGCTGCTGCAAGCCCACCCCTCCCCTCTCCCCCTAATATTCAGTTGAGCACTGCCATCAGATTAGGAGTACAGAATCGAGAAACGTAAAATGAAGAAACGAGGTGCACATGTGAATTGCTCTGTTGACTCCCAACACCGGACCAAGCTACCAGGGAGCAGTGGATTAAATTCATTTTTAATGACGCCGTTCCTGACTGCAACCCTCCCCACCGCTCTAGGTGTCTATGCTAGATATTTTCAGGCAGAATGATTTGCCAATTTGGGACAATGTTCAGGTTAAGATGGCATCGAAGCTCTGTTTGGAGAGAGGGCCATTCCAACAATCAAAGACTTCCCTTCCAAATGGTAAGGCTGTGGTTTAATTACTCTATTGTGTATGACAAACAGCAGCTAACTGCTAATGGGGCCATAAGGAAGGGAACAATGGCTATAGGGATCGGTGGGCAACATGACAAAAATAATCAGAGGTCTAAAACTGCTGAACACACAGAGAAAGCTGAAGTAGGAAACGATGTATTGAATGCAACTCCGCAGGTTGCGGCCAGGTCAGGTTCAGTCATAACTTAGCCAAGCTGTGTTATTTTAGAATGAGATGATGAAGCGGAGCCTACAGTATCAACCCCCCTCCTTCCTGAAACCAATCAACGCTCCCCTCATTCGAATTGTTATAATGACCATCGGGTACAGCCAAAATATCGCAGGTAATTTTGTGAGACAATTCTGCATTTAGGTAAAAGAGACAGAAAAGCACAATGTTTTTGTTTTTTAACTGACATTTTTTTGAATGGCCTGAAAGACTATAATAAAGCATGGTTATCCACGGTAGTAATAGGTATGACTCCTTCAAAAATGTCCACCTTCCCTCTAATCAACATAGGTGTCACTGAACACAGAAACCTATGTTGATTTTTGTCATTAATTAAAGGCCCAAAGTTATTTTGCTTTTAAACTTTTTACAGACCAGTTTCATAAACCACCAAGGTTTGAAATGCTGCACTGCGAAAAATGCTCTAGTGGGTAGAAAATTTAGAGACTGAAGGACAAATAGGTTGTAAATATATGTATTTGTGTGTTCATGTTTATGTTTTTGCAGCATACAGTTTGACATTAAAAATCAACCTTCTGTGCTGTACCATAATCAATCTTGGTCTTTTGTAAAACCTTTTTTTGGGTCCAGTTCTGGACCACACTCTATCATTAGATGACCTCTGACAGGCAAATTGCTCAATATTTAACTCTGTAATCTCCCACAAGGTTTTTTTCTACTTGAACTGATTGACAGCCAGCTTGCCTTCTGCTGCATGCTTGTCAGCGAGGAGAGACTCCCCTTGTCAATACCGCTTAGTCCCAAGCAGAAACACATCTAAAAGGCAACACAGTGAGCTAAGTAGGGAACTAATCAATTATATCTGACCTTAATTTATACAAAGTAAATAATTAACTTCCTTCCATGTTTTATACATAAAGGAATAGCATTGGGACTCAGAGCCATGAATGGGTAAGATTTTTGTATCATTTAGAAGAGTAACTGTTAAAGTAAACAAGGGTAAATGAGGAAGTTGCAGATGGAAAGGGGAGCAAAAAACAAATGTTCATAGCCCTGTCCTCTTTAACTGATTCCTTATACATAATAAATGGACTGTGCAAAAATTAATCTAGACATAATAATTTAAATGACACCCTGGACAGAATAACATTCCACAATTGAGCCATGTATAGTCTATGGAGACCAGTTTACCCAACAATCAAGCTTTTGGACTCTGGAAGAAAATCAGATTAGCCTGGAGTAACAGTAGTGGTAACCCCTGGCCAGTAGTAGAAACCAGGGTCGCATGACTGGGGAGAACATGAAAATCTCCTGCATAATAAATCCAGTTTAGAGATTGAACACAGGTCATTCATGCCACGCTTAATATCTGTGGAAACTTTCAGCAGTCTTTCTGGGGGAAAAATAGCAAAAAACACAACTGAAATAGTAATTATAGTTCGAATAGTGACACTATAGACCATGTAAGCGTGTTTAATCCCACCAAAGCTTAAAAAGAGTGGTTTTGGCTTTGGGTGGCTAATTGTTTTGTTTTCTTATTCAGTAATAAGTTGTTTACTCTAAGCAATATCAATTTCAATTAACTAGTGTGAATAGTCACATGACCAGACACCTTTGCTTCCTACCTACACTAATAGAGGTAAGTGTCTGCCACAAACTTATTCAAGAGGAAGTAACTAAGATACTTTAATAAAGAGATATAACTGAAATATCTTTGACTTATTTTCCTTTACGGGTCTTCTACTCATATATAATGAGAACATTTTGCCTGCATGCATCTATTGAATCTAAGAGGAGTAAATGTAAGCACGGCAACAATTGCAATTGTTGCTGCTAGCAGACCACATACAGTATACAGCACTATAATAGGCGTCAAAGGTTTGGCTGTTTATTTCTTATGTCTTTTTTTTTCATAGCTTAAATATATTAGATGTATTAAATATTCTAGACCTGAAAGAATCCCAAAATGATGTGTGCTGCATCAGTCATTGCTACATTTGAAAAAGAAGTTGCTGAGAATGGCTATGATAGCAATTGCTTAGATATGGAGTACCAACGTGAAACTGGTAATGTGTCTGTTAGATTACTGAATAGTAAACCAAGGGTGATGTACCTAGAGGATAAAATATAAACATAAGTCCAGATTTACCCACTAAATGATTTGTATAGAACAATTACATACAGAAAACTGATTGTGGCAAACATGGCTAAAATAAATAAATAAATACAAAGTCTGTTTATTAGGGGCAAGCCAATCCAGTTTTGGTACAATATCTTGAGCCTTACCTCACAATGAGGAGTTCACAAACAAACTGAGGACAGGACCCAGAAGTAATGGTTGGTCTGGTTGAACAGGCAGAAGCTTATCCAGGATACACATTACTAAATTTTAACCATTGATAAAATGACCAAAACATATATATATATATATATATATATATATATATATGTGTGTGTGTGTGTGTGTGTGTTTGTGTGTGTGTGTGTGTGTGTGTGGGTGTGTGTGTGTGTGTGTATGTCGATTGACACAGTAAGATAGTGAAGTCTGCATGATGTGTATCTTTATGTATCTAAATTATTATTAGTAGTATTCTAGACAACCTTGTAACCATGCCTTCTTACACCACGTTATGCATCTTTTTATGTGCGTAAATAGGCTAGGTTAGAGATAGTGTGTGAATTGAGACTTTTCCCACCTGCAACAATTGTTGCCCAGTATAAAACCTAGATTTTCAGTAACGTAATCATCATCAAATAAAAAAAAACAATTATGAAGATAATCTTTCAGGGTTGTCTAAGGTTTAAAATACGTGAATTTATTTTTTTTTGGGGGAAAAAAAGGTTAATTTTGGGGTTTTTTGATGATACGGTGACATCTCTCATCAAACAATATCCAAACTGAGATTGTATAAAACCTTTCAACAGTTTAATTTCCCAAAATAACTGCATGGTCTTTTTTTCTAGCATATTTAACTTCCATATGTGGCTTCATACAAATGTCAGTACTGTTCATTAAAGCATCAGAAAAGTAAAATAAACATGTTGTTCCACACTTAAAAGATTCAGTACAATTAAAATAGTTATTCCCTGAGTTACAACTCCTTCATATGACCTTTTGCAACCATGAAATTACGCTTGTTTAGTGGAAATGAGTGTTACCTACATTTAGGTTCAATCAGCCCATCATAGTTGCCTCCCCCTGCTGCGCATTTACAAGATGAAAGGGTAGAAACAACAGGGGAACGTCTGACATCAGGGAGACGAATTGGTAAAAATCATCACAAAACCAAAGAACATTCAGAGTGGCAGGGCTTCAAATTGGGTGGTTGGGTATGCTTGACCTCTTTGGCTTTGGTCCACAGTTATTATCTAGAATTTTGACTCATTTGAAATGGCCAGTGGTCTCTGCGGAATTGGATTTTTCTGTTTTATCAGCTCTAAGCTTGAAAACATTGTGGCACGAAGTGTGCTATGTCATGATTCTGTAAGTAGCCCTATGTGCTTAGAAAATAAGAGATATTCACACTCTTGGCGTAGTATACTGTGCATACATAGAACTGCTGTTTCCTCTGAAAAGTTAACAGACTGCAGAAATGGATCCTTTAGGGGTGTTTGTTTTTTAGTTGCCTGTTTTTAAATCATTGAAGGATTATGGCTTTCACAGACAACAGGATGATAGCACCATTCCAGCAAAAAGTCAGTAAATGTGTAAAGACACTGGCTTTCAAAGCAAACTTCTATGTGAATTACACTCAACAAAAATATAAACGCAAAAAATGTGTTTCTGCTCCCATTTTTCATGAGATGGACTTAAAGATCTAAAATTAATTCCAGATACACAATATTACCATTTCTCTCAAACATTGTAATCCATCCCACCTCACAGGTGTGCCACATCAAGATGCTGATCTGACATCATGATTAGTGCACAAGTGTACCTTATACTGCCCACATTAAAAGGCCACCTTGGAATGTGCAGTTTTGTCTCACAGCAAAATGCCACAGATGCCACAAGCATTGAGGGAGCGTGCAATTGGCATGCTGACAGTAGGAATGTCAACCAGATCTGTTGCTCGTGCATTGAATGTTCATTTCTCCACCATAAGCCGTCTCCAAAGGCGTTTCAGAGAATATGGCAGTACATCCAACCGGCCTCACAACCGCAGACCACGTGTAACCACACCAGCCCAGGACCTCCACATCCAGCAGGTTCACCTCCAAGATCGTCTGAGACCAGCCACTCAGACAGCTGCTGAAACAATTGGTTTGCATAACCAAACAATTTCTGCACAAACTGTCAGAAACCGTCTCAGGGAAGCTCAACTGCATGCTCGTCGTCCTCATCGGGGTCTTGACCTGACTCCAGCTCGTCACCGTAACAGACTTGAGTGGGCAAATGCTCACATTCGATGGCGTCTGGCACATAGGAGAGGTGCTCTCTTCACGGATGAATCTCGGTTTACATTGTTCAGGGCTGATGGCAGACAGCGTGTGTGGCGTTGTGTGGGTGAGTGCTTTGCTGATGTCAATGTTGTGGATTGAGTGGCCCATGGTGGTGGTGGTGGGGTTATGGTATGGGCAGGCATCTGTTATGGACGAAGAACACAGGTGCATTTTATTGATGGCATTTTGCATGCACAGAGATACCGTGATGATAACCTGAGGCCCATTGTTGTGCCATACATCCATGAACATCATTTCATGTTTCAGCAAGATAATGAACGGCCCCATGTTACAAGGATCTGTACACAATTCCTGGAAGCTGAAAATGTCCCACTTCTTGCATGGCCGGCATACTCACCGGACATGTCACCCATTGAGCATGTTTGGGATGTGCTTGACCGGCGTATACGACAGCGTGTACGAGTTCCCACTAATATCCAACAACTTCGCACAGCCATTGAAGAGGAGTGGACCAACATTCCACAGGCCACAATTGACAATTTGATAAACTCTATGTGAAGAAGATGTGTTGCACTGCATGAGGCAAATGGTGGTCACACCAGATACTGACCGGTTCTGAGTCCCCAGACCCCCAATAAAGCAAAAAACTGCACATTCCAGGGTGGCCTTTTATTGTGGGCAGTATAAGATACACCTGTGCACTAATCATGATGTCAGATCAGCATCTTGATGTAGCACACCTGTGAGGTGGGATGGATTATCTCAGCAAAGCAGAAGTGCTCACTATTACACATTAAGACTGATTTGTGAACAATGTTTGAGAGAAATGGTAATGTTGTGTATCTGGAATGAATTTTAGATCTTTAAGTCCATCTCGTGAAAAATGGGAGCAGAAACAAAGGTGTTGCGTTTATATTTTTGTTGAGTGTATATTGGCTCCCACTAGTGTGATCTCTGAGGTCAGGAAAGCATCAGTGGTTTTATGTTATCATCTAGATATCTACTATTTTAGCACAGGTGTTGCTGAAAAATCATATACAGTTGGATTCTTTAAAAGAACAGCTGATATCGTATCATCAAAGCAGATCCACCGCGTGGTGGGGCACTCTACCACTTCACATAGATGCAATACTTGATTGAAATCAAACTCTTTGTTGTGCTCCTCAAACTTTGCTTGGACCATTTTTGTTTGATGAAAAAGTGCATTCTGCTTGAAATGGTTGCAGCCATCAAGGAGCATAATTTCCTAGAAAATGGTAAATGGACTGAACTTATATAGCGCTTTTCTAGTCTTACTGACCACTCAAAGCGCTTTACATTGAAGCCGCATTCACCCAATCACACTCGCATTCATGCACCGACACCCAACATGTCTCGGTAGGACAATGTAGAATTTGGGGGTTAAGTGCCTTGCCCAGGGGCACATCGACATGTGACTGGAGGAAGCTGGAATCAAACCTGCGACCCTCCGATTGCAAGCCAACTACTCTACCACTGAGCCACTGTCGCCCCTGAGCCACAGTCGCAGTAGAAAGCCATCGTCTACATGGATGCTAATTCGTATATCAAAGTAACATTAAAAAATATGACAGGACCGTAAGTTTCCTGGAAGAAAATTGTAAAGCATTATTACACCTACTCGGTTAGCAAGCTTTTTTTTTCTCCCGTAATATATCATGTTGCTATTTGTGATGTAAAAAAACTAACAAAAATTAAACAGACATGATGTGAAACAAGATTTCTGCAAATTCATTTACTCTATAATCAGCTTCTGATACTCTTATGCTCATTGTTGTTCTTTCAACAGTGGACAATAAACATCATACGCCCCCTTGTTCACAGATAACACCTTTCTATCAGAACCAGCATTAAAGTACTAACCACTTTTATGATCACATTTGTGGCCCGTGAACTTTAGCTGTCTACAAAACAGTTAACTCCTTGGATAACTTTTGATAGATACAGAGAACTGCAGGTCAGAAACACCCTAAAGGAGCTGCAGTTTTAGAGCTTGTTTAACCCATTTGCCTATTAGTTACAGCTCTGGACCTTGTCAAAATCCCCAAATCCCTACTTTTGCCCATTTCTTGTATTTCAAACACACGCTGCACGCTTTGATGAGAAAATGTTAAAGTAATATACAGTAATATAAAAAAGAAATTAATCAAATGAATCTCTTTTTGTCAGATTAAAAGTACATTTAAAGTAGGCAGACTTTATACGTTATTTTCCTGAAGCGCATATTTTGGTATTTAAAAAAAACATTTGTATTTGTCTTTTTTAATATTCTAATCTTAAATGTTTTTCAGTGAAAGTGGAAAATCATAATAAATTAAAGCTGTAAAGGCAAGGTAAGGCAATTATATTTACATAGCACACTTTCAACACAAGGCAATGCAAGGTGCTTTACATGATTCAGTGATAAACAAACCAAATACATGATAAAAATAAGAAACTCAGAACAGATCATTACTAAAAAAAAGCATTTAGTAACTGAAGCATGAAAAATAAAAGGTTTGAAAACATCATTCTGTGTATTACTGATCTGTGTTTTACTGATAATTATTTAACTTTTCAATAATACTGAAATTCATTGAATGGGTCTGTTTTTTAACTAGTAAGTGCAAAGGATGCATATATATAGTTGATGACATGTTATCCACTTTTCTTGCCCGTTGTCAAAATGTTTTTTCTTCTCAGTGTGTAATGAGAGGCAACTGTCCCATAGAAAGAAGAGATGAGATACATTGCAATGCAAATAATCAATCAAATAGATTTTGTACTCTATAACATATCTACACTAGTTGTCTAATCCTGCCATTTAAGAAAAATCAAAAAAAAAATGTTAATATGCATCCCCACTAAAGTAAAGAGTATTTATGCTGGTCTGTTGCCACTTGCAAGCAACATACCAGCCCTCAATTTGTTCCCCCCAGGGCAACAAGCTGTGGCTGGCAGTGCAACCTTGAACTGAACTTCTAAATTAAACTTGGAAAAAAAAGTGGAGAAAGCCAAGCTGTACAAAGACTTGTAATGTGGTTGAAAAACATAAAAATGCCCAGATCCCCGATGGATTTGATGCCAAACAGACAAAAAGGCCAAAGCCAGATGACAACAATGCTGCTCGGCTGTGCTTGAATCCATCCGTTCACACTCAGTCTTTTTATAAGCAACCGTTGGTCAGCTTTACTCATTAGGGATGTGCCACCAGGACATCGGTGATAAAAAAGTATGTTTTGTAAGCCAGAAGGAGCTTCTGCCCCTCACACTTGGGCACATCAGAGCTTCCCTCACATATTTAAAGAACCATTTGCTCATAAAAATAGCTGGGTAATTCTCATGTTTAGGAAAGTTAGATTTTAGTTTTTGTACCACAATATGGCCAAATGTATTGACACTCCTTGAGCAGAAAGGTTGATCTGTCATTGTACACTGAAGTAGACAAAAATGCAATGTTTATTTGAGTATATTTATCTCTAGAAATTGTTTTTTTTATTTACTAAATCACAGATCACTAAATTGTGAATTTCATATAAACCATGCTGTAAAAATCTTTGTAGATCACATATTTGACAATAAATCAGAAGTCAATCATCTATATCATTTCATAAGGTAGGAGCATCTAGAAAGTTTTATGTTTGTCCATTCCCCTTTGTACAACCTAGATTCCTAGATAATCTATTTTGCACTCATGGGACTACCTACAGGTTCTCCAGAGAATTTTAAAGATCTTGGAGACTGAGCTAGGCGTGTAAAAAAGTAGATTATGTTTCTGTTTAGGTATTAGTGTGTGATTTGGTCATATATTCTGAATAATTAACATGTTGAAAGATCAAACACATTTTTCATTATGCTGGCAATGGGACAAGACTTTTATTAATTTATTTTATGTGGGTCCATCTAGTTTAGACTTCACCTAAAACTACTCTAGTTTCCGTTCTTCTGTGATCACTCCTCTCCATAGACAGACAACAATATCTCCGGGGCTCTGAAGCGGCTGCTTGACTTGCTGACGCTACCATTCTTCCTGGTACCAGCCAAGCTGAGCTGTCCATCTAGTTGGATCATTCAGACCGTATCTGGCAACCCGCAGCCTTCAGTCCTGGTCCTGCTGGCTGGTAGATGTAAACATAATGCAATTGTCGTGCCCAATTTAAATGTACATTTTATTATATTTTAATTCAAATATAAATTGTTAAGGAAATGTTGTACTTTCATTCTGCACCCCACTAAAAGCCTTTTTTTTATCAAATCAAAAATCTCTGTGGAGCCCTCTGCCTCAGGTGGGTGGCGGTGGCCTGGGGGCTCCTTGGGTAGTGCCTGGGATGGTGGGGGTTTCCGCCCTCCCTCCCTGGGTGCCCAGGGTCGGTGCCTCGGCTACTACCATGGATCTGCTTCAGTCGAGGCAGATGGCTTCCCTGATGGCGTGTCGTTAGTCACCTGACCCATCTGAGCTCAGCCTAGTCTTTACTCCTTTTGTTTTATGTGTTATGCGTATGAGTGTGTGTGTTTGCGTGTGTGTGTGTGCCTGGGGCACTGGTTGTGGGCTGGGTTATCATAACTGTTTTTATGTGTTAGAAAGGAATGGAATATGGGTTTTATGGGGTCATTTTGATCTGTTAAGCACGCTGAGTTGCTCTTTTTGCATGAAAAGCGCTATATAAGTAAAGTTTGATTTGATTTGATTAAAAATCACCTGGTATTTTAAGGGGAAAAAAACCAGACCCACAGCATCCTCCACTTTTCTTAACAGCTAACATTAGATGCTTTCCAACCTATTCATCCTTTGATTAATGGTTGATGCACATGGAGTCACTGTGGTTATAATTCTCAGTCATAGTCTTATTTGACCAAAGATCAACATTTTGGAGCTTGGAAAACTCAGTATATTTACATTTGTTAGGGGAGGAGAGAAAGCACTTACCTGGCATGCCTCCAATACAGCTGCTTTCATTTAATGAATATGATGGAGACTTTGTAATGAAAAAATACTACTTTTTGCAATATCTAAGCGTGAGCTTTGGACATTTAATGTAACCTTCCTTAGCATCTTCCCCACTGTGTGTGATGGCAAGATAAACTTGTGTTTTTTCAGTCCATAATGTTTGTCATTAATTTATTTTCCTAACCTGCAATAAAAAGGAAATCCTGGGTGGATTATTACTGTGTTGGGTATAGTTACTTTGGAAAGTATTTCATTTGGTTACAACATTACCATTAGTTATAAGTAATCAGTTATTAGCATTACCTATTCATAAAAGTAACACATTAGAGTATTTATGCGTTACCAAAAGCTAAAAGCCGTTTGCACATGCTGCAACATAATTGCCAGACACAGCCCCTTTTGAACGCACATGATAATGAAAGACATCAGTCATCCAACTAAATTAACTCTGCAGGTTAACAGTAACAGGAAAGACAGTCAGCAATCGGCTATTCCACATAGCGGTCGACAAAAGCTTTTCACCAACGCAGAGTGTGCATCTTACCATTATTTTCTTTTCCTTTTCATTGATGAATTGAAAATAATGTTCTTCCACAATGCACCAGCTGTAATCTGCCATATTAACAGGAGTTTGAAAATACACACACACACACACACACACACACAGGGGCGAGTAGCAGGGCAAAGACACTGCGCTTCAGCTCCGCTGATACATCCGCAGGTGGCACACAGGCCCAGTCCTACTGTCTGACAAAAAGCAGGCTGCAGTCAGGATGTTCCTTCAATGAGAGAAATTCCTAAAATAACGGATTACTTAAAAAAAAAAGACATTACTGATTGCTTAATGCATGAAACTAACGTGTTGTTACACATTTCACACAAAAAAAGTAATTAGAATACTCTAAAGCATAATTTTTAACACTTTCCCTTTAAAGTGTTTTACAATGTAAGTTAGACACTTTAATTCACTTAGAAAAGGTAAGTATATCTTTACGTGTTAGATTATGCTAAGGCAACAAAAGATGAATATATTCAGTGGATCTTTACTAGGGATGCTGGGTTTTGGTTTTACCCAATTGTGTTCAGTATAAATAGAATAAATACTGTATACTAATTATCTGAAAAATTAAGCATATAACATTATTTAGCTGAGTTTTGTATCAGCTTTATTTTCAGATCAATTCCAGCAAAAAAAATGCCACTGAACTTTTCTGTGTATCATGATGTTCTTATCTAACCAACATTATCAGTACCTTTAGGTTTAATTATTTTTTTAAAGGGATATTTTTGACTATCAAAGTAGGCATGTTCAGGGGAACAACATGAGATACAGCTATCCTGAGGGAAATATCTAACTTTTTCTGGATTATTTATACTTTTGTGAACAAAAGTGTAAATTTGTCTGATTGCCATCTTCAATAAATCAAATCCATTGCTTCACCATTTGAAGTATATCAACCAGGACTCTAAATATAGGAGAACACAGAAGATGCATACAGCTACAGAACGTTCAGGAGTATGAAGAACATACCTTAGCACTTTTTTAATAACTAGAGTAATCAAAGTGAACAAATAGATTAAAATAATAATACAGTGAAAGTAAAGAAGAAAACATACCTGCATTGGTCAGTTTATCCTTATGGACAAGACTGCTTTTAGTAGAATTGTCATTGAAACTGTATGATTCTGGTGAATTATTTAATGTATCCTTCCACAAGCTTTTTACATTTGTTTGCTGGAACTTTTGCCAATTAAAATTAGTGTGTCACCTTGCTCATCAACACTCTTTCTCTGGCCACAAATGTTCTATGAAACATAAATCAGAGATCAGAGATTTCTTGTCCTTTTCAGACATCTTCAACAGTGCCCTTTAGTTCTACCCTAGGGCTGATATACAAATTTTGCATCAAAACTCATTCATTTCTGTGGCACATCTCCTTCCTGAACAGCGTGACACCTGGATATTCTTATGTTGTGAATTTATTTGAACGTGGCTCCTTCAGGGATCTGGAAACTGCACTCAAAGACTTTCTCTCTTTGAGGTGTTTCTTGAAAATACATCTAAAGGTTTGTTGCTATTTAACTCAAATGTTGTGAATTCACTGATCAGAAGTTTGGAAAACCATGCAATTTTTTTTAATTGCATGCTAATTTTAGTGTAAGTAAATCTATGAATTTGAAGAATGCAATAAAAACCTCTTGAAAAATTCTTAAGACAAGGTTTTGCGTTGGAGAAAAATAAAATGTTTATACCACTATTCACATTACAAGATTAAACCTCCTAGATCTGCTTATCAATTGAGGGATCCTCTTTCAGGCTTTTTGCTCCGTTGACAAGGATGTTTACAGTAAAAAGAGACCCACTAAAGACCCCTCAGGCCACACACATGAGATGAAAATATGAGACATTGATGATCCATCTTAGAAAAGTCTTAAAAAATAATTTCAGTCTTTTAGATGGTTTCTATTTTAGAGGTTTATCGAATACTTCTACCCAGGCTACTCCAAAACTGTGAACTGGTCAAAAATACTTTTTTTTTTCTTCCCAACATAAGACAGTTTTTAAAGTCTGTGCTTTAGTTTCATACCCCAGATGGAGTAGAAAGACAGGATCTCTCTATGTCATTTCTGTGAAATACATAGATTTTTAAAGTTCCTTGAAGTGAGCACTTCTATTGAGCCCAGTTTAACTAACTTCATCCCCCTTAAAGATATTGATGAATTAGGACAGCGAAATTATAAACGGTGCCACAAGCTAATTATTAAGATTTACTATCCAATTGCTGTTTTCATAACTTTATATTTCAAGAGTAAAGAAATACAGACTTAAAAAAATAGTTTAAATATTCATAGACATGTATTTAAGTGTCAAATTAATACTGGTTTAGTAATCATAAAATGTATGATTATGGGGGGTGAAAATTAAATCATAATAATGACATTTGCTCAATTGTGTTTGGAACCTACTTATTTGCAAGCAAGACAGCTACTAATAACAAAAAAAGTATTCATTGTATAATGTAAGATAGAACCCCCAACATCTTGACAATTGCATCCCCTGATTCAGATTTTTTTCTAATATACAAAACACTATCTGTAAAAACTAACACTGAACATCTCCCTGAACATACCATTCCCAATGGGGGTGGTAGCAGTTTTATGATTTGGATATTTTGTTTATTAACATAAAAAAGATAGATGTGTTAGAAGATGGATTGAGCCAACATCTGAGCCAGAGCTGCAACAGACCTTTTAAAATAAAATCACATTCATGTGTTTCAATGTAAAGTTCAGATTTAAAAGTAATTGAGAATCTACAGCAAAGATTGATTTTTATAGATGCTTTGCATTTAATTTGGCAGAGACTTAACCATTTTCCTCATTAAAATAGGTGTAAAATGTAGAACTTAAAGCTGTTAGGGACATACCCTAATAGGCTTGCTGCTGCATTTCAGGTGGTTTACTAAAGTATTGACTCGGGAAGGTGAATATAAATATCCCTTACAATTTTCAGAGGTATATTTGTAAAATTAATCTCTTTACAGTTATACACTACCACAAACACTATAAACACTTTTGTAAGGTGTTTAGGTGCACTAAAACACTGGGCAGAATAATTACAAACGTTAACAAATATTCAAGTATATTATAGCAGTGATTCTCAACCAGGGGTTTGTGTACCCCTAGTGGTACGTAATCACATTATGTGGAAAGACTTTTTCGTTTTCATTTACGAGATTATGAGTGTCAGGCAATCGATAATATTCACTGTGCCCTGGTAAAAGACAATCAGGCTGGGATATGTTATGCTTAATAAATACCCAAATGAATAATAAATCCAGCAGAGGAACAAATTGGACGTGGAGAACAGCCTGTAGAACAGTCTTCCCCCAGATCTGTCAGACCTTATCAAAGATAAACAAGCTCAGGTGTCTCATTAAACATAGTGTTAGGATTCATTTTCCATAGATTAGACGCTGTCCCCCAACATCCCTTACTACAACCCATAACTCATTCTTCTTGGTCTCTGACCAGTGATGACGACAGAGCTCACACCGCCCTTAGCGTATTCTAATTGGCCTTTGGCCAGTGAGGATGGGCAAAGCTCATATAAAGACTGTGCACAAAGAAGCCATTGTCTTTCCAACCTCACGCGCAGGGTAAACAGAAAAATCACACCTTTGCTAGCAAAATTACCCCTTTTGGTTCCAACCCTGCTGGCCAGAATAGGACCCTGCTCTGATTCTCCAGAGCATTATTTTGCCAAGCTATCTGACTTCCAGTTTGTGCAGCCAGCAAATCTGCTGGCATCTTATTTATACCAAGATAGATTTAGTATTTGTTCAATTTAGGGAGATTTAATTAAATTAATTTCATTTATTAATCAATTGTAAGTTATATTTCTGGAGATTCATCAACACATCAACCTTATGTTAGTGAATTGATTCAATCTGCTGGGATTCCTTAAATAGAAAACATTTTTAATTGATTGGAATGTCTGTATAATTGTATTGAAATGACTTTTCTTGTAAAGTGTGTTGAGTAGACGGGTTGTGAATTGGCGCTATATAGATAAACTGAATTGAATTGAAAATTTAATTTAACTAAGGGGGTACTTGTGGTATGAGAAAATGGCTCTAGGGGTACACAAGACAAAAAAAGGTTGGGAAACACTGTATTATAGGACGCACCACTCTTTAAAGGGAATATTTGGACTGGCCTTTAACACACACACACAAATCGTAAGCAGTTTATGACAAATTACTGGACGGAGACTCACGCTCGTGAGAGTCCTCCCTACTTTTTTTTTATTACAGTCAATGGTTGAGACTGCACATTGCTCTTCATTTAATCCTTGTCAGTTCTGGCCATTGTAATTGAAAATAGCTTTAATTATGCTCATTTGGGAGGGAATGGGAGGGGCGGAGTGTTATAACTTTAGACAGAACATAAGGTTCTGCTGGCTGAGGAATAGAAAGCTAAGACATGGACTGATAATTACTGTCATCCTCTATTCTCCTGAGTAAATGCCTGCTTTTGTCATTCTCATTCACTCTGAGCCACCACAGATGTCACATATGCTTCTGCCAGTAACAATATGATGTTTATCTGTTAGTCTCATACCTTTGCATCATAGCGCTTCAATAAATCTGGAACTTTCCATCCATATTTAACTGATCTCCTCATATATGGTTCCTCCTATGGTCACAACGACAACCGTGGCTTATTAACCCCTCCCCCTAAACGAAACACCCCTGTATAAACTAACTAACAAATTTTGCTAAGTTGAGACTTGTGCATTAGAGGCCCGTCGACATGAAGCCTTGTACCAAGGGAGTAATTGAGATTGGCTAGTGGAAAAGGGGGGCAAGGCTTAGACAACCGTCCACACAAGTTTCTGGCTACTGTCCAATTATACCCAGCAGTCTCTGCTACCTCCTGAACTCCAATTATAGTCTGTAAAGCTTGGTTGGTCAGAGAACCTGTCACCCCTTTCTCCCTTCCTCCTAAAACTGCCTGCAAGAAATAGAAAAGTCAAAGACAATGTATGATGTCCTCTGTTGCCTCAGTGTGCCAGCATCTGTGTGTGTGTGTGTATGAGACCTTGAACTAAAAATATCACCTGATGAAATGTGGCATAATCTTTTTCGATCCTCCAGGAGCACTGATAAACTACAAGAGTTTATAGAAAAAAATGTTTACATATAAAAGCAAAAAAAGCCAGTGACACAAAATCCTACTGTTGTGGTGGCTCATCATTTAACATGTAATGGGTAATTCTCAATGTGAGAAAGGTTATCACTACATTTTGCAACGTTTACCCTTTTTAAGAGAATAAAAACTCTTATATTCAAATAATGTAACAATTATTCTATATAATATTTAAAAAATATTTAAACAGTTTACAAAATATACAAACAGGTCAACGGCCACTTTTTTAAATACCTGTGTAATTACTTGAAAACACTATAAGCAAATTAGCTAATCATATTTCAAATACTCAAAGCATTTAGATATGGTAAAGGCAATTTGCTGAATTTTAAACCAAGTATGGGAATGGAGTAGTTGCTCAAAAGAGCAGTAGACACAGCTCTTCCACATTTAGAGGAGCTAGTTGAGGTTGTTTAGGTATCTGGTTAGAATGCCTCCTGGACACCTCCCTTGTAAGGCTGGGGCTGGGGAGAGGGATGTGATTCAGCTGTGTTGGAGCAGGGATGCATCTATAACCTGCTGGACAGTATATCTTGAGGACTAGGGATAGAGACCACTCCACTACAACAATCCCAAAAACTACGGAATTAAGACACCATCAATCAAAGTTTAAGTCATCTCTAACTAGTTTATTGAACATGACAGTGGATTCACTATTTTACTCCCAGAGCCTCAAAAGACACAAACTTTCAATTCCGGGGAGCACCTTCAAGCACCTTTATTGAAACAGGACATATGAATTTTGAATGAGCAGCTGACTAATCTTCTTAAATTGCAAAGCATTTGTTTAATCTATTCCCTAAACAATTCAAAAGTGTACCAAAAATATACTCACAAATTACCTACTTAAAAAAATTACTGGAGAGTATATGAACTCTATAGCTAGAAAACCATGCTATTGTGGCTGTCAAAATATGTGTTTGTATTGTAATTCATTAGCATGGACCACACTTACAGAGAGTATATTTGTTTAGATTTGAATGTTTATTGACAAAAATGTTCAAGCGATGGTGTGTCTGGAAGGATGCACTGATGGAGGCTTGAAGATTGGGTGTGGGGTGGCAGTCTTCAGAAGTCCGTCTTCTTCTCGAGTCTGCTCAGGACCCCCCCAAACAAAGAACCTGAAAGAAACAGATATTAGTGCTAGGACTTGAAAGAGCAAATACGAGAATGGGATAAACGTGGATGAAGGGGTGAGGGGATGAGAGGATGAAGGGATGAGAGTGGATGAAAGGATGAGGGGATGAGGTTATGATGGGATAAAAGAGGGAATGAAGGGATGAGGGGATGGAGGAAAAGATGGGAGAAGAGATGATGAAGTGATAATGGGGATGAAGAAATGGATGAAAGAATGAGATGAAGGGATGAGGGAGGGTATGAACGGATGGGATGAGGGCATGAATGGATGAGGGAAGGAAAGATTAATGGATGAGGGAGGGGATGAAAGGATAAGGAAGGGGATAAAGGGATGAGGGGATGAAGAATGGGATGAAGGGATGAGGGGATGAGGGAGGGGATAAAGGGATGAGGGATGAAGGAATGGTAAAACAGGGATGTAATGCTGAGATGAGATAGAAGGTCAGTGTGATGGAGACCTGGTGCTCCATCACTACTTATGGTGAATAAGTTCTTACATGAATATTGCATGATTGGCAGATGTTGAGGTAATAAACACACAGAGGAATTAATTGATCATTTTATTTAGGTAGAAAACAAGGTTAAATGTTTGTTGTTTGCAAAGGGGGACTGGCCATCCTGCCTGTGAAGTAAAACTTCAGTTAGTGTGCACATTGTGACAAACATTGATACTTATGTCTTCTTATGCTGTGTTCTGAAATGGGTAAAATTGTATGTTTAGCAAGGTAATGGAATTACTCACCTTTGGTTGTCGTCTTGGCAGGAGAGGAATGGTAAAGGAGGGAAGTGGTCCAATTGCCTGCTTAAGAGCTCTTGGAGCAAACCAAATTAATAAGGAAGGGGGAAGTAGTTTTAATGTAATGAAATGTTTAAATGAATGATGCTGTATAGGCAGAGTTATTGACTTATTTATAGTTATGTATATACAGTGTGTAAATATTTATTCTTCATGTTTGTTGTAGGTTGTTGTTGTATATAGAGGTGTTAGAGGTTTGGTATTTTTAGTCCCACCTGAATGGGATGTCCCAGCTAATTACCTGAAGCAGGAGGGTATAAAAGCCTCAAATGAACTTGGGAATGTGTTAATGGTCAATGTCAGATGTACTAATAAAGAAGCCAGTTTTGGTTGAAATGTATCCAAGCCTCACGTCTCTTCATCAAACTGGGATGTCATCAGCGGCCTAATTGACAAGTGGTGTCAGGAGTGGGGTTTTTTAAAAAAAAAAAAAAAAAAAAAAAAATCATGACCAGAGGGGGAAAAAAAGCGGATTCCAATGGAGTGGAGGAAGAAAATGAAGCTGGTGCTGCAGTTGGTCCAGGGGACAGACTGGATGAATTAGCTGACATGGTCAAGTCATTAATTCATTCTCAAGCAGCAAGAGAGGAAAAACTGGAGAAAGAATCGGTCCGCCAAGAACAAAGGTGGAAGAGTATGCAACACCAGTTCCAGCAGATCCAAGCCCAAGTAAGAGAAATGAGTGAAGAACAGGAGCAGGATCAGACTGAACGTGGGAGGAATAATGAGACAGATGGTGTGGAGGAAGAGGATCCACTTGAGGGCTCAAGTCGGGTTGGTCAACCGATTGTGCCGAGATGGGAACCTTCCACCCACAGAGACCCCAAGTTACTTCCACTCACGGCAGAAGAGGATATTGAGCATTTTCTGACGACATTTGTCAGGATGGCTCAAGTCTGCCGTTGGCCCAGAGACGGGTGGGCTGTCAGACTGGTCCCCTTGCTCACCGGTAAAGCACGAAGTGCTTATGTTCACATGGACATTGAAGACTCTGAAATTTATGACAAAGTGAAAGATGCCATTTTGGCCAAATATGAGATAACTGCTGACACCTATCGAAGACGGTTTAGATCCCTGGACGTTCATCAGGGTGAGACCCCAAGAGAGCTCTACGTTCGTCTGAAGGACATGTTTTATAAATGGGTGAAACCTGAGAAATCCACTGTGAAGAACATCTCTGAACTAATGATCATGGAGCAGTTTCTCAGGATGGTAAATCCCGACTTGGAAGTGTGGATTAGGGAACGTGCCCCTAAGACAGCAGAAGAGGCTTCACAACTAGCAGAGACCTTCATGTCAGCCAGAACGGGGACCAGGAGGCTTCCCTTTGGCCGGGACACTTTCGCTGCTACCCGAAGTAAGTCTGATGGGGGTGAAAGGGGTGGTGGTACAGTTCAGAGCAGGAATTATTCAACCAACAGACAGTTCACTTCGGGTAAATACAATTCCTCTAAGAAGTTTTCTGCAGTTGCAAAACCAGATGTGAGATGTTATCAGTGTAATCAGATCGGTCACACTCAGTATTCCTGTCCAGCTACTACTCACAGCAAGCCATCCCTTTCATGTTCAGTTCCTAGGCCCCTTCATGCAGTTTCCGTTCATAAATTGACGCAAACAACGCCAGTACTTGTAAATGGTCAGCGTGAAATAGCCCTCGTAGATACAGGAAGCTCACAGTCTGTAGTTCTGTCCAGTTTAGTGCCAAGAGAGCTATGGAGTGATGCTAAGACTAAAATAAGCTGTGTTCATGGGGATGAGAGAGATTATCATGTTGCTGAAGTTTATTTGACTGTGGGTGGCCAGACATTTCTTTTGTCTGTGGCTTTAGCACCTAAATTGCCCTATGCAGTTATTCTGGGGCTGGATGTTCCCACCTTGTTAGATTTGGTACACAATGTAAAAACTGAAAGTCAAAAAGTTGCTAATCATCAAGAAGAGGTCAAAACAAGCAATCAGGGCTTGCACCTGAATTTAGATCCAGGATTTACAGGACCTAGTGGCAGTTTTGTTACCACAAGATCACAGAAGGCGAGTAATCCTCTCGAAGAGCTGCCATTTTATAATGAGGAACTAAAGTCAGGTTCAGTTAGACCTGTTAAGTCTCGAGCGCAGAGAAGAAGGGATAAGTTCCGGGGCTCACCGAAGTTAGAACATGTGCAGCCAGGGAGACCTAGTCAACGTCTTGATTTTGATGTGCCTTCAGATATATCTGTGCTCCAGAGGGCTGATCCCACATTAAAGCCTTGGTTTGATAAAGTATCTGAGGTTGATGGGAATAAGCAGGGCAAAGTTGATGTTTTGGCAGAAGCTACTTACATTGTGAGAGATGGTATCCTGTACCAGCTTAAAGGCAAAATTGAAGCCATAGCGTTACCAAAACCTCTTAGACAGAAAGTATTGGAACTGGGTCATTCAGTGCCGTGGGCAGGCCACCTTGCTTTTCAAAAGTCTCTTCATAGGATTGCCTCTCACTTTGTATGGCCTGGCATGTTCACTCAGGTGCAGCAGTTCTGTGCATCATGTAAGACATGTCAGCTTTCGGCAAACAAAGGTGTGCCTCGCGCTAGGCTACAGCCACTGCCTATTATAGACACACCCTTTGACAGAATAGGGATGGACATCGTGGGGCCCCTTGAGAGAAGTTCCCGTGGTAACCGTTTCATTTTGGTCATTTGTGACTATGCCACTCGCTACCCAGAGGCTTTTCCACTTAGATCAGTAAAAGCTAGCCAAATTGCTAATTGCTTGTTGCAGTCATTTTCTAGGGTGGGTATACCTAGGGAGATTCTAACAGTTTGTGGAACAAATTTCCTATCAAAGTTACTAAGGCAGGTTTATCAGTTGCTTAGTATTAAGGGTATAAAAACCACCCCATACCACCCCCAGTCAGATGGACTTGTGGAGCGGTTCAACCAAACTTTGAAAAACATGCTACGCAAGTTTGTTTCAGAGACTGGCTCTGATTGGGACCAGTGGTTGCCTTACTTATTGTTTGCCTATCGTGAGGTACCACAGGCCTCCACTGGATTTTCACCATTCGAGTTGCTGTATGGCCGTCAGGTTAGAGGGCCACTGGACTTGCTGAGGGAGTATTGGGAGGATCCAAGGGCAGCTGGAGAAAATGTAGTGGCGTATGTCATTCAGATGAGGGAGAAGTTGGAACGAATGACTGAACTGGCCCAGAGAAACATGAGGATGGCTCAGACCAATCAGAAGACCTGGTATAATAAAAGGGCCCGGGAGAGGATTTTCCAACCAGGTCAACAGGTGATGTTGCTGCTTCCTACTTGTGACAGTAAACTGTTAGCAAAGTGGCAGGGGCCTTACAGAGTCACAAGATGTTTGGGTAAAGTAACATATGAACTGTATATGCCTGAAAAGAAAAAGAAATATCAAACCTTTCATGTGAATCTGTTAAAGGAATTCCTGAGTAAGCCGCAGCCACCCGTCTTGTCACCTCCCTCATTGAGTCCACAGCTGCCACTGTAAAGAAGAAACCCTGAGGCCCAAAAATGCAATCAGGCATCCCACAAGCCCCAATAACTGATTACAGCGATGACCTTACTGTGATGATCACAACCCATGTTGAGGTGAGGTGGGTACTAACAGTTCTGGAACGTATGGCAACGTGGGCCAGAATGAAGTTCAAGCCAAAAACATCCAGGTATATAGTGATCAGCAAAGGTAAACTGATGAACAGAGTCACGCTGCATGTGCAAGGGGAAGTGATTTCATCGATAAAGACAAATCCAATCAAGTGCCTTAGGAAGTGGTTTGATGATTCACTTACCGACAGGAACAACATCAGCAGTACAGAGAATCAGAAAGAGGAAAGGGTGAGGAAAATCAAAAAATCAGGTGTCCCGGGGAAGTTCAAAGCATGGTGTTATTAACATGGATTGCAGCCAAGACTCATGTGGCTGTTAATTGTGTATGAAGTTCCCATTAAAAGCATTTAAGGAGTGGAGAGTAAGATCAACAAGCACCTCCATAGGTGGCTGGAAATCCCTCCAAGGTTCACTTCAGTGGGCCTCTACAAAAGATCAGGGCAGCTCCAACTTCCTCCTTCATCCGTGGTGGAGGAATTTAAGGTAGCAAAGTGCAAAATAATAATGACATTCAGAGACTCCAAGGATGAATCCTAGGACAGAAGGCCATGATCCACGAGGAGATATGGAACCTAAAGGAGGAAGGACGAAGGGCAAGGGCAGTGGAGCTAATGTCCCAGAAAGTATGGACCAAGTGGGACCTACCCAAGAGGAAGATCACATGCGGAGATCTGTGGAGAGTGGAGCCTTTCCACATCTCATTCATGCTAAGATCTGTGTATGACACACTCTCAACTCCGACAAACTTGCACAAGGGGGCCTAAGAGAGGACCCATCATGCAAGCTTTGCGGGGAGAGGGGTACCATAGCACACATCTTGTCAAGGTGTAAAACAGTGCTGTGGTCTGAAGATAATCCTCATCGAACTTACAGTCCCATGGGAAGAGGGTTGTGACCAAGTGTTTGAGACAAAAAGCAGCAAATGCCAGTATCTCCTGCATGACTGCTGAGGAAAAGGCAGAGAAAGCCTCTTGCTGGTTATGGAGCAGGAGAGAAGAGCTAAGCCGGAAGCCAGGGGGAGTTGATGGGCAGTGATTTGGCCACCACTATTGAGGGTGTTGCGGTTCAGGGTTGAAGCACCCAATGATCGTTGGATACCGTCTGATGACATCAACTCTTCCTGGCTAAGGCTACATTCACCAAAAGGGAATGAAGGACAGGCATCCTTTAATGTAATTGTAATCATAGTTAAACTTATGTACAGTCTATTTAATAACCAAATTTCTTCAATAAAAAAAGTCCTGTTTACTTTGATTACTATCATGACATGAAAATGTGTTTAATGTGTTTCAGCCATTTGTTCAGCGTAGAGAAAGTACACACAAAGCAATCTGGGTAGTATATTCATTCTTATAGTTTCTATTCTTCCTGTTAATGATAAAGGCAAGATGTCCCATCTTATCAGATTTTTTCTGATTTCCTCCATTATCTTCCAAAGTGTATTTTGAATAATTGTGAGGACTGTAGTGTCAAAAAGAATACTTTAAAAATGTATGTAGTTACAGAACACTGAATACATGTTTTAAAATGTATTTTGTAACATATTCTGTTACTTTGCTGAATACTGGTACTGTATTCTAAATATTTGGAATACTTCCACTTAAAAACAGCATTTAAGTCTATTAAATGTCACAAAATGCCCTGGTAGCTACTACCACAGGAAAACAGATACTAAACATAGGTACTACCTGGGAAAAAAACAGTTAATTTAATTATTTTTGGCACAACACTACTACCTCTCAGCGACCAAAACCAAAAGTTTACACAAAAATGTAAGACTTTTCCCACCTAGATAACCACTAACCTTTAAAAAAATAGTTTAGGTGGTAATACGAATATGCTGCTTTATTAATTGATATCGAATCACAGCTGCTCCAGCAATCAATGGAGTTTGCCTGCATATTTTGCGGTTTGACACCAGAAGCATTGCAGTGCGACTCTATGACTAGTGATGCCAGATTTGATCTTTTTCCCCGTTTTAACCACAATGGCTTTAGTCTGGCTTTTGTCTGGAATGCTCAAAAAGAATCTTGCATCTCTTGAAGAACAGAAAAATGAGAGAGCGCCATTAAATGCATCATTTCCTTCACTGCTAGTAGGTTTATTTGGCTGTGGTTGTGGCTCCAATCTGTGAATCAGCGCTATATAAATAAACTTTATCTCGTTAAAGCAGTATTTACACAATTATATGGTAACTGGTAAGCAGTTGTACTATAGAAGTGTTGTCAGTGATATTAAAAGGAATACAGAATATGTTACTGTAGAGTTGCTAACTATTTTCTTAGCTGTTTTTCATGTAGTCTTCTTGCTTAAAAATACAATTGTTATTATTCAGTATACTCTTTTTCTACCATTTTTAAAGTCTATTTTTTATAGCTTTTAAGTTACGCAGTACCGTTCTGTTAGTGATGGTCTTTCAGATGCCTTGCTAAACCTAGCATATTACTATACTTTTAAAGAGATTTTGGGCCATTAAACAGTTGTCTTATATATAGATAAAAAGTTGCAGCTGAATGGAAAACTCTTCTGACATCTTGCAAGTGTCTGCAGTTAGATTGTTGCATCTCTAAACTACAAAAATGGTAACTGACTTCTGATTTGTAGGCATTTTAAACGCAATTTTTTACAATCAAATACACCCCAAATCACTGGACAAACAAAATTAGTTAACATTTAGATCGAAGTACAACATATGTGTGATTCAGGAAGTAAGATAAAACGCAAGCCAATTAAGCATTTAGTCTGATATCTTGATATCAAGCATAAATGTCAAGAACATGCAAGTAATTTCTGTCCACTAGTTAACTAGTGAGCCATGTTTGTGTGAACTAGTTAACTAGTGACAGCCAAAATGTCCACTAGTTAAGTAGTTAGACCCAAATTATGTCTAGTTAACTAGTTCATATGTTTCATGTCATACTAGTTAACTAGTATTGCTCAGCATGTTCACTAGGTACAAAAAAGTGCACTAGCTGACTACTGAATGTGAAATTCCCACATGTTAACTTCTACATAATTTGGCCAGCCGCTTGAGCATTTATTTTAATAAATGCGACTTTTGTCAACTAGTTAACAAGTGAGCCATGTTTGTGCACACTAGTTAACAAGTGAAAGCAAAAATGCCCACTAGTTAACTAGTGAGAACTGGAAATGTCCACTTGTTAACTAGTAAAGGCCAAAATGCATACCAGTAAGCTAGTTGAAGGTTTTTCTGTCTCACTAGTTAACTAGTGACAGCCAAAAATGTGCACAGGTTTACTACTGAAGGCATAACTCCTCACTAGTTAATTAGTTGGAGTAGGTCAATGTCAGTAGTTAACTAGTAAACCATAAACCGCTTACTAGCTAGCTAGGTAGTCAGCTAGTGGCGCAGAATTCTAATTAGAAGGCGGAGAATTCCTCAAATTGAGGCTTTCTATTGGCTCTCTATGTCCAAGTAAAATATGACAAACAATCACAATGCAGAATTTGACAAAATCCCACCCAAAACCTTTGCATGTGGACATGTGGACAAAAATGTTGTCTTGTTCGTGTTTTTAGGTGTAACTAGTTTACTAGTGACCAAATATGCATGCCACTAATTAACTAGTAAGGCCCGCAACACCCTCACTAGTAAACTAGGGAGTATTTTTGCCTTCACATGTTAACAAGTAACCATTTTGGCATCTCACTAGTTAACTAGTGGTGCAGAAATGGCCTTCGCTAGTTAACTAGTGGGCGTTTTGGGGCCCACTAGTAAACTAGTGACACTTTTTGCACCTCACTAGTTAACTAGTTGAATGGAAATTGCTATCACTAGTTCACTAGTGGGCGTTTTGGGGCACACTAGTAAACTATTGACATTTTTTGCACCTCACTAGTTAACTAGTGGGCATTTGTGTCTTTACTAGTTAACTAGTGAGCAGTTCTGCCTTCACTAGTTTACATGTAAGTATCACACTGAAGCCAGTGCCATAGGGTCTACCAAACTGCAGTAGAAGATGAGATAAACTAATTTCTTAATATTTCAAAAAGTTTTCTGATGGTTTCATATGTTTCAGATATTTCTTATCACTAAAACAACTCTGCCAGAGAGGTTATTATTTTGCAGACGTTTATCTTTTTGTGTCTGAATCAATGAATGGACAGCTATTGATCGCACAGTGTGGAAATTTACATTTTAAGGCAACAGACACATAAAATAAATTAGAATAAAAGGCAAATGAAAACAGACAGTAAGCTATGGAGTAAAATATTATAAAATGAATAAATAAAAATAGCACTGTTAACAAAATAACTCAAAGTTGTTGACAGAGTTTGACGCAATATTCAGGAAATGTCATGAATGGGCCAAGGAACGAGTGATTACATTTTGGGGATGATCTGGTATTATGGAGGAATCTGAACTGTACCGTGGGGGTTGGCAGAGGTCTAAGCTCATTAAGTTCTGCTTTTCTAGTTATTTTTAAGATAATTTCTGATTGATTTATTCAGTTTGTGATATTTTTATGAGCAGTGACTTTCTTATGTTAGCTCCATGGGCTGATATCAAAGCCAACGTGCTACTAAGTGACTGGATGCCCATTGACATTATATATCCGGTTGTGTGTGCATGTGTGTGTGTGTGCGTGTGTGTGTGAGTAAATTTACAAACCAGTTAAATGTGTCTTGCCTGGCCAGACAGCACCCCTAAATGTCTGAGCCTAGAATCGCCCCTACTCCATAAGATTTACTCATATGGGTGCAACCTAGTGGCAGTTTTAATGTTTAATTCATCCAAATGTATAATGCTGTTGGACATGAAGCGATTGATTAAGTACAAATATCTGTAAAATTATCACTTTTGACTTGCTTTGGATCACTATTAACATGCTTTCATCATATTTTTCATGTCTGTTAAAATAATTATATTTGTACACTTATAGTTCATATAACTAATAATCTTCATTTTATTGCTTGCGTCATTGAACACAAAATTGTAGAACATATTGGCAAACATTTTGCACATCCGTTTTGGAAAAATTTTAAAATTGTGTTTCCGTGAAAATATCGATAAATAAGTATTCTTAGATGAACTTCATCTTACACTGACAAAAAAGGGTGTATAAACTATTAGTTGCAACCAATGATAAGCCTCTTCTTCACAATCACTCATACTTGAATAATATGAACCCGCACTTTACAAGTATGTATTAACCAGGAGACCGGATTGGCATGAGGTGCATACTGTATCTACAAAACAGTAATACATGGAAGGTCAGCCTCGTGGAAAAAATGGTGAGGATGTCTTTTTTAGAGTATTTTAATAAATGCAGTATTTTCAGTTTCAAAACTACTGAAGAGGTTTAATGAGCCAAAGGGAGTTTATATTTGTTGTAAAATGTTTTATTTTTTCCCACAATGCTGTGAACAGTTACAAATATACAGTATAAAATAAATTCATATTCATTGTCTAGATATTTATTTAATTCTAGTTTTTAAAAATGCCATGCATGGTATATAATGATGCCCTGACTTTACATGACACTGGGAAGCACTTCCAGAGTGATCTGTCACAATGAAAACATGTTCAAACCTTTTGACCTGATGGTTCAAAGATGCTGGTGTTATAACTTATCATTTTGACAATGCTGACGCTTTCATTGACTTGCTTTTGAAGATCAAATTATCCATTTTGATTAAGGTACTTGTTTTTGAAGCATGAACTGCCCATTTTGATCCATTGACTTGCTTTTATGCAATTGACTTTCCATTTTGAGAAAGTTACTTGCTTTTTCAGGTTATCTAGCATGCTTTGCAATTTGCATTAATTGTTTTGAGAAACACCCTAGCTAGCAGTAGCACAAACTTTAATTCTGTTGTGAGAAATGCACCAAAGCAACTGAGAAAAACTGTAAAGAGTCCACACCAAAACAATCTATTATCTAGACTCCTCAGAACAGGGGTGGAAAAGGAGCCTAGCACCACATTGATGAGGAATTCAGACCTAATGATTGCAGTTCCAGCAGGGCCGTGCACAGACATTTTGAGGGGCAGTGGCCTAAACCAAAAAAAGGGCACTAAGGGGGTGGTTGCTTGTTAAAGGGATAGTTCGCCCAAAAATGAAAATGCTGTCATAATTTACTCTTCCTCAAGTTGTTCCAAACCTGCATGACTTTCTTTCTTCTGCTGAACACAAAATATTTTAAAGAAGGTTGGTGATTAAACAGTTGCTGGTCCCCTTTGACTTCCATAGTATATATTTTTTTCTACTATGGAAGTCAATGGGGTCCATCAGTCGTTTGGTTACCGACTTTGTTCAAAATATCTTATTTTGTGGACAGCAGAAGAAAGAAAGTCATACAGGTTTGGAACAACTTGAGGAAGAGTAAATGATGACAGCATTTTCATTTTTGGGTGAACTATCCCTTTAACACAAATTTTCCAGTTATTACAAAATGTACAATTAAAAGAAAAGACAACACACGCTCAAATACATTTTAGACTTTATTGTAGATGTTTTCATAGAACATCATAATTACACATTGGTGATAATAGAAGAAACTATTTACAGATTTACATTTTGGTTTTTATCTTTTCCTTTTACAGCAGAACCTTTCTATTTGGTACCATGTCCTGAAAGATCTTAATAACCTCATCTTTTATGATTGGGATGTCTTTTTCAATGGCCAGAAGCAGAATATCAGAGAGTCGTTCTTGTCCACACGCATTACGAAGTTTAGTTTTCACCAGCTTCAACTTCGAGAATGAGCGTTCAACAGTGGCTGTTGAGACAGGCAGTGTTGCAAAGATTTTCAGCAGTTTAAAAAGTGTTGGAAACACAACATGAGCATCAAACTCCTTAAATGTTTCCAAAATTGCATGGGCACTTTTTTGTGAGCATGTGAATGAAGAGTGGAAAACTCTAAGCTCAGTTCGCAGCTGTTCCTCCTCCTCTTGAAATCCGTAAAACTCACAGAGAGTATGGGCAGCATTAAGTGCTTCAGCATCTGCTGTGTCTTTCCACTTTGATGGTTCAATCAAACAATGCAGTGACATCACAATTTTGTCAGTGCTCCCCTTTCCTTGAAATCGCCTGTGGAGTTCCTGAATCAGGGAATCCAAAAAGTGAAGTACATCCTTCCTCTGTAGTACTCCTCTAAAGTCTGTGGCTGGTGGTCCTCTGTTGCTGATGTGGAGCAGTACTTAAACTTTGTTGGTACTTTCCGCCGCCTTGCTTGTCCTGGAATCTCTTCAGGCACATTGATCCCTCTTGTTTCTGCTTGGATGGTAGCATTGTGAAATATTTCTTTGAATTGGTCTTCAGTCCTCAGTGTGTTCATTCTGCTAATGACACCATTTACAACAGTGTATGCTGCTGTCAAGTCCAAGTCTTGCCGCTGAAGAGCATTTGAAGCAACTGCTGTTTCCATGAATATTGGAGTTGTTATCTCCAAGCAAAGAATAAATTCAAAGTTAATGCTGTGCAACAGCATGTGTGCGTCCCCTGCAGCTAGATCAGGTGGCTCAGACTTGGTCAGATCTTCCAGGAATTGCACAACTGCAGGGAGGCATTTTCTGAGGGTTCTGAGGGCTGTTTCCCTGCAGGTCCATCGGGTGTCTGAGAGCTTCTGTAGCTCAAGGGCACGCTGGCCAGGATTCATGGCTTCCTGTGTTTGAACAAAAGCTGCATGTCGTTTTGTGGAGTTGGCAATGAAGGTGTAAAGTTTTTCCACTACTGTAAAAAAACTGACAAAGTGAATGCTTGACTTTGCACTCTCCACTAATACAAGATTCAAACAATGAGCATGGCAATGAACATATAATGCCTTTTCATTTTGCTTTTGTATTCTGGACTGTAGTGCTTTGTAAGGCCCACTCATGTTGGCTGCTCCATCATAACCCTGACCATGGATGTCCTCAACTTTCAGCTGGTTCTCCTTCAGCAAGTTCATTACTAGGTTTCCAAGCTGTTCTCCTGTTGTTGACTGAACATCACAGAGCTGAATGAAGCGCTCCTTTATGGTCATGTCATGTACATGACGCACCACAAAGCACACCTGTTCGATGTGTGATACATCAGTAGTCTCATTAAGTAAAATTGAAAATATTGACGCTTCCCTTACTTCCTTCAGTATTTCCCGTTTCACATAAATAGCCATTGCTCTAATTAGGTATAAAAAAAACATTTTTGTATTTTCGGTTTGAGAGAGATACACTGAGATGGTTTTTTGACAAGATGCGATGTTTTTTCTTTGATGGTTGTCAAGATGAAGCTTAAGGACACTGTCATATTGGCCAACCAACTCTACAAGCTCCAAGAAATTCCTTTGTTTGAACGTGAAGAAGTGACTTTTCATTGTCACCTCGAAAGCCATGCCTTGTTTTCGCTAATACAATTATAATATCAATCAGCCTGTAGATAATCTCCCTCTGTTTTTTTTGCTTTTTCTCTTCTTTGGCTGCTGCATCTCAAGACGCCCTTTTTCCAATGCTGTAAATCCAATGTCAATGCTTTTTTTTAAAGGCATTCCACCGAATCATGCCTAACATGTTGACTCTTCCTGCTAAGCTTGTCCATTTTCCTTTAGCTTGCTTCCACAGGACTTAACCCACTGACTTTCCAACCTGTCCTGCTCTTATACTTTTCATCATTCATGAAAAGCCTGCAGCTAAAACAGTACATTGCATCATTCTCAGGAGAATACTCTAACCAGGGGTGTTCTTCATACCACTGTCCCTGAAAGAGAACGAACGATCTTGTATCGCTTTTTTGGGAACGGCCAATTGGACAACAGTCCTCCTGATTTGAAAATATTGTGAAGGCCACATTGTATGTTAAATATTGATTTCTTCACATGAGCAGGATCTGATGGATTTTGTAACTGAAGAAGCAAAGAACTCAAAGTCTTCAGGCTTTTTCTCCCTTGTGTACATGGCTGTGGCTGCCTCACTCTCCATTTCTTCCTGTTCTGCGTCTGTCTCTTCCCTCTCGGTGTCATTGTGTCGCCTTTCTTTGTCATTCTGAACTTTTTCTGTCTCTGGCTCAGTTCCTAGACCTTCACTTTTACTCTGTTGAGTTGATTCTGAGGCAGTTTCATCTTAATATATAGAATGAATAACAAACCTGTTACAATCATATTTTAAATACAATTGTTAGGCTTTAGTGCTAATTCAATTTATGTTCTTGTAATATAATTACTCTTCAAATAATTTAATGTCTATCTTTCTTTGTATCAAATTCCAGCATATTCAGAATCCTTTACTGTCAGTCAGTTTAACAACACTTAACTGTAAGTGTCTGATTTGGCTGATGCTCAATGGGATCTCCCTCACTCTCTAAGCCTGCCTCTTCCTCATCTTTAATGGGTTAATAAGTAATTGACATTTAATTTCATATTAGAATACAGCATAAATCTATATACTATGCTAATATACAACTCACTTAGAGCCTAAGCCTACAATGTGTTAGTCTCAACTAAGATAAGTGATTATAATGGGAAATATACTTACAAGAATTAAAAAGACAAACTATCTGCTAACTGTTCTATATGATGATTTACCTGCTGGCTTGCTGGAGCTTTGAATCTATGTTTGCAGAGTTGAACTGTCTTTAGCAGCCTCCCTTTGCTCTTTCTCTCTCTGTCTCTGTCTTCTTTTTTGTGAAGGCATTGTCTTGTTTTGTGTGTGTTTTTGTCTACAAAGTGTGCCAACAACAGACATTTTAGTTATTTGTATTAGATCTGATCGAGAGTACAATAATTTGATTAGACAAGCAGCTAACGTTAATTCTAAGAACGTGGATTTGTTGTACAAGTTGTTAGCACTAGTAGAAGACCAAGAGCAAAACATTTTCGACATAAATAAAAACAAAACAAAAAAAACAAGTGACTAATTTCGCACATTCAACCACTGTCTTCTCACATACACAGCCTACCTGTTAATGCGACAGCTTTCGTGAACTGTCGTGTTCACTCATAGTTTCAAAAGAGCGCCGCAGAGACACACACAATGAGTGATGCTGCAGAGTGCGGAGCGAGCGGGAAAACCTAGAGCGGATTAGCGGAATCAGTGGAATGCTTTGAGCGGAGCGGTGGGGGTGGGGAAGAGGGGCACCTCAATCGATGAGGGCAGAGGGGCAGTGGCTCTGGCCACCGGGCCACCCCCCTGTGCACGGCCCTGAGTTCCAGCGTATATAGACCACAACTAAATGAGGTACATGTAAAAAGGAAGAATTTAAAAGCATGATATATCCACTTTGAAGATTTACATTAATTTGTTCACTCGACCGCTGTTTATATTTTTTTTATTTAAAATTCAATTTAAGTTTTAAATTCAGATTTCAAACATTATTATATACATTTTTGTATTACAACTAATAAATGTTTATTTTGATAAAGGTAAAGGTGTGGTAAAAATATGGCTTCTAACTATCTTGAGTAACTACAAATGTCATCCCAAAACCTTCAGAAATAAGAGGAATCATTGTCACATCATGTAACATCTTATGTTGTACAGAATAAAAGTTTAGAACAACATATTTTCTTGATTAAAAACCACAGTAACCCAAATTAATAATTATTGATGGTATGATTACATTATAACTACATTTAGAAAGGTTGGCTTCTAAATATAGCCATAATCAAGACCTTGATTGAAACTTTTCATGGTTTGCTGATATGCAAATAAAACTATTTACTTTTAATTTCACAAATCTGTTTTATTACTTTGCTGTTCTCTTTGCCAACAATGTTTATTGTGCTCTTAGCTTCATCAGCTCAGCTTTCTTCTGGTGAACAGGGTTGTTTATTCACAGCCCAAAGAGAACTAGGAGATTTTCATTTTTATCTAATGTACCGGATTGTTTGTCTGCAAATTGCTCTATCATTGTTTGTCTGCGTTGCTTTCTCCTGAGCTTCCCGTTGTGCATTTAATTTTTCCCGTGGGATCTGCAACCAGTCCCAACATCTTGATTGATGCGTTCATTTCCAAGTATGGACTCATCCCTAAAGTGGTACTTGCTCTTTTTTTATTTCACTGTGCCCTCAGAAGCAAATAAAATGCTAGTGTATCAGAAAATTATTATTATAAACTGATTGAAGCAATGGCTCTAATCTAGATAAAACATTTTTTACTTTGAATCCATGAGAATTATGAGTTTCAAATCAAGTAGATGCAGGTCTGATTATTACCTTCGAGGACAGTTATTAAAGAAGCAGTGGTGTCTGGTGAAGGAAGATCATTTGATTATCATCATCTATCCAAACACCCTTTCTGACTACTGCCAAAATCCTTTCCAGTCTGTATCTTTGCAATTCTGAGTGGTAGCAAGCGAAAAATGTTTATGACTTCTGGCATAATTCCCCTAATGTGAACAGCATTTACAGTTCAGTCAGCCTCACAGTGTATTCAACATTTTGGACAGCTTCATTGCCTTACATACTGTATATATCACTGACCTGAGCTGGGGGCATTTACTATAAACACCAAGGACTCTGGGTAACTTCTGTCTTCCATCACATTTTGACCGGCATTAAGCAGCAAAGACTGCTCTAACAAGTCAATGTAATACTGTAAACTATTCCCTCCTTTTTAAGATATTTGTTTTTCATCCCACTGTCAACCAGTAGTTAAACAACCTGATCCTATTATATATGTGATGAACTGACTCCACATGCAACAACAAATCTGGTATGAAAAATCATGTTTTTGTCTTGTTTTGTTTGGGGGTTTTTGTGCCCAGACTGATGTTCAGATGATCATAAATTCGCTCCATCCATTTTCTTAACCGCTTAATCCTTAATGGGTCACGGGGGGGCTGGTGCCTATCTCTAGCTGTCAACGGGCGAGATGCGGGGTACCAGATGATCATAGATTCCTAATTTAAATTTTTCCTGCCCGGTTGAGCTTTTGGCCTCTATCTGTACCGGAACGATGCCATACAGATTACTGGTTGGATATGATTTGAAGGAGTAATTGTGGCAAATAAATAAATTGATCACGAAAACTTAAAAAATGTAATCAAAGTTAAGCATGTCAATAATTTCACTAGATGGAAACCTGGCTTAAAAAGAGAATGGTTTGCATGTGGGAGATCGGGATAGCAGGGACAATCTATTCTCTATAATATAAGAGATTGTTGTGGATGAAAATACCCATAGTTATGCATTTTTTTTTCAAACATTCAAACCAGCCCACAAGTATGTTCCGTTAATAGTCCCGCATTCTGGTTCCCTTTAAGCCACTATTTTTTTTAGCAAGAAAACTTACTGGTGTGCTTTCTAACATGACCAGTAAGTGTACAGTATATCACTGTATTAATTTATGCAGTACTAATCAAAGGAACTGTTTTGAATGCAAAACTTGAGTGTTGTTATCTTCCAAATGTTGGGGATTCATATTTTGTATGCCAATAATATTTTCTTCTTGTTGTATAGGCTTTGAGTGCAGTACATCAACACATCTGGCATATGATACCGCCCAGGATGCTAAAGGTCACACACAGAGTTGGCAGAATTCTAATGAAAAATGAAAAAGATAGAAGTGGAAACTATAGGGATATATCGTGAGTGACATCATAGTATTTACCTAACATTTCGCCATTATGTCATATTGTAGCTCTAATGCCAATATCAGTATCTGTCAACCTTTATCTCAGCAATTACTGATAATACAGTTTTATTCATGTGAATGCAGAACATCTATACTGGAGCCTAGTAGCACTACGCAGACTGGTCTGAGCTGCATTTAGTTTTGATTCAATGTTAGACTTTGATGTCCAAAGAAAACATAAATTATTCCCTTATACTTGAACTGGACCCCAGCTTCCAAGATCATAATTCGTTTTTTTGTTTTGTTTACAACACCTTTCAGCAGTGTCCACAGTCTACCAACGTATATATTGTTAATTATTTGCTGGGTGGCTTGGTAAGTGGGGGGTCTTAAGTGCCTTCCCAGTGTTGGGTCACACACAGCCATTGGGTGGCACTAATCTGCTCTCTTCCACCGAAAGGAGGGTGCAGCAAAATCTATAAATAGACCTGCTCCACCAGCTGCTCTTATTTCGTCACGGCGGGCATCGGCCCGCTCACTACAGGGAAGACCAAAGCAGCCACCTCTCCCTTGTTGGCGATGGGAAGGCCCGAGTTTCTGGGAGAAACTCGCTTCAAGGAACTCAAAGACCACCAAGTGAATCTTAAACATTGATAAACAAAGACAATGTTTCATCCTCAAAGCCCAACAAAAAATTCTCTGATTTTCAGAGCGCCAACTGCTGAGAAAACGGGAGCTGAGACCCACAGGCAGTCTGGCCTGAGCCAGCCAAAAGCCACAGTCGTCAGAACAGGAAGTGAATGACCGAGCTGGAGAGCTCCAGAAAAGGTACTGTCCCGAGGTGAACGCCGGGGCTGTTCTCATCGCAGCCAGCCAGAGGGAGCCGGTGACCAAAGCCAGGAGTTCCCAGCGCTGCCAGGCCGCTAACCTTTGTTAGCCCGCTGGCTAACACCCTTTGGAGACACCTTTCACAACTATGGAAACTTGTTGAGCTTTAAACTTTCATAAATTCTATTTAGGCAGAGGAAAATTAGTTTATGATCACTAATTTTGAAGGTTTGTGATTTACTGTTGTTAACTTGTATAACTTTTCAACTGCAATCTTTGGGTAAACCAGGCCTCGGCCTGAAGTTTAAACCAGTGTTTTAAAAGGAGCAGGGGGCTGGATTTTTAAAATAAATTATATTCATGTGCAGTTTTGTAACTATATTGGGTAATGAAGTGTTTTAAACCAAGTAAAATGAGCCCACCGATGTGTAATCCTATCATCTTGAACCGCCTGTGTGCTGCAAAATAGTCTGCGATTCGGTGGCCGAATTTCCCGCGCTTTCACACGGATGTGACGTTAATCTACAATTCTTCCAAGTTCTCGATTTAACAGAAAGAAGAAAGAGCCAACTCTGCTCTCTGGCCTGATGCATCTTCTTCCCTCCCCGTCACTCCCCGTCGGTGATGGTTGCTCCTGCCCGCTGGTTGATGATGACTCTCGATGCATGGGGCTGGGGGTCCCGGTTGCGGCCCGGCTCGGTCCTGGTGCATGTCGGGCGGGTCCTGGGTGGTCCGGTGTGTCGGGCGGCCGCTGTTTCGGGCTGATGTCCTCCTTGGATTGACTGGGGCACCTCTTATGGGGGTGCCGGGGTTGTAGAATAGGTTGGTGCCGTCCGGTGGATCGGTGGGGACCGTGCCTGGCGCCCAGTCCTCCTGCCGGTTCCAGGACTTCAGCTGGCTGGTCTGTTCGCCTGGTGGGGCTGTCCGGCATTGGCTGGGCCCCTGATCTTGGCGCCCCACGTGGGGCGGGATCTGGACCCTGGAGCTGGAAGATCTGGATGTCCAGGTGCCGGCTGGGCGCGGCCTGGGGAGGGCGTACATCCCCTGTGGCTCTTGCTGTGGCTCCCTGGCGTGTGGATGTGTGGAGGCGGGCCGGGTTGTTGGCGGTGGGTACTGGTCCGGGGTGGCGGCGGCGTGTGTTGTCCGTCGGTTGGCTGCGGGTCCTCCTTGCCTGCGGCGGCGGCGGGGGGCCCTTGTCGGCTGGTCCCTGGTTGGGGCCCCGCTGGGGGGCGGGGTGCCCCTGGTCCCCGTGGCCTCCGGTTCCTGGTCCGGGCCCGCCCTGGCGTAGCCGGTTACCGGCGGAGCCCGTGGGCTCGTCACTGCGATCTCTCGGGCCCCAGCATCGCGGCTGGTGGGTGTTCCCCTGGGACTTCCATCTGTTCCTCTCTTGGTGGGTGATCGACCCTGCGCTGATCCGCCTGTGGCCTCTGTACTCTGTGGGACCCTGGATGCATACATCTCTTGCCTCCTCCATGTCTGTGCCGATTCCTGTAGGACGGATTGACGGTTCCTTACACCAGCTATCAATCACTTGCATGGGGAAACCTTATTCAGACCTGCATGCTCGCACACACATAGGTGTGGGGACATAGGTGAGGACGGACATATCTTAAGCTGAGGTTATCATCATTAGTTAGTTGTTCACAGGAGCTTACCAGAAACATTTGTATTATGTTCATTAATCAATGCTTGTGTGTAGTGAATGTATAATTCTTTGTTTATTCTACCAGATCCGAACTATTGGTTTGGTTCTGTACAGTTTGTTGTTTTTGTTTTGTATTACTGTTTCTCTGCCGTCCGGCAGAGGTGGAGGACTGGGATGTTTTCTTGTGTTCTTTATTTGCCTCCCTGTCTTGTGTCGTCGGTTCGCCCCTCTGTTGGTCCGGTTTCTTTTCTTCACCTTCTTCCTTTCTCCCTTCTTGTCTCAGTTTAATGTCCATGACGTCAGGAAATTGAACCCACAGTAATCACTAATAAAGATTTTTCATACATATACATCAAGTGGCGTACTACAGCGAAGCTGTAATACTCTGCTTGGGAAAGTAAAACTGTTGGGCTTGTACTTGGTACTCAGACACCAATTCTGAGTAGCATACTGCTAGACAGGACACGTTAAAAAAAAAAAAAAAAAAAAAAAAAAAAAAAGAAAGAAGAAAGAGAATGTAACCGGACTTCAGACGAGTAAGTAAATTAAACACTATTACTTACTTCGCTAGATATGTTGCTTGTTGTCATACAGCTGGCGATGTACGCAATGTGCGGTGGCCTGAAAGTATGCAACGTCCCTGATTTTTTTACGTTTTGTGCACGCTCCCGCAGATGCTGCAGTTACTTGTAACGCCAGCCGTGACACTCCCAAAAATGAGTCATTTTGCGTAAATCCTGCAATTTGAGATACTCAATCAAACAGGAGTTTTCCTTTGTTCGTTTAACTTCTAATAAATGTATCTGAGCCACTTCAAACGCCCCATGTGCGTTACAAGGAACTATAGCTAAACAAGCCCACGTGTTTGGTTTAGGCCTGCATTTCATAAACTAAGATCACTATTAACAGTTCAAACAGAACTTGGTTTAATATAGGTTGTTTAACAACAGAATATAATATTTTTAGTTGTGTTTGAACTTGCCTGATTTTATCAAAATACTGGAATGGGATTGTTTACTGCGGTGATCAAACCATGAATAAAGTAATCCTCCAAAGGTTTATTACTTTCACCCAGATAATTTTAAACATAACATATCTTAATTCAAAGAATGTTTTCTGTTTTTTTACATTGCTTATTGGTTTAGAGGTAAACCAGTGGTGCTAAATTAGTTAAACTAAATACAAGTAGGGAACGAATTTAGCTTTCATTTAAGCATCTGCAAATCAAGCCCTGGATTTGATTTACATCCAGATTCATCCGAAGCATATAATAATTCATGATTTCTATTTTTATTGCATTTTTATGCATTTGTTTTTTTGTTTTTTTTTGTTTCATTTACTTTGATCAGTAGTGTGCTAGTTACTAGCTTGAGTGATTAAATGTTCGTGTTTTTCTTCTTTTGTAAATAAACTTTTGTATTTTGGAAAGTCACTGGTGTCATTTTTGTTCCGCACACATGGCAAGGTTTCATGGTCAATGTACGGTAAATACTATCAATAATCTCATTGAAGGCCGTAATCAGTCATTTAACTATAATAGCCAAATATTTGCATTTTCCCTTAATTCCACAACACCAGAGATTCACAAATTATATCCTCAAATTAGGTTACTGTGTCACATTTCTAGAGCATTGTAGCAAATTCCTTCTTGTTTCTGGTCTTTGCAGACCCAGCTTCCTGTTAGACATCCCAGTGGGAGCCTAAATGCCTAGTTTACCAACTGGCATAATTCTGAACAGTTTTGGATGATAGCCCAATTATTCATGCTAAGCTTTTTGTTTCTTGAGAGTCACTAAGTAAATTCTCCAATCACTTTCCATTTTTATTAGCTCTCTACTGATAGAGACTGATGGTCCAAGTGGCCAGAATCCAAGATCTCTTGTCTTATTAGCATGTACATATAGATGATGTTCTCGTCCCTCCTACAGTTTGACCTTTCCCACGTGCATACAGCACACAGAGCAGAGAGCGGGTTTAGCTTTTGCAGCAGGAAATTTGCATTATATACTTGTTTATTTTTGTCACACAGAAACATTGAGATCAAAGATCCATCTGGCTGGCTTTTGATGTCAAACCTGCTTCAGAAAGTTTCCCCATTCAAACTTTTATAAAAGGAAATCACTGTTTATTATTTTCCAAGCAAAAGGCTTGTCTTCTTGAAATGCAGGGGACATGATGTGGATTTTATGTTGTGTCATGCAGGCTGTGTCCTGAAAAGTCACGACTTGCTTACTCTGACCTTTTCATGTTGATCTGCTGCAATCGGTCTTCATTCAACAAAGAGCTGCAGTTGTTACTGTCAACAGTGGTAATTTTTACTATTAGAAATTAGCCCAAATAATTTCACTGAAGCATCATAAACTATGTAACCTACATATTACATTAGCTTTTTGCTAAAATTAATAAATTCAAGTAAGATCTTTATAATTACATTGGCTTAACGTAGCCTAATCCAAGACACTTCAAATGTATAATGTAATCAGTTTAGAAACTGTGCATACACACTTGCTGGATCTAAAACATGATCCCCCAATCCAGCACATCCAACAAAAAATCTAAACTTTATCCTCAGAACTATAACGTTCTTGTTTTAAAAAAAATTATATTATATTTCCGATGATACTGAGTTTTGAAAATGTGTTAGTTATTTGATAGGAAGAATAAGTATATTCACAGAGAGGGACATTTTATCAGGGGGGCAGCACGAGCACTAAAAAATAAAAAATATTTTCTCTTTCTCTCCATTTCTTTCAAATGTAATTCTTAGATTGGTTGGTCCAGAACAGGATTTTCTGCATGGAAAGGAAAGACTTTAAAATTGTTCTTTAGAGTTATGAAGCCTTCTAATTCTGACAGCACAAAACGGAGAACTTCAGCCCTCTTCTTCAAAATTATGTCACATCTTCAACCACTTGATGTCAATTTTACCTCACTACAATTTCTAGGTAAACAAGCAATATTTATATTGAATATTAAATAATTGTACTGATGGTATTTATATTACGATTTATATTACGATTTTATTTATCAGAAAAAAAAGTCTATCTTTTTTGTTTTTCATCAGTCACTGATCAGGGTTGTTTAAACTTAAAAATCCTAATAAAAGATATATGTCTCAGTGCAGCTCTGTTTCTGAAATGTCCAATATTATTTAATTGCAATAAAATTTTAGATATAGCCTGGGTTCCAGCCGAAGTCCCACCAACAACATGGTCTGGAAGTTTCGTCTGGCATTGCTTCGTTGAGGAGCAATTATGCCCGAACAAGATCTGTTCGGAACAATCAAATCGGGCTTACGATGATCGACAGGTGACCAACAGTAACGTAATAAACCATGTCACCAAAGATCACCTGGGTGGAATTTGTTAACAACAACGATGGCTGCCGCTGGAGAGCTGAGATGTGTAGATTCTGCCATGCAGTCTTTTCTAGAAGATATCGACAGTGCATTCATTTTAAAAGAGGAATTGTAAGAGAGGAACAGACAACGTCCGTTGCTCTGCAGAGCAACGTCACACACTTCCGTTGGTCTATCCAATTGAGTGCAGAGGCATTTTTTTCTGGTTCGGTTAAAACATGCCCCATAATCACAGCCCAATAGAGCCGTGTCAGACTCACATTCTGATTAGAATTGAGTATGGCTACGTCAGGCTACTGTAGACACGGATGACAAATGATCTTGATTGTATTGTTTTACAACCATTATTGAATTGGAATGTTTTTAATTGACCCGAAAGCAGTCTATATAATTGGACTGGCTGTGTATTTCGATATATCAGCTGGATGTGTTTTGTAAAGAGCCTCGAGATTACATTGTTGTAAACCAGAGCTATGGAGATAAACTGAACTGATATTATGACATTTTGTTTAAAATTTGATTTTGATTTGAAAAACACAATTCCAACAGCAATAATATTTTTTTAAACACTGAAGTGAAAACAATGCATGGTCAGGATAATGACTGAATTAGACTTAAAATTAAGTTGATTAAGTTCCTGACCCCATTTGGATTTACAGAAAGTTATTCAGAAAAAAAAATGGATTAGTAAATTTTGACTATATTTATAAAACAATTATATAATTTTTGTTCATTTAAAATGTTTGTATCCTGTATATTGTTTTTCAGCAAGATGTGAGAAGATGAAGATAACAAATGTAGCCTGGAGCTAATAGCCTCAAGCAAAGAAGAGGAGTATGCCTCTGAAGTCCACAGACATTCAACTTTATGATTTGAACTTGTTGGAAAAACAAATAAATATTACATATAAAAGTAAACATATCACCATGAACTTGTCAGTAGGACATTGAAATGCTGAACTTACACAGGAAATGTCAGTTTTATTGAGTTCTGAATTAAGTATTGAGCAAAAACCTCCAGCAAGACATTCTCATTAAAGCACTTTTCATTCCCATCCATCCATCCATCCATCCATCTTCCTCCGCTTATCCGGGGTCGGGTCGCGGGGGCAGTAGCCTAAGCAAGGAGACCCAGACTTGCCTCTCCCCGGCCACTTGGGCCAGCTCCTCGGGAGGAATCCCGAGGCGTTCCCAGGCCAGCTGGGAGACATAATCTCTCCAACGGGTCCTGGGTCTTCCCCTGGGTCTCCTCCCGGTGGGACATGCCCGGAACACCTCACCAGGGAGGCGTCCAGGAGGCATCCTGACTAGATGCCCGAGCCACCTCAACTGGCTCCTCTCGATGTGGAGGAGCAGCGGCTCTACTCTGAGCTCCCTCCGGATGACCGAGCTTCTCACCCTATCTCTAAGGGAGAGCCCAGCCACCCTACGGAGGAAACTCATTCAGCCGCCTGTATCCGTGATCTCGTTCTTTCGGTCACCACCCAGCGTTCGTGACCATAGATGAGGGTAGGAACGTAGATCGACCGGTAAATCGAGAGCTTCGCCTTTCGGCTCAGCTCTCTCTTCACCACGACAGACCGTACAGCGCCCGCATGACTGCAGACGCCCTACCAATCCGTCCATCGATCTCCCGCTCCATTTTCCCTCATTCGTGACAAGACCCCCAGATACCTAAACTCCTCCACTTGAGGAAGGACTCATCCCCAACCCGAAGAGAGCACCCTACCCTTTCCGATCAAGACCATGGTCTCGGATTTGGAGGTGCTGATCCTCATCCCAGCCGCTTCACACTCGGCTGCGAACCGCTCCAACGAGAGCTGTAGATCACGTTCAGACGAAGCCAACAAGACCACATCATCTGCGAAAAGCAGAGACCCGATCCTGAGGTCACCAAAACGGATCCCCTCAACACCTTGGCTGCACCTAGAAATCCTGTCCATAAACGTTATGAACAGGATCGGTGATAAAGGGCAACCTTGGCGGAGTCCAACTCTCACTGGAAACGAGTCCGACTTACTGCCGGCAATGCGAACCAGACTCTGACACCGGTCATATAGGGACCTAACAGCCCGTATCAGAGGGCCTGGTACCCCATACTCCCGGAGTACCCCCCACAGGACACCCCGAGGGACACGGTCGAACGCCTTCTCCAAGTCCACAAAGCACATGTAGACTGGTTGGGCGAACTCCCACGCACCCTCCAGGACCCTGCCGAGGGTGTAGAGCTGGTCCAGTGTTCCACGGCCAGGACGAAAACCGCATTGTTCCTCCTGGATCCGAGGTTCGACTATCCGTCGTACCCTCCTCTCCAGAACCCCTGAATAGACCTTACCAGGGAGGCTCAGAAGTGTGATCCCCCTGTAGTTGGAACACACTCTGTGGTCCCCCTTTTTAAAGAGGGGGACCACCACCCCGGTCTGCCAATCCAAGGGAACTGCCCCCGATGTCCACGCAATATTGCAGAGCCGCGTCAACCAACACAGCCCTACAACATCCAGAGCCTTGAGGAACTCCGGCCGAATCTCATCCACCCCCGGAGCCTTACCACCGAGGAGCTTTTTAACAACCTCGGCGACTTCAGCCCCAGAGATTGGAGAGTCCGTCCCAGAGTCCCCAGACTCTGCTTCCAAACAGGAAGGCGTGTCGGTGGGATTGAGGAGGTCTTCGAAGTATTCCATCCACCGACCCAAAACGTCCCGCGTTGAGGTCAGCAGCACACCGCCCCCACTGTAAACAGTGTTGGCGGCAGACCGCTTCCCCCCCCTGAGACGCCGGATGGTGGACCAGAATCGCTTCGAAGCCATACGGAAGTCGTTCTCCATGGTCTCTCCAAACTCCTCCCACGCCCGAGTTTTTGCCTCAGCGACCATCCGAGCCGCACTCCGCTTGGCCTGCCGGTACCTATCAGCTGCTTCCGGAGTCCCACAGGCCAAGAAGGCCCGATAGGACTCCTTCTTCAGCTTGACAGCATCCCTCACCGCCGGTGTCCACCAGCGGGTTCGAGGGTTGCCGCCACGACAGGCACCAACTACCTTGCGGCCACAACTACGGTCAGCCGCTTCGACAATGGAGGCACGGAACATGGCCCATTCGGACTCAATGTCCCCCGCCTCCCCCGGGACGTGTTTGAAGTCCTGTCGGAGGTGAGAGTTGAAACCCCTTCTGACAGGAGACTCCGCCAGACGTTCCCAGCAGACCCTCACAACACGTTTGGGCCTACCAGGTCTGTCCGGCGTCTTCCCCCACCACCGGAGCCAACTCACCACCAGGTAGTGGTCGGTGGATAGCTCCGCCCCTCTCTTCACCCGAGTGTCCAAAACATGCGGCCGCAGGTCAGATGAAACGACAACCAGGTCGATCATCGAGCCGCGGCCTAGGGTGTCCTGGTGCCAAGTGCACACATGAACACCCTTATGCTTGAACATGGTGTTCGTTATGGACAATCCATGACGAGCACAGAAGTCCAACAACAAAACACCGCTCGGGTTCAGATCGGGGGGGCCATACCGCCCAACCACGCCTCTCCAGGTCTCACTGTCATTGCCAACGTGAGCGTTGAAGTCTCCCAGGAGACCTTTCACTGAAAGGTGTTATACAAATAAAATCCCCTTGCGTTCTGAAAATAGTTGGTGTAGTACTTTCACTTTTAATGATTAAACTCATACACTGTAATGCTGGACTGTTGGGCTGAAGGTGGCAGTATTTGCAGTAGCATTGGTATAAATACAGAATACAGAATTTTGTCACATCATGTCAGAAAAACTCAACTGAGAGTTACAAGATGATTTACTGAGGATTCACTGAAATTGTCAAACAGTTGGAAAACAATGTGAGGTATTGATATATCAAAAAAGATTTTATTTTGATTAGAGAGACTTGCATAATCTACCAATTCAAAATGTTTTATTTAAGTTTAATAGACTGGACTTGATAGAAGAGTTGCATGATCACTTACCCAGACCTAAGCAGCTACCCAATCCGCAATCCACTACCTACACTATCCACAAGGGAAATTCAAAAGTCATATCTCTAAGAGAGTACAACAAGCAAAGGACTCCAACAACAATTTTTCTCAATAGTCCTTTGCCTCTAAAGTAAGTAGAGTGTGTGGACGTATTCTCAACCAAGGCTTAGCCCAGTTGAGGCACAGAAAGAAAGATTATTGTAGAATTAATTATGAAATGTGAACTCAAAATGAAGAGTGCGTAACTTACTCTAATTACTCTGTTTAAAATACAAAACTTTACAATTGGTCAGAACAGTTTCTCCATCAAACAAAAAAAGTCACATGGAAGAAACCAGCTAACCCTAGCCATGTCACTTCCACATTATTAACTGTGGACATGTGACTGGGTGTAATTGGACTAAACAATTGCCGCAGATCCATGAATTAACGACCAGGTTGCCAATTTTCCTTTCAAATAACCTTCATCCTTGAATGGCCTTGCTGTTGAAATGTGCTATATTCTGTAAACAAAATTGCTTTGCCTTAATCAATTTCATTTCTTTGTTTAGTGTTGTTGCTTAGGGAAAAATTAGGAAGTAGATTAGCTTTTTTCCTCTGACGATTTATGTAGTTAAATCTGGTACATTACTCTTTTGAGAAATCTTTTAAGAATTAACTGGGATTTCTGTATTTTATCCTTTTAAATCTGGAGCCATGTAACAGCAATAAAGCAACAGAAAATACTATTTTGTCTCTCGCTCTTCTACAGGAAAACATAATTCACGGACATGACATCAGCTTCATGGTTTTCTACAGCTTAAGCACAGAAAGATACTTCTTACAGTTATATTGGCTGCTAAGTACTTAGCAAATAATGATACCATTCCTGGATAACATGAATGGTACCTCAGGGGCTGACTTGTTTCTCAAGCTATGGTGGATATACCAGTTGGGGCACTAGGAAAGCCAATAGTTAAATTGAGCAGAAATCTCGCAAGGTAGATACTAATAAAATAGGTAAATGCAAACAAATTAAATGTGATGAAGAGCTAATAACCACCAAGAGTCAAAAATTTAAGTGGTTCAAAATTCTTTTTTTTGCTTCATGATTCCACTTTTAAGAGAAAAGAAAAATTCCAGAACTCTCAGCGTAGACAGAAGCTTGGAACCCATCATAAGCAAGCATAACAAAGTTACAGTTTAAAGTTTGAAAGTTTTGCTACTTAAATGCTGACAGATCAACAAGATTAACTACTATTAGTAATGAAAGTTATTATAATAATGTAAAAACCACACTTTCAAATGGTACAGTGAAATGTTTTTTTAAAACAGGTTGTACAGAAAGGCCTTTCAATGATTTAATTGGATAAAATTCTCGGAAGTGCAAATTTATTTATTTATTTATCCAGCTATCGCTTAATAACTGCATATGCAAGGCAGCCATGTTGGATTCTGAGTTCTGCTTGGGTAAGAAAGCCACTAACTTTCTCACTTGGAATTCTGACCTGAAGTTCTGTTTTCCTGTTTTTTTCTACTTTTCTTGTTTTTTTTTTACTCTGTAGTAATTTTATTTCTGGCTTTACAGTATTTGTCTTTTTTTTTTGTTTTAATAATGTGATGGAAAAAAGAAAGTCAAAGCCCTGTTGAGGTACTATTTTAAAATTGCTCTTCAGATTGTGGTACATTAAAAGCTTTGTATTTACTGAAATGCAACTTGCTCTTTAAAAGTTTAAAGGTACATGGGGCAGGATTTCTAAAAAACCCAAAACCATTTTTTATGTTATTGGGTGATGAAGTGCCATAAACCAAAAAGAATGAGCCCACCCACATATGTTCCATTTTCTTGAACAGGCTGTATGCAGCAAAATGTGCTGCAGTTCAGGCCTTAATTTCCTGCGTTATCCTACAGTTGTGACGTCAATCGACACTGCTTGTGGCTTGCGCGTTCTCTGCATCTTCAAAACAGGAAGAAGACATATGGCTGATTCAGCTGTTGGAATGGATTCTCCTGCCACCAACAAACAACCGAGCACCACTCAAAGCCCACTAAAAGTGGCACTAAGAAGGGCTTTTATCAGCGGAATCTCATGAGTCAAAGCAAAATCTGATAAAAGTCAGACAAGCACCCGGATGTATATCGGATACGCCATGAACGAATGGAGGCTGCTTTAACAAAAACTGGGTATGAAAACAGATGCTGACATGACTCATTTTCTAGTTACCAGGTAAGACACATAATAGGTCTAATGATATATAGAGCTAATAATATGACCTCAGGGATGAGTTGAGAAACCTAAAGGTGCAGTAGCATTAGCTATAACCACGCAACAGCTACTGTATATGGCTGAGTGTTTAGAAACCAGATATTTTGCAAACCGAGTACCGGGTTCATTAAAATTATGTTGTATTGACTCTGCAGCCCAACCTGTAAGCAGGGTTGGGCTGCTTACTTTAGCTGCTAATTGTTTGCGTTTTTGTAGTAACAAAGCTGCCTATGCTGCATCTGATTCGGTTCACCATTGGAATGTTGGTTTTCATAATACCAGTATATGCACGGTGGTCTGGCAGTATGTCACTGTGTTTCTTTGTTTTATTTTTATTTTTGAAGAGTTTGTGCACACGCCCGTACCATTGGCTGCAGTTAGTCGCAAAGTCGGCCCCGTCGCTCGTGGTTTTTGTTTTTTCACCTGCCCCATGCTCCTTTAAGAACCATTGAATAAAACTATCCCTCTAACTTACCTTACACAAAGGCAGCTGTTTCCATTTATTAACGGAAACGATTAAAAAAAACCACAAAACTGTTTGCTTGTCAAAAAATACATAGCCAAATATCTTTAAAAAATATTCACTTCAGAGTTCTATACCTCATTAAGAATGTCTCCGAAATTAAAGTTCTAAAATATACAGAACAGTACATCATCAGTTTTTCGGTTTTTTTTATCTGAGGTATAATTGAGTGAAACTAAATTTATGGAAATAAAATTATGGCTCAAAATCTGAAAAGTGACATGAATTCTTGGAGTAATTTTTAAAAATATTCCTTTTTGTAAATCTTCTGAACAAAAGCAGCCTTAGTAGTGTGGTTGAAATAAACACTGCTTACTCAAAATAAAACCAGACGAACAGACAATTGGAACACATAAAACAAGTGAATGAACTATTTGTCAGCTAAAATTACACTTGATAATAGTTAAAGTATCAAGTAACGTGATTAAGTTTTAGAAGAAATTAAGATACAGTTTTCGTTAATATTTTTAAGGTATGCAACATAATCCTTATTTTTTCATCCATAAAATTATGATAAAGCCTTGTACTATGTTCAGTGGAACTAAACGGCAGCTGTGGTACCAGTGGTTCTGTCAGCATTTGAAAATATCACATCCCTCAACATTAGCCTGCTGCATCTTTGATCGCATAAATGACAGATCTACAACAGTCACCTTCTTTTCATAATCCAATGCTTATATTGCCTGTCACTTTGCTCCTGTCATATCTGAAATTCCCTTTTGGACTATTCTATTCTATTCTCTTCTATTCTATTCTAAACAAATTAGCTTGGTCTCCTGCCTTCTGAGTCTAGTCCAGTCTTGGTTTGGATTCTGAAATAAAAACTGGAAGGTAGAGAAAACCAGCGATGATAGTCACTAAAGCATTGTGACTAAAGCATTGTGACATAATATGATCATCATTCACATCACTACCATAGTACATGCATTTTACTGTTCAGAATGCAATAGCTCTTTCTCGTTAAGTAGGAAAGGCAGGAAATTACAATAAACTGCCTGTACTGCCATCTCGTCCTGTCTGAATAAAGAGCTTACAATAACTCAACAAAGGAAGCGGTTTCAGAGCAAATTTATACTGATGTAACAATTAAGGTGAACACATTAAATATACCTCATATTAAACTGAATCATTTCTCAGTCTAACTGCAGCTCTACTGCACTGTAACGTTTAAAAGTTTTGCTTTCCATAGCTATTTATCGTTTGGGCTAATATATATTTTTATTTTCTTTTAAAGAGAGAGTAAAATACTTAAATGTATGTATGCATTTAAAAACTATTGAAAAGTTACTTATATTACTAACTTTAGTTAATTTAGTATAGTTATTTTATTAACACAATAAAAAAGTGAAACCCATATTTAGTGGTGTGAATGAGTATTTTGTGTATCTTTAGTTTTTTTTTTCACACAAAAAATGTTTTAGCTCATTTAACTAAACACAAAAAGAAGTTAAGGTGATTTCATTAACTGAAGACAAAACACATGTAAAAGAATGTCTTTTACATCACTGTCAGGACAATTTTGCCGTACTTGGCAGAATTGTCAATGTCAATTATGTTTATATCGCATATTTTAAAACAAATGTGTATAGCTAAGGTAAACAAAATAAAATTAGTGAAGGAGTTTCCGATCAATATAAATTAATTCATAAAAAGAGATAAAAAGGGAAATTAAAACTAACCAAACAAAGCTAATGCTCTAACAAGATTGTTTTAATGTGCTCCTACTGGTGGGTTTTCAAATATGAATAACTAGGTTGGATTACAGCATCCCAATCACACTTAAGCTCTGAGTTTTAAACATTTATTTATTTATTTATTTATTTTTACTTTTCAGAGTTGGAGTTGCTGGTATGTTTTGGGTGTTATACTTATTGAATAAACCCAAGCAAGCTTTTGAGCTTATGGTCATAAAAACTCCCTCAAGATTTTCTGCTTGAGAGCAGACTTTATGGTTCTATCGATTACAGCATGTCATCCAGGTCCTGAAGCAGCAATGCTGTGCCCAAACACCTGTCATTTCCACGTTTGACTGCTGCTATAAAGTTATTTTTCTGTTACGCTGAGTTAGTTTTAACTTGTCAGACGCCCACTTTGATTTAACCACTCCACAGAATATTTTACCCAAAGATCTTAGGAATCATATAAAGATTTCCCTTAATGTTCCTTTTGGTCAGCATTAGCCTCAGTCTGGAAACTCTTACTTAGATACCTTATCATTCTGTATGAGTAGTTGGTGTGCTTTTGAGTTGATTTTGGTGGGCTAGCCAATTTTGGGAAGGCTCATGAGCTGGGGCGCCGTAAAGGGGGGATAAGCAGTGACGATTCTCGGCGCCCATGACTGAGAGAGGGGCCCACGGAAGCCCCTTATAAAATTGTGGTGCTAAAAAATATATTTGACAGTAAAAAAAAATATGAACTTGATTCTGATAGCAATTTCCTGGTGTCAAAAAATTTATTTGTTTTAGAAACACTAACGCCCCTCTCCCCCTCTTGATTACTGAGTGCCAGCACCGAAATCATATTCAGAACATCCTCTAAACACCAAAGAAGACACAGAAGACAAGTCAGAGAACAATTCCTTCCCTTCGCTGCTGTGGAAGATCTTTTTTGTCAAACTGTTGCTCAGTTTAGGTTAAAGTAGGATTAGCGTCTAAAACGTTACAAAAAAAGCGTCTAAGTGTTACAACTTTTCAGTTTTGTGTGTCAGCCGCTGTGAGATACAGGAGGATGTATGGATGCTGAACTAGCCACGTTGCCACTGGATTGGCAAGTAATAAATGCTTGCTCCTGGGTTATTTTGGCATGATGATGCAATACAGTGCCAGGGATATTGTTTGATAGTTTAACAACTGACACGCTTTCAGTTTGATGTTTTGTTCTTTTAACTGTACTTGTAAACTTGTTCAGAAGCGCTCCGTAGAGATTCCCACATCTGTTTCGGCTGTCGGCTCTGTCTTGCTGATAGCCAGCAGCCCCTACGTCGAGATGGAAAGAGTATAAAACCACTGTAGTTATGGTTGTTTATGCCTTTTGGTTCACTATATGGTTTCAGCACATTTTGTAGTGAGTTACCGCCGCATTAAAGTGCACATTATTCAGTTAAAGTGATGTTTTCGGACTTATATTAGTGCTAACTCATTAGCGGAGTAGCTCTGTAGATCTTCATGTCATGGTGATGTGATACAGTAACTTTGTTCAAATTTTTCCACGTTAGCTCAAGCACCCCCCTTTGTCAGTTGACCTTGCCTCTGTCAAAATGAGGTCTTGATCATTCTGAGCAGTCATATACAATTAAACATTAGAATGTCCAAGGCAGTCATTTCAACCCTTTTGAAATATGCATATTATATAACTTTGTCAAATTAATTAATGAAGCCTTGTTGGTCCCTGACTTTTCCTAAAACTATGTGAATTTTAATAAAACTATTTTGAATATTTATAATGTGAATAATAATATGATCATTTCTACAAAGGATTTTGCGCTGTTTCAATTTAGTTTGAAAACATTCTGGATCAGATAATATGAAAGTATTCTGTGAAGGGTGGTTGGCAGAAATGGATCATACTGTATTTGACAACATAGGGGATCGTGTAGTAACACAATTCCACATCATTATCAATAGATACACTGAAACCTCCCAAACAGCTCAAAGTAGTTTGTATAGTAGCTGGCAGAGGATTTCTATCAGAGTTTCTGGCTGCAAGGAGTTGCCTGCAACCAGGAGTTGAGTACAGATTTACTTTTTTATTACAGGTAAAATATCTTTAGTTTTAGTATCTTTCGTTATAATCATTCCCAAAGATTTTACCTCGTTTTAACTGGAATCCCTTATAAGTCAGTTTGCTCCATACCATGTATTGACATAAGCTCACATTTTTTAAATGTAAATAGAATCCCATTGCTTTAGAAAATATTCCAATTTTGTTATTATTACCAAAGGGAACTGGACTACTGTTTTAGAGATATAGCTAATAACTCAGCAGCTAAAATAAATAATTAGGGAGAAAAGGGACAGTTCTGCCAGATTCCACGATTGATAGTGAATCCTTTAGGTGTTCTTTGGGGGAGAGAAACCGAGCTATTAATATCCTCATACATTATATGTATCACTTTAATGAACTCTGTACAGAATCCAAAATATTCTGACGTTTTATATAATACATGTATGTTCAACAAATTCAAATGCTACGTAAAGATCCAAATATTAAAATGAAACCCTTATCTTCAATCAACGAATTATAATCTACTAAATCTAATCTAAATCTAATCTGATTGTATTATGTATAGACCTATTTTTTATAAATCCTGATTGTGTTTTACAATCTGTCCAATACCACTTTTCAAACAATTTGCAAAAATAAGAGAAAATAAAAGTAAAAATACCATAAAGTGCATGATTTTATGTAAATTAATAAGAAAAAAAAATCTCAGCCGTGTTGGGGGCCCTGCCAAGATTCTTGTCATGGGGCCCAAAATTCTTAGCAGCGCCCCAGCTCATGAGTATTCCATAATTTCTCCATTTGCCAAATAAAACCGATAAATATAGTTAAATGGTCAATTTATGAAAATACCTTTTCACAAAAGCTCTGGTTTGTTTGGATAGCTTTCCCCCCTTCGTGATTATAATTTTCATTTTAAAACTACATTTTGTATTTAGTGTGATTTTCTCTTTCAGATATTGTAATTTATTTGATTATATGAATCATTAAAGTGTGACAAAAAAGCAAAAGCAGAAGAAATCTGTAGCGGTGAAATACTTCTTCACAGCAATATGTCTGTGGGGAATTTTCCTATATTTCTCAGAAAAATATTTTTTTAAACTTTTGTTATAGGTTTTATGCAAAGAAAATGACATAACCATACATATCTAACAATCAGTAACAGTCTGGATAATAATATTTTATATTTCACTTTTAAGATTCAGCCAATTGCAATTACAGATGCTTTTTGTGTGTTACTCACCAAGAGTATCCATTTTATCCACTGCTTGTTGAACTTTGATCCTTCTAATCTGAGATCGTTGGTTATTCTCTCCAGCAATGATATTTCCTCAACTATGCCTGTTTACTTGCCACCAAAATTATCTTTGTCAAAAATGTATCCTCATTTTCCACTACATTTGTTATATTTCCCATATACAACTCTAGAAAAGTTATTGGAATTTTGTACCCATGGACTTTAGTGGTCATTGCTCCAACCTGTTCACAATATCTGATCATTTTACTTTACTTCTCCACATAGCCTCCAGCATTCTTGTTGAGCTGATGTGTAATTGCTTTTGATTTTCAGTGTAATGAAAAAATGTGTTAAGTACTACGAGCGAAATTCCCTCCGTGAAAATGAGTTTGTTGTGCTGTACGTGGCACATTTGCAACCATTCCTCGTCTGCTATTTTTTTTATTGCCAATTCTGTCCCCATTTCTTTTTCAGCTATAATGTGGATTCTTTTCTGATCTCCCCCAGTTATAAAATAATGAAATGGCTTTAACTCTTTTTTTTTTTTGTAAATATGAAATTCAGCACTCTCCTAAGGCCCTGTTGAAAAACCTACAGATGATTAAGTGATCACTGTAACACTCTATCCAGCCTTTGGATGATGGGGCTGGTTCAAAGAAAATAAATCTAGCTAGCCTAACACAACTACGCCTTTTTTAACACCACTTTATTTCTAATGTTTGGTTTGGAAAAAAAACCAACTTGAATATTCTGAGAACAAAACAGAATACGTACACTCACGCAATGAAATATTTAGTCTTGTGGGGATTGCTGTCAAAAATCATAAAAACATGACAGATCTTCAAGGCACTTTGCCCTCCTTACTTTTTTTATTATTGCCTTTTGCTTTGCATCCTTCATTTCTACTCTCTCTTCTACATTTTCACAATATGTTCCACCATTACCACAAAGCTTCTCAAACAACAGGATGCTCGGTTACGTCTGTCTATCCATTGTCTTTCAGCAAGAATACCAATGGCTAACAGCTCTGGGCAATCAATTCCTTTGAGGTAGATACACTGTGTGGTTGACATCACCCTCCCCGATTTTGTGTCCCACAATGCAAGCCGATCAATAGCAGCTGCCACCTCACCGCCTCCCCGAAACATTGGCATCACATTTACAGTCCTGAGATTTCAAAGCATTTCCAGCCTCACTGACTACAGTTTAAAACCAGTCTCATTAGGGAAAAAAAAGAAAAAAACTGTTATATCCTTCTTCAGAATGATTTCCACCCCCCTTTTTCAGTGAATGGTGTTGTTAAAGGGAACATGATCTGCTCTGTATTGAAGAAAATAACTTAACAGCCTTTTCAGAGAAAAGCAGCTTTGGAATTACCAACTTCCTTGGCAGATGTGCGAAATTGGCAGTGCGACAACAGTGAGGCAGCAAGCACTCAAATGGGGGCATTAAGATTCTGCCAATGCACTGCAAAATCTCCACTGATGTGCTGGGTTACTGAGGATGATGTTAAAACATGCAGCAGTGGAATGGAGTTCAATTGAGTTACAATAGCATGACATGATGTTACAAATTTTTTGGTGATCTTTGCCAAGTTCCTGCCAAGAGCAGTAAAGTGAGTAAAGGATTTTTTTTTCTTAACATATCCTTCAAAATAACTACTTAGCTGCTTAAATTATGCTTCAGGCTACTTGAAAATGGCTCAGTCAGTTGTGATGACTTTTTATGTCTTCTTGATGTTTTCATTCCTCATTCAGTGTTTGTCTGATGGGCTCTTTGGTTTCCTTAAATAAAAATAGTCTCTCCACACAAGGTGAATGTTACTGTAGCTTCTGCTTAAAAAAGACGGACTGAGTACAAAGAGAAACGTTGCAGAAATCTTATGCATCACATTGTCACAGCGCCAGAAAGCAAGTGGAACCATTATTTCTGCAGTCAGCTCCTCGGGTTATGTTTTTATTTCTACTTATTTTCATACAGCTTTTAATAAAGCCATCACATAAAAATAACTGTACGGTGACTTGCTAAAATATTCATACCCTTCTAACTTTTTCAACTCTGTCTTGTAGTAAAACATCCCAGTAAATAGGTTTATCTGATAGATCAAAAAAAGGTGTTCTGACTGCTTTAGAAATACAGATCTTGAAAGTGTAGTGTGGATTCGTATAAAAAAAAAAGGATTCCCATAGCATGATGCTGCCACCAACATGTTTCACCATTAGAGTAGTGTATTCAGGTTGAGATTCATTGTTATTTTTTCAGCTTTTCACATAGAGGCCTTTATAATTTCCCTCTGTTTTCTTTCCCTCAGCAATGGTCATGTTATGTGAATCATGGCTTAAAGAACAAGATTCCAGGTACAACAGGCTGCCTCCTGGGCATTTCCATTTGGAGATTTACCAGTCATATCCCACTAGTCAGACACCAAGGGGCTGACACAGACCTTGGTGGAGGGACTAAATGTGAAATTCGGTAAATTGGTTAAATATGCATTCCTATTAGGCTTGTTTGTCAGATTAAAAATAAAAAAAACCTTATTGGTATTAAACATAATTTTCATCAGGCCCGCATTTCTATATTATTTTGTCTTTGTTTGATGTTACATTCTAATCTTTAACATTGTGTCTTTTCATTCACTTCAAGCGGAACATCATCATTACCAAAAGAAAAAGTGGCATGAATACACCAGTCTGTGTGTAATTAATTTACATAATGTGTTTCACTTAGCGAATTAAGTTATTGAAATAAATTAACTTTTCAGTAAGTCTTTTGAAAACCCATGTTTTTAAAGAGTTTTGTTGTTTTATATTTTCATAATTACATTTTCACACATTACACAAAATAGCCCAGCCACTTACCATCCACCCCGCTATACCAGATCAGTTACAGAGGTATAAACGGTTGTCAGGTATCATACTTTTACAAGTCTTAGCACAGGTCTTTTAAATTCAATGTATGAAGACCCCTCCCAAGACATTCCTTATCCCCCTCCTGTGTGACAGGACCTCCACACTGTCACAACTCTCCCCCTCTTATCAAAAGCACGTCCTTGTGCTCCCGCGCAGGGTGCCACCAATTTCGAATCCATGGACTTATTACCAGTATAACATGCATCCTGCCAGCAGGCTGAGATAGGCTACCTTGCCACAGTAGCCTATCTCCATGTTGAAAAGTATCTCTGATGTAAATCGAGGAGGGGACACATATCGACATAACACTCTACTGCGGTCTCTCTAAGGCATTTTTCGAGTTTGACGCTGTACCCATTGTTTTTTTCTTTCTGAAGTTGATGTAGCCCTGGGTAGCTGGGGAATGGCTAACTATTTAGCAGAAGTTTGCTGTGACTTCTCTATGACCGCTCTCGGCCATTACGGTGACTGTAAACAGGAAGACACGGAGCGGCCTGTCTGCGCGGCCTCATCGCCACAGGTTTGTGCAATGCCCATTCACGTTGATTGACAGTCGACACGGCAGAAACTTGAATTCTATTGGATTTAAAAAATTTGCCAGTCAGTCTGCATTGCATAGGGGTCTACAGGAGGGACTTAAGAAAATAACAAATGTTGTGGAGAACTAGCCTTTTATCATAATACTGAATTCCACATAATTTTAAGGATGTATAAAACTTTAATAAATAAATTCTCCGGAATGCAGCAGCAAACATAAAGCTACGTTCACACCGGTCAGTGTGTCCAGACGTCAGATCACTCAAATGGATGAAAGTTGCTGATTTAAAATTTAAACCTTACTGCTTGCACACTTTGTAGTCCGCATCGGCTCGTCACGTCAGTATGTAGGCTAGCAGGGATTTCTGTTTTTCTATTATTGCTGCATTTTCTATCCCTCTGCTCTGCTCTTCCTTGTCTTTTTCTTCTTTCTCTTCTGCCTGACATATGTGTCCCTCAACGTATTCCACTGTATTTTGCAGATTTCACATAAATACACAATGGGAAACTAGTAGGGTGTATTAATTTGCCACTGTTGCCCTAACCAGGTTTGGCTATCATTAGCTAACATAACAAGAAAGTAAAAAGAACATTTTAAATGCTTAGAGATGTCCTCCGATATCTTCCTCCAAATAAGGTCTGATCTCTTTCTGTCCTGGTAAAAAAACGAAGATGCTGATTTGTTTTTCCGTTTGCTGCCTCAAAGTTCAGTTTTCCCAACTTCAAGCAGCAGCTGTTCAGACGGTCCGTCAGTGCATCCGAGCAGCAGTTACATGGATGCACTGACGCACACGTGAATTACTGTGTGGCAGCTTGATGGTACTAAGCAGCTTGATGCTGCCTGGACAAACTGACCAGTTTAAACGCAGCATTACATGTCATTTTAATGATAATGTGATGTGACGACACGTAAGGGGGAAACTTTGTATTGTAGCTCTTAAAAGTTAGAAGGAAAATCCAGCATCAAGCAATATGATCCCATAAGTCTGGGGTTTAGCAGGAGTACTCATCGATTGAATTTCATAAATTAGTATTAATATAATGAAGAGTATGTTGTGGACCTGCTCCATATGAACAGTGCCCTGCTAGCTGATTCAGTGTTACAATAATAAAATTGACAAGCTGAGAATTGTGACCATTTTTAAATGTGAATTTGTGTCTTAAGCAGTCAGGAGTCAGTAGTGATGAGGGGGATTTCTAATTTCAGCATAGAAGCAATATGTGTGTTAACAAGAAGGCATTAGTTCCTATAGAACCACATTCTATGCCCAAATGACACTGTGACCTGTTATATTTTTTTCTTTAAAAGTGAGACGATAAATAACCTGGCATAAGCCAGATCTATGTGTTGCCCCGCCCCTGACTGGAATCTTTGCAGCAGAAACCATCTGGAAGACGGACGGCCATCTGGTAGAATATTTTGACTTGATTGGAGGATGCCAAAGGTATCGCCCGGCTGTCACTGGCTATCATGATTTGTCTTTAGTCAATCACAGTAACAACTCATATGATTTATACCCTGTGCACCTGCCGAATCCAGTCGGGGGGAAAGCACACCCGTCTTTACCATCAATAAATGCAAAAAGTGCTTCCCTTTGTTCATTTTTTAACGAAGAAATAGTATCCTGTTCCTCTTCTACGAGAGCCTCAAACGACTCGGCCAAGTTTGTTTCGCTTAGCTGGGAACTTGATACTATCGTCACACCTAAACTCCCGCCCCTAAGTACAATGCTGACAAATGATGGGTAGGCGAAATATGGTTCGGAATTCGGACGGTTTTGATTGGAACAGTGCAAGATGGATTCTCCTGAGTTTGGAAAACTCCAAATCTTGAGAGAATCCATCTTGCAGAGCAAGGTTAAATAAATAGAGATTCCAGATTTGAAAGAGAACAGAATGAAAGTAATATAAATTAAGCCTTCATGTTTTGCCATTGAAAATATATTAATTGGAAAAGTCAAATGTGTTTCCCATGTCAAATGCACTAGAGCTTTACAGAGTATTTGTCTTTATTTTTGTAGATGCTGCATAGGAGTTTAGGGAAACTAGAGGAAGTGTGAAAGGGAAAACAGTCTACTCAGGGACTGATCAGGCTACAGACCGGCCCTGATACCCGATGCATTATGAGTGTAAGTGCATCCCTAATTTGAAACGCAGCATCCGAGGCAAGCCCCGGTTGTTTCTCCCATAATCAAAAGAATGGAGGCTAAATTCATGAAGGCAGGGGGAGATATAGTCGTGGTTGACAAGGGCCTTTAAAACAAGAGGCGCTGGGCATGGATAGAGGGAAAAGGTGGAGATTGCAAGACGTTTGGAAGCTGGTGCCAGAAGCTAAGGGAGCCTGGTTTGTGTTTTTGTGTGTTTTGTCCAAGATGTTAGTATATCCAACTAGAGGGAAAAAATTTCTTCACCGTCACGGAGACGGCGGCAAAAAGTGGCTGTCCGTGCGCTCCAACACACAAGCCGGTTGCCGGGAGCAACAGCCACAGCGGACGTAGTTTTCCGCTGTTGCTGTTGGAAAATACTGCTAGCCGATTCAGAGTTACAATAAATTGCGGAACACAATTTATAATTTACGATTGCACAACCACTAGTAAATCTATGCAAAAAAGTAGCAGTTGATAAAAACGCTTTAACAAAACTGTCGATTTCCCATCATCATGCTAGTTACATGAACACACATGGTATAGCACCACAGTTCAAGAAACGTCTGTCTGATGAGCTCAAAGGATGTTTGTTTTCTCTAAATGTTGATGACTTATTGGAGCACTTTATTGTTTTACTGCGTTTTGCAAAATGTTAAAGAGGAGAGGAGTCAAGACTCGATGTAATGTATTTCTTATAACTTAATTTGCCATTGTTTTGAACAAAAGCCAAGGCAATTTTCTTTGTATGGCACACTTTCAACACAAGGCAATTCAAGGTGTTCTACATGATTACAAACAATGTGAAATTTAAAACAAATAATCATTAAATTAAGGCTTACACAAACATTTATAATCAACTAGCAATATTAAAATACAAGAAAGTATAGACAATAAAACAATGCCATTTAGCATTTGATCAAAAATAATTAGTATGAAAATTAAAATAGGCTAACAAGAAATCATTAGCAATTAAGTGAAAGCAATAATAGGATCAGTTACTCATAAGCAAATCTAAATGAGTATGTTTTTATTTTAGATTATATTTAAAAGTTAGAAAAAGTGATAAAAAATTATTTTGCAATTTATGTTTTTTTATAAAATGCCCTTTACTGAATTAAATGGTTGCCAAATTAATCAGATTCATTTTACTTAACTGAGTTTCATATGTTTTCACTTATAACTTAAGTTTCACTTTCTAAAAATCACATTTAAATTGTAGGTGATCTTGTACATTACCAAGCACAATGCCAAAAAGTTGTTGCCCAAAGTGCCTATAATGTGTATGTATTGGATCCACTGCACCCCGCTACTTGTAAAAAAATGTCAGCCTCAGGAATTTTTATTTTATTTTAAGTCCTGCATTCAGTTTGGGAAACTATTAGACTACTATAAAGTGTATGGTTTTTTATGGGTTTTTTTTATGTCCTTTAATTTTCTATTAAATGTGCCTAATTTTTAAAATATGAATGATTACCTAACTACTTTAAACAAACTCATTCTCCTTTCCAGTGCTTATGTGTTCATCCTTTGTTTCCAGCATTTAGAAAAATAACATGTTCACAACAAAGTGGCTCATATTGCATAATTAGCTAGTGGCTGTTCTTTGAATGGCCACTCTTCCCTATCCAGCAATCGCCTGTTTTGTCAACAGCAGATGTATGACTGAAGTGAGATGAACAGATTTGTTTTAGTAGACATAATGAGAGCAGTTATCACATATTTGCTAGTCAAAAGTTGACAAGTTTATTAGGGGAAATTATCACTACAGCACACCATTTGGTTGTCCAGTATTAAAAACTTGTGAAGCAGCTGACAACGTAATGACAAAATGGGACTGTAAATAACAATTTTACATTGCCATTAAATCCATGATTGTGCATAATTGTTTAACAGATGGACGCCGCACCTTCAAGCATCTGGAAATTGTTCTCAAGGATCAGACTTGTGCAGCTCCACAATTTTCCTCCTGATATCTTGGCTGATTTACTTTCACTTTTCCATCATATCAAACCAGGATGTGTGCCTCCAAAGGTGTCAGTAAAGCTATCAGAAGTTACCAAAGCCATGAGTTCTTCATCTGTAGTTTTCGTCATTGTTTGAAGAGATACTAATCATTTTGTATGCAAACGTCTGATTTTGAAGAATAATAAATATCCATAATTTTTATCTCAATGTTGTAACACTTAGTAAACAAAGTATATTGATCATTTGGACTAACCTAAAACTAGAAGAATTATGTCTTGTTTTTTTTACAAACCGTGACAAAAATGCTTAATGCCTTTTTATTTGGTGTATGTAAACATTTGGTTCCGATTGTATTTCAGTAATCAGCATTCAAAAAGTTAAATATAGATGCATTCGTCACAGACTGATTAAATTCCATATTCTTATTCCACTGGTTTTAATTATTGTGTCTTACAGCTATTGAAGCATAACAAGCCGTTCCCATAAGCTGCAACCCCGAAATGTGTCTCCAAACTCCATCCCCTCTTTCAGTGCAAATTGAGGATGAATTGAGCTGCCAGGACATTTCCTCACATCCTCATTGTTTGATCGTGGACTAAAGAATCATCAACGGTAGGAAATTTTCAATTTTCATAATTTCTGGGTGGAGCAAGTTTTTATCTAGATTGACCTGTTGCATACGTTTCCTGCTGGAACTGGTGATTAATTGTGTTAATGCTCAGTTACTCAATTTCTTTTATTCGTAAGCAGAAGCAGTGTGGTTTTTTTTTTGTGTTTTGCTGTGATTGTTGACCTCATGAGCTTGGGCTTTGAGTAGCACAGTCGTTCTGGAAAGAGGAAAAAAAGCTGCGGTCACTCTCGTTGGTAGCTTCTTTGTTAGCCATAGTCTAGCTAGTTAAGACCACTCGACTTATTTTGTCTTTCCTAGGCTGATCGTGTGCGCATCGATAAGATCACGCCTTGGTGATAAGGCGTCCTCCTGTCACTCCTTCCCCATTCCCACAATACATGATACTCCCTTACTTCAAGTACTGAAATAAGTTAAATGCAATTAATTATTTCAGCTGTACTCACTTAAAGTATGTAATAATACATATAAAATAGATGTAAAATAAAGCTACATTTTTATTGTTTGTTTTTTTTTCTTCTGATTTTGTTACCCTTCTGTTTGAAAAACTTTTTTCCATAAACTTGAAAAAAATCTCAGCCCAAACTTTAAGTCTTAGCTAAACTGTGAAGTCTATAGTATGGAAGCTGCAGGCACTGCCTATATCAAAAGGTTAATCAAAAGGGTAATGATGTCCTGATACTTTCTGCTTAAAAAAATCTAATCTGAATACAGTTATTGTTATGCAAGATGTTACTTTTATAGAGCAGCACAATGTAAGAATACATGGATAAGGAAGAAAAGGCAAGTATAAGAAAAGCTTGATATACACAGGGTTTTTACCTTAACAACCTATCTAAAGTATTAGTTATGCAGTATATTGTATACAATGTTTGTTACTCAAAAATGACCCTTAAAGGACATGAAATGTCAATTCGTCTGTTTATGTGTGGCATACAAATGCAAATCTCTGCTTGCTTGAGTGTGTAGAAGCGTGAAGGGGATTAGAAAAACCTACAAGGCACGCTGTGTATCAACTGGTTATATGTAGCTAGGTGAGAGAACACCTTCCAAATCGCTGTTTTAACAGGAGCACGCAGCTACCCCGAGGACACAGAGAATCAACAAACCCTGCAGAACAGCAGTGTCCAAACATTTCTCACACTGTACCCATCCAAGCTAAATAACCCTTCGCTGAGCACTGCTGAATAATTGCATTTGGCCTGTATGAAGCCTGCCAGGAGAAAAAAAACCCAAACATTTATAATGAATCAAGCAGAGCAACCTCACAGCTCAGAGTTGAAGAACGGTCTTATCATGCTCACTGTTACTGCAGAGCAACTAAGTAGACATGTTTTGCTTATGGGTTTATTGAAAAGGGGAGCATCTGGTGAGATAAGGCCTTAAAATATCTCAAGCTGAGAATGTAGAAATATGTAGGGTATAGCCCCACAGCTTTCTCACTCTTCACAGCTGACCACATGAATCAAAGTGTTGATCCATGTGGTCGAGGTGTTGGAGGGATGACCAGACAGACAGATAAGAAATTATTAAATTATTAAATAATTAATAATACTAATTGATTCTCTTTATTGAATATATGAGTGTCTTGGACGACATAAGAACCAGGGACATCAATGTAGGTGTATGCCTAGTGCAGCATGTAAGGGGATGAATCATCAATTCCTAATTCTTTCTGGTAGACAAGTGGAGGGAGTCTAGTTTATCAGCAACCTGCAGTTTCATTTTCGATAAGGAGCCGTTCCAATGTCTTCATGATGTGGAAAGTCAAAGCCACCGGTCTGTAATCATTCAACTCCACTGGTCGCCCCATTTTGGGCACCGGTATGTGACTTTAAGTCTTCCTAATTTAAAGTTGCACATCAGGAGAAGATATTCCAGTAAATGATGTTGCGGCATAGAGATGTCATAGGGAAGCCCCTGTTGTTCTCTGTAGCACACATAATTACATAAGAAAGCAAGGGACTTTAAATTGTTCAGAGATAAGAAGATGTCAACTCTAGTAGTGTCTGACATGTTTTCATGTCACCTGGGACAAAGAGAATGCCATCAAGCATCTCATCTGTTCAGACAAAATAAAATGTGCGAAATTGAGGTTTCAAAGTAACACGGTTGGAAACTAGAGATCCTCTGTTGCTATTTTCCTCTTAAATACTTAATTTTAAATTGGGTTAAATATTTCAGCATTGTTTAAAGAGATCCATCTTTTCCCCCATGCAAGCAGGGGGTAGCTCAGCACAGAGAATATATACCACCTAAATTTTGGTTTCAAGACAGCAGCTTATTGCTTATATTGTTCCGCCATTACTGCCTCTAACTGGGGCTAATTTATTTAGATTAAAGCACAGAGTTGTTTTGTGAATGCATTTTAAAAACACATAAAATATAATATTGTCTGAGGTTGGATGATGAGCAAAATATTATCAGAGGATAATTTTATAAAGTAGCTAAAATGGAGCAGTACCAAGTTTATTCCACATCTGAAGGAAGAAAGGTCCATGACTGTTCATGCTGAGAGGGATTTATAATAATTTGGCAGCATCAATAAGCACAGCTCTTCAAGATTACCAAAAAAAATGTAACACTGTAAAAATTGTGTTTCTGTTGTGTTTAATTTAGAAAATAAATATGATTAAAAAGTGAAGAAGGACAAAATATCAACTGTTGTCCAATGTTTTGGATTTTATGTGCCATTTACCATCAACCACTGAAACCAGTTTAATCATATCTTTCCAAAGTCAGATGAATAATTCAATTCGCTTTTATTTATATAGCGCCAATTCACAACAAGTGTAATCTCAAGGCACTTTACAACAAAACTAATTTCAATACAATTACACAAACATTCCAATCGGCTAAAAGTTTTCAATGTAAGGAATCCCAGCAGATTGTGATGAGTCATCAACGGGAGGTTTTGCCCAGATCATGCAGACTCCAACCACAGCTATTCCTCAGGAATCCCTCATACTGAGCAAGCATGCAGCGACCGTGGAGAGGAAAAACTCCCCTTTAACAGGAAGAAACCTCCGGCAGAACCTGGCTCAGTACAAACGGTCATCTGCCACGACCGTCTGGGGGTCTGAGAAGACAGAGAAGAGACAACATGGAGGATGCTCGGTCACTTTGAGCATAATCTGGACCGATGTTCCCCATCCACCTGGGGACTTTATAGTTGAGCAGGGTACCAGACCGTGTGGCAAACTGGTTTAACAATCGCAATAAAAGCAGAAAAATTATATCTGGAGAGTAGTAGGAGAGAAAAGTAGAAGAGTGAAGAAAAGTGGTCAGTCTGTCCTCCAACAGTCTAAACCTATAGCAGCATAACTACAAAAATAGCTCAGGATAACCTAAGCCATTCTAACTATAAGCTTAATCAAAAAGGAAAGTTTCAAACCTAGTCTTGAAAATAGACAGAATATCTGCCTCACTGACTAAAACTGGGACCTGGTTCCACAGGAGAGGAGCCTAATAACTAAAAGATCTGCCTACCGTTCTCTTTTTGGAAATCCTACGAACTGCCAGTATAAAGAATAGAATATATATAAAAATTAAAAATAAATTATATTTTGTTGAGTTAACCTCCAGAGGGTGACGGAGTCCGTAGAACAAAAACAGACAAACAACGGAATAAAAAACATAACAATTTAATATCTGAACATGGTGCATGTTATCCCAATGGATATCCAGGAGAGGTTAAATCCTTGTAGGATTGAACCAGAGCAAGTAAGTTTTAAAAGTAACCCTGTGAAAATTGCTTAAAGATAACTAGAACCATGGTATGAGATAAATTATATCTTAGGTAAACTGTAGAAGAAAATGAAGCTGAAACACAAAGTAATGGAAAATAAATATGGAAAATCTTAAAATGAGAAAGGAATTCAAATGCTAAAAGAAAACATGACCTAAAATCCGTTGAATCAAAATGTTAACCTTTGGGCTTCAACTGAAAAACTGAAGGTCTAATGTAATCAAGTTTTCTTTACTTGAGGAAGAATTAAGAGCAACTTGTTGAAAACAAAAAAATCTCAAACTCTCCAGAACTTCTTCACATTGAGTTCCATATTTTAGATTGACAAACTTTAACGCTGCTGTTCAGAGTAAATTATTTTTTAAACAAACATAATTAACAGGCTGGATAAGGGATAATTTTACATATCTGTGTTGTGTTTTTATGTGTAATTTTTTTAATTGCTTTTATAGAAGTTAAGTGTTGCTTCAGAAGAGAGTAACTGCATAGAAGATGAAGCTTTGCAATAATTTTTTTCTAAAACAGTAAAAAGCTCTAAAAGTTCTCTCATTCTATCTGTCTCTCAGTCGCTGCTGAGGCGGGCTCAAACAGCTGCTCAGCTCCCCGACATGAGGAAGGGAGGCGGTACAGTGTGGCGCTGTCTCCCAGACTTCTTAGGAAACGGGAGAAGCTGAGAATGAAATATATTCAAACTACAGCGCAGAAGAGGTCCAAAATGTCTTGAAGCATATGTGTCAATGGCGTGTTTACAAAAAATTAACACCTTTAAGAGAAAATTGTGTTAACATGCATTGATTTAGGTTTACCCTTGACAGCCCTGGTTGCCAAAATTGTTTGTGTTTTAAGTTCACATTACCAAGCCATTTTTTATATAACAACTCCTGACTTCATTAAAGGATCGTCTGTAGCGTATCTAATCACAACGCAATTATATTCTGGGTTTATAGTACACAACAAATGTCAAATTAATCTCCTGAACAGCAGCATGCTAACTAAACTTGACTAATACTTGGCTGATAACTAAATGGTTACAAAATAGCAAGCCCTAAATTAAGCTAGGTTAGACAAAGCTTTAAAGGGGAATTACATTTTTTTTTAAACCTGGAACTTAATTTTAGCACATTTTAGGTTTTCTTACTCACCCTGAGAATTTTGGAGCCACTCTGAGCCGTTCAGCAGTATTTATATTTACTTCCTCTATCAGCAAACATCCATGTTTATATTTCCCTATATTTCTTCTGGGCCGATTTGGGCGTAATACACATTTACTACGCCAAAGCAGGACTGTTGAAAAAAAAAAAAAGAATTTTCCTTTAACAGTAAATACCTAGTTTCAAATGTATGTCAGCAGGGTCTTTTCAAAATGAAAGGAGAGGGGAATTAATCAGATTCTCTATGCTGTCAGAACAATGATTTGGAAGGTTTAAGTAAACAATGGGTCAAATATCTAGACCCAGTTTAGTAGTGAAGAGCTAAAAGAAAACAAGCAATTTAAATTCCATTTAGTTTAGTTAGTTAGAAATGCATTATTTTAGTTTAATTATTAATTTAATTATGTGAATGACTTTAAACCAGTCTAGACGTCAAGTATACTTGCTTAAAGTAACATTAGCTTACCAAACATTAGCTTGTTACACAAGAAGTAATTACCACCAACTACGCCAACTACACCTGGAGCAAAACACTGATCATGAAGTCAATTTAGAAAGCCAATATTTTATGCATCATCACATCACATATTAGTTAATTTACTTTTTTTTTCTTAATTTGACCAAATGGTTTTTGTCTAGAAAAATCGGATTATGGGATCTTATTTTCAAACTCCAATTTCTAAAACATAAACTCTAACACAGTTTGCTGGGTCAAAACCCATGACCAACCCCTGTTGTGTTAAATCAACCCAAACGTTGGATTGATCCATATTTTACAAAAAAACAGGGTTAGCAAAATGATCCAAACTGGATTGTTGGTAAACCTACTAAATGTTCCTAAAAGCAATTTGATCTAAATCAAAGTTCTTTTGACATTGACACATCGCTGCAAATATTGTGGTTTTATAGCAAAATGTGAAACTGTAACAAACCAGAAACTATGTTCTAATTATATTGTCATCATTGTACTCAGAATGAAGCATTTTCACATGAGCTACTATCCCTTTTTCGCACACATCAATTTGCAGTTTATTTTTATAGTAACATCCTCGGTCTAAAAAATATTACAGTTGTGTTCCTTGCTTTGCATAGTTCTGTGATCCTTATTGCTCTGTTGTGAACCTAGCAAATTGTTTACTGCTGCCCCGCATACAGATACCAAAAGATTGAGGCATTTTGCCCCTTAGTCAGTGGTGATTACCTTGATCATTATGTTGCCAATTGTTTTCAATTTTATACGAATTGCTGCTCACTGATAAACTTTAACAGTGCTTTATTGATTTTCTACCACATGAGTTCCCCTTTTTATTTACTTATCAATGCAATCCAAATTGCTAAGCTTACTAAGGAAGCTTAGGCCACTAATCCGCTGTGAGTTTTTTTAACGGTCGCAATAACAAAGCAGTGACTAAATCCCATTAAAACATGGTAATGAATGCACACTTGGAAACCGTAAATATTTCTAAATTCCTAATATGCAGTCTGCACCAGATTGAAAGGGGAGTTTACTACATGTGCTTTATGTTATCTGACACCTGCCCACCATTTAAATTCTTTAAGCTCTTGATTATGTGTGTGTGTCACTTTAGTGTCTACCTTCAGTCCCATACACTTACCCAAGTTATCACAAGACGTCATAAGATTCTATGCAGCTATAGTGAAATGTGCAGGGGTACAGGCTTTAATGTTTTAAGACCGTTTTATGTCTCTTTTTGCCGTCCAGCATCATTAAATGTGCCCCACTATAACACCTATAACTATGTTATATGGAATCTTTATATGGAACAAACTTCCAGACCACTGGAGAGCTGCTGAGACACTGAGTTCCTTTAAATCAAAGCTAAAAACTGATCTGTTGACATTATTGTTGAAAGTGTGCTATACACATAAAGTTGTCTTTCCTTGCCTAAACAAGCATTAGGTAATTAGAATTTCCAACCCATGCAGTCTCTAAATCTAAGCTCAGTTTAAGGAACCAACAATAAAGAGATGCTCAGTTGAAACAATACCGTTTCAGAACAGGACTACCATCTTCCAGCTTTTTATGTTATATTAGCTAAAAGCATCAATGACCAACAAACTTGGGCAGATTTCTCATGATCAGCTTTAAAAAAAATTGTCGGGCCAAATTCTGAGCTGTTCTTTTTTGTTTGTTTTTTGTTTTTTACATACCAAAACTGAAAACACATACTTTTTTCACTAATCAATAAGCTTTGTTGTTTTATGCACTTTATTCCAAGTTTAGGAAAAGCAATGTCTGATAAAAGTCAGGGATGTGCACTTCCCCCGACTTCATTGAGAACCCCTGTTCAGTTGGTTGTTCACACCAATAACAAATATTTTGGCAGAAACTAAAAGCTTGGAATGGCTGAAAATTATAGAAAGACAGAAACGGCTCAATTAACCAGCCATTTAAAAAAAGCTTTTGTAGCATAACATCTGAGAACACGCAACAGGTCAAAGGACTACGGCTACAGCAGAAGCGGAAGACCACACTGGATGCCATTACTGTCAGCTAAGAACATTGTCTGCACTGATGTGTGTTGACTTTAGCTGCAACATTAAGCTTGTAGTGTCAGAGGTTGGAGTAAACAGCATTGACACTTTGATTCTTCCTGCCTTGCTAGCAGGAAGAATCTGGCGGTGGTGGTGTAGCAATAAGATTGACCTTTTTGTTGTACACTTTTGGCCCCTTACTAACAATTGAGCATTATTTAATAAAGAGTGAAATAAAGTACTGGTTACACAATGACATGCACCCTAAACAATATTCATAAAACTCATTTCTGATATCGATATATCCTCGCCTTTAAAAAAAAGTTGCAAGCGAGAACAGACCTCACTCAGCAGCCTGAAATTAATTACATGGCATGCAGTGGACTTGGTTGAGTTTTTGCAGGACAGGCTGTACAGGTACAGAGAGAATACGTTATAAAATATATTGAACACAGAAGTGGTTTTTGAGAACTGTATCCTATGAGTCCCCAGTGTAACCCGCATTAACATATTTAAATCCCAAAACACACATGACTAAAATTACTTTTTGTTAGTCTTTATTGTATTAAGTTTGAGTTTGTGTCCATGTTCCAATCTCATCATTCCATGGCCACGCTTCTCAACATATCATAAAAGAATGAGCGCTTCGCTAACCTTCTGAACATGTCTCTCACATATCAGGAAGTGAGAAGAGGGTCTCTGACCTAATGGCCCAAGGAGAGGACCGAAGAGGACCAAGCAGTACGTGATAGCAGCAGTAGGAGCATGGGAAATGCAAATTGCAGCAATGGGCCCAAATCATTAAGATATGCTGAATATATTCTAAAGAGTGCATGAAAGATCACAACTTAAGAACAAGCACAGGTCGAACTGACTGCTTAAAGTAGCTCACAGGTGAGCTACCAGTATTAAAAAAGAAAGATACCATTTCATTAAGTGTGCAATTTACAGTATGCTGCAAAACTCCTTTTCTGAGAGCTATGATAATCAGACGAATGTGTGAACTCTTGCTTGCTGCAGTATTTGAGAGTTTAAAAACCATGGAGGTCTTTTGCGAATGAGGGCATGAATGTATAGCAACAAATTTGTGGAAGAATTTCAATGTTCACAAGTTTTTTTCTTGCTGCACTAGTGTCTTTTTGTGTCTCTAAGAGTTAATAAAATTTCTGAATCAGAACAAAGTATTAATGACATTTTTAAAAAACAATAACAATTACTGTAAGAAAAAAAGATTCTGCCTTAGTTCCCAATTATACAATTATACAATTCTAGTGTTAGGGCCATTATGAACTAAATAAGAATATTTCAGAGTTTATCTATGCCCAAAAAAACTAATAAATTCTGATATTAAAGTCAAATTTTTTCAGACAAAAACTTAAATTCTCTATCAAAACTGAGCAAAATTACGAGTAAAAAGCCAGGCATTTTCAATATCTAAACTAAGATATTTCTGACATTGTATAGTCAGAAAATTTTAAGAAAGAAATGCATGCCTTCAATCACAGAAATGTTTTGTTTTGTTTTTTGTGCAAATTTTCTACTTTTCTATATCAGAGAATTAGGCTTTTTTTTCCTAGAAATACCTGCAATTAATCTCAAAATGGCTTTCTTGTAACTCATTTTACGACTTTTGTGACAGAAAATTTCAGTTTTTTTCTGGAAAATATGTGAGATTAATCTCTGAAATTCTGACTTTTTAATTGTAATTTCACTACTTTTCGACATCAGAGAGTTTCCTAGGTTTTCTGGGAAATATGTGACTTTAATCTCTGGATTTCTGAGTTTTTTGGGCGGAAATTTACTCCAAAATATTTTTCTTTTGTTTACAATGGCCCTAATACTCCTTCCTACAATTCTGATGTCTTAACAACGCCATGTGTATTGTTTCGCCTACTGTATTTTTTAGTACTTAAAGTGTGGGTAAAGTTGAGAAACATAACACTTTCTGAATAAACAGAATACATATATTACATATATTCTCTGTTTTCTGTCAGCGATCAAAGTCTGACTTCTTCTGAGACTTGTCTCTCATCTTTCCTTCTCCTCTTGAGTCTGTAAAGCTGTGTCTAAGCAGAAACGCAGCACATGAATATAATCCCCCAGACCCAGGAGCAGCAAATGCAGCATGGGAGGAAATTATTGATTCACTGTCATGAATAGGTAATGTGGAGGATGCATCTCACTCTCAAACAAAACCATTTTTCTCTGACATTTTCAGTACAAGCTGTCTGTTGAAATGGCATATAGGGAGATGTAATTGACAGCTTTGCAACATAATAAAAAAATCCCTAATGGGCTTTAATTTGGATCAGTTTCCAGGTTTGATTGTGAAGGTGTTTAAAGACTCATTTTTCACAGCAACTCTAAACTATAGTTAAGAAAATTGATGAATATAAGTGGAGAATTTATGATTTTTCTTAAGTTTTTGATATTACTGGAGCAGATCAAGAGAACTTCACCCCTCCACATTTACACAGTGAATGAAGAGCAGTCAAGTGGCTGATAGGAAGTCCAAGAAAAAAACCAACAACAAAAAACCTTGGCAAATAGAAGAAAATGTATTTTGAATAGCTGTCCACGACAGTGACCACAATGCACCAGGGGGCTAGAGGGACATTAGTGTGTGACAGCTAAAACCAATTACTTGAAACAGATTACAGACAGGAATACAGACTTATGGAGTTTTTAAAATGGCCCCAGATTTCAGTAAAAAGAATACAAATATGTAATCAACTTGTGTAATCAAACCACAAAGAAAGGGGAACAAATGTTTAGCAATTTTGAAAAAAAGTTTTCATATTTTTGAAGAAACCCCCACAAAAAAAGAAACATTACAAAGAAACACTTAAGAAAAAGAAAAAAAAAAGGTGAGCTGTGATGAATCGCTTTCATGTTTCAGGGGTTAAAACTGACTTTCACTCAGAAGGCTTGTCGCCAGAAGAAACGTGTGCTTTTCTATACTGAACATTAAGTCAGTCTGACAACAGGGCTTTTTTTGGGGCACGACTGGGGCATTTTTAGGCTCTAAAGGAAATTAACAGCTCACCCATTATCCTATTTACATTTTAATTTTTGTGACGGTATACTTTTGGAAATATGTGGAGCTTGAAAACGTTTTTGAAGAAAACAGTGTGCTAGCAACGATTGAGCTCTATGATGCATTTAGCAGCGTCAAGTAGGCTAATAAGTGCTGCTGCTTGCTTTTTCCTTTAGCCATCCTCAAGGACCAACATACAGTATGAGTGCCTAACTGGAGCAAAACAGCATAGTGAGCAGGTGTTGGTAACAAAAGAAAAATCATGAAAATAATTGGTCTTGTCTGCAAGGATATTGTTTTCCTGTTTGTGTCTGCTTTTTACAGCTTTTTTACATTATGGCAACTTTTCTCACACCTACAGACTTCCTGGTATGAGAGTTGTGTACATTAGCAGGTGAGTTAAGTGCTTCTAAATGCCTCACACCATGATCTGGAGGTGGAAGGTAGGTGGCTACAGGGGGGCTTTTGACATTTTTTAACTAGGGATGCGCATCCTATAAAAATATGTGTGTGTGTGTATATATATATATATATATACATATATATATATATATATATATACTTCAGACATACTTCATATATTTCAGATATGAAGTATCAGACACAGAAAAATATCACTAAATGAAAAGTAAAATGAAACAAAAAAACAAGTAAAGCAATTTCTAAAATGTGCAAAACCCCAGCAAATAACATTGGTGGGAAGATCTGGTTGCTAGGGCAACAGAGCATCCAGCATTGGAGAAGTGCTTAAATACATTTTTGATAAGAGTGAACAAAATGGTAGAAAGAAGGTGAACGAAGAGGAGCAATGTCACAGCTTACTTGTATAAAAACAGAATGTTTGTGTAGCTGTGAGCATGTAGTCGTCACTATGTCTCACAACATGGGACAATCATTTTGTCAACTTGTTCCTGTTGTCTTTTATGTCAGGATCAATTCATCAGAATAAATAGCCAAAAGAGAATGCAAGTTGGAGGTAATCAGAGCAAATCCCAAATGTTAATGAAAAAAAGTAAACAATATAAGCAGCTGTTCTATTTGTCTGATACTCTACTTGTTATGCTTAGGAAAAATGAAGGGATTGGATCTTGTGTTGACACTCCTTACAGCGTCCCGCCCACCCTCATCCTTATGTCGATGTAATTGTTGCATGAAAATATATACATCAGCAACCCAAAAGCCCCACTACCTGTAACTTAAATATTCCAGCTAGCATGTTGTTAAATTCAGGACATAAGAGATTATATAACTGTTTGTCAGAAGGCTTTATTTAAAATGAGAGAATTTGGCAATCATGAACAAAAAGAAGAAGATATAAAGATCAGAACATGCACCACATTTAGTGGTTTAACTGAAATTTTAAATAAAAAAGTTAAAATCCCAATCTATACATCAGGGGTTGGCAACTCCAATCCTCAAGGGCCAGTATCCTTTGAGTTTTGCATGTGTCTGCTTCAACACATCTGAGTCAAATTATCAGATCCTTGGTAGGACTCTGGACAACTTGACTGCATACTAACCCCTGCATAAGTAAGCTGTGCGGAATGTAATAGAAGCATTGTACTCGCGAAATGAGCCGCGCTTTCCACCAGGAGCATTTTAGATGCATATTACTCCAGAAACCATTCCTCCCAGCTGGTACTGGGAGATTACGGAATCACAGTAGAATTGCAATTGTATAACTTAAAGGGTAGCATGTGGAGAAAATATGTAATTTTATATTAATAAATAGCATAAACACAACAACCACTCCCAAAACTGCAGAAATTTCAGTCCATGCCTTCTCCTTTTTCATGTTGTTCTTATAAAAATGATCACTGGCATCATATAAACTGGATGAGTCTTGATTTCAAGGCTTAACTACTCCTCACCTTTGATAAAAATCAGAAAATTAGACCCACAGACCAACTAGTTTCCATCCTGGCGTCACTGGTAGTGATGTTTTGTTGTTGTTTATTCTTAGTCAAGCAATTGGAAATCTGCATTTGTCCTTTATTTTGAACCTTCCGGGTGTTTTAGTTTTTGCAAACGTCTGATTTCCTATCTGGTCGGAACTAAACCGCTAAACTTGATGCGTTTTAGAAGCGTAGCATGCGAGAAATAGAACTGCTATGTAAATTTAGGTGAGGCCTCAACACAATGCTTCTGGGACGTGTCCGATGTCATTTACACGTCCGGTAAAAAGGAGAGGTTAGGAGGTAATTCCACCATTTCATTCTGATGTGTGGAACCAGGGACACATCTAAAAGTTGCAGAACACTCAAGGACTGGAGCTGCAGATCCCTGCTATACATGGCGAAAGTTCCCAAATTCTCACATTTTTAGAGTTGTATTTAATATTTCAGAAAAATTGGACACTCAAACTCTTCCACCACGATAAGTTGGTAGCCCAGGGAGGGCACTGAGATATGTATAGTATATTGATTAGCATCGAAAGCGTCTTTGTAAAATGGATCAAGCTTAGCCGAAGAATGTAAAAAAAAGGGGCAACTCGGTTCACCAACTAAGCACCTTCTTAATCAAAAGCACACTTTCTGCACTTGATACAAGGATCTCACTTCTTCTATGCAGTACATTCCAGGACCTGTTTCAAAACCTACATTTCAGCCTAGAAGAACAGGAAAAAAACAAACAAACAAACAACTCATTGCATGTTTGAAAATCATGTCATCAGAGAGAATATTCTGAACATACTAGTCTGTGTGATTATTATCTGGTCAAACTGCAAAGATAAGAAACTGATCATACGGAAAGCTGCTTCCACTATCAGCTGTAGATTATAAGACAAATTTGCAGGTTTTCAAGTTTGAGGTTTTCTTTCTCTTTTGCAGGGCTCAAAAAGCAACAAAAAGTATATAGAAAATGTTTCTTCATTGCAAGAGGAGTAAAATGTGTCATAATCCCCACACCTGCACCGTTAAGGAAAAAAATTTGATTCAACTATTGGATGTTTAAAGATTAAGCTCCTGCTTACATCTAGTCCAAAACACCTCCAATATGAGACTGCCTATAACTTGCAGTATGGATGGAGGATGTTTCCCAACAGCAAAGATAAAGCTTCTAATCCTCTGCTCACAAAAAAACCCTGAAATTGCAACTTGATGCTCCAGGATAAGTACTGTGCGCAACATCTAGAGTGAGTGATCTACTTTAGGCTGTTTTGAGGCCACATGCTGTCCCACAAGGCCCATCCTTCACTTCTACAATTCAGGAAAAAAGTGCAGGGCTATGATAAGTAGCTCGAAGGCTCTCCGCTGTTTATTTGTGCTCTCTGGATGAATTGTCTCTCTAAGTAGCTTATCTACAAACTGTTCAAATCTGGCCCAACCTCCTCCCACCCACTGCTGTCTTGTCTCTTCAGATCACACCTCTCGACTGCTGCCCCTTATCATCTCCTGTCTGGTTTCAGTACCTACTGTCCTGATTAGTTGTCCCTGAGGGAATGTCCATGACATGGCCGCTGCACTACATAATGAATTTTCTTTTGTTGTTGTGTTCTTTCCTTCAGCCTCTTTGACTGAGAATCCGACCGGTCATTGTGCTAGATTCATTTACAATGTTTGAGGTAACGCACTTCAGCATCATTCAAAATTTTTGATCTCAGCAATCACGTTTTTTCACAACCAATAACTAAATGAAACTGAAGTTAAATTACATATACCATTAGGCCTCCTCTTAATTTTAAGACTATTGGCTGTATTGCCTTTGTTTTGGGCTAAATAAGAGTAAAGGGTGTTGAATTGTTGTCTTGAAGATGTGGCTTTCAATTGAAACTCTTAAGACGATCATGTAATAGATGACTGAGAATGCACCAATGTTATCAGTTATGTATTATTTTCATTCCACTTCTGAAATAATGTGTTAAAATTTTAATGTACAAAGGGAAGCTCATTCCGGTTTGAAACTGTATTCCTAAAAGATGCTTCGCAGAATTATTGCTGCCTATCTTAGGATACCCTTGATGAGAGTAATGATTTATCTTTGTAGTGGCTACATTTATTTACATATTAAGGATTTAATTTAATGTTCATTCTTTGACAGGGGTAAAATGTTGCCTGCGAGAGTATTGAACTTTAGATAAATGATACATCAGACCTGGGAGAGATGACTAGTGTTGGAAAAGTTATATTCCATGATATATAGGCATCCTCCAGTAGCTTCAAAACAGCATTCATCTAAAACCAGACTCAGACATGCAGTACATCAAAATGTGACACAAAGACATCTTAGTAATAAAGATGCACTTTAAAGTCACTCTGGAGCTTTATATCACAAATACTTTTTTTCTGCACAGGCAGTCTCTTTCACTAACTGTTCTCTTCCCTGACTGTGTTCAATTGCAGAAGAGTTATACTGCATAGAGAGCTCAGACCTCAACTGTAGCACATAATTCACTCCCTTCATAACTCAGTTGTTCCTACATAAGCAAATATCTAGATGAATTTACTGTTTTAAACAGTCAGAATAGGATGTTTTATGTCATTTATACTGTTTTTAATTGATTTAAAAACAGATATGGCCCCCTCTTATTTGGCACAGCTTTTAAGCCCTTACGTTCCGGCGCGAACCTTGAGGTCATCTGAACAGCACCTACTGCTTGTTCCTCCTGCCCGCTATAAGGCCCGTGGGGAACGGGCTTTTTCAGTTTGTGCTCCTAAGCTCTGGAACCAACTCCCCCTGCCGGTCCGACTCGCCCCGTCCCTCCCCATTTTTAAAGTTCGTCTTAAGACATATTTTTATTCCCAAGCCTTCTCGGCTGAGTCGGTTTAACCCCTGTGAGATCTTGTCTGTTTGTTTTTATCATTTTTACTTGTTTTAGCTATTTTATGCTGCTGTATATTCTTAAGTATTTTATTGTCTTGTACAGCACTTTGGTTGGCGTTGTCGCTGTTTAAATGTGCTTTATAAATAAAGGTTGATGATAAAGGTTGATGATTTATGTAACTTATCCTTAAACATTTTTTTATTGCATTCACTGGGCTTATTGACCCTCTGGTCAGCTTCCTCTCTAATCCTCAGCTTGACTGTGCCAAGTGAGGAATATCATATCTTTGTGAACACTTTTATATGCATTTTTGTATAACCTGCTTTACATATATTTGGGTAAACATTTTTATATGTAGTTTCATATAACCTGCCTTATTATTTCAAAAAGGAACAAGTTGTTTATACGGAGGTAAAAGGGAACTATTGTACCAGGATCCCTCCCTTTTGCTGGGCTGAGACTAGGGGAGATAAGTGAAACTCCTTAGGGAGGAAACAAGAATTATTGACGGTCGGGTCATTGAGTCTAAACTATGAAAAAAATACTGTGTGTATTCAACTATGATTCTGTGTTGTGGTGCTGTAATTAAAGGGTGATGCCAAGTTTGGAAATTTAGTCAGACATTTGTCTGGCTCCATCTGATCAGGTGTGTTGCCTCAAACAGAATTCTGTTGTGTGGTTGTGTTGTTTCTCTCTGTCCCTGAGTCTTATTCTGAAAAGGTTCATTATAGCGTCGGGTCCTGTAAAACATACAGATAGCAGTTCCTGATTGAAGAAGGAGTTTATCCTGCAAAAGTAATAAAGAATAAAAGTTTTTAAACCCCGACACAAGCCAAATAGGTCTGAGTTTTAAAGCCGAAGCATGAAACCTTAAATACTGTAGATTATGTTTTCTAGAAGTTATTTTACCACTTTAAATTGCAGCACATTGCAAAGGAAATCAACGCCCTTTAGGTTTCTCGCATATTGTCATGTCAAAATTAGGGATGCAACGATACCGCTTTTTTCAAAACCTATACCATACCGATACTTGGATCTGAGTACTTACCGATACCAAGTATCAATGCCGATACTTCTACCACACACATACCAGTGCCATCAACTGGGAGTCAGGTTTTATTTTCTTCTCTGCTTGTTACAAGAAATGATGGTGAATTAGATAAAAAAGAAAATATTAATAAAAAATGAACACAGAACTTACATTTAAAAGTTAAAAGCTAATATTTTCTGTGAAATTATTGCTGCATTTCCACATTTTAACTATCGGTTCATGGTGTCTGTTAACATACCCAATACCAGTATCGGTATCTGTGCATCTCTAGTTAAAATCATGTTATTTGATAGAACAAAACAAATCAGTAAATAACTATGAAGTGGCTGCGATGGACTAACGGCCATTATAGGGTGTCCCAATGACCTCTGAAAATAGGCACCATTAGCCTCCCCACCCCCACCCTGTGACCCTTCGAGGAAGAGTGGAATAGATAATAGATGGATGGAACTATGAAGTGGAAGGAATATCTGAGACTTGCTATGTACATATAGTTTTATTTATCCAATCTGACAACTAAGATTGAGACTTATTGCAAAGAAGAATGAGCAGAAAACTTCAGTCTGTAGACCTGCAGTAGAAAACTGTTCTGCAAAGTAGTGATCCAAGCAGGTTAAACACAAATGTGTGTCATATGTTTTTTCGCTTAATATGATTTATGATCTTTTATTCACTTAACATTTGTGCACTATCAAGTTGGTCTGTTATATAAACTCCCAATGAAATAGATTGAAGGCTGTGGTTGTAATGGTATAAAATGAAAAAAATGTCAAAAGGTACAGTATCAATATTGTTTAAGGCACTTCATTGGTTTTAGAATAGTAGTAAGGTTTTTTTCAAGGTCTGAGTTATTAATTAGATAAATAAAGGCTTTTGGGACAAACAACTGTCTAGCCAAAACATAAACTTGTAGATTCACGTTGAGCTAATTGTCAACTCATTTTTGAAACAACAGCTGCTTTAAGAATGGTGGGACTGAGTTTTTCCATAGCAGACTCTTCACTTGCTACTGATAGTGCCAGGGATTTTGGTCCACATCTGTTTTCTCTATGGAGAGAAAATAGTATCATACCTTTTGTGTGTACGTAATACTTGATTTGTAACTTGTGTCTGCCTCTTTGTGTGTAACTTTGGATTTGTGTGTGCATAATACTTGATTTCTAAGCCATAAAACAAATTTGTGAATTTGTGTGTAACTTTGTGTACTTACAGTTGTGTAATCATATATACACACAAATATCAAAAACTTACAAGTACAAAATACAGTTTACGCACGTACAACTTGAAATTACACCAGCTTAAAACTAACTATGAATTCAAAATGATTCCTACACATACAATCCTCAAATATGTGTGCACCAATCGCCTGATACACACAGACAAGACCACAGATCATACTTACAACTGCAATACGGGGGTTGAGACTCTTTTCACGTTTGGAGATTTGTGCGTAGATGATGCGTTTGAATGCTGATCGAATGCTGGGTTATATGAGTTTTCTCTCCACCATTTCCCTTCAAGCTTTTTTTTCTTCTTTAGCTGTTACTGAAGTGATAAACACTTGTAAAAGAAAGAAAAAATGAATGTGGCAGCACTCGAAATTTAATGTTTTAAACCTAAAAAAAATATTAAAAATATTATTATTTTCTGAGACGTAGATATAACATGGGTAAAAAAAATTTAAAAATTAAAAAACGACCACTAGGTGGTGGTCTAAAGTTATTTTAGGCTTGCTAACATATCAGTTCCGAAGGCTGCAAATAAATGTAGCAGGTGCTGTAGGCTAATCAAGCCACCTGAAATGTAGTTAATCCTTCAGTCATAAACATAAATATAAGCATGTCCAGAAAGTATAACCGACTTTTGTTCACTGTAGTATCAGTTTTGAGCTTGATAACTTTGCTTGAATTAAAGCTAAGCAACGAGAGACAAGGGAAACGTTACCATAGCAAGACGTAGGCACACTCGATCACTGTTACAGACTTAAGTACAATCTTTATGATTTATATAAATCAAATCACTGTTTTTGAATCATAAAGATACTTTGTCATCAGAAACTGAATTTGAATAGCTGCTTTTAAATGGTAATCTGAATATATCTCTTTGGAATTTTTTTTTTTTTTTTTACAAAACCAAGTGGCAAAATCTAACAATTTTCCATTTACAACAATACAGTTCAGCTCAGCATGCAGGCTTCTCCACAACTACTTCAGCACTGATGATGCTGTGGTCCCTGATGATGAGCTTGAAGAATAGCAGAAGATGAGGAAACGTTGGTTTGGAGGCAGTCAGCAGGGTTCTCTGGTGGGACCAACTGTCCGGTTAATATATTTTAGCGATATGACAATTTTGGATTCAGAAGTTCCAAAATTTGTTGATGGACAATGCAGTGGACACTATAATGAAGCTTCCCAGAGCACTCTCTGCAGACCTGCCTGTATGATATCCCACTTCTATGTCACAGCTCCTCATCCAAATCAGATTTTTCTTTAGTAGATCAAGCACATCTACCAGATACTTTCTGTTTATTCTATTAAAGTTTAAAGAATGGCCCAGCAAACGTTTATTCAGGTTCATCCTCTATGTAAAAAATATCAAATAAGCCACACAAGTTTTCCTTCTCTAATTATTTTTTGTTCTTTACCTATTGTTTTACTGTTTATGGTCTTTATGGTCATGTTAAAACCAATTGTAAATAAACTGTGAAAATAAGAATGAGAATCACTAGTTTTTTCAGTTAGTTTATTCATATCAAATATAAAACTAAACAACAAATATGACAAGAATAAACAGAATTTTCTATCCATTCTGTCTCTCCTCTCTCATCAGCCTCCCTTTTCCGTTTCATGTCTGAAACAGAAGAAATCAAGAAACGCAGACTTGCCTCTCGTTGCTTAGCTTTAATTCAAGCAAAGTTATCAAGCTCAAAACTGATACTACAGTGAACAAAAATCGGTTATACTTTCTGGACATGTTTATATTAATGTTTATGACTGAAGGATTAACTACATTTCAGGTGGCTTTGAAAGCCTACAGCACCTCCTACATTAATTTGAAGCTTTTGGAACCGATATGTTAGCAAGCCTAAAATAACTTTTTAATGGTGTATTAGCACTTCCAAAAGTATACAACAAAATACATAAGGAAATACGCTTAACTTACCATCATTCAAGGGGTTTTGGGAGAAACAACTGTCTTTAAGAGCTGCTATGAGTGATTTCTCCTGCCAGGAGAGACACGGCTTGTGGCGGCCATGTTGCTTCAGTTGGGCTTGAATCGCCTGGGGACGTGTTTTGTAGGGGCTACGGCTGCAGCTAGACCTTACTCTCTCAGTCTACCACATTTCTTTAGCAAACACAACCAGACCACCACCTAGTGGTCGTTTTTTTTATTTTTTTATTTTTTTTACCCATGTTATATCTACGTCTCAGAAAATAATAATATTTTTAATATTTTTTTTAGGTTTAAAACAGTAAAATTCAAGTGCTGCCACATTCATTTTTTCTTTCTTCCACAAGTATTAGTCACTTCAGTAACAGCTATAGAAGGAAAAACGTTGGAGGGAAATGGTGGAGAGAAAACTCATATAACCCAGCATTCGATCAGCATTCAAACGCATCATCTACGCATAAATCTCCAGACGTGAAAAGAGTCTCAACCCCCGTATTGCAGTTGTAAGTATGATCTGTGGTCTTGTCTGGTGCATACATATTTGAGGATTGTATGTGTAGGAGTCATTTTGAATTCTTAGTTAGTTTTAACCTGGTGTGATTTCAAGTTGTGCGTGCATAAATTGTATTTTGTACTTGTGAGTTTTTGATATTTGTGTGTATATATGATTACACAACTGTAAGTACACAAAGTTACGCACAAAATGTTTTTATGGGTTACAAATCAAGTATTATGCACACACAAATCCAACGTTACACATAAAGAGGCAGACACAAGTTATAAATCAAGTATTACGCACACACAAAAGATATGGTACTATTTTCTCTCCATATATCTCTACTAGATATTGAAACCTGAACAAAGCACAATGTTGTCCATTTTAAAAGTACTGCACTGTCCCTTTAGTCATATTCTATTGTAGTTATAATATATATATATATATATATATATATATATATATATATATATATATATATATAATATAAATAAATAAATATAAATAAATATATATATTATAATACATATACATATATATAATACATGTGCAGACAAAAAAAGACCTATAGTTAGCAACTACTTTACTCAGTAATGAATTCAAAAATATCTTTATGGGACAAGAAATAAACCAGTAACATATTCTAATTACTTATAACTTTAAATGTTTCTGTGCAGCTTCATAATTTTTAAAATAAATGCTTAATCTTTCATGTAATCTTCATCACTGTTAAGTGAGTTTGGCAGTCTGAACTAAAATAGTCAAAAGTGATTCTTTTTTTCCTCATTCCCTCTCAATTAAATATGATTGTAAGTTTGATACCATCAGTCTACCGCATAATACTTTGTTCTAAAACACATGCACCATTCTTTACTGGCCATTTTTTCTAGATGAAAAGGGGCTCCCTAATACGTTCCCAAATGCCACAGGTACCACTCTTTTCAACTAAAAGTGTTTCTACCAAGCAGACAGCAGAAATTCATAGAGAATTGATAATCACCTCACAGTGGATTTTTCTAACACCCCATGGTATCTCTGATAGATAAGCTATCAAATCAGAACTATGACTGTATTTGAATGAAAACGTTATGTCCCACTATCTCAAAGTCTGCCACATGACTTGATGTCAAGAGTGGACAGAAGCAGTCTTTAATCAGCTGACACAAAGGGGAGCCTGCTGTTGCCAGACACAAGAAAGGAAGGGGGTAGAAGGTGAAGTGTCAAAACTGAATGTTTAACATGTACTTAACAGCCATTTGTAGGTGAACTCAAAAGTTTATATGAGACTAAAAGTTTCCATTTTTGAATCATAGCAAACTAATGTTAAACTGGAAACTGGCTAACTTAGCTTTAGAGATAATGTAAACACTTTAGAGCCATGGAGATAAGCAGAAACAAGGGGTAAGAAAATACCAGTCTATTGGCAGACACATTGGCAAAGGTTGGACTCATAATCCATAAGGAATTGACCAAAATCTTTCAGATCAACTCCGATAGCATTAACCCGATCACCCTTCATTGAAGCTCTCTCGAGGAAGTACAGTCTTTAACCCATCTGGGAAGCATCATCAACAAAGCAGGAGTCCCCTTCATCCAGCTCTGGGCATTCAGAGTGCTTAACCCGAGCTATAAGATCTGACAATTTACCTTCAATTTAACCACAATGCATCAACTTCTTCATCAATAATGTGCTAAGATGACTGAGGCACGTCACCCTGGGGTACCCCTTGGGGACTAGGGGATATTATAATTTATTAACTGGTTTCTCTTTTGAATATGCAAAACTATTGGTCATTCCTATGACAATGCCATGATCTGACTGGCAATCTGGTCTTTAGCTCGAAAGGCCAGAAGCAAATTCTATGCATTTCTTAATCATTCCTTACAGAAATTGTCTCTCAAAATGAAAAATTTCCCGAAGGTGAGACTCATCTTTCACTGATGAGGAGGAGCATGTGAGGCATCACTTGTAACCAACGATTTGCATGAGGGCTGGACTGCTTTAATTTAATGCATGTGTAAAACAAATGCACAGAAATGAATTATGTCTACAATAATTAAATAGATTCAACATCTGTTTTCGCCTGAATTGCAGACTGCACAGATCATACATTCCCAAAGAAAAAAGTACTATAGATTATATATTAGACTGAAAGGTTGAATATGGTGCAATTAAAAAAACAACAACAAAAAACCGCAACATTTTTAGGAAAATAATAGGTATATGGGGCATTTGCAGAATAAAAGTACAAAATTTCCTTAAAAAATATATTTTAATTAAAATATTTAAAAAATGTAAATTTTTACAGGCACAACAATGACGTTATGTTTATATCTATCAGCCAATAGCGGCTGCCATTGCGGGTTGACAGGTAGGGTCTCAATGTTCAAACAGTAGAATTTTTCTCATTCTAGTTGAAGTATGGTACAAATTTCCTTCCTTTTCATCTCAATATGGAATGCGTATTATTTTGTCTGTCTTTTAAATTTGTTCTCAGTAACATCATAGCACCCAGTACAAATTGTTTTAACTGACTTTAAAAAGTTAAGAAGCACACGTTCAGTTTCCCTGCCACTTGGACTGGATGGCAGCTGCCTTGGGTCACTCCCCCCCCCATTCCTCATTAACTTTTAACACTTGCTTATGTGGCTGAAGTGGAAGGTTTGGCGAAATGGCCTTTCTGTGTGAAGTTTGAATCCAAACATGGTAGCATTTTTTCACTTTACCACAAAGTTTGTTTGTTTTGTTTTTTTGTGGGGGGGTACCAGCAGGAACCTGTCGTTGTTTAAAACGGGGACATTTCTCCGGCATTAATTTTTTAACCAGGAAAACATTTTCTTTTTGGCAAAGTGCATAAAAAACAACATGTTTGGATGTGAACCACTAACAACAGGGTATCAATCTGACATTTTAACCAGTAGGCTACAGAAGAAGCTAGCATACCTTGGCAGCCAGGGTCCTTTATCAAGTAGACAGACCACTTCATGGCATCCATAATATCTAAGTATGTCAGTGTTTTTTGCATATTGCCAAAAAGAAACTTCAACTTCAGGTTTTTAGGTGGTGGGGACAAAACTATGATTTGTAAATAATGGTGGAGAAATGTCCCCGTTTTAAACAACGATTTCGGCTCCTGCTGGTACTCAAAAAAAAAGGCTTTGTGGTACCATGAAAAAATGCTACAATGCTTAGATTTAAACCTACAATACGGAGTATGGCAACCATACACCCTAACCAATGTGCTACAGCCTCAACTCAAACACTGTGGGCAGTCAGGGCTTTTTATCAAGCAAACAATACACCACATGGTCACATGGTTTCTTAAACCGGGGGGAATAGATTGCAAGTCCGTGCGCACAGTTTAATAAACCGAGGAAACAGATTAGTAATTCATTCCTACTGTTTAATAAACTGAGGAAATGGATTAGTAATTACTAACTATTTCCGGGGTCCGTACGTTCGGCCCACAATGAAGATGGAACATGTTAGGAGCCATAAGATTGGCTGAAAGCAAACACGGCTGGGCAGAGCCTATTGAATAAAGAGAGTTACGACACACTTTGAACTCACCGACACGCGGTCATGTGGTACCTGGAGCCCTCAATAGTTCCAAACATCCCAGCGCCATCATTGATAGCGGTAAAGGGCTTAATAAACGACTTTTTTTCTAATTTTTCCTGCAATTTTCTCTAAATTATATCATGTGCACAGATTACCTCAACATATATTTCATAATTATGGTTCTTTGTGCGGACAAATTACATTTGTTACTGCATATTAGTGGGGAATTAGACTGCAAAGAAATTGCACAATACGTTTTGACTACAAATCTTCCAACAATGCACTCTATATAAGCATGTCTGCAATGTTTAATAATGTTATGCACTTAAAACCAAACTGTTGTGTAAATACACAACATAGAGCTTTCTGGTAGCAGATGCTAGCATGGAGAGGCTATATCTGGTGCTATGCATATGGCATACAAATATGGTTAAGAGGTCAGCTCCAGCTTACCTTCAGCTGTACATCCTTCACTAAAACATGTTATATTACTGTTACAGGATAAACTCATAGTCCCAAACAACACATGTGTAGATCTCAATCTGTCTCCTCTCTGCCTGATATCAAATGGAAAATTTGCTGAATGACAGAGCTGATCTAAAGTACTTATTGAAAAGTTTTAAATAATTAGGAGAAAAAACATGAGTGTAGATGTTTGATATTGGAATCAACCGTTCTTTTCTGGGTAACCTGATGATTCAACATTTCATTTTTTGTTTTTCCTCTGATTTGAGAAAATCTATCTTTAACCCAGTTGATTGTTCTTCTAGCCAGAAACTTGTAAAATAGTCAATTGATTAAAAACTATAATTAAATTAAACTGTTTCAGTTAAATACATATTAAGGGTAAAGAAGTTTTGTACTAATTATGCAAAAACAAGAAGCTACCAAACATTTTATTTTATTATACAATATCAAGTAAAATGTAAAACAAGCTTCAGTGAAGAAGTACTTTTACTACCATTCTACTTTATGATCAAATTTGAACAATGTTGCATTGCTGAATTCTTATTAACAGTTTCTCCTAGGTATCAGTGACAGCAGCTCCCTTTGATTGTATCCTTAATCCTGCTGGGAGATGTTGGATTCATTCTGGGGCATCTTCACACAGCCTGAACCTGAGATGCTGCTTGGTGTGCTGGATCTCTGGTGCTTCAGGTCTGGTCCTGTGCTGCCATGTCCACTGCTTTTACTGTTGTCCTTCAGCCTGGCATGGAGAGCAGACAGGTCTGATCTGAGGAGGAACAAGACCAGGAAGAGGAGACTAAGGCTGACAGCTATGGGAATGAAAATCAGGATTATTGTTTGTGAGAGGTCCAGAGGCAGCACAGAAGACTGAGTCCAGGAAGCAACGCAGAGTTGAACCTAGGAAAAGACCACAATGAGGTCTCAGGCTGAAATAATCTGGAAATAACCTCCATGACAGTCAAACATTTTCTATCAGGGCTCAGTATGCCTTACTGTTCCCCCAATTAAATTGTAAATGTCCGGATAGTTTACAAAAGACAATTATTATTATTATTGCTAAAGAATTAATTTGTATTCTAACAGTGTGATCAGATTTTTAGAGATTGAGAAAGGATGAAACACAACACAGTTATGTTATTATGAATAATTCTTAATTTCTTGTAACCTCTACTCAATCATATGATTGCACATGATAATTTTATAAAACAAGTGCAAAGGAAACGTTCTACAGTACATATCAACGTTGCAAAGGTTATACTGCTTAAGTACTTAAGTATCAAATATTTTGATTCAGCTCTTATTCCTTTTGGAGGACATAACAAGAAACCGACAAAGTTTGTTAATCCTGTTTGTCATGCTTCAGCAGGTCATTGTAGTCAGACTTATGTGAAAAACATCAAAAAATTACTCATCTTCATTATCACATTTTTCTTTACTGAGTATATCCGTTTGTGCTTCAATATCTGATTCATTAGTGAAAGACTAATGATACACAGACCAGCAACACACCGAATGCATAGAAAAAATCACAAATAAAATCAGTAAACTATATTAAATTTCTAGCCTATTTTAAGCAGTGCTGAAAAATTCATGAAACGTGAAATTAGACAGACTGAAATAAAACAGTCTCTGGCTTGTCGGGACCCCTCATGCTTACATTTAGCTAGCTGCAGCTAAACTACAGTGAGCACATTAACACACTTAATTAACTAAAACTGGCTACATTAAATATCACCGTTGACTTATTTTGACACAGAACAGTCACTTAACGCTTCACAATGCTGAAAATATTGTAATTTCATCAACTTACGAGAGAAAATTATTCTATAACACCGAAAATGAACTGCGTTCAATGACGGGAGTGCTGCTGTTAGGAACTATTTGCAGCTGCATAAACCACCTGACTTCCGCATTCCATTCTTTCTATAGAAGTCTATGGGAGTGTCCAAACTCTCGTTAGATGGCTCTGCGGCTGGGTAGTGATTAATTTGATTGACAGATTCCTTAGCCAGTGGTGACATTAGTTGTCCGTGCTCGTTACATGAGTGTCAGAACTCACCACACAGAATTCTCTCACGAATGCAGAGAGGTTCACAAATGAGAAGTGGTGGGTTCATGTCCATTCAGGGATTTGTATGTATATATTTGAAGATTTTCTCAAATGTCTATTGGTGAATCAGCTTGTGTGCATATGTGAAAGAGATTGTTTCCATTTTTGAATCAGCTTGTGTGCATTTTTGAAACAGATCGTGTGTGTTTGTGAAACAGATTGTGTCCATTTGTGAGAACCTCATCATGTTCATTCGTGAATTTATATTACAAGTATTCCTGAAAATTATATTTGTGAACCTGAGTATGTGCATTTGTGAAACAGACCGTGTGCATTTCTGAATGAGCATGTGCATTTGTAAAAAACACTGCATGAGTTTATTCTTAATTAGACTTATTTTGCCTCATACTACAGCAGTGTCTCATCAACTGATTCACTGGAGCTTAAGCACCTGTGGGTCGTACCATTTACACTGATTCATGAAGGGTGGTGTGGCCCTGCACAGCATGAAAATTACTTTTTTATATACCAACTCAGTGCCTAACAAAAATTTAATTTTGCACAGGACCATTTATATTTGCACATAAATGCTCAACAAATGTTAGTGCATGTATATGTATGTATATAAAACTGACTCCAACTTCGGCCCTGGGTACTCTGTCATCAGTCATCATTTGTGTTCAAATCGAATTGAGCATGTGTCCCTACACAACTACCTTTTTCTGCCAGTTTGTTTGACTTTGAAGGGTTTAAATTACATCAGATTTGATGAATTGTTGTACCAGTAATGCTTAAGATAATTTCAAAGCAAGGTCGAAGCATAAAGCTGAGCAAGCAAGATCAGTATCTGTAGTCTAAAGTAAACTCAAAGCCAGATTTAATCTATGCGAGAATAATAAATATAGTTCTCTCTTTGACGTGTCCAGCCTTGGACAATTACCTTGTTTCAGCCTTTTCAATTAGATGCTCATTAGATTCAAAGCAAATAATGTATAAAGCCTTTGATAGTGTAAGCTGATTTTCGTTGTCGCTGTAATTGAGTCTCATCAAGCTGCTGATTGGATCCTGATACAAACCCCTGTCAATTGATAGCTTGCAAATGTAATTTCTTAATCAAATTAAAGAAATCGGCTGTGTTAAGAGATTTATTTCTACAAAGTCTTTTTATTGGTCATACCGAACATGGACATTGAATATAATTAATATGGTACAACAGCTTATGTGCAATTATTGAGGCATGAATCAAATTAAATTTTTGAATCCTTTCTTTATACTTTTTTAGTGCCTGTTACCCTGAAATTGATGTAAATGAGATATGTTAAGGCCCTTCTTATGTCGAATTGAGATAAATGATGGCTTAGATTAACAGAATGCAAAATTATACTGTATGTTTATTTATTAGGGAAAAACTAATCAATTCTTAGGCTGGTGCTTCTATAGTAAAAGAAATGATAGGCTCATGCTGATGACCCAATGTACTTGATAAATGACTATCATTAGTATAAAAGCAGAGGTTCCATTGTTTGTGTGGAGCACTGGGGTTTAGACTATGTCAATTTTTAGGCAGAAAGATGTCAGCAATGATCCTCGAGCCTAGTTCATACTTTTCCTTCAGCAAGTTTCTACCCAAGATGTTTTCCTTTTTTAATTCTCCACTGGTGTATCAGTGTTGCAAAGAAATTCCCCACCCTTTTTTCTGGCTGGTCTGCCTACTATTGCAGTGAAGTGTCTGGTCGATAACAGTTTATCTACTTCAGCTTTTAAATACACATCCACTCAAGGAGCAATGGCTGACAGAGATTAAGTTTTGATTGAGCTGGAAAACTTTTTAGTAGAAGTACAACTGACTGAATAATCTAAAAACGCACATAAACAAACAAACACAGTGGTCTGTTTTGTTGTTCTCAACATCTCTTCATGTTAAACATCACCAAAGAACTATATTAAGATAAACTAACCTTGCTATAGAAAACATGTAGTGCCCAGAAGCTGCATTGACTACCAATTACATTGACTACAGAGCACCGTTCTGGTGAAATGATCTTGAGCTGATGTTGGACAGACCAGTTACAGACCTGTGCTCTCCGTTGCTTTTGACGGATAGTTAAAAAACTGGGCTCTACTCCATCCTTCATTGTGTACCTGTCGGGGAGCCCTTGAGTCAATGGATCCCGGTGCTGTGTCTCCCCAACTCTGCAGACAGAAGCATAAACTTTGCTTTAGTGAAGCATTGTGCCTTGCCATCAATCTAGGATGGGCAATAAAACTGATTTCAAATTATTTGAACTCTATTAAGCTACAATGGAAATGTATATTTTTAGAAGATGAATATATACAAGACAGTAAAAGGCAATTTCCCATTTTCCTAAGACTGGACATTGTAACCACACTTCTCTCAGGTCAGACTGGGCAATTCTGAGACACTTTAAAAGAAACTGCATCTCCAACGCTGCATCACATTGTTTTTTTTACAAAAAAAAAAGAAAATAATTTATCATTTTTCTTTCACTTCACAATACAACACTTTACATCCTTCCATATCCCAAAATAACATAAACATGTAGAGGGGTATGAATTATGTGGTGGGGGTCTACTGTTAGGTTAATTGATCTCTCTAAACTGGCCTTAGGTTTTTGGTGTTCATGTGTATGGTTGATTTCCTGTGACATATTGCGCTGGCTGTATATGGACTCTCCCAATGATTAATAGGGGTTGGCAGTCTTCTTCTTAAGTTTACTCATATAGCGCCAATTCACAACAGATGTCATTTAAAGGCACTTTACAAGAAAAGTAATTTGAATTCAATTAGGCTACGTTCATACTGCAGGTCTTAATGCTCAATTCCAATTTTTTTGTGTGTGTTTGGTTGTTCACAATGTAACTAAAATGCAACAGCAAACACGTTCCAGATTTGACAGTTCACTGTCCCAAAGTGGTCTGCATGCACAGAAGAAGAAAAGACGTCACACACAGGGTGCTCTGTTGACAGAAAGATTTTTTTTGTTTAGCTTGTTCAGATTTATTATTAATTACAATGAATTAAAATTATGTCATTGAATGTGTCATTTTAATTTAAAACTTGACAGATTAAAAAATATATGACAGGATGTTTTGATCCCATCCGTCAGTCAAAATGATAGACAACTAAAAAGTTTCAAGAGCAACCCATTCTGGAAATAAAACATTTTCAAAGATGTAGTTACTGTATTCTGTCAGTGTGCAGGTCTCGGCTTGCATCACAGGTTTTAAATCAACCGGTCAGGTTAGGTCTGGATTGGTCTGGATTAAGAGACAAACTTGGGTACCATGTCCAAAATCATCTTAGTGGGTGTGGGTTATGATTGGTGCCAGACGATGGTCTGTCTGTGTAAGTGGCAGACAAGATGAATTTAATGCGACATGATGATTCTGAATGAAGTCACTTTGAAAAACATCCGACATGTATGAGATTTAATACCACATATGCAAGTGACCTGAGTCGCATTTGAAAAAATCTGATTTGTGCTGTTCAGACTATCATAAAATGATCGGATAGGAGTCGCATAGGAGCAAAAAAGGATTTGAAGGTCTTTTGTCTGCAGTGTGAACATTGCCTTTTGAAAACATTACAATCTGTTAAAGTTTTCTATTTAAGGAATCCGAGCAGACTGCAATGAATTGTTGATGAGAGGTTGTGCCCAGAACATGCAGACTCCAACCACAGCAATCCCTCAGTAATCCCTCATACTGAGCAAGCATGTAGGGACAGTGGAGAGGAAAAACTCTCTTTAAAAGGAAGAAACCTCCAGCAGAACCTCGATCAGTATGAGCGGCGATCTGCCACATCTGTCTGGGGGGTTCAGAAAACACAGTACAGACATAGAAGGGAAAAAAAGAACTAATGTAAGAATACTTTCTATATTAAAGAAAAGTAAAAAGTTGATAACAGGACATGGAAGATGTTCAGACTCTGGGAGCATCATCTGAATTGATGCTCCTCATCCAACAGGACATTGTAGCTGAGCAGACCAGATAAGTAGGGATGGATGGATGGATGGATTCTTCATGAACTGCCTTTCTCTGACCTAGACATCATTAAAGTATTGTAAAATTATCTGGAATGAGACTGTTTAGCCATCAAAGAGGCTCAGTTTCAAATACGTAGTAACAAAGGTTGCAACTCAACAGTCCTTAAAACTGAGGGTAGATAGACAGGTGGACTAACCATAGTTCCTGTAAAATAAAAAAATGAAAGCTTTCCTTCTATTGCTGACATTTCTGTAGAGAGATGCTTCAATGGCCCATGACACATAAACTGTATATCAGAAACTCATTACATGCTTATTATCAGGCAATTAACAGAGCTCAGTATGAGTGCCAATTCAAAAAGATGTATGATATAATTTACAGGGCTTCCTGCATATTGAGTTAAAATCTTATTTTGGCACTGTACATTTTTATAGCTGTTATAAAAATTTGATTTTAAACCATATTCTGTTTAGAAAGTTATAGATTGCAGATTTCTGTGGTTTGGCACATAGTGCAGAAACATTAGAATACTCTATCATACTCAAAAACAATTTGTCAAATATTAGCCAGAACATTATACTTAGTTATTGCTCAGTTTCCCTTTGAAAAGTCTAATGAGACTGTAACTCTAAATGTAACACTTTGCTCATTATAGTTGTTTGAAAACAAATACAAGGAGAATAATATTTTGATGACTGTCTTCACATTCATATGAATACCTCAATACTTTGATTTTTTATGTTTTATGAGGGTAAATTGTACCACAATGCTGGATAGTAAATCATCTGATAACTGATAATCAGTCTGACAACTTGTATGAAATCAGGAATGTATTTAAGTACATTGGACTGAAACATATATGCAAATGTTGACAGAATAAAAATGAATGAAAGACATCCAAAAATTATACAAAAAAATACATTTTCTGAGCCTCTAAAAGGTAAAAAGGAAATTTCCCAGCAAATAGTGGTCTGTCGATCATCAATAAAGATGACTCACAAGAGGACAACAATTAAGACAATAACAAATTTTCCAGCAGTGGACAGTAAATTATTGGTCACAAAGTGCAATCCATCCATCTACCTTATCTGAGATCAGGTCATGGAGGTAACAGAACTAGGATAGTATCCTAGACATCACTGGTCCCAGAGACCTTCTCCAGGCCAGAAGGGATATACAATGCCTCCAGCTTGTAATATTTTTTTAAATAATCAACAACTGGTCCCTGATCAGATTGCCAGTCCCAAATTGGTTGTCCACAGGCCTAAACTGTGTAATCTCTGGTCCCTGACCAGATTACAGTTCCCAAATTGGTCCCCTGATTACAGCCCCTAGATTATTTGTGTGGTCTTAGATTGTTTCTCTGTAGAGGAAAGACAATCTAGTCACACAGCAACAATCTTACCTGGTTATCAATGGAGTGAAAGAATTGTGTCATAAACTGTATGTTTTAAACAGAAATGTTGGATTGGCCTGCAGAGTGAGTGCACTCCGCACCGCATCTACACCGCATGCACAGTAAAGGACAAAATGTCAGACACTGTTTCTCATCAGTGCTACATATTAAATAATTAAGTGTAGGGCTTGGAATTAAATCAAACTTTAATCAAAATCGATATGTTAAAATACTTGATGACAATAATCACGTGGTGTGTTTAAATCGTTATGCCAATTGACCAATCCAGCCGAAGCGCCGCCTTGTTATCAAGCTAACTGGTCAATCAAGTTGCAGAAAATCATGCAGTACTGAAAAGCAGGAGGCCCCCGCTGGTAGGTAAAATTAAAATGCCATGTCAACAGTTTACAGCTGGTGAAGAATTTTGAAGGAAAATTGACAACAGGGAAGTTGAAAAGGATGACCGAATTGTTAAGACTGACCACAGTTAGCATTAGCATTAGCACGCAGTTTTGAAGTGATATGATCTTGTCATCAATGGGCCTACAACAGGAGAATAGGCCTACAATAGGCCTGTATGCGACATTATTAGTGAAGGCTATATTTATTTGTTTTTATTATTCATTTACATATCAAACTGAAAATCAAGATTGTTCAATATGGGGAAAATAATTGTGATTGTTTTATTTTCATAATCATCCAGCCCTAATCGAGTGTGTGTTCAAACATTCATTCAGAGGAAATTTGAATGAATATAACTTTAAAAAGCTCAAAAAAAAGCTTCTGTAATGTGATTTGCAGTGTTCACTTTTTAGGGGCACACAAAATACCACAGCAGCAAATCATATTTCTATGCATTTTACAGCTGAAATATGTTGCATTAAATATAAAAAAACTTTTGGTCTATTAAAACCAAAAGAGCACAGGTTTGTTCTTTTGGTTTTAACAAATCATTGATAATCTGAGTAACAGACTGAGACTGACACAACAATGAGCCTGTTTCTGAGAGGAATAAAGACCAGGAAAATTTAAGATGATGTTTTAATGGACACCGCAGCATATACGAGTTGTCCTTAAACGTAACTGCATTGATTCCAGAAGATTCTATTTTCCCCTTTATGTTAAAGAAAATACAATAAAACACAACAGACTTTCAAAATAAATTAAGAAGCCTACTTTATTTCAAAGTGCATGAACTTGGTGCTTTCAGGATATTTATATATAAATGTTACTCATATCTTATTAGATATGTTCAAAAATGTTGGATTTGATGCTCTTTGTCTGCAGTGTGAACATAGATATATTAAAGACGATACCTGACTCTTAAACACAAATCGACACACAGCAGGAGGATCATGACAGCTATACAGTTACTGTATTGTGTCAGTGTGGGGTTTCAGCTGGGTTAATATAAAAATTACCAGGGATCACGGGGTATGGGTAAGGGGCATGTAGGCTGTTTTTCTAATTGGACTAGTGCAGGAGCACCCACTGGGAGAACTGTAAATCGGCACCTATCAACCTATGAACTGACAGTCCCTAAGGGTGGGTCCAAGTGTAAGTGGGTTGGCTCAGGGCCCGGAAAGCCCACTCACTAAAGCCGGTTGGAGTCACTGGAGACTATAAATTGGGGTAGTCTTTTAATCAACCACATCTATGTCATTCTGTGGCAGGACCAGCATAGGGCTGTTTAAACATCATGATATACAGAGAACATCTGCCTTCTAATCTATGAAATCATGTTTTCCTTCTTTATAATACAATATATAAGAATACAATAAGAATGAACTGAAAGAACATTTTCTGATACTCAAGCTATGGGTCTGCAATGAAGTCGCTATTCAGTGGTGCATGCCTTAAAGTGCCTATATCATGCAAAATCAACTTTTTTGAGTTTTCAACCATCTGGTAATAGCATTTTCTCATTAAAAACCCCACCAGAATGGTTTTTGGCTCAATTCACCCATGTCTTAGTAACCCTACTGAATTCTGCTTTCTGAGCAGCTGCCCCTCCCTATCCTAGAAACAACTAAGGCTACGTCCACACTAAGCCGATAAGGTTATACGGGGAGTTAGACGCCTAATGTTATCCACTCAACACGAGCATTTACGCCCCGTTTAAGGTCCGTTTAAGTTCCCATGATTGCGCAATCACATACAGACCTGTGCAAATACTGGGCATGTGCGAAAAGACGAACGGAACACGCGTATAATCTACGTGACGCCAGCGCCTACATAATATATACAAGAAGCTCTACAGCACAGTACATATCTGCTTGTCCCAATAACCGAAGAGAACAATAGCTGCTCAGAAGAAGAGAGAGTTTTTGGTGTGGACAGACGACGAGATCGATTTATTACTCTTCGCTGTTGTCTTTGTGTGTAGTGTCGTATTGTTATTGACGCAGCAATCATTGACGCCACTTCCTTTCATTATCCGGGGAAGCTGTCCACACTAGCTCGCTTAGCCGTTGAATTAAGATTTACACGGCTCTCTTACCCGGCTAATAGTTATCTGGCCACAGATAACTTATCAAGCTGCTTATGTAATCATATAACAGCATTGTGTTTTCAATTAATTGATCTGTGGCATCTCAGAATGTTAGTAAGCAAACAACACCCAGGAATTTTTTTATATACTGGGGTGGAAAGATTTGCTTAATTGACTCAGCTAGTTTTTTTCAGGGGGGTTGGTGCAGGATGCAGGTTTACAGAGAAACGAGCCGTTTTACTTCGTGGTAGAACATTACAGGATACAAGTTAAATTTTAGGACAAATGAATACTGTATAACATCGGTAACATTTTTAGCATATATATGTCTGTCCCAGATTAAAATCTGTAAAATAGCATGATGGCGCCGAGGATGGCAGCCTCTGTGAATAGCTCTGAGGTGTTTGTTTTGTTTCATCAGTTTTAACAGGGAAGAACTGCTGAACACTCGGAAGACCACTCTACAAAGCCTTTTACCGGATTTTGACTTTTCGGACGTTTTGCTGAAATTTGCAGCTAGCGGAGAAGCGTTACTGTATAAACGCTTCAAGAAGCGTAGACGGGGGAAGCGAGCTGGCGCGCTCGTTAAACTCCAACAAAAAAGATTTATAACGCCGCTGCCAAGCATCCATCTGACGCATCTCCGCTCTCTACCCGACAAAATGGATGAGCTGTTTCTGCTCACCCGGATCAACAAGGACTTTTCAAACTCTGCTGCCCTGTGTTTCATGGAGACCTGGTTGAATGACGCCATTCCAGACAGCGTGATAAGCCTGCCAGGTTTACAGCTGTTTAGAGCGGATCGCGACTTTAATCAATGCACAAATCGCGCAGCGGTGGGACATGCTTCTACATCAGCGAAAGGTGGTGTACAGATGTATCTGTGTTAAGAAAGATGTGCTGTTCTGATCTGGAGGCCCTCTTTATTAACTGTAGGCCTTTCTATTCGCCATGGGAGTTTTGCTGATTCATTCTGGTGAGTGTTTACATTCCTCCGCAAGCGCACGGGAGATAAGATTCACAGAAACTCGCCGATCTGATCATAGAAACTGAGCAACAACATCCGGACTCAGTCTTAATCATTCTCGGAGACTTTAATGAAGCAAATCTGTCACGTGAACTGCCCAAATACAGACAAGATGTTACATGTCCGTAATCAAGGGCGTAGAATTAGCATGGACGGAGGAGACATGTCCTCACCAATATCCAGCGATTAGTGAATTGTCCCCACCAATCAACGCCGTCGCTACCACATATCCAACCGCTGTTTAGTCAATAATCATGGCACACAAAGGGTTAAATTTATGATGGCGCCGAGGATGGCAGCCGTGGTGCTTTCGTGCGCTCTGTTTAGTTTGTTCTTGTGCGTTAACTGTGCGTCTGCGTGCTCTTATACCCGCGTGGAGCTTCTGGACATTAGAACTACCACCCCTACGGACTTATTACCAGTTTTTTTAGCATCAGCTGCGGACCTGGTCCATTTTTTGACCAAAAGAGGGAAACGGCGCCGTGGAAAACGAGCGGGTTCACTCGTCCGCCTGCGCAGACGGGGCAACCGCACGCCTTTACCTGGCATCTTTCTCTCAAACGTCCGCTCACTTCCCAACAAGATGGACGAACTAGCGCTGCTGATGAGAAGTAACAAGGACTTTTCCTCGTCTTGTGTTTTGTGCTTCACGGAGACGTGGCTAAGCGCGAGTGTCCCGGACAGCGCGCTTCACCTGGAAGGCTTCCATCTCCTCCGCGCGGATCGCAACGCGGAGCTCTCCAACAAAACAAAAGGCGGTGGGGTTTGCTTCTACATCAACAGCAGCTGGTGCACGGATGTGATTGTGATCTCCCAACACTGCACTCCGCCGAGCGCGGACGTGCACGAGGCTCAGCGCACGCTTGCAGGCCAGATATTACATGCGGAGCGGTCTTTTCCGGACTCTCTTGTTATCATGCTTGGTGACTTTAACAAGGGAAACCTCAGCCAGGAATTACCGAAGTATAGACAGTTCATTAAATGCCCGACCAGAGAGGAGAACACGTTGGATCACTGCTACACTACAGTCAGCAGAGCGCATCATGCTGTCCCGTGCGCTTCCCTCGGACTATCAGATCACGTGATGGTTCACCTAATTCCCTCATACCGACAGAGACTGAAATTGGCCAAGCCTGTCGTGATAACAACGAGGAAATACACCTCTGAAGCTGTGGAGGAGCTGCGCTCATGTTGGGAGACGACAGAATGGGGAGCGTTTGGAGCTGCCACGGACAATCTGGACGAGTATACGGACACTGTGACCTCATACATTCAGTTCAATGAGACGCGCATCATCCCAACGTGCACCAGGATTTGTTATAACAATGACAAGCCCGGGTTCACACCAAAGCTCCGGCACCTACGTGAGGAGAAGGAAGTAGCGCGGCAGAGCGAGGACCGGAGTACATACAGACGAGCAAAGTACCACCTCAGCAGTGAAGTGAGAAGAGCAAAATCTGTGTACTCCAACCATATACAGGAACACTTTAGCTCCAATGACTCTGCAGCCGTGTGGAGGGGGTTGAGGGCTCTCACAAACTACAAGCCCAAAGCCCCCCAGGCCCTGAATGACCGGAGTCTCGCCCAGGGCCTGAATACACACTACTGCCGCTTTGAACAGCCGTCTGCTCCTCACACCTCTGCTCCCCCCACCATCACCCCAACCATCAACGACCCCAGCACTTCATCAAAGGACTCCTCAGACCCCCCCTCCTCCCCCCCTGCCCTCTCCATCCAGGAGGAGGATGTGCGCCGACAGTTTTTGAGGCTGAACAGGAGGAAGGCCCCCGTGCCGGACGGTGTCTCCCCCTCCACCCTGAGACACTGCGCGGATCAGCTGGCCCCCGTGTTCACGGACATTTTCATCACCTCCCTGGCGCTCTGTCGCGTGCCGTCCTGCTTCAAAACCTCCACCATTGTCCCTGTCCCTAAAAAGCCACGGATCACAGGACTTAATGACTACAGGCCGGTGGCGCTGACGTCTGTGGTCATGAAGTCATTTGAGCGCTTGGTTCTGCCCCACCTCAAGGACATCACCACCCCCCTCCTGGACCCACTGCAGTTCGCCTACAGAGCCAACAGGTCTGTGGATGATGCAGTGAAACTGGCCCTCCATTTCATCCTGGAGCATCTGGACTCCCCAGGAACCTACGCCAGGATCCTGTTTGTGGACTTCAGCTCTGCTTTCAACACCATCCTCCCTGGACTGCTACGAGACAAGCTCTACCAGCTCAGCGTGCCCGACTCCCTCTGCAGGTGGATCACTGACTTCTTGTCGGACCGGAGACAGCACGTGCGGTTGGGGAAGATTGTCTCGGACAATCGGACTACAAACACTGGGACTCCTCAGGGCTGTGTACTCTCCCCCTGGCTCTTCTCGCTGTATACAAACTGCTGCACCTCCAGTCACCAGTCCGTAAAGCTGATCAAGTTTGCGGACGACACCACCCTCATCGGACTTATCTCAGATGGTGATGAGTCCGCCTACAGGAGAGAGGTGGACCGGCTGGCTTCCTGGTGCAGTCACAACAACCTGGAGCTGAACGCCCAGAAGACAGTGGAGATGATCATGGACTTCAGGAAAGTCACAGCCCCACCGTATCCCCTCACCCTGATGGACTCTCCCACCCCATCTCCATCGTGGACTCCTTCCATTTCCTGGGCACCACCATCACCCAGGACCTCAAGTGGGAGCCAACCATCAGCTCCCTCATCAAGAAGGCCCAGCAGAGGATGTACTTCCTGCGGCAGCTGAGGAAACTCAAGGTGCCGACCGAGATGCTGGTGCAGTTCTACAAGGCCATCATCGAGTCCATCCTCACCTCCTCCATCACCGTGTGGTTCCCCGGCGCCGCAGACCGGGACAAACACCGACTGCAGCGCATCGTGCGTGCTGCTGAGAAGGTGATTGGCTGCAGGCTCCCATCCCTCCGGGACCTTTTCTCCTCCAGGACCCGGAGGCGTGTGGGTCGGATCACAGCTGACTCTTCTCACCCTGGACACCAACTATTCTCCCTCCTCCCCTCAGGCAGCAGGCTACGGTCCATCCAGACCCATACCTTCCGCCACCTGAACAGTTTCTTCACCTCCGCCATCAGACTCATGAACAATAACAAGACCAGATAGTTCAGTTAAAGACCCATGTAGGATATAACCATCTGCACTACGTAACTTTATTTTACTGCACTGTGTGGTCTGACCACACTTAGATCTGCTGCTGTCATTCACCTGCACATCTGTGAATGGAACCCTGCTGCTGTTCTTATGTTAAAAGGATGTTTATCTCTTCATAGTTCTTTTATATACATATAGATTATAATATTCACGTCAGCTAGATGGATTTTACTGGTGTCATTTACACTTTGTGTTTGTGTCTGAGTGCGTGCGTTTACTTGTACAAATGCGCGTGTGTGTGCTGTTTAGGATTTAAAGGATGTGAAAGAAAAGAAAACTCAATATAAGAGACTTCTTTAGGAGTCAATGTGTAAGTTACTTAAAATTGAAATTAAATGAAAAAATTAAAATAGAATACGCCAAAGAGATACACTTTTTCAAAATTCTTTTCTATTCTTATTCTCTTTTTTTCTTATTTTCATGTATTTTTATAGAAAAGAGCAGCTGTTTAAAAACATAAATAAAATGTATGGTGTAAATAAAATAAAACCTCATATTCTAGATGATCATGTGATTTTATGTACCCATAAAATAAGCGAAACAGATTAATGAAGTCCGAAAACAAAAAAGAAAATCTAAAGAAGTTCTGGTCACTCAAAGTGGATCTATAAGGGACAAAAGGAGAAAGACCAGACATCATTCATTCAACTGAAGGAGTCCTCGAAATCTTATCAGCTGGCTGTTAAGCATTTCTGGTACAATTATCTTTCTGACATTATTGCAAAGCATTTTGGTGATTGTGTTGTACAAAACAATTAATTCGGTCCTTTCTGCTACAATTCCCTTTCCAATGTCTCAAATGACTTATGTTCCCAATTTTGGGACTTTTTTGTTGGGAAGAACGCAAAGATAAGGGCTCAAACCTCGCCTGCGCTCAATCCTTTGCCAGTGTTGTCGGATCCAGTGCACTCCTTTGATCACTTTGAAGTAATTTCCCCTTCTTTCCTCTTCAATATGGTGGTCAGGTTGCGGCCTTCGGACTCCCTGAATGATCCTGTCCCAGCCTGTCTGCGTAAAGAAGTTTTTCCGGTGGTCAGCCACTATATTCTAAGCATTATAAATTCTAGTCTAGTTCTGGTATCATACCTCAGGCTAAGAAACAAGTGGTTGTGCAATCAGTTCTGAAGAAACCAGGCCTTGGATCCGGCTGTTTTTGGTCATTATCGCCCAAACTCCACGCTTCCTTTTCTGGGTAAACTGCTGGAGAAGGTGGTTTTTACTCAAATCCTAGACTACCTCGAAGCTTTTAAGGTTTTAGATCTCCTCCAATATGGTTTCTGCCCTTTTCACAGTACTGAGACTTCTCATCTCCAAGCAGTCTTTTTAATAATATTTTATTGGTAACTGACTCTGGCTCTCATGTTGTTCTGGTAATGGTCAATTTCTCAGTGGCCTTTGACACCATGGACCTTGAGATTCTGCTGACCTGCTTAAACCTTTTGGAAGGGATACAGGGAACTGCCTTTGAGTGGTTTAAATCCTACTTCAAGGTTAGATGTTTCACTGTCGGGCTGGGAGAGTTTGCTTGTGAGGTGTCAGCTCTTCACTGTGGTGTTCCTCGTGGGTCTATCCTAGGTCCCCTCCTTTTTAAACTTGTATATTTTGACATTAGCTGCAATTTTTCAACTGCACTCTGTTAACTACCATTTGTATGCTGACGATTTTTAGCTATATCTTTCCCTTAAATCACTGGACCCGGTGCAGCCTCTTATAAATTGTTTGGAAGACATTAAGTCTTGGCGGTTTTTGGATTAGGAGCTTCCAATTTGTGCAGAATGCCGCTGCCCATTTTCTGACAAGGATGGCCAGGAGGAAACACATTACCCCTGGGTTGGCTCGGCTTCACTTGCTCCCGATTTGTTATCCAGTTCAGTATACAATTCTGTTGCTAGTCTATAAATTTCTCAATGCGCTTGCCCGGCCATATTTGTCAGATTAGCTTTCCCCCTATGTCCCAGGGTGAACTCTTTTTGTCTGTGCTCCTAAACTGTGGAACAAACTGCCCCTTATTAAAAACATATTTTTTATGTTTTTAATAAGGGACAGCGTCCGAGGCCCGGGGGTCCTCGGACGCTGGCGGTGCCTGGGGCGTCTCTTATTGGCGGGGAGGCTTTTTACCATCTAGCACAGGCGCTCTTTTTAACGGGGTGCGCTTGGGACGGGAGGGGGGAGGGCGTTGAGGGTGAGGGGGGGCTAAACTCAACCTGGGTGTCTAGTGACATGTGTTTTGTTAGCAGTGTGAATGTTGGGGAGGATTTAGGTATGCCCCTGGCATGCCCCATTCTACCATTCACAAGGCCTTGGGACGTGGGCACGTCACTGGGGTGCGGGATGGAGCTTCCGTCTTCGCTACCCGGTGGCGGCCTGGGTCCCGATTTTATTGAGCAATTTAGACACTACACTTGCAACATTTACAGGGAACGCACATGTAGGGACCTGGCGGTGTGGCGCCACAGGCAAGCCCCCCCGTTGTGGGGGCCTCGCCTGTGGTGCCGGCACCCACTGGTTAAACGCATCTAGACACTGAGGGCCCGGGGGGGGAGATGGGGGTACCCGGCAGTATTCCCATGTCCCCCCCCCTCTGTTTTAAGTGCACATTAGAACAACACGCAACAACACCACATTGAGCTGGGGGAGAGAGGCTGGGGGGTCTTTCCACACCCCTGTTCGTTGGACCATCAGGGGTCGGAGCCCGGATAGAACATCACGCCGTCTGGTCGGGGTCCTGGGCTGGTGGGCTGCTCTTGCCGGTGTGGGGCCTTGGCGGTCTACTTGTCCCCGTCCTGGTGGGCAAAGGGGTCTGTCTCCTGGGTGCAGGGGCAGGGTTCTCTACTGGGGCGTCTGTCCCTGGGCCTGGGAGTATGGAGTATAGTGTACGTATGGGGGGTATGAATGAGGGTATAGCGTCCTTTTTTCGTATGTCCTGTATTTGTAAGAATGTGTACACATGAGAGGGAGGGTACGTATGAGTGTCTCTGTCTGTCTATGTCTACCTGTCAGGTTGGGTGTTTGGCTGCTCTCTGGCCTGATGCATCTTCTTCCCTCCCCGTCACTCCCCGTCGGTGATGGTTGCTCCTGCCCGCTGGTTGATGATGACTCTCGATGCATGGGGCTGGGGGTCCCGGTTGCGGCCCGGCTCGGTCCTGGTGCATGTCGGGCGGGTCCTGGGTGGTCCGGTGTGTCGGGCGGCCGCTGTTTCGGGCCGATGTCCTCCTTGGATTGACTGGGGCACCTCTTATGGGGGTGCCGGGGTTGTAGAATAGGTTGGTGCCGTCCGGTGGATCGGTGGGGACCGTGCCTGGCGCCCAGTCCTCCTGCCGGTTCCAGGACTTCAGCTGGCTGGTCTGTTCGCCTGGTGGGGCTGTCCGGCATTGGCTGGGCCCCTGATCTTGGCGCCCCACGTGGGGCGGGATCTGGACCCTGGAGCTGGAAGATCTGGATGTCCAGGTGCCGGCTGGGCGCGGCCTGGGGAGGGCGTACATCCGCTGTGGCTCCCTGGCGTGTGGATGTGTGGAGGCGGGCCGGGTTGTTGGCGGTGGGTACTGGTCCGGGGTGGCGGCGGCATGTGTTGTCCGTCGGTTGGCTGCGGGTCCTCCTTGCCTGCGGCGGCGGCGGGGGGCCCTTGTCGGCTGGTCCCTGGTTGGGGCCCCGCTGGGGGGCGGGGTGCCCCTGGTCCCCGTGGCCTCCGGTTCCTGGTCCGGGCCCGCCTGGGTAGCCGGTTACCGGCGGAGCCCGTGGGCTCGTCACTGCGATCTCTCGGGCCCCAGCATCGCGGCTGGTGGGTGCTCCCCTGGGACTTCCATCTGTTCCTCTCTTGGTGGGTGATCGACCCTGCGCTGATCCGCCTGTGGACTCTGTACTCTGTGGGACGCTGGATGCATACATCTCTTGCCTCCTCCATGTCTGTGCCGATTCCTGTAGGACGGATTGACGGTTCCTTACACCAGCTATCAATCACTTGCATGGGGAAACCTTATTCAGACCTGCATGCTCGCACACACATAGGTGTGGGGACATAGGTGAGGACGGACATATCTTAAGCTGAGGTTATCATCATTAGTTAGTTGTTCACAGGAGCTTACCAGAAACATTTGTATTATGTTCATTAATCAATGCTTGTGTGTAGTGAATGTGTAATTCTTTGTTTATTCTACCAGATCCGAACTATTGGTTTGGTTCTGTACAGTTTGTTGTTTTTGTTTTGTATTACTGTTTCTCTGCCGTCCGGCAGAGGTGGAGGACTGGGATGTTTTCTTGTGTTCTTTATTTGCCTCCCTGTCTTGTGTCGTCGGTTCGCCCCTCTGTTGGTCCGGTTTCTTTTCTTCACCTTCTTCCTTTCTCCCTTCTTGTCTCAGTTTAATGTCCATGACGTCAGGAAATTGAACCCACAGTAATCACTAATAAAGATTTTTCATACATATACATCAAGTGGCGTACTACAGCGAAGCTGTAATACTCTGCTTGGGAAAGTAAAACTGTTGGGCTTGTACTTGGTACTCAGACACCAATTCTGAGTAGCATACTGCTAGACAGGACACGTAAAAAAAAAAAAAAAAAAAAAAAAAAAAAACATATTTTTATTCTTTAGCATTCAGTCCAGCATAGTCTGTATGCCTTTCTGTATTCTGATTTCATTGGGTTTCATTTTCAGATTTTACTCTTTTTAGACTGTTGGGCTCATCAACCTTTTGGGTCTGGCTTTGTTTTATTGTTTTATTCAAAAATACTGAGGATTTATTTTTGTGATTTTTGGTCGGTATGATGCTGTTCGTAAATGTGCTTAACAAATATATTGGCATGGTATGGTATAAGTTACAGATAGGACATATACTTAAGTTTGTTTAATTATTGTAAATTCACATGAGTTATATTTCCCTTATATACTCAAAGATTACAAAGGCATAGCTTAAAACTGTTTTGTGTAAAAATTATTTCATCAACAACTTAAAAAGTAAACCTAAGGCCGAACCTAATGTTAAACCCAAGCAATTCATCAAATAATAGATTCTATTAGGGGTATCCAAAAACTCAAACGAAGTCCCAGTATAGATTCAAAGTAGCAGTTTTTTGGGCACTGTAGGCCTGTTAACAGACTCTGTTGTAATGAGGCCCAGTGAGGCTCAGAGCGGCATATTCATTCCCTCAGTGGTCCTCCCTGCTCGCCCCTTTCATCTCATCTGCTAATCCTTCCTTTGCAGATTCCCAAGGTAAGTTAAAGTGATGGAACAGTGCAGTGGTTGCAGTTCACCAGTTCGTGTAAGGGAATACTTCTGATATGGGCTATTGTAACTTTGCCTCACAAGGGAAGGCTGACTTGAGGGTTTCCATGCCTACTGCATGTTAAAAAGAAGATGGCAATCCAATTACTTTTTTTTTCCTCCCGAGTACTTGTTGGAAGTTTTCTTTTTGTCAGGAAGTAACTAATCTTGTGCTTTATGTGAGACAGAGGAACATATTGGAATATAGCTCAAGATAACTCGCTGTAAAAAGTATAACATTAAAAATGAAAATCCCATGAGCAGCTTAGACTGCTGTTGGTTAGAAAGTACAAACAATAATAAACACAGAATATTTTAAACAAAACTCTGAAATACAGCATTGGAAGATATTCCGAAATAAACCTTCAAACAGTGTTTCGCTTTCATAAATGACATACAGGTGAAACTCGAAATATTAAAATATCATACAGAAGTTCAATCATTTTGGTAATTCAACGTTAAAGGTGAAACTAATATATGAGAAATATGAGAAAGACTAATCACATGCAAAGCAAGATATTTCAAGCCTGCATTTGTCTATGGCGTGTGGGTCGGATCACAGCTGACTCTTCTCACCCTGGACACCGACTATTTTCCCTCCTCCCCTCAGGCAGGAGGCTACGGTCCATCCAGACCCACACCTCCCGCCACCTGAACAGTTTCTTCCCCTCCGCCATCAGACTCATGAACAATAACAAGACCCGATAGTTCAGTTAAAGACCCATGTAGGATAGAACCATCTGCACTACGTAACTTTATTTTACTGCACTGTGTGGTCTGATCACACTTAGATCTGCTGCTGTCATTCACCTGCACATCTGTGAATGGAACCCTGCTGCTGTTCTCATGTTAAAAAGGATGTTTATCTTTTCATAGTTCTTTTATATACATACAGATTATAATATTTATAAAGACTTTAGCCTTATGGCTCATTCTTTTTATTTTATTTTTTATTTTATTATTTTATTTTATTTTAGTTAAATGTTTTATGTGCACAACTGTACCGAAAAAAATTCCTAGTTTGTGAACTTGTTCTCAAACAATGGCAATAAAACCGATTCTGATTCTGATAACTTTGATGGTTATGGCTTTCAGCTTATGAAAACCACACATTCAAAATCGTAGAAACTCAGATTTTTACATAAAATCAATAAAACAAGGATTTTAAATAGAGAAATGTTAGACCTCTAAAAAGTATAATCATAATTAGGTACACATTACTTGGTTTGGGCCCCTTTTGCATCAATTACTGCCTCAATATGGCATGATGTTCATGCTATCAGCATGTGGGACCGCCGAGGTGTTATGGAAGAACAGGATGCTTAAGTAGTAGTCTTCAGCTCTTTTGCATTGTTCGGGCTCATGTCTCTCATCTTTCTCTTTGCAATGTCCCATAGATTCTCTACAGGGTTCATGTCAGGCAGTTTGCTGGCCAATCAAGCACAAGGAAGGAAGTAGAAGGAAGCATAAAGTGCTCCATAATGTCCTGGTAGATTTATGTGTTGACTCTGAATTTAATAAAGCACAGTGGACCAACACCAGCAGATGGCATGGATCCCCAAATCAACACAGACTGTGGAAACTTCACACTGGTCTTCAAGCTTCTTGGATTGTGTACCTCGCCATTCTTCCCCCAGACTCTGGGACTATGGTTTCCAAATGAGATGCAAAAGTTGCTCTCATCAGAAAAGAGTATGCAACAGACCAGCAGTGGCTTGACAAGGGGACTACTACATTTGAAGCCCATGTCCAGTATCGGTCTGTGTGTGGAGGCTCTTGATGCACTAACTTCAGCCTCAGTCCACTCCTTGAGGAACACGTTTGATAGGCCTTTTCCTAAGAATCCTCTCTATGCCGTGGTCATCACTACTGCATGTGCACTTTTTTCTTCTACTCTTTTTCCTATCACTTCATTTTCTATGAATGTACTTTGATACAGCACTTTGGGAACTTTTGCAATTAACTTTTTGAGGCTTTCTCTCCTTATGGAAGGTGTCAGTGATGGTTTTCTGCACAACTGTCAGGTCAGCAGTCTTCCCCATGATTGTGAATCCTTCCAACCCAGTCTGAGAGACCAATCAAAGGCTCAGGAACACTATTCAAGTGCTTTGGATTAATAAACTGAGAGTGTGACTGTAAAATTATGAAAAATGAAGCCTTGAAATATATTGCTTTGCATGTAATGGTAAATGGACTGAACTTATATAGCGCTTTTCTAGTCATACTGACCACTCAAAGCGCTTTACATTGAAGCCACTTTCACCCATTCATACACCAATAGCCAACATTGCTCAGTAGGACGATGTCAAATTTGGGGTTAAGTGCCTTGCCCAGGGGCACATCAACATGTCCCTGGAGGAAGCTGGAATTGAACCTACGACCCTCCGATTGCAAGCCAACTACTCTACCACTGAGCCACAGTCTATATCGTATATTAGTCTCACTTTTTAAGTTGAATTACTGAAATAAATGAGGTTCTGTATGATATGTTTGTTTTTTATATGGCAGTACTGGATGGTCATTATAATAATGCAAATGAGGGGTGCGTTGAATGGTGGCAGGGACGAGGGGGGGTTGACACTGTAGGCTTCGCTTCATCATCTCACTCCAAAATAACAACATGGCTCAAGTTATTACTGAACCCAACCTGGCCACGACCTACTGAGTTCATTGCATGCAATACATGTTTCATACTTCAGTTTTCTTGGTTTTTTTGGCAGTTTTCGGCCTCTGAGTATTTCCAACATGGCGCCCACTGTCCCCTACACCCCGGTTCCCTTCCTTGTAGCCCCATTAGCAGTTATCTGCTTTTTGTTATACACAGTAGAGTAATAACACCACAGCCTTACCATTGAATTGCAGGGAAGTCTCTGATTGTTGGAATGGCCCCTCTTTCCAAACGGAGCTTCGATGCCATCTGCATCTGATATTGTCCCAAATTAGCAAAGCATTCTGGCTCAAAATGTTTAGCACAGACACCTAGAGCGATGGGGAGGGTTGCAGTCAGAATTGGCCTCATTAAAAATGAATTTGATCCACTGCTCCCTGGTAGGTTGGTCCGGTGGAGGAAGTCAACAACAGAGCAATTCACATGTGCACCTCGTTTCGTTATTTTGTATTTCTCGATTCCATACAGACCAGTGTAAAACTACGAAACCAATACCCAATATAACAAATATAATAAATATATATATTTTCAAATGGAAAAGTGAACATATCAGATTATGACTCATTTAAATGGTAAATGGCCTGTACTTGTAAAGCACTTTTATTCGCTCCCTGCAGAATCCAAAAATGACATTCAGTCATTCATTCACACATTCTCACACTGGTGTTTGCAAGCTATGTTGTAGCCACAGCTGCCCTGGAGTGCACTGGGTAAGGCTGTTATACACTTGCACCACCAGGCCCTCTAACAACCCCAGTAGGCAGGGCAGTGTCGTGATGTGTCTTACCAAAGGACACAACAAACGAGACTGACGGAGAGGTAGATCGATCCGGCGATTACAAGACGAGCTCCTAACCCCTGAGCCACAGTCGCTAAAAGGCAAATGGCTTGAAATTAATGTAAGCCCTGCATTACATAGTTAGTTCAGCAGCCTAAACAGCCCCTCTCCCCAATTGTTTTGATTAAATACATATTTAGATTTTATTTGGTGGAGTAAAAAATATTCCAAACTAACTAAATAGAAAAAAAGAAAAATAAGAATTTCAAGGATGAACTGCTCCTATTTCTTGACATCAGACCTGCAGTGGGTGCTGCAGTAATGGATCTTTTAAAATGTGGCCAAGGCACTGAGTTGGCTCATTTAGATGAAAAATGGGAGCAAGTTCCTTTGTGAGGGCCGCTCTTCTATTTCCTAATGTCATTGTTAGGTTGGTTTCATTAAAATAATACTGCCAGTGAATGGAAGAAGTGTATTTTTTGTGAACTATAATAACCCTAAATGTCGTGTCTTTTTTAACCCAACTTGTTCTATTTGCTTTTGGAAATTGTACAGCTGCTGTAGACAGAAAAACTTTTTAAACAAACTTGAGGAATTTAAAGACAAGAAAGTCCACTATGTTGTCATCAGATGGTATATTGTAGATTTCGCCAACGTAGAGTAGGTGAGAAACGGGGTACCGGGTACAACTCTACAGATTGCCAGTTTGTTGCAGGGCAACATAAAGCAGACAGGATATGCACACATTAACATTTACGGACAATTCAGACAGACCAATTAAGCTAACAGTGATGATTTTAGACTGCGGTGCGAAGCTGGAGTACCCGGTCGGAACCCACGCATGCACAGGGAGAACATGCAAACTCCATGCAGACTTTCTTGCTGCAAGGAAACACCATTACCTACTGCACCACTATGCAGCCCATAATTTTGCATTTACCATGCAATACATTTTACCATTACTCACAATAATATTGCATTATAAGTCACTTCACGTAGCCAATTAAATACTGAAAGTCTTACTGATGCAATATAACTTTTTGATGGTCTTTAAATAATGTCCTGTTTTCGAGATATCTGAAGTTTTATCTTTTTCTCCCGCATACAAATGCACCACAACCCTATGTGCAAATTGCAGAACAGGCAAAACAGGAAAAAACATGAGCCTTCCATCCCTGCTCAAAAACATGAAATTGACAAAAAGAGGAGGACGTATCTTAACCATTTGAAGTAACCTTCTTTTTATTTAAACAAAGATTGTCATCTTTGGTTGGTTTCAGACTCTAATGGGAAACAATTCCAGACAGAAACTTTTTTGAAAACCTTTATTATAAGATAAATAAAGTAACCTGGAGAAAGGTGTCCAGGTTTCCGGTCTGGGCTGGAAAAAGACGAGGAGAAAGGTTACTGTCGGGATTATGTATCTGTGTGCTGGAGGTTGGCTTGTGTGTTTATGTTTTGCTCCCTCTCTCACCTTTCTGCACATGGCGCGACAGGCAGCAGTCAGCAGGTGCTCCTCATTCTGGCCCATCAACGCCCAGGTCAAAAGGGGAGAGGGTTCTGTATGCTGGCGCCAGATGGTTCTCGCTCCTAAACGTGGTAACAAAACCAACCTTAGCATCTTCATTTTTGAAACTTTTTCTAAGAAATTCCTGAAGTATTTTTGGAGCCCACTTGCCTTGTTCTCCTTGCACATCCAGACCCGAAATACTCCTCGCTTACTCTGGGATCTTCAGACCAATACTGTTTTCCTCCAAACTAAGGATCTTTCTAAAGCCAACATCCAGTGTTCGTCTGGGTTTTCTTATGGTCAGCCTCTGCACCGCTACCCCTTCTGGTGACTCATACACCAAAGTCAAGGATCAACACCATCTCCTGCCAACCACAGAGATCAGAATCTCACTTACCTCCTCCGAAGCCCTCTACTCCCAAACAACCAGTTAGCTCAACTCCTTCAGTATTATCTCCTCTCACTACTAGGGATGGGTACCAATATCAAGTGCCATTATGACAAAAAAGAGCAATTGCATCTAGCTTTGTCCTTTATTTAGACTGAAAATGTTAGTTTTGTTTTAATCATATTAAGGAATGGTGATTAATTCAGAGCTACCGTGTGATTAATTAAATCAAAAACTGTTATAGGTTAACAGCCCTACAAAAAAAAGGGGTTTTGGACGAAGTTTGTATGGTGCTTTTGTTTGTTATGCCTCCTAAACGTGTAAATTTCGACATTTTGGATAAGGGAAGACAGGAAATCAGGCGGCTTGGCATCCGGAAATTTTCAAAATAAAAGAAACGTGCTTCTTTCCGGTTGCTTTACTTAAAAAAATTCACTACCTGGTGGTCAGTACCTCGTGGGAGGGTATTATGTGTTTCATCAATGACGACGAATGGTTGATTATTGAAGTGGAGAAGAACTCAATTCTGTATGACCCCAGTCACACTTTTTATAAAAACAATGTCAAGAATGATAAAACATAGAGGGACGACTGTTATGGCGCAAGATGGTGAGTTTGTCCTACTTATGAATGTGAATTTCACCCGCCCCACACACACACACTGTTTAGTGCTCCCTCGGTGACAGCTGCTTCCCTGCTGCGACGTACCTCATGCGCCCCCGGTGAAAAGGGCCAGGCAGCAGAATACGCGAGTGAAATGTGCTGCTCCTGTAACATGCTGCTGACGCGTCCGATGGAAAGCCACAACCTTGTTTTAACAAATCATTTAACTTTTCTAAACAAATTTTATTCGCCTCCATGTCTAAATTTGTTCTGCAATTGAGTCTCAAAAAAACCAAACATGAAATACTACTACTAAGACAGGGGAATATAGAGTGAATCTGTCTGGGATCTAAAAAGAGTCTTACAGTGAGTCCGGCGTTGGATCAGTTAAGAGTGGGAAACCACGAGCTAAGGCTGGCTGGGGCTGGGTGGTCTGGGATGGTGATGATGATCAGATGCCTTTGGTTCTTTTTGATGATGGCGTTGGAAGAGAGAACCGGTGACTTGCAGAAGGTGATGGCGTGGAAGGTAAGTATAATAAGTTGTGTTTTCTCTCTCATAAAGGATGACAGAGGGTGTACAGGCAGATGGTTGAGGATGATGGCAACAGAGGTGAGGATGATGGGTGTTTTCCAGTGGGAGCTGTGCAGAGGCTGACCAGGAGGAAACCCGGTAAAGGCTAGATTTTTCTTGGCTTGGGAGTTCCAAAAATGGAGGATACCAGGAATGGATTGACCAAATAACCAAAGGAGGCTGGATCATACGGCTGGAGATGCCAGACTGACCAAGGAAGAGCCTTGGTAGGATCCACAACAAAGACAAGATAATTGAGTTCATAGATCTCCAGAATTTCTGTGAAAGTAAATTACTGGGAATGCTGGAAGGTTAGCTGTATTACCACACATAGGAACAGGAACCATCTGGTGCTGGTCTCCAGGAACCTTTCCCCTTAAGACCAGAAGTGCTGATTTATTGCACCTGGAACAACAGCGTATGTCTCATGTTGCAGAGAAAGGGAAGGAGAAAAAAAAAAAAACGAGCACCCAACACTCAGCCACAGAATCCCAACAAAGATGGCCTCGTAGGTAAATCTTTCCTGTAATAAAATATGAGTTCTTGTCAATTGCCTTAACCAGTATAGGGTTACTGTATACCTACAGCATATTGAATCATTCACAACAACAGCATTGTGTAGTTTTATGCTGTGTAGTTCTATCTTATAAACTGGTACAACTATAAGGCTTTATTTATAAATGGTGTTATTTTACTATGACACGTACCAAACTTTACGAAGTATACTCTAATAAATGTAGCATTATGCTTGTTGCAGATTCAAGTCAGAAACGGTAATATTCTTGTTTGTTTACATTTACAGCATCATGAATGACTTTAATGCTGTGGAAGTGCTTTCTCTCAGCTTGTAAGCTACATAAGGGGCCTAAAATGGTCTAATTTCCTGACTTAAACGGTCAGAGCACAGAATCCAGGATGAGATAGTTTAAATGACTATCTGCCAGGAAGTGATTTGGTAGCTTTGTAACTGTCATTCTGGGATCATGTTATCTTATGTGTGGTGTACATTTGTATTGCTACTCTGTCTTTTTTGCTTCCTTTACTGTTTTTTTCCTATATTCAGATTATTGTCCACATTTACATCCACTGCATTTATAGTGTTACTATGTTTATGTACATTAAGGCTGTAAAATAACTGAAAATCTATTAACAGGTTAAAAAACAGATATGTATATATACAACAAAGCACCACAAATTATAATGGAGCTCCAAAGTAATTTCTGAATTTTATACATATATATATATATATATATATATATATATATATATATATATATATATGTTACGGCTACCTGTAATACCTTGTAATGTATTAACTTTGTTTCTGTTTAATTTCATTCTGCGGGTCAAAGCTTGCCTGCATCCTTTGCAGACTGCTCCACCTCCCCCCTTGATAAGAACCAAGTGTGGCTCATCAAGAAGGGTGGAGCTCCTGATTGGTCCCCTGCCTTTTTAAAAGAGCATCAGCTTTACTTGTAGTTGGGGAGCAGCTTGATACAGTGCTGTTTCCCCCCCAAAGCCTGTGACCATTTCGCTGGTTTTTGTGCTTAGTTTTTGTTGGCTCAATGTATAGCTTCAATATAATTCAAACTGAGTTACCACTGCCTTAAAATGCAAAGTTATTTAGTTGAAGTGATGTTTGCAGACTTGAATTAGTGCTAATTCATTAGCGGAAGCAGTTGTGTACATCTTCGCAATAAGAGCATTCTTTTTTTTTTGATGTGATCAACCAGAGAATCTCCTGAGTGTTTACTTATGGGGAAATGGTAAATTGTGACATTTGATTTTTGTGACATTTAACAGAGAGTGGTGATATCCAAATGTTAAGTTTGTTCATATATTTTGGTTACTTCTACCTGTATTTGGTAATATTTTTCATCCCTTGGTTGATGGTTTCATATGGGAAAAATCACATGTCATCACATTTGAAAAATCTATGAACCATGTGAAATTCACATGTAAAAAATGTTGGGGATGTGTAAAACACATGTGACCATGTGTGTTTTGCAAACGTTTCCTGTGTGTATTTGGTACATTTTCATGGAAATAAAATGTGAAACCCATAGACAATCACATCTGAAGCCCCTGGGATAACATGTAAACCACATGTGAAACATGTTATTTTTCACATGAAAACTACGTGTGGAAAAAAAACGTGGGAAATGAAATGGGAAGCCTATGTGATGCCTACGTGATTCCGATGTGAAAAAATGTGTAGAATCCATGTAAAACAAAATGAGAAGTCAGTATGTGCTACACATGTGGTTTCCCATGTACCACACCGGACAACATTTTCATGCCGATGTCAGTTTTTCATAAGGGATATGAGACCTCATATACATTGTGAATGTGATTGTAGAGTTCAACACAAAATGATCAATTAATTTCTCCTATATTTAATTTAAAAGAACAACATCTGGATTTTTCATTTATTTATACTGAAAATTTTAGTTTTTTGGGTTTTATTTTGTTTAAATTTAGGAATACTGGTTCTTACAATACTTTAGCTGCTATTCAGTGACTCTCAATGGTAAGAGTGAAAGGATCATTATTGCCCTTAAACTTTTTCTTTTGGTCTATCACAAAAATGTCCTAATACAATACATCACAATTTGTGATTGCAGTGATACGAAATGTGAAAATAAATTAAAGGCATTTGAAGACTGTGCAAGGCAAGTATTTTCTATTAATAAACCTGTTCCTCTAATAGACCCTTCAGTAAAAAAAAAAATTGAGCTGTTACCAATTTTACTCCAGTGAACAGCAGCAAAAGGAAGCTTTTGCAGAGAGGAAAGTAAAGTGAACCATTACACTCCCTGCCAAACTGATTATGGTTTACTTATTTGTTGTTGTTTTTTTTAATGAAAAAAAACATAAACTTTCAACACTATGATAATAAACTTTCAAAAAAGACTATTTAGCATTAGTCATAGGTTAACGACCTCAATTAAAACCATTTTAATTTATGGCACTATAATAACCACCCCTAAGAGCTAAAAAAAAGCATTTATTTTAACTGACTTGAACTGATATGTTGAGATGAAATCCATCAGATTGCATTTAAGCTGGTTGGGAGTGCATGATTTCTGTAAATACCGGCAGCAGATGGTGACAGAATTAAATACATGTTAGGCAGAGACAAACTTGAGCTTTATAGAGATCTTCAAAACAAACATATGAGAAATGAAGGATGGTGGCACAACATGGGTCTGGCAGGCAGAAATGGGATTGTTGGGAAATGTCTGGGAAGAGGACATTTTAGTAACAGTACCACTGGTAATTTTGGCAGTGAGGAAAATGTTCAACAATCCAAAATATGGATGTATTCATCTGTTTGAAAAATAAATTGAAAACAAGGTAAAGAATAAGAATTCAATCTTTGTTTTGAAATGCTGTTTCATTTACTTAGCTCCATTCCTGCCCCTGTTCTGCAAATATGTGTTTTCATTGCTAGAATACATATTTTCTGAAAACCTAAGGGGTATAAAAAGACAACAGTTTAAAGCACAGTTTAGGGTCTTTTTTTCCGATACAAATTAGTAATATAAGAGCCTGAACCTTTTTGTTATATGAAGAAGCTCTAGGAGTATTGTGTTTGAACTGTAATTTCTCTTTCTGACATATGTTATGTTCATATTGTATTCACATTTTTCCCCCAAAAATATAACCTTCCATTTTCCCACTTTTGTGCTATAGAACATACAAGCTCATGAAAAACTATATACGTAAACCAGATGCTTTGAGTTTTTAAGTTAAGAAATTAGTCAAAAAACAAATTTTGTAGTATACATGTAAATTACTGACTTGTTCCTTAACTACATTACTATTTTTGTTGAATAGATTTTTGTACCTTAACTGGGCTCCTGAGACAGTTTATAACATTTTGGAATGGGGGTTGATTGGAAGATTATTCCATTATGCAACATTAACAGCATTGACGTCTGCAGTGGGGTGCTCTCGTGTTCGCTCCGTGCTCTGTTTGGTCTGTACTTTAGACAATAGCCTGTTGGCAGAGTAATCTTAACGTTTGCTAAAAAAGGTTAAAACAAGCCTTAAATAGTTATGTCTAATTGCGTGGACTTTTGGGAGTTATTTGGGTACGTTTAAATCCCTCTGTCTTTTGCAGACTGCTGAGGCAGAGATAGCGAGCATCTGCTATGTATAATCATGTGCACCTAAAGCATCCTCTCCTGGCACTGTCTGTCAACCCCCAACAAGCATCAATCTCTCCACAAGCACTAAATTATCATCAGAGCCATGCTCTGACCTTGTTGGATCGAGTAATGGCTGTTGTGCTCATTGTTCTTTTCAGTGACGTTTCTCGTTACATGTTCATTGCTGAATTTAAACAAGATCAACCGATATCACATACCCATAATTCTATTATAATGGATAATATAACATAAATTAGCAGTATAAAGAGAAAAAATTATTTTTACGCCTATTTGGAATTTTTCTCTTGAATACAAGTAAAAAATACAAATACATTTCCCCCCTCAACAAATCCATATACAGATACTGGCTGCTTTGAACACTCCAAATGGGTACCACTTTCAAAATCAACTTAACAGTGTTATGTCTGGTGCCAGGCAATAGTTTGTCTCTGTCGGATTTAATGCGACATGGGCGTTCAGACTGAACTCACTTTTAAAAACATCAGATATGTATTATTTTTAGTAACACATATGCAAATGACCTGGGTCACATTTGAAAAATCGGATTTGTGCTATTCAGACTGTCATAAAATGATCTGATATGAATCGCATAGGGTCAAAAAAGTTGGATTTGAAGAGCTTTTGCCTGCACTGTGAATGCAGCCTTATACAAACATCCCAGCAGATTGTGTTGAATCGTTGATAAGAGGTTGTGCCCTGCACATGCACACTACACACCATAATTTATTACAGTCTAGACTAATCTGGCTATTGATAAATAGATTAAATAACCCTAACTACTTTGCACGATTGCACCATTAACTGTATTCAATGGCACCACTAACTATTATGTTCCCTATGTCAAAAAAGAAGAAAAATATAGTCAGAAATCATTTTCCTGTAGAAATTTCATTTAAAGATAGAACAATGACAAAAAAAAGAAGAGTGCTTTGCAAATGTCTTGATGTAATACCTGAAGAACAGTGTATCAAAATGTAAATTCATTGTTTTATCATATCTCAATGTATTTTGAACAGAAGGTCCTACCTCCCTTTCATTTGTTCCAATATTTCGTTCACTTTCCTTTCCCTTGTTACTAACACCCATTTAAATAGAGTTCACTCTGTCAATTACTATGCCCTCTGCCAGTAATAGGAGAATTATGCTAATATTAATTCATCAAGGAAATATTCATTTTTCTGGAGATCAGAGGTCAGATTCTAGCAAAGTAAAGCACCTTAAGTCTGGGGGTGATGTATGGGCTCCTTAATATTCAAAGCAGAAGGATAGAGTAGGGTATGAAATTAGGAAATGGTCATTAAAATCAAAAAGATTCAAATCAAAAGATTCAAATGTAAAGGGAGAATAATGTGTGGTTGTACACCCTGTCATTTGTTTGCCAATAAGTAACAGTGATTTAACTGGTTTGTTCTTCCCTTTCATTCAAAGTATGACCAGCTGCTTTTCCTTGTATCTTTAGGAAGAAATGTATATTGTGATGCAAAATCAATGTACTCCTTGTGAAAGTTTGTGAATCTTTATAATATATTTGTACATACAGATATTTCTATATATTTCTATATTACACACGAAGTACCACACTGAAACTCTGTTATATTAATTGCTCAGACATTTGTTTATTTTAATTTTTTTTTGTAAAAAATGGAGTCAATAAATCTTATTTCAGTTGCTAAATCTCTAGCCTTTAGACAGAGCAACACAACTGAGTCCAGTAAGCAAATTGTTCCAGTCCAGTATATAAAAACGGCGTGGGTGTTGTTTGCCACCATTTACTGAACATTCTGAGATGCTATAGAACAATTAATTAACCACACAAGGCTGTAATAAGATCACATAAGATGCTTGATAAATGGCTAACACAGATTACCATTTACCTACTTGCTTCTCTGTCCACCAAACATCTTTGTTGTTTGATCCAGCTGCTGTTCTTTAGGAATGTAGAATAAAATCCTGTGATCCATGCAGCCAAACGGGCATTTTCAGATAGAAAGTAAAATTCTAACAAAAAAGGTGTTTTAAGCTGCCAAAAACAGAAGCAGCTATGAGCTTTGAGAAGGAGGAGGGTCTGTTTTGGAACTCTAGCAGAGGTAAGCCGCTCTTCCTGCAGGGGCGATGCAGACACCTATAGTACTCCCTTGTTTTCACTGAGTGAAGTCATTAGTTGAACAGTTTGAACACTCAGTGAACACAGTCGTTTTCTAGGAGAGGGAGGGGCAGCTGTTCAGAGAGGAGGATTCAGGACGATTACTCAGACATGTGTGAATTAAGCCAAAAACCACACTGGTGTTTTTTTATGACAAATTTGCATTACCAGATGGTTGGAAACTTCAAACACTTGATTTTGCATGATATAGGCCCTTTAAAGACAAAAGATCTTTGGCTAAACTAGAAGGCTGAACTAGAAGTAATGTCTTGCCAATTTCCTCTCATCTATATGAATGAAAAACTGTGTAAATATAACAATAAAGCTTCTACAATGCTTAGATACATGACCCTAGCATAGTCTATAAATATACAACATAGTCTAAAAATGTTTACCAGGGTTAAGGTTTCGGCAATTCAAGATGCTTAATATTGATGTCTATAAGCAGCAACTAACAGAATCTTAGCCAAATTTATTCATTTGAAATATGTCAAATCACCCAGTTGTGTCCAAGTCTCAATCATCTGATCCAAACTTCCCCCTCACGTGAGAAGAAGTTGTTCATCAACTATCCAGGAACAACAAAAGTGTAATTTTATCATACACAGGAAGATGATCACAATGAAGAAAGTTCAGCCCCAAAATTTAATCCAAGGCCAACTAGGAAGGAAAAGCCAGCTCCAAAAATGAGAGCAGCGATAAAAATATCTATTTGGCACAAAGGACTGAATTACTGAAGGTGTCAGGCATTGTGGTAGCATCATGGTTAAGGACTTCCGAATGAATTCAAACTTGTGCACTCTGTTCTTGTACTTAAAATTATTAAGGTGTTTGTTCTGTTCTACACTCAAATCCTGCCAAAGAAATAATTAAAACAACTGCACTGCAACCTACTTCGAGATCGCATCAGTGCTTGCTGTGACAACACAATTCACAGAAAGTCAGTCAAGATTCCTGTGAAAAACTAGATCAACTCAAAGAACACAGAGCTAAATGGTAAACTTCATTTATTCTAGGTGGAAATAGCCCTCACTATACAGGCCTTAACACAGAAAGGGCCTGCTTGCGAATATCTTTCTTTTTTGTGCATGTCCTTGCTGATCTGGTCTCTAATGTTAAGGAAAACCTGAATCTATTCAATCATATGCATGTGGTCATAATTCTATCGCTCAAGAGTTAAAGTTTCAACGTGTGTCTCTCTCTATGAGAAAGGCTTTTAGTGAAAAACAGACGGCACATCGGAGTCTGTCCCGGCCTTATGGCTCTCTGTGACACGTCATTAGTCTGCCTAATTAGATAATAATGACTCTACTTTCCATTACAGGCTGGTGTAGTACACATGGCACCGACATCTCCAGGCCACCTAATCCATGCCAAGACATCTCAGTTTGACTGACAACGTAATTCAGAGACTGCTTGTGCTTTAACATCACTTTCCTTTTATGCCATTGTAATTACTCACAAAATCAGCCAACTTTTTTTTTTTCTCCTTTAATCTTTTTTGCATTATCAACTGTTGTCAGGATCAAGCTTAAAAGCTGTTTTGAAAGGAAAAGAGCAACACAAATAATTTATGACAACCCGGTACAGCATATTTATACATCTTCTGCCCATGTTCAAAGCGAAACATGACAACAGATACATAGTGTCCTATATAAGTTCCCATAGAGTTGAAATGAATCTCCACAGCAGTACAGATATTTTTCTGTTTTTGCTTATATTTGACATGGTAAGCACCTACATATGATGATCCCAGAGCCTCCTGCCCATACTAGTAATGCATGTCTATATGTTTTTCTCTTTGAATGTGAGCTGAAAGGCTATTTTATTTTACCACTGGTTACAATGCCAATAAAGTATTAATTAATATATTCATTCATTCTTTTACACCAGATAGAAAAATAATAATATCCAACTAAGATAATCCGAATAAATACATTTTTGATTATATTTAAAATAGTTTGAAGATGGATTAAAATTAATTAATGAAAAAAAGCTGTCAAAACCAATGTGTAAAAAAGTGAGTGAGTCACAGTGTTCTCCTTGGCTGCACCAACTGCCACAAGGCATTTGCGATAAGTGTTTAATAAATTTGCCATGGATGAATTTTGGCTAGCTTTTCTTGATGGATTAGTTTGAATTTAATCACAATGAAGAGTTTTTGAGTTTAAAGTTATGTCACATGTCAGATTTAAGTTTAAATCTTAAAAAGGTAACTCCAAAACATGTATATAAGTCTATTTACAATCTCATTCATGAATTTTACTTGGTGAGCAGAATTCAGGAGTCTACTGTCCAAATTGTCCAGGTCCTGAAGAAGTAATTCGATCAGTTACTGTCATACTACACTCACCTGCTTGACTGTGCGCATGAAGATATTTTTTTCTGTACCTTGTTAGTTGTCTTTCTGATGTAAAGAAATGCACACCTCCTAAGATGTTCTACTGTTGTTTTATTAGCGCATATTTTCTCCAAACTATAACCCTCCCATGGATGCATTTTTTTTTTTGCTCAGTCTCTTTCTCATGACAAACCGTGAGCCTAGCTCAGATAAGTGAGGCCTGCAATGCATTAGATTTGTTTTTTCTGGGATCGTTTGTGATCTCATGGAATTTTGGTCAGTTGGACACTCTTTGGAAGATTCACCAGTGGTCCATGTTTTCCCCATTTGTACATAATTGCTCTAACTGGAGTCCTAAAACATACTTATGTTCTATCTGTTTTTGAGTTTATTTAGACAGTGCCATAATGTGTTGCTACATCGATTTGTTAGACAGGTTGGATTTTGTGATTTTACCGGTCAAGAATAGAACTCTAATAAAAAAAAATCACTTCATCTGGTTACCTTTTCACCTAAGATTTGGTTGATCTGTATAGGCTTTGTCCATTAGTACATACAGTTTTCATTAAAAAAAGCTTGTTATGTATTTTTCAGCTCTTTCTGTTATACAGTAGTAACATTTATTTTATGATCCGAAAAATGTAGATGCGACAAAAAAAAAAAAGAAGAAAAAAAAACCATACATTTGTTGGAGCCAAAATCCTCACACCACCGTAGTATTTCTGTGAAAAATAAAACAATTCCCATAAATGCTTTATTAAACAAAGAACGACAAAAGAGAATAAACTTTAAGCTTAGATGAAAGTAGAGCTGAAGACATTTTTCCGAACCCGTTCGGACCCGTTGGGACCAGTCGAGACCCGAATCTTATTTTTGTTATTGTCCACAGTCTCGGGCTTTAGGGGTCAGCTAAAGCAGCATTATTCCGATCTGCCGGTCAAGATGTTGCACGCACGCCGCATGCGTCATGATGTGAAAAACCCAGGCAACTCCTTCTTTCAGATCAAAACAGAACACATGCTCTGACTGCTGCACTTCACTCTCAGACAGAAAATGCTTAAGTGTAAATGCACTAAAGGCAGAATTCCCAAGTCTCAAGTTGCAGAAGTCTCCTGCATTCATATAGCAGCTCCCTGATGCCGACAAGTCAGATAAAATCTCCTGAAATCTAGAGCAAGCGGTCAAGAGCGCACAAAGAAATGCAAACAGGCGAGACAGACTTATACGCAACAGAAGCGGTTAAAGCTGAGGATCCTACTATTCTCTCAGCCACTGCCAAGGTCCTCTTTTGGGGTTTTCAGACTATGGTCACCCTATAAAAAGTAAATGTGATAATCCATGTTGAGGGATATTTCAGTTTGCTTTCAGAGTTCAAAGTTTTTATTCAATCTTTAAAAAATAAATTTTTTGATTTCAAGTCGGCAGCACTTTGCTTAATCAAAATGGTACGAGCGAGTCCAGATGTTTTTGTTTGAAAATTATTTAATCGGACAATAGGTAGGCCTTAATTTTTTTATGTTTATGTTTAAAGTGCATATCCTTTATTTTTGAAGTTGTGCATGTGAGATTGCCTATTGACTATGCTCATTTTATTTCATATAGCTGTAGACTTTAAAAAATATATATTTTAAATTGAGATGCCTTGATAAATGGAGCCCTATAAGAATATCATTTTAAGCTTCGGATAATAGGCCTATTTGATCGTAATTTCAAACATTTGTCCAGTAATTTTTTTCTAGCTGAAACCCTGGTGTGTGACTTTTGAATAATGTCGGGCTGTAATCGGGTTCAAGCATTAATAAACTGTCAATCAAAATATACTCTTCGGGCTCTGTATAAACTCTCTTGGGCTCTGGCCATGTCGGGCCCAACTTTTAAGGACCGATTACAGCTCTTGATTAAAGTATTTTATTTGTACGGTTACAAATTTCTTTGGAGTTGCTACTGGTTTCTTGTCTATGTTTTGCCTATATGAAGGGAGATATCGCATCATCAGCTTTGTACATACTGATTATCTACAGAAGGAAAAAATAAGATTAACAGACTAATAAACACAGACAAACAGATTATCAAAGGAAGGAACAGGAGCAGCAGAGAAACACCACTAGGCACGGATAATCCGATCAACAGATAAACTGGTCATGAGGAAGGTTACCACCTGGGAGAGAGGGGTACCAACATCCCTTTCTGCCTGTTTAAACAAGGTGCCTTTGCAAAGTTTTCTCTATAACATTTTTTTTAAATGTTATCACATATAACCATATATTTCAGTGTGTTTTTCAGTGATATTTGGTGATCGGGGAACTGTTTTTAATAGTTTACACATATTAGGACTACAATAATGGACTTGAGACTGCAAAATAGATAAAACAAAATAGAATTTGAAAGGACAGCAACTGTGTATAACTTTATTCAATCTTAAACTTTTGTCAGATTCCACTTAGATTTCATTTTCAGCTGCTTAAATTGTGATCATTGCATTGCCATTGTGTTTGTGTTTTCCATATGTTTGTAGTTGGAGACAGGTCTAGATTCCTAAAATCCCCACACGTCAAGCAGACACACTCTGCAGCAGCTATGAAGCCACACCTTTGTTAAGTCATGCAGAACGAGGTCTGACCTCCCAGGAAAAGACATCACCTTGTTGGCAGGATATATATTTCTCAAAATTTCGACTTTGCGCCCCTGCATCATAAAACCCTTTTTTCGTAATAAAGAAAAAAAATGCAATTCACCCTTTATAGCATCTAATTTAGATTGATGATCTTTATATTTTTTGGAATCCAAACAATAGAATAAAGGGAATATATATATATATATATATATATATATATATATATATATATATATAAGTAATCCGTCTCCATGAAATTAACATATTTTTACAACCTTGCTAAATTCTGCTTCTACAGCCTTAGCTGTAGAGTTTTGGTTAAGGACTCTGTAGAAATTGAATATTTAATAACATTATTTAAATGATTCGATAAGAGCTTTTGATTTACCAAAATATTTTAGTTAAGAACAATATCAATATAAAAGAATTAAATGTTATTTCATATCCTCATCCTAAAGCTCATATCGCAATTGTATTTATCCCTCAGCGTATGAGAGGAAATTATAGCGAATCTAATCCTTGTACTGCTTTTGTAGTGAAAAGCTTTAGGGGAAGAAATACATGCTTATTTAACAGTCTACCTGCTTGTAGGTAACAAGAATGAAGCTACCACATGGATTAAAATGCTTCTTTTCCCTCCAGGAGAAGCAAGACTACTGTGAAAAAAGTACATAAATGTGACAGCTGCTGGTAATGATTCACCCTGAAGACTGGTCCACTGGAGGAGGTTATAAATATGCTCTCATGTCACTGCAGATGTATTGCACTGCACTTAGATTGATATTATTAAAAGGTGTCAGCCACCTTTGGGGAACTGTGCTTTTTCCAGGCTGAAATACTGGGGTTACTGGAGATGAGAAAGGTTTCGTTATTAGTGTTGGTATGAATGTTAGAGACATTTCATTGAGGATCTTTCACTCTTGGAGGAAGATAGATCGATAGATTTAACTTTTACTGTCTGTAATTGGACCAAAAGTACAATCAATCCTTGTTACCAAATGTTTGTTTATAGGAAATCCTAACTGCAGCGTGGTTTATGATTTCACTGGAATGTGCTTTCAGTAATAGAAATCCTTACCTTTCTTCACGAAAAAAGGGGAATTGGCAGGTCTTTCTAATATTATAACATTATTTTGTTATCTCTGGATATTAAGTCATATATATTATTGTATACCAAATTCCTGAGTGATTGTGGAGCAAAGTGGTTAGTGCAGATGTTAAGAAAACAGAGGCCATTTTCTGAGGTCAAATCCCATCCCCCGCTGTTTATTGTCGTGCCTTGTAGAAACCTAAAGATATTAGGTTGACCCAACATGTTTATATTTAGTTCACTCAACAAAATTCATTATTGCTAAATCAACCCAAATCAGTTGGGTGGAAATAATTTACATAATGTTATTATGTTCACCCAACAAGTTTTTTTGTTTTTTTTTTGGCTAAGAAGACTAGTGACTTATGCTTGCATTCAGACCAAGCCCATGCGTCAGTTGCGGCAAGATTACATGTAAAGTCTATGGTAGAGTACGTCAGAGCTCCGTCAAAGTCTCTGCTGTGCTTTGTGTACGTTGGCTCCGTCAACTTCACTTGCGTTATGGTGCATTCACACAGCATATTGGGTCTGCGTCAGGCAACGCATTCAACGGATGAAGTTTGACGTATGTACTTTTTGGCTTCCATAGCCTCCCACCGAGCATTTTTCGGTCTAAAAGACGTCTAATGAACCACTATTTGGTCTGTAGACCTCTCGGCTTAAATCGGTCTACCACTGGTCTAAAAATGAAAGTTTTTCAGCCGTCTAGGTTTAGACTAGCCGTCTAATAGATGTCTAAAAGACGACTACCTCTATATGCCGCGTCTAATGTAAGACGTTTATATTACCGTTAATGAACATCTATTTCTAGACGTCTAAAGTTATATGTTTAACAGACGTTTATTTTTATACCAAATTTATGCACCATCAGATAATCTAGACGTCATTTAGACGTCGTATAGACGTCTATTAAATGTATTATAGCCTAATGTATTATAGCCTAATGATATTCTAATAAATCCAGCTTTTACAATCTATTAAATTCATCACAACAAACCTTTTAAAATTAAATTAAAGTTGTGAAATTGAATGTTAAATCAGGTTCCCTAAAATGATCTTTTAAAATAACGATGTTTTAAAACGGTTTCAGTAACACTATACTTATTTTACCACTGGATATAAATACCTCTTAAGTTTAACATTGACCAAACTATCCTACTGTAATGTAAATCAAAACATTTTTCAAACATCCAACCAACACAAACATATGAATGTGCAATATACATATTGTTAATTTCAACACATTTGTAAACATACATTGCCATAAAATAAAAGCACAAATTCAAATATATAATATCAAAATATTTTATTTTGCTTATTTTATTTGAACAAAGATTGTGGTGAAAAATAAGTAGGCTAATGTACAAAATTACTCAAATAAAAATGTAGGTATTTGTATGCAAAACATTTACAAAACAAAAATTAGGCCAAAGCATTTTTTTTTTTAAATATACAAAAACGCTCGGAAAATTCATCAACCTAAACCAAAATGTAAATAAATAAATAAAATACACCAAAGGTGTCCTCGGCCTCTTATAGCCCCTTCCAACACTTCGAGCTGGAGCGTGTTTGAGATGTGCAGCCATTGCTGAGCTGATAATTTACTCCGCAGCCTCTTTTAAAGTTTTCTGAACAGATTCTGCAAACACAGCAATAGAATAAATGAATAAATATTTTAATTGTCACAGAGATCACAGCAATATTATCCATTAAGACAAAGTACATGGTTTCAAAGGACTATTCGGTTTAATGGCTGCTTAATAGCAAGGTAGCAGGTAAGCTATAGCTAGCCTGCTAGCTATGCTGCAAACGGATAACAAAAATTGTAGGACAAAACAACATTTCAGTAACTTTCCTTTGAGCACTCACCTATATGCGACCCTTCATATTTGAAGAAACAACGTTTCACAACACATAGTGGTCCCAATGAGTAAAATATATTGGTTCGGAGGACTCCGAAATCCTCATATCACCATAAGGACGATTAGACCGAGCTGAACTTTAAATGTGTTGCTGCCTCCTAGTGGTGAGGGTCGGGGGTTACCACTAAAATAACTTATACGTCTGGTCTAAACCAGGTTTTAATGTAGACATTGAATAAACATCTAAATAAAGGCTAAATCTAAACTTTACTCTATATTGATCAATGACAATTCAAATGATTCAAATCCAATATTTGGACATCAGCTGTGCAACTTAGTTAATTTTTTTTTTATCGCTGTTCATTCTTTAATGTATTTAATTAAATAATCTAAATTTGGTCTAAAGAGAGACGTTGAGACGACGTATAAATTTAGACGTCTAAATCGAGTCTAAATATAATCTACATTGTGCATTGATCAATGACTGTTAAAAACATTTTAATCCAGTACTTGGCCGTCATTTGCACAACTTTCAGTTATTTCTTTTTTTTAATATTTAATAATACATGTATTAAATTGTGTCGTCTAGATTCAGGCTAAAATTTAGACCGATTATAGACGGTGTAATTTCGGTTTGAATTTAGACGGCACGTCTAATAGACGTTTATTGCTCAGTGGGCTGCTTCTGAGGAAAAAACAATGCATGGGCGGGGCTTCCTCTGTTGCAGTATGTTCTGAACTATGGTGGATCGTAACTAGAAAGTGACTTGGCTTTATTAGCTAGATAAAACTAGACAACGTTGACATCGGGTGCATCAGCGGCCATTATTCAGATGTGTTCTGAGTTTGGCGAGTTTAACCATTTGCTCCAGGAGCTGCGTATGGATGGTCCAGTGCCTAATTTTATGAGCTTCTCGACCGCATCAGAGCTTAAATCTCCTACCAAGACACCAACTACAGCTGCTCTGTTCCTCTTTAGAATCGCCTGTCCATCTGTCTTCAGTTAGTGTTATTTCTGATTTTTTTAAATCTGCGTTTGTTGAAAATCTTTTCACTGGACCCGCGCTTCATTCAAGATCCATGTATAGTGACATAACTACAGTGAGACGCTCTCATTGGTTTCCGCACTGCGTTAACTGCGTTGGCTCCGTCAAAAGTTAAACTAGCTGAACTGCTGCGTTGCCGTATTTAACGCAAGTGCAGTTGACGCGGAGCCAACGTACACAAAGCACCGCAGAGACTTTGACGGACCTCTGACGTACTCTACCATAGACTTTACATGTAATCTTGACGCAACTGACGCTGACGCATGGGCTTGGTCTGAATGCAGCAATACATACGACAATGCAGTAACGCAGAAGTTCAGCTAGTTCAACTTTTGACGGACCCAACGCAGTTAACGCAGTTAACGCAGTGCAGCAACCAATGAGAGCGTCTCATGTAGTTTTCAAAATTTCAACAAACGCAGATTTAAAAAATCTTAAATAACACTTACCGAAGTCAGATGGACAAGCGCTCCTAAAGAGGAACAGAAAACCTGTAGTTGGTGTCCTGGTAGGAGATTTACACTCCAATGCGGCCGAGGAGGTCGTAAAATTAGACGCAGGACAACAGGAAGTAGCACTGAAAGCGAACCTCATCCATAAGCAGCTCCTGGAGCAAATGCTTAAACTCCCCAAACTCGGAATGCATCTGAATAATAGGCGCTGATGCACCCGATATCAACGTTGTCTAGCTTTATCTAGCTAATAAAGCCAAGCCACTCTCTCGTTACAATCCACCATAGTTTAGAACGTATGGCAACAGAGGAAGCCCCGCCCATGCGTTGTTTTTTCCTCAGAAGTAGGCTATGGAAGCCAAAATGTACATACGTCAAACTTCATCCATTGAATGCGTTGCCTGACGCAGACCAAATGTGCGGTGTGAATGCACCACTATGCATCAAATTAACTTTGTAAAAATCTTGACAGCTGTGTTTGAGGTGAAATAGACATTCTTTGATTCCTGGTAAACTTTTTCGGCATTCTTTAATGAAAGCAAAGTAACAGGATTTATTATAGAACCCCAAAAAAGGCATCCAACCTCAAATTAGCTCTAAGATATAAATGTCAGTGCAATTCCCATGTTAGTTAAATGATGCTGGTACATACCTGCCCCAGATATAATGACTGTGTTCATATCATATCAGCTGCATCTATAAATATTGATTAACATGCTCTAATTGCAAATTCCCACAATGATTGTCAATTTACCCAACGTAAATGATCTGCTCCAGCACCCAGCAAACATAAAAAAAACAACCTCTTGGCCATTTGGAAGAAAAAATGGCCAATTTGAGTTTAAACCACATTGCAAAGAGAAAAAGGAAAGGATTCAACACCGTAGCAAATAATCAATTATATCAAGAGACAAGAGGGGCAACGATCGCCACACCGATTATTCAAACAATTTAAAGAAAACTATAGCTAATAACTCATACTGATGGGAAGTCATCACACACGATGCCAAAATATTCCTGTCAGTATTTCACAATTTAAATGCAAATTAGGTAACATGATTCTCACAGGCAAAAAATCCCATGTCCAAGGAGATTAGGTTAATTAAACAGCTTAGATAGCAGGGGGAATGTTTTGGGTACCAAGCAGGTTCTTGGAAGTGAGGCAAACAGCAGCAGTTCCATAATGAGCACTTACTCAAGTATGCTGCTTAAATGTGAATATTACGGTTGGATATTTGGGTTGTGTTCTTACATTAAAAACTTGTGTACAAAAAATCATACAGTCTACTTGTAGGATTTAATGCATAATACACATTTAATTTGTAACAATAATAAATTACAGAAAAATCACATCAGTGCTTTGTAGTGCCTATACGGGCCTATTATCTGGTCCCTGGCCCGATCCGGTCCGACAGGTTTTCAGAATTCTCAGGCCCGAAGCCGTATCAAGCCCAACTTTTTTTTAAACCTCCCTAAACAATGTTGTAGCGTGATAGAACGCTATATTCATTGCGTGCGTTTGTAAATTGAGTCTGCCGCTCTGAAAACGCTAACGCCCTGCAGTATAAACGTACGGTTTCTGACAGATCAAAGTGGACATAAAATAGCAGGTTAAAATATGCTCTCTCCTGGATCCCCCACATGACCGTTCAAAATGCCTCTTGAGATGTGATGAACCAGATTTTTTGTCATATGACAGCTTTGTATACAACACACTGAACAAACCCGTTTGGCTCAACTTAAAGGGTTGGAATCAGCTTAAACTTACTCTAGAACGGATATTTTCCCTTGGTGTTGTTCATACTCTTCAATTCGCCATTTTCAATCGTTTTCTTTATGTCCTCCATGTTCTTGGTGGGAGTCTGGAAGTCGCGTGAATCGGATGTGTAAGTGAGGTAGATGTTGAAAAGGGAAATGCAGGTGAGGGACAGAGCAGGTGTTGCTGCGTTCAAGTGTTTCCATTTAAACACAGCACAGTCCTTTAATTAGCAGGCTTTAAAAAAATGAATTCAATTGAAAAATAAAAGTGCCAAAGCCCAGCCCATGTCCGAGGTAATTATGCGGTCGTCAGCCCGAAGCCCGGCCCTCGGGCTGTCGGGACCCTTGGGCCTAGGGCTCCAGTGCAGGGCTCTAGTACTTTGTAAATTAAATAATCTGTCTTTTTATGTTCAATTTTTTTATACAAACTTAATTTAGTGCAGGGTTTGTGGGGTACTGCAGTCTATTCCAACTTAAAGGGTACATATTGTGCAAATGTCTCTTTTGTCATCCTTTTGAGTTACCATCTAGATCTCGGCAGCCTCTATAAACTCTCCAAACATGAATTAAAATCATCCATCCATTTTTTGTTTTTTTGCAATTATTTGGTGTGAAAAATCTTGTACCTCTATAAACCTTGTTATGTTACAGTAAGCAGGTTGTGCATAAAACCACCCCACACCTGTCGAACAATGCCTCCTGATTCCACTTCTATACCATTTTCTAAAGGGACTGAAATTGTCAAGAATTGAGCTGGTGAGATTGCTTTATCTAAGAAGGATTTTGTACTAAGAACGTCATTAAAATGTTTGGTGCAGACAATAGACCAAATACAACTGATTTAAAAATGGAGATATATGTCCCCGTTCAGTTTTTTTTTATTTTACTTTTTTTTTAAGGTAAGCATTTCATTTTTAAAGCATTTAATTTTAACAGATAGCAGATGCTGTTATGGAAACGCAAAACAATATTTGGCAGTAAACCCGGCCTGAAAAACAGGCAAACGTTGAGACTGTTTAAGGCCCCCTTGCGTGCTTGTGTACCACATAAGCACTTGAAATTACACAATAATTTTACAAATGTACCAGTTACAGTAGTAATTGAACACTACTTAAAAAAATCATATTTTGAAAGTTGTTTGTAACAGCCACGTTTTAATATTATTTTAGTAATTCATTTTTTCTCTTTTCATCAGTAAATACATCAACAAGTACAGCCTTTTTTAGTGGTGGCGTGTGTAGAGTAATTTTTTTGATTGATTTTTTTTTTCTTGCAATGCTTTTTGAGAGTACATTTTATACTATTGCAAACCCTGTTTATTTACTGTTCGCATATGAGAAATTTGCCAAATCCTTTCTGCTGATGTCAAGCAGCTTTTGGCTGGAGGTGGTGTGATGGAGTGCAGCACAGCCTTCAAAATAAGATTCATCATCATTGGAGGCAATCTCAATGCATATGAGGTTCTGTATCCAGAGACAATTCCATATCTTCAGGGTCAGATTGAAATATGTCCTCATCACATTGTTCCCTCCCGCAGAGCTGGGTATATCAACACACATGAGAATTTGTGAGTGGAGATGGTGGTTTGGCAAACATGCAGTCCTGACATCAACCTCACTGATGAATTCTGGGATAAACTAGTGCGTACCGTTCATGCCCAAGAGAGCAACACAACTACATTGGCTAACAGATGACAAAAAATGGTTGAGTCATGGGATTAAGTCCCACAGTAGTGTTTGACCAAACCGAACATAAAGGAAGGGCCTGGCTCTTGTGTCGTGTACAGCTCCCTTAAACACTACAAAGTATTTTTTTTTTTGTGTAGCCACTAATAGATTGCGCCACCAGTGGTTTTCTGGATTGAGTAGAAATAATCACTGTTCTTTTTTTAAACCTTGCTTTCTATAATTGTAGCCATATTTTGTCCAGAATTATTGTCTTCTGCTGTAACCAGAAACTCTAAGTAAGAAAATGTGATTGCCTCTGGAACTGGGATGGGGCCCTCTCCATGCTGAAACCTCAACATTCATTAAACAGCATTTCAGTGTGTCATGTTTCATTAATATGAGGCATAAAAAATGCTATATTTTTTAATTTCTCAGGATAGCTACTCCAAAGCCTGACATCTCAATCAGAAACATACTGACATTTTTGTATTGAATTTAGGCTGTTTTTTCCTTCCAATTAAATACTTTCCTGCAGTTTATATTGAGCACACCTACTGTTAAACAGCCTCTGGATTTTAAAGGGTGGGTTTTTCTGTTTTTTTTACATGACTGAAATGCTTTAGAAGATAGAAATTTCTAATCCATTCAACTGATAAAAACATATTTTATTATATTTTATATCTTTTGAGGGCTATAGATGACAGTTATTAGTAATTATGACCACATGGGTTTCTCTGAAACTGGAGAAAAGGCGAAGCTCTCTAAGATATATAGTGTAATCAATACTTTATTGTGCTACACAGTCATACTGTATAGATTGCAGACTTTATGCACATATACAAACCCCAGTGGCAATTTGACTACAGTATCCCTGAAAAGATCACGCTGAAAAACACATTGACACTGCCTTGTCCTTCTTCACACTGATATTTAAGTATTAACGTAAATACTTTGATTATCAGGTTATACTTTAAAATGTAGACATTACAAAATTTATTTTTTATTATATTTAAAATTCAGCTTTGCTTTCCAGGAAAAATGCTTTTTGAAAAAGGTTGTTGAATTATTAATCTAGTTATACACATTTAATTTCTTGATGAGAAAATAATAACATAAGGAACCTGCAGAAGAGGGAATAAAGGAACCAGCACAAAGTGTCTCCAGAGTTCCCTGCCTGCCTCCTGATGAGATATTAGAATTCATACTTTGTTTCAAAAGGGAGGAGAGCATGGCGATGCCTGCAGAGCATGAAGCTGTTCTGCTCCTGTCTCACCAGCCTTCCTTCCTCCCCTCTCAGTTTGGAAAACTTTTCTCTCCTGGATCCTCGGGAGATGTAATTACTGTGCAGTCAACTTGTAAGACCCATAGTCTCTGGCAATGAATCTCCCTTATCGACCATTCCTAGTTGCTATTTTTAACAGCTCACATCAGAAGATTACTTTTATGCAGGTTTTATTTTGTAAAAGTGTTCACTACAATCTTTCAATTAAAAGAAAAGAGACAAGATTTCTGGAAAATTTGATGAAAACTGAGCTTTTATTCAGGTGTGGGTTGTGACATCTTACATTATAGCAGAGGGTATTATGTAATGATGGTACTATTGATCAGTGAGTGATCAGATTGCAGTAACGGAGATCCGATTTGTACTTTCTCAGTTTTTTATTTTCCTCAGTTATGAGCTGGGAACTGACGCAAGCTCTTTAATGATATTGCCATACAGAGACATGACTTCTATGATGCTTTGCACCTTTCTACAGCTCATTGCTTTTGTATTGAATTTTATAATTTTGAGAGTCTTCTGGCTACTGTGGAAACTTATTGTTTTGGACTTTTGCAGAGTAACTAAAGACATTTTTAAAGAGCATTTAGGAAAGTTTTTGGAGAAAAATGCTAGATTTTGCAGTAGCTCTGAATGTATTTCAGATTTTCCTTTGTCAACTAATGATGCCAGCAATAAAAAAAATGGGTTTGAAAAATATAATTGTAAATGAAAATATTAACATTGACTCTGAAATGAATTAAGATACATTTTTTGTACTGACAGTGAAACAAAAATTGAAAGTGAAAAGTTTTAATGAAATGTCAGATAAATAGAGATTAAACAGAAAACTCACAATCAAGTTTTCACTGCCCCCATTTTTTCAATGCATTTCAGCTTCTTCCCTCTATAACTGTTCTAGCTCATGTGTATGTTCATGATTGTTGGTATGGAAGCATATATGTAACATAAATCAAATGAAATGGACTAGCAGAAATGCTTTTTATATTCAAAATCTAGCTGCTATTTCTGACACATAAATCATATTAAAAATAAATAATCCAAACTGCTTTTTCATTTTCATATTCAACATTGTTCATTCTGTAACTTATTTAAAATGAAAAATAAATACTAATTTAACAATTAATTTTCAAATAGCAACCCAGCAAAATTGCTACAAAATTCAACTGGAAATGTCCAATTTTAAAATGCATTTGCAGAAATGCCTTTTCATTTTCTGAATGCCAATGCCACAAATGACTCGTAAATAAAATAAAAAAGAAATAATCAAAACTGCCTCTTAATTTTTCAATTATAGCAATGCTCAATCCATAACTTAATTAAGATGAAAAAGAAAAATGTATTTAAGATTTAATTTTCAAATAGAACCCCAGCAAAATTTAATGAATTTCAAAATTCAAAGTTTTAAAATTAAAATGCATTTTAAGAAATGCCTTTTCATTTTCTGAATACAAATGCCATTCTTGACTCATAAATAAAATTAACCAGAAACCATTCAAACTGCTTTTTCATTTTCAAATTCAGCATTGCTCATTCTGTAAGTTAATTAAAATGAAAAGAAAACTGCATTTTAAGAGTAATGTTCAAATAGAACCCACCAAAATTGTAACAAATTTCAATGCGAAATGTCAAATTTTTAAAATTAAAATGCATTTTAAGAAAAGCTTTCTCATTTTCTGAATACAAATCCCACTCTTGAGTCATAATTAAAATTAAAAAGAAATAATCCAAACTGCTTTTTCATTTTCAAATTCAGCGTTGCTCATTCTGTAACTTAATTAAAATGAAAAGGGAAAATTCTATAGCTGTTTCGTTTTCATTCTTCCCGCCGCAAAAAGTGTAGCATAATTCAAAGTGGATTCGCAATCCCACATGGCACAAGGGAATGACGTCAGCGTTGCTGCCTCTCAGCAGGCACAACTGAAACAAGATGTATTTAGTTTTATACTTTTAGAAGTGCTAAAACATTATAATAAAGTTATTTTAGGCTTGCTAACATATGAGTTGCAAAGGCTGCAAATTTAGCTAGGAGGTGCTGTAGGCTTCTCAAGCCACCTTCAAATGTAGTTAATCCTCTACTCATAAAAATAGATATAAGCATGTCCAGAAAATATAACTTACTTTTGTCCACTGTGGTATCAGTTTTGAGCTTGATAACCTTTCCTTAATTAAAGCTAAGCTAAGAATAGCGAGGCAAAGGAAACATTACCATAGCAATGCTTAGGCTCACTCGAACCAGTAAATCTCTGTTACAAAGTAACGTGAGGTTACAGACGTACGTACATGCTTTATACTTTGTTTGAAATCAAATTTGGTAAAGTGACAATGAGCTCTGCTAATGATGAAGCATACAGACGCCCAGATCACACAACATAAATATTTTGCCCTGCTGTGTAGCAGAAACTAAAATCAACAAAAGATAGATAAACCAAAACCATTCACTATTTTAGGCCAAAAGTGTCACACTCTAATTAGCTAACAATCCAAAACCCCTGCGAAGGAGACTTTAAATGGTCTCTCAGTCAGGTTCAGAAGGAACCATGATCATGGCTAAGACTCCTGACCTATCAGTTGTGCAGAAAACCATCACTGACACCATCCATAAGGAGGGAAAGCCTCAAAAGGTGATTACAAAAGAAGATGGATGTATCCAAACTGGTATATCAAAGCACATTATAGACACACTCCGTACCTTTTACACCATAAAAACATGTTTTCGAAATGTTTTGGTGACACATCATTTTAGATGTTAGTTTTCAGAGCTGTCGCTACATGGGAGGGTCCTGCTGATGATAACCGCACTGTAGAACTTTTCACCCTCTGACCGCTTCCCTCGATGTATTGACTAAGTTTTGCTTTACAGCAGTGCACTACACACCAGCTAATGATATAAGCAAACCCACAGTTTTGAGACTTGAGCCAGATCCACCAAAGAAGACACTATCAGAAGAAGTGAGGGAAATAAACTGAAAGTTGCCAGAGCTTGTTAACCTCTGATTCATACACAGCAAAAATTGGGGAGTTGAATTATGAGAGTTAAAAAAGAATGTGTTAATTTTAACACCAACAGAGTAATTTCAACCTTTTCAGTGTAAAATTGTAATCATGTCTGGAGTTATTTAACTGTGTTGATCACACTGGTGGTCATTTAACTCAGATCAGAGTTAAATAAACCTCCATCCTTTCAATTCAAAGTAAGGTGTTATTTTTTTGGTGTTAAATGAATTAACAGTGCCAGTTCTGACTGAATTTAACTCCTTCCAGACATAAATAAGCTCCACTCAGAGGCCATGGATTTTGTTGTACACCACATAGACTTATGGGTAATGTGTTTGTGTTAATTGCAAAAGTTATCTGTTGTAGATTATAGTTTATGCCCTTCATGTAGCCATGCTCCTTAGTTATCCTTAGAGTTATGTTGTTGTCAGTGTTTGATGGTTATTGTCTGTGCACCATCATACAGACGACGGTGCACAGGAGTTCAGTTTGTGCCGTGACCATCATGATCATGCAGTGCATAACTGTGAGAAATTTGGATGGACTTTTCACTCAAGTGACTAATTTCATGAGTAGTGTCACACTAGACTTATTTCTTGCTCATGACTTCAAATAATTCATAAGTTATTTGGTAGAAATAAATATTTGTAAAAAAAAAAGCATGTTACTTGTGCATTTCTGAATACTCTATTTTGGTTTGGCTCAATATGTGCACCAATGAGTGTTAATTATGATATGTGCACTTGTATGTGTTAATTTTGAAGGTTTGCCTTTACACTTTGCAGTGTTGATTGAGTTCACATTTAACACCCAACAGTGTTGATTTTGAATCCCTCTTGTTGCTTTTAACTCTGTAATGTGAGTTAAAGAAAGAACTCTGGTGTGGTGTTAAATATTTTACTATTCAAGAAACGTTAAATCAACTCTTCAGAGTGTGGAGCTATATAAACCCTGAAAAAGTGTTAAAATCAACTCTGTAGGTTAACTTAACACTCGACTTTTTGCTGTGTATCGGGATGCATCCGTTCTGTGCATGGGTTGAATTTGGGGTAAGGAAAGTTGCACCATGCTGAGCCGCAAAGCTGGACGCTGCAGACCAGACTGTTCACCTCGCAGCGCACCTCCCACGGTTCTTTCTGCTGCATCATGGAGAAGCAAGATGGGAGAAGACACAGGTCAGAGAACAGGAGCCTGGAGAAGATTGTTGGTGTCCATGAGCGACGCTTGGAAGCATCATGTAAAGAAACTGAGTACAAAACTGATGTTTTTAGGTTTCAAAGAAAGCCTAACACAGGCATCAGTGCATTACACAATATCCACCTTGGACAAATGTCATGGCAGTAATATCTCCATCTTTAAGGCTGGTTCACATTGTGTTTTTCATATAAAAGGACTGCTTCATGCCACACCATTCAAGCTCCACCAAGCTCTACAGGTGTGTCACACTAAACAGACTAAGATTTCAGTCATCGAACTCCACAACGTCTTGATCTAGCAGGACACCTGGTCAGTGGCAGACCGGGTTGGTAGAATTTCTGGCACTGCTTGAGGTCTGCTGAAGTCTAGTTTTGGTTGTACCGGCACTAAAGAGGTTTAAGGGTGAGCATGTCACCCTTTTCTTTATATCACCATTTTTAAGAAGACAAAAGAAAAGGTCTAGGACGGCTGTAATAAAAATGTGATTCTTTTCTTTAAAAAATCATCTTTATGCTGACCAACAATACCATCATCAGTCTGCAAGCCCCACCCCCACGAAAGCTTTTATACAGTCTTGATTATTACCTAATAAAGCATGTGTGGTTTTATATTTTGACTGTGAGATCAAACTTACAGTCCAGTACCTTGGATAGGAGCGTGCCAGAAGACAGTAAGACATAGACACTTGTCTTTGTAATGAAGAAAAAAAAAAGAAATCACATTTACTAAGGAATCATATTGTTTGCACTAGTATAGCTCCTGCTCAGTTTGTGTCCCCCAATCTATGGACTCTGTCAAATGACCCATTAGCTCCAGCTAACAGTACTGTGCCACTGTTCTATGGAGCTCTCAGTTCTATGCACTGTTTTTACAAAGGAAAGAGACGAAATAGCATACCAGACTGTACTGACCCATGGCATACTTTACAGTGGAAATATCAGAAGAGAGATACTAAGGGCCTGGTTTATCAAAGGTGCGACCGTGGCTCAGGAGTGGGGCGTTCATCTTATAATCAGAAAGTTGCTGGTTCGAGCTCCAGCTCCTGAGTCCTAGTTCTGACAGTCTCAGTCGTTGGGCAAGAATAGGTGCATTGCAGGTGTAATATGCATGATGGCCGTTTCTGTCAGAAGGTGCAAAATATTGTGAGGAGAACATGGCAATAAGTAAGTAAATACTTTTAGATAATTTATTCCTGGTGCTCTGTAGACAGCAGGTTTTTGCAGGAAGTTTGTATTAGCACGGATTACCAGTGATTTGGTATCAATGGGTGTGTGTCTGATCAGAGTAAATTAACTCTTTGTAAAATGAAGGTTGACTGACATGTTAAAATCATTTTCTAATGAATTAGTAGGTTGCACTTTCACTTAATATTAAATAGAGGTCCAGACAAACAGTGTTGGAGTAGCAGCGTTTAAGCATAACAGTGTTTAAGTATAACAGCGTTAATAACTGCATTACGTTTTAGATAACAGGGCCATCTAATTAATTACTCTTCCTATCATTGCAATGCCGTTACCGTTACTGGAGATGTAAAATTGGCGTGCCTAATATTGCATATGACCTGGTTGAATTAAGTGCAGTGGTGTCAGGCTTTCTGACAACCACACATCAGCTGCAGAGAGAGAACGGTGATGACAGTGTTGTAAATTAGATGATGATTGACTGGGTGGGCAGATACCCGATCGTCTTGCTGTCTCAGTGCATGCTGTGATACTGTGGTGAAATTAGTTTTCAATTGGATATTTGACAGACATTAGTGTTTTTTAAAGCACAGACTCCCTCCAACGTCTCACAGAGAAATGTCCTGATAGCGCGAAGGCTCGCTCTTGAAGGCGGTGGGTTTGGTACAGGTTTGGTTTTTCAATAAATATCCAAGCATCTCAGAAAACAAAGTAACTCCAAAATATTGAGAAATTGTTGCTCGACACCTGAGAAACATGACACACTGATCTATATAAAACAAAAACATATTTACTATTTCTAATTAATACATTACTGTACAGCTGGAACCCCAGCTCAACACAACACATACATTAACAACTAACATGAACCTCCAATTTTAAATATGTTTCATGGTCCTTGTACTGAATAGCTACAGAAACCATTAAAAACTACATTAATTTCCATATCTGTCACTGCTGAAAGGAAATAAAGAAATCTGCAGGGTTTTTTTTGTTTTGTTTTTTTTCTCTTAGAATGCCAGAGAACACTTTGGAATTATCCAGGATGTTGCATTATATACATAAATCTAAGTTGAGCTATTTAAAAGTGGAACATTTTATTATTTAAAGGGGGGGGGGTACTCCCATCAAACACTGGTTAATCTATGCTAAACATTGATGTTCAGTCAATTTATGTGACACATATAAGAAGAATGATTTTGTTTTTTGTAAAGTGCTCCAACGTTAAGAAACGTGGAATTCAGACAAAAGGCAATTTTATAATCCTAGACGTCATCAGAATATATCGAGCCTCTCAGCAGGATGGAATTTTAGGCATGTGAAAGCAGAACCGAGGATTTTTAATGACGTGAGCGAGACCCACACACATACGCACACACACTTTTAGGGAGCCTTTCATATGTTCCCTGATCTTGGAGCTTACATAATATAATTAAGTATTTTAAGCTGGCTTTATTTACGCAAGCACTGAGTAAAGGAGGTGTTATGGAAGGGAAAATCCCATCAGAAACCTCCGCCGAACGCCCACCACACTCCTCCGTGTCCTTCAGCATATGTGGATTGATAACAAGCTGAAAAGTTCTGCTTGCGTTGCAGTGCCAGTGATTGCCGGGAGGAATTGGTTTGTTACACTGCTCTCGTTGGCCTGCCAGCCTCACATCCTAACTGGCAGCTACAGAAGAGCTGCTGGGAGTTTTTTTTTTCCTCTGATATCCTTCAGAGGGAAAACAGGACAGCGGTTAAAGTGGAAGGAATACACAATCCATGGGTGCCATTCCATTTGATTATTTCTTCATGAGAATTATTTAACAAAAAAATTCTGACGTGGAGGTGGAGTATATGAAATGAGTGGCAAGAGATGAGGAAAAAATATAACAGTGCAAATCAAAGCCTGAGTGCTGAATGTTAAACATGACATGTATTATTCATGACTAATCACTTCTGGCAGTGATTATGTTCTCACAAATTGCCAGTGTTAGGAATTGACAAACTCATGAGAAAAAGCAGTACAGTTTAGATGTAAATACTTCTATTAAGCCACCATTGCACATGAACTGTGTGCAGGTTAAGGAATCTGACTTGACTTTTCCATTTACAGAGACTCAGTGGGGTCTGTTACATCTCCCAATTATACCAGTTCCTTGTCTCCACACATGTAAAATGACAAACTTCAGATAAGACAGTGATTAACTTTGGCAACTTTATTCCAGCTTCTGCTTGAAAACACAATTTTTCATGAAAAAGTGCATTACTAGCACCTGAATGTACATTTAAAATCTTTTCTCTGAAAACATATTTGCACATTTCTAACTTCTATCACCAAATGTTTGAGAAAAAAATTTGTGACTTGTGGTGTAACAATACTTCAAGCTCCTGAGATGAGAAAATAAGTGATATCAAATAAGATGCTGATAACATTTCGGGCAAAATTAAGAATGTCCTCTCTTGTTTCTACAAACAAGTATGAATGTTATATGTTATATACTGTATGCTATGAATCTCAAGGAGTATTTCAAAGAATTGTCCATTTCAGAGTTTATCAAGTTTGAAGAGGGCAGAATCAAATATATTCCAGGCTCATTAAAAACTATGAAATGACCAGTGTTGGGCAAATTACAAAAAAGTGTAATATACTGTACTTCATATTACTAGTTACAGCAGAAATGTAATATGTTTGCATTATAGAGTATATTATTGTCTCAAAAATGTAACTGTAACTGCTTTAAGTTACTTTTGCCAAAATATCTTAAATACAGTGCATCCGGAAAGTATTCAGTGCTTCACTTTTTCCACATTTTTTAATGTTACAGCTTTATACCAAAATTTATTAAATTCACTTTTTTCCTTAACATTCAACACACAACACCCCATAATGGCAATGCAAAAATAAAAATTTAGATTGTTGCAAATGTATTGAAAGTAAAAAAAACCCCTGAGAAATCACATGTACAGAAGTATTCACAGCCTTTGCTCATTACTTTGTTGATGCACCTTTGCCAGCAATTACAGCCTCAAATCGTTTTGAATATAATGCCACAAGCTTGGCACACCTATCTTTGGGTAGTTTTGACCATTCCTCTTTGCAGTACCTCTCGAGCTCCCTCAGGTTGGATGGAAAGCGTCGGTACACAGCCATTTTCAGATCTCTCCAGAGATGTTCAATTGTGTTTAGGTCTGGGCTCTGGCTGGGTCACTCAAGGACGTTCACAGAGTTGTTCTGTAGTCACTCCTTCCATATTCTGGCTGTGTGCTTAGGGTCATTGTCCTACTGAAAGGTGATCCGTCGTCTCAGTCTGAGGTCAAGGGCTTTGGAGCAGGTTTTCATCCAGGATGTCTCTGTATATTGCTGTATTCATCTTTCCCTCTATCCTGACTAGTCTTCCAGTTCCTACCGTTGAAAAACATCCCCACAGCATGATGCTGCCACCACCATGCTTCACTGTATGGATGGTATTGGCCTGGTGATGAGCAGTGCCTGAATTTCTCCAAACGTAACTCCTGGCATTCACTCCAAAGAGTTCAATTTTTGTCTCATCAGACTAGATGATTTTGTTTCTCATTGTCTGAGAGTCCCTAAGGTGCCTTTTAGCAAACTCCAGGCAGGCTGCCATGTGCCTTTTACTAAGGAGTGGCTTCCATCTGGCCACTCTACCATACAGGCCTGATTGGTGGATTGCTACAGAGATGGTTGTCCTTCTGGAAGGTTCTCCTCTCTCTACAGAGGAATGTTGGACAAAGTGACCATTGGGTTACTGGTCACCTCCCTCACCTCTAAGAAGAGTCTTGGTGGTTCCAAACGTCTTCCAATTGCGGATGATGGAGGCCACTGTGCTCATTGGAACCTTCGAAGCAGCATAAATGTTTCTGTAACCTTCCCCAGCCTTGTGCTTCAAGACAATGCTGTCTCAGAGGTCTACACTCAATTCCTTTGTCTTCATGCTTGGTTTGTGCTTTGACATGCACTGTCAACCCAGGGGCCTTATATAACATGTCCAATCAACTTAATTTAACACAGGTGGACTCCAATTAATCTGCCGAAACACCTCAAGGATGATCAGTGAAACAGAATGCACCTCAGCTCAATTCTGAGCTTCACGTCAAAGGCTGTGAATGCTTATGTATGCCTGTGAGTATTCTCATTCATCCAGGTCATGGTTATCTGTACCAGTCCCAGCCTGGTCAGCGGCGAGCATGAACTGATGAAGCCTCTTGGATAAGAGGTGAAACGTCTTCCAAGACAAATTACCAAGTCCAGTTGCGTTTGATTGAAATTTCCTTGAGATGCTTATGTGCATGTGATTTCTCAAGTTTTTTTTTTTTTAATAAATTTGCAACAAATTCAAAGACACTTTTTTGCCACATTGTCATTATGAGGTGTTGTGTTTAGAATTTTATGGAAAAAAATGACTTTAATCAATTTTTGAATGAGGCTGTAACATAAAAATAGTGGAAAAAATGAAGCGCTGTGAATACTTTCCGGATGCACTGTATCTAACACGCATTCTAACCACCGTAACTTATGAATTTACATTTTACACAAGTGTGACACCACAAATACCGTGTTTTTAACACTATTTTATTAAACTTAAGTCTCTAGTTCCTTTGCATGCCTTCTATCTCATGGTAATATTAAATTATATTATAACACGGTGATGTTAAATTGCATCAAAAAAAGGCGCTGAAAGTGCTCATCACAAAGATGGTGGAAAAAGATTGTACTCCTGAGACTAATAGTGTGAATATTGCCACCATGCAACTGGAAGTGGATGGTGGATCTTGTTCTACGGAATCCTACTAGATTTGGTCTGTTGTATTAGTTGGTCAGAAAACAATTTAAAATGTGCCTGTAACTTGAGTTACTAAAATTGTAACTAGTAATATATTGCTGTGTATTGTGTAATTAATGCATTAAATTACTCATTTACTGAAAAAAGTCATATATTCATGTAACTCATTACTTTTGTAATGAGTTACTCCCAATAACTATGTGGTAGGAAGCTACAAATCAGATGCAAACGTCACCATTGTTAGTAGCTTACAATTGACCATCCAGCAATCTTAAAGTGGTGGACGATTCCAAGAGGGGTGTTCAGCCACCTTTTTTACACTGCTGTTTAAAATAACAGTAATGTGCTTTCAAAACATGAGAAAAGTCTCAAAAGTATTATAATAGTTTTTGTTACGTTACACGTACAGTGAATATAGAAAGTATTCATCCTCTCAGATGTTTTACCCATTTTTTTGCCCTTACAGATCAATGCTAAAAAAAATTTTTATTTTTTTTTGATAAAGAATTTTACAAAAAGCCCTTTGATATTAAACTGAAAACATATTTTGACAAAATAGTAACAAATAAATACAAACGGTTAACATAAAATAAGTGATTGCATAAGTATTCACCCACTTCAATTCTGTCTGAACTATGCAATTTAACTGCATTCTTCCTTGCAAAACTGTTCAAGCTCTTTCAGGTTGTGTGGGAATTGGCAGCCCTTCTCAAGTCCTGCCACACATACTCTATCTAGTGTAAATATAGACTATTTATATATAATATTTTACTGCACTTTTACATTTATTACATGTTACCTTTATTTTTCTTTTATACTTTTTATACTTGTGACATGTAGCTGCTACAAAAGGTAATACCAAAAAAAAAACTATTGTTATATAACGACAATAAAGCTTCTATTCTATTCTTGTCGGTCACTGGATATTTTTGGATTTTTTTTTTTTTTACATTTTTCTGTAAATGCAAGCAGTAGTTTTGTGTAAAAATCCCAACAGATCATCCTATTCAGTAATATTTAGACCACTCCATCTTGTAAAAAAATCGAATCTATGTTCAAAGTTGCTGAAATTCCCCTTTCTTCCTGTAGAATCAGAATTGCCGGTATCATACGGATAAATGAAGTCTAAACAGTCCGTAAAATTAATAAACCCGTATGACTAAATAAATAAGATCCAAAAGATGAATTACAATTTTGACCACACTAAACAGAGAAATCACTTAAGAGAATGTAATCTTTACATCTTTCACCCTTTCCACCACACAACCACTAGGGGAGATCTATTTTATACATAACTCCTGTTAATTGCTGTCTCTAAGATGGTACACGAACAAATACCACCTACCAATGTCTACAACATAACTCAAAGGATAACTAAACAAAACAAGTACATTTGGTACACAAACTACAATATAGAACGGAGGAGTTCTATAATTAACACAAGCACATTACCTGTAAGTTTTTGCTGCATACAACTGTCCCCTACACAGCCTGCACACATAGATCATTTGACAATCGGCTGGCTATAGAAAGATTCAGCAGTTCTTATTCGAATGTGTAAATCCTTAGTTGGGGACACCCCTATATATATATATATATATATATATATATATATATATATATATATATATATATATATATATATTAGTTTTCAGCATGAGTACATCCCCTTTAAAAAGTACAAATTCAATCAGTAGCTTTATTGAACACTTATTTAACTCCATAACATGAAATTAAGGTTAATAATCTAACATAGATCACAAAATCTTCAGTTTTGCTCAAATTGGTTGAAGCAAAATTTAATACTCCCCGCAACAAATGCTACTACATCTAGTATTTTGTATGAGCACCACGATTTTTAAGGATAGCACCAAGTCTTCAAGCCATGGAATGAACAAGTTTCCGACATATTGCAACATCTATCTTTTTCCATTCTTCAAGAATAACCTCTTTTTAGAGCATGTATGCTGGATTAAGAGGGATTCTCAACTTGTTGCTTCAGAATTCCCCGCAGGTGATTGATTTGGTTCAGGTCAGGAGACAAAGTTGGCCATTCAATCACCTTCGCCCTTTTCTGCTTCAGAAATGCAACAGTAGCTTTAGCTGTGTGTTTTTGGATCATTGTCGTGTTGGAAAAGTCCAAGACGACCAACTGCACGGAGTGATGGCAGCATCTTCTCCTTCGGTATAGAGGAGTAGATTGTTGAGTTCATGATACCATAAATGAAATGGAAGCTTCCCAACACCAGAAGCACTCTTGCAGCCCCACATAAGGACACTGCCACCACGATGTTTCACTTTAGGCATCATGCATTTTTCTTTGAAGTCCTCACCTTTACAACGCCATACAGTTTTTAAACCATTAGTTCCAAAAACAGTGTTCTTTGTCTCATCACTCCAGAGTATAGAGTGGTCTTAATCTTTTTCAGCATGGGCCCTAGCAAATTCTAGGCATGCTTTGTTTATGCATGGGCTTTAGGAGAGGCTTTCTTTGTGGATGATATAGTGTCACAGGAAATGGTCAGTCCAATTTGGCTTTCTACTGCTTTAGCTAACTGCAGTAAACTTGCATGGCTATTTTCTTCAACCCTTCTCATCAGAAAACATTCCTATCGAGATGTTAACTTCCGTGAACTGTCTGGATATCTCTGTAAGGTGGTTGCGCTTCCATCTTTCATACATTTTTGGATCACTTTTGCTTCAATATTTTGACTGATATGTAAAGCTTTGCTGTTCTTCTTGTTGCCCTCACTTTTTTGTGTAAAAAAATTATTTTCTTTCTCAGATTCTGTGACATTTCTCTTCCATGGGGAGCCATTCCTGACAGCATGCAATAGGAAGGGCTTTTCCTTGTTGCCCTTTTAGTGTCACCTGTCTAGTGGACACCTCTTAAATGAATCATTAGACTCACATGTGGTTGAATGTCTGTTAATTAAAATTTTGTAGTCTTAAGTGTGGCTCCCTCCCATTTGTGTGTGCAGATAGATAGATAGATAGATAGATAGATAGATAGATAGATAGATAGATAGATAGATAGATAGATCGATAGATCGATAGATAGATAGATAGATAGATAGATAGATAGATAGATAGATAGATAGATAGATGCACCTGGTGTCCTACACATCCCACAAAACTTTTCTGAGACTATTAGACTTCACCATGTCACCTGCATACGCTTAAAAATACCAATCTGGGCCTTATGTGTCAAGGTTGGAGTGTCTGATGTCAGTAATCTGAGAAGCTATTGGCAGGACTGCAGGAGTGGATGAGCCCTGAGGATGAAAAGAATCTATTTGCAGCTATGTTGATGGAGGGAGTGTAAATGTGTGAAAGCCGATGTCACCTACCAGGAAATGTGAAATGTTTTGTCTTGTAACGGTGTTACTAAAGAATGATAGCTGCCTTGGTGTGTTTTTTAAGGTTGTAAAGGGTTCTACCATTAATATAAAGGGTGAAAGTGAAGGTGTCATGGTATGCATCTGTTCTCGTGGAGTATTGGCACGCTAAGAAAAACAAAGAATTTTTTATACTTTTTTTTCTCCTGTGCAACAGTGATAGTTTGTTTTATTTTTGTATTTCTCACAATAAAAACCCACTCGACATTCATAAAAAGGTGCTTATCTTTAAAAGTCAGGCAAACACAGTGGAAAAAGGAACATTTACCCTATTTATCAGAAAGGCAACTAAACAGCCATAGAACAATATGTGACTTGAGTGACAAGGACATGGCGGTAAGCTTAGCTACTTTTCAACAAATCAAAAGTATGATTTCACCTTAGGTTGTATGTATGGAACACCACACAAGGCACATTGAGAGACACAGCAGACAGGTAAAAAAAGGTGTTCTAGTCACATTAAACTTTGTCATACATTCAAAATACTTTCTGTTGCGCAAAAATTGCACATCACCATGAAAACATCATTTCCTATGTTAAACATGGTAGTGGATAACATCTTGCTGTGGGGATGCTTTTCTCCAGCTCGTGTAGAATAGACAGGAAAATGGATGGAGCACAATACAGGGCTATTGTGTCTTGTTTCTACTGGGTGGCACGGCACAGATTGGTGCAGTTCGGTACAGTATTTTGTCTTGTTTTCAGCCATTGTAAAAGCGGCCCATACAACCAACCCGTACCAGACAATTCCTGGGGCCCTTTAGTTTGGAGTGCATAGGGGGAGCTACCAGGATCACACAGCACAATGACTGGGGATCGGGTTTTTGTCCACTGGGGGACAGAAACACATAACTGCTTGCAACAAGCATGAGACAATGCATCACATTTGTCATTGCACTAGTATGGCAGGTGGGGTACACCCTGGAAACACAAGGCAACACAGAGACAGTATAAACGACCATGCACACACACATTCATACCTAAGGACAATTTAGAAAGACCAATTAACCTAACAGTAATGATTTTTGTTTTTTTGGACTGTGGGAGTACCAGGAGGAAACCCACACATGCACACAGAGAGCATGAGATCTCCATGCAGAAAGACCCCGGGACCTTCTTGCTGCAACAGTTCTACCAACCACACCCCTATGCAGCCCCAAATTGAAAACAATATATGATTCTTTAGTACATTGTTGTCTATATAAAATCCCATTAAACATAAAATTTCAGGTTTTAACAGGATAAAACCTAGAAAAACATTCAGGGATTCAATTATATTTGCTCAGCTACACCTCAGCTCCTCACGAGTCTCATAGATCTGCTCTTGCGCATATGCATGTTGGACTACAGATCAACATTTACTTGAAGATTTAAAAACAGCATTATTCATTAAAGACGCTAAAATATTTGCTCGGATTTATGGCGGGTAGCTTTTAAGTTAAACATGGAGAATTGTTATATCAGCAAACAGATCAATCTCTAAGTGCCATTCACTTGCAAAGGTTACTGTTGAGAAGAATTCTCAGGGTGAGGGATGATATTAAAAAGTTAACAGATTTGCAGGAGAGGTTTTTCTATACTTTTAAATGGAAGGGGGCATCCACATAATTGAAACAACCAGGTCATTGCTCATTCATGGAAATGGTCCCTTTTCCTCCAGCAGTCTAAAAATATACTACAGGTCATTTTCCAAGTTTATTCTGAGAAAGTTCTTTGTCCTTACCACCCTCAACCACCTCACAGCTGCTCCCAGGTGGGATGCCGCTGTGCTTCGAAAGGCTACCCTGTATGGAGGGGGTTCAGTTGCCATGTAAGCATAACATGTGAGGGTCAAATCGCACAAAAAAACAGATTGTCCTTTGAACATAAAAGGGGTCACAAAGCAGCTCAGGTTAAACTGATTTAACAGTCGTTGAAAATGTGACTGACAAGTGTTGAATAGCGAGTAGCAGAGTAACAGTCAGTCAGCACTGTCTGCAGTGATATGACAAAAATGAGTATTTGATAAAGTTTGATAGTGAGACAAATCCTGGGTGGAAAAGCTTTTTTTCAGCTTCACACCTACTGAGCAGAAGTGTTATAAAGCTAAACCTAAATCTTCAAGAATGTGCATTTTATGTAAGGTGTAGGAGGTCTCTGATCCTGGAGGATTCCATTTGCGTGCAGATGGAAGTGCAAGCAATTAGTAAGTTTACTTTGGAAACCATACAGAAATAATTGTATTGGCATATGTTTCTCCATGTGAATCCTTATGTCAAACTCACGCTTATCATGTGCAAGAAACTTAGCATGAGAGAAGAGTAACATTTGGTTTATGTGGTCCCTAGAGAAATACTAATGCGACCATCTCAAATTTCTCTGTTTTCCCGTGGATTACATAAATGATTTGCTGAAGAATTCCCCACACTTCTTTATTAAAATCCAGAATATTTTCAAAAATAACTAGTCTTCAAGCGCTTCATTTTGTTAGTTTTTTTATTTCCAGACAGAATGACATAGAAATGTTTGACAAAGGAATGGATGTTATGCATTCTTCCAAAAAGCTATTGTGCACGTACCTTGTACACTTCTGTCCTTTGTTTAGGCTCTTTCTAGGTTCTTGTACAGCAAAGTCCAATTTTTCATTTATTTAGAAATACTGTAAATATTGAGGCATCCTAAAGAATGGTTAATTCAGGCATAATTTCTGTCGGTGGCTTCTAAAAATATATGGAAATGATTTCAAAAGAAACAGAAACCTTTTAAAATATCAGCTAACATTCGAAGCTGTATCTTAAACTGAAAACAGTGGCTGTTCCACTTTTTTCTACAGTTTGGCTAGATCTCTCTATTTCCAAGATAATTTGTCTAATTTTTCAGGATAAAGAGGCCTAGTGATACTGACAATCCCAACAGCTTTATGATTTTGCAAGTAAAACAAGGACAAGTTCCCTTGGGTTTACCAATATTTGTCATCTAAAGATACGGTATATAACATAAGAAAGTAATCCAAAATTAATGATATCTATCCACTTTATTGGATTTGCTTTTTTTGAATTACATATTTTTTGCAACAAAAAATATTGTTGAAATATTTATTCCCCTTTGACATTATGTTTAATATAATAATTGTTAGGAGTATAATACATGTAAACTGATAATATTATTTATTCAGTTTAAAACTCTAGCCCAGTGTGCTCAAAAGTATTTAAGGGTGTATTCAGACCTACACTGTTTAGTCCACTTTAAACGGACGGAACACTGGTCCGGCCCTTTTATGCAGGTGTGAATACACATAAACGAATCCTGCTGCGGACCAGAGAACCGGACCGAGACCACCTTTTGTAGGTGGGCTCGGTCCGATTCCAAATGGTCTGAATACAAACAGTCTTGATGCAAACCGACTCCACAATACATGTGCCTTTTTGTCATATTCTTTACGCACGCGTTTGACTCACAGCACCACCAATCAATATCCCGCAGGCTGTAGTGAATGTTGTTAATTCCTGATCTTCTGTTTTCTGTTTAATTATGCTGCTGCCAACATATTGGTGGTCAGAACGTCCAAAAAGTTTCCTTCTTTTTACTAAACGCATTCGCTGTTCTAAATTTTCAGAGCATTGTGAAAGTTGCATTGAATGAGCTGCTCTGGCATGCAATTGTCCAGAGTTTTGTTCACAATAAACAACTGAGTAGTAGATAAACAGGACAGAACATTAGCTTTAGTATGAAGACTCCCACACTTACCTCTTGTCGCTCTCGACTTCATTCTGCCGCACCTCTCGCTGCCGGCTGTTAGCCCCGGGGCTTATTCCTCCAGCAGCTCTGCTGCAATTCTTCTCGGGTCTTATCCGCGGCTAAGCTCCATAGCTCGGCCCGTTGCTCGCTCACCTCCTAGCCTTGACAACGCCTGGTCATCCTGCTCCGGCTCTCCTCCGCGTCTGGAACGCCGAAACATCTCTTCGCCCTCTCATGTATTTCTGTAGCTCTAATATCCATATGATTTCATAGCTGTTTACCTCTTTTTCCTGGTCTACGCTAGTTCCGCCCACGTCATCGCTGTCCAATAGCAGCGAAACAAAATATAGTCCACTTGCAAAAATTAACAGTCTGAATACAAACCGCACCAAAGGGAAAAAAATAGTTGGACTTCGGTCCGGACCAAACAACCGGACCAAAGGACTTTTCTGGTCTAAATACACCCTAAGACTATTTCCTACCAGAGTCCCCACAAACCTTCATGCATTTTTGGTGCATCTGCCATACAAATTTCTGTTCTGCGAGAGACCAGGCTGTGTTTAAAAACTACAGTGTACTCTCTGTTTGAATACTAAGAAAACCTCTACAACCAACTAATCTTTCCTTTTTGTGTTTTTAAATTTGTTGATGAGACTTATCTTCACTGGTCTATAAGATTGATGTCAATTTCTAATTATTTCTAAGATATGGAGCTTTTGAGGGGGTTGCAGCTTCAGTACGCTTTCATTCTGACCCAGGCAGCTATTCCTGTGTTAAAGTGTTAAATACAAGTAGCTAACATGGTCCACATGCCAACACCCAGTCCTCCATGAGGATAATAACTGTCAAGCTAGCTAAAGTGACCTAAATGGTGATCATAAGAGCAAAGAGGTTACAAGAGGTCCCAGCATTGGATAAATGTTTTATGGAGATTTAAATAAAAGGCTTAACAAGCTGAATTATTGAGGTGACAAGTCTCTAGTGAACTGAATTCAGAGCTAAACGAGCGTCGATGATTAATAATTTAGCTGACTACATTTACCTCTAAAAGAAGGAAGAAGCTGACTGTTTCAGTGACCTCCTGACTCATTCATGGAGTCACTCCCTAAAAAGAATTAGTTTAAAAACTCTGGAACCTTGTGATACAAGTTCAGGTCAAAACCCTACATCGGAAATTGAATGTTTAATTTTCATAATTATTTGTAACAAAATTTCTCACCCATAACATACTTACGTTTTTGTGAATAATTAAATGGCTCACCATGCCGGATGATAGTTGATGAGGTGATTACATGCATACCATGAGCTAACTTGGAATAGGAGCAGATCTTGTTACATCCTCCTGACATCCATGCTTTTCTGCTGCCAGTGGTCATACTTGCAGCCGTCTCTATTATGTCTTTGGTGCCCCCTTGTTAGTTGTATCCACTTTTGAAACCTTTAAACCTTCCTACAAAAATGTCATATTAAAGATGCAGTGATTAATGCAGTGAGCTATGACACATCCCAGACCAACATGGTAAACATAGTGGAAAAGAAATTAACTTGTATGCCATGCTTATCCCTACTCTGAGTTTATTGTTTTTTTCTTTGCTTATTTTTTTTCTACATTTTGTCAAGCTCCCTAATGTGAATCAGGAAATTCTCCAGTTTCATAATTAATTTATTGAATTATTGTTCATGAGTCTTGCACTAAAACATTTGTTTTGCCAAGATAAAGCATTGCCAGATTTCTCCTAAATAAAAACAGGCTTTAGATTTTCTAGCTAAAGATCTTCCGTAAGAAGCTCTCCCCAAACTCTAGTCAGCATTTCTTCTAGTCTTTGTTGTTGTTGTTTGTCCAGCTGCCTCAGTAGTGAGCTTGTAAATTAGGATATTGATCAATCTTCTGTTCATCTTGTACAGCCTCACTCTCGTCTTCACCATCTGACCCAGCGTTGCTCTGTTTACTGGTTTTCAATGCATTTTTGCCTATGAAAAAAAAAAGTGTTTTGGAGTTTCTAGACCTTGTGTCAATAGAGCAACCTTTAGGTCTTTATGTGACTACAAAAAATGATAATGTTGAATAAAACCATGAAATGGAAAACTTAGAAAGTTAACGTAGACTCTACCAAGCACAATCATAACTGATAACACCACCACTACACAGCAGGTATGGGAACAGAAGAACTTATCAGGACCAACACTTACAGAACAAGAACAACACCCATGGGGCTTAATTCCAAGCCACTAAAACTAAGAACAGTAATAAAGGAGAAATTGTCAGAAGATGGGGAAAAGACATTTACAGGCGTGGCTTGAAATTCCTCGCTTGCTGCATGGCAACTCAAGCTAATCTGAGTTAAATATGGGAGTGATATATGGGTGGAGGCAAAAAGAGACTAGATGAGTCCCTCTCAACATCAGTTTAGAGATTCCCAGAAATGTCTGTTTGGAGAGCTTTCTGGGAAGGCTAGTGAGTCCCATCCCTTTAATTGGAGAGCTCGTCAGAGTAGTGGGGTAAGTTATTGGACAACAAAAAGGGTCAAAAAAGAACATTCTCTAGCTGTTAGAGATGACAAATAATACACCAAGCCAGTATTTTGGATTCCTTGACTTTCTCACATGGTGTGTTCAAGAACAGACAGAAAATAGGCTAGCAAATGTTAAAGATGGTTTGCACATTTGAACACAAGTTTAGAATGTTAAACTTTAAAATATATGTCAAAAAGACTCAGACTTATTAAATAAAAAGTACATATCTACCAAATGTGTTTTTTTCTGTTGCCCATTAAATTCTGACAAAAGGAATCAGTCTCCTACAGTCCACGCTGTCCATCAATCTCTTCTTTATACCCACTTAATTCTTGTGGGATCAAAACACTCATGGTGCCCTTCCTCTTCCAACACCAATTATGGGAAGGGAAAATTGAGCACTGGAAATGAAGCAATAGTTGAATCATACCTTCTGTGGAAAACATTTTTCCCCTTTCTTCATGTGAGATTTGAATTTTGCTTGACCTTTCTTTGTGGATATCATTTTCTATCTACAAAGATTTTGTTGTCTTTTGCCTTCTTGTCATTGATCTGACCCAAGAGTTGCCCTGATTAACTAGGTAAGTGATAGTTTTATAATCTGGAATTTAATCAAGACCTGCCATTCACAAAAAACTAACTTCTAAATGTGCCAACATGCTTCCACCCTTTCTGCAATCCACAAAGAGATGAAAGTGACTGATATTAAGAGAACTTGCTTACTTTTTGTAACTAGTGCTATTTTTCTTTCTTTGGCCCACCACTTTAGTCATTAATCTGCACCCTCCGCCACCCCCACCCCCCAGAACTTTTGAAACGTTCACCTTTTTTCAACATGAAGAGATATTTTCATTCCAAATTATACTGTTTACTAGTACAAACATAATACCCACAGTTACTGGTCTTTTATTGTGGCGGCTATGTTTGAATATGTTTTCAATTCTTTAAAGTGCTTCTGTGTTTAAGTGTGACTTTTATTCCATTTGTCTGATTGTTCTTTTTTTTCTGACTCACATTTAGCAGAAGATTCCCAAATGCCAATCTAGCTCTGCCATTAGAATTCACAAGCACACATTCCATTATAGGGCCATCTAGATGATGTCAACATAATCAATAATGCCATTACTGTTCAATTAACTTCTATCATGGTGAGTTTATTGGATTAACACTGCAGTAATATGCCTAAATAAAAATCAAGCAATCCTCTCTATCAGTTAAGGGATGTGCTTGTCTCCTTCAATGTTTTGTTTTGTCTGCTCTTTCCCATTTTTTGACATCTGTAACAACATCTCATGATAAGTATCACATGTGGTGCATGGAGCTGTAGTAGGAGTTATATCAGCTTGGAGAATAAGAGTGGAAATTGCTCTGAAGTGTCCTTCTGAAAGTTAAACAAAGTTTATTTATGAGCTGCTTTTCCTTATCTAAACCAGCTAAAACTCTGAAGTTTGTGCATTATTACAATGCAAGCATCATAAAATTGTCTATGTTTCTACAAGGTATTGCGCAAAGATTATCCAAGCAATGCTGGAAAGTTTTGGTGAACAAATCTCTACTGCAGATTAAATTCTACTCAGTGACCATTTTCCTGTCAATAATACATCTAAAGAATGTGTATAGTTAATCAATGTCTACTCTAAATTGTATATATGTACTGTTAATAAATTGGAATATGAGTTCTATTGATGTTTCTTTGTAAGATTAAAAGTATCCTTTGAAAATAGCAATCTAAAAACATACTTTTCTTTAACTGAACATTTCAGTGTAAACATTTAAAAATGTATATATTTAACTCTTTAGAACTCTTTATACAAATATACATTTGTTCTTAAAACCTTCTCTTTTTATTGTTATGTTTTATTTGTTTTTAACTTTTATACTCTCACATGAATTTTATTTTTCATGCTTCAGTTACTAAAGGCATTTCTTTTAGGACTGATCTGTTTTAATTTTCTTATTTTTATCATGCATTTGGTTTCTCTACCACTGAATCATGTAAAGCACCTTGAATTGCCTTCATGTCGAAAGTGTACTATATAAATAAAATTGTCTTGCCTTGCCTTGCACTTTTGGTGGGATCCTTCTGGATCAGGATTGTTCACTCTTTGGTTTGCCATTCTGGGTGAGTTCCATCTCTTAGGAGCTGGTTCAGTTGTGCTGACATGCCTTCATGGAGTGTTGTGAGTTTCTTTAGCCAGTAGGCCTGGATGATGTCAGGGCCTTCTGCTGTCCAGTTTTTCATACCTAAATCTCTTTCTTGGATGTCTGCCTGTGATGGGAATTGGATTCTGCTCAGTGAGGTTGCTGTGCTCCTCTCTCAGAGAGGCCAACCATTGAGCACTTCAGTTATGTGCTGCCTCCTTTCCCATATTCTCTTCCAGTATATTTCAGTTTCCAGCCTTGGTGGGTCTACTCTGCTGCTATTGCCCTGCCCCTGAGCGTACACCTTTGCTTGTTGGGTTGCGAAGAACCTGTTTATTCTTCTGGCTTCATTGTCTTTCGTATAACCTTTGTATAACTTCTCTGATTAGGGTTACTTGAGTAGTAGCATTCCAACAGAGCCGTATTCTCGCATCTCATCCATTTGCGCCTGGTTGTTGTTCAACCCATTTTCCATTAAGCTACCCTGGTTCCCCAGCACCTGACACTGACCTTATTTGTCCGGGCGACGTCTGAGGCATTTCATTGTCTGTCATCATGGTATGGCATCATGGTACTTTTTCATGGTAGCATGAAGGATCTTGCCCCAGGACCCACAATGGATGCTGTTCATCCATATATATATATACACTACCGTTCAAAAGTTTGGGGTCACCCAAACAATTTTGTGTTTTCCATTAAAAGTCACACTTATTCACCACCATACGTTGTGAAATGAATAGAAAATAGAGTAAAGACATTGACAAGGTTAGAAATAATGATTTTTATTTGAAATAAGATTGTTTTTACATCAAACTTTGCTTTCATCAATGAATCCTCCATTTGCAGCAATTACAGCATTGCAGACCTTTGGCATTCTAGCTGTTAATTTGATGAGGTAATCAGGAGAAATTGCACCCCACGCTTCTAGAAGCAGCTCCCACAATTTGGATTGGTTGGATGGGCACTTCTTGCGTACCATACGGTCAAGCTGCTCCCACAACAGCTCAACGGGGTTCAAATCTGGTGACTGCGCTGGCCACTCCATTACCGATAGAATACCAGCTGCCTGCTTCTTCTCTAAATAGTTCTTGCACAATTTCGAGGTGTGTTTTGGGTCATTGTCCTGTTGTAGGATGAAATTGGCTCCAATCAAGCGCTGTCCACTGGGTATGGCATGGCGTTGCAAAATGGAGTGATAGCCTTCCTTATTCAGAATCCCTTTTACCCTGTACAAATCTCCCACCTTACCAGCACCAAAGCAACCCCAGACCATCACATTACCTCCACCATGCTTAACAGATGGCGTCAGGCATTCTTCCAGCATCTTTTCAGTTGTTCTGCGTCTCACAAACGTTCTTCTTTGTGATCCAAACACCTCAAACTTGGATTCATCCGTCCACAGCACTTTTTTCCAGTCTTCCTCTGTCCAATGTCTGTGTTCTTTTGCCCATCTTAATCTTTTTCTTTTATTGGCCAGTCTCAGATATGGCTTTTTCTTTGCCACTCTGCCCTGAAGCCCAGAATCCCGCAGCCGCCTCTTCACTGTAGATGTTGACACTGGTGTTTTGCGGGTACTATTTAATGAAGATGCCAGTTGGGGACCTGTGAGGCGTCTGTTTCTCAAACTAGAGACTCTAATGTACTTATCTTCTTGCTCAGTTGTGCAACGCGGCCTCCCACTTCTTTTTCTACTCTGGTTAGAGCCTGTTTGTGCTGTCCTCTGAAGGGAGTAGTACACACCGTTGTAGGAAATCTTCAATTTCTTAGCAATTTCTCGCATGGAATAGCCTTCATTTCTAAGAACAAGAATAGACTGTCGAGTTTCAGATGAAAGTTATCTTTTTCTGGCCATTTTGAGCGTTTAATTGACCCCACAAATGTGATGCTCCAGAAACTCAATCTGCTCAAAGGAAGGTCAGTTTTGTAGCTTCTGTACCGAGCTAAACTGTTTTCAGATGTGTGAACATGATTGCACAAGGGTTTTCTAATCATCAATTAGCCTTCTGAGCCAATGAGCAAACACATTGTACCATTAGAACACTGGAGTGATAGTTGCTGGAAATGGGCCTCTATACACCTATGTAGATATTGCACCAAAAACCAGACATTTGCAGCTAGAATAGTCATTTACCACATTAGCAATGTATAGCATGTGTTTCTTTAAAGTTAAGACTAGTATAAAGTTATCTTCATTGAAAATTACAGTGCTTTTCCTTCAAAAAATAAGGACATTTCAATGTGACCCCAAACTTTTGAACGGTATTGTATATCCACAGGGTGTACCCCGCCTCTCGCCCATTGACAACTGGAGATAGACACCAGCAACCCCCATGACCCCTTGAGGATTAAGCGATTTAGAAAATGGATGGCTATATATATAATATATAGTAAGGCATCAAAGCTATGAATTAACACATGTGGAATTATATACTTAACAAAAAAGCGTGAAGAGGTAGTCACCTGAAATGGTGTTCCAACTGTCCTGAAGAAGTTGCCAGAGATGCTTAGCAATTGTGGGCCCTTTTCTCTGTATTCACTCTGCGGTCCAGCTCACCCCAAACCATCTCGATTGGGTTCAGGTCCGGTGACTGTGGAGGCCAGGTCATCTGGTGCAGCACCCCATCACTCTCCTTCTTGGTCAAATAACCCTTACACAGCCTGGAGGTGTATTTGGGGTCATGTTCCTGCTGAAAAATAAATGATGGTCCAACTAAACGCAAACCGGATGGAATAGCATGCTGCTGCTAGATGCTGTGGTAGCCATGCTGGTTGAGTATACCTTCAATTTTGAATAAATCCCCAACACTGTCACCAGCAAAGCGCCCCCACACCATCAAACCTCCTCCTCCATGCTTCACGGTGGGAACCTGGCATTTAGAGTCCATCCGTTCACCTTTTCTACATCGCACAAAGACACGGTGGTTGGAACCAAATATATATATATATATATATATATATATATTCAGTATCTACTTGAACAATAGTGGAATGTTGCATCTTCGTGTAACCAACAAGTTGCAGAGGTGTTACACTTGAAAGACATTATTATTTTGGCTAAAAATCCCAATTCATGGTTAACAACTGATGCATGATTTTTATATAAATACAATTCTTTCCACATCTCAGATGACTTAAATGAAACATCTTGCTGCCAGGATGTAGCCTGTTAAGTCTGATTCTCTCAATGGCACTTTAGATTAAAATTTTATGTATTTCCATTCATCAATACAATGGGTGTGTACAGTGGGTATGCAGATATGAGTTGGTTCATGCTTTCTGCATTTTTTGATTAGTTACAGACTTTTTTGTAAACGTTAATAATTTTTTTTATTCAATCCTAGAACACTTCTAAAAAAGAACATTTTGCTTATGTCAAATCTGGACAACATCCCAGGTGACATATTATTGACTAATGGAAACATGAGCTCAACATATGGCTTCAGAATTGAAAACAAATGCAACTATCTTAAATCATAGTATATATGCATTTAGCAAGTCACAAAAGCAAAATTTAGATTCATATAATTTGGCTATTTTACCGCTATACATTTGATCCCTGAGAGAAACCATAAAGAATAACTAAACATCTAGATTTGAACTCTTCCAACTTCACAGACATGAATAATTTCTAAACCACTTATGTGTTATCCACCTGATCCCATATACTTTGTATTTGCTAATTTTTCTGCTTTCAGTATGTATAGCAAATATCTCTGTGTCTTCTATAAGAAATTCCTAAGACACTGTTAGGAAATGTACGCACATCAAAGGAACACATTGTTCTTGATCACATCATCAGTGCTATAGTACTTCTGTTCTTTATTATGCCTTGGGAACAACCAGCTACTTCCTTTCAAACCTTCAAACCAGGACAGGGTGTTCTCCTTGTTTACCCAGCATGGTTCCCATCGGTGTAAAAATGGCTGTCAGTTAATTTTTTATTTTATCTTTTGAAACAGATTGAAAAAAGCCGGTTTCCTAATTAACCCCGTTGCCTATGCATATTGAGGAAAGAAGCAGCCCGACACGACACAAGCTGTGTTTCTCTTTTACAGATCCTTAGTTCTGCCAAAAGCCTTACCACTGTCACTCACCAGAGGCAAAGTAGCTACACATCCTCAAGGGTAGAAATAAAGACAGAAAGAAAAGAAAAACATTGACATTACTTTTTTCAGAAAGATAAAATGTGTAAAAGAAAACATGCTACCTCCCAGCTGTGAATTGGCCCTTTTTTCTGCATCGTCATTCACATCTGACAGTAGGAGTAAAGCATGTCTGAATGTGGCTGCATCTCTGCTGTGTAACTGGAACATAAAAGCCAAATCAACTAATAGACAGTGCACAAAACACATTTCTACCAATTATCTTGTTATCTTCTGTTTGGGAATTGAAGTGAGTAGCAGGAGTTACACAGCAATCATGCTGGCAGATTCTATTAATTTTGTGTTTTAGCAGATTGAATAGCAACACTATGTGGTCAAATAGCACCTAAATCTGTCAGTAAATTCTGTTGGATAAAATTTGACATTTTGTCCTTTGAGTCAAAATGCTGCTGTGTCAAGGTAAATTTTATAACTGATTTTAAATCACATTTGTTGGTCTCAAGGTGCCAGGTCAAACGTATTATTAAGTGCAGTCAATTTCTTATGTTGTATGTTTTTTAGTTTTTTTTAATGTTTTTACTTAAAATGCCAAAAGGATTGAGCCTTAAGTACTGATCTTAATTATTATCAATAATTGCTGATGGCAGACATTGATTAATAACTTTGTGATAATTATGGGTTATACATGGGTTATACATTGTAAGATGTTACATTAGGAAACCATCTACCTGTACTCCATTTTTTGGTAGGGAAATAATTTACCTTAAAATGTATATCTTTTCACTTAAAAAAAAGAATCATGAAAAATATGCCTGTATATCTAAAGTTTTCATATCAGCATAAAAAACTACCTCAATAAGCATGGTTGATTTTAACTTAAATATTAGCCAACCAGTCAATGTACTTTTACAAAAAAAATGTTCTATAATAAAAAACCAAACCAACCATTATTCGGTTTCATAAATCAATGCATGACTAGCTACATTATTCTGCGGTCAATTAATCACTAAACATTATCAACTTGGAAAATCTCATAAATACATCTAAACAGCTTTTTATTTATTTTTGCTCAAATGATTGAGTAAAGATTCAGTGAGCATTGATGGTTTTTCTGTTTGCATCATTTGTAATCAGAATCAGAATCAGAATCAGTTTTATTGCCATTGTTTGAGAACAAGTTCACAAACTAGGAATTTTTTCCGGTACAGTTGTGCACATAAAACATTTAACATAAGTTAAAATAAAATAAAATAAAATAAAAAAATAAAATAAAAAGAATGAGCCATAAGGCTCCATGTTCCATTGTTTTCATTGATGTAAAAAAAAAAAGATTTAGAAGAGGAAAAAAGAAGCCCCAATGACCAAATTTTATCTACGGTCCAACATCAGTGTCATTAGGAGGCCAATTTAGTGGAGTAGTTTGGGGTAGTTGGGCTGTTATTAGAGGAAACGATCCGTTGTCAACGGAATTATTTAGATTACAAAAGCAATGAATGTAAGCAAATATAATGACTTACATACTAAGATACAGTGATGATCAGAGCTGCTGAGCTAAAACTTTTACTAAGCAGCATGTTTTTATCTCTTAAATTACTATGCAATAGAATCACATTCATCCGTAGAAATTTACCTACCTGTTTTTTTTTTTATTATTATTATCATAAGCAAATATAATGAAAGTCTGTATTTACTTTCAAAGATAAAGTGTAATTAGTATAATATTTAAAATATATAAGGATATAATATTTATATCCTCAGATACAATATATATAAAATTGGAGATATATTTGCATTCCATTATTTTATTAAAAAACTAAATCAAAGCAAACTTGGCAAAGCTACCATCTGTTTCAGAATTTTCCCTTTTTATAACTGATAAGTTCCTTAATTGTGTAGCAATGTGTTTGAAGTCATGCTGCAGAATACATTTGCAACTAATCAGATTCCTGATGGTGCTCTTTGGATGACAGAAATGTAAACTTCTAATAAGCTTGAAACTTTTCCATTCTTCTGTGAGAAGATGCTTTTAGTGATTGTTGTTTGTTATTATCAGTGGAAAATATCATTTTGAGTTATTTGTAAATATGCTCAGCTTTTGAAGCCAGGAGTTAGTCGAGATGATTTATGAGTAGCAGCTTTTTTAGCTTCTCCAGCTTAAACAGTTGATAAAGGCTGAAAGTGTTGCCCTAGCTTAAAAATATGGAAAAATATGATAACTTTGGATCATTACGTTTTTTGGTTTGGGCATTTGGCCATACATTTTAATGCAGTAATTCCTGAAGACAGTATTTTAAAGTGCCATGCAAATACAGTATGTTCACACTCCCTAAACTTCTCCGAATTTATTTCACATTAAAACCACAAAAGGTCAGTGTATTATATTGAGATTAACACTATGTCCACACGTAGCCGGGTTTTTTTTTAAAACGAAGATTTTCCTATGCTCCTTGAAAAAAAAAATCTACATCCACACTCAGAGTAACTTTCTATCCTCTTCAGTACGCAACATTCATGCAGATTGTAAAAGCAAACAAAAAAAACGTGCTTTAACAATGGATGACACCATCACTGCTCTGAGGGCATAAATGCTGTTTTTGAGAGTAAACACAGGTCGCACGTGTGATGTTTGAGCATTTTTTGTCGTAGATAGTGATGTTACGTTCTTAAAACTCAGTTTTCGGCCGTCCACACGCAGATACTGAAAACAGAGAAAACGCAAATCTCCACTCTGGCCGGATCTTTTAAAAAAGATTCCTTTTATGTGCCAAAAATCTCCAGTTACGTGTGGATGACACGCCAAACCGTAGAAAAACGTCTCAGTTTTGTGAGATACCCGGCTACGTGTGGACAGGGCCGTAGATGAATCTGGGGGAACAGTATGCCACCTTTTATTAAAGCTTTCTTGAGCATTGTGGCACCTTGTTTAAAACCAAATACTGCAGTATGTACTTTCAGTTTGGCTCATTATTTATCGTTATGATTATTAATATAATTTATATCGCACCATTTCATAACAGATGTCATCTCAAGGAATTTCCCACCAAAGTCATTTGAATTCAGTTGTACATACATTTCAGTCAGGTTCGAAGTTTTCTATTTTTCTATACAAGTTTTACAACTATTCTAGTTTTCTATACAAGTTCAAAGAGCTGTATTGATTGCTAAGAGATTAGTTCAGTGATCAGGTTATCTAATATTAGCTTTGTCCAAACTTATTTTTTACATTCTACACCTAGAAAATCAGAAACAACATGCCTATAAGGGAGATTGTATGTCATGTGTGGCAGCTTAATGTAAAACAAATCATATAAAACAGCTACTATAGTCATCACAAATTTTTTATGTGTTTTTTGCAAAGCTGCCATAGTTGATTTTGAGGTCAGACCTTATAAACATCAGACTTCAACATCAGGATTCGGCCTCCTTGGGATATTTTAAAGGATTGCTCCAAATTTGGGCCTATGACATTCAACTTATGGAATGCATATTAATACTTTGTTCTTAACACTGTAAACTGTAAATTCCCAAGTTCTATAGTAGGACATTTTTAACATCCCTTTCAAGACGGTGGTACTTGAAAGACTTGGGGCCTGATTTATCAATGATTTGTGCTTGTTAAAACCGCCACAGCATCGCAAAAATTGGCTCTAACTGATTTACTAACATGGCGTAGAGAATATTGCGCCTGTTAAACCTGAAGCAAGACGCACACAATCCATTTAGCGCTTCTCCCCATGCTGAATATGCAATATGTGTATTTCTATAAGAAGACGCAGAAGAACATTTTGAGAACAGGCAAATAAGTAATTGTTCCAGGTAAAGTGGGATTTACTAAACATCAAAACGTTTGTGCTGCCTAATTTAGCACCTATTTTTACTGCTTCTGAAAGGCATGTTTTAAATTTGTACCATCACCTTCAACATAATATTATTACTGATAAATGAAAGTTGTCATTCCCCCAACATAAAACTTAATAGAAATTATCACTCTAATAGCCATAAACCGAGCAGTTATGTAAATATTTTCCCTTTTCCCCCAAAAGACACATCATAACTCATTGCGCTCTTGGCATGTCTGCTCTTGCTGAAGACGCACTGAACGCACAGTGAGTTGCAATCATCATTAGTTTCCAACGGAGTGGTTAATCTTTCTGGTTTCTAGTTAATTAAGTTTTGTAATCAGGTACAATACCACAATAACAATCAGCTTAAAAAAATTAATATTACATATTTTCAAGATAACAGCTTTTCTGCTTGACATTTAATAGAGGCCATGATAAAGTGCAGTACATTTCAACATTAGTAGAATATGGACATCTTTGTACTCTTGTTCTGTACATGCTGTAGCTTTAATAAGTCTGACTCTGGATTACGATGCTGGCATGGAGCAAAGAGCAGCCCATGTACACCACAAGCAATATGTTTTTTACTAACAAACGAGGAAATATAATTGAAAACATTCTATCCTAATATTAAGTAACTATTTAACATCCATAGACTTGTTATGTATTTTTTTTCTCCTTCTTTTTGCCAAAAATGCATCATGAATCCATGTGCATATCCCCCCTCCCTCTAGCCATGGCGCAGCTGTGGCTGCAAAGTCCTCATTTGTGTACTGCTCCTTGCGCATGTTATGAATTGCTCATGCAATCTTAGTAGATCACCCGTAAATAAAGGACAACCCACAGGCGCAATTCTTTGGCAGGGCCTACAATATTGCTGTCATCATCAGGAATCTTGATAAATCAAGCCCCATTACAGAGGTAGTATTTGTTATAAAAGGTTTGAGATCCACTGGAGTAGACACATAATATGCTGAGGTGTGGACCATCTTAAAGAGAGTCTGATGAAGTGTCATACTTCACTTGAAATATTTAGTGGAAGTGCAGGGACATACCAATACAGCAACAGGGAAAGTCAGTGAAACAGCCAATAAATATGTCCTGATGCCAGGATTCTGTCTTAATTTTACCTGTGGAGGAGTATTCATAAATGCATGAGATCTACCCTACCTTTTCATTAACAAGAATATAAAATGACGTACTGTACCTTACCAACAAAGCTAAACTAAACTATAAAGTATATCACAGCAGTAACTGATCAAATCTGTAAAGTAATATACTTTTTTAGTATTTGAATAATATCTGTATATCAGAACCCAGCCCGTTATTGCATTTTATGTCCATATATATATATATATATATATATATATATATATATATATATATATATATAGCACACATTTCTTGTTGAATGTGGAAACAAATATTGGGTAACATTATAATCATCCATCCTTGCTTTAACCAAAGTAGTAGATGCGTACAGCATATATGAAAGTAGTATTTGTTTTGAACTTTTTGTGTTATTGCTATATTGCCCTTATTCATCACAACAAAGCTGCTGTTTCCTCCACTACTGTAGGGAAGTGAGAATGTTTAAAATAAAAATGAAAAAGAAAGGGAAGCACTGGGAGGAATACTGACTGACACAATTACAGATATGGATCAAATCCAAAGAGATGGAGATTCCAGCTGAGTGACAACTGACACTTTAGCAGAAGCCAGGTGCTGCTCAAAACTGACAGATCACAGCAGCAATTTAGCTTTCACACTGTTTTTCTTTGTGTTTTTTTAACAGTATGGAAAATAGTGTTTTGTGTTTGAGCGTCTGTGCTGGCAGGGTGTCATTTCAGTGCGGACATGAATAATAGATGCCACGGTAGACTATTGGTTCAGTCTGTATTTCTGACCCTAAATTCTTCTGATCATTACCTGCACCGTTTGCAAAACACAGAGGGGATGAAAAAATGTCATCAGCAATCTCGGCTTCATCTCACCACATCTTATTCATTCTTTACTATACTTTAGACTAAACAAATATCAAAGATTGCTTCTGTATTTGCACAATTTATAGTTATTTCAGAACCTTTACCCTCTAACAAAATGCCTTTCAATAAGTCTTACTTAATAATTTCCATTATGAATTTATGAGCTGGGTTTAAGCAGCGTCTACTTGTCAGGGACAAGAGAAGAATAATTTGTGTCACAAGACAGTGCTTCGGGAAAACGACAGTGTCAGTCACTTGCTCAACAACCATAAACCTAAAAATGAAGCATTATCAGAAAGGATTCTTGTTTGGGAATAGTGATGGAGATGGAAAAGAAGTTGTACTAAATCCAATGTTGCTCTAAAGAGGAAGAAAAGCAACCAAAAAGAAGGGAAAAAAACCAACTAGATTAGAAATAGTTAGGCCTGTCCACTTCACTTTACTCACTTATAATTTTCTTTACAAGCTAACAGAGTAAAACTGAATCTCTAAGCTGAAAGAATGCATTAATAGGGGCTGTCTATGTCACAAGATGAGAACATTCATGACATCTTAGAGAGACAAGATTTTACCAATATTTTGGGGAAAACAAAGGATTTTGGGGGGAGGGTCACGAACAGAGTAATATTTACACAAACCCACAAACTTTATTTCTGTAATCGGTGTTTAAAGAGTAACACAAACTCCAGCCCTGCAAATTGTAGATGCACTTCTGGTCTGACACATCTGAATCAAATGAGTTCTTAATTACCAGACATCTGTAAACGTAATGGCTTAGATAATTAGACCATATGATTCAGGTGTGTTGGAGAAGGAAAACATCTAAAAGTCACAGGGCTGTGGTCAGCATGATTGGAGTGTAGAGAGCCCTGGTGCTGAATTTTCCAGTAATATCCAAGGTTCAACTAGTTTTATAACATTTGCACTTGTCCACTTCCAAGGTGGTCCTAATCTCAACAAAGCTTCAATGAATCTGCGCATACACTTCCTGAATTAGAGGTATTGAGACTAGTCACAGGACTGGACTTTGAAATTGTAGACTTTTTTTGTTTTGTTTTTTGACGCGGGTGTTAACGGTTCTTACACATCGAACGTGACCATGGCGACCAGAGAGTCAGGTTGACATGTAAAGTCAATGGAGGAGCAGAGCGCGACAAGGGGGGTCCCTCTTGACAAATCAGAAGCAGATTTGCGTTGCGAAAAAGCTTTTCTGCCTAATTTGTGAGACCAAGTAGCGTGGCTGGTGCGTTTCAAGCTCAACCAAAAATATGTGCTGCATTTTATGTGGGGCTTTAAAGCTGATGTGGTGATCAGCTGAGGGATGTCAGTGATGCTGTGACAGAGTGAATCGAGTCTGATAAACACCATGTCTAATCCCACCGAGCTACATGACACCAGCTGTACTCTATACAAAGACAGGAATAAAAAAATTAAAACATTATAAAGAGATTAAACCATTTAGACTGGGTAACTGGGCAAGCAGAATAGGTTCTCCGAGGCGGCGAGGAGTCGTGTTTATGATCCCTCCGCCACAGCGTGACTGGGTGTGTATCTCTTCAAACCCCCACTGCAATGGTCTCAGTTCCACCGGAGGCCAGGCCGAACATGTAGTGCTCGTAGTACTCTGTCAGCTCAGAGACTATAGTTCACAGCCAACTGCGCTCACACATGCTGGGCCTTCCCCGCTCTCAGTTTCTGGATCCTTCCGCCGCTGCTCGGCTGGATCTTGTCCCCAGGCCGAACATTTAACAGGGTCAGCTCATAAACCAGTGTCCACTGGAAGCTCCCGGAGGGTCGGAAGGAGGAGGCGCCCAACTGGCTGCTAAGGAGCGGTCCTGGTCAGGGTTCTCCTACAAGTTCTTTATTTCTGCTTCACGCACGTGAAAATGGTATATTTTAAAGCGCGACCAGTTTGCTTTGGACACGCTTCAAGGTGTGAATGTGCAAACGACCAGCTAGGGGCGTGTGGCGCTTATTGGTTGCTTCTTCCGCGTTCGGTGTGTATGCACCGAAAGGCAAAAATAGGAACAAAAAAACGTCCTATCCATATCCACTAAGTATTTTCTCGGCATATGTGGTTTACTACACAGTTTAGGGGTGTCCCCGACCAAGGATTTACACATTTGAACCAGAACTATGGAATCATTCTATAGACTGATCTACGTGTGCAGGTTGAACAGGGTATGGGTGTACAACGCAAAGACTCATGGGTATGTTCATGTTAATTGTAGAATTTCTCTATTTTACATTATACTTTATGTTCCAAATGTAGTCATGTTCTTTAGTTATCCTTTGCATTATCCTATTGTCAGTCTTTGAATGTGTTTGTCCGTGCACTGTCTTAGAGATGGTAGTTTACAGGAGTTATATAATTTTAAGTTGTCAGTCTCTGTAGGCCTATGCTGGAGTCGCAGAAACACTGCCCCCTAGTGGCTATGCAGTGTGAAGAATGAGAAAAATAAAACCCACAAATATTCTTTTGTGACTAATCAGCTATGTGTGAGTATGATTTAAAGTAAATATATAACTCTCTTAAATTTAGATTTCCAGGTTTACATTTAAAGGGGCTATATCATACTATTTTATAGCTTTTAACTTCTGGAATAGACACATATATGCTAAAATGTTACTGTTGGTGTTATACAGTCTTAATTTGTCCTAAAATTTAACATTTATTCTGTACTTAATATTGACTACGAAGTTGAAAGGCTAGTTTCACTATATTCCCGTCTCCTGCCAAAGCAGTAATGAGCTGTGAGAAGGAGGATTTTGTTTTTGGAACTCTAGCAGAGGTAAGCCGCCCTGCCTGCAGGGCCGGTGCACACACCTCTAACCCTCCCTTGTTTTCAACTAGTGATGCCACTAGTTGAACATTCAGTCAATTTCTAGGAGAGGGAGGGGCAGCTGCTCAGAAAGCAGAATTGAGGAGGATTACTCAGACATGCGTAAATTAAGCCAACAACTCTGGTGGGGGGGGGGGGGTTTATAAGAAAATTGCATTACCAGATGGTAGAACACTCCAAAAACTTGATTTTGATATAGGCCATTTAAATTTAATGTAACTGTGTATGACTGGCATCTGGTAAACGCCTTAACTAAATGATGCTTGATTCATCTGTGAAGATTTGACTGTGAGAATGGTGGTCGAATCAGGCTCCACCTATCTATACATGGAATCCTCGACTATTTGGGGTCACCCCTAAATATAATGCATTGCATTTAAATACTTTACTCAGAATTCAACATTTTCAACTGGATGAGGTAGACAGACACGAAATCAAAAGTATCTCCCCAATTCTAACCTCATAATCTTATAAGGCTGCAGTGTATTTTAACATAGTCATAGCTGCAAAAATAAAATGGTTTGCACTTATGATGATGTGATTTCAGCAAATGTTTCCCACACAATACCTCCGTTTTTAAACTTGTTCATGTAATGTTTGAATGAATTAACGTTTTTATGTACTAATAATGCAAATAGTAAGTAGATTGTTGGTGATTACCACATCACACTTCATCACTGCTTTTTTAACCAAGTTTTGTCAAGAAAAATAAATTGGTTAAACTACCTCAAAGTAACATATAAATGTCTTCATTAATTAATGACATTTTCCAAACACTTTTTTAAACTCTGTTTTTCCATTTGTTTCAGTTACCATCCCCATTTCGGCTAGTTCACTTTTGAAAGATATGGAAAATAATGACATTTTGCTGCTATAACCTCTTCTTACAATGTAATTCAGCATATTTCAATAGGGTCAATTAAATTTTAATGCAACACATTGAAATTCAGTTATTTATGCCAACATGAACATTTTTTATTGAATGACAATCAGTCTTTTGGCAAAAAGACTTCACTTTGATAAGACATATTATAGCATTTTTGTATCATTAAATCTTACTTCATAAGATCTAATTTCATCCCTTCCTATATTGTGTATTGTAGATTAAATATATCAAAAGAGATAGGAAAAGAAAATGTTGGTAAGGGATATGGCTGGTTTGTGGTATAATTTTTTTGTTTTACATTTAGGATTTTTAAATCTCAATCTGCATTTTGGCAACTGCCTTTCCCTTGATTAGTTAGAGAAACAATCAATCTTTTTTTTTAAAGAGACCACACAAATCAATACACAAGTCATCTGGCTGAGGAATTGCAGGGAATGCTTATTAACAGAGATTTAGTTAATGCAGCTAGGTTTATTAAATATATATGGAGTAATATTTGTGTTCTTCGTAAATCTGCTGAAGTGTTGAAAAGAAAGGAGGCCTGTTTTAATTTAAGTAGTTTTTGTTTAGCTTTTTCTTAATGTAGCTTTAACTAATAGGAGGATAAGTCAGTTACAGCTGGAGTTTCTTTCGCTGGAAAACATTCACTAGTGGGCTCCAACAGTTATTCTGCTTTTTACCTTATTCTCCTACAGTGTGTGAAAAATATCTTCCAAAGAATACTTGGAATGTCATCATCAAAGGCAACCCTCCAGCTCTGGACAATCCACGGTTCAATGCAAAGACCACAGAAATCCAATCCAAATCCAATTTGGCCTGTGATTGATTACTGCATTCACCACTTAATTAGATGGGCAGCTAGGCTAATAACTGATGTAGATTCATGGGGGGCCATTTCCTTCAGCTTCCATGTAAACATAGAATTGACCTTTCTGGCTGGGGATTGCTACACAGCTGTCAATGGGTGTAAAAGAAGTGATTACACGAATTTCACTAATAAGGCGATAATCTGCTAATTCATCTTCCGAGGCTGGAATCCCTTTGTAAATAAATGTCAAGGTTTCACCCATCTGTGAAACCCAATGTTCTTCTGGTTTGCAAAGTTACCTTTTCAGACAAACCCTCTTGACTTTGAGGGCCTAATCAAGCAGAGGACAAAAGGCACCATTTAGCCATGTCTTGAAACTTTGCTCTTATCAAACTAAAGGCCTCCTTTGTGATAACTCAAGGTGAACTGCATGAATAGAGGCAGTTAAGTGATGTCCAGTAAGACTATTTGGTTTGAAGCGACATATCGACAGAATGGTTAAACTGTCATCTTGAACAGCATTGTCTCTACAAATATGTAACTGAAAAACTGACCAAAAATAATTTGGATTTTTGATTACATCTATGAAATTATCTTCTGTCTTATTTATTTTATTTATTTATTTAATACAATAACAAAACGCCACTGATACTGATAGTTGAAATTGTGATTAGTTCTTATATCATATAAATCTTAATATTTTAGATGCCTATTCAAGTTTTTTTCAACCGATATTTTTAATCAACCAATCTTTATTGTATGGGGAGGATGACTTGTTGACTAACAACCGAGCATCAGAGTAGGGTAGAAAGTGTTTTTTGGCAGACTGCTTTTAGATAACAATAAAACAACAATAGCTCAAATAAACATTTATAGAAACCAAGGAATGTCGAATCCCATGTCTGAATGCAAAAACTTTAACTGTAATGCAGATATACCCCAGCAGCAAAAGAACACTCCTGTCAGCTAATGATTGGAAACTGAGGCAACAGCCCACAGAGGACTAATGTAATTGGAGGATAAAAGATTTGGAAATAGTATAACTGCTTTAATAAGTCTGGGCTTCAGATTACATTTTCAGATCAGAATTTGCTGTAAACATGTAACCAGGGATCCAGTCTTCTTTGTATTCATAGTTCAGGCTGCTGGGGGTGGTCATGTTCTAATGGTTTGGGGGATAGCTTTTTATTTTATTTTTTCATTGTTGTAAAACTTTTTTACACCACCACCTCCCCGAGAATTGTTCCTGACCATTTTCGTTCCTTTGTAACTAAAGTCCACAGATTTTTTTGATGGCTTCTTCCACTAAGAAAAGGCATAATGTCTCTATGTTCAAATCATCGCCAACTGGTTTTCTTAAATCTAATGACATCCAGAACCCCCTGATCTCAATTTAGTGAAGTATGTTTGGGATGTGGTAGAATGGAGGATTTGGGTTGCATTTGGATGGAAGCATATATTTCAGTAAAAACATTTGTTTTTACTGCAAACCTTAATATTTAACCATCCACACACTGACCATCTTTTCTTATGACAGTTTCATATCCAGCTGTTTTTGTTTTGGTCCACATGTCGATATAGTTAGTCTGTTGGATCAATAATTGTAACTTTTCAAGCAGTTGGACGCATCAGATGTTCATGGAGTATATATTTTTTTAGCTTTCCCTTTTCAACTACATTTACCACTGGTAAAACATAAGCCATTGTAGTTTTTACAAAGGATTTCTCTAGGTCAATGAACAAAAAGCACAAAAAAAGATGTGTTGTTGCTTTCACTTGTAGTTTTTTCCGTCTCTATCATGTCCATGTCCACTCAATGAGTTGTCCCATCACTGTACCACAGATATAATAAAATTATCTTTATTATCTTTATCCCTTATCTTGTTGTCTCTAAACCCCAGAGATATGACTGTTCTGCTCAAAAGATGTTATTAAGCTGAGTGTTCTGAGCATGCAGGTTGGAGAGAGTTCGTTTCTGCTAACTCTTGTTTTACATTAGGTGGACTGACAGGAGAGGAATCCAAAGAACATCTGGACTGTCATACCCACCAGCATACGAGTGTTGGCGCATCAAGAATAAATCAAGGTATTTTTGTCGGGGGGTTTCACAGGATAGCAGAATAAAATTCAGCTCTTACAGTTTGCCAGAGTGTGCAGTTAGAGATTACTCTTTGGTCTTTGCCAGTGCAGCATCAAATAGAAGGCAAAATGAACACTGGTGGTAATCTTTAAAAGCTGTCTAAATAAAAGCAAAAGCCTAACCAAAGCTGATATTTTGCTGGATGTGAAAGTCAGCATATTGAAGGTCTTATGTGAGAGGCACTTTTCAGGTGTTGAAAGTTTAAATAGTATACAGAAGTAGACTCTTAATTATTTAGGATTAGCACAAATATTTATTTAAGCTCAATGCCAGAATTATGAAATAAACACTTTTTTAGATTTTTCTTTACTTTAAAATGTTACCTTTCCTTAGAATTTGGTAGAATTGCCTTTCAGCCTTTGTGTAAACATTCTAGGTATCTTCCCCCAAACTCAGTCAAATTTTTAGGCTTGCAACATTTGTAAAAGTTTCTTCAATATTGCTCCTACATTGCTGCTTCTTCATGCATTTTTATTTATGACGGGCACCATTCTCTCCTGCAGCAAAAAAAACCTCACATAACCTGTTGCAGCCGTCTCCATACTTCAAACTCAGGATGGCAAAAGTTTCCCTCTTTTCCTCCAAATGTACTGATGGTCATGGTGGTCTTTTTGTTTTGCTCTGGGCAGGGTTTCACACCAAAACACATTCATCGCTGGGACACAGAACCTGTTTTTTAACAGAACCATGTAATGGTGCTCATACTTGCGTATAATTGTTTAAACAGATGAATTGGGTGCCTTTAAGCATCCGAAGTCTTGCCCAATAATGAACCAGATAAGGTGAGGTCAACATATCTTCTCCTGATATCTTTTTTTTTCTTTTATTGTTTTTTTTTTAAGTTTCATTTTTTGCTGTGTGTGTCAAACTAAATTCTGTGAAATAAGGTTGTGAATGGAATTACAAAGCCATGACATCTTTGTCTGAGATTTCTGAAACCGTTTAAAGATATATTAGTCTTAGTGCATGTAAACCTCTGAATTTGAACAAAATAAAAAAACCAGCAAGTTTTGTAGCCATTTTCAACAATGTAATAAAAGCGACTGACATTTTAGCAGAAAGAATAGTCCTAACCTTCCTGTGTTCCGTCCATGGTTTAACAGCCAGACACATCCATTTCCAATCTCAATGGATGAAGAGCACACCTTCTATTGCCATATTCCTGTTTAATTACAGCTTAACACTGGCTGTGTTAAGATCCATAAATTCAATTCAATAACATCCTCTACTGTTGACCAAGTTGAAAGCTATCACCTGCTTAAATACAAGCAACAAGCTCAGAGGCCGTGGTCACCTGTACCCACAAGTGGAAGATGGATGGCTGGAAAAGGGCCAGAATCGATTTGTATTTGACACAAGTGAGATATAAAGGTAATCACAAACTGCTCTGGTGGTATTCAATTCTGATGTCTAAGGTTGTGTTACTGCTTTCACTGCCCTGCCCAAAAGATACTGATCTTAACTCAAACATACTGGACCACATTTGTATCTCTGACAGATCAAAGGCTGATCAAGGAATCAAATTATATTTGATTGGAATGACCAGCCCGAAACATCTGATCATGGGAAGAGAGAAGAAGATATGTAAAAAATATTATTATTACGTAAAAATAGCATCCCCGTTAGACAATCGTGTGGCATAGTGATCAGTGCAGGGTTCCCATGTTCAGAGGCCCAGGTCCTTAGCACGGTTGTCCCAGGTTCGAGTCCTGTCCACATGGACTTTTCCCGCATTTCTTTCTCCCCTTCCCTAGGCAGGGCAAGGCAATTTTATTTGTATAGCACCCATTCAACAAAAGGTAATTCAAGGTGCTTTACATAATTCAGCGGTAAAGTAACCAAACATATGATAATAACATAGAAAGTAAAAACAGCAATTAGTAATAAGACAAAAAACAGCATAAAAGCATGAAAAGTAACTGTAGAAATTAAGCTTAAAACATGAGAATTAATCAACTTTAGAAAGCATTTATATTAGTTTACTCAAAGGCAGCTTTAAACGGATACTCCAACCCCTTCCACACTATCCACTGTCAAGTAAAGGCCACTATGGCCATAAGATCTTAAAAAGAAAAAAGAAATAGCATCCCTGCACCATGAGATACAGATTCAAAATATTTTCATTTAAAGTTTGTTTTTAATAGATCAGACCGGCATCTCTCAAAAGATGATAAATCTATATAAATGGGGAATATTTCTAAAAATTTACTAGTTTTCCTTTCAGTTATAATACTATGTCAAAAATAATTAACATTAATTTTTAATAGTTCATATAATAATTCTCTGTTCTTCCATTGGCATTACAAAAATCCAGTGCTGGCCTGCTTTTTGAATGATTCTACCTTTATCGTATACCTTTCCTGCTCTATTAGCAATCCAAGTGATGTGCACACTCCCCAATGACTGGACCTGTACAGTATATAAACAGTTGAAAACTAAGGGCTCAGTTTACAAATGAAGTTTGCTGTTCCTGAGGGCTTTTGAGAGCCCCTTGGTCATCCTCTCTTGACCTTGAGCCTTGAAAATGAAAACTTGCACTGTTTGCGCGATTAAACAAATGCAAAAAATATTTTTTTCTTCAAATATTTAATATGAGTATGAAGATGAGATACCTTTTCCTCTGCAAAATTAGCTGCCTCTCACTATATAAATAACTTTTCCCCTAAAAAAAGATGTTAGAATAGTTTTTTTTAAGGTAACAGTTTCCCCAGCCTGTAGTAAATGATGAAAATAAAATTACTGTATGGCACACAAAGTGGGGAAGCACAATTGTCAAGCACTACTTTCCATTTAAAGTTCTGGTCCTGTGCAGATTGCACCAACCGACCAATATGCTGATGAAGTGAAACGTAGCCCTTGTTAACAAATGTGCTTTCTCTGCTTGTTTAAGTTAATATCTGCCATGATCTAGGCAAATGTAAAAAAAAACAAGTTCAAGATAATCTTTGAAAAATTAAGAGTCTTTTAGAGAACAGTCGGCAGGATCACCAGACCGATCAAAACCCCTATTTAAACATAGTAGACCTTTAAGGAGATTGGTGTTTAAAACGTGAGCAAATATCACCTGAAGAACAAATAAGGCGCAGCTTTTTGCTATTAAAAGTTTTGGGGATGAGGTATTGCTACAGGGGATTGTTAAAAAAAATAGTAGCCTTGCTGTAGTACAACTTAAAACTTTATAAATTCATTTCAGGAAGATAACTTCTCTTAGGTTTGCAAGTTTCCCTCTTTTCCTCCAAATGTACTAATGGCCATGGTGGACTTTTTCTTTTGCCCTGGGAAGGATTTCACACCAAAACATATTCATCGCTGGGACATGGAACCTGTTTTCCAACTGAACCATGTGATGATGCCCATACTTGCGTATAATTGTTTAAACAGATGAATTTGGTGCCTTCAAGCATCTAAATTCTTGCCCATTGAAGAACCAGATTAGGGGAGGTCAACAAATCTTCTCCTGATATCTTTTTTTTTCTTTTTTTTTTTGTCGGTTTGTTGTTTTTTTCAGTTTTTCTTTCTTTTTTTTGCTGTGTGTTTAATACATTCCCAGGTCTATTTTAACAAAATGCTGTGAAATAATTTTGTAAATGGAATTACAAAGCCATGTCGTCTGTGTCTGAAATTTCTCAAACTGTGTCTTCACTTTTAAAGGTTTTGGGGATGAGGTATGGGGAGCCTAAGTCTCCTCCCCTTTTGGTCGGCCCATGGGTCCCCTGGCCGAAAAAATGATGAATGGAAGTCAATGGAGCGATAAAAGTTATTTTCTGGTCCGGTTTGTCTTACGTCCTAAATCACACATATGTTGTACTTCAGTTTAAATGATAACTAATTATGTATATTTTGACTCAAGTAATTTGGGATTTATATGATTGTAAAAGTTTGCAATTAAAATGCCTACAAATCAGAAGAAGCATATACAGTAGGGCAAAAAAGTATTTACTCCGCCACCGATTGTGCAAGTTCTCCCACTTAAAATAACGATAGAGGTCAGTAATTTTCATCATAGGTACACTTCAACTGTGAGAGACAGAATTTGAAAAAAAAAATCCAGGAATTCACATTGTAGGATTTTTAAAGAATTTATCTGTAAATTATGGTGGAAAATAAGTATTTGGTCACTTCAAACAAGGAAGATCTCTGGCTCTCACAGACCTGTAACTTGAACTCGTTATCTGTATAAAAGACACCTGTCCACAGCCTCAAACAGTCAGACTCCAAACTCCACTATGGCCAAGACCAAAGAGCTTTCGAAGGACACCAGGAAAAGAATTGTAGACCTGCACCTGACTGGGAAGAGTGAATCTACAATAGGCAAGCAGCTTGGTGTGAAAAAATCAATTGTGGGAGCAATTATCAGAAAATGGAAGACATACAAGACCACTGATAATCTCCCTCAATCTGGGGCTCCACACAAGATCTCATCCTGTGGGGTCAAAATGATAATGAGAACGGTGAGAAAAAATCCCAGAACCACACGGGGGGACCTGGTGAATGACCTGCAGAGAGCTGGGACCAAAGTAACAAAGGTTACCATCAGTAACACACTACAACGACAGGGAATCAAATCCTCCAGTGCCAGACGTGTCCCCCTGCTTAAGCCAGTGCATGTCCAGGCCCGTCTGAAGTTTGCCAGAGAGCACATGGATGATACAGCAGAGGATTGGGAGAATGTCATGTGGTCAGATGAAACCAAAGTAGAACTTTTTGGTATAAACTCAACTCATCGTGTTTGGAGGAAGAAGAATACTGAGTTGCATCCCAAGAACACCATACCTACTGTGAAGCATGGGGGTGGAAACATCATGCTTTGGGGCTGTTTCTGCTAAGGGGACAGGACGACTGATCCGTGTTAAGGAAAGAATGAATGGGGCCATGTATCGTGAGATTTTGAGCCAAAACCTCCTTCCATCAGTGAGAGCTTTGAAGATGAAACGTGGCTGGGTCTTCCAAGATGACAATGATCCCAAACACACCGCCCGGGCAACGAAAGAGTGGCTCCGTGAGAAGCATTTGAAAGTCCTGGAGTTGCCTAGCCAGTCTCCAGACCTCAACCCCATAGAAAATCTCTGGAGGGAGTTGAAAGTCCGTGTTGCTTAGCGACAGCCCCAAAACATCACTGCTCTCGAGAAGATCTGCATGGAGGAATAGGCCAAAATACCAGCTACTGTGTGTGCAAACTTGGTAAAGACCTATAGTAATCGTTTGACCTCTGTTATTGCCGACAAAGGTTATATTACAAAGTATTGAGTTGAATTTTTGTTATTGACCAAATACTTATTTTCCACCATAATTTACAAATAAATTCTTTAAAAATCCTACAATGTGAATTCCTGGATTTTTTTTTCACATTCTGTCTCTCACAGTTGAACTGTACCTATGATGAAAATTACTGACCTCTGTCATCATTTTAAGTGGGAGAACTTGCACAATCGGTGGCTGACTAAATACTTTTTTGCCCCACTGTATGACGTCATGCAACTAGCGCAAGCTAGCATGTAAAAGACTCACCGAGAGCTTGTAGAGCTTCTCCTACATGCTGGCTCTCACTAAATCGACTGCTTTACTCCCCACATAGCTGATACTTTCCACATGGTCACATTTTTAGTGGTTTTCCCCATTTAATGCTCCTTTCTTCGTCTTGGAGGCTACAGCCCTCGCTCTCTTCTTCTTCTGCAGTTGTTGTCTGTTAAACGTTTTTACACAAAACATAAAGGAACTTTTTGCCGCCGGTCAAAAATCTGTTTTCTCTAAAACAAAACAAAAAGTAGTCTGTAAAATTCACGGATAATCATGTTCGATCCACGGCACATTCCAAACTGGATCAGAAAATAACTTTTATATCTCCACTGACTCTCATTTGTTTTTTGGGGGTTTTTTTGGTGGTAGGGGACCCATGGACCAGAAGTAAAGCGACGTGACTAAAGCCTAGTTTATGCTTCTCCGTTTTGACGGAACCGGATTGAAGCAACGCGCATTACCCATCAACGCAAGGGCTACGCAAGAATGCACGAAGTAGAGGCCCAATTTTTAACTAATATTTTTAACGTCTCCATCAACGTATAGCATATGCATCTGATTGGTCAGTTTAAGTAACAGCCAGAGATTGCTTCACCAGAACAGGGCTCTATAGTCACTGTAATCAGTAGTAAATGCAGCGTTTTGCCACTATATGCTTCATATTGAAATGATAACTTATCTAATCTGTTCCTTTGGCGATTTTGAATACAAGGAGGTGTAGGAAAACAACAAAAAAAGGCTGCTGCTGAGGTTTTTTTTCATACATTTCTAGAGTATTCTATGAGCTGCACCTCTAGTAAAAATCTTTATAGCTTAATCGAAACGTACTTTTTGTTATTTGTTCCCTAGAGGAAGAAATATGTTCACAAACCTAGAAAAAAAAGAGAAAGAAACGATGCTTTGATAGTAGTCAGAGACGACATGAAAAGTTAGCACCCCCTGCTGTCCTGGTTGAGCAACGCTGAAAAAACAATACAGAATGGAATGGAAAAGCAGAGTACTATAAACGAAAAACGTCTCAGTCAATATATTTACGTGTGAGTGCACATTTGAGGTCAGAGAAGCATAAACTAGGCTTTAGGCTCCCCATTGCTAAAGGAGATGGTTAAAAAAAGAATAGCCTTGCTGTAATACAACTTCAAACTTTATATAATCATTCCAGGAAGATAATTACTGTATGGTTTAATGGCTGATCACGCATAATTAATTGTCTTCAATATAACTAAAGTCTTCTAAGTGAATGTTGATACAAAGTTAAAAAAAGTTTTTTTTAATTTGGTTTTTCTCTCTCAATTGTCAGATCGTCATCTTCTGTCAACATTGTTTTCGTCGTGTTTTCTTACTGTGCTCTTTACTCGTCACCGCGCTACCAGCTTGGATGTTTAGCATTAGAAAATGGGTTATTTCAACTTTAAACACCTCTCTGCGCCTGGGTCCTTTAATTGCAACATGACAGTGCCCTCTTGGAGTTTTTCCACAGAGACATAAGGCAGTCCAACACTGGGCTGCTCCCACATCTTTCCCGGAGGGTCCTATCTATGTCATCGCAGTTCCCCAGAGGGCTGCCTTTCATTGTGGCTTTGAGGCTGCTGGGACCACTCACCCTGTCCAGGATGCACAAGCTTCTGCGAAGGTTCCTGGCTGCGGCCTATGGCTGCAGAATTTACCCACCATTACCAGCATGTGTGGGGTCCGCTCCTAGTCCCTAGTCAGCATGACCAAGTCCCAGGTCCCAGCACCCTACCTCTCTCTACTACCGTTTCTAGCGCATTCAGCTTCAGAACCCCTCATGGGGAATGAGGCAGAACCGCCTCACCTCCCTCTGCCAGTTCTATCTGAGGAAACCGGTGCTGGCCTGTCTCCGCTGGAAATGGCTGATGTCGCAGCATTTACGCTGGCAGCCACAGCGGCAGTCCTACAGTTTGTTCCAGTGGGTTCTGGGTCACAGTTTTCTCTAGTGGGTTCTACCCCACAGTGTCTTCTACCTCCTAAGTGTGTTCCAGGTCCTGAGTTTCCAGAGTTTGTTTCTTCTCCCAAGTCTCCTGACAGCCTACTTGATTCCAAGTCATCTGGTTCTGAATCTGCAGTGTGTCTTTCAGGTACCAAGTCTTTTGAATCCAGTCTTCTGAGTCTTCCAAGTGTTTTTCTGGCTCCAAGTCACCGGAGCAGGCTCCAGATATTGTCCACCTCCATTGGTTTTCACCACTGTCAACCTCCAGATGTGATCCGTCTGCATTGTTTTTTGTCTGCCCCACAGCCGGCTGCCAGGCTCCACTTATTACTTTTTTAATGGCCACAAGTTTGTGTTTTCCCTTCTGACATTTTCTTACTTTTTTGTATTTGTTTTCCTGGTTCTTTCACACTCACTCTATACACAAATGGTATTAAAATGTACGGAAAGGGATAAAACGTTTTAAATTAAATAAAACAGGATGAATATAGTATCTATGATGGTTCTTGCATGAGTGAATTTGACATCAGTATAACATTATAATTTACTTTAGGGTCTGAAGTGATTAAAAAAAAACCCATGTCTGACTGAAACAGTGAGGAGAGAAAGTGCAGAAGCAACCGGTCTGTCACAGGAAAATTTATTTTGACTGTTTAACTGGAATACTTAATATATCTTCTTGTTTTGTTAGATTTTCCTTTTTCCATTCTTTCCAAGTAATACATGAACCCAATTCCTGGATTTCTGTTGATATGACCCATCAATACAACAAGTAAAAAACTATCAGCTTAAATGTGTTGTACTGACTCAGATTCGACTCATAAACCCTTCAGATTTGTGATTTAATTGTGGTTATTTGAAGTCGCCTCAGAATGAAAAGCATTATAAAGAGGATAAAACCCCTACACAGCTCCACAGCAGCTCCACAACTTGTATTTTCAATATTACCTGGAAAAGATAGGGCGATGAAGCATTACCATATGGAACAGCCCAAAGAAGACGACGTCGAGCAGAGGCAAAGATAAGGTAATGTGCTTCTGGCTCTGTATCTCAGCTTTCTCCTCCAGTCTAAAGCAGCCTTCCAATCCTTCATCTGATTGTGTTTGCATATCTTTTTCACAGACAAACAGACACTCGTGCTGCCAGCAGAACTCACTGTGTTTTCATGACGGTTTTGTGGGTCTTTTATGAGATTGTAGCTACACTCTCTTCTAGCCCTTTAACACAATACCCACTTGGTGGGAATAATTTAATTTACTGAGATTTTTTCACACGCATTATCTACAGAAAGCAATCATTTATTAATTTTGTTTAGGCTATCCAAAGAGATTAAGTAAATCGCTTCTCAGTTGAAAAATTAAAGAAAAAAAGTGAGACTGCATAGCGCAGAGTGTGACTTCTCCAAGCTGCATGCTTAATTTGCGTCACTCACAAAAGTTTGTGGCGATTCCTCCTCCTCCACTGGTTCATAATGCCTCAAGAGGAGGGTGGTAATCACTGCAATTAAGCTCCTCTAATTAAGGCTTTGCTTGGTAGTGCCTTAATGGACCGCACAATACTGACAAATTAATCCATCCCCAGATAATAAATCTGATTTGACAAAGCACAAAATCATTAACCTTATGACCGACTGTGTCCAGCAGAGTGTGAGATGCAGTGACTGGTGGCAGATGTTGGGAAGGCGATTCCATTCCGTCTTCCTTTGAAGCAATTACAATCTGCTCTCATTTAAAATGTTCTGCTTTATATATTTATAATTTTAATAAGAAAAACTTAACATATTAGATTTGAATACAGTCATACTTATACATCATTGGTGTAAACTGAAATTGTGAACAAGAATTTTCCATCAAGTCGCATGACCTGCAGTTCCTTGCAAAACTATTCTGCTCAAAAATTAAAGGGAACTCTTAAGCAACACAATGTAACCCCCAGTCAGTCACACTTCTGTGAAATCAGGTGTTGTGCTAGTTACTGAAAAAATGATATTACATATCACTCATTACTTCACAAAAAAGTAATCCATTACATAACTTTGTTAATTTTCCGAAAGTAACTTAGTTACATTACTAGTTACACTCCTTTTTGCATTTTTTTGAAACATTATATCTGAAATGCATGGTCATGCAAATTCTAGGTTTGTAGTCAAACATTAAGTGACCCTATGCTATGTAATGCTATGTATCCTCTACAATGAAAGATGCCACAATTCTATTTAATTCTGGCTTTGTAGTAGTGTTATCTTGGGTTCCTGGTAATTGAGCTTGTTGCACCGTTGCTTGGGTGTCAGTGCCATGCCATCTTCACTTTCGCTACAGGGGTGTTCGCAACTAGCTCGGTACTACCATGCTGTCTTTCCAGATGCTTTGGCAGGTTTGATCTGGAATTTGTGGCAGTGGAGAGATGTTTTTGACCAGGGCAAAGTTTGTACTTAACACTGCCATTCTTGTCCCTTCATCCAACAAATTCAAAGTAGTGGCCATATTTCCACGTATCTATGGATGGGTTTTTCTAGCACCATAGCTCTGCTGCCATTACTCTGCTCCTCAATCTTGCAACTGCATCTTGTATGTGATTCGGGACCCACTGATGCTTGCTTAAGCCCTGTGCAGAACAGATTATCACTCATTTAAGTAATGACATCATATTTTAGAAAGCAATAATGTCAATACAGTGTTCGCCACTGTAACGCTTTACACTACTATGTTTCAAATAAAGGAAACATAGTGGTTCTTCAGGTGGTGACCATAGAGCACTTCTAAGTTCCTGTGCTTTCTAGCTGATGTTTTGGTCACTTTTAAATGGTGGCTCGACTTGAGACGGAGTCCACAACCCATAAAAGTGGCTCAGGTAGTGCAACTAATCCAGGAAGGCAGATCAATGTGAGCTGTGGCAAGAAGGTTTGCTGTGTCTGCCAGCGCAGTATCCAGAGCATGGAGGCTCTACCAGAACACAGGCCAGTACATAGGGAGACGTGGAGGAGGCCACAGGAGGGCAACAACCCAGCAGCAAGACCACTACCTCTGCCTTTGTGCAATGAGGAACAGGAGGAACACTGCAAGAGCCTAGCAAAATGACCTGCAGCACGAAACAAATGTGCATGAATATGTTTAAATGGTCAGAAACAGACTCCATTAGGACGGTAAGAGGGCCCGACGTCCACAGGTGGGGGCTGTTACAGCCCAACACCATGCCACTGGCTCCCTGTGCTCTTCATAGATGAAAGCAGCTTCACACTGAGCACATGTGACAGACGTGACAGAGTCTGGAGACACCATGGAGAATGTCCTGCTGCCTGCTGTAAGCCAAAAAATAAACATGTATTAGTCTTTCACTTTCCAATTATGTCAGAATTTGAGGTGATCTATAATGGAAAAAAATACAAATAAATTAATCAGATCAAAATAACTGAAAATGAGGGAATGGTTCTCCCATCACCAGGAAAACTATCCAAACATACATTCAGAGCTACGATGTAACGGTGTAGCTCAAAGCAAATTAAAGCCACAGTCTGGAATGTTGCAGGGCGATAGACTTTTGTTTAACCCAATTTACCAAAACATCCCTTCTTCCCACCTCTTGCGAAATTCCCGCTCCCTCTACCCCACCTCTACAAATGGGCACACACATCAAATGTTATTTAACACCATTTAATTGTGTACTTTATCAATAAAATTTCATATTGATTTGCTTTATTGAATACATGACTGTCTTACATGTTCAGCAGAAATGTGGCAAAAGCTGCATCGGTTTAAAGCCTTCTAAGATTTGAAGGTATCTCCATTGTTAAAAAGCATCTCTGATGTAAATCCAACTCTGGTCTTTAAGGCGTTTTTCTGTGAGTTAATCACCATAGTTTCCTTTTTTTTTCTTTCTGAAGTTGATGTAGCCCTGGGTAGCAGGGGAATGGCTAACTATTTAGCTGAAGTTTGCTGTGACTTCTCCATGACCGCTCTCTGCCATTACGGTGACTGTAAACAGGAAGACACGGAGCGGCCTGTCTGCGCGGCCTCATCTCTACAGGTTTGTGCAAAGCACATGCACATTGATTGACAGCCGACATGGCAGAAACTCAAATTTCATTGGGGGGAAATAATTGCCGATCAGTGTACATTGCATAGGGGTCTATGGGAGGACTTGAGAAAAATACCAGGTGTTGTAAAGTACGAGCCTTTTTATCACACCACTGAACCCCACTATCCTTTTAAGGACCTATAAAACTTTGTTACATAGATAAATCCTCCAGACTGCAGCTTAAATGCATCAGAACTGCCCTGTCAAATTCTAGACCTAAATTGAAATGTCTGGCAAGAATTGAAAACTGCTTTTCAGAGATGTTCACAATCAAGGCTGACTGATTTTTATTTAGTTCAATAAGAATTTGTCAAAATGTCTTATCCTATATCTCTTATGTTCTTATATTTAAAGACTGTAAATATCGCTTATGTTCTTATCTTTAAAGACTTGGAATAATTGGCCTTAAAAATAATTCCACAAAGCACTGACTTATAGAGATTGAATACAAAAGCAAACCCTGCTTACTAAAACATTAAACAAGCACAATTTTACTTCCATTTCATAAAAATGCACAGTTTGTGTATGTCTATCGCATACAATCCCAACAAAATACATTGAAGATAATGGCTTGATGTGACAAAATGTTAAAAGTATTGTCATTTCCATTCAAGAGTTTAAAGAGTTTAAGACATTCTACGGGGATTCGCTGCCATATTGACATGGAATCATTGTGCAGCTGCTACAGAATTGTCATCTACAAACCCATGATTTAAATCTCTCATTTCGCCCCATCTCAAAGGTCCCAAACCTTTAGCTTTGTGAACTGCTGCATTCGTTATTTATTAAGTAGCCATGAGAAAATGAGTACACAGTGGTCATAAAGGGATGGACATGGTCCACAAGAAACTTTTCTAATATATATATATTTTTTTTTCTGAACAAACTGCACTCTACATTTTCGGTTATTAGCTTACAGGAGTGCTACCCAATGTGGTGTTCTGCTGCTGTATCCCTATTTAAGGCTTCACATGTGTGTCCATAAAAGGGTATTCTGCATATTTTGGGTGAACTGAGTGGTAATTTTAGTTATAGTTTGGTCTTTATCATCTTAAACCGGTCTTCCCATTCCCTTCTGACTTCAGCATGGCATTTTTGTCCACTCAACTGCCAATCATCGGTTATTTTCTCTTTCCTGGAACCAAGATATGGTTTTGTGTGAAAAAACCCTGTAATTTAGCAGTTACACAAATAGTTAGTGTATGTTGGTCTTTCATTGGACCCAAATGCTGCCAAACCAGATCTGATGAGGTAAATTGGAATGTTTTAATGAAGAAAAAAACGACACACAGATAAATAGAAACTTCACATTTTTAGACATGTAGTTGTATCCCATTCTTCCCAGCAGCATAGTGAATACACATTGACCCATCTCTATGATCACCTCCTGGTCAGAGCTCTTGCCACTTGAAGCTTGTCAAGAAAGTAATCCCGGCTAGTTTCTGGGATGATCAAACTGTGTCAATTTGCTTCAGAAAATTATATGCCTTTGAAAGTATGATTAATTTGCATCACAAAAACATAATTGCCGGCCAAAATTCATGGCTCACTATTTCTCAGCACTATTTCTCTCGATCTGCGCTTCAGCCAGTGTCAACTGTTGCGAACCAAACAGCTGTTTCATAGAGCTGTTACACACTCTAATGATGACGACGAAAGATAGCTAAAGTGAGGGCAAAAGTAAACCATATGAAACAATTCTGCAAAGTTGTAAATTCCCAGGTTGTGACAAGAAGAATGTGCCGGCATCACCTTTCATGTTCAGTCGTTTTGCTGTCACGGACCTTGGTTTTAGGCAACCTTGGCTTATTGCCAGCTTTTGTGTGTGTAGTGCAGAATGCAGCAAGGACCACTACATCTGAAAACAAACAGGAAACTGCAACCCGGGTAAGTTCTATCTACTAACTAATTTAATGCTGTCTAGTATCGCATTATCTTGAAGCTAATGTGTTTACACTGAGAACATGCTAACCGCGGTACATACAGCATAGAGTTAACTATCGACAGTCGGCTGGTAATGTATGTTTAGCAAATTGGCAAATGTCATGAAGTGAAATTATATGCAGTTCTCTACCTCACCTCCACTCCACTTTAGCTTGGAGCACTTATGTTCCCTGGCTCTTTTTCTGCCCATTCTAGCCCCATCTGCTGAATTTCGGTATTTGTATATGCCAGTTCATAAATGTATCCCTTTGAAGTTATGCTAAAATGAGTTTCATTATCAGATCTTTCATATTCAGACATGTTGTTGGCTAGTTGTGCATTCAACTATGAAACATTTGATTGGTTCACAACAGATGACACTGTCCAGATTGAAACTGACCCTTTAAACACATCAGCCCTTTTACTAAAGCCATAGCTAATTACTAGAAATTCACTTTTCTAAATCCTATAACAGATTATGGATAAGAAGACAAAACAATATATAAAATGCAGATTAAATAATTATTTTAAAGAGATTTTTAGATTATTTTTAATGGGACCTAAATAATTCTAGAAGCACTGAGAAGAACATGAGATGTTCTGGTAAACCTAATCTGCAGTGGTGCAATAATTTCTTTCAGTTTTTGAAAATGTGTGCATCGCATGACATGTGACATCAAAAAAGTCCCTGACCCACTCCTAATGTTGATTAAGTTTGCTCTGCTGGTCAAATTAGAATTACTTGCTTACTTCAAAATCAGGTTTGCATGCATATTTTAGTCTTACAAGGGGTAAGGGAGTGTCTGTTGCTGTGATGTAGAGGATACTGTTTACTCTGAATAATGTTTTAAATGTAGGCCGAACTATAAGTCAGTGAATATTGTTTGTTATAATATTTACATATACTTGTTGTATATCCACGTTATGAACATTAACATCAACCTGTCCAGGGACTACAGGTGGAAGCATCTTTTGCTAAAACCTGATATCAATGCATCTTTCCGATACGGTTAATGTTAAATTTTATATTTTCCCTGTGTGAAATAAACTTATACATACATCATACATACAAAGCAAACATCATTGATGTATTGTCCAAACAGTCTCAGACAAGCTTCAAAAAACTTTGTTAAGTGACATTTCCTCTGAGATTTCGACTTTCGGACAATGGTAATGACTAAAACCTTCCGCTGATGTAATCCAGTTGAAAAGGAATGTCAAACTTTGCTTCAAAGCGACAACGCTTTCCACTGTCACATATATGCATTCCTAATAATTCAATATGCTCCCAGGAGCAGAGGAATGATCTACGACATGGTCCATACTGGGAATAGCACTTAGACCTCATCCTAGATATTGTTTGTTTGGTGCATAGTCAATATGGTGGCAGCTCTATCTGTGTGATTGATACGGCCCTCTGTGCAGACCCCAGCTTTCCATTAGAGGAAAATGCCTCCTACTGATTTATGGTGTCATGTAAGCTGCTCATTTCCTCATAATGCTTAGTTGTTGTTTTTTACTGTGGTTACAGCTAAGCCCCGCATCTTCCTGAGCAAAAGTTCATTTTAATCATCTACAAATGCTTATTATCCTCCTGGATTCCTTTGATAAATATTTCACAGATCCGTGGCTGTTGCTCCCTTGGGACATAAGTGGCATGTTGAATGCACTTTCTTCATTTAATATATTGGCTAATTTGTGCCAAAGACACCTCAGTATGTCAGGTGGTCTTCCGTGGTCGTGAGCTGCAAGTTTCTCTTGGCAGAAAACCACGAGGGACAGCAGCAAACATCTGTTACTGAAGCATTGGGTGTTCCAGGAAAAACAGACAGAGCCAACAGAGTTACAATATCTGTTTGCTTGTGTGTCAGCATTTATGTCCACTCCATCACTTATCAGCAAAAGGCCATATGGACACGGATTTATTTATTTTTCCCAGAAACAGGTGACCTCTAGCTGGCTGCAAATTCCACTATGGTGCCTATTATCTTCATTGGCTGTCCTTACTGTTACTCACTGCTAGTTGTTGATCATCTGAGTGACTGAAGCTGCCCATTCACTCTTGTAGTACATCTCTCTATCCTTGATCGAACTTTTTTATAAAGCCAAAACAAACAACTTCGGCACGTGTAAGTGAATGTATATTTAAGTCAGGCATGGGGGCGGGGTGCTTCAGTGTGCGGGTACACGTTTTACACTGACATTTCCAATTCATTGTGCACATTTGTACTTGTAAATAATGTGCAGTGATGCACACAGCAGAGTCCCAGGGAGAGGATATGGCTCCCTCATGGAGCGATGGTTTCTGAGCAAAAGGAAACAAGGCTAATTCAATTCTCCAGTCTGATGGTTAAAATACCTGTGTAATGGTCAAAGTGCAGCAGATACTTGACCCCTGACAAGGGGTAAAGCAGGTAAAGACCAGTTGATCAATCGGTACACGATTAAGGAGAACTCTCACATTTAAGTTATTTCACTGTTTAAAAAAAGAACACTATGAACAGTTTAACGCATAAAGGGAAAGGGGATGGGAACCATATGGATCCACAGAACATGGAATAGTTCATTTTAAAAATCACTGTAAAAAATTTAGTCATAAACATTTTAATTTTTTTTTAAATGTTCATTTTCCTGTATTTGGCTGAATGAACCTGTTCACTTTACTGGTAGTGCTATGTAATTTCTTGGGTGAAAGGTTGCGTTGGCAACTTTTGGATACCCGCATCACGCACTGTGCGTAGGGCACCAAGCTGGCAGAAGAGGCACCAACTAAGCTTATGAAAAACATATATAACAAAGAGAGATTAAGAATGAAAAAATATGCAAAATAAGTTAATAGTAAGCAATACAAAAAGAAAGAAGACAAAAGGGAAAAGATGGACCTCTTTCTCATCGTCTTTTATTTGGTGTTTTTCGTCCACTGCTTCCATTCATTTTGAGGGCTTTATCTGAGTTGTTAGGGCGAATTTCGTGAAATTTATGGGCAAACATCAGTTTTCTGAAACCTCCTTTTGCCAGAATCTTGTGTTCTTGTTGATGGGATCAATTTTGTTTGAAAGCACAGATGTGTCATTTGTTTTGAGACCAATAGCTCATCCACTTTTTATTTCTGATTCGAGTAAGATGAGGGAGATATCACACCTACATCAAAAGCAAAGCATTCAATCTTTGCAAAGTTCTTCGGACAGTTGTTCGGACGGTTACGTCATTTCACTCGCTGCAAGTAGCCTGAGAATGTTGCAAAGATTTGTAATCGGGTTCATGTCTCCAGTCTATTCTGCCCTCAACATCCTAGTTGACAACCCTATCACTTTCTAGCTTATTCCTTTATGGAACAGTCACGTTGGCTTGAACATGTTCTTCACATGGGAACACATTTTATCCCATGTGGTACATGTTAAACCACACGTGTAGCACATACGGGGTTTAGATAAGCTTCAGTCTTAGTGGATTAGTTATTCTTTGCAGTGATTGTCTTAACAAGATGGATTCTGTGAGATATCAGTGACACAGTATGGTGCATTGGTGGTTTATGACACTCCTGGTGGGTTTATGTTATACGCAGGAGTTACCAGGAATTCTTACCCAGTGTGGTCTCGCTTTATTTGACCTTCCCTTGCTATCTTAGGACCAAAAAGCCTGTTATTCAGACTTTGCATTACTGCAATAAGGCCAGAGTTCACGACCCCACAAGAAGCTCAAGCTGTTTGGTGTGAAGGCTTCTTGCATCCCTTGTGGCGTGATGAAAATTTTGGATCTGCTCTGTGCAATATTTAAGCAAGAAAAGTATTCTTTGAGCCCTTGAAGAAAGTAACAGAGGTGGAATGTTTTTTTTTTCATAACATATAAATAAAGAGATCAAAAATGAACAAAATAGATAGAACTTGATGTACTCCTAAGAACTGGCCAGTGGCAGCTGACCTCAAGAGAGGCTCAGTAGAGGTTATCTTTAGCTTAACATTGTGGTTCAATAGGCAGTGGTATTTCATGTTCAAATTATACTGCATCATACAGTACAGTGAATTAAAAAAGTCATTTTATGTTACTCTATTTTACAAAGTGACATTTTTAGATTTTACAATAACCTTTAAACCTTGTTTTCTTTCAATAAAAAATAACAAAACAGACTGTTATCAGAGATTTCAAGAGTTTTGCCATTATCAAAACCACTTAAGTGATTTTTTTGGGGGGGCACTAAAGTGGAGAGTTAAATGCCAAAACTTGGGTATTTTTCCCGGAGCAAGCTTTTATGGCATCAACATTGTGGAGTGGCTGTGAACATTCCAAACCAATAAATACTGCTACTTGACATACATTAAAATTTAAAACATAAAACTTCATGCCTGGTATTGCAACTTGAGAAAGAGTTTGCATAACAAGTCTGTAATTTGCGGCATAGTTTTTGTAGGCTGTATGGAAATAAAACTGTTGCTATTTTATTGTTTACTCATGTCTCTGCCCAAACTGACAAACCACTGCGACTTTTTTCCTTTAGCTTCCCGAAGCAATGTTCACAGTATTGCAGTTTTATAATTAGATAAAGGGATGAGTTTAATTTCATGCACAGTGTTTGGGGTGCCCTATAAACCTTCGAGTATTGTATTGTTGTTTCATATATAATATGAAATAAATATTTTACGTCAATATCTTAGGACATAGTCGCAGTATAGTTACTCAGACCTTCCCCTTCCTATCTAACTATTCTAGCGTCCATGAGTAACTCGGATAAATTAGCAGACATTGACAGGTAATGGGACAGATTCACCTTTTGGTTTTTAGGAGTATTTCAGTTCTACTACAAAGGTGTCAGTCCATCCTTTTTCATCTGAGGACCCTTTCCTAAAACCTAGACGTCCTAATGCTCATCACAACAGCCTCACACATGTCTTAAGTCCAACAAATTATCAACAAAGTCTGAGTTTAAATGAAAGTTTAAATTCAGGTTCAACAGAGATATAATCAGTATACTAAATCTTGTACTTCTGAAGTAACCCTTTAAAATAGAACAAAGTGAACTTTTTTAAACCTTCTGTAAGTCAACCAACAAAAACAGCTGAGGCAAAAACACAAAGATCCTAATTTTCATCAAAGGTCAGAAGATATGATGAAAGGACGAGATCCTGGATAAAATGACTGAAATTAACTTCCTCTAATGTGGTGGCCAGACTTAGGTTCAGAGATTTGATGAGGAGCACCATTATACTGTACACTGAGACCTTAAATCACTGTCACTACTCCTCGCCATTCAAAGCATTCAAGTGAGGTGGCTCCTTTATCCAATCAGGGTATATCCTGCGTGCCTTGCTGGAGAGGTTCTCCAGATTTTCCAGGTTTTGACTAAATGACTTCTAAAGTGACACTTTTAAAACTTTATTGGAAACAAAACGTATTAAACTTTTTTTCTCAATTCAAAACCTCTTCATCTGAGCAAGTTAATGTCTCTTTTTCCCATTGCAGAAAGACAACAGAGTCTCTGGAGGGCAAACTAAAAAGAAGGAAGTGTTCATGTGTTTTTTTACTCAAACTCAAGTGTTATATCAACCCTAGCTGGAAACCTCCATCTTTTTCCCCGGCGCAGTGTTGTGGTGTGCTAATGGATTTTGCAACAAGGGCACATCTCTAGGTGGTCTGAGGATGCAATTATGCCAGTAACAGTGGTGCCACTGTAAAATGAAAACATCAGCAGGAGCAAAAATGAGCATATACAAGATCCCAGCAGTATGACAAGTTTAATCGCGTGTCTCTAATGCTAACCTCAAATAACATCCTAAGTACACAGTTGGAGACAAGACTGTATTGCCCTGATTATGAAGACAGATATCATTTCAAGATTCCAATCTCCAATTTCAAAATGAAGCTTTGCTGATAATTATGGCAATGTGGGAGAAGAAGAAAATTAGTTTTATTCTGCTGAAAGCATGTCATTTATGTAACAATGTTCGTACTTAATCAGCTTTTATTGTGAATTGCCTTTTCAGATGATGATTTTTGCTGTATAAGCTTTTTAGATGACTGTACCAAAAGAAAAATGTGATATTGTGATCAATACTTTAGTTTTGAGAAGATAGTTTTTCAAAGAATAAATAACTCACTCTACTGTGAAGCTCATATCAAAAAATCAATATCAATAAATGAAAGTAAAATGGAAAAACTTGCGATACAAAAAAAAATTTAAGGTGCATTGTAAAATTCCAAATGGGTTCTTTTAATAACAATTCGGTAAATGACAAGTTTAAAATACATCCATCCAGGTTTTACAGTTCCTATCAGAAGTTTACATAAATCCAAGTTTACAAGATGGAGTCTTTTTTTTAAATAATTTCTAGCCTTCTTCTTAATGGACAATGTTTAAAATCAGGTTCTGTGTCCAAAAATGAACCAATAGTAAATGGGTTCCACCATTTGTGATTAAAAAAACTGTCATGGACTCAGCCAAGCTTCTTCGATAAGCTTTTTAATCCCCAAAAAAAGCTTGTGAAGAAAATCCTGCTAAATATAAGAGGTGGTGCATGCAAACAGTCATATTAAATAAATTAAAACATGCACTCCGACGAGGCTCGTTTGTCAGATTAAAAGTACCTTTCAAAAATAACCTTTGAGCAAGTATTTAACATACTTTTCATTAAGCATTTCTGTATTATTTTTATTTATTTATTGTATGATGTAATAAAATTCTAAATGTATTTTTTTTCATTAGCTGTAAATGGAAAATCATCATAATTAACAAAAAAAAGCCTGAAAACATCAGACTGTGTAATTAATTAATATACAGTAATCCCATTAAATCAGTGATTTAAGTGGCTGGAATAAATTAACTATTCAATAATATTCTAATTTATAAAATATTAAGTATGTTTCAGACTAAAGGTAAAGGTTTGGCATTTGTTGGTTTTATTAAAGAAAATGCAACATTACTTTAAACCTGTGACACCCAATTCTTGTTTTTAAGAATTACTGAGGCTGCATGAGTCCAAAGAGCAAAAAGAACACATTGAATACATAAATAAAAGCCTAAAAGGACAGTGGGATTAATGGCAATGATTAGTGTATATAAAAATTCTGACTGAGGTGTACAATAAAACATTTTTTCTTGTTTTCCTCAAGATCACTTATGATTATTTTATTCTTATCAATATGAGTACAAAGAAAGCAGAACCCCTCCTGTTTTTTAGTTTTCTTTGAGGAAATATGCACAGCTACACATAAACAAACACATAATGTGGTCATTTATTGGAGTCTTGAACGGAAGAAGATCTTTTCCACTAAGATGTTTTTAATAATACCTGCTTGAGTTCTCAAAATCTGTGCCATTTACTAGAAGGGCTTGGAAAGGTACAATTGGCAAATAAATAAATAAATACGATCTTTTAACATTTTATACTGATACAATTTTTAAAGAAAGCAGAAGATCTCCAAGGAAATAAGGCAGAAAATGAAATGGTTTGAGATGCAATTTTAGTATTTGGTCCTCACAACCTGGGTTGGACGGGTTAATCTTGAAAAGTCACACAAAGATAGTAATTAGAACTAGAATCAAATTTACAACAGGAAGTCTGAGAATAATTTGAAACATGTAGGCAGTGTATCTAAGACGACAAGTCATTAAGGGCCACAGGGAAAGAGAAGGTAGGGTTGTAATTTCTCCAATTACAGTCATACATTTTTATTATCATTTTTCTCACTGAATATTAAGCCAAAAACTAAGAAAAATGCTATATTAACACTCATGAGCAATACTTACTTTATGAGTTTTTTATTGCATACTTAATTGGCTGAAAATTATGATGAATTTTGTTCTCAAATCTGCAGTGATCCAAGTTCAAGTAAATTAGGAGAGATATTTAACAAATTAAGTTTCTTCTGCAACTGCACTTTATCTTTGCTTCAGAAAAATGCTATAACAGTTCTTTTTTGTGGTTCGTCTCATCCTGAACATTATGGAAATTCAGCACTACAAACTGGAGAAAATCTGAGATTTATGGGATTTATGCCAAGGCCATTTGGTGGTCATGTAGGCAGATTGATTCTAAATCTGGTTTTAATTTCTGCATTGATTTGGCTACATGTTTAAAAAACTATCATACTGAAAAACAAACTAATGACAATCCACAAATTTTTATGTAGAACGTGCTGGTATTTAAAGGAGACCATGATTCCATGTACAGTTCCAAGGGCATTTGGGAAACAGGTCCCAAGCATGATAGTTTGTCCACCATACTAAGCACTAGGCATAAAGAGCTTCAGCATATATTGGTTTAGTAAGTGAATTTCTCAATAGTTATTTCCTAATCTGGATTCATTCATTTAAAGTGTTTTACACACCTTTAATAGGGATGACAATAGTCGTGGAGGGTTTAACAGTTTCAGTATCTTAGTTCAGTCAAACTTATTTTACATTCAAATTAATTACTTTGGATTTCTAAAATGAGGTTCTATTCAAAAGCTATAAGCACTATATATCTAACCTACCACGTGTAACTCTTTCAGCATCTACTTTTAGTACACATCAAGAGCAGTTTGAGAGGCTAAAACTAATGGCCATCCTCAAGGGGAATAGAGGAGGTGGAACATCATCAATGAACTTCCAGTCTGAATATTTTTTTTCAGAGAGGAAGCATGCATAATGTGTTGTTTATTTGAATGAAAAATGTAAAGCTTTTGCTTCCAGATCAACTGCCTAGAAGAAAGGGAAAATAGTAAGAAAGCATACATATAGGAGTGTTAATTCTAACCACTATAATAAGATTGCTTTTAAAAAGTTTGACCTTCATAAGAGTCTATAACTATAACCAGAAATGTTTTACATGTTTCATTTTTAGATATTATTTAAATAGTATTTCACTAGCGAAGATCATTGCTTGCACATTGCTTCTTTCTAGTGTTGGGGCACAAAGGACGGATTAATTGTGTGGTTTAAACAAATTTGTAAACAACTATTCCCATAACTCAATATTGGAATAATAATTAATGAAGCTTGATTTGTCAGTGACAATATGAGCAAAAGGGAACACTAGATTTTTAATATATTAATCAATCAATGTCAATGCCTTGTCAACCCAGGAAAGACAAAGAGATGCAATGTGGTCTAACTAGCTAGCCTTAGTTAGCACAACGGCTAGACAAATTGTTGTCTCCCCAAAGCACGATCGGGGAGATCAAACAGTCACAGCGAAAAAAACAACACAAAACACAATGCTTACAAATAAAAGAAAAACAAGTAAATAACTTAACATTAGGCACATGCATGCAAGCATATGCCGACAGAAACCGGCCAGCGATGAGAAAAAGTGATTATCCTTCACAGTATTAACCAGTATCAGAAGAAAACACATACAAATATGTAGTTATTGCTAAACTTCCTCCACCCAGGCATTAAGAAATCGGAACTTTCCTACTTTGATGAATTTTTGGGTCCACGGTCGAACAACTAACGGAGGTGAAGACACCGCCATGCTGAGTCGTGGATGCAGATTAATCGTCCACAGTTGGCACAAAAAAAAGAGGGAGAAAGTTTGGGGCACATTCAGGAATGCAGCTGTTCAGTTTGATTTATTAGAATAAATTATTCTCACCTTTTCCCCATAAAAAGAAAATAAATCTGGTTGGTGAATACACGCAAGAAACTGACTGAAACATTTTAAAGCTGAGTCACTTTGAGAATGTAGGGTTTGAAAGGCAATAACAGTGTCAACGTTTTTGGACAATAACAGGTTACATACACACTTTTATTTGGGCTATTTGATACTGACCAGATTCAAGGCAGAAACATTGCATTTACAATGTTTTTTTCTTGCCTTTTTGCCCTCATAGGAATGACTTTAAAATTACTTCCACCTCAAGGAGCTATCCCAGTCTGACAGCCTTACCGTGGACTATACAATTACTGTCAAGGATACAGGCAGAGCAGCACAAAGTGCTGGAATACAAACTGTTCTTGGCTCCCTGTTCTGGGTGGGAAGTAGTATTGGGAGAGGCAGGGAGCTGTCAGTAAAACATGAGCCATCACAAAGTTGACATGCAAAAGAAATGTGGATTTTAGGTTAATGTGAGCCAAAAGCAGCTTTGTACAGGTTCACAGGTGGTGTATACAGCAACTAAAAAATTTCAAATGTGAAAAGACAGATGTATGGATGATTCAATAAATTATCCTTTACTTAGATAACTGGGCATTTTAAAATAGATTTTTAAAAATTTGATAAAAATGTCTCACAATTTGCCTTTCTGGAGATCAAAGGTGCCAGTTTACGAAGCATCATTAATTGTACATTTAAGTATATTAAAGACAGAACACTGAATTACTGTGATAATTTTTAACTAATTTTGCATCAAGAGCTTTGAAACAATGAATACAGATTATTAACAGTCTGTCTGAAAGCAGAGGAGCATATCAACTACAGGCCTAGTTTGTATACATTTCTAAGTGAGTGGAAACATTTAAGGTATTTTTAGGCAACTTTATAAAACCTGTACTATCAAGGAATTTTTAACTTACCAAAATGTTAATTCAGTCCTGCTATGCCGGGGGGAAAATAATGCGACTAAGTCTTGAAACTCTATCAAGGCCATAATATGTAGCTAATTAATGTAATGAGTTGCAGGTGCTGTCACAGGAAAACTGAGACAATATAGGCCCTGTTTCGTTTGCTTTATCTTTGGTTACTCAGGCTTTAATGAAGAAAGCTGACTTTTATCATAACAGTTATTCTATTGTCAATGCTGACTAATACACAGGTTTGGCACAGTGAGAGTAGGATCACAGCAATTAGCCAAATACCAGTGAGCCTTGTTTACTTTTGAGTCAATATGAGTCAGCTCAGGGGCCTTTACCATGAAGGTAGCTGAACAAACTCCGGGTTACAGGATTGGTTTTGAGTTGACAAAACTAAACCGATGCAATCAGGCTTTATTGGTACCATGACGCAGCTCATCAACTCAGGCTTTGATCCTTAAGCTATGATTAATCCACACGCGCGTGCACATAAAAGAGTGACGTCGACACTGAACAACCAATCGCGTTCGATATGGATAGAGTGAGAGGTATATACTTTTCAGCAGAGGAGCAAGAGATAATTCTTCAGAAATATGAAAAATATAGAAGTATTTTTCAAGCACGCAGTAACACTGTAGCTGCTTCCAAAGCAAGAGAACAATCTTGGAGGAAGATTGCTGATTGCGTTAATGCGTAGGTTAAACAATTAATGTACGTTTATGTAGGCTAAAATGAAAATGTATTCGTGTTGATATATATATGTATATATACAGTATATATAGATAGATATATTGTATATGTGTGTAGATGTATGTAAACGGTGAATGTATAGGCTATTACATCGTAATACATATTGATTGATTTTTAGATGCAACTCCAACTCCAAACGTTCTTTGCATCAGATCAAGACAAAATATAAAAATATAATTCAAAGTGGTATTTACCATAACCTTTAATTATTTTTTGAACATTTAATCACGAACACTTGTTTGCAGCAAACAGAAAAAAATGTGAAATGAGGAAAACTGGGGGAGGGCCACCTCCTCAAGATTACACTGTGGCGGAGGAGTTGGCTCTGAGCAACAATAAGGGGCGGCCGATTATGAATGCGGTACAGTAAGGGCTTTGCTTCAACGAGTCACATTTGTTATGTGGGGCTCAAGAAGTTCACAAAGATAAGACATTCCTTCCGCGGAAAATCTGTATCTTTCATACAAGTAAGCATTAGGAAAGTCAAATGGATTTTGTGCTCGTCTAACAGTTTGCGCGGAGATGTCCACAGGATTTGGGAGCAAAGGTGAAGCCATTGCAACAGAGTTAGTTACGAGTTAGTTACGTCACCTATATGTTTCTTTGCTCACAGTTGATTGGTCAAACTTCAGTCTGAGATCTCGAATCCAGAACATAACCTGCCCCGGAGCAGGTTAGCCATGCAGCGTAAGATACCATGGCAACGAAAGCCGATTAAAGCCGAGCTACTTTCATAGTACCTAAAACCCAGGGTTGGCTGAAACTAAGCTGAAATATTGCTGGTTAGCCACCTAATCTGGCTTCATTGTACAGGCCCCTGGTCCCCTTATCCATACATAAACAGACTTTTTTTCAAAAGCATCGAGTGTAGTGTTGTAGGAACCGTACCCATCATGTGTACTAGGTTTAATGATCCATTCTGTTTGTCTCAGAAGACAGAACTCACATCTGGAAATAACATCAAATATGAGTTGAGGGTGGTCTGGTTGCAAGATGGGAAATCACTGGGATGTAGTCATTGTTGAGGTTCTGTATACAATAATTACTAAAAGCAAATGACAATGAGTATATTTTCATTCCATGTTCATCCTCAAAGATGGTACAAGGGCATGTTTGATCCATGATTTAATGTGATACAAAGTGTAAGAAGTGCAATTACATTTTATTCTGCATAGCTGATTGTATTTTATATAGGAGTCTGAACCATATTAGATGTTGAACTAAATGTTGATCAAAATCTTCTGAGTGACTGTAGAATAACGACTTCAGTGGAAATCCTGCCTGTTACCCAATTGATTTCTGGGTATATGCCTTAGATTTCACCTAAAAACCACCTGATGTTTTGTTGTATACTTTTGTCTATAATTCATGTATCATGTTTAGGTTATATCATTTTGGATTTGGAAATGTGAACAGCTAGAGCATGAACCCTCCCCCTGTTTTGAAAATAATGAGAAAGTAGTAAAACTTTTGCCACGTTACCATATGGTGGCTATATTTAGTGAAGTTTCCAATATGGATAGTACGCAGATTTGGAAGCTCGCAGCACCTATGAGAAAAATACCTCTGAATTTTCTACATAACTGAGTAATAGTGTATTTAATAAGTGCTACATGCATTTAACATATGTGTACTTGAACAGGAATTGGATTTCACTCGTATGTGATGGAATACACTCAGGAATGCCATCATTCACAGTAAGTACACCCCTAAGCCATGTCAGTAACACAGCCATTCGAAATATTACTGTGTGCCGTAAATATGATTTCTGATTGAGTGATTGATTTTGACCGTTGTTTGGATTGTGCAACTACCTAGACTGGTGTAAACATTACTTATAAAAGGGCCCTTGTATAAATGTTTTATATTCATAAAGTATTTGTTTTCACAGTTGCTTTTAAGGTTCAGAAATAGTAGTAATAAACTGATCTAAAGCATCTGCATATGATTCTTTCATTTATTATATTGTAATAACATTAGATTGTCCAGTCCTTTTTCTCTGTAGCCTAGGTAAAATGCTTCTTATGTTGTCTGTGCCTTCGTGGGTTTGTCCCCACGAAACCTGATGCGGTTACCATTTTAAGATGGAAAAAATACATAATCCAAATGTCATGGGTCTGCCAGAAGTTTATTTACTGGCGGTGGGCAATTAAATATTCATGTAATATTTTTGTTTGTTCAAGACTCCTAAACAGAATATTTCCATTGTGTTTGTGGAGAGAGCATGCCAGAAAATTCCCTCAACTTTGTACTGAAAGTGAAATACACTGCTATCTTGGATACAGGCCGATGCATCTTATCCACTGATCCAGCAGAAGCGCATTGGCGCAAGCTCCAGTCTGCAGTGTGTGACCAGAGCAGAAACTGTGCAGAAACTAAATACTTTCCACAGTCCCTGGTTTTAACTAGAATCCATTACTTAAATGTAAATGCAGGACTCTTTCTGGCAGCGCTGGATGAATAACCAGTGAGAATATTCCACCATCAGCGAAACACCAGGAAATATTCTAGTGGGCTGTTTCCACCAAAATCATATATCAGCATGATCCTTTATATCAACATGATCCTCTTTGGGAGTCTTAAACAAAACATTAAAACAATTATATTTTCTCACTCCCAAGTCCTAACCCACCCGCATTAATAAAATCTGAACTGTAAATTAAATCTGAACTTTCTCCGCACAGAACAAGCAACAATGACAAAGGTTGCAAAAGGAACATTGTTAAGTAATCCCTACTGCCAAGATACTCCTGAGCTGTCATAGATCAAGGAAAGTGAAACCTAAATCTGTCACAGATTTATTCACACACACACATGTTAAAACTATTTATTGAACGATTCTTTCTTTTCACGTTTGTGGTTAAAGCATTATCATAATTACAAGCTGTATATAACTTGTAACCGTACAAAACCATTTTTACGGTCTGCACTTAGACATTTAGTACCCCCATATCGCCAAAATGGTATGACGCTCAGGCTCCTCATATCAATGAATGGAATCTTTGAATATTCGGGGTCACCGCTAGTTAATGGATGTGTGTCTGTGGTAACAGTGGGACAGCTGTTTCTAGCTACAGTCAACACCATGTGAATCTCCAACAAATTAGTGTGATTCCCAATCCTCTTAAGCAGTAATGCCTGTTGATTGTACACTTTTTACCACATTTTTACCCTCCACATAACTTACCAAAATTGCAAGGAGGAAGAACTCTGAACGGCAATTTTTCTGGCGACAACTTTTAGCAGCTTATCCTCATTGTGTCAAGTTTTAAAGTCACCTTTAACATTTGTTGAACAGAAATGTGTTCTTAACCGGTAATAGGTAATGTCTTAAATTTTTCGGAAAAAGATTATTGGATTTTCATCAGATGTTATTCCTGATTAAAATTAACAGATACGGATACTTGACATCATTCTGTATGAAATTTATTCGCTCTTAAATGGATTGCACCATCATTAGCTGATGGCATCTGGATGAACAAGTTAGCTCATGCTACAGTGTCCTGAAAGATCAATACTTAATTTAATTTTAATACAACAGAAATATAATATCTAAGCCGTTTGATTAATTCCTTCAATAAAAACAAACCTTTACTGGATCTTTTCTCTGACTTGAGTTAGATATGTAGCAATAAGAGGCAAAGCAGAAGTTGTTCTCTGTGTTTAGGATAGCAGCAGTGTTCCTGAGGCTGACCGTAGCTCAGGTCCTCTCTTCTGGAGCTTCTCAGGGGCTTCCTCCCACCACCTGTTCATCCAGCTGTGATGGAGCTGCTCCAACCCCCAGCCTTAAGCTTTCTGTCATCACCAAGGAAGGGGACCAGATTCACTCCAGCTCTGTTCGTTTCTGTTAATCAATAAGAGACATGATTGAAAGGTGCAGATAATAAACAGGATAGTGAGGCAGGCCTGATAAAGTGGCTTATCGGCAGATTATAGATGCTGCTGTATTCCGACATGCAAACACCTTATCTCTCGGATTAGGAACTGAGTCATATGTACTGAATCATACAAACCTGTGTTTTGTACGTCTTAACCCCGTTCCCAGCAGCAGCTGCTTTTTTGAGCCTCTCCAACCAGAGCCTCTTCTTCTGCAGGTGCACAGGAATCCTGCAAAACAAATATCCTTATTTATGTCTGTCTGTGTTCTCTCATTTGGATGCTTATCACAGGTGGGAATCTGCCTGCTCTGCAAAACTCTGGCATTTGACTTGACTGGCTCATTACAGGAAGATGCATGAATATTAAAAGTACTGTCACAGCTCACTGCTGGTGACTGGCAGATCCATTTGGAGCCGCCTGCTTTGTCATAAATGGGATGGAGAAAGTGAGCATGACGAAGATCAATAATTTCTCTCTGTGCTTGTAGATTTTAACCAGCAGCTTACTTTTGTGACATCAGCACCAAATGAGGCCACATGATGCATATTAATCACAGCAGAAACCACATCTCATGAAAGTGAAGACACTGCATGGAGTGTAAGATGAGCTAGGCTGCTGTCTGCTGTTCGAAAAAGCAAACGCTTAGGTTGTTTATATTTGTTTTTTTCAAAACATTTATGTGACACATCATTTTTGATGTTCGTTGTTCTGAGCTTTCATTACAGGGGAGGGTCCTCCTACCGCACTATAGAACTTTTCACCCATGGACCGTTTCCCAGGATGTACTGGCTAAGTTGTGCTTTACTGTAGTATGCTACGCGACACCTGATGATATAAACAAACCCGCTGTTTTGAGAAACCAAAGAAGAAACCAAAGAAGACGCTATCAGAAGAAGCTAGGAAAATAAACTGTTCCCAAGCTGAAGGCTGCCAGAGTTTCACTGCTGGAGAAAACTTACATTAATAACCTCTGATTCATACCAGGCGAATCCGGCTGGTGTTAGCGACAGAGCTGGATGCTGAACTGAGCCACCTTCTCACCTCCAAAGAAGACACTATCAGAAGAAGAGAAGAGAAGAGACTGGGCTGCAAGAGCTGCTGCTGGGGCTTCACCACTGCAGAGGGCTGTTCTGCACTTGGTGTTAAATGGGTGTAAAGAAGTTACAGTGTTACCTCGGCGGATCACCAAGATGGGAACAGACAGGTCAGAGAACAATTACTTCCTTTCACTGCTGTGAAAGATGTTTTCTGTCCAACTGTTGGTTATTTTAGGGCTGCACGATGGCGCAGTGGTTAGCGCTGTTGCTTTGCAGCAAGAAGGTTGCGGGTTTGTATGCTGGCCCAGGGTCTTTCTGCATGTTCTCCCTGTGCATGTACCCAGAAGCCAGAGTACCCAGAGGGTTCCCTCTGGGTACTCTGGCTTCCTCCCACAGTCCAAAAACATGACTGTCAGGTTAATTGATCAATCTAAATTTTCCTTAGGTGTGGTTGTTTGTCCTGTCTGTCTCTATGTGGCCCTGCGATGGACTGGCAACCTGTCCAGGGTGTACCCTGCCCATTGACAGCTGGAGATAGGCACCAGCCCCCTGTGACCCCTTAAGGATCAAGCGGTTCAGAAAATGGAAATGTTGGTCAGTCTAGATCAAAGTAGGATTAGCTTCTAAAATGCAGTGTTACAACTTTTCAGTGTTGTGTTGTCAGCCGCTGTGAGAGAGACATTACAGATACAGCAGGATATATGGATGCTGAACTAGCTGTGTTGCTACTGGATGAGATACAGTGCCTGGGAAACACAGGTGGGATTGTTTACCAACTGTTAGTTTGATATTTTGTTGTTTTGGTTGAACAGCTGTAAAACCGTCGGTACATTTGTTCAGAAGTGCTCCATAGAGATTTCCACATCCACTTCGGCTGTCGGCTTGGTCTTGCTAATAGCCATTAGCCCCCATGTCGCAATTCAAAGAGTATAAAACCGCAGTGTTTATGTTTGCGTATGCATTTTGGTTCACTGTACAGTTTCAGCACATTTGGTAGTCCATTAGCACTGTGGTAAAATGTGATGTTTTCTGACTTAAATTAGTGAAAACTCATTAGCAGAAGTAGCTCTGTAGATCTTCACATTATTTGGTTATGATGATGTGATACAGTGCTGTGTTGTGCCAAGATAGTTATCACTTTCAGAAATGGTATCCCCTGACGTGGAGCGTGCACTCAGTCACTAAAGTGGTGTCTGCTTTTCTCCACTCTTTGGTTAATCAACTGACACGCTATTATTTTTATGTTGTTGTTTTTTTGGCTTGTGAGCTAGTTAAACAGTCACTAGTTCAGATGCACTTGATAGAGATTTGCTTTTAAGACTGTGACATTACGCCACAAGCCATTAGAGGGCGACAGAGGGAAAACATCTGCAAAGTTACGGAGTGTGTCTTGAAAGGTGAGGGTTTGTTTGGGTGTCGAATTTTAGAAAAGATGGATGATTTGGATTGCTTGTATATGTTTGAGTTAGCAGTGGCAGCATCCCAGACATTGTGTTACAAAAAAGGGAAAAAAACAGATAAAATAAAGCTGGCTCTATGCTGTGTATGTCGGACTGCTCCAGGGCTGATAACAGGGAGAAGATTGTCACCCAAACTGCTCAGTATAACTGGACAATCAAATCCACAGCACAATATGTTGATGAACCACCACAGTTACAATGGTCTGAAATTCAACAGTAATGGCTGTATGCAATAAGGATTTCTACAGGAGGCAATTCCAGCCTGTAATGACCTTATAACAAGGTGTTCTTTTTCACAAGAGGAGACTCAAACTCTCCTTTGGTATTATTTGAGTTTTATTTATAGTTATAATATGCACACAGACACATTTGTCATGTTTTTCTGATGACTCTAAATCAGGCACAACTCCAGACAGCGAAAACGGGTTTTAAAAGAGTTTATTAAAATTACAGGAGCAGGACAGCAACTCAGGATTGGCCAGGTTTGGACACAGGGAAAATAGGACGGACTGGAATTAGGTGGTAAGTGATCAATGAATTATATGTGGTCCAGTAAAGAGTTTATGGAGATGTTCTTACTTAGTTTTCAGAAGAAAGGAACTTGGGAAGATGGCTTAGGAGATTGTTTGCTGCAGTTGGCTGGGGATGGGTGGCAACAATGATGGTGCTGATCCAGAAGGTGATGATGGTGAGACTGATCCGTGGGTTCTGATTCTTGGCAGGTTCTCTGGCTGAATAATTTGAGGGTGGACAGGCAGGCGGCTGTGGCGAACTGTTCAGATGAGTACTTGTGTTTCTGATGTTTCCAGATGAAGCGGCTGCGGCTGACAAGGAGGGATTTCAGAGGAGCTCAATCTTGGTGAGTTCGGCTTTGTTCTTTGAGTTGTTTGTTCCAGACCAACCGTAGATTCATCAGTGCAGCACTCGACGCAGGAATGGAGGTTGGAAATGGCGAGGGAACTCGATACTCTCCTATAATCTCCAACTTTAGTTGCAAACAAAACAGAATTTCATTCACAAATGTATTGACTACAGTACATAAAAATGGTCAAAACATCGCAGATTTTTATTCTTAAAAACATTTGAAAACCACATTCCTTTTTCCTTGCACTCACCCCCGCAGATCAACAGCTAAACGTCCCAAGCAAAAACCCAAAACTTAATGTCAATAACTTCTGCAACAATCCGACTATTAGATTGCAAAAAAAAAGTGAGCTTCTGCCTTTTGTGCCATGCAGGAACCGCATCAGGTATTCTTATAATAAGCAAAAGCGTTCAAATTCTTTTTTACACTCAACAAAAATATAAACGCAACACCTTTGTTTCTGCTCCCATTTTTCATGAGATGGACTTAAAGATCTAAAACTCATTCCAGGTACACAATATTACCATTTTTCTCAAACACTGTTCACAAATCAGTCTAAATCTGTGATAGTGAGCACTTCTGCTTTGCTGAGATAATCCATCCCACCTCACAGGTGTGCCAAATCAAGATGCTGATCTCACATCATGATTAGTGCACAGGTGTACCTTATACTGGCCACAATAAAAGGCCACCCTGGAATGTGAGGTTTTTTGCTTTATTGGGGGTCTGGGGACTCAGAACCGGTCAGTATCTGGTGTGACCACCATTTGCCTCATGCAGTGCAACACATCTTCTTCGCATAGAGTTTATCAGATTGTCAATTGTGGCCTGTGGAATGTTGGTCCACTCCTCTTCAATGGCTGTGCGAACTTGGTGGATATTAGTGGGAACTGGTACACGCTGTCGTATACGCCGGTCAAGCACATCCCAAACATGTCCGGTGAGTATGCTGGTCATGCAAGAAGTGGGACATTTTCAGCTTCCAAGAAATGTGTAAAGATCCTTGCAACATGGGGCCGTGCATTATCTTGCTGAAACATGAGGTGATGTTCATGGATGTATGGCACAACAATGGGCCTCAGGATCTCATCATGGTATCTCTGTGCATTCAAAATGCCATCAATAAAATGCACCTGTGTTCTTCGTCCATAACAGATGCCTGCCCATACCATAAACCCACCACCACCATTGGCCACTCGATTCACAACATTGACATCAGCAAAGCGCTCACCCACACAACGCCAAACACGCTGTCTGCCATCTGCCCTGAACAATGTAAACCAAGATTCATCCGTGAAGAGAACACCTCTCCAAAGTGCCAGACGCCATCGAATGTGAGCATTTGCCCACTCAAGTCTGTTAAGGTGACGAGCTGGAGTCAGATCAAGACCCAGATGAGGACGACGAGCATGCAGTTGAGCTTCCCTGAGACGGTCTCTGACTGTTTGTGCAGAAAATGTTTGGTTATGCAAACCAAATGTTTCAGCAGCTGTCTGAGTGGCTGGTCTCAGACAATCTTGGAGGTGAACCTGCTTGATGTGGAGGTCCTGGGCTGGTGTTGTTACACGTGGTCTGCGGTTGTGAGGCCGGTTGGATGTACTGCATATTCTCTTAAACGCCTTTGGGGACGGCTTATGGTGGAGAAATAACATTCAAGCACGAGAACAGATCTGGTTGACATTCTGCTGTCAGCATGCCAATTGCACGCTCCTCAAGCTTGTGGCATCTTGATTCTGTGAGACAAAACTGCACATTCCAGGGTGGCCTTTTATTGTGGGCAGTATAAGGTACACCTGTGCACTAATCATGATGTCAGATCAGCATCTTGATGTGGCACACCTGTGAGGTGGGATGGATTATCTCAGCAAAGCAGAAGTGCTCACTATCACACATTTGGATTTGTGAACAATGTTTGAGAGAAATGGTAATATTGTGTATCTGGAATAAATTTTAGATCTTTAAGTCCATCTCATGAAAAATGGGAGCAGAAACAAAGGTGTCTAGTTTATATTTTTATTGCTCTCTGGTCAGCTTGTTTTGACTGAATAATACTTAATAGGTAACAGTGAATAGGTGTTAACTTGTCAGACAAGTGCTGGAGACAGCCAATACACCCCGTGGTCAAAATGACAGACAAAAGAAAATGGCTGCTGCAATCTCCGGCACCCTGTGCTATTTTCCTATAATCTTTTACAGTTTCTATATGTATTATTGATAGATCATTCTTTGCAGAGATTGATGTTACATTCTTAAAGACTCACATTCAAAAGTGTGAACTGTATCAACAGGTAACTGGTTAACTCATATCTCTTTAATGCAAGATGTTTATGCTGCGCCACCTGCTCCATTCATCCATGCACAGATAGCGCAAGCCTGTACCTGTATGCCAGGGAGCATAGACTGTGCAATTTGTGGCCCAATTTTAGGCATTTTTTTAGCCATGCAACACATTTTGTGATTGATCTGTCTTCAAACGCGCATAAAAATATATACTGCATTTGTTGTGCATGGACCCTGCCAAGCTCCGTAGGTGGCTACAAAACTTTGATTTATAAATACGACACCTATGTATACAGCATACTTTCCTGTAGGAACCCAAATTCAAAAAGGGCCCGGGTGGGATTTAATCTCCTCACTCCCAGGTCACAATCATGCACACTTACAAGTCTGCCAAAGATGTAACTTCGTGGTCAAAAAGCAAGGGCGCATTATAAATCAGAACCATAGTGAAAGCGCAAAATTATTTCTGCACCTAACCCCCGCTGGGCTCTGTAGACTGTAATCTGTTAATATCATGTTTTGTCAATCAATAACTTTATAGTTTGTGTTTGACCACAATATTGCTTGGGGAACAAAATAGTAATAATTACCGCCTCGTTCATGTAGAGAATGAGGAAACTTGTGATTTTCACCCTCGCTTCAACAGTCAAGAATGTCTGTGGTTTAAAATGGTCAAAATTCCTTCAAAACACTGATTTTCATGTTTACATCCTGTGCACCTGGTATGGTAATAAATGTAAAAAATTAATTAAACATATTCACATGACTAAACCTCAAGGTCAAACATAAAATATTTTTTTTCCGATATTTTGATGCTTCATGCTGCATTCTGGTCTTCTGTGGAACACACTCGACCTAAAAGTTATATCAACCCTGTGCTGTTTCCTCCTCATTGACATCTGTATTGTAAGCCAGGGAAACTTTGGCTTTATAATGTATTCTATACATCTACTATAGGCCCTGAGGTACATTTCAGCTGCTTCAGGCTATGCTCTAACGCCAGCGGGTGGGTGATACTTTTACAGACACACCTGCTGGGTAATGGTGGGAGGCTTAATTACAAGCTGAAAAAACAATATGGAGAATCATTTCACTTGTTACGACTTCGTCACAGGAGGCCTTGGTGTTCCTGCACCTCCTGCCTGACGACAACAGCAAGTTAGAACTTGTGTTAGGTGTAGTTTACAAGCCTTACAAAAGCTTGGTATGACCCTCCGGTAACTTGTGATCCTAAACAAAATGGGTTTTCATTACTGCACAAACTGAAGTTATAATTCTTACGAGTCTTCTGGTTTCCTCGAATTGTTTTTGAATCAAACACGAGCACAAAATGACTCGATATTATGTCCCAGTACCCCTGAACACTGCAGAAAGAACAAGCATTATTTAAATAAAAAAATAAAATAAATAAAACAGGGGCTTGAATCGAAATGTTTTCTTTACTTCTCTACATAGAGGATGTAAGAGATTAAATTTTGCTACTGAGATAAATGTACTAATTACTAAAAAGAGGATGGAAGATAAAATGCATACAGCAGAGGCACAAATTAGAGAAACAAAATAACATCTGACATGTTTGTAAACAGATCTTGAAGGCCTCTGGATTTTGGATCAATGAATATTTAAAATATGTTTTTACAATACCAGTGTTTCCTCTATGTTGCTTTTGGAGCAGCTGTATCAGAAATAGGGCAGACGCACAATACTTGCGGTTGCCTTTTAAATTATCCTATCAACATAATGCAACCCCCGTTGGCTGCTGCTCACATTGCAATTTAACAAGTAGAACTATTGAGAGGTTATTGGGGCTCTCCATTTTAACTCTACATAGCCCACTGTTGTTTTGATGTAGCTTTTTGTCAAAACGTTAACTTTCTTCTGAGTCGACTATTAAATTTAACAGCTCCACCAAAACCGTCACCGCGGTGGGTCCATTTTAATTGGACAATGTTCAACTTGTCAGTTCTGTCAGCTCACGTCCTGATATCAAAGCATCTTGAAACAACAGTAAGCGAGTCACTAATATACAGACATGAAAATCACTTGCTTTTTGCAATATTTGCTGTTTTGCAACCAAAATATAGTAAGTGACCTATGTAGGTCGTGTAGATGCGATGAGAAGATGCAACAACAAAAGCAACAGCCGGTCCCGTTCACTATGACTCTCCACAGCAGCAACAGGTGCGATGCTGTGCGTCACGTTTCTCCCGCTGAGAGAAGGGTATGTGATTGGGTAGCATGGGTGTCAATAACAAGGCTAATCATGATCGAAGAAGCAGGAATGTTAAAATCCGAGGAAATAGCAGCAGACACGGTGGGAAACGTGAAAGAAAACAGACTGCTAATAAGCTGGTAAACAGCAGAAAAGTTTACTTTCCTGCTGCCGATTATGATGTTAGCGAGGTTTGATGACGAGTATCAGTGGCTCAAACTATTTGATGAGCCTGTTGGTTATTTTGGGGATGGATCTGTAAAATTCTGAGCCCAATAAATTCCTTTCTGCTGTTTTATGTAGTGAATAGACTAATGGAGCATCATAAGAAAGGAAATAAACAGATATGTCCACCTGTTCTTGAAAAAAATGCCAATAAATACATATGTAGAATATACATATATATAAAAATAAAGAATATAAATATTCAAAATAGGGGCTGCACGGTGGCGCAGTGGTTAGCACTGTTGCCTTGCAGCAAGAAGGTCGTGGGTTCGTATCCCGGTCCAGGGTCTTTCTGCATGGAGTTTGCATGTTCTCCCCGTGCATGCGTGGGTTCTCTCCGGGTACTCCGGCTTCCTCCCACAGTCCAAAAACATGCATGATAGGTGAATTGATCATTCTAAATTGTCCGTAGGAATGAATGTGAGTGTGAATGGTTGTCTGTCTCTCTGTGTTGGCCCTGCAACAGACTGGCGTCCTGTTCAGGGTGTACCCTGCCTAACGCCTGATAATTGCTGGGATAGGCTCCAGCTGCCCCGTGACCCTGAATTGGATAAGCGGTTAAGAAGATGGATGGATGGATGGAATATTCAAAATAAATTAAGTTTTAAACAATGTAAAAAAGATAAACATCTGTCAAAGTATTCCAAACCAATATTGCCAATGCTTATTGACGTCATAAAATGCAAATTAGAAGTGTTAATTTGCTCCCATCACAAACTGTGGATCATGCTGAAGATTTTTCTCATTTACAGTATACCTTTATCAATAACCATATTAAATCTACAACAGTTTGTATTCACTTTACCTAAACAGTGTTTAAGGGAACGAGCTTATGCTATATTAGCCATTTAGACTATAGCCTACGTGTGCACTGGAGGGTAGCGCTGCACTTCAAAGCTTTTTGGTTTCCCTATCAAGAATTTCTGTTGTAGATTCTCCAGAAATACAGTTCAATCACAACTCAAATATGCCTCGTTGCATGTGAATAGAGGTGAATAAATATATTTTTTATATATATAATTAGTAGGGATGCTCCGATAACAATACTGGCATTGGCTATCAGGGCCAATACCATTCATTTGTCCTTTATTGTTTCGGCTAAAGTTAACGGATACAATGAACCGACACTTAAAATATGTATATATATATATATATATATATATATATATATATATATATATATATATATAATTCACCATCATTTGTTGTAACCAGCAGGGAAGAAAATAAAGCCTGTCCTCCATTTGTTTGTGCGGTAGAAGTATCGATGTTGATACTCGGTGTTGGCAAGTATTCAAAAGTGGTATTGCTGCATCCCTATAAATTTGCATTTTCAATTAGATTTCCCTTTTTTTAAACGTATTTAGTTTGGTTGATCCTCACCACTGAACTGGGAGGGAAAACCATTGTACAATCCAAAGATCTGTTTGAGGCTTTCAGAAAGAAGACTGCACCAGCATATGCATCTGTTAAGTGGTTTGAAAAGGTCCCAAAATAATTTAAAAATCAGCCAATCCACTGTATATTAGACTTTGAGAAGTGGATGAAATTCAGAACCAATCCAAACATGCTGGCTGTCTAGGAGAATTCAGCCTGAAAGCAGGCAGCAAAATGCTTAAAGTCTACTAATACCAGACTCCTACCAGGCTCTTGCTGAAGTTGATTTGAAAGTTTGTGCCTGTGCAACGAGAAAGAGACCTGCACTAGTTTAACTGCAGCAGGAGGTTAGCAACGATGGCTTTACACGAGAAGAAAAAAAAGAGGAAGGACATGGAGGGAGCACTGGACAGATGAGTGAAATACCATAAAACCAACTATGAAGATTTGTCATGGTCTGAGTAAACTTTGCTACAGCTGGATCTAGTCAGCTCACCATTAATTCTATCGTGCATCTGAGGAAGTGTCACAAAAATACAAGACCATCTCTAAAAAAATTCAAGCAGAAGCAGAATTGGACCCAAAAACATTAAAATTATCCCAAACTGACCTATAAACTACTGGCTGAGAATAAGGAAATTGCAAATACTAGGCCTAGTAATTTGATCTTAATCTAATTAAAATGCAGTGGGGTTAAAACACTGAGTACCGCATGATCAGTTTCACTCACTGATAGATGGTTACAAAAACTCTTTCATTAAAGTTAATTCAGGTTCTATGACCGTACATTATATTAGTATATACTAGGGGTGGAGCCAAACCCGAATACGTTATTTAGAAAGCCAGAAATAACATGTTTTTTTTAGAATACTTATTTCAAACAAATACTTTAAGAAATATTTGTATTCAGGAGCAAGAAAAAACCTAATAGTTTGATGTTTTTATCATCTAATACCGTAAATTAGAAGTGTAACGCAAAAAAAATGTTTATGCCTATTTTGAATTGTACTCAAACACAAATACAAATATCTCAAACCCCCCCCAAAAAAAAAAACAAATATACACACCCGCTGCTTTGCACCCCCCTAGTAGTATATACAGTATATACCTCAGTGTTGCCTAATACTATCTGAACAAGATACAGCCACAGTTTTTGTGTTACTGTGGGAGCTTTGCTTCCAAGCAGCCTTTGATGTTTACTGGCTAGGAACCAGTGTAAGCTGAATCTACAGTAAGTCTTTAGACAGCTCTGTATGACAGTGTCTCATTATACAACCCTGTTGATCACTTCTAATGGGTGGTAATTAGATTTTTCTACCTCGTTGCTGTTTCAATTCTCTCATTGGGCATTCATCTCACTGCCTGTCCCTTGTTAAGTTTGACTTGATTATTATCCTGTTGTAATGCTAAAATGTGATCCTGATAGGCAGCTTTGAACAACTGTCTCTGAGCTCCCGCTGTTAATTTGCACTGTCAGGTTACTTTTAAAACAGGGTAATGTGTTTTATTGTCTAATTATTAGCCAAGTTAGGTTTTTGTGGATATGACTGTTCTGACATTTTATGGGGCATAAAACAAACCTCTGCAATGTTTTAAAGAAATACAAATGAGCTGTTTCTCACTCGTGTCTGTTTGGACGAATTTTTCCAAATGAATCAACTAAATATCTTTGTCACAGGTAATGAAAATGGGCTTCAAAGATTTGGCTCTGGATTGTTGGATAAGTTACGCTGTCAGTAAAACATCGTATGAATCCCATGTCTAGTCTCTCTGCTGCCTCATCTCTAAGGTCTACAGATCTCATTTTTGATCTGCTTTTCACTGTAGTTTAAAGCATAATGCTACATTGGTGACAGTAGCTGTGGGACTTTCCTGACCTACATGTAATATCCGCTGGCACTTACGCATCGACTAAATCTTTGTTCCAAAATGTTCATCTATCATGTCACCTCAGCTGACACGGAATGTGTTCAAGTGAAATAATCTGTGCTGTACTGCTACACTTTCTGCTCGTGCTACAGTATATCCAGAAGTATTCATATGCCTTCAATTCATTTGCATAAAAATAAAATCCTCAATATATTTCCCACCTTGTGTGTTATGTTATGTATATTTTTTAGAACCAATTTTTGCTGCAAAACTACCAGTCTGCTTCCAGTCTTGCTCATTTATTGACTGACATTTTTCTCCATTCTTCTTTGGATTATAGATCAAGCTCAGTCAGATTGGATTGAAAGCATTTCTGGACATGAGTTTTCTGTCTGTCTGTCCATCCATCGGCCAGCCGAGAGACATAGTCCTTCCAGTGTGACCTGGATCTTCCTCTGGGTCTCCTTCTGGTGTCCAGGAGGCATCCTGACCAGATGCCCGAGCCCCCTCAACTGGCTCCTCTCGATTTGGAGGAGCAGCGGCTCTACTCCGAGCCCCCTCCGGATGACCGAGTTTCTCACCCTATCTCTAAGGGAGAGCCCAGATACACTGGGGAGGGAAATCATTTCAGCCACCTGTATCCGTGATCTTGTTCATGGCCATAGATGAGGGTAGGAACACAAACCTACTAGTAAATCGAGAGCTTGGCCTTTCAGCTCAGCTCTCTCTTCACCGCAATAGACCGGTACAGTGCCTGCATAACTGCTGACGCCCTTCCAATCTGCCTATTGATCTCCCGTTCCATTTTTCCCACATTCGTCCACAATTGCCCCTATTTCTCAATTTGATTTAGGTTGCAATTTTGGGTCACTGTAGATAAAGGTCCATAATTGCCTTGCTGGAAAGTGAACCTGCTAACCAGCCTCTGTCTTAACAGGTTTTCTTCCAGAATTGCCCTTTATTTAGTTCCATCCATCTTTCTATCAACTTCCCACTCCCATTCCATGATGAGTAGGAAGGTTTTTAGTAGAGCCATTCTATTAAATGAGATGTTAAAAGGTTGGAACATTGTTTAAGTCTGCTTTAAACCTTTCAACAACTATATCGCCAACGTGTCTGCTGTCTTCCCTGTTCCTTATGAGGCTATGTGGTCAATAATGCTTTCTAACAAATATTACATTCTGTCACGGGACAGTTGGATTTAAACAGAGATTAAAATACACACAGGCAGAGTTTATATTACACTTTGGTTCAGTTCGAGTACATTGTTTTGGACTGTATTTTATTTATGGGGATCAGAGTAAAGGGATTTTAACAAAGATGCATGCCATAGTTATCAGATTTTTATGTGTCTTAACTTTCTATACCGTACATCATACATTTTTCTCACCAATGTATATTCTAAGCATTACTATTCTCTTGCACCTTTACACACACATACACACACACATATATATATATATATATATATATATATATATATATATATATATATATATATATATATATAACCAAAAAAATTCCCCTCTCTCCCACCGTGGGCGGTGTTTTTCCCATTCCAAGCTCGGGTCCCCTACCAGAGACCTGGGAGCTTGAGGGTCCTCTTCAGTATCTTTGCTGTTCCAAATATTGCACATTTCTGGATTGAGATGTCTGAGGTCCTTCAAGGGATCTGCTGGAGACATTCCTCCAGTTTGGGGGTCACTGCCCCAAGCGCTCTGATTACCACGGGTATTACTGTCACCTTCACCTTCCAGGCCTTCTCTGGCTCCTCTCTGAGGTATTTCTCAAGTTTCTTGTGTTCCTTCTTCTTGATGTTACCATCAATAGGTATTGCCACATCCACCACAACGGCTTTCCTCTGCTCTTTATCAACCACCACAATATCCGGTTGGTTCGCCATTACCGTCTTGTCTGTCTGGATCTGGAAGTCCCACAGGATACACACATATATATATATATATATATATATATATATATATATATATATAAACGGATTGACCCTCCATAGTCATGCACAATACTGAAATATGGTAGCTGCTCAGGGACATACAGCATGGAATTCTACGCTTTTTTGCATTTGCGCTCGATTCCAATGTGAGCATTTATTATTTTCACATATAATTATCAAACAGTTCATACATTTCTACTAATTATGCAGTGGCCTATGAAAACCTCTATTTTTACCCCCTCTTTCTTTGACGCTTCTCCGCTTCTCGTCCTTTCTTGAAAACACAGGTCTTGGAGAAGTTGTAGCGCTTCTCTTTATCCCTCTAAAGACTTAGATGTAGCCGGTTCTCCCCATGGCAGCGTCTCTGGTTTGGGGAAATTCTGCTACTTCCTCTTGCATAGCTAACCCTGCTTCTACCGCATAATGGCTAACCTCTGTCTCTCTGTGCTCTACAAGGCCCTCATTTGTATCCTCATCTGCACTGACTCATCAGATGATATCTGAGTCTCTTTACGGATGGGAATAAAATACAACAGATTACCCTACCTTATATATATCCAAAGTAGCAAATAATCAAATAAATAGCCTCAATTATATCAATTAAAATAAACAAAATATAGTGTGCTAGTTAATTTAGTTTGGAGTCTTTACAAACTTTATAGTTGCTGTTAGCCATGGAATACAGCACCATAGCTAACATAAAAATCTATGTTTTTATTTCTCAACTCATATTTAGATAACATTTTGAAAATAATTTAAACTAAAAGAATGGACCTGATTGCTACATTGACAGCTGGAAGTAGTTGACGATATAGGGCTTCTTTTTATTGTGTGTGGGCTACTGTAGCTGCACTACCTACTCTGAACTGCATCACGCTAAAGAGTCAAATACTATTACACACTGTACCTTTAAACTTTCACATAAAATCCCAATGGAATACATGAAGTTTCTGGTTGTTAAAAAGGATAGTGGTATGAATACCTTTGCAAGGCAATACATTTATCATTTAAAATAATTGTGTTTTGATATGGTTTTATTTACTTAATATATTCAGCTGGCCTTATGTAACCCAGTGTTAAAAACAGGATTAACTACAAATTAATACTTGGTTAAAAATTACAGTGGGAATAAATATTGATAAATATCTTAAAAATATAAGTTCATAAGTATGTGTTTAAGTATGCTAAAAAGAGTTTAAAAGTTATAAAATGATTATAAATGTGTATCTCGACAGACACACTGAGCAACCAATAGCAGTTTAGTCTGATGTGGTGTTGGCCAATAAGGTCGAGGTTAACTCCCTGGGCTTTGTGCAGCCTTCGCGCTGCTCAGTCTCTAATCCGAAGCTGACGAGAGAACCCTCTGCTCGTATTTCTGTGGAAGCTAATGTGGCATTCTTTTAAAGATTTATTCGATGATTGATACTGTACTGAGTGCCGAGTGCCACGGAAGCCCTGAGAGAAACCCTGTAGCCGTTAGCACATGTTGCCCAGCAGTGGTCAGGTTTTTCTGTTGGATCGGAGTCGTGAACTGGAGCTTTGTGAACTGCTGACCTGCAGGAGAGCAAATCCTTTTCCAGTACTGGATGGCGAGCCCCAGCCCAAAGAGTCGACCGAACTGGTAGCTTGTAGCCCGACTAGTTACAAAAACATTGAACACTAAATGAACAAGAACACTGATTAGACTATAACAGAAAGAAAGGACTAATTGGACTCTACCCGTGTATATTCTATTTGTATATTTTATTTGTATTTTTTATTCTTTGGTAAAGAGAGCTCTCATATTTTGTTACTGTGGTAAATTGAAATTCATTGTTAACTAATTCTAATTTAATACAATCAATTTCTTCTTTAAATCAAAAGTGTTGTCTGTGTCCTATGTTGATTGCACCCCTAAGCTCCTTCATTCCTAGAACCTGTCTGATCTGGCCTACTCTCCCTTTCATTCTGGTAATAAGGTAAAGGTAACTACTTGCCATAACCAAAACTATATGAACAGGGTAAGGAAGCACCGTCAGGTGTTACACTTACCCTTTACGACATAAAATAACGGAAACTGAAGTTAAATGCAGTCTACTTTACTGGATCTGCATAACGCATTATCACAAATGTCCCCCAATGGACCTTACAGTTTGTACCCTCCCAACTTCTTTATGATCGGACCCTTGTTTTATTTTTATTAGCTTTAGATGAAAGCGAACAAGATGGAGCCATTTTTCTACATTATAACAGGGTTGTTTTGGTATTTCCTTTGTGAAATAATAATAGGATGTTATGTGTATTTTTCGTTAAACTGGTAACTTGAATGGATCACATGATTGATAAATCAAAGCAACAGTGATCTAAGAATTTACGTTTAAGAATTTCAAATTGAAAAATTGTAACATGAAGTCCACACAAGAAGAAATCGTAACACAGACATCAAATAGCACATCTGAGATAGCTTCAAAGATTTATAGCAGTACTTTTGAGATAATAAAAAGGAAAGTTTGAGGATAACAAGCTGCAGATGAACAATAAACTCAAGGCTTCTGTTTTATTGTTATCCCAGTCTTTGGCAGATGAAATTCATCTCAGGGATATTGATTGTTTCAGTCCAGACAGTCGTAATGAATCGAACAGCAGATTCATGAATAAAATATTACTCACTGTTAATAGTGTGCTTAAAAAGTGCTGATAGACTCTGAGAAAAAGAGTCAAATTCAATCTAACCAGTGTGTGTGTTGTTTTTTCTCCCTAGCAGCTCAAAGTCCCTTTGTAATCTTTAACAGGAATTACCACAGTATATCTGATCTATAATAGAGGACTGAAAAGCCCTCCAGCTTGTTTTCTTTGTGACAAAGTGATACTGAAAGTGAGCAGTTTCTTGGTTTCAGTTGCGCATAAGTCCAGTTTCCTCCTGAATAATGGATAACAGCATCGGCTTTGGGTTTGTCGATGGGAGCTCATTTTCTTCTCTGTTTTACAAATAGCATTAAAGTCATTGCAGCTGCAGTATTGAAGATTATGTTTCCTAAATATCATTTGCAACTCCTCTATGGACAGTAAATACTTCCTGCCATGTGTGTTGGAGGACGACGTCCAGTGGTGCATTCATCAGCTGCAGGTTGCAACTTTGATATTTGTCAGTATTTTGGAATGATCACCTTCTCTGATATCTATAATATAAAGTATGTGATGTTTGGCTGTGGACCATTTTATTTGATTATACAGTACCTGCTCATTCAGAGACATTAGTGTAAAGACTTTATAAGTGTTGTAGGCTCTTAGAACGTAGAGCCTTTTTAGACTGAGCATCACTGGGAATACAAAGTTTGATAGTCATACAAGGAAGGGAGAAAAATATGCCGTGTCCCTGGAGCAGAGAATCACTAAAACAAGAAATTGAAAAAAGTTTATTTGTGTGGTTTGCAGTGCTGGCTGATATTGCTCATCCCGATATATCACCCATAATCCGATGCATTTCAGATAGATGATCAGCAAACACAAACTTGACATGATTCAATTCACCACTTGACCAGGATTTGCTCTAATTCCATGCTTTGATTCACCAGAATGCTGCAGGATTTCCTGAGATAATAAAAGATTTGGACAACACAAATGAGAAATGTTTGGCAACTAAATAGGATTTGTTTTAACAAGAATTATTTCACTTTTACAAAACCCAACTCTTACGGTAAGAATTAAAATGGTGGACCTCATTGCAACAATCTGAATAATCTGCTTTGCAACATATCTGCCTTCCAGCATCTCTAGTAGTAGAAGAAGAAGAAAAACTATTTTCTGAAGTACAGGAACATTTAAAAAAAGGAAAACTTTTAAAGACCGGTGAATATAAAGACTCATAAATGTAGACTTTGTGAATCATTGAAAATGTCTCTTTAGCAATATTACTGGACTGCAGTCAGTAGGATGGGATGTTTGGGGGCTGAGGGTCTACAGCACTCATTGGACAAGAGAAGGGGTACATCAAAGAAATCATGGATTTGGACAGTAGAAAGAAGTAAAAGTACCTGTTAAACACCCACACATAGGTACAACATGCAAACTCCATGCAGTAGGACCTTGGTCTGGGATTTATACAATGGACTTTCTAACCTCAAGAATGCAGTGGCTTTTTATTTCTCTAACAGATTCTTCTACAAACAAATAGTAATTTGTCATTTTTCCTTTTTATATTTATTTTTTTCTAAAGTTGCTAAGTGTCTATGATGTTTTAAGCTCTAACTTTGAATTTTCTTACCCTGAATATATATTATATGACAAGACACAGAGGCCCATTTCAATTCACTACACTACAAAACTGGAAAGAGAAGACAGCATCCTTTCAATGAGAGGCAGATTGATCTTCATAAATGGCAACAATTATACACTATGAGACTAAACCTGTCCTTCCTTGTAGGCAGGGGAATCATTTAAAGGCGAAAAACAAGTTGAAGGAAGGTTTATTTTGCGAACACAAGCTTTGCCATCCATCATTTATAACGGGCGTGAAGCAGGGTACACCCTGGAAAGCTTATGGTTAGATAGATAGATAGATAGATAGATAGATAGATAGATAGATAGATAGATGGATAGATGGATAGATAGATAGATAGATAGATAGATAGATAGATAGATAGATAGATAGATAGATAGATAGATAGATAGATAGACTTTAATTATACTGAAGGAAATTATTAGGTCTACTGTTCACACACAGAAACAATGTACAAAAAAGATAGGAAGCAGAATAAATATTGATAAAGTAATAATAAAAACATCATTAAAAAAGTAAAAGAAGACAGCAGTATGGCTCGTAATCTAAATTCAAAGTGACCTATGATCCTTTCATTTATTAGCTTAAATATTTATATGCAAAATTTGTCATATTCAGCACCTCGATTATTAAATAAGGTTACAAAAGATTTCTCTCAGGTCACCGTTGATCCTTGATTTCAATTATAAAGAAATTTTCCCAAGGTATTCAGGTGATATTCAGAGGAAAAGATGAATGGCAAGTCTGAAAATATGACATCCATCAAAACTGCTGCTTTTGTGGAGATGGAAAAAAAAATGAAAAAGATATTTTGTATTTCAGCATCAGAAACGACGCAAATGGTAAAAATAAACAATTAAGCATTTGGGTTTCACAGAACAAAACATGTATATATATTCACTCATTCAATAACGTTTTGTAGTAAAGCAGTTACTTTATGCAAACAGTCCCATTCAGAAGTTTACATACAATGATGCGTGCCTGCTCTAAAACTTTTGACTGGAAGAATTACTGTTGCAGTGAGGGCCTATTAATGAACAGTATTGTGTTGTCAGCAGTGGCGGAGCCAGAAAAGTTTCACTGGGGTGGCCAGGGTGAGACTATTACTCACATAGGGGTGTCCATAAGTAGATACATGCATACACACAGTATATGCCCATCACATTGTTCTTGGTGTAGGGAAACAACAAAACGAGGGTTTGCCTGTAGCCTACACTGTGTCCGTTACTATCAATGGCAATAACCTTCTTATTGTTGATATACCCTTTTTACATGGTAGATGGACAAAATGTCTAGATGACTGTTCTTTACTATGATGGCTACTGTACTTTATATTTTTATTGTTTTAGTCTGACATAACTATAAGTGGAAGTAATTAAAAATACTCAGATACTGTAATTAAGTAGTTTTTCGGGGTACTTGTAATTTTGAGTAGATTTTCAAGTCCGTACGTTTACTTGTACTTAAGTATTCATTAATCCATGTAATCTCAAAAATTACTTTTAAAATCATAGCTGAGTACTGAGTACAATTTTAAGTGATATCCAAACCTTTTATCTGCATTTTTGTAGCCAGGGAAAAACACTTGTTTTGTATCTTATCGATTATTAATGATTAATAGATTGTTGGTGTTTTAACTTTTGGTAAAGGAAAAGACACAATTTCCAGCCCTAGTCTGGAGAAGTGACGGTTACATCAGTTGTTAAAAGGAACTAATACTCTGAGGAGATTTTTTATGAATACTTTGTACTTTTACTTGAGTATTTATCCTACACCAGTATTTTTACTTATAACTGAGTAATATTTTAGCAATGTAAGAGTACTTGTACAAGAGTACAGATTTTCAGGACTCTTTCTACCACTAGACATAATTGTAGGCAGTTTGTCACCCTTCCTATGAATTACATGACAGCAAATACCAACAAATGTAAATATAAATAAAACCAAGTGCCTCAGCTTTGAGGAGTGTGGAGTTGTATGACTACAGTGTCCCTATATTGACCAATACAGCATGATCCAACTCTGCCAACCACCCTTCACAGAATACTTTCACATTATCTGATCCAGAACGTCGATAAACTCAATTGAAACAGCGCAAAATGACCGCCTGTGGACATTATAGGCCGAAATGATCATATTTCCGTTTTTATTCACACAGTAAATAATATTAATAATCAAACTAGCTTTAATGATAAATCATGTAGTTTTAGGAAAAGTCAGAGACCAGCAAGGCTTTTTGAGTTAACTTGACAAAGTTATTGAATATACAAATTTCAAAACGGCAACTTGGCCATTCTAGTGTTAAGACAAGGGCACGCACACACACAATGTATGCTTGCCTGACTGAGATAAAAGCATTTCCGCTATTTTGCAATTACCAAGAGCAACAGTGTATGTTTAACTCTTAAGTTAATGTGAAAACATGAACAGACTGGACAAAAGTAAAAAATAAAAAAAAACATTGGTAAACTTACTTACAACCTTACAGCTTGTGATCTCCAACTCCCGGGGAAGATGTGTCCTGCAGTGAAATATGTCCATGCAGAAACTGCATAGGCGGAACTGATGTTCTTCGCGATACAGCTACATTTTGTCAAATCATTCCTCAGAGCCATCGGGGTGGCCAACCCTGGCCACCCTGCAGCTCCGCCACAGGTTATCAGGTGTGAAGAAAGAAAACATCTGAAAAGTCAGGATAAAAGGTCCTAAGGACCAGGACTGGGGACCTCTGTCGCGTTAATACAGTCTCCATCATACTTTGTTAACGCCCTTTTTGAATTTCAGACCCTCTGTAATCTAAACTTGCACTAATCTTTTAGTTTTTCTCCCTCATTTTATCAAGTCTCTTTGTTATGTTCTGTGATTACTACTTTACCACTGCTTGGGGGAAGCAGAAATGACCACAAAAACAGAATTCAACCCATGCACAAAGTTAGTTACTGGTGAAGAAATTGAGATTCACACAACCCCTAACTTTTTTGACAAATTAAATGAATTCCACTTTTGAAACATGTTTTCCCCTATCACAGCATGAGCTTTATCCTTTTTACCTAAATACTGGGTTACATAAGAGTACTAGAAGGTACAGCATTTCACTCTGCCTTGGAGTGAGAGTTCCCATGACCACCATCATTTGTCATGTGTAAAGGTCTTATGAAAAAGGAGACTACCTGTACAAACGTGTTACTTTAGTTGGCACCCAGCCTGGCTAGTGTTCTTGTTTCATTAATAAAAGAAGAACTGAAGATTGTGAAGGACAGAAGACTTACTGACGTATCACTTGACAGCACATATGTGAGATCGCCCTCTGTTTGAAGAATCTCGAGGTCTGGGCATGTCACAAAAATTGATGTTCTTCATTTTTTACAGATTTTCTGCAAAACAAGCAGCGTTAAATGGAAAAACTGGTGAACAAGAAAGCAGAGAATGACACACTTGGACCCAGTCCAGCTGTGACCAGGATATTTAGCCTCCTCATGCCGTTCACCTACTCAGCTACTTGAGCTACAGAGTGATGGCTTTTAGTTATCCACATGCATTTCTGTAAAAAGTTACTATATGATCTGAGCATGTATTTTATTACGGGTTTTTTTTTTTTTTACAAAATTGATCCAAATAAACACTGAAAACTATTTTAATACCGAAATATCAATAGCATCTCCATGTGCTGTAAAATACTTCCATACAATATTTGGTCAGATCGTCTTTTGCAAGAATTACTGCATCATTTCAGTGTTCAGTGTGAGGATTTGTGGCATGGAGGTGATCAGCCTGTCGCATTGCTGAGGAGCAACAGACACCGTGCCCTTCTTCAGGTCATTTGCATTGTTGGGTCTGCTCACCTTCCTCTTTACAATATCTGGGCTTCAGGCAGGTAAACTGGCACAGTAACACCATGGACATTAACCTGAAGAGAGACACGACGGACATGCAACACAGCAGTGATGTTATTTCAGATCTCTGGGGATGAAAACAGAATAAAACCTGTTTTCACTTTGTTCCTTTTGTGTAAAAAATAGCTTATAAATTCTTGTTCTTTGTTGACAGCATGTCGGTTTTTCCAGCCTGCCTGTTTAACACAAGCACTTTAACCTGTTCAAGACCTCTGCGTTCAATACTGCTTTCCCACAGATATTTCCCAGTGTTTTTATTAAAGGTCTAAAGCTTCCGGCAAGAATGAAAATCTGTTTTCTTAATTTTGGTAAAAATATCAAATCTGCATCAATCCTGCCTCTCTGCTTTTTTTTTTTTTTTTTTTTTTTTTTACTCATTTTATATTTAACTAATGTACAGAAATCACCTCCTAGTAAGTCATTTTAAACCCAGGATAGTTATCTACAGCCTAAAAAGTAGGCATAAAATCTTCAAACAATAATTTTTCAAAAGGTAATGAGCTGAATGGTTAGTTTTTATAATTATCAGATAATAGCTCAATGAGTGCAAAGTTTCCCCACACAATTTACCTGTATTGTCTTCTAACAGATCATTAACAAAAGAACAAACGCTGACAATGATACATTTTAGTCATATTAAGGATTTTTTTTTAAATCCTCATTTCCATATTGAGGGCCTTTGGGACTGAATCTGATAGGATAAAATACTCTTCAGTAGTTGAGACAAAAATTTCAAACTGCATCATTTAGTCAAAGTTTCCATACTGGCCTTGGGGAAAGAGCTGTGCCTATTTTTATCAAGATCAGCTGTTTATTTTTAGCTACACCTCTCCCAAATGTTCTCAGCGTAGTGTGGGTTTGACCTAGATTTGGCCCGCATACAATTAATATGGATGCTTCAAAATGTTTGTGTCAGGCGAACACACTGCACATAAGCATCACCAGTCAGTTCTAATGGCTCTAATGAAGTTATTAAGCGCATCTCTGGTGAGTGAGGTAATCCAGAGGAAATTGACAAAACTCGCTATGCCTCTCAAATAAAGTTTTGGGATTCTTCTGTCTTTTTTTTTTTTTTGGACAGAGCACAGCCTGTAAGAGGTATGAAGTTACCTAACACACTGACATAACCAAATATTACCCTACTCTAGGATGTTGACGCCATCTCAGGTAGACTTAGGCAGACATTAAAACATCTTTTCCCAGAATTTCTAGAGGAAGAAATTGAAGAACCAGCTGATTCAGCGACTATATTCAATTAGCATACTTGCAGAAAACTTGACAACATCCAGCAGCAGTTTGAAAACAGCATTATTCCCAGCTGTGACACTGATTGGCAAAGTATAAACACTATAGCAGTGTGCTCATAACGCTAATAATATTTTAAGCATGAAGCTGAAACTTATTAAAGCTATGACAGATTTAGTCGAATCAGTTCATACGATGGATTTCAAAGTCCGACCAAGGTTACCTCCACCTTTCCTTTGGCAGGGTTTTTATTCATACACACAAGATAGTAAACAATCTTAACTCCATGACTGAATATTAAAAGTAGGACACCCATTTTTTAAGTAATCTGGCATTGTCCATTCACTATCCTATCATTATCATTTCTATCAATAACTAATTTAAAGTTAGAAAACTTTTTTTACATTGAACATATAGCATTAGAACTGAAGGGAAGCACTTCCTACAGGGTGCAATTAGTGTGGAAAAAAATCTGCTTACTCCTTTCCAAATGAGTTTCCTACTGCTTCACTGCATGTTCACTGCATGTGGTGCTGTACTTTTCACTTTTTTCTGCACAGTCTAACCACTAACAAATACAGCTATACACTATGGTGGGGTGATGGCGCTGAAGCTGGTATCTGAGATGTAGGTTTAGTTGGCACAAAATTAAAAGGTCTTGCTGACTGTTAAAGAATCTTACCTGAATTTAATACTCTTCATTTCTGAATTCTTTTGGATTTTTCAAACCTAAGATGAACTGTTTCATACACTTAACAGATATTCTTTTTTAATTTAATTTAAACTTTTTTTTTATTCAAAACCTCTATTTAAAAAAAGGGGGGGGAAAAAAAGCTTTTTCGGGGGGGGGGGGTGCTCTAAAGTCCACCTTAGACTAAGACAAACATAAAAAAGTGAAATCAAATATACGTATTTTTTTTTTCTTATTTCTTTAAGTTTAACTTTAGGAACCTTGGTTATTGCTTCAGATTGGTGGATAATCCAAATCCAGTATTCATACTAGACCCTCAACCAGCATGAGACCCAGCTCTTTTCAGTCTGAGAGCTAACATCTCAACTGGACAATGGTACGACGCTTCTTCTAGGTAAGGGATCCGTTTAAGACACAGCATAGAGGTTTAAATAGTTAGTGATTTGTTCATAATGGAGCTGGAAATAAAAAAATGGACTGGATTCCTGACTGAAATCACATGGACAGTGTTTTTGTCTTTTTTTTTTTTGGTGAAGAAATAGCTGGTTTAACAAGCCAGTAATGATATATGGATCATGACAGAAAGTTGCTCAAATGAGCTTCCTCCATGGATTCACTGGGCTCAGCCGAAGAGGTGAGATCATCTATCAAAAAATACAAAAATGTAGCTTGCTAAGGCTTCTGATCAACATGCATCCTGGACACCTCCCTTTGGAGGCACACCCCACTGAGAGACGAGACCCTGGAGCATTTTCAGAGCTAAATTAGAGAGATTTGAAAACATGAAGCTATCACTTAATTAGTGGCTCAACGTTTAATAAAGGAAATGGTGCCTTTTAAAAGAGATGAAAAAGGTCCTAAATGTAAACCACATAACTACTGTTGTGTTTATATTGACAGCAGATGTTAGGCCCCGAGGATCTTCACTTTAATTACACTCCTTTTTCAATGTCGTCAGTAAATTTTTTCTTTCTTTTCTGTTGATATGTTTTTCCTTTAAACCTTTTGCTGTAAAGTTATATTCTGTAACTCTCTACAGAACATCAATATTTTGACCTAACAGGTCAAAATAAACAGCAAATGTTTAGGATGAATCAAGCATCACCTTCTTACAAGCTAAAAGTTTGTATAAAAAAATCTATTCCTGCATATTATTTTAATCACCATCACTGTCTATTCTGTTGTTCATTTAAAAAGTTCAGTGTTTGATGTGCAGTCGACATTAGTCATGTATCTCTACCGGAGTCATCCATCAGTCACATAGAGCCGCAACATGGCAAACACTCACTCTGCACAAACTTCAAACACCACTCCTGCTGTGCTGCAACCCTCCACCAACCAGCCCACTCTTTCATCAGAACTGCGTATATATTAATATTAATTAATTCAGAGTTGGATGAGCATGCCAATACACTGCCAGTTGTCTTTATAATTGCTGCTTTTAGCATTCCGGAATCAGAGCCACACACTTTATCATGATGAGAGTGCTCTCTAACTGGAAGCTTGGCGTTGATCCATTTAGTACTTTTTGTTTAAACTCGAACGGGGTAATACTGGTAATACTGAATATATCATTCACAGGTTTGGCTGTTTGACTTTTAATTATTTACATTGGCAAAAAAAACAGAAAAGCATCTTACGCATGGAAGCAGCAAGGATCCAAGAATATATGAGTCAGTCAAACAATGAAGCCAATTCTGCTTCTCAACGGCACGGTGTTGTTTTCAGTGTTGAACAATGCAAGTGTAACCATGTATATTAATGCACAAAATAAACCTCACCTCCTTTGCGGCACTGAGAACAATAAAGACAAGAGGAATCATAACACCTAATCATCCAGCAGGTGCTCCAGCAGTGACAAACCAAAACCTGTTCATGTATCTGGACCTCCTGCAGATGTTTAACATTGACTCTTGATTAAACCGTTCGTGTGTAAGACCTTATAGAAGCCTGTAATGGCCTGTAGCACCTTCTATGTCTCAGAGGCAGGTGTCTTGCCATATGCTGCATCAATTACACTAAAATCTTAAATGACTTGTAACGCCGCTCATTAAAGGGCTGGGTAGCAGAATGCTCTCTGTCCCTTATCTGTTTCTAGCACTATTTATACGTACATTTAGAGCCTGACCAGCAAACTCTGGACTCATTTATTAAAATATATTGTTTAGAGAAGCCGAAGAGGGAACACTACTGTGCAAAAGTATTGAATCATTCCTCATGTCTTTATTTTTAACTTTACTCACTTTAACCGTATTCAGTGGTCTTCATCAGTAGTTCTCCAGACTTTCTTAGGGTAATTTTATTTTGGTTGTCCGATGGAAAATTGAGGAAAGTTGAGGGGAGGAAAGCAAAAAAAAAAATAGTACAGGCCTAAAACTTTTGTACAGCCAATAATCGTACAATCAAATCCTATATAAAGGAAAAGAAAAGCTGCATCAAGGATCCAAGACAGGAGCTGAGAAATACATCCTCCTCTAGTTATTGTCTACAGTATCTACTGCAAGTTTTCAGGTAGCAGCTGCATGAAAATCCTCTTGTTCACGATAAAGTATTACTTTATTTCTAAGCTGTTATGTGGAATTTCAACACCATTTTCATCCTTTGAGACTTTTATTCACTGTATGATTCATAGGTCAGAGTCATGTTTTTACTTTATTATACTCATTGCAACAAAACCCACAAATCTTTAGAGTACTTATTAAAAAAGAAATCCAAAGACTTTCACATATTTCCTATCTAAAAGAGCATCAGATCAAGGACACAATAATTAATATTTTTCTACCCATTGTACATCAACTATATTCATGTGATTCCAATTTTTTAAGTAAACTGACAAAAATATGATTAAGTCAGTTATCCCAAATTTCCCTCAGACATCTGAAACTTGGTTAGATTTTTTTTTTCTTTCAGGTTATTTCACTGCCTGGCACTTAGAATAGAAGCAAGAGAAATATGTGCATCTGAAGAGGTTTTACTGCTCTGTGACTTTTAGCAACACTGCAACAGCCAAGTGGGCCCAAGAGAAACACAAGAGTCCTGAACACATCACACCATCTCGCACCTAGCAATCATAACATACTTATTTTAAAAGTCCTCAGTCCCTTCCACTGTAGAACAAGAAGGTGACAGACAGGAAGTGTGTTTAAGCACTCACTCAGCTGATATATAAAAAAGTAACTTGTGTTGTCCACAGTGGATTTTTCTGTCTGCTTTAAAAGCTGGACTCGCATGTATGAAGCATTGATGCTTAAAGATGTGCAAAGAGAGAAATGTACGAAGAATTTCTTTCAACCAAAATTTAAGATCATAGGAAAGAAAATCGTACTTTATTAGGGAAAACTCTTTCATTCTTTCCATGTTTTTCTTTTTCTTAAAGCTTCCTAAAAGTTGCAGATGAGTTTGAAATTAGGATCCACTGGTACTGCAAACTACAAGACAACATGGCAGCTATATTACTGCTTTGACTCTGACCATTCAGTTTTAATTTGTCTCATGTGAGTCCTTCAGCTTTATGGAGGTGGAACATTAGACCACTGGAGAACCCTTCACGAAGTGGGCTTTTATGTGTTTCCCCGAGATTTTCCATTAATCTGAAAAAGCCCCTGAATTAGCATTTAGATCATGTGGCATTAAAACCCTCCATTAAATCCAAGTAAGAAAATAATGAAGATGTTTATAGTGCAAAGAGGGTACATGTGAACGTGTTTTTATGTCATCCTTATCTGGTGGGGGGGGCGTACACAAAAACATGAACTGCATTAGTCCATTCTGATAGTTGGAGCTTGTGTGATTTCACTGTGAAAACCCCTGCTGTTTTATGAACTGTAATCCAGTCCACAAACATCTGATCACTTTCCTTCTGAAAGGTGGATAAAGCTCCATTGACAAAATGCAACAGAGGGGAACTGGTAGGGGGTGAATAATAATGTTTGGCTTATTAATGTTTGGCTTAATCAGAGCAGCAAAAGTAGAATAACCCCAAACTAACTGTAGTGTCTACTATGCAAACAGATTAAACTCTGAATTTTATCTTTATTAAGAGAGCAAAGTGCAAGAATGATGTGAAAGCAGTTTCAAAGGTTACTGGATAGGTAGACGCCCTTCCCTGCACACTTGCCCTACTACTTAACATTTGATTTGCTGTTGAAATGGTGTAAAAAGGTCTCACCAAGAGCTTTACATATGAAGTTATAATATGCAGAAAGCCAAGGTGGTGTGCTGTTCCTATGAGCAGAAAAATTATATGCCAACACAAAATTAAGAACTCATGAAACCGTGCGCCTATATTATAGGTACATATATGTATGTATAATTATTGAATAGTCCTTTGCCTCATAAAATATTTGGAATTAAGTCTACAATACACAAAAAGGCTGGTAATTCTATGTCTTGCCATAGTTGAGTTCCATAACATGCCATTTACATGTGATGCGAATTTCACGTTTGCACATACGGAAGTTATTGCAAGTTCTGTAATGGACTACAGACAAATATACAGTTATCTCCTTTAATGGTAAAAGATATGAGCTAGGCATCATCTATGACAGTTTCCAAAGTGACATAAATGATCAAATCTTGCCCTTAGCAAAGTAGGAGACATATTTGCACATATAGGGCTTATATGTGGATATACAGAAGCAATACTGGAGACATAAATGACCTGTATATGCACATATATCAATTTGGAATATATGTGGCAAAAATAATCATATATGCACACATATTATATATATGCTCTAAATAGGCAGCATATATATGCATATATATAATCATATATATGCATATATCTTGTATATAGGCAGTATATGTGCATATAAACTACATATAGCTTTCATATATGCACATATCCTCATATACTGTAGGTTCTTTCCATGTGGGATTTCCTGAGTTGATTCCTGCCATTGTAAAACCCTTTCAATCTCTAGAGATAGATCCTGTTGATAAACACATTTTTTTAAATAAAACTGTAGTTTTCATTACATAGATATTTCCAAAGAAGCCAATGTGTAACTGGCTAGAAAAATGAGAAAATGTCAATAAAACGGTGTTAGTTCGACAGGCATGAAATTAGTTATTATTGCAACACTTTGTTCTGGCATCAGATACAGTTGTGTTCAAAAATATTAGAGGTCTAACACAATTAAAAGGCTCAAACACTATGGTTGGGAGAAATCCCATTTCTCCATGGCAACTAATTTACTAGATGTAGAAGAATCATAACATGGAAGTTGCTGATTCTGTGTGATTGAATTATTACTTGATAGCGTATGTGTTAAACAGAATAACAATGTGGAGTTCAACCAGTGAGGTCATTCTTTCTCTAGTATCACAGGTTTCAGACAGGCAGTCTTTATGTAGGGATACAAGTAGTAAATGCTCTACATTCTGGTTAAAGTGCATTTCTCTCTGACAGACACTAAAATTTGTTATTCTAAAAATAAGTGCAGAATATTTTAGCTGGTCAGCTGAAACTTTTTAAAAACCTTTAAATTAGAAACAAAGCCAAGCTAAGAAAAAAACCCCAGAAAATTTAAACAGATAAAAGATAAGCTAAAATGATGCGAGCTGTGATCAGATTCAAGGTGATAGTGTTCTTCAGCAGGAGTCTCCAAAGTGTAGCCCGGGGGTTACTTGCAGCCCTTGGAATAATTTTGTGTGTCCAGCAACTGCATTTTGATGTTTGCTACAATACAAAGCTTTTGTTTGTTTTTTTACTGGCTGTGTTGTTGTTTTTTATTTTGAATAGCAGAGTAAGTAGGGACATAATAAAATATCCAGAGACATTTTAGTCGAAACAGACTTGGGCTACTCTAGGACCCAATCATTATACTTAATGAATAAAAAGAAGAGTTTTTTTTTTAGTTTTTTTTTTTTTAAAGAAATGTCTTGTTTTAGTTGCTGGGAATAGACAAAAAACATTTTGTTAAACTATTGAAATTGAAAACATTTGGCCCAAACTGTACAAATTTCATTTGATGAGGCAAACATCTGAGAAAATTTTTGAAAATACAATAATGTGTTCTTTTTTTACAACATTAATATATTGCATGAGTAATTTATTGCTGGGCAAGTAGAAAGAAAATAAGTCACAATAAAATTGCTTTGTAGTTTTTAAATAAAAAAGGGGGATCTGAGGACTTTTAACATTGCATTTTTGGCCTGTGGTGCAAACAGTTTGCAAACCAGTGATCTGCAGTTATCTGGAAGAACTGCCTATTTTAAGCCAAGCTACAGAGAAGAATCCTGCTAAGTCTAATTGGTAATAAACAGTCATGGGCCAAAGGAGTCAGAATTTGCTAACATTGACTGACTTAAAGATAAATGATGTAACATGAACGGATGTCATGCCTAGAAGAGGTTTTCCCGCGCTGTTGATTGCTAGTCAGTGATCAAGAATCTGTTTGAAGGCATCAGAATTCTTAAGGTGATCATGTTGCCTTATTCCTTCAACAAGAACATGACTTTAAACACACAAGTAAGCAAGCAGCATTTTGGTTCCAGGCTGGCAAAGGTAGTGTTCTGGATTAGCCATTTCTCTCTAAGGACCTCTTTGGGTGACATTAAACCTGAATTGTCTTAGACAAAATGAAAACATGCAGAGAAAATGTGGTCCAATCATCATGGGGTGGATTATCTGTATGCATGTGCGAGAAGCTTTTTAACTCAATTCAAAGCAGATGTTATATAATTATAAGTTCACTGATTCATAGGAAAGCTACATCCTTGAGCATTTTCAGTTTATGTAGTAAATGTTTGAGTTTGGACACAAAATGCAGAAAACACTTTTTTATTAGCTTAATACTTATTTTACCTCACTTTCTGGAGACTGACTAATTTAATCATTTTTACTTGTGATTTGGAACAGAATAGTGCTCCAAGTGGTTACTTGTGGATGCAAATAAACTATCATAAAGACTCTGAGTCTGTCTTGCCTAGTATTTAAACACACTGCAATTATATTGAACAAAGTTGCAGTCCCTCCAAGTTATTTAAGCTGTCAGTGTAAGTCAAGCAAGTTCAGAAAAGCAGACAATAGCAGATGGATGTCATTACTCAGTGAGTCTATGGAAACGTGGATGGATCTTCAGAGCATTAGAGTCTGACTTTTGCAAGTTAGGGAAACTTAAGCTCAACATGTGTATATCCCTGGGATATTTAAAGGACTTTCACAAGAAATTGTTAAGATTGTCACCGTTTTATCACTTGAACAACTCCAGTATTTCAATAAGAAGTGACATGGAGCATGCTAACTTCATGAAGGGTAAGATGGTAAGATAAGCAGCACATAGCCTGTAGCCAGGAAGCATTCTGGGGTGAACTGTTTTGTGGACGTTAGCTTCTGCATATAGTGTGCCTGGTCTATCTATGGTCTATGTCTATCTCTTGACATTGTAAGTCTTAAACTTTATCTTATGAATGTTCAGTTCGAGTTGTTTCAAGAACTACAGTCAGCTAAAATAAGAGCTCTGACTGGATTAAAGATACACTCTGAGATGATATCTGTCTATGACAGGTATGGGTTGATTATTGATATTAAGTTGACAGAGCATCACTTTCAAAAAGCCAAACATAAAAGGCTACCTTCTCTGAAATTTAACTAATTTAAAACCTAAAAGCAACAATTATGTCATATCACCCCACTACTATGAATACTTTCCTGGTCTTCATTAAAAGAGCAGAATTAAGATTGATCCCCAGAGTCAAAACATCTCTGACATAAAGCAGAAACGGCCAGCCAATTGAGCCGACAGACACATCAACAGTGGATTGTTATTGACAGCTGAAGGTCATGCAGGACCGCCTCAGCAAAGACATTAGAAGGGGTCTAATTTTCTCTCTAATCAGACCTTATAGACAGCCAATAAATACAGAAAGGGGTAAAAGCCTCTGATTGAGGGTTGGCTTTAATAAAAAAAGAGTTTAGGGTTCTGTCTCTCAACCAAAAGAAATTGCCTGAACATTGACCCTTAGCTCGATAAGGTGGACACACAGGTGAAAACCCGATTAATCTCTCAGAGACTGGCTGCTAACTCATGAATATTTACAGTATTTCCAAGCAGTGAACTTAGGTCAACAGGAGTGCCCTCTGTTGTTGACTTTAAACTGCAGGTTAATAACAGCAATTTCTTTCATATGCAATTTGATTAATGGGAAACATCTATTTGTTACTGGCCATACGGAATATGAATACTATGAAGATTAAGGGGGACTCTGCAGGTCTCTGATAGAGAATACTATGACTTTAAATGCAGAGAATAGAAAAAAAGTAAAAAAGCACAGCCAGAGACTGTCTGGGTGTACATCCCAATGTCGCTAAGTAGCTCTGATGGGCTGTGGTGAAAAGCCAGGTAGGAACATTTCCAATTTAGAGCCAAAGAAAAGAATGAGGCAGAAAAAATAAAAAATTGCCGAGGTCTTGGCTGCAAACACAAGTGCTCCCTGTTTCTATTGTACTGCTGTTCCTAATTATGCCATGGCACCGCTACTGACAGAGAGAGCACCTAGTCAGGGCTCCATATTTCATTTCCCCTCTCCATCCGTTTTAACAGTCGGTATATTAAACTATAAATCCTGTGGCTGATTTTCAAAAAGACTTGATTAAATCCAGGAAATGGGACATGATTTCCCATTTAAAATTCATAACAGGCTAGCACTTCAGTAATTTAAATCCCCTCCACCGCTCGAGCAGCTTGGATCTGTATCAGATTGAATAATTTCTCCTTAACTACATCAATACATTTCATTTCAATTTGATAGCAAGCAAACTCAGTGGGAGGACGTTTGTGGGTGTGTTTTCGCTAAAAGGTTTGGCATTGGAAACACAAGGCTCCAAAATGCACTGCTGCTTGTAATTCAATTTTGCTTGAACCTCCAGGTCGCTCTAATTGAAAAAAAATGCATCATATTAGACACAATAAAAATTTTGTTCAAAATGGAAATAAAAAGCTGTTTTCAGTACCCGTTTCAGTTAATCTTTTGTTTTTCTTTAACTATATAATCAGTTTCGGTTTATCCACAAATTCCTATGGTATCAAAACCCAATTTAATGGCAAGTCAAACCTGATTTCCTTTTGGTTTATTCAAGTTCATGTTTACAGTAACTGGTCTGCGGTGGACTGGCGATGTGTACCCCACGTCTTGCCTGTTGAACTATGGAGATAGGCAATAGCTCCCCAAGGTTTTCTTGTCAGTCCATAAGGGATATATATACATATATATGATATAAACTTGCCTTGCAAAAGCTGTATTGACTACTTATTACATTGTTTATAGTGTGCTGTTCTGGTGATTTAATCTTGGGCTAATGTTGGGCTGACGAATCACAGACGGGCACTCCCCATAACATTTGACGGTTAATTAAAAATTGAGCTCTACTCTGTCGTTGCATGCCTGTCAGGAGCCCTGGCGTGGAAGAAAATGGGCCTTCTGCTAGCATCATTTAGACAAATAAGCATAAACTAAGGTGAAGGTTAAATATAGATCCATCCCTCTGTCTTTCTCTCTCTGGAGAAAAAAACACTTGAACTCCTGGGTTTGGCGCAAAGATCTGAGCAATAGGGAGCATTCCACCATCTTCCTGTTGTGAAACATAAAGGGGTTGGTCATTTACAACTGGTTGCGAACCACTTCAGTTTCCTGCAGCCTAAAAGAAACAAATCATCTACAAAAGGGAAGATAAGACTGGAATGTTTCCCAAGTCCAACCATTAATAACACAGAGTGCGGAGAAGGTGAACCTCACATGGTTCCAGAGGATTCTCTGGCATACGAGCCGACATAAAGAGACAACACCATGCCTAAAAAGGCAGAACTTTAACATTTTCATTTGCTCATAGACTGAAGAAGCCGACTGTTTTCACCTCTTCCATGACAACATCCTACAGAGGAACCAATTAAAGCATTCTCACATACTGTATCACATCTAGCTCGATAATAGCACAAAAGTGTTATTGATAACTGCTGCAAACATCATTGGAGTTTCTCTGCCACATTTGCAGAGATCTACCGGGAGCGCTATATGCACAGAGCAGACATCTTAAACATCAGCACACTCCCCACCCTCTGCAACAAAGTCAAGGACAGCACAGCTATTACAGTCCCCCCCCAACAGCAACAACAACAATCAGACACTTGCAACAAAGAGTTTAAATTATACTTTTTTTTTTGGAACCACTTCCAGGTTCAAAGACAAACATTTCTGACTTCTAACTTCTATGAACTGATATGTTTTATATCATTGGATAGCTAAGAGTCTGGTGATTTATATAAAATATGCCAATCACAGATAAAATTACAACTGTAGACTCAGTGAGTGCTTTTTCTAAAAACCCAGCCGTCCACCCCCTCTGGAAAGAAATAAAATGTCCAATTCACCATTCGTAGTTTCCTAAGCAATAAAACCGAGCTGTCACCAACAAAAACTGTCTTTTTACATCTACAAAGGTCTGATTAAAGTCACCCATATAAAATATTCAGTCCATGACAAATCTGAAGTCCAGAAAAAGGAAAAATCCAGAGTTATAAAACTTTATTTTCTGTACTATAATCCTCTGCTTCCGCATCCCATCATCATCGGGTCCACTAATATACTAACAAAAGCTTATTAAGATCACAGCACATACCTAGAACAGTTAGCTTTTATTTAAACCTTATTTGATCCAATTGGAGATGGTTTATTCCATCTACTGTAGGATATACTGAACCAACAGCTGATATTTGAAAAGTATGTTCCTCATTTTTGTGTCTAATTTGAACCAATCATGGCACATAATTCTAATAATTGATGCATCAAAATGCCAATAAAATTATGTAAATGCAGATATCTCACATGACAGAGTGGGCTTGTCACTGCTATTGTAAATGCCAAGCATGAATGCAGGGGTATAACCATCTTCTCATAAGTTAGCGGGACAAACTTCTATCGTCTAATTGTCAAATGTCTATTGAGTGATTTGCCATTCTTACTCTTTTAGAAATAATGTAGGACGGAAAATGTAGAAACATTTTAGCTTCTTATTGGTTTATCCCCATCTTGAACTAGTGAAGCACCACCCACAAAATGCTGCACCCAACAAGTACACCCAGCAGTTATGTAACTTTCGAACCACAAATCAGGTTTCAAGTTAACTAAAAGCAACAATATGTTTAAGGGTAAATGTAGAGCAGAGGAAGTATTACTGCAATGTGGTGGTTAGAATGTTTGCTTCGCATAAAGGAAGTCTCAAATTTAAAGCTAGGTATTAGTGAATTTGATTTTGTTTTTTTACAATACTTCCCTTACAATAAGCATTCACATTTGAGCAAACAAATTGCATCCATCTCATTCTGCTGCAAAGCTGCCATCAAACACAGTTATATTTATAGTTTAGATTGTTTATGGGCTCTAAGAACTGCCATCACAGTAAAAGCTGCAGAAACATTATTATGCCTCAGGATGAGTTATGTGGATACTTCCCAGCAAGGAAAAGTGGAAGGATGAAAGAATCTGCCATTCCTGTAAATGTTTTTTTCTTCACATGTGTGTATTGGTTTCTGATAATGGAATGGACATATCTGTGCAACTGATATTTACAAAAATCTGGCCATATTTGCGGCATGCTTCAGTGGCAGAGGAGTATGAAACACTTGCAAGCTGATATCTACAATAATCCTTAGTTCAGCGTAACCACTTCTGCACACAAACTGGACAAATTGCAAGATTGTGAGTTTGTCCTCAGCTTCTTCAGTCCCCATGAGACGGCCCCTTGAGTAAACACTCCCACATTTCTCCCTGTGGGTTTCCTGTGTGGACAGTGCTGTGCAAAACTATTAGCTATATTACATATTTCTTCTGTTTTTGCTTTTTTCACCCTCACACTTGGATGTAAAATAGAATGGTTGTAAATGATGATTTAAAAGCCACATTCCTTGTTCTGAAAGATTAATTACCCTAGACAAACAGGAAAATTAGCTACAAAGTAGGGACCCTCCGTTACTGATACTGGTTTTGGGGCTGATACTGTTCTAATGTACTCGTATCGGTATCAGTTAAAGAAGAACTGGGATGAAATTAGAACATTTGGGCCCTTTTTAGCCACACCCTAAGTACCTTGATACTACATGAAAGGATTGCTTGCTGTAATTCAGCCTTATTGTAGAATTACAGGTGTGACGAGTTAGCCCTTCTGTGAGCATTAGCACAGAACGACCGGGTTTCGGAGGGCGGGGCCTAGGCACGCGCCTCTGTGGTCAATGAGTCTCTGACGATATTTCTAATGTTCAACTATAATATATATAATCTTTTTCCCCCCCAAATAAAAGCATACTAGAACCAATGCTACATAAAAATACTGGGGTATTAGCTGTGAAGCTAATTCTGAATGTTAGCTATGAAGCTAATTGAAAAGCAAACAACTCAAACAATGCCACAATGTCTACTAACACCTGAAGGACATTATTGAGGAAATATGCTTACTCGTACAGGGATATTTGCTAGTTCACGGATAGTTGGTATTAATCCTGGTAGAAGTTTAAGACGATCTGTGAATCCACTGCTGTATTGTCTCATGTTGGAAAAACAGTCGTCCTAGAAATGTTTGCCACAAACTACCACACGCTTCGGCAGTCAGTCGGGCATATTCCCTGCATAAATAAATTCTATCTACAAGCTTTTCAGTGGCTCCGAAGTGGGGAGGACAAAAATATTTATGTTCTCTTTTGTACACTCAAGTACAGTGCAGTTTGGATGCGGTCTGAAGTCCATGCTGTTGGTTTGTTGTTTGCCTGTTACCATAGCTCGCCGCGCCGCGGAGGGAGGGAGTTGCAGGGTGTAGTTGGGGGAAGGGGGTAATTGGCTGGAACTCAACACATAATATGCCGAAACGTGTCGTCATATGCCGAACTGCCAAAATCCCGTTTCTGAGTGCTAATTTCATGACGTAGGCAGACATACCCCGAAACAAAGGAAGGACTAATCAGTCATTTTAACCCCTTAGGGGCCGTAGGCAGGCTGGGGGAACTAAAAGATATGATCAAAAACCTCAAAAAATGCAAATTTCATGCCAGGTCCACTTTAAAGTGTACCAATACCATGAATTGATAAAGAAAATATGGTAAATCTGGAATAATACCAAGTATCGGTATGGTATTTTTGTTCTAGTACCAAAGAAAACTCACCCATCAGTCATTAATGACTACAGACCTGTTGTCCTGACATCCCACATCATGAAGGTCCTGGAGAGACTCTTTTTGCCCCACCTGAGTAAGCAAACTAGAACCTATCAGGACCCCCTGCATTTTGCTCATCGCCTTGGTGTTGGTGTTGATGATGCCATCATCAACCTGCTTCAACCAACCCACTGTCATCTGGACAAAGCAGGCAGCACTGTGAGAATCATGTTTTAACACAATTCAGCCTGACTTACTTTGTCAGAAAGTCCTGAAAACACAGGTGGAGGCCTCAACAATCAGCTGGATCAATGACTACCTGACAAACAGACCGCAGTTTGTGAGACTGAAGGATTGTATGTCAAACCAGCTGATCACCAGCACAGCAGCACCACAAGGGACTGTACTCTCACCATTCCTTTTCACTCTGTACACCTCAGACTTCCAGTATAAGACAGAGACCTGTCATCTCCAGAAATACTCAGACGACTCTGCAATTGTCGGGTGTATCAGCGATGGTGAAGAAGCTGAATACAGAGAGCTGGTGAGAAGCTTTGTGGCATGGTGTGGAGACAATCATCTTACCTTGAATGTGAACAAAACAAAGGAGATGATAGTAGATTTCAGAAGAAACAGAGACAAGTCAAAGACTGTCTCCATCATGGGAGAAGAAGTGGAGGTGGTTGAGAAGTACAAATACCTCGGAGTTCACCTGGACAATAGACTGGACTGGAGAATCAACAGTGAAGCCGTCTACAAAAAGGGACAGAGCAGACTGTACTTTCTGAGGAAGCTGAGGTCCTTCAAGATTTGCAGCAAGATGCTGCAAATCTTTTACAAGTCTGTGGTGGAGAGTGTCATCTCTTCGTCCATCATCTGTTGGGGTAACAGCATCAGAGCCAGGGACTTAAAACGGCTCAACAACCTGATACAGAAGGCTGGTTCTGTTATGGGGACGACTGTGGAACAACTGGAGATAATGATGCAAAGAAGGATTCTTCATAAAATTAAAAAGATCATGGACAACCCTGAGCATCCTCTCCATGAGACAGTCCTACAGCAACAGAGTATCTTCAGTCGGAGGCTTCTTCAGTTTCACTGCAACACAGACCGCTACAGGAAATCCTTTCTCCCCACAGCCATCATGGTCTACAGCAATTCCTTGAAAAATGAATTAATGAGCTACAACAACAATTAATTTCCCTCTGAGATCAATAAAGTATTCATGAATTGAATTTGAATTGAATCAGTTTGAAAACAAAAGTGGTATTGTTGCATCCAGTCTACAAAGTGACAAACGGACATTAAAGTCAATGCTTTAGAGTCCATTACAAAGAACTGCATTGCTAAGAAACATTAGTTGAACAGAAAATGTGTAAGTAGAACTGTTTGTGTGAGCAAAGTGGCCTAAAATACATGACTCGATTACAGCTGTTCTCTCTAGAGGAATGGGCCAAAATTCCAGCAAACTAATGTGACAAGCTTTTTGAATGATAGTGTAGGGATATTATGAAGGTAATTTTGATACTCTTAGATTTAGTGTTTTGATTTAGAGTTGGGAAAGTTGGATACTATAACCAGATTTACTCATATTGCATGGTTATACTCCCACATGAGATAGGCAGGCACAGTCAACTGCTTTAGATTTTCTTGTGTCAGGGTTTTGATTCTTAATTGAACCACTATAAAGGAATATTTGCTTCCTTAGTAATTTTTGAGTATTTCCCTTTACAGAACCAAAAGAACTGGAATGGAGGAATTCTGGGTAATCAAAGCCATTCTCTGTGGAGTACTAAGCAGATTCCTAACAATACTTCAAAGGTTTGAAACACTTTACATAGTTTCAAAAAGCAATTAAACCATATAGTAAGGAAACATATAAACAAATAAAAGCAATAGAAATTATCTTGTTTTCTTTTAGAATTTGATAAATACACATAATTCTGGTATGTATAACTAGCCAAAAACTGGAAACATTTGAGTACACATTAGACTATGGGGAAAAATAAATGTTCTGATTCTTTCTTTACAGATCTGTGAAATTAGTTTTTCCTTAACTATGGAAACAAATGCTACCCTGCAGAAACACTACTTGGAACAAAATATTTGTTGCTGTCAAAAAATAACTAAATAACACAAATACTTTAGTATCTGCAAGTACAGTAAGTCAAGTCAGACGCAATCAGAATACAATGGTGAACTGCTTAATTCTACAGCTTCTGAGTTTTCAAACCAACACATGGCGTTGATTTAAAGCATAGGACTGGTACAAAGCCTTATTCTTTATTGGCGCACACTATCTGAGAAAAAAAGGCAATTTTAGTCTAACTAATTTTAAATGGACAAAGTATCCAGTCAATAAACAAACCTAAATACTTTGGCTTTAAGAGGAATTCATTAGAAGTAAAAAGAAATTGAGAGCCAAGGCATATTTCAGAAGTCAACGTAATCCACAAAACTGAGGAATAAAAGTTTACAAAATACATACCAAACACTATCTGAGACCTTTTGCCAAAACCGGCTTACCAAGCAGTGACTCAATAGGGTTTTAGTAGTTTGGTACATGCAACAATTATTGTCTGACATTTAAAATGTTTAAAATTCATTAACTAAAAAGTAGCACTGCATTACAATTACAAGAAAGCTTTGTTTTTTTTAATGTCTGTTTGTTGGAAGGGGTTTTATTTACTTCGTGACACTTCAAAAAAGAGCAAAACACGGTATGTGCCTCGGTAGGGGTTTATTTCCACGGCACATTTCTGCCATTATCTACATTTTTTGTGTTTGTGCTACAGTACAGTTGTTATTTGTGGACTTGGCTGCGTTATTAAAGCTCCACTTTCACAGCAAATAATTAAATGAACAGTGCTCGTTAAAAAACATTGGCACATCTCGACTGGAAATAAATTACTTTAGCTCATCAATAAAAAAAATATACATTAGTCTTTTTATAAATTGTTGTCTCCTTCCTAGTTTTTGCCTCCTGAGCTCCCCTTAGTTCACTGTATACACCAGCAAAGCCTATAAGGACTTTGAAGATCTCCTGTAAGATATTTTTTTTTCACAAACCTATTGGGCTTGTTTTTATAGTTTTAAATTGAGTGTTGTTAAAATTTGTATTTATTTGTATCATTTTAAAATATGGGCCTATATTGATTGGATACAATCCTAGATGCATGATCTAAATCTGGAAATCATAAAAAAAGAATGGTTGCCTTAGGGAGAAATATGTGTTTTGCTAGGAACTGTAACCATTTGGTCAATAAAAAAATTGAAATTACCTTTGATTTTTAGATTTTTCACACACAAAAAATGATATTGCAAAGAGCATATTTTCCATCTCTGAATTCTTTTCTGAATATTTTTTTTTAACCATTCAGACCTACTGCTCCAACCTTGACACGTACTGTGGCAGTACACCACACTCTGTCCTGCTTGGATGCATTGAGATGTACATATTCAAACCCCTCTAGCCAAAATACACTAGCAAACTCAAAGAATGATCACCCAGTCCTTCATTGCTCATCATCATGCACTTTGTATAATTTTGTCTGTCATAAAATCTTTAAAGGAGTGCTGGCTCCCACAGTGTTATATTGGTTTAGCATAACATGAGCCATATTTTATGGCCACGGGAATGATGTTTTCCAGCATCCAAGGCAAGCAGCCGATAATGGACGTTATTACTTTCTAACAGAACTATGGCCTTAAAGCCAGAGGGGGGAGAGGAAAAAAATCAATCTTTCTGCTACAGCTTTCAGTCTTTCTCACCTCCCTCTGTGATTTGCCCTTTTCTTTTGAAACTTGAGCTAATTTGCACTTTCAGTTTAGTCTTAGCTTCTAATCCTAATCAAAGGTAATAAAGGAGGAAGAAAAGGAGGTCAAAAACTATTCAAGGACATGTAAAACAAGAGTATACCCATGGACCTCCTTTACAGTTGTTTGTCATTACTGTAGTTTTGAATTGCGGTTGTGTTAAAATGTTATAAGCAGAGAATAGTTTACCTAAAAGGAGGCAATATCTACTTACAATAAATCCAGATAAGTTGGTCCCAGATGATGAAGCTAAAAACTATTCAGAAAGATGCCAGGATCAAACTGGAGTTTTTAAACAACTCCGATAAAAAAATAAAAACATTCATGGTTTCTGAATCTCTAAAACAGTTCACATTTGCTTTGGGCATTGATAAAGCAGCTGTTGATTACTTACACAGAATACAAAGTCTGGAGGCAGTGCAGCAATAATTATCTTCATGTGTAAGACAGAAACTCAGAACAGATATTGCGAAGCAATTTTAATCAAATGAAACATATGAGAGGGTGTAATACTCAAAAGTAACAGCGGTTTAGGTGAAGAGTATTGATTTTCACTTTAACTTCTCTATGAGGCAGTTACTCAGACCTGCAATGGTTTTGCTTTTTACTTATAAGTGCTGAACAGAGGAAGATTAGTGGTGGTGCACCATCTCCATCCTCTGTAAATAATCATAATTTTCTTTGTGTCCAAATGTCCAGTGATTTTAAAAAATATATATTTTAAACATTCATAGAATAGCAGCTGCATAGACGACAAGGGCATTTTTGATGTCTCTTTTAAAAGGGAAAAATTTAGTCTTGATCTGGACCACTTGGACTAGCTATTAGCTTCAGTCTTCAGAACCAATTAATCTGGATACATCAACTTTATTCTTATTTTAACCCATGGATTGTTTGTATTACACCTTGGTACACAAGACAGTTTTTCATATCCTCACAATCCCAATGACCTGATGAAATGATTATTAGGGGTGTGCCGATTCACTATTCAACTGATTAATTGCGATGATGATACATGCCATTCTGATAGCGATTCATAATTATGTTGCTTAATAATTAAATAACACGAACATTCTCAGATTACGTTTGGCAGATATTTTAGGAGAAGGACCGGTGGAAAAAATAAGGGCTTCATCTAGCTAGTATTTAAATCAAATTTTACACAAAATTGCACACTATTTGCCATCTAAACAAACTGCTTTCTATAACCTTGGCTTGGAGATGCACACACAGTCAGCAACACTACGAGGAATAAGGTGAATTCTAAGTGATGAAAAAGACTTTAATTGTACAGAATTGACTCCTTGTGTTTTAACTGTAGTTTACTTCATAAATCATGTTTGTTCAAATTTAAATTCTCTTTAATGAAGAGCTGAGCCATTTAATTGATCATCCCTGTACTTGCATTTCTATTTTCTCATATAAAGATTAAATCCTCTACTTTAGGTCACTGTACAGAATGAATATAAATATAAAACATAAATTATTACCATCAATTTCAATAGGATATCAATGCACTCTGAGGAGCAGTTTTAATGGTTTCCATGTAATTGAAATCTCTAATTTCGTCACAGAAGGACCCAGGAGCCCACTGACAGGCGAGCAGCCTCACCACAAATGTGGTGCGGGATGAAAATCCATTTTCCCTTGCCTTTCACGAGACCACGGCACTATCACAGCAGGAGGTGCTGCAACATCCCAAAAAAGGTTCTGCAAAAGCAGAGCTCTGAAAGCATTTGTTTCCATCACATGGTATTTAAAGGTTACTGTGTCAGCATCCATATGTATGACTGACGCGGATATATCGGGCATCATGACTGTACTGGAATGTAAACCCCTCCCAGTTGTTGCAGAGTAGTCGATGCTATATGAATAACTGGTTTGTGTTTTCAGCGCGACTTTTGCTCTGTTGGGTTTTCAGCTTCACTGACTTTTTTCTGCTTCACGGATGTATTAAATGTCTGACGTTTTTTTGATACATCAAAGACAACAGCAAGCAAGACATTTATGTAGATAAAGCATAAATGAAGGGGGATGCTTAGAGGGACAAACATCAAAGCAGTATGTAATGACTGTGTGAAACTACAAAAAACACCACAGGATGATTAAAATCCAGTGTATATAATAATATATATTATGAACGATATATATTTCTCTAAAATAATGACTAAATTGATTGAAAGTCCTAATTTGAAATCAATAGAGATCTACAACGAACATAACAGAAATTTAGCGGGTTACTTTATGACAGGGTCTTTCTTTAGTGATGAAAATATAATATACATGTAATAACAAAAAATTATGCAGTAGCACATCAATAATTCAAACAAAGTTTTATGTCAGGTACAGTTTCTGGCAGTCCGTGTACAGAAAGGTTTCCTATTGGAGAAGGATTTGATTTTTAAAAATCAAACTTTTGACATATAAATATTGAGGTGATCAGGTTTTAGGTTTAAATTATTTCGGGTCACCTGGTACGGTGGGGCAGTGGCCTTGCAGCAAGAAGGTTGTGGGTTCGTATTCCGACCCAGGGCCTTTCTGCATGGAGATTGCATGTTCTCTCCGTGCATGCGTGGGTTCCCTCTGGGTACTCCAGCTTCCTCCCACAGTCCAAAAAACATGAATTTCAATTGATAACTCTAAATTGTCCTTAGGTGTGGGTGTGTGCGTGCATGGCTGTTTGTCCTGTCTGTCTCTATGTGTGGCCCTGTGATGGACTGGCGACCTGTCCAGGGTGTACCCTGCCTCTCGCCTGTTGACAGCTGGAGATAGGCACCATCTATGCTGATGTCACAGATCAAGTCAGAACTAAAATCATCTTATAATACTTAAATGCAAACACACTTCTTTATAGAGCCAATGAGTTAACTGTACTGGGGATGTGATCAAATCTGAATTTTGTAATTTCTGAAAAACCCTTAGACCTGTCCTTTCATTTACACGTGTATAATTGTAACATGAATAGGAAAGGATATGCGGATGTCAAACGTTTTTAATGAACATCTGAAAAATGTGGCAGTCTTTAACTTCCCAGGCAATGCTTTGAATGTTATTCTGGTGTTTTCAGCGACCGTCTGGATGAGGCGTGTTTCCACTGTCATCTATCAGGAGTTGTACTTTTGTCTCTTCCAATTTAGTCTATTCTCCTGTCTTGAAAAAAAGGTCTCGTCTCATCTGCAACAGGTTTTAAACTCTGCAGCAAGACTGCTGCCTCGTACAAATGAGGACTCATACAACTCCCTTTCTGAAGGCACTTCATTGGCTTCCGAAGCATTTTCTCATCAAGTTTTATGTTTCCTATTTAACTCAGACTGGGAGGGAATGGGGAGTAATTTTCTTATCGAATTTAAAACACTAGTGCTGAATTTCAGAGCCCTGATTTGTCAGCTTCCAACCTACATTCAGGAACTGTTGTGTCCCTTTGCTGTCCCCTTGAAGTTGCCATTAATGGACCAGGACCTCCTTATGACCCCTCTTCCTGCTTTAAAAGGCTCGGAAATCATCTACCCTACCTCATTACGTTCTTTAGACTCATTTGATGTTTTTACCAGACATCCCAATACCCATTAGTTTTTTAAAGCATTTTATAATCATATTTTTTTATATTTTTTGTTAACTATTAAGCTTGTATTTTAAACTGCATTTTAGTATTTTATTGCTTTTTTGTGAAGCATTTTGTGACCTTTCGTCTGTGAAATCATTAATTTAAAAAGATTTTTAAATTATTCAAAAAACCTCAACTGTGATTCTGTCCCTCACATTTGATACAAATTACAGACCTTTACATGTTTTGTAGGTGGGAAAACTTCAAAAATCAGCAGTGTATCAAATGCTTGTCCTCCCCACTGTAAACAGATTAATTTGCTTGCTTGCTAAATGTTTTGGCTAACTCCTTCCAGCCATGGTGTCTCCAAACAAAAATTGTCCTTTAAGGAATTGGCTAAAACGGCCGAACATTACTACCGTTTAGTTAGCAAGCTGCGTCACTGATCAGTGTCAAAAGGCACCCGAGTAGCAGAGAATAACAAAAGGTCGACAAAGAAGAAGCAGGGATGTTTTTTTTTTCTTTCTGTTTGCTATGTTATAAACTTCTTCGCCATCAAGTTTTCTTACTTTACAAAGCCGGTTGTTTGGTGACGTCTGCTCATTTACCTCTGAATTACAGCCAACCAGTTTAACTTAACCACAGCTCCAAGCCATTCAACACTTCTGGGCCTGAAAACAACACCTTCGGGATGGCCTGGTGGAGACATGCAAACCGTGAAGTTCTGTTAAAATTACCCTGAAGTTCTGCTTGTGAAAATATCTCTTATACATTTAATTCACGTATACTGGTTTTTCACTTTTCCACATTTCTCCACTTGTGGAAAATGGCTCTTACTGTGGTTCACTAACGCCCTAAAGCCTTAAAAATGGCCTTGTCACCTTTTCCTTAGTTATGTGTTTTCTCATCTTTTATGGAAATACGTGAGTTTAAGTAATGATGGGGTGTTTTGACGTATTCTAGTACACTTCATGCTGTCAAACAGGTTCAATTTAAAAATCAAGCCCGAATAGATTTTCAATCAAGAGTTAAATTAAAGATGAAACAGGGGGTGCAAACATGTAACAGGGGAAAGTTAATTTGGAAAGCTTTTTTTCAATCTAATAAATTAAATTTGAACGCCATTTAAATTTTTTTTATTTACTTGGGTGATCTTAATTTGATATTAGAAATTCATTGATAATATGAAACAATTAAAGGTTGGATATGTAACATGATTGGAACATCTAGTTTATCCAGGTTGTAGTTACAACAAAATAAACACTTTTCCAGCTGTTGGGTTGTCGGGTTCACTACAGATACATGCAGTGACCACCATGAACTGTGTCCAGTGAGGACAGCTAATGTTAGCAAAGTTTGCAAGTGAGTTAGCTTTCAATCCAGGAGAAAACTTACAGTTTCTGTGCGTCTTTGATGCCATAAAAAGGTTTTTATGTGGGTCCATTTAGTGTAGGCTTCGCCTAAAACCACTCTAGTTTCTGTTCTTCTGCGGTCACTCCCCTCCTGAGATGGATAACGATATCTCTGGGCTCTAAAGCAGCTGCTTGACTTGCAGGCTCCGCCATTTTTCCCGGCGCCAGCTAAACTGTGCCTTCCATATTGTTGGAACATGGAGAACGTATCCGTCAAACAGCAACGGTGGCCGCTACTGGCTGGTAGATGTAAACAGAACGTCATCGCTGTGACCGTTAAAATTACTATTTTATTACATTATAATTCAAATAATGTAGATTTTTATGAAAATGTTCCATATTCCATATTCAACCTTGTATGACAAAAAAAGCATAGATATAAAAACAAAATTACATTTGCACACAATGTTGAACAAAGACCCAGTGTCAGGTGTACAGTGCAGACCAAGTTCTGGGTAAAAATAGTTCTGTTTTAATTTTTTACTGCCTTAGAGGAAAGATGGCTGGATAAGACATGTGAATCTGCTGTGTGTGTGAGGCTGCCATCTACCGAGATCAATTTTGATGCTAAATAAAGTGACAGGAACAGCGGCGCTCCCTCATCCAGATCAGTTGTGGCTGATAGAGAGGATCCTGCTGAGACGGGTAACAAGGTAAATGAATTGCAGTTTATTAACAGCTCCTTCTCACACTTTATCTGAGCTGCGAATGTTCCTTCAAACTTGCCAGTGACAAAAATGGCATAACTCCTTAGCTGCAAAGTGTCCTTCAAGTTTCAAGTGTTCTGCAGCAGTATTAACAAATTCTCCTCTCTGCCGTGCCGACAATCTAAACCAGCGGTGTACTGTATGTGAGGAGGAGGACTGGTTGCTAGGTTGCATATTCAGTTGCAAAGCTCTTTGATACACTGATATGTTGCTGTGTGCTTTCAGAGACATGTACCCACTCACAAGGCTCCAGGTTGGGCACCACTGCATACAAAGAGGATGAGTGTAAGCACAGATTGCGGCGTGTAGTCGAGGATTTCTCCTAATCAGCCCAACAACAGGAAGCAAATATCAAGGCAGCCTCTCCGATGGACAGCTAGACAGGTCCCATCTAACCACCCTAACAAGGTGAGCAGGCAATGAGAGCTGCTGTGGCGGATGTCAGTGCTTCTTCAGGAGGAACCAACAACAACTAGACTGGCACTGCTAATAAGGTGTCAGAACATCTCTGCCCTCTCGCTGTGAGAACAACCATGCAGCTCACACACAGGTCAGCTGCAAAGTCCACATATTCAAACCACAACAGGCAAGAGTTTTACAGAAGGTAGAGTGCAGCTTGGACAAAACAACAGCATCACATTCCGCTCAGAGACGCTCTGGGTTATTTAACCGAAATGGGATGAATGGAAGCTGAAAATCTTCTGTACAGTGAAGCAGTGGAACAGCACAATATGATAATTTGACAGTCCTTTGTGAGACAAAATCTCAACTGCTTCATTAAAAGCAGGTTACGACTTTATATATATATATATATATATATATATGTAAATTGGTCCTGTAATGCAGAATAATAATTGATAAGACAGAGACTCAAACGTCTAATCTTTTTCCACTTGGTGAATGCATAATATAGAAGAATCGCACTCGTCCGTGAGGATGCCTTACAGAATTAAAACGGACTCTGATGTAGCCATAATCTCTATGGTGAAGGGTAAAACAGTAAGAAGCAGAGAGATGTAAGAAGCTGTTTTTCAAAAAAAGAGAGGGAAACCTTCAGCAGGTTACAGAAAGGCTGAATGGAGCACAGCAAAGTCATTGTTTTATCCTTTTTGAGGTTCAAACCTTTGCCTGATAGGAACACTCTGGGTTTGGAAAAGTTGACAATGTTTTAGGAATTTCAGAGGTAATCTCTAAATATAAGATTAACGCTTGGCTTTCAGTTTATAACATGGACACAAGAATGGATATAGTAATTTAACCTCATCTTTATCCTCATTCTTTAATAAATGATAACTGTGGGAATCGTTTTGAATATACCTTAGTTGAGATTTAAATCATTTTAGAACCTAGTGAAGACAAAAATCATCGTCTTTATGTGCTGTTCTTCAAAATCCAAGAACTGTGAATCGGAACCTTTTTCTAAAATAGGGTTATGCAAGAAATGATTCACTTCAGGGACGTCATGAACAGGGGCATTAAAAAAAGCCTACATATACAGTATTAAGATTTAATATGAAGACGAGCGAGCAACTGGCCAGAACATTAACATGGTAACAGAAGGTCGAAAGATAAAGAACACAAATAAAGTGAATAAGAACTGTATTTGCCTGTCTTCAAGCTGAAATGAAACATCTAAAAACAATAAGACATCTATAGGATGAACCAGCCTTAGCGACTATCTTTGTTTTATTTGTCTCTGCTGCTGTGCCGAGGCTTATTTTGCAGCATGCATTCTAATGAGACTGAAAGCGAGCAGGGGAGGGAGAACGTTGGGGGGTGGGGTGGGGGGGCACTGGTGGTGGTGGCGGCTGGGTAGGAGGGATTGTGTAACTCTGAGTTACATAACACAATATGCATGGCCTTCTCTTTCTCTTCTCCCAGCTCCTCGAACAGGGAAACACAGAGCGCAGCAAACAGCGGGAGAGCGTGGAGGGCTTAAAAGGGTGCTTGTGTTAATGAGGGCGCTGTGTAGAGATGTGCGCCTCGCTAAATAAAATCATACCTCATTACGGCAGGGTTTCTAATAATGCCGGTGATGAGAATAAGTTGTTTGGAAAGTGGGGAGACGTGAAGGTCGAATCGCCGGCTTGTCTTAGATGAAAACCCAACTACCAAGTGGGATTCAAGTGGGCTCAGTGGGTAGTTAGAGTGGATGAAATGCTGTTGCTTTCACCCGGATGTTACATTTGGCTGGTTTGAACTGTCAAACATTTGCTGGCCATTTCTGTGGATAACTCACTTCTTGGAATCAGTTTCAGCAGCTAGAGTAAATTATACGGCTGTTGCTACCATATGAGTCAAACAATGAGCTTTCATATATTCCCATTTACAAATTTCAAACTCAAGCGTGTGTTAAGGTCCTGTTGTGGTAGAGACAAACCAATTGAGCTAACAATCAACGCTTTCTCATATAGCTTATTTACAAAGTACAAAAAACCCACACATAATAAAACAAAAATCATTAGAAAATGTGCAATAAAATTTATCAGTTCATAAAATATTGCTCTAATACAACCAGCATGTTCAGACAGATTGCTCAAGAATATTCGACTTTCACGCAGAACGTCTCCTCGGTTTTCTCCTCCAGGTTGTTGACGTAAACCAGGATGTCCACTGAGCCTGGACTCTGGCTGGGAGCAAATCGCAATCCGATGGTGTAACTCTCTCCGCCACCAATCTGAACACAGTAAACACAACAAACATTCACTTTACTGGTTTGTTCTTTTTCAGCTTTAATCAAGTAAGAAAAAAATCTTTCAGTAAACCACTTTTCTCCCCTTTGCTGCTTTTTCCTTTTGCTACTCTCCAGTTGTATCATTTGTTGTTATTTAACTGTTAACTTCGTTTTTTCTTTTCTCTGTATTTTTCTCTGCATAGAAGCTACATCTGGACTGACATCCTGCTTAGCCGCAATGCCTTTTAGGACCGGGTTTGGGAGTATTCCTAGTATTGGAACATCCTCCATGTCCTGTTATGAACTTTTTATTTTGTTTAATACACAGTACTCATATGGTTCTTTTTGTTCATTCAGTGTCTCTGCTCTGTCTTGTCGAACCCCTAACAAGCTGATGTTAGCGAGCGCTTCAGCAGGCAAAAGGCATGACTTTAGTAGAAAACTGAAACAAGTTGGGTCACACATATCTTAAGAAGGAAATACGAAATTGCTGCTTCTGCGAAAACTGAGAACTGCTGCTGCTCTCTTAAAGAAGCTAATCCCATGTTGGAACAGCATACTGAAGATTTCCTGCTCGAACACTGGTTAGAACGTCAGTCACTGTTAAGAAAGTTAGAGAAACTGCAGCATCTCAAACATCACTGATGACGGCACACTGATGAAGTACTGTGTTACAGTTTACTGTACTTCAAAAGCATATTCCACCCCTAAAAGAACTTTAGTCTGTTGCCATATTCCTCACAGTTAGATTAGATAAATCATTTTGTAGCCAGCCCAGTAGTTCTCCTAATCTGGCAGCAGTCCGTTTGCTTTACCTTAGCAAAAAATATTTTATTTAATAGGAGCAGCTACCATTTTGTGTGCAATAGTGATGAAAATTTCTCTCACTTATCTATCTTATCTATCTCTGGGCAACATGGCAACAAACTTAATTTCATTTTTGAGTGGAATACCCCTTTAAAGCTACGGAGGTTTTGCACATACACGTTGCATTGATTTTATTAATTTTAATGACTCTCCAACTTGGACTCTGTATCGGAAAATGCAAACTCCAAGATGACTTGGATAAGAACTGGAAAAAAAAAATCCTCACCTGGACACCCATATTTTAACATTTAAGTCAGGTCTAAACCAACTTTTTAAATTATTTTTATTTAGCAAATATTTCCTCACAAGCCATCATCACTAAAATCTATTATGATGGGAATTTCAGGCAACAGAGGGTACTGGGACTAGATCACCACACAATTTCCAGGATAATGAATTCAGAAGGAGCTTTCTTACGACAACGACTCTGTTTTTGCAAGGGATAAATCAAGCAAAATACATAGTATGCAGTCATAACCTTGTCTTTAGTGCTTTGTTTGCCTTAGTGATAAAGCCAATATTAAGATCAGAATATCTGGATGCTATTTGTGGACCTGACTGTATGAGGAACTGACAAAAAGGGCTGAACTGAAAAATAAATCCAGACAAAGATATGCTTCAAGAATGATAATAATACTTGAAATGACTTTCGAAAAAACACAAGGACACTTTACAAAAGTACAATGGAAGTGAGCAGTAAATCAGAAATACAAGCGAAAAAGCCAACAAAATAATTAAAACAATTAAAAAAGAGTAAGAATGGATTATTGATTAAAAGTACGTTTTTTGATTGGATTTAAACAAAAGAAGGGAGTGAGTGTTTCGAAGATCAGGTGGGAGAGAGATCCACAGTTTGGGGACAGAGAAACTAAAAGTTATGGCTCCCATAGTGATGACTGACGGGACGAAAAGAAGGCGAGATGGAAAGGAGAGGGAGATGCAGTAAAATGAAGCACTACCTCTTGGACACACACAGGGATTCCTACTAGATACAGATCTAAACATCAAAAGTGGTTTTGGAATAGATAACTGAGGTTAACATTTAGCTTCCAGAATGCTCCCTGCCACAACCCTACAGAGAATGTTTCAAAAATGCTTTAAAGTTGGGTCCATGTCAGGAAACCAACCATATAAGGCTGCAGTCCTGAGAATTTATTTATGTATTAAAGTTTTATATAACCTTAAAATGATGGTGTGAGAATGATACTATGATAAAATGATACTATGAGAAAAGGCTAGTGCTCCACAAAATGTGTTATTCTTCCCGGAGTAAGTGCCGCCTTCCTCCCACAGACCGCTATGTTTCACATTGTCTGGAACATTGTCAGGAGGCAGTAACCCTGCAACCCCGCCAAAGTTTTTTAGCCAGCAGAATTCGACTTTCCGACTTGTCAGCTGTCAATGAACTTGCATGCACATCGCGTAAACCTGTGAGGATTGGGCAGCATGCACAGGCTGCTCCTATTTACAGTACCCATTTTGGAAAAGAGCGTCACTCATGGAGAAGTCGCTCACCCCTTAAATGTCCATAACAAAATACAATCGGGTCATGCTTTGTAGCACTCGCTGCTTTCCTCTTTGACCTTCTGTGACAACACAAGTAATGCGCATGCACAATTGTTGACCTATGGCTTGAGGGAGCAGTAGATGAGGGGGAAGGGATATTTTGGGAGGGGCCTTTAGAGTGAGATTCAAAAAATCTATGTGTCTGTCAAAAAAAACTCATGACAGCAGCTTAACAGAAATCACACCATTTCTGTCAGTATTAATCATGAAGCTTGAATGAGACATTCAAACAGACATCATCGGGGGTAGCCCTGCTATGGACTGTCCAGGGTGTACCCTGCCTCTCGCTCGTTGAACGCTGCAGACAGGAAGCAGTAACCCCGCAACCCCTTCGACAATAAGCGGTACAGATAATGGATGGATTATTTGGGGCATATGTATAAGGTTGATCTTGCATGTATCATTTGCTGCATGATTATTCTGATTTCAAAAATCAGTTCCACTATATATAAAAAAAGAACTGTTCAGCTAAATCTTTAAAAGCTCAGTATTAATGACATTCATGCTGGATGAATGGAAACTTCAGAACAGAACGATATACTGTATTTGTAGTTGACTGATGTTTTTGCCTTAAAAAAATCTTTTGAATGAGCAGATTTGTTTGGGCTGTGAGCTCAGTAAACTACTCCTTCTTCATAATGAGGCATTCCACTTGGTTTCATACTGCTTTGTTTACATTATTGCAGAGGTTTGTTCCACTATATCTGTGTCGATAACGATTGAAGCTTTGAGCTGCTTGCCATGAATCTGTGGCTGTGAATTTACCAACACTGTGAAGCAAATGAGACCCACAGAGCCCAATAAGGACAAATTGGCCAGAATATAACAGCTGTGTATTATAAACTGAACTGAGTGGACCCTCCTGACTGAAACAGATACACAAAAAATCCGCTTTACAAAACCCTAGGATACCATTTAAATATCCCTTAAACGGAGACCATGCTGCAACTTACATAAAACTCAGACACTGCTTTGGTGCAACCATTAAATTAGAAGTAATTCTAGCCATTTCTTGAGAAAAATGAGAATAGTTCACAGAAAGCATTTTATTTAAAAAAAAATCAATGACAAACAAATAAAACCAAACCGTTGAACTGCTTTTCCTAGCAGTGTGGAAATGTTCTTACTTAGGAGAGTAGTCTGGTTCCTTTTTTGTATAAATTACCAGTTTTTCTATGCAGCTATTTTCATCACTCTCTCTAATTAAAGGGAGAATTTGCTGATGTTTTTGTAGTTATGTCTCACAGCCTACAAGGTCATAATTTAATCTTTTTGTTTATTTTCTCACGGTATTTCTATCTGGCATAAACCATTTTCCTTCAGTAACCACAGGAAGTAAATAATCAATTTTGGAAATTTACAGAACAATTATTCTTACTAAAACATTTTAATGTTATTAATTTATTCTCTTTTTCTGAACTTAATGTCAGCAACACAGGATTATAAAACAGAGAAGACGGTCTTTTCATTTGTTTATTGCAACAGGGACAGTAGATCCTTTATCAGATACCTGGATATTAACAGGCAAGGTGGAAAAAACACAGGCAGCTTTTCACTCTGCCCACTTCATTTATCATGATGCAACGTCTGCAGGCCAAACACAGCAAGACTCCTTGAATGTTTATGTGCAAACTGGCTCCTATTGCGTTTCACATTGTATTTTTCTCGCTTGTTTTCATATTTTGTTACACCTATGCAAATGAAAAGGAAATGATGGCAGCAACTTAAATATTTGTGGTTTTTTTTTTGTTGTTGCCTGTTTAAGGGGATAAATCAGCAGGAGAGGCTGCTGTGGACCAAGCGAAAAAGCACCATAAACAACTGCTTTGTAATATTCCCCTCCATCTGATCTGAAAATAAACAAGCAGTGCTTGTTGCAGCTGAGGCTTGAACAACAAATTTGTTGAAATCAATACAATCTTATTCACTGTCCAGTACATTTGTATATATTCGCCATTCTCTTCAAAATTATTGGCACCACTTCGGAAGAAGTGCAATATCCATTAAAATGAATTAATCTTTTGATACAATCATGTCATTGTAGACTGAAATTTGAGTACAGTGATTAAGTGAGAGAAATATGACTTTTTGTTTTTTAAGAAATTGATTGTTGGTCTGATTCGGGAATCTTCTAATATTTGATCACTAATGATTTCTGTGAAAGGGATGAGAAGATTGCTTTGGAGGTACAAGAGTGTTTAATTTGACTTGTTAATTAACAAGGAGCATCAGCACACCCCAAGTGATGTATGAACTGACCTGCACACTCAAAATCAAAGCAGACTTTTTTTTAGGATGTATAACCAAAAAAACATCTGTTGAAGATCCTCCCTTGAAGTATTTGTACTCTTCCACCCGTTCTGGGTCACAGATGCATACACATAAACCAGTCTTGGTGGGTTAGAGTTCTCAGCGGCAGAGGTCAACCTTGACACTTATTCTACTCTGGCTACAGCATGAGGGAATTCAGACATAACAGAAATGATAACCAAGTTGTTATTCCACTAACAAAATCCTTGACATAAGAACCAGACAGAAATCTTCCACAACAGGCCGTAACAGGACTTTCGACAACGGTGACGTCACTGTCAGCCGCCCACAGCATATTGGATTTAAGCACTCTGCCACCCTTCAATTCTTTTCTAGGTAATGAGGGGGGGACTATAGAACACCGCATACACAGTGCACACTGCAATAGAAGCTTATATACTGGGGCATGAAGACTATATAACTATCACTAGATGAGACATACATGCCAATTAGTTGTTTAGTAATACTCCCCCAATTTAGTCCCTACCATCACAAAACATACATCTATGAAGTTTACTAAACTCTACTTTAACTGGAACTCTGCACCTAGGTCAGAATACATTTTCAAGTGGGTTTTAAAAAAAAAAAAGATAAACAAGTGGGAAAGCACCCACATTGAAAACATCTGAGGTGAATTTAAGACAAGAGATGCACACAGCCATCGGGTAGCGCTAATCTGCTCTTTTCCACCGGAAGGAGGATCAATGAGACTCACCAACCATCTTCCTTTGCTGGCAGACAAAGGGCCGAATTTCTGGGATAAACGCGCTTCAAGGAACTCAAAGACCACCAGGGGAGTCCTACACATTGATAAACAAAAGGTTGTGTGATCCTCAAAGCCTGATGAAATGTTCCCTGAGATTCCGAGAGCTGAAAAACGGGAGCTGAGAGATGAACCAGCTGAGGCCGCATCCAATTGACACCACAGAACCGATAAGAATTGCCTTGCTGAAAACCGCCAAAACGTAATGCTCTGAAAGAATGCCGGGGCCGGTCGCTACGTAGTCAGCTAGAGGGAGCCGGAGCCAGGAGCTATCCAGCTCTGCTAGCCTGCTAACCAAATTAGCAATCCTTTGTTAGCCTACTGGCTAACGCCCTTGGATAACCTCCCCCCCATCAATGCGCAGAAACTCTTAAAACGCTCATAAGGTCTGTTTGGGCAGAGGCAAGATTTGTTTAGGATAACTAATTTTAAAAGGTGTGTGTTTTACTGTTGTCAACTCGTATGAGTTTCATATGTTATCTTCTTGGGTAATACAGGTCATCGGCCTGAAGTTTTAACCAATGTTTTAAAATACTTTTCCTGACAAACAGTTGTTTTAAATCCTAGTATTTGAGTGATCAATTCCAACAACAGCTTAATTTTCTTTGTTTGATGTTTAACAAACATGCTAGAACTGGTCCAAACAGTGACTGGGTGCCACTAGCCCCGTGCTAGGGCAAGAACACGTGTTTGGCCCCAGGTCTGCATTAAATCCATAAACCATCAAAGAGGTTCAAATAGAGATCAGTCCAAGAAGATTAAGAATAGAAACTAATCTCATTGGCCGTGTTTGAAACCCCTTAATGCAAGGCTTCTCAAATGGGGGGCCCTGGGGGGCGCAAGAGCACCCCCCACCCCCTCATGCCTCTCGGTAGCCGAGGCGTTATATTCATACTTTAACGCTGATCAAGCCTCCATTCACTAGGTGGCAGCAGTGTTCAAACTTATCAACAGGCTGCCTGTTCAGAAGAGAAATGATAGACGGAGTCATCGGGGTGGGGAAGGGAGATGGAATCGCGGAATATAACAATAAAAATGGACTCTATAATTAACCGTTGTTCTCCTAGTGATCTAGCGGGTCCCGCTCCTGTAATGCTGACGTTTTGCTGTTTCCAGTAGATTGGCCCGCCTCTCCATGCAGAAAGATTAAATCTGCAAGCCACAGCGAAAAAACTCACAGAAACACAGACCCCTTATCCCCGAAAAAAAAAAAAAAAAAGACAAACGAGTTGATGCTTAGCGTGAGGGTCAGAAATGTTTATGAATCGAGAGAACAATCCTCCTATAAATTCTGCAAGTCCAGTCCACGTCCAGTGATGGAGAAGGGTTGCGTTAGAAAGGAGAAGAAACAAAACTGTTAGGGAATTTAAATGCAAACAAGCGCGGCAGAAAGAGTACTAAACAAAAAAACTGACATACATTTCTTTCACTGGAGTCTGGGGAGGAGTAGAGAATAAAAATGAACACAGATTTCGATAAATATGGAAGTACTATAAATATTAACTGTTTTAATTTTCATTACCTTGTTTCCTTGGTTAACACATAAACAAATGGTGCTAATTAGTTTAAACTAATTACAATTGGTGTCCATCCAGATCGCTCCAGCACCATAACACCAGAACTCATGGTTTCTATTTTTAGTTAATTTTTATCCATTTGTGTTCTTTTATTTTTAGTTATTCATTTGTTTCGATCAGTAGTGTGTTGGTTACTAGTTTGAGTGATTAAATGTTTGTCCTTTTCCTTTTTGTACATACATTTTGTAATTTGGAAAGTCACTGTCGTCATTCTTATTCTGCACACATGCATGGCAGAGGCTCATGTTTCAATTCACTGTAAAGAATTCATCCCTTCATTTTTTTTCACCTCAGCCTTATCTAGGTAGGTGTTAGACTATTAGAGACTGAACAGGTGGTGCCCAGAAATAATTTTTAAAATAAATTATTGATCTCATTAACTGCCAATAGCAGTCCTTCAACTATAATAGCCAAATAGCAGCATTTTCCTTTAAAATCCCAACACCCTCCTCTTAAGCACCCAGGATTCTGGATGATCTAGAAAGATTTTGCAAAAGCAAAAAGTCAAAAATCCTTTAAAATGTGGGCTCCAACTATGCAAAAAGTCTTAAGGGAAGAACATTTGCCGTCTTTTTAAAAAATATAATTGCAAGAAATCCCACAAGAGTAGCATTGGAGATTTGGAGAAAATCATTGGGTATTTAAATCAACTTTTTTGACCAAACTGAATAAATGTAGTCAAATTAAAGCTTGGATTCTTTATCCTAACTGTGGGAGATTACCACTGCTGCAATAAAAGAAGAATTAATTTAAAGGCTGGTTATACATCTGTTCCCTAGGCGTCAGTAGGTTTTGGAGGGGGTTGCTTCTTTGAACGTCAATGTTTAAAGTGTAAATAAATCAAAATGTTGGTGAAAACTTTCTCAAGGTTTTCACAAGACTCATTTTGTGCAGATAAATAATGTGCAATCAATGATGTTGAAAGAGAGCTTGGTCATGATTTTGTCCTGAAAAAAGCAGCTCTGAGTGTAAAGCTGATGCCAGCTAGAAGCTCCAATAAAAGATCACTTTTAGCTCCCGTACAGTTCTGTCTTGTCTCTGTTCCAAATTAAAGAATTTATCACACAACTAAATATATTTCTTATATCGACATCTGGAGGAACAAGGATTGATGTTTCACTTTCTTGGCTTGCATTTCATGGATCGCCATCATCACTGAAATTATTCAAACTGTGTTAACAAGATTAATCCTTTAATCTAGGAAAACTATTTATTGAAAACACCTGACAAGCTTTGGTCAGGGCGTTAATCAAATTATTGATCTTCGTCTTAATGAAGCGGAAAGAACTGTAAAGCCTCCTGCCTTATCTTACCTGGAACTTATCCTCTCTGAACTGGAGCAGGTCAGGATGGTCGGAGCGGAGGAGGAACGTGCGCGTGCTCGTGTAAGGGTTGGTGTAGGTGATTTTTCTGGAGCTGCCACGCCCACTCCCGACTGGGACTGACACTTCGAACGCCTGCACACACCCACGCAGAAATAATTTAAGTCACACTGGCTGGATCATGAAAAGTATGGTTAGCTGTAGCATCACATGTAAGTTAGGAAGACAAAGAACAGTAGCATCAAATGGTAAAATTTAGAATTCACGAGAAATAGTTTGTGTTCCAAAACGAACATTTGAAATTGTGAGGAAAGAGTAAGAGCTTCAGTGTAACAACATATAACAACCTTGTGTTACAGTAAGGCTCATAGGTTAGAGGAAAGGACACAAGAGAATGGTTTAAAAATATTATTTTAGTATTAGTACTCTTTTTTTGTATTTTAATATTTAGGAAAACCTGTAAGTGGGGTCACGTGAATGAATGACAATGTGGAGTTTTTTAAATTAAGCAAATTAAAGACTGAAAGATAAACACAACAAAAATGGAGGAGAGATATGCCTATTCCCTCCTGCTCCACAGCAACCAGGCTTTAACAGATACAGCAAAAAAAGTTTTTACAGTTTCCTGTTAACTTATTTCAGAAAGTGAATTTTATTATAATTATAGAGATCCATTAAACATAGAGGGACATATTTCAAGTATGAATGCAACGATACCACTTTTTTCAAACCAATACGAAACCGATACTTGTATCAGAGAACTTTCTGTATTGGCAAGTACTTGTACCGATACTTGTACCGTACACAAAAAATGCATTGATTTAGAAGACAAGTTTTAGTTTATTCTCTGCTTGTTATAGAAAATCATGGTGAATTAGATAATATATATATATATATATATATATATATATATATATATATATATAAATTAGCACAAATTTCAAGTTCAAAATGTACATATTTAATCAAATTATTGCAGTTTCCACATTTTAAGTATCGGTTCATGGGTAACTTTAACCGATACCGATCCAAGTACATTATACAGAAAACCAGGCCGATACCAGCATTGGTATCGGTGCATCCCTAATTTCAAATCTTTATTTCTCTCTTCTTAATTTTGATTATTAGTTCTTTATCTATACTGCCATCAACCATTTTAGAGTCCTCCACATTTCTCAAAACATGTTATATATATATATTTTAAAAAACAGACACAGAATTAATTTTTTAGATAAGTCCAGAGAAAGAACCTCCTACCTTTGACAGTATAGGGTGGTGGACATTGAGACACAGGAGCCAGGCAGCCACCAGCCTTTGCTGATCCATGTCTACAGCGTTCACATACAGGAAGCGGCTGCCAGGCTGCCACGGTTGAACCCTTAGTTGGAGCTCCTGCAAGGCGGCAGGAGGCAAAACAAACACACCGGCTGGGTCCACCTGCAGGGGAGGTGAGGGCAGTAAAGGTTGATTGGATCTGGCAGCGAGGTGATGAGATGCTGTTGATTAGGTTATGAGAACGGCGACGACATAGTGAAGGTAAGCAGCGCCATTGAACAAGTGATGGAAAGTGTGTGACAGAACAAAAAAAGAAGGGGTGGGAAAGGACAGGGCTAATAAGACAGTGACTTTAAAAAAGTCAGAGGGGGATAAAGAAGGTGCCCAGCATACTGAGAGTGGGCAAGAGAAAAGTAAGATGTGCTAAAAAAGGTAAAGTGAAAGGAACAGACAATGAAACCAGAGAAAGCAGAGGCGGAAAAGTGACATGCACAAGGATGTGAGATTGAGCTTTACTGTGCAGCTCTTTTTCAATCTGCTCAGAGAAAAGCAAAGCTATTCTCTGAAGCTGAGCTTTATCCTGTTTTGTAAGACTCCTTCAGTGCATTCCACAGTCAGCTAAACCTGCTGAGAGCCAGATCAAAGCTGCCACTGATGCATACGGTGAACTCTTTGAAAAATACATTTGTCACTTTCTCAGACGGTACCCCATTTCTACAGGGTAAACATGTTTGGGTCGTACAGTGAGCACGCAGGACAACTGTGACAGTCCATCATCCCCTTCTTTGAATATGGGTGAGTATTATGAATTAGCTCTGACTGAGAAACACTGCCTGTCTGCTCTACTTATCAGATATGAAGAAGAAAATACCTAATAAAATTAAGGGCAATATACTGTGCACTGAGCATATTTTCACATGTTCAGATAACCAAGCCTTTTTTTTTTACAGTGTAACATAATCTAACATCATTGCAAAATGCAGACAAACTTAAACTGAAATGGCATAAAAAAAGACCACTATTTTTGATAATGACTTGAATCTGAACCTAGGGCTTAATTTCAGTAACTCTTTTAGTTTTAAAGTTGTATTGTAAGGTATAAAATATTGATTAATTAGTTCACTTAATTTCATTAGAGTAATTTCATGACAAATAGTCCATTAGGTCAAACCCTTTGTTTTTTTATTTTTTTTATTTAAATATATATCAGGGAACACATGGAAAATCCTTTTCCACAAATGGGAATTTTCTCTAGCTGAAAATGAATGTGCTTTGGGTGATTTGCCCAAAAAGCCCCATCCTAAACTAATTAAATGATTCTTAAATTGGACCCAAGGCAAACAAGCATTTGGCACATGGAATATCCAGAGCAAGTAACCTGCTCCAAGCGTGATGCTGCAGCCAACAACGGTAGGAGGAAGATGACCATCCTATAATAGAGCTGTTGCCATCCAAGGGAGCAGAGAGAGGTATCATTTATACACCACAAAGAATTTTGGCAACAAATCATGACTATCGCATACATCAAGGTTAAAAGCTCACTGAATATTTAGACAGGGAACAGACCTCTGCTGGAAAACAAGACTAGAGATGGGGACAATTCAATCCAATTTCTGTATCACATCAGATACTGACGTCATCCTAGGAACAGTTATGAGGCCACTGATCCAGACATAATGCTGAAGATCATATTGTGACTGATTTTTACTCAAGATGTTTTAAAGACACACTCTATAACTTTTACACCATAAAAACATGTGTTTCCAAACGTTTTGGCGACACAACACTATTTACGATGTTCATTTTCGGTGCTGTCACTGTATCGGAGGGTCCCGTTGCTGAAAACTGGACTACATAACTTTTTCGCCATGGGTTGCCTGGCGGACGTACTGTCTACGTTTTGCTCTATGGCAGTGTGCTATAGGTTACCTAAGGATATAAAGGAACCTGCGATTTTGAGACTTGAGCCATGGCAGATCCACCAAAGAAAACAAACAAGACACTATCAGAAAGGTTGAGGAAAATAAACTGGGCTGCAAGAGCTGAAAGCTGCCGCAGCTTAACTGCTGGAAAAGAGACAAACCAAGCACTTCCGTTCTGCACTTGGTATGAATCAGGCGTAAGGAAAGTTGCAGGATGTAGAGCTGCCGAGCTGGACGCTGAGGCTAAAGCTGCTTCTCAACTCAACAGGACACCTCCCACAGTTCCTCCTGCTGCATTATAGAGCAGCAAGACAGGAGATGAAACAGGTCAGACAACACTTCCTTCCCCTCACTGCTGTGAAAAATATTTTCTTTCAAACTGTTGCTCAGTTTAGGTCAAAGTAGGATTACCTTCTAAAACCCAATGTTTTCAGTTTTGTGTGCGGCGCTGCTGTAAATGAGTCAGAATATTTAAGAAATACGAGACAGATCTTTGTTATATGTGGGGTGTAAAGATTTAAAGCTAAATGATGAAAGATCTCTGTTGAGAAATAGCAAAGCTAACCGGAATACAGGACGTTTCTACATTACATTGTTTTGACTTTTTTACCTCCATCTGCCATGAGACAAGTACGGTTCAGAAATGTCAGAAGCCTGTTGAAAGACTTTGATACAGGGTTGAAACAGTTATAGTCCTGAAAAACCACACAGAGGCTGTTGTTACAGATGCTAAAGGTACTAACGGCTAATAAAAGTAGCTAAAAACAGCTTAAAACATGGAGACTTTCAGGGCTGTCTTGGACTAAAATAGCAAACTACGAGTTTTTCAAACTGCTTTGTGTAACTTTTTTCAATCTTTCACGTACACACAGGATTACACCTTTGCTCGTGAATAATTAATGTTAGTACATGAGGAAAAAATCCTGTTATGGAGGGGGATTTTACAGCTTTTCAGCCCCTTTTAAACACATTTACACACCAATAAACGAAAGGAGATGAGAGCAGCAGCCTTTTTTATACTGGAGTCATCCTCTAAAGTCTGTTGTGCTTCCACCTTCATCCCTAGTTTTACCAGTTTTTATACAGATTTAGCGACATTGTTTATATATGGAAGAAATTACTACTCTGGGGCTTATTATGTAACTGTTATTGTTGTAAATACTAATAATACAGCTTAAGGCTGACAAAGCCTATGTGCTTTTTTATACTTAGCCATAACACACACACACACACACACACACACACACGCACACACACACACACACACACACGCACGCACGCACACAAAACCCCTAGACTAAATGTTGAAGTAAAACCCCAATAACTGTAAAATATATGTATTGATAGATATTTCAAATATGAAATTAGAGCAGAAACTAAAAATGTTGTATAGCAATTTGTGATTATGATTTTCCCAAACTTAATTAATTCATTTTGTAGTCCGTCTCACCGAGTTTTGATTAATCGAAGTAAACCAGAACTGGTTAATGGTTAAAAGAATTATGTGTTGAATAGTATTTTTTCTTTATATTGTCTAAAATGAAGGGAAACAATTATCTAACTTTACTTCCTTACAAATCAAAATAGTGTACCTCAATTTCTTTGGGGTGTGATGAGAAACATTTGATCTTGCGAATGGCCTGTTTTCCTCTCAGAACCAGTGACTGACAGGTTCTCTGGCCAGTCACACAGCTGACGTCCACCCGCTCCAGAAAGTGCACATAAACCTGCCAGGTCTGAGAGGGCGCTGCCATCCATTTATCACTGTAGACAAAAAAATAAAAATAAAAAATAAGCAAAAAATTAAGAAATACATGAAACATCAACAGTCAAGACCAATTAAACTAAGGCTCCCTGGAGATGCAGTAGGTGCAGCATGAGGTTGGAAATCAAAAGATTTGATCTACAGCTCTGTGAGACATTTAATAAGCACAAACATCATCGCCATCATCATCATCCAATCAGGGCTGTGATGAAGGGAACAGAGTCTCACGAGCCCTAGCTGGCTGAGAGTGTGGGAGGAAATGCAGTCACCTACTCGCTTCTGCTCTGAGACAACAGTACTCAAGGAGCCTTTGGGGACATTTGAAATAGAATTAAGACGGCGTGAGCTTTCGAGGGCTCCTGGAACATCAGCAACGTTTGGAGCTGCTGATGAAGTGATGTGATATCTTCAGATGGTGAACAGATGCACCCACAGAACAGCTTTTGGTTTTTCAGTCATGTTTTCCTTTAATTGTTCCAAACTCTCACAATGATATCTAATTTGAGCTACTGAAAGTAGTAGCAATTAAGTTTCATAATTGATGGATTAGACATGAAATGAATTGCAAATACTACCATTTTCAGTTCCGCTATATGTACAGCTTTGATGGACAACGAAAAGCACTTAGTTTAAGTAGTGGCTTAAAGTGTTTCAAGGGGTTTATACTTATTGGCACTCTTTTCCCATGTTTTTCACAAAGTCACAGCAGCAGATGAGAAAGCTGGAATGAGAAGTATGCACCTGCCAGTAGGACCAACTTGGGGTTCTGTGCCTTACCCAAGGACACTTCTGCACATGAAAAAAAAAATGCTGGGGACTTGGCCACGAGCCTGCTTTACCAGCTGAGCCACACAGAGAGTAAAATCAAAAACTGTCTGCAAGTTTGTGAACACTGCTGGTAGCTCCATGGCTTGGTATCTAGTATAAAAATATGAATTTGCATATACAATTATTTCTGCACAAGGTATCCTTGATTGCATCATTTTTAAAAACACAAATTACATGTTTTATGAGTAAAAAATATCTGAATAATCACACATTTTTACCAGAAAGCCTTGATAAACAGGTAGATAAACTTTTTAGTAGCCGATTAAATGCATAATGTACAAGTGAATTGAAACGCTCTTACATTTCTTAAAATAGAGAAATTGCGAAACAAAGTGACATCTAGAGTGTTTTGCAATTGTAATCAGGAGCCTTCAATTTCTATGAATGTGTTTGTTGGGCAGGATTTAAACTAACAAAAAGTGATACATGAATCTGAAGTGGTGAAAAAGAGACACATGGTCTGTCTATATATTAATGTATTTAATTTGGGCGGAGTTAGAATCCAGTTGGTAAATCAACAGAATAGTGAAAAAAAAACGGCAGACAGGTCAGCTAGAAAGTTTTGACATGTTTTTTACGCATGAATAGGTTAACCATTATTCTAAGGTTGAAACACCTAAAATGAGCTACAAGAAAGCAACTTGGGATCTTATTGTAGTTTACCCCAAGCCATGAAGCTAAACTGAAACAGCACATTGCAGTAAAACACCAACCGCACTATTGCGGTGGCAGGATGTTGCTGCAGGAGGACTTTTCTTCAACAGGGACAAGAAAGTTGATCAAAGTTGAGAAGAAAGACAGAGCTAAATAGGGAGCAATCGTTGGGCAGATATTCACCTTACAGACAAGAACCTAAAACCTACAGCCAGCGATACAATTAATATAAATTATATTCATATTCTTACGTTAGAATGGCCTTGTCCAAGTCTAAAGCAGTAACCAATCATGGGTCTCTGGCAAGAATTGAAAGACCTGCATTAACAGCAGTGAAAAACGTTTGTACAAGGGGGCTGAATATAAGTGCACGCCACACTTGTCAGATTTCTAAGTGTACAAAATAACCTGGGGTCTCATTTATAAAACTTTGCGTAGAATCCTTACTAAAACCATACTTAAGCTCAGCAACTTGTTTTTAATTACGCCTAGTAGGTTTCTGATCTATCAAACTTGGGGTACGCACAGCTGGACGCAATTTCCTCTTTATAAATCAGTCTTTTCGTAGAAATGTGCTAAGCTATTTCTGGGTCATATCCAGCCTCCTACACACAAATTTTATGCCATAAATGGTCAATGCAAAGTGAATATTCTGCATCCACTTAAGACGACTAATATAGTGTGTTTTACGGGTAACCATGGCAACTGAGTGGCGGAGAAAGACACAGCTGCAGGCATGCGGAGGCAGAGAAAACTGTTTTATTTCAATAAATCAATCAATGTTGATCTATATAGAGCTTTACTCAGCCAAAGGCTTCACATTAAAAGACAAAAACATAGTTACAAAAAATGTGTTAGAAGACAACAGTAAAAATTTTTTTTTTTAACAAATTTAAAAATAAAAGAAGCAACACAAGAGATGAAACAAATTAGAACATTAAATGCAGTTTCTATTATAGGCTATGATTATCTCTTGTAGCAACACTAAAACTGGAATCAAAGCAAATTAAAACTAATAAAACTAAACCACACTAGAACGTTATAAATATTGAGGCATTCCAAAAATGCACAGCCTGGTGAAAACGTGCGTTTCAAAACTACTTTTAAAGACAACCATTCATGCAAAATATTGATTTTGGGTCATAAAAATACACGGAAGAGCTGCAGGTGACACAACATTGATGCAGCAAGGTACCTGACATAAAAAAAAAAAAATCTTCAACGAGTTCCAGCGTACAGCATCTATTGTGCAGAATTATGCTGGGACACTACAGCATATTTTGCTATACAATCTGAAGACATATACAGTATATGAACATAATTCTTAAATGCAACATATTTTTTATCAAATACTCATTTTTATTCTCAGTTCCTGTAGATGGGACAGGGGAGAATTTTGTGTGTTGTTTGTGTTCGTTTGTGTGTGCAGTGCACTACAAGTCTGAAAATGTGGCTTAAATTCAATTTTGGAATCCGACCTGCTGTGCAAGATCCTTAGTGTGCTTAAAGTTGCGCACATTTTTTCGCCACGTTTTTTTCTATAAATCCCAAATTTGCGTATAAAGTTGCTTACGTAGTTTTCAGAGCCCGTTTTGTGCATAAGCTTTATAAATGAGACCACTGGTACCATTATTCTTTGTTCCTAACTTCCCATCTCTATGTTGATGTATGACAGAAAATTCCAATAAGATACTGTGGTTTTTGGTTTTACATGAAATAAAGTGTTATAGTTTTGCAAGATGTATGAATTAATTTGGTTAAGTGTAAAAACGAATACGAATTCTGTCAAATCCATCATGCAGCTCACCAAACGGCTCTCTCAGTAAAATCTTGTTCAACCATGAGTCAACCTTTTAATTATCAAAAAGAGGGCACACCTTTAAGTTAAGTTGAGTTTGTGATCATCCTAAAGAGTCTGCATAGGCGACAAACAATACATACGTGAAAACCATCACAAAGAACATCTTTACGAGCGGACTGGGACTCCCTGGCACTTTGAGGTACACATCCTGAGGCTCTCCAGGAACCTAGACATGAACAGCAATTAACAGAGATATGTTAAACTGGAGAAGTAAAAAGACTAAGACAGCAATGGCATTTTTTTCACAAGTATGGTGTGATTTTAAAGTGGAAAGATGGTTAAAACTCCTGCCTGGGGATTTGTAGGAAAATGCTTTCTACCTATTTAATCATCAGTGCAGGAAGCTGCAAAGACTACTGTGGGTTACTTTTGGTCAGAAAAGAATGATGCAGGAAAATAATGATGTCTCACCAGCATCCTCGTCTGGCAAATGATGTTAGGGTCACTGCAGTGAACAGAAATATGAGTGCTGCAATTTTGGCCTTCATCTGTTTGATACGCGAACCAGAAAACAAAAACAAAAAAACATTTATTTACATGAAAGAGCAGGGTAGACTGTATATTTAATCATAATTTATAAGAACATGTCCCACCAATTAGAAAATATGCATAGACTTCGACATTTTCTAATTTTCATCCCCTGCTTTGGGGTTTCTGATATCACTATATTTAAAAAAAAATTCCTTTGAGACTGAAATAAAAGTAAAACACATTTGTCTTTATCAGATCTATTTTAAATATGGTCAGTGCAGCACAAAGGGAAGTTGTGGCTCAGGGAGTGATCAATGATAGGGGGCTTTCAGGACGAAGCTAAACAACCTGTTGGGTCTTGAAACGGCGGCAGGCGGATGGCCTTCTTGAGGAAACAAAGTTCCGGGTGGTAAAGTCGGAAAGTCTGGTCCACGACGTGGGGTGTTGGCTCCACATTTACTTGGCAGATGGCCATTGGCTTGCCATCTTCTCCTCTGAATGTAACCTTTGGAGAGAAAGGTGAGATTGTCAGTGGTATGCACCGTGGGCTTGCAGTCAAATTAAGTTTTCTATAACAACTAATGAAGTACCTTTCTCAAATGTAAAGAGAATGAGCGCTAATAAAAATTAAAAAGAAACTTGCACGTAATTGTTTCATATTATGCAGAAAGAACAAAAAGTTAAAAACAAATTAAGCATGTGTAACAAATGTAGTATAAAGTTAAGGACATTTTGCAACATTACAAAAACTCTGAATGTGGCCATATTTGGGGAATCATGTACAAAGAATTGCACTAGTTTGCTACCTGAAGTACATTGCAATCAATCAAATTTAAAATAAAAAAAAAAAACTTCAATCAAATTACAGATGTGTGTAACTGTGCATACACGTGGATCATTCTAAACATTGGGGAATCAAGCGTATATGAGGGAACACCAAATTTATCTTTCGATACGCCCCTATTTACATATGCAAATAGATGTAAAATAAGCCCTTCATGTATGATTCTCCTGGCTGCAAGGTCAAATATCAGGTTTTCTCATGAGAAGAGTGGGAATTTAGCCGAATCAAAGTTTGAAATGAAGCATATAGAAGCAAAGACAGATTAACCTGTAATTCTTTATGAGCAGAATCACACATCAGTTAAGTTGTGCGTCGCTTACTTGGATTTCACACACTGAAAAAGAATGCAGAAAGAGCACGTGGGACAGAGCAGAGCTGCATGAAAAAAAGCTTTATGCATTTGCCCATTCATTAAGCCACTGTAAACACAGACACCTTCGGGAACTATGTCCTGACAATTTAGCTTATCCAGGAAAAACGGGAAATCATAAAGTTTACCTGCTTAAAGAATTGCTGTAAAACAAGGTGATTCCTTCACAACACCACTTAATGCGCTTCAAGTCTATTCACTCCTGAACAATTCCAAAACAAACCACACCATTCATTAATCTGGTAAAAAAAAATTGACTCGTTACATTTTATGATCACATATATTTAAATATGGAAATATAATGGTTCTCATTAACAGAAACATATTCATCCAGTGAGGGTGCTTTTATTAATATGGAGCTGATAGCTCCAAATATAAGGGGAAAAACGAGTTATTCCTTTAAACTACAAATGCATGGTTTTAATTGGCTTCTTTAATTACCCTATGAGGGAATTTGATGAACCTTACTGATATGAAAAATGTCATGCGACACAGCCTGCATGGCTCTGCTGGCATATTCCCATTTGGTCTCTCAGCCCCTTTGAAATGCCTGTGTTTTTTAAGAACAAAAGCAACTCCTTGGATACAGGAAGGGAGTTACAGTAGCAAATTCAGTTATTGAGTCCATCGTGGAGTAGAAATAAAAAATAAATAGCTTTCTGACCACCAACTTATTTAACTTACCTGGAAATAGTGGCATTATTTATCTGGTTGTATGAAATTCTTAAACAAACTGGGACTCTAATTCCTCAATTTTATTAACTGTCATGTGGAGCTGTACTTATCAGAGTGATTTACCAAAGGAACCTAAGTTTGAACGATAAATTCCGAAAAAGGCAACAATCTGAGAATGTTTGCCTCTCCATATGTGCTAAAATAACATATTAAGCACGTTGTAAACTAGAACACAAATTAGCTGTATCTAATTAGCTAAATCCCCAATGACCATGATTGGAGAATGCTTTGAAGACTGCTGCATAAAGTAGCCAACAGTGTCTGCATTAATCAGGGTGTGTTTATACTATAGACTGTATTATATTAGACTATTTTAAATAAGGGGATCTCAGACTGCATGTTTCAAGGTCCAAACCTGATTCCTAAATATCCAGATATGTATATATCCAAATGTCAAGAACAACCAGTGATCAGTAACTCCAGTTCATGTCTTTCCAAGATACAAGCTAAACAAATGTCCCTTTGGGCCCTGAAGTGTTTTTGTTACCATTACATGGAAATAATATATTGAGATCTGGTCGGGTTAACCAAATATTTTCCATGTTTTTTTAGAATGGTGACGGAAAAACATGAAGGCTGTCCGTCATTTTTAAAGATTAGTATTTACACCTCTGACCACTTGGTGAAAACGCACAGATATTTTCAACTCTACACACAGAGTCCAGGAAAATAAATTGATTAAAGAAAAGATTCCCAGACACTATATTCAATGCATCTCGCTGACGGGGAGCTGACTGCAGGAAAAGCTGTTGAAGCGTGTTGCTCTTGTAGGTGGTTAGAGACCCTCCAAGGAGCCGGATGTCTGCCAAAACCGGGATCTGCTGCTGTTTTCCTACTGTGGAATTCCTCAAATAGTTTACGGGTCAGGAATTGGTTCATTCAGAGAGTTTTTTTCGACTTCTGATGACTTCAATTGGTGGAAAGTTTCGTTAATTTAAAACTTTGGCTGAAGTGACGTTTATTCCAGTTTCCAGTGCAGTAGCGGAATTTAGATTCAGTCTCCAGAACAATATCTAAAACACCATGAGAAGTCATCTGTCCAAGGCAAATATCCCAAACCTCATGACAATAAACTCTGCAGTTATCAGCAGTTTGACCAACTGGAGGGCATTATTGTTCCATGTGGAACACGAACCGCAGCAGGTATTCGTATTATTATTGAACAGGTATTAGCAGACGATTGGCAAAATGTCCTCACAACTACAAATGTTTGACCATTTAGCTTTTTATTTTACCTTATCAGTCCAAATGAAGGACAAAAAACATGTAGTGAAATCTCTCTATTATGGGAAAAGTTTAACTTACACTTGATCAACTCTATTGTATATCATGCGTAATGAAATAAAGTGCAATCTTTACTCACAGAAATAAACACATTGATACCTGAAAAATTTCATTGTTTCATAAAAGAAAAAAAAGAGAATAAATCTATAAGGAGACAAAAATTTTCCACAGGCCTGGCGCAAACCAACCAAAACCAACCAACCAAAAGCAAAAATGGAGAAAAAAAATGATTTCTTCATCTAGAAATAAGATGGGTTTTCCTCCAGCTCCCTTAACAGCTAAATAAAATTAATTTCAAGCAGTCCTGCACAGTTTCAGAAATGTGTTTGATTCTTAATACTCATCCACCAAGGTCAGTACAACACCTCTTAAGGTGTAGGTTATACTTGGAGGTTTCCTTGCATATTTTGTTGGGTGTCTGAAGCCTCATCTTGACCTCTCCCTTGAGTTAAGCTCCTAATTAAATGACAAACTTTGGAGACAACAATCTGAAAAGAGGATCCTTTTGATAACCTTTTCTCCCTTTCAGAACATCAATTAGGTGAACTTACAGAGGGCTAAGGAGCTTCTTAGAGGAGTTGATGGATCCCAAATTGAGACTCCACTTAAGAGGCTTTTAGGCAGCTTATTGAAAGTTGCAGTACTGGTGAGAAAGGCAGCTGTAAAATGCTAATTACAATGTGAGATCTTGGCTCAGGTCATTCAAGAGCTCACATTTTCTAGACTGTACATTAAGCTCCTCTTCTTATGTTTATGCCTCTTGAGTATAGGACCAATGAATAGTTATCAATTTAATCAATCAATGAAAATTTTGAACATAGTTGTATAAATGCTTATATGTTATAAATCATAAATTATAATGGTACAGTGGTATTGACTGCTGAGGATAATCGTGCACTAATAGGTGAACATATCCAGTCCTGTAAGATAACCTCAAACAATTTCCCTGCTGAACACAGAGCAGCTGTCCAAACCGTGGGAGCAGCAACTTTGCAGCCACATGCTGACCTGCAGTGGTGCCCCATATTTGCTGACTGACAGTGGGACTAGGGCTGGCATACTGACAGCTCTGTGGTTTGGACTTGTCAGTTTTAGAGGGATACAGATTTGATCCAGACCTGACCTCTTTGACCTGTTGACATGATTTTTTTGTTTGTTTGTTTGCTCAGACTTGCAGTGCTGACCGCCTCAGTAAATACACAAACTGGAAGTGTGTGTGTGTAGTCTTGTATTACTACCTTTCTCGACCGGTTTTGGGATATTCACTAACCTTCTTAGGACCAACGGACCTTGTTAGGACCAAAGCCTGGTCCTAATTAGTGTGCCTATATAGAGAGAGTGGCGACAACTTGAAACATGGACGCAATACTCGCTACCATCTTTCAACACGTTACTATGGGGATTATGTATCAGACCGAAATAAATTGCAGATCTTACCTTCAATTTTCACGTAACTGCCGAAATTATTGTTCATCAATATTTAAAAAGCATCAACAATGTATGACCAAGAACTAAATATTCGGAAAAAGGCTGGTAAAAGTGACAAAAGGTCCCCTTTTGCCCGGAAATGTTCTCTTTTTTTGGATGTATATACATCATACATCAGTTTACTATTTCTATAAGGTATTTAAATCAATTTCGATCTTAATTATATACATTTACAATCAAGTATTCAAGGCAAGCAATAAAGTCATTACATTCAAATAGGCGAAATCTGTTCACCTCACAATCTATAGACTACAATCTCAAAGTTGAAATGATTTTTTATACATCGAAAGTGATATATTTCTCGTCAGTGGGCTTTTTTCCCCCAAAACGCAAACAGATCTTACCTCACACAACAAAGAATAATTACTGGCCTTCCACTTCTCTCGTCGGACTTTGTGCTCCCACAATTTCCTCCTTTCTGCATCCCGAGGAAATAAATTTAACCGTTTGACACCTCCAGGTCTCGTACTGCACCCTAACGCTGCACAGCATGGCATTTTTAGATAATCACAGATCAGTCTCAAGATCCACTAGTCATATGTTTCTGTATTTGTTTCTGTGTGATACTGGCCAAGTTGGTATCGAATATGGTGCCCATAAAGCAGGTGACCGCCTCTAAGCCAATCAGATCGCCGAATTGTCCTAAACGTTCTAAACCGGGTTGTCGCCACTCTCTCTATATAGGCACACTAGTCCTAATACAGCGGACTCACCCTTTCTAGGGCTTGGGGTTAGGTTTAGAGGTATGGTGTGAATTGAGTTTTAGTTAGGCTTAGGGTTAGGAAGAGATCAGTAATGGTTAGGCATAAATCCAGTTACTAAAATGAATGGAAGTCAATGGACGGTCCTAATATAGGTAGCAATACAAACATGTGTGTGAGTGTGAGTGTGTGTGTGAGCGTTTGTGCATGCATATATATCAATGTGAGGACCAACATTTGACAGTCCACCAGCATTGTGTGGACGTTTAGTAGTTGTGAGGACATTTTGCTGGCCATCACATGTTCAACAAGCGACGGTGCTCTACTACTTAGGCTTAGAGGTATGGTGAGAATGACGTTTTAGTTAAGGATAGGGTTAGCATGTGCCACCAAAGGTTAGGAAAAGTGTCTGGGTTTGGCATAGTAAAATCAATGGAAGTCAATACAATGTTCACACAAGTATAGTAACACAGGAGTCTGTGTGTGTGTGTGTGAGGGCTGATTTGGCACATAGTTACCAGCCTGTATACTGTGATCACTTCAAGCAAGCGACCAGTCAAGCAAATGAATACCAGGAGGATCATGGCGCAGCGCAAGAAGGTGAGCGTGTTTTCGAGATGCTATTTGTAGAAGGTCAGGCTCAAGTCATCATCAGATCAAGTAAGCAGCTCTCTGTTTGTGTAAGATCATGTGAAATATCCCAACATTTTGTTAACAGCTGCGGCAGATTTTGCAGCAGAACACGTCACAGGCTTAGAGTGTTATAGCTAAGAATGACACAATTGAAATTCTTCTCTCTATTCTTTTCTCTTTTTTCAAGACAACAATTGCATAGCACTTTATTCAGTGCTGTCCAATCAAGCACAGTGCCTTGCAAAAATATTCATACACAATCAGCAGTCACTAATTTCAATGTTTTTATTTATTCAATAAAGAAGACACAGCAAATGTGTGGAAGGTTCTCTGGTTAGATGAGACCAAAGTTAAACTTTTTTTCAGATTGTGTGCTAAACAAAGTCTGTAAATGTAGTGGAAAACAAGCACTGCACCTCACCCTGAACAACCATACCAACAATGAAACATGACAGTGACAGCATCATGCTTTTCTTCAGCATGGACTCGCCTTCAAGTAGAACCAAGACATGGAGCAGGGTTTTTGTAACTACAAGATGGTGAAGACTGGGATGCATCTTCAGATTAACGGCAACAAAATTTCAGATTGAAACATCCATTCAATAGCCTGAGTCAACATTTTTTCATCTCTTGCTATACCTAAACCATGAGAGCTGTATTGAAAATATGAATATTTTGATTCATTAAGCAGCTTAAGATGCATCTTTTATATCAAAGTTTTCAAATAAAGGGCTTTTCAAGAGAGACATCTGAGAGAACAAAAATGTTGCACTAGTACAAGATAGAAAAAAAAAAATCCACAGGGTGTAATGGGACACAATGTACCTTGATAATTTTGGCATTGATGATGTTGGACATAGTCTTCTTGGCCATCTGGGAACCTTTGCCTGTAGGCAGGAAGCTCGGTCCCTGTTAGGATTTGATAAAAACACACATTGCTATCAAAGTCGAGCATCTACACACAACCACCAATTTAGGCTCGGAAAGTAAAACATTTACCTCCCTGCAAGAGAACTGTAAATGATAACAAACAGACAACAACCGAAGGGCTTCCACAGAGGATTAGACAACAGCAGATGTAAGGGACACTTGTTTTGAACCAAACGTGACGAGAAATAAAATGAAAGCTAGAGTAGAGCCCTGCAATGGGATTGGGATCCCACGGGACCAAACACAAATCTTGCGGGAGTGAGCGGTTTTAAGATTGCATTGGGCAGGAGTGGGCGGCTAATAAAAAACAGCAGCTCCCTCCTGAATATGCTAGAAGATGGAAAGTGCAACTAATGTTGCTAACAAAATTAAGGCTGGAGAATATAACTGCATTTAGTGCACCATCGGAAAGGAAATTCACACTATGAGTGTATTTTAGAAAAAGATGCAGTTGCCTGAAACCAACAATTCTTACCATTATTCTCTTACTGCACAGTAATCTTAAGTAAGACTGCTGTCTGTTTAATCAATTATGGTTTTTGAGTTATTCTTCTGTGTTCTGAAGAGAGGTCCCGCTGCATTTTTTTGTTGTTGGTGACATTGACCGCTGGGACCAAAAAAATTTCAATCTATTTTTACCCATTGGTTTTTAAAATGATGATGAAGTATTCAGTGATATTAAATTTCCATTCATTTTAATTTAGAATCAATCTGAACACAGTGTCCACATCGATGAGATTAAAAGGCTGTATGTATGAATTTTGAACATTTAACCTGCTGTGGCTTGAACACTCTACATGAAGCTGTGCTCCACCTGTGCGTAATGGAGGCTGAATAAGCACTTTTCACCAGTCGAAGTGATTGACAAGAATTTTTGAAAGATGGCTTTTCCAATCGCTTCAGTGGGACGGAATAATGCAGCATGCATTTTTTTTTGCATGAGTAGTTACACTGCAGCGATCTGTTTTATGTCTTATCTACATCCTCTGCAGTCACAGATTTCGTAACTCTTCTCCCTGCTGTCAGCTCCTGGATTGGGTTTGGGTTTCCAAGTCAGAGATGATGCTGAAATGTTCTCATTGGAATCTTTTATGGATTGATTCAGTTACCTGTACTCCATGCACAAAGTTAAACATGTCAGCGCAGAGGGGTCAGGGGTGCAGATTTCAATTCGTCAGAATGTCAAATGGCCTTTAGATCTTTCTGTCACAGTTTTTAAAAAATGGCAAGATATTGAAAACATGTGATTAACGCCACTGTATTAATGTATACAACAGCAAGTCCAGTTGTATTTTTAAATTGTCTCAGGTCTTTCGGTTATTTATAAACTTTTGTTCAAATTTGATGTGATAATAGCACATTTAACAGTTTTTATATTTTTATTACTGCATTCATAGTCTCATCATGAACATTATGTTTCAAAGCACAGATTCTATTGAATTTAGTATTTTTTACTCTTCTTCTCTAACAAAATGGCGTATATATATATATATATATATATATATATATATATATATATATATATATATATATATATATATATATTGCTTTTAGTTGGACAATAAACCTATGGGCAGGAGACTGAGGCTACGTCCACACTAAGCCGATAAGGTTATACGGGGAGTTAGACGCCTAATGTTATCCACTCAACAGGAGCATTTACGCCCCGTTTAAGGTCCGCTTAAGTTCCTATGATGTGGAGGCGGGCCGGGTTGTTGGCGGTGGGTATTGGTCCGGGGTGGCGGCGGCGTGTGTTGTCCGTCGGTTGGCTGCGGATCCCCCTTTGCCTGCGGCGGCGGCGGGGGGCCCTTGGCGGCTGGTCCCTGGTTGGGGCCCCGCTGGGGGGCGGGGTGCCCCTGGTCCCCGTGGCCTCCGGTTCCTGATCCGGGCCCGCCCTGGCGTAGCCGGCTACCGGCGGAGCCAGTGGGTTCGTCACTGCGATCTCTCGGGCCCCAGCATTGCGGCTGGTGGGTGTTCCCCTGGGGCTTCCATCCGTTCCTCTCTTGGCGGGTGATCGACCCTGCGCTGATCCGCCTGTGGCCTCTGTACTCTGTGGGACCCTGGATGCATACATCTCTTGCCTCCTCCATATCTGTGTCGATTCCTGTAGGACGGATTGACGGTTCCTTACACCAGCTATCAATCACTTGCGTGGGGAAACCTTATTCCGACCTGCATGCTCGCACACACATAGGTGTGGGGACATTGGTGAGGACGGACATATCTTAAGCTGAGGTTATCATCATTAGTTAGTTGTTCACAGTAGCTTACCAGAAACATTTGTATTATGTTCATTAATCAATGCTTGTGTGTAGTGAATGTGTAATTCTTAGTTTATTCTAATAGATCCGAACTATTGGTTTGGTTCTGTACAGTTTGTTGTTTTTGTTTTGTATTACTGTTTCTCTGCCGTCCGGCAGAGGTGGAGGACTGGGATGTTTTCTTGTGTTCTTTGTTTGCCTCCCTGTCTTGCACCTCTGCTGGTCCGGTTTCTTTTCTTCACCTTCTTCCTTTCTCCCTTCTTGTCTCAGTTTAATGTCCATGACATCAGGAAATTGAACCCACAGTAATCACTAATAAAGATTTTTCATACATATACATCAAGTGGCGTACTACAGCGAAGCTGTAATACTCTGCTTGGGAAAGTAAAACTGTTGGGCTTGTACTTGGTACTCAGACACCAATTCTGAGTAGCATACTGCTAGACAGGCCACGTTACAAAAAAAAAAAAAAAAAAAAATTTCCCATGATTGCGCAATCCCATACTGACCTGTGCAAATACTGGGTATGCTTGAAAAGACGTACAGAACACACGTATAATCTACGTGACGCCAGCGCCTACATAATATAAACCAGAAGCTCTACAGCACAGTACATATCTGCTTGTCCCATTAACCGAAGAGAACAATAGCTGCTCAGAAGAAGAGAGAGTTTTTGGTGTGGACAGACGACGAGATCGATTTATTACTCTTCGCTGTTGTCTTTGTCTGTAGTGTCGTATTGTTATTGACGCAGCATTCATTGACGCCACTTCCTTTCATTATCCGGGGAAGCTGTCCAAACTAGCTCGTTTAGCCGTTGAATTAATATTTACACGGCTCTCTTACCCGGCTATTAGTTATCCGGCCACAGACCTTAAACGACGCCGGTTAGTGTGGACGATAGGTGGGTGTAGACTAAATAATTATACGTTTAAGGCATTATCCGGCTTAGTGTGGACGTGGCCTGAGCTTCCTTTCATACTCCACAGCAGCAGGACGCTGTTAGAAATCCGAGCCAATGTCAGTTTTCTAGGCTGAGCCCATAGCACAGCCTAAATCAAATTCAAGTGCTGTGTAGATCAGTATAAAATATAAACCAGAAGATGGCACTCCACTAACGATTTTTGGTACAAAGTGTCTAAAATACCGAAAATTAATGTCCAGACATGTACACAGCACAATTAGATACTCATCTATGATGTAAGAGCGCTCACTCATGAACAAACAGAAACAACAGCTCACTCAGTCCCGTCCTCGACAATTTACAGATTTTCAGGTATGACTTCAACTGACGTAAGAAATATTACTGTTGTGTAGGTTTAGTTGGAGTCTGGGCTGGAGTTTTCCTGGTACTAAAAGACGCTCTCTTCTTATGTTCAGCTGAATCCATCCTTCAGTTACCTCTCGCTCTGTGGCTGTTTATGATGGAGATAGCGAATGCTACAGACTGTGAACGCGCATGAACTTATTACGCATTAAACTTCTGCAGGAAAACACTCAGGAAATCTGCTTGCTCGACCCGAGCATTCGCTATTTAAGTGAATTTACGGAAATATAGAGGCAACCGCAGTGAAAAGGCCAGGGCTCATTCTACTGACCGGGGCATTGCTGTAGCATGTATGAGGAAGAAATTTTACATTTTTAATAGTTACTTGTGGTTAAATTTATGTATAGTCCCTTTAAATAGATCCGATGTGATTAATAAACTCTGAGGTGTTGTGAAATTTTCCTCACTCCAACTTTTAATTCTCATTGCTTCTTCTCAGGTAAAACACATATTTAATTAGCTCATGACTCATATATAATAAAAGTTGTTAATGTACTTGAATAAGTAGAAGAAAATAAAAACAAATGTTCAACAGTTCATTTGAGTTTCCTCAGCACCAGCATAACATCGGTTTCATACAGTCAAAAATAGAATTAAAAGTATTTTCAAAGTTTGAGGCTCAAGATTCGATCAAAGAACAAAAAAGTTTTAAAAAAGGAAACATTGCAATTAAGTTTTAATTAAAGATTTAGTTTGATCTGAACTTTACCTGGACAGCTATGGTGTGGTTGCATAGGAAGCTCTGGTACTTCAGAGGAATGTGGACACTTTCTTTAGGCCGGAGATAAACCGTGGGACATAGAGATGCTTCTTCCACATGAAACATGTTCTCTTCCAGTGGGGTGGAGGTTTTCGTTAGCGTTTTGAAGTAACGCCACTCCTCTGTGTCAGTGATGACACTAGATAAAAAGATTAAAGGACAGAAACGTGATCAAAGCAAGATTTTACTTCTTTTTTTTTATTTTACCATCCAGGATCATCACAATGTGACTTGTTATATGATCAAAATGAAGACTGTGAAATAATTTGCATGATGAGACAGAGATGAAAAATACACCCCCCCAAAAAACGAACTGGCTTATATTACTAAATGACCAAATAAATGAGTGGGATGGCTGGTACACCAACATGTACTCCATCTTTGGAATATACTCCATAATAGAAAACTGACCTAAAGCCTAAATATTCAAATGGTAGAATGTTTTGCTCAGGAAAAACTCATCCATTTGACACAAATCAGAACTAAATTGAAAATGTTAGGCAGAGAAGAAGAATTATGTTTTTCACATACAACTAATTATGTATTAATTTGTGCTGAAACATTCAGTGTGCAGATAAAAAAAATAAAACAAACAAGACTCAGAAAAATGTATGGACATACTTTTTGAGGAGGTATTACTGATCTCAAATTGTGTCTAATAAACAACATGAAAATTGTTTATAAAAATATCAAGGTTGATTTTAATAACACAAATAAAATTTAAAACAATTATTCAAGAAACAGAACACTAATAGATGCCTTTGTTAAATACTGTCTGGAATAGGAGCATCCAAAGTGTGGCTCCTGGGCCATGTGAATTATCATCAAAGCTGATGCAGATTAGACACTGAGCTCTTTCAAAAAAGTAGCAAAGTAAAACCTTCTTAAAAAGGAAAACGTGAGGAAGTATACAAAGAAGAACATGTCACTAATGAAACCATTATAATTTTATAATAAATAAATTAACAGCCAACACCCAGCAACTTTTATTCAAAAGCAGACAGATGTATTAAACTTGTTGAAACTAAGCAAGCAATTTCAAAGTAAGCGTGACCCATTCAAAACAATTCCAGACAAAAAAGTAGAGCACAATTAATCCAAATCCTTCAGAACGTACAAAACTCCTGCACCGAGCGGGAACACTTCTCTCACACACTTATTTACTTTAAAATTATGACAGTTGGCATGGTGATGGTGTAAAGGGGTCAGGAAAAGCCCCAATTCGCTCCCCTAATAAATGGATTTCCAGGGAATGACGACCAGAACGCGATAACCCATTCCAAGAGACGAAATGTCTTATCTCCCCTCCTTCTTTTCTCTTTATATGCAAAAACTTTCACACACACAAATGCATTCAGGGAACGGCTGCTTTAGACTTCAAAGGTTTGAAGCCATGGAAGTGGAGAGGGAAATTTCTCTCAACAGGAGACCGGGAGTTTTTACATTTTTTAGAGCCCCATCACGGCATCTTTAGGCAAAGATGCTACAGTCAATTCTATTAAATTTATCTGGATTTTCCCGCAGTGAGGTTTGAATAAAACATTTTGCCCTTGGCTTAGACAACAAAGAGGATTTTAGAGGTTTTTGTTTCACCTGAGAGTTTTCATTAAAAACTGCTGGCCAATTAATTATTAAATAAAGGGAAAAACAGCAAAGTTTTGAGCAACCAAAAACTGAAGCATATAATGCAACAGAAACGAAAAGCTGAAAACAGGATAGAAATTGAAGAATTATGAGACAAGGGCAGTATAGCTCAGAGGAAACACATTCTGTTAGCCATCAGTCTTTCACCACACTGGGCTCTGTCGGGTAAAGTGTAAAACTCCCAACAAAATGGATGGCAACAGGTAGCAAACGTGTCCATCAAGAGGAGCCTCTGGGCTTGAAAAAAAGTGCCGACATCACAGTTAAAGCTAGCTTAGCTTTTTACTAAGTAGCCTTGTCTTCAAAGACGGATGCTGGAATTGTGGCTGAGGGTCAGCCTTCTTTTTTGTTTGTTTCTGTAGAACAAAGACCTAACCCAAGGCTCGCCCCGGTTCTCAAGAAACTTGTATGTCAAACATCGGCTGAAATATTGATGAGGAAGCGACAGCACAGCAACTTTAGTGATCTGACCAAGCTGCTGCTCATGTAACACGTATCATAGACAGTTTTACTTCCCTGCTGTGAGGGTGAAGGAAATAGCTGAAATATGAATGGGGGATGAGGAATGCACTAGAATTCACAGTGAACTTCTTTTTGCCTGACATATTTCTGGAGTTGTGTAAGATTAGTAAGAGTTGCCTGACTTTGATGTGGTTTAAGATTCAAATTTTATCAACTTCGTTAGATAAAATTTCTTGGTTTGGAAGAAACTCTTTTAGCATTTTGTGACAAAATGTATGACTGACTATGAGACAATGGGACTGATTTATCAACAGTTTGCGCTAGTTAAAACCGGCGCAAACCACACAGCATTGCAAAAAAAAGCTGTAGTTATACAATAACCTGTACACATTATTTTTTTATAATCTGAGAAGCCTTGGTTATCGTAAATAATCTAAGAGTTTTTTTACCACTTAAAATAAAATTCGCAGTAATTTTGCTTTATTAACCGAGTTTACACTTTGTTTGGTCATATTAAGTCAGAACTCAGATTGATTGAACATTTCTGGGATTTTAAAAAAAACTGTTATTACAGCTTCTGAAATGTTACTGGTGGTTTAACCAGACAGCAGTCATAATACTAACATAGACTGTTTAATACGGATACGACTGATTGTGTAATTTATGCTTCAACCTATGTAATAATAATAAAAAAATCAAAATAATTCATTGATGATCCCAGAGAAATGTTTTGTTCTTTTGTATGATGATTAGTACTCAGTGAAAGAAGATTAAGGTGATTTGGACTTGAGTTTATCTTTAAGGCAACTAAGTTTTCAACCACAGACGTTAACAAAGCATCAGACTGTTATTTAGTATCGACAACTTGGTACAACTATGGTAAAAATTTGACCATAGTTTCTGGAAGTTGCATCCAACTGCCATGCACCACAATGAGTGGGCCATATTTCAAAAAAATACTTTTAGTATCACACAGCATTACCCAAACTTCATTAATTTTGGCATACCTCAGTAATGGTCACTGGCCTATACTACTTGGAACCAATGGTTACTTGTCAACCATTGGTTATTACGTGAACATATCTACATGTGATATTAATGATAAACTTTTTGTATGGTTTAAATTATTTCAATAACTTCTGCAGCAGAGACTTTCTTGCACAACAGAAAGTCAAGTGAGCAACTTAAACTAAACTCTTCGATGATGACAAGGGTAATTAGAGATATAATGAAGTGCAACATGTAGCAGGCAGCTAATGTTCAGTAAGACATCATTCAGGCATAACATATGCACTGTATGCGGTGAACAATGAGTTTCACTGACGAAACCACAAAGCAACAATCATTTAAACATTCCATCACTTGGTAAAGGTGAAAACATTTGGTGTAAATTGTCACATTGCCTCATCAAGAAATACATAAATAAAGAGGCTGCTAAGCCAGCAAGAGGACAGATAGAGGGATTGATGACTCTCAATTAGAGTAGGCCCAGTGGTTGGGCTAATGCCATAATGATTTATCCATGCTGTGCTGCTGCCTTTGTTGATCAACCTGATATATGTTAATCCAAAACTCGGGCATGATCAGAATCCAAAACAAAAGGCTTTGTAAAGGGGGGGGGATTAACAATGATGCTAAATGAAACAGGCACGGCATGGTGACCACAAAAGAACGAAGCACAAACATCAGGAATAATGGCTGCTGTGTTTGGATTAACAGGGTTATTTGGCATATGACCAGCATTATAGATGCATATGTGTCAAGGACATGATCATGTTTCTGAAGGCGAGAGAATCTCCTTTGTTTTGGGGCCTGTCGTTTTTGTGAATAATGAGCAAAATGTGGAAACATAATGTCACATAGCAACAATCTTGTAAACTGAAATTATCTCCTTTATCAATGTTGATAGAAACATGTGAAAAAATCAGCCTCTATTTGGACAATCTGTCTGAATGATCTAAGGTCACATGCATGCATATATATGTGTATATACTGTATGTATATATCTGTGATGCTCATACCAGCACGTATAAAGTCTGAGGCTGGTTCCAGCTAATACTGTGAGGACCCACTGTCAAATTGTCAGCTGCAGCAGGACTCCGTCTCAGACGTTTCGAGCCCTGGTGTAACATTTTCGGAGAGTCTGCGTTTCAGAAGACTTTGCCTCAGGGAATTGCCCACAGTTCATAGTTTCATGACACGTAGCCCCCAGAGGCACACAGTAAAAATAATAAGCCTCAGAGAAGGAGTGTAGTGGTGTAAAGACGGACGTTCTTTAGTTTGAAGTGGAAGAACAAAAAACTGTCATCATATGAGTTTGAAGTGTTGATTGTGGGTTAACATCAGTTGCAAAAAAATCTCTCCCAAACAGAGGAAAGATTTTATTTAGGCAAAAACAGAAAGTGTTTACCGTTTCACTGCAATGTTTGAGGATGTCTACAGTTTTTAAATCAAAGAAATGGCAAGTATATTTTGAAGACTGAGTATATTGTTTTGTTTTTTATAAAACTTACAGCTAGAGTGGCTTAGGTTTTCCTGATAGTCACCATTTATGTATTTTAAGCAGTCTCTACTTTAGACAGTTTGTTTCCATGACAAGATATTGTTTTTTTTTCCTATAGAAAGTAATGTGTTAAGCAGGGGTTTGTTCCTGAGCAGAGATATTTCCAGGCCGTTTGTCGGCATTAGCTTTGTGCACTGTTTTTATTAGCTGTTGAAAGTACACCTGGGACAGTTTTTCTGTGCTAAGTCTCTTTTCTGAGTAGAGTTATTGATTGAGATGGTGCTTCCACTAACCAAGAGTGCCTTTATCACTGTGTTTTCACTAAGAAAATATTCCGGCACCAGTGTTTGATATGTTGCCACTCTTTCATGGATAGAGTCATTGAAAAAGCTAATGCTGCATTTTACTTTGTGAACCCTTTGCTTTTCTTTCTATCAAAAAAGTATTCCTGGCTTGTTGATTCTGGGATTTCTCTTTCACTCCCTCCTATCCTCTGAACTTCTAGCTGGCTGCGGTAGATGCCAGAAGAGAGACGTTCCTCTCCACTATCCAGATGTTGTACAGATTAAAGAATGGTTGCAAACTCAATAGCTTGATCCAAATGACTAGGCTTTCTCAGATACATATCTTTATAACAACTGAAATGATCAACTGACCGACTGTATTGTGCTATAACTGGACGAAATTGAACTAGTTATATGTAGGCCTAATTAAATCGGACGATCCGACTGGATTTTACAGTAATTAACTAGTTCAATTTGAACTGATTCTGGACTAAAATGGAATGTAAATAATTGGACAGTAATTGGTCCTCTTTGCCTTGCAAAGTTTTGTTCGCAAAACATGATGCTGCAACTGATAATATAGTGACGGCATAGTATAGAATAAGTGGTGTCTTTTAAATAAATATATATATATATATATATTTGAATTGTTTAGTTGTCACTTAAGAGCCAACTTCTCAGTCTGCTATGTTGGAGTGTGAGGATACAACATTATTCCACAACAGAGCACAAATAGGCTCTTGAGCTTTAACATTACAATTGGAAACACATTCCAAAAGTGTGAACACAGCTTAACGTAGGAGCATGGCTCGTTACGATCTAACAGCACAAAACACATACAGCACAAAAAAAACGGGAAAAAAAACACATGTTCACACTTGGTGTGTTAGATTGGAGACCCACCAATCCATTTATAACATTCCAGTTTAAAAGAGGCTACACATATTAAGTAAGCATAGCACCCTGTTTCCACAAATGATTTAAATGAAAAAATTAAAAACAATTAAATTAAAAGTCTTGGGAACAAAAAACAAAAACAAACAAAAAAACTGGTTCAACATGTCACAATACAGAGGTCAAAAACATCTCTGGAATGCAATAGGGCATAGACGATGGATGGATAAACATATACGTACAAGGAATAGTTAACACAATAAATCTGATAAGTTAAATAGAACACATAAAAGGAAATATTTTTCAAAATCTGTATGTAAGAAATAAGGGTAAAAGCACTGATCTTAGAGCTTTTAGGTGACTGCACTTTTGTTGGGTGAATAATCACAGTTTGAAATCCTTTTTGGAAAGCACAGACAACATGGTTATCAGATAAAAGAATGTGGGTAGGTCAGTGAGTACTGCATGAGTAATTTATTGGCGTGTAACAATGCGAAAAGCTCGCCAGATGAGACAAGACAAAGAGGTTCACAGTAATGAGACAAGATTTTAGTTTCATTGCAGGGAAAAAGTGATGGATGAACCAGTTCCCCAATGTTAGTGTTTCTCTTTTCTTTATTTAAATATCACCCTTCCAACGAGGCTTATTTTGTTACAGTTTTACTTGGAACAGGCTATCTGCATGGGTACACATATTTAAATAATTCTGTCTTAAGTTACAAGTTGTTTACTTATTATGGGTTTTTTTTGTCTGAGTTTTCCAGAACAGATTCCATATCACCATTCATCAGAGAAAGATTGAAACAATCCATTGCTTGAACTCAGAAGAATGCTGTATCTTTCCTTCACCTTTTAACTACTCTGAGCTTAGTTTATTTCGACTCATTAAAGTTGTTTTTTTTTAGGTTTTGATAATTTGATAGGTTTCTTCTTTCATAGTTATGGAGTAGCTAGTCAAATGTTTGCTGTAAAGTTTCTTTGCACTCTATGTGTGTAGTATTGTCTAGTTGTTCCTATAAAGCCTTCCCAGTGTATCTTATTAGGTCAGGTCAGTTGAGGTTTTCCTTTTGGTCTGTATTCTTTCCTTTGGGCCCAGATTTTAAGTTACCTTTTGTTGTACTGATTTTCATCTATTTTTGATCAACTTAAACAAAGACAAACAAGAAAAACAAAGTTGTACATTTTTCTAACACCTTGTCCTGTCGACAGATTGTGAACTCTCACACCACTGTCTATGAACTTTGTAGGTTATTTAATTCCAGGTGTGATATATTTAATTCCTTATCTAATTCAAAGGTGGCCCTAAAGTGAGAATAAGCATAGAAATTAGTTTATTAATCTCAAAATGTGTCCTAATCTCTTTTTAGTGTTCATGGTTAAACAGGTTGATTATTTTAGATCATGAACTAAAGAAAAAATTGTTCAGTCTCATTTATAAACTGAAGCAGCCCTGAAGCTGAGAGACAATAAAAGGTCAGAAGTAGATGTGAAAGGGATATTCCACCCCTGTTTTCTTTAGCTTAGCATAAACCAATGTAAGTGAATGGGAACTACTAACATGAGGGCATGCTAGTAGTTCCAATTCACTTAAATTGGTTACGCTATACAGGGTTGGAGTATCCCTTGAACTTTATCCTCATTTTCAAAATATTTGTATCTTGTCTGCCACTCTGTCACCATTTGTTTTTTATAGAGTATCTGAAAATGCTCCTAAATAAAAGATTGAAAACCAGTGAAGGCTTCTATAACTCTTGTAAGAGAGTGCTGTCACCCAGTTTGATGATAAGTTCTACCTCCTACCCATTTCAAAATAAGGCTCTGACTCGCAGATACAGGGTGTTCAGCTTAAAGCAAGCATCATCATATTTGGTGTCCATAATAAAAGCATACAAATATTTTTGGAGACACAGGTATACGTTGGTAGTAAACAGGACACATTTATTTTGACAAGGAACATTAAGGCACTTTGTGACTACAGAAAGTATTTTTTAAAGAAAACTTTTGTTTTTATACCATTACAATAATAATGCAGTGATTATTATTACATGGAAATATTTTGTTCCATTAAATAAACTCTTATGGTGCAGATTCAGATTGATGACCACACCTACTTACTGTATGGAGAGTGTTACCTGAGCTCAGAGTCATCGCTGTGAATAGTGACCGTCTGAGGCACATTAAATGGATTCTTTAGGACAAACTCCATGTATTCAGCACAGCCCAGGCTGGCGTAGAGGAGGTGCTGGGTGGTGATGGCCCGGCTCAGCATGTTCGCAATACCCTCTGCTTTGCCATAATCATCACTGGGTTGGAGCTCTCTGATCAACTGAGCTGCCGGTTTGAGACCCTGACACCAAACAAACAACACCAATGGACTGATAAATGTTTTATAGTGACATCACACCATACACGATCACAACCATCACCCAAAGTGTCCAAGTCCCTGTTAACTGTCATGAAAGCTTGTAGAGTAGCTTTTTCGATCTGTTTTCATCTGCTGTACAGTGTTTTTGTTCAACAGATCATAACTTTAACACTCTTAGAGCAGAGTGTTCAGTTAATGACTTTGTAGAATAAAATGTCATCACTACTAGTAGAAACAATAGCCAAAGTGGAGTCGGTAAAACTCAGGTTGCACTATATAGATGTTTTCTCCATGACCTTTCAGTGACTATTTCAAGACATATTTTAACACTTGACTGCTTCTATTCTGATTGCACTCTTTTGACGGAACAAGGTGCAGTGTGGATAAATGTTTCGTAAACTAGCAGGCTCACTGCTGCAGACTTTCCATCCCAGTCAAGTGTCCATGATCATAAAATAACTTTTTACAACTGTAATTTAACAAGCAACGGATATATATGGGGATTGCTAAACAAAGAAACATCTAAAGGCGTAAAAATGTAATTATTTTAAAAGTTTATATAAAATATTCATATTAATGTAAAATATTCTATAAAATTATGAATATTAACTATTCTACAGTATAATACATGAAAATAATACAAACATGGAAATGAAACTCCTGTATGACATTTACATATTATATCTTACCATTCTTACAGGTTAAAGTGCTTTTTAAAAGTCGCCAAAGAAAGTTCTAGTGTAGACATACCAACGATGGTAATATTGTGTATCTGGAATGACTTTTAGATCTTTAAGTCCATCTCAGTCTGAAAGAATGTTTTTTTTTTTTTTTGCTTTAGGTAGCTGCATATTTTTTTCAAAACTGAATGCTTAATGAACTGTTTAATAGCGTTTAGGGAGGGTTGTGGTTTTGGAATCTACACTGATATAGGCTACAGCTTTGCCTGCAGCAGGGGAGAAAATTGTTTGATATCGGCTGAAGCTTCGGCATCTAGGACATCGGAAAACTGTGAGTGACGGCAGAGTTTTAAGCTTTTGTTGAACTAAGACCACCCATGTCCTCACCCTCTACCATTCTTCTGAGATGGTAATAGAAACACAACCATCCCGTTTCTAGCCCGTAACGTGCCGTCCCGTTCGGGTTTAAAGTGACCCTAGTTGAAAAGGGGCATTAGTGCCAACTCCTCCTTTACATGTTTGAGAGAAACAGTCTTCTACATGTTTTGGTCAGTTATTGAGACCAGGGTGTTAGACCTGCAGGTGTCTAAAGCAGCAGAGTGCAGGCTAGTTAATAGATTTCTTAGCCAGGCTTATTCACTATGATCAGCTTGTTAGCCTCCCAAAGTTACTTTGTCAAAACAGTAAGAAACAATATTTTTGTAAAATAAAAATATCTGCTTAAATTTAATAGTATTTTTCTTTTGTTCAATAATTGCTTGAGTCTTCCACGACAGAGTGCATCTATTAACAATTCATCAAAAATTATCCAATAATTTAGGTGAAACTGACTTTAAAGTTTTGCCGCTACTCGTTCACTGCTAAGATTTTAATCTTGTTTTTCTTTTAAATAGAATTTCAGCTAAAACGGATCTAAAATGCAACCCCCTAAAACACTGTGTGTTGATTTTGCAGACCACTTCAGAGGGAAGGTATATTTCATCCATGATGAATTGCTGCCTTAAGACAGGGGTTTTTCCTGTCTTTTCCTTGAAGGGGCAGTAGTGAGGCCCCTGCTGAAGAAGAGGAATTTAGATTTGAATGATTTTAACAACTTTCAAACAGCAGCTAACTCACCATTTTTAAGCAACGTTTTAGAAAAGCTTCTCTTAATTCAACTTAATGATTTTATTAATGCTCATAATTTCTTAGATCAAGGGTCCCCAAATCCAGGCGTCAAGGGCCAGTGCCCAACCAGTTTTAGATGCTTCTCTGCTCCTACACAAGTGTTTCAAACTGTCCAACTTCCTCCGCAGCACGGCAAAGTTCTGCAGAGGCCTGCTAACGAGCCATCATTAATTTATAAATAATAACTATACTTATTGTTTAAATTTACAAATAATTATTATGAGTATATTAAACAGCTAATTGTTCATCATACCAGAGTGACCATCAGCACTGACCCACGTTTTCTCGTGTACAATATGTGACAAAATTCACAGTATAAGAGCCATGTCATGTCACTTTTGTTCATGGTCAGATTCACACAGAAGCATGTCATTAGTAGATAATGTGCAAAGTCAGAAATTACCTTAACATCGACTGTTTTTGTGTTCTCTTTAGCCTCCAGTCGATGCACTGCAGCCATGCAGTCCAGCTTCCGCCGCCTGCTGTCAGTGTTTAGGTTTTGTACTTCAGGGTTGATGTTATACGTTTTTATCCTATTTTTGTCCAGCGGCATCCGATCTACATCCAGCCTGCGTTCTTGAGCAGTGTTCTTTGCTGCCAAGAAAAAACAGGCTACAGTCATGAATTTATTCACTGAGAATCTGTTCTTTTTTTTTTCAGTTTATCCATAAGCTCCCAAATCTCCGTATTTTCAAATGAGAAAATTCTTCCAGTTGTCTGAGTTATTAATTATTCTTGATTTAATCTACTACACGTCTAGCAGTAATGGAATAACTAGGGAGGTTATTTGAAAGTATTTAAACAAAGACTCCAGTGTTGTTGCATGAGAAAACTTTTTTATACCGATTCCTAAGCATCCAGCATTGTGATGGTCTACATTTTAGCAAAGGGGGAAATTCAGCTAGACTCAATGTGGCTATAAATAATAAACAAGAAATGAGCATTGCACAAAAGAAAAGAGAAAAATACTTGGTACATCAGTAAATGGTTTAAGAGGAAGAGGATAGGGAAAAAAAGCTGTAAAGTGGGCTTTTATTTAGACTCTTCAGAAGCATTACCTCCTGTGTTTGCTGTACACCAGACATTAGACCTTTACTAATTCCCTGTGCACTCATCAGTTTTCTACAGCTCTGTAGGAACAGCTCTTGTGCATTAACCCAGTTCTGTTTTGTACAAGTTGTAGAACAAACTTTTTAAAGCTTTCACATTTTTTTTTTTGTATGCCAAATACTTTGTGTGTATCTGCTCAGTGTTTCTAACAGTCTTTCAGTTGAATCACAAATAACTGTGATAAAGCGTTGTTTGCTCGTGTTCTGCTGTCTTTGAGCCTTTTGTCAGGTCGTCTAGCGTTTTCCCAAAGAAATCCGGGTGGTTTTAAAGTTAACTTCCACAACACTGCACCATATAAAACACTAACTGGATGTCTTTCAATAAGGTGGTTATGAGTGTTTAAACTAAGATTCAACATGTTCCCACAAAGCTAGCAGTATAAATGATCTAGCAAGGTTACAATAGGCAGAAATCTTTGTGGTTGTTAAATTGAAGAACTAATTTTAACAAAACAGTCAAAGTAAAACTAATATATTGGTGATTCTTTGATACAAAGCATTTTTTTACTTAATTTTTTTAAGTTGTAGTATTCCATTGCTATGTGTTTGTCAGTATGTATATGGGATCAAATACAGGTTAAATGTCCAAATTTCACTATTTCCAACACTGAAATTTGCAGAGTTTATCACAACAAAGTATAAATATGATATCATATGTATATTTCAGTTAAATGTTTCCATCTAAATCTGCCTTTGAATAGTAAATCTGCAAAAATGGATACTTGGCTGGCTGCACTTTTTTTTTTAAAGAGTTACAATCAATGAACAGCCTGAATAGTTAAAAGGCATGACAGTAGTGATATGTTCTTGTATTAATATTATTTCACAGCTAAACCCTCATAAGTAAGATACAGGCTGAACAGGGATAGAAAAGTTAGATTTTTTTTAACTGTAATGTTCATTCATTCTTTTCTGTTTTAAGCCACCACAATGATGGTCTATATGGTTGTTCGCAGCTGTTAAAGGAATGTAGTTGGTAATCATTTAGTTTAAATTGACCCATATAACTAACACATCCATTCCTTATTGTGGCAAATTACAGCAAAATCTCACCACAAAGCTGTTTTCTATTAGGCAGATTATTTGGCATCAGGATAATAACTGCTTATAACCTTCTTAGACAATGTCACCCGACGCACAATAAAATCAAGCTTGTGCCAGGCTGTTTGTGTAAAGTTTCCATCTACTTGTGCATGAGCTGGGTCTTCTCTGGGTACCCCAGCTTTCTTCCTCACCTCAAACATATGCACATCACATATGCATATTGGTAAAATTACACTGAAAATTCAGAGCAAAGGGTTTGCCAAGTGATGAAATTCCAACATATCCAGGGTGTACTCCAGACCAACGGGATTCTGATCAAAATACAGAGGGTGTAGAAAATGAGAGGATGGACTAAACATTTTAAAACTAATAACTAAGCACGTCTGCGCTTTTTATGGACTAAATTTGTCTGGATTAAATTTGGGTTATCATAAAACTTTCCCTGTGAAGTATAATTCTAGGTTGTGTGCTTCCAAATAATCTCTTTGATGTGTGCTATTCTATTCTGATTTCCCCTCCTTGTGTGACGCCTTATCCTTAGACATTTTTCCAGATCTCATTATCAAAGCTGTATCAGGCCGGGAGCCAGTGGGACAACCTGATAGTGTCTGGCTATTCTTCACAGCCATAGGCAGGAAGAAGTGGGGCAGGAGAGTGACATACACACACACACACACCACCTAATGGTGTGTAGCTTCTCTGCTCACTCTGTCTAACTGTTGTGACTGGACTCCAGTGAAAGCAATTAGGAACACTGTATGCTTAACTGGCACACCAAGGTGAAGGAAGGAGAGCATGTACTGTATATGAGACCGTAAGTTGGTAGGCTGTGAAGCGAAAGATCTGTAAGAAACAGAGCGAACATAGCAACAAGAGGTTTAAGTAACTGATTGTAACAGTGTGTAAAGCGATTGTGCGGTGAACCTGCCCATGAAACAATTTGTAAATATGTTCTCTACAAGAGTCTGAGCCACATTGAGCTTTTAAATGCATAACTGTTTATCAGTGCTTCGGTTACAGCGAGAGAAGCCAAAATATTTGTGAAATGACACATCGTTTCTGCAGGCCAGTGTGCAATTCTATACCTGTCAGATGCATTTCATATCACACTAAGCGATTATATGTGTGTTCTATACGTCTTGTGTGATACCTCAGCCTGTGAATGCATGAGTTTCAGCAAATAGTTAAAATTCGAGGCAAATTTACCAATGGCAAACCAGTTGATGGCTCGCTTAATTGAGGGAAAAATTGGTTTCCCCCCGTGTGTTTGTGTGCCTTTGCTAAGGCTATACGTGCACACACAGTCAAAAAAAAAACACAAGAAAAAACGCAAACAGGATTGTGGCTAACCACTAGAGATGCCTCTGCAAGCTCAATTAGCCTGAAAATTGAGTGGTTCGCTTGTGCAGCCAATGGAAAGAATGTGAAATGTATCTGGCTGAGCTGATCAAGAAGGTGGCATGGTCAACGCCCAAATGAAACACATTAATTCCTCTGTGGCTGAGGCTCCAGTAAGACAGCTGAGTGGAGAAACTGCAACATGAAATAATCTGATACAGAGGTGAGCAAACTTGCTAGTAGTCATAGTAAAGCCCAGAAATAAATGCACCTGTTATTGCATTAGCATAATTTTGTACAGAAAATTGAGAAAATATCCTACACTTAATTTGACTACATCGTGAACATAATCAATATAAAGAATTAGCTGTCAAAAAAACAGATGACATAATTACTGGTACCCCTGAATGCAACTGGACAAGGTATTCATTTATACAATAGGCTACCAGAAGCTTGAGAGACACACATGGCAATAAAAAAATCCTGGATATAACAGTTTTGGTCCTACAGTGTGTGGTGTGCGCCCAAACGGCATTAATTAAATTAGACAAATAGGAACCGGAGCTGTACTGGCTATACAAAGATATGGTGGTGAGTTATCTTTTTGTCTTCTTCTTTGTTTTACTCTGAAACATTGTTACACACTTTACTCTGATTAATCTCTGTTTCTATGTATTTGTTGACTCTGGTCAAGTGAACTGGGCAATAATAATAATAATAATAATAATAATAATAATAATAACTCTTCCGAGGTGTATTACTGCCCATCAACTCGCTTTCTGATTGGATGCACCTCACGTACAACAGGCTGCATGCTTATTTTGTCCTTATAAGACAGGAAAAACCATGCGATTTTAGGGCAAGACAATCCAAAATTTTGAATATCCCCGATTTATGATCACAGCGGCCCCAACGTCCCTCCGAGTAGACCAGAGCACTCTGAACACACCTGACATGGCAGGAATTTCTATTAGGAATTATTTTAATAGCTATTGTGATTATCGGGGCATCCTAGAGATTTTTAAAAGGGGAGAATTGGGCCTATATCGGCTTAAAAATCCTGCAGTGTGATCCAGGACTTTTGCCCTGGTGTGAACATAAACCAGCTAACTCTAGTGCGCAGCGAGACCCAGCTGAACAGGTGGTCTCAGAGTGATTCCAGACTTATACAGTGGAGTAAATCAGGTGTGAATGCAACCAAACTTTATCCGAGCCAGCCAACAAAATAACCTAGCTTTTAAGTCTGGATGGCCAAATGAATTTGTGGCGCATTAAGAAAAATAATTCTTTATTTATTGCATTTTCATATGTGCGCCTCGAATATCCCAATAGTGACATCAATACAGTCTATTCATATTCATAGTGTTATGTAAATTTTACACAATTAATCTATCTGCACCCTACTGTACACATAATGTTGTATCAAATACTCTCAACAAAGATCTGTAGCTGTATCAGAAGTCGTGCTACAGTCTTCGGTTGACAGTAATTTCGATGATTTAAAAAAAATTCGGTCATAACACATTTTTTCTGTCATTTGTTAAAAATTACTTAAACTATATTATTCGTTTCTTTCATTTTAGCTGAAAAGAGAATCCAAATCCTGTCAGTGCAGATTAATAAGCCTTAGGCCTGTCGCGATAATCAAGAAATCAATTAATTGACCAATAATTAAAAATGCGCTCGGTAACTTTAATAGGCTCGATAATTTTTCATTGACTGAAGTCGCAGGATAATGAGTTACTGTCGCTGCATCAGTCTCGACTGGCTCCTCTCGGTTTAGCGTAAAGAGTGAACCTCCTGTCAGCCGCTGTGTCTCTGTGTTTGTGGAGGCGGAGCACACGCTGCCAGCGTGATCATACCTGGCGCTGGAGCAGCGGAGAGCCCCGTGAAGAGGAGAGTGGAGGAGTCGATAACCATGGAGTTGGTTTCTAAGCCGGACGCAACCGCCGACGTGTGGGAACATTTAGGATTTAAACCAAATGAACGAGGTGAACCACAAAACATTAATGAGCCGACATGTCGCATTTGTTTTTAAACGGTTTATGTTAAACACGGCAACACGACGAATCTGCACACTCACCTCAAACACAACCTCCCCGCTCCAGTTTTCCTAGCTGGGTAAAAAAACATCTACCAAAGAGGCAGAGGGACCCTCAACTTCTTCCCGTCAGTCCATCATCACGGGGGCATTTATGAAACAAACAAAACGAGACAGTGCCAAATGGTACGCACTCACAGACGCCGTGGTTCGCTACATAGCCAGATGCAACCGTTTAACACAGTGGAAAAGACGGCTTTTCGAAAAATGTTACAAACAGGATTGGAAGTGTTAAATGTCGGAACCTAATGTTTAACATATATTGAAGTGCAATTTTGTTTACAGAAATGTTATGTTATTGTTTCAATTGTTTTTATTTAAGTGCTTTTTTTTGTTCATATGTTTTTCTTGGTCATTATATTTATTTATTTAGGATATTTACAATGTCTTTTCATAATACAATTCCAGTTTCAATTTTTTAAAAAAAAGTTAATTTATCTTTAATCTTTTGTACTTGCATTTTTATACCATTATTATTAGATTAGCTAAAAATGTATGTAAAAATGGCAATATTATCGTTTATCGCAATAATTACTGGGGCAATTTATCGTCCAGCTAAATTTGTTATCGTGACAGGCCTAATAAGACTTTGCGTAACGGAGGATGAAGCTTCAATCTAGACATAGTTTTGAAATCAGGAAAAATGTATCCAATTGAAGTGATCAGAATACGACAAAACTCTCTGAAGAAGGGGCCGCTGATTGGGCTCTTTTGGGACCAGTAAAATGCAGCGGTCTGTCACCGCCAGTCTGCATATGGCATCTGAGCAGTAACAGATGCGCTCCACTGTTTTAAAACTGGTCAGATATGAAAAATATGTTGCGCTATTTTAACATGGCTTCCTGGGTTTACCCTCCTTACACGCTTAACTGTCCAATAGCCAAAAAGACCTTCATTCTTTTTGTTGAGAAACTCTGTTCCTACTGCATTTCAATAGGATCCAAAGCAAAAAAACACGAAAAAATATTTTATCTGCACCAAAGCAAGCCAACTAACAAAGCTTCCTGGTGTGAATGCTGTGGGCATGCCAATATGAACTCTTTAAAATAGGCCAATAAAATGAAAATGAGTTGTGATTTGGTTTATGAGCAGTATAATGATTGAAAACCATATGGCCAAATTGTAACAAACATGGCTCAACAAATACATTCTTGTTGGCCATCTCTGTTCCCAGATTAAGGCTTATATAAAACATAAGGGGTGAGACTAAAAGAACAAAGCGTACGGCAGAACCAACGCAACTAGAGCAACTGTGCAAAGAAGAGTTGTTGAAAATAACCTATTTCTTTATTCTGATGTCAAATGTTATAGTGTTGTATTTTTCAAAGAAAATATAGTCAGTTGATGCACTGACCATTAAGTTGGAGGATGTTTCTGGGTGACAGACTTCCGCCTTTAAAGCCACTGGTTACTTCATGAGGCGTGATGATGTGGGAATGAGAGGACATCCCCTCCGCTGCTCTCTTCCTGCTAGAGTCAGCTGGACATCCTGCAGGAAACAAAAACAAAGTAATCACTGTGTGTCTAATAAACCTATCAAACTCTGATAAACTTCAACTTTACAGCCAACAAAAACGGGATTATTTATCTCCAAGAAGCTTGAGATATTCAAAAAGAAGTGCAGCATATCCAGAATGTGGCCCTATTTGTATAAACAGGAGATAAAACAAAGGGAATTTTGTAGCATTCAAAGTTTTTAGTAATAACTCCCTGTATCCTTACCTAATTAGTTGTGTGACAGGGCTGTTTCATGGTTTGAAAGTTAATCTTATTTAAAGGAAAACTTACATTTAAAACTTGTTCTACACAATTAAGCAGGTCTATGAAATATGGGTATCAAATGGTCTTTTTAAGGATGAAAAATGAGCAAGAATGGCAAGATTTGCTGGAGTAATACAAACTGACTAAAGAGGAAAGACTGAACTGTGAAAAGATTTTTATGTCACCAGAAGTCCAGATAAAAGTGGCAAAAGGAAGCCCTAATAGGAAAAACCCAAATAGGAGGAAATATCTATTAAAAGTGGAACTATTGGAAGTTGAGCAGCAAAAGTGCTAATGATGTTCACCTCACAATCCTTGACAGTCTTGGCAGTTACAGAGATGTTGTTGAGCTTTCTAAAATCTCACAAAGAGGAATACACTTTTCAGAAAAAAACATTTTATTGCCCAGCAAATACCACACTCTGCTCAAATAACTAATATATATATATATATATATATATATATATATATATATATATATATATATATATATATATATCACCATTTGTAGACTAGATATATCAATTAAAATGTTATATACCATATATATGAAATATGCCAGTATACATACATATGACAGGGGTCAAACATTTTCTGTAAGTCTTCACAAGGTTTTCACACACTCCTAGTATTTTGGCCCATTCCTTCATGCAGATCTCCTCTACAGCAGTGATGTTTTGGGCCGGTCACTGGGCAACACTAACTTTGAACTCCAACCAAAGATTTTCTTTGGAGCTGGAGACTGGCTAGACTACTCCAGGATCTTTAAATGCTTCTTATGATTGAACATTTTAAAAGTAAATTATTATATAAATACAATAATAATACCCAAAAGTTTGTGTGAAGATGTGTAATAACTGTGATTACAGACAAGGCTGTGGTGTCCGCATGCAGGAGGGAGACATTTAATCTCAGATGTAATAGTCAAGGGGATGTAATTTTCACATAAAAAACCCTGTCACAGATGACAGAGAAGTAAGTAGCAACATGATAATTGTAATGTGGGTTAGACATTTTTTAAACTGCTTATGTGATCTCATAACAGCAGTGTGTGGTTAATTAATGATCTGTAGCATCTCAGAATGTTCAGTAAATGGGTTCAAATGAAACCCACGACTTTTTTATATACTGGGCGGGAAAGATTACTTGCTGGACTCAGCTATGTTGGTTTCGGCTATGTCTAAAGCCTGGATATGCTCGCCTGTAGCCTGGTAGATTTAGCAGCTGAAATAAAATGTATTGACTGCGGTTTTTAGAAACAAATAAATAAATAAATAAATCAAACGTCCGAGCCCTTAATATAATACAGTTTAATTGTGGTACTTGGTGCACTTAAATTTAAAGTCGGACTGCTGTTTGAGATAAGGCTCAGCTGTTTTTTTCAGTCAGAGCAGCTCTGCACGGGAGAAAAGCAGAGCGAAGGATGAGGGGTGCAGGAGGCGGGATTATAGAGAAACAGGCCGTTTTACTTCGTTGTCTAACATTAACTGCAGAATGGATACAAGTTAAATTTCAGGACAAATCAATACTATATAACACCAACGGTAACATTTTATCATATATATATGTCTATCCCAGAAGCTGTAAAATAGCATGATATAACCCCTTTAAAGAATATTAGGCTAATCTGACAAAGGGACAAAGGGAAGAAAAAAAATTGAGTCCTCTGCGAACATTATTTTCTCGTCTCAAGCCTGCTGAGATCCTGTGGAGGATTCAGAAAAGAACAATCTATGAGGATGAGCAGCAGTACATCTGAAAACAGCTAAGAAGCAATATAACAGCTCTGAATGGCAGAAAATATGCCTGTAAATAAAGAAAAAACAAAAACAGGAACAATTTGGTATGATTATTTGGAAGAATTTACTGTTTACTCTATAAAATATATATAGAATGAGTTGTTATCAAAGTCATTAGCTTTTCTTCCATGCTTATTGTTTCGTTAGTGTTTATACATAAAAAAAAAATCCTGCTGAGTCTTTGGAGAAAAAACATTGGAATCTGCCTGAGGACACCAGCGGGGGCTCCACAAATAGATCTTATCTCAGTTTGATTTCAGATAGTTTAGTTTGACAAGAATGTGTTGGCCCAGTTTTTCCGGTAAGTTTTTCTTTTATGTTTTCACTGGGACTCATCTCTTTAAGCCAATATGACTAAGCAGAAAGCAAACTCAGTTTTATTAAGAAAAATGTGTTTGTTGATGTTCGATCACACATCGTGTTCATATGTTTTCACCAGAATAATCCAGTGACAGAGGTAAAACTATCAACAGATTCTTCATCTACAGACCAACAACCATAGCTTCACATGAAAAACTTAGTAATGTTTCATCGTAACAAACCTGTTATATTTTTAAATTATATATTTATAAAAAATACCTTCAGGCTAAAACCTTGTTCAACAAATTCAAAAGTTTGCAGTTGTCATTTGGAGCTTGAAATTGTCAACAGATTTGGATGCCGAAGCTGGCAGCATGATGACTCATGTTGATCGATGGGTGGCTCGGTCCCTGTCTGGTTTGGGTGTCAAGAGATGCAGTAAGACTGTTGAACATAGAGCTGTTGAATGTCAACTGCACCAGCCTAGATGGATTTTATCATCTGATTCCTGAGCAGATATTTAGTAAAACGTTCTTTATAGATTAAGACTTAAGATTTAAGATTTAAGACTTGTATATAAATTGTTGTTGAAATTATTAGTCTAGATGTTGTTTGGATAATTGTGTTAGATAGGGCACTGTTTACATAACTTGGTCAGCTGAAAACATGATTTCATCATGCCTTTAAATGTTCCCCTCTCAGTGGTTTAAAGTTTGCTTGATCTACAAAAGTGCATTATAATTATTACAGCATGAGATAATGTGATGTTTTCCAGGTTAATTTGTGATATTTACACAGAAATTCATGAAAATTAAAAAATTACCCACTAGTTTTTATTTTAAAGCCAAAAGAACAAAAAAGTTTATTACCATCAACACATCTGTTCAATTGTTTGTTCACAAAAGTTCTTGCATGGTAGCAACTGAGTGCTTTAGACAAGTGGTTTGCAAACTTTCAAGGTTCTGACCCAAAAGATAAAACTGTAACCTCTCCCTTCAGCACAAGCGAAAATCTGGAAGGAGGGGATACATTTAAAAAGACATAGTTGTTGGTGCCAGACGGACTGGTCAACTATTTGATAAACTGAAGATCTTGTGGGATTTTGTCAAACAACCATGGGTTTTCAGACAATTGTCTGAAAAAGAAAAAATATCCTGTGAGCCGCAGTTGTTTGAATGGCTTGTTGATCTGAGAGGTCAGAGATTAGGCAGACTGCTTTGAGTTGACACAAAAGCAACAGTGGCTCGAATAACAGTATCATTCAACAAAAAGAATATGGAAAACCATATCTGAATGCATGACATGTTGAACGTTGAAACGTGTAGGTAACAACAGCGTAAGACCCTACTGGGCAGTATTTCTGAAAGAGAACAACAAGAAAGTAAGGCTACAAGTCAAATAGGGATTACCAAAATTACACAAATAACACATTGGAAGTGTCTTAGTTTCTGACTTGCAACTTTTAGATAGTGGATAGTAGGGTCAGAATATGCCTTCTATTAATGGTTCAGACTTTGTGGATAGTGTAATAGTGTGAGTGAACATTTTCTTGGCACACTACTGTCCCCCTTTGTAGCATATTCTTGCTTACTATGTCCGTCTCTTTATAGCCCCAGTGTTCCCAGCTTCTGATGGCTACCTGCACTGGTTAAAGCACCATCTCGCAAAGCTGAACTCATGCCCAAATGGTTTCTGGAATCTGACCATGGGATAACTTTTCAGATTGCTCCACTATCACTAGATTCCAACCAAACAGCATATTTGACACATGTCAGGACAGCAGATTCGTATCATGGATGTGCTGCTAAAAAAATCTGTAGCAAGTGCATGATTCCTATCATTTGACACTTCAGAGAGTACTGTAAGGATAAGCATTTGGTGTGAATAGGTGGATAGGCTACATGCTCAGTTATTGAGGAAAAAGTCAGCACCTTAACAGAGGTGCGTCTAACAGCTTGTCAACTATAAAGTCAATTCCCATTTATAACAGTATGAACAATGACTGCATAGACTCAATCAGCTACCCTGAACCACCATTGTTAAATGCCACAGGTAAGTGTTTTTGCATAATGTCAAGCTAAGAGCAATATTCCAAAAAAACTAGATCTAATTTACAACATCTGTCGGACTTAAAAGGTAAAACTAAAACTTAGAATCGGTATCAATTTAACACAGTTTCCACACATGCTGCCAAGACTTAAATTACAGCATACCCAAAGGAGGTGCTTAACTGAAACAAATGTAGTATTTTCTGAGGGACTGTGCAGCTCCTTGTTCAGAGTGCACTGTCCTATGAAATATGGCGAAAGCAGCAATTAACTGCCTCTGCTGTCCAGAACTGACGCGCCGGATAGCTTGCAGGCATTTCAGAAGGGAAGCCAAAAGCACCCTCCAAATCTTTTAAAAGGGAACTCTTTCATCAACAAACAGATAATAGGCAACAGATAAATGAGTAATGGGGAGTCGGTGTTGCTATGCAAACAGAGGAAGACAGCGCTGTTCTGCAGATTAATGGGACATGTGTCTGCCATCCCAAAGCATTCTCCTCATCATTCATCACCTTACACTGGCCAAACCACTCAGCCGAGTTTATTTGCCTGGGTTACATTTCCTCAAATATTACAGTGAACATATCACTTCTGCTGTAGAGTGTAGTGAGCATATCCAATCGATGGCCAAGAAGATCTTATTTCTAAGGCCTTATTAGAGATCCTTCCATCAGTTATCCCTTCTGTGAAGAAATGTTTCATAGTGACAAGAGTTAAAAAATAAACCATCATGGATGTGGTAAGATGATGTTAGAATTAGATAACAAATACTTTCAGTGGCCATCAAGGTTGGGATAGATGTCTTACTCCCTGTCATACAATCCATTCACAACTCTTGAATCACAATGACTAGCCAAATGATATTCAACACTGAAACTCAACACTCAATAGAGAGTCTTGCACATCATTAGTAGCTCAGCACAGTCTGTGTGGGAAAAAAAATTAGAGACCAAAGACTCAGGAGGTTCAAGTCCATCAAATTTATCAACTGCCTCGCACTGTTGCATGACAATAGCCCCACATGCCCACCCCATTTGCCCTGCTTGCAGTTCTTGAGGTTAAATCCGTAACAAATCACTCATTTGCTGGCCTCCAGGACAAATGAGTGCAAGCACCAAGGGGGTTTCAAAGTAGCCTGCAGTATTCGATTTCTTCTGCCTCCCCGTTCCAGGCCACTGACCTTTTAAAATAAGCAGATTCAGCCTCACCTCAAGGCTAAAGGCAAGTCTGAAAGAGTCAGGCGTAATTGTGTCACCAGTGAGAGCTTTTAATGGCAGGAGAGATACTTCGTGTGTGCTGTAATTTATAGCCCAACTAACTGCCAGGTAAATTTCATTGATATTTTATCCCAGCTGTGACAGCACTGGGCAAAATTCTCTACTCTCTCCATCTGTAAAAGCCAGTTTCTTCAGAGCTTATCAGGCAGCTGCAGATGAGGAGCACTGTCAGGTCTGCTGAAGGTTCTAATCGTCCATTTCTACTGAGCTGAAGCAGATATACACTTCCTTCTTGTGTGTATGTGTGCACGTTCTGTCTGTTAGCTATGGACAATATCGGACTTTCAAAGAGACAACACAGCGATATGAGTCAGCAATATGATTTCATGCAAATACGCTTAAATAAATTGCAGACCTTTTCTGGAAGATTTTTTAAAACATTTTCGTAAAGAAAAAACGCAAGCGTTTAAGAGTTCATATTGAGTTAACCACAACCCCTACAAACCTCTCATGGAACTATCTGAAATGTCTCTGTGATTGAAAATGGGATTGAGCTAAACCTTTTCAGAGTCCAATGTTTCTTCTCTATGGCAGCCCAACCACGAGAGAGGAAAATACTTTTATCCTGATTTCTCTATTGTTGGTAAGCAAAGGAAAATAACCAACAGAATAAATGTAGCAGCTAAACAGCAAACGAAAGATTGTCATGTATGATTAAGTTTCAAAAGAAACAAGTCTGCCACAACTGGATGGTAGCAACAGATGTCACTAACGCAGTTGTTTTGTAGCAACACCAGGAATAAAGTGGAAATGGACAAAAGATGTTTTGAACTAACTGTAGAGGTTTTGACCTTGCCTGATGGTTTTGACTGTCAAAACATTTGCATTTATAGACAAATATCTAAAAAACCTTCATCAAGTAACCTAGTTAGAGACAAAAAAACTAACAAAAAACAGTGCGACTTTATGGTAAGCGATGTACTACGTACCGTTTACACATGTGCAGCGAATGAACGTGCTACTGCGCACACAGCAAAGACATTGTATTGCTCTTTAGCATTTATATGGTCTGAGAACTAGGTCAATCAACAGAATATGACGTGGATAATAGCCTGTTGAGGAAGACATAGGATCTAGGTGGATTAAGGTGTGTGATGTGAAAGGACAATGTGATCTGTAAGGGGGGGGGGGGGGGGCTTGATGTTGTGTTTATTGTGAAATTTTGATCTGAAAGGGCTGATATGAGATCATGAAGGATTACCATGTGATAATGATCTGCCAAGGAGAAGATGTCGTGGGGTTGCACAGAGGCCAAATTCTATGGATTTATCCTCCGGCTCAGAAGCATTAGTTTCCTTTTCCTAATTTTCTTTTAGCTTCATAACATAACATTAATGTCATGATGAAACAGCTGATTTTACTTTATCCTAATATAGGCAGTGGAAACAAAAGGGGGCCAATGAAAGCCCCAAAAACACACACACACACACACACACAAACACTGAAACTGGTGCCTAGAAAAGGTTTTGGACATGGAACTGCATCTAGAAACAAATGATAGATTAATCGCTTTTAATAAGCCACTATTGAGTCAACATCAGCTCTCAAAAGGCTCTGGGCTTTAAATCACAATGAAATCATGGATTAAAAGATTACTCAATGTTTTTGACTCTCCACCACTGAAGTAGTTTCTACGTCAGAATAATTCTGCTTTGACCGAAAGCAAATCTGCTGATCAAACATTCTTATTAAATATGTCTGTTGCTTTGTCTCATTCTTTATTTAGTCTATTGCGGTTTTGTGGATAAAAATCAGTTTTGTGGATTCAATAATTAGTTTTACAAGACAAGCCAGCAGTCGTTATAGTTTAAACATGCTGCGTCTGCTCATACAATTGTCTGGCAGTGTCTTTCTTTTGCTAAAGACTTCAGATGTTTAGACAAAACCAAGCCTCTTTTATTTAAACGCTCTATTATTCAGTGGAGCTATTTACATTTAAAAAAGCTGCTTTGTAGTGTGATTGAATGAACCTGATAGTTTATCTGATTTCCATTTTTATTTGTTGCTTCTGAGTCCCACCTTATGATTTAAAAGATGTTTAGCTTTACACACGGAGACAGAACAATCTGCCTTAAATATTTTAGTTCACCTTGCTGCTTATAAGTTAATACATGACTGATATTGTGCATGAATCAAAAACAGGAAATTAGATTTCAATATGTAGTCAGTTTTGTGTTGGTTTTAGCATTATATTAGCTGAGAGGCAAATTAAGCTGATTATGTAACTGAATGTGCATCATTTGAAAAAAACTCTTTTTTTCTGGGCCATAATGACTCAGATAGTAATATAAACATTTTTTTATGTTTGCACTGCATTAATTTCATTTTTACAACAGATGAGGCATTTTATTGCCTTTGCTCTCCTGCTGAGTTCTCTTTTTTATATGAAAATGCTTCTTTCAAGTCTGATTTAAGTTAAATGATTTCTTTTTTGTAGTTTCTATTGCAGATTTAAGAAATAAAATGAAATTAGTATGATAACAACTTTCACAATCACATAATGACTTAAAGAGTGGTCAGCTAAAGACGACAAAGCCACTTGGGCGCCTCTGTCAGGGCGTCCCAGGGCAGCTTTGGCTACAACCTAGCATGCCATCATCAGTGTGTGAATGTGTGTGTGAATGGGTGAATGACAGAAAGTAGCGTAAAGCCCTTTGGGGTCCGTAGCGACTAAGTAAAGCGCAATACATTACCATTTACCATTCTTTTTTCAGCCGATTTTATAACACTGTAAAACTGTGAGGAAAAAAACAGGATCAGTATTTCTTTTAGCTTACCAGCAGCATGAGAGGATTGTAGTGAAATAGTGGGTTCTGTTCTGAGTATTTTGGACTGCAGAGGATGCCATTTTTCACAATAATTTTAAACCACTGTAGTGTTTTGTGACAGAAAGAATCATGCATAGACTCCATAATCAGTATCACAATCTTATTACACCCGGGTTCTAAAGCCTAAATTTGCAATCTCATAATATTATGTAAGAAACTGTTAGATTAGTCATGCTTCTTCCTCCCCTTCATAATGATCACAAAAAATTATGCCAGTATTACAAATATACAAATACAAATATATTTAGCATTTTCACAGCAGCCAGCAAAGCTCAAAACTTCTTGCTATCTCCCAGTAACCTGCTCATGTGTGCAATTTGGAGGTGTGTACGCAGAAGATCGTTGCTCACAAAAAGCGATAGAATGAATCCTCATCCACAAAAGCCCTGAGCATGGGGTATATGTTTATTTTTTCAAAGTGTGGATTTTCAATTTAAGATGAGTGGTAACCTGGTATTTGTTGCCTCTAGAGCACTGGCAGGACACCATGAAAAACCCACCAAGATCTGATCACAGAAGTTTTTTTGGATGCTCAAAATCGCCAAGTGGGGAACTCTCAAACAACATTAAACTAAATGAAAACCACACCCCAGAAGTCATCTGGAAGACCATGCAAATGTATCCACATTCCGGAGGATTTTTAATGTCATGGAGGGGATATTTCATGTGGTGTGAGGAGGATCTGATGTTTTGTTTTTTTTGTTAGTCAGTTGAAATATCATCACATTTATCTTTATTTGAAGCAGCTAGGTGAGGAAAGAAGTGTTTTAAAAAATTGTACAGTGGTTGTGAAGAAGGAACAATGTGTTGATTTAATTTTTACGAAGTACTTTGGATTTAGCAGTTTAAAGGACACATATTAAGCTCCATTGTACATAAAACAAACACATCTATTAAATAGCCTGCAGTTTCACTTTTTTATGACGTATGTCATCTTCGTATGACTTTAGAGTATTATTGATGTGCATTCACTTTATTTCAGTTCAGCACGAGAGTCTAAACTTCTTTTTAATTGCTGTCCCTCTACCTTTTAGGTCTGATATAAGGTAACAAAGCATGCCCCTGCTGCAGCATGCTTGCTTTTCATGAAAATTAAGAAACTTGATTTTGACCTGAAGTGGTGTTTTAATAAAACATAACAATGAAAGTAAATCTAAAAGACGTCCACGTACTGCACTTGAATTTTTTTTTCTACTGACATCAACTTGAAAACTAGAAAGCACTTGCTGTTAAGCCTGAGTAAAATCTATTTTTTTCTTCTTTTTTTTTAAACCATGGAATAGGTTAGCTGCCCTGTGGTCTGCTGTAAATTTAACAAGAGATGAATAAGCAGGTATGCGATTAAAGAGATCTTTTATGCTGTCATGTAAGTTAACGTCCTGTCAGTCATGATAAAAGACAGCTAATCAACGAGGGAAACGGCAGAAAAACGTGCTAGCTGGAGCCCCTAACAAACGTCTATTTGAGAATAGAACGTCTGAAAGACAAGTAAGCCAGATTTAGTAGGTTTGTAGGACAGACCATCAGCTTTGGCCACACTTAGGTTTCCTTGCACACCATTTATCACATCTCCCACAGCCATCAGCACTTGGCGCCAGAGAGGAATGGTGCCTCTTCTCCAGCAGCAAGCTGAGACTATCCTGCAGGGTATCAAACAGGTTTGTTGGAAAATATCTGAGGCAGAAACGGTCTTCAGTGTATCAGGGATGTTTATCAGAAGAAACATTGCACCGTTTTCAGTATACTGCACCTTTAGAAGACTCGAGGACTATTCAGGAATTTATGACACACATTAGGCTGTTCCGCACAATGTTTTGGCTTAGCACATCTCTCTACCAAACAAACAAATCCTCCATTTTGGCACCTATAGCGATAAGCTGCTTCGAGCCAGCCCCGCCCACCCCAACGTAAACTGAAATCCAAAAGGTGCATCATCAAAAAAGGTCACCGCCTCATTTACAGCTTAGCCAGTGCAACACTCTCAAAACTATTACATGTTTTTATCTGAAATTGTTGTTTGTAATCATATACCATTATTTGTTTTATGCATGTTCTTTTATGCTTTATCTTATTGAGTTTTAATTTTCACATTTCTGTAATCATGTAAAGCACCTTGAATTGCCTTGTGTTCAAAGTGTGCTGTACAACTAAAATTGCCTTGCCTTGCCTTTAAGGCCATCCAGAAGTCATGAATCCTATTAATTAATTTTGTTGTATAGCTCCTGATGCTTTGAGTTTACCGTGCATTGGAAAAGAGTTAATATTTTTTCCCATTTTCCCATTTTGTTAAAATACAACCAAAAGCTTTAATATATTTTGGGAGGATTTATTTGATATATCAGCAAAAAAGTGCATTGGTAGGAAATGATAAAGTTTGTTTGATGAATGAAAATCAAAAGCCTCTTTTTTTTTACAGTGTCTTTATCTATTTTGCACACCTAAAGACCAAAATGCTTTATTTCAAGCTCAGGCAAAATTGATGGCGAGAATCTAGGAAAATCGCTTTACAAATCTTGCCCCAAACACATATTTGGATTTAGGTTCAGATTTTGGGTAATTTCTGATTGATACCATTTTAGAGAAATTTTAGGTCTCGTTCGATATTTAGGATCATTGTCCTACGGAAGGTAAACATCTTTCTCATTATCAAGTTTTTGTAGCCTCTAAAAAAATGTCAGCATGATGCTGACACTGTAGTTAGAATGGTTGAAAGTGATGTATAGTAAAAGTTTTCTGGATTTTTTTTTTTCATGTTTCTATCTACAAAATACTCTAGAAGAATTAACATCCTGCCTTTGGATTAAAGGGGGGGGGGGTAAATACACGTGTAAACAACAGTTTTCAGACTTTAACTGACCAAAACTGTTACAAAAAATGTATTTCCCCTTCCACTTCATGAAAACATAATAATTAATGTTGAAATTTTAAGAAAACAGTATGCATAGCAATGTTTATGTCTGCATTTATGCAAGTGGCAATGTCTTTTTGGGATGCTTAAATGATTTGTTATATATATATATATATATATATATATAATTTCAATCAAACGTCCATTTTACATACATTCCTTACCCTCCAACCCTTTAGGCGTGCTGATTCATTATTACTTAATGATAGAGAGTGAGGAAATACAAGAACCAAAACTGGATGAACTACTGTAATGAGAGAAGCTTTGAAAGAATGGGAAAAAGAAACTGAACAAACGGGAAGAAACAGAAAGACTCTGATGAAAACTGAAGACAGATGTGAAAATGTGAGAAAGGCAGCGACAGATGGAAGCACAAACAAATAAAAGCGCTCGCTAAAGCTACCCTCACAAAATGTATTCTGTCGGCCAAGAAGCCCTGATGGATATCGAAGCCTTGATGTGAATTCACATGCCAGACACATCCCACCCCCCCCACCCCCCCACATCCCCCCCCACCCCCCCAGTTCTGTCCCAACCAATAACCCGACCCACTCACAACCTGTTTTGAGTGATAAGCACAATGAGAACTTGCTGGCTCCTTTAGCCCCAACAATGCCAGTGCGAAGAGTTTCTTCAGCCTGGAAAAAGATGCCTGTTTTATGAGGGAGAATATTGTTTCTGCAGTTGATTAAATGTAAGGAAGCAATCGTCACCTGCCATTGCATCGTAGGGGCGGGCCAGGTCCAAATTGAATGAGTGCAAGGGAAAAGTTGCGGTGGTGGTGGTGGGGGGGGTGGGTGTATCACAGTGAGATATTTGTGCTTTGGCATGCTTGCTTTACAAGTTTCTACACCTCTGTCCTTCACTACTACACATGTCAATAAAGAGTGCTGACAGCATCCGTTCAGAATTCCCTGCTATAAATGGTCCATATGTCCTGAATAATAAACCTTCTCACATTTTGGATGTAAAAGGATAATTTGGGATGGAATGAACAAGGATGTTGGCCCAAAAGCCAGCAAACACTATTGCTTCCTTGCCATGTTTCCCGAGTGTTTACTCTGAACCGTCTTGTGTTCCTTTGAGGAAGAACAAGGATTAGTCTCATTTATATTAAACATCTGAAAGGTTCTTTTTGGCTTGTTTTTCTTTTTTTTTTTGCTGAAACATACTCTTCATCATCCCCTGCATCCTATAATAATATTAAAAATATTGTGTACACAGACATATAAAGTGATGAAAGAGCAGCAGGAACAGTAAATACAGTTACAATATTTATAAGTAAAAAAAACACTTTTTTAGTATCAAACAAATTTCAACAAGAAGTAAACAGACTTGGGGATGATGATACCACATCTTGGAATTTTATTTGTAACTTAATAGTATCTGGCACCAACATGTTTCCTGAGTGACACGACTGTATCCAGATTAAATAAATGTGTGAACACACTCAAAACATTTCAGGACAGTTTCACTCCAACCATCTTGTGAGGTGATGTGTAACACTTGCATCTTTAGTAGTTCAGCAGTCTAAATTCTATCGGTCTATTGTCACCCACTCCTGGTTTTTCATTTATTTTCTGTTACTTTTTTAAAATAGGATTACCAAACTCAGCAACGCTTTTACCCAATTCAATCTGATTACATAAATATTTAGAATACTGTAAAGTAGGGGGCCCGATAACTGAATATTTTCAGTATTTGACCGTTTTTTTTTTAGAATGATGACGGGAAAAAATGAAGGCGGTCCATAATTTTAACAGATTAGTATTCACACCTCTGACCACTTGGTCCAACTGTGCAGATATTTTCAACCCTACTCACAGAGACCAGGTAAATGGGCGGGCTGCGGGCTTTCACTCAAAGAGTCTTTTTGACTTCTGATTGCTTTCATTGGAGAATTGTTTTCTCATTTTAAGACTTTGTTTGACGTGAAGCTTAGTTGCAATCAGTATGGCAGCGAAATGCTGATTCAGCTTCCAGATCAACATCTAACCCACCCCCTCCCCAAGAGAAGTCATCTGTCTGAGGCAAAAATGCAAAACCTCAGGGAAAAAACCCCTGCAACAATCTCCCGATTTGATTAGCAACAAATGGGTGTGCATTTTGGGTCCATGTGGAGCAGGAACCGCATCAGGTATGATAAGTGCGACTGTTTAATTTAATTTTTTTATACATATACATTTTATACGTAGTTCTCAGTTCAGGTTTTTTGGATTGAATATTATTTAAAATGAATTAAAAATAATAATAATAAACAGGCATTAACTCAAGACAACTGCTGGAGATAGGTACCCTCCTGCATTTGAATTAACAATTGATGTGTAAAAATAGATTAGGATTTTTTTTTTACGCTGTCTGGGTCAAAATGACGGACAAAGAAAAGCGTCTGCCGTGATCGCTGGTGTAAAGACTTTTTTCTTTTAAAAACTTGAGGAAACAAATACAAAGAAATTCAAAGATCATTTGAAGAATACAGTATTATACATCGTTATACACAAAGCCAGAGTAAAATGATGATCCCACAAATTACCATCAATAGGTAAAAATTTAAATGATAAACTTACTGGAGAAATATCAGTTGAAGAAAATGACAAGGATCTCCCATTTTAGGACCAATAAATAACTAGGTCGTGCCGGATCATTTTTTGTTTCAAGTAATGAAGAAATGTGGGTGCTTTTACATATTTATTCAATGTATAAGATTGATCTACCCCTTCCCAACAGCAAAGATTCAAATTAATGGGAGCCTTTCAAATCCAATAGTGTTACAAAAGAGGATGTAGGCAGGGCTGTCCATTAAACCCACTGCTCTTTAAATTTTATCAAGCCACTGGCTCAGGTTATAGGAGGGGAGACTGGTTTGGAGGTGGTGACAAGAGAATGTGGAAAACAAAATATGCTTTTATGCAGATGATGTTCTTGTATCAATTAAAAATCCTGAATCTGTTATTCTAGTGCTTATGAACACTAAGGAAACCTCAGGTAGTTTATGCACTCAACATGGAAAAAACTCAAATTTTCACCTTCTTTTTAAACGTCTCAAAATAATTAATTGGTAGTTACTGATTTAACTGGCACCGATCAGAAATCCAGTATATGGGGTTTGTATTGATAAAAAAAACTTGCAGTTACATGAGATTAATTAAAAATAGGTAAATAAGCACATCTGTGAGGATCTGGACAGGTGGATCCTGCTCCCCACAAGACCTTGGCAGCAAAATCCCAACCATAAAGATAAATCTTCTCCCTAGAGTGCTACATATTTTTGTAGCACTCCCAGTAGCAGTCCCAGCAAAACAATTTAGGAGGGGGATAAAACATTTTCAAGGTTCATATATAGTAATAAAAGGGCAATAGTAGGATACTCAACCCTGCAGTTGCCTTGGGAGCTGGGAACTATGGCCCTGCCTTGCTTTGTGGATTATTACATGTCAACCCAGATTAGACCCCTAGTGTGCTGGTGTAATCCAAAATATGAGACTAAATGGAAGGACATTGAGATTTCCTTACTGGACTTTCAGACTGCCTGGATAGGTTGCCTCAAGAAGACTAGTAACAATTGTGTGCAAGTTTTTCCTTGGAAAAAGTGGGCAGAGGTGATAACTATATGTAATCTTCAAAAGATGAGCCAGCATACTACCCATGCTTCTTTGCAGCAATGTAAGACAATAGATACAGGCTATGGGCCAGACAAGGAATTGGTTCTTTCTGTAAGATAATAAAAAATGTGGGATTTAATAAATTTAGAGCATGTGAGCCAGATTTATGAGGTGGAAAGAAAAGTTTTATCGTTGTGTCTGGTGTTTCTTTATGAAGGAAATCAAGAACCCTGACCTCAATGTAAATCCAGGGATAAATCAAATATAGCATTTATGGATGTATAATACTACAAAAGGCATCATAAGAAAACGTTACTGAAATTTCACATCTATGACTAAGTGTTCAACAAATTATATCAGACAGCGGCAGGGAAAAAAGACCAAAGATCATTTCAGAGGAAGCTTTGTTACAATTCTGGAAGAATCCAGGAAGAATGGAATATCTAGTCACTTTGTGCGGAGGCTAAAAGAAAAAGAAAAATGTGTTTGGACCAACTGACAGCAAGCACTGCAGCCCAACTGTGGGGTGTTTTCTTTAAGTCCTGCTTTATGGGTGGACATTTTCAGGGATTCTACACAGACTATGAGCTCTTCAAAGTCGCACCGTACTTTTTCTTCAGTACTTTTCACATTTGTCTGTCAAGCTTATCGAGAGTTTGTTGCCGTAAAAACTCTGAACCGTGTTCATGGCTGGAAAATATTGTAGTTGAAGCAAATTAATGTTGTGTTTTTAAAGCAACTGCAGCAGATATGTTGCTGTCCTAGTTATTGCTCATCAAACAGCCCCTCTGTGGCTCGCCGACATGTTTATTTAGGTGTAAAGGAGGAAACGGATATGATGGCTCAGGACAGAATTAAATTCCAGGTGTGAATGGCCATCGTTAGGCTTGTCTACTTACATCCAGATCAGCTAAGGTACGTGTAAATACCTAGTCTGAACACATGACACACAGGATAGATTAGATGTGTCGCAATTTGAAAATGATGTTAAATTTACCCACCAACGCAGGCGGTTAATAATGATGGAGACTTTGCCTCCTGACAATTTAATATCTTATAACAGAATAAATGAACTCCAACAAAACGTTTTTTTTCTTTTCAACTTCATAGTAAACAAAAACATATCAGCAACTTTTACTCAACAGCACAACTTTGTTCAAACCCAAATTTTATCTCAATCAATTCATTAAGACTCACTGATATAGTAAGTGTTTTATAAGAAAGAGGGACCCAAACTTATTTTTATGTTTATGTTTTGGCCTCTGAATAGATGATAAAATAGTCGTTTTTACAGGTTAGATATTTTATGGTGAAAACAGTGAATATACCAACCATCTTTGTTCTGAGAGGGAAGGAAAGCCTTTCTGTACTTGCCTATGCTGCCCGTTCGTATGTGGAGCCGGCCTCTGACAATAGTGCAAACGGTCATCGGGTTGGATGTTGAATGCGTACCCAGATCTCTGTCAGGTAGTAAGGTGTTCTCTCCCACATAATCTGTGGTCAGGATCTCCAACTCATGAAGAGCCTGGACGGCGGATTTTCCCTGACGCAGCATGTACTGGGGAGTTAAAATGTAACAAAAAAAATGAAATACATCAAAGAAACAAACAGAGAGATGGATGAAGGAACTAGATGACGCTAGGTTCAGACAGCCCCTCTCACTTTTGATCTACTCCAGTAAATCGGCCTAATGGAGAGTTTTGCATGTTTTCCCTGACCCACACAAATTAATACCACTGAGATTCACAAGACACTGAACAATACCTGAACAGTTGAGGAATTTTTTTAAAATTCAAATGTGTCTACTACTTTTTGAATAGGTTAAAAGGCCAAGATATTGAGCTAATCTAGTACCACAGCGAACTGGAGCAGCACTATAAAGTAGGCCTAATGGGTCTATTTAAACATAACACAGCAACAAGTAAAATATATTTTGGTATTTTCTACCTTGCTAATAATCACAGTGCTTGTGAACAAAGAGTTACTGTAATATCAAATTAATTTTTCTGTTTAGTTCTTTCCAAGAAACAGCCAATTTATGCAGCATAAATTCAAATCAGATTATGCATTTTGTAGTAATTCAGATATGACTTCACTCAATTTAAACAAATACAAACAGAAAGCTTATTTTAAACACTGAATTTTGAGGTACAGATTTGAGGTTTAGTTTTTGAGAAAATGTTCCAGCAACTTTTGAAGACAAAATAAAAATGGCACCTTTTTCAAATGCCTAACAAAAATTCTAGTACTTATTACATTTTCTAAAACTCAAGTATGCATGATACAAGATATTTCATTGTGGTTACCTAAAAGGGTTTAGTAGTTTTTTGTTTTTTTTATGAGGGAAGGTCCCCACATATAAATATTGGTTTATATCGGTATCAGAAATTATGAGTTAGGCTATATTGGTATATCGCATATCGGTAGAAAAGCCAATATCGAACATTCCTAGCAAAAACTAATATTTTGGTAAAGCAAGGCTGTTTTTATACCATCTAAAATGCATATTACAGCTTTGAAAGATCTAAAATCATCAATAAATTGTATCAGTAGGTCAAAGGTTTACAAAACCTGATTTGGTAAATAGATAACAAAATTTTGAGTCTTTAGTCTACAATGACTATGTCAGCCTGACGTATAACCTTCAGTTATTCACCTTGAGCTCAATGGCTGTAGAACCAATGAGCAGCAATGAGTCACTGTCCCAGACGTCAATGTGCATGGTGTGGAGGGCCAGGTAGCGGAGGAACCAACGCTTTTCTCCTGGCCTCAGGAAACCTTCATCAACTCTGAACTGCACCTGCAAGCCTGAGGAAATTTGACATAAAGGCAAGACACTTCAGACAAAGTCTATTAGAAAACTCATATTACACACAGTTTTAACAATGAATATGAATCTAGAGGCTTGAGGAAAATAACAACAAAATATTTATGATTTTTACAAGCAAGCTTCAGTTCTTCCTCCAATATTTCTATAACAGTCCTGTCCTAAGTCAGTCCTCGAGTGCCATTATGTAACCTGTTTTAGTTATTTCATTTTTACAAAACACCTCAATCAAATAATAGTTCATTAGCAGGACTCTGAAGAACTTTGACATGCTAAAAAAGTAGTTAGACCCTCAGCTGCAGGTTTTACTTTTGGTGATTTCTCTTTAGGTCCAAAAATAATTACTTCAGTTTTGTTTCTATTCAGCTGGAGAAAATTATGGCACATCCATCCAATGAGTTGCTCAATGCGTTCAACTACGGTTTGGGTAGATTCATAATCACCTTTGTAATTGTAATGTAAAGATGAGCATCATCTCCATAGTTACGGTAATTCATTTTTGTGGTTGTCATAATCTTCGCTAGAATGAACACATTGAACAGAAGAGGCCCCACGATGAAGCCCTGGGGGACCCCATATCTGATTTCTGTGCCTTCTGATGAGAACTCGCCTATTGCCATGAAGAAGTGCATGTTCTTTAGGAAAGACTCAAACCCAAGTACTGGAAAGTCTGACCCATCTCTCTAGTCTTTTCAATAGCATATCATGGTCAATGGTGTCAAATGCCGCAGTGCGGTTCTAAAGTACCAGCACTGTCGTTCCACTACAGTCTGTATTTATGTGGATATCATTGAAAACTTTGACGAGGACAGTTTCAATACTGTGGTAAGCACAGAAACCAGACTCCGAGAAATCAAACATTATCATTGTTAGGAAGCTATTTAACTGTAGAAACAGCTTTTTCCAAATATCTTCCTAATGAATGGAAGATTCAACATTGGCCTGTAGTTCTGCATTATCGTGTTGTTCAGGTTGTTCTTCTTTAGTAGTGGTTTTATTAAAGACACTCGACAGGAGGGAGGAGTTAATTACTTAAATCAGAGCAGGCCCAATGACAAGGGGAACTTTCTTAAGAAAAAAAAACTGTAGGTAAGATATTGAGGCATCAAGAGGGGGAGCTTAATTGTTATGATTTTAATCAAGAATTTATTGATTATTTAAGTGATTACTATTTTTTACAGAGTTGCAAACTTGCTTTTACCTTTTTAGAACATTTTTAGCTTCACTGTTGCCTTCATCACAGCATCAACAGCTGTTATTGTTGCTTCTTCTGCTGTTTACAGTATATGGGAGCGGTAGAGGGAGACACCGTCCTCTACTGCCTCCATATAAACAGCTAAAAACAACTGGGATAAAAACAACTTTGCTACTCTTGTTAAAAATTAGAATTTCTGATATAAATAAAAAAGTAACACAGAATGAACATAACAAAGAAGGGTTTTTTTTTGTTAGTTTTTGCAATTAATCAATTTTCTAAACATTGGTGGTGAGTAGAAACATTGGTAATGATGTACAGAACTACCCTGTAATTGTCTGACTCTTTTCAGTAAAAAAACAAACTGGTACATTCATTGCAACCCACGGAGGAATTTAGTTCAGCGGCTACTGTCACAAAAAGATTAGGTAGTCTATCAGCTGTTGCAATAAATTCGGTACGTTATTGGCGTTTCTGTTAAGGTTTTCAGAAAACAATTATTATTTCAATGCATCTATACTCTATATGTATCTGTAACACACCGCCTCATTGCTGTCTTTCTAATCAATGATCTGCTATGGATCTCTGAGCCTGGAAGTCTCAGTAACATAAAGGCATCATCACAAATATCTATACTAGCCTTTTCCTACTACAAAGGTGATGTTGACTTTAAGAAAAGAGAAATTAAGAAGCAACTCAACTGTCAACCTTATATACGTGAATGAGCTGGTAATATAGCTGTCTACTGAGAGTCATCAGGTCTGATAACTGAGAAAGCTGAAAGCACAGGGCCATTTCACAAAGTCATTCGCTCATTAAGGTTACGACAATGCAAGAAGATAAACACACCTTAGAAATTCATTCAAAAAATTCTCAGGAGTGAATTTAAAAACTGCTAGAGAAAGATACGTCTTAATGAAAGAAATATACCAAAGAACCTTTCAGAGACTAGCAGATAGTTTTCATCGCTAAGAAGTGAAATGTTCTTTTCTGACTAACAAAGTCTAACAGTGTTAAAAATCCAGACTGAGAATCATGTTCTGAAGGCTATTTTTTTTTTTCGATTGCAGTGTAAAAGCCTTGATGTTGACTGATGTATTGCTGAATATCTTAAGCTCAGATTAGTTGACAAAACCAAAAAAAAAAAGATGCAATAAACGACAGCATGCACTGTGCTGCAACTTAAAACTAACCTGTGTTAATGTTATGCACGACTATATCACAGGTTTTGGCAGGAGGCCACCAGCTAACTGGACTATCAGAATTCTTACCCATAGCCTCCCTCCAGCCCTGTAAAGCTTCAACACTGCCTTTACCCCCAGGGACAAAAAAAAAATACAGCGGAGCCGCTGGCTGAATAGAAGTGATGTAATGAGGAGCTTTCGTATGTGACCCGCTTGGTTAAAGTGACCAAAAATTGCCAAATGCTCAAAATAATTTTCCAGTCTTTGTTTGTATTTCTCTTAAAAGCATACTTATGCATTTTATACATGTTGCTACTTAAAGCCACTTATTCAGGCAAGAGCTGCAAATAGGTTTTACTTTTATAGAATGTTCTCACTTTGTTTGGTTGTCTCCAAACACTAGATCTCCAATAACGTCATAACGAAAGCTTTAAAATGTCTCATGCTAGTCTGGTTGAATGTCTGCTGTTTCTATAAATAAAAAATTATTTTGGCCAAAAGTTATGATTACAGATGCACATAGAAATTATTGAAGGTAACAAATGTAGCCTAACATGATATATAGCTTCTTTCCTGTGTTAATCAAAATTCAGACAGTTACTAGCCTTTAATAATCTGTTTGATATAATTTATTCTTTCTTATAAGTTTCAAGGAACTTGGATTGAATTTCTTGTATCCAAGAACAGAACATAACGTTTGTATTTACGGAAGGAGGCATGAAGGCTCTGAGTCTACACAACAAAATTACAAAAAGAACAAAAGGTTTTTCTCTGCAGAGCCTTCAGAAAGTGCAATGACCTCCCTGCATGTGTTTTTACAGCCAGATCTCACCCTTGTTAGAGAGCACATTTAGTGAGTTACGGTTCAGCTGTGAGCCCTGAAATGTCTGTACTCCTACAGAGGGGAGTAATAATAACAATCCATGAGGAAGAGGGACAAAGAGACTTCCTTTATAATGCTTGGCACAATGAAACCAATTGCTTAGTATTAAAGCACAAGAAAGAATGGCTCGATAAGACCTCAAGGAAATAGTGATTATTTTCAACCTGGATGTGACAGTAATCTAAACGACACTATCATTCTGATTTGATAGCACATTTTTAGAGTAAAAGAAAAGGGTAGAATCTCAAAGTTTCTGTATTTTTTTCAGATTGAATCATTTATCTGAAATCAATTCATATTATTACCTTTTTAAACATGGCTGTGCAATCACATTTACATGTAAAATGGAGCTTTTAACAAAATTAGCAAAAATTATAGTTAGGATCTGCTACCTTATTAGAAAAGAAAAAAAAAAGCTGATTTAGATCATTGTGAGACAGCAACTCTTCAATTTCGTTTGTGATTTTAAAAAACCTAAACAGGGTTAGGGTACATTTAAATGCAGCTGGAAACAACCTGAACACACGCAGCACCTTTTGTGTTTTCCACAAAACAGTACTGCTAATCATTTTCTTTATATATAAAGAGAACAATATTACATAAATCTTGCTCCTTTAACCAAACCTGGACTACTAGCTTTCTTTAATATTTCAGTGAACCTTTCTCTCACCAAACCACCTGGTACCTCTCTCCACTTGGGGTTGTAATTCTTCTCCACATGCTCTTGGTTTGTGTGCTGTAAACGAGTAGCAATAAGATCGCAGAGGGAGAGCGTGAGAGTGGGACAGAATGTGCAGTGTTTCTGCACAGAAACCAGGAAAGAGCTGACAGATCTGGCCCAAGGGGTTGTAAAGAGCTGCGTGTGTGCAGCAAGGTCTGCCGATGAGGAGAGACACCCAGCAGACGTCGCCCTAACCTGGATGGCCTGTTTGGTGTTTGCACAGCACGCTTGTCTGGGTTGAAAATCCTGCTGGGGATCAACAAGCCTAACAAGACGGTGAAGGCACCAGACAAACAAAATAGTGAGGATGCAGAGTGTGTATTTATTGTTCTTGAAACTGATGCAAGCCCAAGCATGAAGCTATGGCAAGGCCAAAGATAGAAACATATTGTGGCAAGCAAAAGCTTTCACCAGTTTTACAAGAAGTGCTTTTTTTGTTCAAATTTTCTAGCTTTGTAATATCATCTTTTAGTATTTCATTCGTAAAAATACTAAAAATGTTACAAACTGCATTTAAAACAGCTTGGGTTATAAAAGCTCCGATAAGCTTTACAATATAGACCCAATGTTTTTTCTAACGTAACCTGGTAGCAAACTTCCATTACCTAAACTTGAAAATGTTGTCAAGTTAAACCGAAATATTTGAAGTATTTTATCGGAGTACACACAACACCACAAAGCAGCATAGCAGATTTTATTGAAAAAGTCAAGAACGAAACGTTTTCAAGCCTTTGCATAGACAGAAAACTATTTTTGGACTGGATTTTAAAAGGTCAATTCTTACACAAAAATGTGTTTTTTATTTAAACTATGTCGTAGCTTTGGTTGTTCAGGATTGTTCCCCCTGGGAAATGAGCCTTCAACCCAGTCTTCCATCTTTTGCAATTCCCTCTTAGAACTTTTATTGCAGGATTATCCTGTATTTAGCTTCTTATGGCTTTCTTTTAACAATATATTCTTGTAAGTTGATGCAATAACAATTTAGGCAAAAGGAGGCCCAACCAAGTACTGAATTTATAGAAATCAATATATTCCAAAATCCTTACATTTTTGTTTAATTATCCTTTTTTATGTTATGTAAGATTTTAAATTTCTGAGATATTGAAGATTTCGTTCTAAATTTCTATAAGCCATAATTATCAAAACTACAAGAGATAAAAGCTTGAAATATGTCGCTCTATGAGTAATGAATCTATGCAAGTTTAATTTTCTCAAATCGGGGACAAAAAATCCTAAACCTTTTCATTATATTCTACAGTTCTGACATTTACTTGTAGTTACGTGACTTTTAAAGATGGTTTTGATTTAGGGGTATCAGTCACATAATTTTTAGATGTTTTATTTGTGAAGATTTTTTTTATTTCTTTACCATGTATCCTTGGAAGAGTAAGTCGCAAACAAGTAAATCAAATAAGAAGAAAGCAAAGTTAAAATGAATCAAAAAAGGTTTGTCTTAAAAAAAAAAAAAAGAATTAGGAAGCGATTACATTTTCAGTATGTCTATAACCCTGACAAACACACAGCTGAATCAACATCCCACAGGCTTATGAGAAAACACACCTTGAAATGATCGAGCCAAAGCCTATTTAACTCTGCACTAACCTTTCAGTTTGAAGAATATGAAGCACTTTTGCTTTTAACAGTATCCAAAATCCTAAGGCAAGATGTGCTAAATTTATAGAAGCATAACACAGGGCTTGGTGGCTGCATTTGCTGCGGAAAGAGCTCTACAAAGTATTAACTTGTGTATACAAAAGCACCAATCAAGCCTCCTCTTTCACAAGAAAATATCTATTTTAATTAGCTGTTGAGAAATTTCTAGCCTGACAAAATGGAAACATTGAAATTTCTCAATGAAACAAGAAGTGGACATTTTCAACTAATTCTACTTGCAACAAAAAATTTGTCACAAAGAAAAGGCATTATATAGAATCAGAAACATGAAAGCAATCATTCACAGCATTGTTATCTTATCAATTAATATTGAAGTTTAAGTTGCCCTTTGACATAAAGCTTGTTTCCTGACAAGACAAAATGGTCTATTACAGACAACTTTTTAAATGAGTATTTATACACATCTCACGGTTTTATGAATCCTAAAAGGAAAAAATTATATTAAGGATTTTCGTTTATACTGTAACACGAAGCGACCAAAAGCAATCAGTATGTATTCACAACAAGCATGCCTATTTGGTACACATAGCGCCAGCTTTTGAATGACTTTTTGCAATTGGTACATTGTCTGTGGCTTAAGCTGGCTTGTTTTAAATCCAAATTCCCCACAAGGGAAAAAGCAAGAAACAAAAAGCTCCAAACACGTCTTAAAGATCAGAAAGTAAACTAGAAAAGCTGCGTGGTAGACGCTTTGTGTTTTAGAATCATCACATTAATTTGTGTAGAGTTTATAATAAAGTATTTTAACAAAAACATTTACAGCTGTTTCAAGTGATTTATAAATATTTGATGTTGTGTATTGTCATCTAAATTAACCCAAAAAGTTAACATTTACTGTTAGATGCTAAGAAACACCAATCATTTTGTTAAAGATGTTTGACTGTAACTTTGGGAACTGGTTGGCCGATGTTTAATTTTTCACACAGGGTTAGATTAGATTGGATAGCTTTTTTTCTCCAAATAAATGAAATATTCTTTGAAAACCCGGAAGGTCATGATTACAATAAAAGCAAGGCCACTGATGCAAAATGCCGTGGCTGATATCCCAACTCCATCTGTGAGCCAAGGCATGAGTCTTTCAAATTGCTGACTTGTTTTAAATCTGTTTCACAGTCAGACAGTTCTCCAAGTCAATCCAGACCAATTCTAGAAAACACTTTGCATTACAAAAAACAGCTTCTGTCATGTTCCCGCTTTTTTTAAGTGTCTTAGAACGCTGTGGGATTTTCATTTAAAATAATAAAACTCTAACTCATTTTCCTCCAATTATCTGCACATCTCAGTCTAAATATGTATCTTTGGTATATAGATAATAATAATATAATATATAATAATTACTGAATTATGATTTACATCCAACAAAATAACATCTCTGCTGTCTCCGGGTTATCATGTCTCGTAGACACAGATTCAGCGGCCGCTGCACACCCACATCTTCCTTCCCCCGCGGCCCCCGTCCCCGTCTCAGCCAAACAAGGTGAGCCTGAGCGCAAAACTTCACGAAGATTGAAAGCTCTAAGCACGTCTTATCTACTGTGTTCTCCACATGATGATAACTTTACTAAACAAAAAGTAATCTACACGCTTCAAAAATTACAAAATCAGTTTGCCGTGTGTTCTGTGAAGTGACAGTGCTGCTGCTACGATCGATGCTGTCAAACTTGACGTTCTTAATATGAATAAAATGCCCCTTGAAAAAATAATATAAAGTGGAATAAAAATGTGTCTGTGGTAACCATTGGCTATAATTAGTTTACAGAATAGATATTTAATATTTTATATTAAGAAAACTATACAAAAAAAATACAGTTTTGGATTGTCTAATTTTTTTCTTGTGTTGTATAGTTATCTATTTCATATTATTCAACAATGCAGGTGGCGAGAGAGCATTCAGTAAGCTCAAACTGATTAAAAATTATCTTAGGTCTGCTATGTTGCAGGACAGACTTTGTCACCTTGCCATACTGTCCATTGAAAGCAAACTGGCAAGAAAGCTGAACTTTGATGATTTGATACATGATTTTGCCAGCAGAAAGGCACGCCGCTGGGCCATTATAAAGTGATGTTGAACATAACTTGTTATACCTGGATAACAAACAGTTTATGTCTGGTTCAGTACTTGTTTAGTCCTGGACTGGTTTAGGCCTGGCATTACTCCTGGTGTGTCTTGATTTTGAGCCCTTTTGGCCTAGTTTTAGTCTTGGACTGATTTAATTATGGGTTAGTTGTAGCTGATGTTTCCTGATTGAGCAGTTGGACCCAGTTAAAGCTTGTTCACGTAAAGTATATGTCAATATGTGTACATTATGTTCTGTTGTGTTTGCAATTGCAATTGAGATAATAAATATTCTCCTTTTATGTAAACAAGTACATATTTCCATAGCTTTTTCTTGTTTTTGTAGGCTTTTACTCATCAGACATTTTAACTATGGAATGTGCTAAGTATCTTTTTTAAAGTATACAGGGCATGTTTATTGGGTTACATTTTATCTGTAAAAACTGTAGGGGGCCCAAAAATTTTTGTTTCCATAGGGCCCAGAATTTCTGGCGGCACCCCTGCCCAGAGGTGCCCAAAAGCCATTTTTCCCTATGCAAGTTAAGTGTCAGGTCTGTAATGGTTAAAATTAACTTTGTCACACTGGCTGAATATAATCCAGTCGGCCTAAAACAAAGAATTGCTCTGGTTTATGAATTTGATTTTAAAGCCCAATTAAAATTTTCACCTCTTCCAGAAATTCAAACCCGCATGTTAAAGGAATTCTGAAAATTATGTACAAATGTTTTAAGTATAGTATTTAAATAACTACAAACAGAAATATGCATTTATAATCAATAAAATATAGTTGTAGAAAAAGATTGACACCACTTAAGGAAGATTCGGAATGAATCAAAAAGCACTTATTTTAAATTACCAATATTGTTTTTGTATTAATAAAGTAAACATCTGTTAATCTTTTATATCTGTATTTTTTATTGTGTTTATGGTTATGAGAAAAGTAGAAATTGAACTAGCTCATGGAATCATCATCAGTAAAATATTGTAATGTTGTCATAACAGATATGACATACCCCCCCCGACCCGGGGAGGAATAAGCGGTTCAGAAAATGGATGGATGGTTGTCATAACAGTATTGATCATTCTTTCCTCATTCTTTTCCCCAAGTGGCCTTTATTCATTAGTAGCTGGACAGGAAGTAGGGCAGAGAGAGGAGGGTAAGACGGCAGTAAATGGACCAGGCCTGGGAATCGAACCCCAGACATTTGCATCAAGGAGCATATGGTGGGCCTCCTCTACCGCTGATCGCCATGACAACCCCACGATAATTTTTCCTAGGGTGTTTAATTCTAAACTGATAGCTGCACATTCAAATGCAACAAAAAAAAAATAATTAAAATGTAGATGGTTTTATACAGTTATCACTCATCTAATATTACCGAATAATAACTGATATTGTCTATTTTCTGATATTCTGATATTGTTTATACTTTCAATTACGTTAATAGCAAAAAACAAAACTTGATATCTGAAAAAAAAAAAACGGCCCTGGAAGCAAAAGCAGAAAACATTGCATCAAGGTGTGAAGGATAAAAAATTAAAAACTCAATATCAGAGGCTTTAAAGAAAAAAAATCAATTATACTGACAATGTGGAGTGTAAAATTGCAAGATCATGATCATGACCAGTGAAGTACAGCAGCTTAATTTGAGTGCTTTACTCTGTATAGATTATTCTGGAAATATTATAGGATGAAATAATATTGCGCTGAACAACAGAATCCTTGGGGAATTATATTTGTGGAGAAATGCTTATCAAGGTTTTTATTTTTAAGTAATGGGTTGAACCATCTATTTTTTATGATATCATTTATTGATTCAAAGTTGTGTTAGACATCCAAATCATATCCAGAGGGGCCAGAATCTATGAACAAAAAGCTCCAGACTCCAGATGGACTGGTCAGGAAACCCTCTGGCTCTGAGTCAGTGTGTGATGCACTATAAGTTTGTTTTTGTGAATTTTTCTCTTAATACTTGTTTGTATAATATACCTATAGTCACAAGATTTACAAAGAACATTGAGATAATTTAGTTTACTTAGAAAACCACAATCTTGACCTGAAAAATCTCAGGAAAAATACATATCTATAAACAATAGGAGGGATGAATAGATTATTTCTCTTGCAGATAAGAAAACTCACCAGGATTAACAGATCCGTCTTTGTTGATGGTGGCTAACACACAAGGAAGTACTTCATTAGCTATGTGGCGAACCTTATTGCTGGCCAGTAGCTTAAGTTGCTGTGAAGTGACAGGTGGAAAGCGATAAAACTGGAAGGTGACATAGATGTTGCGAGGCCAGTCACCTACAACACCTGTGGTTGGTATTCTGCAAAAAAAAAAAAAAAAAGTATTTTAAAAGATAAAAATAAGCTTTAAAGATGTGATGGATTATCAAATTGTTGGGAATAAACATCATGATGAAGAAACACCAAATACAAATTGCTTGAAGATTTTATCACGGGAACCTTTTGAACAACATGTGGAACATAGAAGATATTTTTTAGAAACTGCTGTATAAATATACCTCCTTTTCTAGTTCACACGAATGAAATCCTTTGTTTTGAAAGAATCACATTTAGGAAAAAGAGGCCTTTGAGACCAAGAAAATCCCAGCGGTTTGTATTGCTTTTCACACAAATGCCTCCCTCTGAGTGCAATTTCACACGCCGTTGCAAATTTTCAATGCAACACTTCAATATTAAAATTCACCCAATAAAAAACTCCCAATGAGCTTCCAAAATAGGACTTAAAGCAGTGAAATATTGAAAAAGAATACAATCGGAATAAGCTCAGAAGCGGCAACTGATATATAGAAAAGATGTGTTTGTATAATTATTTCAAAAAAGAAAAAAACAGTGCAAGCACGGAGCAGCACTCAGACTTACACACCCTTAAACAGGCAGTAATATCATCACAGTTTAAAGTGGAAGTCAATCCAGAACTTCGTGTTAAAAATGGTCGCCATGCTCCATTGTTAGAGCTGATTTAGAGAGGATATGCATCCTTTTGAAAGATGAGATTCATAATCATAAAACCTGGGACAGGGGAAAAAAAATGACGTCTAGCAACAGCGTCTTAACTTGTCTAAGTGATACTGTGGCACAGTAAAAACTAATACCTGCCATACCTGTTTGTCATAATTATGAGGTAGGAAACCCACCCTCACCCCACTCGACAGAGAGCCACGCGGATCTGCAATTAACTGGAAGCTCGAGTGTGTGGGTTCAGGTAGCACTCCAGAGAAGCCGAAGAATTAAATCAGGTTTCTTACCAGCGCGTCATTAAATCTAAAATAAAAATCTATACCGTGTTTTGTTGCACTGTCTTCAGCTTTTTATGGGAAAATATTGTAACTTACCCACAGGCTTTAAACATTTGCTGTCGTGCTCTAACAATCCACAAATAGAACATTTCTCACCATCTTGCCTGCAGTGATGATGTGATTAAACTGCAAGCCTTTACGGAAACTAAGCCTGAGTGCGCTCACAAAAACAGGGAAATAGGTTTTCTTGGAACTACATAATATGTTTATACCAAATAACAAATCTCTGGAATTTATTGTATCCAGAATCTAGATTTTTTTGTATTGGAGACACTTTTTTTTATAGACATTGTGCTTTGGGCCAACTGTAAAACTAAGGCCAGAGAGTTAAACTTTATGAAAGTTTGTTTTATTAGCAGCCTTGAGTTTTAATTCGCACTAGACCAACAAATTGTGGCAATGTCAGCGATACAATGGACAATTAAGACTTTGCAGAGCTGCATGGTGGTTCTCTGGGAGCAAAACATTGATTATAAAAAGTTTAAAAGGTTACAGGGAAACAGTATCTAGCCCTGTTCAAATCGGATACATTATGCGTTTGTTAGAACCAAGAACTTCATTGGATTTTATAGAGATTATATCTGATTTGAACAACACAAAGTAACACATTATTGCAAAGTGGAAGAAGAATAACATGTGCTTTACCATATTTTTAAAAAAAATAAATTAAAAGCACTTGTATTCAGCCACTGTGAATTTGGACTTTTGTAGAAACATTTTTTATTGCAATTTCAACTGAAAGTGTTCTGGAATATATCTCTAACATCTTTGCGTGCCTAGACCACACATAATGTCCGGCAGGTTGCATTAGAGAGCATATGTGACCATTAGATTTTCCAGTCCTGCCCAAGATTCTCAATTTAGGTCTGCACTTTGACTGGGCCATTCCAAACCATAAATATGCTTTGAACTCAACCACTCCAATTTATGTATTGTTGTCCAAGCACTTCACACCCGTCCAAAACATTTAGGTGTGTCAACTACATAAAATCCCAATAAAATAGTTAAGTGTGTGTCTTTAATTAAAGAAAAGTAAAAATAAAAAATAAATATTTCTGCAAAGTATAGTTTTTACAGATCTGAATGATATATGCACCAAACAGGCAGCTCGTCATTTCTAAAAATTCTTGAAATGATTGCTTGGCATTTTTGCTTTCCATTCCTATTCAGACTTCAACATTTTGTACATAGCATTTAAGGATGCACCACAGACAGATTGGACTGCGTTATCTAGTTTCAAGGATGAGACACTTTACTGCCCTAAGTACTGTATGCAGTAACATTTTCAACACAAAAGGGTCTGCAGAAGCATGAAAGCATGGAAAATATGAAACCTAGCCCTAAATTTGAATATTTAACTTGGGAATATGAGTCTAGTGTAATATTCCAGTCTGTCAACGATCCACATGTACGTGCTGTCACTTAGAAGTCCTGATTGTAAAAGCTCCAAACAGAAACTTCATAAATCCAAAGATCCGTAAATAAACAATGCAAACAGTTTGATGGAGCCTCTAAACGGCAAAAAGTTACACGGTATCGAGGTTAGTGCGAGAAGTCAAAGCACTGCACTGATTAGTCAGTGGCAACAAATGAAAAGGACTTCTAATGGAACGACACAAAGAGGGAAGGCTTTTGTTGACATCCCTCAGCAGGCCCCTGTCACTGTCAGCTCCTGTCAGATGGGATGACTACTCCATAGGTTTCTGTGATGGGACAATGACAGAGGTGCTATTCAGCCAGATTTGACAGGAAGTATGTGTTTCTGTAATACAGAGCATACATGCCATGTGTGGATATATCACTGACAGTCAGGGCTTTATGGCTCCCTTATGTGAACTGAAGTCTTTTTATTGACGACAAAAAAAAAAGAAATAAATATATAAAAAGCCCATTAAAGTTGTCTAGACAGGCAACGAGGGAATATTCTTAACCATCAAAATACTTCTAGCCTTCTACTCCTTTACACCTTTTAAAGTCTGCTGACCACCAGCTACTGGTCATTCCTAAGACTAGAAAAAAAATTAGAGGGGCTCAGACGTTTGGTGTAGCAGCACCTCAGCTGTTGAATCAGCTGCCCTCCACCATCAGACAGGCTTCCTCACCCTTTAGCTTTTAAAATTATCTTTAAGACACACCTACTTTGATTGTTATGATGGTTTGATTTTAGCATATTTATGTATTTTGTGTTTTTTATCGTTTTATCTTTCGCCACTTTGGTCGGCACTGTTTGGTATAAGTGCTTTATGAATAATGTGGATTGGGTGCAATTGGATTAAACAGCTATCCATCTGTAATTATGGCTGTCAATCAATGTGTTAATACAGGTCGATTAATTAGCAGAATTAACGCAAAAAAACATTTCACACACTGAAATATGCAGAGAATAACCTGCCCTCTTTATCCAACAAATCAAGCAGCGCTGCTCTCCGTGTTCTTCACGTAAACAGCATGGCAGACCCAAACTGCATCCATGCTTCCATGGGAACATCTCTTCTCAGTCGCAGGTCATATAGCAGGATTATCGGTCTACGTCACTCCGTACTCTACTGGTCCCTGCTTTACTTGGTTGCACAATTCGGTTTAATTACAACAGCAAAACGCACAAGTTCTGATCTCACAGGGCAGCAATTCTGAAACTACTACCGATACGTACATGCAGCAGTATCGCGTGAGTTTTCACAATCAGTGACTTGAAAAGTATAAAGAACCCTTGCACATTTTGCCATGTTGCAACCAAAAACTTCTGTGTATTTATTTAGGAAATGATGTGTACTGCATGATAGCTCCATGATGCATAATAATGACATCAGAACAGATATGTGTTGCGAAAAACAATTTCACCTGTGCGTCAGGTTTGCACAAATTAGCCGTCTGACACGCCTCAGAAAATAAGCACATCATTTTATGTGGTGCTTTTAAGTGCATTTGCGCGTCACATTTGCTTCTGCCGCTGAAGTTAAAAAAACTGAACAAACTACAAAAATGTCAGACTGGAGAGGTGTAGAAGGTTCTGAGACCTAGAGGGGGGCAGAGTATGCAACACCCCCAACTGGGTATGAAGAGACAGCACCAAAACAACTTATTGTCTAGACTCAATAGAACAGGGGTGGAAGAGGAGCCTATTGAGCTACAATAATGAGGACTTCAGAGCTAAGAATATATAGACAAGAAATTAATGATTTAAAATGATGATGTAAAAAACAAGAATTTAAAAGCATGTAATGTCCACTTTAAAAAAGATTGACTCTAAAAGGTTATTTATTTAATTTTCATTTGTAGGGTACTTTGTGTTGAATAATCACATAAAATGATGAAATATACTAACTTTTGTCGCTGGACAAAAGAAGAGAGTCGTTGCCATAATTCAACTGCCATAATTATGCTAAATCTTTGCAGACCATACTGAGTATTATACCGTTCAGGAGTGTCAGCCTCATCAGTGCTGCTTTATGTGTCACAGCACTGCAAGCCTTACCTGGTAAATGCCAGAAACTGAAACACCAGCAGGTTTCCCTGTAAAAGGTCAGCCTCCTCCCGCTGAGGATCGAAGGGCATAGGTTCAGTCGGGTCCAGGACTTCTGCCACCTGCCCGCTGCAGTCAAGGATTTCAGGAAAGCCGGCAGAGAAAAGGTGTGCCAGTGAGCTCCTGGAGCTGACAGAGAAGGAGCTGGAGAAAGATCATCAAAGGAAAGTGTCAGATCTGTTAGAGCACGGCACACAGTTCTTCTTCAAATGTGTTCTAGATGCTTGACAAACCACAGGAGGTAATGTGTTGATAACCTGCTGCACAAGGCGTCATTAAGGTGATTTATTTCAAATGAGACGGGAAAAATGATGAGAGCTGGTTAAAATACAACACCTGTTTATCAATTCAGACCTTTCGCGTTTTACCCTGTATCCTTTCTAATTGAAGATGTTTATCCATTGAGCGATAACGTCAACTTTTTTTTCTCTCAATTCCGTTTAACTGAACTTGAGTTGCAATATCCGTCTGCACTAAACATAAATGTGATGAAGCGATGATTAGACAGCATACGGATGTCAGCAATATCCATCAAACAGGCAGCTTCGGGATAACAGTTATGGGGGAGGAAACGGATGCCAAAGCGCTCCCTCAAGATTTTCAAGCATAATTGCCGGTTATATCTAATCATAGTGGCCACCTGTTTCAGCAGAACTATGGTAACATTCATAACTTACACTTTACAAGCTGAATATAATGCTACTATTTTGATGCAACAAAAAGATGGCTGACTGAAGTGCAGAAATAAGAAATGAGCAGTAATGTCATAGGAGCACCGCAGTCAAAGTACGTTCGGTTATGAGCGGAGGAAGTAATCAAAGATTTCCAAAAAAGGAAGCCTTGACCTAACTAATCGGGGCGACGGCAATGACAAGGGGTACCGATTGTGTTTGTCTCTACAGCTGTATCAATTTTATGCTTTTACGTCACTTTTACATTCTTTAAAACTCGTCTCTTAATTTAGTCACTCTGGATTTATATTCAGGCCATCATCTTTGTTTCAAAAGAGCCTACATCAGATATGCACAGCTACTTGGATTAAACTTCTTTTGACTTTATTGTTCCTCTCCAAAAAGTGGGTCATTTCTGAAAACAGTCAAAAAGATATTCTGGCTCTCAGTGAAGAGCCAAAGATGTTTCAGCTCACTGAACTGAACAACATGGTGTCTGGATCCAAAACGCTGGGATTGGGAAATTGTGTCAGTGCCAGCTGCTTATTTACAGACGCCGTTAACCAATGCAAGGCTTTGTTTCTCAGTTTCTCTGCTCATTATTGCAAAGTGTACTTTGTCAGTCACTGAACTGACACAACAAGCATCAAAGTGTTTTCACTGAAATCATATTGGCAAACTAGAGTTTAATTCAGTGAAAAAAGCTCCATCAAATCAAGGTTAAAATATAATGCTCGAGCCTCTATTAGAAAATAAATTTTGATGCAAAAGAAATTATTATTATTATTATTATTATTCAAACATGTAAGTGTTGTGGGGAAAAAACATAAAAAATTTGGTAAACTGAGGAATATTTTCTAAAAAAAAATGCTTGTTGGAGGAACTTTAGATACTGTAGGTGAAAAAAATATTTTAAACCCAAGAAACTTAAACCTGCTGTAAATTATGCAAATAATGTTAACAGACTATATCTCCTGAGAGGGTTGGACCAGCAACTCTGTTTGGACTGTAGAGGACAATGCTTCGCTTCCACAAACACTGAGTTTAGGAGATGTGTGGAGTAATGACCAAGAAATGTCCACAATGAGTACATATTAAAAAGGCCTGTCACTGAATGCGTAAATGTGAAATTAGTATTTAGATTCTCTATGAACACAGTAGGTGGAGGCCCTCCACATTATTTTACTGTCTTGACTAAATTTTTTGGAGCCATGAGTAAAGCTACAGGGGACAAATTTGCATTATTCAATAACACCTTAATTTAAAAAAAAGCATTAATTTCACAAATTTTTTTTTAAATCAAACCTTCAGGTGAAATAAAAAAATACTAAATGGGGAAAACATCCCATTTTTTTAAACGTTTTTTCACAAACTCACAGTTGAAACAAATATGAATAATCCTGCTGTCAGTACTTCATGCAGCTTGCTTTAGCTGTAAAGAGGACACCGTTTTCTCCTGTAACACTGAACAAGGTTTGAGCACACACAATTCCTCTAAAAACAATCCCTCTAGATCCTCCAGGGTTCAGGAGATTGCACCGAAAAAGATTTCATTTTTGTCTGGTGAACTATTCCTGCATTTTTTAGACAAATTTTGGAAAACAATATTTATCCCATTCACATATAACAACCTATCGCCTTGAAATCTCAGATAGTTAATGATACCAAAGACATTAAATTGGCCCTTATGGCCTTCCAAAGAGAAACTGACCAACAGCATCACCAATCCTCCACAATACTTAACAATGGACATCAGGTGATTCTTCTCTCATGAATCCTTCATTACACGTCAGACCAGCCAGGAGAATTAAGTGGCAAAGCTCAACATTAGTCTTATCTGATCAAAGCAGCTGATTCCATTTTAATTCATCTTCAGATCATGCACCTTTCACTGTACACCAAGAAATCAAGGGTCTATTAACTTGCTTTTCTTCTTCACAGTTACCAGTATATGTACATGCAGAATTTTTGTACACTTACATTTAGAAATCCAAAAATGCACAGAGGAGGCTTAGTTAAAAATGTCCTTTGCATAGATGTGTCCTTTAATTACTCAAAACTCTTAAAACAACAGCAACAGCCAGGTAACAGAAAGCCTAGGATACGTGAAGATGACTGACCATAGCCTCTGTCCACTTGGGTTCTGGTTTGCATACATTTTGGTGTCATTACGTGCTAATAATTTAGAATATTGAACTTTTCATTAACGCGTTTTAAACAAATGTTGGGACTTTCAACTAACTGTCCTAGGACTTTTTACTTCTAAATACGATTGGGGAGGGGCAACATGAGCAGCTCACCTCGGTACATTCATTCCCAGAGTAATGACAGGAGCATGGACTGGGGTGAAAGGCAGCTCTTGAAGCTGGTCCTCTTCTTCCTCCTTAGAGGTCATCTTACCTCCTTCCCGCTGATGGTCCATCTCCAGGTGGGTGATGCTGCTGACAGCTGAACAGGCCTATAAACGACACAAGGACTGAGCTATAAATAATGCAATAAATAGGAGTAATGCAGCAGACGTGCTGCAGCATCCCTGTAGATCAGGAACCAGATCTGTTTGTCATTACTTATAAGTCAGACTGTTCCCCACTAATTAAGTTCACTTTCATACTCCTCAGTCAGAATGGCATCAAGCAAATTCTACTACCTAATTACAACCTGATCACACAAAAGTGTAGGCAAAGATGCATGAATCATTAAGGAATGACTCACCACAGCACAATCACAAGCAGAGAGAAAAAAGGCTGACTCTACCAAACACAGCTGACAACTGGATCCACGGAAAGTAAAATTGGGTTATGAAGGCCTGGATTAAAAGAATGAGGCAATAAGTAAAAAGCTTGTAGTGGATTTGTCAAAACTGATTCTGAAAAGTGCCTAATGCTCTGAATGCTCCAACCCTGAGCTTACAGTGGAAATATATATCTTTAACACACAGCAGCCATGTGTCACAGGAGAAGGTAAGGAGCTTACCCCTGGTCAGGGTTTACTTGGTCCATGCCAATGTTTTGCTCTGGTTCTAATTAATCATCCAGGATAAATGATCCAGGATACATGATCAAACAAAAAATAGATCAAAATATTTTCTATTATTATTATTATGCATTAACAGGTTAAAGTATTTTGATCTTTTCATGAATTTAATAATTAGGAAAATTATGTTATATCCATCTTTGTATAGTCGATCAAGTCTGATTTTGATCTTACCCTGATGTCTTGGTGCATCTCTAATTACAACATTTTGGAAAGCTGTGCTTATGTAAAGAAACCCAACAAAAACAACACCGGAGAAATCTGATTCTCCATTCTGAGTCTGTTAAGTAAAAAATGAGGGGGGAAAAAACCACAGGATGTCAGAAGTGAAGGAAGGCATTTCATCATACTCAATCCGTCCCTCAAGCTATTGGTCATATTCCAATTTTACTTGCAGCACATCACTTTGAACTACAACATTTGATATCCAAATTCAATCAAATAAATGTTCACATGTTTCTTCCATATTAAAAATCCTGTTTAGTTGTGCTGGATTTGTGTCAAATGTTTTTCATAAAGTCAAAGATGTGTCGTTAAAACACCACAAACAAAGTGGGAGTGCTTTGCATAGCCTTTGAATGTTGAACTCCCTCACAATTTTGTTTTTCAGATTACAACACCAAACAGATTTTCTTTAATACATAAATAAAAAATGAGGGTATGCAGCTCCATACAATGAAGAAAAACAAAAAAAAAAACAGTTAAGAGGTTGTAAACTAGTTATAAATAGACGTTGATGCTTATATATAGCATCTAGTCATACTGACCACTTAAAGCCCTTTACACTGGAGCAATGTTAACTCATTCACATTCACCAACATGCACACATTCATACGTCAATATGCCGATATAGGCAACTTGATGTTAGATGCTGGAATCAAACCTACAACCCTTCAATTACAAGCCAACTACTCAACCTAGGGAACCACAGTCTCCCTGAGTCAGATTGCCTAAACATATAAGCCAGAGCTACAATGGAAGGCCCAATGGCCCATTCATAGTCCACATTTGGATTCAACTGAGCATCTGCGGCAAGACTTGGCAACTGGTCTTTACAAACAGTCTAAATTTAAGTGATAATAATCACAATTTTCAGCACTGATTAAGTGCAAATAAATACATATAAGGTTCTGGAGTTGGGAAGGGAGTTGAAAGTCCATGTTGCCCAGCAACAGCCCCGAAACGTCACAGCTGTAGAGGATATCTGGATAGAAGAATGGGCCAAAATACCAGCTACAGTGTGTGAAACATGGTAAAGACTTCTGGAAACATTTGACCTCTGTCATTGCCAACCAAGGTTACATTGCAAGGTATTGAGGTAAACTTTTGCTATTGACCAAATATTTATTTTCTACACCATTATACAAATAAATTCTTTGAAAATCATACAATGTGATTTCCTGGATATTTTTTACATTCTGTCTCTCATAGTTAAAGTGTACCTATTATTTAAAAAAAATACAGACCCTCTCTCTTCTTAATAAATGGGACAACTTGCACAATCGCTGGCTGCCAAATACTTTTTGCCCCACAGTAGATAGATTACCATATGTAGGCTAGATTTTTTAGCAGAGCGAATATGAAGAATTTATATCCGCCTCAACCTTTGTATGATTCCACTGCACAAATTCAGCTCCACTGATCTCCCCTCGCTCAGTTTCACTGTGACATCTTAATGAGGCTTTAACATACAGCAGGTGGCCTGGCAAAAATACACATCGCACAAATGAGACGGACTATTTAGATGAATCATTCCATACGAAACTGCACATTTTCCCTTTATACTTCCATTCTTACTTTTATAAATTTGTTCTATCTTGCCAAACCTTTGACCTCAAACCTACTTTTTTCCAGAGATAATGGCAATATTGAAGCAGTAATAAATCTGCATTTGATGGAGTCTACACAGTACCTTCTGAGACAACATGTGGTATTGACGTAAATGGCCATGGTTTATGGCTGGGTTTATGAGAGCTTTGGACACTATAGGACAGCAATCAATTGTATGCTCCACTGAAGGAACCCATACTATGCTTTGGAGACATATGTAGTGCTTGTTATTGGACATTTAAAATCTCATTTTAATTTATTTTCCTTCTGAGAACTATTTTTTAAATTAAACAAATATTTGTAAAAATAACTCATGTAACAAAATATTTTTGTATAAAGAATGAAAAAAATAGTTATCAAGTGCTACAGAATAGTGAATGTATTTTGGTTTTAATTTGACCATGTGAAATTCATGGTGTCTGATAATTAATTTTAAAAAGTCAATAGGTTGGTAAGGAATGTTGCATTACATTGACACTGTATTATGATCATAAAACAATTTTTTTAATGTACCATGAAATGTATAATTTAAGATATATAAATATAGGTATCAATATATAGACTGTAAATATTTTTTAGCCTAAAGTGAAAGGGGAAGACACAGAAGCAGAAAAGAAATAATGCTATTAATGGTTTTCGTTCATTATTAATTAGTTTAGTCTCATGTGTCTGACTCTCCATAAGCAGCTTCTCGCCCCAAGACAGATGGTCTTCCTTACAAGGTTAAGCCAAAACACTTTACTGCAGCTAGATAGAAGGATGTGAAAGGCCTCCTCACTGACTTCTAGTGATCTATTACTTTGCCATAATCCCTAGATGTATTTATTAGTATGTAATTAATTAATTCACATAACCTTGAAATATTTCTGTGCCACCTCTCATTTCTCTTGTTTGCTGGACTGGCCTTGCCTCTTCCAACTTAATCTGTCCTTTTTCTATGTCTCTCCTCCTTCCACCAGTGAACTACCAAAAATGTTTTATTTAGCATTAGATTGCTAGCAAACACTCTTCAGATACAATGATCCATGCACTTTTCACCCAATGCTGTTTCTCTCCGTTTTTATCTCCATCTGGTATCTTTGCTGTTCTCCCTCTGATCACCTGGTCCTCTCCCAGCACTGGTACTGTCTTAGTTTTTTTTTTTTTTTTTTGGTTATGTCAATAATGCCAAAACAGTGAATTAGCATGCAAGGTAAAGCAAGGCCTTATTTATTTAACTTCATATGTGCTTTTATTCATAGTTTAATATGTATTATTAAAGTATGAATTAAAGTATTTTTTCTAATTCATTATCTATAACACAATGTTGGAAGAATAATTCATTGTTAACATTTCACATGTCAGGATTATGCTAATGCTAGAGCCACTGTTGCTCCCTCTTTAGGTTGACTCGCCTAACCTCTATGACCTCATGACATCAAACTTAATTGTGCAAAGCATGACCATTTTAAGCCAAATATCCTTATGTAAGCAATGGGGTTACATCATCTCACATTGAATCAGGAGTATCAGAAATGTGTTCACTTGGTTAGCATTCTCTAGCACACAAAAATTATACTCAAATAACTGTGACCAATTTCCATGTTTGAATCAAACATCTCTGCTACCATCTACTTCTCTATCTGTAGCTCATCTTTTCTTCCTTCAACAAAATTATTAAATCAAAGTGTGCAACAAGCTAGCAGAAAAAAAGTCACACATTTAGTAATACAATAATGTAACACAAACAAGAAGACAACAACAACACACTAGAAAGTACTCAGAGAGCACAGACCTCTGTCAACGCAGCTTATTCTACGATCTATTCAATGTTGCTAATCATAATATGTCTTCTGGTTTGGGGCTATGCAATTTTCAGCACATCTGTTTGTGTAAATCTGTATAAAGCGACCTCATTAGGCCTCATGCGTGCCCACGGTAGCAACATACTGACTATGGCAAGGCGTTAATATATCACTTGGGGGTTAATAAGTTAACATTTTATTATACGCCCTATTTTTTATTCTGATGGCTTGCCATAACTGTAAACTGACACCAAGTCAAGTCAGCACTGATTAGATTAGAGCGAAACTGGCCCGTTGTGTGAGATTGAGAGAACAGTGAGTTTGTGGCTGATGAGTGAAACAACAGGCTGAAAGTTTCCTAGCGAAATCGGCTGTCGACGACACTGTCAACTATTTTCTACAGGGCCGTTAATAAAGTCATTTTCCAGTCAAGACTTTCCTTTTTTGTAATTTTTCTGTTTTTTTGCACACATTTTAGTTTGAATATACAGCTGGATATCTTTTGACTTTCCATCAAACATTTCAGTATTAACATTTACCAATATCATGCAGTCGGGTATACACAACGTACACATGAATGCATAGCATGTGATGAAACAGACAGCGACATAATAACATATGCTGATGTGATCGGATTCTAGACTCTTAAATTAAATGAGAGAGATTCCTTTAAGTTTTTTGGAGGTTTTAATGTGATTAGAATTGATAATACAAAAGGACAGTATCGGGACACAGCGACGCAAGAATACTGACCGGTCTCGGTCTTACAAGAAAAAGATTATATTATTTCCAGCAACCTTGGTCTATCAATTTTATTTAATAATACACAATTCTCAAGGCAAAAACCCTAGACTTTGTGGCGCCTTTGTCTTAGATTAGGAGCTGTGAACTTTGTTAGATATTTTAATAAAGCCTGGTAAAAGAGTCATCTCCATGGTAACGGCAGATGGGGACCATTGTTATCAAAAAACTCTGACCATGACTCGGGTAAAGGCGTCACTCAATAAGACTAAACATTGAAACTAATTCTACAACATTAAGTAAATGTGCATCACAGTTGATTACAAAGTGCAGATGAATCATAAAACTAATCAAATCCATAACACTGACATGGTAAAAGATAGTAGCCCTAAAAAAGTTAATTAGTCCAAAGTGCATGAACTTACTGACATTAAGCTGTTGCAGAGTGAAAACATACTGATGAGTGATTTTCATGGGACACTGTATTCAGGTTTTATGGTTACAAGGAAAAATGAAGGTTTTAAAAATAAATTGTAAAATATAATTTACTGAGAGAACCCGCCAACAGTTTTATAAATGAGAAGTATTTTCAGACAGTGGTCTAAGGGTCTAACCATTCCTTAACTTAATTAACTGCTGGCATTTGAGTTGCCTCCATAGTGGAAACCCAAGGCTACGTTGTAACAATATATATGTATGTATTTTAAATCAGCTCTAAATGACATTAAAATGAACAAGTTCAATTACACAACATTATTACGTTTATTGTGGTAAGTATGCTGGAAAAGTGGTAAGCATGAAGGCGTTGGGTTTAAACCAACAGATGTAAACTCTATTCTCTCATAGGTCCAGCTCTCTCTAGTGTCCTCTTCCATTCGTCCAACCATTAACAGAAAAGAAACAATAAAAAAAATAGGTAAACTTATCTGTAAAGTTAAAATTTCGAGTAGAAATATAATGTAGATAAGAAATTCTGGCAGATCTCACAGCAAAACGTAGTCTTTGTGAGTCAAATTCAATTGTGTCTCCGCTTTTTGTAATATTGTGTTCCTAATTATTCTCTTATCTTCAGCAAGACTCATCCACTGCTCCTGGATTATTCAGGCAACATGATTCATAGCCTAAGCTGTATGGATTTCAAGTATAATAGATGGGAGAGACATAACAAAACAGCTGCTGTCTAGTTAGAAATCCATTTTAAGACAAACTGCAGCAAAGCAACAGCCTCTAGTAAATAGAAAAAAGAAAAACTTTTGTTTTCATGACAGGAAATTTTTCACACCTATTACTGTAGATACATTCCTAAGATGGTATTTTGCTTACTGTAAAGTTGATTAGACTGCTACAAATCTGGAGTTTTCACCCCCATCTCACTATAAATGAGGTTCACAGAAAAAGCACTATGTATGGATGTATGGTAAAACACCGGAAAGCTAGGTGGATTCATTCCCTCGGTTTAGGCCTGTCCCAAACTCTGTGTTGTTAAGGCCTTTATCTAAGCACATATTTGTCCTGCTTCACACAACAAACGTCTGATCCAATTGGATATAAGGATCAGACTCTATTTGCTTTGCTCATGTCAACACATAATGCCTTCAGCTCTGTGCATTTTTGCAGCCTTAATATGAGGACAGAAAAGTGTTTCCGAAACCTCAGAATTTACTATCAAGTCTAAGCATGTTAAAATGCCAAATCGGGAAATAATATGCAGGATTTTTGGAATCGTAAAGACACATTTGTTTCTGAACAAAAAAAAATAAAAACTACAATAACAAAAAACATTTTAAAATCTACTCTACTTTGAATAAATAATCATCTTACAAAACCAAAACTGTCAGGCCAAAACAGCAATTTGGGAATTATGAGGAGGTAAAAATAAAGAGAGTTTTAAAACACAAAGTATCTTTTGGAAGAAGCTTCTCCAGAATCAAATGTTCCAAACTGGAGGAACCGGGATTAAACAATACACCAATGTTACCTGTGGTCTTGCTATTTATTTCCCACTTTTAGTGAAAATGCCATGCAGTATAAAACCAACAGTGCTGATAGCATTTCCATAAATCGATGAACAACTAAGCACACAGGCGACCCTTAAATCTCTCACATAATCAAGGTAAAGCTTTTGCCCTGCAACCCCTACACAAATATAATGGCAAACTCGTTTTGAACGAGTTCCAGCATATGACCAAATCACCGAATCAAAATTCACCAGCCTTTTCTTTAATTTTACCCCATGATTCATAACACAACATCTTCCGAAAGTATCAAAAGTATTCACACCCCTTGCACTTCTTAAAATGACAAACGTAAATGGATTTTATGCAACACACAGGATTGAGAATTTTGAAGTAGAAGGAAAATGATACAGGGTTCATTCATCTTCTCTTCAGTTCTAATCAGCTTCCCTGTTCCCAAAAGACAAGCAGCATGATGCTGCCACCACCAGGTTTACCCACGCTGATGGCATATTCTAGGCAGAGTGAGGTGTTAGTTTTGTGCCTCTCATAGGATGTAAACCTGAAAATTCAGCAGAGTTTTAATTGGGCCACGGCACCATCTTTACCATGTTTGCTGTGTCTCTTAATCCTTATAAAGGACAAATTGAACACAATGACATGTTGTGTCTTTAACAGTGGTTTTCTTCTTGCTACTCATCCATAAAGGCCAGATAGGGGAAGCGAACCACTACTGGTTGTCCCATCACCATTCCTCCCACCTATTAAACATTGATGGAGGTTTAATCTTTCCTCACTCAGTGAGATCGCCCCACTGTTTCGAATATGCTCTGCAGCAATTCCCAAACATGTGCATCATTGTGGGGAGAACATGGTTTAATTTAGCAAAGACAAGGCAGCTTTCAAAGGCAAACTGAATGGCAGCCAATTCTCAGCAGCAAACACCCACAACAGCGGGGAGCAGGTTACTCCTGCATCATTCCAGTAAATTATTCACCAGAGGTATTAAAATCCGCACAGTGCAGCTGACTTCCTCAGCTTTGCAGCAGTATATGAGCTGAGTGTAATGACAGGACGCCCTTGTTAGGGATTTTTGTTTGAAAAGGCCATTGTAAATGTGTGTCATTAACATTTTCTAGATCCTTGCATTGACAAATAAAAGTACCGATGCCACAAAATTGGCTTGAATTTATAGATACATTTAGATAAGATGCAATACAGTATGTAGGTATATCGACACTGGATTAGTAAATAAAAGTAAAGTGGCACTTATATTAAGATATTACATAGGAAATAATATTTCTTTTGAGTCTTAAGCTGAAAACATTTAAATGAAAAAGTAGGAAGAGGATCTAGAAATCACATTTATGGTTTGTGTGTATCTGTATTTCCATTATAAAACTGCAGACTCCATCTCACCCTGAATACACCATCCTAACAATGAAACACACGATGGTGGCACGATGATGCTGTGGGGATTCTTTTTTATATCAGGGAAGATGATTAGAGTTCATGGGAGGATGGATGAAGTCCTAGAAGGAAACTCAATAGAAACGGGGTGTCCTTTTATAGGACATCGACACCAAACCTTCATCCAAAGATGTAGCAGGACATTTAGATCGAAGCATTGTAAGGAGTCCAATAAAGGATGTGTGGCAAGACTAGAAAATTGTTGTGCATAGATGCTGTTCATACATTCTAAACTTTAGCATTTTTGCAAAGAAGAATGGACAGAAATTTTTGTCATCAATCCATAGAAAGACCCCATAAACCTTGCAGCTGTAATAGTGGTCTGTCATATAAAAGTCCAATAAAAAACATTTTAAATCTGTGGTTGTAACATGACAAAATCTGAAAACATGTCAAGTATGGACACTTCAGTGGGGCTCTGTATGCTTGAACTCAACCACTGCCTGCATTGTCTTAAGGATATTTAAACCATTTTGCATGTTTTGTGTAGAAATGTCAACCCTGTAAATGCTTGTCTTTCTTAAATGCTTGTGTATTTCCTTTGGCATGTATGTGAAGTTTGAGTGCGAGACCATGAGTGCGTGTTTTATGTGTGTGAGGGAACGGGGGTGGAAATCTTACGACATGTGACAGCTGGTGGGCTGATGCCAACGGGGAAGGATGGAGCAGAGAAGGAAATGACTGTTGCCACGGTAACGCCGAGCTGGAGTGGCTGATGGTCGGGTAGCGTGAAGTAGCTGCCAGCTGAGACAGTGAGAGCTGCGGAGAAACAATGCAAACGGCTTGCTGTTATTATTATGATTACCAACGACAGCGCTTATGAACATACTTTACGCCAGAGAGACACGTGCAGCCTCAGATCACAACAACAGCCCATTACTCTTTAACACTTAGAAGCCCCTCATACTCCCTCCTAGCTTCCACACCCACAAGCCTGTCTTTACCGGGTTACAACCGTTTTTCTCCTTCACTTTTGGAACTGGGAACAACTGTAAAGAGAACACATCATTTTTATTCAGTTACTACTTAATGTTAAAGTGGCAGCAAAATGTCTGAAGTGGGATTCAACCTTGATACAAAGCAAAAAAGCAACGTTGCCTCTCCAGCATTCGTATTTTGTGGTAATAAATCTTAAGTCTAACGCTTAAGCAGATGTGCTTTAATTGTCCTTACTTTATCAGCATAATTCCTCTCCTCGGTTTCCACTTACCTTGTGGTCAATGGTGCTGCAAATGCAAATGAACTACATTAAATTCTGCATTTAGTACTCTCTTCATGTACAAAGAGCAGCAGTCTTCCAAACAAATAAAAAAAGACACTTTTTTTTTTTTTTGGGGGGGGGGGGGCATTCATTTATAAATTGATTAAAGTTGCATTTGTTCTACTGATTGCAAAAATTGGATTTATTATGAAACACAATTAAGAAAGAAACCCCTTAGCAGCAGGCGAACTATGTGAACACTCTCCAGGAGGTAGGCGCATCAATATCCTAAGTCTACCATACATAGAAAACTGAATGAAAATAAATAAATATAAAGGTTTCAACTGAAGGAAGCAACTCTTTACCTTTAACAATAAAAGTGCTAGACTGGATTTTTCTTAACAACAGAAAAAGGGGAAATTATTACAAAAAATATAGCAGTTATTAATGCCTGTGGCTCCACCCTCAGCAGCAGGGCCACAGGGTGGTCGTAGCTTCTCATCAAGGTGGCACTGGTGCACCATGGACCCCCTCACCCCAGAACCACCCCGCATCAAATGCAAAACACGGTGGAAGAAATGTGATGGCTTGGGCCTGCAAATTGCAGCAGAGTTGTCTCAAGTAAAATTCATCATTGTAATTTACAGGACCAAAATCAGAAAGGATAGTAGGGATATAATGGTTCACGTGGATGTATTGAACCATTTCGGTTTGGCCTCTTCAGTTTAGTCCACTTGTGTACCATTTCGGTGTATTTTTTTCATTAAATTAGGCGCAGCATAACAAAATTCCTAGGCGAGTTTCCGCACGGACGCTGCATTGAGTGACGCACAGTGGAGCTGCGCAAGCACATCGAAGTAAATGCACGAGCTTCTGTGAGAAATGGCATCATGACACCAGCGAAACAGAAGCCAGAGCTTGAAGACCCTCCCGCCTCACTATGGTCTCCTGTTTGGGAACACTAACATTCATAACGTGGATAGAGAAGTGGATAAATCCAAAGTTGTATGCCGACATTTTTTTCACGAAGGTAAGCAGCAGGCACACACCGAACATGTTAACACACTTACAACGGCACCATGCAAATGTTAATATAACTTCTATTAAGAAGAAAAGCAGCCTTGTGCAACTACAGCTAACGTCAGCATTTAAACAACTCCCGTCAAGTAGTTTGTATCGGGCGAAAGCAATACGCACGGTACATGTATTTTAATCGCTACAGATTTGCGCCCATATTCAGTTGTTAAAGGCGCTGGCTTAAGGGTGCCTTTCCCTTAAAGCTGGTCCTCTTCTGTAGTGGAAAAGCAATGAGGCCTCTTATCCGCCATTGAAAATCTAGCAAAGCGCTACATCTCTATTCCAGCTACCTCTGTTCCAAATGAATGGGAATTCTTTACTTGCTGGCGATATTGTCACTGCAAACAGATCTGTGCTCTCTTCAGAAAATGTGGAGAAATTCACATGCATTTTTAGCTAAAAAATCTTTTAGAAAAAATTTGAATAGTTAGCTTGTTGCTATTCAAGCTGAATAGCTTGAATAGCAATTCCCTAATGTTGCTGCTGAGTGTTAAAAGTTTTCAGGTCATAACTAGTAGTTACAGCATTTTATTATTATTATTTTAGAGTTACAGAATGTGTATTTCATTATAAAGAGTGCAATCTATTTAAGATATCACCCAAATTGGTTGCTTTTATTTATTTTATCCAAGAATTATATTGTGTATTGGCAGCTTTTCCACATAAAAATTTTGTAAGTTCGGAAAAGTAACCAAACCTAGCCCTTAAAGACACTGAACCGAACCGAATATTAATTTTAGCGTACCGTTACACCCCTAAGAGATATCTGTCTAAATATTTATGGACCTGAGAGAGAAAGAATACAAGACCAATACATTTATTATTTAAACGTTAGATTAGTAGTTCATGACTAAATCTAAAATAACTAAGGAAAACAGCCAAAGACAAAGCTAATTCAGAAATATGTTATCAGACATAGCTTCAAAAGTGCTTTATTCCTGTAATGTTTCTTTGAGTAGAAGACAAACTAAGTGTTCTAAACTTAACGCTCTTAAACCAAAACTCCACTGTATTTATTTACAGGAATATTTTAATTGTGAAGCACCTAAAACACTGGGTATCAGTCATTTTCTGCCTGAATTTATTTCTTACGCGTTTTTGAATAATTTCCTAAGATGAATTATTGTACTGATGAGCCTGAAAAGTTCAGTTAAGATGATAAATTGTCTGTGGAGAGGGAAGGTTGGGGGAACAACACAAACTATAACCTTTGCATAAAAAGAATCCTGTTGGAAAGGCTTAATTTACAATTGAACTGGGTCGCTTCCAGACGTGGCATAAGATGCTGCATCACAGTAAAATTTTACAGCTTCCCCTAGTGGTCTACTTAAAGGGAAAACTTGTTTTGTAACCTGTTGCTTAGCAATAAGACCAACGTAAAGGTTGTTCTTATATACCACATTAAGTTCGACAGGAGTTCACACATTATCTCTGTTTCGCGTGAGTGATCCAGGTTTTAAAACAGGCATTTAGCTCACTTACATAACACCCATAATCAATACTGGTGCAAATGAAACATCAACAACTTCAACACCTTTTTCACTGAAATCATCAGTGCAAACTGGAACCACACTTAGACATATGCTGTCAGCAAAACAACAGAAGTGTTCTGACAGGCCTTCTGAAGGATGCACAGAAACAGGTTGGCTTAGAAAATAATAAACCACAGCACTGTGTGATTTTCAGAGCTGGGGACTGACTTCATATTTTAAACTTCTCAGCAAGGTAACCAATTTAAATGCTTCCTCCATCTAATGTGAAATCAAATTAAGCCAATTGTTTGTGGCAGGATGGAAAAAGTCAGGAAGGTATACTGAAACAATATGTCTATCAGACAACACTTGTGTACTTTGGGAAAATACAGAATATGTTTCAAATAGTGACTACTTTTCAAAGTCAATTCAATTCTGATAATTCATATAGTGCCAATTCACAACAAATTTTATTTCAAGGCACTTTACGAGAAAAATAATTTCAATACAACTATACAAACATTCGAATCAGTTAAAAAAGTTTTTTATTTAAGGAATCACAACAGATTGTGTCAAGTCGCTAATGCGAAGTTGGGCCCCGCACAATTTCCAAACACAGCAATCCTCTCAGCAATCCCTAATACTGAGCAAGTATGTAGCAACACTGGAAAGGAAAAACTCCCCTTTAAGAGGAAGAAACCTCTACGCAGTACAAGCGGCCATCTACTACGACCATCAGGGGGGTTGAGAAGAAAGAACCGAGCCACAAAAAGAACAAAAGAAACAGATGTAAGAGTACTTTAAGAAAGTCAAAAGTTGATAGCAGGACATGGAGGATGTTCGGTCACTGTGAGCATCATCTGAATCAATGCTCCCCATCCAACAGGGCATTGTAACTGACCAGGATACCAGACCAGGTGTAGCTTCTATGGAGAGAAAAACAGTGAGAGACAACAAGGTTAACAGCCAAATTACAGCAAAAAATACATCTGTAGAGTAGTAAAGGATAAAAGTAGCAGAGTGGAGAAAAGTGGTCAGTTTGTCCTTCAACAGTCTAAGCCTAAGGCAGTATAACTACAGAGATAGCTCAGGATAAGCTATTCTAACTATTAGCTTTATCAAAAAGGAAGATTTTAAGCCTGGTCTTAAAAATAGACAGAGTGTCCTCCTCACGGACTAAAACTGGTTCCACAAGAGAAGAGCCTGATAACTAAAAGATCTGCCTCCCTCCTGCCTCCTAGGAAATACCACTAAACCTTTAGTCGGAGAGTGAAGTGCTTGGTTAGGAACATATGGAACAATCAGGTATCTAATGTATGATGGAGCTTGATTATTAAGGGCTTTAAACTTAAGGAGGAGGATCTTAAACTTTATTCTGGATTTATCAGGGAGCCAGTGGAGAGAAGCCAAAACCGGAGGAATGGGATCTCTCTTTTCAATATTCATCAGAACTCTTGCTGCACCATTTTGGATCAACTGAAGGCTTTTAATTGCATTTTGTGGACTTCCTGATAATAAAGAATGGTAGTGGTCCAGCCTTGAACTAGCAAATGCATGGCCTAGTTTCTCAGCCTCACTCCTAGACAGGATATTTCTTATTTAAGTAATGTTGGGATTAATTTTCCAAAAATCATATGCCATCTCCAGCTTCCATTTGCATGCCCTAAACTCAGTCTCATTGGTCTGTGATCAGTGATGACGACAGAGCTCGCACCGCCATCAGTGTATTCTCATTGCTCTTTGGCCGGTAATAACAGGCAGAGCTCTTAAAAGGACTGTGCTCAAAGAAGTCATTGTCTTTTCATACATATTGGGCGACGGGGACACTCAAATCTTTGCTAGAAAAATCTCCCCTTTGATTCCAACCTGCAGGCCAGGACAGGACCACTTCCCTAAACCTCCGTAGCATTATTTTTGCCAAGTTACCCGACCTCCCGTTTCTGCAGCCAGGAAGTCTCCTCTGAGCTATACGAAGACGGCTCTCGAAAGACAGGATTGACTGAAGTCGCTGCCTGCATCTGAACGCGTTCTTTTAAAATCAGCGGTGCGTTGCTGTTCCTCAACAGACTTGGCCTGTTTGGATTGTTCCACCTTCTCCCTTCATCGTTCACCTTTGATAGGCGGCGTGGACGAAGTAATCACCAGTAGGATACATTTAGTTTGTGTGGGTAGGGTGTAGGCTTCTGTAGGAGGTTTTAAAACACAAGTATAGACTTGTGTGAAATGGTTTAATTGATTCTTCTGTAATTGTTAAACCACTATTTGCTCATTGTTGGTAGCGTCACCGCACGCTGGCTTTTGCTGTTGTATGCTTGTTTTTGTGTTCACTGGTTCTTGCTAAAGCGGTATTATATCTCCTATCTTTTAATATTCTTTCTTTTTTGTTGGTATGGTGTGTTTGCGTGTCTTGTTAAGGATGAATACTATTAACCCTGTGTTCTGACTCGAGATCACCCCCTGCAGACAAACACACACACACACGCACACATACACAGACACACATCCCACGTATGCTTTGAAGCTGTTTTTTTCTAATTCTGGTAGTGTTAGTTTTTGGTTGCCTACGTTATTCCCTTTTAAAAACAGTTTGTAGAATACATGATTTAGAGTTGATCGGCTGTTGAAACAGTGTTCATCTGTAGGATTAAAACAACTATGTTAATAAACCCTGCTATATTTTAAAAAGAAGTTCCCCTATTTTATTCAGTGCGTGTGAAATTATTTTTACTGCGTCTGAGTTCACCCTTTAGAAAACAGACTTAATTTGTCTGGCTTATGTTAATGTTCTCTTGGATCTATAGCCCAAGTAGATTTAATTAATAAATTAACTAATTGTATTTCATTGATAGTCGTATTAATATTCAATTATTATTCACAACTACGCCTGCTGTCGTCAGCAAGACAATTTGCATACACATTGTGCAATTCCACAAGTATAGACGCAACAGCAATATTAGGGAGGTGAAAGGAAGAAATCTTGGAAACTTTGGAAAAATCAAAACCGATACCGATAATTTCCGATATTACATTTTAATGCCAATATCGACTTATACTGACTTTCGGCCGATAATATCGGACATCCCTAATTATTACCAATGGCCAATTTAAAGACACACTCCGTAACTTTTACACCTTAAAAGCACATGTTTTCTAAATGTTTTAGGGACACAACAGAGTTTATTTCGGAGTTGTCACTACATGGAAGGGTCACGCTCCTAAATACCGCACTATAGAACTTTTTAGCTGCGGAGCGCTTCCCCGGATGTACTGACTGAGTTTCATTTTACGGCAGTATACTACGCGCTACCTAATGATATAAACAAACCTGCAGTTTTAAGATTTGAGCCATGGCAGATCAACCAAAGAAACCAAAGAAGACTATCAGAAGAAACAAGGAAAAGAAAATGGGCTGCAAGTGCAGCAGCCCCAGAGCTTCACCACTGTTTACCCCTAATTCACGGCAGGCGCATCTGGTCTGCAGCCTGTTGTGAATCAGGGGTAAGGAAAGTTCCAGCATGTAGAGCTGCGGAGCTGGATGCTCCAGCTGCCAGCTTCTCAACTGGACCAGGTTGTTCCCCTCGTTTCCACTGCACCTCCCGCAGTTCCTCCTGTTCCATCAGAGAACAGCAAAACAAGTTGGAAAACCTTTCCTTCTCCTCACTGCTGTGAAAGATATTTTCTGTCAAATGTTTATAAGTGTACGTACGTCAAAGTAGGATTAGCTTCTAAAACCCACTGTTACAACTTTTCAGTTGTCTGTGTGCAGCCGGTGTAAATGCGGCATTAGAGATACAACACATTGTGATAGGGATGCTGTACTAGCAGTGTTGCTGGAGTAATTGGATTAATAAATGCTAGTTGCAGGGTTATTTGGTAATAATAATGTGTTACAGTGCCAGGAAAACTGATGGTTTATCAGCTGACACGTTGTTAGTTTGAGGTTTTGTTGTTTTCACTAGTAAACTTGTAAAACCGTCAGTGCACTTCTTCCAATGCACCCCAAATAGATTTGTTTTTATAACAGTAAGGTTACGCCGGAAGCCTTGAGAGGGCAACAGAGGGATAGAGATATCTGCAAAGTTATGGAGTGCATCTTTAATCCCATCCAGATTAATAGATTGACTTAGAAACATCCTTTTTAAAACTTCTGCGCCAAAGACAAGAACTTCTGTCTTGTCTGAATTTAAAAAACAGAAAGTTTAGAGTCATCCAGATTTTGATGTATTCAAGACATGCCTGTAATCTGCCTAACTGATTGGTTCATCAGGATTTAAGGATAAAGAAAGTTCTGTGGAAAGACTGTTTTGGGAGCGTTTGATCACTCTGAGCCCAACAGTTATTCAGGAAATATATCAAATGAAAATCTATTTTCTTAACTAAACTTAGTGTGAATCTATTTAGATAACAACTTTATTAATTTTTATGTGAATTTATCAAATGTTTTTTTATTTCTATTCTCTACTTCTGTACGGCAACAGTCGAAGGGCAACAGGGAACATCTGGGAGCGGTGACTAGAACGGACTAGAGCCACTGCATGCCCACAAATTAATCAAGGTTTAAAGTGTTTCGATTTCGGCCCTAAAAAGGAGCACTTATAAATAAAAATGTCCCTTTTATAAAGAAAAAGGCACAGATTTTAAACCAAAGTAATTTGACACAGGGGGAACCTTTATTGGAAACTGCTGCCCACGCCACTGTATGAATGATAGGAGTGCCACAGCGACCTGTTCCACCATTATTTGCTAACATTCTTACTCATAACTTTTACTTTTATTATTTTCAATTTTTTTTTTCCTTCCTAAGATTAAGTTAGCCATTTCTTTAATACTTGTAATTTTTAAACAAATGAAAGTAGTTGTTAAATCTTATCCCTGAATCTTAAAGATAGATCACTACACCTATGGATGCTTATATCTTTCATTAGAATTTCAACAAAAGAATAAAATAAAACAACATAAAAGTGTGACACAGATGTTAAAAGAAAAAAGCTAAACATTTATTTTTTTCAGACTTTATTCATAAATTAAGCAAACTTTGTGAAATCTAATCTATCTGTGCATAGCTTAGATATAAACATGTTTTCATGTGTAACTTCACTGCTGAGGGATCTACTGTGGGTAGGTTAAAGCGAATGGTGTGATTATGATATACATTTTTGAATGTAAGAAAAAGCATAATTTAAAGATGGGTTGTAAGAAATGTGGTTGAGAAAAGTAAAGGCAAAAGCAGAAGGGAAAGGGAGAGAGTTAAATCATTTGCTGGGAAAGCTAAAACAAGTAAGGAACATTTAAGAGCAAGTTTTAAATCAACATTGTAGAAAAATCATGATGATTTAGATTAAATGAGAAGATGTCATGCTTTTATATTTTCTCATTTTGCATTTTTGCATTTGATCTTATACACTGTGTTCCAAATTATTATGCAAAAAGTGTTCAGGAGTGATAAAGTAAGATTCCTTTTGTATTTCAGTTGAACTTGTGGATTGTCATGTGTGTCCGGGCTCTTTATATCACTGAAAGCAATTGCAGACACCTGTGCTAATTAGTTTGGCAGGTGTGTCCAATCAAAAGCAAAACTACTTAAGAAGGCTGTCCCACATTATTAAGCAGCCTACATTTTCAACCAAAATGGGAAAGAAAAAGGACCTGTCGGCTGCTGAGAAGCTGAGTGTTTAGGTCAAGGCATGACAACAATCAACATTGCCAAGACAATTCATTGCGATCATCGCACAATCAAGAAGTATGTAGCTGATTCAGAGCACACACGTGTGCGTGCTGATAAGGGAAAACCGAGGACTCTTTCCAGGACAGGCAATTACATCGGGTTAAAAGAGCAGCTGCAAAAATGCCTTGTCTTAGCAGCAGACAAGTTTTTGAAGCTCCTGATGCCTCCAACGTGCCCCGAACAACAAGATGCAGGGTCCTCCAGAGGTTTGCAGCTGTACGTAAGCCATCCTTTCGACCGCCCCTATCCACTGAAAACAAGCAAAAACGGCTCCAGTGGGCCAAACAATACATGAAGACTGACTTCAAAACTGTTTTGTTCACCGATGAGTGCCGTGCAACCCTTGATGGTCCAGATGGATGGAGTGGTGGAAGGCTGTTTGATGGCCACCCCATGCAAACAAGGCTACGGCGCCAACAAGAAGGAGGTGGAGTAATGTTTTGGGCTGGAATTATGGGGAGAGAGATTGTCGGCCCCTTTAGGATCGCTGACGGGGTAAAAATGACATCCATAAAGTATGTGGAGTTTCTCAAAGTACACTTCCTGCCATGGTTCAAAAAGAGGAACCGTGCCTTCCGCAGCAAGATAATTTTCATGCATGATAATGCACCGTCTCACGCTGCAAAGAACACATCTGTATTTCTGGCTGCTATGGGAATACAAGGGGACAAACTTATGGTGTGGCCCCCATTCTCCCCTGACCTCAACCCTATTGAGAACCTTTGGAGCATCATCAAAAGGAGTGTCTATGATGACGGGAGGAAGTTCACATCTAAGCAACAGCTCTGGGAGGCTATTCTGTCCTCATGCAAAACAATTGAAGCAGATACCATCCAAAACTTGACAAATTCAATGGATGGGAGAGTTCAGAAGCTCCTTTCGAACAAGGGGTCATATGTGCAAATGTAACATCACCTATAATAAAGTTTTTATTTGAATACTGTTTGATTTCAGTTACCTTTCAGTTTGTAATAACCTGCTAATGCTTTCAATTTCACAAATGACCATTTTTTGCTCTTAATAAAAGTGAAAAGTCTGTTGTGCATAATAATTTGGAACATACATTTGAGTGCATTTTAAGCTTTTTATTTTTAATAAATATACTGTTATCATTGGGCAGTTTGTTCAAAAACCTTTCAATTGTACTCTAATAGTTGATGACTGGGATATTACAATGACTGCAATTCATATAGGTAATTTGGTAAATCTGATAAAAAATATGATTTGCATAATAATTTGGAACACAGTGTAAATTCATTAAAAATATATACCAGTTCATATTCTCTTCCTTTTTTTGGAAAATCAACTTTTTTTTAATGTTAATTCTGTGTATTTCATGATACTATACATCATTGTTGTGTAAGCACTGGGCTAAAATGAGCTGTTCTGGTCACTGAGATGATGGTAAAAACATCCTTACTTTTTAAAATAATGAAAGGGTGAAGGCCAAGGGAATGTTACAAGTCAGGCCCTGCAAGTACTGCTGAGACACATCCAATTTTACACACATATGCATGTGAGTCACCCTGCACACACTCTGCACATCCAAAGTGTGAAAGACAGAAGATAGCCCAAGGATGAGAGGATCTCACATGCACACACACTGACACACACACCCACACACACGCACACACACACCGACAATAGGATCATATGAAGCCAAAAATGTGAGCAGATGATGTGCTTTGCTGTCAGGGCAAACAGACTGAGCTCAGAACTTTGGCAGTTGTCAAAACTAAATGCATCGCTCAACCCATTCTCATACAGGAATATCTACCAAGCTGAGACAATTTGTGTTTCTTACAAATTCTAAACGGGAAAGTGGAAGAGTTCTGTTTCGCTGTGTGAGGTTCTAAAATTGCACTGCTCATATTTAAGCCCCCTGGCATATTTAGGCTTAAAGTCATCTATAAATTTCACTATAATGTGTCTTCCGACTGAAAGTGATACTGACATTTTAGATTGGTCTGGCGAGAATCCCAACTTGAGTCTGATTGTGATTCTACGCAGGGAGCTAAATATTAGGGTCATAGAAAGGAGACCTTCCAACCTCAAATACATGGAGCTAATCACCAAAGATTAATTCTCAAAAGTACCTTTTCTTTTAGTAAAATGTTAATTTTATACCCTTTCAAATCATACTAAATCTTCATGGGTCACGATCTATATGCCACATAAAACAATGACTCTTCAAATGTTTATTCTACATCTAAGCCCTTCTAAATTTTGTGAATATTTGCTTCTGCTTAAAACCCTTGAATGCAGAACGTTGCATGGCGTAGTGGTTACAGCAGCTGCCTCAGGTATGGGGGCCTTGGTTGTCCCAAGTTTAAGTCCTGCCTCCAAGGACATTAGCTACATGTCTTCCCCTACTTCTTTCCCCTACTTCTCCATTTTTCAACCTGGGGGACCTAGATGTATTCTGAGCCTTCTCAAGTGTCTGTTTAAGAAAACCATGGTTTTTAGCATTTCCATATTGGTTTCACCTGGAGAAATAGTTACTTGGTCAGCACTGGTGCAGGCCTGGACAGGGTCCCAAGAGGAGACCTGGCAGGCAGGAGGATTTGGGTTATTGACGATGAATAATTTTAGAGGCAAACAGATGCTGGCTGCAGCACAGTGTAAGAGAGGAAGAGCAACAAGAATGGGCTTAAACCTGGAAGAAGCGGAACACACAGAGTGACAGGAGACGAGAGAAACGGAACATTTCAAAACCACTGACAGGCCAGCTGTGGTAAGCATGTGAAAAACTGTTGTATTAGTGAAAATGAAGAAATAAGAATAGGAAAATCAAAGATGCCTTATTTAAAGAGAGAGTTAACCCCTAAAATGAGAAGCGTTCACAATTTATTCTGAGCTCTCAAACGTCCTGGTTCTAGCTGCATGAGAGGATGACAGAAAGGCTCCAGCATGAAATGATGGTTTCAACAGGAGATCACAGGGACAATTTCAAAAAGGGTTTACTCTGATCCAAAGAGTGAGTCAAAGAAAAACAGATGAGAGACATAGTGACGTACTGCTTACTCAGAGTGGGAACCTTGGGGGTTAGGTGTTTGTAAAAAATGGGTTAAAAATTTGCAAGGGGGTGTGAAAAGAGGAAAACATGCCAACATGCAGAAAAGACTGAAAGGTCGCGAAAAAAGACATGGAGAGTAATCTTGAGCTGAAGCAAACAAGGCTGATAGTAAACTATGAAAAAGGTTTAAATAAATAACTAAAGTAACAAAGATGGCATCATCTTTACCACTGAGCAATGGCCTGTTTTATAATTTTCTTTGAGCAAGTTTTTTTTTTATGCAAACTGTTTTCATGTTTGTTTTTCTCCCCCTCACCGATCTACGCAGATGGCCACCCATCCTGAGTCTGGATTTTCCTGGGGCCTGTTCCTATGAAAAGGAAGTTCCCTCCACTATCACCCACAGCATAATGCAGGCACAGGATCAAGAAGTATGGTGAAGTTAATGAATGAAGAAGGAGTTGTTTTTCCTTGCTGAGCTACTATCTACAAATCATGCTTTGCAAAAACCCATTACAATTAGCTACACATAAACAAAATAAAACCTGAATTAATTTTAATTTATCAACATTTCAGTGAAATGGACACTAACCTGAAAACACAGCGTTATCATTTTAATAAACTGGAGTATATGTAATAGTATTTCTTTAATTTCTATGCAGCTCAGATTTCTATAAGTGTAATTTTGAGCAACATAAATAAGCTGCATTGAACCTAACCTATACAACGATGACTGCTGCTGTTGTAATTTATTGACTTAATCCTAATGATTCTTTGTCACACATTAAACATGCTTTAAATGAAAATATATCTGTGCAGCTTTAAAAAACTACAAATGAAATACAGACTATAATAAAATTAGTTCTGCATTGAAACATAGAATATAGAATTGATATTTATACAGCTTTAATCTTATCTCTGATTAATCAATAATAACACTTTATTTGCAATTTTATCTGAGTAACAAAATGTGAAGTGGAAGAAAATGCTCTATTCTACTTTCCAAATGAAAATCTGTATACCACACATTAGCATTTTTCCATTTACTCTCAACCCAATTACCCCCAGAAGTGAGCTAAATAGTAAATACAGTCAACTGTTTTCTTTTTTAATCTCAGTGTGAATGCAGCCATTCTGTGAAGACCTCAGAGGGTAGACAGAAAACAGTAGTGAACAACAAGTTTCCTGAAGACCAAGGAACATGGCAAGCAGGTCAGAGACTAACCTGTTTTGAAGTTTAAAGAAGGGTGAGGTTATAGACCAACATCCAAACTATGACAAATCTCACAAAAATACTGTTTATTCCATCATCTAGTCCGAGCAAGAAAAGAAAAACAACAACCAGAGAATGGTTCAAGAGGATCACAATAACTCTAGAGGAGCTGCAGAGATGCACAGCTCAGATGAGAAAAGCAAATTAGTTTTGCACTCAACAAATCTGGCTATTGGAGGAGAATGGTTTGAAGAAAGCTTTTATCAAAGAAAGACTAATAAAAGTCAATTTTTTGGCTTTCCAGGTGTTGGTGGTTGGCAGGTTGGTGACACAACAAAAATGAAGAGGAAGTGTGTGGTGGAGAGAAACAACTGTGTTAATTACCCTGAACGCATGGTGGTGGCAGCATCATGCTGTGGAAAGGTTTTTCTTCAGTAAGGACAGGAAATCTGGTAGTTGAGTATAGACAGGGCTAAATGAAGGGTAAACTTTTAATAACACTTGTTAGTAGCGCTGGAACTAAAAAAGTTTTCTTTATAGCTAACAGGCCTGATAAGATGTGAAAAACTAAGATATGCTATGAAACACCAATTGTATAAAAACTAAAAGTATCTTTATTTATGTGGAAGTAAGAGAAATAGCTTCAACCATCAGATGCAAAAAAATTGTGCTTTTGAGCTATGGCCTTTATAAAGCTTAATCTTCTCTTAAAAGTTATTGTAGTTTAGCTCAAAGAATTAAATAGATCAAAAACTGTATGATTCTAACTCTTTTACACGAAAGAAAGACTGGAAAGCAAAGAGATTTCCATACTGAACACAGCAAGCCAACCTGCAATTAATTTTTTTGGTTTACAAAAGAGGATGAAGCACCGCAACCAGTTTATGTGATAAAAGGAGCTAAAATTAGACTGCACAGAGTCAGTGCCAGTTGCCAAACAAGTGCTCTGCCAAGTAACAAAGTAGAACAAAGCTTCACCTTCAGCCCACTGACTACGAGACCACCTGGGTCGGCAAAAGAGGAACGCGACCCTGAAGCATGACCGCTGCCCAATGTGGGAACTCACGAGAGAAACAATCATGAACAGAGGCAAACAAACGCTGCTGCCATTCCAAAAGCAGCCAATAAATACCACAGAATCTTTAACGTCGTGCACCGTGGCAAATGGAGAGTGTCAAGGATCAATAATTTATGCAAGCAAGGAGAAAGTCATCAGGTCCAACAATGCCAGCAAACAGACACAGAGCAAGCAGCTTGTTCAAAGAGCTATTTCAGAGGAGGGTGCTACGGATTAATCAACGCTTGACATCCAAGTTGAAACAGACTCTTCCCGTGTCAGCATTGGTTCATGTGAACTTTTTGTGTTCCATTAGTTTCTGAGTGATCCTGGATGGCCATCAGATAACCGTCTATGCTCCGCACATTAGATGATGTGCATTCACTGCTCTCTTTATGACAAAGCATTCAGAGTGAATGCGACAAAACACCTAAATCTAAATACATTTAATATGGTGAAGGTGTTACAAAACAGTTGCCTTTCTCACCTTTAACTCAGAACCAAATTAGTATGGAGATAATATTCTGAAAAAGCCTCCACTTCTATTTCAGTTTATCCTGAGAAAAATATATTTTTTAAGCAGTAGGATCTCTGTGAGATTGCAGTTTTGTTAACAGTTTTTTTTTTCTTCTGCTTTTATACTCCCATAAAAAGACAGAAAAACATGAGTTTAAGGATGAAAGGGTTATACTAAAAATACAATTCGATGGAAAAACAGCATTTAAAAGTGTGACAGCAGCATTTTAAATCACACTGAATAGCAGTTTTTATACCAACATACTTTAACAGATTAAAGCTGAAGGTCTGCTAACTCTTTGGAAGAGTGGCTGCTAATGATGGCGTTTTTTTATTTTAGCTTAAGATTATCCTAAAATCGTTTATGAAATTGGCAGAAGAGGTCCCCAATTGTCCTTTGTTTCCCCCCCTTCAACAATTTGTATTAGCAGTTTTTTAAATCAACTCTGTTTTTCTCTTTTATAATGTGAGATTTCCTGGCGAACCAAACTTAATTTCTTCTGATGTCTAACACTAAAACCTGAAAATGCGATGTATCGCAAAGGAACTTGTTAGCTGCAGAGGGCGCATTCAGCAAGGTGACCAAAGACATAAAATGAAAAAATTATAATCTTTTGTGTCTCATATGAATTTGAGCCAGTACATTAAAATGAATGCTTTAGGAATTAAGTGTAAAAAATGAGGTCCTCTTGAAAGTGGTGTGTAGAAGAGTAAATCTAGTTAAGCACCTTCTCTTAATGTTGTCCCCAAAGAGCTGCCCAATATGCCCACAGAAGTCTGTTCTCTGTTATTGGGAGCTGCCTACTTGTAAGATCCTACCATCCTGGCAGCTTCATCAAATATAAGGTCGATTTGTAGAGTTCAGGGGTGCAGCGCCCCTGTGGCTCGCAGCCCCTGCTGGTTCGATTTAAAACGAGTCGACAAACCGACCCGCTTCGGGGGCCAGGGAGCCGGCACTGAAACAGAGCTGATATCTTCCCTTCTTCACTTGGACTCAACTGTATTACTGTGTGCATGCCTGCGTCCTCAGCCTCATCCTTATAGAGAGCGCACCATTTATCACAACTCCCAGTCCCCATTGGCACTTCCACTCAGGCTGAAGGATGATGGTTACGCCTCGCAGCTCAGCTCAGCCAGGACACACAATATACACAATCAGCGACACTTATATTTAGCACATATGGTTGGTGTAAAGTTCCTGCTCAGAGCTGGATATAAGCCCTTCTGACTGACGTTCGCCGTCGTGGAACGATAATCGCGGAACAATTAAATATATTACAAAGTTAGAGAGGGATTGATCAGTACTATATTAGCTGCCTGTGGGAAGCCTCTGACATAAACAGATGCTAATGTGACATTTAATCTGATTGGATGCAACTAGGCATGATTATCATCATCAGTAATTCCCCTCCTTGCAAGGTTTCCGAGGTGATTCAAGTGTTCTGTGACTGACACAAACAGACCTTTTGTTGTCGTTCATCAGGAATAACATCTCCAACAGACATGCACCCACACGCTTCCATTATTTTTTCCTCTCAGCTGTGTGCTAGCCTGGGTTTTTCAGCAAAACTCTGCTGAATATTCTGACACACACTGTGTTTCCGGGTGCTCGTATAGGTGATGTGAATTTAGAAAAACAGAGAAATGTTTCTACTCAATTCTAACTCCTGTTTACAATTAGGGGTAATTCAGGCCAATAAGTCATTAATGCTGACATTTAGCAAAATTTATAGCTTTGACCTGCTATATTGAGGACATACAAGACAACATAAGTGTGGGTTAGGTGAGATTTATGAATCGTGTTTACACAACATGAAATAAAAAAAATGGCATGCATTAAGGCTGCTACACGACCTACTGGCTCCAAGCAGGAATCATTTTATGATGAGTTATGGCAAAAGTACATTATTAAACATGAAGGCCTAGGGGTCGGAGCTTTGTTGTACTCTTCACATCATACATGTTATTGTAGCTGAAGGCCAAGATACTACAGAAAAGGCAATACCATAGTAGCCTCCCTAAAATATTTGATCACTGCCAGCATGACAGAACAACAACATGTACTTGGTTACAGTTAGCATTAAAGGTCCTTTGTTATGTTTAGATTATAATTTCTAAAATAAACATTTTTGATCCCCATTAGCATCTATTGCTTTATTCACATATTCAGCTTTTGGTTAGATGTCAATAACAAAATGTAGAAGATGCGTTTTGTTTTCCAAAGCTTGAGATAGTTGTTTAGACTCCCTTTAACAGCTCCAGATCAACTAACCACTTCACTACTTCATTTAGCATGTTCCCATTTTGCCCATCCTCCGTTTCATAACTAATTGTCTCCTTTATTCTCCATCCATTGTTTCAGTTTAATTATCACTGAAGCTTTTGGTGATAATTGTTTTAAAAAATGACAAACTTGAAACATTTGATTTAACTGCAAGTTATTTCCTGAAAATTTTCAATTATGCTCTGCCTCTATTCATATTGTTTCTTATCTCCTTTTGGACAAGTTGATTGCTGTGAAATATGGTAAATGGTAAAAGATCTGAATTGTTTTAGCACTTTTCTTAGAGCTTTACACAAGATTCACTTTTGTGGCACTCACAACACTGCACACATTCAGACGAAATATGTAGTATGGTAGGCAACTAAATTTTGTAAAGTAAATTTGATGAAAAATTATTTTCAATCATCCAATGTCGAGACCGTGGCATCTTTATGTTTCAGTCTTATGAGTGCTTTTTCTTTCAATGGTTCAACAGTAGCAGTTGAAATACTTCTCTGCAAACCCATAATTCAGCAGCAGTCCCTCATAAAGAACACTGAAGTGTTTTACAGTGTTTACCATTCTGCTACATAAAAAGTCCTTCTAAACTCAGGGAAAATGTTCTTGTCACAGCAGTGGTAAGGATTTTTTTTGCTCAGTCTGCTTTACAGCATTTTTGTTATAAGGCACAAATAAAAACAAAAACCACCCAGGAACCACCCAAAAAGCAGCTTTTCATTGTGAAAGAGTGTTTTCAATACCGTTTCAGGTCACATTCTGTCGGCTTTGTTTATTAAAAATCTATAAAGGAAATATCACAGTTTAGAGAGGTTTAACATATGGTATAGGTCCCAATCATATTAAATAAAATACATGCCTTTAGAAAAACAATAATTCCCAACATAAAAGAGAATTGAATGATTAGGCCAGATCTTAAATACCTTGTTCACTTCCAGCATCTTCATGAACCAGGCAACATATTTTACATTTTGGTTGGGTAAAAAGAAAAGGAGAAAAAACTAAATCTTCAAGTCATATTTCATAAAAGACAACTGCCCCATTTTCCTTGATCTGTTGGATATGGCTTCTTCTCCTGAACCATTCCAGTAACTAGAAGAAATATGTATGAGTTTATGGACCTTATATATTTCTGTAACAGATAAGGAATGCAGGAAGTCTGGGGAAACACTTGTTAATGAAAGGCCAATGCTAGAGCCTCTGTATATTGTGGGTGACCTTCAAGCCTTCAGGTACATCTTCATGAGAAGCTGTCATGCTGCTGTGATCAATAAAGCCACATAGGCTCAAGAGTACCTTGAGCTCACGTGACTTAAGGTCAACCAAGTCTGTTGCTGCCTCCAGAGCTCTACCCTGACAGTGTATTATACACAAACAGGAACCAATTCATCAACTTTGAGCGGCTACAGCTCTAATACACAAGGTCGCATCAGCTGGACACACAAACAATGGACATGTTGTTAAATGACCTTCCATCTTAGCCTGTGGAAAACGTTGATATGTCTTAAGGTACTAAGGCAACAAAGAACTTCTAAATCATACAAATACCATTAAAAGTATGTAGTTATACAGTATATTAATCTTGAATAACTAATTTCCAAGAAGGTCTGTGGCTATTTCATGACGGGCAGACATCCTTCAGTCTGACTATTTTGGTGTTCAGATATTCCACAAATAAACGTAAAGCACACCATAATGAAGCGCAATAGCACTTTTTAAATAATAAAAAAAGAATAATTGTCACTTTAATAAATGGATCTAAATTTTTATCACTGTATGCACAAAGGCTTGGGACTTATTGGTTCCTATTGGGATCTAATGGCTTTACTGAATACATAAATCTACTGAAGTGTCATATTTTCTTGAAATTAAGGGATACTTATTTACACTAAGCAGAGGTGTGCTGTTCCACAAAAATTACAGTTCGGAAAATAAAAAAGTGGAAGGTAGGGGTGTGCAAAGCAGCCGGTATTTTAATCTGTATTTGTATTTGTTGGGGGGGGGGGTTATTTGCATTTGTCTTCGAGGAAAATTCAAAGTAGGCATAAAAATATTTGTTTTTCACGTTACACTTCTAATTTATGTATTTATCAATTTTAATAATTATGGAAATGCAATATTGTCGGATCTTTTTCCATAAATCCAGCAATGAATCCACCAAAATAAAGGCCAATGTGGCCTAAAATAAAAAATAAAAAAACAGTTGGGGGATGGTTGTACGCTGCAATGACTTATGGGTGGTGTGTTTGTGTTAATTGTAGAAGTTCTCTGTTGTTATAGTTTCCATCCCAAATGTAGCCTTGTTCCAAAGATATCCTTCAATAATGTTGCTGTCAGTGTTAGGTGGTTATTGCTGGCAGTCCATGGGAGTTATGGCTCTGCCTTGACCCCTGTGATTGTGCTGCACAAGACCGCGAGAAATGCAGGCAATCTTATCACGCTAGTGACTTATTTCCTGGGTAGTCACACTAGAAATATTTCTTGCTCCTGAATACAAATATGAAGAAAAAAAAAGATTCATACAAAACACGTTATTTATGCCTTTCTAAATACTGTATTCGGGTTCGGCTCCATCCACAGTGGAAATTATGTAACTAACTAGAGTTTTGGTAGTTTTTCTTTTTTTTTTTTTTCGATGAAGGCATTGTCAGTGCTTGGCTAGATATACGCAAAACAAAATAGCGACTGGAAAAAGGTCAGTGTTAATGTTGGGAAATTTTCTGACGAGACTGTGCACATATTTGAAGAATAAAACATGTTAAAATAACATGACATTCTCCCAATCCTCCTCTGGATCATCCAGATGGTCTCTGCGAACTTTAGACGGGCCTGGTCATGTGCTCTCTTAAGCAGGGGGACCTTTAGAATGCAGCAGGAATTTAATCCATGATTAATGAATAGGGTGCTGCTAAAAGTAACCTTTGTTACTCTGGTCCCTGCTCTCTTCAGGTCACTGACCAGTTCTCCCCGTTTAGTTCTGGATCGTTTCCTCACCGTTGTCCGGATCATGTGTCCCCGCAAGGTGAACACTCGCCTGGAGCCCCAGGCTGATGGATATTGTCAGTGATCTCGTCATTAGTCATTTTCTAACAATTTCTCCAACCGTTGCTCTTTTCTGACCAGGCTGGTTTCCTATTGTATAATGGCCCATCCCAGACTGGTGCTGGTCTACAATCTTGTCCCTGGTGTCCTTGGACAGATCTCTGGTTCCGGCCATGATGGAAGTTGGAGTCTGACTGTTTGAGGGTGTGGACAGGTGCCTTTTATACAGATAACAAGTTCAACCAGGTGCCATTAACATAAAAAACGTGGAGGATAGAAGAGCTTATTAAAGTAACAGATCTGTTGGGGGCAGAACTCTTACTTGTTTTTAGGTGCTAAAAACTTATTTTCTTCACTATAATAGAAATAAAATCATAACATGGGTTTTCCTGTATTTATTTTTAATTCTGTTTTTTCCAGCTGAAGTATATCTGTGATGAAAATATTAGACCTCGCTCATCTTTTTAAGTGGAACAACCTAATGGCTGAATGTTGTCAAATATGCCAAAGCTGGGAGTCCTCTTGCTTTGTTATACCCATAAAATTGACCAATAAAGCAAACAATACATATTTTAATGACAACTCTATCGTTCACTTACAAGGGATCTTCTTCAGTTAAATGTATACAAGATCTGCAGTGCCTTGCAAAAGTGTTCATTTACCCTGAACTTTTCTACAATTGGTCACATTGTGTGGGGTGTGTGTTAGATTTCAGTCCCCCCAAAGCTATATGTTGTAGAGTCAACGTTTGCTGACTTTCGAGAGACTTGGGACTTGCTTTGCAATTCTCAAGTCTTGAGTCAAGTCTCAAGCCAAGCCAGGCAAGTTTCAAGTCAGGTCCCAAGTCTTAAACTTCAAATTTCAAGTAATTTCAAGTCTTCTTTTTTTTAACAATGTTGCAATTACATTTTCAATGTAAATCAAAAACCATCTGTTTATTTTAAAATCTTTATTTATTTCAATGTCCGATGAAACAAGTGTTACTAAACTTAGAACATTTTAAGGGAGTACGGGTGACGTAATTTTCAAGATGATATTTAGATTTTTAAGAGTCGAAGGTATTTACTTAAAGTGTAACTAAAACCACTTTTATTTTGCTTATAAACCGTATAAATGGGTTTTTACCAATGCAATCTTTCAGTTTAAGGGCATACATTTGACATTTTTAAGTAAACTTGTTAAGTTCCACATTTTTTGGTCTAAAAACGTCTTAGTGCTGCTGTTCATGGTCATTGTGTCATACTGCATTTGAATTTTCTGATTGGCTGACAGTGGTACATGAGAGTTCATGCCAACGTCACAGGCAGGGTCTCACAGAGACGCCCTCCCTCTCTCAGATGCACTCGCCCCGCACCATGATGAGTTGAGTTCATCTTGTGTGCTACAGTTTATGGTGCTACTGCACACACAGAAGCATACTGAGAGAAACAGAGGAAGCTGAAATACATATATCGCACTTTGGAGGACCACAACGTGCAAGTGGTTTAAAGCCATAAGTTATAACCTATATGTTTCAACACACCGTGAATAAGAAGACAAAAGCTGAGGTAGTTCCTGCCGAAGCTACTTAGCATTGGATGCTAGCACTAGGCTCTCTGTGCTTGTTTGCTACTATACGTGCTGCTTGCTTCAGGCAGCGCTGACTCAGCGCCCTGAGCCAAAGGCTTGAACTGATAGGTCGTTTGGCCGTTGCGCTCCAGAGAGCCTCTCTTTACCTATGGTGGATGGCAGAGAAGAGACCTAATTTCTCCCTTTACCGTAGGTAAATAGAGGCATCTCGCTCGGTGTAGCCATAATTCAGCCATGGCTTTCTTCCAGACACTTTTTAAATCTAGCAATCTGACTGGCTCTTCAGCAGCTCTAGCACACATGCATAGACAGAGATAGTCTCCACTGGTTAAGACAGGCTCAATGCCTCAGGATATGTAAAATGTAAATGAGTAAAATGATATAAAAGTGCACAATTTTGAAATAATAGATGTTTTAAACTATAATCATCGGGTAAAATATCAAGTCTTTCAAGTAAACAGGTTCAAGTCTGAGTCAAGTCCCAAGTTGTTGGTGTGGAAGTCCAAGTCAAGTCAAAGTCTATTAACATTTTTTCAGGTCAAGTCTCAAGTCACAAAATTGATGACTCGAGTCTGACTCAAGTCCAAGTCCACACCTCTGCTTCGAGGAATGTCTCTACCAGCTTTGATAATATAGAGATTAAAATTTGTGCTGTTTTTCTAAATTGTTTAATCTCAAACTCTGACCACATGTTTCGGGTTGATGTCCTGCTGAAAGTTAAACTCCCTCCCCTTTCTTCTATGAAGCAGTCTTTCAGGAATGCCAACTATTTAGCTCCATCTATCTTCCCTTCAGCTCTGACCAGCTTCCCTGTCTCTACTTCAGAAAAGCATATCCACAAACCAATGCCATTTTATCATGGTGCCGTTTTCCCAAAGCCACCAAGACATTTCACTGTTGACATGTTGTGCTTAGGGTCAGTTGCAGTGTGAGATTTGGTATTGAAACCAGAAGTTTACATTCACCAAATGAAAAGCATCCTGTTGTGGGGCTGTTGTGCTGCAGGGGGACTGGTGCAATTCATAAAGCAGACGACATTATAAAGAAAGAATCTTGAATCAGCATCTGAAGACATCAGTCAAGAAGTTAAAGCTCAGGTACAAATGGGGATCAAAATGTACCATGACTCCAAGCATACAAAGTTCTGATATGAGGCACCAGACTTACTCAGGGCTAGCTTAAGGCCTGAAAACAAGTGGATGACAGATTGCATTAGTGAAAACTTAAAACCATGTGTCATTTTCCTTCCACTTCACAATGATAAACTCTTGTGTCACAAAAAACATTGCATAAAAGTTGACATAAAATCCCAATGAAACACAGAAATAAATGTGGGTTTATGATGTGACAAAAAGTTAAAAGTTAAGAGTAGTGTGAATACTTTTTTTAAGGCACCGTATCTTTCATTTAGAAAACAAGCAAAAAAGTTACAATTTCAGATAGATGCTGGATATATTGCTTATATGACCATTACAAGAAACTTCTAAACCGTGATGAATGATAAGGTGTCTTACCCCAGGGCCTTGAGGGGATTCAGGAGGAGAGGTTGGAGGGATGTGTTTTTGATCTGGAAAAACAACAGCAACATGAACATTTTGAATTAAACGATCAAGCTTACCAACTAAAAACCTAAAAATATTTGTTTGCATTTCATTTTCTATTCCTGTGGAAGTCTACTTAGTACAAGTCATCTGGCAACACTCTAACATCTCCAGTTCTGAGTTTAACAAGCTTAAATAATGGCACTATAATATCTTGTGCTTGCTCTGTGTACATGTCAGCAGCTTATTTTATAGTCTGGTTAGACATTTAGTGGAATATGAGCTTGTGAGAGGGAATAGAGGTTAACTGTAATATGTCATCTTGTATAAACTGCTTCTATTCTGATTGGATTTGGGGCGATCTAGCATCTTGAGGTATACGAATAAACTGCAACATTACGCACTGAATAACCGGAGCAAAGCAAATAACTCCACAGAAAACTGGAATCCCTCAACTATTTACAAACATGACAAATCTATCCAACTTCACACAGATCAAGAGCCAAAGTTAGATTTAGACAGCTCGCCGAGTTTAAAGAGTAACAATGCTTCCTTGAGATTTTGTTTCGTATGTAGCCATGGCAATGCTGAAATAAAAAGGCGTTCCAGCATCTCTTTGTCCTCTTCTCCAACTCTGCCTCACTCGTTATGCTGGGCTTGACTGGCCTTTTGGAAATTGCTTCAGTTGCCTGCGGTGTCTTGCTGTAGCTTCCATCTGTTCAGACTGCATGCATACAGAGTGGACATGTTATGAGACTGGCTGGCTTTCTCTCACAAAATCACTATGGCATCAACCCTCCGGCAACCATTTTCCTTTTAGGGCTTGCTGTTTTCTCACTGTTATACTTTCGGAGCCCATGGAGAATTTGATTCACCTCGTCAACAGGACTGATGTGCGACTGGCTGTATGTTTGGGTTCAATGAGTGGTCGTCTTGACAGCTGGACAAACAGCTCTCCAGCCAGAGTTGGAAAGTTGTTTGCTTTACGTGAGGTGGGTTGTACAGGAGTACAGCACAAGGAATCACATAAATGACTCATTACCAGACTTTGTTCAAGAGGTGATTCGGTGATTTTAATCAGCTGTATTGAAGCGCCGATGCACCTAAAAGTTGCAGGGCAGTAGCTCTGGAGGATTTGAGTAGGGGAGCCCTGAATTAGAGAATCAGAGGCCCAAGTAGTAACATGGAAAAACTTTAAACCTCCTTCTTGACTTTGACTGTCTTTGCTCTAGATGAGATGCAGGGACTCACAGGACAAGTATTAGTCACCTAAATCCTAAATCTTTGTTTTATGGAAAAAAAGACAAGAAGAAATCTACATCTAAAAGAAAGTACTAAGAAGTCCATTAGGGGATAAACCAAACATAGGGCTGGACGATATAGAAAGAGAGCATATCAATAAAGGAATAGTCAAATTGATCGATATAGATAATTATCGATAAACATCACACAATTTAATATATACATTTTAATTGCCTCCCCGGTCATTTTGTTATTCTTCAATTAACTAATGTTAACTAAGAATTTAATTAATTTTTCAAACACTTCTAAATTTTTAAGACACAGAAACAAATCAAGAGACTTGAGTAATAACAGTAAATACAAAGAAACGTAATTATATTATACATATTTTGAATTTGTTAGTAATTTAAAATAAGGGCTTATCTTGATGATTAATCTACTTCAGTTCAGCTCTGGTTCAGGTGTTAGCTAAAACTAACCAGATACTCACCAGAGTGCTGATGGATCCCAAAACACTGCAGTCCAGTCACTGAGAGCTGAAGCCAGAAGGTCTATCCAACCCTGTTGGTTTTTTTAAAGAATTTTTTGCTTCTGAGGACCGGGAGCAGAACCGAGGGGACATTTTAAAAGCCACAGGTGTTGTTAGCAGCGCGACCTGGGTGAGTTTCCTGTATCTTCCTGTAACAGATTTGCAGCGTAGCAAGCCGGAGATGGGGAGTCCTGCTTAAGATAGCTGATAGTAGTGTTGTATTTCGTTTATTATTGCCATGTTTAGTGTTTTAGTGCGTAGAGGATCGGTTCAACATGGGGCGCAACCTTTACCTGAGCCACTAACATTTATCCAGAAAAACTTCCTCCACTGCTCCCTTGCTGTGCCATCTGACGGGGGTGAATTTACGACGATGGTTCGCTTAGAGACTATGAAAACATTCTGTTTCAGCTCAAATAATTTCATCTTTTATGTAGTTTGAAAGGAGAGAGGGGCGGCTGACAGAGGTGTGTGGGTCAGCGTTAATGATTCATTTGGAGTAAATAATGACTGCTGTATTAAGCTACCTGATATATTGAAAAAATGCTAAACTTTTTTTTTTGTCAAACTTTTTTATCAGAAACTTTTTTTTCCTATTGCACCGCACGTCTATCGATCGATATATACTGCCAAATAAATTCTCGTCTAGCCCTACACACAGATATCCAGTTCTGTTCTACTGCTGATATGTGTTTTTTGTTCTGGAAGCTGTTTTTGTTCAGAATTGATTATAAATATGCAAGGGGTCCAGGACCTACATTAATCAGATGTTGAAACTGAAAAAGAGATACTTTAAATATCACTATTCTCTGAAAAATAAGCCCACGTCTTCAGCCTCTCTCTGTAACTCTGTAAAAGCACTTGAACACTGATTAAGATGTCATCAATAGATCCAGCCAAAAGCCTTCTCTGCACTCGTGTGACGTAGGCCCTGATCAGTGGTATTCTTCTCTCCAAAGATAAGTAAACAGTCTCATTAGTAGGGAAATAATCAATTACACAACCAGGGCTCACTTGAGTTCCTAATGCCGTCGCTGGGATTGAGTGGCTGCGTTACCACACTTTAAATCAATTCACAGTCAGACTCACAACAAATCAGCAGTATGGGCTTCGATAAGACAGGCAGACAGTGGCACATCATTATCCGCGCCTATGAGTAGCTGCAGTGTAGTATTCAATCAGAACTTGGTTTTAGCGGGAGACTCGTTTAAAGCTTGGGGTTCAGAACTTAATTTAGCAAGGATATTGTTGAACCGCCGTGCTTAATTCGTTGGGGCAGAATAATGAAGCTCTGTAAGAGATATTCAGCAGCACTTACTGATAAGCCCCTCCTCGCCCAACTCTGCTAAATAGAACATGAAAATAAAACTATTGGACTGTACAAAGGAAGAAGAGGAAAGATATATGGTAAAATGTGATGCTACAAAAAAAATGCACATTTAAGCTATTTCACTATGCTATATAAAAAGTCAAAGAACCTTTCTTTTGCAGAGTGCTGCTCATTTAAATCTAAAATGTGTAAAAAAAAAAAAGAAATACATTTAAATGTGTTGTCAAAACAACATTTTATGGCATATAATGTACTGGAATTGATGGTCATTATGTTCAGCTGCCACTCCAGTGAATCCGTCAACACATGGATGCGTTTCATGTCTACAGTCTTGGACTGCAGCTGGTGACAGCAGTAATGTTCTACTCTGATGGCCTGCGAGCTTTCTTTGGTGCCACATGTCCATCTGCTACAGGCTCCAGTTGAAGCGGCCATCCAGCTTGTAACAGAGGATTTGCAAAGCAGAAAGCCACCAGAACGCTTCCAGCTGGTCCAAGGAAGTGGAGTTGCAGGCCAACCATAAGATGAGGGACTCAGTGCCAGATTAATGTTTTTGAGGAATGTCGCTACAGTTGCCTTGCTGCTTCTGAGGGTGGAACACATTGCACTGCCTGGCAGTAAACTAACTTAATAAACTTAATAGGGATAATGGCTGTAAATAAATACTAGTGAATGGCTTTATTCTATCATCAAGATACAGAAAAAAAATCATTAACAACATATAAATGGATGTTTGATAAATAAAACCCTTAAGGTCGTCTGTCAGTGTGGGAAAACAAGCTTGCTTCACAGAACTAATCGTTTTACCTAAATTACTGATTGGACAACCTGCTTGCAACAGACTGCAGTGGATATTATTTAGGAGTATCAGAATAAGGGGGCAAAATGCAACTGTTAGCTAAACGTATCAGATTTCTCTTGGAAAAAAAGTTGGAAAACCACATATGATGTTCTTTCCACCCAAAATTCAAAGCAGTCTATGTATTTAACAAATGTGGGAAGGTTATTTGGCAATCCATCAGTTGGATTAACCCTATTAACCTCAGCTCATTAATTTATAGAACGAGTTTTAAATATATTTTTACACACTAAATATCAACAAATAGCCATTCACTTAAAGAGTAACTCATCCCCTGTCAGAATCAAAATCCACTCACAGTTTAAGTTCGAATAGTGCCTCAAAATAAGGTCTTTTCTCATGGAACACCGGGGGGGTTGCTGACAATAGCGACTGAGCCCTGAGCTCTATCGTTTCAAGTTTATTGCTGGTAAGTTGCCAACTCGCTACAGAGGTTTGACCAAGACTGAGGTTCTTTTATACTCCACAGCAGCAGTACGCCGTTGTCAGAAATCAAATTTGACGTCAGAAACACAGGCTGTGCCGGTTGCAAACAATGACTGAAATTCAAGTACAGGGCAGTGTAAAATTGTGGATCAGAAACAGGGTTTTTGCTGGCTCAAATTGAGGCAGAGGTGGTACCATCCTGACCATGCGCCAACACATGCGTGAATTCTCTGCATTCAACTGACTCACTTTTTTTAAAGGCAACATATTTTTTAGTTAAGCGTTCTAATAAGAATATGACAATAATCATGTTAAAACATTCTTTTACTAAAAAAATATACATACAAAAATAAGGAGCCAACTGTAAACTGAAAGCGTTGTAGAGAGCTGTAGAGATTTATCCACAAATCTGGCAGCCAGACATTACCTATTATTATTAGCTTTAATTATTTAATTATTAACTATTCATAGCCTATTATTATTCTGTTCCACGTTTCATCCCAATAAGCACTAAAGGTATGAACAGGTGTACACCTTCGCACCTTTATTCAATTAATAACAGTTGAAAGCCAAAGGAGTCTTTTGTTTCTCAAATGGCAGACATTAAAAATCCACATATAGCAGAAGGATGGCAGATTTATACGTATCCGCCCCCAGAAGAATATGCGTAACATTAAAATGCGTTACCTTAGTAACATATGCTGTTGTTGCCCGTTCTGTGCAGAGAAACTTCTACTTAATTTACAGATCAGAGTCCGGCAATAACGGGTTCCTGCAGCTAATCTGCTGTTTAAGGTGAACATATCAAATCTCTGTCTGGGAGCGCTGGATGCTGAGATAGTGAGAATAATCTGCATTCAGCGCAAAGATGGAGAGATTTTCAGACTCTCTCCACACAATGGAAGGTGGGAGTCAACCAAAAAATTATATTAATATTTTTCATCCATCCACGTAAAAAAAAAAAACTTCCACCAGACCCATTTAGATTATGTATTTTTTCTATCTTGAAACGGTACCTGCAACATTGCAGAATGTTTCTGGAGCAGAAAGGAGTCTGTAAACATCTTAAAAGTAGCATCTGCGCAGAAAGAAAACATGACGGTGGCAGAGAGGAGTATTTATTGCCGTAAAAAGTTTCCTGTCCTGCATTCTGACCATGATTCTCACCCTGCCTGCAATTTTCTCATCTTGTCACAACCATGACTACCTTTTAACTGCTTGTTACGATAATTTGTCTACGCTGTTTCACCGCGAGGTTGTTTTTTAAATTAGTGGCTGATTTTCCCAGGTCATATCTGTAACGCTAAAATCTATTAATATTACTCTGAGACGGACGATGTTTTTAAAAAATAAACATGATATGCTTGGATGCTAAAAAACTAAACATTTTTGTTGAAGAGCGGGGGGAAAACAGAACAACCATAGCACCAACTAGCGGGAAAACCCAATTTTTACACTCTATGAAAAACAATTTTATCTTCTTTTTCTGTGCTTCCCCCGGCACACCGCTGCTGATACAGCGCCCCCGTGGTGGCACAACTCTGCAACTGCAGTAAAAATAAGTTCCATATAGTTGGGCCCAGGCAGAGCGATATCAGGCCGAGGCGGCACAAAATTAGCTGGAGGCGGCCGCCACGCAAATTTGAACGCAGGAAAAACCCTGAGAAAAGGCCACTCCACCAACGGCTTTTAGTACAAAATTATTTTTTTTACTTAAATGCACTAAAATACGAAAAATAATGACCACATATGTACAAAGCACTCTTAGAGACTCATTTATAGAGTTTATCAGCAGAAAAAGTTAGTTTTGGGGTGTGTTGCACTTTAAGAACACAGTCTCCACTAGAATAGCAACATTAACAACTACAAATATATAGGCTAGGATGAAGCACCTGCCCATAGTTCTAACTCAGAAGGTTCCTAGTACACCAACTGAGTCAGTTCACCAAGATGATTTTGTAGAATGACCAACATTTCTTGAGGTTCTAGTTAAATGACTGCTTGATATTAGGTAAAGGGTATCAATGCTTCTGAAAAAAATGGATGTAAAGAACATTACAATACAAAACAAAACATTACAATAATAATCCCCCTTACAATAATCCATTCCCAAAGGTAGTCAACTGGATTTAGATCAGGGCAACATGCAGGGCTGTCAAAAAGATTTAGGTAATTCTCACGGAGGAAGTCCCTTGTCCTGCAGGCGTTGAAAAATCCAGTCATTACCACACAGACGAGGGTCATGATAAGGGATGGGTATCATTTAGGTTTTATCCAATACGGTGCCAAACTGGTATTTTTGAAACTCGGCTGGTGCTTAAACGGTACTGGGGCTTAAAGAAGGGAAAACATACAAATTTTGTCCAAAAACCCCTCAAATGATTAAAAATTTCAATCTAATTAATCACAGGGTATCTGTGAATTAATCACAATCTCTAAATATGATATGACCAAAAAAGTACAATTTTCAGTGTAAATAAAGGACAAATCCAGATGATGTTGCTCTTCTTTTAAATTAAATATAGGACAAATTGATTTTTAGTTTTGAACTCCATATTCGCAATGTATGTGTGGTCTCATATGAAAATAACAAATACAGGTAGAACTAACCAAAATATATGAAACTTTTTCCATTTTCCTATAAGTAAACACTCAGCAGATTCTTTGGTTTATCAAATCAGGAAATGAATGGTATTATTGTGAAGATGTACACAGCTACGTCCGCTAATGAACTAGCACTAATTTAAATACGAAAACATCTCTTTAACGGAGTAATGCACAATTTTAACGCAGCGGTTACTCACTATGAAATTTAATGAAGCTATACAGTGAACCAGCATGCATAAACCGACATAAACACAGCACATTTATACTCTTGGCTGATGCCGTGCCAAGAACCTCCAGGAAAAAAAGAACCGAAATAAATCACAGAAATGTGTTTTGCTCCCTTGGAGGAAAAAAGCATCCCACCCTTTCACAGTGGCATGCAGCAAATATTTTAAGACCTGTTTTTGTTTCTTCTTTTTGCCCTTCAGTCTCCAATGGTGTCTACTGGTTGTTGAGCTGCAGTCGGCATTACTGATGGCTTTAATTTGGGTCGAAGATCATTCTGTGTCTTGATGGAAAGGCAACTGGATGCTGGTGAATTTTTTGGGTTGTTCCACTTGCCTTTTTTGTATCCATACCCTCAGGATCATTTAAGAAATTACTTAGTGACCCTGCTTATGCAGCTCAACAATCCGACCATGTTATAAAAGGGAAACTTTTTCTTGATTGTTTTGTTGTTGTTGTTTTTTTGCCTTTGCTTTGCCATCAGAACTTCATGACAGTTTGACTACATGAGAGAAAATAAAAATGAGTCCACATTGTTTGCACAGAGTTGGATCACACTGTGCAAAAGTTGACTTTTTTTTCTATTTTCCAAGTGGTTTTTGTTCGGAACTGTAGCAACAACACCCTTTGGAGTGGAAGTTGTTAATGTAGGGACAATACTTAATACTAGCCATTATCAGAATCATTAAGGTGCTTAAGAATGTATTTTAAGGAAACGTAAGCTTTCCATAATATTTCAAGACATGTCTGGAATGGCGTTATCAGTGAAAGAATTAAATAGAAGAAAACTTCAGTAGCTAAAAAATTGCTCTGTGCTGACTTAAAAGTTTTGAAAAAAACTGTCTGTCGTCTTATGAATCTTGCCGTCTGAACCAGGCCTAAAAAGGGGGGCTGAAAAGAATTAAAGTAAGGTTGCTCTGGTTTTTTTGTGTTCTTTTATAGCTTTTAATCTCTTTCTGACAATAAAATACTGCATTTTAAAACGTTGGCAGCCTTTAAGAAATCTCAAAGTTGAGGTAAAAATCTACATTATAACGGGAATACTCACATTAAATGGAATACTCAGCCCTAGTAATGCTCCCTGCACAGTAATAAAAAGATACTTAAGATGGTTCTAAATGTGATCCTTCTTAGAATTTTGTCCTTGTTTTAAAATATTTGCAATTTTGCATTTAAATAATGAGCAATGATAGCAGGAAGGCAAGACAGACATATTTATAATTCTGTTCTTATTTTCTCATACTAAATCAACTAAACTCAGCTTCAGCAGGTCAAATCTACAAAAACCAGAGATCATATTGTTGCAGCTCTGCTATTTATTCTCCCAAAGTTAAAAAAAATAAAAAAAACACAACTGTCACGCAGACAGTGATTGATGCCACTGCTATTTAGTTGATTTTTAGAAGTTTGACTAAGAAAACTCTATATTAGCAAGCCTTAGCCTTTGCAATCAAGCAATCACCAGAAGCATAAGACAAAATATGAACAAATCAATATTAAGTGGAAAAACAAGACCAAGCTCTAAAGGTGCATTCAGACCACAGGCTTTGTCAGTGTCAGGCAACGCTCATAAAATAAATTTTTAGGCTGAAGCTTTTAAAGCTTGTTGTCTCTGCTGGATGTTTTAAACACTCGCGGATTGTGGTTGGCTAGGCAGCGTCAACGTCGGGTAACGTCACTACGCTGAGTCGCTCTGATTGGTTGCCGTGCTGCGTCAAGAGTGTTAAGACCGTCAAAAGTTCAACTAGCTGAACTTCTGCGTTGCTAGCTTTATGCGCTTTGAAGCTTGAAACGCAGGAAAAGCTTGAAAGGTTGACGGAGCCAAACCTCACAAAGCGCCGCAGAGACTGTAATCGCTCCTACAAAGGACTCCACCATAGACTTAACATGTCATCTTGACGTTGCTGGTGCTGACAAAGCCTGCGGTCTGAATGCAGCATAAGAGTGAAAAAGATCTTTCCTTTTAAAGTAATGTTTTCTGATGTCATTTATCCTGTTTCTCACAAAGTAACTAATGTGACCTACAAAGTCGTTATTAATTAAATAAAGATATTTACTTTGTGAAGGTGATGAAGGTGATGCTCTCTGACGTGACACATCCTCTTGCTTAGTCCTCAGAGATGCCTTTGGGCTGGATGGCTTCCTTTCCACACTGGACAACAGCCAAAATCTTATAACATCCTTTGCCTCTGAGCGCTCCTTGAGGAGAGAAAGCTTAAGACATGTCAGTGCCCAAAAAAAGAAACGTTAAAAGAACCCTTTAACCCCATTTAAAAGGAGCCGCAGAGATTTAGTCAGAGATTTTAATCAGTAAAACAGCAGACAGAAGAGAAAGAGAGAGAGGACGACGAGCACTTTTAAACAAAGGCAACAACTACAACTGTGCGGAAAGAAAGATGTACAAAATCTGGGGACCTTCATTACCTTTCTATGTTTGACAATTGTTCTAAAAAGGCACGACTTGTAGAGAACTATTAGTCAATGTGAGTATTAAAGTGATAACTTGAGCAGCAAATCTTTTAGCTGTCTTCTACGAGGTACAACTTAAACACTTCTACAAGGTACTACAAGTCACAACAAAAATAACTTTCCAAAGAGACAGCGCCATCATATAGACATGCAAGAAAAGTAATCTGTCTAAACTCCTCTCTGTACATTCTTAGCCATGCATATATTTTATTCCTCCGACAAATACATTAGCTCTGAGCTTTCGTGTTACCTGAGCTGTGCTTGGAGCTGAGACAGCAGCAGGGCTATGAGTTTGGACAGACATCTCTGTGCCGTAGACCATCACTCCAAAAGGGTTCGGCTTTGCACCTCCTCGCAGAACAAGATGTACTTCTTTGCCTTTCCAGTCAGCCGGCTCCTGGAAGGGCCACCAAATCCCCCAACGAAGGCACTGCAAGAAAGCAGCTCGGGATGTGGAGGTAGCAGATAGCTATGAAAAGAGTGGAGGAAAAAGAAACAGGGATATTCAGACTGTGATCCTTACATAGTTCTGATGGTACCTTTACCTGCAATATTTAATTGACTTTTTGCATGAAGGAATATGACTTTAATGAACAACACAATTTCCTAAGGTAGTACGGAAAAACTATAATTTGGGTATTGGGTATGGATACACAATAATGTGTCTATACTTTACGTAAACATGATGTCACCTTAATTTTTAAAAGCAACGGGGTTTCAGAGTGTGCAGATGTGAAATGATGTACAAAATGAAAATGGATTAGTCTGTGAAAGAAAATCCATTTTGAACTAGTGCAGCTCAATACACTGAATCCCAATCGCCTTCACACAATCTTTGTGTGGAACAAAGCAATAATGCAAAAGAATGCTTTGATGCTATATTTGGTAGGCCACAGAATTACAGGCGTCATCCAAATTGAAGCTCTGCTTCCATGAATATATTTGGTCACCTAGATGGTGGTTTCCTGTCTCTTATGCTTTTGTATAAAACAGATCTTAATTACCTACATCACACATTGTTATGTTGGAAAAGAGAGAGTACGGAGAAAAAAATGTAAATCTTGATCATTCAAATATTTAACAACATCGTAACATTATGTTTTCCTAAAACCATGCAGCCCTGTTTTGACAACTAAACAGCTTTAAATATCATTTTTACAACTTAAGACAAGGATAACAAGTATTATTTTACACACTGTGTATAAACCAGCATTAGAATCAGGACTAGTTTATTTCAGACATCTCAAGAGCTGAGGGAAAGCCTTATGCTTTAAATCATCCACAGCAGAAGCATGGGATTCAGCTGAATTGATTTAAAAAAAAAACTGAGTTAAAAACTATTCTAATCAATCAAATATTGGGCAGTATACATTGCCCATACAGTACAACCTGCAAGTTCTTATTAATTTAGGAGAAAGCACAGCACATTATGATTCACTGAGGGAGTGATTTCCCCCTTTATCGCAACTTTTATGGGTCATACAAAAATCAGACACAGCAGATCATTACTCATGTAACTGCTATATTTAATCTAAATGTCATAAAGAACCTTTAACCAGGTGTATTATGAAAACAAGAGCTGCAAGTAATCATTTAGAATCGATTGTAACAATTTCTACTGTCTGACCACGAAAAAAAAGTAGCAAACGCAAATGATTTATCAACTTCTAAAATGTAAATTTAGACATAATATTGGTACGACCTGAAATGAAAAAAAAACTACTTTGTAAAACAAGAGAAGTTAATGAACTCCTTTAAATCAACAGGAAAAATAAAAATTAAAACTGTAAACATTAGGCTTAGCTGGGACACAAGAATGAAGGTATACTAAGGTTGAAAAAAAAGTTACAGCTTCAAAACCTTCTTTTGTGGTGTTGTGGAGCCCTCTTCCCCATATTTCTTATGCAGTGCCAGTCAGCTGGCTGGAAGAAAGCTACTAAACTACTATGATCAGTCAGAAAAATCTAATTACTAAATGAAATACGCTCCAGATGCTGGCAACATCTGGCAGTGAAAAAAAATTGGTAATAACAGCTGGTTTAAGATGCATCGTGAGGGGATTTTTTTAGATAGGTCCATGTTGTTCTTGATAACCTTTCCCACATTCGTAATTAAAATAATTTGACGAATGTTTGTTGCATTTACTCTTGCTATCTTTGATACTAACATTTGTTTGATGATGCGAAAAACATAAGTATAACAAAAATGTATAAACAGAAATCTGCATGGACGACAATCCTTTTTCCACAGCACTGGAAGTCTTGTTTTTTTTGTTTTTTTGTTTTTTTCAGAAACTCTTTTTGCCTTTCAAAAATCAGTCCTTCAGCTTTGTTCATGACAACAACAATTCTAATTAATTTGGCCACAAGAGGTCTTTATGAGCTAAACAAAAGCGACAATAATTTTGTTCGTTGTTGCGAGGACTAACGAGTGCAATCTCTGCTGAGGGCAGATTCAAAATGTCATTTATTTTGCATTATGCAAAGTAATCTTGCTGACCAATTAACATAGCCCAAAGTCGAGTGCTCGGATAGGTTAATGGAGCTGACATTTTTAACAGTGCAAGAAATGCTGCACTCCAGCAGGGACAGAGCGCTCAAAATCTAAAGGTTAAAGAGATCCGAACATTCGCTTTTTCATTATTATGTAAACAAACACCTTATATAAACCATTTAACACTACATATGTCTGTTCCTGCCATTCTCTTAGTGCTATTTGAAAACACCAGCCTCAGATTACAGCTGCAGCGATGTATATTTTTGAATTGTGGCTCTGACACAAGCAGCTTTATTTGTCATATACACTTAGTGAAGAGCTATACTTGAACTAAATACAAGAGGACCTGCTTGTTTCATTATGTGCATAGCAGCGCTCTAATGTTTTAAGTGGCCCCAAAAGCTGATCGAAACCCCATCTCCTCGGACATCGAGTCTGTCTTAAAACTATGACTTTAGCCCCAAGAAGCAGAGACATTAACAGCTTTTTTCCCTAAACTGGAACTGCAGAAAATATATGGCAGCCATTAAACAGATAGATGTGTAATCCCTCTTGAGACATTGCTGTTTTTCCATCTCATGAGGCCAAATTAATAAAATGCTTTATGTGAAACATTAAATCAAACTATTCTAGTTCCAAAGTTATGATAAAATGATGCAATAAGCCAAAGATCTTTTTATGGCCCAGAAAATAGCCGGGAAGAATTGTGAGGCAATTTATCGAATGTTTTCCTTCCCTATCCCAACCCCGAGCCCTTCCACCACACACACCCACACACACACACACACACACTTTGTCTCTAAAATGTATGCATTTCCACAAAACATGACTGAAAGAGCAAAATGAGTGCCCAGCATATGACATAAAACTAATTCTGTATATTATTCATTGAATTTATCGCGGGAGTGATTCGAGAGCAGAGACGCCCGGCTGAGCTTTGAGAGAAAAGGGGAGACAAAAGACCAATCAAGGGGCCTTTTCTGCTGGGACGCCTATAGCCTTTTATCTGCCCCACGCTCAGTTCTTATCACAGACTTTCAGTCTTCCAGTCATAAGAAACTATGAATGAGTTTTTTGTTTAAACTTACTCAAAGTAAGTACAAGTGAGGACAGAAAGACAGGAGAAAGTTGAAGTAAACACCAAGTGAAACTAAATAATTATGCCCAATTGTTCAAACCAGAAGATGAAGGTAATAATGTAGGGGTGTGTGTGTGTTCTATCCCTAGAACTAGGGTAAACAGCATGGTGGATATGGCTGCAATGCAATGTCAGGTCAGATTTGTTTTCCAGAAAAACTAAATTTTCTTCCAGTGGCATAAGTGACTCAGCTGATTAAAGGGTCCATCATACACACATATACACAAGTGCAGCAAAATTAAGGATATTGCAATTGAATTTAGGAAAAAAAATTTTTGACTCACAGTGAACTTAAAGAAAACCGTAAAGGAATGCGATTCCTTTACAGTACGGTTATTTGTACCGCTGTCCATCAATTTCATAGATTAGTATTCATACCTCTGACCGCTTAAAATACATGTTTAGATCCAGGTAAATAAATGATATCCCCCATCTATTCTGCTTCTCCTTTAAATGTGGTGGGAGGGCTGGTGCCTATCTCCAGCGGTGGTCGGGCGAGAGGCAGGGTATAGCCTGGACAGGTCGCCCCCCAGGAGGATAAAATAAAAGATTATGACTGGATTGTTTTGACACTACAGATCAAAATGAAAAAAATGGCTAGTGCTAGCTCTGATGTACCACCATGTTGACCGAACTAAAATTGAAATGTTTGTATCGTTTTGTCTGGCCTCTTGGTTTAGCAGCATGCATCTGAAGAACAGAAACTCAGGGGATCAGATTGAGAAATGGTCTAACTAACTACCAGCTGAGCGTTGAATTAATGCTCACCAAGCACTTACAGCATCTCGCCAGGTGCGAGTACTGATGCCATTTATCTGATGTCCAGGGTTTCTAAACTTATGCCGTTTGATAAAAGTCTTCTGAGTCCATTACTATCATGTACAGTAACCACTTGATTCCTGCCACTACAGAGACCGGTGTCTCTGATTATATAGCCAAAGTGGTATACCCTTTACTGCCCTGAGAGAAAATGGCCTGGGCAACGTAGATATTGTAAGACACAACAGATCCTGATCAAACAGATCCATTTGGTGCGGATTTAGGCGTGGTCCGTACAAACTTCCCATGTCAGATTATACTATTTCATAGTGTCTGAAAAGTTCCACTTTGCATAGATTTTTGTTGAGGAAAAAAAAATCCCTACAAAAAAACCTCAATTTGAAAAAGAATGTGTGTCCACTATGTGCTAAAAATGAATTTCTCTGTGGGTAAAGGGAACAGAGAGGTAACACCACCGAGCCCCTGAGGAGCCCCCAGTGATACCACACAAAAAGCACAAGATACAGATCTAAGGCCTAGTTAGGACATTTGAAACCATATTATCTGTGGTGATTTTTTTTTCATCAATTTCCCAAAGCTGGACTACTGTATTATAAAAATGGAAGAATAATGTAACAGCTCTCTGTGAGGTGAAAACTGCATGAATCCCTGTCATGATCTCAGAGTGGTGGTCTTCTAAAGTGCTTTGAGTAAGCGGGACCTACACATGATGTGTTGACAGCTTGGGCTGACAAACACCATGAAAGAGGGAATTTCATATACTTAACATTTTTTAAAGCAAATATTATAATAACCACATTCGGAGTGGGCAAAAATAATTCTTAGGCATTTTCTAATTGGTAAACTCAGACTGTCCTCAGCGTTAAGAACCATGAACAATAAAAGTATAGCAGGGAAATAAAATCTGAGCACAGCAGGAAGTAGTTAGCTGATGTATGCCGAGGTTGAAGATTTTTATTGAAGACAGTAACACACTGAGTCTTAATCAATGGCATTCTGGCTGGTGACAGCAAAGAGACATTAAATCAATTGTATTATATTTTAGAGGAAGTAAAGTATAACTCTTTGCACTCCGACTGTTATGGACAAGAAACGCCTGAATTAATCAGAGATTTAGTCTTTTGAATTAAAAGTTTGCTGTGAGGCTGGGCATTATGTCGGACCAGGCAGAATGATCAATAGGCTATTTCCCCAGAGTGTTGATTGCACTGCTGATTTGGGTGTTAAAGGCTATATTCAAAACAAGCCATTAAGTTTCAGTCAGAAACCAAACACTTGTTTCAGCAGTATGTTTGGAAGAAAATAATTAAAAATGTAGGCCTAAGGCGCAAACAAGGAGGGAGGAAACTTTTTCATAAAGTTGGACTGAAAACAATAACAGGCAATGTCACTTCACGCATACTTGCTCCGAGAAGCAAAACATTTTCTAAGGGGAGAATCCATCAACATGGGTTAGAAGTGGAATGCTGCATTGTTTCCAGACAAATAATGAAATTGTCTGTTTCAAACATTTCACAGGGCAGAAACAAAGAATCCACCACTTTGACCTGAAGCAGAAAGGCTAATCATCGAACTTCTGCGGGCAATTGAGAAGATGCGGGAGAGGGGAGTATTATTTAACTGTGACAAAGGACAAGTTCTGCACATCAAAGACAACATGAAACATTTCCCAACCGACAAGAAGAGCTGGAGGCAGAGACGCTACACCAGCCTAATACACCACCAAAATATCAGCAATCACAGAAACAGCCACACAGCCTGATATGTCCGGATTTAGGGAGGGGGGAAATAAGGGGGAAAAAACTTGAAATAAGCTGAGATAAAGCACTTTGCAGAGACATATCTTTGGAGAAATTCAAAGAAACGGAAAAGATATCCAGTGACTCTGGGCTTTCTAGAGTGCAGCAGGAATTATTCCTAAATTAGGAGGATGTGGGTATTGATGGGGGACAAAGTCTGACAGTTATTACCATTACTGCAGTCTGGTGGGCTGCTAAAGTCATTATTTCAGCCAAGACCCTGTGACAAGAACCGGCCCATGGCTTCGAAGCCTTAAAGAATGGAGAGAACATGCATCAAGATCATTAACTTAAAAGCTTTTGACCGCCCATGTTTTAATTTAGCTACAATCCACACATACTGCAAATGAATCTAACATTCTGTGTGCTCTGTCAAAGGAAATGGAAGTATTTATATAGTTCTCAGGGCTGCTGATTAAAAAAATATATCAAGTTTTTGTATAAAGTTCAATTCGCTTCTCAGGCAGTCTTTCTGCAAGAATTTTCTGAAAGTAGTTGTACATACTGTAACAAAATCATGAAGACAAATGGTAATTTGATAACAGTAATTTTAATGAATTAGATCACTCTATAGAACATTTGAAGCTTTAAAATACGCTAAAGTGAAATACTCTGAACAGTTTTCCGCACTCATAATACAGCATGAAAGAATTATCATCTCATCTTTTATCCTACATACCACCTGTTCACATCGTGTGTCCCATCTGTTTGTCACAGTACTCATCCTCTCTAAATTTCAAGCCATATATAAGAAACAATTAGCAAGCCAGCAATGTCTAAAAAGATCTTTTGTATTTGGTTTGATGATTAGAACTTTGTTGTCCGTTATGCAGCAACTTCGCATATGCCACCTATATGCACAAGTATGCCTTCAAAGATTATAGCTTTGTAAAATTATTTTGTAATGGCTCAACCTTTGCTCTTTGTTCAGCTCTGCACATTTTATATTTTTGATTTTTCAAATCAGTCTTTATTTTAAGTTGTCTGTACATTACATTTTTTTATCTGTCCTAAAAATAAAACTTTAAATACAATCTCTTGATCTTAAGATCCAAGTCTTTTCTGAAAGCATCTGTGGCTCTAGTCAACACTGCTCCTATTTTTTAAACTTTTGTTTACTGCTAAAATGTGAGGTTTATTTAACACTGTTAAAGTCTATCTCAGTCCACCAAACACCTGTATAGGATAAAGAATAAATACACTGGCTAGTTTAATTTTTAGAGAATTTATATTTCTAGTGCACTTACTGTCACAATATATTGGATTTAATGTGTCCAATTCATCCAAAAAAGACTGAGCTGCATTTTTAGTTTTAGTTACTTTAGTCTTTAATGTCACTTTTATTGTTATCACAAGACAAAATCTAAAGTCCATATTGAAGATCACTATCTGAGACGGTATGTAGACAAAGACTGTGTAGTTTACGAACTCGTAAGATAAATATGGTAATCGATTTTTTTTTTATTTAAAGCCAGGTCTCCTATTGTCTCTGTATAATTCACAACCAGGTCCAAAATTAGAAATCTGATCTGTGATTGCATGGACCTCTAGCTCACCCTGTGGCAGTAGGCCACAATAATTTATTAATATGACAGGAGGCAGAGGCAGCTGGGTAAATTTTTAAGTTTGGAGCGAAAAACTGTTTCCTCACGTTTAGCACGTAGAGCAAACTTGACTTGGCAGCACTTTGTTTGACTTAACAGTACAGATGAACAATGATTTCCAACACACTGTGGGGAGTTTTTGTAAAGGAAACAAATGGGGGGGATCTACAATTGTTGACTTGATCTTTTGTTCTTTACCCAACTAAGACGCACTCTGAAGAATAAAAGAAGAAAACTCCACAAACAAAGAGCAACTCACCAGAGGCATCATTAGTAAAGACCTTTCAGACAATGTAACGTTACAAGCTTCAGGCAGTGAGCGCCTGGAATCCATTCCACCAAGTGGTTTTCCTAATTATGTCAAAAAATAACAGACATCACAAAATAGAGCAACTTTAGTGCTATGGAACGTTTTAACTTAAGAACGATAATCTGAATGTGAAAAACCTAAAATAAAAATTTACAAGGAAGCTATTCATTTTAATTATCTTTTAAATATGTTTTAAAAAGGCGAAGGAATAACTGCTTCCGAGCTGGTGTCCCTGCATTGAGTCAGTGAGTTACTCTAATGTACTTCACCTGCCCTTGGTTTAGTATGGAAGATATACCACCCAGTGGATGGACTGACAAAGCTTAATGCAAAACCTCACGTATCCTCTTTTTTTTTTTTTTTTTTCATACATCACCACAGGCAGTTTGACATTTTAGGATTGAGCAAATGCCATGCAATATAAAATACACGTCTGTTCTTTAGGGGATAAACTTTAGGAAACTCAGGAAATCTATTGTTTTGCACTGAGTAATTATCAAATAAAACACAATAATCTGTCACATAAAAAAAGTAGTGTTTTTCGGGGGCTCTGTATAAAAATGCATTTATCTTTTCAGATTTTTTAGGGGAAAATTAGATGGAAGACAATGAACAGTTGAATATCAGAACACATTTTTTTATTATTCCAACATTTTGTTAGACTCTTAAAAAAAGGTATTAGTAAACATGTTTCCTGACTGAAATTAACTGTGCATCCTAGAGTATTATAGACTAGTTTCGAAACACAAAACAATGAAGAATTTTTGCATCACTAGCATTCCCTACAACTGCAAAGAAGCCCCGCCAGAAATCCTGTCACTTTTTCTCAGCTTGAAATTAAAAAGAAATCAGCCCATACATTTACTTCTGGAATCGGTTTACTGGAAAAACATTGGAAAAAATAGGTTGATAAAGATTTTACTTTTACCCTGTTGGGTGATGCTGTGCGCAAAAGTACAGCACATTTTTTAACTGTGCACATAGTTCTTTGAGGGCTCTGGAAGAGAGCACCTCTACAGTCGGCTGTTTCCCTGCAGAGAAGAATACACATGTAGCAGTATGATGTGGAGCATGAGAGGCATGCTGTGGGCTGACTCGTACTCTGAACTGTGCGACGGCTAATGACATCCCACACATTGAGAGGAAGATTAATAACTGGGGCACTTATGCACAGTTCATGTTTGGAAAAACTCATATTAATATGCATTGACATTTAAACATTTTCGTTGCACAAGAACGCCCTACTTTGTGTTAATCTATACATTCAATAAAACAAATTGAAGTTCTTAGCTGCAATTAAATGAAATGTGGAAATGTTGATCAGGTGTGGATACATTGGCATACAGATTAAATTTTTTTATATAAAGATCTGCCGTAACAAACCAACCAGAGTGATATAATTCTATCTAATTTTGCTCAGTAAGAATCATGTTGATATGATAAAATTAAAGCAGTAATTTGAGTTGACTTATGATTCATTCTTCATCAAAGTGGTGGAAAATACATTTCTCCTCTGATAAAAATGTAAGTCACTATATTATTAGTAAAAAAAATTTTATTATTTATGATATCATCTGCCAGTTATAGATGATTCATTTTCTGTCTTAAAAAATAATCCTGCAAAGGTATTTGATCGAAAATTTGCCTCGTTTCACATAACATCAAAGACTTAACTACTCTTCCCTACATTTAAGAGGGTATGTGGTAAAGAAAAGCTTAAATAGGTGTTCTGTCGCTTCAGTTTTAAAGTGGCTCCCAAAAGCCACTTAGCACCTCATTTGTTAACTCTGTTTAATCAAAACCTTTCCTTTTCTTAGCTGAAGCTGCTTTACATAGACAACAGGGCCTAAGTTTGAGTTTGAACTCACAAGACAACGATTAGATGTTCAGACATCATCACCAGAGCCTCTCCGGTTGCTAGGGCGCCACATCCATCTGGAAAAGGATGGCACTGCTGGCAGGCACTGACAGGGTAAGACTCACCCCGGGCCTATCGCGGGGCGAGATTGATGCACTTCTCGGCGGGGGAAGAACTGACATTCATTTTAATTAGGCAGGCGAAATAATGTGTGTGCGGCACGTAGCTTCCCTTGCCTCATCTTCAACGTCTCTTCTCGTGGAGAGAAAAGGAAAAGGCGTCTCCAGGGAGGAATGAACTCCAGAAAAGGCCACCAATCAGGCTGTATATATACATATATATCACTTCTAAGTCCTGATGACATTATTTTTCTTAGGATGTTCGATTAACATTTAATTAACATTTGTATGACATTTCATATCAGAACAAAAACAAATATTTAACTGGTTTCTTTAAAAGTGAGCTTCACACCAGTGGCAGGACTCATGTACTATGTATAACAATGAAGGTAGCACCAATTACCAAAGCAGCACGAAACGTTGAGGAGTGTTTTTCGTGTGTTCTGAGAATAGTGTCATGGTGACGAAAACATTTTAATGAGTGCTTCAATGCTAAAAGCTTCACTAGATTCATGTTAATTTACCAAAACCCACAAAGCCATGCATGCACAAATAGAAGCTACGCACACACATACAGTCACTTAGGGGAAGTCATGGGAAAAACACACAACAATCTATACAACATGTACCGTCTGAGAGCCAATTAAAACCCAAACAGCCTCTGTGGCACTAAGGAGAGGCTGTACACTGACACCTTTAATAAACCCTGCTGCTGCCAGCCATGTTTCTGCCTTCTGCTCCACAGATACTGTTTCTCTTCCATCCATTTTCTCTGATATCTTAGAGAAATAAAAACATGATTAAGAGGGATTTATTGTGTAGAGCTCAACCAGGAGACAGTTTTTCCTCATTGTATCTTAACACTACGTAGTTAACAGTTAAATATATGTAGATATTTGGGTATTTATGTATTTCAGGATTGGAACGATTATCTATAACTGGAAACCCTGAGAAAAGGGCTATGACTCAAATTGAATACCAGACATTAGAAGCAGAAAAGAAAATTAACATTAGTCCTGGACTGAAGTAAACAGTATTATCAAAGCAAGGACAAGTTTATTGAAGACTGCAGCTTAATGAATTGAGTCTGATATTTAGATGGAAACAATTTAAAGATCTACGTGTTTCAGGAGACGTATTGTCAGGACATTCTTGGAGCTTTTCTGAACTGAGTAAGCTATTAGAGCAGCATACCGAGGCACTACGGTACTGCTAATTGAGTTGAGTCTAATAAATACATGAAATATAGTGTACTAGATTTCTTTGAAGCAACTGATTTATCAAGCCAAAACACGGTACTGATTTAATGAAGTACTGTGACAATACTTGCTATAAGTTGACAGCTGTTGTAGAACGACTGATTAGTAGGGATGCAACGATACCACTTTTTTTCAAACCGACAGCGCCGATACTTGGATTTGAGTACTTGAGTACAACAAATGATGGCCAATTAGATTATATATATATATATATATATATATAAATATTAATAGTTATTTATTAAATAATTATTAAATTAAATAATGTAATTAATAAATAACCACAAAACAAAAATTTCAAGTGAAAAATAAAGTTTTTTGTCATATTATTGCAAAGTTTACACATTTTATGTATCGGTTCACGTATCGGTGAACTTTAAAGGGGCTTTATCATGCAAAATTAAGTTTTTGGAGTTTTCAACCATCTGGTAATGCAATTTTCTCATAAAAAAAATCCACACCAGAGTACTTTTTAGGTTAATTCATGCATGTCTGAGTAATCCTCCTGAATTGTGCTCTCTGAGCAGCTGCGCCTCCCTCTCCTAGAAATCGACTGAGTGTTTAACTAGTGACATCACTGGTTGAAAGTTGAGTGCTAGAGGTGTCTGCACCGCCCCTGCAGGCAGAGCGGCTTACCTCTGCTAGAGTTCCAAACACACCTTCCTCCTTCTCACAGCTCATGGCTGCTTCGGGTTTTTGGCAGCTTAAAACACTTTTTGTCTTGGATTTTTTACTTTCTCTGTGAAAACGGCTGTTTGGCTGCATGGATTACAGGATTTTATTCTAAATTCCTGAAGAACAGCAGCTGGATCAAAGAACAAAGACGCCTGATGGACAGAGAAGTAAGTGGCTACATGCTAATGCGGGTTAGCCACTTATCAAGCTGCTTACGTGATGTTATAACAGCATTGAGTGGTGAATTAATTGATCTGTAGCATCTCAGAATGTTCAGTAAACGGGTGCAAACAACACCCACGGCTTTTTTATATACTGGGCTGGAAAGATTTGCTTAGTGGATGCAGCTGTGTTGGTTTGGGCTCTGTCTAAAGCCTGGAGATTTAGCAACGGAGATAGGCTTTATTGACTCCATTTTGACAAAATAATCGGTCCGATACCTGATCCCAGTATCGGTATTGGTGCCTACTGATTAGTATTGGGGGGGACTTTCGTAGTTACTGATAATATTCTCTATATAATTTATTTATTGTTATTTTGAGACAAACTTAGGAAAATATTTAATTTCAACATATTTCATTTTTTGTAATTCTTTGGGACAAAAGTATAACACACTTGTATTAGCAAATACTTAATTTTAACATTTTTTTTTTTTTTTTGTGGCACGAGTATAACACACTCATAATAGCTGTTTTATTATTAAAGCTCTAGTCATGCAGCCCAGCTCTAGTCTGCTGCTTGACAGCTGAGTTTGCACCTAAACTTTTTCAGTTTTTATTACTGTCAAACAGTTTTTGTTTTGATTTTGTTGCTCAGCAGATATTCTAGGTTACATATTTTACTGTTCGCCTCTTTTAAATCGACACTGACCTGGGCTACAAACTTAAAGGCAACTAAATACGACATTTAGTGTGATGTAATTTATTGAAGCACTTGACTTTCAGGTCAGCGCTACAGAGCACTACTTGCAAAATTGAGCCACCATGGAGACGTTTCTATCCCTTCTCTGATGAATGCTTAAGAGTGCCCAGATCGATATTACAATTCCTTCAATATATTTCTCTTTGAAAGGTCTTCATTCAGAGCAAAGCGGAACCAGAGTCACGTTCCTTGTTGGTGTTCAGAAACTTGGGGAGCAAAGCTGATTCTGATGTACTGTAATATGCTGATTTCCTTTTTATGTAGAGAGCTATGTGTCCTTATTAAATGAGAATTCAAAATATGTTAAAGTTGTGATAAACTATGTGTGTCTAGGTCTACAGACTTACTGCATTTAGTGAACATTTGCTGTATTTCACTTTATTTTTAAAGTTGTAAACCAGCGGTTCACTTCTTTAGAAAGTTGTACACATTTATTGATGTAAGCTTATCACATAAATCTATCAGTTAATTAGCTTATTAAGGGACCTGTCTGTTTAGCAGCATTGATCCATTCATAATGTACAGTATATTTTCTGCATTTTTCTCTTTTTTTTCTTTTTAACAGAAAATAAAATGAAAACGTCAAAATAGGCAAAACACATTTTTCATTCACACCATTTTATCTCGTCTCTCAAAAGTAATTTAAACTGGAAGAAGCTTATGATGGAAACCTTTACAGTTTTAAAGCCACAACATTTAAAATCTTTGGTACAGCTTGATGCAAGGAACCAGCTGATGCTTGGAGTGGGACCAATTTACTAGGAGTACTAATCAAACACTTGCTCCAGAACCAATATTTAAAAGTTGCATCTAATGTTCCACCTCCTAAAATACACATAGCATGTAAAATACATATTTGGTCACCTAGATGTTCTCATTTTAAAGAAAACCAGTTAAGAATATATTTTTTAAATCACTTAACTTGTGAAGCTTACATGAGCTCTGTTTACCAGACAACTTCAGATGATAAAATCTGAAGGCAAAAGTTGCATCAAGCTTGACAGCTGAAGGCAAATGAAAGATAGACTTCTTTGAACATTCACTAAGAGAGCAGCACTCGTGTCCCAAACTAAACAAACAAGACTCTAAGAGAATACCTTGAGGAGGACTTGGATCAAATATAGATCAAATCAGATACTGCCTAAAGGGACACATAGTCAGCAGAGACAGGTAAGGCAGTGCCTAAATGGTCAGCATGATAACTGAGATTGTAGTACTCATTTTTACCATTAAAACAGATGTAATGCTTTTCTTTGGCTCAAAAAGATGCCTGAAGATTCTTCAAACTCTACTAGATTATAAATTGTAAACAGTCAAAGCAATCCACAGTAAGAAGTATCCACAAAGTAAGAAAACACTGAACTTAAGCCTTCCCTGGAGTAGCTTTCCAACCAGAACTATTCCAAGCGTGAATCAAAAACTCATCAAGGAGGACTCAAAAGAACTCAATAACAGCATTTAAAGCTCTGCGGGCCTCACTTTTCAGAGTTCATGATTCAAGAATAAGTAAGAGACTGGTCAAATAATACATCCATGGGAAAGTTCCAAGACCAAAACCACTGCTGATCAAAGGCAAAAATAAACCATTTCAGATTTGCAAGTAAACATTTTGATGACCCTTCAGTTTTTCTGAGAAAAATCTGTAGATATTTTGAAAGGTATCTGGTATTAAACAGGATATCAAAGATCTACGAAAATAATTATAGTCAACATGGTATTAGTAAGAGGATCTGGAGCTGCCTTACTTCTACATAGTGGAAAAGCTGTTGCAATTCACGGAGCTATGACTTCAGCTCTGCAACAAAATATTCTGAAGGAGAATCTCCTACCATTAGCTTGTGACCTTAAGTTGGAGTGCAATTAAGAAACTTTACAAGACAGACAGATTGATACGACATGTATAGGTAATGTGATTCCATCAGAGTATTTATTACAATTTCATATCAGTTATTTCTTATTTATAATCCAATGAAGTTCAGAATAATATTTCGTAGGGTGAAAAACAAACTATTATATCTAAGTAAGTCCATCTTTTTACATGAAGCAATCGGCTATGAAGAAATCATGAGGCAACTGGGGACACCTGAACAGCGAGTCATTGCATTCATTCCATATTCTGAGCAAGCATGTGATGAAACTGGAAAGAAGAGGCTCCAACAGTATCTGGATTAATGTCATCAGCCATCTATTTTAGTACATAGAGCAGATGTATATCAAAAACAAAGAGTTGAGGGCACCAGCGGCTTAACGGATATTGGTGTATCTGATCACAAAAATAGCAGTTTGGTAAATATGTTGGTTTTAAAGTGAAAGTTTATGTTTCTGACATGTTTGGCTACTGGACTCAATAACAGCACCACCAACAGACCAAGGAAAGTTTTTAAATTTTTTATTTTTAAAAAGGTTGATGTTAGGTTGTCTCGGGAGAGCCAGAACGGAGGTACCAGGAACCGGGAAGCTCAAGGGGTTATCTGGAGAAAGGTAGGTAGAGAGTTAAAATTGATGAGAGAGAGGGTTATGAAGCTTTGTTTGTTATGATTTTGGAGAGAGGATCACAGAGGTTGGAGAGGAGGTAGTAGGACTCTGTTGGCTGGGAGTGGCGGTGAACGAATACTGACAGTTCTTGGTTTGTATTACAGATGCTGATGGCGGAACGAGGAAGAATCCAGGAGAGGGTGAGTGTGGTGAGTTAGAGAACCAGTTCGTTAATAGCAGGATGAATGTCTTACTTGGTGTGAAGGATGGCTTAGCAGAGGAACGGGCAGGCAAGCAACAGACCACCAGAGAGTATGGAGACGTTCCCAGTCGGGAGGCTGAGCAGAGGCTGATCGGAGAAGGACCTGGCTCAGGTGAGGATCCAGGAAATCAAAAGGAAAGTAATCTTACTTAGTTTTTACACTAGGAGTTGTCTCAATACCACACTGAGAGCGAGATCCTTCTGGCCTCACTCTGCTGGAGGAACCTCCCTTATAAAGCTGGTGGTAAGGAGGCTGGTGATGACTGCCACGCCCTAGAGAGAAGGTAGGAGAACAGGAAATGCACACACACACACACACTCACCAGCCACAGAATTCTAACAGTTTCAGGTACGAATAAATAACATTTATCTTTTTTTTTTAAAAAGGACAGAAGTAAATGAATAATTTTTAATGTATGAAATTAATTTGATTATGTTTTAAAACTTAAAAAGCTGGACAGTAGAACTGACTCAAAACTTGGTTGGATTTCTTTCAGTAAATAAAGTTGTATAAGCATGCATAACCAGTGCCTGTATAGAATCTACAACAATATAACCACTTGGAACCAGTTCATGTTGATTTTTACAATTTTTTAAATAAGACTGTGTTCATATTTAAGAACCGAACATGTTTAAATAACTTTGGAGTTTATTTGATTTTCCAACAACCTAATGTCCCATCTGTACCTGTACGCAGAGCAGTTGAGAAAATCCTTTCTCATCAACTGGATTCTTTTAACTTGGATCCCATGTGATGTTTGGAGTTTGTTCTGTCTGGATGCAACAGGTATCCAACTGGGTGTCTGCTGATTTTTCTGTACACCCCGTCAGGAGGAACATTCTCAGACTGCTCCCTTCCTGTTTAAGTTCTATTCTTGTACATTTAGCCATTTAGCTTTTGATGAAATTGTTCCATCTTTAAAGTTTTGGTGTCGCCTGGTCAAAATCCACGCTTATAAAACAATTCAGATGCTGTGGCATCACTTTAAACAGGCAGCTCATGTTATAAATTCTACAATGGGCTGAATTAACAATACTGTTTAAAAACAGTGGACCAAAACTTCTCCACAGCGATGCAAAATAATCGTTACTAGCAAGCATTTAATAGTCAAGCTCAATCTTACATTAGATATCTGATTGTTCCATATCTTCCTAACAGAGCACTTCGCTCAGACTGCAGGTCTACTGGTGGTTCCTATGATTTCTAGGATGGGAGGCAGATCTTTTAGTTACCAGGCTCCTCTCCTGTGGAACGAGCTCCCACTTTTGATCCGTGAGGCAGACACCCTGCCTGTTTTTAACCCCAGGCTTACAGTAAAACTGTCCTTTTTGATAAAGCTTATTATTAGAATGGCTTAGGTTATCCTGAGCTATTTTTTTAGTTATGCTGCTATAGACTTAGAGTTTTGGAGGACATACTGAACACTTTACTATTTTCTCTACTACTTTTCTCTTCTACAACTCTCCAGTTGAATTTTTTTGCTGATATTTTGACTCTTAACTTTGTTTTATCTCTGTATTTTTCTCTCAATAGAAGCAGCACCTGGTTTGGCAACCTGCTTAACGGCAATGCCGTTGGATGGGGGCATTGACTGGGACGATGCTCCCAGTAACTGAACCTCGTCTGTGTCCTGCTATCAATTTTTTTCAACTTTCTTAGATATAGAAACTACTGCTATATCAGTTCTTCTAATCTTTTTGTGTATCTACTCTGTCTTATTAAACCCGCAGACTGCCAGGCAGATAACTGCTTGTACTGAGCCAGGCTCTGCCGGAGGTTTCTTTCTGTTAGAGGGGAGTTTTTCCTCCCCACTTTCACTACAATGCTTGCTCAGTGATATGAAGGATCATAAATAGTCTGCATAAATAGGCACAACCTCAAGTCAATGACTCGATACAATCTGTTCGTATTTCTTAAATTAGAAAGCTTTTAAACCGAATGGAATGTTTTTATGATTGTACTGAAATTTCTTTTTATGAAGTGGCTTGACATTAAATATGAATATGAATTTACATAAATTAAATTGAATTAATTCAGGGAGCAATTTGGTGGGGGTTTTTTCATATAAGGCCAGGTTGGTTTGGATAGTTTTGTTGAGTTATTATTTTTTTAAATGAAAGAAATCCCCTTTGAAAAAAAATGCTTTGGTTGGGAAAAATGTAAAATTGTTGGAATAGATCAGAAAACCAATACTCTGCAAAACTCCTCTAAAAATTAAAATAGAGGGTTTGAGATTTAAAATATCTTGTATAACTGGTTTAATTTTAATTAAACACATTATGAGCCAATGATTTGCTTTATTGTGGGTGTAGCCTTCACTGTGTAAATCAAGTTACAAATAGCTAAAATTCCTTAGTCTGCTTATTGCTATATAAGTGACCTTACTGTCCATATTTGAGGAGATATGCTCTCTCCAGTCCTGGCTCTCTTTCTCAAGACATAATTAAGGATTTAGGATACTGAAAATGTCCGATAAGCTCCATATCACCTCTGTAAATCAGCCTCAGCTGTTGGCTAAAGGCAAAACTACATCTAGGTCCTTATCTTTCTCTTTTTCTTCTCTCCACTACTCATGAAGCAAGTAGGGGTGGGGTGCGGGGGTGGTCCTTGAAATATAGAACAAAATATTTTTACACTTTACCCACTGATAGACAGTATCATAGCGGTTTTGTTTCATAAAAATGACAAATATAAAACCAAACAATATGAAACACTATTTATATAGCATGAATTCACAACAAATGTCTCAAATAACTTTACAAAAAAACAAATTTTTTACACTTAAATATATAATCAGTTTAATCCAGTCACACAGACAAATTTGGTCAGTCACATACCTTTCAATTAGATCCCATTTATCAAACAATGCGGTCAAATTCTTTCTATTTTTTTTTAGTTTAATAAGTTAAGCAGTTTGTTAAAATCATACAAAATACCTTACATACATACTGTAAATACAAGGAATAATGTACCAAAATTATCTGGGATGAAGACTTTCCTGCTTCTTTGAGCTAAGATCATGAATGCCACCCAAGTCAGACCTTTTCTCTAACAGATGACGCTGTTTTCTTTATAATACTGTTGAATGCTTCGTACAGAGCAGAGAAAAGAGCCAACTGCCAGATTCAGTTCTGCCTCTGCATATATCTAGATGAGAGCTCAGTAAAGGGCAAAACAGTGAGTTTGTTTAAAGGTCAAGCATTAATGGTTACACTTCCTCAGACGTTCGGTAATCAACTGTGCCACTCACCAAGCCGAGTCAGGGTTAAAGGTTGCACAACATGAAGAAAAAATGAGGCTGGCGACGCTTTCATTAGCCGTGCTGTGCTGGCCTAGTTATACAGAAGAACCTATTTCAGTACATGACGCATATCACAACTGTCAACATCCTTTTTCAGTAATTTAGGTTTGATATCATGTAACAGTTTGGGAGGGTTGCCAATTACCATTCCAAGGAGATGACTCACATCTAACAGTGTTTCTGGTATAAGAGCAGAAGAGAGTGGAAACATGAAACCAACTATCTCTTTTCAATTTAGCTTTAACTTTGCCTCTCTCTATTCACCTACCTGCTATGTATCTTCTTTTAAGGATTCGACCAAAGAACGGTCACTCAATCCTCATTTCAGTGTTTTGGATGACTCCTGCTTTCTCCACCCTCGCAAGAAATTGATTCCTTGAAAAAGGACAAAGTCATGCAGGCCATCAACGCCTTCATCCTCAATTTTGCCTGGTCCAGCCCACCCATATGTGATCAGCTACAGCAGAAGAAGGTTGGCAACAATATGTCGCAACGTGCTGTATTAAGTTGTACAGTATCTGACAGTATTACATGCCTCAGTAGATGAACGGTGCCAAGTGTTCGAGAGACTGAGGAGAGACGGGAAACAGCAGGGAAGAGATGTCTCAGATGAAGTTAAGGTGAGACATCACCTGTCAGTGACCCAAGTCTTCTCACAATTTCTCATGCTGTAGACGGTTTCTACGCAAACCTTTGAGTAAATAACTAATGCAAGAAGTGCCAAGAGGTATACATTTCTTTAAAAGTATAAGAGAGTACACAGAGGGGGTAATGAGGAAAGCTCTGTGCACCCTATGGTTAAATAGCTTGCAGAGCCCCCTTCAGGAAGAACTTAAAAGTAGTAGTAATGAATTTATGTAGCATTTTACACAAAATAGTTTTGTCAAATAAAAAGAAAAAAAGGAGTCCTCTTGGCTGAATCTAATCATCTAAGGTGTTCAACATCTTCTTGTTTTTGATCTAGTGTCGCTGCTACTGAAGAAACTATCCATGCTTGAAGTTTAGTGATCTGTTCTGTCTCATTGCACTTCAGCATTACTTGTCTACTACATTTTAATGGCAAAAATAATGTGCATCAATTGATATACTACACTGCGGCAGTCCCAGGGTGCTTTTAAATTAAATCTCTTCGCAAGCTGGTCATACTGACCATCTCTCATGTCTACATCACACCATTAAGCTCTCTTGAGACGCCATCAGGGCAGGGTCGGTGTCCTGCGGGATTTGGGTATGTTCCAAGCCTGACACACCTGAATCTAATCATTGAATTACTGCCTCATGCACTCAAGTTGTACTGAGTCCTGCTATAGATTCTTGTGTGATTCCAGTGTGATGATATAAAGGCACATCTAAAAGTTGCAGCACTTGCGGGACTGAATATTGACAACCGTGCACTACAGTAATCAAATAGGGTTAATGAACTCTTGTAAATTATTTTTCAAGTTTCTTCAGATGCAGGCAGTGGACTGATGTGGAACAATGCGCTGTAGTGAACAGCGAAGGACAAAGAGCACAAATATTTAAATCATAAGCAGTGAGAGGTCTGCAGCGCAGTACAATATAACCCCTGATGAGAAAAGGATAAGAAAGAAAGTTAAATACCAAATCTTAAAGTAGAGTGACTTTGAGAAGGTGAAAGGCAGGAAGTGGACATAGTCCACTGACCTAAAAAGAAGTTGATTATTTGAAGTTCATCAACCCCAGATACAGTCACAGAGCAGCCAATCAGGAATATTTCCTCTTCATTTTTTTTTTACTCCCTAGCCTACTTCCTTTAAATTGTTATCTTCATCTCTCTTATTGGTGCTTGGCATATGAAATAAAAGTACATCTTAAAGATTTTGAGTGCACAGGGCTGAAACAGAGACATGATAGAAGGAGAAAGCAAACTGCAAAGTCTGGTTGCACATTGCTAAGTGCCAAAGAAAAAAAATGACGACACCACAAGAGTTTCTTTCTACATAACCTCAGACAACGACGGCAATACAATTTTGTAAAAAAAGGAGGCCATCCTTGTTCTTTGCCTTACAGTAAGAGGCTGGCTGGCTGGCTTTCAACACAGCACGGACAAGGCATGGAGGCACTCTGAGAGCACAGGGTGATTGCCTCTGTATTGCAGTGGTGATGTTTTGAGAGTCAAAAGGGATTTCAGCAAACTAATTTTCCTCTCTTTGCAGCCACCTTAGCACCCCCACAAAACATCAAAAGACATAACTCTATTTAATCTGAGGAAAGAGCAAAAACAAGGCAGACCGCATGTTTCTGCCATGCCACCACAGTTCTTCAAAAGAAGATGCTCGTCAATGTTGCACCAAACAGCACCATCTAGTGCTGAAATGAAAAGGGAAAGCCATAGCAGCAGAGGTTTACTAATCTATGTGCAGGGCTAAATAAAAGTCTTCATCTATACATTTCTAAATTACAGATAGTTTTCCTGTAAAGAAAATATGTTTGCACATGGCAAATCAATCTGCTTTGAAGAAAAATAAAAGTAGAAAAGTAAATTACATCACAAACAAGAAATAAAAATACTATAATTTCGGTATTACAGTAAAAATGCAGTATTAAAATGAACAGCCGTTAACTAATAAAAATAAACTGCTATAGTCTTTTAACTTTATGAATAATCTGTAGTAAATGCACCACACATCACAGGTATTTCGGAAGTTGGTTCCAGAGCTCAGAAGATATAAAATACTGCCTCACTTGTTTTTAGTTATAGTCCTTGGAACACTATGTGAACACGTCTTGGATAACGTCAGGGTTCTACTCGTTTCATACCTGACCAGCAACTTTGAATCATACCAAGACCCAAAACCAATAGACCAATGATCTACATATATTCATTGACAAAGAGGGACCCAATGCATACCTTTTTAGCAGGACTGGCAGGAGCATTTTGGAGGAAATTAAGCTGCCTTATTGATCTCGGAGACCTGTATGGACATCATTACAACAATCAATCCTAATTAACATTGCCTCCGTTCCTTTTTTGACAAGAAACCCTTTGTACTCGCAAAGTTTTAAGATGACAGCAGGCTGATTTAGTAACAGAATTTATTTAATTTTTTAAAATTTGATCGGAGGTCATGATAACACTGAGGTTTCTTACATGTTCTGTGGTCCAATAGAGTGCTGACCCCTTGCCTTGTTTTTTGGGAACGCAAAACATTTCTATCAAACAACCACAATGATGAACTTACTCCGAGCTCCCTTCAGCCATTCATAAATCCCAAGGAATCTGGCATTATTCCACACAGCTTGAGTTTACAAAAAAACCCTACCTGGACAGAGCGGAAAGACAGGAGGTGTGGTGACGACATCTGTACTATGCATAAAATCTGAGCCAAGGCTTTCATCGTAACATTCTTTCTAAACAATGATAGTCGACAAACTCACTGTAGAGATAGTATTGTGAGCTGACCTTCAAATTTAAATTGTACATCTAACCTTCTTTCTGCTCTCATTAGAAATGACTTCTTAGTCTTTTTTATGCTTGTAAATCCTGCTGCTTGGTTGGGCACACAAACCATACATCCTCATTATGTCACTTAAGCCTAGTTTATGCTTCTGCGTTTTTACAGAGACGGATTGACGCAACGCCTTTATCTGTTAACGCAAGGGCTCTCCGTCACCTACGCAAGGACGCACGGAGTAGAGGCCCAAACTTTAACTCTCTGTCTCCACCAGGGTATGCATCTGATTGGTCAGTTTCAGTAACAGCCACAGATCGCATCACCAGAACGGGGCTCTATAGTCGCTGTAATCAGTAGTTAATGCAGCGTTTGGCCACTATATGCTTTATATTGAAATTATAACTTATCTAATCTGTTCCTTTGAAGATTTTTAATACAAGGAGGTGTAGGAAACTACAAAAAAACGGCTGCTGTGTTTGTTTCCATGCGTTTCTAGAGTATTCTATAATCCGCACTTCTGGTAAAAAGTTTTACAGCATAATCAAAACTTACTTTCATTGCTCCTTGAAGAAGAAATGTGTTCACAAGCCTAGAAAAGCAGAAGCGGCGCTGTGTAATTGTAGGCAGAGACGTCATGAAAACTTAGCACCCCCTGCTGTCCTGGTCGAGTAACGCTGAAAAAACAATAGAGTGGAGTGGAAGAACGGAGTACTATAAACAGAAAACGTCTCCGTCAATGCGTCTGCGTCTGAGTGCAAATTTGCGGTTGGAGAAGCATAAACTAGGCTTTAGGCTTGCACCTGTAGAAGTGTGCAAGTGTAGGCATGCAACTAACTTTTTTGGACAGGCGGAGGTAACAGAGGCAGAATGATGTCAACCCCTCTTGGTCCATTGGTCCTATCACAAAACAAATGTAGATGACTAAAGGGGGTCTTATGATGCATTCAGACCGCATCTGTTGGATGCATCGAGCAAAGCATCCAATGGATGAAGTTTGATGCATGTCCTAAAAAGCATGCAACGGTTGCATCTGACGAAAAAAATAACGTGTGGGTGGGGCTTCTTCTGTTGCCGTACGCTCTGAACTATGGCTATGTACTATGGTATCGAGAGAGTGGCTTGCCTTTTTTTGCTAAATAAACCTAGACAACGTCGACTTTGGCTACATCAGCGCCGTTTGTGGGTTCATCCCATTATTCAGATGCGTTCTGAGTTTGAGGAGTTTAACCATTTGCTCCAGGAGCTAACAACACGGGCAATAACTACGTTGAGAAAAGATTTGATAACTTACCCGACACCCCAATCTCTTCAGCGATCTTTATCCAAGCAAGTTCCGTTACATTCCTGTCTCTATACAAAGACGAGGACGAATCATAAAGTTCTCTGCGATTGCAGACGGCCACGATCAGCTTGTTTTCCATTGTTGAAAATGTTTTTTCTTATCCGCTTCATTCAAGATACGTGTATAGTGACATAAGTACAGTGAGACGCTCTGATTGGTTGTCGCACTGCGTTAACTGCGTTAACTGCGTTTGGTCCGTCAAAAGTTCTGCTTGCTGAACTTCTGCGTTGCTTGCGTTGCTACGTTGCCGTATGAAACGCAAGTGAAGTTGACGGAGCCAACATACACAACGCACTGCAGAGCCCCTGACGGAACTCTGACGTACTCGACCATAGACTTTACATGTAATCTTGCTGTATCTGACGCTGCCGTTTGGGGCGGTATGAACACAGCATTAGTTCTGCCTTAAATAATTTTGTGAATGGTGCAGCAGAAGCATTAGGCTGAAGGAAACTAAAGTGGTCTAGGTATGAAGTCAAGAGGAATTCCACATGTTCACTGCGGCGAGTCTCAACAGTTGTGAACCAATCTGCAGTTTTGTAGAGCTTACACTCGAATGATGACGACGAAAGACAGCTAAAGAAAGAGCATGCAAAATATATAAAACAATGGCACACAATTTGAAATTCCTGGGTTGTAATAACGAGGAATGTGCAGGGATCACCTTACAAATTCTATTGTTTCTTCTGTCATGGACCTTGCTAACTTTGGCAACTTCTCTTAAATGGAGGACATCTGAAATTCACACTTGGGACTGTCCAGTTATTCCAATGTTGCAAGTACACCTGAATACCACTGTGAAGATTCTTGGGTGTTTGTGTTTTGACTTTCACTTATTTAATGTCCTTATTTAGTTTAGCTCATGATTTTAGTGCTAGGGTCATTAGATATTTGTGATTTGAGTTTCCTTCTACTAAGTGTTCATATGCATTTTTTTCCTTCCACTACAGTTCCTCCTCTTTTCCTATTTTATTCCTCTCTAGTGTCTGTACTTTGAGTTTCTATTGTTTCCTGGTCATTCCTTATTACTAGGTCTTACTAAGGCCTTATGTCAGACCCCCTGTGTTAGTCTTTTTTATCCGTTATCTCTGTTCTACTTTTATTAGTCATTTCTTTATTTCAGCTGTTAGCTCTGCTTTACTTTATTTTTCCTCATTAGGATTACTGTTATCTAGCTTACGTTTCTACAGTTTATACTTGTGTTTCCTTCTATTCTGTTTTACTTATCTCCTTCTTGTTTATTAGTGCTCTTACAGTACTTTAATTTCATCATTCCTCGCTATGCATTAAGCTAAATAGCACAATTTCTTCACGAGACAAACAACACATTCAAGAAAATTTAATTACAACACATTGCACTAAGTACAGAAAACTAAAACTATAGATTGACACAAAATCATTAATAAGCGGTGGGGGCGTGGGGGGTTCGTGAAGCCCTGGGGCCTGCGTGCCTAAATCACCAGGAACATGGGTTCATCCAGGATGATCTGGAAGAACCTGAAGTGCAAAACCTTGGAGGCCACCAACACGAGGACCATGGGCAGGAGCTCATTGAACCCGCGTCTCCACTATCTCCCATGCCAATTTACAAAATCAATATGATGTTTGTGATTGTGGTAGCCTACATAGTGTGCTGGGCTTCATTTTTCACCGTGCAGATGTGGTCTGTGTGGCACAGGGCCGTCTGTTCTACTTCCAGCGGCTGCTTAAAAACAGTACGCCAATCTGTGTTATGCAGTGCAATATATGGAAGAATGTCAAGGTGTGGCTGACTTTAGCCATTTTATACCTACAGTGGATTTTCCCTCCCCGTCCATTTGATTTGGGAGTGACCCAGAGGTGAACTGTCGCCTGTCCCTGCAATCCTCCCCTTTCTCTTCCTCCAACAGTTTTGGTGCACCGGTGTCAGCAGCAGCATTGCAACTGCAGGAGTGCCAATTTCCAGACACAGATCATTTTAAACCATCTGATTCACTTCCGCCAGCATCTGTTTACTGCCTGTGTATTGCTCGAGGCTAAGCATTATAACACCAAGGGGTGCATGTCGCCATCTATTGTTGCAGAGTCGAACGTACTTCATTTAATAATTCGATTTTCTGAACTGAGACTTGACTCTCAGCAGGGGGCAAGCCCTTAGTCCATTTATTCCAAAAAGCTTGATTCAGATGCACATGTAAACGTACTGAGTGTCTCACCAAGCCTCTCTCCTTGGTTAATCAAACTGAGGATGAGGTGGTTTTTTTTTTAAATAAATTGTCAGTGAAGGGCTAGCCCTATGTCCCCAGAGGGAGGGGCCTTGCCCTCTCAGCACTGACAAACTCCTCTACAGCTAAGCCTGGCTGGCAGAGTGTAATAGGAGCTACTGATGAGGTCACACCTGGGACAGTCCAGTAGTGACACACTCACTCCTGCTACTCAGAGAACCGGGGTCACGCAACAAGTAACACAAATTTTCCTGATTGTTCGGAGGATTATTGTTACATTAGTTGAAAGTGGTGGCAAAACGACAATATAATCATTTATTGCAATAATTTCTGGGGTAATGTATTGTGCAGTTAACATTTTTGTTGTGATAGGGCTAGCAGCAACCTTATTTTAATTTGTTAATAAATGTATAAATAGGATCATATCTCTCACTTGTTTACTGTATGTAGTTTGTAATTTTTAAAGCATAGAAAAAAACGGGTAAATCAATAGCTGATGTCGCTATCCAAAAAAAACTGATATTAGAACAACTCTAAGTTTAGCAATAGTTTAAAAAGTCTTAGTACAGTTTTGACGGCAATCCTGCATGATCATTCATGTTTTGCTGTTGTCAAATTGTCTGAAATCTTGTTGGCAGTGCATCGCTGACTTCTCTGAGGACACACCTTAACTCAGTACCACTTCAATACTTTTGAAGTGCCGCATCTCTGACAGCTGAGACAGTGCATGCACATGTATACTCCCTCATCATGCACTTGTTGTTTGCTAAAGTCACAGAGCATAAAGCTGTAGCCATCAGCTGATATCATCATATTGGCAGTCTTTCTGCAAGATGAGTCGGCAGCTGCGTTTCTGCCTTTAAGAAGTTACTATGAGAGAGAAAAAAAAATCCTTATCAATTACGAAGCAGAGTCTGGAAAAACGTGACAAATTAAATGTGGGTGTATCAGCTTGTGTGTTGCTGACACACCCACAAGACATCCCCAAAAATAGAAAAAGATTATTCTCCAATTTTTTTTAATATATCTCGCTTCATCACACACTCATATTTTATGGTTGAGAACGTGAATTTTGTGGAGCAGAGAGTGGGCGAGGATCTGTTGGTATTCTGAGATGATCAAGATAGCAGCTGGATTTATGCAACAGGTTTATGAAGTTGTCCAAACTTGGGTGAATGTTTTTAAAATTGGTTGAAAAAAATTCACTTTAAAAGTATTAATAAGCTTGAATGAAAAAAAAATGTTCTTCTAAATAATAGATTAAACTGAAGTGTCAGCATAGGAAGCCTAAAACGTTACAGTTTGTGCTTGTTTATCCATGGGGATCATGAACACCCACAGCAAAACTAATGAACATCATAAAGGCCACTGCTGGAAACATGAGAAGACGATATTTCAAAACCAGCAGCATGCAGTCAATGATTTTGGACCCTGTGGCAGCATATCTTGAGTTGGTTGGCGATTTCCTAATTTGTACTTAAATTCCAACAGCAGCTTTTTACAGTCAAGTATTTCAACATGGATTTATGGTCTTATTCAAGTTTTTGAGCAGACAGCTCTGTCTTCCTCCACTTTAACTAACGGTAATCACTTATCCTCAACCATTAACTGCTAAGCTAAGTCAGAACTGTTATGTTTCTTACACTATAACAAACTAGCTTTTATTACTGTGTATCTTTGACCCGAATCATCCATTATGAGTCAACAGGCTCAAAGAATAATAATTCAAAAATTGTGAAATAAACAAAAAATAACTGCATCTACAGAAAACTGCATTAGTTTGCCTGACAACAGGTTGCCATGGTAAGAAAAAGGATCAGTTATTACATTACCCTAGCATCTAGGTGACATTGTGACTGCTTGTTTTTCTGCTGCTTTTAATTGCTGTTATGTGGAAACTATATACAGGACTGTACTCAGTGACATAGTAGGAGCTCAGGCTTGCCATGCAATGTTAAGGGCTCACCCACACAGATAATTACTGCAGCCTTTTTGTGTATTTTGTAATACCATAGCGGCTGTTAGGTATAGTCTTTTTGACTTGAATGCGTTGCCAGAGTGTTCCATCAGGTGATCTGAGGGCTGTTTAATTCATATTACCAAAAAGCCTAGATATGGTAGAACTATGGGATAATTTTGCTCTAAAGTAGTGCTCCTACATTTTCATTATTTCTAAAAAGATGGAAGTAAAATGAGAATACCTTGTTTTTATTGAGAAGGCAAACATGAGAGTCCTGCACTCTTAGTACTTTTCATAGGGCCGGGCGGTATACCGAAAATTTACCGATACCAACATTTTAGACTGTTACTGACATTTTGCCCGTGCCGGTAAATACGGTATTTTAAAAAAATTGAAAAGAAGGAGAAATTAGCGTTGCCTTGATGCACATGACTACCCACAGTTATGTGACATCCAGAAAGAATGGCGTTGCCAACGCAGCAACTGTGTAGCTATATTTAGCAAGTGTTTAGACTTATCTACCGACTGTTTGTCAGAAAAATGTGACTAGCGACAAATAAAATGACTTTTTATGGTGTTATTGGATCCTCAGACTCTAACATGGAGCACGTATGTTTGCTACTGTAGCAACGGAGCTGCAGCCACACCAGAGTGTTTCTAGCCCAACAGCTCCACCCGACCAGGTCCTGCTCAGGTGGAGCAGATATTAACCCAGCTCAGTTGTTGTTGTTTTTGATACTTTGCTTGAAGCCACGGCCTGTTCCCAGCTGTGCTCCGTTGTAAAATATTTTCTGTCTAAAATAAACGACTGCACGCTAAAATCACAAATTTCACTCAGTCCCTGTCACTTCCTCACCTCATCTGGTCTGTGTGATCACTTCTGAGTTTAAACTGGACTCTAAGAGATACAGAAAGGAGTGGGAATCAACCCCTGAATTAAAAGGCTGTTTGAAGCTGTTCAATAGCAAGAAGCCATCATATTTTAAAGAAACTTAAGCAAATTTGGCCCCTGACATTGAATACAGAAAAAGACATGATCTAAAAAAAAAAGAAGAAAAGGACAAAAAGGGGTATGTGATGTGGTCATTTTTAGCATCCACTTAATATTATCGAGGTGAAATGCTCAATATACCATGATATTCATTTTAGCTCATATCGCCCAACCCTAACTTATATATACGCCCTATATATATACACTCAAATAATGTTTTGCCCAAAGCATACAATGTAAAGTTGACACAAAATCAGTAGGATTTTTATCCATACGGGAGGTTTCGTTGGCTCCATTATCAGTTAAGCTTTATTTTGTTAGAAGAAACTGAAAAAGGAATAAAATCAATGCATGACAGCATGAACGTTAGAAGAATACAGAATGATGATCACTGCTAAGTGGTAGTGTGCAATATAAAAGTTAGAAGGTAGAAATGATATAATTCTACCAAAGGTAGAGATACGTACTTTGTAGTAGTTCGGCAAGGAGAATAAATACTGATGTTCAGTGTTTGTCTTTACAATAGTTATCGTAAGTTTAAAATGTGTTGTTTTTTTATTGAACAAAAAATGTATTTGTTGAACTCAAAGTATTTTCAATTCAAATATGTGTAGCTTAATTTTTGTGTGATAAGTAACTTATGTGTAACTTGTGTGATAATAAGTAACCAGGAAAGCAGACAATTTTGAAATTTATTTTCATAACACTTAGCTTTTATTTGATTTCAAATATCTTCCTCTTTAATTACGTTGTAGAGAATTCTTGTGTTGGATTTTCTTAGAACATTTTTTGAATGCATTTTATACAATAAATGTTATTTCAATGGTATTATAAACCTTTTTGAATTCGTTTTTCTGCTGATATGCATCCAGAAAAGAACATTTGTATATATATACATATATATATTTTTAATAAAAATATAGTCAAATGTATTGTTGTAACGCAAACGCCCCTATATATATATATATATATATATATATATATATATATATATATATATACAAAAATATTTGGTTGCGTTAACCAAATATTTTTTCGTATAAGACCAGTTTTTTAGAACGGTGACGAAAAGATCTGAAGGCTGTCTGTCATTTTTATAGATTAGTATTCTTACTTCCCTCTGACCACTTGAAGTAATGCAGATTTTCAACTCTATGCATGGAGTCCAGGTAAATAAATTCCATCCATTATTTCTTCCACTTCTTCCTGAAGGGTCGCAGGGGTCTGATGCCTATCTCCAGCGGTCAACTGGCGCGGTACACCCTAGACAGTTTGCCAGTCCATCCATCCCAGCGTGCCCAGGTAGACTCGCTATAAAAATTCTGATGTGCGCCAAAAACAGACGCCTGCTACTCCTTTAACTGCAGGCTTTCCTTTCGCAGTAAACCGGTGTGGTATTATTTCTACATATGTTTTAAACATCTATTATTCAGAAGGTAAAAGTCTGTTTTATATAGTTTGCATGGTTGTAAAAATATATTGTCTGTCAGTATTTGTTATTGGGATAAGCTTTTAAGTCATAAAACTCTTGGGTAAGTTTTATTGCAGGCTGTAAAAACAGGATGTCTGTAGATTTAGTATGCGGAACCAAGGCCATGAAGCTGGGAGTGTTGCCATAAAACCATAATTCTCAGAATGAACTTTTGACTTGGATCTGTTAGAAAAGACACGTCCCTTATGACTGCATAATTTTTGACATCCAATCATGGTCAAGACACTGTTTGGAAATGGTTCTGATTGGAGCAGATTCGAGGGAGAAGAAACGCCTACAATCCTGGCGGAAGTCTGGTGTCTATAAAAGTTATGACAGGAAAATCATTCAATTGTCAGATGTCTTTAAATCTGGCCCAGAGAAACTAGGGCATCTTTCTCTGTAAACTGCAATTTGTTAATCTGTTCAAAATAAATGTTAAGAACTGGAAATTGGCTCCATTTTGTCTCTGCTTGAACATGCACTGAATTAATTTTGAATAATATTTAATTCAACACCGGTCAGGAAACTGTTCGTTCTGAGAGTCTTCAACTTCTGGTCGCAACAACAGAAGAAATGTTTCCTCATATAAAAACTTTTTGTCTGAAGTGATTGACTTAATTTCAGACTTCAGTTCGGGGAGCGAAGCGCGGACTCTGCCTGCAGATCAACAGCTAAAACCCCCATCGGTTTTAGCAACAAAATCCAAAATCTCATGTCAATAAATTTTGCAACAATCCAACTATTATGTTACAAAAGAAAAATTGAGCATTTGTGCTCCATGCCGTGTAGGAACCGCATCAGGTATTCTTATAATAAAGAAGCACAAGTGTTTATGTGTAGATCTCTGGTCAGTTTGTTTTGTTTGAATGCTACTTAAAAAAATACCACTGAATAGGAATTAACTCGTCAGACGATTGCTGGAGACAGGCATCTGATATTTTCCAATCAATTGCATCTGCACCTTTACATGACTGATAATTAAACACCAGCATGTTGTCTGCTGGTGCAATTATAGCAGCTCAGAAGAAAATGGTGACTTGTAGGACGTCACTAAAACCATCCACTGAAGATGCTCAAACTTTAAGCTTATCTGTCCTCAAACAGCAAGAGAAAAACTGAGAATTAAACTTCCAGCATATATTTATACATTCATTGTTGTGAGGATGTTTGAATTTAATTGTTTTTCGTATTAAATCGAGCAAATTTCTTTTTTAAACATGATTTCCTGGCTGGTGCCCATTTCAGTAAGATGTTGATACCAAGCCAGGATCTAGTTTTAGGATTAATCCACCCTATAATACATGTGTGTGACTCTTACCATAGTCTCCCGGCCTATGGGAGCAGAGAAGACGTACTCTAGCTGAAAGACGATTGCCAAAGCCTGATTATTGGCCAGTTTGATCTCCAGGCTGCTGCGAAGGCCCAGCATCTGAGGTTTTGATGTTGCTGAGCTAAAGAGAAAGAAAAGAGATGTCGATGTATAATGTAGGCGTGAAAAACGTGAAGGCGACAATAAAGAAATACCAATGCTTTTTCAAAATGTGAAAGGTTTTAATATTTCTACTCCTATAGCTTTATTTTCTATTAAAAGTGAAACAAAATCAATGCGCTGCTAGATTTACAATCCTGCACTAAATATTTCCTGGCAACCACTTGCCTCCTGTGTGAGAAATGAAACGGCTTTCTATGTATTCATCATTCACAGTTTGCATACACCAGAGGCGGGAGCATACTGTGCAGTGCTTGCGTGTCACAAGGTGGGGCCGACTGCCTTTTCTTCCTTCGCTTCACAGACTCAGTTCCCCCCTCTCTTTCTCTAGTTTCTAAAACCATCCAGCATAGCACAAGCTAGACAGACTATCAGCTATCACTGGAAGCACCAGTGAGGTTCAAACACTATAATTACTTCCAACACAATAATGGTATATCAAACCCGACTTCTAACAGACATTTCCCTGTTTAAAAAATAAAAAAAGGGTGAAATATTTGCAGCTGTTGAGAGGATATTGATTATTGTGATCATATAAAATTGGCAATCAGGCATGTATTGTGAGTCAGCATCTTGTTGTCTTTCATGTTTACGCATTCCTCAACGTCATGGTAAGAAACACTGTGTTATCACACATAATCATAGTTTCTCCAAAGGTCTGGTATGGAACAGGCAAAAACAATACATTTTGATACGGATACCCACTTTTGACTATTTGTGTGTCATGTTTTGAGTTTCAAAGCCTATTTTGGCATTCCAGCTTTCCTCGCCTTTTAAATTGATTTATTTCATCCTTCGCGCAAATGTTTTGTGGATTACTATTTCATAAAACTGCATCAAATATCCCAGCCAATTACCCTGACAGGTACAGCTTGAATAAGAGCGCTCACACTGACAGGAATGTGTGGAAAAATGTCAGAACACACATTCGGTGCATGCAGTGGTTTCTAGTAAGGTTGTCCAGTGACAGCATGTGGGCGAACAGTATGTTTTCAACCAATTAGGTATTTGGGAGACAGTGCTGTCGGCACAAGCACATTTCCAAACGCCATTCACAGTGGGTATCATTAAGAGAGGACAAACTTCAAGCAATGAAAGATGACAAAATTAGGACACCAATAAAAACTGGATATGAAATGTTTTACCTTCTACCCGTCAACATTATGTCTGTAACAGAAGTCAGAACCTCCACATTACCACAAGTTTTCCGTTAAAACTGGCCTTGTATCAGAAATATTCTCATGTGTTATTTTTGAAACACTGTGCAGAAAAAATAAAATAAAACATTAAGAAATATATCACCCACAATAATAAAAATGTCGAGTACACTGGCATGGTACACCTGCACAGTATTTCTTTAGTGAAAATAATTTAACATTTTCAGTCCTACTGCTTAATTGATAACTGATGCGCACATGCAGCTCATTAATTGGAACTTCTGTTTGCGTGAGCCGGTCGGAGGTTTGTGCCGTCACCAGAGCTGCAGCAGTTGGGTCCTGAGGACAGCTGATCTATTCTGAACAAAGTGAGCTGTAATGCCAAACGCATCAGAGGAGATGTGCTCTGCCTTCTACACAACTGGTAGAGATCTATCCAAAAATGCGAGGAAGGCTATCAATTCACATGTGCAAAACCACATGTTAGAACCTATGATGACACACATGAATATGACTTTGCATGTGTTCAAAATCACGGTAAAAGGTATAATTTGCAAACACAAGGGAGAATAGGTGAATTCTCATGCCAAAATAGCATAGGAAACATATGTAAAATACACACTTTGCACATTTAAAACATGGTTCTGGAAAACTTGAAAGGTATAAAGTGTGAAGCACATGTCAATTCACACGTGAAGCCCATTGGATTACATGTGATTGCTGTATGAAACCTACAGGTTATTATTACTTCCCTGTACAACCTCGGGTTGCTTGGGAATTAGGGCTGGACTATAATTCCATAAGAATATGTTGGGGCTACAGAGGAAATATAAGTTGTCTGGTTAATAATAGTTTGCAATAAATATGCCTATACCTATTACTGGGATAAATATTAATGAAGCTCGAATTGTCAGTGACACAATGAGCAAAACGGGGCGCCAGCTTCTTAATTTATATATGAAGCAATATTAATTATACCAGACTATGAGTCTTTATCTGAAGGATGAATTCTTTAACTGTTGTATTGAATCAATCCACACCAAAAGAACACAGAGATTTTGTCTCAAGTTTAAGGAATTTATTACGGATAACTCAACCCTTATTTCAAGCAGTCACAAATAAATTAAATCTAGTCTAAATGAAACAATGTTACGGTTCTAAAGGGGTGTATCTATTCTATCAGAGAGATGATAAATTGTATGCAGAAGACCACAATCAAAAGAAATTGATGTCACAGGGAGAGCCGACTTCATGTGCATACGTTCTGAGCATGTGGGGGAAGACCAGAGCGGCAGGCAGACGCTTATCAACAATGTGATACCTTATCAATGTGCGCTATCAACCCAGGAAAGACAAACGAAGCAACATGGTCTAGCCTTAGCCCTCTAGCACTATGGCTAGACAAAGGAATTACCTTAATACAAAGGCTACCACTTTTTCAGCCTATTCAGAGGGAATGCGCCACAAAACCGCGCTCGTGGAAATTGAACAACCACAAAACAAATGCAATACAAGCAACATACTGCTTATGCTTAAGTATAAACGAAAATGAGTCATTAAACTTAACATTAAACAAATGCATAGGAGCTCCCGACAATAGGCCAGCCGGCCAGCAATGAGCAACAGTGATTATCGAAATTGAAACATTTCTACTTTTGTTTACATCTTCAGTCCATGATTTGACAATGAGGGAGGTGAAAAAAGCGCAGTGTTGAGTCCTGGAGTAGATTAAAGCCTAGTTTATGCTTCTCCGACCTCAAATTTGCACTCAGACGCAGATATATTGACGGAGATGTTTTTCGTTTATTGTTCTGCGTTTTTTTTACTTCTCCACTCTCCATTGTTTTTGCAGCGTTGCTGGACCAAGACAGCAGCGGGTGCTAACTTTTCATGGAAACTCTGTCTACTATCACATCGTCGTTTCAGTTTTTTTCTAGGCTTGTGAATACATTTGTTCAACAAGGAGCACTGGAAAACAGAAAGTAAGTTTTGATTAAGCTGGAAAGCTTTTTACTAGAAGTGTAGCTCATAGAATACTCTAAAACGCATGGAAACAAACACAGTGGCCTTTTCTGTTGTTTTCCTTACATCCTTTTGATAAAAATTGCCAAAAGAAGAGATTAGATACATTATCCTTTCAATATAAAGCATGTAGGGCCAAACACTGCATTAACTACAGATTACAGCGACTATAGAGCACCATTCTGGTGAAGCGATCTCTGGCTGTTATTGAATTGACCAATCACAGGCATACACTCTCCGTTGATAGAGACAAATAGTTAAAAAATTAGGCTACATTCCGTGCGTCCTTGCGTAGGTGACAGAGAGCTCTGGCGTCGATGGATAATGGCATTGCGTCAATCCGTCTCCGTCAAAACGGAGAAGCATAAACTAGGCTTAAGTTGTCCATCTCAATGCGCAGAAGATATAGGACGGAGTTTTGAGAAACGCATTCCGGACTGCAGCTGATCAACAGGTAACTCTTGGATGAAAACACCGGGTCACAGAAAGCTTTACGGCTTGGAACTGGACGGTGCTCAGAAACCCCAGGGGAAGTTTCAGGGTGATTCCTTTCGGAACAGCCGGGTAAATTCAAAAGGGAGAAGGGAATTGGATCACTAGCAGACATTTGAATTTTCTCAATGTCTCAGCCAACAGGCTGCCTGGAATAGACTGGCTAGTGCTACAGCTGGCTCTGGTCAGCTCAGTGGCATCATCACTGGCCAGAGACCAATGGGAATCTGCTGGGGTCGACAAAATGGCCTGGCACAAAGGATGCTGGAAGACTGAGTCCATTAAGTATATTATGAGCAAACCCAACCAATTTTTATCGATTGATATGTTTTGAGATAGATAAAAATAGTTTCTCTTACTTTTAATCAGATAGCCTATTACTACAGTCATTACTTTTCAGTCATTTTGAACAAATACGATACACACATCAAAACTAAATGTAACAACAAAAAACACACAGGAAATATTACTGTCATTAATGTTGTCATAGCCGTATATGAGCAGCCCCCCAAAGTCTGATTCTGATGTAATGTTTGTCCAGAGATAGGCACAATACCTCCGTGCAGCACTGCTAACAACACCCGTGGCTTTAAAAACGTCCACCTGCTACTCCACCATTTCTTCCGAAGCGAAAAGACGGAAGAGCTGCTGTCCTCAGCACTAAATTACTGAACTCAGCTCCAGTATTTTGGGAACTCCTACACACAGTTATTGTTTAGCAGCTTGTTAGCTTCGGTAGCTGTACTGAATCAGAATCCGCTTTATAGGCCGGTTTTTGGAAGTAGACTAACCAAAAGTCTGAGCTATAAATATAATAAATGTTTATGAAACTTTAAAAATAAATTAAAAAGAATCAAGATAAGCCTACAATATGAATTAATAAAAATAATTACAATATTTAAATCAATAAGCTACTGTTAATAACTGTCTTTTCTTTGTCAGTTTTTGTTTTTGGTCAGTACTTACTGATGTTACTCAGTTCTCTTAAATTAATTTTGTTTTTCTTCTTACAAATGTTCAGTTTAGGTCAAAAAAGTTTTTATGTGTACCTTGTTAAAATTAGTTCACTAACGAATAGCATCAAATGTCTAGGGCTGCACTTAAAATATATTTTTCTAAATTTTTTGATGGTGATAATTAGCAATATCGATCAACATGATCTCTCTTTTTAACAATATGCTCTTTTTCTATATTGCCCCACCCTATTGTGAACCCTATGTATAAAACGTAAGTTAACTGAACTTGCATAGCACTTTTATTGGGAAACCCTTTCTACACCTGAAAATGGTTTCAACATATCATTCACATATGGAAATTATCTAGGGTAATAACATATAAATTAAATGTTTTTTTTATCTTCCTACTTCAAAGTTTTCTCACTTTAGAATGTTTACAGTAGAGTTCCCCCAAATGTGATTCACATGTTTAACACAACATAGTAGGCCTTTTATTGTTCAGTGACATGCAAAGAACAAGGGAGAAAACGTTCACCTATATTTTTAACATTTAAAATGTTTCCACATTTTCGTATCATCGTTCTTATTGGTGCTTTTATTGAATTCCCATATGGCGCATGACCCATAATTTAACCATGGGATCGCATGCCTCCATATGTGGAAAAATTAAAAAAAGAACAAAAAACATTTGTGTATTCATAAGGACAGTTCTGAACATAATTACTACAAACAAAACTAAAAAAAGTTACGCTTAAAATATTCATGAGATTTCAGGTTGTATTGTGCTGAGTGACAGATGTGGTATTTTACTTTTTTGGGGCTATTTTTATATACAGTTTCGTAGTACATATGTTTTAAATATCTTTAGTAAGCATTCAGAGGTAAAAGTCTGTTTTATATTATTCATGGTAGTAAAACACATTCTTTACCAGTATTTTAATTGGGGTAAGGTTTTAAGCAATAAAACTCTTGGGTAATAATTTACTGCATGTTGTAAAACCAGGATGTCTGTAGATTAGGAGCCAAGGCCATAAAACTAGGAGGTTTGCTTGAGAGGACCCGGGACCATAAAACCATAAAACTCAGAATGAACTTTTGACCTGGACCCAAGAGGAGGACACTTCCATCTTATGAATGCATAATTCTTGACGGACCAGTCGGTGTCAAGACACTTTTTAAAAACGTTCTGATTGGAGCAGATTCCGAGGGAGAAGAGACGCCCAGATCCTGGGAAGTTTTGGATATCTATAAAGTTATGGCATGAAAACCATTCGTTGTCAGATGTCTTTAATCTGGCCCAGAGAAAATGGGCATGTTTCTCTGTAAACTGCATATCTTAAATCTGTTTAAAATAAAACTGAGAACTGGAAATTGGCCACTTTGTCTCTGCTTGAACATGCACTGAATTATTTTTTTTACAAAAATTTAATTCTACACAGAGATGAGATTTCCTTTCACGGAGTAGATTGATGACCTTACATTTACCCCCGGTTTGAAAAGGTTGACATTGACTTCTTTTGTGGTCTTAATAAGAATCAAAGGCCAAAGCATTTCTTCTGAACTGTTCTGTAATTATCAAAAAAACATTGGTGTGAAAACTAACGTTGTTTCATGTAAGTGAAAGCATGGAAGACATAGTATAGTATACTTTATATAAAAATCAATCGTTATAAAGCTATTCTTGGATTCGGACACAAAAGGCTTTTTCATAAGGAACATGAGGTTTGTTATAAGTTCAATGCAGAGTTTACTAACTCTTACATGAATCATAAAGTAAGGCTCTGATGTGCTGTTGCTTTTCTCTGCCTGGTGCAAACTCTGTTGTGGCATTAAAAATGTACTTAGTGTTTAATAATGAATTCCAATGCAAAATAAATAGCTGAAATGTGAGGACACATAATTCTTGCACCTGCTTCTGCAGCATAAAGATGTTTCCAATGTTTCCTTTTTCAAATGGCCAGTTTGGTCAGGGATTTACCTGAGTGACTCCAACAAACAAATATTAGCAAATGTTAACCAACATTGCTTGGGAGTGTATCGCTAATTGCAGCATTATTTACCAGAGGAAAGGAAAAAAGGCCTATCTTAAATTTTGCCCTTGACACACATGAATATAGCTGCTGTGTAGAGTGGTAGGTAATGAGCAACAGTGGTGGGAGGAGGAAGTGGGTAAACAGAGGGAGTATTTATGTAGATTTATTTGGAATGCCAGAAGAAGACATTAAAAGAATTTGCCAAGCCTCTTATCTGAGCTGAGCCACGCAAGTTTTCCGCATACTTCTCACAGATTTCTTTAACTTTTGTTCTTAGTTTTGTTTTGTTTCAGGGGATGTACCAAAACTTGTTTTGATTTGATTTCAGTATCACCTTTGCATGTTGGAAAAAAATAATTAATACTCAATGTTAAGATTTCAGAGATGCAACATCAGAATTGTATGGCTGTCAAACTCTGCAACAAAAAGCTGTTTAGGACATCCCAGAGTTTGAGAGTAGGCAGCATTAAAATCCACAATTTGAGCAAGTCTACTGAATTTTCACTATTACAATATTAAACTGCAATTTATGATGACTATAAAGGACCTAAATCTGGTTAAAACAGAAGAGCAATATTTCAAAAAAATCTGAAGCAGGGCTTCATTGTGACGCATCTTTTAGCTAAAGGTAAGATGTTTGTGTGCTGCTTACTTGTGACTTCACACTAGTTGGCACTGTGCTTTTTTTGTGATCATTATTGAGATGTCCTGGCATCATCTGTGCTCGCAGATCAACACTTTAGGACAATCGCCTGCGGAAAATTAACGGTCACATCTGGTTTACAACAAGAATTCGGTGGTGGTTGATTTTTTTCCACAATTTGTTGTGTTACAAACAGAAACTTAAATGTATTTTATTAGTATTTTATGGTATAGAGCAACATTATGTAGCACCTAATAATGACAAAGAAGAAAACTTATGAACGCTTTTTTTAAATGTCTGGGGGGAAAAAACGTTCTGAAATGAGTGGCATGCATTCTATTTCAATCTCTTTTACTATGACACCCCTAAATAAAATTAAGTGCAACCAACTGCTTTCAAATTACACCTGCTTCCTAAATAAAATCTGAAACTTTTATTTAATCTAGCTTTAAACCCAGCTGTGCTTGGAATCCCTCTTAGGGTTTTTACAGACGATTAGAAAACAAACATCATCATGAAATTGGAGGAATGCAACAGACAGTACAGGGAGTTACGGGGAAGTTTAAAAAAAGGCTGAGGTTATAAAACAGCATCCCAAGATTTTGCTGAAAGGCAATTTCATGCCATCCTTTTCATATCTTTGATAAATATTATACATAGTTTTCCTTTCATTTTAAAATAAATTAATGTTTTTTGTTGTGGTTTCCGCCTTAATAAGACCAAATGTTAAAAGATTTTAGGGGTGGGAACACTTTTACAAGGCACTTTATTTTGACAATTTCATTCAGATCAAGATTCTTTCTATATGATGCCAGCAACAGAACCCAACCGCAGCACAAAACTAAAATTTAAAAAAAGAAATTTGTCTCATCCATCTAGACATCCAAAGAAAAACACGTAAAGCAAAAATCCTGCGTGCGCTGCAGTTCCAAAGAAGTGAGAGCCAAAATAGACACCAGAAATAGTACTTTGCCTGGTTATCTGCGAATATTATATACAAATGACATTAATGCCTAGCAAGCTTTCTTCAACAATATATTTTTTCGCTGACTTTAGTAGATAAACTTTCAATCACCTCCCGATCAGCAAAAAGAACAGTGCTAGGAGAAGCTGATGAAACACCATAAAAATAAGCACTCCAAAAACTATTTTTGCACTTCTGCAGATCTCCTCTTGACAGAGCTCTGCTTCATCGTCCTCTGCAGCCTGCAGTTATACAGCTCCACTAGACATGTACATGTGTAACTTCTGCTCACCTGTCCTTGACCAGCATGCTCTTCTTGGAAGCGCTGTCTGTTCGTCCTCTGACCCCTGACGCAACGGGCTCCAGGACCACCACTTGGGGCTTATCGAGGAAACGCCAGCCATTGTGCACACCGACGTGAAGCCTCCGTTCTTGGATGATAACTGTCCTTTGTGCATCCACTGGTTCGGGTTGTTTCTAAGAAAAAGAAAAAATCAGATTGGGGATATCACATAAAACGTGAACAACCTACTTTGATACCTTTTGAAAACAGTTTGGGTGATCTTCTTGTCATCTTCAACAGGATAATTGTTTGGCTTCAATATGATGTTTAAAAAGAACATGGCTAGTCTGAAGATGCCTTTATCTTAACCCAACTTACATTCAGAACGAACAAAAACCCTGCAGGCCAACTATGCATCCACTCACAGTTACATATTCAGTAAAAGAGCGATAAATCGCACCATTCAGAATAAAGACAGCTGCAGCAGCTTGTAATTGCACCCTTTGATTTAGCGTAACAATTACCCAATTAAATATGTTCATCCATTTTATTGTCACATTTACTGCAACATTCAAACAACAAAATCTCTTTTTAAAATATAAATCTGATGCTGCAACCAGTAAAGCAAAGAAAGAAAAGAAAAACAATTGTACTATTATTTTTATGAAGGCAATCAAAAAAAATGGTAACAGCATGTCCCAATCATCCTTTCATGCTACTTTTAGGTTATTGTGTCCTCTTGTAGATTGACAGTCAGAGGCCTTGTACAACTTTTGCACTCAATGACTCGCAATTATAGAGGAGCAAGCATTTTTTTTTTTTTAAAGTAAATGCTTTCTGTGGACAAGAAAATTTGTTTGCTGAAAGGTTAAATTACTTGATGATTGCAATGGTTTGCCTAGGAAAAACAAAGTAAACTTTCTTACAAAAAGGTCCAAAGCTCTATTAAAACATTTTATCTGATCTTATCAGGGTAAAAAGCCAGCCAGCTGCTTTTACTGCCTCTGGGTCTTCCTGAAGGTATTTTCATTGTTAACTGTCACTCAGCGGTCCAATCTGCACATTTCAAAGTACAGTTTATTTGTGACCAGTAAGTTTCTATTGCTCAGCATTAAATAACCTAATGAGTCCATCATAAATAAATAATATTATGATTAAACCACTTTGGATTGGGGATGGATTAGGGATCCATGTTATATCGGGATTAGTTTAGTTCAATTCAAAAACACTTTATGATCCCAGTTGAAAATTGTTTTTGTAGCTCATACTGTTTAGTTATTCAAGGGAGTTGTTGTGGATACTGATGGCTGTGGGCTGGAGGGATCTCCAATAGCAGTCAATTGGTCAAGCGGCCAATTGGTGCATTTTTTTTGGACTGACAAACAGATGGTGCATTGTTCATTTCCTGCTTTAACTCCGTCTGCTTCACTCCCACCAGCAACTGTTTACTGCCTGAGTGCAGCTTAAGGCTAAGTGTTATAAGGCTAACGTAGGGGCGCATATCACCCTCTAACATCGGGCAGTCGAACGTATTCCATTTAATAATTCGATTTTCTGAGTGTCATGTAAACTGGGACACAGCTCTCAACAGGAGGCAAGCCCTTAGTCTGATTAGTCCAAAAACCTGGAAATGTGCATGTAAATGCACTGACTTGGTTGTTGTAGGATAATCATAATGTTCTTGATTTTATGTAGAATCCTTCTTTACATCCTCATCTCCAGATGTTCCAAAGTCATCCCCGGAATGGAACCAGTATTCTTCATCAGGTTGTTTAGCCTTTTACGGTCCCTTGTTCTGATTTTGCTATAGCAACAGATGATGGTTGAATAGATTAAACTCTTTGCAACAGACTTGTAGAATCTTGCTGCAAACCTTGAAGGACCTCAGCTTCCTGAAGAGGTCCATTCTTCTCTGTCCCTTCTTGTAGACTGCTTTACCATTGAGTCTTCAGTCTGTTGTCCAAGTGAAAAAGTAGATATATATTCCTCAAAAATTATACTTCTACCACTATACAAACGGCGTCTGATTGTTTCTACTGTAATCTAAAATCATCTCATATGTTTTATTCACATTCAACACATTCAAGTAAGATGATTGTTTCCACACCACATTAACATCAGTCTCGGCCGATGTTAGTTCCTTTTAACATATCAGTTCAATATTAATAACTGGTGGTTATTCCTACCTTGTTGCCAATTCTGTGTTACCAGACAGGAATGGGTTTGGGGGATTTGGCCATGTGATATTTGTCTGGGCACGTGAGAGAGATGAAGCAATAGAGGTAGAAAAATGTGCTAATATTGTCAATGTTTTATCTGACACTCTACAGTCAGCTTCTGATGGTGAGGTGAATATACAGTGCTCTACATAAATGAGTAACCCCCACTACGTTTGTCAGAAAACCTTTAGCTTCCTTTCAGAATCAACATTTTGTATGATATACTATACAACAAAATACTCCCACAAATGTGGGTCATTGATTGCAAAAAAGATTTGTTCATTTGCACACACAAAAAAAGTGATTTGCCTAACAAATTCATTCAAGCCCATGTTGCAAAAATGAGTACACCCCAATTATGGTCCTAGGAGAAAAGCCACACTTAAGACTACAAACTTCTAAATAACAGGCATTCAACATGTCAGTCTAATGATCCATTTAGGAGGTGTCCAGCAGACAGGTGACAATAAAAGGGCATTACTTTGCAAATAAAAGCCCTTTCTATTTCATGCTGTCAGCAATGGCTCCCCATGGAAGAAAAATCTGAGAAAGGAAATAATTTCTTTACACAAAAAAAGTTGAGGGCTACAAGAAGATCAGCAAAGCTTTACATATCAGTCAAAATACTGTAGCAAAAGTGATAAAAATTTTTGAGAAAGATGGAAGTGAAACCATCTTACAAGGCCGTCCAGGCCGTCCACCGAGGTTAACATCTCAACAGGAGCGTCTTCTGAGGAGAAGGGTTGAAGAAAATCGCCATGCAAGTTCACTGCAGTTAGCTAAAGCAGCAGAAAGCCAAACTGGAGTGACCGTTTTCCGGTACACAATACGGCGCACACTGCAGAGGAATGGCCTGCATGGGTATCGTCCATGAAGGAAGCCACTCCTAAAGCCCATGCACAAAAAAGGATGCCTAGAATTTGCTAGGGCCCATGCTGAAAAAATGAAGACTACTGGGACTCTATACTTTATAGTGATGAGACCAAGATCACTGTTTTTTGGAACTAATGGTTTAAAAACTGTATGGTGTCATAAAGGTGAGGATTTCATAGAAAAATGCATGGCGCCTACAGTGAAAGATGGTGGTGGCAGTGTCCTTACATGGGGCTGCATGAGTGCTGCTGGTGTTGGGGAGCTGCATTTCATTGATGGTATCATGAACTCATGCTCTATACCGAAGGAGTAGAGGCTGCCATCACTCCGTGCACTTGTCGTTTTGGACTATTCCAACACGACAATGATCCAAAAACACACATCTAAAGCTACTGTTGCATTCCTGAAGCAGAACAGGGTGAAGGTGATTGAATGGCCAAGTTTGTCTCTTGATCTGAACCCAATTGAACACCTGTGGGGAATTCTGAAGCGACAAGTCAAGAATCCCTCTCGATCCAGCATCCCGGCTCTAAAAGGCTTCCAACACTTGCTTCCGAGCAAAAAAAAAAAAGAGTGCATGAGCGGGGTTTTCTCTGTTGCTGGCGGTTCTGAACTATGGCGGATCGTATCGAGTGAGTGGCTTGGCTTTATTTTCTAGATAAAGTGAGACAGCGTCGACATCGGGTGCACCAGCACCCATTTTTCAAATTCGTTCTGAGTATGGGGAATTACATAAATAACAACAAACTGATCTTATTTAATATAAAAATATTTTATTTTCTGTAAACCAAAATCATTTCACAATAGATTATATTTTAAATAATATTCAATTTGGTTGAGATCCACCTGTACAGAGTGATTGTAAGGAGGAAAATTTGACATGAAGTATTTTTTTCCCACTGCTGCTGGTTAACAACGTCTTTGTGTCAATGCTTTCAGCTGATCACTGAAGCACGCAGAACACATGTATATCACAAACTGTTTCTGAAAGGGGGCTGATGTATCAAGTAATTATAGAGAGGGACTGCCTGCATGTGCTTGCTGCTCGTGCCTGAGTAGCAGTTGTTCAGTGACTGACTGTAAACTGTCTAACCCTGAAATGCAAAGCGGCCGTATGCTCGCCTCTCATTCCCACTCCTTCCTATTTGTCTTATTGTAGTCTTCTTTTTCTCCCTGTAATGTCTCCTACTCCCACTCGCCTTTTCTCTTTCCTCTCTCTTTTCATTGTCATTCTCACTCTCGGTCCCCCTAGCAGCTTAAAACCTTCTCCATATCCACCCACACCTTCTCAATCAAATTAGCATATCAATTCAGACGGGGGTTTTCTTTTAGAGAAGCAACAGCAGGAGCAGCAGCCGAGCTTGCCTGGATACCAAACAACCCACATGCCTAACTACTTGCTCTTCTTCTCAGGTTACATCAATGCAATGCTTGACTTTATCCTCGTCTCATCCTTTGTATAACCTACCCACCTTTTGTGTTTTTCATTTCTTCTCAAGCCAAGCCCCCTGAATGCTCTACAATGAATGATATTTACATTAGGTTATGGAAGATTAAGGTTCCTGTCAAATCCTAGCCTTCTATCCCGCCAGTTTCAGAATATCTCTAGAAAAATCTAATAACTAACCACAAATGCAATATTTTTCTTTAGTAAATGATAATGTTTACATATGTATCCAATCCTGTCAACTGCCTTGTCTTTATTACGTGTTTCAGGTGCTTTGTGTGAATTCACTTGACAAGTTCTGCAACAGGATGTTGTTTTTCATTAATTCTGCAAGCATCCATGGTCTATGTTGAATCATGCGGGCTGTAATTTGACTTTAGCTGTTTTAGCTTGCTCAAATAGGCTAATTCCTTAATCAATCACATATTTACAAGAACAACTGAGGATAGGACAACTGCAGGTGATATGCTTGTATAAGTTACCTTAAAAAATAACTTCTTTACAAATGGTGTATATGAAATCTAGATAAATATAATTATAATTTCTCAGCAAAATAATGTACATATTCAAGTCATCACTTTGAACATCCAAAATCTCTAGAGAGGTGTGTGTGTGCGTGTGTGTGTGTATAAAATGTTATTTTAGTCTACCTTGGTAAATATTTTAACCTCAAGCAAATAAAAAATATATTTTTCTATTGTTCGCTGCTTAGAATAACAATTAGAGCTTACTTTATTCTGTACATTTTTATATCATTTCTCAATCTGCCATTATGGTCATATTTAGACTCCTAGAAAGCAGTGCAGCATCTCTTACTGTTTTATTTATGACCTGTCAGATCCACTTGAACAGAGAGACTTGTAAATGTACAACTAGGATCTGTAAACAACTGAAAATTGACAGTAATCTCAATATTATCTCACAAATATTTATTTTTTTATTTCCTAAAACAATATTAATCTGAACTTTATACTTTGTCTTATTTAAATTTATCCATTTAAATGTCAATTTGTTCTTAGATAGTGATATTATAGGTAAGTTTTATAGTTGATATCAGACTTAAATTTTCAATATGGCTTTAAACGGGTAAAGCGCTAATGCAGATGTATAAACCTGCTTATAAAAGCTATATTACAGCAGTTATTGTCATACAGACATCCGTTTTTATAGACTTATCTGTGCAAGATGACTTTTCAGTAATCCAACTAATGCCCCTTTTCCACTAGGGTTGGCTCGGTCTGGATCGGGTAGATTCAACGGCAATTTGACTGATTGTCCTGGTGGTGTTTGTTTGAAGTGATGTCAGAGTATGCCAAAGCATGCCTTCCAGCGAGTTCAGAACATTAATGGGGGAAACTAAAAAATGTTGTGCAGTGAAAGAACACAAGGGCTGGAGTGGGTCAGACTGCAAGCAATGGATGTGCTTTGAAGAGATTGACAGCATGTATGCTGAAAGGCCGGCGAGCAATGGGAGTAAGAGTAGGATAGATACCGGCTGCAGCTTCAGCATGTGTAATGTCGGAAAATGTTGATGTTGATGGCTGATTTTGGTCATGTCCCCAAGACAAATGGAGCTGAGATCTGAGCTGATATTGCGTCCCACAGGCGGATTTGAGCAAGCTCCAGTCACGCAGCATTAGGGCAGTCGAAGTTGGGGTGTGACAGCCGGAATAGTCGTGGCGAGTATACGGTGTTAGTAGTAGTGGCAAAGAACCAGGAGGTCTTCATGGTGATCAGCAAGTGAGTGCGAGAGTCAGCTGGATCGGGCTGGGAGGCTGCAGCTGGTACTCAATAGACTGGATGATCGCTGGTTAGATCAGTACCCGAGAGAAGAACACAGATCTGGATCTATAGGCATGAACAGATTTATGACTGAGCAATTTGAAGGAGGTGAATGAGTCTTTTAATTTGTGTGGGGATCGGTGTTGGGCATGATGACTTCCTGGCAAACTTTTACTGTAACGCAGAGCCCACCCATGTCCTCCCCCACTGCCGTGCTCCTGAGATGGTAATGGGAACACAACCAGACCGTTCTGTACCGAACTGAACTGACACGGTCTAGGCCAATCCGTCCCAAGTGGATATGAGCTAAAATTAATATCACTGTATATTGAGCATTTCGCATTGATAACGGTAAGTGGACGATAACATTGACTCCCCCATTCTGCAGACTACTGCAGAAAGATCTGATAAAGGAAATGTTTCCAGTAACTAGTTGAATCTAGGCCATGAAGGATTAAGGCCATTTTCATGTCTGTGGCCGTGCCAGAAAACAACCAGAGAAAAATGCAATTTGTTCTATTCACATGGCGCGAATCTCGGCCTGTACTGGAGTCCAGTGATGGACTCCAACAAAACAGCAGGTGGCGGTGTACTAATTAATAATTCTGTAACTATCCAACAAACAAGGGAGTCAGAAGTACCAACGTCATAAAATGAGCAACAGCCTAGAATGTAAACAAATTGGTTTACTGGTTAACTGCTACCTGAAGCCATCTATAGGGTGAGTGTCGTAGTAAACCCGCCGTTTTGTAACCTCCTGTGTTGCTGTGGGATCCTTGAATCGCGTTGTTTTGGTCTTTTTATGGTCGCGAGGTGATTGTCTAATTTCGGCCGGCAGTGTTGTCATTTCCGCGTGGAGCGTATCATGGCACGGTCCAGGCTGCGTTCAGATGGTACAAAATAAGTGGATTTTGACCAAATACGGTATAAGAGTACGGACTCCCGTACCATGTGAAAACCTTCTAAGGCAGTTCTGAAGGCAAAAGGGGGTCCAATGCGGTACTAGCAAGGTGTACCTGAAAAAGTGGCCAGTGAGCATAAATAAATAAATAAATAAATAAATACATAACCGGGTCTATCGTTCAATGATCAGGATTTGACTGCAGTTACTCCAGACAAACACAGCAACAGTGGTGGCGCTGTTTTGAAATCAGGGCATGACCTTACTTTAAGTCACCCAACAGAGAAATTCTCAAATTTCACCGAACAGTTTCAATGAAACAACAGGTAGGTCTTCTCCACACCCAAGCAAAGCCATTAGTTCTAATCTAATATTCAATGACAAAATGCGTTGGGTCTACCATTGTGAACTAATAGCCTATGTTTTGCTGATATGGCAAAAATTATATACTTTTTAGTAGGAGACTGCGGGAGGAGGTGAACCCAGACAGGTGAAAGCTAGCCATGCAAAGCAATTTGTAGGCTAGTTGAATTGCAATGTTTTCACTCTGAAATCAATTATTTTGTTTGTCAGAGCTGACAAGGAAAGTCAAGAAGGCGACGAGGGTCCGAGTGAAGTAGGCCAACACGGCAAGTCAAGTTGAGGGCATTTCAAACAATAAGGCTGTTTCGTAGGCTGCTACACATGGCAGGTGATTTGAAGTGAAGTGAAACGCGACTTCGGAATATAACCAGTCATACACAAAACTAAAGGCACAGTTAAAATGCCCCTCTTTCAATGAGAAACGATTAGGTATTTTTCACCGATGTGCTCCACAGACCAATTCACTGACAGCAATGCCTGTTCTAAGCCTTAGACTATGTGGTGCCCTGTGATTTTTGTGGAAAGGTAGACTCAAATTTCAATATCCTAATCTCCCAATAGAAGTTGTCACACTTCAACATGAGAATCCATGAACCTTCATAATTTAATAAGTGCAACCTGCACAATATATGGCTCAATTGCTGAAAACTCGGGGCAAGCCTATGCAGGAGAATCACAAGTCTATAAAGCTCTGCTGCTCCCTACTGGGACATCAGGTAGCAATAGAAGTAGCCCTACCTATGACAAAGCGATGTTCCAAGTAGTACGGATAAATCGTTGTGAGTCATAAAAATCAGGGGCATTATAATCCAATTGACACGGTCACTCACCGGTCATTCATTTCAACATCCAATCTGTGCAAACCTGTGCACAAACACTCACAGTGCTCCACCCAGCCTCTTTGATCCAAGATAGGTTGGTTAATAGATAATTTTGTCAAGTTTAGCGCAGTCGAGTGCGACAGCTCCCCTCTTGTCACAACATTGGTTCTGATACATGTAAAACACAAAAGCCTATTCATTCCAGATTGCATTGCGTGCCTTGTGCAGTCATTGGTCTTCTGTAATTTGGTAGCCTAACACTTTAACATGGTCAAAATAAAGAGCCTAACAGCACTTAGTTATGCTTTTACTTATTCAACTTAATTGTAAGGGAATAAAGTGATATTTAGGTTCATTAATAAGTTAGAATGAATCTGCTTTTTATTTTGAGCCCTTATTATAGTGTTACCAATTATTTCAAGTAGACACTCACTTTCTCTTGATTTCTTCTAAATCTAAAAACACAGCACCAGTGGACACTTGCAGAAATTCATTTGGGCCGACTGTAGCCGTCAGAAGAAGCGATTGGAAGACAATTAAACATGCAACAAACATGAGATTACTTACTGCGGGAATATGTGCAATATGGCTTTTATTTTGTAGTTTCCCTAAATGCATCTCTCGTTTTGAAGCTAATATGTGCAAACATTTAAGCTACTTCTATTTTTTTCTATTTTTATGGACATTTATCTCAGAACAAGCACTCTGGAAGTGGGAATGGAAAGAGTAGTTTACCACTATGTCACTGGAGGCTATATTAAAATCAATTATCACTCCAATCCTTGAATTGAGAATCAGAGTGGAACTTGCGTGTTGCTGAAGTTAAAGTAGTAAGAAATGTTCAAGCATAAAAAGGATATATTAAGATATAATTCTATAAGGGTAACATGGCATGTGTTTGAGGTAATTTTGTATGTTGTTGCTTTGTGTCAGATGATATGGCTTTGCATTTAAGCACATGCGTCTGTTAGTGTAACCTGCTTTTCTTGTTTTGTCATCGATATATAATATGTAGAGCATTCACAATATATGTTAAGTATTTATGTAACTGGAACACCTTGTGTACACCTTATCCTTTGTGATGTCAGATAATGGTGTTTTTGCATCATGCGGCTGATGTAACTAAGCTTTATGTAGTTAAGATGTGATACTGCCTTTAGTCTCACTCTGACAGAGTTTCAGCTATCAGCACAAGTGTGACAGGATATCTGTAAATAATTGCTTTCAGTGACACTCACATCATAATGATGGTGTATATTTCCACATATTGTCTGCACTCAGTATTTCCCTTCAGTGCAGCCTGTGAAGGATGACAGGAAAATGACTTTGTCTTTTGTTGGACAGGTCTGCCATGATGTGTCAGAGAGAAAATAAAAGACAGAGAAAAAGTTGTTTAGAAGACAGCATCAGTTAAAATGCTGCTTTCCGCTCCTCTGTCCTTCCTATCTTGAAAATGCATTTCATTGCCTCTCTCTCTGTCTCTCTCTCTCTCTTTCTCTCTCTACACAGATTTCTTCCACTCTTGCCTGGGATATAAATATTTTAGAGCTAAGAAGCTTAAAGGAACAATGAATTGGCCCCAAAGTTTATACTCCTTTTCTGTAGTCAAGGAAGAGGGACTTCTCTAGGTAATGAATACACCAGTGGATCATGGGTATGCCCGTCACTTTTTATACTTTAAACAAGCCTGATAGCTACTTTGTTTCTATTCATGTGGTTTTTTGTCAACAAGTATAACTTGAATTTCTTAACTTGCTTTGGAAGTTGCAAATGCTAATTTCAGCAATCAAAATAACCTTGATATAGCACAAGCTGTACAATTAACTCCCACTTATTGAAAGACTGTCCATTTTAGCTTCTGCAGTAGAGTTAAGAATGTTTCCACTCTGTGTATTAATACATGTTACAGTATATTTAATATTTGGACCATTCAAATAGACAATTATAGGTGTTCTTAGAGGAGATCTCTCAAATATTTGCTGATTTTACCTATTCGTGAGAGGCTATTGTACTTGACTTCGGAAATAAAGGGGGTCTTTTCGAGTGGGGAGTCGTAAATTTGCACTAACCCCCCACAGCTACCTCAAACTTAATTAATGACCTCAATGAACTTCTTTCTGTAATATGTATTGAGTATGACTAACTAATTATTGTAAGAGATTTCAACATTCATACTGAAAACCCCCAAAAATGATGGACTAAAACACTAAGTCATACTCTCCATAACTTTGGTCTAACCCAACATGTCAATAAACCAACACACAAACAGGGACACACTTTAGACTTAATCATTAGCAAAGAACTTAAAATCTCTAACATCTCCGTAGTTAATGTTGCGCTATCTGACCATTTCTGCATCTTCTTTGAAAGCATGATCTCAACTAAACTATCTAATCAATATGAGACCACTGTAAAAAAAATGCTTCCTCAATGACAGCTCAGCTGATATCTTTAAGCAAATTTATTGCTATACCTCACTCCTCCCCCCCTCATCCCCCAACACAGATTCAGTCAAAAAGCTGGTAGATAACTTTTTCTCTAAAGTTTCAGACATCATTGATACCATTGCTCCAACTAAAGTTAAAGCAGTCTCAGGCAGAAAGAAGTCTCCAGGACTAGCGATCCTCAGGTTCACTATGAGATCTACACAAACATGCTGAACAAATATAACTTAACCTTGAAAACTGCAAGGAAATTATTCTTCTCTGAAATCATTAACAGAAACATTAATTACGCTCGGACTCTATTCGCAACAATTGAAAGACTAACTAATCCTCCAGGGACAGCAGCCCCTGAGCTACACTCCACTAGGGCCTGCAGTGACTCTGCCAACTTCTTCATGGAAATGATTTGGGAAATTAGAAGATCAATCTGTGCAGCAGTACCCAACCCACCTCTAATCTCCCATTCATCAGTAAGATTATTGAAAAAGCTGTATCTCAACAACTGAATACTTTCCAGACAATGAACGATTCCTTAGATAATTTTCAGTCTGGTTTTTTGTGCACATTACAGCACTGAGACTGCCCTCGTCACAGTTTTCAATGACATCGGCATAAATACAGACTGTGGCAGAACCAAAGTTCTGGTTCTGTTGGATCTCAGTGCAGCTTTTGACACTGTTGATCACAAAATATTGCTGGAACGACTGGAGAGCTGAGTTGGACTCACTGGTACAGCACTTCAGTGGTTTGAGTCTTACTTCAAGAATAGGAAGTTCTTTGTGTCCATCAGAAATTTCTCATTAGAACAAACAGAAATCACATGTGGGGTCCCCCAGGGCTCCATCCTGGGACCCCTCCTGTTCAATATTTACATGCTCTCACTAACCCAGATTATAAAAGCCAATAAGATTAGTTACCATAATTATGCTGATGACACTCAGCTATACATTACATTGTCACCAGGTGAATTCTATCCAGATTCTATCCGGACCTTAAATTCAAATCAATAACTGGATGTCCCATAACTTTTTCCAGCTAAACAGAAACACAACCGAAGTCATTATTTTTAGACCTAAGGAGGAATGATCAAGAGTCAGCACACAGTTTCAGTTAATACAACTAAAAAACACTGATCAGGCCAGTAACCTAGGTGTAATAATGGACTCATACCTGAACTTCAAGGGTCACATAAAGGCAATAAGGTCAGCCTTCTATTACCTGAAGAATATCTCTAGGATTAAAGGACTAATATCACAGAAGGACCATGAAAACCTATCCTTGCGTTTATCTTTAGTCGGATTGATCACTGCAACAGCGTCCTCACAGATCAGTCAATCAGACAGAAGCAGCTGATCCAGAACACTGCTACTCGCATCGTCACTGGAACAAGGACATGAGAAAACATCACCCCAGTTTTTTGAAGTCCCTCCAATGGCTCTCTGTAGCTCAGACAATAAAGTTTAAAATACTCCTACTAGTTAATAAATCACGGAATGGTTTAGCACCAAAGTATATTGAAGACCTGTTGTCACTATACCAATCAAGCAGACCACTCAGGTCTTCCAACTCCAGCTTACAAGACATTCATAGAATTAGAACTAAACAGGGAAAGGCGGCTTACAGCTTGTATGCTCCACAAATCTGGAACAAACCTCCAGATGAATGCAAAAATGCTGAATCGTTAGGCTCTTTTTGAGTCCTAAATTGCGTTTTTTGTTAGGTTTTTTCCTCATTGATTCTCATGGTTTTATTTTTTAATTGATTTGTTTTAACTGATTGTGTTTTATCGGTTTTTAATTTGCATTCTTTTGCATAAATTTGTTACCTATATCTTACCTAAATTGCTATTTTCATTAATGGATTCTCGTGTTTTATTTGTTTTTAATTTTCATACTCTTAAATACATTTTGTTTATGCTTCAATTACTAAAAGCATTTATGTGAGTGATTATCTGTTTTAATTTTCATACTTTTATCATGTATTTGGTTTCTTTACAACTGAATCACGTAACGTGCCTTGAATTGCCTTATGCTGAAAGTGTGATATATATAAATAAAATTTCCCTTGTTTTTTCAATTGAAATTGAAATTTTGGTAACAGCATTTGCATAAGTCAAAAGTCCAATATTTTTCCAATCAGTTAAGGGGGCATATATGAGCACTATTAGGTTATGCTAACAACAGCACTCTTCGGTGTGGATGCTGTTACTGGGAAAGAACACTCAAAATTAGTTATTTTTTAGAACCAGTGAGATGTTTATATTTGAAGTTCAGAAAAAGCAATCTATAGGATACTGTATTTTCTAAATGTCAAAACATGTCTCTTGTTTTAGGCTGCATGACAGCAAGGGAAAGCAAAAGCCCTAGTTTGCCACATAATTTAGCAGGAAAGGAAGTCTAATTTTATGGGCTTTACACCCAGTCTGCTTCTCAAAGGCAGCGTGAAACTAAAGACACAAAAATCATTGCTATATGAATTGAAGAGTTCTCAGGTTTTGAAGAGAGAACCTTTAAGAAGGACACTGACAACGAAAAAGGGCCAATGAAACTTGTTGCTATAGGACCTAGTCTGTATAAGCTGTTAAATCCAGAAAAATGTATCCAGAGGTGTTAAGAAAAACCAACATATACTTATTACAATATTTGTTGGTGATTACTCATATATGTACGCAGGCATCAATGCACACACATAGATACAGTATGTGGATGTACGACTTTGCACATCTGTTTGGTTACAAGTTTGCTCTTGGGTGATTCGGTGGCAAAAACATAAAAGTGACCTTACATCTTTGAAATCACTGTATAAGAGGATTAGGTGTTGTGATGAAGAAGAAAGAAAGGGGGCACTGGGTGGCTCAGTGGTGGCTTAAGTGCATCATATACAGAGGCTACAGTCCTCAACTCAATTGTCTCAGGTTCAAATCTGGTCCTGGGCCATTTACTACATGTCCTACAAATCTTTCTCTTTCCCCTTCTTTTGTCAACCTACAATTAAATAATGGCCATTAGTACTTAAAAAAGATTTTTTTTTAAAGAAAATATGACAGAGCAACACCAGAAAAAGACATTGTGTGTAAACTACAACTGTAAAGAGCAAGAGTTGATGACAAGGATTAGTTCACTTTTAAGCATTCAGTCTGTATCTCACTATGGCTGGCAGCTATGATGCTGACGCCTAGAGTGGGGACTTCCTTCATGCATACAGAGGTGAGGCACTGCATCACACAGTCATTCTAAAATCTCTTCTTGCTATACCTAAAGCTTCTTTTTCATTGACTGCTTACTTTGGCGCTAGTTTAGTGGTCCGCAGACGGAACTCTAAACTCTGTTGAAGGGCGCTGTCACCTATATTGGTGCTAGCCGATCTCTGGCATCCGTTACCATAAACGTGGGAGAAGGTTAAAGCTTGCTATCTATTCTGCTACCATGCAGATAAACAGAGAGTGTGTGTTTAGTCAGTAAAAAAAGTAGACCATTAACAACAATTAGCTGCACACTCTGACCTCGCTACCATCACACAGCAAGCCAATAAACAACTGGCCTGATATCAAATAGTAATCACAAGCACAACCCCACGCCATGTCTGTGCATCTGTGAATTTAAAATCTCAGCAAGGGATACAACAATTGGGTAGCCTGTAGGAATTCCAAGCAAAAGTCCCTTCCCTGGTCATGTGTAAGCAGTGTGATGCCTCACTTCAAAGAGCCTCTGCCACAGACTAGCACACCAAGATAGCCTCTACCCCCTCTTGATCTGATGCTTGTGGAAACAATGCCTACCCTAAGTCATGCTGACACGGCCACTGTAGACATTAGCTGAGGCATGCAGCTGCAACAGCTGCCAACCAAACAGGTAGCTAGCCTTTTTACTAATGGATCTGAAAGTCCCACTCCAGGGGTAGAGAAAGATTCTGATGGGTCAGCTGAAGCTTTTGACGCCCTTTTATCTGAGTGAGATGACGATTTTCCAGTGCTTTCCCTCTGGCCGAGTGGCTAAACCTATCCCATGGGAAGATTACAAGAATGGGGCAGTAACCCCACTCGCTTGCAGCCTCTATCTGCAGAACCTGTGCAAATGAGCTGTTGAAAAGCTGGGCATCCCCTGGCCTGCTGTACAGGCTGAACAGCCTCCCGTTATTAGGGAAAACATCTCCCCAAGGCAAAAAAGAGGGAAGGAAGGCATCTTATCCCTTTATTTCCCTGGGTGCTTGGAGGAAATCATACGCTGATGGGAAAACCTCCTTTCAACTATTAACCCAGTTCAGGAAGGTTCTGCATTTGATTGTGAGTATATAAAGATTAACGGCATCCAATCCCATCCACTTGTAGAGCCCCTGGTTGGATCCCACCAGCATCCTACCCTTAGGCTTAGTGTGACATCCTCAGGACCAACTCTACCCTCAAGATAGTCCACCAGCATCCAAGTAAGTAGCAACCACTATTATGCCATGAATACAGTCTCCCTCCTGCTGGCATACGTGGCTGAGTAGGGGAACCAAGAGCTCCCACCCCTTACAGGCAGACATGGGATGGTCACTGATCAATGCCTACCCCTCACCAGGCCTGCTGTCCAGGTAGCAAGAAAAGCACTGAGGTTCATCGTCATCCAGGAAAGGGCAAAATGGCTTAATCTCTCAAGTCTCTCTGAGAAGAATAAGCAAGAAATACTTGTGGCTACTATTCAGAGGAGGTGCAGAGAGAAAGAACAAGGAGAGGGTCTCAAATTATGCCTTTAACTTTGAAGCTTTATTCCCTCGCACCTTTGTACAGGCAGTGTCACACTGCTGGTGCAATTCCAAATGTCAGGAACGCAGCTCCTCAGCCTGCCGGCCACGCCAGATACCAGCATTACAAAGCTTCATGGCACAGGAATCTCTTCAGCCCAGCTGCAGCACAGGGTGATCAGCAGACCTCTTCTTCTGCTCAGACGGGCAGAAAGAAGAAACAAGCTTCCAAGCTCACAACTGTAAAAGAAAGAGGGGGGATCCTGTTCCCTGTTTGGCTCTTTCTTCTCTCCCTGGTATGCATGGCTTTCCCCAAACACCCTAGGTCACACACACAAGAGAAAAAGAGACAAGGCCCAAGTGATCCATGTTCCAGTGTAAAATCATCTCAAGCACACACATGTTTTTCCCAATAAAACACAGACTGAGGCAACCAGGCAGCCCCCTAAGGGCACAGTCCAAACCAAAGAATAGATCTAAAAAACATGAAAATAATGAATGTAACAGCCTCACCATGGGTGCGGCAGGCCACATTAATAGCCTGTCATGCCACTGGCTGCTCAGGTCCATGCAGGGAGTTCCATTGGGCACAAGCCTGTCTCTCGATGTAGGGATCGGCAGTGAATCAACCATGCAGAGCTCTACTGCAGCAGGTCCTCCCTCCACAAGAGGGGAAACCTGATGGGTGTGTAGTGCCTCAGACCGGGTAGTGAGAACTACAAAAAAGGGACACAGGCTCCAGTTTGCAATGACACCAACTCCATTTAGGAGAATCCTGACATCTCAGGCTCCACGGGAGTCCCCTCAGGTTCTCCAGGAGGAAATATCCCCACTGTTGCACAAGGGCGTAATAGAGATAGTATCACCAGAGGAAACACACAGCGGTTTCTACTCTAGATACTTTCTTGTTCCCAAAAAAAGAAGGGCATGGCTATGCCTTATTATTGATCTGTGTGCTTTGAAATACACCTAAGAACTTAAAAGTTCAAAATGTTAACACATGCTGCACTCTTAAAGTTTGTGCGCCCAGGCGACTGTTTAACTTCACTTGAACTGAGGGATGGGAAGGTCCACATACCGATGTATACACAGCGCAGAAAGATTCAGCATGTGGTGTACAGGCTGGTACACCAGGGGCACAGAATTGACAACGCATGCGCTCTCAAAGGCAATCCCAACTATGGAGGAAGGAGATTACAGCCTGTGGTGATACAACAGATTTGGGATGACCAGGTGAGCAGAAACCTGTCCAGGGCTTAACCCACCCCAACTCACTGCAGTTCCACCATGACCTTGCATGCATAAGCAGGTTAGACAATGGGTTGATGAAACATACAACATCAAAAATATAGAAAAGGTTATAATAAAATAGTGTTGAATATATAGGGGCTTTTAGCAAATGGTTCTTTTTTCACCATTTGAAGTTGGTAACTATATTTTTAGTGAGTTTGCTTGTCAGTACTTTGTGAAATCATTGTGTAGGCTGAGGTAAAAGGTAGTAATAACTCTACAGATGGCAACTGTCATCTCAAGGGCAGCAAGTATAGTGGAGCAAGAGAGAGAAAGCAAGAAAAGTGGGCGAGGGAAAGCAGGTGAAATTATGTCCCACATGAGTTTCCGATTACCAAGGTAGTTATCTAACTGCGGCAGGTTGCTCTCAGATCTGAAAACCACTAATATAAAGGTAACAGCTATTTGGCGTTTCATTTTTTTTTTCTCTGGGTAATCAGATCTCACATGATCTGGGCTAAGATTCAGACTGTGAAAATATCCTCTTCCACATGCTGATCAATTCAAACCACAGTTGTAAGGCCACCGATATTTAAATAGATTTTTGCTCAATCGGACCAGTGTCTTTATTGACACCATGACAATGAGAGTGTAAGTTGGTGAGAGACTGAGTGAGCTGCTCCTCACACATTGGATATTAGCTCCCCCATATTGAGCGTGAGTCATCTATGGCAAGAAACAGTTGCAACATCATTAGCAGGCTGCTCTCATCCTCCCACCCCCCCCACTCTTTAACAAATGTTAACTGCCAATGAGCTTTCACTGATAAATCGTTGTTGTCCTGCTGCTGAAACACAACTCAAAATCCAAAAATGAATAAGTCAAACACATTCATGCTGCTGTCAGTCTGTTTCCCATTCAGCTTCAGACCATTTGTTTTTGACCAACACTGCTATACACAGCATATGTGAAACCAAACCACCATGAGTACAACAGATCACTGCAAAGTGGGTTCCAAATAAAAAAAAACTTCCAACGGGCGGTTTTAGTTGTTTGTGTTGAATATATTAATCTTTTTAAAAAGATTTAACAATACATTATTGGAAGAAAACTAATTTCCTAACATCAATGTTGAAAACAGAAAATACATCAAAGTTGGAACCAAAAGATTAGCACTTACATACCTATATGGATAAAGAATTAGGCATTTTTCTTTGTTTTTGTTTTGTTTGATTTTCCTTTCACAGCAAGAGATATCTTACCGGTTTACAAATATTGCTTCCATAGAAAAGGAAAAGAAATAAGCCAAAATACAAAAGCATTCTAACTTATGTTATGCGTTAAGCAGAAAATAAGTATATCAGCTAAGAAAAAGTAGCCAATTTTGAAGCTCATATTTTTTAAATTTATATATATATTTTTATCCCACAGTTTTTTCCCATTATCACCCAGTGTCCGTTTCTAAGTCTAGTCCTGGGCATTGCTCTCCCTCCACCAACCCCAGGAGGGCCCTACACTGGGCTCAAGCTTTGAGGAGTGATGAACCCTTCTTTTCACCTGAGGGGGTGGGGATTCCCCATCTGAACGTAGCGCGTGGAAGGATCACGTTATTCCAGCCATATCCTCCCCAATCCCTCAGGCGCCCCAGTCAGCCAGGAGGGGGCAGTGTACAGCCCAGAACATGTTTTTGTGGGAGTAGCTCACATTAGCTACTCAAGGGAACACGGGGAGAACATGCAAACTCCACACAGAAAGGCCCTTTCGCGAACCCCACCCAGGGTGAGGGTGCTGATGATATGGAGGAACAGACACACCCTCAGCACCCACAGCATCGAACCCAAGACCTTCTTGCTGTGAGTTGAGCTGCGCTACCAGCTGCGCCACCGTGCTTCCTTAAGCTCATATTTTTAAAAGGGATTTTAAATCAACTTTGTGGATACTATATTTCTCATTACACATAGCATCTAACCTTTAAGCACATGTTCAGGCATTCAGGTTAACGGAGGTGAGAACCTTTATCTAGTTAATACAGTTGATTTATTTTTGGCATTTGCATCATCTGACTCATTTTCAACATATAGTTCATGCCTTCAAAGTCTTTTTTTTTTCTTCCTTTGGCCGTCTTTGATGTTTCAGGGACCTGTCTGAAGTTAAAGTTAATGTTTCGAACATCACCTGCAATATCACCATAATCCAAAAAGTGAAGAAATCAGGGAGCTCATATTTAACTTGCTCTGGAGGAATCCTACTGGGCTCTCTCGTATTAAAAATAAACCAAATGTCCATCAAGTCGATCTATCCAGTTTTATCCAGGAGCGTTACTGCCTGCTGCTCTCACATATAACATTTTTTTTAAACATTAATACAAAAATTGAATTAAACCCTCTTGGTATAAAAAGCTAGATTTTTTTATAATTGTCCCCTGTGCCCCAATTAGAACACTATATAAGCTGAATTCTCACAAAAAGAATATTCATATTTCTGATCCAAGTTTGATTTTTTTTGATAATGTTGATTACCATCTTTAAACACTTGCTGGGACTTGCAGCAGAATACCCCGAACAACCACATATGTTAGAATTATGTTACTGGGCCGGTTACTAGCAACCGGCAGATAATGATTTAAAACAAAAAAGCTTCTTATTTGCAATCCGAAACAGTTATTTTTTTTTTTTGTTCAATCATAAACGTTGAATTTTACTTAGACACTAAAGAAAGTGGGAGATTTTTCTATTGCTCTTCAGAGCACAGAATTTCACAGGGTTTTAACTCTGCACTGCCTCACGTAACTTTCCCACTGTCTAAAAGAAAGATTACAACCTGGTGACGAAAAAAAAAAGAAACAGGTATGTTGCGGAGGCTAAACAAGGATCACACAATGGTTTTATTAGCATAATGCTTTTTTGGAATGACACTTTGAAAGCTACAAGCAGTGTTTCTGTAAAATAATCGACTGCAGGCTGGCTACCTGAGCAGATAGCCCAACTAACAGCCAAAGTTAACTTGTCACACTGTTTTACATTTCAAAAAGCAGGAAAGCAAAAACCTTTATAAGGGTAGAAAACTACTACTTAATTAAGAAGATAATTATTCTGGATTGGTTTTTTCTAAGTAACAAAATCTTAACAATAAACAGATTATCTAAAGTACATCATAATTGTAATAATTTACGTATGATATGTATTTTACAGAAGAAAAAATAATTTGGGGTTTTCTAGTTTCATTTAGGAAAAGTTGATCATATTTTACTCTTCTGTTTTATTTCACATTTTTCTGTGAAATTTACTCAAGACAAGGGCTTCGCCCATTCTCATGAAATCTTCAAACACAGCAGATATACCTTTTAATCTAAAACGCGACCATAGGCTTTTACTTGTAAAGAACTCTTACAAAGGACCCACTGGTATAAAAACTTGAGAAATTTTTATATATAATATATAATATAACTTACTTTATCAAAGAAAATAGCCTCACTCATCTGCAGTGCGTCCTCTGTCATGTCTGGTTTATAGAGATTATAATCGTTTGAAGTCTGTTTTACCTAATGTCTGGATCTTCAGTCTTTACAAAGAACTGCATACAATAGATATGTGATGTGAGCCATGCCATTGAACTCCATTACTTTACATCACACTGGTTTCAGTGGTAACCAGGCAGTAGCCAAATATAAGCCAAATTGTCCTCTGAGATGTCCAATGTGTGAGACACCACCTAATTCAGAAAGTGCGTAACCTCCTTTGTCTTTTTTTATTATATCGCGTCCACAGGGGCAGTCCCACTTTGAGTGACTTTTATTCTCTCAGTACAAGTAAAAACTTCCTGGAGCTTTGTTGCCACACTCTCTCTCGGTTCATTAAATCAGCCCGAGGCGTTTTGTTCTGCCTGCAGCGTGGCAGTGGTCCTTGTTTGCTGCCCTCCTCCTCTTCATCCACTTCTGTTCTCTCTGGTCTTTTGATCAAAAGCTATGATGTTGCAAGAAATTCTGACAATATCTCTGGCCCTTTCATCAAGAGAAATATATTTCATTGGGGCTGAAGGTTAGTGGTTGTGCTACAAGTCATTGAAGGTAATAAAGCCTCTGGCTTTGCTCAAACTCGTGCAGGAGGGCATGCTTTTGCAAGCAACCCCGGAGGCGAATAGTGCTAGTGTTTTTAACAAGAGGTTACAGTGTGTTTGGAGAGGTTCAGGACCAGAGCTTAAGTCAGTTTAGGGCTCATTAGGGTGTGCTATGAATATGTGGAAAGTAGCTTGACATTACAAGCACGTCAGCTTCGACTGTGGCCATATTATGTATAGGAAAGCAGACTTTAAAAGAAGCTCGACTGGGTGGTTGAGTTAAAAATAGCAATAGTTATAGGGAGATTAAGCAAAGACTCTTTCGGAAAAACAGCTCATATAAAGGATTTGTCACATGCTGCACTATATAGTCATCTGCCTTTTCTTTCCAGTTTCACCCCCCAAATCCCTGCCTCCAAACCAGAGTAAGCACGTACGTTGATATCAAACACACGCACATTCACTCAAACAACTGTGGCGACGGGTGAGGTGTCACCGTCACTCTATAGACAGCCTGATGACAATCCAGGGAGAGTCACACGTTAAAAGGTCACACACATTCGGGCACACACCCTTTTTCCTGCAATTGCTATTTCAGTTGCACTTACACACATACACTTTAATTAAAAGCTGTAATCAAGCTGACTTCTGCGTGTATTAACACTTCTCACAGACGTGAGAATGTCGTCATTAAAGCAGTAGTTATAAAGAAAGAAGAACTGTGAATACAAAAAAAGAGAGAATTGTCACTTAGCTCCAAGAGTGAAACTTGTAGCCGACTATTCATTGTTTGCACTTAGATATAGGAGAAGTGTTATGTACATAAGCTCAGAATTCTTGACAAGGATAAAACCCAAGTTAGCGATGTTACGAGACCTTAATTCTTGAAAATAAGGTCAACAACTCAATAAACTGATACTTTATGTTGACAACGACATTCTACACATTTATATAAGGAAGCAGGAAAGACAAGCCTATTCAGAAACTCTTTCGAAATTACAATATGAAAAATGAGTTTATCAGGTGGTGGTGGTCCAGTGTTAACTATATTCTTAACATAATCAACTCACGGTGCCCTGCGTTTGACTTTGAGGACACGAGGCCGCGAGCAGCAAGCAGCAGCGAGACAGTTACAATGACGAACAGCGTTGTCATAACAATTCTCATCCCTCCCAAGGACACATCTCATTTAAGCTCAAGTGAACAGATAGTGTGCAGCCACTTTACATATATTTGGTAGTCCAAAGCTGCACCTGTCAAATGAGGTTAACCATCAGGGTTGCTATAAACAAGAAAAAGGGAAGAAAACACAGAAGCTCCATCTTCTTTGCAAAGGCTATGGCCTAAATTGCAGTGGCAGCTTTAAAGTGGGCCTGTGCTTGTATGCCAAAGAAATGAAAAGTGGGATCAAGGAAATCATCAAGCTGCAGAAAGTAGTGTTGGCAAAGGTGTGTCAATGCCATCCTGGCTATCTATAATTTTAAAGAGTGTTGTAAACGGTAACCTCAGAGTGATGAATTGTAAGCAAGATAATATTCAGGCATTGTACGTGTACCTAGATAGGAGAGGGTGACAGCGCTATTTACTGTTTGTATATGGTGATTTGTTTCTCTCTTGTAAACACATTCTGTATAATATGCATGGAAACGCTGTAGGATGTAAGATAAGGTAAAAGACACATTGCTTTAAGAGTGTAGATAAAACTAGAACGCATCCCTCAGCCTGTACTCAGAGCTAGGTTTTGTCGCTGCATCTCTATTCGGTTGTAAAAGAAATTCAGCTGTCAAAGCTGCAGCGTCCTGCAAGATTTTGTACTTTTACAAAAATGAAACCCAACAGATATGATCAAACAACCTTCTACAACAAACCCTCTTATGGTTGCACGCAATGTGTCACAGGCAAATAAAAACAGAAACGATTGTGCTAGCTGTGAAGACTTGGCCTTACTGTGTTTTGGCAGTCAGCATTGACGAGCTGCAACAGAAGGCTCTCAAACTTCTCCAGGGAAGGCTGGACGGAAATGGTCAGTCGATAGAGGGTGAAGGACATCATCTTGAGCAGCTGAGGCCTCAGTAGAGCATCTCCTGAGAACAGTGAGAGTATAACATCAGCATAGATACATCTCCTAATATTTACATGAATTTTTCCAATCACCCGTAGAGCCCCCCACTGAGAGGAGAAAGGTTTCCTCTTTGACTTGCTGAATGAGTTATATTCTGAAAAAGTCACAAGTGTGGTGTGACAGAAATGTGTCACAACATTGATAAAACAACAAATAATTTGTTTAGTTTTTTACCAATCTACACTAGATTCAAGACAATTACACTTAATTCTCCAATTATAACATTACAGACATCTGGAAACTTCAAAGGAAAATGACTGATTTTGAAAGGCAAGATTTTTTTTTTTTTTTTGGTATGCGTAGAATTGTTGTGCCAAGAACTGTATTAGCATTAGAAAATGTTCCACTTGTTCACCATTAATCACCAACTAGCCAGTCAGAAAGTCAAAAGCTTTCTTTTTATAGTTTGAACCAATTTTAATTTTTTTGAAAGAATGAACCATGTGAAAGCTACCAGGACATGCTGTCAGCGACACTCTTTGGTCTTGAAGTTGTTACTGAGTGAGCAAGATGAACAGTTTAGCAACTTCAGTATCAGCTAGGTGTTTAGAAAAGAAATTTAAAAACACACACAAAAAAAACCCGCTTTAAAACACTATTTCATCACTGTTCATCAATTTAAAAAACTAATAAAATTGACAACAATTAAATCTTATATATTGTTACAAAATATGTAATGTAGATGTAAAACATGTACTCGTAAATGTTCTATTGATTTTTTTTTTTTTTTTTTTATATTACCTGCCTGTGGCTTAAAGTTATATTGTAAATTGCACATCAAACCATCATTTATATTTTGTGTTGTGGTTGGAGATAGGGGCACTAATTATAAGCTTTGTCTTCTTTGTGCTCCTTTTCACTCATGGAAACCTCATTCAAAGCTATTCACGAAATAATGTGAAAAAGTATATGACATGACTTAAATGAAGAAAGAATGAAATGAAATGAAATTTAAACTTTGCTGTTTTTCAGGTTTCCTCACAAAGTAATTAAAGGCCTCACCTCACCACCATGATTCGTCAATATTTATTTTGACCCCAAAAAATTTGGATTTTGATAGTAGCTAAATACTTATTTGTACTTTAAAACCAGTGCACTAACAAATCTCTGACAAAAACAGAAGTACATATCCTGCCAGTCGTAGCGAGGAGACTGAAATCTAAGTTTATACACAAGCACACACAAACACTCACATATACACACTGTCGTGTTTCGCTATTAGTAGTGAGGACCTTCATTGACTTCCATTCATTTTAGTGACTGTACTGAACTCTGACATTTCTCCTAACCCTAACCATTAGTGATCTATTCCTAACCCTAACCTTAACTAAAACTTAATTCGCACCATACCTCTAAAACCAACCAGTAGAGCTCAGCAGCAGTGCCCTAAAGAGAAGACCAGGCAAAATGTCCTAATTTTGTATTAACGGTCCTCACTTAATAGGTTAAATACCCGTAACGGGAAAAATTGGTCCTCAGTCGGAATTTTAGACAGATTCTACACTTGCATAAGGTCACCACTGGGGAACGGTGTAATTTCAAGAACAGGGCCCCACTTTGCCTACAGGGACCATAATGGTGTTCTGCTAAAAAGTGAGCAAACTGATGCTAGGATATCACAATGGTTTTCTTGTTTTCCAGACACAGATAGGGATGGACTAAACCGATTTTAACGCAGTTATCTAGACATGAGAGGGATTGTAAGAGCCACAAAACCTGAACGATTGAGCTGTCTGAGCAGTCAAATGAGCAGCCAAAAGAATTGCCTTGTCCCAGGTTAGAATTTGCTGTTGTCATTAATAGCAATTCTGCTTATTATGTAAAAAGAGGTTAGATATTATGAGTGTTTAAGTAGCGGTGGTTTTTACACGTTGCTCACAAAATCTGTCCATTATGAAAACAGATCTAATGACCTGAGAAAGATTATTGTCTTTTGTTATAGCTTGTAATAGGACTGAATTAAGTAATTGTAAACAAATTCTCTCAGTAACACAGCCATTAGCCAGCTAGTTAAGAGGAAATCAAGCAATTTTTTCTGTTAATGGGACTCTGTGCCAATCGCCCCTCTGTCCCTTGCTAATTAATGCTCATTTCGAGAATAACAGCACGGATTATTTACATCTCTTAGGGGGTCTGTTCTTTGATGTGAGGATATATCTATTGCATCCAAGTACGCAGGACAGTGAACAGCTATAAATTCTATGAGAACATTTCATGCTTCAAACACTACATTACAGCTATTTCCATTCAAGGCATGACTTTCCAAGAACTGAAACCACATTATACTCTACACAACTAAGATCCCTTAACATATACAATAATAATATATGTAAATATAAATTGTGTCTACCGTGCAAAGAAAAAACACATTTAATATAAACTCAACATTAGCATTTAAGGAAGAGAGAGTGGAAGCCTGGTAAGTAGAACTGGGCAAATTAAGTAAGCTGTAACATTCTGAATGGCGCAAGAGTAGATTTTTGTCAGCGTCTCAACAATGTCGGAGGAATTGAGGGGATAAAAGATTCAATTATGTTTTGGCTTTTTCCTGGACAATACAATTTTGAACAAATATTTATGTGTTTTTGTCCAAATTCTGAGTTATGATATTAGCAAAAAAGCAAAGAATTGCATTTTAGTTCTTTTACAACAGAAACTGTATTGAGAGTAGATAGATATTGGCTTAAAAATCCTCTTATCTTACAAAAATACGTTTGAAAGGAATTGGTATGGACAGATGTGTGCATGAAAATGACAAGAAAGTTCTACTCAATAAACTCTATATGGAAATGTAGACTTTGTATGATGTCTCTGCAGACTCTTTATCTTTTTGTTTTGCTGCTTCCTTGTTTTGTATGCATTTAATAATGACAAACCGAACAAAAATAGCATGAAAGAAAGTTTCCATTTAACCTCTTGATGTAAATTGAATCAGAACTGATTAAACGTTAGTATTTAAGCTAATGGATGGAGTTTGAAAGTCTGACATCCAGACAGTTTGTTTAGATGTGGCCAAAAAGTAATACCTCTGTCCAGTGTTTCATTACAGCCCCTGTCTCTGAAGCGCAAAGTCTAGCTATTCTGAATGCAGCGCGAATATCAAGCTGGTCGCTGTGGTCTTAAAAGGCAGCTTAGGTCTCTGCTGCTCACAGCCCCAGAACATGAAGAGGATTAGCTTGCTACCATACCTCCCACTGACTCCCAATGATTATAGCTCTGCTCTGTCAGACTTCATTACGTTCCCCCTTAGAAACTTACTTTCTAAGTACTGCAGACATTTCAACTTCTGCTGGAACCAAGTTTCCAAAAAAAGACTGCTGTGATGAATGTCCTGTATGTTATTGTGAAAGCTGGAGGAAGATGAGTGTGCAGTTTTGTATGAAATAATGGATTACGCTTGATGTACCAAATAGGATAAGTTAAACAAAGTTATATAATACTATATTAAATTCAAAAGAACCAATTTAGTTAATTTACTTCTTTGTTTGGCAGTTTGAGAGCGCCAAGAGCTAGCTGCAGGATCTGCAGTTCACAGTCGGTAGCCAGACGTTCACGAAAAAATAAAGAGATGCTTTTGAGTATTTCTGTGAAGAAAACAATTTGTGATCATAACTGTGGTAAATGAAGAGGCTTATATCCTGTCAGGGTACAAAGTATGGGATTAAAAACGTTTTGTCTCAACTTGTTTTACGACAAAAAAGATTTATATAAATTATTTAATAGAAGTCAGTATATAGTTTGTTTTGAACAATCATCTCAATTTTTATATATGCTCATTGTGTTGTTATTCATGCTAGTAACAAAAATATACTATGTATGTTGTTTGGATGATAGCTGCACATTACTATTGTGAGATTTTTCCTGCATTCAACTAAATTACCCAGCTTCTACATTTTAGTGCTATAACACTGATTGCAAAATGCTAATGCAAGACAGGAGTGTCGAACAGCAGTTGTACCACAGAGCACTACTAATGAGCACCAGACCTCTGGTTGACGGTTTCTTCCAACACCATAAGAAACTAAAGCAATGACAGCTATTAGCAATGTTTTTTGGTGAGCCCAGCAAATAGGAGCATATTTAATGGACCCAGAAAGTTAGTTTCTGAAGTATTTCTGAAAGCCCAGCTAATGCATCCACCTAGTTATAATTTTAGCAGAAGATAAAGTAGGTAACAGACTGAAAGCTGCATTGTGTAAATTTTTTTGAAAATAGAACTGGTTTCTTAATCTATAGTCTTTTTTTTATTATGTCCAGGCGATACAAGTTAATCTAATACTTTTTGCCACGGTTGCATGTCGAGTTTGCAATTTCATTTATTTTGAAGTGGTTTGTTTCAGAACCACCTCCAATGTGTTTGTGACTTGTAACGTGACGGCGCAGGTACGTATCCACATATGCGCGTTCACGAGGAGGCGACAAGAAGGGCAACAATAACCTCCGACCACAGTGGCGCTCTGACTAATGAACACAAGCTCATCTAATGGCCACAACTCCCCAGAGCAACTTGAAAAAAAGCCGCGAAGCACTTTATTTTCTTTTACGTTTTTTAACTTTTCCAAATTAGGCATATTTGGAAATATTTTCGAAGGTGAACAAGTACCATAATCTTCCCTTATTAAGTTAACACAGTTTTAAACCCACACCTGCCATGACAATGCAGGCTTAATACTATATACTATAAGCTCGCTATACTTTTCCTTTCTTGAAAGGTCCCGAAAGAAAAATTATACATTGCACAATTACAGTAGCAGAAAAAATTACCATGGCTTCTCTGTTTTAAACAAAACAAATACCAATATGTTTGACATTTTTTGCTTTACATTTTTGTCAAATTACTACTGTAAAACAGATAATCTCTTATCTATCCATACCCATTAGGGAGTTTTAGTTCTGGTGTAGACAGTGTGTAAAGGCTGTTCAAATTAATAAATAAATCAAAAAATAAATAACAATACAAAATGAAGAATGGACTTTTTGGAATACTGGAGCTTTATCTAATATGATGATATCATTACAATAAGAAGCAGAATAGTGGGGAAACATTACACTGAGAAACTATTGCTGATCGTTCAAATAAAAATATTGATTGTGACTAGGAAATTTTGATTCACATATCCCCTTTTCTAATAGTTCTTCTTCATGAGGAAGTTAGCATCACTTATCCTGATAGGACAGTGAAAGTCCATCCAGTTCAATATAGCACCTGTTCCAAAAGACGATGCCGCCATCAGTGCCAGCATCAATACCAGCTTCTGGATGATGCCTAATAGTAATATAGGGTGTTTTAGTAATAGAGAGTGCTTTTATATTGTTTCATATGAAGCAAAACCTGCAGGTCAACTTTCAGCCAGAAAACAAAGGAGCAATTTAGGTGCAAAGGATAACAAAGGTGTAATTTAGACTCATCATGAAATGAGGAGACAATGGTGATTGATTTTTAACATGTCAGGAGATACTTGCTCGCTGGGTTTGTGGGAAATCATTGGGAGTGACCAACTTGTTAAAAACTGGATTGTGAGTGTGCTTGTGTTAGACACAGACCAGGACGACATGCTTGGTTTGGTTCTCCTTGCTGCAGCAAGCAAGTAATAAAGACCAGGACTTAGGGAGAATTGTCTCAACCATTTTTGTTTAAAGTTAGCTGTTCTTAAAGCTGCCATTTCATGCATCAATGAGCCTTTTGGTCACCCATAAAAGAGCTCAGCTTGTGTCGGCAATGTGCAGTGATCTGGTGTTTTTCATCCCCATGCTTCCATGGCGCATTCATAAGACGCACCCATCCAGCAATATTACCCTAATATGCTGCCAGTGTGTGTCTTATGAAAATTCCTAATGGTTACCAGGAATATAGTAGCACATCTAGTTGGATCCAACACTAATTTATGGTTGTGATATTGAGATACTGCAATATGATTCAATATATTGTGCAGCTCTGTGATAGATTATGTAAAAAATAAAACAACCTGATGAAATCAGAACCTTACTTTCTTCTCGTAAAATGAAACTTCAGCATTACCAAATGTAAATAAATCTCACCTGTTGGAGAAGGGATGAGACCAGGAATGTGGTCCTCTCTAGACACAAGAGCATTCTCAGGAAGGAGATGCATTGCAGGCTTCAGTGAAGGATGTGTTTTTACCACACAGTCCAAATGGGCTCCATCAATTACCTTCAACAGACCGCCATCTGCAAAAAGACAACAAAATTTATGGCTTCATGAGGAAACAAGCAAAGTTTTTGCTGAATACAAATGGAGTTCAATATGATACTTCAGTCTGGCCATTATCATCAGCCCATCCAAATAAAAGCTTTCCATTTCTTCCGTGTCAGGTTCTAATATCCCGACCAGACGCAGAGAAGTCACCTGGCGACATGGCATACAAAGTACACCCAATTTTTCAATCTTTCATTTGGCTGTTTGTGACGAAGCTGCAATGTTCCACTCCGCTGCAGGCATCATTTTCCCCGGACTAAAACTGAAATGACAGCCATTCAGCTCGAAAACCAAAGAACCGCTGCGGCGCAGATGAGGCGCGACACATGAGCAATGAGTTAGACATTGTCATCTTTCAGGGAGGTCACTGAGAAACAAGTAGCAACCCACAACTCCTGCCATCAACAGAAAGCACAGATCATTTGGAAGGTGAGTGCAGTGGTGTCTGATATGCTGATGTACGTTGGCTTCGATCAGGTCTGACCAACATAACAATCTTTCACTGTGGCAAGGTTAAAGATGGGACTTTCAACAGTAGGGGGTTACAACAGAGCAAGCTACATTCACTCTCTTGAGGCGCTCAACAAGTTGGTGCAAAGCAGTCTGAAGGGGAGTCATTCTACATGGAGAAATTGTGTTGCTACCTGAGCGCAGAATTTTGGTTTCCAGTTATCTTTGTAACTCAGCTATTTGCTTTATTTTGCTGTCAGCACTGCCAAAAAAAAGAATATCACCCCAACTGCACACTTTTACATCTATTCATTTTGTCACACCCCCATTCTTTCTATTATATGCAGTCACCTGCTTTCTTTAGCTGCACTTTATCGCAAACCGAATACACAGTTCATCAATGAAGGCTAAGCAGAGTGGTAAACATTAACCGTCTAAAAGCCCTGTTGGAATAACAGATTGCTTGCGGAAAGTGTCTGCAGAAAGAGATCCATCTTGTTGTAATTGGAAAGCTTACAGTGATAAAAAAATATATATAAGACCTATATATGGGGACCATACAAACAGTTTATTGCAGTTTTTACGGCTTCCTGCTAAAGAACAACAAATAGCACCGTCACTATACACAGCCACAAAACTTATGAACGTCTGATATTCAAATAAGAGTAAGCACTGTGGATTTGCAGGGCCTTTCCTCCATATTAAGTCTACAGCATTCCATATCAAACAACGAGACAAGAGCAGACACATTTGAACATCATACGATCCTGCTCAATCGCCTCAGAGTAAAGTATGTCAAACATCAGGAGGATCAAATCCAGGATTTAAGCTGTGATCAACATGAAACTACTGGAAGATCCAACAGAGGACAATGTGACTTCAGGCTTATATTTTGGACTTGGTGTAAAAATCTGACATTGATGTTGACAGAATGATTTTGTAAGCAGCTGTGATTCTTCGCTCACAATTATGCATTGACACCATTCGTTACTGCCGCTGTATTAGTGGCTTTGTTTGACATTAATACAAAGAAATTATTCTAAACCATACTCAATAATTCAATCACTTTACATTATAAAATCCTCACATGACCCAAATTCACAGCATGAAATTTATGACTATATGTGTACTAATACACTTGTTAAGATCCTCATCCTTTTGTGAAACAGAGCAACCAATTCATGTATTTCTTACATGATTGTCAAAATCCCTGACCAAAGTAAACTCCTGATTCCAGTTGTTGGTGCTTTGTCATGATTCTATATCAATTGCATGCCTATGATTATGAGTATGATTATGTAGCAATGCAGCAGTGTTTTGTGCATTTTTTTACTCTGCCTATCAGTCTAAGAGAGCTTTATTCTGTCTACAAGAACATCTAAGGTGAAAGAGAGTTTACAGCAGAGTACAGCTATCTGATGTGCTTGCTGGACCAAAAAAAGCCATCTGTATGGGAAAGAGTGGAAAATAGAGCAGCTGAAAAACTGATTTTCAAATTTAATGACAAACAAAACAAAGCAACATATTTACAAGGTGGACGAATATTTTTTTTGTTATTTTGTCCATACATGATTAACTGGAAGAAATCATGCTAGGATTAGACTAGCACTTCAGGAGGCTGGGTCGCATATAAACATGGTTAGAAAATGGTAGGTTTATTGAAGACTGTAGCAGTATTTGTCAGGTCAATGATATACATGTTAATATACATCTCTCGAAACAAATAAAAAAAGCAATTTAAAGACACACTCCTTAACTTTTACACCGTAAAAACATGTTTTCGAAAAGTTTTGGTGGCACAGCAGCAATTACGTTCTTTTTCAGAGCGGTTATTGCATGGGAGGGTCACATTGCTGAAAACTGCAGTATACAACTGTTCACCTGTGGTTTGCCTACTCAGAAGCATTGACTGAGTATGGTTTACGGCAGTACTCTACATACTACCAAATTACATAAACAAAATGTACAGTTTTGAGACTTGAGCACGAGCAGATACACCAAAGAAAACAAAGAAGCAAGGAAAAGAAAAAAAAAAGTGAGCAGCCCAGTTCCAAAGCTAAGAGCTGCTGGTCTGGAGCTTCACCGCCGGAGAGGCTATTAACCCCTTATTCACACACTGGGCGCAAAGCAGACATGGCCACACAGAAACCGGACCGCGTCCGTTCCTTGAGTTGCAAGATGACACAGTTCAGAAAAAACGTCCTTCCTCTCGTTGCTGTGAAATAACTTTTCTGTCAAACCATTACTAAGTTTACGTCAAAGAAGGATCAGCTCCTAAAACAATTTTTAGCTTTGTGTAGTCAGCCGCTGTGAATGAGGCATTAGAAATACAAGATGTATTATGGATGCTGAGCTAGCTGTATTGCTACTAGATTGGCAAGTAGTAAATGCTTGTTCCGGGGTTATTTGGGCATGATGATATGGTACACTACCAGTAAAAGAGTTTAATTGTTTACAAACTGACCCACTATTAGTTTGATGTTTTGTTGTTTTGGCTGGCGACCTTGTAAAACTGTCAGTACATTTCTTCAAATGTGCTCCATAGAGATTTGTTTCTATTACAGAGACGTTGTGCCACAAGCCTTATGAGGGCGACAGAGGGCAAATATTTGCAAAGTTCCAGAGTGCATCTCTAAACTTTGTGTTTGAGCAGCATACTTCAGCTACTCCACAGAAACTCTGGTTGGGACAAAGAATCTGTCACTGTCAGCATGGTGAGTATTGTAAGACACAATCAAGAAAATATTGTAAACTATACTAAATCTGTGAAAGTCATCACTTCTCCTTTGCAGAGATAATCCATCCCACCTCACAGGTGTGCCATAGCAAGATGCTGATTGCACAGCTTGATTATTGCACAGGTGTGCCTGTGGGGGGGGGACAATAATCTGGTGTGACCACCATTTGCCTTATGCAGTGCAGCACATCTCTGTCACATAGAGTTGATCAGGTTGTTGCTTGTGGTCTGTGGAATGTTGGTCCACTCCTCTTCAATGGCTGTGCTAAGTTTCTGGATATTGGAAGGCACTGGAACATGCTGGTGTATACGCTGGTCCAGATCATCCCAAACAGGCTCAATGGGTGACATATCCGGTGAGTGTATTGTCCATGCAAGAACTGGGACGTTTTCAGCTTCCAAGAATTGTGTAAGGATCCTTGCAACATGGGGCCGTGCATTATCATGCAGCAACATGACGTGATGTTGTTGGATGTGGCACAACAATGGGCCTCAGGATCTCGTCACCCCACCGCCCCCCATGGGGTCACTCAATCCACAACAATGACATTAGAAAACCGCTCACCCACATAAAGCCACACACGCTGTCTGCTATCTGCCCTGAACAGCATAAACCGAGATCCATGAAGTGAACACCTCTCCAATGCACCAGATGCCATTGCATGTGAGCACTTGCCCACTCAAGTCGGTTACAACAACGAACTGGAGTCAGATCGAGACCCTAAAGTAGGACAACAAGCATGCAGACGAGCTTCCCTGAGACGGTTTCTGACAGTTTATGCAGAAATGCTTTGGTTACGCATTGCAAACCGATTGTTTAAGCAGCTGTCTGAGTGGCTGGCCTCAGACGATCTTAGAGGTGAACATGCTGGATGTGGAAGTCCTGGGCTGGTGTGGTTGCATGTGTTCAGGCTGGTTTGATGTACTGCCATACTCTTGGAAACGCCTTTGGAGATGGCTTATGGTAGAGAAATGAACATTCAGTTCATAAGCAAAAGCTCTGATGGACATTCCTGCTGTCAGCATGCCAATTGCATGCTCCCTCAAATTTTAAAACTGATGTGAATCAAAGGCTGTGATTTGTGCTGAGAATTATAACCATTTTTAAATGTGAATTATTGTCTGAAGCAGATTCAGGAGTCAGTAGTGATGAGGGGTATTTCTCTTTTCAGTGTAGAAGCAATATGTCTGTTAACAAGCAGCCATTAGTAAAAAAAACCAAAAAAAAACCAATTCCTATGTCTAAATGACAGTGTAACCAGTTTGAATTATTTCTTTAAAAGTAAGACAATACACAAAGTTCAGCTTTAAAAGGGAACAGAACGAAAGTAATATAAATTAAGTCTGCATGTTTATCTTAATTGGTTGAGTCAATTATTTTTCCATTTCAAATATACTAAAGCTTTACACAATATTATCTTTTTATTGTGGCAAGTAGAACAGATGAGTTTAGGTTAACTGGAGGAAGTGTGGAATAGTCTAACTTGAGACTGATTACAGGTAGGTAACAGCTCAAAATATAGATTCTGAAAGTCTTAATGGATGTGTCGTAAAGAATAATGTAGATGTGAATGCATGCTGCAATAAATCCAATTCAGGAAGCAATTAACCTTTATTCATAGTCTTAGAAAAAAATACTCAGAATTAAAAGGCTTTACAGAACAGTGTGCTGTTGTAGCTTTAACATGTGAGGTTATAATTACATGATTTTAATTAGAGATGCAACAGTACCAATTTTTTCAAACCAATAAGATAGAAATACTTGGATTTGAGTGCTTACCTATACCTAGTATCAATGCGGATACTTCTACCACATAAAAAAATTCAATGAATTGGAAGAAAGGTTTTATTCAAATTGTTTTGCTTGTTACAACAAATGATGGCTAATTGGATAAAAGAACAAAATATAGTAACAGCGAACAAAACTATGACCAAACAAAAATGTCAAGTAAAAAAAAAAAAGAAATTCTGCAAAATTACTGCATATTTTCTACATTTTAAGTATCGGTTCATGGTACTTGTTAACTTCAACCGATAGGAGTACATTAGAACGTATCGGTGCATCCCAAATTTGAAAGAAAACCGGTCATGTTATAAAGTAGCCGGTCTGAGGCATTAAACTCCACGGGTGAAAATGAGTCCCACTCCGGCCGTGGTTCCAGAATATACATGGGCTTTATTTTTTTTGTCTACTTTATTGTTGCATAAATTGCTGCAAAGGCCTAATGCTAAAGGACTTGAGTTTTTGTTTTAGTGCAGATTCTCCTTATTGAAAGTGTATCCCTGGGGAATCTATCAATAAAAATGTAACAATGCTTGAAAAAAGGTGTTAAAGGCACACATACTGCTTTTCCTTTACAAATAAAATAGAATCAAAACTATCAAAAGGTGTTTTTTATACTTTCCTGTAAAAGCTTCCATCGTTTGAATTTTCAGCATAAAATTCATTATTCTACACTTTAGGAAGCTCAGATAATGTTGCAATAGTAATTTCACAATGAACTCCAGTATTATTGAGATTATTGATAATAGGCTATAGCAGACACAAATATACATAAAAATGTACATTAATCAACAGGGTATTTTATTCATAACTTGCACAAAAAAAACAGTTTGAGGCCAAATTTAATAAAAATCTCCTCATAAAGCTGCTACTTTTTCAAATAAGGTGAAAAATAAAAAACAAAGCTAGAAAGCTGGCAGATTGTTGAACAGAAAAGGCTGGCAAAAAGTAAATTTTTGCAACAAGAGGCATTTTGACCATTTTGAGGACAAAGCAATTGCCTTTATCTTTAAAGTCACTGTGGGGGAGATTGAAAGAGAATGATGATGAATAACTGGATCCCTGAGTTCTCCTTCCCTACATGCTAGTGACTCATCTCTTTCAAAAAGCGTTGACTCTCTCCTACAGCTCGCTTACAACAAGAAAGGTTCTTACATCTAAAAATGAAAATGGAAACCTCCATGGTAGCAGCACAGCTTAACCTCTTCTGCAAACATTTTGAGTCAGAAAAGCAGCACTTTTTGAAAAGGGGTTTCTCACCATTACACAGCAAAACATGAATGAAAAAAGGAGAAGAGGCAAAATCATAGAACTTCTTTGTAACAGATGGCGCCCAGGTGTCAGATTCTTTTTCATCATTTATGTAATGGTATTTATTATGCATCAAGCTCGAGTTTCAGTCAGATGCTGTGAATAGATTAGAAAACTATTCCAAAATTTCCTTACAGCAGAACCACTGCTGTGGTACCTCAGAGGCAGTTGAGGAGCTTACTTGGCAAGAGATGTGAAAACAAGGAACCTGGAAGGCTTTGGGGACAAATAGACTCAGAATCAGAAAAACAGAAATTGTAACTCTGGGAAAACGTTAAAACAGAAAAAAAAACAAGTGAGTATGACATGAAGTAATGTTTAAGTGCATCCGTGTAAAGTAACATTGGCAAATAAAATTATTATAATTTCACAATTTTAAATTAATTAATCTTAGGATCACACATGCTCTGTGCAAAAAAATGGGTTAACAGTATAAATAATTTCACACTGTAGGTCCTGTGGAGAGCTGCATGTGAATGCTGGTAATACAACACACAAGAAAGGCCTGGGATCTCATTTATAAACGTTGCTAACGCACAAAATGGGGCCTGAAACTGGCGTACGCCACTTTCAAAGCAAAAGTTGTGATTTATATAAAACAGACTTGAAGGGAAAATGTGCGCACCTGTACGCCAACTCTGACCCGTGCGTACGGATATTCTGGAGACGAGGGAATCGACGACGCAGTTGGTGAGGTGGTGAACTGCAGCCAGACTGCATACTCCTCTCACGCATATCATTTCACCTCACACCAAACATTAATTATGGATTCATGTTATTATAAACATCCAAACAAGTAGTGATATCTATATTGTAGCTTTGCAGTGAGCAATAGCTCATCTAAAAACATTTTTCAATATTAAAATAGATACATAAAATTTCTCTCAAAACCTTAAACTCAAATAAAAGGGCCGGGACTGTGTGCCAATTAATAAATTGAATCATCTACCGTCCCTGAGCGCAATAATGCCTGCAGTCTTGAATGGGATCATTAAAATGAGCAGGCAATACATCACGTTTCCATATACTGTGGAGGAGCAGGCCGAAATTAAGATGCAATTTGCAGCAATGTCCGGTTTCCCAAACATAATCGGCGCAATTGACTGCACCCATGTAACTACAAGGGCCCCGTCCGAGGAAATTCCCCTCCCTCCTGGCGTACCCCCTCCCCAGCATGAGAACCCCGACCCACAGCCGCCTCCTCCTCGACAGGAAGCCTTCACCCAGGGAGCAAGAATCGGCCAGGATGTAAAAAAATTTATTGTATCATTTAAGGTATCAATGGCTGTCACTAGACGATGGGCAACCTCATCTTCCTCAGCCCCCTAATCCTCGCAATCTAAGAGCTCAAAATACACGGCATATTAGTCTGTCTCCTTAAAATATGCTCATATTTAGTGTCAGCTCGGGTGTACACGTACCCCCTCCAGTAGCAGACCCACTCTGGCGGTGGGGGGCAAGTAGTAAGAAATGCTAAATCACCATTCTTACCTGTATAGGTTCTGATGGAGTAGCCTCGCCTTTAGGGCCAATTTGCTTATTAATCCACTATCAAAAATGCTTTTGTTGAGAAATCAGTCCTCTGTGAAGTGATTTGCTTAAAGATAACAGATTTTTTTCGGCCTAGGATTGCTTCCAAAGATTAAGTCCAAACTCTTAGACTTAAAATTAGCCTGAGCTAACTGTACCAGCTGCTAGCTATTTTACTGGAGCTGAGTGGAGAGGGGAAGTGGAGGGCTGCAGGCGCAGCGGCTTGGCTGAGTAGGCTACGTCAGGTAGGAAGAGTAGATAGGTGGAAAAAGGGGAGACAGATGGGAGCAGGCATAACAGCACCCCCAATAACTACCAGCATAGACTCAGAAATTAGTCAAACACAATTGGATGAGTCAAAGCAACACTTCAGGCATGTTTTTAGTGAGGAAATAACTGTTATCAGGATGTTACACGTCAAAAACTCAAATTTTCATAATACCCGCCTTTAAAATGACGCTGAAATTTAAAGGGGCTGTATCATGCTATTTTACTGCTTTCAACTTCTAGGATATACATATATATGATAAAATGTTACCGTTGGTTTTATTCAGTATTAATTTGTCCTGAAATTTAACTCGTATCCTGTAGTTAATAATGTTAGACCACAAAAAGAAACGGCTCGTTTCTCTATAAATCCACTTCCTGCACCCCAACGCTAAGCTCCCCCGCTCTGCTGCGCTTCAGAGCCGGTAGGAGATCACACTGAAACAAACAGTGCTAAGCTTCATCACAAACAGTATTCTCACAAGAATTGGAAAATCACAAAGCACCACAATGAAACTCTGTTATATTAAGGGCTCAGATGTTTGGTTTATTTTATTTTTTTGTAAAAACTGAGTCAATAAAGCCCATCTCAGTTGCTAAAACTTCAGGCTTTTAACAGAGCCCAAACCAACACAGCTGCATCCACTAAGCAAATCTTTCCAGCCCAGTATATAAAAAAGCCGTGGATGTTGTTTGCACCCTTTTACTGAACATTCTGAGATGCTAAAGATCAACTAATTAACCACGCAATGCTGTTATAAGATCACATAAGCAGCTTGATAAATGGCTAACATACATTAGCATTAGCTTGTAGCCACTTACTTCTGTCCATCAGGCGTCTTTGTTCTTTGATCTAGCAGGTGTTCTTTAGGAATGTAGAATAATAACCCATGCAGCCAAACGGTCATTATCACAGAGAAAGTAAAAAAATCCAACAAAAAAAGTGTTTTAAGCATCAAAAAACCTAAACTGCCATGAACTGTGAGAAGGAGGAGGGGGTGTTTGAAAATCTACCAGGGGTAAGCCGCTCTGCCTGCAGGGGCGGTGCAGACAACTCTAGCACACGTGATAATGTGCTATTAGAGTAAAAGAACCTTAAACTGTTTATAAAACATGGTCAGAAAAGAAAGAGGACTTTCAATGAATATTCCAGTAAAAAGCAATAAAGTTTAATATAGGAATCTTATTTTCTGGAACTTTTACTAAGACTGAACAAGTGGCCAAATGTATACTTGTAAGAGATGCTGCTCCTGTTTCTGTGGCATTCAGCTAGCTCTTCAGTACTATTCAGGCATTAAAAGTTTTGGCTTTCTTATTATAAATCACAAAAAAAAACACAGTTTTACTTAAATTTCATTTTCTGATTCAAATAGTTATCATCCCGGTTATCAGTTGTATTCCCCTACGCTTTAAAATCAGCAGTTATTAAACCACTACTTAAGAACAACAAACTGGACAACACGTTAAGGCAGAACTAAAGGCTAATCTCTAATCTCCCATTCATTCGCAATGGCTATGTTTTAGCTATGTTTTAACAGTTAAATAGCTTCCCAACAGTGACCAACCGTTTTGATATTTTTCAATCTGGTGTCTGTATTCATCCCAGCTGACACTGCCCTTGTCAAAGTTTTCAATGACATCTGCATAAATACAGATTGTGGTAGAACCACAGTGCTGGTACTTTTGGACCTCAGTGTAGCATTTGATTATCCTGATACTATTGGAAGGACGGGAAAACTGGGTCAGACTCTCTGGTACAGTACTTGCCTATTTTAAGTCTTTCCCCAATAACAGGAAATTCTTTGTGAAAATGGGCAATTCTTCATCAAAACAATTAATATATACTCTACATCACACGTGTCAAAGTCAAGGCCCGGGGTCCAATTCTGGCCCGCCATAGGCATTTATGTGGCCCTCTAAACTCTTGTGGATCCTATAGATAGAACCTTTAAGTTATATTAATATACACATAAAAAAATATTTTATCACTCAAATCAGTGTTTATTTGAATAGTCCTAAATCATATCATTGTGAAAAGATGGTCAGTATCATTTAATTTTAGGAAGTACTTGTCAAACCTAAAGATGTACTCATTGAAACAGATATTAATTATTATCTTAGAGGGATGTTAAAAATAGTTTTATCAATACTTTCTGCCACAACCGGCCCTTTAAGGACATCATTATTTTAATGTGGCCCAAATTGGAAATGAGTTTGACACCACTGCCCTACATGCTCTCACTAACCCAGATTAGAACAACTAATAAATTAGTTACCATAAGTATGCGGATGATATTCAGCTTTACATTACAATGTCTCCAGGTGACTATGAATCCATCCAAAACCTAAGTGAATGCACTGAGCAAATCAATGGATGGATTTGTCATAGTTTTTCCCCAGCTGAATAGAAACAAAACGGAAGTCATTTACTTTTATCTAAAGAGGAACGACCAAGAGTCAGTACACAGCTTCTGTTAATACAGCTATAAACTACTGATCAGGCTCAACATGTAGGTGTAGTAATGGACTAAGACCTGAACCTCCAGGGTTACATAAAAGCTGCAACAAAGTTAGCCTTCCATCACTTCAAGATCATTTGTGAGATTAAGGGACCTCGAAAAACTAATTTATGCATTTACCGTTAGTCAACAATTACTGCAAAAGTGTCTTCACAGGTTTGCCCAAAAAGTCAAGCAGACAGCTGCAACTGATCCAGAATCCTGCTGTTCACGTCCTCACTGGAACCAGGAAAGAGTACATCACCTCTGTTCTAAAGTCCTTACATTGGCTCCCTGTATCTCAGAGAATAGATTTAAAAATACTTTTAGTAGTCTATACATCATTAAATGGGTAAACACCAAAGTATAATGAAGATCTGTTATCACTATACCAATCTCCCTGACCAATCAGGTCTACTAATTCTAGTCTACTAATCACCCCTATAATCAGAACCAAACATGGAGAAGGAGTTTTCAGATTATATGCTCCCCTTATCTGTAACAAACTTCCAGACACCTGCAAAGCTGCTGAAACACAGACTTTCTTTAAATCAAAGCTAAAAACGCATCTGCTTAGAGCTCACTTTGAGTAATTGATTAATATTAGCTGGAATGTCATACGTTGTTAAATGCATCATATGTTTTGCGTCTCTAATGTATTTTATGACTTGTTGTTCTCCCTAAATAATTCTACAAATTTAAGCTTTGCTGCATGTGACAGTACAGTATTAATTAAAACATTAAAAGACAATTATCTCTTTATTTTTGAGCAGCCCATTTAATCTTGGAGGAGGTTTAATCTGGTTTCAGAATCTAAATTTGGTTATATAGATCATGCTTGCATCCCATTGTTGTTAACGCTATTTGGGAAATGCTCCTTAAAACACATTCAAGACAAGTAGAAATAATAAGATGTGCAGCACCAACATAAAAATAAACATTTTATGTCAAACCAAAATATCTAATATAATATATGTCAACAGAAAACCCAGGGAAACTAAGTTAGAATTCATCTGGTGTAGGACCTGCAACAATTTTTTTTATGAGATGTATCAACAGATACCCTGCTAATATGAATACCACATACTGTCGCTCGTTTTTTTTTAAAGATAAATTTTGTATGAGCATAAGTAGGTAAGCACGTCTTAGAGAACTCCCAGTTGACTTACTTTACCCACCTGTCAATAAAAAATGAGCAGTGAAGGCTGTAAATCTCCAGAAATTTGAGGGGGGGAATCAAGATGTCCGAAAAAATATTGATTTTCTTTCATTAAATATTTTCATTCACACAGCATCCTAAAGGGATGAAGAAATTGTATTGCAGCAGACAAAAATGAACTGCAGAGTCTTTAACACTGCCCCCCTCCAAAAAAACAAATCAGTAATTAACTCCTGGGCTTAAAGAAATCTACAAGCCAACCTGCCTGCTGAAAATATGCTGTATTTGAAAACTCAAACCACCCTGATCATTAGCTGTTTTAATAAGTTTTATCAGAGAAGTATTTTAGCACCATCAAAGCACGTATTCCAGTATGTGTTCACTGAGGTTGAATGTGGACATGCAATAAAAAAGGGTGTAGGTATATATATTTTTACAATTCAGGTTAGATTAAAGGACTGATAATTTTTTGAGCTGATTACCATTCAAAAAACAAAACTATTCCACACCTTGTCTTGAAGGAAATAAATCTATTAATGGTAAAACTTAACCTTTAAACTACTATTATGTCAAATCACACTAAACTCCATTCTGAAATCATTCAAACACTGATCAATAGGACAAAATCTATCCATTCTGGTGCAAATACTTTTGTTAAATACTAATTGTTAAAACTAGTCTTAAACAATATTTTTTCCAAGAAGTATCATGTCTCAACGTTTGACATGAGAGGATAAGAAAAAACTAATTATTCTTGAAAACAAAAAGAAAGTAGAATTTCAAAAGGGACAGGTAAAAGATTTCTATGCAGTTCAATAAAGGAGTAGTTTTGTGTAAGAGGTGAAAAGAGGCAAGTATTAAAAAAAACATTTAAAGGGAGCTAAAATGTTTCTTCATTTTTATTACAGGGAAGTATTTTTGTTTACCGGAAACAAAACATGTCACAACACTTTTTTTCCTTGCATTACACAAAGTAAATGCATCATCCTATGGCACCAGATTAAGATATGCTAATGTGAAACACAAAGTACCATCTGTTTAACACATTAAGAGGTCTCCAGAGTTGCCCCCCATCCTTCTCATTTTCTCTTTTCGCTGCTTCTTCCCTTCTCCTACCAATGGTTAAAAAAGAGAAGCTTAGATCAAACCAATATGCTTACGCCTCCTTTTGCACTTTCTTCTCCCTCCTGTTTTTACATCCAAGGATGCAAAAAAACTTTATGTAACTTCCTTCCTGCTGTTTTCTCTCTATTTCAGTCTTAATATCCAGACAGAATTTTGACTTGTCTGCCACCTTTAATCTATTTTTTTCTTAGCAGTTTTTAAGCTCCTTTTACTGTCAGCATGAGAACCAGCTAGTATGTTTCTTTTTCATATTTAGCCTTTCTGGCTAAAAAGCTCTCTAAAAGTTTATGATAATGGTCACTATATTTGTGCTCAAGTCTCAGGTAGAGATGGAATTATGTCAATTAATCAAAGTAATTTTAAGAAGTAATGATTGTTACATTTTGAGTCACTGTTGTGAATGCAAATATTTTGTCATTTTGTGTTCCTGCTTTTAACTCGTCTATGAAAGGCAATATTTTAAACTCTCTTGCACCCATTTGTTCTTTTCCTGTACTTCATTACTTAATTATCAATTACACCAACTCCAAAAAGAGAGTGTGATTCAGCTTGTTGTGTGTTTTTGTTGTTGTTAATATATATAACCGAGCTAGTGACTGGCAAGGCATAAATAAAACACCAGTCATTTGACAGCCACCTACACCTGATCCTATCTATTCTTGCATCTATTAACATGTTATTCTTACAGTTTTATGACTATATAATTTAAACTAAATAAAACACTTTCTTTATTTTTTTTTATCTAACAAAGAACTTCAGGAGTATAAATTCCAAAAGTGGTATTGAAAATATTAGTCATCTGATCTGCATTTACAGAATGAGATTTAAACATCTACTTTTTGTATTACATTGTAAAGAAGTATAAACAGAAGTTTGGTTATCCCTTGTTCTAGACTTGTAGAAAGTAGGCATTCACATTACTGGTTTCCGTAATGAGGAAGATATTTTTCGGTATTTTCATAGATTACATGGAGGAACATGCATTATAAGACAAAAAAGGGCTACTTGCATGACGTGGCATGAACATATCAAAGTGAGCAAGTCCTGAGAAGTGACTATATGTCTACGATGGAGTACTCGAGTCCTGGACTCTGACCCAAGTCCAAACTTAAGTAACTTTTGACGGACTTGTGACTTGACTTGAGCAACACGTGACTTGCACTGGAACTTGCAGCATATGGACTTGGACTTGTTAAACTGCATGTTGTTGGAATTAGGATAGTGCTGATGCTAATGTTAGCTTGTTGTACTGGGTCAGATCACTGGTTAAATTTGATAACTTTGAAAAGCCTTTGTAAGGTGATATGTTGAGCTGTGTTTTCAAACTTATTTTAAGCATTTTTTTATTATTTGTAAAAAACTACCGCATTAGCTTGGTGATACAGTGGAGGCCTTGTGTTAAATAATTTTTTATAAACTAAACAAAGTATGCATGACTGCTATTAGTCAAGTCAAGTTCAAACATAGATTTATTTTTTTAGAATATTTTGCCCGTTTACAGCTACAATAGGAAGAAAAAGTCAAAACTGCAATTTTACGTTTTGTGTCTGATAGGGTTAAAACAATTTCCCCTGGTGAACTGTACTCACCAGTGCTAAGTCATTGAATTACAGAGATATAATTAAGATAAAAGCTATAATAAAAAATATGTTTTTAATGCCACTGACCTATATCTATATCAAACTGGATTAGACTGAATCGAATCAGATTGTGACAATTGATTCTAACTCTTAAGAATAGGAATCAAATGGATTAAATTTTTGAAATTTGAATAGACACCTAGCCCGATGCTCTAGTACATTTTTTATTCTCTCTAAGTTTATAATGACTAGACTTAAAATGGAAGATTTTTTGGGGGGCTTGTAGAACCTACGACTAGACTTGGACGGATTATATGTGACTAGGACTTGCGTTTTGACATGAACACTGATGCCCCTTTTTCACTAGGGTCGCTTTAGACCCGAACTGGTCGGGTCAGTATAGCCTAGAACAGGATGGTTGTGTTTCGATTACCATCTCAGAAGAACGTTGGTGAGGATATGAGCGGGCTTAGCTTTAAAGTTTGAGTAAGAAGCAGTCACAAAGTCAACATGACAACACCGATCCTCTCAAAACTCAAAAGACTTTTGACTCACTTCACATACTTAGACATCGATTTGTTCATGTCTCCAGCTCCTGATCTGTGTTCCTCACGTTAGTAATGATCTAACCAGCAATCATCCGCCACCTACACATGATCCGAATCTGAGACTCCGAATCTACAGCCTTACAGCTCATTCTAGCCAACTTTTGCTGTCTGATCACCATGGAGACCTCTTGCGTCTCTGCTGCTATACTTGCTACCAGCCTTCTTCTTCTCCCAGACACCGCAGGCTTGCCACGGCTTCTCCTCCTGTCACATGCCGACTTTGCCTGCTACGCCACTACCCAATGAAAGCCTGCTCCTACCCGTGAGTAGAAGGAGATAATGGCGTGAATGGCTGACAAAAATCAGCCATTCACGATTACCCTATGTCCCAAATGCTGAAGCTGCGGCCGGTATCTTGTCCTCTCTCTCCCCCCGTTTGTGTAACTGCGGCCTGTATCTTCTCTTCTCTCTCCCCCGCTGCTTGCATAGCTGCAGCCGGCTTCTTATCCTCTCTTCCCCGCTGCCCGTATAACCGCGGCCTGTATTTTGTCCGACTCTGCATCCCAGCCTGATCCAGCCAACTCTTGCTCCTTCTCTGCTGCTACCAGCGGCTACCAGCCTTCTTCCTTTCCGACACTGCAGGCTCGTTGTGGCTTCTCCTTCGTGTCACATGCTGAAAAACAATACCAGATCTGATTGCAGCTCTATTCCTCTTGGGGACCTGACAAAATCTACCATCACTCACAATTTTCCGATGTCCCAGATGCCAAAGCTGCAGCTGGTATCAATGTAGATTTTCCCCGACACCTTTCGACTTCAGCTTTATCAAAACCCCAAACCTCCCTAAACACTATAAAACACTTTATAAAGCACTTAGTATTTGTAAATATGGAGCTACTTGAAGCATAGAAAAAAAAAACATTATCTGAGACTTTGAATAGTTCAAATTTTATGGAACACATTTCTGATTTTTGTGCTGTTACTGTTGTACCATTCTGATGGTGCGTTCAGACCGCAGGCTTTGTCAGCGTCAGCAATGTCAAGATGACATGTTAAGTCTACGGTTGAGGCCTTTGGAGGATCATCGCAGTCTCTGCGGCACTTTTTGAGCGTTTGTTCCGTCAACTTTTCAAGCTTTTTCTGCATTTCAAGCTTCAAAGCGCAAAACGCTAGAAACGCAGAAGTTTAGCTAATTGAACTTTTGACGGTCTTAACGCTCTTGACACAGCACGGCAACCAATCAGAGCAACTCACTGTAGTGACGTTGCCCGACATCAACACTGCCTAGCCAACCACAATCCGCAAGTGTTTAAAACATCCAGCAGAGAAAGGCCCGCCTACGATCTTTGCAAGCTTCAGCTTTAAAATGTATCTTCTGTGTATAGACGTCGAACTAGTCGCTTTATGAGCGTTGCTTGACGCTGACAAGGCTTGCGGTCTGAACACACCATAAGGCATCTCTTCAAACAATCAATCTTCAAGCCAGTCAGCGGCTAGCACTATCAGGTAGGAATAAGAGGGATATCAATACATATTAATAAGGCTGTGGTATATATTCTTTTTTGGCACAAAACTGGGACATAAAATATTGTAAAAGTAGAATAACGGTAGATGACAACAGGGTTAGACGAGTAATAGCAAAAGTTGCTCCTATTTATCCTTTCAGAAATCAGGAGGTTAGGTTAAGCTAAAAACTAAATGTTAAATGTTGAAACCACAAACAGCTTTATTAGTTGGATTTCATAATTTGATATTGAATCAGAGCTAGAATGTTAACATCTCCTCACATACATCTTCATGCCATTTCCTTTCAAAGTTATGAGAAGATTGCTTGTACATACTGAATCCACGCAGCTGGATCTTAAGACATTTTATATAGTTTATGTTGCTTTGCTCACACACAGTGCACTCAGTCAGATAATTTATTTTCCTTTAGTTTCACAGTGATTGAAACAACATGAAGACATTTTCTTATGCAAAAATCATAACACTGCCTCCCAGGAGGCAAAACATTCTCCTTCCTGACCTTTTCTTTCTGGCTTCTTTGCTGAATGTTGTGACACTTTCTTGTGTGCTGTAATCACAAACGCTCCATTTTACACCGCAGACAGAGGATAAATGCCGACCTACCACAGATCTCCTGTGGACAGAGTAATATAGTTGCCCTTGCAAAGGAAACAAGCACAAAAGTTTAAAGAGTGTGACAGAGGTATAATTTCTACTTCTCAAAAACAAAGCTTCTTACTGACAATGCCTTGCATAAGAATTAAATTTCCCTTTAACATATTCCTGTATTGACATACAATACAGGCCAAAAGTTTGGACACACCTTCTCATTCAGTGCGTTTTCTTTATTTCATGACTATTTACACTGTATATTCTCACTGAAGGCATCAAAACTATGAATAAACACATATGGAATTATGTAGTACTTTTCCAAAAATTGTGAAATAACCTGGCCCGGACCTGAACCTAATTAAGATGATTTGGGATGAGCTGAACTGCAGAGTGAAGGCAAAAGAGCCAACAAGTACTAAGCATTTCTGGGAACTCCTTCAAGACTGTTGGAAAACCATTTCGGGTGACTACCTCTTGAAGCTCAAGAGAATGCAAAGCTGTAATCCGAGCAAAGAGTGGCTACTTTGAGGAATCTAAAATATAACACATGTAATCAGTTATTTCACCATTTTCGTTCAAGTACATACAGTAATTCCATACAATCATTCATAGTTTTGATGCATTTAATTGAGAATCTGCAATGTAGTCATGAAAAAAAAGAAAACGCATTGAATGTGAAGGTGTGTCCAAACTTTTGGCCTGTACTGTATTACAACCACAAAAAGTATTTTGGTAATAGACCAAAAAAACGTAGCACATAACTGTGAAGAGGAAGGAAAGTGACAAATGATTTTCAGTTATTTTATTTAATAATTTAAAAAAAAATATTTCAAGAGTGTGGCAAACATTTTTTGGAATAGTATTTCAAGCTTTGAAAAATTCAATGTGCACTATCCCTCATCTAAAGTTGGAAAGTAACAGCCCATCTGAACTGACAGCACGGGAAAGTGGAGCGTTATTCAAAGAAGTGGTCAAGAGAAATTAAATGCTTTAAATCAAAACATGTTCATGTGTTAGAGTGGTCCAGTAAAAGTTCAGACCCTAAACCTACCAAGAACCTGTAGCAAGACTTGTAAGTCACTGCTTGCAGGTGCTCGCTGTCCAATATGACTGAGGTATAGCTATTTTCTAATGGTAGTAGGCAAAGATTTTAGTCCCCAGATGGGCAAAGCTGTTACAAAGATATCCCAAATAACCTTCCACCTGTAACTGAAGTAGAAGATTGTGCTACATATTACTGAACAGAAACAAACGGCAACAATCGTCAGCGTTTTGTTTTTGGTTTTTTTGGGGGGGGGCAAACTTGAAAACAATGTATCATTTTGTTCCACACTTTTGTTTTCCATACTTACAAAAAAATTAATGATTCCTGTGAAAGGCCAAGAGAGGCTATATTGAAGAATGTTTTTCTGTGACATTATCTAGAGTTAATGATCTAAACCCATCGCAAACCTATTAAGCAATTCTTGAGATAGGTTGAACATTTTTGTTATTTAGTTAGAAGTCCAATTCTTTTCATTTGAATGTAAAACTAAATATGCCTTCATTTATTAGAAACCAGAACAGGTTTGCTTCCAATTGATTGAAACTGAGAATTCCTCATCAAAGAACAACTAACAACCCGTGTTAAGAGATTCATGTGTTGCCTCAAGGTTATCGATCCTGCCCAAGAGTCATGATATCTTACTACTTAATGATGAAATTAGATGTAACACAACAGGCATTGCAGTTTTTTCAGCATGTGCATCCCATGGAAAAAAATTTTTTTTGTTATGTTGAGAAATAATTATCTTTTGCAAAGGTTTGCCTTAAACGTATTTACATAACAGGATAAAATAAACACGGTTGTCTCTAAATTAAAGATGGTAGACTCATAAACGTGGTAAAAAAAGTCAATTAATTATAATTGGAAGTACAACATTACATGGCTTCAACGTAGTTATACTACTCTTTTAGATTGTGCAGGTATAACTGGTAAAACAATGAGAAGTTTGCAGAAAAAAACAAGATAATTTCTGAACAAAAACTTTCATAAAGCTGTTTTTTTCTCTATACTTTTAATAAAGAAACACCTCCTCTGAAGGTACTGTAGGGACTAAGGCATGGCTACAGACTGGACAGAAATATTAAAACAATGAGCACAGCTATCAGCAAAACCTATGCTTTAAAAACAAAATTAATGGGTCTTATCAGGGGCTTTTGTTGAATCTATTTTCCTGCGCCAGTGATCGCTTAGGAATGCTTGTCGTTTTCTGGAAAAACTGCAGTTTAATAAAACCTGCAAGAAACCAAGCAGGTCAATGTACCAGGGAAAGTGAAGAGTGAATCCAGCTGTTGTGTGTGAGGAAAGAAGAAGAAACTATAAATTAATCTTTCATAGTGGTTTCCAAATTTGCATACGGCAGCACGCATACTGTGCTGTTTATACCACCACTTCAAGCATGGATCTTTGTAAAACACAGTAGTTTATTTAAACAGGCAAGTTAAGAAATAGTAAGCTGGCAATAAGAATTTCTGTTCTTCTTTATGAAAAATCCCCCAAACTGAAAAGAAAAACAAGTTAAAAAAACATGTGTTTGTCTTTTGATTGAGTAAAGGTGTGAATGTTGACTACAGTATAATTACCACCTTTCTGCCCCCTCTCAGCATTGATTATGCACTGATAGAATTAGAGCTGCATATAGATGCTACCTTGGTTTGTCTGCTGCGTGTTGAGTTTAGAGTTGTTTACAACCGCAAATAATTGGCTACATGCTACAACTTAAGATTCTTTGAGACGGTGAACTAGCCAGCACGCTATAGTGGAGAATAAAAACGTGTTATGACTAAAGAAAGTCAGGAAGTGAGTTGGTTATTTAATGACCAGATGGTGAAGTTAGAATTTGGCAAAAACAACAAAAAAAATATGGATGTAAAGGTGAAATGTTGTAGGGGGGATATTTTCCAGGCCTACTTTGGGCACTTTAGTATCCGCTGAGCATTGGTTTAACACCAAAGCCTAATTTAGCATTGTTGCTGACCTTTAGCACAATAATCTACCATCTCATAAGAAAGTTATCATGAACTGGTTTCTTGAACACGAAAACGTATTCCCTGTTCGCCAGTGGCCCCAACACTCAGCACATTTCAATCAAATAGAACACCTTTTGGTATTTGGCGGAACGAGAGGTTCATATCATGGATTGGAGCACTAGGCACAAAATCTGAGTCGGTAGTCTCCAAATAACATTGTTCTTATAACAGTATCGCAGACCAACTCAGTGTAGTGATCCTTTTATCGAATGGGCAAATGTTTCCAATAGTATTTGTACATCTCCCCTTCTTAAGTTCCCATACGTAATTATTTCTGAGTCTTGTTTGCACTTTAAATCCTGGCAGGCTCCTCCCACAAACCATATTTCACCCACTTCCAACCCCTCAAACCTGGTTTAACCTTATACAGGTTTGCTGGAGTGGGCCTGTGACTACCTTGCATGCCAATTCAATGTAGAAGCCGAAAAAAAGGGCAAAAAAAAAGCTAATTCCTGCAGAAAACTATTTTGTATGGGAAATAATCCGATTGTTAAAACAGCAATGGGGCTGTATGCAAATCGTGGAGGAAGGCTGTTAGGTTCTATGCCAATAGCACTAACCTTGATGAGCATCTGAGACTTAGTCACGCTACAGAATATGGTGAGGACAGGAGGCTGCCATCTAAGGAGGAAAGGAAAGGTGCCATATGGACGACACAAACTTCAATCAGTTAGTGCTTTGGCAGAGACACTGGCACCGGAGTTTTTTATGTCACTTGAGTTTTTTTCCCAGTAAAACATGTTTTTACTGCCTACTAACAAAATTTCTTTTAAACAGGTACAGTAAGCATTCATGATTTTAATTCAAATTTAAATAATGAAACTAAAACAGATATATTTCAGAAGCAATGAAAGTACATGATAAAGTTATGAATCTGTGAAGGAGTTCGCCTAGTTTTAAACAGCTGAACTCCTCCTCTTGCTGCCTCAATATTTTACCCACACCTTTTTTAAAGAAAGTTCTCCCTGTCATTAAGTCAGATCTGATGCAAATAGTTAACTCATCCCTCCAGTCAGGTGTCTTCCACCAGGCCCTCAAAACAGCAGTTATTAAACCCCTATTAAAGAGGAACAACCTAGATAATACCTTGATGCAGAATTATAGGCCAATCTCTAATCTCCCATTCAAAAGCAAGATTATTGAAAAAGCTGTATCTCAACAGTTAACTACATTCCTAACAATGAACGACTCAGATAATTTTCAATCTGGTTTCCGTGCCCATCACAGCACTGAGACCGCCCTTGTCAAAGTTTTTAATGACATCGGCATAAATACAGACAGCGGCAAAACCACAGTTCTGGTTCTGTTGGACCTCAGTGCAGCTTTTGACACTGTTGATCACAAAATATTGCTGGAACGACTGGAGAGCTGGGTCGGACTCACTGGTACAGCAGTTCAATGGTTTGAGTCTTACTTCAAGAATAGGAATTTCTTTGTGTCCATCAGAAATTTCTCATTAGAACAAACAGAAATCACATGTGGGGTCCCCCAGGGCTCCAACCTGGGTCCCCTCCTGTTCAATATTTACATGCTCCCACTAAACACGATTATAGCAGCCAATAAGATTAGTTACCATAACTATGCAGACGATACTCAGCTATACATTACATTATCACCAGGTGACTTTGATTCTATCCAGACATTAAATGAATGCATTGAACAAATCAACGACGGGATGTCCCATAACTTTCGCCAGCTAAACAGAAACAAAACAGAGGTAATTATTTTTGGACCTAAGGAGGAATGATCAAGAGGCCATCAGGCCCGTAATCTAGGTTTAATAATGGACTCAGACCTGAACATCACAGACATATCACCCCAGTTCTTAAGTCCTAACACTGGCCCCCTATAGCCTAGATAACAGACTTTAAAATACTCTTACTAGTTTATAAATCCCTAAACGGTTTAGCACCAGTATGATGGTGATCTGCCGTCACTATACCAACCCAGCAGACCACTCAGGTCCTCCAACTCGAGCTGACTTAACATTCGTAGAATTAGGACTAAACAAGGAGAGGCAGCTTTCAGCTTCTATGCTCCACAAATCTGGAACAAACTTCCAGAAGAATGCAAAAATGCTGAATCATTAGGCTCTTTTAAATCAAAGATTAAAACTGTACTATTCATAGCTGCCTTTGAGCCCTAAATTGCGCTTTCTGATCACTATTTGATTATTGTGGTTTAACTTTTATTCTTATTTTTTTATTTCCTTTTTAAACGGTTGTGTTTTATCGGTTTTTAATCTATGTTAATTGCATAAATTTGTTCCTTACGTCATCTTTTCTTATTGATTGATTGTGTCTATCTGTTAAACCTATATGTTCCTGTGTTATTAATCATGCTTTTGTAAACATGTATTTGGTATCATTATGACTGAATCATGTAAAGCACCTTGAATTGCCTTGTGTTGAAACTGTGCTATATAGATAAAATTGCCTTGCCTTGCCTAGTGAGCTGTACTAATGAACAGATTGTGGTTTACCACTGAATCATGATAAAATCTAACCATGTGTCAGGAATTATGAATATAAACAATAGAGTCAAGCTGATTCACCAGTGAGCAACTCCTTGTTGAAACACTCATTTAAACCTGCATGAAAGCTGCAGAAATGCAATAAACTGAGAGGAAAGCCAACTCTGAATCGCTGTGAGGAGCAAAGAAACAACATTAGGCTGGGTTATTCGAACTGTTGTGAGTCTCCTTTCAGACAGGTGTGTGTCTATGAGTTGTCCTAGCAACGTAACCATGTTAGCTGTGTCTTTGGCCTCCGAAAGCCTACGAGCTGGTGCTGATGGGTTTTTAGAACGGCATTTGTTTCTGTAGCTCGACAACCTGAAATCTCTTATGTTAAGTCTGAGAGAAGGTAGGTGCCTTACTTTAAATAACTGTAAGTGAATGCAGTATCCTGTAAAACTACTATATTAACTCCAAAAATTCTGCTTAGATCAATACGCTCACATATATTGAAAGCAGGACAGACTCCCTCCGTCTAATGACTACTTTGAATTCTTGAAATTGAACTACTGTAAAAATTTGACAATTTATATTTGTAATAGTGTCACTGTTATTAAATTCAACCTTTAACCCGAATTGTATCTGAAGCACAAAGATTTAACATCTCCTTCTCAGTATTAGGGAAAAAAATGGCATAATGTTGAATTTACAATAAATAAAGTAAATAAATAAAACGTTTCACCCCTGTTGACGTATTTTCTCTTTTGAATTCTTTCGAAATTACCACTAAAACGTCAGTCTTTTCACTTTGGTATAATGCAGTCTTTATACATAAGACATAGTCCCAGGTCTTTCACAGTGAGAGGACAGAAAGCATGCCCCCCCCGTCACAATGGATGAAAGCTAAAGAGAAAAAAAAAGGAAGAAAAAAACGGTTTCAACCATGAAAAGGGAAACAGAAATGGCAGCTACATGGCTCATAAAACAGAGAAGCAGCATTCCTCTAAACAACAGGCTTAGATTGAATTATTTAGCGAGCATAAAAGTCCGTTTGAGAGCATGCTTTCTAATATTCATGTGACATGATAGCCAAGACAGGAACTCTGGCTCTGGGCACAATGTTATTCACACGGTAAGGCACAGAAGTGTTTGTAATTCATAGTCTTGGTTTTAGGGCAACCAAGGGCATATCTAAAACAACCATGAGCCTCAGCTGCAACTCGATAATTGAAAAATTTGTTCTCAAATTTTTAAGTAAAGTGAATGCGATGTTCAAAAACGAAGATAAACGCCTCTTATCCAAAGGCCAAAGAATAACTGACTTTTAGAAGAGAATGGCTACATACAGTTAGCCTTTCTAAGCAAGATATAACTAAAAAGGCAGAGCAAACGGTATCAACATTTTTAAATATCAGCTGTAAGGATGGACTGTCATTTATTCACCTACCTAAATGTTTAGCCCTTTTGTGTCTTTTTTCGTAACTCAAAACACATGAAGCCTTGCTGCCCAGAAAATAGATGCCACTAAATCCCACACGTATTGCTCTAAAGAAAAACGGTGGAGAAATCATTCTTACAGTCAGCCGAGTCCTTCAGCGAGGGGTGGAGCAGGCCTCTTGGTGATCCATGGTGTAGATTCAGCCTATGGAATGAAGTGGAACAGAACTTAAAAGCAGGCCTGCGAGCCATAGTAGATCTGACTATCTTAATTTAGCATCTGACCCGTTTTTAACGGCATTGCACTGATTGCATCATTAGGAAAGCTAAGAATCAAAGTTTTACATTTGCCATGTCTGTGGAGGTAGTTCCCTGCAGAATTAAGCTCCCCTTTCCAAAGAGATAACCTTCTGACTTCTTAGAATCCGGCTGGGGTACGGCCATTGAGATGTGCTTTGACATCTACCACTTCAGAAGGCAGGTTCATGTGCTGCAATGCAAAGGTAACTTAGGTTGCAAAACACAACAGAGGGTCCCAATTTAGTCTGTTTTTGGTGAAATAGCTGCATTCACCAACTGCGGTCTGACAGGGTGGATGTGGGGTCAGGTCATCCAATGAATGGCTGACTGAAGAGGCAGAAGAACGACAGGGAGGAGTAAAAAAAAGCAGAAACCTATCAAGTGCTGCTTTAAACAGAAGCCAACATGGCAAACACAGCGAGACACCAAGACAATGAAAATCATGTTAAAAAGCTCAAAGTAGGAAATGCAGATTTTTGCTTCATATTTTATTTGCTGCTAAACATCCTTTGACCATGCTGAGTGATTATAAGTAGTTAACCACTTCATGGCTGAGTCTCTATTGTCCCTAAGCATTTCCATTTTTGTAACAACACTAACAGCTGAAAGTTGCATAGTTAGTAGAGAGGAAATTCGATGACTGAACCTATTTCACTAGTGACATCCTAGCAAAATACCAAGCTAGATGTCACCGAGCTCCTGAGAGTAACCCTCTCTTTCAAACATAGCAACACAAGAATTCAGTGATCTGGACTGACAATATTATTTCTAATTTCATACTTGTCACAATCTGAATGGGTACCAATGCCAAATAACAAAATATTTCCTTTTTTTCTGTTTTCATGAACAGAATAAAAGTCTCATAAATTTCAAACTGTTTTAGAGGAACTATGTTTAGAGTAGAACAATCTAGTTTAGCCTTAACCTCTAAACAATTTTTGATTATAAGCTATTAATTGTCAAAAGCAGCCCAGATTCCTAAAAAAAACAGTGAAATATCCCTTTGATTCAGCACCAATTAAATATCTAAAGGGAAACGCAAGTTGGGATTGCTGCACTGCTTCTTGTTAATGAATGTATGTGAATTGGCCTTTTTAACACAAATTGGACACATTGTGTTGAGTGGTGGTGAGACAGAATAAATTATTACTTTACTTCTGTCATCAATAGTTTTAGCAGAAGCATGAAGACATCTGAATGGAACAGGTCCAAAAGGATTGCTTATGTTTTTTAAAGGTTGAATATGGAACATGGGCACCAAAGCAACATCTAGTGCGTTGAGCTTGTAGTTGCAATATCGAAATTTAATTTTGAAACGTCTGGATGCCAGTTCTGTCGCCGGAACCAGCCAGCATCATGTCCAGCGACGAATCTTACAAGGTAAAGACTATTTTGTACTAAGAAGCTTAAAATACTAAACAAAAAATAATTATAACTAAATATGGGTCAAAGGCAACAGTAAGTTTTTTTACCTGTCCTCTGTTTCTTATTTCTTTAGCTGAGTGGTATCCTCCACTCCTCTTGGTGATGTCCTCACTAAAAGTCATAATTTATACTTTTGAATTTATATAAACATCGGACAGGTTTCACAGCGTGCGTATTTGACTGAGGTGTATGGTCGGAGACCTATGTCAATACAGAAAGCTAGCTAGAAAAGTATTTATAATAGCCACTCAGTGAAAGCGAGCTTCATATACTGGGGAGTGCAGGAAGAAACCACTTCAATTTCTTTTTTTTACTTGGTGTGAAGGTTGATACTTTCATATCTAGGAACAACGTCATATAAACAAGTATTGCAAAGCTGTTGTTTTTAGCTAATTTTAGCCGTTAGCAAGCTTTCTTACCTTTTCCTATGAGAAACTTCGCTATTTCCGTGCAGCCTACGTTCTGATGCGGTAAAAGTTTTTCGTTTGTGTCCATCTGTTGTAGGCTTGACCTAAACTAACTGTAGTTTTAGATATTGTAAGGGTCGCTCCTCTTCTGAGAAAGATAATGAAATCTATGGGGCTTAGACACAGCAGCTAAACTTACCGAGTGCTCCATTTTCTACAGTATGCCTCGTAGCTCCAGGCAGTTGTTCACAATAGTATTTGGCAACCTACATTGCTGCGCCACTGTTGGCTGGAACACGTAAATATAAACACAGTGGTGGTCCGAAAAAGTTGTCTTTTTCATTGATGGTAGGTTAAATATAATGTTTAAAGGAAAGGGTGCACTTTCATTCTGTACACCTCTAAACTCCCTGTTGAAGTATTACTTTTTTAAAGAGATAGCTTTTAAGCAAAATTTCATTAACATTTTCATCTTACATTACCATATGAAGTCTCATGCTGTTGGGAGTAACATTGCGCTTTGTGAGAAAGGCTTAAGTTTAACGCCATGTTTTAATACCTTCAGCCTGTGACCTTCATATTATTAAAGCTGTCTGTTATCAAGCCAGCTACATTTAATTAAACTGTCAAACACCAGAGCAGACTGAGGAGGCTTTAAAACACAGAACTTGAATAGTAGAAAAAACATTCAACAATATCTAAAAAGAAGCCCATTTGGAACCAAAAAAGCAGCTTCAACATCTTTCACTATAAATACAACCGTCCTTCATATCCTAATGAGAAGACTCATTAATCCATGCTTGAGGTAATTAAGGGTGCAATAATCACCTTCTGTCTCCATCGGTACCTAGACCCTCTGGCCTGCTGGTAAAAAGCTCCAGAATGGTGTAGCCTCTGCCCAGACACAGATGGGAGCCGTCTGGTTTGGTTGACAGTGACACTAGCTCCACAACGGCCAGAGTACTGGGCAACAGCAAGGATGTATGAAGGTACAGAACCTGAGGAATAAATACATAGGACAGAAATTATCTGACTTATACCAGTGATTCCTTCACAATACTGCTCAAATTTTACCTGGTAGGTTTCTCTAACTTGAAAGAGACAGATATCATATGATCTGTAAAATGGGCTGGGAGAATTATTTTAAATAAGCGCCTAAGAACTCACAATTCAGTTTATTCTGCAACTAAATATAGGATCAATACAGCGTTATCAATTTTCTTACTCACATAAAATTATAAATTAGTCATTAGAGTGTGCGAGTTATAGATTACCTCACTGGAGATTAAGTAAAAATTTGTATATTATAAAACAAACTGCTAATAAAAACATCAAGCATTATTACATTTAGTTTTTGTTTTATTTCCAGAGAGTGGTATGTTAAAATGTGGTTAAAAACAGCAGGGGCAGCTGCTTCATTCACGGTCTCTCCTCTGTTTGCTCAAACAGACTTCAAGAGATGTGAGAGCAAATACTGAGTACATGTCAGATCTGAAAAGCACAGTTAAAGTAGGAAAGAATGAAAGCGCGTGTCAGGGTCATTACAGATGAAAGGGAAAAAACCCCGTGGTAAGTTAATTTTCTAAAACAAACCAAAAGAGAAATCTGAGGAATTTTTTATGTAAAACAAAGGAAATCTCAGAAATGTTAAAAATTACTTTAAGGTGCCACAGTCAAAAAAGTTAGATTCTCCTTTGTGCTGAAAAATATATATTTTCAGTATTAAAGTGTGAGAGAAAATAGAGTTGAGTCATTTGAGTAAACGTTTGCATTTGAAGCTATTTTTTTTTCATATTTAGGATTTTTAAACCAGTATTAGGTCTACTGTAAAAAACTAAAATAAAAATGAAACAATTGTCTGTACAGCTCCTCCAATGGTTCAGAAATGTTATATTATTTTCACATATTTTCAAGGAAAAATAAAGATAAATAAAAAAAAAACAATAACATTTTCTACATTTTTAAAGCAATCGTTTTACTGTATCCAAACTAAAATCCTTCTAGTTTCTTCTTCTCTGACATTGTAAAGTTACAAACACTAATCACAGATTATGAAGCCAGACATTTGTGAATTAAAGTTACAGAAATCTTTTAAGGTTTTAGTGGTAAACGTATGAGACACATCAATAAATGTTATGTCTAGATATAAATTTACACCTTTTAAACATCAAAGAAAATCCTATATTTTTCTTGCAAATGTATTAAATAAAATTTTGCAGAAATGTACTCCTCAATGGCCTCTTTTTTAAATCTTTTTTCCTACAATGGCCCTCTTACTTTGTCGTATTAAACATTAGAGACAGTCCAAGATTTTCCAGGTTCATGAACATTTTTATTGATCTCAGAATTTTAAAGATTTCTATTTTGCAATTTTCTCTTCACCTTGCAGTTTGTTTTATTCTATCTGTACAACAGCACAAATGTGCTGTCATACAAAAGAGTCTGTCCATTGGTTGCTTTCACTATTCTACCATTCCCTCTCACAACTCTTAAAAAAACAAACATTCTTGGACTGAGGATGACCAGCATTAATGCATTTATTCTAATAATTTGTGGAAAAACACAGGGTCATGTTTAGTGCGTTGTTCGTTTTTAAAACTATCCAGACACTGTATTGGAGATAGCTCATAAACACCTATACCTGTCCGTCATACTTCTTTAGCCACGTGTCTGTGAAATTTGCAGAGTATGATTGGACGGGAAAGGTTTGGTCTGGAAGGCCACATATGTTGCTCTAAAATTTTAATGTCCTTATCTGCATTATTGCTGCCATCACAGAAGGGTAGACTGTCTTAACCAAGGGCACTGATACACAATCCCTTGATTTCATACATGAGCAGATAATATTGCATCTTGGCAATAAAGGAAACAAATTATGATCTGGCAAATGAGAAAGGAAAACAACAGACACAAAAATCTCTTGTTTTCTACAAGTCTGAGTAAGATTGAGCATACTGATGAAATAAGCATGCTGAAGATGGCGTGTATAATGACAATAATAATAATGACCAATAAACAGCATGTTGAAAATCACATCAGGGAAATGACCTAAAAACAAGTACAGATGGTGCACTGTCCCAGGGTACAATTTTGTTTGGCTTGAAGCATCAACTGTTGACGTTCGAATGGTTCAGGGACATCCAAAGTAAAAACATAACAACCGTGTAGCAATAGGAAGGTAATTCCTAATAACCTGAGGACACCGCACACTCACATTAGATACGGCATTAGAATAAACTGAACACTGTTGTGACTAAACTGCAGGGAAATAGTTTTGATGCTCAAAAACATTCAAGCTGCCTACTTCACCAGATTGATTTATCTCGGTTTCAATCATGTACCTTGCCACTTTATTAGGAATATCCTTATCTTAATTTATTCATTTCCATCCAGGTGTTGCATTGCTTTTGATGTTGTGCACAAAGCAAAACACTTGTTGGTATCACCCTACTGGTGAGGAACTGAAATCAACATTTTCTTTTTTTCATATTTGTTCTTTTTTTTTATTCAGGAAGTGGGTGCGTGTTGTTGACCTGCTATTTCCGTACGAGCTCAGAGATGGTGAACCCTTTTGGGAGTCTTTTTGTAGTCCATGCCAGGAAGATGCAATTGTACACGGGCTCTGATGTGCTCAAATTGGAAATAATAGCCTTCCTGTGCCAGCGCCACCCTGTTTTACACAGCACAAAGGCCTGAATATTATAAAGAGACCGATATATTCTCTCCGATCCACTGCCTGGGGAGCACAACGCATGTTAGTTTTCTAAATCACAAAAAAACAACATGATGACATCGTCTGAAAATAAAGAAGTCAATCTGAGCTACCCTGAAATACAGAAGAAATTCTCCAAACCCTACATGTCGTCAGATGTGAAAAGGCCTGCATATCTATATTTTTATTTTGCACAATTTGTCTAAAGGCTATAGAAGACTTTTTTTCCCAAATATATGTATTTAATATTAATAGATTTCCAAATGCAAGAACTTACATACCGAGCATACCGAGTTAAAATTATCCAAACCATTTCTCCTGCAAAAAGGAATGTTGAATTATACCAATTATGATACAGCATAAATTCTGAGATTATATCAAAATTAAATTTATAAACTTGGAGTTTTGCAAATATATTTTCAAAGGTTAACAGTTCCCAACTTGCTTTCACCAAGATCATTTATTTATTCCAACCCAACTTTGATAACAAAATCAACGCGAAACATTTGTATGCATCTGGGTTTTTTTTGTTGACCCTGTTATAGATAGAATAAATTTAGTAACCAAAATATAGTTTCTGTTCTTACTGGTTTAGCTCGCTGATTTTCATTTATGCATCAACATAACAGCCCCTTTTAAAGCCACCACTGCTGTTCACAAATCAGCCTCTTGAGATCACTCGTTTGTCAGGCAGATGGTCCCACGTTTCTCTATAGATTATAGAACTCAGAGATGATTCAATGACTGCATGGTGTTAATGCTTATAATGCTATGTTTGGTTTTCACATTTGCTGCTATATATTCTGGCCAAACTTCCCAACTTTGGTTTCATCTGTAGAGAGCAACGTCCCATTAGTCTCAAGGTTTGTTTAAATCCAGTTTTCTAAAGCTAAGCATATCTGCCTAGCTGTTTTAGAGAAAAGATTTTTTCCTGGGCATCTTCAGAAAGGCTCTGCATATCATTTTTCCCTTCTCCTCAGCAAATACTTTTGTATTTTTTGTTGGCCAATAACTGCACTTCTGTTTCTAGCCAGTTGAGGCAGAGGGCAGCATTATTCTTGAGTAGGGATGTTCGATATCGGTTTTTTTACCAATATCCAGTTGTATTAGATATTGGTAAAAAGCCATCTTGCTGTGTTGGTAAAGCACGTCTTGTACAACAGTGAACGCTCTCACTAGAGTTTTGTCCACAGCGCCACCACTGGCTGGTGGGCTGAATCGGTTCATATGATATGATTAATCGATAATGAAATGAGAAATAAGTAATTGCAATGCAATGATGAATCAATATTTTTAGCCAGCACTAAGTCAAACTCTTAATTTCTGACACCAATATCAACCAATACTGATATATACTTGATCCACCCACCTCATAAAAGGGTCAGAGACACTTTGAAATAATTAAAAATCAAATGTGACAAGTCCACTAACAAGCCTGTTACTCTTTAGATGATGACACAGTTTATTGTCTTCAAGGAGGAGCCAAAGTTTGGCCCAGAAATGCAGAAGCCAAAGGAACTTTTTGTAAGTTGTAAAAAGCAAATACAAAAATCTCAAAATATCTGCATCAGATCTCTTATATTTTGAGAGTGATTAGAAGCAGCTGAAGAGTTTTATTTATAATATGTACATATGTAAAAGTTGTATAATTAAAACCAATAATTGATCATTTCCAAAATTACTTTTTTTGGCAAGATCGGCAAATAATATCAGTATACCAATAATATCTTTAATCTTTGAGTTAGGTTTTTTCCTATATACCAACCACTGTCCTCCAGTCACCCCTAGGGTTAGGTATTGCTTGTCTACCATGTCATGAATTGTCATTATCAGGTAGACTGCTTTTTTTGGCCATTTTTAATTCCTAATCTTAATAAAGCTAATAGTGATTAAATTTGTTAAAGTCAATTGAATTGTTGTTATATTAAACTGGGATTTTTTTAAACCAGTTTCATTCAGTTGGTTTGAATTGATACACTGAAGCCAGATTTATTCAGCCTTTAGATAACTATGCTCTCATGAGCGGTTCAACATGCTGAATCCTGTGGAGTCTAAACTGAAGCTTTTGGGATTTCTGTCATTTCTCTGGGCACAGCACGCTTCAATCGAAAAAGATGGGACCACTCCTACAAAGTCTGACCTTGAACGCGTTCCACCTGTGGAAATACTTTTGTCAGACCAAAATTATGGACTACAGGTTGTTTTGGATACAGCAGAGAGGGCAACAACAATCTCTTGCCCATGATCACTGTCTTTTATCCTTGGCACTCTTTAGAATTGTGCTGCTTTGCTTTTGTATTGTCATTGACTTTATCCTTTCAAAATTCAGTTCAGTCACACAGCGTTCAAATGCTGCTTTAGCAGAAAGATTTGGGATTTGCATCTTAGATGACAGAGTTACATAAGTCCCTAAATGAAGCCCTGAGCCTTCTCATCAAACCATTCCATCATAAAAAGGGGTGGGAAGTGTTCAGCCAAGTGTCAGGTTTCCATCACTGCAGGCTGGAGCTGATAAACAGCCATGCAATCAATCCAGAGATATTTGACTTGGTAATGAGCGAAAATCGTCTCCTTCAGCGCAGAGGACAAAAGCCAATGTTTGATGGTTTTAGAGGATGTTTGGTCTACTTTGAAAAAAGCTTTAGAAAATGACTGTTTTGTTTTCTGCTCGTTGCTGTAAGTAAAAAAAATAAATCCCTGCCACTAGTTAGGGAGCACTGCAAAATTGCAGTTATTAATACAGTTACATTGCATTATTAATCCTCAGCATCCTCCAGCTGTTTAATTGCACCAATGAAAAGCATTTACAAGTGCTGGTTTTGGATTCAGTATATGTCAAACAGTGAACTGTGCAACATTATGTTATTTTGTGTTGCAACACGATGGAATTGCATTCCACAACGGGGGTGGATTATATTGTATGGAATTTGTTTTATATGAATACATAATGTATGATGCTGACAGTGAATATGTGTGTTGCATCTTACTCAAGATGTGACTCAAAAGCAAACTTTCAACTACTTTGCCATTATTAATTAAAAGCTGAAGTGCAAGGCTTTGTGAATGTATTTGTATACCTGGATCTCCTTCACCTTCTGATACATTACAACCAAAAATCGATATACTGGAATGAAATTATATGTGATTTACCAACACAAAATAAAAAAAGATGCACCCATCTTGAGACTGAATGTTTTATCTTTTTTTCCTTGGAAAGTATTTCAAACTGAGTCAGACTGGATGGAGAGAGCATCTATTAATCTATTAACCTTAGTTTTCTATAAATTGCCACAATAAATAAATAATCTTTGCGCTAAACAATGGTTCTGCGACCTATCCAACCTAAAGAGCCGTTTTACCAAGCTAAATAAAGATGGTTTAGAGCCATAGATGTCAAGTAACTTTGAGAAAAAAAGACCACTTAAAATTTTGGATAAATATCTACCACAGGAAATTTGCTGCCATTTAAAAGAAGCACCATTTAATTTTTACTTTTAGGAATTAAAAAAAAAGATAAACAAATATTTTACAAAAGGAGGATGCTTAATTTTTCTTCAGGTGGGTTGAAAAAATTTGTTAAAAAACAAGTTTATAGTTTCCAACTTAATGACAAGAAAAACTTATGTATAGAAATACTTATGGTACCTTTAATACTATTCTTTCAGGAGATTCAAGGGTAATATTCCATTAAAACACAAAAAACTGCTAAAACTTGTAAATGTTATAATTTCTAAATTTAAGAATAGAATAGAAAAACATTTTATTCAGTATGTTTACATGCCCATTTAAATAGAGCTTTTTGGGGTAATCAGACTAAGGGCTTGCGCACTAGTCAGAGCTAAGTCCCAGTTTTCATGTCACACAGAAAATCGATTGATTAAATGAAATACGTTTGACTCCCCGACAGTACATGCCGATATGTGCCCCTATGTGTTAGACCTATAGTGGTTAGCTTCCAGCTGCACACAGGCAGTAAACACAGGCTGGCGGCAATGAAGCAGACAGAGTCAAAGCAGGATATTCACAATCACAATGGGGAGCTTAAGTCTTCTCCCCTTCCGGTCCGCCCATGGGTCCCCTGGCCGAAAAAATAATGAATCGAAGTCAATGGAGTGATAAATGTTATTTTCTGGCCCGCTTTGTCTAACACACATATGTTGTACCTCAATTTAAATGATAACTAATGATGTACATTTCAAATGTCAAGTGATTTGGAATTTATTTGATTTAAAAAATTCGCAATTAAAATGTCTAAAAATCAGAAGTCGCATATATGACGTCACCGTGCTAACAGGAGCTAACACTAGCTTTAGCACGTAAAACACTCACCAACAGTTTGTAAAGCTTCTGCTCCATGCTGGATCTCACTCCACCGACTGCTTTACCCCAAGCATAGCTGCCACTCTCTACATGGTCCGATTTATAGAGGTTTTCTCCGTGTTCTCATTCCTTCGTCCTGGAGGCTACGGCCCATTGTTTCTATCTTCTTCTGCATTTGTAGTCCACTTAGTGTTTTTACACAAAACCTAACATAACTTTTACCGCTGTTGGAAAGTCAACGTTTTCTCTGCATCAAAATTACTCTTTAAAATTCACGGACATCATATGTTCGATCAATGGTGCATTTCAAACTGGATCAAAAAATAACTTTTAGCGCTCCCTTGACTCTCATTCATTTTCTTTTGGCAGTAGGGGAGTCATGGACCGGAAGTAGAACGGCGTGATTTAGGCTCCCCATGCATCGTCTCTTCGTCAGTCTAAACATGCACTGATCAGCCACTTACGTTCGTCTTAGCCGGCATATTCTTTTTATACTACTACTGTGTTGTTGCTGAAGTGGTGAAATTGGTTGCAGAGTAGTCCAATTCTGAGTGTATTATCTGGGTAGCTTAGTCAGGCTTCTTAAACTCCAGTTTTGTTTGATTCAAGCTGGACTAAGGTGTATACATGCATTTCAAAAAGTCTGATTTCAGTCGGACTAAGGTAATAATTGGACTTTCTCCCTGCTGCATGTAAACACACTGACTGTTGCTCAGTGGAAAATTCAGCTATAACAACAGTGAGGTGATAGGGAAGTCGAAGCATGTCTACTCACACAATGAAAAAAACATGTACGAATAACACACTGTACATTTAGAGCACATTCCCAGCATGACCAAAAAAGATGCCACACAATTTTTAAAAATATCACTCTCCATGTTCTTATTGGGAGCCATTATGAAAGGTTCAAAGAGCCACTTTCTCTAAACCATTCAGCTGTAGCTCTGGCTGTGCGGTTAGGGCTGCGATCATGTTGGAAGGTAAACCTCCAACACTGTCGAGAGTATTTTACAACCTCCATTGGTCTCCATCAACTCTGATCAGTTTCCCTGTCCCTGAACTGGGAGATGGTGCTCTCAGGGTAATTTATAGTAACAGTGTTAGTTTCCCTCAATGCATTTAGAACTACACTCATCGGGCATGCAGGCCAAAGGTAATATTTTTCATTAGAGATGTGAATCTCTGCGCCACCTGAAGAGCTCCCGCTTGGCTTCTTTCTTGATAACTGCACTCCTTGCAAAGCCTGTCAGATATAGTGGACGACCATGTCTTGTTAGGTTTTCTGTTGTGCCAGTTTACTTTCGATTCCATGTTCAGATGATGTATTTAACTGTAGAAGGTACCTTCTTTGTCATGTTTGCTGCATGTCCTGCTGTGTTCCTGGACCTTTGCGATGACCTCTGTGAAGCCTTCGCAGACCATATGGGAGTTTCAGCAGTTAAATTACACACAATTTGCACAGTATCACCTAAATTTCCAATGAAGTACTGCATTTTTTTGGACTATAAACCGCTACTTTATTCTCATGTTTTGAACCATGCGGCCTGTAATCTGGTGTGGTTTAATTATGGAATTTTTAACTAGAGGGCCTCCTCGATCTATGGACCGGAATAGAGAGAGAGAGGGCAAGATGTTTGTGCAAACAATGAAAGAAAATGTGGAACAGACAAGAGCGAGACAGTTTTCGAAAACAAGTTTTCATGCACCAACCCTCATTATAGAAAACAATTGAAGAAATAGATATGATCCTGCTTTTAACTTGAAGGCAGGTGATTTGGGTTTCAAAGAAGGAAATAGAGTGGCTTCACGTACCCTAGACAGCAATGATATTGAGACATTGGCAATGCAAGCGTGATAAACTGTCTTAAATGCAATAAGACAAAAAAAAGCTTTCAGAGGTAATAAAAGCAAATGGCCGAACACACAGAGAGAGGAAGAGAGAACAGCTCAAGGGTTTCCACCCAGCTGAAATCTTAAAAAAATCGAACCTTCCCCAAACACCAATCGTTTTTCCAACAATCCCCACTGCACTGAGCCTTACATATGGTAATTAAACATTAAAACAGCTGTGGCTTTTAATCGGGTGTGGCTCGTTTATATACGCATTTGTTTTTTTTTCCTAAATAGGCAATTGATACTAGGCGTCGTAAAAGAAAACTCTTACTTGCTGTAATGATCATGTGGTTTGCAAAGATCTAAATTAATAGACACTTCAGTTTTTCCAATAATTGCACAATTAAGCCACTCATTTATTAAATTATTTCAATAATGTGCAATATGTTATATCAAGGGCTAAAGTTTGGCAACACATATGTAATTAATTAGTTTTTCCTCCCAGATGAGGGGATTTTAAAGAAAATAAGAGCACTGATTGCCCCGTTTTTCACCTCTAGTTTTGTACTAAACATTGAAGCCCGTTTGCTTCTGTGAAACTCCATATCCATGCCTTTTCCAAACCAATACAAACAAGATTTTAACCGAGCTGCACAATTAAATAAAGCAGTGAGCTCTTGTTACTTGAATGCCGCTGAAGCACTGGGAGAAGTCATTTAGAGAAATAGCTTGCATCTGCATCAACACAAGGCGCCACATATGTCTGGCCTAATGAGAGGTTATACTTTGCAACAACTGTCAACAAAGCGGCAATTGATTCTCGCAGGGCTAAATATTAAGAGCTATAAACTTAAGTCAAGATGGAAGAGGAGCAATGTGGCGGCATTAAAATATCATCAACATGGAGGCACGTAGCATGAAGTCACTGTCAACAACCAACCTGTCAGCAGCATTTGGAGCATTATGCTAAGATCCATTTGTGGATGACAGAGAACTTTCCAATAACAAGAAAGAGGCAGATTAAATTGTGTGAGAGCAACACTGTGGAAATTTAAAGCACAACAAAAGACCCAGAGTAATATTCTTTTATTTTACTTTGGGTATGTACCACTGAGTGGAAGAAAATCACTGAGTCATTAAACTGGATGCCAGTGGGCCTCTTCTTAACTGTAAAAAAATGATTTTCTCAAGGTAGAATGTTATTTTATAGTTTCACATTAGACTAAGATGGTTTTGTGTGGTCTATCTACAGGTAAGGAAAAGTTTCTAGGGAAACAGAAGAACAACCTACAATGGCCTGGAGGTTTTTTTTTTTTGTTTGTTTGTTTTTTGGAGCATACATTACCAGGAAACATGTACCATAAAACAGCTTATTTTGTTACAGAATCCACATTTTGCTTATGCTTTTATGTCAAAACCAAGACTTCCTCTGCGACAATCAGATCACAATCTAATTTACTTAATTTTCCCCTGGGATCAATAAAATATTTTTGAATGGAATTGAATTTTGGTGCTTATTTAGACAATTAGGAACCTTTATCAAATTACATTTTACCCCACACCCTTGACATTGTAAAGCTTGACTCTTGGGAACCTGAATGGAGGGAACTTCCGGAAACAAAGCACTTCCAAATAACCAAAGGTATAGTTGAATAAAGATGTTAAAATCAAGGTGTCAAAATTAACAACATTACTTGCTGAATCAATTTTCACTGGCCTCTGGGCTGGAAACGAAGGATGAAAAAGAAGTCAATACAAATTTCTACAACTTATGGTCACCAAATCTTGATAACAGCCATTAGAGTCTAACAAAAATGTTAATTGTGGGTTAAGCATGAAACGCAGGATAAATATTTGTAAGTGCCCCTTTGGAGGAGAGTCTGATGGTGTTGGGCTGTTTCTCCTTCCAAGTACGAGGAACATGTGTTTGAGAGATATGGCTGTAAAATATCAAAAGATTATGAATAAAGTTAGAATGGATTAGGCAGCAACCAGACAATATAAAGCTATGGGGTCTGTAATAATAAAATCATCCAAAATATACGTCCAACTCAAAACCGAAATGGTTCAAATCAACCTCCTCCTTCTCTCTGAATGCTCTAACCTTTATTTTTATTTTATAGGAAAAGACTAAATGTTATTGATAGGAGGGGTACCACTAATTGTGCCACCAGGGATTTTATGAGAGACTATTGTTTCTTGCCAATTCCAGAGGATATTCAAGCCCATATTGGTTGGTCTCGCATCAGATTCCTGGCTGGGGTAAACGCTGCACGTGTTTTAACACAGCCTGAGGCAAATCGGTGAAAATCTGAATGCTGTTGTCACCAAGTTTCAAATTCTTTCTGATAGAAACGTTTCGCAGTAATTCTTCCATGGTGTTGCAGTAATCTTTCAGCTGGTCACTGTAGTTTTCCATCGCAGTTCTCAAAGCTGAGATGGCCCTGTCATTGTCAGCCCTCAGCATTGCAATTAGCCCTCGCAAAATATCACAAATGTCCGGCTTTCATTTGAGTTATCTTGGTATCCAAAGAAGCAATCACAGTTAGCACTTATTTTTAATGCCTTGTGTGTGCTCCTTGTGAGCAGTGCTAGCCTGGGTTAGCATCACCATTTTCAGCTGAGGCTTCACCAAGATCCGCCGCTTCAGTCGCCACTTGCTTTGGGCTAGCCATTTTTTGGTGGCAACCACTTGCCAACTCCTGACAACCACTGTATTGCCTTCTTTTTTTTTAAGTGTTACTTTGATAATTATTGCAATTTCAACAAGTTAATAACAGGAGCCACAGACACATGCATCTTCACCAGTGTTATTATTGTTAACGAAAACGGACTAAATAATGAAAACTAGAAGTTAAAAAAACATATTCGTTAACTCAGGCCGTTTTCACATGTGTGGCCGTACCAGAAAACGGCCAGAGAAAATGCTAATTTTTTCTGTTCACATGTCACGGATCTCTGCCCGTATTTGAATCCAGTGTTTTACTACAAATAAACAGCAGGTGGCGGTATACAAATAAGTCTGTAGTTCTCCAACAAACAAGGGAGTGAGAAGTACCGACGTCTTAAAACGAGCGACAGGCTAGAATGTAAACAAACTGGTCTACTGGTCAGCTGCTACCTGAAGCCATCTACAGGGTGAGTGTTGTAGTAAACCCGCCGTTTTGTAATCTGCTGTGTTGCTGTGGGATGCTTGAATCGCGTTGTTTTGGTATTTGTATGGTCGCGAGGTGATTCTATAATTTCGGCCAGCGGTGTCGTCATTTCCGCGTGGAGCGCGTCTATTGTCTTGAGTGCGGCCAGAGTACGGGTTGTGTTCACATGATACGTGGCCGCCCGTACATGGACTCGGATACTACCTCCAAGGCAGGTCTCTCTGGCCGTATCCTGGCACGGTACAGTCTGTGTTCACATGGTACGAAATAAGTGGATTTTGACCAAATACCGTACCCGAGTACGGACTCCCGTACCATGTGAAAGCGCCCTCAAACAAAAGGAAAAAAAAGAATTCGAAACAAAACGAAAACGAACTGAAACTGTAATGAGTGTTCACAAAACAAACTAAAACGAACTCAATTTATTGAGAAAATTTGCTTAGTTTTCATTTCATAATGTGTCTCATAATATCTAGAAGAATTATTTCCATGTCCCTCCCTGCCTTCTGCGCTCTGTCACCAGAAACAGATGCGATCATCTGTGTTGTGCCTTTTTAGTTGCACAAATTGCTTTGATAAAAATAACAGAATGGGAAAGTTGGATACAATCCCATCGACGTGCACACTTTCAAGGCAAATAAAAGACATCTTTGGATTAAAGGCTATCAGGAGAAGCGATTGAAACCGTGATTAAACAGTCTGCAGCAAAAACTTCAAAACAGGTGAGCTACGGTTAACAGATAAGATAAAATGCTAACTAAGGCCCTGTCCACATGTAGCCGGGTATCTCACAAAAAGGAGATATTTTTCAACGGTTTGGCCTGTCATCCACACATAAATGGAGATTTTTGGCACCAAAAACAAAGCTTTTCAAAAACTCCGGCCAAAGTGGAGATTTGCGTTTTCTCCGTTTTCAGTATCTGCGTGTCGACGGCCGAAAACGGAGTTTTAAGAACGGTAACATCACTATCCATTACAAAAAACTGCTCAAACATCACATGTGGGACCTGTGTTTACTCACAAAAACAGCATTTATTCCCTCAAAGTTGTGTTGGTATCATCCATTGTTAAAATGTGTTTTGTTTGTTTGCTTTTACAGCTCTGTTACTGCTGCATGCTGAAGATGGAAGACAGAAAGTTACTCTGAGCAGATAGGATTTGGGAGAACTACTGCCCCCCTACAGGTTTGACACGTCTATGACTGTGCTGTAAAATGCATTTATCTGGTTATGTGTGGATAGAGTTTTTTTTTTTTTTTTTTAAGGAGCGGAGGAAAATCATTTTTAAAAAAACCCGGCTACTTGTGGACATGGCCTAACATTACGACTGCAAACTGTAAACAATAGCAATGGGAGTCGGTGTTACATCGGAGCTGTAGGTTGTGTGCATGTATCCGCTGTGTTGATGGCCAAATATTCCCTCTCTAGTTTCTGGTTGTTGGTGGTTTTGTTGTCGCTTCTCAGTGTCAGTGTTTTTATAGAAGTGTAGAACTTGCATTAATTGTTGAGCTTTCTAATGTGCAGTTGCTGTTATGGTGTTTGCAGAACTTTGCACGTTACTCTAAAATTAATATTTCATACTTGCTTAATTTGTAAGGTTGTTAATCTGGCCCATGTCCATAAAAAATTTTAAACCATAATAATTTACTGAGATTTTACTCTAAATTTCTTTCCTTTTTTTTGTCTTGCCCCAGTACACAACGTGTTTAACGAAAATACTAAAACTGAAACTAATAAAAACTCAACTGAAACTAAGCATTTAAAAAAAACTAAAACTAAACTACCTAACAAACGGTAAAAACAAATTAAAACTAAAATAGAATTTATCATCTTAAGTCAAAACTAAATAAAAATTAAAATTAATACAAATACTAATTTAAAAACTGTTTTAACCCTTGTCCTCACCCTCTCATAGCCTACCTGGAAGCCCCCAAATTAGTCTAAGTGTTTTTAGAGTGCAGCGATGCAGGAAAGCACTGAAATGTGCAACAACAACAAAAAACAATAAAAATACATCTACATATGGACAAGTTTTTTGCTTCAACGACTGCTACAATACTTGTGCCTCATAAGCCTCCATGGTGGGACTTGGCTGTCAAGTATTCGAGTCATCCAGCTCAACACAAAGATTCAGAACTAAAGCAGACAAATGCTTTTGGCAGATTCTTGGCTACAATTTTTTGATATCATAGGCTGTTATATGAAGCTCCTCAATAAAATTTTGGCAGCAGGATGAGGATGAGAAAAGAGATGGAGGAGGTGAAAGAGAAAGGAGGAGAGATTCAGCGAGTCATTTTACAGGCACAGAACCAGTGGGTATCACCATCACAAATCCTTTTGGTGTGAAATTTTCTGACAGTCACAAGCATAGATGAGAGATGACAGAGTGAATGATAGAGAGGCTAAGAAAACGACAAGAATTGAGGCTTCAGGCTCTCATATGGGCAATATGTCACTGGATTGCAGCTAGACAGATAAGACTGGGATGCATATATGACATATATGCATGTATGACAGGTGAGTAAAAAAAAAAAAAAGACTTCCAAAAAGACAAGTTTTACCAAACTACTGACTACCTCTTTATGAACTATATGGACTAGGTAGTTGAGGTTTTAGGGTAACAATTTCACAATTCGATTCTAAAAAAAATTCTCCTTTTACAGTACAGAGCTCTATGTCATTTGTAGAGTAGTCTACGATCATTGCTTTTATTCATTACATTTTGTACAGTAAATATTATTTTAAAAGACAAAAGTGATGCAATTTTTATTATTCTTGTGTAATCTATCACATTAGGCATTAATGTTCAAACTGAAATAATTTATTTACAATAAAAGTGTAACAGTATTGTTTAAATAACAGAAATTATTAGTAACAGAGGGTGGCTGCCATTTAGTGACTCTTTATATATACACGACCGGAGACAAAATGCTCCAGATAGCTCATTGGACTAGGCAAAAATGCAGTTAACAGTGGTCCTCTTGTTTACAATGTAAATGTGGCCTTAACTCGCAGGGAACTCAAAATTTCCTCACTGGTGATTTGAGAGTAGAAGGAGCGGCTTTAGCTTCGGTTCAGCTGCTTGATTTGTCCCAGCCGTGGTCGAGTTGTAGCCTAGCTAATAGCTACTTGCTAGCATCAGCTAATGTGCTCTGTAGATGTGTGCTCTGATCCCGGGGGATGTAATACAGGCAGTTTAAATGTTGCCAGGTGGTGTTGTGAGTTGTATGAGAACTAGTGGGAGTTACTTCTTAGGGAAATGCAATGTGTGGTTCCTTGTGATGATGAGACAGTTGTCTGCTAACTGTTGCTACGGAGTCTGGAGTGGAACACACAGTATGTAAACATGGCAGGAGGTGATAGCGATACTCTTTTGGATTTCAAGGTCGTAATGTAATTTTGATCGATTTCAATACAAAATCGAGATCTTGAAACCCCTAAAGGACATGCAATAAGCTTTATGTTTTTTCCATAAATCCGGCAATGAACATGTAAAAGGAATGTTATTAAAAAGTACCTAAAACCCTGGGTTTTAGGTACTATGAAAGTAGCTCGGCTTTGATCGATGTTGGTTGCCATGGTATCTTACGCTGCACAACTAACCTGCCCGGGGAAGGTTATGTTCTGGATTCGAGATCTCAGACTGAAGTTTGACCAATCAGCTGTGAGCAAAGAAACATGTAAGTGACGTAACTAATTCCCAGTGTCTGTTCTCTGTTGCAATGGCTTCACCTTTTCTCCCAAATCCTGTGGACATCACCGCGCAAATTGTTAGACGAGCACTTCATAGAGAAAGAGTTTTTAGGTACAGACAAAATCTATTTGACTTTCCTGATGTTTACTTGTATGAAAGATACAGATTTTCCGCGGACGGAATGTCTTATCTGTGTGAACTTCTTGAGCCGCACAAAACAAATGTGACTCGTCGAAGCCATGCCCTTACTGTACCGCATCCATAATCGGCCGCCCCTTATTGTTGCTCAGAGCCAACTCCTCCGCCACAGTGTAATCTTGAGGAGGTGGCCCTGCCCCAGTTTTCCTCATTTCACATTTTTTTCTGTTTTCTGCAAACAAGTGTTTGTGATTAAATGTTCAAAAAAATAATAAAAGTTTATGGTAAATACTCACCACTTTTAATTATATTTTTATATTTTGTCTTGATCTGATGCCAAGAACGTTTGGAGTTGCATCTAAAAATCAATGAATATCAATCTTTCTTAGGATGCAATGGCCTATACATTCACATTTTACATACACCTACACACATATACTATATATATATATTATATATATATATTATATTATATATATATATATATATATATATATATATATATATATATATATATCAACACGAATACATTTTCATTTTAGCATTTAATATATTTTTAATATGATAAGCCTACATAAATGTACATTAATTGTTTAACCTACGCATTAACGCAATCAGCAATCTTCCACCAAGATTGTTCAGCAGCTACAGTGTTACTGCGTGCTTGAAAAATACTTCTATATTCTTCATATTTCTGAAGAATTATCTCTTGCTCCTCTGCTGAAAAGTATATAGCTCTCTCTCTATTCATATCGAACGCGATTGGTTGTTCAGTGTCGACGTCACTCTTTTATGTGCACACGCGTGTGGATTAATCATAGCTTAAGGATCAAAGCCTGAGTTGACAGAGAAAGTTCATAAGCTGCGTCATGGTACCAATAAAGCCTGATTGCATCGGTTTGGTTTTGTCGACTCAAAACCAATCCTGTAACCCTGAGTTTGTTCAGCTGCCTTCATGGTACAAGTCGCGTTCATCTTGGACCCTCGTGGCCAAGGTGAACGCAAGGAATGCAGCAAAACTTTGCAGTCAAATGACTTAGTTTCTGAGTGACATCACATTGTGTTTCCGACTACAAATAATTGTTCAAGTATTTGTTAGAAATAAGTATTCATAGAAACACATTATTTGTACCTTCCCAAATACCGTATACGGGTTCAAGTCCACCCCTAGTCTCTTTGTATACATGTTTACAGCCAATGATCATTTTTTCATTGTCTAACATATGGATATGCTACTGTCTAACAGCAGAGGGTTGCTTGTAGTTATTTTGTAATATTGTCAATACAGCTAACTTAGCCAAGAATCAAAACCACGGTTGTAGTAATGTGAAAGCTTATGAAAAGTCTTATAAAAATTAATATTTATATCCCAAATTGATCATATTGCAATATCTGATCATATTTAGCACTTTAAATGGCCTGTGTTCATGCTCTGGGTATTGATAATATACCTGTTCTCTTGGATGGACTCCAAATAGTCTTAATATTCACATCTGATGTATATATTCAGTGGGTAAGATCCTAAAGTTTACAGTGAGCGTTGGGGAAACTACCAAAAGCAAATTGATACAAACATTGGTTAGGCAAACAGGCATAAGATGGTATGTTGTATGTTGGCTGGGTATGACAATAGGGACAAAGAAACAAAATCGGATCAAAAAAGATTTTTCTGACAACACAAAAAAAAACTCAGACAAGATGGGACACTGATTGTAGACTAAAGCTAAGTGGAATTAAAAACTTTAATTTGAATAGTCTAAAGCAGGTATAATCTTACCAGACACATCACAGAAACATGGTAAAGGAGATAAAGTGCATATTTTGTTTCCTAAAGTTGTTATACGAACAGTCTCACTAGTTGTTGGCATCCAAACTGGCTCCAGTTCCAGAAAATGGCACAATACAAAACATAACAAATGTTAACAATAAAAACTGTACAGTAAGCACTGATAATAAAAGTTGTTATATTCTTGCTTCAGTACCCCAAAATATCAAAAGTTCTGCAAACCGCATTAACAGTTTTGCCAACAACAAATCTAGGTGTTTGCCGGGTGAAGTCTTACTTTGTCACAAAGGTTTAGGTCTCCTGGCATTTGTTAAATCTTGAGTGAAATGTTTCACAGACTTTGGGTGATGACTGAATACTGGAGGGGGAACATAATGCTGCAGGAAACAAGAAATATACAACAATGAAAGAAAACAGTGTCTCCACACCAGACTTCAGATACAAAGAGGCAAAGATGGAATTGACACGTCAAAGCCAGGAACAACAAAGTACAAGACAGGCAGAATCTCTTTCTTTCCCATTCAGTCTCAACACACGCCCACACACAAACAGGCAGTGCAGACCCCAGGGAGAGCTGATAGCAGAAATATTGGGACGAGCTCACTGTGTGTGGCTGCCATGTATGTGTGTTTTAGAATCGGAGTGTTTGCGTGTTGATGCACGAAGGGATAGGGGACATGAAGAGAGAAGAAGATAGGGATTGAGAAAGAACAGTCGAGTACAAAGCAAGTATGAATACCCAATACACACTGTAGAAATGAACAACACACACAGCTAAAATCTCCTAGAGGCTCTCATCTCTCTCTGTCACCTCAACAGTAGCTCTTGTGGCCCTTCAGTTCCTTTGATTGTGCATTCACAAACCCACAGCATATAGTTGTGTATTATGGGATGTGCCACTCCACTGTGTTAAGCTGTTAAGCAGCAGCTGCTCCACGATATGTTTGGTCCCCGCGGAACTGAAATATTGATCAGTTCTCAAGCAAGGCGCGCAGTCTTCAACCCCTTCGTCCCCATGTATAATTGAAGTGTATATCTCTTAGTGTGGAATGCCAGTTGGGAGAAGGAATTAAGCGCAGAGGTAGGCCGAAAACGGGTCCCTGCTGCAATGGAAGCTCCTTTGTCCATCAATCATTCCACCTTTTTGCAAAGGCAGTTTTCATGCTTGGCGAAGCACCGTGAATTGTAAGAGAAAGGGAACAGTAAAGATGACATACTCAGATTCGATCAACTAGGTTGATAATTTACAAGTACAAATTTAGCTGAGCACTTATCAGCTCTGAATAAAGGATGACAGGCGCATCCAAAGCATTTTTGGTCAGTGAGCTATTACACAGGAAAAAACATCTAGAAATCTTCTAGAAAGATCAAAACTTTAAAGACATCTTTTATGGAGAATAATTACTTGACTTACCTAGCGTTTTGTTCCATTTTGATTGGAAGTTGAGTAAATTGCTACAATCTGGTTTCCTCTGCAGGGATTTCCAGCATATAGTCTGTTCATAAAATCTGTGTTTTGATCATCTAAGCTAAAGGGGCAGAATTAATGGAATAGCAGTTGTCGGCAAATCCTCATCTTTCAGGCAGTTTGAAGGCAAAAATGATGTCATAAGGTACAGTGGCCATATTCTGATTGGTAAAATAAATAGGACACTTAGCCCAGTCCAGAAACACTTTCAAGACTTTTGATCTTAACATATTTAATGTGTACATTCTTTTTGGTTAGAAGTCCAGTGTTTCCCTTACACAGGCGTTACCGTAGCGCTCCGCCAGGGCAGAAATTCCAGCACCACGCCTACAAATTGCAAACCTGCGAACTTGTAGGCTACGTATTTAGCGTTCCAAGCACACAATTTGACATTTACGTACACTGGTACAACGCTGGTACGACTCGTCCCACTATGAAAAAAAAAGCTGCAGACCTGAGAGTTCTGTGCTAAATGTGCGGCTCTCATGTCTGACAATATGGTGAAGCACTTTCAACCAGTCATTGTAGAAAAGCAGAGAATAATGAGTCAACCAAATGTAACATATACACACATCCCTCTCCCCCTCTCCCTATAGCTCCTCCTGCCGTCTGCCTAAGCACTTCCTCCGTTCTTCCCTTGCTGCACCTTCCGCTAAAAGGTAAACTGCGTTTGTGTATCGCGGACCTGCCAAGTTTTGGTAAATGTGAACCGTAACGCCTAACATTACTTTCACTGTGGAAACATTCAAGCGGAAGTCTAAGTGAAAAAAAGAAAAAGAAATATTTGTAAGGGCTTTTTTTTTCTTTGCAAATCTATCGGGTCAATGTACCTCAGAAGTTTTTGAATAATGATCAAGAACAGTGGCCATGCTTACAACCCTCTAAAGTTCCTCATCATGCATTTTGCACAGTGTGCAATTATGATGTAGACATAAGCCTCCAGGGAGGTGCGGGTAATATAGAAATCAGCCCTGGTGATGTGTGCATATTAGCTGTAAGCCAATGTAATTATTACATTCTTTAAAACAAAACAAAAAGTTACAATATACTAAATAAATTATTACCCTTTTAATTAAATGCACATTCATTTTTTTATTAATTTTAAATAAATAATTATGAAATAATTCAATGCAGTCAACTTGTTGCTATCAGCTGGTATAATCTCACAGATAATCAAAGCAAACAGAACTTTTTGGTTTACTGTTTAATATTCAAATGTGTAGTGAAGATGTTTTAGAGTCAGGTCAAATGGGAAAAAATGTCCATTATTTAACTAGTCAAAATAAGAACTATAAACAAATGTGCGTGCGTGTGTGTGTGTGTTGCAGACTGTCAATGCCGTATGTTGGGCAAAATAAAAAAAGGATTGTGGCCAGTACAGTAGAAAATGTCTATCTTCTTTATTTAAAGTATTATAATCAAAAATATAGGTTTTATACAGAATGTTGAGTTTCGAAGAAACAAGGTAGCAGCAGAACAACTGTTTTTTAAATGTACACGTTTCAAAGTCATAAAGTAAAGATGAGCAGTTTACGCAATAAAATCTATGACCAAGTAATTGGTCATAGCAGTATCAATATTTATTGGTGTACCGTTATTTACTTGAATTAACATTTGCATCAGAAACTCACACCTTGAGGCATGTGTCCAAAAAGTACATAGTAACATCTCAAGGAAATTTCAATCGAATGCAACTGGACTCGGTAATTTGTCTTGGAAGACGTTTCACTTCTTATCCAAGAGGCTTCATCTGTTCATGCTCGCCGCTGAACAGGCTGGGACTGGTCGAACTAACTGGTGTGCAGACTCAGCTATTTAACCTCTTGGAGGGCTTTTACAAGACTGATTATGTCATTTGATCCTTTGTGCTCCATGTCTTAACGAAGGTCGTTGGTGTGTTGCCTATTGGTGGAGGTTAGGTTTCGGCTTCATTAGTGCCCTATTCTGTTGTGGGTTATTATTCAAATAATGGGACAAATCTAGAAACATTTCTGGCCACTGTTACCTACTTTCTACGGAGCCTGGCAGGGGTCAGGGGCAGAAATAATTTTTGAGGGGCAAGAATATGTGCCCTCGGTTTGATAAAATGTGTGCACGGAGTACGAATCCGTACCCTCAGTTTAATAAAACGTGCGCATGGATTCGTTTGGTTGTTTTAGACAACAAATTGCTGGTTTGGCAGAGTGGTTAACAAAAAGGATTTGCACCCAGCTTGCAGTGGTTCAAATCCCACTCAGGTCGTCAGTTTGTACTTTGCTACACATCTATTTTTTGGGGTGCCTGCAGGAAAGTAGGCCCCTCACAACAACTAACTTCCTGTCCTCCTTCACCACATCCATAAATCTGATTTTTGGTCTTCCTCTCTGCCTCCTGCCTGGTGCCTCCATCCTCAGCATCCTTCTACCAATATAATCATAGTCTCTTCTCTGAACATGTCCAAACCATCTCAGTCTGGCCTCCCTGACTTTATTCCCAAAAAATCTAACATGAGCCGTCCCTCTGACCCTCTCTGTACTTCTCAATCAGCATCCTTAAAGCAAAACTTGCATCTGTAGTAATCTTGTTTGGCACAAAACCGTACTGCTGCTCACAAATGCTCACTTCTGGTCAAAGCCTAGCTTCCACCACTCTTTCCCACAGCTTCAATGCATGACTCATTAACTTTATTCCTCTATAGGTACCACAATTCTGTACATATCCCTTGTACTTAAAAATCAGCAATGAAACAATTTTCCTGCATTCCTCAGGCATCTTCTCAGTGTTCAAGGTCTTGCTGAAGAACCTAGTCAAAAACTCTACTTGCACCTCTACTAAACACGTCTGTCTTAGCAAAGCATTTTAAATAAAAAGGTGAGAAAAGATTCCTTCATTTCTTGGAGGTTTAATATGAACTTGTTTGCACAAACAAGGGGGGAAAGTATTACAAAGTATTCGCAACAGCTGAATCCTGCCTTCCACAAACTGACTGACCACTTTATAGATTTAGAGAATCTTGCTGTTGTCTCTACCCTATTAGTAAACATTTCTCCATGGTGAAGTTTACATACCTTCCATACCTCCACAGGTGTGTCTCCAGGACCAATAGCCTTCCCCATCTTCATCCTCCTCTTCAAAGCTTTCCTCACTTCATCCTTACTAATCTCAGGAACTTCCTGATCCACAACAGCCACCTCTTCTACTCCACATTCTCTCTCATTTTCCTCATTCATCAGCTCTTCAAAGTACTCTTTTATTCTTCTGTATATGTTCCTGAACTTCATCGCTCCACCACCAAGTCTCCTCATCTACTTGTCTCCTACCAGATGACACACCAAGTACCCTCCTACCCGTCTCCCTACTAATATTAGCTGTAGCCATCCAGTCATCAGGGAGAACCTCCTGGCCACCAAGAGCCTGTCTCAACTACTCCCCGAAAACCTCACAGCACTGTTCTTTTTTTAGTTTCCAACAATTGGACCTCTGCTCTGTCTTTGTTTACTTCACCTTCCTCACTATCAGTTTCATTCTACGGACCACCATACTATGCTGTCTAGCTACACTCTAGCCAACCACTACTTTGCTACAATGTCTACATAACATGTAGTCCACCTGAGTGCTCCTACCTCCACTCTTCTAAGTCACCCTATGTCCCCGCCTCTTCTGGAAGAAAGTATTTACAACAGCCATTTCCATCCTTTTTGCAAAATCTACCACCATTTGTCCTACTTCGTTTGTATCCTGCATACCAAATCTGCCCATCACTTCCTCATCACCTCTTTTCCCTTCACCAAGATGTCATTCAAAGTCTGCACCAAACACCACCCTCTCAACTCTCGGGATACCATGCATCAAATCATCTAGTTAACTGATCAAGGAATGTTGGAAATAAATATTGAGTTCAACAACTTGGGACTTTAAAAACTTAGATTCAAAAACTTAGATTCAAAAACTTTGGCAAAGCTCAGCAAGCATCAGCTGGGTAAAGAAAATGTCAGTGTTTTGTTATGAAATTATAAATAGGTATAAATCAAACATCAAAAACCCCAATAATAAATGTACTCACATAAAATATTTAGTTTATTCCTTACTCAAAACTCTTCCAGCAAGTGTTTGTTTCTTTCCTTCAGGTCTGTGAATTTTAAAAGCAGACGACTGAATATAACAAAAATCGTACCTTCAAATGTTTACCATAGAGCGGGTCCCCACCTTGGACGCAGTCCCTTAGTTAGAGGAAAATGGGAACCACAGTGTAACCTAAGATTATTTGGTCTAATTGTTTTATCCCTTGACATGTAAAATTGAAGCCAGGGACGGCGGTTTATTCTGTAATGACTATTCTTTCCTAGTGGAAGGCAACAGGAGTTCTACAAGAGAATTTGGTAATCACCTGTTCCCTAAACGCAGCGGTAAAGGGCACAGATCCTTCCTACGTAACAGCTGAATGTTCACGCTTGACACGCTGTGAAACACATGAGCAATCAAACACGGTAGACTGTAAAAACAGTGTATCGCACGCAGACACACACATAAAAAGAGATTTTCTTTTTCCATCAGTTGAACACGTCTTTGCTTTTAGAGAGGGAGGTGGGAAAAAAAAATCGAAAAGGATGAAGGCTTCTTTTACTGGAGCTTTGTTACAGCAACAGCAGCTTCATTTTGACAACATATTGTGTGCCTTCAGAGTGGAAACTCATGCTTAACAGCAGGACTGTGACTGAAGCCCCAGTTTAAACAGACTTGATGTTTTTTGTTTTGTTTTTTTTTTGTTTTTTTTTGGGGGGGGGGGGTCAAAATTGGAGAAATTGCAGGACTGATGCAAATACTTTCTCCATTGGTATGATTCTGTCTTCTGCTTCTTTGAAGTCGTGTTACAAGGCTATGTGATGGCTGACGGTTATGTTGATGTGTAATGCGAGTGAAGCTAAGTGTTTTTAATCACACTATCTGTATGTGAGATATGGTATTTCATCTTGTTAAGGAAGGGGGGGAGTGTTTGTGTTGGTTTTATAAAGGCATAGTCCTTGGTTTTTCTTTTAATATTCCAACAGAAAACTTTAGAATAGGCATTTAGATGTGCATGACTGTGTCAAGTTGAAGCACTTTGAGACCGGGATAAACAGAGATTTGTGTTGGTCGTGAACGGTACGTGGCCTTTTCCTCCTAAACTCAGCTGTCGGTCTGATAATGTTGCATATGTGAGAAGAAACCACTGGTTCCCTGTAAAGGCTAGGGAGCTCAAATGGAGTGATCACGGAATGAGACGGTGCAAAAACGACGCACATTTCTCCCTTTCCTCCTCTTGCCTCTGCTCCTCCATGGGTAGCACAACATTGCCCTCTGCTGAAAATAACCTAGTAGTGTAGCGAGAAGACAAAGCTGAAGCGAAATATTTTAACAACTCCCCCAAAAGATTTGAGTCATGATTGTAGAAAATCTGTAACTGAATTCCTGAATATTAAAAAGCAACATACAGATTGTATTGTTATTACACTCATCAAAAGGAAATTTGTATATATTTTCACAATAAAATTACCTGGATTTAAAGAACGTATCAAAAATCCATTTCAAGCTGAAAATCAGCACCAATATTTTTTGTCATCAAGCTTTGATCTTTCACAGTCTGTCTTTATAACTCCTTTCCAATCTGTTCCATGAAAACCAAAAACAAGCATAAACAAGACAACACTATTGTTGTGAAAAATAAACTGTATGTCACTTCAGGGGGAAAAACCCTCAATACAAATGATTGACTATAAAAGGAGTAGAATCACAAAGTAACAGAAGAGCCAACATTGCAATGACGTCATGCAAAGAAAGAAACCAGATTACGTTGGAGCTTCCTCTCTCTCTCTCTCTCTCTCTCTCTCTCTTTCTACCTTTAATCACGACACATCTTTGCTTTTCAGCAGATATTAAAACCAATCCATCATGGCCCGAGTGGGGAGAGAGGTGCAATTTTCCCCTTGCTAATGCAGCTTAGGAGAGAATCCCCACCCCACTGACATTATTTGGATATCAAACAGCAATTTGCCACTCATAAACATGAGCGTGAACGCCAGAGCAACGGGCCAAATCTAATTCAAAATGAAAAAAATGTGAGGAAAAAAGAGCTGGTGCAGCTCTCGCCGTGCTGCAGAGAAGGGGCTAGGCCTACTTTATCATCCTTATAGGGTTTGATGGGGTTTATATTATCATCCTGAATGCATAATGGGATTTGGATACTGATTGGGATAGCAAGTGGATTATTATAGCGGATATGACTTTTGTGGTGGATCAAAGTGTTGCGAAAATGTTGGATCAAAAGAACATCCAGTGGATGGAATGGGGGGGGGGGGGACTGATGGTGAGGAAATGGAAATCAGAATGTGCCATAGCTGCGGCTTGTTTATTCCCGTGCTGAAAGATTTTTGCACTTTCTCCTTCACGTAAAAAAAAAGCATGTGCTGCTAGGTGAGGAGGCAAATTCATATCGCTCAAGTAGGCTTCAAATTTGTAAGCTGCAAGAGCATCTTTGTTGCTCCGACCCACCTATAAATTGACATATTTCGAGGTAATGTGAACTAATAGATTAATTACATTTTAGTAAATGCATCTAGGGAATATGTCATGTAGAAGATCTTCAGAGTGTTTAAACAGACGTCAGTGAAGAGCAGATTTGATTAGAAGGCCTCTCACCTCATTCCCCATAGCTCTAACGTGTGCAGTGTTTTTATTAACCTTGGGGGACTAGACATCAAGGTGACCCCAGATGGAGTGAGGAGGGATATTCTTTTTACTTTAGGGAAGATATGTTGGGGGGGTCAACTTAATCCTCATCCTTGTTTAAAGAGAGAGGATACATTTCTTCCACAACACTGGCCTCCAGCTTGGATTCACAGAAACATTCAGATGTCTGAGGCACCCAGCTGCTCCCCAGATATCTGCTCAAATATAACAACATGGAGCCTTCGGATGAATGCTCAAATACACAGATACATTTTGTAGTTAATAATCGTTGGCTCTAAAAAAATTTTTTTTTTAAATCCCTCTGGTGGGTAATGTCAAACTTTATTCGTCTTTAAGATGTCAAAATCCTGCCATTGGTAAGCCTGCAATTCTGCATCTGACTGGCTTTTTAGTGTCACAGAAAGAAAAGAGAGATGATATCAGAAGAGGTAAACATCTACTTTACGGCATGTCACTGAAAAACAGAGAGACAGCTGACATTTCTTTAAAAAATATATAGTGCATTTGAAAAAAGGGGGAGGTTTTCTCTTTTTCTCCTCCGCCTCCCTTAAGGGAGGTGCAAAGAGATGCAAAGTGTGCAGACGGCTTATTTCAGGCAACCTGCCACTGTTCTTCTGAGGATCCGCACTGCAGGAAGCAGTTCAGATCAGTTTAGACCATCCATCTCTTACTGGACTTCTTGTCCTTGTTTTTCCTTCAGTGTAGCATCAAAAGTTTAAAGAAGAACAGTAACTGCATCTGCAATGTATCTCTGATCAATCACTAGAAATGGTTTCCTCTAGTGGTTGCTATCGACAATCGCCGAAACATCTCTATCGGAAATGATTCAGCTTACGAGTCCGTTTTAACTCAGCCTTGGATTTAGTTTGGCCAACTTCTGACACCATGAAAAACTATTCATGCCCCTTTAACTTTCTTCACATTTAGAACGATACAACCACAAAATTTAGTGTATTTTAACGGATTTTTGACGAGAAACCAATGCAAAGTAGAGTATTTTTTAGATGAAAAGTTAAAGCATGCGGGAGGGTTCTTTGTGTTTTTTTTGTGCTTATTCTTTGAAAAGACCTCAAGGTTGAGCAGTCAGCCTGAATATGAACCGTCTACATACAGAAATTTGCGAGTGCTGCCACAAATATTCTATACTCGATTCAGGTCTGGACTTTGACTGGGCCATTCTAATACATGTATAAACCAACACTGAAATGAGTCCACAATTATTAAGCAAGTCTTATTGAATGGGAATTATTTTGATTAATCACCAACTACAGTTCTCTAGGTTAATCCAAAACATAAATAAACCCCGAAAACGAATGTTTAAGAAAGTAAAAGTGTGGTTTTGGTTTTCTTAGGGAAATATCTATGTGCAGAATTCTTTGGCAACAATGAATTTGAATAGTATTCCTATCTCATCTTTTAGTTTCACCTGTTTAAGTCACTCAAGCTCCAATAAAAATGTGTGACATGAAAAAATAAAATAAATCAGTGACCAACATAGCCACCCATTTTTTTCACTAACAGTGATAAACCTTCCATTCATGGAGTCTGTCAGTTTCTTTATTTGCTGACAATCAACCTACCAAACGTTCATAGAGGTGGACTGATTTCCTTTATTGTAAATCTCAGATTTAAGAGCCGACCACAAATTCTCATTTGGGTTCAGGTTCAGGTGAGGAAGAGGGCCATGTCATAACTTATTCATCTTACCACCTTTACTGTCTAACAAAGCAGAGGAGTATTTGGATGCACGTGATGGGAGTATTGTCCTGTTCCACTGCTTGACTAAAGTGTCTTCTGAAAACTAGCATTGGGTATTGGGAGTTGACATTGAGTCCGTATTCAACCCAACAAGGTCAAACTAGCTTATCTTTAAAAATGCCAGCCCATAATAGTAACCCCACCTCCACCTTGCTGGCGTCTGACTCAAAGTGGAGCTCTGTGGCCGTTACTGATCCACCCACGGGCCCATCCTTCTGGTTTGCCTAGAGCCACTCTCTTTTCATCAGTCCATCACACCTTTGAAAAATCTGTCCTCAGATATTATTTGGCCAAGTCTACATACTTCAGTTTATGCATCTTGTTCCTTACCTCAACAGAATCTCTGAGCTCTGAACATCTTGAACTTCTCGGCCCTCCAGGTAGGCTGCAGTTATGAAATATGACAGAACTGGAAGATAACTGATTCTAGCTAGCGTCACGCATGGTTTTGCTCAGGTCCTTGGCAGTTAATCAGCATCTTTTTTTCATTTTTTTCTTCACATTTTTACACATTTCTTGTTGACAAATTTGCAACAAAACTTCCGATGATTCTATGATCACGTCCAGAATCCTAAAAATTTCAAGAGTGCCGTATTCCTCTGGTAAACATTTGGTAATTTCCAACTTTCCATTGTCAGTTCAATCTGTGTTTTTTTTTTTTTTTTGCTTATTTAGCCTAAAGCAAAGAAGCAGCTTAATAACTATGCACACCTTGATATAGTGTGTTGACACCCTTAGGCCACACCCTGCCTGATTACACAGGTACCACATCAACGGCCATGATTACCTTTATTAAACATTCAAGTTTATCAAGTTTGAGGTAAAAAAAATATTTTTAAAAAACTTCCCCATCTAGCGTTTTATAGAATGTATCAAAATGTTTTTGTTTTACTTTGGCTTACAGTTTTTAGAGATATGCTTTTTATTATAAAAAGATTATTTTTATTGGTGCACTGCTTTAGAAATTGGAAATAGTAATACCTTTGTTTGGAAATGCTCTAGGCATGACTAAAATGCCCCTGTACTGTATGATTGTCAGCTTTGCGTTCTGTGAAGATGAGAGGCCATCTGTCTGACACTTTTGATTTTTAGAACATCCCATTCAATAAGTTGCAGGAAATTTCATCATCAAAGCACATCTTTCAAACAGGACATCAGATAGCTTGACACAAAAAATGGTTTCTCCGTTTCCTTTGTCTAATGATGATTACAGAGTACAAAGGAGCAAAAGAATGACGGTGAAGAAATGAGGGGAAGCGAACAGAGAGACAGCGCAGAGCGTGGCTCAAACATTACAGCCATGCGTTTTTGAAGATGGAGAATTTAAAACAGCAGCACGGACAAGCGGTCAGTGTGTTAACAATGTGCTGCCCCATGGCTGACCTGAAGCAGTGGATATGGCTCTGTTAAAAACTAAATAAAATGCACACACACACACAAAAAAACATTTTCATTTTGAGTGTTGGTCAAGAAAGCATTCTCTTATTTGAGTGGCGTAATAAGCACATCCCCACTAACGAGAAGCTGAAAGTAATGATTTGATTAATCAATCCAACCAATCATCGGTGTATCACAGCAGAATTTCTGCTTCAGGCTCATTATAAGAGATCACTCCAGAGTGATTTAAAACTAGCTGTCCACAGGGATGTCTTTCAAAGCTGCAACTAAATCAACAAATTAAGCTTAAATTATGGTTGCAGAACTCAGCAGCAGAAATGCTTTTATGTTTCTGCTGCTGAAATTACAACAGAGGATGGCCAGTATCCCACTAGCAGCAGCAGTAAAGCAAAGTGACATCTTAGGACCCTCTGCATGATTTGGGTCTATTCAAACAAGCAAATTACAACATTTTGGGAAGGATGTCTAACAGCCCGCTGTGTGCAACTGTGAACGAGAGCGGTACAAGCAAAGGAAACTGCAGCCCAGATCATTTTTTTAGGGCAGTTGCAATTAAGTTATAGTGTTCAGATTTTGGCTGTCTCTGTAGAAAGGCTGGGTACACCATGCAAATACTGTGTACATGACAAAGAAGCAACAAGCAGAAGGTTTAGGATCCACTCAGCCCAACATGAATGTGTCTGACCAGTAAGAATAAACCCAGACATCTGTGTGACAGTGAAAGAAAGAAAGAAAGAAAGAAAGAAAGAAAGAAAGAAAGAAAGAAAGAAAGAAAGAAAGAAAGAAAGAAAGAAAGAAAGAAAGAAAGAAAGAAAGAAAGAAACCACATTATATCTGATATTAGATCAAATATTTTGTCTTCATTTGTGTCACATTGTCTTCTTTATGCCCGACATGCCACTCTAAATAGATCTAGACCTAAGTTCTACAAAAAAATAAAAACCTAATTTATTCAAATACATATTCTCTTAAGTTTTCAGTTTTTCTTCTGCTTCTTAAAGTTTCAAACATGGAAGTCGTACAATGCAACTCGGATCGCTCTTTGGTGATCGCTGAAGTGATAGCCAATTTGTTTGGTTTTTGTTTATGCTGATATCACTCTGGAGAGCATACCCGAACACCATCCAATCATAAGTGTTCATTTAAAAAGGGTTGGTTTTTAAATGTTTTTGAGTAGAGTTTAATTAAATAATGGCTATGCTGAATTAGCACAACTGGGGTTTGAATAGGGATTGATTTCACTAAATAATAATTGACTGAATGCTTATGAAGACAACAAGAGAGGAATCCGTAAAAGATCCCCAGAATGTTGCAGCCAATAATTGCTTTGCAAATTGCAGCGAAATGCATATTGTTAAGACGAAACGTTACCTCGTTGAAGGAAATTTTGTTATTTTTCATCTTTCGGGGTAAACTCTTCCTTGTTTTTCCAAAAAATTGCTGGAGGTTTCTGTCAAACAGAGTCACTCGCAGCTGGTAGGTCACATCTTCCTCGGCTGACGGGTCCTGTGGGTCAACAAAAGCAGACAGGCATCTAAAAGCTGCTCTTAAAGCCTAAAATTATTGAAATAAATTATAAATATATAAAATAATTATAAAAGGAAGCAGGAAGCAGCAGATTTAAAACAGTTTACCATGCCTTAAAACAGCATTTAGCCTTTGAAATACCAATCTGCAAAACATATATTAGCATTCAGACCCCTGATACACCTTAATAAAATCGAATGCAACCAAATGGCCTCATCAGTCATCAGGTTAGGAAATAAAGTCGACACAAGTCTAATTTAAATTCAATATAAGTACCGCTGTTTTCTGATTACCTCGCTCAGAGGTTTCCTTGAGAATGTTAGCAAACCAAACAGCATCATGAACACACGGAAACACTGAAGACATGTCAGGGACAAAGTTTTGGTGGAATCCCATAAGAGGTCCAGTTTTCAGTGATTTACAAGTTATGTTGAGGCTTCAAAAGAGACGAAATAAACTAAATAAGAGTTCACCATTTAAAGTTTAAAAGCAAAAATAAATTTGAGCCATCAAAACTTGATGCATGTTCCAGAACAACCAGTCTAACTAAACTTAAAATATGCTGCCAAGGAAAACTGGCAAAATATGTTACTGGATGAGCAAATCTGCTAGAGACATACACCAACAGATTTGATGCAATCACAGCTAAATTTAAAACTTTTAAAAACCACCTACTCAAGGTGCCTGAAAAGCAACACTTTTAAGATTGTTACTTTCCTTTGATCTTACATTTATAGGCTACTTAAAAACGGTGCATGACATAAAAAAATGCTAAAAGACACTGAAGCTTGTTCTTATTTGATATAAACTCGGAACAAATGAAAAAGTTGAAGTGGCATTAATACGTCTGTAAAGCAAAATTTAAAATGGATTTGAAACTGAAAACTTAAACGTAAAAGTAATTTTTAAAGGCCTGATAATTGTTTTGTTTCCCCCTATAAATGAATACGATTATAAATCAATAAAATCCAAAATACATGGCTGGTCTTAACTTGTTTGTTTTAAACGCAAACGCATTGCTGCCATGCACAGACATGTTTCCGCAGCTAAGCGCAATATGATGGGATTCACCTGCGGGAGGTGGGCTGCAGTAAGCCGGCTGAGGCTGAGTTGGAAGCCTTGGGAAGCGGTGAGGTGGTTCTCCACGGCCAGGCGGACTGTTTGGCTGGACGGAGGAACCAGCCGGTTCCCGTGAAACACTTCTCCCCAGCCGTCTCCCATGCTGTTTTTCTCTTCTGCCTTCACCATGCAATTTTTTAAATGAAAAAATATAAACTAAACTGAGAATGTGTTTGAATGAACTGCTGTTCTACTTTACAACAGAATATCTCTTCTCGTACAGATTTTCAAACATGCGGCCGCCATGTTGGAGATCCAGCTGTACTATATTTCTTAAAGGGGTGCAAAACGATGTAAATCTTTTTTTCTTTTTCTTTTTTACTGATTAAAACACATTTGGAACCAGTAATAATTACTTAAAATATATTAATACAATAAAGAAGCGTTTTAAGAGGATAATTATCACCAACACATAATTTCTTATTTGGGACGCTAGCTGGTCTTTACCTATCCTTTGGTATGGCCCATCGAGCTGAGTCAGTTGCCATGGCAATTATGCGTTCCCATATTTACAAAATTATAAGCGAATGTCGAATAAATTATAACAAAGTTTTATATATTCAGATACTAAATAAAATTATGACTATTTTATTGGCGTTCACACTGTACTGAAAAACTGCTAGGACCTTGATTCATAGATACTTTAACACTTTACGTTGTAAGTGAAACAAAGAAAAGAAAGACTTAAAAAGGAAAACAAACAGAAGTAAAATATTTTTTTTCACAATTTTAATACGAGATTTTATCCCAGGGGCAATCCATTATTTTGTGAAACGTCACAATAAATTGTCTTCAAATCACGGGCGTCTGTATACCTGACTGCAACTGAATGTCTACGCCTTTAGGTGGCCCTCGTTCACCATTCCAGACAGCATTTCCGAAAAAATGACTCAATGTTATACCGTTTTGATTGATATTGTGTTTATCTTTAAGTTATTCTTTCACCAACTTCTCATTTATGAGAACATAAACAAACTGAGTCTCTGCTTAGGGGTCCCAAACCATCAGGGATCTCCCATGAATGCTTCAATTTTAGCAGACCACTGCCCTAACATTTTTTTAGTTTGCTTATTGAGAAAGAGAATATAATTAAATTACAATTAAGTTTTCTGATCGTTTTAACAATGATGAGATTAAAAATGTTAAATGCAAAAAAATATGTATTCAGAACTTTTTAAAATGCAAGTTTAGTTTTGTAAACGTTTAAAGAATAGCCTAATCTTTATCCTTGAATTGTTCTGCTATCATAGTTATAGCCTGATGCCTCAGTTTAATACTTCCATCGTGTTTTATTAATTGTTATTTTTAAAGAGACTGACATTGAGTATAATTTTGAGTATAATTAAAACTACACTGAGCCAAAATAATTCATGACACTTTGCTTCAATGTCCCGACCACTAGAAAAAAAAGGGGGGGGTGAAAAAAGGGCATTTATAACTTCTCAAATTTTCGTGAAATTGCATTATTTCAATTGGAATCGGGTTTAGTTGAAGGTCTTTTGTCTATTAGCATTGTTGCTGTTGCTCTTAAGATTATGAAATTGCACGTTTATTTAAATTAAGCCGTTATTCTTCACAAGCAAGCATATTCTCTAAAAAAAAAAAGGAAAAATAAACAATAATCAAAAAAGACAGTAAAAAAGACAAATACTTTGCCCAGTTTTTTAATGTGATTTTTTTCGGTGCTTTATTTTATTTTCCTTCCCCGTCACAAATAAACCTAAGATGTAGAGAAAACCAGTAGGGGGCAGCAGAACATCGCCGCCGCTACGTCAATGGGCGTCCAGAGGAAGACAAACAAAGGAAGCGGTATGTACAAAACAGTAAAATGTTCAGACTCTTCGGGAAAAACAAACCTGTTAAAATTCGAGCTCACAGCGGCGAGAGAAAATACGGCATCGCCACGAAAGATGTAAAAGAGCTGATTAAAAAGGGTTGTAAGCTGTTACAGGTAAGACGAGTGTTTCTTTTTGGTTTGAAGACAACTTTCGTCGCTGTCAGTTCCGCTTTCTGTGAACCTGCGACGATAAGAATAACACTGGAAATCGAAACAAAGTTGTTTTTGTTTTTTTACGTTATTAATACAAAATATACATTGTGTTACTCCATAAGCATGTTCAGTTAAGTTAAGTTAAGAATGTCACTATGTAAAAAAAAAATGTATAAAATTGTTATTAACTGCTTTTGATTTGCTTAAGTCTCGTGTATCCAAACCATCCTGCAGAGAGGTATGACAGTTGCGCATTTTTTTTAATATACGATATTCACTTGGGGAACAGAGATGGATATTTAGAAATAGTACTTTTTCTCTTTTTTTAAAGATCTGTCCCTGCACGCTACAACACACCTGAATCAAATGGTTAAAATACTTCCTGGGCCTCCAGTTAAGGTTTTACAGTCTTAATGATCATGTAGTTATTGGATTTAAGTGTGCTAAATCAGATCCCTGCGGGACTGGACTTTGACAGTAGACTGTTAGGTGGTCCAAAATCCTGGATCCTCTCATAAACTCCATTCTCTTCTCATCGTCCCAGGATTTAGGTCTGGGAAGTGCATTAGATTGCTCCATGTAGTGACAGCAGGACAAATAAAATTAAGTCTCCTAACATGCCTTCCAGAATAAATGTACAATAATCCCTCGGTTACATTTATTTTTAAATTATTTTTAGGGCCGAAAAACATTTTACCACCATGGGTATTATTAATTATTGTTGTTATTGGATTCTTCTACTTATTAATTTAAACTATTTAATAATTTAGGATTATATAATTGGAATAAAGAGAGGGATTTATTGCAAAATATTTTACCCGTTTATACCAGATGCATCTGGATGTATTTGTGTATAGGCTACTGCTGTCTATAACGGAATTATGAAAAGGGAGCTAACTTATCTGAAAAATGTCAAGTATTCTCATAAGCAGCATAACATTAAAATATCTCACTACTTATCTGAAAAAAGGTTCAGTGTGAGATCATGTTATTGCATTAAAGACGGTTCTAAAGTTGTTGGGTTTTGTTTTTTTCCCAAAAAGAAAAAAAAAGTTCTTTGTTGTAGGCGAAATTTAACAAGCCAGTTCATCTGACCTAAAGATGTCTGTGTAAATGTTGAGTTGAAGTAAGATGTTCTCCAACCTCCACAGCTGCCGCTCTCTGGCGCACACGTTTGTTTATACGAAGATGGGACGATAGTGACGGAGGACTTTTTTCCCACCCTGCCAGATAACAGCGAACTAGTCCTTCTGACAAGGGAGCAGACATGGGGTGGAGGTATATGAAAAGAAAATATATGTACTCGTCATCCAGATCAACCAAATACATATTTTTTTGTGTCGTTCTCATAAGCTTTATATTGTTTCTTCTAGTTCTTTGTGACATTGGTCAGTTACTGGACACCGATCGCCACGCCGACGCTCTCGTCCAAGCAGCGAAGGGTCTTCTCTCTGACGAGAGGTCTTTCAAGAGGCGGAAAGTCCTCACTGACCTGCTGCAGAACCTGGAGGACAGGTCGGATCTGGAGAGCAGAGAGGAGGACGAGGACTGGTTTAATGGTACTGTCCAACCTAGCTCGGAACAAGAAGTGAACTGGTTGATTTTTTAATTATTTCTTTTACTTTTTGTGCCATTATACTAGCAGTACAAGGGCATTTAAACCCATGTTCATCAATTTGTGTTATATGTTCTCAGGCAAAAATGTCTGGATTATGATGATTTGGCTAGTTATTATGATTTTAAAAGGAGCTAAAATAATTGAATGATTTTACCCAACCACAAGAAATTTCTACCAGAAAAGTTTTTAAATCTTTAATATTTTCAACAAAATGCCCAGGAATTTCTTTGATGGTCTAGTTCTGTTCCAGGTGTCGACGTCCGGTTCAAGACGAAGTCCGCCTACATGAAGTACAACTGTGAAAGCAGAATACGAGGCTACGTGAAAGAGGTGAACCCTGAAGCCAGCGGAGCCCCGGCCCCCAGGTTTTTTTTTGGTGCACAAAGAAAGTGACGATTTTAAAGGTTTTAATTCCTCGTCGGTGTGTTTTTGTTTTTCCCAGGTGGATGATGCGACGAGAAGCACCCAGAGGGCTAAAGTGAAGGCGGAGTTTTTAAAAACGTCAAAGTGCCTCGTGGAGATGCTGAAAAATGACAAATACAATGGGAAGTACTTTGATAGGACTGAAAAGGAGTCTAGTCGCCTCTGCACCAAAGAAGGATGGTTTACCTGTCAGGTGTGGCAGAAACTACATCGCATCTACTCCACTTATCAGAAAACTTGAATTCCTTGTTGTCAAGCTCTTTACAGTTATTTGAGAGAAGAATGTTTAGTTTTCCATCTTTGTGATCCCTTCAGGGAGCGTTTGATCAGAAGTCGTGCCGGTCGCTCCATTCGATCAACCCGTACGGCAGCAGAGAGAGCAGGATCGTCTTCAGCACCTGGAACCTCGATCACAGGTGGGGAGACTTCCTGCGGCCGGCGTGCTTGAAGGTAGCTGAGAATCACGCGCTTTCTGGGTTTTATCCGCAGGATCGAAAAGAAGAGGGCCGTCATACCCGCTCTGCTGGACGCTCTGCAGAATCACAAGACCAGCGACATTAACCTGAACTACTTCTACCAAATGCTGTTCACCAGGGAAAACCTGAAGTTGGTACACATCGCTTGCCACAAGAAGGGAGCTCACAACCTGCTGTGTGACTCCAGTAAGGTGTTTAGGACTGCCGGAAAAGCAAAGCGAGATTCCAAAGTGCAGAAAAGGCGTCTCATCTAAATGTTTTTATACTTTTTTGTATGTGTGTGTTTATTAGCTGTCAAATTGATAAATTGTCATTCATCGAAGAAAATCAAAGAAGAGCAGCATCTGTAAATCATGAAAAACTTTATTGTGGCACAATGATGTCAAATACATGGATGGATTAGGAAGATTGCCCAAATAATGACATTCAGTCAAGAGTTACACTCTGAAGACAAATGTTATTTATTTTTTATATAAATAAGGCAGCAATCATATAATATTACTGAGTGGTCAGATCAATCAGCTATATACAGAATAACCTGTGGGTAATAGTTCTAGTGCAATCGCTGTTAACCTGCTTAGGTTATTTCACATGTTCAACTTTATTTCAAACTGCAGATTCTCAGGCAGAAAAATCAACTTTGTCAGCTTTAAATTTTTACAAGAATAAACAGCAGAAATATAAAGAATAATTAGCTGCACTGACACGTGCGTGTGTCTATATACATACAGACGGTAAGTTAAAAAGCTGCCAAAAACCTTTAAGGATGTATTTTAGACACTTGGTGAAACATGGCTGGAATACGACATTCATCACTATGAGCTCGTAATAAACAGATCTGCTCTTTGGGTGTTCTCCATTTTTCCTCAATGGTTCGGTTGTCTTAAGGTAGCGTATTTGTCATTGTGTATTAACTTGTTTGAAACTCTTTAGTCTATAAAGTAATTTGTAGAAACGAACACCGTTGAAATTTTTGAGTGTAATTCAGCAATTTTTGGCATCTCACACTGAATGTTAAAGCGGTTTAATTGGTGCGATACAACCCAGCCAGATAATATTACAGCAGTCCTGTTGTAAGACGATCCTGAAATGATAGTACAGCATACAGTTACTTATACAAACTGTGTAGAAAGTTAAAAGGACTGGATTTCACTGTTCACTCCCCAGGATTGAAACAATACGACTTATAAGTGCTTTTAGATGTATTCTGAACACAGCAAAAGACATTTTTTGGTGTTCAGCACTTCCACATTGCCGACATGAAAACACACGGCCAGAATTAGAGATTCGATCATTTATTGTACCTTGATATTGATACTTTGCATCAGCTAATCAATACTCATGAATGAACATACTAGAGATGCATCAAGAAAATGACCAGAATCAGCCATTTTTTATTTTTTTTACTGCTTCTGAGCAGTGAGCAGATGGTGGAAAACTCCAAAATCCAACCATTTTTCCTCTTTAGTGAATTAAACTCAAGGGAAAAGCGTGTAACAATATCACTCTTCTGGATGGAAGTCGTTTTTTTTTTTTAAAGGGAAGGACAGAAAAAAAGGGAGATTATTCTGACCGCTGTTTATCAGGAATTCGAAGTGGCTACAATCTGTCTAATCAGATTAGTGCTTTACAAAAACTGGAAATTGGCTGGTCCATCTCTGGGCGATCTCGTTTTATATTTTTGTTCTTTTTAAATATCAAGAGCGAGCATTCGAGGGTGGATCTGATAGTACGAGGTAATCCATTCGCGGTTTAAAAAGCACTTGTGTGTTTGCTCATAGATCAGCTTTCTTTTACTGTATGTTGGCATGTGAGAAAACCGCCATCGACCTTTAACAGCTAGAATCGCCACCGACGATTCTTTGATTCTGAAGGCCTGTTCCACCACACCTCCCTCGTTAATCCCACATCAGTAAATGCGGTTAGTCTTGGACAGATGAAGAGGACTGACTGAATGCAGCGTCTGAGCAGGTAGTCTGTTGTTGCTTTTTCCCAAAGTGCTCCTATGTTGTTCCGTTTTAACCGTCTCTTCGCTATGTGCCTGCGCCGTCATCTTCTTGAAGGCCGCTGCGGCTCACCTCTTCGCCGTCGCTGTCTTCTTGTGCGTAGAAATGCCGACTCCTCTGCTTCCTTCGAGTGACGGGAGAGGTGGCAGGCGATCTCTGCGGAAAGTCCTGCAGGAAGAGATTCATATAACCAGATGCAGCATTGTATACGGGATGTTAGATGTGTCAATGTTTCGCCCTTTACATCCTTTAATACATTTATAGTCTAAATAAATAAATTCTGCTCAGATTCAAAACAACTTAGCTATAATGATTTTATCTAATTAAATCTAAACAGGAATTGAAAAATGCAAAGCTGGCTATATCATGGTAATAAACATAATTCAAAACTTAAATAGAAAATGTTTATGTAAATGCAATGATGGGGTTGCATTGATACCAATACTGGTTTCGGGCCGGATACTATTCTAATGTTCTCATGAACCGATGCTTAAAATGTGGAAACTCTGCAATATTTTAACAAAAAATGTTTATGTTTCACTTGAAATTTTAGTTTTTAGTTCGGTTTCATTCATATTTGTTTCTAATTCTCCACTTTTTGTAACAAGCCGAGAAGAAAATCAAATCGGTCTTCCAATTCATTGCATTTTCTTTTAGGGATACCAGCGATACTGTTCTTACGAACTATCGGATGAACCAACACTTAAAATGTGGAAACTGTGCAATAATTTCACAGAAAACATTTCACTTGAAATTTTAGTTTTGAGCCATTTTTTAAAAATATTGTATTTGACCCAATTTACCATCATTTGAAAAAAGAAAGAAAGCAATGAAAATAAACCCCGTCTTGCATTTTTTTTGTGTGGTAGAATTATTGTTGGTACTCGGTATTGGCAAGTACTTAAATCCAAGTAACGGTATCGTATCGGTTTGAAAAAAGTGGTATTGTTGCATCCCTACAATTTGAATCGGATTCCTAAATAATGGACTGCAACAAAACAACTCAGGCCTTTATTTATTTATTAACTTTAAGGTTTAGTGTCTCTAGTAGCCTTTATTTAACAGTGCACAGCATGCGGAAGGGGGGAGAGAGATGGGAGGGGGTGAGGCAAATGGTCCGAGGACGGGATTCGAACTCGCGTCAACCATATCGAGGGCTAAGGCTTCCGTTCATGGGGCGCCAGCACTAGCCCATACGCCAAACAACGCCCCACCTTAGGTCTTTATGAGTTGGTGCCTTGTTAAAATCGTTTGTCAGTATGGAACTGCTCTAGTTTTAGCAGAAAAGCAAACTGATATATGTCTAATTGACAAATATAGATCACAAAATTGACAAAAATAGCTTTCTCTTTTTAATAAACAAACATGTTTAAGTTTAGAACACATCTGGCCTCCAACAAAAAAAAAACTTGACTAAATCAAAGAAATGTACAAATTTAAGCTCTTAATAACGCTAATTTGAGACTGCGGTTGTAAAATCTAGCCGTATTTGAGGACCTTTTTTATTGTGTCCTGAATGATTATTGAATTGGAGATTTGTAAGCCCGTACAGAAACTGTGCAACCACAAAGAAAATGTTGCACAGTTAAGTAACATCACGAACGGGTCTGACCTCGAGGCTTTTGTGCCGCATTTGGACTTTGACTAAGTTATAGTTTAGTTCAGGAACAGAGGAAGACGCCGACACCTCACCTGTACAATATCCAAGTTTCCGAAGAACTGCTCCACAGGAAGGATTTGGTTACTGTCGTCATCTGGAAACAATACTCTGGTACTGTTTTCGGTTTCCGTATTTTCGGACGCCTGCTCCTCCAGGACGCTGTTCGCTTTGCAGCTGCTGACCTCCTGCTCTGACCTCTGCTCGTTCTCTTTACCCTCTTGACCTTCGAGTTCGGGCGAACCGGAACACCTCCTCCTGTCGGCGGCCTCCTGGCATTCACAGCTGATACGAGACGGCTTCTCCGCCGGTTTGGAGGACTTCAGCGCTGAGCTTTCCTCTGCTGCAGAGCGCATCTTCTGGCTTTTAAGATTTCTCCTCCCTGGAGCAGAAACCTGTGGCAGAACGTAAGCATGCAGAAAGATAAAGGGGTTAAAGGAGACATATTATGAAAAAAATAATTTTTCCTGGGATTGGGGGTGTTATTGTCTTTCTCTGGTACATATACACTACCGTTCAAAAGTTTGGGGTCACATTGAAATGTCCTTATTTTTGAAGGAAAAGCGCTGTACTTTTCAATGAAGATAACTTTAAACTAGTCTTAACTTTAAAGAAACACACGCTATACATTGCTAATGTGGTAAATGACCATTCTAGCTGCAAATGTCTGGTTTTTGGTGCAATATCTACATAGGTGTATAGAGGCCCATTTCCAGCAACTATCACTCCAGTGTTCTAATGGTACAATGTGTTTGCTCATTGGCTCAGAAGGCTAATTGATGATTAGAAAACCCTTGTGCAATCATGTTCACACATCTGAAAACAGTTTAGCTCGGTACAGAAGCTACAAAACTGACCTTCCTTTGAGCAGATTGAGTTTCTGGAGCATCACATTTGTGGGGTCAATTAAACGCTCAAAATGGCCAGAAAAAGAGAACTTTCATCTGAAACTCGACAGTCTATTCTTGTTCTTAGAAATGAAGGCTATTCCATGCGAGAAATTGCTAAGAAATTGAAGATTTCCTACAACGGTGTGTACTACTCCCTTCAGAGGACAGCACAAACAGGCTCTAACCAGAGTAGAAAAAGAAGTGGGAGGCCGCGTTGCACAACTGAGCAAGAAGATAAGTACATTAGAGTCTCTAGTTTGAGAAACAGACGCCTCACAGGTCCCCAACTGGCATCTTCATTAAATAGTACCCGCAAAACACCAGTGTCAACATCTACAGTGAAGAGGCGGCTGCGGGATTCTGGGCTTCAGGGCAGAGTGGCAAAGAAAAAGCCATATCTGAGACTGGCCAATAAAAGAAAAAGATTAAGATGGGCAAAAGAACACAGACATTGGACAGAGGAAGACTGGAAAAAAGTGCTGTGGACGGATGAATCCAAGTTTGAGGTGTTTGGATCACAAAGAAGAACGTTTGTGAGACGCAGAACAACTGAAAAGATGCTGGAAGAATGCCTGACGCCATCTGTTAAGCATGGTGGAGGTAATGTGATGGTCTGGGGTTGCTTTGGTGCTGGTAAGGTGGGAGATTTGTACAGGGTAAAAGGGATTCTGAATAAGGAAGGCTATCACTCCATTTTGCAACGCCATGCCATACCCAGTGGACAGCGCTTGATTGGAGCCAATTTCATCCTACAACAGGACAATGACCCAAAACACACCTCGAAATTGTGCAAGAACTATTTAGAGAACAAGCAGGCAGCTGGTATTCTATCGGTAATGGAGTGGCCAGCGCAGTCACCAGATTTGAACCCCGTTGAGCTGTTGTGGGAGCAGCTTGACCGTATGGTACGCAAGAAGTGCCCATCCAACCAATCCAAATTGTGGGAGCTGCTTCTAGAAGCGTGGGGTGCAATTTCTCCAGATTACCTCAACAAATTAACAGCTAGAATGCCAAAGGTCTGCAATGCTGTAATTGCTGCAAATGGAGGATTCTTTGATGAAAGCAAAGTTTGATGTAAAAACAATCTTATTTCAAATAAAAATCATTATTTCTAACCTTGTCAATGTCTTGACTCTATTTTTTATTCATTTCACAACGTATGGTGGTGAATAAGTGTGACTTTTCATGGAAAACACAAAATTGTTTGGGTGACCCCAAACTTTTGAACGGTAGTGTACATGCATACAAATGAAAAAAACAAACATCCATGCTGTTTTGAGTGAGATTAGCGTTTCTTAATTGAGCCTGCTTTCAGTCTCTGATTGAGCTGTTCCAAATCTGTCCGGCTGTCTACGTCACAAGCCGGAATATTGGAATATCCACACAACTCCTCAGAGGGCTGTCGCAATCTTTCTTTCAGGATTTTTTCGGGACAAGATTTTTTTTTGGAGGGGGGCTTACCCGTGATAGGGACGTAAAGGGAGCGACAATTGATTCCCGTGTCCTGGGCCGTATCGGAGCTCAAATACCAGGTCACCAACTACAGGTTCTCTGTTCCTCCTTAGGAGCGCCTGAACATCTGACTTCGGTAAGTGTTATTTCTGAATTTCTAAATCTGCGTTTGTTGAAAATGTTTTCACTGATCCCGCGATTCATTCAAGATATATAGTGTATAGTGACATCATCACTACAGTGAGACGCTCTGATTGGTTGACTGTCAAGTCCGTAAAAAGTTCAGCTAGCTGAACTTCTGCGCTGCTTGCGTTTGCTACGTTGCCGCTTGCAATGCAAGTAACGCTTGACAAGTTGATGGACCCAACGCATACAACGCACCGCAGAGACTCTGATGTACTCGACCATAGACTTTACATGTAATCTTGCCGTAACTGATGCTGCCGTTTGGGGCGGTGTGAATGCACAATTAGAGTCGGTGTCTCAGGAAGATATCAGAGTGCCAGGTAAGCAGTTAAATATCTTCTTTTAACTTTAAGTCATTTCTTCAATAACCATTCAGAAGCATCTTGCTGAATTCTCTTTGTATCGGGTTTTCAGGAGACTGCTCTCCTACAGATTTTGGATCAAAAATGTATGTTTGAACTACTTTTTTTTGTTTTGTTTTTTGTATGGTTGAACTACTGCAGCAGCCATGTCCATAACTTTCACACATAGTGGGAACAGTCACTATGTGAGTGGTAGGCGTGAGCAAAGATTGTGGAAGCGTTGGGCGTGGCCAAGTTAACAGCAGCTCATGTAATATGTAATGACCAGCAGAAAACAGCACAATCTGCAAGGGGCTGAAACAGAGAGAAATGCAGGTTGGTAACAATTGTTTCCTACAAGATATTTCCAGGAAACAACTTCAGAAACGTGTTTTCTGGAACTCAAAGACCTATTTTAAATAGTAAAAAAATTGTCATAATATGTCTCCTTTAACCATCGCCAGCGCACAGTCTGTAAAACAATGAGGTTTTCTTAAATAGAAGGGGGGGGGGGCGGGGGGGAGACAAATCAGGTCAAAATTGATGACTCATAAAGATGTGCAGAACAAACCTTTCTAGAAACTCTGACCTCAGAGCTGCTTTTCCTCTTTCTAGACTTCATGTTATCAAGTTGACCAGGCATCTGGAAAAAAAATAATAATAATTGTAAAAATGCAACAAAACACAGGCGGTGTATTTCTCAGTGGCCACATTCCATTACAGCAACTACTTAGTGAAATGATTTGGCTTCAGTCAGTCAGCTGAGATGCAGCTGTTGTAACACGAGCAGATGCTAGATGGCTAAATGTTTTCACAAAGCCTCCCAGTTCAGATTACCATCAGATTATTGGACATCTGACTCTGAAGGAATGGGTCACTGGAGTAATTATCGAACACACATATCAGTCTGTTCAGAATAAAAAACTGTCCTTGTGGTTTCTAGTCGGGTTATAAAATAGTACAGCTGCAGACGTCTCCGGTTAGGATTTTTAACTCCAAAAGCAGCCCGCTCCACGTGCTCAATCAGGGTTTCTCAGCATCTAGTCTCTACGTCTACACAAGGCAAACCGTTTTATGAATATTTCCTCTCTATCGGCAAGCCTGTATAAACATGGAGGACGACACTTGAATCCAGCCATTAAGATTTTGACGTGAAGCTCAGTCAAAGGCTGTGAATGCTTATGTACTTGTGATTTCTAAAGCTTTTAATTTTTTTATACATTTTCAACTATTTCAAAGACACTTGTTTTCACATTGCCATTATGGGGTTTTGTGTGTTGAATATTAAAGAAAAAAGAATTTAATCCATTTTGGTATAAGGCTGTAATATGAAAAAAAAAGTGGAAAAAGTGAAGCGCTGTGAATACTTTCTGGATGCACTGTACGATGAGCAAACGTCTCAGTTCAGAACGGACTAAACAGAAAATGAAACTTCACTCTGAGTCCTTTGCTTTGAACAGAGAAACGCTTCAGTTTTTATCACTCTTGTTGAGTCTGAAAGTTTGGCTTTAAATAGGTATATGTTTAATCCGGACAGTTTATCAGTTTTCCACAAATAATAACCTCATTAAAAAAAAATATTATTCTTTTGCCTAATTTAGTTTCCCCCCCCCTTTATTTTAAGACACAAAAACAGAAATAAAAGTGGCAGCAGATTATGCCAGCAGTCATTAGACATTACGGAGGTGTTTAGTCAGTTTAAAATGAAATCTAGTTTGTTTCTCCCACTGTTTGAACAAGGGACTGGGTGGGATTCGATCCCCAGACTCCTGGCTGAGAGCCATATGCACGCTAACCAGCCAGCCAAAGGAATATCCCCATGGCCAAGTAGCCAGGGCACATGCTTGGCACCTGGGAATCGAGTCCCGCCTGGTCCCTTGTTGTGCGACTTCCCATAAAAGTATAATTAAAATCCTCTATTTTGAAAAAAAAAAACATTACACCAAATAGTAAATGTTTGAGCTCATGTACTACCAAGTATCGTGGTAGTACATGAGCAAAAAAGCTAAACACAGTGCACATACTTTAACATGGAGTTAATTTTCATAATGTATACTCGGTATTTTATTTTGTTTTTCCAAGGTCATAAAAATGATGTCTAAAATGTCTACTTCAATGACTGTTTGCACATTGGGAAACAATGAGAACTGATAGTGTATTAGCTTCTACGAAGAGTGTCCTATTTCACAGTTGCGGGAAAAACGGACAGGAATAAAGCTATTGGTAAGTGTAGGAAATACGCTTTAGTTTTGTATGGTCAGGTTTTAACTGTAGCATATGTTATCTACAATTCGTGTAAAGAAACAGTAATGTAAAATCCCCCTGAGCCCCGACGACACAAATCCACCGCGTCTTGACTGAACCTGCAACCGGTTATTTCATATAAAGGTATCAAATTACAAAACAAACACGGCTCCAATCCTCCTGTAGATGCCGAACATTTTTTCCATCGAGACATATTTGTGCAGAAACGTTGCTAACTGAGCCTTCGCCAAGAACACTGTCGGACAGCGTTCCCTGACATCCTTACAAGGAAATATCGGTTTATGATCCCCGAATGTTGATGGTGTTAACAACTACGCGTCCAAACCAGTTTTATGCCTTTTAAGCCACGATGTTAATAGCTGAAAGACTCAATTTAACACACAGAACACGGTGCTAGTATTGAACTCGATTAGCTACACTCTTACCTTGTGCATTGTTTGCCGCCGGCGTTACTGCGGTTCCAACTGTCTAGCTCCTAGTTAGGTTTGTGACTTAAATGACAGATTGTAGCTAGCGAAGGCCAGTGGAAATTTTACTAGCTGTGCCGCCGCCGTCTCTGCTTTTCTGTCCGCGACTGAACCGCCGCCTTCTCCGTGTATTTCCTGCTGAAAGGTTCAAGCTTAGGTCACTGCGTCCCTGTGTGCTTAGCACTGCAGCGTCCTCCCTGGCCGCGTTCAAATTCTTCTCTCGTTCACTACGTAGGACACTACTACTAGGGGTTCGGCGGCTTTTCTTTGTACTATGAGTTGAGTAATTGTAAGAAACAAACAACCATCGTGGACATTTTTAGTTATTCCTCATTCAGAACCGTTGTTAGGCTGAACAGCATATGCGCACCCAGGTAGATTAGATTACAACATTAAAGATAAGATACGAGGTAACAAGTTCGAAAGCAGCCTCTGTTTCTCTGGACGTAGCGGACAAACCTAACGTACCTACCGATGTGTTTATTAGAGAGGTCAATCTGCCTTCTACGTAAAACGTTCTAAATGCAAATACTGAAAGGATTTGTATTCCTTGTCTGTTTGGCTTTCTTTTTCCCCCACCTTGATGGTTAGAACTAAAACACGTGTTTTAAATGCGCCTTAACTAATTATAAAGCTCTTCTTGTTTCTTTACAAAACTTTGGAGTGCACGGGATTGTGATTTAAAAATAACATTGGGTCTCCTCGCTTTGGGTAAACCAAAAGTCACCTAATAACTCAACTGAGTACCTATTTATTAATTGTTTGTAAATGCTTGTCATGTGTTACAATAAATCAATACGGGGGATGTAAGTGCTTTACCGTCGGCGTAAATCAAAATAAATGTGTGAGAACAGTCATACATAGTGGTTTGCACCGGAAGTTGAGGCATAGCTTCATGCCCGATGAAACTGTAATTCACACAAGTGTCCACAAGAGGGCGCAGGAAGACCATCGTTTTCTTGCCTTTCCTTTGGGTTGATGACGGTGGTACGTGTGAGAGGGACGAGGTCATGCGGCCGTCCTTAATGTAAGCATAATGTTTCTGACAAATATTTTTTGTTAGTTTTCTCTTCGAAGTAACTAGGTTTGAACAGCAGACAAAATATGAGGAATTTAAAAAAAAATCCTAACTACTAAAAAGAACGCAAATGCAAGAAACCTGTAATTTGTCAAAACAAGTCAGCCACCAAAATATAAATAAACACATTAGAAAGCCAGATTTACAAAATACAATACTAAACAAGTTTGAGCATATATTTTTTAAAACCCTTTAAAATTCTCTCTCTCTCTCTCTCTCTCTCTCTCTCTCTCTCTCTCTATATATATATATATATATATATATATATATATATATATATATATATACACACTTCAGAAAACGAATTGCCATATATTGCCATCTTTATCGTACTGTTAATTTTTTAAGAAACCTCAAACGAGAAATCTAGCAAAATTACATAGCATTCAATTAAATAGTTTGATGAAAAAAAAACTTTTAAAACCACAAAGAAGTGCAAGAAAAATAGATTTTTTTTTTAACAAAGCATATACTACCTTTAATAACCTACTTGTTCTCCTGTGTTGCTTTTATCAATTAAGAGTATACTTTAACAATTCTTTTTAAAAATCTGTTATTTTTTCCCCTTAAAAAAATATATACATAAAGAAATGTATAGCCTACTTTAAACTATTTACAAAAACCAAAAGGAATAGATTTTTATCCCTCGGTGCAGTCAGAGGATCATCTGATAAATTGTAGATTCGTTGTATTGCACAATAATGACTCCAGACAACACTAAAGCCGGGGGGGGGGGGGGAATGGCCATTCTTGTAGCTAACAGATCAGAGGGCTCTACAGATCAATAATCTCAATTTGATAACATAGAAAAACTGCTTTGAGGTGATCCAATCTATACTTGAGTGAAAACATGCAAAATCTGAACTTCCGGAACCCAAACTGGTTAGTTCTGAGCATTGTAGGACAGTTTGGATGCTATCCTGGATCGAATCCGGTGTCCTAATCCAGTGAGAGAGAAAAAAAATCTAATTCTTACTATTTCATTTACGCTGGTTATCGGAAATTAAAACCTTAGGCACCAATGGGCTGCCTAGGACAACCAATGAGTAAATTGGGAAACCTAGGGGGGTGGAGACATTTATATGAGGCTGTCTTGCAGCAGGTGCCCAGTTTTGTGAGAAGAGACCAGGAGAGCGACTGCGAGTCATGTGTCTCTTTATTCCACCCACAATGAGAAGTGATGTGTGACAACGATCCACGTGGGCTGAAGTGGCCCCCAGAGGAACGACTTCACTCTGCCGCCTGTGCGCACGAGGATGGAAGGCGGTGGAAGCTCCCGCTAGGACGCACGGCGGTGAACCAGAATGAAGGCCAAACATCCAGCCTCTGAGGGTCCAATGTGACAGATATGGATAATTTCTTTCGAAGAAAACGGGCCGGTTTGGTGAAGTCCCTGCTGAGTCTCTCCCTCGTCTTTGCGTCTGTTTTGATGATACTCAAGCTGAAACTGTCGGAAAAAGACGCGGCGGGGTTAAAACACGCACAGCGCGCGAGCTGGTGCGGCTCGGACTGTTTCCCATCCATCGACGCACCGGTGAGCTCCAATTTCTGGAGACTAAATGACGCTGCGCAAAGCATCGGGGTGGACGCGCAGCGGGCATCCAACGGGACCCCGAGCGGCTGGGACGCACAGATTCTCAACTGCAGCGTGGACGAATCGGTGAAGAGCCAGGCCTGGTTCCAAAGACTGGACCCGAGGTTTCACCAGTTTGTTCTGCACAGACACTGTAGGTACTTCCCCATGCTCATCAACCACCCGGAAAAATGCGCGGATGGAGAGGTCCACCTTCTCATGGTGATCAAGTCCGTTATCGAGCAGCACGATCGGCGGGAAGCTGTGCGTAAAACCTGGGGTAAGGAGCTCACAGTTAACGGAAAGAAGATCAAAACTTTGTTTCTACTTGGAACTCCGACAGTAGCCAAAGACACAAAGAACCTCCAGAAACTGATCGAGTACGAGGATCAGATCTTTAAAGATATCCTACAGTGGGATTTTATGGACACATTCTTTAACCTGACTCTGAAAGAAGTTAATTTCCTCAAATGGTTCAACATCTACTGTCCTGGAGTGCAGTTTATATTCAAAGGAGACGACGACGTGTTTGTGAACACACACAACCTGATGGAGCTCATCGACTTCAAGGTGGAGGAGCGCAAAGAGGCCGACTTATTTGTGGGGGACACCATCTCCAAGGCGATCCCCATCCGGAACCGCCAGAGCAAGTACTACATACCCAAAGAACTCTACGACAAGCCATACCCGCCTTATGTTGGAGGTGGGGGGTTCACAATGTCCTCCCAGCTCGCCAGGAGGCTCTTCGCGGTGTCGGAGGACGTGGAGCTGTACCCCATCGACGACGTGTTTTTAGGGATGTGCCTGAAGAAGCTGAACGTGGCTCCGGAGTTGCACCCGGGCTTCAGGACCTTCGGCATCACCAGGCAGAAGGTGAGCTCCATGAACAGGGAGCCGTGCTTCTATAAGAGCCTCATCGTGGTGCACAAATTGAGCGCGCAGGAGTTGCTCAGGATGTGGAGCATCGTGCACGACAAGGATCTGGTTTGCGCACAGCGAACGTCTATATGACGGACACCCGGCGTCGCTGGGAAACATAGTTTTTTTGTTGATCAGGACATTTGGTAAAATCTCAGTGTCCGGAGTGAGTCCCCAACACCCCCTGTTTAAAACCTATTTGGAAAACTTTGGACCATATAGTGAACCTCCTTTGGTTCATTTGTCATTTATAAAACCACTAAAGCTCAAATTTATGACATCAAACACTGACGTTTTCAAATTCAGTTTGTGTGCCATTTACAACCATATTGTCCTAATCTGAGACACAACACTTTCTTAAAGACTTTGGGGGTTTAGTTCTTGAATGTGCAGATTAAAACTTGAAGTTTTCCATATTTTTTATTATTATTTTTTTTGGTTGAGGTTTTTCCTTTTAATGCTGATGTTACTTTCTGATTTTAGGATTTTAAAGATTAGGGATGGGCTGGCATGATATTCTTTTGGTATGATGTAAAACTGCTATGATATTACAGTACTTCCTGTGCAAAAAGAGTGGTTAGGGTATTATCTCAAAAAAAAAAACCTGCAAAATTAAGTAACAGTTTTGAAATAAACGTGCATATTGCACTGTAACTGCACTTTCAAAAAGTGTCAGAGTGATCGCTTGCCGGCTCTCTTTTTGTTTCAGTGCCAAAACTATCCCTGTAGAGTCGAATTTCCTGGAAGCTTCTTTCAGCTAGTGCACAGCAACAGATGGGGGACGGGCACCGTTCTGTTAATCTGTGCTTCATACAGCTGGAGAAAAAAAGTTTTCTCTCTGCCATCTTAATAAAAATAATTGTAAACCACCACAACAGTGTGATTGAATGTGTAAAATATATATGCTAATTAGTTATTAGCATACACGATAGAAACCACAACCGATTACAATCTTGGTACCATCTTGGGGCACCGCTGCCCGGCCCTTGCCTAACTTTAACTGCAAGGAGGGCTTAATGGGTTTGGATCAAAGAACAAACAGCTATGGTTATAGCTGTGGGGTTATATTACAATATAATGTTAAAAAATATTTATGAAAATCTTAAGAAATGTAAACGTTCACCTATTGTTTAGATGATTTCTTTGTTTTATATTAACAGAAAGCAGGTAAACAAACAGGTACTGTTACTGGTTCTTGTACTCTGTGTAAAAAAAACTGGAATTCTTGAGTCACTTTGTAAATGAACCATGTCTGATATCATCATTTGATTACTGGAAATATCTGCAAAGCATCCTAGCTATAATTTACCATAACACATTCCATTTTCTCCCTTCTTTCAATGCAGCTAACTAGCGTCCAGCTACGGTTTTTGGTTGAAACAGTAACAGACGTTAGATTTGTTTTTTGTTTTTTGCATGTCGTTCAGCTTTATTTCAGACATACATTTCCACAGAAAAATAGTTATGTTGTGAAAACATGTGATAATATTGACAAGAGGTCACAGAAATCAGCATAAAAAAGGTCATCACGATCTTATAAGTGAAGCATACCAAAGTCAACAGAAAGGCATAGAGTTATAGAAACTAAATATGCTATATATATTTCATCAAACAGCAGCTGCTCGGTGGCTGTTCCGCTGTTAACCACCTCTGGCAAATAGAGGAACAGCTTAACGAAGTGCAAAAAGCTATACAGTTCAAGAATACATTAAAAGTTTGAGGCCATTTCATGTTCAAATACATTCTGTTTTTTTTTTTTCTCACACGTGTTTAAATTAGGACTATCAATACAGTTGTACATTAAAATAATAACGGAATAAATAACACTCAAGATGGTTAACTTTTAATGTGACTACATGGTATGATCATCTTTGTTTGGTTATTTTCATTTTAGTATTTTGCACAGCTAAATTATTTATTTCAGAACTTTTACTTGTAAGATTTGCATCGAAAAATTTCAGGAAAATAATTCTTGTATCCATCTTCATAACACAATTCCTTTGGTAAAGTGCGACTTCATTCCCTATTTACAGTGTAAGACAACCAGTATCAGGAAATTTGAGGGCAGATGGCTCGCTGATGGTAAAGCTTCAGCAGGCTGGAAAAGATTTCAGCCTGTAGCCTGTTAGTTCTGCTTGTTTTAAAGCCTGTACAAAGACAGGTTTAGTAGTGTGCAGAAGGGAGCATTCAACTACAGTTCAAACTAGATATTTACATAGACTGTATCAGAGTTGCGTTTTGACAATTTAACACTGTTTTTGTTTTCTAAATGGAAGAATAATCAGATTTCTTTTTAAAGATACATTTTCATTATTCTCTTCATATTCAGAAGTTTACATAATTAAACAATTTGCAAAATCCCAGATTATGATGGATGGCTCTGTAAGCCTCTGGTACACAGATTTACGGTATATGGGTTATATTGAAGACATTTTTAGAGAGTTACTTTTTTAAACTTTTCTTCAATTCAGAAGTTTACATACATTCCTACCCATTTTAACTGTCTGATTTAATTCAAATATTCTGTGTCTCCTTCCACACGGCTCTGTCTGCTTGGCTCACACCTTTTTAGCTCTGCCTACAACTTTAACAAGTGGCCCATTTGTGGCCAGCCACTGGCTTCCTGGCTGACAGTACGAGAAATTCTTCAATATCTCCACAGAATATTCGTTCGACGCGATACCATTTATTACGAAGTGCCTCACAGTTGGGATAGTAATTTTAGGCCTGCATGCATTCCTCTTTTTACCTGCACACGTAGCAATGTTCATCATGGCCGGACGCTTCAATCGGACTTTGATCCGATCTTAGCAGACGTCTCCGGAAGCTAAAGTTATAGCCCCCTAGTGCATTTTCGAACAGTAATTTGGCTGTTTGTTGATTATGGAGTAATGGCTTCAATTTTACTATGTGGCCTTTCGGTCCATGTTGCTACAGGCCTCATTTCTCTTTTACGAGCTTCAGAAAGCGTCTTTATATGGACGTATGCCTTTGCTCCGGGGTTGGCATGCATGACTTGCACCAAAGCACATTAACCTTATGATTTTTCATTTAACTGAAATGTTAGTAATTAACTGGAAGCTAACAAAGCCACAACATCATCATCTGGGCTTTCCAAAAATCATTTAAAGGCAAAGTAATCCCAGTGTATATAAACTTGTGAGTATAAGGAATTATATAAAAAAAAGATGTCCCTCTCAGACATTATTTGATGTAGGTGATCCTATTGACCTTATACAGAAAAAAAAAGTTTAGTCTGGTCAGATGGCAGATAGTGATCATTTTTATATAGAGAATGTAAATATAGGGTTTTAAGTGTATGTGATACAGACGGATATAGCCGATTTATTCCACAATATAAAGTTAAATATTTAATAAAAGGAGAAAGAAATCTTCATACTTGTAGCGTCACTGAATGGCTTGCACAGCCGTAATGGGCAATTTGACAGTTTTACACAGAAGGTCCAGTTAACATGTGTGACATGTCCTGGGTGATGTCAGAGTGATGTAATCGATGTTGCCTCAGCTTGGTGAAACTTTATTTCCAGCAGAGTGCCTGCATTGTGTAAGATGTAAGCAGGGAATGACTGAGCAGACAAGTTGTACTGAAACAGCTGGCTGCATAATTGGAAAAGCTGCATCATGTACTTTTAAGCTTTAACTAGAAGCTAGGAATACAAATCATCATATCCTCATCATGACTCTATTTTTCCAATATATTCTTTATCATTAAAACTATTGACAGCTGTACAGTTATAAAAATAGAAGGTTTTTGCTCTAAGCAACATACAAAGGCTTTAAAGAGCATTGAGGAAAAACAAAATGAGCAGAGAAGCCTTGTAAGGATTTATCATTTATCAGCATGCAGTGTGCTCATATTTACGGGTTCCACAGGTGGGACAGGTTTGACCTATGGACAGGACAGAGTGAGTCAAGCTAATGTTGTTATACAAATTAGGTTTGCTTTCAACCCAACAGGTTTATCTACATAGCCTCAATAAGGAATGCATTTTAGGGTCTGGCTGGGGGCACACCCTTTGTCAGCGACTCAAATTATTTTTCTTCTGGTTAAGTAGCCCCATTTTGGTGATGGGGTTGTGACCGACCAGCTTCAGCGCTTCCCTGCTGCATTTCTCCTCGCCATGGGTGTCAGGTATGGGATCCGGCTGCCTCTGCCCACGGGCCCGCTTCTGGTTCCTGCTCCAGCTCTGACCGACAACGACTGCTTTAGTCCACCAGCTGCCCTACCTGGACAAATACACAAGCCCACAAATGTCATCCTTACATTAAACAAACAAGAAATTCAACACAGCTGACTTCAAAGAAACCACCCGGCATCAATAATGATGTGACTACAAACAGGAACCCTGGTGAAGCCTGCGGCTCATGATGGTACAGCTAATAATAACACCATGTCAGGTTACAGCCACAAACAGCAATGTGTTTAACTAGACTTTATTTGAAAAGCCAGCACGTAGTGGAGTATAAAATGACAGGGAAGGAAAGTGATGCATCATTTCCACATTACTTTACAAATTATGCTTTCTTTACACCTAAAGATTACCAGCTTACATCAAAAGACTAAATATAAAGGGATAACAGTTTTTTAGTCTAAGGCTACGTCCACACTAAGCTGGATAATGCCTTAAACGTATAAGTATTTAGTCTACACCCCCCTATCGTCCACACTAAGGCGGCTTTGTTTATGGTCTGTGGCCGTATAAGTATTAGCCGGGTAAGAGAGCCGTCTAACTGTTATCTCAACGGCTAAATGAGCACGTCTGGACGCAACTTATCCGGTCCCCGGCTAAATCAGAGCAGCAACGTCAATCAAATGCTGCGTCCTAAATTGATGACGACAACAACGCGACAGCATATAATGACAACAGCAAAGATGGAGACGAGTCTTGCGATGCTACTTCTTCTTTGCAAATTCAGACGTTTGCAAAGTTAACCCTAACCTACTTGCGGATGAGAAGGCGACACAGGAGGCGCCGACAGCGACATAGATTATACGCATCAATCTGTTATCTTTTTGTTTTTCCCCGCGCATGCCCAGTAGATGCATAGGTAGGCATTGGATTGCGCAATCATGGGACCTTAAACGGACCGTAAACGGGGCATAAATGCTCGTGTTGAGTGGATAACATTAGGCGTCTAACTCCCTGTATAACCTTATCCGGCTTAGTGTGGACGCAGCCTAAGACTAAAGATTTTCTAAACACCGAATCTTGTAGTGACACTATTTACAAGACTACACCTAGACTATTTTAGCTTCCTGCCAAATTCCTCCCATTATGCTCAGCATTATACAGTTTCTTTATGTGCGAATGTTGTAGCATTCTTTGCCAAGATTGATGCATCCAATAAAGACTAGCATTCAAACTAGGTACTATATTGACAAGTAACTGGTTAACTAATATCTTTTTAATGCATGGTGTTTATGCTGTACCACTTGCTCCATGCAGATGCCTGTATTGCAGTGGGCAAGGTTGGCATACACTTTGTAATTTATGGTCCATTTCCAGGCCATTTTTCAGCCATGCAACACAGATATTGCATTTGTTGTTTATAGACCCTGACATGCTCCATAGGTGGCTACAAAACTGCTATTTTACAAATATGACACCTATGTTTATAGTCTACTTTCCCGCAGGAAAAAAAAAAAAATGTAAGTGGCAAGTTGCAAAAAAAGTCATAAGCAAGATTTCAACCCATCGGCCTTGTGGTGAAAACTCTAAAGATTAACCACTATACTATAGCAGCAAAGTATAAATTCATTTAGCAAAGGGTACATTATGAAGCGGGTTTCCCTCTAACACGGTCACACAGTTGAATAAACGGGGCAACAGATTACGACTCCATGCGCACGATTTAATAAACCACCGGAACAGATTCTTACCCCTCAAAAATTATTTCTGCACCTAACCCCTGCCTGGCTCTGTAGCTTTGTGCTCTGCCTGTGTAAGAACGGCTTTATTGGTTGTTACTTGTTTTACGTCACTATGACTACACAAGGACTTGCGATAATATCAAACATTGTCTGATTCAAAAGACTAGAGAAAGACTGGCATAAATCCAGTCGGCAACTGCAGATTATAACCTTACATTTAACGATCAAGATGACGGGAGACTCCAGCAAGATTTCTAAAGACTGCCAGTCTTTAGTCTGAAAATCCTTTGGTGTATGCCCAGCATAATATTTATGACATGTGTGGGACCAAACTAAAGGTTCCCAAGCTAATCTTGCTATCGTGTTAATGCAGGGCTTTTTTTTGTATAACACACTTTTAACAACAAGGCAATTCAAGGTGCTTTACATCATTAAGGGGATAAAATAAAATAAAAGCATAAAAAAGATTATGCTCATTAAAATATATGACCTTCCAGCAAATAATCATTTTTTCAAAGGCAGCTCTAAACAGAAGGGTTTGTAGCTACGATTTAAAGAAACAGGTTTGCGGTGATCAGAAAGTCTTTTCAAGATAAGGGGAGCATAGAAACTGAAATCTGCTTCTCCATGTTTGGTTCTGATTCTCAGGGTGATTAATAGACAAGAGTTGGAAGACATGAATAGTCTAGGGGGGATTGATATAGTGACAACAGATGTTTGTGACTTAACACCTCTTTGGTGATTTGAATCAGATCAGACTTAATGACAGGGAGAACTTTCTTAAGAAAAACCATGGGTAAAATATCAAGGCAGGAAGAGGAGGATATTTTTTTGGGGGGGGGGGATTCAGACATTATATCTACATTGGTCTTAAGTAGGGAAGACAATGGTAACGGGTTTGGTTTTGATATACAGATTGACCCTCTAATTGTCAGAATCTTTTCAGTAAAAAAAACAGGAAAATTCATTGCCAGCTCTGGTGAAATTTAGTTCAGGTGCTACTGTAACAGGAGGATTAGTTGGTCTCTCAATTGTTGCAAATACATTTTGTGGATTATTGAAGTTTCTCTTGATGATTTCAGGAAAGAACAATTCTCTTGCATCGTTCAGAGTTAAATGGTATCAGTTCAGTCTGTCTTTGTGGATCTCACAGTGAACCTGTAGGCGAGTTTCCTGCCATTTTCTCTCTGCTCGTTGACACTCCCTATTTTCACTACCTACCAGTGCATCTCTAGTCCACGGAAATTTCTTTCTACTCGAGACTACTTTAACTTTAGATGAAGCAATAGTATCAATGAGGTCTGAAATTTTAAAGAGAAATTTATTTACCAGCTTGTTTACCGAATTGTGTTGGAAGATGATGTGGATCGGGATGAGATGGGACAGTAAATTCATTAACTGTTAATCTTGAGGGAGGAAACAGTATTGGAAGATGTGCAGCGTTAAGTTTTTACCAACAAGCTTGAACTATTTACCTCTCATACACTATGCCATGCAGGCAGGAGGCGAATGAATGCTTTACCTTGTGCTGGCTGGGTTCTTTGGGACACCGCAGTCCTGCGTGAGTTTTGTTTACAGCCCTCTCTGCCCATGAGGTGAGCCTTCCAGGCCTGGAGCAGGGACAGAAGTAGCACAGTCAGTTTATTCCTTCTACCAAGAGCCTTCTTGACTGGGAGAACCACAGGTGACTGTAGGCCCAGTCAAAGCCTGACTGGTTGCCCTCCCTCCCACTAACAGGGTCCTCTTTCATTGGGTTCAACCTCACAGCTAAGGCCAAGAGAATCAGCGAATTTCTGCACCCTTTTTTTTATACGTTGTGTGAGGTGAGATACTGAAGGGAATTTTCAACTCTCAGTTTTTATTGCTTAACATTTTTTTCTCTTTATCTCACCCCTTATTTGGATAGAGCTTTTCCAAAATAGGTACAAATGAACAGCTCCTGTTGTGACAACAGGAACACGAGTGAAAAAACACAAATTTTTGTAACAGGTTAATCTATACTCAATATTTTAGCAATGATGCACAACAAGAAAAAAACTCTTTAAACACTGGACACAATAACAAATACAAGGTGAAGAAAACATACAAACCACTTGCTAAATCTGTTCTTGTTTTCCTCCTTTTAATCATACATTCCTAAACCAATGTTGCAATTGGATGAATGTATAATGGCACAAATCAATCTTGTAATTCAAGGTTAACAATTCAAACCTTTCATATCATGTCAGAAGCAGTGAAATAATTACCACGACTAATAAAAAATGAAGGGCAAAACACACTCCACAAAAACAGAGAAATTTCTTCTCTCTCCTACAGGTACATAAACGAGAGACATCATTCATTTTTCACAGCCCTAGTTTTAAAGCCCTTGTTCTTATGCATATCCTGTACAGGCCTTTTTTCATTTTGGTTGTGGCCGAGAAATTCAAATGTGATGTCTTGCAGTGGGAGGAGACCAATGAAGAATACCTAGAGGTTCTTTTGTACATTAGTTCTTGAGAAATACAAAATGTCCTGGTCAGATAGAACTTTGTTCTTGCAGAGAGAACAAATTTCTTTGTACTTACAGGACTACAGCATTTATGGATCCTAAAGGCCAATAGATGTCACATTTAATTAACATTTTTGCTGCTGTTATTTGCACATCTGTTCTCAATTTATATTCTGTTAACTTCTTGTCAATAATAAGTGGATACTTTTTTCACTTTTAAATGCACAACCACACATGCACATTCTGTATTTTTTTCTTCGGTTTTTAAATTATCCTACTTAGTTGCACCTTCTAATCTAAGTATAGCACTTTATTTTAAAAAACAGCACAGCCCTTTGGGTTTTGCAATTGTGTCCTTAATGTACATATGTTATTATTCATTCTATTTTTAATACTTTTCGGTTTTATTGTTTGAATCTAGATGCTTCTAGAACCTGTCACTTTGGTGTTGTTACAGCTGTTACTTTTGAGGAAGCTGAGGTCCTTCAAGGTTTGCAGCAAAATGCTGCAGATCTTCTACAAGGCTGTTGTGGAGAGTGTCATCTCTTCATAAAATTGAAAAAAAAAATATGGACAACCCTGAGCATCCTCTTCATGAGACTATCCTACAGCAACATAGTATATTGAGTCAGAGGCTTCTTTGGTTTTGCTGCAACACAGACTGCTACAGGAAATCCTTTCTCCTCACAGCCATCTAGATCTACATCAACTCCTTGAACAATGAGTTAGTTATGAGCGACAACAACATTTAATTTCCCACTGGGATCAATAAAGTATATAATTGAATTTCCCCTTTGTCGGACAGTACAATTCTATTCTATTCTTAAAGAACAACCGTTTTAATTTAAAAATCGTGAACCATTGCTGCAAAATTGTGCCTTCCTTGATTTTTTTAGTTTTCCCCTAACTGAACCTAATTAATCGTGATGTGACCTGAAAGATTAGTTGCAAGACTTAATCGGTTCCAGAGACGGTGTCACCAAGGAGAGATACCTTTGGAGAGGCTATAGTTATATATCTTTGTGAGGCAGTAAGTAATGTACACCAAAGCAGTATTCTTTATTAATATGATCATGATGTTCTGTTAGACAAAATACAGTGGCAATTTAGGCAATAAAGGGGCATTGGATTTTACAACAGCCATTGTCCTTTTTCAGATAAAACACTGACCAGATGAAACACAATCAGCCCGTCTCAGATTTACCAAAGAAGAGCGGACAGGTTAGGTCCTGAACAGAGGTGACCTGACATACCACAAGCTGTTGCATAGGTTTCCTAAAAGTAACGGCAATGTGAAGAATGTGATGGTATGTTTTTTTTCCACCAGGAGAGAATTACAAGCACATTTAAGAACAATGGCTGCGACAACAGCATTGTTTCACCCTGACACCTGTTTGTGCCTAAAGCTTATACTTATCAGCCAAGGAGTTTCTCGTTTTTTCACCTACATTTTTTGCATACACCCAAGTACACCCATTGCAGTTTCTCAATGTTTAAACCATTGTGGTGTTAAAAAAGGTCTCACCTCCTCTCCAGGTGAAAAGTTGCTGTGACACAAAGGGCAGTGGTTGGGGGTGGAACTTTTACCTGAAATAAGAGCTAGAACACAAAAGCATACGATTACGCTGAATACAGAATACATTAGAGAAAAGTAACCGAAACGGCCGGAAGCACTGGGAGTACAGTCTAAGCTAAATCTGAATACAAATTTTATCACTTTGTCTTAAAAGAAGAAGGCAGAGAGACTTCAGACAAAAGGACATAAAAAGCATCACGTCTGATAATTACTTATGTATAACATTGCTGGTTACAACATGGAATAAACATTGGTTTACTCTTCGTTACAGGAATACAAGTTGCTGGATTTTTAAACGTAACTTCAGATGAAAATAGCTAGAAAGGAGCACTACTCTGTAGGATGGAAAAAAGTAACAAGTAGCAACAGAAAATGGGTAGGTGTGATAATGCATCTACTACTCCATCCCAACTTTAAAAGCATGGGGTTGGTAGCATTATGATGTGATTGTGGGTGTTTTGCTGTAAGGATTAGTGCTTCACCTCACACGTCCTTTTGTGGAATTATTCAAGAAACACATCAACAAGGAAGTTCCCAGATGGGAGAGGTATCCCAAGCATACCACCAGTTTAGTTATAAAGTGGCTTAAGGGCAAAAAAGTTACTGTTTGGAGCATTAATCACAAAGCCTTGAACTCAGTGCCGTAGACAAAAGGTGGACAGAGCTAAAAATGCGTGTGTGAGCAAGGTGTCTTACAAAGCGAACTCAGTTACATCAGTGCTGTCAGGAGGAATGGGCCAAAACTTCAGTAAAGTATTGTGGTAGCTTGAGGAAGGTTACCCAGGATATTTGACCCAGCTTTAAACTACAGCTCTAACAAATACTAATGAAAAGTACATACAGAAACCATTTATACTGTGAAAACTTAGAAACCATTTATTTTTCTCATTAGTCTGAACAAACACAAACAGTAAAAGTCGCAATGTGGAAACCAAACAAGTGCCTCCGTGCTGGAAACTACAGCTATGATGCTACGAGTAGCATGTCTCTTAAGCAGCTGACTGCAGACTGGCTTTGAGCAGATAGCCCACCTAATTATCCGTTTAGAATGGTTTAATGTTAATGGATCTAAGACCTCATGGTTTACTCATGCCCTTGTTTTGGCTATTCACGTTACATTTACTGATATACATACATTGCTATACTTTGAGATATAATATTATTTTCAGTTTTAATAGAAAAGATCAACCATCCCAAGTATGTGGATTAAGTTATATACCATATGGATGAAACACTCATAATTTAATCTATGATTGACATGAGGTCTTTAATGTGTGCCTCCATATCTCCAGAAGTCATTTTACCTATATTTTTTTAACCAATATCCAAGAACACAGAGACTACAACATGTTAGTAAAAAAACTAATTACCTTGGCAAAAAGATAGTTAGGTTATGATTTATTATTCAGACTTTCCACACAAGTGAAATATTTAATAGAACATACAAATCTGCTGGGATTCCTCACATAGAAAACTTTTAAATAAATGCTTGTATAATTGTATTGAAATTAATTTTCCTGTAAAGATTTCTTGAGATGATGTCTGTTGTGAATTGGCGCTATATAAATAAACTGAATTGAATGGAATTGAACTTACGTTTACAGTCTGAGCCCTGAACATGACAAGCAAGCTCCTCAGTGGGCACGGCTTCTGAGCAGCGTGGACACTGGCTGAACTTAGACCGGCTTTCACATTCCCGCAGTAGGTGCTCCGTGAGGCTGGCTATCTCAACTACCTGTGAACACAACAAACACACACACAGAGGCTCTTTGTAGAAGTCATAAAATAGTTCATTTTAATTACAGACGTGGACAAAATTGTTGGTACCCTTCATTAAATAAAAGAAAAACTCATAATGGTCACAGAAATAACTTTAATCTGACAAAAGTAATAATAAATAAAAATTATATAAATGTTGACCAATGAAAGTCAGACATTGCTTTTCATCCATGCTTCAACAGAATTATTTAAAAAATAAATGCATGAAACAGGCCTGGACAAAAATGATGGTACCCCTAGAAAAGAATGAAAATAATGTGACCAAAGGGACATGTTAATCCAAGGTATGTCCACTAATCAGCATCCTAGGTGTCTACAATCCTGTAATCACTCAGTGGGCCTATATATAGGACTCCAGGTAGTCACTGTGTTGTTTGGTGACGTGGTGTGTACCACACTCAATATAAACCAGAGGAAGCAAAGGAAAGAGTTGTCTCAGGAGATGAGAAAGAAAATCATAGACAAGCATGTTAACTGTAAAGGCTATAAGACCATCTCCAAGCAGCTAGATGTTTCTGTGACTACAGCTGCACATGTCATTCAGTAATGTACGATCCATGGGACTGTAGCCAACCTCCCTGGACGTGGCTGCAGGAGGAAAATTGATGACAGATCAAAGAGACGGATAATCCAAATGGTAACAAAAGAGCCTAGAAAGACTTCAAAATAGATCCAAGCTGAACTTTATGCTCAAGGAACATCAGTGTCAGATCGGAACATCCTTCGCTGTTTGAGCCAGAGGACAAATCATTAAAAAAAACAGACTGGAGTATGCCAAACTACATGCTGACGAGCCACAAAGCTTCTGGGAGAATGCCCTGTGGACAGATGAGACAAAAATTTAACTTTTTGCCAAGGCACATCAGCTCTATGTTCACAGACGGAAAAATGAAGCATATCTAGAAAAGAACACGGTCCCTACTGTGAAACATGGGGGAGGCTCGGTTATGTTCTGGGGCTGATTTGCTGCATCTGACACAGGGTATCTTGAATCTGTGCAGGGTACAATGAAATCTCAAGACTATCAGGGGATTCTAGAGAGAAATGTGCTGGCCAGTGTCAGAAAGCATGGTCTCAGTCGCAGGTCACGGGTCTTACAACAGGAAAATGACCCAAAACACACAGCTAAAAACACCCAAGAAGGGCTAAGAGGAAAACACTGGCCTTCTATGAGCCCTGATCTCAATCCTATTGAGCATCTTTGGAAGGAGCTGAAACGTGCTGTCTGGAAAAGGCGCCCTTCAAACCGGAAACAACTAGAACAGTTTGCTCATGAGGAGTGGGCCAAAATACCTGCTGAGAGGTGCAGAAGTCTCATTGACAGTTACAGGAATCATTTGATTGCAGTGATTGCCTCAAAAGGTTGTGCAACCAAATATTAAGTTGTGGGTACCATCATTTTTGTCCAGGCCTGTTTCATGCATTTATTTTTTAAATAATTCCGTTGAAGCATGGATGAAAAGCAATGTCTGACTTTCATTGGTCAACATTTATATAATTTTTATTTATTATTACTTTTGTCAGATTAAAGTTATTTCTGTGACCATTATGAGTTTTTCTTTGATTTAATGAAGGGTACCAACAATTTTGTCCACGTCTGTACTTAATCGGAAACGGGTTAAAAAAAGAACAAACACCAACCTATTAGAACAGTACCAGTTTATGAATGTACCTGTCTACACTCATCGCAGCGTTGCAGCATCAGACACTGTTTCCAGTAGTGAAGGTCCAATCCATCCTCAGTGAAAGACTCATCTTTTTTGCCACAGAAAATGCACAAACTGGAATATATAGACACCCTATCAGATCATCTTGTAGTGCACAATAGGTGACAAGAAAATGAGACATGACACTGAATTTACATAAAGTAAACCCGCAGAAATAGGAGCTAACTAATCTTTTGAATGGTTCACAGGACAATTTCAAGGGCTATTTCTCACCAACATTATTTTTATTTTCATTATTTCAGATTAAAACAATCCAGCACTGGGCTTTACATTACTTACTTATCCAGATACTCAATAGTTTGCTGTACATCTACGCAGTCAGTTGTCTTGCTCTGAGGCCCTTTTGTGACACCTGCACAATTATGGATCCAAAAACAGTCTGAGTGTTACATCTGCAATGATTTGTTTTCCTTTTATTTTATAATAATAATGAGTTTTTGAACAAAAATAGTGCAAACTTTAAAGAACTACAGTTATATAAAAACAAATAAAAAATATGTTCAAATGAGATTAAAACTACTTTTCAAACTGCATTTCTCTATTACTGATGTGTTTTTTAAAAATTGGTATAACATAATATTCTAATCTTATATGTTTTTACTAATGAAAAAAAACAACATAATTAACAGAAACAAAGGGTGATAAACATCAGTCAGTTTAAATAATATAATGTGTCTCACTGTTTGTATTAAGTTACTGAAATAAATGAACTTTACTAAAACAGTCCATTTCATTAAACTTATGAATTCAGATATCCTTTCTTGCCAAAAAATATTTGCATCTGTCTTTATTGGCATCGCTTTGTCTTATTTACTCCTTAAATGAGTCTTACTGACATTTAGTCCAGTCACACATATTACATACATTTGTTTTTTATGATGTACCGTCATTATTTAGATTAAGTGTGTTTTGGGACGTAGCGGTTTAGAGACGATTTACAACACACTACTGCCTATAAACAGAGTAGGCATTATTCTCAGCTGTATGCCAATTTCATTTCATCTCCCCTATGCGTGATCAGCTTCAGGCAATCAGCATGCTGAGGTGAGTAAATCCTCAGCAGTGCAAACTGTATAGCAGAGCATGAAATAAAGCAATGTTAGCTCGCTGCTGTGATATTTGAGTAGCACTCTAGCAGTGGTGCATGCGTGCAGTATGCGTATGGCATTTTATATATGGTTGAAATTCTTGTACTGTTGATTTTTTATAGACATATAAAACAAATCATTTGCAATATGACTTGAAGCTGGATATTAAGCTTGTCATGCTAAAGTATCAGACGCATAGAAAATTGATGGCGGAGCATTATTTACAGTGTAGTACAGATTATTTGCATCTGCCTACGCACATCAAATGCAATGCCGTTACACCATAGTGTGATGGGGCATAATGTGATTTTTTAAAATATGCTAGTAACAAAAATAGTAATGCAATAGTAAACTAATATACAGTAAAATATTTTTAGTTATATTAAGTAAACTATTACAGTTTGTATAATGGAACCTAGTCGTCTGTTATCCATTTTTCAGATAAGCCTAATTTAGGGGAAGTATTTGTGTTTTTATTCTTGAAATATCTGAGTTAGATTGTATAGGAGCAAATGAAGTAGATAGGTCATACTATCACCTAAAGAGGAAACATCAGTGCACAGCTTCAGTAATTACAGATAGAAACAACTGATCAGGCCTGAAATCTGGGTATAGTCATGGACTAAGACCTGAACCTTCAGAAACACATAAAGACAATTACAAAGTCAGCCTTCTATCATCTAAAGAACAGTTCCAGGATAAAATGAATGATGCCCCTACAAGATCTTGAGAAACTCATTAATGCATTTGTCTTTAGACCAAATTAATTACTGCAACAGTGTCCACACAGGTATGCATAAAAAGTAAATCAGAGCGCTGCAGCTGATCTAGAACGCTGTTGCTCACATCATTCACTAGAACCAAGAAAGTAAAGCATATCCCGCCAGTTCTAAAGTCCTTAGACTGGCTCTCTGTAGCTCAGAGAGTAGTCTTCAAAATACCATTACTACGTATTAATCACTAAATGTCTTATTATATTAACAATACCACATTTTTTGAACCGATGTGATACCGACACTTGGATCTGGGTGCTTGCCGATACCAAGTACAAGTGCCAATAATTCAACCACACAAAAAAAATGCAATGGATTAGAAGACAGGTTTTTTATTCTTTTGTTCGTGCTACAAATTTTTTTATAAATTAGATTAAAAAAATAAAATATGTTTGCAGAGTTTCCACCTTTATAGTATCACTATAGTTGCATTTTATCAATATTCACTGAAAAATAGATTAATTATTGTCTGGATTACAGTTTTTCAATACTTCTGTTTATTTTCCCCAGTAATATATGGTTTCTTTTTAATTTGCTTATTTTTATGCTTTTTAATAATGTAAAGGACATTGAACCGCCTTGCTGCTGAGATGTACTATTCATATTAATAAATTCGACTTGACGTATGTGCAGACTTCCTTTTTTCTGTTTGCTTGTTAAAATAAAACATTTGTTAATCATTTAAATTTGCTAATGAATCGGTTTTTATAATTATTTATAGATCATAATACACTAATAATATTACATTCCATTATCACAGTCTACAATAGAGGAGAGATTCTTTTCAGTTGTTTTAAATGAGCAGTATTTATATAGCTGCTTTGGCACCTTTTGGGGTCTGTTTCTCGACCTCATCTTGTTCTTTATTGGGGGTGCTTTTCTTCTCCCTTTCCTACACATTAGAGGGGGAAAAGAAAACATGTCAAAGCATGTGACTGCTTTCAACATGACAAAAGTCAAAAACACAAATTAGGATGTGCTGGGAGTGCTGATCTATGTGCAGACCGATGAAAGCTCTACTTACTGTTATGTCTTTCAAGGCAGCCAGCTGCTTTTGAAGGAAGTGGATTTGTTTCTTCTCCTTTTGTCCAGGCTGCTGTATGACACCTCTTTTTGAAGTCTGAGAGAAATTAGCACATAGTTGGCCTACTTGTGTAATTCCTACCCAAGTTAAATTTCACATTCCATTAAATCTTTGTTATTGTGCGTTCTTTAATGTGCCTCTTATTCAACAAAAGTCAAAAGAAGTGAACATATGTGCATGTAAAATGGTAGAAAGTGGATTGCAATAGCTCTTAAAGGAACCCTGCCAATACCAAAAGTTGCACAGTACCCACATGTGTAAGTGTTAATAAGAGTAAGTCAGGGTTATTGTCAGTAAATACTCATAAAAAAAAAAAAAAAAAATCATGGTGTGGATATAACAGTTTCCAAAGAACACTAATGTAAATAACTACCGTGTGGATTTGTTGCTCATTTGTTAACCAAATAATCAAAAAAGGGAGAATGAAGGCATGCTTTATCAGTCTACCTTCATCTGTCGTGATATAATCTCCTGCCTTTTTTTTGACAAATTTTGTCTGTCTCGAAATCCGTCTTGCAAGTTAAGCTTGTCATAATGCTCCCATCTAGCATGTCTAAGAGTTTCACTGCCCATCAACCAGCTGCTCTATTGAGCTACTATCTGTTTACAACGATGAATACTGCCTTTGTCCGTCCGTTTGATGCAAATCATGTGACCTGAGTAAGGAAAGCCAGAAATGAAATTAAATATTTAAAAAAATATATATATATTTGCCTGAGTTTCGGTCATTTGTCCATCAATCCTTCCAAACCCATCGAACAGAGTTTTGTAGACGAAGTTCTTCCGTGCGGCAGCATCAGTAGGTGGAAGGTAGGTGAGAACAGCACCTCTGTGCTGCTCATACAGGGATAAGATGATGCGTACTGCCAGCTCTCTAACCCCCTTTGCACTGTGCTCCAAAGCGGCTGTACAGAACTGATAGAGACAGGAGAAATTAGATAAACATGACTGGAATAAAAACTGTAATTACATTTCATATACAGTCAATATCCTGCTCAAACATGGTTAATTGAAAAATCCTTAAGACTTGTATAATCAACATTAGATCTTACATTATTATTCCTGGTATTGGAAAGGGTCTTCAGCTTTCTTTGTTTCTTACTTGGTTCATATGGATGCTGATTCAAAAAAATTTCTCTATCAAGAAACAGTGGAGTACTTTTTTAAACTCTGTGGTACTTTTAGGTAAAAGCAGATTAGATGAATAAAACTAGTAATAATTTTAGGAAAAATGAATGTGGAAAACTGCAAATCAATCCGCTGCCTCTACTGATCTCATCACATCTTTTAAAGACATGTTTAATCATGCCAGAACAAGCAAGTTTTGACAATCTTATATCTTCAAACATAAACACCCAAAGGCATGCTTTAACACAAAAGACATTAACATATCTCCTGTTAATTCCTGTGCAACACTTCACAGATAGCTGGAGCTATCAGGTCCAGTATCACACTATTTTCACTACAACACTCCAGCGACTCTCTCTGCTCGAACACCATGGCCCTCATTTATCAAGCGTACAGTACTTACGCACAGATCCGTGCATATTTCGTGCGTAGGAACAATTCTACGCATTGTGTGGTATTTATCAATTCGTACTTGTGCGTAGAAATGTTCCTAAATATAAGCACAGTTCTGATTGTTTGTACGCACAGCATCTACTGTTAGAACGGAGGACCTGCAACACTGGAACAGTTTTACTTTAACATAATTTTTCTCTTGCTGGTTTATCGCCTCCACCAAGGAGCTCATGTCGGCGTCTGTCTGTGTTATACCAAATTACCTTAAAGTTATGCACGGATTAGCAATAAACTTTAAGGAAATGTTTGAAATTTTCCGAGAAATACATAATTTAATGTTGGGTTGATCATGCATGGCGATCCTGTCACTCGCAATCTGCGCTGTGCGGCCGCAGACCCCCGTCTCCTCCCGTTTATTTGGCTATTTATTAAACCAAGCACTTCAGTTTAATGAGATTTTGTCAAACCTTTATTTTAAAAGGTTTGCAAACTGCACCGTGACACTAAATGGTCCTGCTTATCAGCAAAGCAGATTGTCCTTTTTCCTTGCGTACTGATGGCAGCACAAGCCGTGTCTCCAATTACGCACGGCCACAAAAGACTGAATTACGATGATCGGAACACCCTTTGTATTAGATCTGGTCCAGCTGTATACCGAGAGACGTTTTATTGTATTCAGTTTAATATCAAACCATTATTTTCCCTTAACTTCCAACAGGAACATCTCCACTGTCCAGACCACATTTACTGCCTGTCACCTTTGTCCCAGGCGGAGTTATTCTTTTTTTTTATTAGTTTCCCCTGAGCTGATAGAATCAAACAGCAATGTTCATTATTAAATTATTTAATATGTTCAAAGAAATTAAGGACTTACACAGAAGTTAATAATAGCAAATTAAATTTTTCGCCGCATTTTTCAGTTATTAATGTTTTGGCTGCTCTGCACCAGAAATATAACGGCTGCGTGCTGGGACAATTAAACAGAGAACCCACAGATGGCAAAAACTATCGGTGGTGAAATGAATTTGTATTTGTATAGGTCTTTAAATCATGAATACTTTTTTATTGCCCCACCTATGTTTCACCTCGATCTCTGTGTCATTAAAATTCCTTTTTTTCCTCTCTTGGAAATTGTTTTAAGGAAGAACGTGAGGACTCAATGCTTGATGTGGTGCTACCAAATATGGTTAATTCAGGGCGTTTCTGTATGTAAACGACTGAACGGGCACGAGGACCTAGGTACGCACAAGTGGGATTTATCAACAGCTGATTGCGGAGGAGCGTGCGTGCGATAGGCCACCGCATGTTTCATAAATCACACTTTGACGTGTACTTACGCAGATCCTAAATTTCCTTCGTAGGATAGAATATAGGAACATTTCTACGAACGTTTGATAAATGAGGGCCCAGGTCTACCTTTGCTCCTCTTACATTACAAGCCATAAATGCTCTGAATGGAGGCATAAAGCCCACCTTGTGTAATCCTGATATCCTTTCATCAACTCTATTCATTAGTGTACTTGATCCTGTGGACCCCCTGCTACAGTTGAGCCAATTCTGATCAAAACAAGCATAGACCAATCTCTTTGTAAGCGTCACAGGGTCCCTCTACTTTGTGTCAAAGATTCGAAGAGCTGTCGAAATAGACATTGCTTTGCTAAAGTTTTCCAGTGGCATTTTGCAAGGAGCAAACTAGTCAGCTTTCAAGTTCTCTCCCAGCTCATTCTTAATTACTTCTACATTTATATTTATTTCACTTCACTAAGGTGCTTTTTTCCATGACTTAGTTTGAAGCACCTTGGTTTTACTGTGCACTCCTTACCGTACAGCACTTTGTGATTATTTTTTGTAAGAAGTGTGAAATAAATAAGCTTACTTATAATATAAACTCTTTGTGTAAATATTGTAAATACCATAGATTCACCGTAAATAGATAATATAGTACCAAATACTTTTTTGTTGTTTAACTCATATCCATCGTATCCTTGGTGTCTCATACCCAAACTTTGCCTACATGAAATATATATTGACTGAAACAGGCATTAATGTGTCTATATTTTTGTGTCGCATGCGAATATATTTAAAATGGATGAATCCGAGGCTTTGGCTCAAATGTAAGTCATTTTGCAACAGAAACGTTATGGGTTCTCTTCCAGCTTCTTCACCTGTTAAAAAGCCATGTGCCCCTTGGCAAAATACTTACTCCAACCTGCCTATCGAATATCTGCAAATCTTGTGAGTCTGACTGACTGAATATAGCTGTAGAGTAAAGTACCTTGAGTGGTAGGTATAGCTAGAAAAGACCAATATAAATTCAGTCCAATCATCATTTATGAGTTCTCTTTTGGGATGTTACATTTTGTGATTCTGAGATTTGAACACCAGAAAACTTTTGGCTAATAGTATATATTTTTATAAATTGTGTAAGTCAGGTTATCACTAATGAAATTCTTGGACTTTAACTAAGCTGCTGTTTATCCAGAGCCTGTGTTACCAGCTCTGTGAGGCAACAGATTAGAACCTGAGGGACGACTGTGAGACAAATGGAAATGTTCACCGGTTCAAGGATAAGTGAGTCCTAACCTAGCTCACAACAACATAATAATAATAATTCATAAAAAGGGGTTCATTCATGAAATGTATGGAGTTAAGACTTCATTATTTTTTTGTTATTGTGGTTGTTTATTCAGCAGCAAAAGCTAAAGATGCATTAAATTGCTTACGCAACAAAAGTTTAATTCAGTGATGAGCTACTGTCAGTGTAGAGAATCAATTCTTGGAGGTAATACTGCCGGCAAAGAACATTAACATTCAGAGATAAACCGTGTCAAAAGGCCAACCGTCCTTTGCATAACAAGCTCATTTACAACATAGCATTCTTCTGTCGTCTTCACCAACCAGTTTTCATTTTTAATTGCAGGAAATTCCCTTTGCTTGACTCTGGCCCTCGTCTCTGAGCAAATCACCACAGTAACAGCACGGGTAAAAGAAGAACTGTTTGAACTATCTCTAAGATACCGCTGTAGAGCAGCACAGAGTGACCATCACATGGGCTGAAAGAGTTGTTCAAAAAAAGTGACACTGTTAAATAGGATTTTGTGGCGATTTTTTTAAATTTTATTTTAACAGATGTGCTTTGTGTGCAGATAATGGATTAGCAATCTGTAGTGTTTATGCACAACAGGGTTGAGTTTTCAATTAAGAATTAATCTAAAACACGTTATTATAAAAGATATACAGTGGACCTCCAGTATCCATGGGGATTAAGGACCCCCACCTCCTGTAAATACATGAGACCCCTTATAAAAGCCCCTATAACCACCTATTTTAATAGTTGATTGTGAGAGAGAGAAGAAGAAACAAGCTTTGATATAAGGCACAGCTCAATCTAGACAGAGAATGTTTTCGAAGCAAACAAATGAGGCAGCCCCTACAAAGGGGCCTTCAAGCCTGCCGCAACTTGAAACCTCGCATGACAAAACCAACAATTTGCTCCTTCAGACAAATACCAAGCCAAGTCAAGAGGAGGGACAAACAGGATTACAAAGAGAAAGTGTTGGTACACTAAGGGGACTGGGCATCTTATTAAGCTATCCCAAAAGGGCTACAGTCAAAGCAGCTATGTAAAAAAAAAAAAAAAAAAATTAGATCATTTTTGGAAAGCAATTAAGCAAAGAGTGTCAGTTGTGTCGACAGAGGCTTTGCTGAGCGGAGTTTCTTTGAGTGAATAGAATAGTCACATAAAGTGAGTCTCCCAGTTAAGTTATAGGGAAAAAAAGGTAAAGTCTTTGAAAGATTAAAGTTGAAGGGATTACTTATTTTATGTCTATTGTAAAAACTCCAAGACTGCCTCTACACCGGTTGTATGAAAAACTGAAGTAAAAAAAAGGAAATTAAGTCCTCAAGAGAGTGACCTCTATGTCATGACGATACATATCTATATTTTTGTATTGTTTCTTTCAATTACTAATGCCAGTTTTTAAAAAATCACGGCAGCTACCAGCTGGTATTTTGGCCACTTAATTGCATTTTATTTGGTCGATATGTTTTTTTTAACCTTTTTTTATGTATGAGAGTTTTTCTTTCAAAAGGTATGAAAGTCTGGAGAAATTCCTGTTTAGTAACTCATGCTTTTTGTGTTGTGATTCTCTAGTACAGCTGATAATGTTAAAGCTGCTTGCTCAAAGACCTTTAGCTGATCGGCATGCATTGTTCATAAACCACACCCAACTAAAGTCTTGCTAATATTCAAGCAGCACCTTAAAACTGGTAACCCACAGACTTTGTTTTGCAATATATATTTTGGATGGTCAGCATTTAAATTGTTAAATATTTGCATAGTTTTTTTAGCTGTTCATTACAATTGCACACATTTTTGAAAGTTTCTCATCAATACAATTGTGTTAAAACAACAGTTTGGGTTTGTAATTGTGCGGTAAAACACAGACCAGCCCCTTCTAATCTCTGATTAGTATTCATAAACCTTCTGCCAACAGGACTTTTTGAACACTGTTTAAAACAAGATTTATAAATGCCTGCCGGTGATAGTTAAAGGGCTCAACAAGGATTAGGAGGCTACAAATGGGGTTTATTATTTTGGCTGAAAGTATAGCCTATTAGAGCGCCAGTATGTGGTGGAGTGTCCTACATTTGCTATGTGACTACTGACCTGTGATGTTTAAATACAGCTTGAAGTTAAGAACCAACGATAAAGCTACTCAGCTAATGATTAAAGCTCAAACGTGTTACTTTTTAGTTCTTCTTCTTGGCACCGGAACATAAAGGGGGAAAGACTTGCTAAGAGTGACGCTTTAATTCTACTTTACTTTTAAACTGGTTTAGTTTGATTATGGCATTTCAAACATTTAGAGATTGCTTCAAAACACAAACCTCAGTAAAAAAGTAAGATGAGCTTTTCTTATATTTTTTTGTTCGTTACCGTGATGACATTTTCCAGGGTGAAGCCAGAGTTCTCCAAACCCAGTTCCGGAAGGAGTTTCTCGAGCAGTTCGGACCGACTCTGTGCCAGACGAGAGGGGAAGTTGGATTTGAAGGGCTTCACTAATTCACCAGGGATGATCTGCAGGGCTCTGACTTCCTTCAAAACAGCAATTTCCTAAACAAAAGACAACAAGAAGATTGAGATTTAAAGAGTGGGGTTAATGTGAGGTGTTTGTAGACAGGTTTTCATTAGGTAAAATTTATACAGTAAGCCCCTGATAAACACCTGTGAGTTGCCACACAGCAATTAATCTTTCAACAGAAGTATCCTGTAAGTCGACAAGTCATAACAGATAATATAAGAGTTATGCACAAAAAAAGGCTCTTTTAAACACCCCCTCTCATTGCTGAGGACCAACATTGGATCGACATATATTTTACATAAGACGAAAAAAGACTTGTGAACTTTATGTTTTTCAATCAAAATTTTTTTTTTCATTATCAATGTTTTAATGAGAATTCAGAAAACAACCCAGAATCCAGACAGGCTTGGTAATGTCTGTGAGCTGCTTAGCTAAAGGAAAACACTCCCTCTTGTACAATCACACCCATAAATGAGTTCACTGCCACAAATCCCAGAGTGTCATAAAAAGTATTTGTTCGCTCACAGATTTCTTTTGCTTTTTTGTCACTCTTAAATATTAGTATTAACAGAATACAAAAAGCAGTTTTCAAATGATTTTCTCATTTATTATGAGAACATTTTTTAAACCAAACCAACCTGGTCCTATGTGAACAAGCGTTTCTAACTCCTGGCCTATAAAAAATACAGCGTTACCTAAAGACCAGGGACTTCTTTGTGTTAAGAGACAACTTTTCATCAGAACAGACAGAGGTTACATTTGGGGTAGGGACGGGTAATATGGCCTAAAAGATTTTTCTTGATAATTTCAGGTATTTATTGCGATAACAATTCAAATGAGGATAGTATATTTCCTTCTGTAAAATAACATATGTTATGTTAAAGTTGTGTTCCAGTGACAACAATATATGGCTAATGTACAGCTCAGTCGCTCTGCTACTCCACATCATAAAGATCCGCCGTAGATAATGATGTTTGTACCTTACTGTGGCACTCTTCGTACATCGCCGGCAGGGCTGTTTTGGAAAAATATTTTCTTGAGGGCATGTTGTATCTCGGGTCCAGTTTATGGACCATTTGCTTACATTCTTCTTTTTCAACAATTTGGAACAGCAACATGTCTTTTGTCGAACAAAACGTCACTGCTTCCGTCAATCTGACCCATCGTTTAGATTGCTTATCATATTGGATGCAATTAGCAAAAGCGTTGGCAATTTTAATCTGGGTGGGAATTTTCTCACCCACATGTCCACTTGTAGTTGACGCCTCTGTTGCCTCGCGTATATACATACATTCTTCATACTCTGGTTTGTGTTTCAGATGGTGGAACAAACTGGATATGTTTCCACTCTTTATAATCACCATTTTTCGGCAAACTTACGAAATTACGGTAGTTTGCTCCTCACCTGCTTTTCTGTAACCAAACCAGTTCCAAATTGTGGAAGTAGCTCCTCTCTGTAAAGCAAGCCTTCCGCTATACTTGCTTTCACTCCGTACGTGAAGAGTGAATCGGGTGCGCACAAAACTATGTCATCAAATTATCGTTACTTTAGCGAGGAGACAATTTTTCATCGTGATGAGAATTTTTAACGATATATTGCAAATGACAAGATATAGCCCATACCTAATTTGGGGTGCCCCAAGGCTCCATCCTGGGGGCCTATTTAATATCTACATGCTCCAACTGGCCCAGATAATAACAGCCTATAAAATAAGTTACCATAACTGTGGAGACGAAATTGAGCTTCACATTACAATAGTTACCTTTACATGTTCAAAATATCTTATCTATTAGAATTTGAATCTGTACACGGGATCTGTTTGCAGGTGTAGGAATGGACTCAGACCTGAACCTACAGGGTCACAAAAAAGCTATAACATGGTAAGTTTTCATTACCTAAACAACATTTCTAGGATTAGAGGACAAATGTTGCAACAGGACCGAGAAATGCAGTCAGGGTTAACCCTAACCCTAACCGCATAGTGTCTTCACAGATCTGCCTAAAAAGTCAATCAGACACCTCCAGCTGATCCAGAATGCTGCTGATCGCGTTCTCACTAGAACCGGGAAAGTAGAGCACATCAACTTCAACATCAACATGTATAAGGGGCCTTTCCTTGTATCTTCATGGTTAGCAGCGAGTTTTCCTTGAAATTCTCAAATGGATGCAATTTTAACCCAGTATCTTTCTCTTTAGATATTGTTCTAGGTCCTTTTGTGGCTTCCAAATGAGTTTTACATGTACTCTCAAAGTCGTTATGATAGGTCAGCCACTCCTAGGAAGGTTCACCACTGATCCATGTTATCTCTGTTTGTGGATAATAATTCACATGGTGGTTTCATTAAGTGCAAAAGCCTTTGTAACTTAATATTCTAACAGTTTTCCCAAACAGAAAAAAAGTAAGTGACTTTTTAATCTTTTGCTAATTTCTTTACATCAGAATATGATGTGTTGCTTTTTGAGATGTTTAAGTCCATTTTAAGTTGTCACACATTCTTTTTCAATAACTTCCTACTACTGGCTGTAATCATGCATGGATGAGACAAGTAAAATTTAGCCCAGCTATCCAAAAAAAATGCATGTAATCACAATAAGTTCATGGTTTAAAAATGGGACAATTACCTTTTTTTGTAAGATAAGACTGGATTGGTTTGGATTGCTTCCCCCTCTCTTTTTCTCTTAACTCATGTATCTTCTCTGATATTAAAATTTGTTTGATGATCTGAAACACTAAAAATTCCAAATAGAAATATGTAAGGGGGCAAATACTTTTTCATTGCACTATACTATACAGGCCATCTCTCCATGCATATACTGCAAATATTTTTAAGTCCCAATGAAAAATGATATCCATCTTTCTGATTAATTAACAAGTGATTTCCAGTTGTTACTTATTATGGTTAGAAGGAGGCGGCGTGGGATATCAGTGGGAAAAAACTACCTCTGGCTTGGTTAGAGCATGACCACACCTCCTTATTTGCAGGAGCACAGGAGGGAGAAATCGAGGTAAAAACAATGCATTGGACTTATGGCCATAAAATGACAAGTCATTCACTCAACACAATGAAAATAAAAACACGAGGAGGGCGATACATTTTGGGTAACCCAATGAAAGTATACACTTTAACTATACGCGAAACTTTTTTTTGTCATAAGGCTAAAAAAAATCTGAATGCTACCATTATTTTGTTATGTTTTGCATATTCTGCAAATGTTGGTTTGCTTCTAAATGAATACACTAATGCATTGATGGACAGCTATTCTGCCGACCAGTCATTGCTTTAACTCACGCCATTGGTATGGCACGCTACCGCAGAGCAAGTCGAAGCGAAGAAATTCTCTGACGTAAACCAGAGGCCCGTGCTGTTCTCTCAGTTATAAGAAAGAGAAATCATGGAGAGGCCACTTAGTATTTTCCGGATAGTCAAGGTGTTGAACCTAAAGAATGGGCAAATTTTACAACATTTTAATGTTGTAGCTGGAAAGAAATAAAACAGGTGTGATAAGCAGCTCACGGTGGGCTCTACGTGAGCAGATATCTTGCCTCATTAACCAGTTAAGGTCAGTTTGTTATACGTATTAGTCTAAAAATATTTTTTTTGTTTCATCCTCTAAACTAAAAGAAGAAAATAAATAAATGCTTTATGAATATAGCCGTAACAATCACTTTCTTATTGTTAATAATTTTTTATAGAATTACTGCATTTTGCATTTAAATCAAAGCAATGAGATCATATTGAGGGTATTTTTACTCAAAGTTATCACATTGCAAGAAACATAAAACCCCCCATGCTGGAACAGTGTTGGGAGTAACGTTGTTTAAGAATAACGGCGTTACTAACACGCTATTTTTTTAGGTAACGGAGTAATCTAGTTAAATAATTTTCCTATCGTTGCAATGCTGTTACTGTTGCTAGAGATGTAAAATGGTGCGTTACTACAGTGTGGCTGAATGACGCGCAGCGCTGTCAGTCTTTCCGACAGCTACACTTCAGCTGCAGGGAGAGAGCTTGTGTCAGTGATGATTGTGGGATGGGCTCCCTAAGTGCTCTCGCTGCCTCGCTGCCTTCTGTAAACCGAGGTGAAGTTAGTTTTTAGTTGGATATTTGACGGAGATTAGTTTAATTAAAGCTCCCTCCAACATCTCACCGAAAAGTGACCTGATAGATACATCGCAGCTCCTGAAGGTGGGGGTTTTGGTTAGGGGTTGGTTTTCCATAAATCTCCCCACATCCCGGAAAACGCAGTGGTTAGAGCGGGCGCCCCATGTACTGAGGCTTTTTTCCTCGACGCGGCTGCTCCTGGTTCCACTCCCGTCCCAGGTGTGCTTTGCCGCTTGTCCGCCTCGCTCATCTATCTCCCCTTCATCTACCCGCTGTCAAATAAAGGCCACCTTGGGCCAAAGAACCTATAAAAAAAAAAATATATATATATATATATACTTTTAAATTGTTGCTCGACCCCTGAGGAACATGACAGACAAATTTATTTAAAAAAATAATAATAATAAAATAACAAATGCAATATTTCTTAACATGTCACTGTAAATATGTGATTACTCTTCAATAGCTTCCAGGTCATGTAACCAGGTGACACCGAATCAATCTTAAAATGTCTTACTGCAACCACTTGGATAGTGTGCCGTTTACTGTGCAATATTACATATACAGAGATTTGCAATATTTAATGAATTTTCGTTTGTTTCATTTGACCCACATTTGTCTGTCTTAGTTTTGCACTTTAATGCAAAGTGTGTGATTATATATATCCAATATTTACTTTTTGTATATTTTCCGCATACAGCTTCAAAATTACTGAGTCAAGTTCAAATACCAAATGTTCTAAAACACTGCATATGGTGCCATTGTGTTATAAAATACTTGACGTTATAGATATTATAGAACATAACTGAGTCATAGAACAAAGAAATAGCGTCACGGTTACTTTGCTGACTAACTAATTACTATTACAGTGTGGCAAAAACAAGTTAGTCTCTGTTGTGGTGGATTAATCGGGACTTTTGTTCTTGACAAAAACTGTTGAAGAGAATAAATGTTCCAGCACATTTTGCATGCTGTATGTAATGCTACCAAGATATACTCTTATAAAACACAAGGTGCTTCTGAAAGTATCTAACGTCGGACTCCAAAGTCTGATTCTCTAAACTATGAAGGAATTAAAAACAACAAAAACTTCTACTGAGCAATGCCAAGAAAGTCACATGTTATTAAATATGACATACAGCATGTTCTGAATTGAATGGTCTGTTAATTATAAAACAGCTCTTGTTATGGCGGGAAATAGAACACAACAAACTGTACAGGAAATGTCCAGTATTAAAAAATGTTCTTAACAGGACAGGGATCTGGGTGCAGCATCAGGCTTAACTTCACAAACCAGCTACAGCATTGCTCTTCACTGTCAATATTTATTTTGGAAAATGAGTTTTAACATTAAAGTAATAACACACACAACACAAAGTATGTTACTTGTTCATTTTTGTCATGGCTGAAACTTGACTCCATAGCAACGTCTGGACAGGCTCGATGTTTTTTGGTGGAGCCGAGAGCTGCAGCAGCAGCAGAGGTGTCAGCGATACATGGCGCAGAAAGACAGTAATCACAGCTCACTGCTCAGAAGGCTCCACGTATTGTGAAATGCCTACCCTTCCATTAGCCTTCAGAATTCACAGCTACGCTGGTGGTGTGTACATTCCTTCCAGAGCTTTCATCCAGGGGGCCCTAAAGGAAACCCTTCGTTACTATTAACGAGCTTCAAACTCTTGTCCTGACACTTTAATTGTGGTTTTTGGAGATTGTGATCATGGACGCTTCAAAGCTGTTCTGCCCACATACCACAAGATCCTTTCTTTTCCAACCAGAAGAGCAAGGATGTCGGATAACTGAAAACAAACATCAAAGAGGCTTAAGACTAGTTTATGCCTCTGCGTCAGCAAGTTCGCACTCACATATACAATTGTTGACGGGAAATTTTTCCCTTTATACCTCTCCGTTGTTGCAAAGCAATTCTCATTGAATACTATAAAAAACACATGCAAACAGACAAACACGGTTTTCTTGTTCTCTACACCTCCTTGTGTTCAAAAGACAATCTTAGCTGAAGTTGTTTTCTTAGTAATTACAGCGACCACAGAGCACCGCTCTGGTAATATGGTCTTCGGAGGATGTTAGGCTGACCAATCACTCACCTGCGCCCTCCTTGTTTGCCAGATAATAAGAAAAAAGGAATAAAATTGGGGTGTACTCCATCCGCGCGTGTGTAAGCACTAGCGTCGGGGGACAATGGTGTTTCGTCTTTCAATATCTCCGCAGATTGAGGAGCAGAAAATAGGCTTTAGAAAGCAACTCATCATCCACAAAAGAGTCGGATCAAGTTTCTCAGTATACAGAAAAACAAATTCTGGTCACTCAAATTACACGCAATGTTTCTGTACTTTCGCAACAGAAAAGCAAACAAAAAACGACAACACATTTTTTTTTATTTTAGTCAAATTAGAAAGCTCCAAAGGAGAAATCAGGCAAAAACAGAATAAGAAACTCCCATAAAATTAGATTACTAACCACAACAAACCACAATCAACAACCTGGAGCTATAAAAAAAAAAATCTCAATCCCAGTTTCATCCGTTCTAGATTTTAAAACTATTTTAATGCCAGCTCTGTAAAAGTGGCAGCATCCAAGAGAAACAGATTCAGCTTTTTGCAACTATTTCTGGTTGCAGATTACACCAACAGTCATGGTGTAGAAACTAAAGGAGGGCCACACAGTGCTCTTGTTAAGGCAATATATCAAAACTACAGCTAGCAAGCTGCGAGTGTTTGTTAAATGTCACACAGGTTATTTTTTGCATTTCACTCCATGATGTTCTTCTGCACTGGTTCTGGATATGACAATTGGGTTATTTCTTTGGCATTTTCGGTTGAGAATAAAGACAGATAACTTGGCGGAGCAATCAAGGAAGCAAGCATAACAGATGGATGATTAAAAAAACGACCTACTCTGCAGACTAAACAAACACATCAGTTGGTGTGTCATAATACCTGTACGAGGGTGATGGCAGCCACACGTAGACGGTTATTGGAGTCTCCCGTCCTCGTCAGTAAGTTAGGAAACGTCTGCTCCAAGCAATGGGTCACCTCAGCCCTGCCAAGGCCCAGACCTGGGATCAGCTGATTCAGCGTTAAGCCGAGCAGCTTCAGTGAGGCGTGAAACACCTGAGGTAGAAACCACAGAGGTCAGACTGGAACATTGTGTGCCATTTTCAAAATCACCTGGTAACAGCAGAATGTTTGAGTTAAAATGGGTAGAAACCTTTATAGCTGAGGTTATCAAAAGTTAAAAAGAAATATACACTTCAAAGTAAAACAGGTGGACAAAAGGCATCTGTAACAGTTAAACTACCTATTATTATTTTTATTTTATTTTTTACTGTTGATTTAAGCTGGACAGATTTCCAATAAAAAAACAGCGATCCAACCAAACAGGATCAGGGACAGTAGTTTACGTAAGAGAACCACCTTTGCACGACTAATCTGAAGAGGACCAAATTCGGTTTGACCTTTAAAGGCGTTTATCTGGATGAGAGTGAACTGGGATATGAATCTGCGCAATTATTACCGCAACGCCCTTTTAGTCGGCATACAAGCTGGAAGCAGTTTACACAGAATGAGCCATTCCATGCCTGTCAAACCTGCTGTTTTAATAAAGCAACCACTGTGAGAAGTTTTGTAGGTGGCACAGAAAAAAATAAATAAAAATGACGCATACCAGTGTGCATAAAGTCTTTTCAAATGAATGTTCTTTTTAAAACAGGAACTCAATGAACATGACATCTAATGCAAAGAAGTCTGACAGTGACCGCCCTTGGGTTGGGCAATAACATGACAAAATTGCTTGGAAAGCCGTATGCGCAGTCTGTTAACAGATGTTGTACTCAAATTTTTAGTTCTTAGACAACTCCTCTTCTGCCACCATTCCTGTTGTGAGGCACTGCTTTGCAGCTGTCCCTCCAGGTTTGAAAGGGAACGACAGGGACTATAGGGCAAAGGCAGAAGTAGCTACTTCGACCTATACACAAGCACAATATTCGCAGCAAAAACCTGCTTTTTTTAGAGGCTGACAAACAATTGAACTTTTTTTTTTATATATATATTTTTCCTGTAAGGCGAATCTGTAAATCACTGCAGCCTTTAAAGTGATAAGGTCATTTGAACATTAGTATGTTAAAAAAAATCCTTCAAAATCGAATATTTTATTGCGCATCAGGTCCACCATTTCACCAGCAGCTTTTTGTGGAGCATGGCAGATGTGGCGCCTCTCATTCTTTCTGCAGGGAGTTGGGAAAGGAGGGAGGGGAAAGACAGATGGCAGACAACAGAGGTGGGGATCATGGTCAGCCTCACAGGGAGTCCAGTTTTCCCTTCCTGCACACTACTAACAAATGTTCTGACCCGGTTTTTGGGCAACAACAACAATAATAATAATAATAATAATAATAATAGTTTACATTTGAAATGTTGGATTTCTTTTTGTTTACGCTGTTTTTAAAGGTATTTTTTAGCACATAATTTACCAATAAATAAGCTAGTATTGGTACTACGTTTTACTTTGTAAAAATAATTCTTATAATGTATAAGAACTTAAAGAAATAAAAAATGAATGTATTATAATCAGGCAAAATCACAAGCAATTATACAGTCCGTATCAGAAGATAATGCAGATTAATATAAGGAAGGCTAAAATACTGCTCAGAGCTGTAATTTATTGTCGCTTAATAGAGATGCATCTCATAATAAAGCAATTTTCTTTAAAGGAAACTGACTCACAGATGAAACCTTATCCAGAAGGGCCTTCTTAACAAGAAAGACTGCTGCTCTTATCATGTTTCTCAGCTCGTCTTTGGGGGTGGTTGAGCTTACTTCCAACAGTTTGTTGTGCACAGCGAGCAGTGCGTCCTCTCTGTAGCACCAGGTTTTAGAATATGCACCTGCCACCTGAAAAAACACAAAGAGTAAAAGAAAAGAGATAGAAAGATGTCAGACATTTTAAATATAGACGTACCAGCAATTGCTGATAAATATTTTATATATACTGCACCTTGTGCATGGAATATGTTTTTTAATCAACCAGCTCACGTTGTAGAACTCTTAAGTTTAAAGATGAATACATTTTTTGAAAGGGATGATTTCAAAAAATCATTTAAATAAAATGAAACTTCTCTTTTCAGCTCAATCATCACGCGCGACTAATACAATGGATCAAAATCTCAAGACAGAGGAAAAACCAAGAATGGGCACCTGCCCGTTTTCTTAAAGATGCCTCAAGTGCCCTTTTTGAAAATAAAAAACTTTGTTTTTTTTGGGGGGAGTGTGCCTCTCATCATTTGTCTGTGCCATTCAACACTAATATTTAACTATTACTAACAATTTAGCCAAGTAAACTGATCTGGTTATTGTCAGTAACACGATGGCTCATTATACGTCTGCCTCCTCCACTCAGCTGCTTGGCCTTGCGAGTGAGGTCGCTGGAGGGGGGGTAAGAATTATGGCCAAGAATATAAAAAATAGAGCCGTTTGTGAAGGAAAATATAGTCTTGATTTTGAAGTTACATAAAACGGTTTATTTTATTTGCTTGCAATAGTGGTTTTTAGATCTACTGACAACTGAATGTAAAATTCTTAGCTTATTTGTATGAAATATTTTTCATTTTCAACAATTCAATGGTAAATTTTTTTCCTGATGCGGATAACTTTAGCCAATTTAATTTATTTCTACTAGTTTTTATCTCAAAACATTTTTTGCACAAAGTTAGCTTTTATTTCATGGTGTTTTTCCCTATTACATTTAATTTTTAAAAGGATGTTTTTCAGTTGAATGAGTACATCTGCCTATCAGGGTCGGAGGGTGGGACCTGAGATTTTTTTTTTTTCACAATTTCACACTCCCATTATATATTTGTTTATTGTTTACTAATGTAGATATATTTGACGAGTTTTTTTAGCAATTTTGTGTTTCAATAGGGAAAGCCAGACACACCACTATTCCTAGTAGTGCTAGTAGTTCCCATTCATTTACAATGGTTTATGCTAAGCTAAAGCAAACAGACTGCTCCCAGGTCAGGGTAATTACTGTGTTGTTTTTTTATCACTTATCACTCTGAGTAATATGGCAACAGATACATTTTTATTTAGGGGTGGAATATCCCTTTAATGCGGCACCTGAGTTTCTGTGGAGTTTAACCAGTCAGATATTATGGTTTATTTAGTGAGACACTGCTTTAAGATTAATTATTCCATAATGTACTTTATAATGTGTTTAATCAGCTACCAGCTATCCTATGGCATTTTGAATTTTTGTATTTGATCAACACATCCCAGCAGTAGTGTCTCAACAGTAATATTGCGCCCCTTCAGATAAAAAAAACAGGGTACTTGGGCTTTGCATGGTCCACTAGTGATGACAATGATATATTATGTTGCAAAACTCTATTATTCTGTTGCTGGATATTGGTTGTTGATATTCAGGATGATACACTAAGTTCTGTTGTTGTAAGCCGTTTGCCATGTGTGCCGCTTTTTGAACTCTGAGTCCCTGCCCCTCTCAAGGTCTCTGCACGGCCCTGACCATGAGCCTTAAAAATACCAAAACAGAAGCGTACTCATTAGTAAGTAAGCCATTCATCTTTGTTTATCATGTAAACATGTTTTGGATGCTTGATGGGACCTTCATGTGAATGTTTCCAAAAGGCTGGCGAGAAAGTTTCTCCATGTGGTGAAGATGGCTTCCGTAGAGCATCCACAGTCAGATTTTCTAAGTCTCCCTTGCCATCCGTTCTCAAATGTTTTCAATGGAAAAAAAGAAATGACCTAAAAGACTAAAGCTATTCTCCTGGAAGAAGTCATTTGTCAGAGAGGCCATGTGAACTGCAGAGGTAATCATTTGAAAGGCACCCTGAACAACTAAGAGACAAGTGCCTGAAACCTCTGCATAACCGGCCGCAGATTGACAGCCCAGCACAACCTGACGCTCCATTTTTCATTGAAGGAAAAATAACCTCAGATCATGGAGACTCTTGCATCAGTATCATTGGAAGCCATCAGTAAGTATAGTCCAGTGCTCCTTATTTTGTGCTTTCTGGCAGTGTCTTTGTCGCAGATGAGGTCTTATAGCTTTTAGGAAGCATTCAGCATCAGCAGAATTCTGCCCGTGCAACATTCTTTTGTGGGTCTACCAATTGACTGTTTTCTGCTGTAGGAACTTTTTGGGATATTTAAAATGATTGTCCAATCGATACAACCTTTTTTTTTCTTCTTACATATTTTGGCATTAGCAGCCTTTATTGATAGTATTTAGAACTCAAACAGGTAGAGAAAGAACTGGGGGAGAAGGTGATTCGAACCCTGGATGGTGGGGTCAACCGCTTATATTTTCTGACCTAGCATAATGTAAACGAACTTTGACTGTAACAAGTATTCCTACTTTTGTTTTTTAATAGCTTAACCCGTAATACAGTATATTGCAAGAATGTGTACCCCCTAGACTTAGTCACCTTAAAATACACCATACCCAACTTTTTTATGGTAGCAAAGGCGTCAGTTTGTTCTTAAAATTTCTGGGGACAGTTAATAAATATTAATTAAGCCTCTAAGTATTAATCTGTTTCATGTTTGATTACAATATACACCGCAGTGTACAAATGCGGTGAAAATCACATCTTTATTAAATCACTACAATTTATAAGCCATAGGTTTAACTGTTTTCCTTTTTCAACGTCACCAATCGGCTGTTGGTTGGGAATAATTAGGCTATTAAAATCCACACCGTAGCACAAAGAACAATGTTGGATATAATATGTACTTGGACCAGAAGAATTCGCAACAATAAAACGGGCTCCTTTTGCAACCCTAACACCGTTCTGTGTGGAGAAACTACAAATTTAACTTACAGTTGACAGTCCTGCAATCGGGCAGGTGGGTGCCTGTGGGTGATCCGCATTAAGTTGTTTAAGGTGGAAAAAAAATAAATTGAATTTCACTGCTCCGGGAGGAAGTTTATTTCATGCGAGCGGCCTGGGAGTGAGACAATATTGTTGTTGTGTTTTGTTTTAGACTTCCAAAGAAGAAAATATTCATATGTGGTTTTGGTTGGAGGAAGTAGAAGGGATTTTTTCCCAAAGTTGCGCTGATGACGCAATGCTCTCACTATCCATCTATCCAGCGCTTCAGGAATAAAAAAAAATCAAGGTAAAGTGGACAGTGTTTGGTTTCTGCACAGTGATTTCTGCACAGTGTAAATTTTAGCTGCAGTATCCAAATAACGAAAGACTAATCATTCACTGCACTATAATTTACTTTCAATAATGGATCAAGTTATTTTCCAATTTTGATTTTTTTTTCCAACTTTGATAGAAATGTTGTCCACTCCCTGGTTCTCCGTTCCTGCATCTCTCTGGCAACTGGATGAAAAGATAGCGATAACCTTTTGCCTTTAGTGCGAAATAGTATTCTGGCATGCTCTCTACACAGTTTATTAACATGTTGCCTTTGGGAATCGGAGTCTTAAACAAGCAAAAATATTACATGAATATTTTGTTTCTGGCAACCCACCCACAGTAAAGAAACCAGACCCATTAAACTTAATTTATAATGGTCCCTCATTTATTATTAAAATAACCCGCAACAGGCAAAATCTGCAAAGTAGTCATCTTTATTTTTTACAATCATTATGTTTATGGCTGTAAAAACCCTCGCCACACACTTTTCACACTTTTCCCAGAAATAAATTTACTGACATTTCTCACTAGTTTTAATAATCAAACCTTTGTAGATATAAAACATAAAAGTATTAATACGAGGAACGGAGATTGATAATCGCCTCCAATCATTTAGGATGAATACAGTGCGGGTTAGTATGCTGTAAAGAAAGCATTTAATTTGTGCTATTAAAAAAAAATCCACAAAACAGAGAAGGGTGGACCGCTTTATAGCAAGGGAACTGTATAACTGTATTTTTTCCATCTTGAAACGGGTACCAGTGACATTGCAGGACTCCGCCCTGTAGCTGACTACCTGTCTTTTAAAACATGACATATCTACTGCAGAGAATGCTGTAGCCTAGTATATGAGCAGAAAGAAACATGGCTGCATAAGAAAGTGGAATGTAGTGAATTAAATAATATTCTGTTAATATACTGATGCAGAAACTTTGCTGGGAACACAAGTGGCTTTTTGGATCAGTGCTGCTAAAGAATTTCCACATCAGGTTTGGTGGGGACAAACCCGTCATTAATAAATATTGCTGGGGACATGTCCCCAGCATTCCCGGTTAAAATTATCCCTATGAGCAGTACTATCTCCCTCTCCATCTAAGGTGACTAATCTGGTGCAAGTAGAGATATACCCTATAAACTGCTTTAAGCTGCTCCACAAGATAAAACAATACCTTTAATTTGTTTTGTGCAAATGTAAAGGATGCTTTTATGTCAAAACCAAGACCTCCTCTGGGACAATCAGATTACAATCTTGTCTTTCTCTGCTAAGAATATAAACCACTTGTTCAGAGGCAACCTCCAACAAAGAGAACTGTTAGAAAATGGTCAAATTTAGCTTTTCCTTTTATCTTCCACCTCAGTCATGAACTCTTCTACTTCCACAACTTTGTCTTCGACCAAGTCAGGAGATGCTGCTACCACCTTTACCTCACTCTCCCACCTGTCTTTTTCTAAAAGTCAGGTGAAGAGGCAGTATGAGAAACTGAACAGGAACGAGGCTGCAGGTCCAGATGGTGTCAGCCCCAGAGTCCTGTAGGCCTGTGCAGGCAGCTCTGTGGGATTCTGCAGCACCTCTTCAACCTTAGCCTGAACCAAGAGAAGGTTCCAGTGTTTTGGAAGACATCCTGCCTTGTTCCAGTACCAAAGAAAACTCACCCATCAGTCATCAATGACTGCACACCTGTTGCCCTGACATCCCACATCATGAAGGTCCTGGAGACTCCTGTTGCCCCACCTGAGTAAGCAAACTAGAACCTATCAGGACCCCCTGTAGTTTGCTTATTGCCATGGAGTTGGCGTTGATGATGCCATCATCAACTGGCTTAAACCAACTCACTGTCATCTGGACAAAGCAGACAGCACTGTGAGAATTATGTTCTTTGATTTCTCCAGTGCATTTAACACAATTCAGCCTGACTTACTTTGTCAGAAACTCCTGAAAACACAGGTGGAGGCCTCAACAATCAGCTGGATCAATGACTACCTGACAAACAGACCGCAGTTTGTGAGACTGAAGGATTTTATTTCAAACCAGCTGATCAGCAGCACAGGAGCACCACAAGGGACTGTACTCTCACCATTCCTTTTCACTCTGTACACCTCAGACTTTCAGTATAAGACAGAGATCTGTCATCTGCAGAAATACTTAGACGACTCTGGAATTGTCGGGTGTATCAGAGATGGTGAAGAAGCTGAATACAGAGAGCTGGTGGATTGCGTTGTGGCATGGTGAGGAAACAATCATCTTACATTGAATGTCAACAAAACAAAGGAGATGATCGTAGATTTCAGAAGAAACAGAGACAAGGCAAAGACTGTCTCCATCATGGGAGAAGAAGTGGAGGTGGTTGAGGAGTACAAATACCTTTGAGTTCACCTAGACAATAGACTGGACTGGAGAATCAACAGTGAAGCAGTCTACAAAAAGGGAAAGAGCAGATTGTACTTTCTGAGGAAGCTGAGGTCCTTCAAGGTTTGCAGCAAGATGCTGCAAATCTTTTACAAGTCTGTTGTGGAGAGTGTCATCTCTTCATCCATCGTCTGTTGGGGTAGCAGCATCAGAACCAGGGACTTAAAATGCCTCAAAAACCTGTTAAAGAAGGCTGGTTCTGTTCTGGGGAAGACTGTGGAACAACTGGAGATAATGATGCAAAGAAGGATTCTTCATAAAATTAAAAAGATTATGGCAACCCTAAGCATCCTCTTCATGAGACTGTCCTACAGCAACAGAGTATCTTCAGTCGGAGGCTTCTTCAGTTTCGCTGCAACACAGAACGTTACAGGAAATCCTTTCTCCCCACGGCCATCATGGTCTACAACAACTCCTGAAAAATTAGTTGAGCTACAACAACACTAAATTTCCCTCTGGGATCAATTAAGTATTTTTGAATTTGAATTAGAGATTTTCTATTTTTATTGATAAACATTTTTGTAAACCATGTATACTTTCTCTTCCACTTTACATCATCACAGAAGTTTGGGTTTGTCTTATCACAGAAAAGGCAAAAAAAAGAAGACATTTTGGGATGAAGAAAAAAAAGTTGAAAAAGCTCAATAGACCAAAATTCTCGGTTTTTGCCTTAAAACAGCAAAGCAAGTATTTTTCATTAGTTAGAACAAAAAAGGCCACAGACATTACAGTTATATTGCCCATGGTCTAACCTGTTAAGTTCTTACCAGGCTCTCTCCGAAGGCCTCAATGGGAAGGCCAGCCTCCCTCAGGGCTTTTTCTGTTAGGCGCTCTGGCTCTCCACTCATGTCAGGACCACGTGGCGACCTTAACACGTCAGATTTAGGGGAGTTCCCAGCTGATGGGCTCTGGATGCTTTCCACTGGTCGAACTTTTGGCTGAAGTGCTGGCAGGGGCCTCTCATCATAAGGCACGTTGGTAATCTGTCAGAAGTAAGAAAGAACATCAACATTTCAACAAAAATATTACACACAGCAAGTTTTTATTTCTGTAATTTCAATACTATAAAATAGAAATATAAAAAAAGTAATGTGTTTTCTAAGAGCCCATCTGTCTGGAAACTCAAGAAATGTAATTTCCGCAGCACCAACTTTGGCATTTGAAAACTTGAGATATTGAGTATCAGTCAACATTTTTTCTAACAATGACTGTTTGCAATCCTCAATACAAATACAAATTCCAGCCAGAAGGCACTGCGTCTTGTCCCTCTGGGCCAACTGGCACCCTGCTGCTTAGCACAAGTCTCAAAGCTCTGCCTTGAGGGCAGGTTGGCAGCCGCCAGAGTCAGCCAACTGTTGCACGCTAATTAAATAGTGAAACCTGAACCTGTAGTAGGTCTGGTCTTAGTAGGTGGTGAGTACAGGATAAAGGCCCCCGCTGGTCCTAATCTTCCTGTTTGCTCCGGGCTCAAGCTCTGCTCAGGTTTAGTCGCGAGACATGTTCCAGAGGTGTTCCTGAGCTTTGGTATGTTTACAGGAATGTGTGTATGCAGAAGAAAATACAGCCGGGTTATTCTAAAGAGCACGGTGATCCTCTAGGGAGTGGTTTTAGAGAGGAATTTTAGAACAATTTTGACTGCTGACTTTTTAAAAGCTGTGTATCAGTGTGGCTAATCACACTTTCTATGAGGAAAAAAAAAAGACTTACATTAACGTTAGGTAGGGCAGCAAAGGTGAAAGATGTGTCAGTCTGACTGCTAGGTTTGGGTACAACAATCTGTTTGGTTCTTTGCTGATCGTCGTCATGAACGTTCATCTTCTTCCCCTTCCTAAAGTCATGTGTGGACAACAGAGGCTTAGTGGCGGCTGAACCATCAACAGGAGAAGGCAGAAAAAGTGGAGGACCTTGGGCTGAGGACAATTCTGCTTCCCTAATGATCTGATGAAAACACGAAAAGATAGAGAAGAAGGGCGGTCTGTTTAGATAGGATAATTCATTTGAACTCTAAAACCTTTTTTTCAGCACGGTCCACTGGTACGATTAAGTGCATAAAATTGACCATTGTAAGGTCCAGCAGGTTGTGAACTTCCAGCTGTTGGTAGACGCTCCTTCTGTACTCATCCATCTGCTCCTTCTTCTTCTTGGCCAGGTCATAATCTTCTTTTTCGATTGCACATTTCTTCTCCACATCATATCGAGCCAAACGTTCTCCAACCTGGAAGAGGCCAAGACATTGTGAGGGTTAAACATCCTTCTTTTTTTTGCAGCATGACTTTGAAGTTAATAAGAGGGAGCTGGACTTTGTGGTGCTGCTTTTTGGTGCGGCTCAGAATGCCGCAGGTTTGAGATTTTGCATGTTTGCATGTGTATTGTTTTTTTGTTTTGTTTTTTACTTTGAGCTTTTAGATATTAAATAAAGATAATTTAAGCCTGTACAGTTAGGCCCTAAAATATCAATACCCCTGGAACATTTAGATGAAAATATATCTTTATTCAATCAAGAAGATTTTTTCTGAAAGGAAGTGCAACAGATGCCTATCTAAAAATTGTAGGACAATATAAAAGTGGTATCAATAGAATAAAAGAAGCGTACTTAATGTTTTTATTTACATTCATTTAAGAATGGCATGTTGAAAGTTATTAATGCCCATCTCAACACTCAATGGAAAAATCTTTATCGGCATTACAACACCCAAATCCTTCTTACTTATATTTGCCAACCAGCTTTCCACTTGTATTTTTCTTATGTATTTCTGGTGTTGTACTCTAAGGCCACGTCCACACTAAGCCGGGTAATGCCTTAAACATATAATTATTTAGTCTACACCCCCCTATCGTCCACACTAACCCGGCGTCGTTTAAGGTCTGTGGCCGGATAACTATTAGCCGGGTAAGAAAGCCGTGTAAATCTTAATTCAACGGCTAAACGAGCTAGTGTGGACAGCTTCCCCGGATAATGAAAGAAAGTGGCGTCAATGAATGCTGCGTCAATAACAATACAGCACTACAGACAAAGACAACAACGAAGAGTAATTAATCGATCTCGTCGTCTGTCCACACCAAAAACTCTCTCTTCTTCTGAGCAGCTATTGTTCTCTTCGGTTAACGGGACAAGCAGATATGTACTGTGCTGTATAGCTTCTTGTATAGATTATGTAGGCTAGGCGTCAGGTAGATTATACGCGCGTTTCGTGCGTGTTTTCGCGCATGCCCAGTATTTGCACAGGTCGGTATGGGATTGCCCAATCAAGGGACCTTAAATGGACCTTAAACGGCGCGTAAATGCTCGTGTTGAGTGGATAACATTAGGCGTCTAACTCCCTGTATAAACTTATCGGCTTAGTGTGGACGTAGCCTAAGTCTTCAAATTTGGAAGGCATCCTTGGCACCACCATTGGATGAAAGATGTAAATTAAATCAAAAGCTTACTTTAAACCCATATCTACCAAGGTACGAAATAATCCTGGGCTTAAAAAAACTTTTTTATCTCTCTGCCAAGCTCGAAACACTTTTGTTTTGTTAATCTACACTGTATTTCTCTTATTGTGTTGTTTTCTTCTGGTGTTGACCAGGTCTTGGTTGATAATTGGAGTCAAAACTGTCATCATGCTGTTCCTGTGGTTTATAATCCCTTTAATGAGATAACAGGAAAAGTGCTAGAGTGACAAGAGTTTTCTCCAGCTGTATGGAGCATGGAGTGGCACCGGCATCCCCTCCCCCACCTGTTTCTGCATACTGTCTGCCAGTTGAAAGAATGAAGACTCAAACACTTTTCTGTTCCTTATAAGAAAGACAAATGTAGCTGTCTGGATATATCAACAGCCACAAAAAAAAACATAAAAAGTCATGGTGTGCACTCTATAGGAGCACATTCTATCTCTTCATAAGGAATATTTCGTTTTAAAATTGCAGTAATAAATTTAACTCGTATCAATTCAGTGTATTTATGTCACACCAATTCACAACTCATGTCATCTAAAGGGTACTTTACATTATATATATAAAATTCATTACAATCATACATCAATTCCAACTGATCCTGGTTATCAAATAACGCATTAACTTCTTTTTATCATTCAGATTGGTTAAACAAGGTTTTCCCTGTAAGGAAAGCCAGCAGATTGACTTTCAGCATTCACTCCTCCTGGATGAGCATGTAGTGATGGTGAAAAGTAGCTGGGGTTGGATTTAAGAGCGGCTTGTCTGTTTAGCAGCCATTTGCATCTTGGCTACCTGAGCAGATAGCCTGACTGAATGATCAGCTAATACTGTAGTATCTTGTTATACTGATTAAATTCTATAAAGAGTAGAACAGCAAAAAAAGAGATCATCATACTCTGGATTACCAAATTAACTGGTTGTTTATTCTGAAATTTTGCTTAAGTTTCTGTATCAAAATGTATCCGTTTTAAATAATACTACTAATACTGCAATATTGAGTGTTATATTAGCAAAACTAGCAATATTTGTTATAATATAAGTGTTTTTGTCTACCCCAAAACCATGGTACTTTTACCTAACAATATCACATATTGAGAACCTTATACTGCTTACCCTTGACTGGTTAGATCAGCAAACAAAAAGAGGCAGAGTAAAATTAAGCATTAAAACAAAATTGCAACATTAAAACATTTATAATAAGCCTTACTCTATTTCTTGCATTATTTAGGAAGAATTTTTCAAGTTGGCGTTGATCTGATCTCAGTTTAATCTTTAAATACCTTATATTAAATCTTTAGATTGACCTCAGCTTTCAGACAGTTTTTCATGTTTTCAACTTGCACATTTACACAGCATAATGACCGAAGTAAAATGAATTCTTCCTACAGAGGATTTACGTTTAAAGCGTATCTTGTGACACTGAACTGCTGTAGACTTAATATGGGCAGTTCACATGCCTCGGATGGAACCCTATAAACAAAAGAAAAGAAAAAGCAAGAGTGCCACATACTGAATCCCCAAGACTTACAGGGTAAAAAAGTCAACAACAGCTTTCAAGAAGTTAGACATGAAAATTCTGCGTAAGGAAATTCCTTTAAACGGAATAAAGTTGCTGACAGGTGCCTGCCAAGATGGGTAGATATTCAGGCTTCGGTACAATAAGGAACAGCTCTGGAGACATTCAGTTTTAAGTGTACTGCAAGAAAAAGTTCACCATGTTTGAGGCTTTTAGGAATCCTGCCATTCCTGAAGACAGAAAGACACAAATGTACTCAGATTATTTTATAATTAGTTGTAGTTATTTTAGCATTAGTCAACAATAATTTCCTGAGATAACACAGGCGTCTTTAAAAAGGGAAACAATAGAGCCAGTCGGTTTTAGTGTGTTTTGGGCACATATTGTCAGATGCTATGTAATGGATGCCTCCGACATCATGAGGGTGTGACGACAGGGGTATTTTTCAGCATGACTAACTTCTGTCCACAATGCTAACGTGCCATGCTAACAAGTTACCGGCATTTGTCAGACTGGGTGTTATCTGGTTACACGACGGCTTTCAACAGGGGAGCTGGAAAGACACCGCCCAGGTAGCCTGACAGCGGCTGTTGAGCTCGTTAAGAATTCATGGTCTGCATGGTAACGCAGGACGCCAAAAAGGTCTGTAACAGGAATCTAAACAATGTTTAACAGCTTTCTTTCCAATAGTGACAAAGAAGCACAAGACACCTGTCAAAAAAAAACAAATGATTGAGATTTTCAAGGGACAAAACATCACAGGTTCATGTAAAAACGTTCCAGAACAATTTAATCATCACTTTACAATATTCTCATTTTTAATTTTCTGATGTACCATTGAATGTAAAACTATAACTTATTGTTATAGTTTTATAGTTATTGGTCCAAAATCATGAGAGCAACAACAAGGTATGATATCTATGCTGCGTAGAACCTTGTTTTTTGCCTAGGTGGACAGTGAAAATTAGATTTTATATTTTCAAAAAGTTATAGCTTTATGGAGCATAAATTCCATTCCATCTAGGTGCAGGATGGATCCATGCTTTCATGTTGGTGATGCCAAATTCTGACCCTACCATCCGAATGTCGCAGCAGAAATCAAGACTCATCAGACCAGGTAACAGTTTTCCAATCTTCTATTGTCCAATTTAGGTGAGCCTTTGGGAATTCTATCCTCAGTTTCCTGTTCTTAGCTGACAGGAGTGGCACCCGGTGTAACACTTCTGGTGCTGTAGCCATCTGCTTTAAAGTTCGACACGTTGTGCTTTCGGAGATGCTCTTCTGCATTCAATGGTTGTATTCTCTTATGACCTCTGGCATCAACGAGGTACTTTCACCCACAGAACTGCCGCTCACTAGATATTTCCCCTTTTTCGGACCATTCTCTGGAAACACTAGACATGGTTGTGTGTTAAAATCCCAGTAGATCAGCAGTTTCTGAATTACGGAGACCAGCCCGTCTGGCACCAACAAGCATGCCACGTTCAAAGTCACTTTAATAAACTTTATTCCTCATTCTGATACTCCGTTTGAACGGCAGCAGATCGTCTTGACCATGTCTACATGCCCCAATGCAATGAGTTGCCATCATGTGATTGAGTGATTAGAAATTTGCGGAAACAAACAGTTGCACAGGTGTACCTAATAAAGTGGCCGGCCTATATTACTTAGCAGCAGTGTGTTTAAATATTTTCATTTCCTTTTTAAATACAGCAGTTTCTGTTTGGCATCTTTTATTTTACTGGCATGATATTGTCACTCCAAGTTATCATACCCTGTGAACTGCATGCCTACAGTGCTTATTGTATTATGAATATCTCTTGCACTCAATGTAAAGAGAAGGTAGTCTGTTCTTTGGCCTTTTTGGGTCTACCTTCTGAAGGTCCGCGATGGCTTGCTTCAACTTCTTGGCTTCCTCAAAGTCCTCCTGTTGGACCACATCTTGCTTCTTCTGATCCAGGAGGCGAATGATGTGAGCAACCTCTGGGTCCTGGTACATGTCGAAGGCCAAGTCATCGAACTGGGAGATTGATGAACATTTTCTGAATGTGAAAGAAGGCATGAACACAATACAAGATTGAAGTAGGAGTTCAGCTGACATTTATTATCTGTTATTCTCTTTGGTAAAGAATGATTAAAAATTAATACTATTTACAAATAACCCACATAGATTAATTTTATGCTCAAAGACATGCAACAAAACCATGAATATTCAAATGAAAAACACTTGCATGCTTATGTTGATAAATACAGTAAATTATCAATTTTTTTGCAGATCTGGCTTAAATGTTATGATTGAACTTGCTTTTAACACTTTAAGCAGAAGGTCCTTTTAAAATTCTTTATCAAAGTAGGCAAAAGCACATCACTGTATCATTTGAAAAGATTGAAACCATGACATTCAAGTATATCTGCATTTATTTCAGGGATGTACTCTTCCTTCTTCCACCGAAAATCACCGTCACTGCCCTCAGAAATGTATATGACCCTGAATAGGTTTCTGGTTGTCTCCCTGACTGAATGGCTTTGTTATTTTTAAGAGAAAAATAAATCAGGGTTCAATGGCCGAGCCTCACCCATTGGAAGTCGTGTCCAAGGCAGCTTCCTGCTGGGTACCGTTGAGGTACTGTTCAATCAGCTGGTCTCTGCTTGGCTGGGGGTAAACAGATGGACAACTGTGTTTAAACACATGCTTTTCTTTTCCTTTGTGGCAACAAATGTTGAAAAAAAATAAGCACTTTGTCACTTCCGCTGCCACAATTATGCACTACTTTGTGTTTATCGATCAAATAAAATCCCAAGGAAATGAACAGAGGCTTACGGTTTTGTAGGGAATAAATCTCGGCGTAGAAATGAAAAATCTTGAAAGGCTGTGTTGGACACACACACACAATACATGAACACCCGTACACATCCGCACTCAACCATTTCTCGACCCTCAAGCTTTCATCTCACGCCTGAATATCCTGCCATTGCTTTGAAAGTTAATAGTTACATAAATAAAACTGCGTTTGCAGAAAGTTTTCCGATAACTCTGCACAAAAGCTGCTCTCATGACAGAACAAACTTTTTGCAAAGCGGCACTTCCTTTTGGCTAGAAAAGATAAGTCTGAACAGAAACTTTCACACATTTCACAAAGTTTATGATTAAACAGCCTTAACTGACTAGAACAAATTAAGTCAAAGCGGACACTCGCCTTCAACTCTATGAAGGATGCTGTTTAAGATATTACTTTTCATGACGAAACAGTAAACAGTAACACTGAAGGAAGAGATGATAAGTTCTTAATGTAAAGAAGATAATAATGTTGCGGAGCCAGAAGCAGTTTAATTCGTCTTAAAAGTAAAACAAAAAAATCATAACATTTTGTCAGGCATCACACGAATTGAGCTTTTCATCAAGCGGCTGAATAAAATATTAAATCACAATAAGCAGGCAAAATTTGGATCATAAAGCATTTTGTTCAGCTGAAATTAACTGTTAATTGTATAAACTGGTTTCTTTGCTTATGAAACATCAAAATAGTTAGAAATAATTAAGATAATTCGGTCTCAAAATCCTATGAAAGTAATTCAGTTGATTTTATGTTACGTTAAGGTCTACTAATGCATAAAGCTCTACCTTCAGATACAACACAAGTGGAGATGGGATGTTCTTTCTCAAATTAATTGGTTTAACCAAGAAATAAATAATCCTTGTTTTTCATATTCACACCACAATTTTTATATCCGGAATAAACATAAACCAGATCCAGGAGACCAAACTCTGGCCAACAATCCAGGCAAGAACCTTGGTGGGATGGAAGCGCCCTCGGATTAGAGGAGCAACAATGCACGGCTTGTTCACTGGAATCCGTGCGAAGGGAAGTCCGCGCTTTCCTTGCGATTCCGTGTGTTATAGCGTGTACGTGCGAGTGTGTGTTTTAAGGCAGCCTCGCTGCTCCTGGAGCCATCCATCTGCAGGACTATCTGATTACACTCGCCAACTGAAGGCCTCCTGTTTGATTACATAGTGCCCTCTCTTTGTGTCTCATTACTACACGGACGACACATATCGACTACTCAGGTAAACACTTGTATAAATAAGTCTAGGCGCTTGTAGAGTCCAGTTGGGCCTGAGCCTTGACTAAATATGTGCATATGACAAAGTGACATCAAACAATTTGAAATTTGGGCCATAAATTTTAAATTAATTTTAAACCTAATTTATTCTCTTATGATGTTAAATACAGAAAAAAATCAAGTACATTTTAGTGGTAAAGTATAGAGAAATATTTATAAGCAGTCATAAATTTAAACCATTTTATTTTGATTTAAGGTGGTATGTAAAAATATTAAAGAAAAAAAAAGTCTGTTGAACCCATCGAACGACTCCCTGATGAGAGTCCAGTGTCAGTTCAACACCACCCCCTTCTGCTGTGCAAATGTAAATTCAGGAAGGAGAGAAATGAGAGGACTGTTTACTTACCCCAGTGTGAAATGTACTACTATCCACGGCATCCCCCAGAACATTAATGGCGACCAGTGCAACCTGAAAAATAAGTCCCAGAAACAGTACAAGAAAAAGAAATTGGTTCATCATCATAATAAAATGGAATGAAATAGATTTCTTCGTTTTGTTGTTTTTGCAGCACTAGTGGCCATTCCTTTCTAGATGAACTTAATGAATGGTATATGTGGGGGGGGGGGGGTACACAGCAAATGGCTGGGGGTCAGGAACCCAACCCAAAGACGAGGACTTCAACCTTCGTCCATGCTGTGCTTTGACATGCTTTTTTTTTCTGTTGCAAATTTAATTTCATATCACACAAAAGCTGTGTAAGTACAAAATGCATTTTCCGGTGATGATTTCATTCATTGAAAAGAAGCAAAAATGTATAAAAACCATTGTAGTCCTATGTGAAAACGTAATCACTCTCCCAAGATTAACTGTGAGTGAGTACAGTTTTTTGGATCATATCTGTAAAAATCATAAATAATAATAAAAATCACTTAATTAGAACCTGTCTGTCTCGTGGTGTAACGGTAGAGCGGGCACCCCACATGAAGAGGCTATGATCCTTGATGCAGCTATCTGAGGTTTTACTCCTTGGGAACCTTTGCAGCATGTCTTGCCTGTTTTCTCTCCCCATTTACTGTTAAGCACCTGCCAAATAAGGGCCGCTAGTGCTGAAAAAAAAGGTGAAGTAGCCTAAATGATCTCAAAACGCAGCATATCAAACCCTGATCAAACCAAAGTGAGAATAGGAACTATGTACAGGTTTGTGCATGGAAAAGTAAACAGTATCATAAAAAAGTACTACCCTCTTAAATATTTATTCTTCTTCTGCTATTTGGTCACACTTAAATACGTGTCATATTTTAATCAAAAGATTAAAATACGACACAAAATCAAACTGAGTCAATCCATATAAAAGCGGTTTTCAGATGGTGATTCTACTTATTAGGGAGGAAAGCTAACCCAATAACCCATTGCAAATAAAATTGTGATTAATCACATTTTACATTCAAAGAAGACATCTCCTCTGACAACATGAAGTATGCTAAAATGCCTCCAAATAAACAGATCATGCTTTAATCTAAAGAAAAACAAGAATAGATGAGAAACAAATGTTTTGCCATCTATCAGTTTGAGAAAGATTAAAGTCATTTCTAAGGTATTTTGGCCTCCAGAATCAATGAATAAAGGAAACATGGGACACTTGTGAACCTTGACAGGGGTGGCCAACCTACATAAATTACTCTAAGGACCAATTATTGAGGTCATTCCATAAAAGAACGCAGAGCAACATCTAAAGTACTGCCTCACCAACCTCAGTTATGGTCAGTGTTGAAAATTAAAAGAGAGACTGGTCAAAAGAAATTTATCAGTGGGACAGTTCCAAATGAAAACCAAACAGCAACCACTCCAGATAGCTCATTTTGTGATCTGGGAGCAATGTTTCAAGTACCTGATTGTAGTGATTGTAACGGTTGGCATGGTTCCTGTGGAGGGTTATTCTCAGATATGTTCCAGTGGCATCAACGTGGACCGACTTTAGCTCTCGGGCTTTGAAACCGGTCTTCTCATTATCCGACAAAGACACGTACCTGTTGTGAAGGTGCAACTTTGTTATTTTACAACATGTTCACATTTGCTAGGTTTAAATAACATGTTGGAGAATACATAACCCAAATCAATTATTTGATTTCAATGTCCCAAGTGAGTGACTAAAAGTATGGCAAACTATTTTAACATTTAATCAACGACCACTCCTATCTATAATTCCTATTGTAGAGGAACATCATTTATCCTGGTCCAAATACACTATTCCTAGTTAAAATTTAAGAGATCATCAACTGTAGTTTTACTAGCAGAAATGTTATTTTAGAATATCCATAATTACAATTGTACTAGTAAGAATTAAGTTAGAGATGTTTCTGAATTCTTAAAAAGTTAAGGAGGGCGTTTTAACATTTAACAGATAAACTGGATATGTATTCCAGATATCTCTAAATCACTTCTTCCATATAAAAATGTTAACATTCCAGATATCTATAAATCAATATCTTCTCGTACAAATGAACATTTTGAACACCTAAAATGTAGATATTAGGACAAATGATATCACATTTCCCATTAATGTGTATTGGGTTTGCAGGTGTTCCTATCCACAAATACATTCTACCTATCTAGAATGAACATTGTGGATAGGCGAAATGCAATTCTTACTAGGAGAAAGATGTTTTTAGATAGCAAGAATTCAGTTGTTACTAGTACAAACTGTTATTTTAGATATGAAATATAAAAATATTATTCCAGCTATCTGTAATTAAATCTTTTTATCCAAAAATGCATTTTAATTTGTGAGAATGTTATTTTAAGTATCAATAATTCATATTGGAACTAGTTAAAATACATTTTAAGATATCAGTAATTACATTGATTACTAGCAAGGATGTATTTTAAGATTAGTAAGTATTTAACTTTTTCCTGCTTAAAAAAAGACTTTGTACAAGTAAAATGTAATTTTCTTCTAGTAAGAATTGCATTTCTCCTATCCTCTTCTCATGAGGAAGTCACCTTGCATCAAGTAAGTCCATGCACCGACTGAAACTGAGAGCTGGTTCCACAGCTTCCCCTTCTACTTTTGGAAATCCAAGGAACCACAAGTAAATATGCGTCACACAATGAAGGACTTAGATATCTGATGTAAGATGTAGTTGACTAATAAGGGCTGCACATGTAAGAAAGATCTTAAATTCTGGATTTAACAGCGACCCAAAGAAGGGGAGCTAAAATAGGAGAAATGTGATCTCTCTCTTTAATATTAATCAGAACACTTGTTGTAAAAATTTCGCTCAACTGAAAGCTTTTAATTTTATTTTGAGGACTTCCTGACAGTAAAGAATTGCAGTAGTCCAGTCTTGAGGTAACAAATTTATGAAGTAGTTTCTCAGATTCACTCCTGTACAGGATGTTTCTCATTTCAGCAGCATTACTATTGTAAAACAAAGAATCCTAGAAACCTGTTTATTATGGGATTAGAATGTCATGTCTTGGCAAAGAAACAATAACACAAAGGTTCTTTACTTTATTACCAAAGGCCAGTTTAATGCCATCCAGATAAAGTGATACACTAAGCAATTTATTTTTAAGAGTTTTTGCTGCAAAGACTGGTCTGAATTTACAAGGAAAAAATGTAGAGTGATCCATGTTTTCATGACTTCAAGACTTGACTGCAATCTAACTGATTGGATTCATCAGGATTTATGGAGATATATATATATATATATATATATTAGGGGTGTAACGGTACACACAAGTCACGGTTCGGTACATACCTCGGTATGGAGTTCACGGTTCGGTACGGGTTCGGTACAACAGGGAAAAAGTAAATAAAATAAAAAATCACGTGTGAAAGTTAGCTTTTTTAATTTATTTTTAACAGACACCAATTGAGTGCAAAGTAGAATCCATCTCCTTTTACAGAAGTAAAAATAAATAAAACAAAACATAACAAATGTATTTGGAGGGTTATTCTCAAAAGATTGACTGAGGTAGTCAGGTTGCACTTTGGTAACAATTATAATGAAGGAACATTTTTAGTTTTGTATTATGCTGACAAGCTGATAAGCTGTATTAAAGCTAAATGTAAACTATAATGGCACAAGTCAAACAAAAAATTACAATCAACACTGAATAGCATCTGATGTTGCAAATACAAAATAAATTTTTTTCATTAGATTTTTCATTTCCCACTCAGGGGTGATGAAGTGGGCGGTAACCGTGAGGTAGCTTTCGGTGGAGCGGGATGTCCACCCGTCCGTTGTGAGTGCAACAGCTTGTGCAGCAGACAGCTCATGCTCAACCATTGCTCGTGCACGCTTGTAAATAACGGGGACCACAGACTGGCTGATGTGCGCACGGGATGGGACACTGTAGCGTGGTTCAAGCGTCTTTAATAAATACTTGAAGCCGGGCTCCTTTACTACTGCGTATGGGCGCATTGATGTTGCTATGTATATGCCAATTGCTTCTGTGATTTTTTTAGCCCGGTCAGTGTTAATGTCAAGAGGTGGCTTGAAAACAGCGGGAATAAGTTGTTGTACCAAATACTTTTTTCTCCGCGCACCAGTGACAGATATGTCGGGGTGATGCCGTCTTATGTGCGTAAGCATGTTTGAGGTGTTGCCAGCGACGTACCGCACCTCCGTGAAACATCGCCGGCAGACAGTCTTTGTCCGGTCCTCCACTCGCATGCCGTCACCATTATATTGTACGGGGAAGTCAAAGTGCTCCCATACAGCGGATTTAAATGAAGCCGGCGGCTCCTCCAACTCTACGCTGTCCATCACTTTCCCGCTTTTCTTACTTTTTCTTCTTCTGCAATTTCTCCTTCTTTCTGTGTCTGGCAGTGTTCGGCTCAGTACTGCCACCTGCCGCCAAGTGAGGACACGACTTTTTTTTTCTTTTTTTTTTAAACTCACTCAGGCGTATTCGTCGTATGACTGCGTGCACCGAACCGTAACGCCTGTACCGTGACGGCACGGGAAAAATACAAAAACCGTTACACCCCTAATATATATATATGGATATAGTTGTGTACCATCTTAATACCTGTGGAACTTAATACCATGCTGTCTAATTATTTTACAAATTGGAAGCCACTTTCAAAGCAAAAGTTGTGATTTATAAAAAACAGACTTGACGGGAAAATGTGCGCACAGGTACGCCAACTCTGACCCATGCGTACGGACATTTTGGAGACGAGGGAATCGACGACGCAGTTGGTGAGGTGGTGAACTGCAGCCAGACTGCATATCACTCCTCTCACGCATATCATTTCACCTCACACCAAACATGAATTATGGATTCATGTTATTATAAACATCCAAACCAGCAATGATATCTTTATTGTAGCTTTGCAGTGAGCTGAAGCTCTTCTAAAAAAAAATTTCAATATAAAAATAGATACATAAAATGTATCTCAAAACCTTAAACTCAGATAAAAGGGCCGGGACTGTGTGCCAATTAATAAATTGAATCATCTGCCGTCCCTGAGCGCAATAATGCCTGCAGTCTTGAATGGGATCATTAAAATGAGCAGGCAATAAATCACGTTTCCATATATTGTTGGGGAGCAGGCCAAATTAAGATGCAATTTGCAGCAATGTCCGGTTTCCCAAACATAATCGGCGCAATTGACTGCACCCATAGTACTACAAGGGCCCCGTCCGAGGAAATTCCCCTCCCTGCTGGCCTACCACCTCCCCAGCATGAGAACCCCGACCCACAGCCGCCTCCTCCTCGATAGGAAGCCTTCACCCAGGGAGCAAGGATCGGCCAGGATGTAAACATTTTTATTGTATAATTTGAGGTACCAATGGCTGTCACTAGACGCTGGGCAACCTCATCTTCCTCAGCCCCCTAATCCTCACCACCTAAGAGCTGAAAAGACACGGCATATTAGTCTGTCTCCTTGAAATATGCTCATATGTAGTGTCAGCTCGGGTGTACACGTACCCCTCCAGTAGCAGACCCACTCTGGCGGTGTGAGGCCAGTCCCCCCCCCCCCTCAACTTTGAGGTCCGACCACTTTTTTTTTTTTTTCGGGTACCGTGCTGTCAGTCTGCACTGCAGACGTCACATGCTGCCACTCACAGTTCTTTTTTATTTGTGACACCGCTGCTGTGTCCGCCAAATAAAATCTCTCTTCTAGCCTCCACTTCACCCACAAGCACTTCAATCAACATCTCCGTAAAGTTTCTCTTCTTGTTTTTCTTTTGTTGTTGCCATATTTCCCCTCTTCTTCAGATGCATCACTATTCATGTCCTGCTTTGCATTGACCTTTTATAGCCAGATTTGGGCGTGTTCAGGGCGGGATATGAGCCAAATTCACGTGAACTTCCAAGAAGACTGTGATTTATAAAGGGGAAATTGCTTACACCTGTGGGTAGGCATCGTTTTATAAATCAGAAATCTTTTTGGCGTACGCAAACTTTTTTGTTTTGGTCGTACGTACACTTTTAGTAGGGATTCTACGCAATGTTTTATAAATGAGACCCCAGAACAGTCACAAGTCAATTATTATCTACCTATCTATTATCTATTAATTTCACTGATTAATAATCCCATAAAGTCATAACTACTGAGAGTCGGGCGAATACCTGCCTCAACAGAGCTATGACTATGTAAGTTTCCATACTGTAGAATGTGTAGGAATCTTGGCTACTCTATAAACATGTCAAAATAAAGCCAGGTGAAGTCTGACGTCTTACCCAAGTCTATGAAACTGTCCAGGAAAGCCTGAAGGGCTGGCCTCTGGAACGCTGTCACCAACATGAAATTCAACCTTGGCTGGGATCATGTACTGGTGTGCCAGCAACTGCAGCTTCCTTATCCTGCTTCTCTCCACCAACTGGAGGGTGATGTGCTGAGGATAGGAGCACAGCCTGCAGAAATATTGATAGATAGAAGTTAGACTTGGTTTAAAAGGCAGATTAAAACGCAATTTGAGAAAAAGACATGTTATGCATAAATAATAACAAATATGATCATATTTTTTGAGAAAAGGAAAACACAAAATAGCTTTAATCACAAACAATTAAAAATTATACAGTGTTTAAAGCTAGGCTATAAACCTACAGCAATAACAATATTTTAGGGAACCTCGTATGATACACTAATGACAAACACAATGGTTTAATTCGAGCATTTATTTCTGTTCAATTTGAGGAATTTTGTATTGTCAATCATGGAGAAGACCATGGATTTAACTCTTGCTGGATGTTAACCAGGTTTTGTATCCAAGCATATTGATGGGAGGTTGAGTGGAAGAAAAAAAGTGTAGTGTAAAAAACAAAGCAAAAAGGATTACTATAGCACTGAGATGATTGTTAAACCAAAGCCTATGTTTGAGGGGAGATTCAACACAGACATACTCAGAATGTGGGTTACACAGTTCCATTCCTCCTAAACTAGAGCAGACATCAGCGATGTCTTTTTTTTAATATAAAATATTTTTTGGCATTTTTTCTCAAATCTGCATTCAATTTCCACAACAGATTGACATTAACAGTGCAGGAATTTTTGCTTTATTTTGTTTAGAGTTTTAGTAATTAGACTGCAAAATGGTTCTTTCCCCCAAAATAAAATTGGGTTACATTCAGGATTTATGTGTGGATTTAAATTCAATCAGTTTGTTTGTTCTAAATCTTAGCAAGTAGACATCAAGTGTTTTATGATTCAATAAAACATAACAAAACATAGAAACATGTTAAGTATTTATAAAAATCATTCTGAAATCACTACACGGATTTTGTAGCTCAAAATCTATTTCGTAGGAGCAAAAGCAAAATTACCCCTTTTGAAGATAAATGTTTATGATCTCCTACTACACAATCAAATAATAAAAGTCTATAAAGCCTGCTTAAATAACAAATCCAACAGGGAGTAACTTAACTTTTTGAAAAGAAAGTTAAAAATACCTGCTGGATCTCCAACCATTGACAGTGGGGGCGTGGACCATGAGCTCCTTGGCCCTGAAGTTGTCCTCATGACTTGAAGAGCTGACCACAGTGAATCCTATCTTCTTGGGCATTCCTCTGATAGAAACTATATATAGCATATTTGTAATCAGTTATATTCACTAAAAATAAACTAAGAAGAATAGGAGATAACTAAATGTATAAGGGCTAGTGTAACAATTCTGTTGGGTTCAAATAACTTAAAACGATTTATCTTAAGCCTACTTCTTGAAAATTTTAGTCGACAGGAAAGATACTGAGCTTTAAAAAAGTCTAAACATGTCCATGAAGTGGTGGCTTGTCAGCTGCACGCCAAAAACATGAGACAATTGAAGTGACATTTAAGTACATTTCTCTTAAGCCTAGCAGACTAGCTAGACATAATAGTCTGAAACGCACGAAGCAACACGTTTTTGCTGACTTAAACGTGTTAAATTGGGGGTGCATAAGCTAACCCTTATTAACTCCTCCATCTGCCAACAGAACAAGCGTCATCTAGCAGTAACGCTTAACAGTACTTGTATTGTACAGAGGATTTTAACCGGCTAAAATGTGAATGGTGTACAAACAACGTCGAATTTTTATCCGCTAGTCTTTATAAGCTAGACAAAGATATGTTAAACATTTTGAAGACATCTTACCAGCAACATTACCGTATAAATGACGTCTCGAAGTCCCATCTCATCTCCATAACCACCGATGACAACAACCTTTCCTCACATGCGCAGTAAGTCAGTCTCAAAGGATGCTGGTCTATGTAGTTTTCAATTACATTTTTAAATCACTTCTATTTGTAGATAAGATGGATTTCATTGAATTCAATCATATATATGTTTATGAAAATCCTATGTTAAGGTTGATCAGAATATTATAAGGAAATGTAACACCAAGTTGTGAAAAAGACAAGCAGCCATAACACAAAATGTGCTCGCTAAGGCATATCATTTCTGGATACCTTTACATTTTAAACTGAACAAATCAATCAATCAATAAAGTGATCAATCAATTCATCAATCATAATTTATTTTTAGACTGTTTTACATAGAATCACATTAATGAATCATTGAATCAATCAATCAATCAATTAATCAATCAATCAATTGGACTTTATTTGTAGAATATTTTACATAGAATCAAAAGTTAAAAACTGCTTTTAGGCAAGGTCAAATGAGAAACACACAACAGTAAAAAGAACTGGAAAAAAACTAACAAAACCACTGAAAGCAAGTAAAATGTAGAACTTGGGAAAAGCAATTGCTATAAGAATTATCAGCAAAGACAGAGATGAACAACATGAAAACATAAATATGGAAAAATGTATACAAAGACAAAACACAAAATTATTTTTATTGTAATTTCATTTATGAGCAGATCTAAAATAATTCCAAAAAGATAAATATGATTTTTTAAAGCGCAATACACACAAAAAAGGAGAAATTTAAATGAAAGAACTAAATGCATAAAGCAAACAAATTGAAAATGATCACGTCCAGGTTATTGTGTGCAACTGAGCAGGATACTTTAAAGATGTTTAAATGATTACAAGTATGTATAACTATGTACAAAATGTGCAAGTGTACATATGTTCATTAAAAAAAGTAAATGTATTACTTCCAAAGTGGGTATATATAAACTGATTTTTAAAAAGTTCAAATCACAGCAGCAGAAATGTTAACGGTAAATTAGTGCAATTTACATCACTGATGTAAACATTTAAGTTTGTGGGGAGAAGTTTTGGTTGTAAAGTCAACCTCTTACACTTAGCTATATAAACTGCTGCTCCAACATACAAAACTATAAATGATCCCCAATGACACCACAGAGTCAAAAAATGTCTTATGACCTCAGTCTTCTCAGCAGGTACAGCCTGCTCTGACCCTTCCTGTAAAGAACATTAGTGTTGTGGGTCCAGTTCAGTTTACTCTTCAGGTGAAGACCCAGGTACTTATAAAAGTTTACTATCTCAGTGTCCAATCCCTGGATGTTCACCAGTGTCCGTGTGGTGGGTTTGCGTCTGCGAAACCGAAATAAATATGAGCTATATTGCTCTTAGTCCCCAGCCCATTGATAAATCCCTATATAACTGCAATGTTGTAATACACAATACTATGTGCATCTTTTCTAACCGTCTGTGTTGGATAGTACAGTTAGACTGTGAAGACAAATGGGCATGTGTGCAATTGCGGATTTATACCTGGAGGATGTCTGCTTCTTTTAGGCAAATAAAAGAAAAATACCCCCCCCCATATCCAAAAACCCCACATTTGAGAGAAAATTGAATTAAATTAATGTAAAATAAGCCTGCATGTTTTTCTATTGAAAAAAACAAAAGGGGAAAGTACCGTTTTTCTCATCCTGGACCTTATGATAATAGATAATCCTGTTGCCTCAATCCGTCTCTGTCAAAATGGAGAACCATATACTGGACTTTAGAGTCAGTCAAATTTCCTCTTCTTGGACTACTCGGATCTCCTCTCTTTGGACTATGTTACAAAGGACTGAGGATTACAAAACGGCTCTTTGTTCTGCCGAAGTCTTTCAGGAATTATTACAAAGAATGCATGACATGGAAATGAAGATTCGCCGCTTTGAGGAGAGCGCACATAATAAAACAACTCTGCCGTCGGTATGCAGAATTCAAGTGCCTGGCAGTCTGATGCCAACTGTGCAGAATGTGCCCCCTCCAAACATACGCCGTCTCTTGGGAAGAATTCCCCACTCAACTGAGCCTTACCCTCCACTAAGACGTGAGACACTCAAGAAACCCAAGATGAGAAAGGAACGTTGAGGTAAACCCCAACTGAAAACAAGAGATCTGAATCCATAAGGAACTCCAATAATCCCCTTAAAAAACAGATTTGCCTGTCCCAATCCCTGGAATAAGTGAACACTTATGGAATAAGTGAACACACTTATTCCATAAGTTCCTGAAGTCTGATTGTGCTGAACGCTCAATTAAATTTATTAACAACTTCAAAATCTTCCGTGGAGCAAAGCACCACTAGAGATGAACATAGCCTCAACAGGAGAGTTCAGAAAAATCATCCTATCAAGGCTTTTTTCCCATGTGAATTCCAAGGCACCTCTCTGTTCCCAAATAAAGATTACATTGGCACCTGATAGACTTCAGCAGGCACACTCAATTCCAACAACTGAGTTACTCAAACCAGTGATTACAACAACTGCAGCTGACCTTGCTGATTCAGCTCCATGCAGAAACATACATTATCAGTTGACATACCAGCTCAAACAGCTAAGTTACTACGTCACCCCTCAACAACAGCAGCAATTACAGCGACTCTAGCTTATCATGCAGATTCTGCTCTGTGCAGAAACACAACAGTTTACGGAAAAAACAACAACAGATCCAACAAACCTTCATCTGCATCATCTTTGATTGTCTTGCCATTTAAGTCCTTCTCTGATGCCCTTCAGACTCAGATAAACAAGTGAATTATTTTAATGCCAAGAATTGAACTAAACCCAGCCACTAGTTATAGACAATGTGGCTCTCCCATACACCTCACTTTATCAGATATCTGATACCAACCGAACACTGTCACCAGACATGCTACCCACCAAGATGTGTCGGGTCATTCTGAAAGTAAAATCCTGGTGATTATAAACAAATAGATCCTTACACACTAAAATTACAAATAACCGAACAGTACAACATTTAAAAATAATACATTGTCAAAAAAGAACCTCTCAATCACTGAAAGAAATATTAAAGTTCCTACATTAAACATTGGGTCTCTATCAGGGAAGTCTCTCTTAATCAATGATTTCATCGTTACACAAGATATACTACATGCTCTGTTTCTTTCTGAAACTTGCCTAGGTGAGAATACAGAACAAGAATTACTAATTGAGACTTGTTCAGCACATCATTACCTTAAAAGAGAGCAGAAAAAACAGAAGAGGTGGAGTCCTGGCTGCAATCTTCCATAACTCTCTAAACCTTAAAAAGGTATCGCCTGGTGGATTTGAGTCCTTCAAATACCTGAGTGCTGAGACAAATGAGCCAAACAAAGTCCTATTCCTAAACCCCCATAGACCACCAAAACCTAACACAAACTTTTTTAAGGACTTCAACGACCTTTGCTCTGCAATTTGTATAAACTATGACCAGTTAATAATTGTGGGAGATTTCAACATCCATAATGACAACCCCCAAGATACTGGGACAAAAGCATTGCGACACCATCTATAATTTCGACCTAACCTAACATATTAAGGCATCCCTCCACTAGTACCTTTTTGCCGTTCCGTAGTGTACCGTTACTATCGGTAACGCTACTCGACACGGCTCGTCTTGTGAAGGGTTGCTTCACAGTTGCAACTAACCAGAGTACGTAGTGGGAAGTAAACAAAGGCTCGGAGAAAAAGAAGAACAATGGCGATTTCACTAGCGATCGTGAGCTTTTTACTCAGTCTGTGGCTTTATGTAGACGCACGTCGAAGAGAAAGCCTCTCTCATCGAAGAATAAAGAGCTAAACGCTGCAAGGAAAAACATGGTTGAGTAGTACAAACAAGTGTGGGAAGCTCTGCAGGAGAATGAAGCCACAGACAGGGCCAGCGCAGCTTGTGTGGGGAAGTCAATGCAAATACTACCCCGATGTGGTGGGCTATAAAATGCTCTGGGTATTTATTTATTCGCTAAAGCCCAGCGTAAAAACCTATGTTGACAAGTTTGCTTTAGTAATGAGTATTCTGTGCGTGTGTGTTTTAGATGACTGCTCTGTGAAGTTGTCGCAGCCGACCATTGGTTTGGTCATTTAACTGGGCCTTGTAGTGATGAGACGTTCTTCTGGGTTTCACCGAAGCTCAGTGGCTGCAGAACTTCAGAATGTGGGAACAAATTCATCTACATGTACAGCAAACTACGTCGAGCGCTGGAGCAACGCAGCTTTTCACCTCTGTGTCCCCTTAAAGAAAGGAGTTGCCATATACCTGCTACGAATTCTATGAATTACAAATCACAACTGTATGTTTTGTAATAAAGCTGTGTGCTTTGAAAATGTTTTTTTTTTAATCAGCACCACTATAATGTGTTTTACAGATATCCCATATTTGAGTAGGCTTAGGCTTTTCAGCAGCTTTCAAATGTATGCAGTTTACTTATTTAGCAGAGCTAGACTTTTTTACTTTTAACAGCCAGAGCAAATGTTGCTATCAGATTTTAAAAAATTTTGCTGAACCCTGATGCCAGATATAATATTGTAAAATGATTCCACCAACCAATGTAATGAAACTGTAAAATGAAAAATACAAGCGTATAACTTGGACATTTTCATTGGACAGGTATAGAAAAAGTTCAGAAACAAAAGTCCAGCTGCACATGTCTGTGGGTCATAGTTTAGTCTGCAGCATCCCAGGAAGGTTTGATTGAAGGCAGATTGAAAGCATTGCATCATCTCCACCCTCCGTAAGCCGGTTTCCTGCTTCTGCTCCATCAGAAGAAGGTGTTGATCCAGCTGCAACGGGTCGCAGACATTTTATTAAAGTACTATGCTTACAGTGCATTTAAAAATATACACTAAGAATTCAAATTACGGAATAGAAACAAGTATGTCTCACTGTGCTGCAGAAAACTTAAGTAGGTAATTCATATTTACAAAAACAAACAGTAGCATTAGAACTAATTTGATAACTGATAATAAAAAACAGTCATACTGATGATGATAAGCAACTGAATAGGGTAATATTGTGAATAAAATATACAAGCGGCATGAAATTTGCTCCTTACCGAGAGTACGAGACAGCGAGCTCAGGACTTCGGCGTTCTCCTTTTCTCTGCTTCGGCCTGCAGGTGAGAGCCATCGGCTCTGAACCGTGATCAGCTGCGACTCCTCCTTAATATCTCTCTCACAGCGAGCAGCTCCATCCAGCTCACACTGAATCTTCTCTTCAGCCAACAGGCTCAGAAATGCTGAAACTCCGTTTGGATCACAGCACTGGTTTTTAATGTTGTCTTTGGTCTTCAGAAAACACTAAACATATCCACTCGCTGTAGCGTTGCTTCAAAATGGCGGTCGGTTTGTTGTTAAAAGACTCTGTCAACTTACTCTCTAGTGACTCCGCCCTCCAGCCAATCAGTGACTGACAGCCGTCTGACGTTGCTTTTCAGTACCAGTTCAGCACGGATGGAACCACAGCCGAGGTGGTACGAAAAATAGTATGAGCTTGGCGTGGCTTGGAGCGGCTTAGCCAAACTTCTGCCAGTGGAGAGTAAAAGGTACTATGGTTGAGTCGATCCGAGTTGAGTCAAATCGTACCGGTGGAGAGACCCCTTTAATGAACCAACACACAATTGAGAACACACTCTGGACCTACTTATTAACAAAGACTTAAATATTTGTAACATCGCGGAAACTGATATTGCATTATCTGACCATTTCTGCACCATCTTACCTGAAATTTCTAATCACAATAAGACCACTGTTAAAAAACGGTTCCTCAAAGAAGACTCAGCTGAAAACTTTAAACTGATATACACACCAACCCTATCCAAATCCCCAACATCCACCAATAATCATTCAGCAAACAAACTGACAGATGAATTTCCATCCAAAATCTGACATGACGGACAAGATTGCGCCACTTAAGGTTAAGACTGTCATGAGTAGAAAGAAGTCTGTGTGGAGAAGTAATCCATTGGTATGTAATTAAAATAGGGAGTGTTGACGCACTGAGAGAAAATGGTGGAAAACTTGACTCCAGGTTCATTATGAGAAGACAATAAATGAAGTTTTAGGCTTTACTTTCCCACCTAAAAACGTATTAAAACAGTTTTTTGTGACAATTTAAAACTCTTACAAATGAAATGTATTTCAACGCTCACCTTCTGAATATGGGGAGCCTAAGCCCAGTTTATGCTTCTGTGTTTTGACGGAGACGGATTGACGCAGCGCCATTCCGTCAACGTAAGGGCTCTCCGTCACCTACGCAAGGACGCACAGAGTAGAGGCCAAAATTTTAACTATCTGTCTCCGTCAACAGACAGTGTATGCATCTGATTGGTCAGTTTCAGCAACAGCCAGAGATCCCTTCACCAGAACGGGGCTCTATAGTGTCTGTAATCAAACAAAAAAGGCTGCTGTGTTTTGTTTCCATGTGTTTCTAGAGTATTGTATTAGCTGCACTCCTAGTAAAAAGCTTTACAGCTTGTTCCAAAACTAACTTTCTGTTTCATTGCTCCGTGAGGAAGAAATGAGTTCATAAGCCTAGAAAAAGCACAGAAATGGTGCTGTGTGATAGTAGGCAGAGACGCTGTGGAAACTTAGCCCCCCCTTCTGTCTAGGCTTAAGTCACGCCCTTCTACTTCCGGTCCATGGGTCCCCAAATGCCAAAAAAAATAGTGAATTAGAGTCAATGGAGCGATTAAAGTTATTTTCTGATCCAGTTTGAAATGCGCCATGGATTGAACATATGATGTCTGTGACTTTTAAAAACTAATTTTAATGCAGAGAAAATTCTGATTTTTGACTGGAGGTTAAGTTACTTAAGGTTTTGTGTAAAAACACTCAGCGGACTACAACTGCATAAGAAGAAGGCGAGTAGCAGCTATGTCGGGGGTAAAGCAGTAGGTGGAGTGAGAGCCAGCATGGAGGAGAAGCTCTACAAGCTCTAGGTGAGTGTTTTACGATTACGTCATATATGCGACTTCTGACTTCTGATTTGTAGGCATTTTAAATGCGAATTTTTACAATTAAATAAATTCCAAATCACTGGACAAACACAGTCGAAACGTACATCTTTAGTTATCATTTAAATTGAATTACAACATATGTGTGATTCAGGACGTAAGACAAAGCGGAACAGGAAATAACTTTTATCGCTCCATTGACTTCCATTCATTATTTTTTTCGGTTTGGGGACCCATGGGCCGACCGGAAGGGGAGGAGACTTAGGCTCCCCATACTGCTGCTGGTAGTGCAAGGCATTGTGGGATACTTCCTGAATTCCGCAGAAGGATGTTTTGGGCTGGTCGAGAAAACATCCGGGAACTTGAGCACTTGCCTTGATAGTGAACTGGAGCAGTACTTGGGTCACAGTCGATGATGTTTCTCAAGTATGCAAGGAAACAAGTCACATAGGGCATATGGCCAGTGTCTGAACTACAAACTTTAAGCCAACGTTTATCTTAAAAAACGTCCGTCATTTCGGACAATCCCATTCCGCCAAGAACTGATTTTGTAATTTGTTTCTTGAAATAGTATTTTTATTTTTTTTTTCGAATTTGGTTATTTGTTTTCTGAAATTGTTTTTTGTTTTCCAATTTGGTCATTTGTTTTCTGAAATTGTATTTTGTTTTTGAATTTGGTAATTTGTTTTCTGAAATTGTGTTTTGTTTTCCAATTTTGTAATTTGTTTTCTGAAAATGTAAATGTGATTTGCACTTCTCAGCCACCGTAGTTTTTGCATGCATATAATATTTGCTGAATGATTAGTCAATACATGCCAATATATTGTGTTAAGCTCGTCATTGTTAACTGTTATATACTACTGAATTGTACTGCAAAATGATAAAAAAGAAAAGCTCATTTTTTCTAAATTAACATCGATTTCAACAAAATAAATGTTACATAAGAGAAAAACAATGTACATACTTAAATAAAAAAAAAGTAATGGTGAAATTAACTAAACAAACAGGACATGTTTTTATTTCCTGTTTCTTTGAGTTGAGGTATGTCTGTCACCGTGGACTGCAAGTGGACACTTTTGGTTGCTTTAGTTATAGATCATCTCGTAAAAATACTATTGATATTTATTAATTTATTTTCTATTAGTAAATCACCAATTAAAAAACACATCTTGTTATGTAATACTTTATAGAAAAATGTTTTAGAAAAAACAAGCTTTTTTTGTTGTTTTAGGCACCAGAAGGCCACCAAACTGCAGTAGAAGATTAGATAAATTAATTATTAATATTTCAAAAAGTTTTCTAATGTTTTCATATATTTAAGATATTTCTTATCACTAAAATAAATCTGACAAATATGTTATTCTTTTGCAGAGATTTATCTTTTTGTTTCTAAATGAATGAATGAATGAATGAATGAATGGACAGGCAGATTATTGATCCCACAGTGTGGAAATTTACATGTAAAGGCAATACACACATAAAATAAATGAGAATAAAAGGCATGTGAAAAAAGACAGTAAGCTATGGAATAACACATTATAAAATGATTAAATAAAAATAACACTGTTTGAACGAATGATTTGGGGATGATCAAGTGTAATGGAGGTATTATGGAGGAATCTGAACTGTACTCAGGTATTATGGAGGAATCTGAACTGTACTGAGGCGCTTGGCAGAGGTCTAAGCTCTTTAAATTCTGCTTTTCTAGTTATTTTAAGATAATTTCTGATTGATTCAGTCAGTTTGTGATATTTTTTTGAGCAGTGTCTTTCTTATGTTAGATGCATATGAGAATTTCAAAGCCAAGGTGCTACTGACTAAGTGACTGGATGCCCATTGACATTATGTCTCCTGTTGTGCGTGTGTGTGTGTTTGTGTGTGTTAAAATGTACAAAACAGTCAAATGTGTCTTGCCTGGCTGGGCAGTTCTCTGGGTGCTCAGCACCCCTAAATGTCTAATCCTAGAATCGCCCCGGGTGACAGACCAGGCTTATTCTTCTTTGTTCACTCCGAGGTGTTCCTTGTTCAAATAACCTCATGATCCGTTGCCTGTTTACCAAGAAGCTCTGGCCATTCTTACAATTCTGGCAGCCTTGCAAGCTCTAAGTTCCTCCATCTTGTACTACTCTTACTAGCAGCTACTCAAGCCTTGTTACAAGGTTCTTCAACGTCCGCCCCAGGACACAGGTTTCTGTTCTGTCAGGCTCCAAGACACAAGGTCCTCCGACACCAGCCACCATGCCACAAGTTCTCCCGAAGGCGCCCTCTTCACCACAAAGTTCTCTGATGCCAGCTTCCTCACCACAAGGTCCTCCGGCGAAGGCTTCCTCACCACAAGGTCCTCAGACACAACAGGGTTCTGCTCCGCCAGTCTCCACACCTCAGGGTTCTGCTCTGCTGGACTCCACACCACAGGGTTCTGTTCCTTAAAGCCAGCCTCCAAGACACAAGGTCCTCCGACACTGGCAACCTCCCCACACGGTCCTCCAAAGCCGGCCTCCTTGTTACAAGGTTTGCCGATGCAGACCTCTTTGTCACCTTTTTCCTCATCTCCAGCTTCCTTGCCACCTGTTTCCTTGTCGCCAGCCTCCTCATCTCCTGTTTCCTTGTCACCAGTCTCCCAGGTTCCTTGTCCTTTGTCACTCAAGTTCCACAATCCAGTTCAAAGGAAAATATTTTGTTCAAAAATTATGGCTTTCCAAGCAACCCACAAGTTTTGCTTCTTGTCATGTATTTACTTTTTTTGTATATGGGTAACTATGATTTTATGACAATGTCCACATTGTCAGTGTTCCATACAATCTCAGCAGTAATTGTTCCACAGTGAAGGCAGCACATCCATATGTCCATTTGGTGGGGAGAGTGGGATTTATACAATACCTCCCGAATGCAAATTTAGGAAACCAATCAACAAGCATGCTTAATTAGTTAATACTTTTTAAGCTTGATTAGTTCTAAATGTGACTATTTGGCCAGGTTAAATAGGAGTCCTCTAGGTGTGTAGAGCGTTCTGGTTTCCTAGTATTCTTCAAAGTACAAATTTTGCATTAAACCAGGGCGCCAACCTCCCATGGCTAATTACCCTGTGTTTTAACGGGGGCTACACTGTCCAATGCCAGATGCAGAGAAAGTAATGGCATGAATCAGACCATCAATTTCTGAAGGGTTAGAGATGGAATAGCTACCTTCCATTGTGTTATTCTGAGACAGTGAGGAAAGTAAGAATGGAACAGATTCTTTAAAACATGTTATAGCATTTTTTTAGTAAAGTTCTACAATGGGGAATTTTTCTTATATCCATATTCACAAAAATTAACACTGTGAAACACACGACCCCCCCCCCCTTAGTTTCAGACAACTACAGCAACAACATTCTCCTATCATATCCACCTGATAGCAATAAAGATGCGACGAGATCTAAGCAAGACTAAGTTAAGATTTACCGTATTATGTTTGTTTTGTATCAAGGAAAAATGTACTTTGCAGATATGAATAAGTTGAGAAAATACATCCCCATCAAGATGGTTTATACATCGTGCCTGAACTTTATGTAAACCCCACTATTTTTGCTTAAAAAAATAAAAAAGAGTCCAAATGTCATTGTCTGCTCAGGCTGAGGATATTCTTTCAGTAGGGACATTCTGATTGTATAGAACAGTAGATATTAATCATTTCAGAAATCTTTTCTCTCACCATTGCCTGCATAAAACCCAGCATGATGTATTTAAAAATAAATAACAAGTTTTTCACACACAACCAACTCTTACACCTAGCAGGAGTTAAAGTTTGAGTGTGTGTTTTCTCAGCAAAAGATTTCATCTGCTCATGCTCACAGGTCAAAGTTTTAGTTTGAACCGATTTTCGAGTTGAAGTCTTTGGTTGCCCAGATTCACAGCTAAAACTTTCAGTCTGTGGTGATTTTTCAGGCAAAGATTTCTGCCGCTTCAATTCACAGCTTGAAGTTTCTGTTTGAGTTGCTTTTTCAGCTGTAAAGCTTTTAGCTTGCTGTTGGGATTCAACGCCAGCAGAGTTTTGTGCAATCTGCGGGTCTGCAGGTAGTGAGTAGAAATTATATATCTTTTTGCAAACTTTTACTGGCAGCATTGCTTGTCCAAAAACCAGCTTTGTGAATGTCACAATAAATAACAAGCATTTCCAACACAAACGCCACCAACTCTTAAGCCTACCAAAAGTTAAGGTTTCCGTCTGTGTGGATTTCTCAGCAACAGATTTCAGCTGCTGAGGCTCCCAGGTCAAAGTTTTAGCTTTATTCGATTTCTGAGTTGAAGTCTTTGGTTGCTCAAATTCCCCGCTAAAAGTTTCAATCAGTGTTGATTTTTCAGGCAACGATTTCTGCCGCTTCAATTCAAAGCTTGAAGTTTCCGTTCGAGCTGCTTTTTCAGCCATAAAGCTTCTAGCTTGCTGTTGGGATTCAACACCAGCAGAGTTTTGTGCAATCTGCAGGTCTGCAGGTACTGAGCAGTAGTTATACATCTTTTTGCAAATTTTTACTGGCATCATTGCTTGTCCAAAAACCAGCTTTGTGAATGTCACAATAAATAACAAGCTTTTCACACACAAACGCCACCAACTCTTAAGCCTACCAAAAGTTTCCGTCTGTGTGGATTTCTCAGCAACAGATTTCAGCTGCTGAGGCTCCCAGGTCGAAGTTCTAGCTTGATTAGATTTTTGAGTTGAAGTCTTTGGTTGCTCAGATTCCCCACTAAAAGTTTCAGTCTGTGTTGATTTTTCAGTGAAAGATCTCTGCAATTTTGAGTCACAGCTGGAAGTTTCTGTTTGAGTTGATTTTTCAGCTGTAAAGCTTCTAGCTTCCTCCTGGGATTCAACACCAGCAGAGTTTTGTGAAATCTGCATGTCTTGGTTTTTCCCTGCTGTGTCAAATTCATCTTTGATGCTTTGTGTTGACTTATGAGCCAATATTTGCTCCTCTTGAGTCAACTCAAGCTGCACCTTCAGACATCTAACTGAATCTCTGAGACTCTCTGTTAAAATGGACAACTCCTCTATCTGACAGTCCTTTTGAGCGATCTGGAGGTCTTGTTTCGCTTTTACCTCCTCTATGTTAAAAACCATTTCCTCAGCATATTCCAACTGCAGTCGAAGGTGTTTAGTTTCCTCTGTCTTTGCTGCTATCTTGGATTTAAGTGAAGTCAACTCGGCTTTCAATTTCTCAATCTGTTCCATCAGAGAGTTTTCATGTTCCATTATTTCTTCTTCCGAATTCATTAGATGGTAGTTCAGGGACTTTAATGTCCCTAGCTTATGCGTCAATTCGGCAATTTTGTCTAACAGTTGAATTTTTTCATCCTGATGGTTTTTGTTACAGATTTCTGCCTGAAGTTCAAGATGATACACAGTTTCTCTCAGCTGGTCATTATCTTGTGTAGCTCTGGCATACATTTTTTCCAGTGCCATCAGCTCATCAGACAGCTCCTTGGTAAACTGTTCAGAAGGCTTTTCGCTAACGTGGGAGTTTTCCATCGTCTCGTCTTTAGTTGCTGCTTGCTGGGAATTCAAAATCCCCTTTGCACTTCTAAGAGAGAACATTCCAATGACCTGCAAAAACGTCCTGTTCAGTCTGTTTTTCACTACAATAAGTTTTATTTAAATTTTTGTAAATTTTATAGAAATATTTCTCACTATAATAGGTTTTAGATAACCTCTCTAAACAAATCCAATGAGAACTTCTGATACACTGCTCACCCGGATTCTACGTCACGTAGACTACCTTTGATGCGTCATAGTTTTTTTTCTTTGTTATTTTTTATGAGAACTAACGGTTCCAGTAAAGCAGCTACGTCACAATTTAGTCTTGCCAACGCGTCACGTGGTCCACCAGAAGGCCCCGCCCCACCCCCGTAGTCGGACCTACTCTCTTTTTGCATTTCACCGTTCTTCAGTGATTCGGCGGGTGGTGGCAGAGCAACACTGAAATTAAATAGGCCTATATAAGGTGAGGGGTTTAGTTAGTTACTGAACTCCAGATTAAAGTAAAGAAACAAATTAATCTGATTTGTATGTGTTGTTAAAATTGCTGAAATAAAACTTGTGGGTGGAGTAACCAAAAGTTTTACTCAAGTAGGTTATTGGTAAAAAAAAGAAAAAAGGCTACTAAAGTATTGAGCACATATTAAAAAAAATTTGTTTTAAGTTACTGAAGTTAATTTAAATGAGTACATGTAGTTGTAACACGTTCATTGTATGCTATTTTATGCACCGCAGAGGCTGATTCACTGCCTTTTTGCTGTCCGCACCTTTTAGTCCAGTAGGTGGCAGTAGCGCGACCTAAGCTAGGAGTGAGCCCCTCCAACTACCCTCAGAGGAAGAGCAGTTCCATTTAACTCATTTCGTTTCTCTTCCGCAGCATGAGTGACATGGAGAAATGGCCCCAAATAGAGAAAGCGGCGACAGAGAAGAGGCGTGAGCTGGTTTTACAGGGCGGTGATGTTGATAAGAGGATTTCTTCCTGCGGGGGGCTTCCTCCCTCTCTTTATTCCCTGCATTTACTGAATTATCTGGAAGTCAGCCAGTGTCCGAGTTTGACAGAGATCCACGAGGAGATCCAACACCTGACCAACCTCCAAAGCCTCGTGCTGTGCAGGAACAAGCTGACCTCCGTCCCAGATGTCATCGGCATCCTGCAGTCACTGAAGGTCCTGGATCTGTCCGCCAACAACCTCAAAGGTTTGCCACAGGGCATCGCTCAGTTAAAGGAGCTGAATACCCTGAATGTGAGCTGTAACTGCTTGGAGGCTCTGCCAGATGGCCTGAGTCAGTGCACCAAGCTGTCCACCATTAATGTCTCCAGGAACCACATCACAGCTTTCCCTCCTGATCTCTTCTCTGAGCGGCTGGACCTGCTCAGCACCCTGGTGGCCTCTGACAACTCGATCCAGGAGCTGAGTGGAGACATTTGCAAGCTGTCTGCTCTGAAGGTGATCTTAACTTTAGACAGAAACAACGCCCTGCTTAATTAGTCATGTGCATTTAAAAAAACAACATTGCGTTCTCAGGTTTCTGTACTTTATTGGGATTTATGTGAGACCACCACAAAATGGTGCATACCCGTGACATTTTCAAATAATAATCTGAAAAGTGTGGCATGTTTGTATTCAGCCCAATCTGCTGTGCTGCACTTAGATAAGACTCAGCAATGAAATTCCAGTGCCACTAATTGGAACAAATTGTGTGTGATTTAATCTCACTATAAAAAGTGAGACTTCGGTCTGTTGGGGAGCGTCATTGAACAAATGGCATTGTCTGGAACAGGTTAGAAATCTCACTTAGGTTAACAAAAACACCATGTTGAGCTTTTAAGATCTCACTGAGAACTGTTCAGCCCGTTACCTGAGACCTGTAAGAGTGTACAGCGCAGTCATAATGCAGGAAGTCTTGTGGAATACAGAGCTCCGGTCAAATGGGAGCAAATCCTTTCAGTATATATACCCAATATATTCTGGTGGTAGTATCATGCTGTGGGATTGAAATATGTATAAAAAAGAAATGAAAACTAATGTCCACAGGGAACACAAACAAGGTAAAAAAGCAGATATAAGAATCAAACCTGCAGTTAATAAAATAACATTCGTAGTCAGTTCGAAAAGGAGTTGGAAGAAGCCGATGCTTATTAAAAATCTACACAGCAGTCTACCACCGTACACAAGAGTACTCAGAACTGCCATGTACTGTCGCATTATTTATATCCTAGTTTAAATTGAATCATATTCCTTCAGCATTTCAAACGATCATCCATAGTATTCCGCAAATTCACCCTCAGACCACTATGCACATTTGCCTAATTTTTCTACGTTCTGTTTTCTAAAATTTCGCTCTCCTCATAACTCATGAACCCCCTTTCTTTCTTTTTTTTTAAAAATAAATACTTCTGGTAATTGATTATGTCTTGCTCTGTAGATTATTTGCACTTTTATAAGATCCATAATTTAACAATATTTGACTTTAAATATGAGTTTGTGTTTCGCAGATATTGCACTTTATGAATTGTTCTTATGGCTTTTTTTTGTTTGTAAAACTACAAAGTGGCTGTAAAGGGCATCTGTACATACCTTCCCCAAATCTCCACCTAGTAATTCAAATGTGATGCATCCATTAAATGGTAAAGTTTTTTTATTATTATTATTGGTTTAGCAAATGCCTTGTTTTTGCCAACACAGCAATACTTCAAGCTATTTTTTCAAGTTTCTCATCTGAGGCTTCCAGCAGATTTTACAATCCAACATAACACCAATGAATTTCACCTGTTCAATGCCTATATTATCTACTATTACTTGTGTTTGATCCGTGCTTTTCATTTTCCAATCCATACAATGTTAGTTCTTCTTACGTTTATTGACATTTTGGTCCGACTTGATGGCAGAAAGGTGACACTGAAAGCAGGGAAAAATCTAAAGAGGATCTGCAACAGCAAAAATGTTGAAGCAGGCCTGGAGGTTCGCCTTTTAGAAGGACAACAGACTCTACCTGCATATGGCCAGAGCAACAGCAGAACGGTTCAGGTCCAGACATTTTTCCCCTTTCAGAGTGGCCCACAGCTAAATCCACATGCAAATCTGTTTTTTGCAATGAAAGATTGTGCAAAAATGTCGGTCTCTTGATGTGAAAAGCTGGTAGAGATCTACTCTACAGAACGTCTACAAAACACAAATTCACTCCACACTCAGTGTTAATTGTATTTATATTTATCATGGGAACCCTTGTGTTATTTTCTTTGTACCTCACAATAATGTGCCACTTTGTGTCGGTGAATCACATAAAACTGCACAAAGATCTTGAGGTTCACCGTTATGTGACACAATTCAAAGTACATAAAATATACATATATATATATATATTATATATATATATATATATATATATATATAATATATAACATTTTTGCTTGTTTTCCACAGTGTGAAACTCAGCTCATGCATGTGGTTTTGTTTTTTCCTACATCGTCATTCACAGGTGCTGGACGTCTCGGACAACAAGCTGAGCGAGATTCCTTCAGATCTGAGCGACTGCCCCAAGTTGAAGGAGATCAACTTCAAGGGCAACAAGCTGAGCGACAAGCGCCTGGAGAAGATGGTCAACGGCTGTCAGACCAAGTCCATCCTCGAGTACCTGCGGGTCAAAGGGAGGGGAAGGCAGGGCGAGGAGGGAGGCGATGCAGACAGGAGGAAAAAACAGCAGCAGAGGAAGAAGAAGGGGAAGGCAGCAGAGGAGCAAGACGACGTGGATGAACTGAACAAGATGGTGGTGAAGGTGCTCCACTTCTCCGAGGCCCCCACGGCGCTCACAGTTAAGGTCAGCGCTGAGGTCAAAAATGTCCGACCGTACCTGGTGTGCTGCCTGGTCAGAGGAATGAACCTGAAGGCGGGGAACGCTCTGAAACGCTTCCTAATTGCTCAGGTAAAATGAACACGTAAAACATTCTGTGTTTATGGAGTATTACCTACTGCTAGTCAGTAATGAGTACCCAATAAACCCGCTTTTTTTATAATTATTAAAAAGACAAAGCTCCATGAAGATTTGTGCGGTAGAAGAACAGTTGCAACTATAGCGACCCATGACGCGCAGCTTGTGAAAGGTCCACTGGTTTATGATGTGAGACCCCCGACCCGTCTGAAGGTAAGCAGCTGTAGAAGACTTACGTCTTACGTCTGGCCCGTTTCTTGCACATCCGCTCTAAATTACTGTGGAAAAGTCATGATCCCCAACTTGAATCATTCATTAAAGCAGTCAAAAAGATGGCCTTAACAAACCTCTGGAACGTTGGCTAAAAACCACAAAGTAGCAAATGGAAGAAAACCTCTGCATACCAATGTAAACCGAGTGCATTTTTGAGGGGTAAGAACGTTGTTGAAACGCATCGAAAGATTCACACTTTGAATGAAATCGTTCTCAGATCGTGCCCCTGGGTCGGAAGGAGATGACGGCCGTAGAGCTGATAAGACAGCTTCATTTAGAGGCCGACGAGCTCAGGAAGCAGAAGAAGAGGCAGAATGTGACCGGCCTCCACAAGTCAGTACCGTCCACAAGTCCTTCACACAATATTACAGCTGCCTGAGTATTAAAGTAGTATTTCAAGTCGAAATATTGAAAAAACAAAAGAGACGTTTTATGGAAGACTAGGAAGAGTTGACTTAATAGGTGCTTGCGAGGCATAACCTTTCCTTTTGAGAAATACAGAATGGATGTATCAGTATCTGGAAGTACTGCTATCACCTAAAACACGATATCAATATACAAGGACATCTCAATAAATTAGAATATTATTTCAGAAGTTAAGTGAAGAGCTATACATTTTTATTATTTATTTCTTCTAATTTTGACTAAAATCTATACATTAATGATAATAAAAACCTGAAATGTTGATTCAAAATATATCTTTTGGGCTTGTAAAGTTTTCTGATGCCACAATCATCAACATTTAGTGGGGAAAAAAATATTTAAATAACTGTAACTGTCTAACGAGTAATGAGTTTCTCTTTTCGAGTGAATTATTTCCCTAAGTCAGCTCTTCTTAGCTATTCAGATGCATTTGTCTTTTAAAATGCTTCATGGTTTTCAAATCATATTCAACTTTATGCATTAAGCTCCGTTCATACAAGAATTGCATATCAAAATGCTTTACAGATTAAAATGAAACTCTGCCAACGAGGTCATCAGCTTCTTCTTCAACAGATACCTGCAGCTTCTTGAAGGAAACTCCGTCTACCCTTGCCTGGTGGATGCAGAGGGAGATGTTATCTCATTCCCGCCGATCACCAACAGTGAGAAAACTAAGGTCTGTGAAAAAAAATCTTAATCTATTTAGTAAGTGTACCTGGTTCTTACAGATGGTTCCATCATACACCAACACAGGTTTTCTTCTTGTACAGTAAAAGTATATAACATTGTTCTTGTGCAGATCAAGAAGACAACAAAAGAGTTGCTGATAGAAGTGACAAGCTCAGCCAGCCTGCAGACCTGTAAAGATGTCATGGACGCTTTGATCACAGTAAGCTTCCACTGTTCTCTCTGTTTTTCGGATGACAAATTGAACTGAACTTTTACGGCCGACAGCGTCAGGATGTGTGGGAAATAAAGCGTTACAGTTATGGTGCCGGTTTGTCCTCAAGGGGGCAGCAGAGGAACATTGGTGTAAAAGATTTGTTTTCTGCTAATGTTTAAGTCCTGATTGAAAACATCTGAAGAGTCAGATCAGAAAAAGTGCTTCAATCTTTTGACGTTTTGCAGCAGAATGGCTCTTTTAATTGCTTCACAGTCTAAATGATATTAAAAAATCCTTAAAACTTTGACAAGAAGAGAAGCATGTTTTCTCTTCTTGTCATTTTTTTCTCTGTGTACTTGTATCCTACCTGTCTTCCTTCTGGGCTTCCTTGCTTCTCTTCATTGCCTGTCATTCCTTCTTTGTACCTTTTTTAAATTGCCTTTCTTTACTTCCATGTATCCTTCCTTTCCTTTCTTGTGACCTTTCTTGCTTGTTTCTGGATTCCTTAAAGGCCCAAAAGGCTTTCCAAGTTGCATCTGGAAAAGTGTGGAATTTTCATAGGAAAATGTGTGGAACCCTGTAAACTTTAATAACGATCTTTCTGATTTGTATTAAAACACTCTCTGAAAAATCCAGATTTTTTTTTCTTTTAGGGTCTGATTGAAGTTTTAGTTTGATTCACAGCAGGATTTTATTGAAAATGTTCAATAATTATTTAAATTTGAACCCTATGAGTTTCATAGATCCCTGAAAGGAATTCACCAAATGTAAAATCTTAATTCACTTCTAGTGTTCTGACACGTTTTTGCGCTGCAGCAGCTTAACCTTGTGGGTGATTTTTTTCCGTTTTCTCACCAGAAAATGGCAGAGTTGAACAAGTTCACTGCCGAACATCAGGAAGAGGCGGGGTCAGACGGCGAGGGTGACGGCGCGCCGCAGCCGGACGGCGACAATGAAGCATCAAGCCAACTCATCGTCCAACAGGTCCGCACCGTCGACCAAGACGGGAACCTGAAGGTCGCCTACCCGTCAAAAACAGATCTCTCCAAAGAAACCAGTAACTTAACTGTTGTTTGGTAGTAACGCTTTACGTTAACATCCATTTACAGCCGATAAATCATTTTAACAGTTTAATCCTTTGGACACTGAGATTCTGTTACATCTATTGTGATTTCATGCAGTGGTCTAAGTTTAATGCATTTAAAACATACTAATTTGTCTGTAAATACTGGCTGCATATAAATGTACCTGTATAAGTATTTTGGGGATTTAAAAAAAATTAAAAACCAGCCAATTTTGGGTAGCATCCCAAACAAAAACTCTAAATGTGTGTTTTCTTTCTCATGCAGCAGACAACAGGGGGACTGAACCTGAATGTGGAGTTCAGTCAGGAAAAAAAATACAAAGATGCAAAGTAAAGATGACATAAACTGGGAATTTATTATTTCTTGACAGTCTTAATAATTAAGACTCACCCTAAGTAATCCCACAATTGAACACACTTACAAATTATACTTGTGAACATCTGTTGAAAAATAAGAATGTTGTCCAATAAAAGAGTAAAATAATCTACTAATCTCAGTGTAATTTTGTACTTGAAATAAAATCCTAGATAGATAGATGGATATATACTTTATCCCCAAAAGGGGGAAATTCAATTCGTCAAGTGCTTGTTTATTTACAAATGCATCTTAGATTGGGGGGGGGGGGAAGGAAATAATTTAGGAAACATGTTGGATGTCTCTGTCGAATACTAATAATATATTTTTTTACAGTTCTTGTGTTGATCTGTAGAGATCACTCTGTCAGTCAGCGAGCTGGAAAAAAAAAAAACAGAAGTTTTTTTATCAGAAAACTAACATATTTTATATGGCCAAATCACAAAAGGAAACCTTAAGATACTTACATTGACATGTGTAGGCCACCTCCAGGTACTTGAATGTGCCTTTGCAGGGGTTTCCAAAAACTGAGTTGCTGGCTCTGATAGTGCAGTTATTCCTCCTATTACAGCTATGGATGACCAGGTGACAGACATATCATTAGTGGTCTTTCTCCAATAAAACAAGAGGTGTGTCCTTTTTATTCAAAGCTAATTTTGCCTGCATATTTTTTAATGAAAAATAAATAATTTTTTTATATATAACAATAATAAAAAAGTTGCTAATCCCTTTTAACCTTAATTTGAATCATCATATGCAGTCTCCTCCGATAAAGATAAGCCCCTCTAGATACATTTTGTCGTGGATCATTTGGTAGTTTGGATGGTGCACCCATGCTTCTGTCCTTGGAATTTATCTAAGTCTGGCAACTTCTTGGTGTATCTTAGGCAGACCATAAATGTAAGGACTTGTCTCACCAGGGTATAACTTGTATCAGAAGGCTCTATCAATTACTTTGTCTTTTTCCAGTTTTTGTAGGTAGACGTTTACCTTTTACTCGTAAGAGCTTGCTTGGTCCCTCTTCAGTTTTTCAAAAGTAGAGATATCCTCCAAAAGTCTTGTGACCTTCTTGTTTTAGTCTGAGGTGTTCAAAACCACTGTGCATCTCCCCTATATCAGCTGGCAGAGTGGAGATTATTTTTTTTTTTTTTTTGGTCCTGCCTAAGAAATGCAACAGCCTTCCTTTCCTGGCAGGGGAGGTTTAGCAATGGAGTGAGTAGCTGTAACTTTCCTCCTAATTTGCTCTGCCCCTGTGATGTTATTGGTCTGGATAGCTGATTTTCTGGCAGTTATGACGTTCACAACTGATGTTTCATGTTGAGAAATGGATATGTTCCTCAGCATCTATGTGAAATATGAAAACAAAAAAACTTGGGCAGAGGAGGTGGCGTAAGATTCTAGCTTCCTAAAATCTATAGCCCTAACTTGGCAGCTACACTGAAGCTCACTCCTTGACACATGAGACCAAAACAGCTCAGAATCGTTTAGGGGACCTTCAGGATCATTAGTGCCGACAACCCTCACTAGGAATAATATAATGGAAAGCTCTAGAGTGATTGATTCTAATGTTCCTAATTAGACCTTTCAAGCCTGATACCCCCAACCAAGTTTCATAATTGAAGAAGATTTTTTGAGAGGTGAAAAGTGTTCAAGATAACAAGAGAAGTCGAGTTGTCTTTATTTCTTAGCTCTCAAGACCTCTCCTCCCCGCTTTAAAGTCATCCTATAGACTGTCGTAGGCCACTCAAGGTATACAATTATTAGATTTGGGATTTTTTTTCATTGTAAACAATAGCTACCACTGTGTCCCAGACTTTGAGCCCCTTTGCAGACTGATAAATGCAGACGTTTGATGACATTTTTTTTTTCTTATTCGTTCTAATAGGTTCCATTTAAGGAATTTTTTTTAACTCTACAGGTCTGACAGTAAAATAAGACCAGTGTATGGCTTGTAAGATTGAAAGCAAAACTGGGGTTAATAGTTCACAATTTAACTAAGAAATGATTTCACAAAGGGAAAGGTTTGTTTAGATAGTTGTTTTTTATTACATAATTTCGTTTTTTGTTTATATTTTCCTTTTTTGTCAGATATATATAAAAAAAAATTTGAGCCGGAATATATTTATGGGACCAAAAAACTAATCAAGAAATATATAAATAGGGGATGAATGAATGGCCTGGATCTGTTTAGGGGTATGAGGGTATAGAAGGTGATTACATATGTATGCACAACTAGCATTGATCTATCAAATAAAATCCCTATAGGAAACAAAGAATGTTGTGATTGTTTTGTGGCAAAATTTAAGGAGGTTCAAAGTGTATGAGGACTTTTGCCATTTCATGTTTATTTCTCTTTAGAAAATGACCCAAAACTTACGTTTCAGCCACTTTTCTGGTGGGGTTTGAGCAGTAAACATTTTGAGTTTTAGAAGCAGGTTGTCTGTAAGAGCAGGTAGTGTGGTCGCGGCGCCCATAGTCACCCCCGTAGACAATTATAAACTTCCCATCACCTGATAACAGGAGCAAGAAAACAATTTAAAGAGACCACAGTAATATTATCCCACCCATGTATTTTCAGATATGTTGGAATATATGTAGACGTACCGCAATCCAAATGTGCGTAGGAGTGTTCACATGTAACAATATGAGCTGGTGAAAATTAATAAGATGAACAACCTTAAACATTTCCCAATCAAATTTATTTGCGGCTCTGCTCAGTTATTAGTGCCATTCAAAGGCGACTGACTTGCTGGGATGCAGATGTAATCAGTCTCGAGATACTTGGCGATGCCGTTGCAGGGATCGAAGCTGCGGACATCACCTATGTTGAACTCGCATACCTTCTTGCCATCACACCTGTTGCAGAGACAGTTAATGTATTTTTTTTTGGTCAAAGCTGGTAGGTCTCGATATGGGTTTTCAAGCGAAAGCCTAATGTCCCTAAGAAGAATCTAACAAGAGGATTGAAAACACTGGAAATCGAGATTCTTTAACATAATTAGCACTATGTTTATGGTGAAATATACATACAGCACATATACACCACCACCTGAGTCAATCAGATATCTGACTCAATCTGCTATGTTCATCTATCTGGGAGCTAAAGCTGGCCTAAAATAGGTAAAATAAGTTTTAAAAACTAAAACAGGAAAAAACTCTTGGTGCTTCTAAAGGTGGTTACAAAATGTTGATTTAAATTTCCTAAGACTATTGACAGCCATGGACATTTTTCCCCCAAGTCAGCATAAGAGAGATACATATGTGTTAGTATATTTTAGCATTTATAACATATATATTTCTTTTAGAAGAAATTATAGTGATGGCATATGTTTAATTTGTGATAAAACATTAGAACGAAAATGGTTCTGTTATTGGTTCATTGGTTCAGTATTCCAAGGCTAAGTATGTCTGTTGATATTTTAAACCCTTACATCGATAATTCCTTCTGTAATGTGAATGTTGGCATTCTATAACCTTTGCAAAATAAGATTGATTATTTTTGTACATCTAGTAATAAAATATTAAGTTGAGTTATCAATTTTGGCCCCATTAGGGTGAATAAGAGGTTGTACTTTAATATAGAGGTTGTGTGAAAATATAAATATACAGTACTTCACATCCATAAAATATTGTAGGTTGTCATTGAACAAAATATAATTTTAGCCAGGAGTAAAGAAACCAACAGAAAAATATTCAATGCAAGCTTATTCTTGTATCATTAATGTGAAGTAAGAGGGGAAACAAAAGTGAATTAACCTAAATGAAAATCCCTTACAAATCTTTCCTTCATTATTTTTTTCTTGCAAATGGTTTTTCAGTAAGAATAAAGCACAGATTCAATTATTAAACTAAAGTTGATTGGTGTGTGAGTTCTGCAGCTTTAAACAGGCTACCTGTTCTTGAGAATATCCACTGTGCCTTCTTGAGAGCACTCGGTATTGGCCAGCTGCTGAGCAGACCTGCCCTCACTGCAGATCTGAGTGTCAGCGCGTCCATACAACGCTGACTGCACACTGATCACTCCGTTTTCTGTTAGACACAACAGGAAACCGTTAAATTGTTTGTACCTAACATCTAAAATATCGTCTTGGGATTTTAGGAACGCAAATCAAGGCAAACACAACAAGCTTGACTGAAAGTGTATACTTTACCATCTAGACAGACTGAAAGATTAAAGATTAATATAAGATTTATTATTTGCTTTTTTAATGAATGAGAATATTCACAGGCTTATTGTTTTTTTTTATGTAAAGTTAGACGTTTTAGCCTTACCACAGCTCAAATGCTGGATACTATTGTGGTCATCACAGGTTATGGCCCTTTTCGTAACAGCAACTGTAATAATAATGAAAAGAAGCCTACAAAGTTAAATCTATATGGCAGTTGCTTTCAGTAGAAAAGTAATTCATCTATTTTCTTTTGTTGATATTTACCTGATGCCATGAATAAGCAAGCTGTTGCAAGTACAAGTGATATAAAAAAGTGTAAGATGCATTTTATAGTAAAACCTGCTAAACATGGTTAAAATCATTTCTGTATTACATATCTTGATTATATAGTGAGCTTAATATAATCACAGAGAATGAATATATCCAGGTATTTTGAACATTGTTGTAATTTTTAATGTACTCACACAGTGTAGAGCTGACTCTGAAGTGCACCATGGTTTAGAGGTTGCAGTCACCAGTGATGAGTTGGACTGATGCTGCCACAAGACTCCATTATTTATGTGGCTGGATGAAGAGTTGAACAAAAGCTTGACCTTTCTCAAATGGATCGTATCCAACAGTGAAAAAATGTGATCATGACTACTGTGTAATGGTGCCAAGGTAGGAAAACAACCTAAGAGGACACTGACTTTACTGTGATGGGGAAAGAGAAAAGGTGTCTCTGTGTGGCTAATACCATTGACAACGTGAGAAAGGTTCTTGTCCAGTTAGAGAAGTTAAAAATTAACTTAAAAGGTAAATATAAAGTTACCAATAAACACTGCTGTTATGTTCCATTTTGTGTTTTTCTTCTCAAATAAGCTCTTTGAGAAGATTAATCCATTTCCCTTAGAGCCCATCAGTTCTATGAGAGGTTTCCCAGAATTACTTTCTTGAAAGAGTACTCCAATCTTTACTGAATGGCCTCAGGTGTCCCAAAACGTATGAATCAGTTGCTTAGGTTTACTTCACTAAGAAATTGTTCAGCATTTAAAAGCCATGTTCAGAATTGCTTATGTTCCCAAAACAATCAGTGTCAAATCTTTTATTTGATGCCGTCTGATCACTTCAGTAACTGTTACTGGACTTTTACTTGTCTCAAGTCAAGATTTAAAGTAGTCAGATACTAGTTATGTCCACAGATTCTTGAGGGGAAGTTTTGAATCAGGCGTCAGATAAAAGTACTGTCATCATGAATCATGAGTTGATTCGTTGATTCCCAGAATGACTGGTTGAATCATCTACAATGAAATAATTTAAAGGCCATGACAGTTAAAGCTTAAAATAATTCAGAAAATGTTTTTAATGGTTTAGATTAAATTCTGAAATGTTCACAAAATTTTACACATTCAAGAAGATTTTTTAAAAGTATTCACTTAATACCATCTTTTTAAGTTAAATGAAAATTAGATTATGCACGATAGGAAAACTGCACATATATTTCTTGAAAAGTGCTTGCTTTTTTTATTGAATTGTATCAACCTCAGTTTCATTAAAATTCTAATAAAAACATTGACCTAAACCATTAAAGAAGCCGTGTGTAAGAATTACCTCCAACTAGTGGTGCGCTCAGTGAATGCGAGCAACTGAGGACTTTTTTTCTGGCTGTTATAACACGTCATTACTACTACGGAAGCCGTGGAGTAAATTGTTCGAGTTAAATGGAAGATAAACTATTTACTACATGTCCTGTGTCAAACATAACCCGAACATAAACTTCATTGTTTCATGTAATTAACTTACCTTTCCAGCAGAAAGCATGCAACCTCTGCATCCGTCTTTAAGTTTGTGTCCCTCATGAATAGTCTCCATCTGGTAAACGTTCCACCATGTAGATTCTTGTTTTCTCCCAGTTATTTCTTTTCTGTGGTATGGTTTCCTCCCTCTCACTTGGCAAAGAGTACGGATGGTCCTCCATTGAAATTGAAAACAATGATCCACGGTCCTCTATGCTAATTTCTTCTCTTCACCTCTCCCCCTCCCCCCGACGTCATTGGCTAAAATGCGTAAAGCAAAAAAGTTTAACCTTTTTCGGCTAACGTATTCAAAGATGGCGATGCAACACGGCAACCTCAGATGGGGGCCGGTGCACTCTATGTATCTATAAACAACGTATTCTAAGACACGGGAACGCTTTCATGATAATGCGATTGTGATTAGACCTCGGTAAAATACCTATTTATGAAAGCATGATTTTTATTAATAAAAAGCTGAATTTGTTACACACTGGGCCTTTAACACCAGCCTCAAACTATGGATCCACCGATACCCGTATTAGAACAGTTAGGTCCCAAAACCATTCTAATGCACTCGTACTGGTATCGGTTAGTTAACAGATACCATTATCCGATTCTTGAAATGTGGAAATATACATAATTTCATAGAAAATGTTATCTTTAGTTTTGTGGTATTTTTTAAAAAGAAAATAAAACCTGTCTTTCAATTCAAAAAGTATTATGTGTGGTAGAAGTATCGTCATTTGTACTAATTTGTAAATACTCAGAAGTATTGGTATCATATTTATTTGAAAAAAGTGGCATTGTTGCATCCCTACTTCAAACTGTTTCAAAGACTAATTAACTACAGATTTTCTCTCTGAAGTCCTTAGACAGCTCTCTGGTCTTGGCCATGGTGGAGATTGGAGTCTGAAGATGTGGACAGGTGTTCTTTATCTAGAGATAGAGTTCTTTTGTTCTGTGTCTCTGCTGTTTTCTCAAACCCCCAGTCAGTCATGGCAGATTGCGGCTTTTACTGAAGCAGGTTCTGCTGGAGGTTTCTTCCTGTTAAAGGGAAGTAGTTTTCCCTCTCCACAGCCACTAAATGCTTACTTGGTATGAGTGATTGCTGTGCAGTCAACAACAACACAGGGCACTGTCCTCCATCTAAACATGTACATTTGATCAGAAAGAGTGAATGCTGTAAATCAATTACTCAAAAATCTGCCGGATTTCCTTACATATAAAACGTTTAAGCTGATTGGATTAATGAACGGAAGGATTAATTGAACTGTATGTACGAGTGAACTGTAATAACTTTTCTTGTAAAGTGCCTTGAGATGACGTATTGGGAATTGGCGCTATTTAAATTAACTTAATTGAATAACAAGTTCAAGCTGGTGCCATTAATACATGTAACAAGTAGAAGTTAGAAGAGCTCCCAAAGAAATAGGAACAGGTCCTTGAGCGCCAGAATTCTGGTGATTTTACAGGTGTTAAAAACGTATTTCTTGCACCATTATACAAACAAAAAAAAAATTTAAAAACCATACAGTGTGATTTCCTGGACTTTTTTTACATTCTGTTTCACAGTTGAATTGTACCCATAATGGAAAATTACAGAGGTCTCATCTTTTCAAGTGAAACACCTTGAACAATTGGTGGCTGCAAAATACTTTTTTGCCCCACTATGCCCTAGTCAGATTATTTGCCTCAAGTATTCTTAGTACTACTTCAGTACTACATATACTTTTATAATGGCCTTTTTAGGTCTCAAATATATTATACATCCTCTGTGCTGGGGCATAGCTTAATACTGAAGGACTAAGAAATTAGTTTACTTCCAAGCATACTATTAAAGTATCATGGCATAAGGGCGTCTGTAGCTCCGTCGTAGTGTTGTCGGCCTGCTACCTGGAAATTATCGGTTTGATTCCAGCTTATGTCTGCTACACGCTGTTGTGTTTGGGCAAGACAATTCACCTACCTTGCTTTCTACTGGTGGTGGTCACTCTACTTGTGGTCATGGATTAGTGTATTATCAATGCATGGCCACCAGATATTTATTTTTTTCCTTCGATGTCATCAGACAGGCTCCGTAATGCTCTGTATAATTATGCTGCTTGGTCAAAAATAGGCTGAAATGATTACACTTCTTCACGTATTGAAACTTGTTTTAAAATTCATAGTTTTAGTGTAAGTCATGATTTTATTTGACAAACTTATTGAATCTCAGAAATCCCAACATCTACTGGCACAACTTGCAAGGTGCACGGAGGGAATTAAAGGTTTAGTGAGATAGGAGCTCTGGCGACACTTGGAAGTACTGATAAGACAACTGTACTGATAGACCACATGCCGAAATAATTTGGTCTATCAATGAAGTTGTCTGATCAGTACTTCCAAGTAACACTGAAGCTCCTATCTCACTTGGAAATTGTTGGGTCTGCCTAGAAGGCAGAGGGGCAGCAAAGTCGCTCAATCGTGGTTTTCTAGCTAACAGAATCTGACAACCTCCTTTAGCTTTGGTTAGCTCTATGTTAGATCATAGGTACAGTACATTGGCTCCGCGTTTGATAGGTGTCAATCATCTGATTGTCAAATGTTTTGAAGAATGTCAGATAGGTATGCAAATGTCTATTTTCTTGTGATTTTTACACTAATAGCCATTGCCCAGTGTCACTAACTCGTCAATTTTTGGTGATTTAAGTAATTAACTTTCATTATTTTCCAATTCTCTCTTTGCACAATCATTTAAGCAGCAAACAGGTTAAATGAACCAGAATGTGAAGGTCAGAAAAAAAGACACGGACCAAATAGTAGCTCAGTTATTATTTCTTGAAAGTTTTATTCATTAAGGCTAAACTGAGTAATATAATCCCCCAATGGAAAACATACCTAAACATTACACTTGTCAACATATGTTGAATATGATTTTTACTAATCTCAGTAAAATTTTGTACAAATGTAATCCTACATGTGCTAATAAGGTGATTTCCATTACTTGTATATATTATAGAGATCATCATGAAGTTCTTCAAAGATCCGAATCAGCTTTATTGCCATTGTAAACAGTGGCAATAAAGTAGATGACGTTTCCGTACAGCCCAACCAAAAGAAACAAAACAGATACGGGCTAACTAAGGGTATACAGCCAGCATGAGTGATGTTCCCTTTTGTAGATGAGAGAAGGTTTAATATGCAGGAGAGGGATCTGAAATAAAAAATTTGTAAAAAAATCAAAAAATTGTCAGATCAGAAATGTAACATGCTGCTTTGGATGAATGCTTTAAACATAATATGAGCACATGTTTCTGGCATGAAGAGACACAAAAAATGTTTTTAAGCCACTTACATTCACATATGTAGGCCACCTCCAGGTACTTGAATGTGCCTCCGCAAGGGTCTCCAAAAACTGAGTTGCTGGCTCTGATTGTGCAGCTGTTCTTCCCATTACAGCTGTGGATGACCGAGAGACAAATGCCATTAGGGCCCTTTTTCCCCTAGCAAAACAAATAGTATCTTTTTTGTTTGAAACAGTTTTTCTTTCTCTTTTCTATTCTTTCACATAATTTGATGATCGGAAACTGTTCTTTGATATTCTATATAGCATATGAAGCTTTGTTTGACACTTAAAATCGACCGGGAGCCTCGATTAATAGCCTACGATAAAGCCTTGCGATGGAAAGACTGGTTTTTCCCTAACCACTTATTAAATAAACTGTGTGCTGATTGGCCTGTTTACCCTGATGGCCCTATGATAGTAAGGTAATTTTTTTCTAAAACAGTTAAATACTTCCAATGTTGAAGTGGGCAGGGAAATTTAAATTTAAGAGTGTATCGACAGCATATGATGCTCACAGCTTTGCCAAGACTGACCTGTTTCTCTGCGGCTATACCAAAATGACGAATTAGAATAGGAAAGATACAGGAGAAAGCACAGACTTTTTGGCATACATTTGATACCCCAAGCTGCCCAATTTGAACAGCAAGGAGGTCTTGGGATTTTGAATTCTAGGACTCCTTTAAGTTACTTGAATTTATTTTACTGTCATTTATTTCAGCTGTGAGTGCATGTTAGATCTAGATTTCTTTCTCAGGAAAATGACCCAAACCGTACGTTTCTGCCACTTTGCTGGTGGGGTTCGAGCAGTAAACATTTTCAACCTGAGATGCAGGTCGTCTGTAAGAGCAGGTGGTTTCGTCGCGGCGTCCATAGTCAGCCCCGTAGACAAAAATGACCTGCCCATAGTCTGATAAGAAGAGCACGACAACGACTTAAAGAGACCACAGTAACAATATTACACCCATTCATTTGTAAATATGTTGGATACTTACCACAAAACAAATATGCGTAGGAGTGTTCACATGTAACTTGATGAACTGTGAAAATGAACAATATGAACGTTAAAAATTTTCTAATCTGCTCGGTTAGTTATTAATGCCATTCAGAGGTGACTGACTCGCTGGGAAGCAGGTGTAATTGGTCTCCAGATACTTTGCGATGCCACTGCAGGGATCGAATCTGCGAACATCACCTGTGTTTAACTCACATACCCTCTTGCCATCACACCTGTTGGAGAGAAAAGTTAGAGCAATTTTATGCATTTATCAACAGCACAACCAAAAAAAAAATGCATATGCAAAAATATGAAATACAAAGACTAACAGACTCCACACCAGTTAGGTGCTGAACACCTACATGTTGTGCACCTTACATTAAACAGTACATTACAGTACAGGGTAGTACATTAAAAAGTACTTCCCTGTTTTTAAGTCTTAATTTAAAAGGACCTGGATTCGCCTTACATGTTGGAGATATCAAAAACAATTTTATGTAAATTTACAAAACATTTTTTAAATCTGCTTTTTGAGATAAATTAATGTGCTGAAATAATGTTTTAATATGAGAAACATTGCTACAACTAGTGTTTTAACTAGGAAAAACAGAGAAGTTCAAAGTGGAAACAGAGGGCTGCTAATAAAATGCCCTTAATTAATCAGAAGTAAGCAGTTCTATGAAGGCATGACACTGGTCAATGTACTTCAATATGGAGGCTGTCTTAAAATAGAAATTGTACTTTAATATGGACGCCTTACTATTTTAATACTAGTTCATAAATCTTTGAATTGAATCAAAAATAATTGAAAAGGTTCTCTAACTTTGACAGAGTAATAATCTTTAGAATCAGAAACACGGAGAAGCAGCTTTCAGTTTCTATGCTCCCGTTATCTAGAACAAACTTCCTGATGACTGCCAAGCAGCTGAAATGTGGAGCCACTTTAAAGCCAAACTTAAAACTCATCTGTTTACAGTTGCCGTTGAGTAATCAACTTCTGTTTTGTGCCTAATTGCGGTCTTCACTTTTCATGCCGTTATGCCGCCTTTTTTTAAACTTTCATTAATGTTGTTGCCCTTTGTGTGCCATATTTTTCATGCTTTATTCCTGATTGCTGTGTTTACTTTCCATGCTTTTAACATAAGTTTGGTTTTTTTTAAATCACCAAATCATTTAAAGCCCCTTAAATTACCTTGTGTTGAAAGTGTGCTATACAAATAAAGTATAATTGCCTTAAAATATAGACATATTTCACATACATAAAATATTATAGGTTGTCATTTAAGAATGTATTTTAGCCATCAGGATTTAAATAAACTGGGAAAGTTATTCAATAAAACATTTTCTTGCGCCGTTAATCACAAGTGGGAGGGGAAAAAACGTATATAGGGATGTTGAGCTTAAGGAAAACCCTTTGCAAACCTGCAGTTAGTTTTTCAGTGACAATAAAAGACAGGTTAAATTAACAAATTTAAGTGGATCGGTTTGTGAGTTCTGCAACTTTAAACAAGCTACCTGTTCTTGAGAATATCCACAGCGCCCTCTTGAGAGCACTCAGTATTGGCGAGCTGCTGAGGAGGCTTGCCCTCACTGCAGATCTGACTGTCGGCTCGTCCATACAGTGCTGACTGCACTCTGATCACTCCATTATCTGTTATACACAACAGGAAACCATAAGGAACAATACTGAACATTATTTTTAATATTGTTTTGTTTTTTAGAAACAAAGTAAAGAAGCCCAAGTGTGGCTAAAAGTTATAATTTACTGTCGAGAGACAGATTGAGACTACTGAAGAAAAAAAAAAAGACTAATATTTTAGCCTTACCACAGCTCAAATGCTGGATATTACTACTGTCATCACAGGTTATGGCTCTTTCGGAAACAGCAACTGTAAAAAGAAATATAGGTTACAAAGTCAAGTGCGCCGTTGCTTTTAGCAGAAAAGTAATTAACCCATTTTCTCATGTTAATATTTACCTGATGCCATGAGTAAACATGCTGTTGCAAGCACTAGAGATAGAGAAAAAAGTGTTAGATTTTGCTAATAATAAAGCTAACTTTGAATTTTATTGTGAAACCTTGCTTAATTTGAATACATTAGCCCTTTCTATCATTCATATATATATATGTATATATATATATATCTCCTTATAAAAAACTGACCTGAAGGACAGTATTTTTGGTCAATAAAACACAAAGTATATATATATATATATATATATACTTTTTATATATATATAATTTTTATGTACTCACACAGTGCGGAGCTGATTCCGAAGTGCGGCATGGTTTAGAGGTTGCAGTCTCAAGTGAGGAGTTGAGAGTGATGCTGACAAAAGACTCCTATTTATGTGGCTGGATAAGACTTGAACTAAGCCTTGATCTAACACAATTTGCTAGTATCCAACAGGGCAAAAAATCTGACCATGACTAAGTCGAAATGGAGCCAGGTGGAGTAATGACGACACAAGAAAACAATGACTTTACTGTGATGAATAGAAGACTATCGGGCTCCTGCCTATAACAAAAGCTTAAGGAATGACAAAGAAGTAAAAAAAAAAAAAAAAAACGAACAACGGTCAAAGTTGCCAGATAATACCCCTATTACAGCTGGTGTTTTCCCCTTCAAAAAAAAAACTTTGAGAAGATTCATCCATTTCCCTTAAATGTCAGCCGTTCTGTAATATTTCCCACATTTACTTCCTTGAGAGAATTTCCTTCTTGTGCTGAATGGTTACAGGTAATCTTAAAATATATGAATCATTTACTTGTTAAGAAGTAAGCAGACTTGCCAAATTGCACTTAAGGGTGATACTTTAACTTAATTTTACTCAAGTAAAAGTCAAATGTAACTAAGATATTAATTCAGGAAAGAGTATAAGAAATATATTACATTAGTATTATGCAAAACGTTCCCAAGTTTTGGATCATTCATCCGTTATTTTTTATTTCTATATCAGACAAAAAGCCTAAGTGAAAAAAAATAAATAAATAAAAATGTATTCAAATAAAATTACATTATAACCAATACACGAAGAGGAAACTACCAAATACTTTTCAGTTACAGAACTTATATAATTAATCCTTGGTCATAAATTTGTTAAAACTGGATAAAATACTTTCATTAAGAATAGGTGATTGCACAAAACTTTTGTTATGCTAATATTTTCTATATGCCGAGTCATTGCAATACTGTATATTACTCACATAAAGGTAATAAGTAGAGTAAAACTAGTCCTTGAAGTATTTTTTTTAAAAACAACAGCAGGTTACCCATGACATATAACCAAGTAAACGTGAATAGTTGCTACCCACCTTTACTTGTATTTAACTGATTTTCCGCAATTGAGAGTATTGGCATGGCTGATCATAATCTATTGGTGACACATTGCAATGAAAAGCTAAATTAAAAGCCATGTTTAAATTAGTTATTTTTTTGTGTGCAAACAACTCGGGACAACATATCTGAATCCATCTCATTTCTACTGTAGAGAAGGGTCAAGTTCTCAACTTTTGCTCATCTAAAGCCATGATTTAAACCAGTTAGCAGTTTTTTCTTTTATCCTCCCGTTAGTTATGTCTACAGAAAATGTATTAATTAAATGCCAAGGAGAAACCTTTGGGTGCATTTTAAATGCTATGGATAATAAGAAAGAAAAGCACCCTTAAGTCTGCGACGCTTGCAGCTTTTCCATCCTAAGATTCTATCCTTTTCTTGACATTGGAAACTAAACTATTTTGTTGTTCTATTGGAATAAAGCCATATCATGAGTTACCCATCATTTCCTTCTAAGCAAAATATTCCATAATTAATTTCCTCCCAGTTCAAAGCTGAATTTGAAAGTTACGAATCTAAACATAAAATTTGTTTGTTCCAGTGAAATTAGAGTGCTATGATCCCGGGTTGACGTGCAAGTCTTGTTAAAAAGCTTTCACCCAACAAAGAAGCCAGACACAGCTGATTCAACCAGGACTGATCATCCTGTGGAATGTATGTACATTTTGCCATTTTAGTTGTAGTAATCATTTAACGTTGGATTCTGCTCTGCGAAGACGTGGATTTTTTCCTCAAATCCCAGGCAGCTATTAAGGCAGCTATTAAGGCAGCAGTCCGAGGGCCAGTGTGCTGCAACTTCCTGATGTGCGTCAGCTTCAACACAGCTGAGTCAAATAATCAGGTCATTAGTAGGAGTCTGCATAGCTTTATTGCATGTTGGGGAGGCAATTAAGCTATTTGCTTCAGGTGTGTTGGATACGGGAGACATCTTAAAGTTGCAGGACAGGGCTTTGAGGATTGGAGTAGCAGATCCTTGATTTAACCCAGGGGAGGGGAACCCTGGTCCTCGAGGGCCGCATTCCTCTAAGTTTTCCAGGCAACCCTGCTTCAACACACCTGACTCAAATCAAATGGATCCAACAGCCAATTAAGTTTTGCATAATTACTATTTCATTTTATTCAACTGTGTTTGCACCCCACCCCTGATTTAAGCCCTCAGAAAGTCTTTTTACAAAGACTGTTATTTGCTTTATCTTTATAAAAATATATTTTTCGAGTTCAGACTAATATCTAGGAAGTTCACAAAAGTTTGAGCCCTCACAAATTACTGCAGAAAATAAAAAGTTTGTCTTGAAAAAATGTACCCCGATAAGCAACACAGACGCATAATTGCATGAAAAGTTATTTTATTGAATTATATCAACCTCAGCGTCAGTAAAATTAAGAGCCAAGTGAAAACAGTCACTAAAGTCATGTGTCAGGGTAAAACGATCACCAAGATGAACCTCCAGAGCAAAAAGACAGTCTGACTTCCTGCTGCATTTTTTAAAATGTCACCTCCACAGAGATCAGGGTTTCTGGTACTTTACAGTAACAGCGCTTTTGTTTCTGATCTACTTTTCCTTTAGATTTCCTGGACAGTCAACAGCACCTGTTGTTACCTTCTCCCCCACCCTTTTGGATTTCCCGGAACACCTTGAATTACCAGACGTCTATTCATTCAGTCACATTGCTAACAGATTAAGAGTCTTAAAAAGAAAAATTTCCAACGTTTGTTGGATTGTTTTATTTTTATAAGTAGCCTACTATAGAAGGAAAATAAAACATGCACCTGGTTAATATTTTTTTTCTATAATTAGTTTTTTTTTTCATCTTGAGTGTCGGGATCTGGAAAACAAATCAAAAAAGCAAAATACTCATTTCTTTTTCATGGTATTGAGAGCAAAATGTCTGTAGAATAGTTAACGCTACATAACTGAATACATGTATTCTCCAAGAAAAGCTGTTTAGGCACATTATGTAATTTCTTTAACTTTTTACTAAATTACCAAACATTTTTTCTTAGCAGATGGTGACCACTTTAGCATAGCTCAAAACTGTTTTTCAGTGTACTTACACTGACAGGCATAATCCACCTCGAGGTACTTGAAAGTGCCCACACAGGGGTCTCCAAACACAGAGTTGCTGGCTTTAATAATGCAGCTGTTTTTCCCATGGCAGCTGCAAATACACAGGTGAACACATCTTCACATCTAGAAATTGAATTTAGAATATTTATATGTCCAACACAGCCTGGCCAAGCTGGAACAGAGTGGAGAAGCTACCTTTCAGCAACTTTGGTGGTGGGGCTGGAGCAGGCTGTGTTTTGGATATGATTGGCTGGTAGACCATACACGCAGGTGGTCTGGTCCCTGCGTCCGTAATCAGCTCCATAGACAAAAATAACCTGGCCTTCGTCTGATGACAAGAATGGATGTATTGTTGTTAAATTACAATCATTTCTTGTGGTATAAATGTGCATTAAAAAAAGCAGATCTTACCACAACTTAAGTATGATAAAGAATGCTCACATGCCACACGGTGAACTGAAAAAGTTACAGAAATCACATAAATTATAAATCTAACCCCAAACGCAGCAGATAACCCGCCTCGACTGTTGCTCCATTACATCTTTCACCACACAAATTAGATTTGATTATAAGTTGTTACTAAATATTAGTGTCCACGGGATCATTTTTTTATTCAGTATTCCAGTACATTCAATGTTCAGTGTAATCAAAGAGCATTTTTTCTTCAACCACACCCAAAGAAGCGGCTTACATGCAGGGAGGCAGGTGTAGGTGGTCTCCAGGTATTTAGCAGTGCCCGGGCAGGGATCAGATCCCCCCAGGACCTCTGTGCTCAGCTCACACACCATTTTCCCATTACATCTACAAGAAGAAAAAAACTGCTAGAAGTAAAAAAAAACCACACACACGCATAGCCGCACAACATCAATTGTGTACCTTTTCTTCACAACATCAGCGACACCAATATAAGAGCAATCTGTATTGGAAACCTCAGCTGTGGTCTTTCCTTCATAGCACGTCACACTGTCCCTGCGTCCGTACAGGGCTGTCTCGACCATTATCACACTCCCAGAATCTGTAGTAAAACAGATTAAGATGTCAATAGCTTGACATTAAACAAAATTCTCAGCCATTCAGAATTAAATCGTACCGCAGCTCAGCCGATGCACAATGTTTTCCGTACAGGTGATAACTGTCTCTTTGAGGAAACCTAATAAAGCAGTTGTGGGAACATAAGCTTGGAAATGTAGCCATGCTTCTTCAAATTAGAAAGAGCTACAGTACATACCCGCATGTGCAAGCAGGCAGGTTGATGCCAGAACTGAAAAGGAAAAATCTGCTCAGTACTTAACATATGACAAGTCAAAAATGTAAACCTTACATTATGTTGCCTAACTCTGTAACATAGGATTAGCCATAAAAATTGATCAGTATACTCACATAATGTAGTGCTGGAGAAGATCATGGTTTTAGAGGACTCAGGACTATAAGACTGAGTGTGGAAACAGACTCGTTCAGCCTTTATTCATGAAATTAGGGCAGCAGCCTGTTTTTCATTATAAGCCTGAACCTGACTCCTGTGGCACTTATTCAACTAACTGTAATGTACCAGAACTCAAAAACATCAGAGCCCTCAGCAACCACCCAGCCTGAGAGTATAAAGGGGGAGCTGACAAAGCTTGAAGCTCCAAGGTCTAGGAAAACAACAGTTTGTCCTCAATATGTTCATATTCTATCCAAGTTATGGCTGTATTTGTTTTGAAGCAATGTTTTGTGGAAAAGAAACTACGGTGCTTGATTCCCCCCCTTATTAATCTGTAAACCTTCACACAAATAAAAGCAGCAGTCCGTTTGAAACACTAATAGCACAGTTGTAATGAATCAACCAGCATGTGATCTACAGAGCTGTCTTTTTGCTGGTCACTTCAAATGGCCTTGCAGTAATCGCAGTGAATTAAGCCATGTTGGTGGCAACTGTAGACATTAACACAAAATGACTCAACCTTTTTATTGTTTTCTAGTTATCCTATTGCTCAACAGCATATGGGAAAGATTAACTTAGGCAAGACTGGATATTACAGCATTTCCCAAACCCTGGTCTTCAAGGTACACTCCCCTATTTTTTTATCGGGTTTTCCTGCTTCAGCACACACACACACATATGACTCAGTTTTATTATATAAATGTTAGACGACCTCTAGTGGCCACAATGATAATCTAGGACCCCTGAGATGGACCAAAATACTATTTCCTGAGATTTGAATTTTGTGTGAGAAAGAGAAGTGCATACTTTTGAAGTTGGAGGGAACATATACCACTGTCCACAATATTTTTATTTCTCTCCCTTTTTTTAATCACAAATTCTAATCTGAAAAAGGAGGTGTCCAAGTATTTTCAGCACCCTGAAATTGTGGCAAAAAGAAAGTCTCTTTTGAAAGACAGGAGTGTGCAATCTAATTTAAAAGATGTCTATAAGTTATATGGAGGACAGAACACATGAGGATGATGATGATCTGGCCGGATGACAGCTGAGTTTAACTATCTGGCATGCATGAAACTGCATTCAGCAACAGAAAACCCACCACTGCACATCACTGTGAACACACCTTGGCCACAATGAAATGGGGAATAAGACTTGTGAAAAATTTCGATCTTCCAGCAAGGCGTTAAGTACAAACCATATAAGAGGCAAAACAGGATACTTTATATCAACAAACATTTATGTTAGAAAGCCGACAACTTTCCATGAAAGTGCAGACCACATATTTGCTTTAAAAAAAAGGGAAATGGCTTACTTTGACTGGTACAAGCCATCTCCAGGTACATGTAAGTGCCCACACAGGGCTCTTAAAACAGAGTGTTTGACTTCAATAATACAACATTTTTTTCCCCTGAGAGCTGTAAAGACACAGGAGTCAATAAAGGTCTAAACCGGGTCCTGTCGATCTAGTATAGTTTGTCAGAATAGCGTATCTTGAGTTGGGTTATCTAACCAATTTTAACCAACCCACAAGTCTTATGTTGTAACCGTAAGGTCACAGAATGACAAATTGACATTATTTTTAAATGCGTTAACCTAGACCTGATATATAAACTGCTCACAAAAATTGAAGGAACATTTTTTTTATTGGGCCTGGCATGAAATCAATTAAACCTGTCTGATAATTTTCTGGTTGGTTAAGCAGCTGAGGGCATCGTTAATCACTTTCAGCTGTATTGGTGTTCATGGACTTAACAACAGGTGCACTACAGTGGCAAGAATTAGAAAACCCTCAAAACAGGACTGGTTTACATGTGGAGGTCATTGGAGGTCATTTCAAGTTTCTCCCTCTTGATCTTTTTTGGCTGGTTTTGGCTTAAGTAATTATCTATACTGGCAGTATTAGGCGATTCCTTAACCCTACAGAAGTTGCACAGGTTGTCCAACTTCTCCAGGATGGCACATCCACACGTGCTGGAGCAAGAAGGTTTAATATGCAGGAGAGGGATCTGAAATAAAAAATTTGTAAAAAAATCAAAAAATTGTCAGATCAGAAATGTAACATGCTGCTTTGGATGAATGCTTTAAACAATATGAGCATATGTTTCTGGCATGAAGAGACAAAAAATTTTTTTTAAGCCACTTACATTCACATATGTAGGCCACCTCCAGGTACTTGAATGTGCCTCCGCAATGGTCTCCAAAAACTGAGTTGCTGGCTCTGATTGTGCAGCTGTTCTTCCCATTACAGCTGTGGATGACCGAGAGACAAATGCCATTAGGGCCCTTTTTCCCCTAGCAAAACAAATAGTATCTTTTTTGTTTGAAACAGTTTTTTTCTCTTTTCTATTCTTTCACATAATTTGATGATCGGAAACTGTTCTTTGAGATTCTATATAGCATATGAAGCTTTGTTTGACACTTAAAATCGACCGGGAGCCTTGATTAATAGCCTACGATAAAGCCTTGCGATGGAAAGACTGGTTTTTCCCTACCCACTTATTAAATAAACTGTGTGCTGATTGGCCTGTTTACCCTGATGGCCCTATGACAGTAAGGTAATTTTTTTCTAAAACAGTTAAATACTTCCAATGTTGAAGTGGGCAGGGAAATTTAAATTTAAGAGTGTATCGACAGCATATGATGCTCACAGCTTTGCCAAGACTGACCTGTTTCTCTGCGGCTATACCAAAATGACGAATTAGAATAGGAAAGATACAGGAGAAAGCACAGACTTTTTGGCATACATTTGATACCCCAAGCTGCCCAATTTGAACAGCAAGGAGGTCTTGGGATTTTGAATTCTAGGAGTCCTTTAAGTTACTTGAATTTATTTTACTGTCATTTATTTCAGCTGTGAGTGCATGTTAGATCTAGATTTCTTTCTCAGGATAATGACCCAAACCGTACGTTTCTGCCACTTTGCTGGTGGGGTTATGAGCAGTAAACATTTTCCACCTGAGATGCAGGTCGTCTGTAAGAGCAGGTGGTTTGGTCGCGGCGTCCATAGTCAGCCCCGTAGACAAAAATGACCTGCCCATAGTCTGATAAGAAGAGCACGACAACGACTTAAAGAGACCACAGTAACAATATTACACCCATTCATTTGTAAATATGTTGGATACTTACCACAAAACAAATATGCGTAGGAGTGTTCACATGTAACTTGATGAACTGTGAAAATGAACAATATGAACGTTAAACATTTTCTAATCTGCTCGGTTAGTTATTAATGCCATTCAGAGGTGACTGACTCGCTGGGAAGCAGGTGTAATTGGTCTCCAGATACTTTGCGATGCCACTGCAGGGATCGAATCTGCGAACATCACCAGTGTTTAACTCACATACCCTCTTGCCATCACACCTGTTGCAGAGAAAAGTTAGAGCAATTTTATGCATTTATCAACAGCACAACCAAAAAAAAAATGCATATGCAAAAATATGAAATACAAAGACTAACAGACTCCACACCAGTTAGGTGCTGAACACCTACATGTTGTGCACCTTACATTAAACAGTACATTACAGTACAGGGTAGTACATTAAAAAGTACTTCCCTGTTTTTAAGTCTTAATTTAAAAGGACCTGGATTCGCCTTACATGTTGGAGATATCAAAAACAATTTTATGTAAATTTACAAAACATTTTTTAAATCTGCTTTTTGAGATAAATTAATGTGCTGAAATAATGTTTTAATATGAGAAACATTGCTACAACTAGTGTTTTAACTAGGAAAAACAGAGAAGTTCAAAGTGGAAACAGAGGGCTGCTAATAAAATGCCCTTAATTAATCAGAAGTAAGTAGTTCTATGAAGGCATGACACTGGTCAATGTACTTCAATATGGAGGCTGTCTTAAAATAGAAGTTGTACTTTAATATGGACGCCTTACTATTTTAATACTAGTTCATAAATCTTTGAATTGAATCAAAAATCATTGAAAAGGTTCTCTAACTTTGACAGAGTAATAATCTTTAGAATCAGAAACACGGAGAAGCAGCTTTCAGTTTCTATGCTCCCATTATCTAGAACAAACGTCCTGATGACTGCCAAGCAGCTGAAATGTGGAGCCACTTTAAAGCCAAACTTAAAACTCATCTGTTTACAGTTGCCGTTGAGTAATCAACTTCTGTTTTGTGCCTATTGCGGTCTTCACTTTTCATGCCATTATGCCGCCTTTTTTTAAACTTTCATTAATGTTGTTGCCCTTTGTGTGCCATATTTTTCATTCTTTATTCCTAATTGCTGTGTTTACTTTCCATGCTTTTAATATAAGTTTGTTTTTTTTTTAATCACCAAATCATTTAAAGCCCCTTAAATTACCTTGTGTTGAAAGTGTGCTATACAAATAAAATATAATTGCCTTAAAATATAGACATATTTCACATACATAAAATATTATAGGTTGTCATTTAAGAATGTATTTTAGCCATCAGGATTTAAATAAACTGGGAAAGTTATTCAATAAAACATTTTCTTGCGCCGTTAATCACAAGTGGGAGGGGAAAAAACGTATATAGGGATGTTGAGCTTAAGGAAAACCCTTTGCAAACCTGCAGTTAGTTTTTCAGTGACAATAAAAGACAGGTTAAATTAACAAATTTAAGTGGATCGGTTTGTGAGTCCTGCAACTTTAAACAAGCTACCTGTTCTTGAGAATATCCACAGCGCCCTCTTGAGAGCACTCAGTATTGGCGAGCTGCTGAGGAGGCTTGCCCTCACTGCAGATCTGACTGTCGGCTCGTCCATACAGTGCTGACTGCACTCTGATCACTCCATTATCTGTTATACACAACAGGAAACCATAAGGAACAATACTGAACATTATTTTTAATATTGTTTTGTTTTTTAGAAACAAAGTAAAGAAGCCCAAGTGTGGCTAAAAGCTATAATTTACTGTCGAGAGACAGATTGAGACTACTGAAGAAAAAAAAAAGACTAATATTTTAGCCTTACCACAGCTCAAATGCTGGATATTACTACTGTCATCACAGGTTATGGCTCTTTCGGAAACAGCAACTGTAAAAAGAAATATAGGTTACAAAGTCAAGTGCGCCGTTGCTTTTAGCAGAAAAGTAATTAACCCATTTTCTCATGTTAATATTTACCTGATGCCATGAGTAAACATGCTGTTGCAAGCACTAGAGATAGAGAAAAAAGGTGTTAGATTTTGCTAATAATAAAGCTAACTTTGAATTTTATTGTAAAACCTTGCTTAATTTGAATACATTAGCCCTTTCTATCATTCATATATATATATATATATATATATATATGTATCTCCTTATAAAAAACTGACCTGAAGGACAGTATTTTTGGTCAATAAAACACAAAGTATATATATATATATATATATATATATATATATATATATATATCAATTCAGGTATTTTGGTATCTCATACCATTGATGATTGTAATTTTTATGTACTCACACAGTGCGGAGCTGATTCCGAAGTGTGGCATGGTTTAGAGGTTGCAGTCTCAAGTGAGGAGTTGAGAGTGATGCTGATAAAAGACTCCTATTTAGAATTGGTAAGTCCGCCGCTGGCGCCCTGTACTTTTTAATGACGAGAGCAGGTTCACCCTGAGCACCTGTGATAGACGTGAAAGAGTCTGGAGAAGACAAGGAGAAACGTAATGCTGACTGCAACGTCATTCCACATGACAGGTTTGGTGGTGGGTCAGTGATGGTCTGGGGAGGCATATCCATGGAGGGACGCACAGACCTCTACTGCCTAGGAAATGGTGCTCTGATTGCCATAAGGTATCGAGATGAAATCCTTGAACCTATTGTCAGTCCCTACGCTGGTGCAGTAGGGACCTGGTTTCGTCCTAATGCACAACAATGCCCAGCCTCGTGTAGCAAGAGTATGCAGGCAGTACCTGGAGGATAAAGGAATTGAAACAATTGAATGGCCTTTACGATCCCCTGACTTAAACCCAATAGAACATCTGTGCCACATTATGTTTCGGTCCATTAGGTACCGCCAGGTTGCTCCTCAGACTGTACAACAGTTCAGGGATGCCCTCACAAAGATCTGGGAGGAAATGCCACAAGACACCGTCCGTCGTCTCATTGCATACAAGCTCTTGGGGGCCACACAAGATACTGAAAAGCATTTTGAGTTGCAGAAATTAAGTGTTTGAAAAAATGGACTAGCCTGCCACATCTTCATTTCACTCTGATTTTAGGGTGCCTACACAATTGATCCCTCTAGGCTGAAAACTTTTCTCTTAAAAGACTTGGCATCCTTTTGTTGCTGAGATATTGCCCTGTCGTTATTTGTATGGATATCCAACTTCATATTGAGATCTGATGTATCTAATGTGTATCTTTAAAGTGCTCCTTTAATGTTTGTGAGTAGTTTATATATTGCACTCGATTATAACTTATCTTAAACACCAAAGAGGACAAGTACGACTTTTACTGCTGTGCATGTGCATTAACTGAAGGTATGTCATTCTGATGGGTATGCTGTTTTGTCAGAACACCTGTTCAGAATTAGAGAGCATCCTTAAAGACACCAAGCTACTAAATAAAAATAAATAAATAAATAAAAAACATGGATTATCCTTACAGCAATAAAAGCTGGGACAGAGTGGGAGACTGTACCTTTCCACAACTTTACTAGAAGGGCTGTAGCAGACTATGCTTTGGATTGCATTGGTTGGGCGACTGTAACAGCGTTTGGTCTGGTTTCTGCGTCCATAATCAGAATTTATTGTGATACTACTTAAAAACTGAGCATTTTTAGTGCAGTATTAATATAGATATTCTAAGCTGAAATCATCATATCCTATTACTCTCCACTTTGTAATTAGGTGCAGCTCAAAGGTTTCAGGAGTTATCAAGCGAATACAGGTAGCACTTTCTCAAGCCATTTAATCATCTGCCTCTGTTTGAATTTCATATTACTACTGTGTAATTCTCAGGCTGCACGTCCAACAGATTTACGTTACAGATTACATCAGACTCAGCAACTCCAATTTAACAGTGTTTTTTTATTTCTGGATCTTTTAAAAAACATGTAGTCAAATAACAGAGCAATATGAAAAGGTTATGATAAAAAACATCACATGGAAACAACTGATTTTTAAAAACATCCATATCGTAACCAAGTCCTTATACATACTTAAAAGCATTCAGATTTATTAAGTGGCTCAGCTTTTCAAATAATCATTAAAGCTAATTCACTCAGGTAGTTCAGTTCAGCAAAGAGGAAATATTTATTTGATGGCAGGATGCAGACCTATTCTTCACATCTTAAATGTTCTAAAATGTTTTCACAAATCAACTAAAGTGCATGAAGGATGCTATCCAGTTTTCTTATTTTACCATTTTATTGTGGGAATGATAATATTTAGTAATATCTGGACAACCGTCTGTTGTGTACACCCAGTGGTCCTTAAAGGTTGCAAAGTAGAGCAGATAGACACCAATGTGGGCACACTCATATGTAAGTGCAGTTTATGGTAACAGTCATACTTTTGGACTCTTGGACGAAACAAGAGTACTCAGAGAGAGTTCAGTCATCCACAGGAAGAACAAGGAAACTCCATGTAGAAAAAAAAAAACCCAGGCTGGGATTTGAACCCAGGACCCTCTTAATGTAAGGCAACAGCACTGCAAAACTGAAAGCAGAGCTTCGTCGTAAAAGCCCAAAAATATGTAATTTACTAGCGTCAACAGTTAATTCGAAAATCAAGAAATTTTTTAGAAGCAGTAACTAATATTATAATATATTCAAAAGCTGCACTGAAGCTTTGATGAATCTAATGTTCCTCAAGAACTGTTCCCTACTGGGTCAAAAACCTTTTCTTGGGCAGCTCTAGAATGTTTGCAATGCTTGAGGTGATTTAAGGGCCTAATTTAAAAAAGGATTATTTTTGAAAGGCTTCACTACAGAGGAGCAGAAGTTTTTACGTATAAGACTCAGTGAATGAACAGTAATTAAATGTTTTGACATAACTAGGAAGCAAAGCTGTCTAAAGGACAGATCCCGACATCAGTCGCAAAAGGCAAAGACACAAACTTAAGTTGAAAACATTAGAGTACAATGAGAAAACAAGAATCCACTAAAGACATACATCAGTCATTAAAAAGAACTTGATGGATATTACTGGTAGAAGAGATGATATTTAAGAGAAAGCTTGATTTAACAGCCTTCAGAGCGTTCAGTTTTCTGTTGTATTCCCCACATTTTCTCTCAGACTGTCCCACTCACACGGGTATGACCAATCGTAGGATTGTGTCAGCACAATAACCAGTCCTAAATGAAGTGTGTATACATTTTTTATCATTCCAAAACAAAAATTATACATTTTGATTAACTCTAATGTAAAGAAGTGGTTCATAGATTCTTTTTTTCCCTGACAAATACAGTAATTCCCCAAAAATAAAACAGTCCCAAATGAAGGTTTTATGGTATGGATTGATATTCTTAGCAGAATTAAAGCTACATTATACCCAGGAAGTCTATTTAGAAATCTAAGCAACAATTAAAAATATTCACACTGAGACATTATTTCCATACAACAGTTAAAAACCCCCAACACATTTTACAGAAAAACTGCATTCTCCTATTGAGTCAAATATTCCCAAAGGAGGAACAGTCATCTACTATACCGAGGTTTGAAAGTAGAGAAGTTTTCGCAGGAAGTTAAAGGAACCGGGCATCTGCTTGTAGAGCCCCTTAGCGGAGTTTTGTGAAACTTCGTGGTTAACCTGAAAAACAGGACAAGATAGTGGTTATTTACAAAGATCGTGATGGATGAAAGGACATCCCCAGTGGTGAAAGCTCACCATCATCAGCATGGTGACCAAGTCATCAGTGGCTGCGTTCTCCTCAAGGATGCGATCCAGTGTTTCAACGTACCAAGAACCGGCCTGAGTGTCTCTCCACGAAACGTAACCTGCATTAGTTAGATGATCAAAGAGCCGTCAGTTTGGCGGAACTTCATCAGAGACTGTCATCTGTGTTTGCACATGTGACTTAAAGTATAGATATACCGGGGAATGTAGAGTAGGACACCAGGATGTCGCTTGGTGTGGGCAGCGATGCTCTGGCGTCCACCTCATCGGAAGCGCTCAGAGAGTCGCTGCTGGACGACGTCGGGATTGCATCGGTCTGGTCGTCCTCTCCACCCACCGACGGGTAAGCCTCCTCGGGGGACACCTCAAAACCGATGTCTTTTTCATCTTAAATAAAGAAAAAGTTCCTCTGTGAGAAAATGCTTTTCCCACATTGCACTTCAATTTTAAATCAAAATGTATTTTATTTTCTTTCACTGATGTACCTCCTCCACAGGCCTGAATGAAGAACAGCTTGGGTTTTCCTTGCAAGGAAGGGCAGTTCTTGCCGTTCAGGTAGTTTGTGATTTCCTGAACTGTGACGTCTTTTCCGTCTACACCATACACAGCGCCGGGGAAACGCCTGTTACTCACCTACACACACAGATATAAGACCACATGTCCTTAGATGCCTACTGTATTTAGTATCAAGACACCTAGCAATAAAGAACAGCCTACAGGCCCCTGTCGTAACTGAAATATAACAGGTCTACCTTTCTTAATCTATCCGATTTACGATATTTATGAAGTGAAGAGTCGCAAAAAATGTTGCGTCAAGGTACTTTAGAAAACACACAAAATCAAAGGAAGAACAAAAACAAATATGCGAGTCAAATATTAGGCTATGCCTATGTGACAGTGTGGAGGTCCTGTCACTACAGCTTTGATTGATGATGTGCCCTGGCTGCTTGGCCTCAGGTATATCCCTTTGGCTGACTGGTTGGTGCGCATGACTCTCACCCGGGAGACGTGGGATTGAATCCTGCCTGGGCCATCGTTGAGTACCTTGCCACTCCTAATCTCAGTTTAGTGTCTGCTGATCTGAAGGTGTTAAATCAAACTCTTTGCTTGATGTAAAGCATCCTTCAAGTTCTTTGGCCACCCTAGTGAAGTCTTAAAATGGGTTATACTTCTTGGTTTGTCAAAATTTTAGGAACGCTTAATTAGCAAACCATGACTTGTTTCTCTTTAGGGTGTACACTCCAGGTGGGTCTGATGTGAAACTAAGGATGAATATGTAGAAAAGCACCTCATTGTCATTGTTGAGTATGATGGAGGATCTGTTGTGCTGTGGGTCTGTTGCTCTTCCAAAGGATCCTGGAAGCCTTGTGAGTGCATGCCATGGTGAGTTATTTGTAACACTGGGAGATTTTAATCTGGCTTTCTCTATCACTAAACTGAAGAAACAAAAATGACCACAGACTCTGATTATCAGACCCATGACGGAGCTTGTTCCATGTCCAACATCTGTCCCTTTTCCACTAGGGTCAACTCGGTCCGGACTGGGTGGGTCCGCCCCTATTTATCTCGTTTCCACTACTTTTTCCTGGGCCGAGCCGACTCCTTTTTTCAGACTACCTGTGGCCTGGTCCGAATCGGGCCGAGGCGACAAAACACCCCCAACTATGGACTGATTGGTCCGGTTAATTGGTATAACTCTCACTCCTACCAACATAGTGGTAGCCACTGATTAGCCTGGAGGTGTTCGCTTTAAGCGATGTCATAAAGAATGGCCAAGCATGACTTCAAGTGAGTTCAAAACATTGCCGGATAAACTAAAGAAAATAACGTGTGATTATTTGCGCCATGAAGGACCACAAAGGCCGGAGTGAGGCAGACCCTAAGCACTAGAAGCGCTTTTTAGAAATTAATGGCATTTATGATGAAAAATCAGCAAGAAACGGGAGAGGGCTTGGAATAGATACCGGCTCCAACATTGGCATCTGTAATGTCAGAAAATCGTGATTTCTTACTGGAACTTTTGCTATGCTCAGGCCGCCCATATCCTTGCCCACCGCAGTGATCCAAACCGTTCTGGTCCGAGATGACTGGATACTGCCCAGACCAAGCTGACCATAGTGGAAAACCGGCATTAGCCAGAGGACTTTGCTGTTTTGAAAGCAGTAGTGCTGGAGTATTGAAGTCTTAAAAGGAATGATGCCAATTAGGCTGGTACTAGTTACTTTGTTAAAGGGACACTCCACCCAAAAGTAAAATTATAGGAAATACTAGCATTCATTTACAATGGTTTATGCTAAGCTTAAGCAAACGGACTGCTGCCAGAGCAGGAGAATGACCAGGCTGGTTACCAAAAAAGATTTTTTTCTCACTTATCTAACTCTGGGGAAGATGGCAACAGACATTTTTTTTACTTATGTTTGGAAGATCGCTTTAAAAAATATGTTTGTCAAGTGTTTTTTTTCCAACACTTATTCTTTAAACTAAAATAAAAAGTTGGATTTAAAAAAAAAAATTTGTTGGTGTGATGGTCAAGAGAAGTTTGAATTTATTTTGGGGCTTTTAAAATATTCTCACCAGCGAAGTCAATTGAAAACACTATAACTGCTTTAGGAGGAGGGTAAAAGTATAAAGACTGACCTCAGTCCCGTGGGAGAGCATGATAACCACACAGCAGTCATACGTTGAGTGATCCTTACTAGACAAAGCATTCAGTTCACGTTTGATTTCCTAAAATGAGATGAAGGATCTGGGTCAGCTGCTTTTCTCAGGCTGTTTCAGGAAACAGTGGCAGAAGAAAAGATCCTCACTTTTTGTTTCAGATTTGTCTTGACTTCCACAGTGAAGTTGAGCGCCGCGAATCTTCTCTCCAGCTTTTCACTGTCGATGTTGGAGCCTCTGCGATTGCTGAGCTGACTCTCAGGTTCAAAATCTGCATTGTTAATGATGAGGCAATACCCACATGGGCTGGAATCCATTTTATAGCACTGCCACACAAAATGAAAGAAACACAAACAATTTAACTAAATTCGTAACTGGACATCCATGTCACTACATCATTTCCCCGGAGAATTACCAGAAGAATAACATTTGTGAAAATTACTTACACGAAGACTGTCCCGACGTGTCCTGCCTTCTGCCCTAGGCTTAAAGTATTCCTTTTCAGGTGCTGTAACATTATAAGCCTTTGTTAAGCATTATAGTACCCACATTCAGTATACCTCAAGAGTTCTGGATCACTTGGTATCAGTTTGCCAATTTTAAAAATAAAAAAACGCAAAGAGGATGGATGGATGGAATCGTCATGTAAACAATGAGGCAGGGAAAAGATTAATTGAATATCTTTTTTCCCAGTCTTCCAGTATCCAATGGCTCTACTCTTTTGCCATTTTGTCTTTTTTTAAACAAATGTAACTACACTGATTTGTATTATTCACTAACCATATTCAAACATACAGTTGGGCAACAAAAAGTATTTGCCAGCCATCGATTGTGCAAGTTGTCCCACTTATAAAGATGAGAGAGTCCTGTAGTTTTCCTCATTGTTGCACACAGAATGTATGATGTATTAATTTTTTTGTATAATGGTGCAGAACATAAGTATTTGGTCAGTAACAATTGTTCCCCTCAGAACTTTGTAATGTAATCCTGGTTAGCAATGACAGAGGTCTAACGTTTCCTATAGGGTGACATCAGGTAATGTGGGACATCGGGTAAAATGGGACAAATAAGGCTTCAACCCTTTATATCTTTAAATATCAGCAGCCAATAAAAATGCATGTTATTACCTTTAAACTGTAGTTGCTGTTTGTAATATACAATCTTTTTTATTGACCTGAAGTATCAGAGATGGGAGGAGCCAAGCTTAAAAAAAACAAAAAAAAAAACGGTTCCAAAACATTGAAGGTGAGACCCCTGACATGTCAATGTTGTCATTGTGATTATAAGGATGTTGCAGCTAAAGTAATGTGAATATAACAAAAAAAAACATGAATTAAATATTTATTGTTGTGTGTTAGATTTATCTTATTATCAAAATGATGAGGCAGTTAGATTTAATTTGTCAAGGAAAACTAGTTTTAGCTAATGTGGTGTGCTTCAGGCAAATTGGGATTAATTTTTTTTAGCCAAAATGGGACACTTTTGGCTGATGTTATTGGGTATGATTTTAAGCCACAAGGGTCAGAAACAACATGAAAGTTTCCCTTTTATGCCACATTGTGAGATATTACAAATAGTGTGACAGTCAAGCAAGATAAATTACCAGAGAATATGCTGTATTTTGTGCTAATAGCATTAGCTAATTAGCTTGTAACTGCCCATATGTTATGTATTCAGATAACTAATTGATATTTACATATACGTTGTTTCTGATTGATACAATCTAATTTAATTCAACTTGTAAGCCTAGGTCTACTTGAAAGTCTGTTCCTAGTTTCGGGGTAGTCAAGTTACTGTGCTGAGGGTGTTTTAAAACAGGTTTGTTTAATTAATAACAGACTTCATTAACTAAATAATTAATTGATGATTGATAACGGGCTTTATGAAATAATAAACTGCATTGTTATTCTTCAATGTTGTTGCCAATTCTTCAAACTACATCACCTGTCCCATTTTACCTGAACCTCTACCCAGATTAGATAGTGGTTACTTGTAGCCTTTAATCTTGTAAACTATTGTTATTGAAACTATATTTTCTGCACAAAAATGTTACCAAGACTCATATTAAGCTATACAATTAATTTCACCAGGTTTAGCATTTTAAATGGTTTACTTGCAATCAACCAAAAAGTGTCCCCATTTACCTGATGTCACCTTAGGTGTTCATCAGATTTTTACACACTGTAGTTGCTATTTTGGCCCATTCTTCTAGGGCCGACATACAACTCCCCCCCCCACAGATTCTCAATTGGACTGACTGGCTTTAGGCCACTCCAGGACTTTGAAATGCTTTATACATAGCCACTCCTTTATTGCCTGGACTCTTCTTTTTTTTTTTTTTTACTCTAAATTTCCTTCACATGAGTTATTAAGCAAATAGTAGTAAATATCTTTTTGGAGGCAGGTTTATTTTTCTCAGACTTATTTTGTCATATTTGGAGAACAGTATTTGAATACATAATTGACAGAGTTTGAAGGAAGGGGACAAAATTGTATTGCTTATGGTGTCAACCAAACATGTAAAAAGGCAATTTATTGATTGTAATTTTAGTAAACATGGTATGTGACTAAGTGATAGCCACAGGTAGCACAAATAGTAACATGGACAACTTTAAATCAAATTAATAGACTTGTGTGAATTACATGAAATTTCTTTAAAAAAAGAAATTCTTTAAAAAAAAGCAACTGATAAACTTACAAGAGCAGTGGTGTATTTACATATAGTGCAAAAAAACTATGTAAAGATTTGATTCTCTTACTTGGAATGGGAGACTTGTTAGGCCTCTCTACTGGATACAAGGGGATAATATTTCTGCTTTGTTTATCGATATCCATGGGAGAGACTGTAAAAGACAGAATGGCTAAAAAGTTTAGGGAGTAATCTGTGTTTCAAAGAGTAATTGTGTTCGTGCTGCTCTTATCAAACTTACTAACTGGCAGGTGTTTCAAAACAGGGCGGCCCGCTGTGGCTACAGCAGGCTGAAGTTGAACTCGGGGAGCCCCCTTTAGCAGAGTTTCCACCAGACCCTGTTGACCCGATTCACGTAGACTCTCCAGGAATATCGGAAAGGCTCGACTCCCTCGGGTTTCTAAGTCTCGGACTAACTCCCTGGCTTGGTCTCGTTTGGTCCCTGAAGCCTGAAAGACGAAACAGCAGCAAGTCTTTGTCGTTTAATTTTTGTTTGTCCTGAATACAATTAATCAGTTAAAGAAAGTTACATTTACCATGACACCTTACCTTTATCTTATCAATCATGTCCTGGGTAAAAACTCCCTTTTCACAAAGGGCGTCATATATTGTGGAAGGATCTAAACCTGTTACTATATTGATCCTGTTTTGCTGAAGAATCTTCTTGTGCTGCTCTTCCATTATTCAGTCACCGAACGTCAAGAAAGTGGTATACAAAAAAAAAAAACTGTACCTGATAATGATTTATGGTTTCAAAGCTAGTTTATGACCTAGCCTTTCGTAAAAACGAAACCGGTTCGTTAACAAACAACACGGTGATGTTGCGGCTCCATAGACTGTAAAAATTGATTGGGCGGCTCACATTTTCTCCGTTGCATTTGCTGATTCCTTGTTTACATCATGGTGATGTCTGATTGGTCAAAGCAGCGAATAGGAAGGAGAGAGGAAAAAAACAACAGTGAGCGCTCGATTATTTTTACAGCGTGTCTGGTTTAGAAAGCCGGCGGGTGGTAACGTTCGGGGACCAGAGTTTTTGGAGCAAGCTGTTATCGCTGACAAGATCAGAGCTTGTAAAAATGTGCTGAAATGAACCGGGGAAAAAAAGAGTTATTTTATTTTTATTTTTTTTGTCGCAAAAGTTATACCCGTTGTACATTGTCTTATTATCTGACTTCTTGGTTAACTCAAAATCTTCAATAAAAAGTGTTGTAAACTTGGGATTAACTGTATATATATAAGGAACAGTAATAATAATAATAATAATAATAATAATAATAATAATAATAATAATAATAATAAACTGGCTGTTTGGTCGAATTGTATTTTTAAATAATGTATCTTTTTGTCCCATTACCTATAATTGTTGGTATTAAAAAGTTAATATGTTATGGTACATAAAACTATTCATTAAAATCGTTTGAACGTGTGAACTTTACCGTTTCTTTATACGGAAAACCTGTTTTCTAAGAACTTGCCACTCACAATATGGCATGCGCGCTGACGCTTCAATCGTTCCTACGGCCTCCCATGTGGTCTCTGTCGGTAGGTCTCAATTTCCTCAAATGATTTTTGAAAATGGCGCCTCCTTCTGGTCTCTCGCTTCGCTGTAAGCAGGTTATCATTAGCCAGCGGTGGATTTACTGTAGGATGCTGCGGAACACGCCCTGTGCGTTTAGCTCTTGTTTGGTCGTTACACGTTAATTTTAGCCAGGAACGAGGTGCGGCAGAGGAGCCAAATGCACCCTAAATATGTGGCTTTTTTCCGCCTGACCGCGTCCGTCCGAGGTGACTGAAGCAACCTGGAGAAGCTGCAACCACTGTGGTAACTAACCCCGAGCAAAATTACATAAACGTAGAGGGATTACATTGATGGCACTAACCAAACACATGATTAGGATCAAATCTCCCGCTGTCTCATTTGTTTTGTAAGCAGCTGCGTTTTTGGTTATTGTTTCCATTTTGGAAACAGCTGTATTGGTCACATAAACAGGCGTGTAGAATGGTTTCGTTTAGGGTCTAGTTGTATGATGATCATGTATATAAAATATGGTAATACACACGTGAAAAAAATGGTACACTCCATTACATATTTTTCATCAAGAAATGTGGTTTATACAGTAGTTATATCTAATATTTATAGTAATATAATATATAGAATAATAGTCTATGTGATCAATGTAAAAAAATATATTTTCTCCACTCGTTACTGCTGGTTAGATGTTTAACAGGTGTCTTGATTTAACTTTGTACAGGTGGTTTTAAATTTCCTTCAACCTGGAAGTAGGCTTCGTGGTGCATTCTATGACGAGCTGACCTGCTTCTGCTGGAGTACATCATCCCCACAGAATGACACTTACACCTCTGAGCTTTACAATTGGTTTATGGTTCCTTTCCTGGAGTTCCATATTGTGTTTATACGAAACACCTCCTCTGTTCTGGTGTACGAATGATTTCAACTTTAGACTAAGCTTTCCGAAGAACGCCATTCAAGATGTCTGGCTTTCGGCTTCATTCTTCCTGTAGTCTATGTTGTCTAATCTTCATGTATTTCTTAGAGAGCAAAATATTCCTCCTTGCACTCCCCCCTTTGTTGCATACATGTTGTTGTCGGTTTCTGGTTGAAAATGCATCAACTTTTATTTCAGTGGTAGAAAGGGCTTGCTGTAGGTCTTGTTACATGACTTTTTAGGGGTTTTTGAGACTTCTTTGAGCATTTTGCAGTCTGCTGTTAGGTTGAACTAACTTGAACTTGTCAGACCATTGGGTTTACTCTTATATCAACAGTCAGGAGAACGCCAAACTAAATATCTGAGATTTAAACAAACCCTGCAAACCCTCCTTCAACATGCTAAGTGGTGGTCTTTGTTTCATTTGCACCTGATGTGATATACCTCCGTGGGATCTTAGTTACTTTAAGGGAATAAATATGAGGGCGTCCTGATTAATTCCTCACCAGAAAGTGAGCTTTTATCATATAAAAAACAAAGAAGAAAAATTTAAAAGCTCTTGTCTTTTTCTCTCATGTGTTTAAGGTGACTGACAGCAGGGTCAAGCATGTCTCCACCTCTGGCTGTGATGGGTCTGGTGCTCCTCTCTGTCCTACTGGCAGGGTCGAGCCACGCAGGTCCCGAGATGGACCCGTACAAAATATTAGGAGTAACCAGGAGTGCCAGCCAGGCAGAGATTAAGAAGGTCTACAAGCGCCTCGCTAAAGAATGGTGATTTTTTTGTTTTCCAGGATACTGCTGCTAGAACTGCACTTTTCTCAGTTTTAAACTAATGAACTTGTCCATCTCAAGGCATCCCGACAAAAACAAAGATCCAGGTGCTGAGGATATGTTTATCAAGATCACTAAATCTTATGAGGTTAGTCTGTACACTTATTTCCTTTTCTTTTTCTTTTCTATTTTTCCCATCAAAGTTCTGCAGGCTTTCTGGATATGTTTCCAAATTAACATTTGCCTCTCTAGTCTCTGTACCTGACCATGAAAAGTTATTATATCGTTAGTGCTTAAAAAATGAAAAAAGACTTGACAAAAACACTGTCTGTATCAGAACCAGAATCTATATTTGATGTTATTTAAAAAATAGGAAAAATCTAGCAAAGACCTTAAACGGATGGGAGATGCAATGTCCTCCATTTGAGCTGTAGCTGTATACCCAGTTTTCATCTAGTGTCTCTTTGGTTGGTGTTTGTTTTTTATATTATATTTTTGTATAGGTTTTATTTTAAAAACAATCTTATTGGCAGTGTCTTTATTACAGTTTGAGGGCAGCAAACTACTAAAATATCCTATTTTAACTACACTGTTTCATGTTGGAGGATTGGTGTTCAAGAGTACTTTAAATTCTAAGTAGAAAGTCTGCCTCTTTAGAAAGAGAGATAGTGCTGGTCAGAAGTTTCCCTACACGCACTGATGATGTGAATATCAATTTGGGGCTTTTGATGATTAATTTCAGTCTTTTATTTCAAGGTGAAATGATCAAACACACAACTTTAGTGATTTTTCAAAGAAAGCATTAGGAGGTAGATTGAACCCTTTCTGGATCTTCTCTAACTGACACAGGGCTAAATTATACATAGCCCCTCATCTCATCGGTGTTAGTTTAATGTCCCTGCAGAAACCATACCCTCTTAGCAGCTACCAAGAATATTGTGGCATGATTCAATTTGAATATTTGAACAAAACCATCCCGCTTAGATGATATGAACTGATAGTTACTAAGGGCGTATTCACACCAGCCTCGTTTGGTCTGCTTAAAAGAAAGTCTAATTTATTTCCTCCCTTGGTCCGGACCTTATGTTTTGGTGTGAGTACAAACCAGCTAACTGGTGCGCACCAAACAAGCGCACCGAGATCCAGCTGAAGAGGTGGTCTCAGAGTGATTCTAAACTAACCCTGGTACGGAGCAAATCAGTAGTGGAAAAAGTAGTGGAAAAATAACAGAAAAGAAAACCCGTTGCAACATTACTTCTAAGTTAACATTTGTTCGGTGTATAATCCAGATCCTTTCCAGCGATGACAGACGTGCCAACTATGACCTCTACGGGCAGACTGATGACACCCAGGCGTACGGCAGTGGCAGATACAGCCATCGCCAGGACAGTTTCTACTTTGACGAGTCCTTCTTCAACTTCCCGTTCAACACAAAGAACCACAGGGACTTTACCGACAGCAAGTACGCGCTCCACTTCAACCAGTACGTCAGCGAGGTAGTGCCCGACAGCTACAGGAGGCCGTACCTGATAAAGATCACCTCCGACTGGTGCTTCAGCTGCATCCATATCGAGCCTGTGTGGAAGGAAGTGGTGCTGGAGATGGAGGATCTAGGTCAGGAAATTCAACTCCAAGCCCCATAGAACTACTTGGGCCAGTTGAGAAAACGAAGGCGTGTTCTTGAAATGTCTTGTTCTTCGCAGGCGTTGGAATAGGTGTGGTCGACGTGGGCTACGAGAGGCGTTTAGCGAATCACCTTGGTGCCCACCGCACACCGTCCTTACTGGGCGTCATCAGTGGAAAGGTGACGTTTTTCCATTACGCTGTAGCCAAAGAACACCTGAGGCAGTTTGTTGAAGACCTCCTCCCTCAGAGACTTGTGGAGAAAGTAAGTGTCGGTGCCTAAACCACCTGATGCATATTTTATCTACAATTTACCAAAGGAAAAATTATTTCATTTACATGTTCTATGCTTCAGATCACTGACAAAAATGAGCAGCAGTTCTTAAACAGCTGGCATGAGCGCAACAAGCCACATGTGCTTCTGTTTGACCAAGTTCCCGCCGTCCCTCTATTATACAAAGTAGGTTCCAGTCGATTTTGTTAATGCAGAATGAAATCTGACGTGTCGCTAATGGGATATTAACCGTGGTCATTAACTCGTGGTTACATCTTTGTAGCTAGCAGCGTTTGCTTACAAGGACTACCTGCAGTTTGGTTACGTGGACCAGGGCCTTGCAGAGACGGTCGAGCTGCAGAAACGCTTCAACATCAACACTTATGCTCCGACCATGCTGGTCTTCAAGGAGAACACCGACAAGCCTGCTGATATTATACAGGTACCTTGACGCAACACGTCTGTGGAAATCTGCTCTCCTTCAGTCATAGAGGAAAATCATAATGGTGTGACTTGGCGTAAATTTAAAATGTAGCATCCGCTGACTCTGCAGGCTAAAGGAATGAAGAAACAAATAATTGACGACTTCATGTCAAACAACAAGTTCCTCCTCGCACCGCGGCTCGTCAGTCAGAAGCTCTTTGATGAGCTCTGTCCTGTCAAACAGTTTCACAGGCGCAGGAAGTAAAGAGATCCAATCGATGACGTTATTTTTTTCCACATTTTCGGCCTTTCTTTTTGAATGTAGGGTATTCTAATGCCTTCTGTTCTCCTCAGATATTGTGTGGTGCTGATCACAACTGATGAGGAGACGTATTCCTTTGGGAACCAGGCGTTTCTCTCGTTTGCGTCTACCAACACCAGGGAAGTTGTGAGGTTTGCTTATGTTTACCAGCGGCTGCAGCAACCACTCTGTGACATCCTCATGCACAATGAGGACAGCTCTCAGTCAACACCGCAGGTACAGAAGGCCCATCAATATGTTAAAACGTACTGTGATTGCTAGATGGTACAAACTCCAAAAATATTAGCTAATTATTTAAACTGCATATGACAGTTTTTTTTTGTTTTGTTTATTTGATGCCTGCTTCATTTCAATCTCTTAGTTTAACAACTGGTTGTTTCTATTTCTGTCCGGTATGCAGGATCCAGTTTTCATGGATGAGGCCATAAACTACAGTAACCTTTATAATTAATGGTAGAGAATCGGAAAATTAAAAACTCCTTCTCCTCTTTCCAAGTGCATAAAATGACAATGAGAAATATTTATAAAATGTAAACTTCAGTTCAAGTACATTTACATACGGGATATTAAAAAAGATGGTTAAAGTGCATGTTAAATAGTTGCTAATATACATATAAAATGTCGTACAAAAGTAACCATTTGAAGATTTTATTGAGGTTATTTTAAATTTCACTATGCATAACCGCAAATATGGGAATTTAAATGTTTCATATTATTGACCTATGGTGGTGGTGGTGGGGGGTTATCAGATCCTGCATTTGTGCTATCAAGAGTTAGTGTGTTCATTAGCTTTGGATTGTGATTTTTTTCTTTAAAATGGTAAATTACTGTCTTGTACAAACACCAGCCTGTCAGGACATGGAGCCTATAGGTTTCCAAAGAAACCCCCCCCAAAACAAGCAGCATCTTCTGTGTCTGGCAGGGTACATTTATGCAGCTAAACTAAACTGCTCTGAACTTGTGCTTTGGCTATGGAGAACCCTTAAAATTTATGGCGCTCACTGCAGACCAGAGGATTAAAATACCAGCGATGTGATGGAGTTTATACCGAAGCAAAGACCAGGTTAGCCTGAGCATCATCTTCATGAGACTATCCTACCGCAACAGAGTATCTTCAGTCAGAGGCTTCTTCAGTTTCCTGCAACACAGACCGCTACAGGAAATCCTTTCACCCCACAGCCACCATGATCTACAACAACTCCTTGAAGAATTAATGAGTTATGAGCTACAACAACAATTAATTTCCCTCTGGGATCAATAAAGATTTTATGAATTGAATTTTCAGAGCTGCCAATGCATGGGAGGGTCATGCTTCTGAAATCCGCACTATGCAACTTTTCACCGATGGACCACCTGCCTAGAAGTACTGACTGAGTTTCGCTTTACGGCAATATGCTACATGCTACCAACCAATATAAAAAAAATCTGAAGCTTTGAGACTTTAGGCATGGCAGATCCACCATAGAAGACACTATCAGACGTAGCGGGGAAAAGAGACTGAGCTGCTCTTCAGATGCGCTCCAAAAAGATTCGTTTTTATAACAGTGACGTTCCGCTGCAAGCCTTGAGAGAGCAATGGAGGGCAAACGTCCAAAAAGTTACAGAGTGTGTGGTTTGTACTCCCTATCTCATCTACATCTTTTTTTCTTTCTTTCTTGGGTATTTACTTCTTACCTCCTCCTGTCTTTCTTTCCTCTCTTGTTGCATCCTTGTGTCTTAGCTCCCCTCTTTCTGGCCTTATTTCCTTGTGTCCTACCTTCATTTCTCTCCCTTCTCTCTTTTGACCTTCCTTTCTTTCCCTTTTATTTCCCTTCTTTTATTTTCTTTTAATTGTGGGTTTTTAACATGCGTGTACAGGTTGTGATACTGGAGAGGCGTAATGCAGCCGGCAAAGCATTTTTCAAGCCAGTTACGATCTGGAACGGCAGTGATGAGGAAATGCTGCGTCTCCTGGAGGAACTGGATCGACTTCAGAAGGACCCCTCCATCCTCATCCACGAGGCCATGCTACCTGAACTCAACAACGAGTTTGCCTCGGTATGATTGTTTTGAACAGAATGCTTAAAGCTTAATACTTAAAGCCATACCGCTATTCTGTCACTCAGTCGCTTACCGTTCATATCACACCTTTTTAGATGTTTGCAGTCCGGTGGATCTATGTATCCTATGATTACCTCTCCGAAGTAATTGATGATATCCTTCATAATAACTGGTAGGTGTCGCGTTTAGTTTTACAGCACAGTTTGGATCATAGCTTGCAATAGAAATTTCCCAACTGTGAAATGAATGACTTTCAGGCGTGAGATGATGCCTCTTCTGTCCCTCATCTTCTCTGCTTTGTTCATCTTGTTTGGAACTGTGGTGATCCAGGCCTTCAGGTGGGTTTGCTTTACCCAAGCTGTTCTTTCGCCGGCGTTCTGCATAAAATGCAATATAAACAAGCAAGAACGCAAGCATTGTTCCACTCATTACAGTGACTCCAGTGAAGATAAACAGATGAAACCAAAGGCGAAAGATGGAACTAAAGCAGAAGATGGTTCATCAGGGACTTGTAGCACCTCGAGGCATGAATACTGCTCAATCAACCCTGGATTAAATTAAGGATTTATGCATTTTTTAAGCTTTCTGTTCTTGTCCATTTTAGCCGACCGCCAAAAAAGAATTTTGTGGAGGTGACAGAGCTAACGGACATCACCTACCTGAGCAACCTGGTGAAGCTGAGGCCTGGACACATCAACATAGTCCTAGTTCTTACTGACGCCTCCAAGAACATCCTTCTTAGCAAGTTTGCCAAGGAGGTGTATTCATTCACAGGGTAAAAGTAACCTGTCGCTCTGCAGGAAGTTTGTTTGTGATATTTAGAAAGACTTTCTCAAATTTCTTCTCGTCTGCGTATCTGCAGGAGTCAGACGCTGCACTTCTCCTTCCTGAACCTCGACAAGCACAGCGATTGGATGAGCACACTACTAGAATACGCCCAGGACGCGGCGCAGATCGATGACGAAAGCGGGTACCGTAAAGCCGACTACACCGGCTTTGTCCTGGCCCTGAACGGCTACAAAAAGTACCTGTGTCTCTTCAAGCCCGTCTACACCGGAGAGGATCCCAACGGCAAGTCGTCTGAGGAGGAAGCGGGGTCATCAGCGGGCAAGTCGAGGTCCGGTTCCCGTGACAGTCACCCTTCCCGCAAATCTAGTCGCTTCCGCAGCACATCCACCCTGGAGATCCACCACAAACTGGACCGGTTGGGGCTTTGGATGGAAAGACTCATGGAGGGCACCTTGCCTCGTTACTATGTTCCCGCCTGGCCAGGGCTTGATAGGATCACACCAAGTAAATAGGTCAGCAAGGAAAGACTTGGTATTTAACTCCTGTGACTCTGATATAGCTTCATTTATGAGGGAGGTTTGTCTAATACACCCTGTTTTATATTCAAAATCTTTAATGGGAACAGACTTCTGATGAATAAAGCAAACATTATAAGTAAACCACCAAGGGAATATCCCTAGGCAACCTCAAAGTTGATCCTTTCTTTATTTTTAGTCCTCACCTCTTATCTTAAAACATAAACACAGTCACAGAATACTCACTCCCCCCATTGGCTGTCATCCCTAGTCCACGCCCCACTGATTTGGTAACACCCATCGCCACAGAAGAGAGCTCAAAACACCAGTCGCAGTTTGCGCACCAGTCTTTACTTTTCCATGACTTGAAATGGCGTTTTTACTTTTGGGGCTCCTGAATTTTGTCCTAAAATTAAAGTGGTAGCAGCAACAAGCTGTTTCTCCTTGCCTGACATTATTGAATGGAGAATATCTCTTACCAGTCATGCTCTGTTGCAAATGTGACATTGTGTAATTAGGGGAGAAGCCATAAAAATGCAAGTGCGCTTGTTCGTAGAGTCAGAAAACCATAGGTCCAATCATTGGTTTTGGACCAAGCCATGTTATTGGCCTCGGTTTTTAGATAAATTTGGCAGAAACATTTCGTTTCTCTTTTTAATCTCCACGACATATTTATAGCTATGCTGTTGTGAAGGTGCATGAAAAGAGATGTTTTAAGCTAGCTCGTTTTTCTCAGTTTTTTCCTTCGGCCTTCAGCAAGGCCAGCGAGACTAATCAGGAACCTGCAACATCTTGTGCCCATTACCTTTCCTTGCTACCGTTCCCTGATCCACTGCAGCAGCCTTGGAAAGATAAAATCCCTTTGGCCGCCTGTGTTCCTGTTGACATTCTGTCAACATGTCAGAAGCTGTGCATCGTAGATAATCCCTTTTAAGACAGCCACAGAAAAGATGAAGGTTCCTGTACCTTTGTGATGCTGTGGTACGAATGGCTTGTGAATGATTGGTTATTGGATGTTCTTATAAAATTAATCTAATCGCTGAAGTTCGGACTGTGTTTAAAATGAAAACTGTGAATAGAGATGCATGAAACTAATATTTTATGTCCTTGCCTTTTTATGTATCTCAAAAGAAAAGATTAGTTTACTGTGTGATCATACTGCTGTATTGAGTCTGCCTTTTACCCAGGACCTGAAGGTCCAAGCTATGGTCTTCCTCAATCCTGTGCGCCAGAGGAAATAACATTTCTTGTTTTTGTTACATGCAAACTGTTAGAAAGTATCTTATACTTGTAAACATTTAACAACAACAAAAAAATAGCTTTTTTAGATAACCTTTAAGTAGCCTTTTCCCGCTAAGCAAACTTAACAGAGAGTAGCTTTATATAGTCATGAATCAATTGCTGGTTTGTTTTTTTAGTTTTTTTAATGATTAGATAATTTCTAAGACACTACGAATTACTGATGGTCCTCTGGTTATGAGTCAAAGTAAAACGTTTTGTAAAAGTTTTTTTTCATAATTTGAACAGAGCTAATAAATGCTGTTTAAATTAGATTGTTGCTACTTAATACTTTATACAATCATATTAGAATTGTATTGTTAAGACTGCATACTTTGAAAGCTCATTTAAATATTTGTGATTTTTTTTAATTCTGTGTAATTTATATGTAAATATACTACAGTAAGTCTAAATCAGATTGTGTTAAGTTAATTTATTGTCTTTCTTTAAAGACCCCTATGATGAACAGAGCCTTTGGACTCGGGTGTTCCTTTGCCTGGACACTGGAGCCAGGCCTGGAGGTGGGCCATGTTGTCAAGTGCCTGATGGCCAGGCCTTTACCCATGTGGCAGGGCTGAGCTCAGCCCGAAGAGGCAACATGCATCCTCGCCCTTATCTTGAACTCACCATCTGTGGGAGGGGCTATATGGGTTGGGAGCAATATAGGATGGGAGGTGGCCGAAGGCGGGAACCATGACGGTCCAATCTTCGGCTGCAGAAGCTGGCTCTTAGGACGTGGAACGTCACCTCTCTGGTGGGAAAGGAGTTAGAGCTGGTTTGTGAGGACGAGAGGTTCTGACTGGACATCGTTAGACTCACATCGACGCATGGCTTTGAAACCTGTCTCTTTGAAAGGGTTGTACCATTTCTCACTCTTGAGTTTCTCCAACTGAGAGGTGCCAAGGTTGGATGGCATACGTTTTGATTTACCCAAGTGAACGAGAGAGTAGCCTCTCTCCGCCTACAGATGGGGAGACTGGTCCTGACTGTTGTTTGTCCTTATGCGCCAAGCCGCAGAGCAGATCACCCACCCTTCTTGGAGTCTCGGATGGGGTGCTGGCAGTGGCGGCTACAGACAATTTTGATTAGGGGGGCAATGGGGGGCTTTGGTCATTCCAAAGGTGGTCTCATAAAAACAACAAAAACAGCGTGGCCTATCAACTACTGTTTTAATTAATTAATCAATTGCAATATGCATATAATATCCTTGAACTTTAATTGCCGTAGCCAGACCCATGCCAGAAAACATATTTGCAAAATAGTCTCTATTTTATACTCTCACCACCTTTTGATTGCCCAACTTCTGTTCTGTTCCCCCCTGGCATCCTCTCTGCTCCTTTTTTGTCCAATCTTGACCTGTCTTCTTCTCTGCTCTTACTTTTCAGTCTCCTCCATCTTCTCTCCTCTCTTTAGTCTCCACAGGTGTGATTTACGGCAACATGTAGTGTATGTAGTAAATATATAGTAACATATAGTTTTATAGTACATAAGGATAGGTTAGTATTTGTGTCAACAGTGGGAGGACAAGTATTTGATACACTGATGATTTGTGAAGTTTTCCCACTTATAAACCATGTAGAGGTCTGTAATTTGTATCAGAGATACTCCTTTACTGTGGGGGACAGAATCTAAAACAAAAATGCAGACAATCACAGTGGATGATTTTTAAATAATTAATTTCCATTTTATCGCATGACATAAGTATTTGATCACCTATCAACCAGTTAGAATGTAGGCTAACACATACCTGTTAGTTCTTCTTTAAGAAGCCCTCCTTTTCTCCACTCATGACATGTATTAACTGCACCTGTTTGAACTCATAACCTGTATAAAAGACACCTGTCCACACGCTCAAACAAACTCCAACCTCTCCACAATGGCCAAGACCAGATAGCTGTGAATGGACATCAGGGATAAAATTGTAGAGCTGCAAAAGGTTGGGATGGGCTACAGGACAACAGGCAACCAAATGGAAGAAGTTCAAGACGATGGTCAATCTCCCTCGGTCTGGAGCGCCATGCAAGATCTCTCCTCATGGGGCATCAATGATCATGAGGACAGTGAGAGATGAGCCCAGAACTACGATGCAGGACCTGGTCAATGACCTGAATAAAGCTGGGACCACAGTCTCAAAGAAAACCATCAGTAACACACTCCACCATCATGGATTAAAGTCCTGCTGTGCATGCAAGATCCCCTGCTAAGGCCTGCGCATGTAAAGGCCCATCTGAAGTTTTCCAATGACCTTCTGGATAATCCAGAGGAGGAACAGGAGGTCATGTAGTCTCAGACAAAAGCGGAGATTGTTGGTCTAAAATCCTTGGAGAAAGAAGGAGTACAACCCCAAGATCACCATTCCAACTGTAAAGCATGGAGGTGGAAACATTCTTTGGGGATGCTTTTTGTGCAAAGGAGATGGGACGAATACACTGTATTGAGGGGAGGATGGACGGGAACATGTATTGTGAGATCTTGGCCATCAATCTCCTTCTCTCAGTAAGAGCATTTAAGAAGGGTCGTGGCTGGGTCTTCCAGCATGACCCAAAACACACAGCCACGGCAACTAAGGACTTGCTCTGAAGGAAGCATCTCAAGATCCTGGAGTGGCCTAGCCAGTCTCCAGACCTGAATCCAAAAGAAAATCGTTGGATAGAGCTGAAACTATTTGTTGCCCAGCAACAGCCCAAAACCTGAAAGCTCTGTAGAAGATCTGTATGGAGGAGTGGGCCAAAATCCCTGCTGTATTATGTGCAAACCTGGTGAAGAACTACAGAAAGGTTTCTGTACAAAATATTGAGTTTTGTTTGACAGATGTATCAAATACTTATTTCATGCAATAAAATGGAAAGTAATTTCTTTAAAATCATCCACTGTGATTTTCTGTATTTTTGATTCAGATTCTGTTCCTCACAGTTGAAGAGAACCTTTGATACAAATTACAGACCTACACATGCTTTGTAAGTGGGAAAACTTAAAAAATCAAATACTAATACTTGTATCAAATACTTGTTCTCCACATTGTATATACAGCTATGCAAGAGGAAGAGGTTCACTTCACTTACAGTAGTCACGTTAGTCTATATCATACTAGGTTCATCTTTTACATTGAATTACTAAAATAAATTAACTTCTATCAGCAAATTATCTCTTTCTCTCCTTACCTGAAGACCCTGCATAATCCTCCCAGCTACAGCTGCTGGCTTCATGTCTTCTCTCTGACCCTGATCTTTCTATTAACAAGTGCAAAAACGATTTCTCTCAAATATGTGCACAGCAATTGTGAGCACAAAATCTACACAGAAATGAAAGAGGACTGGGTTTAGCAAGTTATGTAAAATAACTAACAATAGTATTGTTAACTATCTTAAAATGCTATAATCACATAACTATAATAGCAAAACTCAAACTGCAGCTTGTTCGGAAAAATCTCTGCAAAGTTTGTAGCCTTTTGCTCCGACTGGCTGGTTTGCTTAATAAGCTGCTCTGCAGCACCTGTCTGTGATCCAGATGCCTGCAGTAAGCCTAGTTTATGCTTCTCAGACCACAAATTTGCACTCAAATGCAGACATATTGATGGAGACGCTTTATCTCGTTTATTTTCGTTTATGGTTCTCTGTCTTTTTCTCTCTGCTCTCCATTGTTTTCTCAGCGTTCCACGACCAGGACAGCAGGGGGTGCTAACTTTTCATGAAGTCTCTATTACAACATCGTTTCAGTTTTTTTTCTAGGTTTGAGAATGCATTTCCCCCTCAAGGAACAATAGACAACAGAAAGTAAGTTTTGCTTAAGCTGTAAAAAATGACTAGAAGTGCAGCTCATAGAATACTCTTAAAAGGCATTAAAAAAAAACACAGGAGCCTTTTTTTACACCCTCGACTATGGTCATGAACCTGGATAGTGACCAAAAGAACAAGATCACAGATATAAACATCTGAAATGAATTTCCTCTGCAGGGTGTCTGTGCTCTCTCTCAGAGATAGAGTGAATAGCTTGGTCAGCCAGGAGGGGCCCAGAGTAGAGCCGCTGCTCCTCCACATCGAAAGGAGCCAGTTGAGGTGGCTCCAACATCTGGTCATGATGCCTCCTGGGTGCCTCCCTGGTGAGGTGATCTGGGCAACACACTGGGAGTAGGACCCAGGACGCGCTAGAGGGACTATGTCTCTCAGCTGACCAGCTGTTATTTTCAGAAAATAGTTTTATTCTAATAAAGAAGCATAAATGGAACATGATGAAAATAAGAATGTAAAATATTTCCTTTTATTGTTATGGAGTATTTAGATTTATTTTTATTTTGAAATCCAAAGTCCCAACGATTGCTTCCCATTATTCCTGTACCGTCAGAAATCTTATTTAAAACCTTTTGGAATTCGTTTATCTAACCAAGTCTCTAAAAAATTCTGTATAACTGCGATGGACTGGCGACCTCTCCAGGGTGCACTCCGCCTCTCGTCCGATGACCCCTGAGGATAGGCTTCAAATTGGGGTAAAAATCTTTTTTTTTTTTTTACACTTTTAATTTACATTATATTTAATTATCTATCATAATACTTATGGTTATGCAATATTTTTTGATGTTTTTCGATCCAGCAATGAACATGTAGCAAGAAACGTCACTGAAAAGAACAATGAGCACAGCAGCCATTACTTCATCTAACAGGGTCCGAACATTGCTCTGATGATGATTTAATGCTTGTAGAGTGATTGATGCTTGCGGGGGGTTGACAGACAGTTCCAGGAGAGGATGCCTTAGGTGCACATGATTATCCATAGCAGATGTTCACAGATGTTTGATATTGCTTCCTCTGCAGTCTGCAAAAGACAGAGTGACTTAAATGTACCAAAATAACTCCCACAAATCCACAAAATATGACACTACACAAGTCTTGTTTTAATCTTTTTAACCAAATGTTAATGTTACTCTTTCAACACACAAATGTCTAAATTACCAACATAACAGAACTATGTAAACAGAGCACAGAGTGAACATCAGAGCACCCGAATGCAGACTTTAAAACTAATGCAGCATAATGGAATAATCTCCCAATCAAACTCCATTTCCCGAAAGTTATGAACTCTCCAGAGCCCAGTTAAGGTACATAAAATCTATTAAACAAAAATAGTCATGCAGTCTTTTTTCGTTCCGCCGAGCCCTTCCCTTGCTGTGTGGAGCAGCTGTGACAGACACCTCCTTTACTTCCCCATCCAACCCCCTCCCTGATTTCTAAAAGTCACTTCCTTTTCATCAGGGGCGCATGCATTGAGCTCTTACAAGGGAATGCATTTTTTTCTTTTTCACAAATGCAAATAGTTTTTAAGTATTTGTTTGAAAATAAGTATTCATTAAAAAAAACACGCTATATGTGCCTTTTTTCGAATACCATATTCAGGTCCGGCTCCACCCCTTGTGAGAACCTTATCAAGCTTTGGATTTACAATGAATCAATTTTCTTTAACTATCACAAAGTTATAAAACAAAAAAAAAACAAAAAACATTGCATCACTGAAATTATTTTTGCACTTTTATTAAATATAATACCCCACCCCGCTTCATAAAATATTTTATCTTGTGAGTAATTTCTATTTGATGGTTTTGGGACCCCTAAAAAAAAAAATTCAGATTCTAGTCAGATACAGCACAAGCCTAGAATCTGGAACGGCATGCTATACACTGCCAAATTCAGTTTCATTAAACCTGGCAAAAAACAAGGCTTCATATTGGCTTTTAAAAACTGAAAAGAAAAGTTTTCATTTTAGTTAGAATCTTCTAAAAATCCTGTTTTCAGGTGTGTTATTGCTTTAGCTGTTTTTCATTAGTTTAACTGTAGTTGTTTGTTTTATTGTTAATTCTTACTTCATTTATAATATTGACTGTTTTTAAACAGCTTTATTTTACATTTGCTATACAAATATTAACAATGAGAGTTCCTAAAATGGATAAAAAAAATTATAACTTAACTTTAATACTTCTGCATCTTTGGTTACATCTTTAAGTGCTGCAAGGATGTTAAAAATCTTTTCAACAGCTTAGTTTAGTGACAAATACCATTATAGAGTAGTTCTTTTTAACTATATGTTATTTTATCTTTCTGCATCAAAGCAGAAAAAAACAAGCACAATTAAAAACAGGTCCTTCCTTAAATGTGGTAACAATATAGATCCAAAATACTATAAGAAACTATAAATACAGCCATCAGATGGCAGTAGAAACTAAATTACAAAGAAATGCTAATTCTCAACCCGGTTATTTTCACTTTTAGAAAGCAGAACATTTTTTTCTTTAGAATAGTAATTAAAAAAGATCATGTAAACAGATATAGGCTTTAAATAATTATTATGGTGGAAGTTTAGTGCACATCTAATGCCTGTGTCAAAGAAAAGGTTTGAGATGTTTTCATGTTCTTTATTCTTAAAGACAAATCAGTACTCCCACCCCTGGCAAAGATGAGGTGAAAGATCCTAAAATATATTCACTTTGCAACCAGTAGCACAATTTTACGAAACTCAGTTATAGTAATTAATTATTTTTTTTTGCATTTGTTAACTTGTACAAATAACTTAACTTTTTGTAATTTTATTTTATTCAGACATTTTTGGAAAATTGGCATCATCATTTAGGAACTGTTAATATGCGATCCCTGATTTCCCATTTCCTTGTGATTTAACTGAGGGATGACATGACTCAAAGGCAGATTTCTCTTAGTCACTTGTGAAGATAGGAAATAGTAGCAGATGCATGCTGATCTTTGTGAGCTACTAATCTTAACCTGAAAATATATACAGCTATGGCAATAAGTAAACACAAAATACCCTCTAGCTGTTTGCTTAAGCAACATACCAGAAAAAAAAAAGTTGTGTTTCCTACCATTCCAGCTGTAAACATGCAGAGTTTGTTAACGGACTACTTGGTGTTTAACTAGAACTACATGCTTTAGTTAGATGAGACTAAAATGGATCTTTTCAACAAACTACTGACAACTTTATTTCTTTAAATAAGATCCTCAGAAATGTTTTTTTTTTTGTATACGAAAGCACAGGAGATTTTAAATAAAAATCCAATGACCTCAAACTGGGCCCTCTTTTTTAGGGCGATAGAAGGTCGGTTTTTTAGCTACCTCTATTCTGCAAACGTTGGAGGGAAACAGGAACAAAAAAAAAAGTCTGAGCTTTTTTTCAATGTTAGAAGCATATGATTGATAAAAGCTATACATCAAACACATCCTAATTTAAATGTTGTGTAGCTGTGGGTGTAACTGTCCTTGTCCTCTGACCTCTGGGAAAAAGAAAGTTAGTGCGAGGAGAAAATATCAGATGGGTGGGGATTTACTCCTGCTGTTGTTTTGGATAGATTTTACATCATAATTACAGAATTTCACAGGCACCTAAGCCTGTTTAAGTTAAGCAATACGGTGTTTTTGCTTTTATAAGAGCTAATTGTTTTTTATGAAAGGGAAGTCCCTCCCTTCCTCTCGGTGAAGGTTTGACCTCAGCCACATTGCTGGGGCTGATTAACTGATTCAGTTAAACTCGGTTTCTTTATATGGCACAAATTCACAACAAATGTGCTCTTTAAGATCAAGACCAAGTTAACAGTCTTGGAAAGAGAAGATTTGTCGGGTGCAGAACAAATGAAAAATGAGAGGACTGTGCTTAGTTTCATCATCACAAAGCACGTTGGAGGCAGAGTGGTGGTTTTGGAGTGAAAGAAGAGCTTTGTTTGGTGAGGATGGGATATTGAGAAAAGAAAACATCATAAAATTATAACATAACATTACATTTGATTGGAGTTATTTTCATTTAACACCTGCACAAAGCAGGTCTGTTAAATGTGTTTTGTGTTAGCGTCAAAAGCAGCGTCTCTCAATAGGCACCCCCCAAGCTGGGTCCGGCCCCCGAACCACCTGAAGCTGTGGTTCTTTCACGATACTCATGCTTTCATAATGAGGAAGCACAGTATTGCATGCGCACCATTTAAATAACCGAAAACCACCCGTGTGTCCGCTCAGTGTCAGGGCGGTTCAGTCCCCTCTGTGCTATCAACACGCTGTGACTGTCTCTCGCACATCACTATGGTACTGCGCCTTATTCTGATGGGGGAAAAAAAGATGTGTTACAAATTATCCGCTAATAGAACAGTGGACAATGCAAATAGACGGATAGAAAGAACCATTTGCATTTCTTCTCCCTCCGTCCGGCATCAGAACCATGGGCCATGTGCCTTTCTACAGCGGCCAACTGCGCTCAGCAATCAGCGTGCGCAATGCCCCACACCTGCATACCCAGAGTGGAGAGAGGGTGAAATCTCACGACAAATGCAATGAGATCATCAGAAAGCTGCAAGTAGGATTTTAGTTCTGTTTATGACCCAACAGCAAAAAGCAACAGAATGTTCTGTCTGAGTTCTATGGATTTTGGGGAAGAACAAGAAGCCTTTCTCAGATACAAAAATAATAAAAGTGTTTAGTTTTATTTGAATAGCCTATTCATTTGAAATTGTTACCAAATGGAAATTACAGTATATTCTTGTTGCTGGTTTGGTTGAAACAGACAAGTTTTGTTCAAGTAGGCCTACATTTTATTTAATGCGTATTGATTAGATAGAATACGTTGAAGACAATGTATGATTAAACTAAAATGACCAGGAAACTGCCTTGATATAACGTGTTATGAATTGGTGCTATATAAATTAACAGAATTTTAACAGAATTGATTGACAGAGATAATATACGCGCCTTAGAATGGTCAAAAATATTTTTGTTGCCCTTTATAAATTGTGTTTGAGTATCCCTGGTCTAAAGAATGAGTCAGCAGGAATTTTGAACCACACTGAGCATTTGAAGCCTAACTGGATTATATAGAAGAAGACTCCATCAAGTCAGTCCATCTTGTGGATCTTCCAAAAAGCTTGAGGTAAATTCCTGTCAGATTAACAAAATTCTGAATGTCTAGCGAACTATAAATCATGCAAAATAGCTTTGGGATTAAAAAAATAAATAAAAGTTTGACAAATAGAAAAAAACAAACATTTTTCCTGCCCTGTTCATTTACTATGCTTCCCATTTAGACTAACTCTATATGTGTTTCCTTGGAAACAGACAGAAACAAAACTTTTTCAAGTGACCTAAGGTTTTTAAGCCATAATGTTCATTTTTTAATCATTAAATCTCACTAAAAGTTCAAAAAGCATGAGAATTTATAAGTAACAATCAATATCGCAACTGTTCTATGGGTAACTGGAAGGCAAATAACAGACTGCTGAATTTACATAATAGGAAATAACAGAAGTTTATTATATGGCTTCAAGATTAGGCTACCAAAAGAAAAGATGTTCTAGATTGATAAAACTTTAGGAGTTTACAGATGCAGGGAGAGGCAGGTCATATCGGTAAAAGTGAAAGAAGAGAAATGATGGATCCTAACTGACCATCTATGAAAGCTCCAGAGTCATAATATCTGGCTTGGGAGGAAGGGTCGATGCATCCTGCTACCTTCTCTGTCAGACTCTGTTACTATCACCGTCAGAATAAGGTATATTTATAGTTATCGCACCAAAAGGTCAAAAACTGAAAAAAAAAATCATTACCTCACACAAATAGGAAAATAAAGAGGAATTCGGCTTTGATCAGTTAATCTTAACCTCCTTTTCAACATAACATCCACCCACTCATCCACCTAAATTACACTTTCTCGCCCATTCTTTATTGACCTATTTTTGAGAGCAGTTACACACACACACATTGGTAGATCTATATCTTAAATATCACACCCCTTTGAATCTGACTTTGCAGATAGCACAATATAACCCCCCCCCAACCAACATGTGTTCCAGTCGGAGTCTGTTTTGTCCTAAAAATTAAAACAAACCAAACAAACCAGCAAATAAGAGTGAATATGAGGAGAGAAATAATAAACAGCTTCTGTAATCTGAGAGATCTGAACAGTCCTGCTAGTTAAAGCTGCACCTCAGTTTGACTCTTGCTCTGGGAATTGAGCTCGGCGAAACTATCGAATGAAGAAAGTCTGTGGGATTAACCTACGCAGGGAGTCAACGAACAAGCAAATCTATTAATTTGCCCCGATTGACTTGGTTTTTCTTTTATATTTCAAGAAAAGGCATGAAACGCAGGCTTACACTCAAACAACAGTCCACATTCTTGATGAAAAATAAGGATATACAACAGAGGAGTTACATTTTGGCTTCTCTTTCAGTTAGTGTGTTTTTTATTGAACTAAGTTATTTCACTTTTCTGTTACATACTAATCTTTACTAAGAAATTGTTTCTGTGAATGTGGTAGCAATATGCCAAGTAATTATAGAATGGCATGTAGCGCTACATTGGAATGTATTGGATGTTGCGCTGGATGTTGGTGGCTCTTTGGTACGTAGCATCATGTGCTCATGTAAATTGGTTGGGACACTCCACTAAATATTCAGTTCTTGATTAGGAATGTTCCCTAATCAAGGTCTAATCTTATTTTTGTCTCTAAAAAAGGGATTTAATTGTCGTCATAAAAAAAAAAACTGCCAAGTTTTTGTAAATGGGAAAATAAATGAGGCCCCCTGCCCCCAGATAGCTAGTGCTGGCCCCTTGGTTTAAAATAACTTCAGTCACAAAGCCTTCTGCAACCATCTACAACTTGCTGGGATCAGTCTGAGGGAAAATGTAACCCATTCTCAACTTTCAGCCGTGAGATGTTTGAAGGGTTATTCCTTCCATCTTCAATCTGTTTCAAGATGGATTCACAAAGGCGTTTTGGGTCAGTTTCATTTCTCAAGGACCAGTTCCACTTTAGCTTTAAATTACAGCTTGATTCACATTTTCCTCAAGTTCCCACGAGTATGTGGTAGAATTCAAAGCAGATTTTATGATGTTGAGCTTATCCAGCTCTGCATTTCCTTCCGAATCTACCTATTCCCTCAGTTCTAACTGCAGCCCCTTACAAACCAATCCCTGCTATGTTCAGTCCTGATTATCTGCTAACACCTCAACATTTGACCCACTTCTCATTTCAGAATAAGGTAAGTATAAAGCCGGGTAAGTACAAAGCCCTTAATAATCAAGCTATATTCTTAATCTAATCTGATTGTTCCTAACAGAGCTGTCATTGCAACTTCTGGCCTTGTTTCTCTCAGCGTTCTTTTCATAGAAGCTCCAACCGTTGTTGGTTAGCATCTGCTCAGATGATGCTCAAAGTGACTGAGCATCCTCCATGGTCTCTGTCTTCTCAGACCCCCAGACGGTTGCGGCAGATGACCGCTTGTACTGAGCCAGGTTCTGCCAGAGGTTTCTTCCCGTTAAAGGGGAGTTTTTCCTCTCCACAGTTGCTCCATGCTTGCTCAGTATGAGAGATTGCTGAATGGATTGCCGTGATTGCAAGTCTGCATCCATGCAACCAGACCCCATGTCACGGTTTCATGCAATCTGCTTGGGTTCCTTTCATAGAACTTCGTGAATACAGAAAGGTGAATCATATAGCCCTGTTATCAGGTTCTGACTTGCTAGTCGCTCTTGCCAGATTCTCCGCTAGTCCAGTATCTCACCAGAGTTCTTTTACATTAATTCTGTGTGCATTGGCACCTCAGCCGTCTTTCTCTCTCTGGGTCCTGCCGACCCGCCGTCTTTCTCTCTCTGGGTCCTGCCGACCCGCCGTCTTTCTCTCTCTGGGTCCTGCCGACCCGCCCTCTTTCTCTCTCTGGGTCCTGCCGACCCGCCCTCTTTCTCTCTCTGGGTCCTGCCGACCCGCCTTCTTTCTCTCTCTGGGTCCTGCCGACCCGCCTTTTTTCTCTCTCTGGGTCCTGCCGACCCGTCCCTATTAACCCCTCCCCCTTTCTTTCGCAGCATCCACCGTTCGCAGCATCGCGGTTCCACGCTTTTGTTCACTGCTGTACCACCCTTCTAACATCTCTCTTATAGGTCCTGTTTGGGGGATTCTGAGCAGGCCCGGAAAGACGGTTTCTTCCTGAAGACTGCGCCCCCACACTGAGTCTTCCTCCGGGTCTCCGATGATGTCTCCCCAGACCTTTCGATCCTCCACGCCTTCAATAAACTGTTCAAATTCAGAATCTGTAGCATTGTTCTTTGCTCGTGAATAGTTGATTCCATCCGTAGTGTGGTCCTGGCTAGTGAAGTATGAAATAACTGGAAAAAGAACCTAGATGCAGTTGACCAGACTTTTCTAAATGAAGGCAGTGTGTAAAACATGGCTGAAGTAACAACTTCAGAATGATGTCAAGGTACAATGGATTTGATCAGGAAAGAGCAGCAGGATAATCCGGATAATCTGCTTTCTAACCAGCCAGTTAAAGGGAGATAGGTTACACTGAATGTGTTAGAATTAAATAGTTCATACTGCAAAACACTTTTTATGCAAACGTAGGACATACATTGACACCCTGCTTCGAGATAAATGACACCATATAAAGCAGTTAAGTACTGCTCTTCCTTACCCTATTTCAGTCAAAACAGGAAGTCTTCCCTTCATTTTTTACTGTTGCCTGAGTGAAGACTAAAGTCTGGTTTCAAACAGTGACGCAATTTTTTAAAGGAAGAAAAGCAATCTTGTGAAAAAATAATTGCCCACTGAAGGCAATAACTGGCTGTGCCACCCTGTGGGTCAAAAGCTGCCATCCCCTACTTTTTGAACACTGTAGGTGGAACATAGTAATGTCTAACACTTGGTTATGACAGCTGTACTGTCAGCGCCCATCGATGATCCTGTGGGATAAACTGTATTTTTAGAAGACTTCATATAATTTGCCTTTCCCTTTCATTACTGGGAACCTTTTTTTCTGCTCATCCTGTTTCGTGTGTGGCTGTCTAATCTCCTCACAGATTTGCAAAAATTACCAGTTGCTTTTGCCACATGACGGCAAATAGGATTTTTTTTTTTTCAGAAAGCAAGAGGATAAACAAAAGTTTAAAAAAAGAACATATTCAGAGATGTTTGTTCTGAAATTTTAGCTGCTCTGTGGAGAATGGGGAGGGTTTTGCTGTCTCATAATCTTTCATTGACTGTTTTCAAAAAAACACATAACTGGAACTATGTGCTATGGTCTGATTTAGTTTTTTGCAGCAACAGTGGTTAAGCACTTTCTGCCTACAGTAAGGTATCATATAAAAGCCATGATGTAAAGCAGTTTTCTCTACTGATGGTACTGGGAACGTTATTGGATGGCATCGTAAACACTTAGAAATATAAAAAAAATGTTTTTACAAAACAGAAAATGTGTCAGCGCTGGGTCTGTCAAAGTTTTTTGTTTTTTTTAAACGAGCCCAAAAGAACAAAGATGCTTCATCAGACTCATAATGAATATTCATCCATGGTCCAAGTCGACGTCAATCTGGTGAAAGCCTGTAGGGCTGGGTGAGAATTAGAGCTGAACCAGCACTCTCTGTGAAGATTGTGCCAACTGAGGCCTTTGTAGAATTTAATTAGAGCACGAGGGCCAATAATTATGTGAGCAGTGATTTTTTTTCAAACTATTCATTTTTTAGCCACTGAATAAGATACTCTAAAAGTTGTATTATTCAGGAAAATTTCTGTTTTATCTAATCCAGACAGAAGGGGGGAAAAAAAGACCAGGACAACAAACCACATGAAAATCCATGACATTTATTCGTGAAATCTAAGACAAACAGGAGGCAGTTTCATCTTATTTTATTTCTTATTTTACAAGCTACCATGTTTGGAAAAACAAATATACCCAGCTGTTTTCAAAAATTCCATTTTCAATGGCTTTCTTACATCTATTAATGTTTGCTATTACTTTTTCCCCAATGTTTTTTCCTTTTAAATCAGCAAAAATGCTCAGGTCTCAACTAAAAAGGGGGAGAGCTACATATTTCCACAGCGACCTGGGTCAGATCACCTGTTGATATTCAGCTTTTCTTAAAAGAAACAAAAGGGCAGAGTACAAAGGTTTTTTTTTCTTTTCTTTCATTTTACAATAGAGAGGAAGCATTTCTTTAGCAGGTAGTCATTTAAAACAGCTTTCATCGCATTCTCCTTTGAATAATCAAGCACTTTTAAAAAAGAGATGTGTATTAATAAAGGTAATGTACAGGCCGTCTCTAGTTAATAGTTTAGCTACCATTATGAACACCTAAAAAAATGTATTTACATAACCCCAGCATGTAACAATCTAATTAATGGTATGGAAACATTACAAAAAGATGGAAATATTCCTGATGCGTTTCTAATCTTAAATGAAAGTGGGCACAAGGGTAATGGTTGGACCCACAGCCTTTAAGAAAGTCACTGGCTAGTGATTTTGTGTGACCTGCATCGTGTGTTAGTCAGTGGATGAAATACAGTTTAGGAATTAGCGAGCAATGGATTTCCATCTCTACCAAAGCCACATCCTGTTTTATAATGCAAATTACAAAATGATCAGAAATATGATTAATGCATACCAATCTGTTAGATATGACTAATCAAAAGGTAACATGTCCAGCATTTTTGCATACTTCTTTAAGAAAGACATCAACAATTAAATATTACTCAACTTTTCTCAGCATGTGTTGGATTCTCTATATTTTGATAGTGTTTAAAATTTAGAGCTATTCTCTTAAAAAAAAGAATCCCTCAATTAACTGTATAAAAAGAAGGTAAAATTACAGATACCATTAAACTGAATTCTAAATGTATTTAATCTGAAATTTTGAAAAAAGATGTGGAGCTTTTTTGGAATGAAATATGTGCAGATAAAGGAAAAGGTTTTAGTAAAAACAAGACACTTTTTGTAGAGGCAAGGCACTAAAGTGACCTTATGGATAGAATGACTGAATGACGTTGAAAAGAAAAATCCAGTAATGTAGTGCTCGCATGGGTTTCAGCTGAAGACATTTCCTGGCAGATTTACATGAATGTAGTTTTTGTATTTGTTGTACAGTCTAAGAGGTAGAACAAAATCCTGTAAACAGTCTACCTGTGGTTTCATGTGAACAGTCAAAAACATAATTTTTAAAAATCTGTAAGGAATCATGTTTTAAAATCACTTTATATTTGGAATAAAACAAAAAGACCACAAATCCCTGCCAGAGTGGGCGGTTTATTGGTTTGCTGGGTATAAAGCTGATTATATTAGTGTTTTCAGAACAACCCTGTGTTGTTAGCACACTATTTTAATAGCTCAGCATTCCACTTACAGTGGAAAGATTCAAATGGAATAGTTCTTACTTGAACATGGTCTGAAAATCTTCTGTACATCTAAACCATAATACCAACCAGTTTGTTATCTGTAGTATGTATGAAACTGTGGGAATAATCTTGTTTTTATATGGTAGTTAATGCATGCAGAGACGTTATAAGCTTTGTTGTACATTCTTTTATGTCTGCCATATTTTCAGGTTCCTAATTGCTGGCAGAGAATTTTTGACAAAAATGTTCAAACTACTGGCTATTATGTTATATTGCTGACTGCTTTGTATTGGGGTGAAATTCAAATTAAGTCCCCAAATTGTTGATTCTTTAAAGGTTATTAAAATTTTTGTTGATTTAAATGTGTTTTTAGCTTGTATCCCCTATTGACTTATGTTTCAACCAAGGTCTAAGGAAAAGGACCATAATACTAAATTAAAGGTTGAATGAAATTTTTTTTTTATGTGCATCCAGGCTAACAGAAAGCCCTTTGAGTTTATTTTCAGTTCAGAAGAAGGCTAAAGATTTAAATGGAAATCGGCACTTGAGGAACAAGCTGCTCTCAATTTTGTAGAGTGTAATCATTTAATATATATATTTCTTTAAAAAACAATCAGGAAGTTATGTGGCGTAGTAGTGAAAATGACAGCTTTGCTAGAACATTTCAGCTAAATATGTTAAATTGTTGGGAAGCTAATCTTGGAGTTTCCTAAATTGGTTAAAAGGCTCAACTAAAAATAAAAACACAAAGGATTTACATTGTATTTTGTTTACTTTTTGAATATTTATAGATCGTATGATTCAGTTGTTCAGAGCTTCAAATAATTATCGTCTAGGCTAATATATAAGATTTTTTTTAAACTTGTTAAAATGATAGATGAAAAGGAATAGCAAATGAACTTTCTTGGAAAACCTTGAAACATGATCTAACTGCTAAACTAGTCCAACTTATTTAAAGCCATATAATTTTGGCAAAAAACAAACAAAAAAACAAGACAGTGTAGTCTCATTGTATTCAGGTCAGTAGATTGAGAGGCAGCTGCTGGTTTCATGCTGTTGGTTTTGTACCCAAAATTAGGGCTCAAACAGAGTCAGGCAGCATCACAGAGACTGTGGGTTTTCCTCAGCATGTTATTTAAGTACATGTATTGTTTCTGTAATGCCCTATTTTTGAACTGCTGTGTCATTAAACTGCGTGCACACACAACATGGGTAGATTCCTTGTTAAAGGATGAGCCCATAGAAGATTATACAGCAAGTAGCACCATGATAACAAAACAGAGGCAAGATAGAATAGATCAGCGGGACATTATTTAAAAAGTAAAATAGTAGAGTTTCCAGAAATATTACCTAGTAGTTTTAAACAACAGACATATAATGTATGCCACATCCATGTAGAGTTTTTACCCTTTTACCATGATACAGTACATTAATAAAAAAAATAATATTACTAAATAAATAAAAATGGGCTGCCTGGTTTGTGTGTTTTAGAGTCCAGTTTAAAGTGACTTCAATATTAGAAAGAGAATCCTACAAAAATGGACATGGCAAGGTAATGGACTGAAGGTATATAAATGAAAAATGCTTAAAAAATATTTTTATATTTGGTCCAACATCACATTTCTTGTCTTTGCGTTGCCAACACTAGGAGTCTTTATGTCATTGCAGAACTTTATGTCAGTGTTGATTGATGCAACCCAGTATGTCCAAGAGATAATTTGCTTTATATTCCATCATCCTATGGTCAACTTGTTTTATTTATAGAGAACATCTATTCACTAAATAGGTTAAAAGTTCCAGCAAATTAAAAAAATTAAATATTGCAGGCCATGTCTTGACATTTAAAAAAGAACTGATCAAGCTAAATTGGGAACAGCCCTGAAGGGTTTTCGGAGGCAGCAATGTTTAATATAATGCTAAAACCAATTCAAGGAGGTTTCTTATAGTTTAGAAGTAAAAAAGCTAGTCGTTGTATGGATGTGACTTTAGCCTGTTTCAAAAAACAATGGCGCCACTTTGCCACAAAGCAATGGCAGCATCAGGTAGCCTTTGGTCATTCAAAACTGGTCAAGTTCGGCATGGCAGTAATATTACTATCAAGCTTAGGGGGCCCATATAAAAGAGGTTTTTGATTTATACGTAAAACTGAAATTCTTTTGACTTATTGTTTGTGATCCCAACAAAAGTGGCTTGGGTAGTCTAACAGAAAAAAACAACAACATGATAAATAAATAATAAAAAATAAAAGGAACATTTCTATCCAATGTCCTGCAAGCTTAATAGAAGGTTTAACTTAACAAGGAGGAATGGTTCCCAGAGTATGTAACAACAGAAGCCATTTCAAGATAGCGACAAACCAGGTATGCAAATGTGTTCATCAGATTGTTGCTGAAACGTTTAAGGATGAAATCAATGAAATTCTATCTCTGCCTGTCAGCCAAAAAAACAAAAACAAAACATAATTTCTATAGACGAAGGTCAAAGTCATGGCTTTAATGTGATCCATTCTGTATTTGTACCCAGTTCTCAACAAGACAGATGGCATAATGCTGTAGAATAACACGCCGTAAGATAAATCTGCTTTCCAGGAATGCTCACGAGGAACACTGGTAAAACATTATCTCGGAGATCATTTTTATGGTTGCATTTCCTGAACCAACAGGCCCCATATCCTTCATTTTAGTTCAAACCTGGTCATTGTGCGACACAAAGCCCAATAGGGTTTTTTATGTTTTCCTTCTGTTGTGTGTCATTAAGATGGGGCTTTCTATAAAATCTGTGAAGTTATTTTTGCGAAGCGATCCCACGCTACATGGCGTTTTAGGAACACTGTCCATCACTGTGAAATCGTCAGAACCTTTCGTTACATCTCGGTTTTACAGACTGGTTAATACAGACCAAAAAAAAAAAATCTTTTTTTTTACAGCTCTACCCAATGTGGTTGTATACCTCCCCAAGTTACACGCAAACCTTTAAATCACTGCTTAGTAAACAGCATAGCGGCAACATTATACCTTGTAGCTGTGTATGTATAATCTTAGACTGATTGTAGTACCCGTCATTCTGTTATTTGGATGCTGTGTTTTGCAGATTCAGACCTGACATCAGTATTTAACCTGTTGATTGTTGTTAGAAGTAGTATAAGAAGAGTGTTTCTGGTTTCAGTCCTGCTGGTAGGGTGTGGGATGCTGGGTGTGTCCTTGGCCTCGGTTGCACGTGTAGAAACGGGAGCGGTGTTGCCTGGGTTCTGTTGGTGACCGCGTGAAGGTGGCAGTCGCGTTGTGGGGCGGTCTGTGCTGTGTGCTGGCTGTGGTATGTTTGGCAGTGGGCCTGTGTGGCAGGTTCTAGGTGTATGTGTGCGTTTGGTGCTCTGGGAGGTGCGGGAAAGCGTTTCCAAGGCAGTAATGTTCGTGAAGGATGGAATTCTCCTCAGCGTGCGCCTTCCACGTCTTTGCGCGGTGCCGTGGAAACCTCGTCACTCGCTACAGGGGTCTACCTTCTCCTCGGCTCCACTCGGAGACTCCTGCAGACGGTGCTTGCATTGGCGAGCGGCCGCTCTGGATGATCGGACAAAGCAGGAAGACTGGGCAGCACAATCGCACGGTGCATCCTGGGAAATAGAACAACGTCACTTTTTGCCCACATATCGCCGTGCCAGGGTATACAGGACCTTAGAAAAGTATTCAAACCAGTTTAAACTTTCCAAATTTTTTTATATTAAAACCACATATGTCCATGTCTTTTTTTTTGGGGGGGGATAAACAATCAGAACGAACTATATAAAAGTGGTTTGCAATAAAACGTATGCAAGGATGTTTGCAAATTAAACCTAAAAATGTATTTAGCAAATTTTGATGTGATACATTACAGCCTCAAGCCGTTGGGTATGTCTCTACCAGCATTGCAGATCTAGAAACTACATTTTCTGCACTCCAATACCCTCCAAGCTCAGTCAGACTGGATATACAGCATCTTAACAGCACTTATCTATTCTTTGCAGTTTGGTTCAGGTCTGGATTTTGATTAAATCCTTTGATCTACTGTACGTACACAATTTTGTTTTTGTACCTTTGGCAGTAAGTTTAGCATTTCCGTCCAGCTAAAAGATGGAAATTTGCCTTTCCCTTAAGGGTGTTTTTGCAGATTTTACCACCACAGATTCTTGCTACCTTGGATCTTTTGACTGGTGCTCTAATGAATGTCAGTGTCTTGGTACGTTTGGACCTGTAGCATACTGCTAACATTTTCAGATAACAAATTTCAGAGTGCTTTATATCTTAACCCTCCTTTACGCTTTATCACAACATTATCTTATCTGACTTGTCTGCGGTTTCCCTGAGTCTTAGCGGGGCTGTTTGTTCACTGATGTTCTCTGACATACCTTTGAGGATTTCACAGAACAGCTGGATTCATAATTAGATTAAACTACACGCAGATAAGATAACATTTACTAATTAAGCTTTGAAGGCGATTGGTAAAACTACATTTTATTTAGGGGTATCAGATTAAAGGACACTTTCAAAATGTGACATTTAACAATTGAAGTTTGTGGTTGTAATATAATAAAATACGAGAAAGTTCAAGAGGCACGAGAACTTCAGTGAAACACTACAGACTGTCCTTGAATTAAGCAAACAACCAAAAGCAGTCCCTTTAAGATTGATATAAAATTATACCTCTGTTCCTGGTCCTGCAGCCAGACTGGTGCTCATTGCTTCCTTCCCTCCTCCCATGATGCTTATCATCTCTTCCCCAGCTGTCTGCCTCATAAACCTCTTATTAACAATCCTGGTCACGCTGTCGTTGCCTCCACTCAACCCAGCCAACGCAGCGGCCCCTCCGACTGTGGGTTCATCTAAGGTGCTCAGTGCACCAGCGACGGCCACACCGAGGGAGTCTCTTTGCACCCTCTCTGCAGGCAGGACGACTCCAACCGGGCTGCGGCTGCTGCACACGTTCCTGAAGAACTCCTGCACCAGCCCTCCGTATCGCTGAGAGCTGGAGTCAGATCCAGAAACAACAGCACAGGAGGGTTTTCCTGCAGCGGGAGGCTGCCGAGCCGGGCTGGCAGTCTGGCTTGATCCTACAGCAGCGCAGGGATCAAAAGTTTGGTCTCTCACAAACAGGATTTACTGACTTCATTCTGTATCAACTTAAAAAAAATATAGATATAAAGACCTAACTATGACTAACTAACTACCTAACTGTTAACATTTCCTCATCAGCTCCGTCAGCCAATCTGACGCGTCTCACCTATTTCAGTCCTCCAAAGCGACTCTGTGCTCCCAGAGTGCTCCACCACGCTAAAAAGGCTGGAGAGGCCATCGGTGAGGCCGTTCAGGACAGGGCTGTCCCTCGTTGTGGTGGAGCGAGCCCAAGCGGAGCCGCCACTCCCGCCGATAGGCCTCTGAGTTAGGCTCCACACGCTGCGATCCCTGCTGGAGGAAGCCCCATCCAGTCTGGGAGTGGAACCTGAAAAGAGAGGTTTTGCTCAATCCTTCTTCTACATTTTTTCCAAAAAAACAATAAACTGGGTTTAGACGGTGATACAGGAAGGGGTGAGAAGTTTTACCAGAAGACACCCTTCGTTGTAGCTTAGGTGATCCATACTTGGGCGAACAGCATGGCCTCTCAATACGGCTGTGGACTTTATCCAGAGATGTAGAGATCTGCCGAGTTCGGGCGGAGGCCAGAGAGGAAGTGGTTGTTGGTGAAGGGCGAGGTGACCAGGCTTTGGAGTGCAACCCCGACACCCTGCAGCTGGGAAGGCTCTCTGTCTGCAGACCGACGCTGACACTCTGAGCTACAGTCTGGGTAGACTTGGTGGAAATTCCAACGGGCTGGATGAAAATGTTAAGGATTAGTCTTATTACTGCTTCTTGTTCCAGTGGAGCTAAGTTTATGATTAGAATATTGAGAAGTCTTGACTAAGTCAATGAATGGATGAGAAGTGATACCTGACTCCCAGGCTCCTTGCTGGATTTCCTCTCCAGAGAAGAGGAGCGAATAGCCTGGCGGACACAGTTAGTCATTTCCTTCATGTCATCACTTAGGTTGGCCGAAATATCTCCGATTTCCAGGTCATGGAAGGGAGAAGCGGATGTCATCCCGTCCACCACCCTGTTAGCCGCCCCGCTGCTGACACTGCTGCTAAAGACACTCGGCATAGAGGTGGAAATGCTGCTGCTTCTGCTCTCCAGCAGCTCCCGGTGCTGCTTGGATAGTGAGCTCAGCCACTGCTCATAGGAAGAAGTGAAAGATGAGGCGGGTTGTTGGTGCTGAACATCGAGAGCGTTCAGTGAAGCCACGCCGCCATCTGTGTCATTCTGTTTCCTAGGGGTGAGCCCAGCACCGCAGTGATCAGAATCTAGAGGCTCCTGGTGTCTTCTCCGGTGCTCCATACGCCTCACAGCAGGAGGGCTGTAGTAGATGCGGATGCCGGTCCGGTCCGGAGCAGTGCAGCTCCTCTGCACACAATCCAGATTCTTCTGAGAAGCTGCAAAGCTGCTGGAGGAGCCGCTTGGACCATCCCAGGTTTTACAAGTATCAACGATCTCTGGGGTCTAGACCAGGAAAAAAACAGCCTACATTTAATAAACAGACTCAATGTTTTCATGGAAGCAGAAACTGTAACTGAAAAGAATAATATGAGATTGGACTTCAAGTAAAAAATAACAACCAGGACAAGTATAAAAGCTTTAATTACAAACCTCACTGGTTAGGCTGGTCCAGTTCTTCACGCTTGCGTCACCAAACTCGGCTCGATTAAGGAGCGGCAATGAACCAAACCGTGCTTTGTCCTCCTCACAGGAAGATTTCTCAACCTCTGAGTCCTCCATGACCGATTTGATCCTATTCAAAAACAAAGTGAAAGAGAAGGTATGTGCAGCTGTCACAACAACACATTCAACAGGATTCATTTTCAACATTTTGTGACATTACAACCACATACTTCAATGTATTTTTTGTGTGTGATAAATCAACTCAAAATTCTTATATGTAAAGAACTAAGAAATATTTTCTTCTGTGGGGTAAAAAACAATAGGAAAGTTTGAAAAGGGTGCTATGCACTTCTATTCAGGCCCCGTCTTAAAACCTTGTAGAGAAGACATTTTGTTGCAATTACAACTGCAAGACTTTACCAGTAACATACTCAAATTAAAGCCCCCCCCAAATTCTTACAGCAAAAATAGTTAAAAATTAATTAGACTGGATGGGGAGAATATGTGAACATCAATATTCAAAAGTTGCCACAGATTCTCAACTAAATTAAGGTGTTGACTTTGTCTAGGCCATTCTAACCAATTGATATGCTTTGTTTGGAACCCTCTAATTAGTAGTGGGCAATATAATAGGTATAAGGCAGAAATTATATAAATTTAGCCAAAGGTAGAGATTTTGACTATACCACCATGATGATGTCATCAAGCTTTGCCTACATATTTTTTTCCAGGTACGCAATGATGCTGATGTTCAGTGTTTGTCTTCACACTACCTATTGAAAGTTGAAAGTTTGTTTTCATTTAACAAAAAAGAAACCTGTTGAACTTAAAACATTTGTAATTCATAACCAGGAAAGCAGACAATTTTGAACTTTACTTTCTAATATTTTGCTTTGATTTCATTTAAAATATACTGAGCAAAAATATAAACTTAACACTTTTTTTTTGCTCCCATATGATGAAACAAAAGATATAAAAAAAATTCTACAAACACAAAATAACCATTTCTTTCAAACATTGCTCACAAATCTGTCTAAATCTGTGATTGTGAGCACTTCTCCTTTGCTGAGATGATCCATCCTACCTCACAGGTGTGCCATATCAAGAATTCTCCCACCTGAGCTTGGATTTAATTTAGGGGGATGAGATTAAAGGGGCCAGAATAATAAGTGCACCAAGTGCACGTGACAAATGACAGAAGGCAGAAATGTGTGATTGATATTTGACAAAACGAAGGATTCAAGGGAAGGAACATAAACACCTCTGTGAAGCACAACACACTTTAAGGCATTCAAAGCATAACCATATAAAAAAATGATTGTTAAATAAAATTAATAGGTTAAAACAAACAAGATTGTTTTTCATTGTCACCTTGGCGATGCTGATCCATTAACAACAGCCGTCTCCACAGTGGATTCATTGGCTGGAGACTTCGACTGAGAGAGGAAAAAAGAAAACAGACGGTTTGCAAAGGAAATGAGTTGATCTAATTCATGCAAAATTCAAACGACCTCGGTAACATGTCTGCATATCTCCACTCCTTAAACAATTTATTTTGGGCGTGAAGTCACCAGCCACCTCCTCTATGGCGTTTCGGAGTGATGATTCTGCCTGCTATAATCAGTCCGTGGCAGACTGAGGTTAAACACAGGCACACACAGATGGTGATGCTGAGTCAGTGGCTTTTACAGTCGAGGTGAGATCTAAAGCCGAGAAGCAATTTCCCCTGTGAACGGAGGAAGAGGAGCAGAAGAAAAAAGAAGGACATCTGCAGATGCTGTGCCTAGTTGCTCTGACAATATTTTTATTTTCACCTGCAGCCCTGGGCACCTCAGTTCAAACTATCTGAATATACTGAAAGCTGAATAACAGTGTGTATGTTTAGTTTGCCAAATTAGGTGTTTATGGAAAAACCGCAAAATAAGTTAATACATGTATAAGATTTGCTGGAATTAAACAATCAATAATTACATTAAGTTACCTGCTGGGGGCACTACAACTAAGCGACAAAAAGCGTTTAAAGGTCCAAACTAATTGTATAGAAGTAGGGTTGATAAGCATTAGATTTGAAGATGGCAGAGTTGGATAACATAATGGGCTTAAAGCTGTGTTTTTGTTCGACAAGCTGAATCTCCTCCCAAGTTTCCTCCACCGTGCTGGAGCAAGACAGGACAACACAGCAGAGAGGAGGAAGGAAGATGACGGAGACAGACGGGGAAGTGGAAAAAGCGAATGACTGGACCGGAAACTGGGTGAGAGGAGGGGAATCCCCTGGAGGCTGAGGTCTTCAAAGATGACAGAAAGGCCTTAAATGCACCTTTTGGGTTTGAGAAATGCGTGCAGAAACTCCCTTTAACCATACAACCTACAGAAAGTCGCAGCGCGCTGTCAGCGCCACCCCTGACATGTTGCAGCAGCCCGGGATTCTACTGGCCGGTGTGTAATCAGCAGATATGAGTGACCATGTTTTTCTTGTGAGCGTAGCTTGTAAAGCACAGTGATGGAATTACTCACATCATAGCATAAACATCTGCACAGTTACGGTCTCTGTTTACAAAAAGAGATAAAAACAGAAGCCCAGAGACAGCAATCTAAATCTCAATACCCTCAGCAGTGTGTTCAAAGATCTTAATTTGACATCTGAAACTTTAAATAATAGAGTTAGATTTTTTTGGGGAATAATCCTGCTTATAGGGTCTAAACTAGGGATGCAACATTCCCACTTTTTTCAAACCGATACTTGGATCTGAGTACGGTAGTTGCCGATACTTCTACCACACAAAAAAATGCAAAGAATTGGAAGATATTTTTTATTTTATTTTCTGCTCGTTACAACAAATGGTGGTTAATTAGGCAAAAAAAATTAAATATAAAAAAATGACTACAAAACTAAAGTTTCAAGTGAAAAAGAAACATTTTCTGTGAAATTATTGCAGAGTTTCTACATTTTAAGTATCGGTTCATGATATAGGTTAACTAACGGTATCGATACATTCCTAGTCTCAACTCTATAATTAAAAACACAAGAGAGGCGATATTAAGAGAAGAGTTTTAGTAGAAAATAAATTAAACTCTATGATGAGATCTATCTGTAATATTCTTCAGTGTCAGACTCTCTCAACCTAAAAAATGTATAATGATCCTTGAAATTTCTCACACTCACATGGAATCACATAAACCCACCCATCGTACCTTTTCCTGTTGTGTGGTAGCCTCTCTCAGTCTCTGCTCCCACTGAGCTCTCTCCTGACTGAACCTCTCCAGCAGCTCCAGTTTCTCTCTGCTCCAGTTCCTCTCTCCGATCTGAAGCTGATCCAATCAAAGGTAGAACAAGCCAAAAGAAATGAGATGTAGGCGGTGTACATCCGCTTACGGCTGAAATATAGCTGGGATTTTTCAGTGTTTTGGAAATGTTTCTACATTTTTTCATGCTACAACAACAGTTTTTAATGTATCTACTGTATTCCGCCTCCCTGCTGCAAAGGGGCATCCCTACGGTAGGATGTTAAGGTAATGTGCAGTGTTAGCTTTGTGCCAAAAAATATTTTTATTTGCTCCTTGGCTGACCTGAGTGCACAAATAATAGTTGCCCTGCCAACAGAGGCTCCCACTTGAGTTGCGGATCTCTGCAGCTCCTCTAGAGTTACCATTAGGGCTGCCACGATTAGTCGATTCGTCACAACAACGTCAACAAGTAAAACTGTCGACGAAACATTCAGCAATCGACGTTACCGTTTATTTTCTAAAGCTTTTGTTTTTCTCTTAAAAACGTCGCTGTCCCGTTATCTGCTCCCTTCTGCCCCTGACGCACATGTGCAGTGGTGCCAATCGGGGTCAGCAGCTGCAGCTTAGAAAAGCTTTAAGAGCAGCATGAGCAGTGAGCTGACAACATAATTCTGGAGTTTTATTAAATAAAAAGAGAAGTACGTGTAATATTCACGAAGTAGAAGCTGTTTACGGCAGGACAACAGTGTTGTTTGAGCTTCTTGAAGGGAAGCCTGTTGTGGCTGATGACAAACACGGACAGTAGCCTCTGTCAGCTAGTTAGCTTCTAATGTTAGCATCAACAGTAGAGCGATTTTCTCTGTTCCCCCGACATGTCGGCTTTTTACCTTCTCTCCTAGGTATCCAGGGGTATTCATAGATTGATGAAAAAGTCTAGATTCTTTCATATGACGTTCTCTATGGCCTGAGATGCTGCTTTGAGGCTGTTTCTGATCCGTTTATACTCAGGTCATTAGCTGATGGGACATCATGGTGCATGTGTTGCAACAAAAAAAAACTGCTGCTTGTTATTCTTATTACTGCAATAAAATACCTATTTTGTAATAATGTAACGAAAGGATCTTTCTGTAAGGATCATTCTGTAGTTTTAATAAAGCTGCTGACTAAGAGGCCGTTGTATTACTTGATAGCTGCACCATTTACAGTGCTGATGGTAATTTCACTACGCTTAGCACACGTCATGTATCTGCTGTAACACTGTTTTATTTTTTATGTCGTTCAGAAATGTTAAATAAGTAAGCGTCTTAAGAACCACAATTTGAGATACAACATAACACTTCGAGGTAGCACCCAAATATTAGAGCAGCTGCTTCTGCAATAACATGCATTTTAAACTTGATTCGATTAGTCGACTAATGGGCAAAAAAATTTAGTGATTAGTCGATTAACAAAATAATCTTTGTGGCAGCCCTAGTTGCCATAGGACTTTCATGTCTAGCCTGTAAGTTTAGGCATCAACCTACCTCCATAATGGGAAATGGATTTACAGAATATCTATTTATCAAAAGGCACAATTATAAAAATCTACATAAAACTTTACTTCTGAGGGTTCTTGGTTGCACAAAATCTAAACTACGAAGGTAAAAGATGCAAAGACAATTTTATTATCTTTTTTTGAAAAACAAAAATATTTTCTCTTGGAAATACTTTTGGGCCCTGTGATTGACTGGCGACCTGTCCAGGATGTACCCCGCCTCTCGCCCGTTGACAGCTGCAGATAGGAACCATCCCCCCCGTGACCCCTTGAGGAAAAAGTGGTTCAGAAAATGGATGGATGGATGGAAATACTTTTGATAGGCTTTGTGCATTATTCACATACCAGCCGCTTCTGCTCTCACTATTTAAACCTAAATGGGTTTCAAAGTGTCTTGGCAAGACAAGATCTAACAGCTGAAATAGTTAATTTAAATTCAGAATTTAATACGTCATTAGAGTTTGCAGCATTAAAACCCAATAAGTTGTCGGCTTTTATTTAGAATCAAGCTGTAGACATGATTAAATTACCTGTTTGGTTAAGTCCATCACGGCTGCGTATGACTCAGCGAGGAGGTGCTGGTGTTCCTCTCGTTCCTTTTTAAGAGCCACCTTCAGGTCTAGAGGGTCCACGGTTTCCGTGGGTGAGAGTGCTGCATTTGTTTTGCCAATTTTGGTCTCAAACTGCAAGGTAAAAACCAGTAAATTCAGTCAGTGTTCCAAAAGGGAAGGGGATTTCCATTTTATTAAGCAAACTGTGCAAGACTTGCAAACATGAGATCTAAAAACAGTAAGTGATTAGTCTCACTCTCCCAGTTTAGTGCCATCTACTAAAGGATTACAACGTTATTTAAGTTTGTCGTTTATCTTAAGGTTATGTAATCCACTTCATATAATATTAGCATGGAACACATTTACAAACATTCAGACAGAGTGGTGAGAAAGGCCGAAAACATTGTATGTGACTATACTCATCCCCTGGCATCTCATTTTAAACTACTGCCATCTAGGTTTATTTTCTCTCCACCTCTCCTGACTAAGAACAGATCCAAATTCCCTATTATACCACAATCCATAAAAGCTTTAAATCACTCGAATTTGGTAGATGTCCAGTTGGCTGTATAGTGTACTGTAGGGTGTGAAATATGTTCTCAATGTTACGTCTGTCTGTGTCTGATGTATGGACTAATTATTTGGTGTTGTATGTCTGATGTCCTGTCATAAAGTGCCTTTGCGACTGTGCCGCAAACCCAACTGCCCTACGGGGACAATAACGTTATTTACTTATACTACTACTTACTACTAATATTTGGCCCATAATGGACTATTTGTTGACATTAAAATGTAATAATGAAAGATTATAAGGTTAGAAACAAATAAATTAAATACATAAATTTGACGTAATGAATTAATACAATTGAAGTGCAAAAAAAGCAATGTTTGTACTGTTTTAAAAAGTAGGAATTTAACCAAAAGAAATAAATATAAATAAACGTTGGTGTTCATATACGCTGCTCTTCTTTTTTTAGCAGCAAAACTACAAGTTCGGCCACATTAACTCAACAAAGTTATGATTAGATTTCTAATCTTGATTAATCTATGTCATTCTAATCATTTAAATTGGACATGAATTATACATTTTTAACTGAAATACATGTTTTAGTTTATGAGCAAAAGAATCTACACAAATTGCATTAAAAAGCTTTCAATAGAGTATATTTCAATGTTCTCCAGGAAAAGTAGCTAGTTACTCATTAGACAACAATCAACCAAAAAAATATTTTCAGGTGAACTTTCAGGAGAAGGTTAATGACTTTCTACCCAGCAGTTTATGTCTCAGTTGAGTCAATATTGAGCAACATTTACTTTGTTAAAATTAGAAAGCATTAAAGATTGTCTGGGCTCCAAATATGAGTCATTTAAAAACACCCATTCATAAGGGGGGGAGTCTAAGGTTAGCAAGATGTCTCATCGGGGATGCGAGAAAATATTGATATGCTTATATATTGCAGTATTGCATGTCGCAATATTGTACCAAAATTCAAAAGCAATGAATTGATTTTTCTTTTTGAATTTGAATTGAACCATTAATGATGATTATAATCTAATAATAATAAAACTGACAGGAAATTATCTTCACTGTTTAACCAGACAAACACATATGGTCAATGGACCTAGAAATGCTCTCATGAGCTCTCAATGTGTGCATTAGGCTGTACTAGGCTGTAGTACCGTGATATATTGCAATGTGCAAGCTGTATTGTGATACACATCATTTAATCAGATTCTTGCCAATACACATGCCTATTGGGTTGTTTACACAACAACGTTGCTTTTTTTGTTTAAAACTGCATTTACACAACGGGGCTAGCGATCTGATCTCGTTGAAAACGGCGTAGTACATATGCCGGACCTTTGGAGGGCATTGTCCTTTGTGTGTACAGTGTTCTATGGTTTCCCCCTCATTACCCTAAAAAGAGTTGATGGATGGCAGAGTGCGCAAGTCTAATACGCCGTGAGAAGCTGGTAGTGACGTCATTGTGTGCTTTTCCTTTACATGACAAGGAATCACACAGCATTGTCAGAATCCTCGACTCCGGAACCCGTTTTCGCAAGGTTACATGTTTGCCCCCCTGACACCCTGTTCCCATGTAAACGACAGCCTGAATCGCAAAAAGAAACCTTCGTTTTGCTGAAAGTGCCCCTAAGATTCATCCTCCTCTACATCCCCATTCTTTTTTTAGGGGTGGCCTTGCTTCATCACCTTTCTTCCCCTTTAACCTGGCTTGAAGCCGTCTTGTCCTGCAGATTTCCTCACCCTCTATTTTGAGCTGCATCACCCTTTTTTTACCCTCCTTTCTGTGCTGCTGTTGCAATATTTATGAGCTCACTTACATTTTCTCCTCAGTGTCTGTGTCTCACCATGCACACGGCTGACAGTAACGGCATGTTGGCCTGACAAACGTGAAAACTCAAATGCCCACAAACACACACACACACCCACACCTTCCAGACCCATCAATCCTCTGTGCGTGCCTCTGTCTGGCTGGCTGACTCGGTGGCATCTATATGTGGTAATAATGAAACTGTCAAACAGCCAATCAAAGTGAACCACACTCAGGCTGAGCCCGACTCCCGTCTCTTATGTTCACGCAGCATTACTTATTAATGACGAACACAGCCTAACGAGCCCCACAATTCAGCGTGGTTATAACTGCAGAGGTGTAGAGAGGGAAAGTTTTTTCACTGGTTGACAGTTGTTTATTGGTGGATTAGAGATGTTTGGGTCAAAATCTGCTACTCCCCATTTAACAAGTCTAACAATCTCTATTAATGGAGCTAAAGATATTAAATTTAAAGCCACACAGCATATAAAAATAATGCTCTCATCTGAATGATAGATTTCAATATATCTAACAGGCAAGTAATATTTGTGGTGTTTTATAAAATCGTGGTTTAAATAAAAAACAACAACTGTTAAATGTTTATGGAAAAGAATGATCTCAGATTTTACTGTTTACTGAAGTCATGCATGTAGAAATTTAGTAGCAATGAAACTACATTGAAATGTGTAATCCCCCCCTCCCCCCCCCCCATTCAGGTCATTCTGTCTAACATTACAGTTTATTCATTGACACAAGTATCTGAATAATATGATTAACCTACAAAATACTGAAACAGGTTTTGCGAGCCACAAATGTTGTTTTACAAATTTACCTCTTCACCCGCTGCCTGTGATTAAAAAAGAGAGTCTGATGTGCTTCTCATTTTGCAGCATATATTTTTCTTGAGGTTGAACTATATGCCTTGTCACCGTCAAACATAAGGAAGTACTTTCATAAAAATCAGTGTGCCTCGCAAGCTACTATAGCCGATCTCCGATCAATGAAAAATGTGAAAATGTCGGCCCGATCCGACACGTGAATGCTGTTACTGACTGAAGACGATTAAAAGTTAAGTATTTTCAGGATCAGTGAGGTGTTTAAAAAAAGCAACCAAAGGATACTTTGGAAATCTAAGAAGCTATTAAAAAGAAGCTTTATTCTATACAACTCATCACCCATCTGTAATTCGTAATGGCTGCAGAAGAGTGAGCGAGAGCGAGACTTTGAGTAGAAAACTGGAAAAACAAACATATCACAGTTGTTTTGTTTGAGCCGTTTAAATATTGTAACCCTGATCCGTTATGCAGTATGCAGTAGGACATTTATATAACACAAGTAGTAAAGTATTAAAAATACATACATTGCAATACATACATTAAACACTGAGGTTTAAATTAAAACCAAATGAGTGTGTGATATTAACACACAGAGGTGCTAATATACTGGAAATTGTATTATTTAATAACTCAACCGATTAAAAACGGTTTTAATTTATGGGGAATTACAAGCAACAGCAATACAGACATTAAAATAAAACAAATATATGTTTTATGCACAAAAGAACAGTGTTTACCGTTTGTGGCAACACTACTTCTAGTAGAGAAGCTAACCTTCTTTAAGAATTGCCTAAAACAAACATGAAGTGGGCAAAAAATCCTTCCATCTAATGCTTTCAAATAACCACAAAGGGTCAAACTACAGGTGTTATATCACACATTAAACAAAAAGCCCAGGATGTTGCAACTACGTTTTGATTTTCAAATGTATTAAACAGATGTCATCCTCCCTTCATGACTGAAGTAAATGCATCAGATGTGATGAATGAGAAATAAGAGCTTCCAGCTGCTCAGCTTGTCATTACAGAGAAGGCAGGTGTTTGTAACAATCCCCCAGTCAGTCAGGATGACTGATTAAACCTTAAATATACAATCTAATGCAACATCAGACTGAAAGAAAGCTGTGCTTGTACTGCCTACATTCAGGGCTCCTGAGATCATTTCTACGTCCTCTGACCATGTGTGATTGTCTGGTTAAACAGTGAAGATAATTTCCTGTCAGACTGTTTGACAGGAAGGACAGTGTTTGTAATTGCGTTGACTTGTTCAGTGAAGCAACAGCTGGAGGACCCGCTGTGAGTTGCCAGGAAGCCTTGGCACTGATGTGGTTGGGCTGACTGTTGTACAGGCAGGCATATAAAACGGACACACACACACACAAAACACACAGCGTGGCAAATTGATGGCATACTTTACAGTTTGCATTGTTGGCAGATGGGAGATTACTTCCAAATGTGGCATCTAGGTTAGAGTAACACCCACACATGGGCACATTTCAGCGAGAGAGTTCACATGGCAGGAAAAGCCAGGGGTGTTGAAGTCTGCACAAATGAACAGTACTCTTTGTGGGGTTTAGGTAATCCTTAGCTTCTTCACAGATTAAATCTGATTTTGATGTTTGAGAGGTCTAGATCAGTAGTTATCTGGGCTTTCTGAAGCTTCTGAAGTGTTCTGTCTTATGAGTATAAAGATTTGAGATATGACAACACTGCAACCATGTTTGCTTCAATTTACAAAATCTTCTGTAAAACCTGAAAACATAACCGATGTTTATTAATTGTTATTAAAAATATTGCCTTTAGGAAAAGGAGAGGCGTCTTATCTCTCTGAAGTTGTGCTCTCATCTACAACTGGCTATCAGAAGACAAATGATGTTGCACACAAGCACGAGGCCTGAATCGTTCAGATCAGGGCAATGATTGATGATGGCTGTCGCTGTTGGCGTGCATCTCCGTGAGGATTATTGGGTTTGTGTGCTGAAAGGACCAAGATAATGCAGAGAAAATCCCTCACTGTGGGAACACTTACTCTATTCATGGATATTATGCACTTTTTTTCTCCCATCCATCTTAAATTCACATTGTGACGACAGGTAGCTTTCGATATGACCAGCTTTATCACAGCTGGCTAATGTATGTGTATGTGCCGTTACAAGTAATGTGAACTTTAAAGGCAGTTTCTGACACTAGATAATCTTAAACTTTTAGGAACTAGCTTTTAATTATAATTTGTGAAGTAAAACTGTGATTGGTTGTAATGTTTTAAGCAACTTCTTTAACTCAAAAGATTTTCTTTGCGTTTACATTTTCCTTTTTATAGTGAAATTTTATAAAAATAAGTGTTTCATGCCCTGAAAAACTGCAACGATATATAAAGCAGGAGTAGTGTATATATATATAAAAAAATATATATATATACACAGACACAATTAAGTCTGTTTTAATTGGCCAAAATGATCAGGTGTCCCTGTCTGCTATAATTTATCTCTCATTCTTCTCCTGCTCAATTACACACAGGGTGTGTTCTATCCTTGAGGCTGTTAATTAAACCTATTACAGCTTCAGCTGCTGATATGAGACAGACAGCAAGACAAAGACAATCAAGAAAGAGGGGGCGAGGAACCATTAAAATCAAGTCCCCGAGCCTGTAGAGGAGCTAGAAAAGCAGCAAAAGTGTTAAAGGCTTTGCAGAAAAGTAAACCAACTGACAGATGGAAAACCAGAAAGTGTTCCCAAACGTCAGGATAAAATTTCATTATGTTTGGGTTTATTTTTTGTTTTTGGGGATATAGCAGAACTGGTTTAATTAATTTCAATAGAAAACACATTCTTTATTTTATTGTTTCTACATCTCCTCTCAACTTACTCCAAAATACAGTTTTACTATCTGAAACAAAACAATCTGCTTGGAATGTTCAGCACTACATTCAAAATTGGAGAGTCTGACTGCTGACTAGGGAACTGTGCACACAGATGCCTATTCCAACACTTTTTATATTTGTGCAACCAAATTAAACTGCGGTTTGTATAACCACTCTTTGACGTCAACGACCTAAAACTTTCAGCTTTCCTTACAAATCTACTTTGTTTATTGGCATTTGATTCTCCCCAGCGCTCCTAAATGGCTAATCTGTTCACAATAACATTGATCTTGAGGATGTTAGTAAAAATAAAAATCATGATTAAACATACAGATTAATTTAGCTACCCTAGACATATCAATAGCAACTCTGCTACCTGCGTGATTAGGCTCTTTAGTTCGGTTCTCTCCACCTCCCACGACGCTTTGGCCTTTGCGAACTGCTGGGTGAGTTCCTGGGAGCCTTGTCTCTCTTGTCTCAACTCTGCACTCAGGTCCTGCAGAACAACCTTTAGGTCTGCCAAAGTGCTGCTCACGGCACTTGACTGCAACAACCCACAGACAAATCTAATAAGTGTTTAGGAATGCATGCATTACGGTGCAGGTGTTACTGCGAGAACAAGATTTAAGAAGCTGTCTCCATAGAAAATACAAAAATTAGCTCAGTACATGTCTTCTGCATTTATTTAAGTGTGTCAGTGCATTTGCCAGGCTGCTTGCCTTTATAGTCGGGCTGAGTGGCTGCTCGTCTGTAGAGGCTCTCTTATCTGCCTGGTTGGTGGGGCTCGCCAGGCTCTCCTCCTCCAACAGCAGGTACAAATCCTTCAGGTTGTTCATCTAAAGAGCCAATCAAAATGCAGCATCACCTGTATTACTATTTTCTATTCAACCAAAATCAATCCAAAACAGTGCTATTTAATAGGTATACATTTGTATATTTAATCCCCTTTTAATTCAGCAATTCATGTTTCATATATTTTCTCAGTTTCATCTGTTGACCAAAAATGATTAAAATAGTTCAAACATGCACAAATTGAAAAAAAAGCTCATACCTCCAAAACATCTTTACCCTCCGAGTCCTTCTTGCAGCCCAGCCTCCACTGTTTGAGGAAGCAGCGTAGTTTTAGACTCAGCAGCAACAGGGCCCGTTTAAGGTGCTGGGACTCTTGGACAAGCAGAGTCCTCTCCTGGCTCCAGAGCTTCTGCTGAAGCCGAGCCTGCAGGCCCAAGCTCTGAAGCTGGAAGTCCCGTCGGAGCAGGGCCTTCTGGTGCTCCTCCTGGAGCTGAGAGGGGAACAGAATCCAACAGAAGAGGTTCAAAGTATGAAAAATTGTGGCCAAGATTTCTATGTCTGTTGTATTATTATATGTTTTTTTTTTATTGTTCTATACCCTTCCAAAATTATATATTTCAAATGTTTTTTAGATTTTTTTCACAATAAAACCGTCATTTTTGTGTTTATTTTATTTAGGGATGTAGGGATCTGAAAATTTGTGTTGATAATTATATTAATAATTAGGGAGGCAACAATACCACTTTTTTTCAAACCGATACCATACGGATACTTGGATCAGCGTACTTACTGGTACAGAGTACCAATGCCGATAATTCTACCCCACAAAAAAAGTGCAATGAAACTGAAGACAGGCTTTATTTCCTTCTCTGCTTGTTATAACAACTAATGGTGAAAAACATTAAGGAAAATGACAACAAAATTAAAAGTTAAAAATTAAAATTTTCTGTGAAATTATTGCAGAGTTTCCACATTTTAAGTATCGGTTCATGGTATTGGTTAACTTTAGCCGATACCGATGAGAGTATTTTGGATGGTATCGGGGCCGAACCCGATACCAGTATTGGTGCATCCCTATTAATAATATTTTTTCAAGACAACAACAGATATTTGCTTGTATTGTATTGTCCTACCCTTTCGAGAATGTTAAAAAACAACCATACCACCCACATGGCTTTTCTGCTCCCCCACAATACTGCACTAAATCGTTATCATGATCACATGCCCAAACAGATACCACATGGCCCACCCCTTCAGTTGGGGGAATCTTTTCACAAGACAATTAGTTGTGCAATCCATAAATAATCTGGTCTATGTGTAAAAGTAGCCAAGAGAAACCATTATAAGTCCTGTTTTCAGTTTGATGTAAGATATGCAGAAACTTCAAACCGTGGAGTAAAATACTACATATAGCTAAAAGCTAACATTCTGGGTGGCTCTGAACACACTATCCCGACCATAAAATGTTGAGGTGGCAGAATCATCCTCTGAAGAGGCTTTTCGAAGGCGGGGAGAGCAAAGCTAGTAGGGAAATAGTCCAAAAGAAAGAAAGTTTTAAAAGCTCTTCCAAGTTGTTATTTGATGAAAATGTTACAGATTTTACAGTCCTGGATGCAGCTGTCTTCAGTTCAATTCCCAGCCCAGGTTAATTTACTGCATGTCCTGCCCTTCCATCTGTCAAGATGCGGATAAATAAAGGCCACTAGGGCTAAAAAAACAACAACTAACAAACAGAAAAAGGAAAGAACATGTAACTTTTTCTTTACACGTCACACTTTGTGTTGATGTTTGACAAAAAAAATCTTAATCAAATACATTAAATATTCGTAACATGAAAAATTGTGAAAAGGTTCAACACTTTTGCTAAGCACTTTAGCTGCTGAAAAACTAATTGAAGAATCAAATTAATTTACAGTAACCACATGCAGTCCTGCTCATTTAAAAAAACAACTAAATATGTTATGATTCACCTCGAGAATAATAATTAAAAAAATGATTCAGAGGTTAAACTAAAGAATAAAAACAATAATTTAACAAAAATAAAAACCTAAAACAAGAAATGAATTAATTAGAAATGTTTATTCTTCCTTCAAACTGACCTGTAAGAGTCTGAGACTGATTTCTTTGAGGTTCTGCCTTTCTTTCTCCAGCTCCTCCTGAGTTCCTCCAGCTGACTTCTTTTCTGTAGACAGCTGCACTTGGAGGTCGCTGAGCTGGACAGACTGAAGAGAAAAGGAAATTATACATGGTAATTAAAACAGAGGGGAACTTATAAGTAAAGATATGGAAATAGTAAATCACTGAATAAGAAGTGATGAGGAATGAGATATTTAAAATAAATGTACAAAAATAGACCCTTTGGGTGAAGGAAAAAGAGATGTGCTGCATCAACCGTTAAAGCCACCCTGAGCTGTACCACTCCGCCATAAGTCTTTACACACGCCTACACCTATACTTATGAACTCTACCATGGCTCATTTAGCTGCTGAGTGAGAGCAATCCATCGACAAGCCACTGTACCATGAATGTCCTTTTTTACCCTCCGCTGGGCTTGTGCTCTTCCTCTATCAACCTAAACCAAGAGTACCACTTCCCTGCTAACATTCAGAAGAATTACTTTGACTTTTGTTACAAAATGTCTCTTCTGTGAAAAAACTTGGTAACTTAAAAGAAAGACCAAATAGATAAAATTACTGTGTTAATTTTATTCAAAATCTAGGCATCTACACAAAGACAACTCGTATTCAAGAAAAATTCAAATGATTACGCATAATCGGGTTACTTGCCTAACCCATGACCCATTGTATATTACATCTGCAGCTACATGAAAGGTACTTGCCCTCTCACAAATATATTTTCTCTTTATGGTACTGTCAGATCCATAGAACAAAGAATTGTTCAAATAAAAGTTCTCTGACAACATAAAGTAAGCAAAAAGATCTCATAAAGCAACATAATTTCCCGACCTAAAGAAATTCAAGAACAGATGAGGAACAACATAAGTGATAGACATCTATAAATCTGAAAAGGGTTAGAAAATCATGTCTAGAAAAAATTTAACTGTGTTTAACATTGGAATTGACAACTTATCCAGGAGGTTAAAAATAACCCACCACAACAATAGAAGCATTGTGGGTAAAAAAAAAAAAAGCTCCAAATCCTGCTGCCTGTTGCATTCCACAAGCCCCATTTGCAACGTGAGTCTTTAATGTATATAACTATGAATGAATATGACTTTATATACATTATACCACTAAAAGATTGCAAATCAGAACAGACACTGAAAATTGAAAGCTCAAGGATTTAGAGGGAACATCTGTGTAAAAGAATGCATCTGTGCACTAAATTCCAATTTCTGGGTGCTTGCCATGTTCTGCTTATCATTGCCCTTAACTTATTAGTCTCTTACAGTTTATTTTTCGTGTCCCTGACCCATTGATTCTCTTACTTTTAAAGATAAAGATGCAGATGTATATGGAGCGCCGGGTTGCCATGAACACACAGCAGTAAAAAAGGTCAAACAAACAATGGTCTATGTTGGTGCCATTGCTTAGCAGTGGGGTAGCTGTTTCCTTTCTTAAAAAAAAAAGTTGTTGATATAATTGGTTGACACAAAAGCATTTCACCCAAATCATCCAGCTAATGCACAGTTTGGTTGCTGATGAATTTTAAAATACTTTAGTTATTCTAGAAGGTTCCAATATCAGTAAAAAAAATAAATAAAAATAAATGACAAAAATAACTAACAAATGAAATAAACTCCACCTGAGGAGGCATAGCATCTTAAATTACTCTAAATCTTAATTGAGAACTGTTCATAATAGTTGTAACTTATATTAAAAGTCAGATGTTACACCAGACAGGCCATCAATCTGGGAAACATGTTTTTAATTCCCTTTTTCATGGATTATAATAGCAATTGTTCTCTATAAGTACATTACGAGTACGAATAGTAAATATACACATAACCATCTAAAAAGAATCAAAAAGAAAACAGAGCTCCCAGCTACCATGAAGTTTGTTATTAACCTCATAAGCCCCAGGGTCTCTCCAAGCCCATACTGTAGCTTGATGGGGACACAACGTCCCATCGGCAAGGCTGTGGGTTGGATCTGGTTAAGCAACAATCCTGCATCTGTACCAATGATTTAAAGGCCATTAGTACAGAGAAAACAGAGTTAAGTTCAAACCCAGCTGCATGTTGTATTTCCTCAGGTCCAAATGCAACGTGAGTCATCCTAACTGATGACATGCAGAACAGGACTCCGTCCAGCAACGGCTGCATCCCAGCTATTGTGTTTTTACTGATGCCTTCAGGTATAATTGGAATTGGTAACGAAATCTCATGTCAGCTTAAATGGGGCTACTTTTTGAAATTTCAAAGCATGCGGAAAAAATCAAAGAAATAATTAAAAAAAAGCAAAAAACCAACCAAACAAACAAAAACACTGATAAACACATATCCTGCACTGCATCAGTATAAAATGTCCAATCAAATTCATAGCCAATTCCCTCCCTGTCCAGAAGAAAATACACAAACACACACACAAATGGCAACAATAGGTTAAAATACTTTTTGTTCATTAATATCTGTTCAGTTTCAATTATCAGTTCGATGATCATCAACACTATGCTGACTGCTAAAAAAAACAGAAGTGTTAATTACTAAGTGCCTGAACGTCTTTTATGGATCTGAATGTCTTGTGCAATGACTGTAAAATAACAACACAGTATATCCTCTTAATTCCAGATAAAATATATAAATGATCTTGTCTTGTGAAAGTGAAAAATAAATCTTTGGAAAATTCCAGATGTGTACAAAATAAAACGTGGTGCAAGTATCCTATAATTTAAAGGGGGTGTACTTTCTTTTTTAAAAATTAGATGTTTATTATTTTTGTTTCGAGATCAAGGCAATATACACTGGTTTGATGCATTGAGGCGGACACATCAGGTCTCCGTTTGAGTTTGTCTCTGTCAAGTTGTTCATGATTGTGCTTACCGTGGGATGATCCGTCTCCTTCTCCTCCTGCTCCATCTGTCCCGCATCCTGATTTTGCGTGTTGTTGCAAATGGATTGTCTGCTCTTGTAAGTTTCATCTGTCTCTTCTGGATCTGATTGGTCCCTATAATCAGGCTGCTGCATGCATGGGCAAGTTAATGAAGAAGAAGAAAAAACGAAAACACACAAACAAAAAAATCATAGGGAAAAGACGTAGAGATGGGGGAGGAGACATTTTGGGGGGGAAGAAAATGTGAAGATGACAGAAAACATGACAACAATAAGAAAAAAACAATACAACCAAAACGGTGTTCATCAATGAGACATCAAGAAAACTAGAAAAAAAAACATACTTATGGGCCTCACAAGACAAAGAATAGGATGTAGAGGAAGAAGAGCTTGGTCAAAGAGAAATATGACAGTGTGGAGAAAAGAAAAAAAAGGACAATGGAGGGTAGAATAAATGGCTGAGGGGCAAGGAGTAGAAATTTTAATGGAAGAGAACACAGAATAGTACAACGAATGGCAATACAGGATAAAAATTGGAATGGGAGATAGAGAGAAGAGGGAGTAGGAGAGACAGAATGGAAAGGGAAAGAGAAGGAGTAAGGCAGTTAGGATGAAAGGTCAGAGCGAAGGGCGAAGGGAGCAATAAGATGTCAAAGAAGAGGGAGAAGCGAGTGATGTGAAGCAATAAAAGGACGAGTTGGAGCAAAGGATGTGAGAGGTGTAAGAAGAGGTCAGAGAGAAGCAAGGTGGTGACGGAAGGAATGACAATGAGCATGCATGAATATTGGCAAAAAGAGGGTTTGAAAGGTGGAAGAGGGGGAAGCCCAGTGCAGAAATTGATTAGATATGGAGCCCGTGCAGACAGAAGGAGGGACAAGAGAGGGAGGACAGGGGAGGAGAGATTGGAGGGGTTGGAACTGGCCTCTAATGGAGTATTGTCACTTGAAACTAAGAATTATTTAATCACAATTCAAACCACTACATTCGATTAGACTAGAAGAACGGTTTAACACTTCACTTTTTTCCAAATAAAGTAGCACATTAGCTTCTAAAGGGCTCCATCTTAAGCTCTATGAAACTGTTCATTGTCTAACTTTACAGAGAAAATGTAATGTTCTTTTATATTCACCCATAGGTGAAGTCTAGAAAAAGGATGGCCATCCGTAAAGTTTCTACAAACAGAACAGCTGAAGTTAATTTAAAATCTTTGCTGGGTTTGCTTAACATTTTTGCTCTTTTATTACATTTTTCATTGAAACTAATACGGTTAAAAGTAAATAATTAAAAGATTGGAAATCATGTCCACACTGAAACATTACAAAAAGAAAACCTGATGCTGGAAACTACACCGCAAACATATAATCACGATAAAAAAAAAAAAGGATCATAATTTTAAATAAAGGGCGAAAAATTCTGTGTATTGCAAAAATTTGGCGACAGTAGGCGGTCCTTCATTTGCAGGTGATCTACTAAGATCGTGTGCGCAATTCATAACAGGCGCAAAGAGCAGTATTTATTTTAGGAGTTTGCGTCCGCTGCTGTGTGTGCCAGCTTTTCTGACCTATGCACTGCGTTACGGCCGGAAAGAGAGAAAGAATAGGCACAGTGGATTTCAAGAATTGATTTGATGCTCAAGAGTTAGAATCATTTTAATTCGATTCAAGTTAATGACCATTTTAGTGGTAAACTCTTAGATTACAATTTATTAAGATATGCCATTCAGAGGTGGTAATAACAGGCGCTAAAATAGCCAGTGCAAATTTCGTCTGGAACAGCTACTTATTTTGATGTTCTTCCCACAATATTTTGCGTCTTCTGACAGAAATGTCCACATTTCATATTCACGACGCTTAAGTCGCCCAGTATGCTCAAGCAGGCACAAAGCCTAATGTTAGAAGTATATATCAGGGTCTTCGATTATGGGTAAGTCTGGTTCCAGCAGCACCAGCATACTTGCACGTATCACACAGCTAAAACTTAAGATCTGTGTGAGTATGGTTCAAAGCTGGTGAGAAACACACACACCTCAAAATCGCACATATAAACTGATCGCGCAAAAACCAAAGGGAGAGAGCCTGAAGAGCATCCCTTATGCCTAGTTTATTTTTCTCAATCTATGTCGAAATGAATAGACGTAACACAATTATCTGTCAGTGCAAGGGCTCTCAGTCACTTATGCAATGTCGGACGGGGTAGCGCCCAATTTTCTAACTATCCGTCTCCATCAACAGTCGAGTTTTGAATAAAAAATTTAACTTTTTGCTAAATGGGGAAATTTGCTCCAATCGATTAATTTGCTGTTTATGAACCCTCCTGACTGCTTTCACTAAGATATGCACCAAATACTGCAGGATATTACATTTATTGCACACATTCATTTGTATTTAAATGATGGGCATTTTTCAGTAAGCTTCTTCATCGACATCCTCTCAGACTGCTGATGAGCTGTTTAAATATCAATATTTCCACCTCAAAAGGGAGGCTGAAACTGACTTAAACCCCTTCTAAAGTTATAGCGGATTCAAGACATTGCAAAGAAGAAAATTAACACCAGGTGCAATGAGATGGCCATTAAAGGAACAAGAAAAAATAGCAAATGTTATGAGTTCTAAAATAGGTTAAACCTGCCTTTACACTAAATTAGGATTTTCGAAATTAAACATTTTTCTAAACAGTTTTGCAGATTTGTGAGACCGGGGGGGGGATCTAATAAATACCTCTTTGATCAATGTCCCTTGCGATTACTTCTTGATTTTTTGTTGTTGTATTTCTTGACTATTTCCCTGTTGATTCTAAATTATGTTTATGGATCCAGATTCAAATCATCAGTTGCCACGACACAAAATAAACAAGAACCACCACATAAACGGAGCTAACGAAGACTCATGATGCTTAACTCAAATAAACATACCTCCCATTATAATATGAATGGACACAGTTGCACAGTCCCAGTCTGTAATCTAAGTGTGGATTTGCTCAACATCAATGAACAATATTCTCAACAAAACTCTCTATGTCCAGGCAACTGGCTCCATTTGAGGCCCCCAAACAGCATTTAAACACAGGTTAGGAGGCATTAAAGCAGCATGCAGAGCACATGCATATTTTTTTGTTTTGTTTTTTACGCTGGCAGCTCAAATCTGAGTAAATACATTGACTCTGCAAAGACTGGGAGGCATCCCGTAATATATATTTCACAATTTTCCAGCCTGTATAATGAGTACTTTAAATTAAAATGGATTAACGGCATTTTGAAATAAACTACTGATATAGCCAGGATGTTGCCGCAGATTTGAGCTTGCTGTGTAAATGAATTATTCACTGTGCAAAGAAACTAAAACGAAAAAGCATGATTGAATGAGACTGAGAGAGTTTTCAGCCAAAATAATGTTTAGGCACTCAAACAACAACAGATCAATAAGAAAGAAAAAAAAAAAAAAGAAAAATCTTAAAATTAAATAAATTAAAGTAAAACAGTGGTAAGGAGTGATGGAGTGGACTGTGCTTCCTGAATTTTTACCTTTTCCTCCCCTTTGTTTTCCTGATCCTGGCCATCTCCGGAGCAGGGGATTGAAGCGCAGGGTGTTGCTGGAGGGGAAGCCCCTTCCACCTGAGCATCTCTCCCCCCAGATGGAGGTCTACCCAGACCGTCTACCTGCTCGACAAAGGCCTGCAACTGGGTGTGCAGGGCCTGAAGCCTGCTGGTCAGAGCACCAACCAGGGGGCGGTCTGCCAAATCAGACAGCTCGGAGATCTGGGGAGCAGAAAAGGCGACATTCATCACAAAGTTTGTCATCAAGTAGTGTAATGAAATAATATAACATGCATTTTCAACCATCTTAAGAATTTAATCAATTGATTTAAAGATGTGAATGTGTCACAGTGGATGTATATTGCACACTATCAGTTCCGTGTGACACTTTCAGAGCAGACAGAGGACGCGCATACCTGGCAGTGAGGCTGAGGTTTCTCCAGGTCACACGGCTCTGCTGCCTCATTGCTGCAGGACTTGTGATACAACGAAGCAGAGGTGGATGAGGACAGGCAATTGGACTCGGGGGAGGTCAGGAGCTGTATAGCGGTGGAAACCAAACGAGCCTGGTCCCTCATGGCCAACAAGGCATCGCGCTCCTTCTGCCCCAGGCACCCAGCGAGGGAAGTAGTTGCATCAGCGTTGTCCTCAATCTTCTTCTTCTGTTCATCTATCTCAGTGACATCATTCTCACCACCTACTGGCTCTTTGCGATGGGGTGGGCTGATAATGAAACAAAAGGACCTCTTTTACCCCCCATTTTTTCTTTATGGAGGAAGATTTATACAAAGAAAAGAGTAAAATGAAAACGTGACTAAAACTAAACAAATGCTTTGTATTTCAGCTTCAACATGCATATAATACATTTAAATGGAAGAGCTGTGTTTCAAGCTGTATGAGCAACGTTAAGGGTTTATTTTATCTTTGTCTATCCTCTCGTTTACCTCTTAAAGTTTTATTTTTAACCTGTAAAAGTTTATTCATATAGGTGACCCTAACCTATTGCTCAAGTAGATTGGCTTTATCTTGTAGACGAGGCAAGCTAATTTTATTTCAATACAAGACAATTCAAGGTGCATTACATGATTTGGTGACAAACAACCCAAATATATGATAAAAGTATAAAAGTACGTAAGACAATTAAAAACAGAAAAGAATAAAACAATAAAAGAGAACATTTAGCATTTGATTAAAATAACAGTTTAGGAAAAGAATAAAAAGCAAACAAACTAAAAATTATGTAAGAAAATTTGTAAAGGAAAAGTTGTTTTAAAGCACAGAGAAAAGATTTTATCTGCTTATAGATGACCTTTTTAAACAGTCTGACCGAAATCATGTTCTAAATGCCAGGAGGGTGGCCATGCAAGGCTCTCTCCGTTGCTGTGTACATACATGCAACTCTATTGTGCACCTGCATACTTTTTGTTGGATTTAATTTTTTCTGCACCAGAACAGGATACCTAGTTCTATAGATGATAATCTAGTGCATAGAGGGCATTTCCTCCAATTTTACTTCAGGTGGAATTAAAGGTCACTCATGCTGCTTTGGTCCCGTTAAAATAGAGCTTCTGTGCATTCTGCCTCCAAGAATATACGGTGGCTAGGTGGTGCTGAAGTGAACTGAATATTAGTGCAAGGGGATATTTGAAAGGATTTAAAATGTGTAAAAAGCCTGAAAATAAATATATGTATTAACATAAACTTACACTAAAAACGTAAAAGCGACCTTTAAATCAATAAAATTCCCTTGATAAAATTCCCTCAATATGAAGCCCCAAATGGATTCCTATGAAATGATTAATTGTTTTTATATTTAAAGCAATCAGATTGTTGAGGAACTTTAAGTTAGTATTAATCCTATGACGTTCTGAGTTCCTGGGGTAGAAATTTGGGATGACACAGAGGAACATTTCTCATCGTCAATCTTCAAACTAGAACAGGCTGTTTAACAAAGAATGAAGTGTGTTAGCCTGGCAGCAAGAGCTTATTGAGGACCAATGATCCTGGCAGGGTGTGGGAGAAAAAAAAAGATGAACGTGTGAAAAAGCACCTCTTGCCAAACAAAGTATTGTGGAGGATCTATGATGTTTTCTGCCTGTGTCTTTTTCCAGTGGTTTTAGTAACATTGTTGTTGTGCATGGCATCACGAACTATACTTCCAAAACATATCACTGATTCATCAGAAACGACTAACCGGACACAATATCAACGTGAGAGTGAACCCAAGGCAACGGATCTAGAGATTGTTAAAAGACTAATGGACAAAGATCTTATCCTCTGTATACTTTAAACTTTTGAGATGCTACTGCAGATAACCATTGCCGGGTATGCCCCATTCGCTGCCGGACTGGAAACTGGAATTAAGCGTCGCTTCAGTCAAAGTTTAAAAATGAGGAAACATTTCTCCATTAAAACCGATCAGAAGTCTAAAAGACTATGAACAATCAGTTTACTGATCCATAAACTATGCTTCAGCAGCAGAAAAGACCATAGGAGGAAGGAAACAGCAGCCACCGTTGTTTGGCACGATCGTAGCGCGTCTAACCAGCTGTAAAGGCTACAGTCGCGCTCTGAAGTCTCAGAAACTTTTCAACGTACAGCCAGCTCCCAGTCAGCGATATAACTTCATAAAAGTGTCTGGGCATATTTTCTCTAACTCAAAGAATCTGTGCATTTGCAACAAGTGGTCAGTGTTAATACTAATCTGTAAAAATGAAAGACAGCCTTCAGATTTTTCAGTCACCGTTATAAAAAATGGTCAAATACGGAAAAGTCAGTCAACATGACCCCTGATATGAATATACATTCTCATTATTACGTTTATCTAAGTTGAGGTGCTATTTGTTTTTATATTAGACTGTTTTATATTTACTGCCGCACTAAAGTCCAAAAGTGAATAACTTATGTTGTTTGTTACTTGGTTGTTTGAGCCACCTAACAGAAGTGATCTGTTTGTTAACAGAATTGTTAAATGTTAAAACAACGTGAATAAAGAGATGAACATCCTGGATCCGTTTCATCGCTCTTCCTAATACTAGTTTTATGTATTACCTATAGAAGTGTCAGATCGGGACTCGGTATCAGTAGAGACTTCTAATCAAATGACTTGGACACGAGGGCAAAAAACCCTGAGTGAGCAGTGGATTTTTTTTTTTCTCAATGAACAACTTTACTTAAAGAGGATTAAAAATTTTTTTTTTAGATTTACATTATGCTACTGCAATAAGATGCATATAGTTGACAACTGCCAGCTCTTTTATAGATTTTAACCAATTAGTATCCAAGTATTTCTCCCTGATTAATATCTGCACAAAGTATTTCTGGTTTCTGATTTTAATCTGAATATCAGCTGTACACTAAAACATTTAGCACTTGTATGAAACAAAATATTTTTACCCAATGATGCTATTAGGGTTATAGTTACATTGTTGGTTAGATTATTAGTTATAGCTTTAAATACATTACTGCAGGATAAAGATTGTTTCAAAATACATCATAAACTAATTTCTGTTAATAATTTAGGCTTGACTACACATTTTCACACAATGTAAACCCTCAATAAAAGTACCATAATGCTGAAAGCAGAGATGAAAAAAACATACCTGAGAGGGAGGCACTCTGCTGAGTCTCCTGCTTCTGCATCTGTCTCTAAAGCGAGTCTTAATGAGGAGGAGGAGGAAGAAGGAGCATGATAGGAGGCGAGATCACAGCGTTGCAGGTTGGATAACAGCACGCGGTTCTCATACTGCAGTTTCTTCACTTTCCCACTCAGCTCTCCCATCTGCAGCCTCGCCAGTCTCAGTTCCTCTTCAGGCGTCGGGGTGTCGGTGCTGATAAGAACCGCTCCGTCCTGTACCGAGTGGCCGTCATTCAGCAGCCCGTCCGTCAGGGACATCAGTGTCTCGGAGGACAGCGCAGATGTTGCAGGCGGGAGTTCAGATTTATAGCGATTTATCTCATTCATCAGCAGTTTGTTCTGCTCCTCCATCTCAATCAGAGATCTTCTCAGCAACTCAGCTTCCTCCTCCACGAATTGGAGGTGCCTCTGGAGCTCCATAACATTTTCAGATGAGGCCCCTCCACCAAGCACCACAGTCCCTCCAAGCCCTGCCCCTGGACCACCACCGACACCAGAAAGCTCTTGAGGTCCGTCTGGGAATAAAGATAAAGTAATTCCCTTATGAAAAAAACTGAAGGTGAATTCAGGAGAAAATAGTGAAGAATTACATCCATAAATTCATTAGTTTTCTATCAACTGTTCTTCTAAAATGTGTACTCACACATCATTCAAACAGTATAGAGTTCTAACACTACCTTGTGTGCCCTTCATTTCATCCATCTCTGCTCGGAGTCCCCTGTTCTCTACCTCCAGCTCCACGATGCGTCGACTCAGCAGGTTGGCCTCCTCCTCTACTAGCTTTAGGTGAACTCTGACCTCAGCTTCTCGAGTGTGTGGGGAGTCAGCAACCTGAGAGGAGTCATACAGGGTAAAGTGTATCCTCCAGCAGCTTGACAGACATATTTTCACACAACTGTTTAGCTAAAGGCTAAAATCCTTTTAAGTGCCCCCCCTGCTGATCTGATACCTGTACCTGCTTTGCCCTGTTAAACCTTGTGAACAACTCTGTCTAGATGCTTTTATAGGTAATACACTCAGTCCAAGTAAAAGCAATAACAGTTGTAGAAACGTGTTGAGAAATCAGTAGAAAAAATACAATTAGTTTGAGTTTGACTTTATATTACTTTGGTGGTTTTTGAGACAATACAAGTTTCCCTCTATAGATTTTTTCTCAGGCCTATCCACACAAAAGACAACAACAAAAAAACGGGCATTTAAGCCAAGTGAGTGTTTTGTGGGTAAGAAGGAATGAAATAATTTACCGCTATAAAACAAAATGTTGTAATGAGACTGTTTAGTAGACCACAACTGTTAGGAAAGAGGCAGCATAGTAAATGTTTATTCCAAGTTCCTAAAAATGTTTCATTTAAAAATGCCCAACTTTTCCAAACTCAATTATCCATCAGAATGGATGGATAGGTAAGAGGGAAGGAGGACACAATCACTTAGGACTCAATGGCAGGCAGGACACAGGGAAAGATAGAAAGAGAAGGAAGGAAGGAAGGAAGGAAGGAAGGAAGGAAGGAAGGAAGGAAGGAAGGAAGGAAGGAAGGAAGGAAGGAAGGAAGGAAGGAAGGAAGGAGAACGGGGAAACACAGACAAAAGGGAGACAAGGGGGAATGAAGTACAACAGCAATAAGCTAGGAGAGAAAAGGAAGGATGATAAGAGGAAAGAAGAAAAAATGAAGGAATGACAGATGATAGCACATTTAGGAATTGAATGAATTAATTCTTGAAAAACAAATATTTTTCAATATCCTTATTTTGTGTTTCCTTTCTTATCCAGACCTGGACAACACTAAAATCAAGATCCATACTTTTCCTGACTGTGTTTACTAGTATTCAATATCCTTAATGGAAAAAAAGTAAATCCAACATCTTTCCCTTTTGAGTTGTATAGTTAACAGACTTTAAGTCTCAGCGGTTCATCCTCTCACCTCCTCCACGGTGAGTGAGGTGTTGACATCTCCGTAGAGCGACCTGTACTTGGCCAACTCTTCCCTCATAGCATCGCTGTCCTTCACCAACTTGGTCAGCTTCTTGCACATCAGCGCCGACTCCTCTTTGGCGAAGTGGAGCTGACACTTCAGGTCTGAATTGTCCTCCTGGAGTGACAGGATGGAGGGCAGAAAAGCACAGAGGTGACATTGAAAAGGATGCAACACTGCATAGAGACCGTCGCATTCAAAATGCAAAGAGCAACTCCTGATAATTTATGTTTTTGATCTATAATTCTCTGAAAGATAATGAGTATAATTATGAAAATGTAAAACCAAAACCAATAAATAGAATCATTTCAGGTTGCAATATGTTAATTGTGAAATGAAATGATCAAAAACAAAACAATTACACAATTATTGTGTATTATTATTATTATTATCATAATTATTCATAATCTGCAATCATTTAAATGCCCAGGGAACATCACAGCCAGTCACTCGTAAAATCAGATAATGTCTTTTTTTTTTTTTTTAAGAAATTAGATACTTAAAGAGAGACAGGCACTTCACTAAGGGTATCCTGTAAGAGGTTAGATGGGAAGGAACAGAGAACCTGACAGGACAGATTTACAAGAAGCCATTGAAAGCTGAGCAAACAGCCGACCACGCGTGGCACAAACACAAGCTGACCAGTCAGATCACTTCAAGCACTGAATGCTCAACTTTGAATCAGTAACATTTGAAACGGGCAAGATAAAGTCCTCAGCTGAAGAACATGACAGCCGAATCATCTTCATGAATTTTAGAAATTTTTAAAACACATCAGCATTTTTACATCATCCTGCATGTGACACAGACACAGAGAGAAAGACAGAGCTTCTACAAAACCTCTTTACACTTGAAAGAAAGACATTTCTGAAGCTCTATTTGAGCAACATGTGGTCCAAGGCCAGTGAATGCTGAGGTCAGAGTCGTGCTGCGTCTGTATTACAGGACCAGAAAGCTCTTAGAGAGCAGAAAAACATCAGCAAACATGTTCATTAGTGGTTACCCTCAGACGTCATCTATCATCTGTAGAGTATATTTACTGCCTCACCGTCTAGAGGAACATAGAAGTGCTCACAAATTGTTGAGGAAACTTCTAGTCTAGCTGGTTTTAAAGTGTGTGTGGGGGGGGGGACACTTTCTGACTAAAAGGATCAGCTACAACGTGCTGCATGAAGAGCTAAATCTTCCAAGAACTTCCGGAGCAATTTGTATCATCCCACTGAAGGTTATTAGATACAAACAGATGTCCTAAATGAGGTGTACATTTTCCACTGACCCTTTGCAAACATATGGTAAAATTTCATCTAGAGGTGAACATTTCACAGATGTCTAAGTGTAGTTTCAGAGGTCGAGCAGATTTCTTCGTGCTTTATCTACCAATGATTTAAAGCATTGGTTTTCAGACTGTGGCTATAAGTACCAATGTTACTACTTGGGTTGCCTTTAGTGGCACTAAGAAAACAATGTGTTATTCATTTGGTAAATAAGGTTGGTGGCAAACACTGGCTATTTATACCATGTCTCATTAGCTCTGAGGTCGAAACTTGGAATGACATCAAACCCAACTTAACCATGATCCAGTTTCCAAGTCTGGAAAAAAAGCATGAATTGCTAACTGATACGATTAGTGACCTGACTAAATACTATTACACGTACAAACTAATTATGTATCTCTCTGCGCTTTGTATTTTTATCCATTGCAGCAACATGGCTTTTATAGCAGACTCTGTGCTTCTGTTTGGTTTAAACATTTAATAAGATACAAATAGCCAAAATTGAAAATATGCATTTTTTTATTTTGCTGTGGCTATAACTAGGTTTTTAGGCAAGGCACCCATATTGGATTTCCTGGTACAATTTGTTGGAAATAATTTTTTGAGTTTTGCACTCAGAAATTCAACTTCAAGAGAATTTATATATTATTAAATTCTCCATTTACAAAGTTGGAAATTTTAACCTTGAGTAAACGTAAACCACATTAATAAACCATATATTTAGCCAATCTAGCAGTGTCAATGTGTTTGGTTTTTTTCTTTCTTTTTGGCACAAGGCAAAAAACCTGAGAGTTCTTAGCCTGTTATTAATATTAATCTGAATGGCAACATGTGGTTGCCAAATGGGGTTAGAGATAGAGACAAGTACGTGTAAATTGACCTGCAGCCAAATAAAACAATCATAATCTCACGAAATACCTTTTTAATTTTGAACATAAATGTATCTTTCCCTCATGGTATCTCCTGCTCTTGCTACAGCTGACCTCAGGTGACCGGGTACACACATTCCCCAGAAGCAGCTCTGCGGCTGTGTTTGTTTTATAGCCTGTGGAGCAATTCCAACCACATTAAACAAAGTGAGGGCAGCTGAATTTACAGCCATTTATGGTATGTGGTCTGGAAAGGGGGAGCCAATGCACATCTTAGCAGCACAGTAGATACAGTGGTGAGGAGTAATACAGTACCTGCAAACCCATAACACATTGCATTTTGCTAGGGTTTTACCTCATACAAATTTACCTTTTTGATTTAACAAGCATAGCTCAAATATTCTGTGGTGTTTCACAAAGGAACAGGATCTCCTTGACGGCCTTTTCACATGTGTGGCTGTGCAAGAAAATGGCCAAAGAAAATGCTAATTTTTTTCTGTTCACATGGCACGAATTTCGGCCCGTACTGGAATCCAGTGTTTTACATGAGAGACTACACCCAAACAGCAGGTGGCGGTATACAAATAATTCTGTAGCTAGCCAACAAACAAGAGAGTGAGAAGTACCAACATCCTAAAACGGGCGACAGCCTAGAATCTAAACAAATTGGTCTACTGGTCAACTGCTACCTGAAGCCACCTACAGGGTGAGTGTTGTAGTAAACCGTTTTGTAACCTGGTGTGTTGCTGTGGGATGCTTGAATCACGTTGTTGATTCAAGGTGATTCTGTAATTTCGGCCGGTGGTGTCGTCATTTTCGCGTGGAGCGCGTCTATTTTCTTAGGATACGGCCAGAGTACGGCTTGTGTTCACATGATCCGTATCCACTCGTACCTGGACTCCGATACTACCTCAAAGGCAGGTCTCTCTGGCCGTATGCTGGCACGGTCCAGGCTGTGTTCACATGGTATGAAATATGTGGATTTTGACCAAATACAGTATCTGAGTACGGACTCCCGTACCATGTGAAAACGCCCTGAGTAGTGTTTGTGACTGTGTATTGTAACTTAAATGACAGAGTGAGTTTGACTTTGAAGAAGTTGAGGAAAACCTATAGCAGTTGCCAAGGGAGACTATGTATAAACCAGATAGGGATTAAAAATGTGTTGTTGAAAGCATTGTCTGTACTGCCTGTGCAAATGAAAATTTTGTATATGTGGTTTAAAATCAAATCCCACCTGAAACTGCTGGCTATGGGTAAGTGTAAATACAGTAAGATTGTTACAGCACTGGTGAAAGTCACTAATGATATTCTAATGGCCTCAGATAATGGATTTGTGACTGTTCTGGTCTTGTTAGACCTCAGTGCTGCTCTTGACACAGTTGATCATAATATTGTCTTAGAAAGACTCAAACATGTTGTGGGAATCAAGGGAACTGTGCTAGCTGGGTTTAAATCAGATCTGTCTGACAGATTCCAGTTTGTTGAAAATAATGATAAATCTTCTTCACAGTCATGGGTTACTTGTGGAGTACCACAGGGTTCTGTGCGTGGACCGATTCTCTTTATTATATATATGCTTTCAATTGGTAAAATAATTAGACAGCATGGTATGAATTTCCACAGTTATGCTGATGATACACAAATATATTTATCCATAAAACCTGATGAAACCAATCAGTTAGGTAGACTACAAGCATGTCTCGAAGAAATGAAAAACCTGCATGACTCTAAACTTTTTACTTTTAAATTCAGACAAGACAGAAGTTTTTATCTTTGGACCAGAGACTTTAAAAAGTAAACCACTAAGGCTACGTCCACACTAAGCCGGATAAGGTTATACGGGGAGTTAGACGGCTAATGTTATCCACTCAACACGAGCATTTAAGCCCCGTTTAAAGTCCGTTTAAGTTCCCATGATTGTGCAATCCCATACCGACCTGTGCAAATAGTGGGCATGCGCGAAAAGACGCGTATAATCTACGTGACGCCAGCGCCTACATAATATATACAAGAAGCTCCACAGCACAGTACATATCTGCTTGTCCCGTTAACCGAAGAGAACAATAGCTGCTCAGAAGAAGAGAGAGTTTTTGGTGTGGACAGACGACGAGATCGATTTATTACTCTTCGCTGTTGTCTTTGTCTGTAGTGTCGTATTATTATTGACGCAGCATTCATTGACGCCACTTCCTTTCATTATCCGGGGAAGCTGTCCACACTAGGTCGTTTAGCCGTTGAATTAAGATTTACACGGCTCTCTTACCCGGCTAATAGTTATCCGGCCACAGACCTTAAACGACGCCGGGTTAGTGTGGACGATAGGGGGGTGTAGACTAAATAATTATACGTTTAAGGCATTATCCGGCTTAGTGTGGACGTGGCCTAAGTCAATCACTTCATCTGACTAGCATTTAATTGGCCTCTGGTAGTAGTGTACAGAACCTCAGTGTAATTTCTGACCAAGGCATGACATTTAAATCCCATATTAAACAGGTTCCAGAGATTTCAAAATATTGCTAAAATTAGAAATATCCTGTCCAGGAGGGATGCAGAGAAACTAGTCCATGCATTTGTTACTTCAAGGCTGACTACTATAATTATTTATTATCAGGAAGTTCACAAAATGCAATTAAAAGCCTTCACTTGGTCTAAAATGTTCAAAAAGTTTTGATGAATATTAAAAAGAGAGATCACATTTCTCCTGTTTTAGCTTCACTCCATTGGCTCCCTTTTACGTATAAAGCCCTTAACAATCAAGCTCCATCATACATTAGAGACCCGATTGTTCCATATGTTCCTAACTGAGCACGTCGCTCTCAGACTGCAAGTTTACTGGTAGTCCTAGGGTTTCTAAAAGTAGAATGGGAGGCAGATCTTTTATTTATTAGGCTCCTCTCTTGTGGAACCAGTTCCCAGTATTAGTCCGTGAGGCAGACACTCAATCTATTTTTAGGACTAGGCTTAAAAACCTTCCTTTTTGATAAAGCTTATAGATAGAATGGCTGAGGTTTAGGTGAGCAATTCACAACAATAACTTTAAGTGGAGGACAACAATGACCAAATCACCCAACCCCCCCTCCTTTTTTATTTTTTTCAAATTGTGTCCTTTTCTGTATTCAGTGTCTGGTAGTGGCCAAATTCACTTAATGATCTTTAAAATATGACAGCTTCTTGCTATTGAACGGCTTCAAACAGCCTTTTAATTCATTGTTTGATTCCCACTCCTTTCTGTATTTGTTAGAGTCCAGTTTAAACTCAGAAGTGATCAAATGAACCGCATGAGGTGAGAAAGTGACAGGGGTTGAGTGAAATCAGTGATTTTAGTGTACAGTCGATTATTTTAGACAGAAAATCTTTTACATCGGAGCACAGATGGGAACAGGTGGCGGTGGCTTCAAGCAAACAATAATAGTTATTTTGTAGCAAGTAATCTACTTCTTGCTTGCTTTTCTTTCATTAATGTGTATAGATGCATGCTGGATAAATGTTCAAGTCTCTCCAGGTTTAAGTGTCTTTGGCTGCTGAGACAGGGGTGTGTTTCTCTTATCGATTATTGGAACCAGTCAGACGACAAGCAGTGTGTGAATGATTCCCTGTCTCAGTCACTGCCTCACCTGTTGAGCAGCCTTCTTGTCCGGTTTGTTGCTGGTTCGTGCTCCTCTTTTCTTCTGGGAGTTCTGCAGCAGAGACAAAAAGACGTTCTCATTAGCGATACATTGCACCTTTTTGATTGGTGGTGAGCATAAAATTGAGAGAGAGACTGCAGCACAAAGGTTGCTGCTCTGAAACATTTCCTTCTTCATCTTCCAGATTTTTGGTGTGTTTTAAAACTGAACTTTCATGGATACTTTTTAACTGAGGCAGCACAAATTGAATCCCTCAACGAAGACCTATATTTACCTTGATCTCCCTTCAAAGCAGAGCCATTATCTCAACTTTTAGCTTTCTAACTGACACCAGGCATTACCATTTCTGGTACAGTTTCCCACCTACGCCGATCCATCTTTAAAACTTTGATTTTGAAGGCAATGTTGAAGCTGATTCTACAACCCTTTTGCATCTTAAAAGAGAAACAGATACACAAATTGCGAATAGTTCTCAGAAGCAGGTACATCTGGTTAAAGCTGAATGTTTATAAAACGTTAAATTGAGAATTAAACAAGAAAAAAGGGGAAAAATAAAACAATAATGTCCAGAATAAAACAATACATGTATCATATGATAATATATGATTGACACAAACCATGACAACCTAGCCTGAAGCTAAAACATCTGAACACACCAGATTTAAGGTTGTCATCAACTCTCTTCGGTGTGGATGTTCTTACTGCAGGACAAAGATTCAAAGTTTTCACTTTTAGTATCAGCGAGACGTTTAGATATAAAGTCATAGAATGTACAGAGAAGTAAGAAGCTATTTCGAAGAACACGTCATTTTCGCTCACAAGTCAGATTATCAAGGCTGGAAAAGAGAGTGGCACTTTTACTAGAAGCCAAGAAGGCTGGACAGAGTACAGCAAGGTAAGGATTTACATAATGTAGGGAGTTCAGACAAAAGCCACTGTTTTAGTAATGCTAGCCACATTAATTGTAGTACCTTAACAGTATATGGTGCTAAACAATTTCAAAATGTTCCAATTTTGTTGAAAAATAGTCAAATACATTTTTTTACAGCAATTGCTCCTCCCTAGGTCTGATAATCAATTATTACTGACCACTGGAGGCCGACCGATGTGTTTTTTTTAAAAGGCTGATGCCGATTAATTTTTTTTATTTGTTTGTTGATGGCTGATATTTAAAGCTGATTGTTAACGCCGATATCCAAGGAAGATATATATATATATATATATATATATATATATATATATATATATATATATATATATATATAGTGGTTCGGAGTGTGTGGGGGTCCTTCCTTCAGTCAAGTAGTTGCTGCAACTGGCCACACAGGTGCCTAATCTGTGTTTATTTTTATGTCTTTATATCTGCTCTTTAAAACTAATTTCGGCCGATGGCCGATATAGAAAAAATTGAATATACTGGCCCAATATATTGGTCGGCCTCTACTGACAACTCATATAAGGAAGGCTTACAAATACATTTTTGATGTTCTTTATCTTATTAATAGGAGTTTAAAAGAAATTGGTAAAAGCTAAAAATCTGTACCATTAAGAAGTGCCCCTTTTATTGTGCCATACTGGAAACAAAAGCTTTGTTATTCTTTGCCTAGTTCTGGAAAAGACGTCACTGCTATGGCGATGCTTATCAGTCACTTGGGGACATCTGGTAAGAGCGCGCACTTACAGCAATGAGGTGAAGGTAAGGACTACAGGGACTAACACACACATCATGTTCATCCAAGCATCTGTTCTGCCCATGGAATCTAACTCTCATCAATCATTATTCCTCCTCTTAAGAGGGAAAAAACAGGCCCTCATCATGCAAACACACACTCATACACACACTTCACATGCAGTGTAGACTCTGCAGTACAAGTAGCCAAGCTTATCTGGCTCATACCGTTTCCATGGAAACAAGCTACTCTCTGTTTCTCCCTCCCCATCACTCTGGCTCTCTGGAGCAGATCAGCAACAACAAAGGAAAGAATGGAGAGATGGACGGAGGGTCAGAAAAAAGTGGTAAATAGCTGAAATATGATGTAAACAAATTACAAATGAACCTCTTTCACCACCACAAGCAGCATGTTCAGGTGAACATCAGTTTTAAATCAGTATGAGGGGTAATTTTCTGATTCTCCGTCTGTCCTACAGTCTCCACCATCTCTTTCTTTTTCACCCCGTCATCCCCTACTGAAGGCCGTTTTCCATCTTCCCCTGCTGTGTCCTCACCTTCGCCTGTTGTACCAAACCCACTGTGATACCAGTTTGTCAGGGGGCAAACGGCCTATTAGAGGCTCCGAACCAATCAATAGGAACACCCCACCGATAATGGAGCCATCGGTTCTGGCAGCATTCGCGTCGGAACAGTTGTGTCGCACTCTCAGCTCAGCAGCTTCAGCGGGACTCTGACAACAAATGGAAAAATGCCGTTGGATGTGCTATTAGGTACACTAATATATTCATTTAGGCAGAGCCATCATGAACCCACTGCTCTCAATAGATTTCACTTAACAAGTACGTTTTTTTTAACAGCAAAACTAATATTTAACATTAATAGGAAAAGAACAGATCATACATTTCAATAAAAAAAGCTGTTATCTTCACATTTTAGTCTACTAGTTACATGCTCTTTTAATACTTTAAATGCATATAAATAAAAGAATGTTACCCCTTTAAGCTATCATATTTTAATAAATGTTATGCTGTGAAACAAAACACAGGAGGAACTGTAAAGGGAAACTGCAAACTAGACTTTGTAGTTCGCTCTGACGCTCTAACTCCACAATTAAATAGCTAGGAGCAAAACACTGACTCAGCATGTCAAATGCTTTTGCTGAAATATGTCATATCATGTGTCACTCAAATTCATAGAGTTTCTACAAGATGTTGACACAGCAGAATTTTTTTCTCTCCATTTATTCTCAGAAAGGAACCGTTTTATGTTACAAGGATAAAACTTTTGGAGTCTTGTTAAATACAAAAAATAGCACTCTTTTCCTCTCTACATTCATTAGATGATTGAATTTTGCAGTCAAGTTTAGGAACATGACTGCAAGTCGAAAATCGAGAGATACTTACGCTTCATTAAACTTAATTTTGCATAGATTTTCAGATGGATTAAAGTCTCATTTTAGATTGGGCCATTTTAAAATGTATATGCCTTGATATACAGTACAAACCAAAAGTTTGGACACACCTTCTCAATCAGTGCGTTTTCTTTATTTTCATGACTATTTACATTGTAGATTCAAACTGAAGGCATCAAAACTATGAATGAACACATATGGAATTATGTTTTTCAAAAAAGTGTGAAGTAAGCTGGCCTCCAGAGTCACCGGACCTGAACCCAATGGAGATGATTTGGGGTGAGCTGAACCGCAGAGTGAAGGCAATAGGGCCAACAAGTACTAAGCATCTCTGGGAACTCCTTCAAGACTGTTGGAAAACCATTTTGGGTGACTACCTCTTGAAGCTCAAGAGAATGCAAAGCAGTAATCAGAGCAAAGGGTGGCTACTTTGAGGAATCTAAAATAAAAAACGTGTATTTAGTTATTTCACTCTTTTTGTTTAAGAACATACAGTAATTCAATATATTATGTGTTCATTCATAGTTTTGATGCCCTTAATTGAGAATCTACAATGTAGTCATGAAAATAAAGAAGACGCATTTAATGCGAAGGTGTGTCCAAACGTTAGGTCTGTACTGTAAACTATTTCAACCTCCACCTCAGTTTCAAGTCTTTTGTGTCATCTACAATGTTATTCTTTCCCATCATTTTTCTATATTTAGCTTCCTTCGATGTCGCCTTCACCTCACACAGCTTCTGTTCCCCTGCTGAAGAAAAACATCCCCCTACAGCCCGATGCTGCCACCATCCCATGTCATGGTGAGGTGGGCACGATGGGAATGATGTGTGGTCTTCGTTTTCAGCAACACATACATGGGGAAAAAAATACAAGTAGATACTTACACCTGAGACATCCCATCTAAATCAGTTAATATCTGATTAATGCAGTAAAATAATGATTACATATTTAATTCTTTTATCTTTTTTGGACTTTTTGGATTAGAAAAATATTATCAGAATATGATGACTCCAACATGAGCAATCCTCCTTCAACTCCTTAAAATTACCACTTTTTTCCTATGTTTCAGCTACATCTTTTCATAGATAATATGCCCAGGCAACGCTGGAAGTGTACTGGGAAGCGTTCATTATTTATCATGTAGAAGCCCACACACTGTGACCAGAGCCCTGCTCTCATGTTTCTGAAACTGCAAATCTACAGTTACACTGCGGATAAAATAGCAAGTTGACTTACGCGCTATCTGATAAGATATTTAACAGCTTCTGACGGCCCCTCCCCTTTGCTATTGCACACATTGGCGACCCATCTATTAGAATTTCTTTCACTGTCTTTCATGATAACTGGACTCTGAACTAACACAGCAGAGATGATGATGATGGAAGAAGAGATGAACAGAGAGGGAAAAATATGGGCAGAAAGCAGTGAATAAAAATAAGACAAATAAAATTATTGCAGATTAATTACTTGCTATTACTGAATTTGTGGATGCAGGAAAAGAACCTGAAAGTTGAGACAGGACAGACTGATGAAAAAAATGAAACATAATTCATCTCTTTGTCATGGAAGAAGAATCACATCAGTGTGGACTCTCCTCCATCCAATCTCATCTGATCTGCAGATCAACCAGCCATAAAATAAAGGGATAGGTAAGATCGAGAAAACCAAGAAACAAGACAAAACTCCCAGTAATGTGCTAGGGAAATATGTTGATAGAGAATCATAGTTTTTTTTTTTCATGATGAAAGCCAAAGAAGCAATGCAAAAACTCTCAATACGCAAACATAAATGCATGATCATCAATTTACAAAATGAAAGGGATTCATGCATGGACATAAAGCAGCATCAAATATCCAAAAGATGTTAACGCAGTCAAAGCAAGGCAGAAATACAGAGAAAATCCAATCCATAACATTGGGTCTTTAGAAAGATATTTGGAACGGTCCAAATGAGTTGCACCTTTTCTGGTATGAGAGTTAGCGACTGGAGAAGATTTGTCAAAGAGAAAGCGGAGTTACGGCTCGTCTCACTGGGAATGCGACAACTAACGAGAATCACCGTGATGGAGAGGAAGCAGAGTAGAAATCAGATTTGATTTCATTATACAGGCTCCTGAACCAACCAGGCATTAAATCCAGGGAGTGATATGCAGAGGAAACAGAAAGCCTAACTTTAAATTAGCCTTTTAGTCGATGACTTTAATCTGTTTTATTCTTTATGATTACGGTGGCTTGCTAAAGTAATCAATCCTTTTTTAGTAATTTCTGTCATTTTAAGCAATAAACCTCAGACTTTGTTGGTTTATAATTGAGAAGTGTAAATAAAAATTATCAGAAAATGTATTTTTTTTGGAAATTAAAATCTGAGAAAGGTGGCATGCATTTTAGGATGGCAGAAAACTTTCTCCAGCTCAACCAGGCAAAAAAACTGAGGTTTTAAGTTAACGGTCCTGAGGCTCAGAGAGAGAAAGTTTTACCAAAACTACATTGTCTTTGAATCCTTCTTTACAAGTGAAGAACCTGGGTGGGATCTTCAACTCTGAGCTGACTTTTATCCCTCACAATAAAAACATAACCAAAATAGGTTTTTATCATCTAAAGAACATCGCCATAGTCCGCCCCATTCTCTCTCGGGCCAATATGGAGACGCTAATGCATGCTTTTATCACCAGTAGAATTGACTACTGTAACGCACTGCTGTCTGGTTTTCCCAAAAAGAGGATTTCAGATCTACACCTTTTACAAAACTCAGCAGCACGTGTCCTGATGAAGACCAGGAAGCAGGAGCACATCACTCCGGTTTTAGAGTCATTGCATTGGCTCCTCGTATGTTTCAGGATCGATAAAATACTTCTAATGGTTTTTAAGTGTCTTAACGGCCTTGGGCCTTCCTATCTTTCGGAACTGCTTTTACGGTCTCTGAGCTCCTCTGGCATATTAGTATTCACCCTTACGGAGTTAATTCCTTTTACAACAAATATGGCTGCAGATCGCTTGGGTATGTCTCTACCTGTTTTGCACAACTAGAGATAGAAATGTATACTGATTCTTGTCTTCAATCATACTGGATAAAAAGCATCTGTGAATGGCAAGTTTCAAATCCAGTCACAGGTTGTAAGTCTGGACTTTGACTGGACCGTTATGACACATATAGGTTGTTTGTTTTTAGCTCCATCAGTATAATTTTATCAGCTCTACTTGACTTTCTCTCTCAGCTCCTAGTCGGTGCAAAGAAACAACCGGCTTATTGCTGCCAGAGTCTGAGCTCGTAGTGACTGCAATGCAAAGAACCGGTTTTAAGGAGAAAAAGGCTGACATGTTTTAAACCCGGGATTTCCCTTTGTTTTTGTATCTGCAGCTGCACACTCACACACACTCCATCTTTGTCTCTTTCAGATGAAGGCCTGGTCTCAGAAACAAGACACTGGCATATCATCATTACATTCACACACAAATGGACAAAGAGTCGACGCAATGGTACCCACAATGGTTGCATAACCAGTGTGTGTGCTGAATGTGACTGTGTATGTGAGGCTGAACTGGATGGCAGCAGAAAGAAAAGGATGATCGACAGATCAGAGGGAAGGAAATAATTAGACCACACTGTCCATTATGGAGGTGAGCACAGATCCAACCAGCAGAAATAGATTTTGCATATTATAAAATGACTAAATGAGTATGAGGTGGTTCAGTTGTGTGGTTCAGGAGAAGATTTCCATGTGTTAACAAAAAACATATAAATCCTGCTACAGATCCTTCCTTTTAGCACATGAATGGATTAAAAAAACAGTATCTGTTTAAGTTACACAGCACAAACCCCAACATTCTATTTATTCTCAGTCAGAGATGTTAAGTAGCTCCCTGCAGTTGTTTGCAGGCAAAGCAAAGCAGCTCAGAGCGCGTCAGAACGCAGCAGATGAGAGGGAAGCAACACCAGTGTTTTCCCAAATCCCCCAGGCTTCTCTGCTCATTACCAAACACACACACACACACAAAACAGACACTCCGTTTCCACTCTCAGCGCTTTGACACACAGTTTGTCATATACCCATCTTGCTCCAGCTGAGGTGGGAAACAATTAGTCAATTCTCTATCAGCTCTCTGAACATTGGATCACTGTGATGTGCAGTCACCCTTAAATCTGAACTGAGAACCAGAAATGAAATAAATGTGTGCTTTCTTTACAATTTGCTTGTAAAACTACACGATGCAAGGGTTTATTAGTTTTCTTTCATGATGAATATTGCATATCAAAATAACCAAGCAAGCAAGCAAGCAAGGCTACTGTGTTGAATTGCTTTTTCATGTTTTCAACTCCGTATTTATGAGCTTTGCAAGAAAGAGTTTATGGCAATAACGGTAAAATGGGGCAATGCAGCAATTGTGAATTTACGGAAAAAAAACCTTAATGAGAAATGCGAGAAAAACTGCAGCTGACAAAAGTTGAGAAAGATTTTGTTAATCTAACTTTCTCTGTGGTGTATAGCAGCAACTCCAGCATGAAGAACCTAGTGCAAAAAAACTAAACAAAACCCCAACCAAAATCTCCCCAAACACTGTGAATAAACCAGAGAGCGAGCTGTTCCACAGACCCAGGAGGTAAATAATAAACATGTTTCCCTGTGAAGTGCAAGGAGTTCATGTTTTTGGCCTTTAAATGCCCTGAAGTCAAAAAATATAGAATAAAAAAAAAAAAACAAATTCTGTGTTCTTATCACAGTAGCAGAGGTGTGAAGAAATTAGGAAATAAAGATGGAAATAAAAGATGAAAGAACTCAAACATGAGGAGAAGAGAGAGGTAGAGGAGCGAAGACGAATGAAAACTAAGAATCTGTATAAAAAGGAGAAGAAAAAGAGACGTAGAGTAAAAAATGTCAATCCAACCGTCTCTAGTTACTCTGATGTTAAAGAGATAAGGCTTCATACTAATGTAATTAATAGACATGGCGTTAGATGTAGGGTTTCGGTTTTTAGAAGCCATTTAAATTCCATTCTGTACTATATAAGAGTTCATATTTTCTGACATTAATATCTAATATTTTAAGCTGCCTTTACACAATTCTGTTAATTTGAATATAAACATGAACTTAGGTGGGTTTTATAATCAGCATGTTCCATAAATCATAAAACAACGCAAGACTAAACTTAGCTAAATACCTTTTTTGGCATCAGGACTTTACTTAGATCAGCTTTAACATTAATATCCATTATTTTGTAGATTCTGACTGGCTTTTATTACTACAAACAAAAAAAATGACCATACGGCAAAACTGTTATTTCTGAGTTTATAATTTACAGTTTAAATTAAGCATTTTCATTCATTATAGAGAGTCAATAACCAAATCTTAAAAAAGATTGTTAACTATATCTTTAATAACAAATATAATTTTTATTTTGATCATGTATATTGATGGATCTTTGTTCCTACTGTCATCTATGGTCACACGCTCTGAGTAGTGATGGAAAGAATGAGATTGAGGATACAAAATGATTTTGTTCCGTAGGGTCTCTGGGCTCTCCCTGCGACCCCATCCCAGAATAAGCGGAGGACGATGGATGGATAAATAGAGGTCTAATTACCTGAAAACTTCTTTTAAACCTCTTCACATTCATTTGGGCTCACAGTTTGGGCTAGTAGACTTTCATAAAGTCTATTATATACTATACTGTATATTTACTCTGACGACTCAATACCCCTGATCACCAACCAAACAACCAACAACCTAAATAACCCCAGTTACTCAGAGAACAAAACAATGCACGAGTTGGACAAAACTATGTTTAGAAAATTTAAATATGATGAAAAACATTAATTAAAATAAACTTATCTGAAAAGCCCATCCTTTTTGAGTGCTTGTTTACTTTGACGATAATTGAATGAGGAATAAAGTCTGAAAAAAACATGTTTTTTTTCCATATTCAATGATTTATCTTGACATCTACCCAGCCTCGGAAACTGTTCAAATCAGATCTCATATATTTCCAGACTTTTTAAGACGATGTAGGAATACTGCATATAAATCAAGTAGTTCCTCACCAAACGTTTAGTGCAAACAAACCTGAAAATTCTTCATTGTGCAAATGAATTACGCAACTGAGATGGGAATAAGCCTTGTGCCTTTCTAAAATTTCAACAACCATACATCAACAGCTTATATTCTAGTTCAGGTTCCTGTTATCAGTCAATTCTAACCTATTTTTTAGGTTTTCCCTGCAAATTTCCAGAAAAAAAAAAGAGTGATGCAACAAAAATTGATGTAATTCAGCTTACACTGTCTTGTGTATTCAGCTAAAGTCAACAGGGCAAATGCTCAATTAGCATTACATTAGCATAGCATTAGCAGAGCAACAAAGAGCCACAGGGCTGATTGGAAGTGGATGTGTTACCCTACATGTAGCTCCCAGGACAGATTAAAAAGGGAAAGGAAATAAACTCTGGTTTCTGTTACTTTCGTTCTCCAGAAGTAATCACAGGCTCTAAGAAATATGCAAACAGAGGATGAAAAAATTAAATATACAATGAAAGAGAGAAGAATAGTTTTAGAGAAAACAAAAAAAGGGGCAGACAGGAGGTTCCCTTTGTTCCCAGAACCACTGCTGCTCACTCCCAGCCTCTTCCATTCAATCGAAAAAGCATCTGTTTGTCTGCCAATAAGTGTGTGTATGTGTCTCAACTGTGTGCTTATTAAGGCAGTGTGTTAGTGGGTGACCTTGAGCAAATGAACAGATTTAAAACACATCACCACTGCTTTGAGTGAATGGAATTATTCATACACCATGAATGTGGTGTGTGTATATGGGTTCATATAGGTATTCTGTTTTAAAGTATGGCTAAGGTTTGCTAAAAGCTGAAAAGAGGAAAAAGGGCATCTTTAAAAAAACAATGAAAGACTGTTTTTCCTCACAGTTATTATTTGACCATTAAGTACCCAACACTTTAAGTAGGGAGGATCCAAAAGACTACAATTTCACAAACATTTCATGTAAAATATACAAATGAATGAATACTGAAAACAAATTTTTCAATAATTATTAATACAATAATTATATACATAAATAATGCATTATACCTATAATAAATTCAATATTCTGCTGGTTAGCTATTTAAATGCTAATGTTACATATGAAAATCCAAGCCAGAGTTGAGTTATTTCATGGAGCACTCCAGCATAGCAACTATGCTGGAAATTATCACTTCAATATAAAATAAATGTTATATGACTTTAAAATATAATACGAGACGTTATTCTGCAACCTTGAAATATCAAGAATCATATAATAATGATTGTTTCATAGACCATTGAGTTTCAACGTCAAATAAAGTCTGAAGATTTATTTCTTGACCCTACAGCTGAACGAGCTCTGTAACGCAAAAAATCCTGAGATTTTTGTTTGTTTCTCATAAATAAGTTTTAATTAAACAATAACATTAAAAGTAACAAAATCTTCTTTAAAGTGTTAAGTAATCTCCCTGAGTCAGTTGAGAAAAAAAAAAAAGTGAGGTTCCATGTTTTAATGTCTCCAGGCGCCTACAGGAGAGGAAACGTCAAGAGGAAGTAGTCAACCAATCAGAGGTTGATTTGGGGTGACATAAAGGCAGAGTCACATTAGACAACGAATAAACAAATATATCTTTATTATTTTTTCAGTGGGCCATCTTTAGAGTGAGAGCAACAGTTGTTTTTTTTTACATTTAAAGTTTTTTAATGGTTTTATTGTAGATTTAATAAAGGCAACTGTGTGTAATTGTGTACTTTTGCTAGACTAGAAAAGTTGTGATAGATGTGTAAAAAAAAAGCTAAATTCTTAGGCGTTCATATGCTCTACAAATGATTAACATTTTATTCATTTGATAAGAACTTAATAAGGACATGTACATAATTGTTTATTATATCTTTGAGGTCTCTCCCTCATGTTTCATTCTTGAGTGTTGCCAAATTTAATTTGTTGATGATGACCAGATGTCTCCAGATACAACGTCCAGGTTCAATTGTTGTTTCAAAGGGTGCATTCTTTTTCATTATTTATTTTATAATCTGTAACTACAGTTTGATAGTTGATTAGAAACTGCTGCACTAATAAAACCAGAAAGGAATCTAGGTTACAAGTTCTGGCAAATGTTAGACTATGGAGTCTGAACACCAAAGGAACGTAGGAAAGATTTTTTTTCAGTCCAATTAAAAACCAGCGCCTAAACTTTCATGATTTTTTTTTCTTGTTTTTATTCGATTCCCGCTTCCTCCAGTCACATGTCGATGTGCCCCTGTGCAAGGCACTTAACCCCACAAATTCTACATCGTCCTGCCCAGCCATGTTGGCTATCAGTGTATGAATGTGAGTGTGAATGGGTGAATGTGGCTTCAATGTAAAACGCTTTGAGTGGTCAGTATGACTAGAAAAGTGCTATATAAGTTCAGTCCATTTACCATTTACCGTTTGTAATGGTTAAAACATTAAAGTCCTATGAGCTCAGCAAGTGGGAGGAAAAAGTGAAAGGTCACACTTTATTTCATTAATATTTGATGCCATCATCTCCTCTATTCCGAGGAGCAAGTGAAGAATGCAGCATCCGTTTCAAAACCCAGACTCCTCCTACAAATGAATGCATCAGCAAGCACACACTGCGGTACGTTGCCGTGACGACAGCTTCTGCAGCCTGTCGCCAAAGCACCCAGTTGGCAGCACATTAATGAGAAGGCAGAAACAGGAAGAGGAGGTAGGAAAGTAAATGAAGGGGGTGTGGGTGTGTGAATGAATAAATGAATGATAGGAGAAGAAGAAAGAAAGTTAGAGAGGATAACGGAAGAGGGTAAGAGTCAGGATTTCAAGAGGTCCAGACTTTCTCCCCTAGCTCCCTAACTTTTTTTTTTCCTCAAAGAAAGCGGCAGAGTTAAATCATGTGTGCAGCTCTCCAGGGAGCAATCAGCTGAACCCAGTTTACATGATTACACGTCCTCAGTAGACTCTATACATTCAGTTTTGGGGTATGGGATAAAGACAGGTCATAAACAAGAAGAGTAGAGGAAAATTAGAATCATCACTACTTAACATAACAGCTCCTCATAAACTGTAAAACACTAACTTCAATATTGACATAAAAATTAAATAAGGACCTAATTGGAGGCAGTAAAATATTTACCACCGCACTTCCTGTTCTTTCACTAAGCTCGTTCCTCCACTTCTATACACAAGGAAACACAAGAGACAGTATTTTTCAGGGTGTGTGGCAAAGTAATGACAGTTCAACCACAGGGCACACTTTCACAAATATGACTTACTGTTTAACATCACTGCATATACTGCGAACATGCAAACACTTTATCGCCTCCAGTGATCCACGCAACAAGCAAAACTGCAAACATTGTTAATGAGCTTCTAAATCTGACTTTCCCAACACTAAGTAAAGAAAAAAAAATTCAGACAATCATCTGACAAACCTTTGCATCAAAGGTACTCTTCAACTGTGAGGGATAGAATCTAAAATAAAAATGCATAAAGTCACAGTGGATGATTTTTAAATGGTTAATTTTGATTTTATTGCATGGGTTAAGTATTTGATACATCAGAAGAAAAAAAACCCTGAACTCAATATTTGGTACAGAAACCTTTGTTTGCAATTACAGAGTTTAGACATTTTCTGTAGTTCTTCAGCAGGTTTACACACACTGCAGCAGGGTTTTTGGCCCACAGATCTTCTCCAGTGTGTTCATGTTTGGGGGCTGTCACTGGGCAACACGGACTTTCACCTCTCTCCAAAGATTTTCTGTTGAATTCAGGTCCGGAGACTGGTTAGGCCACTCCAGAACCTTGATATGCTTCCTATGGAGCCACTCCTTAGTTGCCCTCGGTGTGTGTTTTGGGTCGTTGTCATGCTGGAAGACCCAGCCACGACAAATCTTTAATGCTTTTACTGATTGAAGGAAATTGAAGGCCAACATCTCATGATACATTGCCTCATCTATCCTCCCCTCAATACAGTGCAGTCGTCATGTCCCTTTTCCAGAAAAGGATCCCCAAAGAATTATTTTTCCACCTCCATGCTTCACAGTTGGGATGGTGTTCTTGGGGTTGTACTCATCCTTCTTCTTTCTCCAAACACGGTGAGTGGAGTTTAGACCAAAAAGTTCACTTTTGTCTCATCAGATCACATGACCTTCTCCTATTCCTCCTCTGGATCATCCAGATGGTCATTGGCAAACTTCAGATGGGCCTTTGCATGGGGTGGCTGGAGCAGGGGGACCTTGCATGCACTGCAAGATTTTAATCCATGACGGCGCAATGTGTTCCTGATGGTTTTCTTTGAGACTGTGGTCCCAGCTCTATTCAGGTCATTGACCAGGTCCTGCCTCATGATGATTGATGCCCTAGACAGAGGCAGATTGACCGTGGTCTTGAACTTCTTCCATTTTCTAATTATTGCACCAATAGTTGTTGCCTTCTCACTAAGCTGCTTGCCTGTTCCTGTAGCCCATCCCAACCTTGTGCAGCTTTACAGTTTTATCCCTGATGTCCATGCACAGCTCTCTGGTCTCGGCCATTGCAGAGAGGTTGGAGCTTGTTTGAACGTGTGGACAGGTGTCTTTTATACAGGTTATGAGTTCAAACAGGAGCAGTTAATACAGATAATGATTGGAAAACAGGAGGGCATATTAAAGAAAAAACTAACAGGTCTGGGGGAGCCTGAACTCTTACTCATTGATAGGTGATCAAATACTTAAGCCATGCAATAAAATGCAAATAAATTATTTAAAAATCATCCACTGTGATTTTCTGCATTTTTGTTTTAGATTATGTCCCTAACCATTGAAGAGTACCTTTGATATAAAAAAAAATTAGACCTCTACATGGTTTATAAGTGGGAAAACTTCAGCACTGTATCAAATACTTGTTCTCCCCACTGTAACTGTATTGCCTGATTGAAGCCAAGTCAAGCTGGAAGTTTGCAGGTTTCCAGAAATATTTAGTGTACTAGTGCACCCTGAACAATTTTTTCTGAAGCATTTAATTCAATTTAATTCACTATTTATATTGCGCCAATTCACAACAAATGTCATCTCAAGGCACTTTACAACAAAAGCTCTTTCGATACAATTATACAAACATTCCAATCAGTTAAAAGTTTTCTATGTAAGGAATCCCAGCACACTGTGATGTTATTTAAAGCGATTTGTTGATTTAAAGTGATTCAAAGCATTAAAACCTATATAAAAAAAGAAACTAAAGCAAGGGTTTGGGTCAGGGTTCCAACCAAAGACCATCTTGCTGAAAGACAAGGCTTTGGGGGAGGTTTAATATTTAATATTGTTTTCACTCGTGGTAGTTCATGTAAGATGTTTCTACTGTGCATTGATGACCTTTGCTGAATTTAGATGTCTTTACATTCTTTAAATCTGGTTTTAGGCATCTACAAAACAAAGATATGTATGTAGTTTAGATTTATTTTCAGTTCTAAAATACTAAGGTGGTGGATCTTGACTCAGTGGTAGTACTTTTTGGATTATTGATTTGTAGACTAAGGTTTGTTTCTGAGGTGTCTTGACGTAACTTAAAAGACCAATGGCTCCTGGTGGTTACAAATTATTGCATCATGGTACATTCCTGAGCCTAATGTTAACATCCTTCTGACTGATAGCTCCAATAATATCTTAGTGGGTACAAATTAATAACCAAGTGGCTGAGAAAATAGATTAAAGAGTCGTGACAGAGGGATAAATAGATTATTCTGGAGGCTGCCACTAGCCGGTATAAGCATGTAACAGTAATTTCTATGTATTTCATTCACTTCTTACTTGAGTTTGTCTATGCAAACGATTATATATAAATATGAAAACAAGTTTTTACATTCTGAGTTTTATAATGACTGATAATAAAGTGAAATCTAAAGAGAGGAACAGATAAAAAAAGCACATACATGCTGCTTTTGCGACATGTCTCTAATTGCAGCTGATTCTCCTAAACAGGAGTTTTGTTTATTTTTCAAATGTCACCCTCCAATATCAGAACAAAGGTATCTCCTTTTCCATTCCTACCTCAGCGTCACAGCGAGAGAAACAGTATTCGAACACAAAGACACCAACACAAAGTGTCTCCATCTGGCGAGTGTGACACTGTGGATGTCCCGGCAAAACACAAAGCAGCACCCTGTTGCACCCTATAAATAGAGAGCATCATGTGCAGTTCACACCTCCCTGCTCCCTTTCTGTCAAACCGAGCCCTGTTGACGCTTTCTGACAGGACGCAGCATCTAATGAGTGGAAAGCTGAAGTTAACCTTCTGTTCCTGAATCGCATAGATTAGAATGAGTCAGACTCTGAGATTGTAAGTGACAAAAGAGGAAGGAGTGCTACATTTATGCAAGCCAAACAAAAAAAAAACCCCAAAAAATCAGAGAGGATTCAAGATCACGTAAAGTGTTTGATGAAGTTTTAACATGATCTCAGATTACTACAACACACTTCGGATTGTTGCAAGAATGCAACAAGAAGTCGCGTTTCCAGTTTGTCTCAAGCTATGTAGGTGTATGCATTTGAGAGAAGGTGAATTGCCATGTGTAGCTTCATCTTTAACAGACAACTACTATGGTAAAACATAGTTGTGGCGGACTCATGCTGTGTAGATGCTTTTACTTAGCAGAGACCGGGAAGTTGGTAAAAGCTTTGAAAAAGATGGCTGTAGCCATTGCTCAACCTGTTAGAGGCTGCAAAACACTTGAGATTATCAATCAGAGCTACGATAGAGTGGTTTAGAGCAAGTGGTAGAATGGTCCAATCAAAGTCCAGACCTGAATGTAGCTGTGAATGTGTACTGTATAGCACACAGAGAGGAAAGGACCAATCACAAACGCAGCACACGTGAAACACTGTGCAGTACCAAAATAACTGTGCATAATGGATAGACCGATATATCGGCCAGGCTGATGTATCGGGCCGATATTACTTTTTTTTTTTACGTGTATATCTGCATTGGCCGATAGTTTTTTTTCCCAGCATTATTGCACACTGGGCATTTTATCATGCTGCTATCTTGTTTCTACTGTGTACAATTGTGTAATTATGTTATTTATGCTTATTTATTTTTCAGAATTTTTATTACACAGTTTTTCAGCACTGAATTCTTTTTTAACATTTTCTACCTCAAATGTTTTCATATTTGTTAAATATTTTTTATCCACTTGTTCTTACTTGTTCTACCTCACCTATGTTAACTATTTGTTAGATATTGAGTAAAAAATTGTGTTAAATATTGTTTTAAAGTTCAATAAATGTTAAATTTGGACTTGCAACATTTGTTATCATCATTGTTTTTATGATGTAAATTGAGGGAGCAGAATCGGTATCGGTTCCAATTATCGGCTTAAGAAAATTGGCAGCCTGTATCGGTGAAAGCTGATGACTGTCAAATATGGTGGTGGCAGTATCATGATGTGGGGAATGTTTTTTGTGTGGTTTTTTTTAGTTTTGAAAAGGAAGCTGGTACAGTTCATAGGTTTTCTGTACAAATTCACCATACTATGATATCGATTCATTGAATTTTCTGTTTTTGAAGATTTAAGTTTTGGAAAATGGAGTTTTAATAAAAAAATATACTTTGTCAGTGCACTATTTGGACTTCCATACCTCAGAGTGATAGATAATCCACCCAGGGAAGATTATGTAGTTTCACAAGAATACTTTACAGCTTGTTTTAAGTTGGACTTTGAATGCAGGTGCTCTTCGGGATGGAGTGACTGAAATAAAAGCATTTGTTTGAAAATACTTCTCATCCCTTGCAATTTCTTTTTAAGAAAAGATGGGTAGAAAATAACAATTGATTAAAATGTGAAAATCTGAATTTTTATGAAAAAAAAATGGAAGATTACATTTTTAACCCATATGGCCTAGCCCTACACTAAACCCATCTACAAATAATAATAAAATAACCCATTTTGCAACAAACAGGCAACATTTTAGCTGCAAAAGGCTTTATTTATTTTTCAAACAGTAAGTATTGTTTTCCTCATACATGCATGGGTAGTTCATATGCACAAACGCATCCATTTGACCTCCGTGTACCCGATAGCCTTCTGAAAAGTGCGATTCACAAAATTAATTAGACAGAATATCTTGTCACACGCCACCTCACCTGACAAACATACACGGTAGCAGCGACAGCTAGCAGCGTGTCACAGTGTGCTGCATAAGAGAGACAGCTGAAGTGGAGCACGTATGACAAGCTGACTGGGTTTTTCAGTAATTGGAAGTGTGAGCTGCAGGAATGGTGTGCATGTGTAGGTGTGCACATTCAGTTGCGAATAGTCTGCTGTAAAAAAAAAAAAAAAAAAAGTGCAGATATCACGGTGCAATTAAAACAATATCAAACACTATAAGTGATCACAGATATGAAAAAAAGGCCAAATATTTGGGTTGAAAATGTTTTTACTTTGAGCAGTTAGATTATATTTGATTTCAGGTATCACAGTTAAAGGGCAGTTAAGTGCTGGGCGTTAAGTGAATCCTGCAGTGCGTCACATAAAAAAAAACTGCCTGTTTTAACTCACTGAAAGCAGAACGATATCCGGCCCTGGCAGACATAAAGAGCTCTGCTCACCTTTAGATGTGACAGACAGTTCAAACACAAAGACGAACACATTCACCACACAGACCAAAAAGTTATTTTCAGCAGACAGTCACAGCACTCCTAATGTAGACGGTCTGGCCTGACCGCTCCTTTTGCTACTTTGGTGACGTCTGTATAGAGGAAGGCAAATTTTCCGGCAAGCCAAGAATTTTTTTTTTTTTTATGTTTCAAAAACATTCATTTATTTTAGCAGTAGCGCAATCCTACACTGAGAAATGTAGAAAAATACAACTTTGAATTTGAGTAAAATTCCACCAAGTTATCGGTGTCCCTTACAATCACATAGCCTCCCAATTTTATGGCGTATGGCACAAATATTATGGTATACAAATGTCTTTTAGCCATCCTAAACTAGGCTGACAGGACCTATTTTTTATCTTGTCACTTTGCAAATTGAGCAGGGTGGTAAGGGAGGTAAACATAGCTGTCCAAAACTACGGTTTGGCATGTTGGGCTCAACAGCTCTCTGTTATCTAAGCTGAACTGACTTAAATCATTAACTCGATTTTTTTAGTGACATGCAAACCGGGATAAAAACTGCCTTTGTGGTTACGCTACAGCGTTAGCTCGGTTTTTGCCAAAATATGCGCTTGTTAATATAGAGTGATGCTGCAGGTTTGTTTCTCATTCATGGAGCCTTGAAATCTTGTCGGAGAAAGATGAAAACGATACACCAGTGGGGGTTGTTTAAAAAGGATACAGGATCTACAGTGGTTGACCAAATTCACACGAAATATTTAAGGAACCCACCTTCGCAGACCACAGACCTAAACCTACAATATGATAAACCTGTGGAGTGAGCAGAGAGAATCCAACGTTTTGAGCGATTTACATTATGCAATAGAAACAGTCAAAAAACGTATATGTCTATATTGCTAAACCATGTGAATTCTTAAAAGAAGTCTTATTTTTCCCCAAAAAAAATGTCTTTTTCAGTGTGAGATTGTTTTACTGTAGTCAACGGAAATTTTAAGGGTTTTACAAGTCTTTGTCAGTGCTGCCAAAACTATCTATCTTATAGATTCTTATTTCATCTTCCAGAGCATATAATTAGATTTTATTGTGTTTTTGTAGGTGATAAAAAGCAACTTAGGTGAGCAGGCACTTATGTGTCATCCTTTCACGCCAGCTGAGACGCATCTGTCCTCAGAATTTCATCACAAGGCGTTAAATGTGTCCCTTGTCCCCTTTGCCACCCTGTTTATTCGCTTCATCTTCCTCCTGGCCCTCCTTCCATCTGAGTCCAGCAATCCTGACAACAGGGTGTTGTGACAGGAAATCAAACAGGATATGACAGGCTGATTGGAGCCCTAACTTCTCGCTCTGAGCAAAGAGAGATGATAAGACGCTGTCTTGTTTGCCTATAACTGTTGGCTAAAAGGGGTAAAATGTGCATTTTGCAGGTGTTTAAAAAACAAACAAACAAAAAAACAGTTTTATACAGTTATTTAATTAATTGTGATGTGGAAAGCGAATTCTATCAGCCGTAACCCACATTGACCCGATTTTACCCAGTTAAGGAGGCTGTGGTAGTCTGACTTTAAAAGTGATCAACCAGGATGCCGGCCCTGGCACAGAACCAAACGAAAATGAACAGGGGCTTTCGGCTGCTAGCTTCGAGTAAAGGAATGCGCTGAAAGTGGTTTTAAAAGGCCGGCTTATCGACCCGTACCATGGCGGGGGCTATAATACACAGAGGGGAATGTGTTAAGGATGGAAAAAGCTTCTGATTGCTGATAGGCAACTGAACAGAGACAATCATATGGGTTTGTTGTGTAGCTGTTACTTTGACTGATTTGAAATCATAATTGCAAACAGATGAAACATAAAATCAAATAAAAATTATATATATATATATATTAATGCAAGCAAAAAACTAAAAGACCCGGAGGGTTAAAACCAGCACTCCCTGCTCTCAATTATTCCACATGAAGGGCAGAGTATAATTTTTTTATTATTTTGTTGCAATATATTTCTGTGGTGAAGGCTCTGGCAGAGATTAAGACCCCTGAGAGGAAGACACAAAAATACCCATATACAAACGCTCCCACTCAACCACTTGGATTTGCTCCAGTGCTCCAATCCAATCTTTGCTGGGACCAACTATGTGATGGGTATTAATTTTTGACCTCAGTGTGACAGACTAACAAAAAACTGCATTACTGAGCCCTCGGAAAAGCGCATGGGAAACCACCAGCGTGCCCAAAGATAACTTTGGGAGGGAAAGTACCACCAAACACTCATAAATCCTGGTAAAAGTGGGCCTGTCTGCACTATAATCAATTCACTCTGGATTTAAACACCTTTTTCTGTTGCGCTAGTTTAGAACAAGTTCAGAATGAGGAAAGTTTTGTAAGCCACTAGGAGTTGAAAGGAATCATAAAAAAAATGCCAATTTTTTAGAGATGGATCTTGCATGATGAGATCCTTACTAAATGGTGTTAACTGTAATTTACCGTAGCGTGGACATATCTGCACACACCCTGCACTCTGAAAAGGTTCCAGAGAGCAGCACACTCATAGTTTCTTAATGTACTTTTATTTTTGACAACATTCCACTTTGTCCTTGCTCCTTTATAACTGTTCTAAATGTTTTCTAAACGAGTCAATGTCCACGCTGTAGTCTTTCATAGCACTTCAGGAACAGTCCTCCCCTCCTGAGTCAAATACTATCAGCCTTTAAATTCTCATTTGCTTAAAAATGTGTCCCAAATACGGGGTGATTGAATATTTGTATAGACGTTAACAACCCTAGCTCTGTTAGTTAGAAGAAAATTAGCAAGAAAAACTTTAGGCTCTGATGAGAGTTAGTTGTTAGATGTTTACTGATATACCACTTAGTTTCATGGTAAAAACTGCTTTTATTCAGACAGAAACAAAGACTTGTATGTACTTTGTACTGCACTGCTAGGTTATGCTGGCTAAGATTAACCAAGCCGCGCTTTTGCTTGGTTAATTTTAGCCAACATAACCTAGCAATAACCCTGTATTTGGGACATATTTTCAAGCAAAGGTGAATTAAAAAGGCTGTTAGTATTTGATTTAACGATGACATTTTTAAACAACTCATCAACTAAGTGATATGTCAGCGAAATGAAGGCCAACATAGAGAAGTTTTTGCTAATTCTCCTCAAACTGAGTTTGGGTTACGAAGCAATTTCTGGAAACATTCCTTAGCCATCCCTTCAAATAGGGACGTGTCAGATATCTTACAATTAGAGACATTTCACATTGAATTAATATGAAAGATAAAACGTTAAAGCAGACAGGTTATTTTACTGCAAGAATCCACTGCTTCTTAAGTTTGTTTATATTATTTTGTGTGCAACATTTTTTTATTTCCCATAAGCAATGTTTTTTTTAACTATTTTTTTTTCAAGTTTATTTGAGCAGGGACCAAGTACAATATTAAACATAAATGTTGCCATTTGATGCATTGTACTAGATTTAGCTGTAAGCTAATTCGCATCTAGAGTCCCTTAGCAATTCTTATCATAATTGCAACATTTAGCTGATTTCTAAAATTGTTCTAATGTCGTTTTGCCTTTTGTGTTCATAGAGACAACAAAAGTTGAGGTCAAGTCTTCCCTTTGGTAATTTCCACCATCATTTCACATCCCAGCATTTCTTCCTTATATTCCCAGATAGAAAAAAGGTAAATGAATAACATTTAAATAAATTACAGCTAATATAGCTCCAGACACTTGCTTATTTTAGTTTACTACTTAATATTCTCCTCTACTTATTCCTAACTATAAAAAAAAAGTGTTATTGTTAAACATCTATGTTACGTCAACTAAACGGTGTGGAACCAATGATTTTCTTCTAATTGTCACACAGGATGTCTTTCCAGGCCAACTGTATGGGATGTTTGTGCTAATTATGAGAACGTCTATTTAAGAGAGCTACCAAAGTCTATTTGTGAAATAGGCCACAGGGACATTTAATATCAGCCTCATATAATTAATGGATAAGTGACTCATCAGTTTTCTTGAAGCTCTGCTTATTTCATTTTAACACGTACAATTATGCACAGCCATATCTTTCCAGATGGAGTTTGAGGAAGCAGAAATCCTTTTGAGTTCATCAAAGAGTTTCTCAGCTGCAGAGGACCAACTGAGCAAACTTTAACAGGGTCGGATGGTGGTCATTTAATCACTGATGGTTGGGATTCGTGCACTGCAGCCATGTCCTGATTCCCTTTAGTATCTTTACTTTTACCCTTACATTTTACCCTGAGTGAGGGCACATTCAGAGTAAAAATAGTGAGTCGGAGAGGACAAACCCTCAGTAAACTCACCTTGACAAGTGACTACTTTCAAAAGGGTTTTCTTTTCATCATCAACCACACACCATGTATTGCAGACTATACAGCTTCAAAAGGCATGAAATGTTTTTGAAGTCCAGCCCAGATAAGCAAAATGTTGTCAGTAGAGCGCAGCCACTGTGTTCTTGTTTGCCAACTCTGCTTTCTTCTTTTCCTTAAAGAGCTATTCGGGCTAAAATTGGTCCAGGTATTTTATTTTCATTTTGGTTCATGTTTTTCCTGAAGTTCAGCTGTTCAAAAACAAATATTAACACGATGACTCTTCTTACATCAGCATGAACCAGCTAAAATTTATTATGGGCTCTATTTGAGAAAGATGTAGCCTGAAAACTTGCCTCGACAACAGATTGTCCACATGTTGTAAATACTTTTAATCCAGCAAAAGGGGGACGCATATAGACATCAGATGGGTTGCTCGCTGGAAACTTATTTTCTTAATACCATTTTCAGACTTGGAAAAATACCTTACCAGTACTGCCAAAATGGGTTGTATTTATTCAACCCAATTTGCTCCCATTTAAGAAGGCCAGCGTGAGCTCAGGTGGATTTAGCATCAATCAAACATAAGTAAAATCATAATGGGGCTCAAACCATTGCTGTCATTTTGCTGTTGCTGTTTGTGTAGTTTTGGTTGCTTTTATACCAAAAAGAAGATAGACACAAAGAGGATCTGTTGTGACATTGGGGGTACACTTTAACCATTTAATGAGCAAAAAAAATCATGGAAGTAAATGTGATTTTAGAACTTTATAGGTACCACTAGGAGGAGTTGTTTTGGGTTCAATCAGGGATACAAATCGGTCACAATCTTTGGGAGACAAATGTGCCACGCAAGGATGAGAACCATAATACAGGGAAATAGGACACAATCCACTGTTTTAAAAATAATATATACATATGTACAATTCAAATTATATCTGAAATATGAACTATTTTATGACTATGTTCACAACTGGTAAACATGCTTGAAGCGTAATTAAAGCTACTAGCAGCCTCAAATGGCCCCTGCAGGTTATAGTGGCACGGATTGCTTTGTAACTGAGGCCCTCAAACATCGCCGCCTCAACACTTCCAGTGAGCCTGCAGATATATTCTGCATGACGTGTGTCTACGAGACAAAATGGCGGTTTTAATCTAAAAAGTCTGCCTGGAGTTGGTTCAAATAACTATTTTTGTTGATCACTAGAGGCCACTAACATGTACCAACGTTCATAATATTCAGTATAAGCATAGTGTGGGGATGATTTTTTTAATGTTTCTTGGAGGTGCTGTGGAAGAATTCGGTCACACCCATCAAATATTTGCACAAATATCTTTTTGGTTTTGGACTAATATCCACCATGTTTAATTTGGTTCAGATGAGATTATTTTCGTGAGCCAAACATGTTACCATGACGTGACGCTGGACTTCGCCATGCTAGCACACAGCCCCACCCTCTTTCAACACCTCTCAGGACACTAAATTAGTGAAATTAACTGATGCTCAATGGCTTAAGTGGAACGGCTTTATTTAATCGGTGTGATATATAATTGATTAGAGACTAAATAGCAATGCTTAAGTATGAAATGGGGGTATGAGTTGGCAGATGGGTGAAATAACCTGATAATATTCCACATACAAATGCTGGCTCGATATTGTTCTGTGTATCCTGGACTCTCAAGACTCAATGTCAACTCACTATGGATGTTTCACAGTATATGTTTAGCTTAATGTGTAGTAACATTTCAGAATTCATCTTCTTTACAAATTTAAACTATAATTCTTTGCATTATATTTGCAAATATACAGTATTTCTGAAGGAAAAGCTTTAAGAGAGAAATCCCTTCAGATTTGAAATAAGAGCTCTTCTTTGCCCCTAAAACTATGGCAATAAAATGATAACTAGGATATGTCCACTGATGTGCTCTGTCCTTGAATTGAACAATTCATATATATCAATGCTTGCAATATATAAAAATGCAATGTAAAACTATATATTTCTTCTTAAATGCTAACAGAGTGCTTTATTGGGGTGTCATATTTTCCTGGTGAAAATGCGATCTCCACAATGTTCCATGGATGTCCTCAAGAACAAAAGGACAACCACAAATCTTTACAGTAGGATTACAGAGTCATCCATTCCACCCTGCATTTCAGCCCCCTCACACCTACCTCACTCATCTCTGTGATCCCATACCAATTTTACAACCATCATTCTTATACCTCACCTACATCTGCTTTGATTTTTTTTCCCTACCCTCCACATTGTTTATTCATAATTGTTTGAATTTCATACCCCTCTAATCTTCTATTATGTCACCTGATTTTCTCTCTATGGCTTCAACTCATTCAACTTTGTCAAGTATTTAAGCAAGCTAGATTTAAAACTATGACAAAGAAGTTAAACAAATAGTTCATTGTGTGAAAAATAAGCATATTTAATCAGTATTATCTATGTGAAGATAGTACTTGGGAGTTTCAAACAAAGACAGGAATAACTTTGGTTCCTTCTTTTAGATTCCCTTTTCTTTGTTCCCTATTTAGGTCGTGTCTAAAGCCTAGTTTATGCTTCTCCATCAGCAAAGTTGCACTCACACGCACATGTATTGACGGAGACGTTTTCCTTTATGCTTCAGTGTGGCAAAGCAATTCCCCACCAGGACACCAGGGGGTGCGGACCTTTTCTGGTGGGTCTGCCTACCATTGCATACACGTCTTTGGTCAAGTTCAGTTTACTTACTTCAGGCTCGTCAAGGCATTTCCACTCAAGGAACACCAGCTGACAGAAAGCAGGTTTTCATTGAACTGGAAAGCTTTTTTAGTAGAAGTGCAGCTCTTTTATCACTCTAAAGAAGCATGTTAATAAACACAGGGGTCTGTATTGTTGTTTTCTACACCTCCTGATGTTTAAAATTGCCAAAAGACTAGATCACATAAGCCGGCCTTGCAGTATAAAGTGTCTAGTGCCCAAAAACGGCACAGATTACTAATTAAATGGACTATAGAGCACAGGCTGATGTTGGACTGACCAATCACAGACGCGCTCTCTCTGTTGTGTTCAACGGATAGTTAAAAAATTTGCCTCTAGTCCCAATGTGCTTGTGTAGGTGACAGAGAGCTCTTGCGTCGACGGATAATGGCGTTGTGTGTCTCCGTACCTATACAGACAGACAAGTATAAACTAGGTTTAAGAAGGCTTCTTATACTGTAAACTCTCGCGACAATGAAGTCTCTTCTGTGATGTATACCCTGTTTCTTGCTTGTATAGAGAAATAATGGTAAGCTGTTCGTATGGATTCCACATATGAAGTGTATGCTTTGAAACTATGTATCTATGTTTGAATCTCTTATTTTGAAGTAAAGAGGGAAGTCGTTCTTGTGTTTTTATCCTGTTTTGCTGACGTAGTGCACTAATAAAGGCCGCTAGTTGGGCAGGCAGATAAGACTTTGTTACAAAAGTATTAAAGAGGTATTTTCTTTTCAATCGTTTGCAAGACAGCCTTTACCAGCAAAAAGAATCAGTGACGGAGAGAAAATACTGAGATTACTGTCATGGGGCTAACTGTTAGCATCTTGTTCAGAGCTTCCTACAGGTGCTAATCTACCCCAAACCATTTTTAAGAGTGGACAGATCTACATTATTCAGAGACTCTTTAAAGCTATTTGTGATCTGGGAAAAATTCCTAATACTTTTGATAAGTTTGAAGGGATCTTTTCAAAATGGACAATTCTGTAAAAATAAGACATTTTAAAACTACCTATAAAAGCATGTATTTATTAAGACCCACTGAACTTTGAAAAAAACCTACAAAAAGTTTGATCATCTCAAATTTCAAACAGGTACATATGAAGTCAGACGTCATAGAGTAAAACAAAAACGGTTATCTCTTTTTTCCTTTTTTCCAGATCTTATTTTATTCACTTCCTCTCATTCTTAGTAACATCTCAACACAGAGGCCCTTTAAAGCCACGTTTCCCCTCGGGCAGTTGTACATTGAGTCTTTCCACCAGGACACTGCTTCTCTTCTCTCTTCAGGCCAGCTCCAGATCCCCACAGTTCCCTTCTGCCCTATTAACCAACCAGTGATTGTTTCTGATCTGGGTGACTGTAGGTGAATCCCCAACATGGAACAAGTGAACAGCATCTCATATATCACCACTGGCAGCGTTTGTCATCTTCAAAATGTAGGCGGGAATAAAATTATCCATGTGAAAATGCACAAACCATACAAATATTCAGTGATAGTTTAGCTGGAAATCAGTTTTACAGTGTGCATCATAAGCAGGACTTTTAACCAAGGAAATCCTGAATGTGCTACAGATTAAATCATTTCCACTCTGAGCTCACATAGCAACAAATCCATCACGGTGGCAACAGTACAAACGATTTTATGATGAGAATTAGCCCTTCCAACCCTTCTCTTCCCTTTGTATTAACCCCTCCTGTTACTCAAGTCTAAATATATGTTTTTTATTTTGGAAAATATTGCTTCCTCTGTTTTCTTCATGTTCATTTCCCTTTGTTTTTTCCTTCTCATGCATTCTTTTTTTTCTGTTACATTTTAGCTTGTCTTCACAATTTGTCCAATTACGATTTATGACGCGTTTTAATTGAGAGTCACATTAAAAAAGTTTGAAACAGAATCTAAAACAGTTCTGGCTTCCAGAATTATTTAATACGTAGGAAACAAATATTTTCCAGTATCAGCAAAACCTCACGTGATTGTTGCTCCAAAATAATCACATCATTGTTCCAAACCCTCATCAAACGTCCCCTCAACATGTCATTCAAGAGCTTTAAGTGTTGCATTTGTTTGCAAAGATGCAAAAGCTGACAGTTTTAATTTCCAAAAGTGAGATTTTCAATAAGAAATAAGGACAAGTTAATGCAGCGCATTCCTTTCAGCACCGACAGACACACAACACAAGCAGTGTTACCATGACAACCACAGTGCAGCCAGACTAGCATCAGCAGGAGGTGCCAGCTACTCATTTTCCACGTCTCCATTTCCACATCATAACAACAGACGGCAGCGTGCTGATGATGTCACCCCGCCTCGCTGTGAAGCCAGGAGAAAAATGGGTTGAGAAAGGAGGCAGGAGGAGTGGGCGAAAAAGGAAGAGAAAAAAACAAAAGAGCCCGGCAAAATAAAAATGAAATTGAGAATAGAAAGTAAAGGGGACGACAAAGACAGGAGACAGACTATAAAGGATCTTTCAACCAGAAGACAAATACAGACACACGTGAGCTTCACAAAAGGACCTGCACCTGCAGCCTCATGTTAATCTCCTCACTGCAGCTTATATTGAGCGAGTGCTGCCACAGCATGACTTCTACACACAACAGAGCTCATATTTATCATGCATCATCTACAATAAACTCTAACATCCATTAGCCATTATTAGCAATAAACCTCTCAACCACTAGTAATAAACACCAGCAGCGACAATGCAGCCTTCTCTGGGGGAATTGGCAAAGAGCTGAGACTGGTTTTTATTATTTGGTAATCTTGTTCTGCTTTCTAAACAATCCGTATGACACAATGGGTAACAATGTCTCGATATGCAGATTTTTGTATTTTATTCTGTTGACCTGAAGGCATTTCAAGCAATCTTAAGGGGGGTTTGCTCATGCTTTTTAAGAAGAAACTATAACATTTGTAATTATTATTAATTTTGGCACTTCAGCCTTTAAAAAAATTCAATAGAAGGGTTTTTTCAGGTTTTTCAGGTTTTTTCAGGTACAGGTTCAGGTACCTGAATGTCTGTAAACAGACATTCAGGTACAGGCTTTGGTAAGAATAGAATAGAATAGAGTAATCCTTTAATCGTCCCACATAGGGAAATTTGGCTGTAACAGCAGCAAAAAACAGATGTACAGACAGAACATGACACAGAACAGAAACAAACACAATTATTACAGAAGAAAGAAAAATATTTACATCACTAACATTTGAATGTAGGGTGCATCTACATGACATAGAAGGAATCACATTATTGGATTTTACATTGACTGGATCCGTTTTTGAAGCATTTATATATTGGAGAAGAGAAAGGGAATATTATATTTTACTGACACGAATATAACTTCTGCAGTCAGACAGCAGAGCTTACATAAAGCACCACTATAACGGACTGCTGTGAAAAATACCATTTACCTCCTGTTAAATTCATGAGCCTGCTCCACATTAAAGCAATAGTCAACACAGATTTTAAGGGCTAAGATGTACAATTACGATTTCATAAGCAAAAAGAAATTACAATGAATTTCAGTGCTTTAGGTCTAATCTATGAAGTCTGCATATCTAAAAATAAAATAAAAAAAACAATCATTATCCCACCAGCACTATAGATACTAATGGCAGAGCAATCCCCTTTGTTGTCAGTGTTTATCTCCACCCATAATGATTCCCCACAGACACCAAAGCTAACCACAGTTTCTCCCCACAGGTGAGATAATCAGCACTCCAGTTTGCTTTTAAAAGCTGTAAACCTTTAACAGAGTGGAGAGGGAGAGAGACAGAGACAGCTATCCTGACCCACCATCCCTTCCATCTGGTCATTTCTTTCCCCGCCTGTACGTGACGATGACTGTGCGCAATGCACTACTAACACTGTATTTATCTAGCTGTCTCCATGCTGACTTGATTCCATCTCCCTTTCATTCAGATGATATTCATGCCACCTGTATGCTTTTACAATATGTCACATTAAAACCAAAAACCACTGTTCTCATCCTGATGGAAGGTGAAGCCGTTTGTCGTTAACTGTTTCCTGAAAAACTTCAGAGGGCTTAACAGAACAGCTACATTTATCCTGAGATCCAGTTACACACCATGCAGGCAGTTGAATTAGGTATTGTGTTGCTATTTCATAGTAAAAGAGGCTAAATACATAAATGCAAAATTTTTCAAACTTTTGTGAAAAAAAATTGAATCTGGACTTTTCCTTCTGATTCACAGTTATGTGCTACGTCATGCTGAATTGAAGTTAGTGGCTGTAAAGCAAGCTGTGAAATAGCTATATATATAGATATACTTATTAACCAGTTAAGTTTAATTTTGTTGCAGTTGATCGATCCAAAACTTGTTGCCTGTGACTGTAGCTTTCCGGCTGGCATTTTAAAAAACCCAGCAGCTGCAGAGAATATTATACCTGACATTTACTAACATTTGTTCTGGTGTTGCTTGAAGTCCTGTTAAACCCACTTTATGACACCACAAATGTCAGAATTGTTCATCTGTAAAAACCTTTATTCAAATTTGGAAATAATTTAGGCTTAATTAACTTTTTAAAGAAAAGCTGAAAAAGAATGGTCCTTGAAAGTAAGACTAAGGTAACATTCTAATGAAATGCCTGTACGACGCCTGTAAAAAAGAGAAGCCGCAGCTTGCTGAGGCTCCTGGAAACACATTAGCATTTTCTCAGAGTGGGCTACAGACAAAGGCTAACACTTAATAGTATGCTTTATGGTTGCTTTTACTGCCACTCACACCAGTCGGGTATACTTTAAAGCACATCCGTTGACACCGCTCTTTTCAGCTGAACAAATTAATGATTTGTAGGCTACTGAATATTTACTGTCATGAATTAGCCGAAAAAAAGTTTTTTCTTTTATCAAAAGATGGTATACTGTATGTTGGGGTGGAATACGGTATGGAATAAAGAAAAACATAGGGCTGGACGATATAGAAAAAAAGCATATTGATAAAAAATAGTCATATTGATCGATATCGATAATTATCGATACAAAAAAAATCCTTGGATTAACATACCTTGGATTAACATGTCCCTTTGGTCACATTATTTTCATTCTTTTCTAGGGGTACCATCATTTTTGTCCAGGCCTGTTTCATGCATTTATTTTTTAAATAATTCCGTTGAAGAATGGATGAAAAGCAATGTCTGACTTTCATTGGTCAACATTTATATAATTTTTATTTATTATTACTTTTGTCAGATTAAAGTTATTTCTGTGACCATTATGAGTTTTTCTTTGAATTAGTGAAGGGTACCAACAATTTTGTCCACCTCTGTGTATATATATATATATATATAAATATGTTAGTAATTTACATTAAAGGCTTATATAATACTTTTTAATCGTTTAAACATTTTATGACACTTTATAATATTAATGGCTGAAACCATTGGATTAGTTTGTCAATAAAGCTTATTCAAATTCACTTCAGCTCTTCAGCTGTAGGCTAAAGCTAAAGCTAACTAGCTACTCACCAGTGTTGATGGGCTCCAACACTGCAGCTCAGTCACTGAGAGCCGATCCCAGCAGGTCTATCCAACCCCTGTTGTGTTTTTTTAAGCGTTTTTTTGCTTCTGAGGACCGGGAGCAGAACTGAGGGGAGATTTTAAAAGCCGCAGATGTTAGCAACGCGACGCGACCTGGGTACGTTTCCTGTGTCTCTCTGTAGAGATTCGTAGCTGGAGGCGGGAGTCCTGCTTAAAACAGCTGATTGTAGTTTTATATTTCGTTCATTATTGCTACGTTTATTGTTTTAGTGCGTGGAGGATCGGTTCAAAACAGGACGCAAATTTACCCGAGCCTCTGAAACATTTATCTGGAACAACGTCCTCCGCTGCTGCCTTGTAGTGACGTCTGAGCGCGGCAAAGTTTTACGTGATGGTTCGCTTAGGGCCTATTAAAAAAACTCTGTTTCAGCTCAAATCATTTCATCCTTTTTGTGGTTTGAAAGCAGAGAGGGTCGCTGAGAGAGCTGCGTGGGTCATTGTTAATGATTCGTTTGGAGTAAGTAATGATTGTTGTATTAAGCTACCTGATAGGGTATAATGAAAAAACGAGGGGGGACTTTTTTTTCTATCAAACTATTTTATCAGCCCATTTTTTTTCTACCGCACCACACATCTATCGATCGATATATTTCTATCGAATTATTGTCCAGCCCTAGAAAAACAACAAGGTGATAAATGTATGTAAACCTAATACAAACACCAGAGATGCGGAACAGGTAAAAAATGAACTGCTAGTGGTGTTCCCCTTCATCTGATCTCCCGCAGGGTTCCTATCACTGAAAGATGTCGACACATCCGAGCCTCCGTCCTCGCCCCATTCTTCTTCTCTGTGCCCTCTGGTCCTCTTGTCTTGTCTTTCCCTCTCGTGTGTTCTCACTGTTATTGTGACCCAGTCATTGCTCAGTGCCTCACTCAGTGATTCAAACCAGTTTTCCACACAGGGTATCTCAGACAGGCTCACGTTACAGCTACTGAGGCATGAAATTACCCCTGCGCCCCCGTGGGGGCCATTAAAGATGCTACACTAGAAGAAGACTATAACAAAAATTGACAGGCAGGATACGAGATTTCAGTTTAGGAAAGCTAAACACTGCTAATGGTTCTGTGGGAGATCACGTGTAAATGGCTCACAAATTTTTTAGACTGCAGGAATGCAGCAGTGACTGTTGATGTTTTTGTCTCTGGATGTAAAAAGGACAGTACAGGAGAAAGGGCTGCAATAGCACCCAATTTATGAGAAATATAAAACTTTAATTCTAAGAGTAATGATAAAATAAAAATGAAACATTATTATGAAGAAAATCTTATGACTAAAACGGGACTCGGGAGTTTCTTTACTACCAGGAGAATATAAAGACTTTCTATTCAATCTAGGGAAAACCAAAGAATTGGTAGTGGACGTCCACAGGCGCAGACCCACCACACTGATATCGGTGAACATCCAGGGAGTGGACATTAAGATAGGGAACTCTTATATCTGGATATTACCTGAACAATAAACTGGACTGGAGTCACAACACTGATGCTCTCTACAGGATGGATCAGAGTAGACTCTACCTGTTGGGAAGACTGGGGTCTTCAGCAGTCCAGGGAGTGCTCTGAAGACATTCCTTGACACTGCGGTGGCATCAGCCATCTATTTGGTGTAGTACGTTGAAGCAGCAGCTTATCTACAGCTTAGAGGAAGCGGTCGGATAAACTCATCAGGAAGGCCTGCTCTGTTCTAGGGTGCCCCCTAGAGCAAGTGTAAGTGGTGGGAGGCAGAAGGGCTCTTGCCAAAATAACGTCACTCCTGAACTGAGTCTCCCACACCATGCATGAAGATGTTGCTGAGCTCCAGAAATCCTTCAGTGACGAACTGCTGCATCTTTGAGAAGTGGAGCATTTTCACAGGTCCTTCCTCCCTGCAAACTGCTCCCAACAAACTCAATAATGTTTAGACCTCTGCTGTAATTTGCACTATTCACCTCACTTAAATAAAACATTTTGCGGCTGTCATTTGCACGAATGTTCTTCAACAGTTTATATTCTACTTACTTTTTGAAAGTAATGTTTACTTCTTAATGCACAACTACACATGCAGATCATAAAAACATTTTTTTACATATATATGTTTTTAATTATCCTTCTCAGGTGCACATTCTAATCTGAGTATGCCACGTTTCAAACGAAACAGTACTCTGCTTTGTAATTTTGCCCTAACTTACATATTATTCTTCATTCTTAAATTCAGTTTCATACTTTTTCTGCATGTGTGAATCCAATGCTTATGTTGCCTGTTACTTTGCTGCTGTTACATCTGAGTTTCCCCTTTGTGGGACAAAAAAGGATCATTCTATTTTATTATTGTGAGGATTTTTTATGTAATATTGTGAATAATTAATGTTTAATGCAGCTGTTTGGTTATGTTTCTATTTAGTCCTTTTTTCAGCACCTTTTTTTTATTTTTTAGGAAACCTCTTTCAGTCGCTTCAGCTAGTTTGTCTTGTGGACCAACCTTCATTCCAAATCTTTAATTTGTTAATTGGTATATGTACATTTTATTCAGTCCTTTGTTCTGTTATAGTTTATGATTCTGTTGCTCAGTAGCAGAGACTCTGATTGCTCTGTTCAGTTTTTTGTGTGCCTTTTTTCTCCCTGTGGATCTGACCTTTGATTACCTGATGTGTTTCTTTCTTTCTTTTGTCGATGAAGGCTCACCACCATCACTCCAGCGGTGTTGTACCCCCTCTGGCAACAGACTATTAAAGCTCCTGCTGCACCTGAGACATGAACGACCCTCTATTTCTCCCCGAGCTGCCGTTGTCCAGCATGGGTAAAGCTGTTTGCAATAGATCATTCATAAATTCACACCCCACCTAGGCTTATGTCTCCTTGTTAAATAAAACACACTGGAAAATGTTTTTAAAGTTAGTGCAAGTTCTACACTTTTTGTATTCTGAGCCAATTGTATTCAATAAAAACTGACTTTGTGTTATCAAGATGCATAGAGAAGAGTCTGGGAGACTCAAACGACGATGTCATGGCTTTGTAAACTTCTAATAGGTTAATTTGCAACAGTTCAGTCAATAGCAACAGACCTGGCGATATATTTTAAAAGTAACACCTCAAACGCTCGGATTCCTCTGGTTTATCACGTAATGAAAATAACAGACACATCTTAGGTTCAGTCTACCAGTGGTACACGTGTTTTGCTATTAAACTTTGCATATAACCCACTTAAAAAAAGCAATAGACCTTGTGAAGATGACTGAACGTGGAAGGAGTTTTGGTATCCATGGTGAAACAAGTCGTGTTTGCAAACACAGACAGAAATAAACACCTGCATATTATTTTTTTTTAAGACATTATTTAAGACTTAGCAATACAACGTATCTTTTCAAGCAGTGTATACAACCATCTGGTTTCAAATATAAAATAAACAATCTATTTGGCTGTTGTTACCAACAAATAATGTGAACTGGTCATACATGCAAACAAAGCCTACCCAGCCCAGCTCAGTATTTGTTTCATCTAATTAAATATGAATTTTACTTTGACGTCAGCTATTATATTTGAGCAATTAATTAAATGCATCTGAACTTAAGTTGTAAAAACAGAGAATAAATAAATAAAGCCAGTTTATGAATCAGAAACTACGGCAAGAGCTATAAAAGTCTGTTTAACACTTTCTTTGCTGAACCTGACATTTTAACAAATGATAAAATGATGAACTTCTTTTCATCTTTCGGTCAGAAGACGGCACGATGCATTCAGAAAATATCTGCAAGCATTGTTTGATATAAAGGGAGCAAAAATGATGCATTGCTCCTTGGTTTGCCCTTGTATTGCTCTGATTCTTATTGCGTCTGTGCGCATTCTTCTCTTAAAGGCCGCTGATTTCCAAACTAGAAAGGACTTTCTGCTCATCTGCATTACAATATTTGGCTAAAAAAGAGTGCAAGTCTCTCAGTTTTTTTTATTTTTTAATGCATAGATGTTTTTGTGCGCATGTGCATCTGCTGTCTGTCCCAGAGGTACCTGAGAAGCGCAGATCGACCCAGAAAACATCTTCTGGCACGATTTCCCTCGTCTTCCCCTGACTTCCCTCCGACTCTCCCGTTTTTCTTTCAAAGAATTTTCTCCTTTTTCAGATTCTTTTTCTTTCTTTTCACATCTTTTCCTCTGTGGGCTTTATCTCCTTTCATGTTTTACTTATTGTTCCTCTGATGTTCACCTTGCTGTTATTCCTCTCTAATGTGCTGGCCCACCGGTCATCCTCAATTTAAAAAGTCTAATTTTTTTTTTTTATTCCTCTGTATCTCATCTGTTAGACTCCGTTTCCATGCTTTATTCTTGTTCAGGTTTTTAATTTATAACTGAAATCTTCATAATTTTGAAGCTGAAGCAAGAAGCCTATCTGAATAATGCATCCCTAGCTTTATTCTTTATTTTTTATTTAATTCATTTAAAAGTAAAATAGAATTGCTTTCCCTCCAGCTTTAAAACAAAGACCCCTGCTGTCCCTGTTCTAAGACTATCCTCACTTTAATCAATCAATGTGACCCAGATAAAGTCAAGTATAAACTCAGACCACTTTGATGCACTGACCCATTTTAACCAAACTTCTGTCTCTGTAGTAAACACAGCTTTTATTTCCTTCCTGTGGTGTCAGATGGAGCTCAGTGACATGTTTGGGGCTTTGGATAAACTACTGAGAGGAACACTTAGGGAGGGAAGGCAGTGGAATGGAGGTACATCACTGTGATAAAGGTTTAATAGTCTTTGGTATGGAGTTGAAAAAGATTCAGAGCACCCAGTTAGATCCAGTGTTGTCTTAGTTCCCAATAGCAAATGTTTGACTCTCACAAAAAGGAACAGCTTAATCATGAGTGTCAAAGGGAAATCCCGTCACTTCAGATACGTTTCTCCTGACAAGCTGAGCTTAATTTGTTTATTAGAGAGCCTGTTTGTCTCTGAAGTGAGGCTGGGGTAGGCTGTTTTTTTCACAGACATAAGGGCTAACTCCATGTCGAAAGTTGTTTCAGAACACTGCTTCCTTAAAACCAAGATATAGGTGTCATTTTGCTCTAAAAAGCCAACATATACAGGGGGGGGGGGAATATTTTAAAGTAATTATACATGGGACTGACCGCTCACAGTAGTTCTGGAAAGGGTAATGCTACTTGATGCATGAATGTTCACCCCGTGGAACAGCATGATGGGACATTTTAGTAGTTAAAATAAAAGTTTAAACAGAAAACTAGTTTGTACCAAAATCTCATAGCAAATATTCGGCGTTGTTTGAAAAATCTAAACTTCAGTTTAGATTTTGCAGATCTTCTTCATTCTGATCTTCAGCTTGAATTTAAATGAATTACTAATACAACTCAAACATTCTCCTTGTACCTGTAGTTTAATGAAGGTTTAAACTTCAAAAAGGTTCACCTTTAACGTCTTACAGTGCATTTTTTACCACTATAATAAAGGACACACACACACACACACAGAGACACAACTACAAATATGCACTATAAAGTCTCCAGCCACCCCTGCCCCACATCCCACAGCTCCCTGCGAACAAAAGACAACACTTCCTGAAAGTCAGGAACGGCTTCCTTTGGCGTTTCACTGGGACTTAAAGAGAAGGAAGGGGGCATTTAAAAAGTAATGGAAAGAAATGTCTAAAGCGGTTAGAGTATGAAGTGGTAGGGCTGCTGCCTCTAGGTGTATCACTCGACTTTAAGCACTATGAACCTCAGCAATTACAAGTTTAATTTGAGGTTTTTTTTCAAGGACAGTGGGAGTTAAGTCTTGATAAAAGTGTTGACCAGAACTGTAATGTACTGTCCCAATAAAACAGCATTAAATAAAAGCCTTTGTGGCAGAATATGTGACATAAACAAGTGAAAAATAAACATTCATTTTGTTGTGTGTGGGCTTTTGCTAGCCACTCTGAGCTGATTCATTCTACATCACTATGTTCAAACAAACACACACACACAAACACACACGCACGCACACACACACACACCAACAGATATAGACACAGAGTAAAAGTCTTGAATGACCTTCAGGAGAAATATTAGCTTCAGAAATCTGCAGTAAGGCTCAGAGAGTCTGAGAGAAACAAAGAGAAAGAGAACAGCTGCAGGGATGAGAGAGTAGAAGGGGAAGAAAAGGATTCATGATAGGGAATTGCTATACTTTCCCCCCCTTTTTTCACCCCACAGTCTAGTTTTTTTATTTTAATTTTTTTATTTGGGCAGATATTTCATCGTTTATAAGCCTTCTTTCTTATAACTCCCCTCACATAGCAAAGTTCTAGCATTAATATTTCCCCCTTTGAGTCTTTCAAGCCATGATTTTATTTTTTTTGTTTCTCAAGGCTCTTTTGTTGTGTTTTGTGCAATTTCTTATGTATCCATGCTTCTTTGCTTTAATCTGTCTTTCTTTATATGCAAGTTCATTTTTTCTCTTCACAATTCTTTTCAGTAAATCATCATGCAAGATTCCCATTGAGCTGCCCACAATACTGCCACGTAAATACTGGGGTCGATTTCCGATCTCTGGATTTTATAATGTTCTGAGATAGTAAAACAACTTTAACTTTAACCAACTCTGATTTATCATTTTAAGAACTTTAATTAACCAAATTTTAAATATTATTTATTTACATATTTCAGTCTTTAGCAGTCATTATTTATATTGTTTTTTCAAAAAAAGCCCTCTCCTGCTCCTTTGCAACTTGCCTTCTAAGCTCAGATCGCCTTGCACTAAATAATGCTTTGGAATGTTACATAATTGTAGCTACCAGTCCACATTCTATCTGTATACAGGTGTTTCTATACAACCAGCAATATCAACAATGGTATTAGGCGAAAGCTGGTAGAGATGAACCTATATGACCACATCTAATGATATTGTCTTTGCACCTTCTCTAATTTCCACAATAGTCCATCAAATAACCTTTTTTTTTAAGGTGAGCTCAAAATAAAATGTTAAAACTATTAACAAAATACTTTTGAGAATAACCCAACCTCAAAAATGTACTGAAATAATGTGGCTACTTCTGCAAGTAGAGCAACAACTGCATATATCAGGTGTGGACAGATGTTAAACCTAAAGGGAAAGTACTAAGTATTTGTAATCTTTTTACAATAAAGACAAAGGACACCATCTAAAAAAAATAGTAGTAGTCAAGTAAAATAATCCTGGAGTGACCAGGTAACATGGAGTGAAAGCTCCTAATTTCATTCTGTAGTCTGCCCTGAAATTACCTGCTTTGATTAGCAACAACACTTTTGCAACTGGACTTTTGCCTGGGACTGATATTCAGTCACCGATGTCTTCTCTTTGGGGATTTGATAACATTCTAGAGGCTGAATCTGCGTTCTGCTAAACACTGGGAACTGAATCACAAGCGCCACTTCAGTCAAAGCTTTGAAATTTAGAGAACATTTCTGCAATTGAAGTGATAAGAAGTCGAAAAGACTCTTGAAACGAGCCGTTTCCTGATCTTTAAGCTATCACTTCAAGCGGGAGGAAATCCCGGATCATGCACCCCGCCTCTCGCCCAATGACCGCTGTAAAACGGTTAGTATTACACACTGCAAACAGCAGTCATCCTGTGATTTTCCTGAAGAATTTAGATCCCTACCATAATTACCACATATATTCCATCACAGGCAGGGAGTGGAGCTACAAAATGTTAAAACAGAACGGTTTTGTTGTTCCGTATTCCTGCTTTCTGTTGAAAGTCATATTTTCTCTCTGAATTGCAGCCTGGGTGGCAAGTCATCCAGGGGAAACCGTTTTTCTATGAAATAGCTTCTCACACCTTTTGTCTCTCTTCCCACTTTATTTTTAAACACCTCACTGGTGCCGAAAACAGCTAAGTTTGAGCTTTCTCCCCTCAGTTAAAATTTCCAAACCGAAGAGCATTGTTATTAGCGTGAATTGGTAACACTTATGTATGGTGCATTCACTGACCAGAAAGAGACTGGATTTATAAATGATGCAGCCAGTCCTTGGGTTTTGTGAATGTTTTTGCATTTGGGTTCAGTACTTTTAGCTTAAGTTTCCTTTAAAGTTTCTAGGTGTCTCATTTTGAGTGTTCCGTTTTATTTTGGTTAGTCTGATCCTTTGTGCGCAGCGTTCTCTATACTTACTGCTTTCTGTCACTCGTGCTTCATAATTTTTGTTTCCTGTTTTTTTTGTGTGTTTTAGTCGTTCTTATGGGGATTCTGTTTCTGTTCATTTCTGCTCTTTATTATTTCAGCACCATCGGTTCAAACCAAAGAACATGTCAGCCTTCTATACGCAAAGAAAACACCTAATTCAAATCAATACATTAAATTACGACAAATTGGTCATTTCAAGATAACATCAACAAAGATTCTGCTTATTCCTTTGAATACTGAAGCACACTAACAAACTCTGCGGACACCATTTTGTCTGTTTACAATACACACAGAAGCTAGCGTTAGCACAACGAGACAGAGATGTAGTAGCTTTAACCATAAACAAAACCTGAACAGAAACAGACCAGAGGCTAGCTTGGAGTGATAACATTTCGAAGCTCCTTAACTTTTACCGTTCGGTTTTACTTTCTCTTTCACCGCTATTTTCCCACTGAACTTCTTTATATTTATGGGACAACATACAAAATAGATGCCTCTATAAAGTCCTATAATCTATTTAAGTCATCTGTTTAACGCTTTCCTCTCTTGTCTCTATTCCTGTGTAACCGAAACCCGTCCATCCCATCATGAGACACAACGTCTCCACCTCCAAAGGTCAACCACAGCTGAAGAGATCGATGGTTTAGGAACAATAAGGGTGGATGAGGAAACGAGACAGAGAAAGGGAATGAGTGAGTGACAGCTTTGGAATGATGATGGAGGTACAGAAGCTGAAGGGGGGAGACAGACGTAGGAGGGATTTTAGAGGAAAGGGAGGAAAAAAAAGAGAAAACTCCTGCCTCAGCATTCCTGTATGTCTCTGTGGGAGAGATGGGAGGAGAGGGTGAAAGAATAGGAGGTGATAACAAATGGGGGGAAATAAATTAAAAGAGCACAGGGGAGCTGTGGGATAGGAGGAAAGAAGAACAGTGACAGAGAAATCGAGGAGCAAAGAACAATGTCAGCTTAGCTGAATCCATGATCAATAATGCATGTCTTACATGGTATGTGCATTAAAGGTCAGTGTTCAGATATGGGTATGCAGGTTTGAGATAATATAAAAATAATTTCCAGCACTGAAAGTGTTTACATTCGAAGCAAAGCAATTAGATCTCCTGTCATTAGTACGGTACTAAAGTCACAATTCTTGGCCAAAATATGTTGAAATAAACATGACGTGATCGATCACCAAAAAAGGTCGCAAGTCTCGTTTCCACCGCAGTGATCTGCAACTCGGTTCCTCCTGGAATCTGAAATGCTTCACATAAAAGATGCAGCAAAACCTGTTCACCTCACAATGTAGGACAAGGAGCTTGGCAGAGGAATCTGCTTTATCTAGACCCCTTGTTGGAGCTAATTCCCCACAAGCCTTAATTCTGCAGGGAGCTCTTTTTTTTTTTTTTTACAGTCTCTCCAGTTCCCAATATGATCTTCACAGCCTTTAGCAGTAGCACAAAGGTGCAGCTCCAGCCCTGCATGCCTCTGCTTCTTAAAGAATATCGATATCAGTGCAGACCGTGGGCTGCAGCTGCCACATAGTCAATAATTCAACAGCCAGTCTTACCACTGGGAAGTTTAGGACCTCCATTGTCTTTATGTGTTTATGTGGTACTTGTGTTTACGTGGGTCAGAACCATTCTGTTTATCCTTACTGCAATCATCTCTGTACATGCATGCATGTCCTTCATTGCTCTATTTCCAAAACATAGCTCTGTTGTCATTCCTTAATTACTCATAGGTTATATCTCAGTCTTGTTACACTGCCTTTAAAAGAATTCATACCCCTTGAACTTTTTCATCTTTTGTCTCTTCACAGTCACAAACATTATTGGGATATATGCACAAATCTACACAAAGTAAGGCCTAACTATATGTTTCACTAGGCAGACAGACAGATAGATTGATAGATAAAATTCAGTGCAACTTATTGATTTATGAAGTTGTCTAATGATCAATATCAGTATAATTTAAATTACTCTACGGAGGCCTCAGAGGTTTTTTAAAGAACATTAGAGAACAAACAGACAGAGCTCTTTTGCTTTGAAAATTTCAACAGAAAAAGAGAAGGAACAATTGTAAATCTACCAACAAACATTGGCTTAAAATGAACGGCTGGACGGGAAGACCAAACCAAAGAAGTAGCCAAAATGCCCACCATAACTCTGGAGGAGCTGCAGAGATGTACTCCACAAATGTGGCCTACGTGGAAGAGTGGCATAAGAAAAGCTATTGTTAAAAGAAAGCTATAAGAAGTCTTTTTTGTGGTATTGGGACATGACAAACATGTGCAAGAATATACGTGTAGACAGATGAGACCATATTGAAACTTTTTGGATATGGAAAAGTTGAATACTTCTGGAGAGCTTGCTAGCTGCAAATGTGAATGGTGGATTGAGCGAGAATTTCCACGGCAGATGAGCATGACCAGAAGCTCTGAATCATCATTATCAGAGTAAGGAGGATGAGAGTCTTATTCTTGGAAGGGATTTTGTACGTTTTCTCGACTGACAGAAAAAATTCCATTATTTGGAATGAAATAGCTTAGTCACACATTGCGTTAAGAGTCAGAAAACACCTCTGAAAATCAGTCCTTTAGTTATTCAACAGAAATGCAGACAGAAATAACTAGAGCACATTTACTTCAGCTTGGGGAGGCTTTGTAATTGTAGATCAATAGTTTTGTTTAAGGGGTGCTACAAAGGCATTAGAGGAAGCTATTTAATACGTACAGACAGTTTTAGAAGAGTAATACAGTGAGGATGTGAAATGTGTTTATTTTGTAAGAAAAAGTTCAAAATTACATTACTCCAACGCCAGCGCTAGCAATAACGGATTGATTATTGTTTTTGAGTATGTTTATTATACTCATAAAACATTAGGAATAGCTATTTTCTAAACAAATAAAAGGATTTTAAAAACAATATGTGAACCATGACAACTAATGTAAAGTTGTTGCAACCTGATAATGAAGATCTGGTTTTTGTTCTGGGGATGACTGTGGAACCACTGGACATGATGACACAAAGAAGGAAACTTATGTACAACCCTGAAAATCCTCTTCATGAGACTATCCTACAACAGCAGAGTGTCTTCAGTCAGAGGATTCTCCAGTTGCGCTGCAACACAAACCGCTAGCCATTTATAGACTGTCTACTATCTGTATTACCCATATTTCACTGGCTTGGCTTCCTCAATACCAGTCTAATCACACTCAGTTCATTCAGTTAAAATATTTTCGCTCACATCTTTCGCTGATAGCTTCAGACGTACCCCAGGGCCTTGTGCTTGGACACCTACTGTTTATTATTTATCTCTTACCTCTTGGACAGCGGTCCAAGTGTATTTTGCTTGTTTTCATACCCAGAACATTCGGTTAATAAGTGACCAACATGGCAATGTAAGTAAGGATGAACATTTTTTAATCAAATTCAATGAACACAGTAAAAATCTTCACCGGAACACCTCTAAAGTATCAAATAAAGGCACACTTGTCCATCAGAATGAAACAAGCCATTTTTGCTTTTCTTCCTAAAAGGCTCCGTCCCTTAGAAAATAGGGTAAAGAATACACTAACAAAAACACCAAGCATCCCTCTCAGCTGCCCTGTAGCCATACATAAGATGAAGCTTTATGAATGTATTCTGGGAGGGAACACACAGTTCACCCACACAAAAGCAGCCAAATCCAAATCAGCAGCCAGAAGCCCAACCATCCATCCAATTCTGACCCACATCAGGGGCCTCAGCAAGGGCCACCAGGCCATTCGAGGTTGTGGGAAAGAGACACCAAGCACAATCAAAGGGAGCAAAAAGAACATGGTGACAAATTTGCTTCAGTTAAAAAAATATTAGAATGATCAGAAAGAGATGCGAAATGTCCAACAATGTGTCTTTCTGAATAAAACCTATCAAGCAGAGCATATCATCAAGAGGATTCTGTTTATCTTCCTTTTAGCCTGGTTTGACATCAAGTTATTCCTCTAGTTTTCACTGCAGTATTTTCCTGGACACACTTGGTTAAGTAAAAAAAATCCCCCAGAGCGGTGGCAGAGAGGCGGAAATGAAATGAACACAAGATGAGATCAGAGACGGGATCCCCTGAGGCTCTAAGACAAAATGAGCACAACAAACAGTTTTCAGAGACCTAAGTGAATGTGAGGCTAAATCAGGATCTGCTTGAACTCTGTGTGTTTAAACACAATTTTTAGATCAGATCTCAAACAGACGTTGAAATGTAGATATATAATGTATCTTAACAGGAAGCAACGTATTATTAGCTTTGCTACTGAAAAATGTGTTCTTTATAAAAACAGTTGGTACATTATCAATTCGTCTCATGTATATAGACTAAATGGTTGGCCAGGGCTAAGAGGGGAAAGAAAGGACAAGTTGGGGAAAAAAAATCAGTTATTGATCTGACCCAGATCAAACTTTTTCATCTTACCTTGTCCAGCTCCTGCTGCAGGACTTGTTTGGCAACCTCCAGGTCCTGCAGCCGGACTCTGAGCTCTTCGTTTTCCTGCTCCAGGCGACTCCTCTTCTTCTCCACGCTGTCCAGCTGACAATGGATTCGAATGGAGACATCTTTTGCCACCTGAGGAAACAGGTTAGGAGAGACCGTTAGCCAACTGGTCTAAAAAAACTATCTAAGATCTTTAATGAAAGCAAAATAATACAGTTTATCTTACTGTATATAAAAAAAGTAAAACATATGTAGAGATGCAATCTTTTTTTTTTTCTTTTTCTGGCAGATGTCGATCTGATTGTCTTTAAGGTTTGATCTGCCAAACAAATGCAGATTTTGCCTGATTTTGACTACAAGACAAACAATTTTTCGCTATGTTCTTTGGTATAGGTTTTATTTTTGGATCAAGCAAGAAAACAAAGCAATAAATGATTACTCCCATTTAGTAAAGCGTCCCAGTTTTACAAAACAAAAAGCAAGAGAATGCTTGATGCATCTAAAAAAATGCAGAAATACTTAGTCTTGGTACATTTGATACAGGTAAGGAAAATTCTAATTTCTTATTATTTGACCTATTGATCACCCATGAGGACCAATCGAGGAACATTTGAAAATTCAATTTAATTCAATTCAGATATATTTTAGTATTGCAAATTAGAATATAATATTGTAACTCATAAAAATTTCTACAAAGAGCCACTGCAGATGCTTAAGGCAGGAAGGGTCTCCTGTAGCGGTCAGCATTGCAGCACTTTTGATGAAGCCTCTGACTGAAGACATTCTGTTGTCTTGTGAAGATGATGCTCTGGGTTACTTTTATTTTTATTTTGTCAAAAAATCCTTTTTGCACAATCATCTCCAGAGGTTCCAGAGTAGTCCCCAGAACTAAACAAGCCATCTGTGTTAGCTCGAGCTCTTTAAAGTCACTGCCTCAGATGCTGCTACACAAACCGATGATGGCAGAAGAGATTGTATTCTCCACAAAAGACTGATAATTGATGGATAAGTAATTAGTGTATTTCTAAATATAAGTAGTCATTTTGGCATGCCACTCATCTACTCACTCATTTATGTAATAGAGTGAATAAAACAAAAGGGAAAAAAACACAATTGTGCTGAGTCTCAGTTTCACTTTCTATATGTTCTGATTTATGTTCATAAGGGAGACGTTTTTATCTAATAAAACCCTAAAAGACTCTGGATGGCACAGATATTACATACATAAAATGATCTCATGAAAGTCTGATCATGTTCTCCCAAGGGCGGCTCTTCATTAAAACTTTGTAAAGTCAAAGAGTGAAACTAAAGTCAAACGCTTGATGTCTGCAGTACAGCTCGCAGTCAGATGTAATCCTTACGTCTAATTTCCATCTCTGTCCTGCTCCAAACCACAGCAGTCAAATAACAAGCTGGTTTGTTTAAACCATGATCAGCCAACCAGACACAAATCAACAATAAATAACGTCACAACAGCTTTGATTCGATTTTAAAATGCATTAAACAACCGTGAGCAATATTCCAAATATAACCATGTACTTCTAAAAGAGAAAAATCTAACATTTTGCAACATAATTACCAGGACATATGTGGGCAGCCTAATAATAATACCTTCATATATGAAAAATATCCTATAATCTAGTAACATACAAAATATTAAACTGAAAAGGCCATTTTATGTATTTTTTTGGGAGAACCACTTTCACATGTAACAGAACAACGTACTTAGTGACTTCAGTGTATTAACAAATGAAGGAATTAATACAGTAATTAGTATTTTTACAAAAGCAGATCACTAAAAACCACCCCCATTTAGCTGGAGAAGAAATTGGACTGGAGACTCAACATTGAAACATTTTACAAGCTTCTTTCAGGTCTGGAGCAATATGCTGCAGATCTTCTACAATTGTTGTGAAGAGTGTAATCTCTTCGGCCATCATCTGTTGGGGCAGCATCATCCGAGCCAGGGATGATGCTTAAAAAGGCTCGACAACTTGATAAAGTGTAAATGTTAGAACCAGGGCACCTAATGTTGCTTAACAACCTAATAATGAAGGCTGGTTCTGTTCTGGTGACGACTGGGAAACCTTTGGAGATGATGATGCAAAGACGGATTCTTCATAAAAAATGAAGGAGATTATGGAAAAACCTGAGCATCCTCTTCATGAGACTATTCTACAACAACGGAGTGTCTTAAAACAGAGGATTAATCAGTTTTGCTGTAACACAGACCGCTACAAGAGATCTGCCTTCAGCCATCAGCAAATTTGGGAAACCTCATTTGAGTTCAAAACCAATCCTGAAGCTGGTACCTTCTTTGTGGTAGAAAACACGTTTTACCTAGATTTTTCCCTATCCCTCCCCCAGCAGTGCTTCTGCCAATCTGTAGAATACCCCTGTGTTATAGGGAGGTTTCCAGCCTACTATGACAGAGGAAACATCACCATTCTATTGAGGGCTTATCATCAACATGGGAGGATGCCATCTAAATGCCTTCTCCATGATATTCCAAAAAACAATTCAATTTCTGGATCATTTTTGATTTTATGGTGTCACCTTAGTGCGGTGTGAAGGATCCCTAAATAAAATATTTTACTAGTCTAAAGCTCCTACCTCAGATATTATAATATAATATTTTGTCTTTACTTGAAATTTGCTTCTCTTTCATTCTGAAAGTATATATTATATTTGATTAGATGAAACTCCAATGTATTTCACTGGAGGCTTATCAAACACTATTTTAGGAGAATGTATGCTGAAGAAATCTATCATCGGGTCCTAAAACAACTCAAAACTCGATTAATTCAGTGAAATGAAAACATTTACACTAACACAAACCCTTGTGCTGCTCCACACTTGTAAGCTGTCTTAGAAAACAATGTCTGCTAAATGACTAAACAGACTTTGAAATAATAAATGCTCTAAGTCAGTGTGGGTTTTACTAGTTAATTATCCACCGTCTGTGAGATGAGTTTTCAATCAATATTTAGTTTTAGCACACCCACAGGCCCAACGACATATTGTATCTTATAAAAATGTAACATAACACTGGAGAGTTGGTTTGCCGCACACAAGCACGCTTCAAGAGTGACTCAAGTGTTTTTCCATCACACTATGACAGAGATTAAATTTATCAAACAATTGGAGACTAAGATGAATCCAAATTACATCTAGGGGAATATGCATTGCTCATTTTATGTGCTAATGCTGCAACAGGTTTGTTTTTTTTCTTTATAGATTTGCCTGAGTGCTTGGGTATAGCTGTGTGCAAGAATGCGTGTTCGTTTGAATTCTTGCCAGTGTTAGGCTGAGTCCTACAATGCTGGGCCTTGTACTGCCCCCTGCCATTTTACCCAAGCAACCCCCGGCTGGGCTCCACCATGCTCCAATTCATGTTTTTATCAGTGTGTTATTTGTGTGTTTGCACACTGAGGACTCTGATAAAATTATTTAAGGCTTTTTGTAGAAACGTTGTTATCTCTTGTCTTACTTTTTATGTTCAATTCCAGTTTCTTTCCAATAAACTTCAGGTCTATCTTCTAATTATGACGTTTTGATATAATTTAGACCAAAATAATAACACAGTATCGTTCAGACACAGTCATTCTATACATCTAAAAAATGTACAGTTTTAGGTCTTTACAGCATTGTTAACCCCTAAGATAAATTCACCAATGCTATTGTTAAGGTGCGATTATAATATTGTGCCGACTCAGGAAAAAGCTTGGGCCACTAAATGCACCAAAGAAAAATTGTTACCTGTGTGAACAACTGTTCATAAAAACCAAGCGCTGTGTAGAAACTCCTGATATGCGAGAAATAGTGTAAAGCTGAGAAAGGAGGAAAATTTAAAGGTGAACTCTGTCATCCCTTCAAATACAATCTTAACTAAAAAGTCCATACTCAATAAAAAGAAGGAGGCAACATAACCCAAATAATGTGTCTCCAATAGGTGTACCTACCTACATGTTAGTTTGCAACATCAGCTGCACTGATTTAGCACTAAAGATACAAACACTCTATTATTGCTGAAATTTACAGTGATATTAGGGCATCTATCAGCTCTGCAGACACAAAATGCTAAGACTTTTACCTTAAGGTCAAAGAGCACTTTTAGTAAAAACCTGCTGCCACAGAGACCTGGGCCGTCTCTCTGATAAACACAATGAACACATTTACAGTCAGTACTCAGCTACTGTGTTATGAAACACAACAATCATATTCACACCATCACAATCTGCGTTGCACTTTATTTTATTTTTATAAAAAAATATTGGCTGTATATACACATATACATGTACACACTGTTATTTTTATTCCTTGCTTTATTACCTCTAAGTTTACATATTTATACGTAATGTCTGTATGTTGCAGGTGCTTGAAACTGAAGTCAAATTTGTCATTTGTTCCAAAAATCTTGGTCAATAAACCTGCTTCAGATTTGAATTATAACCCTATTGTTGCGTTCAGACTGCAGGTGTTTGTCGGCGTCAGCAGCGTCAAGATTACATGTTAAGGTACGGTTGAGGTCGTTGGACGAGCGTCGCAGTCTCTGCGGCGCTTTGTGAGCGTTGGCTCCGTCAACTTTTCAAGCTTTTCCTGCGTTTCAAGCTTCAAAGCGCATAACAGTAGAAACGCAGTAGTTCAGCTAGTTGAACCTTTGTCTTAACGCTCTTGACGCAGCACAGCAACCAATCAGAGCGTCTCACTGTAGTGACGTTGCTTGACGTCGACGCTGCCAAGCCAACCACGATCCACAAGTGTTTAAAACATCCAGCAGAGACAGGCCCGCCTACGAGCTTTTCAAGCTTTAGCTTAAAAATGTTGCTTGACACTGACAAACCTTGCGGTCTGAACACACCATTATGCTAATCCTAAGCTAATTTTTTGCAATGATTTTTAACCTAACCTTAAGTCTAAGGTTTTTTTAAGGCATTTTGTCAGAAAAAGAATTTAAAAAAAGTAAAGATGACACTAACCAGGTGTAGGGCTGGACGATATAGAAAAAAAGCTTATCGATAAAAAAAAAACAGTCATATTGATCGATATCGATAATTATTGCTAAAAAAAAATCACATAATGTAAAAACCATGTTTTAAGTGCCCAGTCATTTTTTTATTATTCTTTGAACTAATTTTAACAAAGAATTAAATTCATTAAATTTTCAAACACTTCTTTATATCATAAGTAAGTTTGTAAGACAGAAACAAACCAAGAGACCTGAGTACTTGACCTCAAGAGACCTCAAACAACCCGACTCCGAGAAGACCCCGGCATGACGGGGGCCGTTACCGGCCCTACACCGTCCACGGGTCAGGAGGACTCAGACGGAGTGTTGGTAGCCAGGTCTCCTAGTAGCTAGGAGACAGGTTAATGTTAGTAGCTATGCTGCTTTAGGCTAGGCTGTTGGAGGACATTATTAGGGTCTGTTCCTACTTTCTCTCCTACTTCTCCCCAACTGCATGATGTGCTGTCAATTCAAGCACTAACCTGTTTTCTATTATAGTAGGTGCTCCGGATTAGCCCTGCTTGACGACCCTGACTAAGATGGCATTGCAGTGACGGAAAATTCTCCACGTCCTGCAACAAACTTGTGCATCAGTTCTATTGCTCTTTCTGTGTCTCTGTTATGTATTCTCCAAGCCACAGACGGTCGCGGCAGATAACCGCTTGTGCTGAGCCTGGTTCTGCCGGAGGTTTCTTCCTGTTAAAAGGGAGTTTTTCCTTCCCACTGTCGCTGCATGCTTGCTCAGTATGAGGGATTGCTGAGAATTCCACGACGCAATCTTCTGTGGTTCTGTAATTTCTACACTAAACATTGTATTGTAATAACTCTTTTTGTAAAGTGCCTTGAGATGACATCTGTTGTGAAATGGCGCTATATAAATAAACTGAATTGAATTGAATTAAGTAACATCAGTAAATACAAAGAAAAGTATTATTATTAACCATTATATATATATATATATATATTTTTTTTATCATGTTAGTAATTCGTAAAAGCTTCTTTTTATTCTTTTTAATCTTTTAAACATTTATGACACTTTATAATATTAATGGATGAAACCCTTAAAGTAGTTTGTCAATAAAGTTTAGTCAAATTCTCTTCAGCTGTAGGCTAAAGCTAAAGCTAACTAGCTACTCACCAGTGTTGATGGGCTCCAACACTGCAGCTCAGTCACTGAGAGCTGAAGCCAGCAGGTCTATCCAACCCCTGTTGTGTTTTTTAAGCGTTTTTTCGCTTCTGAGGACCGGGAGCAGAACCGAGGGGAGATTTTAAAAGCCACAGATGTTAGCAACGCGACGCGACCTGGGTACGTTTCCTGTGTCTCTGTAAGAGATTCGTAGCGAGCTGGAGAGGGAAGTCCTGTTTAAAACAGCTGATCGTAGTTTTATATTTCGTTCATTATTGCTACGTTTAGTGTTTTAGTGCATCGATGATCGGTTCAAAACGGGACGTAACCTTTACCGGAGCCACTGAAACATTTATCCGGGACAACGTCCTCTGCTGCTTCTTTGTTGTTACGTCTGAGCGCGCCGAAGCTACGGTTAAATTCTGTTTCAGCTCAAATCATTTCATCCTTTTTGTGGTTTGAAAGGAGAGAGGGTGGCTGACAGAGCTGCGTGGGCCATTGTTAATGATTCGTTTGGAATAAGTAGTGATTGTTGTATTAAGCTGCCTGATAGGGTATAATGAAAAAATGAGGGGGAACTTTTTTTTCTATCGAACTTTTTTATCGACCCCCTTTTTTCTATCGCACCACACATCTATCGTCGATATATATTTCTATCGAATTATCGCCCAGCCCTAACCAGGTGCAAACTATTTTTTTTTTGACTGCAACTCTAAAGTCGTATTTGATTTTATGTTACACTCAGTTTTCTTTCCAAGGTTGTTAAGACAAAAGATAAATTTGGTCGTCTTCTTTTTTGATCATTCTGACTTCTGACAACAAATTAAATGCACCATGGGCTCATACAAGTTCTCTTTTGTTCTGCTCCTCTTCTATAGGGTCCTACTCTTTGAGCACCCTTTGTGAGTCTTTCTCTCCTGCTAAATACTTAAACTGTTCTATGTTAAAAGGAAGGAATTTCCCACCATCGAAGCTCTGATTTCATACCCTGCAATAGCACTTTAGGATGCAATTAAAATTCACTTAGGGGGTTTAAAGCTTGAAGACAAAATGTAGCTTTACATAAGAGGCAAAGAGAGAAACAAACTGAAGGACCTTAGAAAGTCAGAAGTTCTCGAATACTTAGTTTACTGAGATGGTACGTAAAGCACGCATACACACAAACTGGAGCACAAACAGCATGATGTGTTTAATTCTACAGCCGTCACTCAGTCATTCACCTAAAATATATTTTCCCTAGAAAATATTTGTGAATGTGTGCATTCGATTTGTGTTGAAGATGCTGCAGTCTTGTCCCAGCTGTAATTCTTCTGTCCACACACACGCTTAGTACACACAAAAGCAGCTGCATGTAAAACCCCTCTGATAAAATCTACACAAAGGAGACTTGTTAAACCTATGACCGTTATGAGAAAAAGCAGCTGTGTGTGTGTGTGTGTTCCTGTCTAGACTGCAGAGTGAGGACCAACTTTGACCATTTTAGGTTTTTAACCTATAAAGTGAGGACTGTTTAGTACAGAGTAAGGACATTTTGCCTGGTCCTCACTTTGGAGATCCACTGGTTGGTTTTAGAGGTATGGTTTGAGTTAAGTTTTAGTTAGGCTTAGGGTTAGGAATAGATCCCCAGTGATTAGAGTTAGGAAAAGTGTATAGGTTAACCATAATAAAGCCACTAAAGTGAATGGAAGTCAATGAAGGTTCTTACTACTACTAGTGAAAGAAGAACGTGTGTGTGTGTGTGTGTTTACGTTTGATTTTATGCAACCTTGGACTCAGCAGACGCTTGAAGGGCTGGGCAGTACAGAAAAAAAACCTATAACATTATGTTGCATATCAGTCAATATAAGTATATTTCATGATATAAAACAAATAACATTTTTTGTCAATATTCATCATTCCCTTGTTGTATTTGAAGATATGAGAATTTTTGATTAAAAAACGTAAAAATATTTAAAATCTCATAAAAAAATTTAAGATCTAATTTGTTTGTCTAGATTCAAAGTTCTTGAATCTGAACTTACTGATGACAGATACCAGATGGCACCTCAAAAACTGGTGGGTCAGAGCAGGTAGGGCAACATATGGATACCTACATCTTATGCAGATGGCCAAGATGTCTATTTCTCCATTTATGTATTTATAAGGATTGATTTATTCAGCTAGAATGAATTCGCTCCAACTTTGGGTATGTGGGCAGCAACAGTGTATTACCTGGGGACTCCTGTCCTAACCGGCAGCTACGGCAAAAGAACTTGACGCTTTCTAAAAATGTGTTTGCTGGGGTGTAGGAAGAAACAGACAAACTTTGTAGAAAACTTTGCCGACCCTAAAAAGGTTTTACAACACATATAATCTATAATGTATTCGTACCATACCGTTGAGAAATGAAATCAAAAAAATCAACTGAGTAAAACTTACGGCTTGGTTTTACTTGCTGTTTAAGGCTGATGCAGTTTGACATAATTTGTGGTTTTCTGTGCTTTAGCCATTTTGTTTTTGAGCCAAGTCAAGTACAATTATTCATAGCGGTGCATAAAGCTGACATTGGTCATTGTTCACTCTGTGTTTCCATTTAGCTCAGCACTATGGCTCAGTTTGCTGTTTAGCAAGTCACAAATCACTGTGGCATCACGTTTGGAAATGATGACTCAACCTAAATGGAAAAAAAAAGCATCTCAGATCTTTTAGCCAACTTTGAAGGTAAGTGATTTTTTTTCTTCTGAAGAGTGATAAAACATGCCTACAAAGTATGGTCCTTTGTAATGTAATTGACAGCCGGGTATATTGCTGAGTCCCACAGTTTAGCATGGAGCAGAGATTTGCAGAATTAGCCTGCAGAAGAAGCCTGTAGAAAAGGACTGCTTTGGAACATATCTATACTCCATCTTTTTTCAGGACATACACCAGATATTTGCATATACTGTATAAAAGGCATATAACCAGTTTTTTGCTGTTAACTTAAGTCGCTTTTGGACTTTAGGAACTTTTTGATGTTCCTGTAACCTTTTCTGAAACTAGGCCGTTGCTTTGCACATTCAGACGAATGAGAAATAGGGACCAAGACCCTATTTACCTATAACTATTTTTTAGCTCCTACTGAGGCATGTATTTTCATGGTTCCATTGGAGCTCATGTGTTGTAGGTGTTTGTTGAACTCTTAAGATATGCCCCTTGCTAGATTTCTGCTTCTTAAGGCCCTACCATTTAAAAAAGAATTTAAAAAAATTAAAGAAAAAATTCAAATTAAACTAAATGTTTTTTCTAAAAACAGGCAGTTGTGTCACATTGGTCTATATCAAGGTCCCTGACTTATTTCCGAATGGAATCTGAAAAGATTCCGCTGGGAAATGTAGTTATAAGAACTAAATTATTTCTCTGTCCACAAGCTGCTTTATATAAATTCAGAATAAATTTTTTTTGTCTAGATAGGATAACCAAAACTATGTCCATCTGCTAAATAGCAGATTTCTGCATTTGCCTTACAAATCTTTTCACACCTTTTACACCAACTCTGTCTGAAGGAATGGGCCAAAATTACAATGTAAACTACAGTAAAACTTCAGCTAACTTGTATAAACTGGTAAAAAGATGCAAAAAATGTTTTATCCGAGTAATACATTTTAAAGGTAACTCCACCAGATGCTAAAACAATATATCTACCGTTCTCTCATTATTCAGTCATTTAGTAATTAAAAATAATTGTTAATCCTACCTGAACTAACAATGGGAAAGGTTTACTCATATGTATTGTCAAACTGTGAGAAATAAATATTGTTTTGTCTAATACGTGGTGTATTTAAATATCCAGTTTCAATAAAAGTTAAAGTAATAACATTTATTTTATAAATCTCAAGCTAGCGGTTTTATAATGTAGGTAAACAATTATAATAAAATAAAACAAATAAACATGATGTTCAACAATCTTTTTTTTCTTTTTTTTAAAGGTGGCTACTAACTCAACGGATTCAGCTTTGCATGTTTCAATGCCAAGTATTGGTGCTGCTTGACCCTTAAGAACATCTATCCAACATCATGGTCTCTAAGTACCCACTTAGAGGATGTTACATCACCCGTGGTGCGCTTCATGTCTATATATAAAAGCATATGAGCGAGATAGAGAAAGAGGAAGGCATGGCGTGACAGCTGTTCCAGTTTGGCCTGTGATCATCTGCCTCTGGAGAGAGGATGAAAGAGACGGAGAGCGACAGGGAGAGAGCTGGCAGGGGGTATAGGAATGTGATGAATTCTCACTATCATTGGCGCTTTGTCTAGCTGGTGAAATGTGTGATCTTACCTCCAACATCAACAACCATCTCTTGATTTCATAAACATATCCATGCATTTAAACACTCACTGGCCACTTTATAAGGTACACCTTGCTAGTTCCGGGTTGGACCCCCTTTTGCCTTCAGAACCGCCCTACTGAATTAATAACATCACACAGTTGATGCAGATTTGTCAGCTGCACATCCACGATGCTAATCTCCTGTTCCACCACATCCCAAAGGTGCTCTATTAGATTAAGATCTGGTGACTGTGGAGGCCATTTTAGTACAGTGAACTCATTGTCATGTTCAACAAACCAGTCTGAGATGAGTCGAGCTTTATGACATGGCACATTATCCTGCTGGAAGTAGCCATCAGAAGATGGGTACACTGTGGTCATAAGGGGACAGACATGGTCAGCAACAATACTCAGGTAGGCTGTGGTGTTGAAACAATGATCAATCCGTACTAAGGGGCCCAAAGTATGCCAGGAAAATGTCCCCCAACCCATTGCACCACCACTAACAGCCTGAACCATTGATACAAGGCAGGGGGGATCCATGCTTTTATGTAGTTGATGCCAAATTCTGACCCTACCATCTGAATGTCGCAGCAGAAATCGATATTCATCAGACCAGGCAATATTTTTTAAGTCTTCTATTGTCCAATTTTGGTGAGCCTGTGCCAACTGTATCCTCACTGTCCTGTTTACAGCTGACAGGAGTGGCACCCGCTGTGGTCTTCTGCTGCTGTAGCCCATCTGCCTCAAGGTTCAACATGTTGTGCATTCATAGATGCTGTTCTGTTTGTAACGAGTGCGTATTTGAGTTACTGTTGCCTTTCTGTCAGCTTGAAACAGTCTGCCCATTCTCCTCTGACCCCTCCATCAGCAAGGCATTTTCGCCCACAGAACTGCCACTCACTAGATATTTTCCCTTTTTCTGACAATTCTCTGTAAACCCTAGCGATGGTTGTGCGTGAAAATCCCAGCAGATCAGCAGTTTCTGAATCACTCAGACCAGCCCATCTGGCATCAAAAACCATGCCACATTTAAAGTCACTTGAATCACCTTTCTTCCCTATTCTGATCCTCGGTTTGAATTTCAGCAGATCGTCTTGACCATGTCTACATGCCTAAATGCATTGAGTTGGTGCCATGTGATTGGCTGATCAGAAATTTGCATTAACGAGCAGTTTGACAGATGTTCTCAATAAAGTGGCCAGTGAGTATATATTGCCCTACACACGACAACTGAAGGTGACATTAGCTAATGAGAAATAGTAAAGGGTAAAATACCTTCATTTTTTCATGATCTAACAATGAAATCTTCTTTTCTCTTAGGCTCGGTTTTCATCAGCTGTCCTCACGAGTTTTTAGTTAGATTCTGGTCTGTAGACGTAGCTGGTCGTAAACAAAGGTTAATTTTGGAAATTAATTAATTTAATTAATTTTGGAAATGGTGAACCGTAAATGTCTAGGTTTGGTTTTCCACATACTGATCTACATAGTTACGCCTTAAATGTTGGTGTAAGATCAATCTTAGTGTCATCTGACTTAATGCACCAACATCTCCAGTTAAAAGTCTCGATGGTTTGTAGTAAGCTTCACACATTTACACATCATAACTGTTGTAAAGAAAAATCTTGCTTCAGTCAAAAATTTGTTTCTAGAATTAACATCCATCTAATAAAAACATAAGTATTGTTTAAGTATTTAGTAAGTGCTTGTCTTTATTAAGCAGTTTAAAGTGTTTAAACCTTTAGTTTATGGGGTCATCTAAGTACTGAAAACACTAATTACACACTTATTGTCTCAAGGCTGTAATAAAGATGAAACCAACTTAATGTCTTAAAGCATTATGTCACACAGATATACGTAGACAAACTAGAAGCACCATTCATCTAGTCTACAGGGATACAAAGAGTGAGACTGGCATGGTAAATGGAACCTTACACACTAGAACACATGGTGGAACCGCAGGGGGTGGGATGACTGTGAAGTTCATGCATGGATAGAAAATATGGACAAGGAGTCCCTTTCCTGACCTCATTCAGTACTGACTCCAGTTTTAGCTCCATGCCTCACTTTGGCACACAGAGGATACCATATGGTGATGAGAAAAGGATGTGAGCATGTTTAGAGAACTATACGGGACATTGCTGTTTCTTCAAGTTAAAGCCGTGAAATGGTTTACTATTAGTGTCCCTACATGTGCAGTAGTTTATTTTAAAGAGAGTAAAGGTGTGAGGATGGTTGTTAAGCATGAGTTGAACTTCTGTAGCAAGCTAATACAGAAACTACAGCCATTCAACAAAAAACTCTTGATTAGAGATTCACCTGCTAACGCCACAAAATGATTTGAAGGTGCCCTTTAAAACGGTTTTGCCCTCTTATATGAGCACAATTAGCCTCACTAACTGTAAACAGACAGATGTGGAGAGCTCAAAAGGATAAAACAGAGAAACTGTGATTCAAAGATTTTAGCCTTGCTGCAACCTGCTGAAAGTCCTGCTCTCTCTCGCTCTCTTGCAGCCTGAATCAACTGTGGACGAGAGCTGTGAAAATGAATGAATGATCCGCACACCTCCATCGTAATGTTAACTCCACAAGTAAATATTTTTTTATTCTTAAAACTGTTTAATTTATGATTATTATTTTTTTGAAAACCCAGATTAAAGGTATCAACAGTTGACGAGAAACTAGTCAGAATGTGGTAATGCCTCAATAGGGTATGCGACATTACCAGAGATGTTGCTGTGTAAATTTAAATTTTTATATTGTTAAAAAAGCTGATTTCCAGAGTAAGTAAAGCACTTGTAAGTACATTTTATTTTATTTGAGAAAAATGCATGCCAAATACATTTTGTTTTTAATTAAGCTCATGAAATGATTTTTTACTGTTCTTCATTAGAAAAAATTCAATGACTTAAAAAAAGGTTTTCAGATGCATAAAAAAGGTATTCAATTTCTGTTTCCTCTACTGTCAGCTTTTAAAGACAAATGGACATGTATAAAGTCATGGATAGAAAAAGATCATTTTAAATAGCTTTCTTGTAACATATTCAAACAGCTCAGAGATAGAAAAAAATTACCTTTGTCTAGTCTTTTCGACCCAGCAACTGCCTCAAAATGGAGAAGTGTTGAAACTTGAAATGATCATACTCTGATAATCAGTCATTTTCTCTGCTCATCTCTAGTCTTCCGACTTCAAATAATAATAATACTACTTGAAAGGAAGTATAAAGTCATTTAAAAATATTACTTTAAATATTAAATGTGGTCCTTAAACAGTGACATGGCAGATTGTACACAGATTTACAGCCATCTTGTCCACATGGGCTGAGGAAGCCTGTCTCCTCTCCTTATTTGGGCACACGCAGTAAACACTGTCAACCACACTCTCAATACTATTCTGTGCTGCAGGCAAATGGATGAACCATCGTTTTATCTAATATCCTGATAAGACAAGAAAAAAGCCAAAGCAAAAAACCATGAAAAATCCAATTCAAAGAATCTATTTGTTTTCCAGCAGAAAACATCTAGTAAAGATGGCTGATTACATCACCCACTTAAGTGAAGTAATGCTTTGTTGGCTTTATGGGAATACCAACAACTATTTCCTTTTATACTTTTGTGCGTGTATGTGTGTGTGTGTGTGTGTGTGTGTGTGTGTGCGTGGGTGTGTGTGTGTCCAGATGTGCACAGCCTGTGGGAATGAGACTGGCCTGCAAGTGGGACAGGAAATGATGTTAGTTGTTCTCATGGAACATGTGATCGCTCCCCACCACACCAACTAGTCTCCATTTCACACCCAGACATAAAGTGCATCGCAAAGTCATGTGCATGCAAGAGACCCACACAAGGCGGCTACACTGACAACACATAGCATGTGATCCTCATAACGAGACGCTCCTGGTCACAAAACATCCATGTGACACTAATCTTTCTGTTTTATTTAGCGCCCAACCCGATAGTTTTTGACGGAGGTGGAAAGGAAGAAAGAAAAAATAAAGTGATGGTGAAAAGTTCAGAGAAAGCAGCTAGTTTGCATGTGTGCAATTGCTGATTTGCCTGCATTTGCATGTGAGTGAGTCATCAAATCTGGAACCTGAAGCGGCAACAGCATTTAAGCCACTTACTCTTGTAAAGCAGCTCAGGACAGAGCCGTGGAGCAAGTTAAGGTCAACCTGGACTAAAAGCTGCAGAACACTAAGCACATCCAACATGAATTTTTATTTCAAGGAAGGATGCTTTTTTTTTTTAAATACCGAAAAGCAATCCCCATTTCTCATATCTAGTGGGTCTTTTTTGCAGACTCAAACCCCATCATAACCTCCAATACAGGTAAATTATTTAATTTTCTCTAAATTATATTTTGACAGTTTCAAAACGTTTTTTGTTTGTTTGTTTTTTTGATGTACAACTAAATCAGTCAGAAATGGGAACAGGATATTTTTCCCTTCATATCCTCCAAATGGGAGATCAAATACTGAAATATTAGTTTTTTTCCTAATAATAAAATGCACAACATCTAAGACATCAACCAATAGCAAGTATTTTTTTATTTCCATAAAATAATGTTAGGATTAGGGAGATGAATTTCAATGCATAAATGGAAGTAATTATTGAAATTGCAACATATTTTGTTGGTTTTTACTACTCCTATGAAATAACCTACACCAAATTATTCCTCTGTTATGAGTTATTATGCTTGGGATAAAAAAAAGAATCACAATCAAATTCAGAATTTTCAAAAAAGGAAACAAAATGAAAAATGCTTCTATAGAAGGGTCTGCTGCAGACAGATGGCAAATTCGTCTCTTTTCCTCAGAGCACAAAAACCGGATATTCTCCCAAAAACCAGCGGTATATTTTAAATGCATGGTTTTTTTTCTAAATCAGAATTAGAGAGCTTTAAAAGCTAGTACACTGACCAACACCACTTATCTACTCATTTCATTGCTTTCTATATTCTCACTATTAATAAGTGCTTTTCTGAGACAGCTGAGTCATAGCAAAGTCAGAGCAAGAGCATCTGTTGTTATTAAGATAATGATAAAGCTTCTAGAATAAACAAGAACAACAATATGAGAAGATTACCAAAGGCTTAAAGCACTTCTGCATGCACAAAAACACAAGGAGACAAACACGCCCACACTTAACAGCTTGGCGTAACTTGACCGGCCGTTTGGGGCTGACTCTATAAGCTGTCAGGGAGTCGCATTCAGCCATGTGTTGTGAGAAAGATGCAGAGAGGTCAGAATTATCTCCCAGAAGACGGTTTATTACAGTTTCCTGTCTTATCTTCGCTTATACAGACAACAGATGCAGCCTTTGCATACAGAGAGATAGTTTAAGAACTTTAAAGCAGGGTTCTTTTAAAATCTTACCTGAGGTATATTGCCCTTTTGACATCTTTATATTGTATAAATCAAGATTTGTTGGTTGCTGAAGCTAATGGCTAGTTCAAAAAGGAACAAGACCAAAGCAGATTCTTCAATTCCAGTTTCAGAAAAATCTTTTTAGTAGCCCTAAATATTAACCACATCTAGCTGTGATATCTTTCTGATCCTTTAAACCACAGTAGCATTTCGCCAAGGATGGTTATTAATGGAAAAGTGAATGATTATTCATGCAGGAATGGATATAGGAAGCAGTGCACCGCTAAACAACTTCCTGAAAACAAAGCATACATAGTTTCTGGTCAATGGTTTCCTAGAAAAAAAGTAAAGTTAAGAGTTTTGCTTTACATTCAGTTAGGAAAACACACTCAGTGCATTTTAATGCAGCAAGAGAAAGAATGTTGCCTTAGTCTGACTGAAATTTAACTAAGCCAAACTGGAGCAAATTTGACTAAGAGACCCAGGTAATGTGATTGGAAATCGAATTTCTCTGCAACCAACCTCCCGCTTGGGAAGTGATGAAACAAAAAAGTGGGAATCAACGATAACATGGTAGTAAAAGAAGAAGAATACGGTGGCTAAGAAAAAAGGGGCTGATTGGTGCATTTCTGGACTGACAAAAAGATTGTATATTGTGCATATCCTGCTTTTACTCAATCTGCTTCTGTCCCGACAGCAGCCACTTACCGTCTGTGTGCCGCTCAGGGCTAACAGGAAGGCTAACACAAACTAGTGTTACGGAGTCAAAAGCAATTTATTAAATATTTAGATTTTCTTTCCGACATGTAAACTGGGACACGACTAATAATCTGAATACTGCCAAAAGCTTGATTAAGATGTGAATGTAAACCATAAACAATCAATAGTTTTTCCGTGAATAACCATGTAGGCAAACAAGACGACTATTTAAATGTATAATAAATAGTGATTGTATAAACAGGTAGGACTTTTAAGGTGATGATTTTGGCCCCTCTTAATTTTTTTTTAGCTTCAGCTTCCAGCAACAACTAAACTGGGTTTAAAAAATAAAAAGATGCTAAGAGTGTTATAAGATATGTACTGTCTATAACAGTTTAACAGAGCCTCACCTGAAAAAATCTTTAAATATCCCTTAAAGTGTTTTCTTTAAAAGCTGCCTCTCCGTTTTCATCTTTTTCTGTCCTCATTTAAACAGAACGATCAATAATTGTACGCTGGTTCTATTTAGATATCTGTTTCATTTTTAAAAAGCCCATTATTTTCATTTTCCCTCCAATTTCAGCCTTTCATCCTGATTGGTTGATTTGAAATTTGAAACAGAGTGTTTTCCCCCTCCCCTTTTGGGCCCATGCACGCTGGATGCCCTGTCATCTTTTTCCTTCCCATCCTTCCTTCTTCCAAAAACAACCAGATGGTGAGACGGCAGCTGTGAGCAGAAATCCCTTAGAATGACACAACGGCCCCTCGCTCATGCACTGTCTCACTCCCTCGCTCTTGCAGTGTATAGAGACCTCATTGTCTCCTCCTGAACATGGAAAATGTTGGAGGAACGTTGGAAGTTTAACAAAGAGCGACCACAGACCAGGGTGATCGTGACAGAACACACTCTAAAACAGCCTGTACTCACTCTGTGTTTATGTTCAACAAACCTTTATCTAGAATTCCTGAAGTGATTGGGATGACTGCAGATTGTTTGCACATGCTCTGAAGGACGCTTGCATAAGCCATGTCTGTCTCTGTGTGAATTTCATTTGAAATAAGGTTAAATTAAAGTCCTGGTTTTGTGAGCATACCTAAAATAAATGAGAGAAAATCTGCCCAATAAGTGAAATAGTGCGGTAGCAATCTATTGACACAGACTCACTTATGATAATATATTGGGGGGGTCATATTTCAAAAAACAGAAAAAAGGATCATCCTACGGGAATCACTTTTATTTAAAGAAAGTACATAGTATCATTTATAGCATCATCAACAAAGAATCATTGTTCAGGTGAAAAACCCGGCTGGTTTTACTTTTTAACCATCTGACCAAAGCTGTCCCTTCAGTGTAAAAAAATAATATTTGCATTAACAGATTTTTAGCTGTTAATTAGCCAGCCAATACATTTTTATTTACACCAATAACTAATGAATAATCAAGCTGTGATTACATTTCTCATATATCGTCATTGTCCTGCTGATATGTGAACCTTTAGTATTATTTTGTAATAATTTACTAATATCAAAACTTACTTTTACATCTTGCTCCAGCGTCCTTATCAATTCTCCATCCACCTGGCCTGTTTGGGCCACGCGGAGAGAGCGCCGCTCTGCCTTCCTCAGTCGGTACTGCAGGATACGGCAGGTTTTATTTGCCTAAAGGGAGAAAGATATATGTCAAACGACTGAGCCTAGCTTGTTCCACTTTAAATAGTTTGGTTGCAGTCAACACAATGCACAGCAACACACACACTGACAACAAAAAAAGCATTTGATAGCTTTGGTATGGCTTCAAATGTAAGAACAGAAACTCAAAACCAGAGTTATAGCTAGACGAAGTGCAGCCAACGAGAGTAGCAGCAGAGTGAGACTACTGGTTGAGAATGCAGTTTCTAGGTTTGTCATAGTACATCCTTAGGTCTGATAACCAATACTGGGTTTAAACGGGAGGTAACGTTTTTTTTCCCACTTGGACCTTATTTATAGAATGTATTACTTTCATTTACTCATCCAGACAGGTTTGTTTTATTTTGTTTTTGTTGTCGTCATCTGTGGTGTTTTACAAGACTTTAATCAAACTGATTCCAATTTAGAAAAAACAACGATTTCAACGACGTCGCACCCGTCCGCCATTGCAGCTGCAGTCTAAACGGGTTGTGGAAAGGGAGCCTCTGGAAGCTGAATGTAGTCCACGTGCTCATTTTGTTCGTGCAATTTGGAAACACGAACCATGTTGATGTTTCCAGTAGCAAGTTCTGTCTAACTGGTCGCCATAGAGCACACACTGAAAGTCCTGCTCAGACTACAACTGGGATGCCGCATGGAAGAGACGTGGTTCAAAACCTGGTTCAGTGACGATGAGATTACAGAGCTTGACTGGCCAGCAAACTTGTTAAAACCTGTATCCCGTAAGTTCCTTTCAAACAGGGCATAATATTGGTCAATGAAACCGCCAATAAATAATTTCTCCTTCAATACAAATAACAACAGAGCAAAGCAAAAAGAAATACGCTGCATTTAGTGAAAGAGTAACAGATCTGAGAGCGGTCAGTTGAAGATAATTGGATGTATAGTTGGTAAATGTACGCAAATCTCACTCCAGTCAAATGAATATTAGGTAATATACATGTATTTACATTTAAGTTATTTAGAAAGATTTACTTGATATTATGAGAGGGATATTGAATTTCTGCTAACTCAGACAGGCAAAAAAAGCAAACACCTTAGAATCACTTACAGTATTAAACAGTTTTTTTTCTACAGTACTTTAATTGAATGTTTAGTCCAATTTGCTTTGACTAAAAGTGTCCAACAATAAATGAATACAAACCACCGGATGTTGTGATAACCATCTAAACTATGCAGCTTATAAGAGCTAAGCAGATGTGTAACATCAGGCTGAAACTGGCCTAATGTTGTTAATTAACAGTAGGTATTAATACTGTCTCTAGTATTTTGCCCTGAAAATAGCCTGAAAAGTCAGCTGGCCAACCTTGTAAGATTTAAGGAGCTAATATTTGGGACTGTTGAATAAAAGAGCCCAGAGATGCAATCAGATGTTTTAGTATTGCAAAATTAAAGACCCACACTGCTTTGAAGGAAAGCCTGGGGATCATTTCGCTAATCTAACCTAAATCTGGTCTTCCCTCAAATTATCAAAAGCACCTACCAGATGACTGATGACCCTTTGTCTTGCTAGCATTTTCCTTTGTGATGCATTCAAGACTCCAGCCAAGATAGCAGAGGAAATGAAAGCCAAGATTCCAGCTTGCTCTTACCTGCTCCAGTTGTTGGCGCAGTTCCTGCAGCTGGTAAACATCGTCCTCCATGTACATGTCCCTCATTTCCAGCATCTCCGACCTCAGCTCCTCCATCTCGTCCTGGAGACGGTAAAAACAGGGCGTTAAGAAAGCAGTGCTTGTTTTCATTAGAATTCAAGTCAGACGCCTTAAGCTGCACATTTGGTCGTAAGACACTGCCAAGAGTGGACCGCAGTTAAAAGGTGAGAACATCATAAAGGGAATCCTTCAGCATTTATGAAGAGCTATTGAAACCTCACCAATGGGAGGCAATAATCGGAAAACCTCAAACCATTAACCTTGTTATAATCGCTTTCGTCGGCCGCAGTTCGTTGTCGTTCACCTCATCTTCACTTCATCTGTCAAATAACTACCTAATAATTAGAGACTCTGCTGTCTGCTATATTAGCTAAACGTGACATCAAAAATAGAATTAGTTTCTGCTATTTTTATACTAGATCAGGGGTGCCCAAACTTTTTCACTCAGAGGGCCAAAATGAAATTCTATCATAGCGCCACGGACCAAATCTAGAATTTTACACAAAATACAGATAGTATACTAAACTACTTTTATTTATTATATAGTTATTTAACTTTTTTTTTCAGTGTAAGTAAACATGAAGCAAAATATGACAAATAAGTCATACATAGGCATTTAGGACACACATCTAACCATTAGTATTGATTGATTTAATATGGATGTCAGTGTAAAAATAATCTTCCTCTCAACATTTTTTAAAATGTCCTTTGTCTCTGTGCCACTGACAAAGCTGCTCTATGTTTGTCATTTTGGTAATTCAGTCCTCCCGTCAAGCGTTCAATTAGTGAAAACAAACGGATTCGTAAGAGTGCGTTTTCGTTTGTTTTTAAGGGAGAATTATTTGCTTTTTATTTGTGTACGCACCACTGCACTGTGAACATGTCATGAACTGAAAATAAGAGCTTTACTACCACAGAAAGCCCGTTGATGCCATACTATGCCAGCTTGTATTGCCTATTTTTTATTTTTAGCTGTGCAAATCAGTTTTTATTGCTACTTTATATGTTGTATAATGATGATAGTAATTTAGTGATAATAGTAGTAGTAAAGTAATATTATATTTGAGCAAATTTCTGAGAAAATAATATAGCCTACTTATAATTCAATTCAATTCAAAGATGCTTTATTGATCCCCGAGGGGAAATATCAATTTACAGTACAACCTGTCCAAGATCCAGGTTGCTGAAGGGCTTGCAGCCGCCAGAGCAGCACGCCCAGTCACATAATAGTAATAGCTGTAATAAAAATAATAAAAAGTAGTAGTAATCTTCTCCGGTTCATGGTTTCTTGAAAGATGCCACCAAAAAGAAAATCCAATCAGTAGACTCTGGAAGGCTTCTTAAAGAAGAAAAGTGGTCAGTTTAAGTGCTTCAGAGTAGTATAAAGATTCTGTATTCATCCTAAAAGGGACATTCGTTGTTCAAATCAAAATATTTTCAGATTTCTTTTTGAGTTGGGCATGGACTCTGATCCTGAATTGGAAGATAGTGGCAACAGTGAAGTTGATTAAAGAGCAGAACGGAGATATGAAACCATTAAGGTTATAATTTATGTTGGAAACGTCTTTTTTTAAGAGTATTTTTATTTCATTTGTATACATATTCTGGTGTTTACGACGAAGTTTCAATAAATGCACATGAATATCATGCTGTTACTTACATTTACGTTATATGGTCAGCAATCAATTATTCATTTCAACCCAGAAGCATGAATTGCATCATCCCTCTGAATCATATTTTAGGGTGTAGCTGTCGCAGTGTGGGTGGGTGCAATGAAAGATCCATCCATGAGAAGAGGTTTGGCTCGCTTTTCTTGAAGTGACAGCAAGACGAGAGTCACACAACACTGTGACTCAGTGACAATAAGTATGCGTTTGCTGAAATCTCAGCATGTAAGCACATGTGCGAGGATCGCAGGAAACGACGATACGATGCAGTAGTAGTTGTAGTAGTGCTGACACAATTTACCATAGTGAATAATGTGGGTCAGCTTCTGCAGAGCTGCTACTGTAGCAACAACAAGCTCTGGGGATATGTAGCGGCGTGTGCGTGGAATATGGAATGAGTCTTAAGTGGGTTCAGCAGTAGGTAGGGTTCACATGTGTCGCTGCAGCATGGAATAGAAGCATGGAAATACTAACAATTAAAGCTATTGGCTTTACCTCTCTAACAATCAGTAAAACTCAAGTGACAATATAGTTTGTGGCCTATAGAGCACCATATAATGCACAGTTTGTCTATTGGGTTTACTATTTAGCTTTGAATCCACCATCAAAACAAGCTTGCCTCTGGTGAACTGCCATAAAGCACAACTGAACCTTGAGCATGTCCATTTGTGTTTTGCTTGTTGTGTTTCTTTCTCTTTAATCACGTTTTCAATCAAAGCCCTCATTCATAAGGTGCCAAAATATATTCTGTGCAGCACCACTTAAACTTATGGTCTATATTTGGGAACAAGACATTGATTTCAGAAACATTTGATAACAGCAAAATACATGGAAAACAGTTGGGACCAAGATGGACTGGAGCTTAAATGTTTCCTAATATTTGTTGAAATCTGTCAACGGTTGCTTGTCTGCAATGGAGTTAAATAATTTCATCTGGTCAGATTGATTCTTGCACCTCTTGTGACGTCATAGACCCAAATATAATAATAACAAAAGAAGCTGAGGGTTTTTTTTTCATTGGTGCACTTACTAAATAGGTTGAAAAATGCATACTTAATTCCAATACCTTTTATCAATAATATGCAGATTTTTAACAAAATAGTATCTTTAAAACAGACTGTCAGCGACTATAATGCAGCATCGTGTCTTTAAGCAACCCGGTGTACGACATTTGCTGATGAAACTAACATCGACTGCAGCGAGAAGCAATCTGCTCTCCAAGGACCTTGAGTACAAATGTGCAATACAGGGAGCAGGAGGTAGATTGAAGAATTAAAGAGGGGGACTTTTAGCAAATGAATAAATAGAGTGGAAAGAGTAAAAAAAAAAAGAAGTAAAAAAAATTTGGTTTTAAGAGGAGCACTGCACCAAAGTAAGGCTGGACCAAAAACGAAGAAAATAAAACAAAACCATAGCTACAGAAATTATTACATTTCGAAATTGGGTAAAACAAATCCCGCCGTATGTTTGTAGACCTAATGTAAGTAAAGATGATGAACCATTTCAGAAAAGAGGGGAGAAAGTGAGGACATGAAGCCAGGGAATCATAAATTAATGTGGCAAGAGACCGACGGAGAGAGATCTTGTTCCACTGACCTGCTTTTAACAGCTAACTAAGAAAGAAAAGGGAAGATTGTCCCTGTCATGTGAACACGCAGCCAGTCAGGAGAAAAAAAATCAACCAATCAGCTGTCATGTTTAAGAAACAGACAGTAACATATCTGAAATCAATCTCTTCTGTAAGCACACCTCTTAAAGACTTTTATTTCGTCATGCTAAAGCCTCCGGGTTCAATGTTTATTTTGGCCATTTGTATGATACACCAACACGAAGAGGCACAGTACAAGGAAGGTTAATAACAGGTTGAAAAGAAAAAAAGGAAAATGTATTATTTGTTACATTTATAACAAACTAGGGACGTAAAAAATATCCATATGACAAGATATCACGATATTTTATGCCACAATATTGTATTGGTATTTAAAATCAAAGTATTTCTTTTTGTATGAATTTGAATTGAGTTTTGTCATTAATGTAAAAGTATGACTGCTAGTTGGTGACTCTCTTGGTTCTATGGGACCAACTAGCTCCCAGCAATAAAACTGGATTTGTTATAGATGTTATAGATGTGTATGAAAACAGGTTGGAGTGCTTAGAATGCTGTGACAGATTTTCTACTATTAAATTCATTTTCAAAAGTCAAAATATATTGTCTTACTCACAGTATTGTGATATATTGTATTTTATCGTATCATTCTCTTTGTATCATGATAAATATCGTATCGCCATATTCGTGCCAATACACATCCCTATAACTCTGATGCTGCTGAATAAAGCAAAGTGAAAACATGTCCTTCAGAAGTCAATCAACTATTGAACAGAGTCACATTAAGTATGATTTAATCCCCTGTTTAAATACAGCTGTTCCATGTAGGTTTTTTTTTTAGAGAATATTAAAGACCAAGACCAAGTCCAAACATCTGAATTAAACAGAAAACTACTGTGGTACAACCTGAACATTGCAATTTCTGCATGCTTGTCTTTTAATATGACAGAGCTCAAGCTCTTTTTTTGCAAATAATATTTTTTTAATGAGGAAGGTAGTAGGAAGTGCAATATTAGCAATGTAATGAGAAATATTTTCTTTTTTATTTATGCAATAACCTCTTTACAGTACAAACACAACTATAGCTGGGTGGCTGCTAGCTTAGCTCAATGCAAAATGCAACACAGCCCAAAAAAACGAACCTCTGTGCTTTTAGTTGATGTTGGAAAATACATTTAACAGCATTTATCAAAATCAGACGCAGCCATTTAGTTGTTCAGACGAGAACACATGGAGAAATTGTAATTTCTGACATATGTGTATACGTTTACATTTTCAGGTTCTCCAGTTGTCAGAGAAACATAAAGGACAAAAGACCACGCACATTCACACCAAATAACAAATTAACCAATTAACATAACAGTCATGTTTTTGGACTTTGCATCCCCTAAAATGCCTCAATCTTACTTATGATTTAATGAAATTGTACATTTTTTGCATGCTTATTGTTTGGTCCTAAAACTGCATTTCCACAAAGTAGATGATAAGTATATTTGAGAGAATTATATAATAATATGTATAATAATAAGTCTAATAATCTTTTGCCTTCATGCTGAAGGAAAAACAATTGAAAAAAATACACATTTGATGAAACAATGAAACTGTTATTTGCCTGCCACACATTGATCTGTGTGTGCTCTAAATGTAGAAAAGCAGGAAGTTGGAAAGTGTTTATAGCAAGTGGTATTTTTAGCGCACTGTAAAAGCCAGATTTTAAGTGAAAAATAAATACTATGAGGTAGCAAGTGAGAATTTGGGAGATTTCAGGAGTAGCAACACAGGCAGACAAGCAAAGAGCATTTAAGTTCAGATCAAACATCACAATGAACGGCAAATGAGGCTTAAAGAAAAGAAGGTAGTCACGAATAAGATTTAGAATAAGGATTTAGTCCAAGTCTGATAATCCGATGCTCAAACAGCATGCTGTTAAGATCTTTGCATTTCCAACCAGGTGTTCCTCACAGCTGCAACAACAGATTAACTTCACTGCAGGGCCTCCCAGGAGGCTTTGCTGTGGTCCAAAGCAGTAGCTCTGAATCATGACGTCCTATATTCAATGTGCAGTCTGCCAGAGGCCCCGTCCACACTACTGCGTTTTTGTTTAGAAACGGAGAGTTAAAACGAAAACTATCTCCGTCCACACTAGCGTTTTCCCTGCGTATTAGAATTCATCTCCGTCCACATTAAAACGACTGAAAACGCGGATCACGTGACCATTCTCCAACATTGGGCATGCGCGCGCCGGTATAAACAGGAAACAGATTGACCATTCCTCCGCTGCTAGCAAAGACATCAAAGCCAGTAACGCTTGTAATTCGTTATCCATGTTGCAGTTTCTAACGTAATGTACTCCAGGCTGTTTTTGTATGTTATCTTCCGGGGACGGGTCATGTGATGGGTGGCTGACGAATCAGGGAAGGATACGCCATCACCGATGACACCCAGTCATAGAGCCGAGTGTGATCTGCTGTGTCATCATTTCTAAAGTCCTCCGTTTTGAGCAATGGCCGCTGGCTGCTCTGTTTTGTGACCGCATACCATGGAGGCAGCCATTGCTCCTCCATTGCTGTAGTACCTCCATTTGGCCGCTAGGCCCCCATTGAAAGCCGTGGACTTTAGACATGTTAAAAACAACTTTAATGCCTGGTGCCCCATTGTTTTAAACTTTCTATAGCTACATATTCTTCCTGAGATAACGCTGGGCTCATAAAAAAACTGGGCACCAGGCTGGTTTTCGTAAGATTATTTTTTGAAATCTTGCATGATTAATGAGGGGGCCGAGCCAAGTTTAGCATCAAAGCTAAAGACGCGGGAGCAGAATGAGCGCGATTACGACCAAACTACACGGCCATACACGCCCCGTGAGGGCAGAGTCTACAGTGAAGATCCCGCCCCTATGCCCTTTTTAGGAACATGCTTCGTCAGAGCTGGGGAGGAGGAGTCTGTGAATCTGCCATGAATTCCCCCATGAAAGTGTGTCATTCTGGTAAACGGGGAGGAGTGAGGAGGCGCTGTCTATTCTTTTTTACAGTCTATGGTTTTGAGACGTCCACACCAAAACGCTCTCCGGAGTTTCAAAACGAAAAACGGGGTCGGCAGCGTTTCTAAACTTCTCAGTTTTGGGTCTCCGTTTTTGCCGTTTTAGTGTGGATGGGAGGTGCAAACGTAGCAAAAGGTCTCAGTTTTTAAACGAAAACGCAGTAGTGTGGACAGGGCCAGAAAAAAACAGCACTCAGAGGATCTAAAGGGTAGCTAAGTATGAGAGAAGCACTTGAGTGTTGTTACACTTTAGTGTTTCATTAGAAAAAAATAATAATTGTGAAGTATATTTTAAGAGGTATGTATGGGAGCAGTACCACGTTCAGAAAATATGTATAATTTACCAGAGCAATCGGTGTAAAATACGATATCGTTCCTCTTTTCTAACTTTAAACTTTCATTTAAAAAATCAAACTGGATGGTAATGAAAAGATGACAAATCTTATAAACACTTATCCATTGCTAATTAGTTGTCACATAACAATTTTCCAACACAAACACTGAGATGCTAGGGAACGACACCACATATTATGGCTAAAACAGCTAAAATCATGATGTAGTGTTTTTCTGAAAATGGGTAATTATCTAATTACATTTCAGGAAGGGGCTACGCATCCCTTTCTGAAACTTGGTGTGGGTTAAATGCATTAGTTGAGAACGGAATAGGTTAAACTACTTAAAAAGACAAAATGATGCTGAAAAGATTAACACATTGCATTCAGGACTCCTTTGGGCGTAAAGAACCAGAAAGACACAGCAGGGACAAGTGTTCCTGATCACTCGCTGTTCCAAATCAATCTCTGACAATTACTGCCTTGTCTGGTCAGACCTAGCAAGTGCTTCGGGACATGCGCCCTAATTGATCTTCCCCTTAATCAGTCAATCTCAGGCTTGACCAGTACATTCGGGGGAGGAGTATTGCTTTTCACTGTCAGCAGGTAATCTGTGAAACCTAAAACAGACTTTTTTTTTTTTAAACTGATAACATCTGTAAACTAGATCTACAGTGACAATTTTACTTGATATCCTGCCAGTTATGTTACTCTTCATTTTTATCAGCGGTGCAGTGTTTGAGGAAAATGGAACAGTTAAATTTGTGTGTTGTCCTTCTGAGCAGAAATTGTAGTGTTGTTAAGAATGGAAGCAGTGAAAGACATTTGGCAATATGGAGTCATTTGCAGAAGGGGCTCAAGAATGCCTCCTGGCCAGTTTCAGATATCAAGATATGAATCATTGAAGCCTTGAGGCAAAGCTAGAAGTCCGGCCAAATGGGAAGTTTAACTGTGCGTTCGATTGTTCTTGAAAGTTATGGCGCATTCACACCGCCCCAAAAGTCACGCCAACAGCGGTAAGATTACATGCAAAGTCTGTAATTGTAGCCGTCAGAGGGACATCGAAGTCTCTGCGCCGCTTTGTGTGCGTTGGCCGCGTCAACTTTTCAAGCTTTACCTGCATTTCAAACGGCAAAGTGCCAAAAGCCAGCAACGCAGAAGTTCGGCTAGCTGAACTTTTGACGCTTGTAACGCTCTTGACGCAGCAACCAATCATTTCTAATCATTTCTAATTCCAATCAAGAATTGTAATCTCGCTGTAGTCACCCGACATCAACCTTAACCAACCACGATCCCCTAGTGTTTAAAACATCCGCCAGAGAAAGGCCTGCCCACGCGCTTTGCAAGCTTCAGCTTAAAAATATATGCCGTGTGCGTCAAACTAGTCGCTTTGTGAGTGTTGTTTGACGCTGACAAAGCGTGCAGTGTGCACGCACCATTAGAACTCAGATCTGGGGTGAGGATGTCACACTTTGTAGCTGCGAATACACAAAATAGGGATTGCTTTTTTGTTGTTGTTTTTTGTGCTATTAGGAGAATTCAAAGTGCTATTTTCCTCTATATTTTATGTGTTTATAACAAATGGCACTTGTTTGCTACAGGTTAAATGAAATCCAAACACTGTTTTATAGCAGCCATATTGGATTTTGAAGTAAGGGCTGCTCTGCAACCTTCAAACTGCATGGCTGGAGCTTGAACTTTAGAATGACTTATTTTTCTGCTTGTTGATAAGGATTAAAAGTTATATATATATCAAGACAAAAACTTTTCTTGTGGTTGCACACACACACATCAAAAAAAGCAAAAGAGGAAGGGAATTGTCAGCCACTATTATGTATTTTGATACAAGTGCCCTTGTATTATTTTGACCTTTTGTTATTTGGCCTTTTGTTAAAGTCTACCTCATGCAGGGCTGAGGGTCCTAAAACAATCTTGAACATGACAAAGCAAAGAGCTGTCAGCAGCTCAGCCTGGGGCAGTTATTGCTGCTTTGTAGATTACAACATGATCAATTAAAATATGACTTTGAATAGTAATGTCCGACAATAAAGGCATGCATTTTATTGGTAAAACCATATAAAAACATAAAACGAAATGTACTTACTTTGAGGTAATCATTCTCTGATCTCAGCTCTTCTATTTCCCTGAGGTACTCCTCATACATGCCGTCAGTAAACTCCTCCGTAAGGTCCGAGAAAGCCAGGGATGTGCTGGCAGGTACCCTGCTATCAAACGAGGTGGCCGACCGCTCCTCGCCTGGGGAAATGCTATCCTCCCCGGTCTCCATGCTCAGAGAGAGCCGGTCCTTCTCTGCGGTGGAGCAGGTGTTCTTAGCGGCCGCTCGCTGATAGCCTCTGTCCGCCAACGCGCCATCCCTTAGCGGCTTATGTCCTTCTGGACCGCGGCTGCTTCTCGACTCGGCGTCGCTGCTCCCAGCATCCGCTGAGAGTTTATTTTCCTCGGAGGCGCAGTCCGACAGCTCAGAGCTGCTGTCTGTCGGGGAGAGCTTCCCCGCGGCACATCCAGAGTCTTTGGATAGGTCGTCGGATCCTATGCTGGCGTCCGACACCCTCCTCCGGGAGCAGTTGCTTTTCGCCGTTTTGGATGCCGAAGTCTTGGACAGCAGGGAGGATTTTCCTGCCGTTTTACCACCGACCCTTTCGGCTTTGCCGTCTTTTCCAGCGGGGCTCCCCACGGGGCTGCGCCTGGAAATGCGACTGCCGAGATGGATAGCTCCGGGTTTGACGCTCAGGGTCGTGGCCCCAATTCCTCCGCGGATCTTCGTGAGCGACCAACCGGGCACATCCTTAGGTCTCGCCGGAGATGGTGCGCGGTTAATCTTCTTCTTTTCACCGGCATGAGCGGGCTGTGCCGTCGTTTCAGCCCGGGGCTGCTGCTGCGTCTGAACGGGAACCGCGTGCTGCGCCTGGCCGCTTTCCGAGCTCTCCGTCCCGCCGCCGCTTTCCATCTTCTGCCGGAGATGGAGTCTCCGTTCTTTGGGCGAGGCGAAAGCGAGGTGAGCCGGAGAGTTATGGACATCAACCTCCTTTGTTTTTGTCATTCATTCCGTTTAGGACGACACCACACCAGCTGAAATAAACCACCCCCTCTTTGCTGAAACGGGGAGGTAGAAGTTGAACCACCGCAGAGGAACACAAAAGGAGATCACTCCTCCGGCTACAATGAGAGCTTGCAGAGCAACAGGACGAAGCGGAGAAGCATGAGTCAAAAACATAAAAACACGCAAAACAAAATCCAGGTTGCAAAGCAGATTTTTAAAGCATTCCGCTTTGTTGTTGTCCGCTCCTTTCTTTCGGATTTCTGTGCGCTAAGAGCACATACCAACCGGTTCCTGCTCAGAGCAACTATCTGGGAAGAGGGAAGCAATGTGGTGGCTATGGTCACTATCTCTCTCCCTCTCTCTCTTTCCGCCCAGATAAAGGGATGCATTGAAAGAGAAGTCGAATCTCATTTCTGGAGCTCTGCCGCCACCGCTGTGAGAAGAGCACAAAGAACAGAAGAAGAAAAACAGAAAAAAAGAATCAATGCCTACTTCGGTTCTAGAAATGGAAACTTGCAGCTGCATTTATATATAGGCTAATATAATGATCAACAATAATACATTCGTATGCATTGGGATAGTTGTTGAAGGACCCAAAAATAAAACAAGAAAAATAGAGTCAAAATCCAGTTCCAGCAGTTTGACATGTCTGTCAAGATGATTACAGAGGCTACAATATGATATAACAAGTCTGAAACCATGGAGTCAGTTTTAGCATTCATAAATGCACACTGACCAAAAATATTAACACAACGCTTTAGTTTTTGCTACCATTTTTATGAGATGAACTCAACAAATCTGTCTAAATCTGTGAAAGTGACCACTTCTCCTTTGCTGAGATAATCCATCCCATCTCACAGGTGTGCCATTTCAAGAAGCTGATTAGACAGCATGATTATTGCACAGGTGTGCCTTAAACTGTCCATAAATAAATAAATTTTGTTTTAGAGGGGGGGGGGGATCCTGTTCATGACAGGATTTCTAGCCGCAGCCAAGGTGTTGAGGGGATCCGTTTCGGTGACCTCAGGATCGGGTCTCTGCTTTTTGCAGATGATGTGGTCTTGTTGGCTTCATCTGAACGGGATCTACAGCTTTCGCTGGAGCGGTTCGCAGTCGAGTGTGAAGCGGCTGGGATGAGGATCAGAACCTCCAAGTCCGAGACCATGGTCTTGAGCCGGAAAAGGGTAGGGTGCCTTCTTCAGGTCGGGGATGGAGTCCTTCCTCAAGTGGGGGAGTTCAAGTATCTGGGGGTCTTGTTCACGAATGAGGGAAAAATGGAGCGGGAGATCGATAGACGGATTGGTAAGGCATCTGCAGTTATGCGGACGCTGTACCGGTCTGTCGTGGTGAAGAGAGAGCTGAGCCGAAAGGTAACGCTCTCGATTTATCGGTCGATCTACGTTCCTACCCTCATCTATGGTCATGAACGAGATCACTGATACAGGCGGCTGATATGAGTTTCATCCGTAGGGTGGCTTGGCTCTCCCTTAGAGATAGGATGAGAAGCTCGGTCATCCGGAGGGAGCTCAGAGTGGAACCGCTGCTCCTCCACATCGAGAGGAGCCAGTTGAGGTGGCTCGGGCATCTGGTCAGGATGCCTCCTGGAAGCCTCCCTGGTGAGGTGTTCCGGGCACGTCCCACCGGGAGGAGACCCAGGGGAAGACCCAGGACTCGCTGGAGGGATTATGTCTCCCAGCTGGCCTGGGAACGCCTCGGGATTCCTCCCGAGGAGCTGGCCCAAGTAGCCGGGAGAGGGAAGTCTGGGTGTCTCTACTTAGGCTACTGTCCCCGCGACCCGACCCCGGATAAGTGGAAGAAGATGGATGGATGGATAGATGGGTCTGGTGACTCAAAAACACTGTATCAGTATCTGGTGTGACCACATTTCTTTCGCATAGAATTGATCAGGTTGTCGATTGTTATGAGGTTTCGTTTCTGTCAAAAATAATATGTCATATGTGTAGATGTTGGCTTATGTTGTTGCTTTATATATATATAGATGTTGCGAATGACATCTACTTACTTTTGACTCAAACAGAACCTCGTAGATTTTGGCCTGTGGAATGTTGGTCTACTCCTCTTCAATGCCTGTGCTAAGTTGTTGGATATTGGCAAGAATTGGAAAATGCTGTGGTATACGCTGATCCAGATCATCCCAAACATGCTCAATGGGTGACATGTCCGGTGAGTATGCTGGCCATGCAAGAATTGGTATGTTTTAAGCTTCCAATAATTCTGTACAGATCCATGCAACATGGGACCGTGCATTATAAAGCTACAACATGATGTGATGTTGTTGGATGTTGTTCGTCATAGTATCTCTGTGCATTCGAAATGCCATCAATAAAATCCACCTGTGTTCTTCTTCCATAACCTACGCCTATCGCCTGCCCATACCATAACCCCACTGCCACCATGGGCCACTCAATCCACAACATTGACAAGAGAAAACCACTCACCCACACGAAATCACACAAGCTGTCTGCCATCTGTCCTGAACAGTGCAATTCATCCGTGAAGAGAACACCTCTTCAACGTGCCAGACGCCATCACATGTGAGTAATAGCCCACTCAGGTCCATTACTTTAACAAACTGGAGTCAGGTTGAGACCCAGATGAGGACGACGACCATGCAGACGAGCTTTCCTGAATCGGTTTCTTCCTGGGCTGTTGTGGTTACACGTGGTCTGGTTGGATGTACTGCCAAATTCTCTGAAATGCCTTTGGAGACAGCTTATGGCAGAGAAATGAACATTCAATTGACGAGCGACAGCTCTGGTGGACCTTCCTGCTGTCAGCATGCCAACTGCACGGTCCCTGAAAACTTGGAACATTGTAGCATTGTGGTATATAATACAACATAACATTTCAGAGTGGTCTTTTATTGAGGCCAGTCTAACCCATCAGTGACCTTGATGACCCCATTAGTGTGATTGTTCTGACCACAACTTAAAGCTTATAACTTCTAACTCTACTTAAGTGCTTAGGATTTTATTGTCCTGGAGGACTGATCTGCATCAGCACATGAAAGACGTAAAATAAATATATCTAAAATTTATATTGAAGTTGGTATTATTAGGCTTTTTTTTTTAGCATAGAAGACATCTAAAATCATTCACTAACTTGTACCTGAACACCATTAAACTCATGAAAGGTGAATTTATTTTGGGGATGTACACTGAACAAATATTCAATATATCAAATATTGCGTAAAAAAACTGTCTAAATCTGTGATAGTGAGCATTTCTCCCTTGCTGAGATAATCCATCCCACCTCACAGGTGTGCCATTTCAAGATGCTGATTAGATAGCATGTTTATTGCACAGGTGTGCCTTAGCTTCAAGTCATCAAAAAGGTGTTTCCTCCTTTGTATGTCTTAAGAATTTACGACAGCCCCTTTCAGTTGTTAGTAATTGGTCTTTTTGTGTTAGCAGTCTGGAGTGTTTTTCTATGCTTCATTGTGTCTGCTTCCTGCACATTTCTCCTCTGTTCTGGAGAGTTCTACCATAGGTCCTGGTTGAGCCACCTTGCGGCACCTTACACGGGCATTGAAGCTCATCACAAGTTCGGGATATAAGGAGCTGGCTGTCAGACTTTCAGTGACAGAGTGTCAAACCATCTGGGTAAAACCTTAAGTCCTCCGTGCAATTCCTAAGCTTCTAGTGTTCCTCGTAGTTCTCCTGTAACCCACGCTCCATCTCCATGCTCTGCCTGCCCGCTCTTGGTGCTCAGTCCTCGCTCCTGGATTCCCCCATTTCTCATCTCCTGGAACTTGGCAGGAAGTTCCCATAGACATCCTGTCTACCAAGTAACCTTCACCTGAACATATTCACTCCAAGATTCTATCTCATCCTGCAGTTCTTCTCTCCTGTAGCTTAGACTAGAGCTGCAATGAAGGACGGCTGCAAAGTCATCGCCAGTTAAGATAAGTTGGAGAATAGCAAGGTAGGCTCATGTTAATAGTATTGCATGTATTAAATGACAAACAGGTTGAAATTGTATGGTGTGTTAGGGTCCAATTATTTATAAAGGAGTTTGGAACATGCAAATTACAGAGGTTTCCAGGGAGAAATGACAAATCAGGAGAGATAGCTCTAACAACAGAGGAAACCTGGCAAAAACGGGAGTCCAGACGGCCAAAAAGTTACTTTCCCTTTAACAAGGATAATTCTATTTTTACAGTCAGGTTGGTTTGGATTTTTTCCTTTAAACTAAATGGTCATATGAAAACTGCTTTTTATATTTACTCAGGTCATAATTGTCAAATATTGAATATGATATTACACCTTTGTGAAAAAACAAAAAGAGCTGTAACCGGGCTGTCTACACACAATGACTACTCATTGAACAATTTTAAACAGGAATGTTACTTTCACAGACAACAATGATCAGTTTAAACATTTGACAGTACAGCAGGAGATAGGTGCTCATGGTATGTGTGACTTCCCCATTTGTGATCGCACATATAGTTATTAGTTATTGACTTGCAGGTCAGATAGATGACACTCTTATCATGAAAACTTATATTACAAAACAACCGTTTAATTAAAAAAAAAGATAGACTGGTTCTGGCCAGCTGGCAAAGCAGAAATAACCCCTCAAAAAATAAAATAAAATTGTTGAATGCCACTAACAATAAGAGCTCCTAAGGCTGGGCAGACAGAATCTGTCTTAAGTGGAACTGTGCAGTAATTGGTATAAACCTGTAAAAAATAAAAAATAAAAACCCTCCATTTTCAGCTTCAAACTAACAAATAATGCACCATTTGTCCCAGAATATTCTGGTTTAGCAGGACCTTACATCATCACCCTGCTGTAGCCCAGACCTCATTGTCAGACCAGGGGGCGATAACTCCGCTAAACAACCAGCAAATACTTCCACAATACAATTAGCATATTTCTCTGATTGTGGATGAAGAATACTCAGATGTATTTCTCATTGAGGTACTCTCAGGTTGCGTTCTAGTGGCTTTTGAGGCCATGAGAAACAGAAAACTGATGTGTTTGCAAAAACTCTTCTATACAGTAATTGCTGTGTAGGTGGCTAAAAGCATAAGCTGCATCAGCACTGTCACTGCACTTCACTCAGCCTTCTGAGATTAAGAAAGAGACATTTTGTCAGGTAATACTGTCCTACTTTTGGAATGTTTTATACTTTTTGAATTTAATCACATTTATACGGTCATTTCATCTGGAGAAGACCAAAGCACATAAGTTATTCCTTCAGCTACAGTGGTATCAGGCTGAACTATTATTTGTCCTAACGTTAGGGCTGAAGTGGAAAGGCCCTGCAAGTAAAATGACTCATATGCTCTATTTTGTCTGAAATAAACAGTTTCACCAATCTTTCTTCTCAACCAAAAACTGGAGGTTTTCTACATATTAGTAAATAAAGAAACTAATGCCATTTTGTACATACTGCTCTGGACGAGTTTTCCTCCTATTTAAAGAACAGATGTTTAAATTTAATCTGTAAAATCTAATGACTGCTCTTCTATATAAGCTTCTTTAACCAGTGGGGTCTACCAAGGTCCATTACTTGATTTCATTAAAACATTTTCCCAAAGCAGGAAGTATTCAGTGTTTTACTGGTGTCTCTTTTTTCTTTATGCTAGAAATATATCTATATTGAAACATGGTAAATTCTGCTGAAGAAACTGGAGATCAAACCTCCTGGCCCCGGAGGTGGTGGAACAATATACAGTGGATATAAAAAGTTTCTGTTTGAAGAAAAACAAAAACAAAAAAATATAACAATTCCTTTTAGGTCACTGCTAGAACACTGAAGGTGAGGAATTTATTTTTGCAGTATTACTGTGAGCCCGAGCAGACATCAAAATTCCCCCCCACGCATAAAAAACAAACAACCGACAAACAAAATCTGACAGAAAATCCGTAGGCTCACCTAGGCAGGTTTGTGGAAATGCAGGGAGTATAATTATTGATGAATAAAATAAATCAAAATTTAGGATGCTGATACTCATGCCAAAGAAGACTGAATGCTGTAATTGATTCTAAAGAATTAGGCAAGGAAAGGCAATTTTTTTTGTATAGCAAACTTTCAACACGAAGGCAATTCAAGGTGCTTTACATGATTCAGTGGTAGATAAACCAAAAACATGATAAAAATAAGAAAATTTAAGCATAAAATTTGAACATTACTAAAAGAAATGCATGTAGTAACTGGAGCATGAAAAATAGAATTTATGTGAGAGTATGACATTTAAAAACAAATAAAACATAAGACTAAAAAGAGAAGGTGTTAAGAACAAATGTATGCAAAATAATATAGATTAAAAACATATAAAACAGAATCGGTTAAAAAATAAGAATAAAAATCACATCACGAGAATCAAAGTGCAATTTAGGGCTCAAAGGCAGCTCTGAATTGTAGAGTTTTAATCTTTGATTTAAAAGAGCCTAACGATTCAGCATTTTTGCATTCTTCTGGAAGTTTGTTCCAGATTTGTCGAGCATAGAAGCTGAAAGCTGCCTCTCCTTGTTTAGCCCCGAGTGGTCTGCTGAGTTGGTATAGTGACAGCAGATCTCCAACATACTTTGGTGCTAAACCAATCAGTGATTTATAAACTAGTAGGAGTATTTTAAAGTCTGTTCTCTGAGCTACAGGGAGTAAGTGTATGGACATAAGAACTGGGGTGATGTGTTCTACTTTCCTGGTTCTAGTGAGAACACGGGCAGCAGTATTCTGGATCAGCTGCAGTTGTCTGATTGCTTTTTTAGGTAGACCTGTGAGGACGCTGTTGCAGTAATCAATCCAACTAAAGATAAACGCATGGATCAGTTTTTGAAGGTCCTTCTGTGACATTAGTCCTTTAATCCTAGAGATGTTCTTCAGGTAATAGAAGGCTGACCTTATTGCCTTTATGTGACCCTGGAGGTTCAGGTCTGAGTCCATTATTACACCTAGATTACGGGCCTGATGAGTCGTTTTTCGTTGCATTAGCTGAAGCTGTGAGCTGACTCTTGATCGTTCCTCCTTAGGTCCAAAAATAATTACTTCTGTTTTGTTTCTTCTTAGCTGGAGAAAGTTATGGGACATCCCGTCATTGATTTGTTCAATGCATGTATAGCTGAGTATCGTCTTTATAGTTATGGTAACTAATCTTATTGGCTGCTATAATCTTGTTTAGTGGGGGCATATAAATATTGAACAGGAGGGGACCCAGGATGGAGACCTGTGGGACCCCACATGCGATTTCTATTTGTCCTAATGAGAAATTTGTGATGGACACAAAGAACTTCCTATTCTTGAAGTAAGACTCATTCCACTGAAGTGCTGTACCAGTGAGTCCAACTCAGCTCTCCAGTCGTTCCAGTAATATTTTACGATCGACAGTGTTTAACGCTGCACTGAGGTCCAACAGAACCAGAACTGTGGTTTTGCTGCTATCTGTATTTATCCGTATGTCATTGAAAACTTTGACGAAGGCGGTCTCAGTGCTGTGATGGGCACAGAAACCAGACTGAAAATTATCTAAGGAATCGTTCATTGTCAGGAATGTAGTTAACTGTTGAGATACAGCTTTTTCTATAATCTTGCTGTTGAATGGGAGATTAGAGATTGGCCTATAATTCTGCGTCAAGGTATTATCTAGGTTGTTCCTCTTTAATAGGGGTTTGATAACTGCTGTTTTGAGGGCCTGGGGGAAGACACCTGACTGGAGGGATGAGTTAACTATTTGCATCAGATCGGACTTAATGACAGGGAGAACTTTCTTTAAACAAGGTGTTGGTTAGATATCGAGGCAGCAAGAGGAGGAGCTTAGCTGTTTAATAATTTCATTAAGATGTAGTTGATTTCATTTTTTGAAATCAGACATTTTATCTGCATTATTTTTACATGGGAGTGAAAATGGTGGTGGGTTGGGTGGTGCTTTACAGATTGATCTTCTAATTTCCAGAATCTTTTCAGTGAAGAAGTTGGAAAATTCACTACAGGCCCTAGTGGAGTGGAGCTCAGGGGCTGCTGTCACTGGAGGATTGGTTAGTCTTTCAGCTAGGCTAGTTTCATACTGTGTACACATGAAGAGTGGAAAAATTAAATCTCATGTCACTTTGACAGCGGTGTGCAGACTTTCTATTCATCCGAAATCCCGTGTTGCATTTGGTGATTTGAATACCTTTTTAAACATATGTTAAAGAAACAACCTGCTTAAGGCTTCTGTAAACTTGCCTTCTTCTGCATGTCCTTGTATTTGTTGGTTATGGTGACTTTTATACTCCTGTTTTCTTGCATCACAATGATTCAGAGTAATTGATAGGATATTACTGTCAGGGTTCAACCTACTACTGACAATGAAATGGAACGCTTCAAAACAGCCATATAATCTACAGTATTTTATTATTATTATTATAATTATTATATCCTTTATTTAACCAGGAGAGGCCCATTGAGATTAAAAATCTCTTTTGCAAGGGAGTATAATTATCATGATGAGCTAAGTGTTGATGAGCCGTATTATTACATAACATGGACTTGTGCTCTATGCTGCTGGGATATGATCTCAGAGCAACCATCACAGGGTGGTCGTCTTGTCAAAGCATACCTTCAGTTTAAGTGTCTTCCAGGAAAACATTGAACAGTGTTTTATTACATGTCCACCTGCTTATCTTTAAACAGTCAATGACAGCACTTTAAAACAAAGGACAATTACACTGGCACTGTTTGTCACACTTCTGATTCACAAGCCGTATTTCTTATAAATAACTTAAGATAAAGTCAATTAGTTTGGTAGTTATTATGGAGGTTCAGTAATGAATTAAATGTGAACAGTAATATAGGTGAAGAAAGAAAAAAATGAGACATTCTTTTACCGCCACCTTGGGTTGAGAAGGGAGAGTTGCAGTAGCGACCACATTCAGAGCTTTAAATTAGAGGAACTGAAAACAAGGAAGAACACATCCCGTATGTCCATTTGCATGATAGAAATGGCAATAGTTTGCACAAACAAAAGTGATTTAATCGTTTACTACAACTGTTTACCAAGTTTCAGCGGTGTATTTTATATATTTGCCAACAAATGTGTATTGATTTATGATCTGTGTTATGTGGGTGCGGCAGCTCGAGAGTAAACATTATCCGCTAAAAGGGATTTATAACTACACAGCAAAACACATTAAAAAAATTGTAAAAACATGAATTATAAGAGGAAAATTGTGACTGTGTTAAAATGAATTTAAAGTTAGAATAGAATAGAATAATCCTTTATTGTCACTCAAGGGAAATTCGATTGTAACAGGAATTGCAAACATTAATTACTATTTGGAAGTGAAAGATAGATGAAAAAACTGTTTGAGAGTCAAGAAAAATATGTACATTATGAACAGAGTTATAAAAATCAGAGTACTGTGCAGTAATTAAAGATAAAATTAAAGATAAACTGGCATACCCAGTGCAAGAAACTTTGAAGATGTTTAAATCATTAAAAATGTGTCACCACCTAGTAAACAATGTATCTATTACTAATATGTGACTGGAAGAGAGCATTCCTCAGTGTTATGAACAGTATAAGTACTATGTGAATATTTCTATTAACTCTGACTGAAGGTGCTATCTGATGTAAATGCTTCCTCAGTTCAATAATGAGGCATAATAATGCTTCAAAATGCTTTTGATCAACTCGGAACCTTACTTAATATTGGGCCTTAGATCATAACAAGGTTTCGTTTTTCAGCTTTTACTTGAATGATTTACATTGCAATTCAACATTTGCAGAACACGGTAACCCTTATTTCAGTAGTAAATCAGATCCACAGCATTTTAAAAACACTTTCATCGTTTTATTAGGAATTCATTATGAGGCCTTGAGGCTTTTTACATGTTGAACATGACTGTGTCTTTGTGTGAGCGATTGAGTACGAGCAGGACTCCGTGTCCCACTGAGAAGATGAATAGAAAAATTTTCTTTTCCAGTGTTCTCCGCCTGCTCCCTTCCTCGTCCTCCTAGTCCTCCCTCTCTGATCACATTCTCTGTTCTCCTCATCACACCATAATTGTTATGCAACTCAGAGACAAACAATACACTGCCTTTCTGTCCCCTGCTGGCTATTACAGCAGTAAATGAAACCGGAAAAAAACAATTTATTCATTATTTGTTAAATGTGAATACAAATAGTGTTTGAAAACCTTTTTAAGTTGTGTCATTTTTTACAACATAGATGATTTTTAATTTTTTTCTTTATTTTTATTTACATATTACACTGTTGCAAGAGTAATTAACTGATCATTTTCAGCCTAGAATGACCTAAAACTGACCTTTGTGTTTGAAAGAACCTCATGCCTGGATCCTTTTTGAGGATCCAGTCAGCTGTAACAGAGATCAATGAATGAAAAGATACATTATTCATGAAATAAATAATATGGCTCAGATGAGGCCTCATGAAACAGGCCTAAGGCTGAAGATCTTCAGTAAGGTACAAAGCATTTTTCAAGATGCAACCACAAATATGTTGTGGACCAAGATACATGGTGTCAAAGGAAAAAAGAAACATTTTTCTATATGGTTGCGGCAAAAAGAAGAAAAACGCCAAGGTTCAAATGTGTTATTGCAGTATTGTCCTGCATTTAACTGAAGAAAAGCATCTTAAATTAGGATTCCTCATGAGTTCTGAGTGTTATGCATTGTTGTTTTTTCTACAACACATTATGAATGTAAAAGTTCATCTGACAAGCGCACATTCAGTTTCAGCTAGGTTTGTAATCAACCATAAATGGGACTGTAGGCAGTAAAAGGATGTTGGCGGAGTGCATGGCAAACAGTTGCATCTATAGACTATCTCACCTGAGCTATGTATCTCTGCAGCTTCTCCAAAGTCACCATTGGCACTGGTGTAGTATTACACCCCCAGAGGCGGTGGACTTGATGTAGCAAGGGTTCTGGAATGAATAAAAAGGCAACAGACAGGATGTACAAGTTAATGGAATTTATTATTAAAGTATATAAGAAAGAAACGGTTAATTAAAAAATATTTACTCCACAAACTAGACCAAATCTAGACGGAAAATAAATCCCAGACACTGAATCAGAGATTCAGAGATCCAATGGGAAACACCTCACCTAAATAAAGAGCATCCATCAATAAGTTACCTCCCACACAAAGGAGCAGACCAGTCGACCTCCTTCTCAAATCAACATACAAAACATGCTTTTTGGTCACAAACAAGCCCTCCAACGTGATGTAACCTACCAGAACAGACAGGAGCTGTTTGGTCACATTCAGAAAACCAGAAGGTTCAAAAAGACAAGGAAGCCATGCCTGAGTTTGAGCTAGATCTGACATTTCTCCCACAGTTTAAATACTCTGATTCACCTGCAGATTAGCTGAAGCAGGAACAGCAACACCTAACTTGACAGCCAAGACACATGGGTGGGAGAGTGAGAAAGGAAACAGTCATTGTTTCATGTAACATGCACATTAAGGTGAGTCAATCTTTATTTTCGGAAGACTTATTGAACAGTGCTATGTGAGATCTTCAGAGCTTGATACCTTTTCACAACTGTATTCCTAAACAGTCTGGCGTATCTTGGCCTTCATTATACTTTATGCTTGTCTCTTATATTCTCTAACAAACCTCCAATCCTCTCATTGAGTAATATGGTACTTATGTTGAAGTTAAAATTTACAACATGATTCTACTTACTGAATATGAGGTTTCTGAAGGCAACTGGCTGAACGGAAATATGTCTGAGTATATGCCTCACTTTTATTTACGAAAATATCTATCTATCTATCTATCTATCTATCTATCTATCTATCTATCTATCTATCTATCTATCTATCTATCTATCTATCTATCTATCTATCTATCTATCTATCTCATAGACTGTAAAAAAGAATCTATCTATCTGATGTATTTTAAATAGTTTTGGTAAAGCTCTCTATCTTTCTTCTGATTGGCTGCAGTCCATGTCTGTCAGCGGCGCCTTGACGCCGCCCACTGTGCCAGCGGCTTCCGCTTCACTGTACAGACAAGGCTACACACACACAATTCCTGCCCATCTTTCTGGGCTTGCCATAACATTCAGAGAGCAGCTACTGCGGAGGTAAGATGACAGACGTTTTAACGTCCCGTTCGTGGTCTATCTGTTTGCTTCTCAGACCTCGACCGATCGTTTTTCGTTTATCACGAAAGAATACTGCTAACTGTGCTAACTAGCCACCTTTTTTTAATGTAGCCCGCCCGCTAACTCCAACAACGCTAGCTGTCAAAAAAAAAAAAAGAAAAAGCGTCCAGACCTCCACCAGTCAGAGCTAGGAATGCCAGCTGGATGTCTGTTGTTTTGGGAAAGATCAACGAGTTAAAAAAAATAATAATGTTTTTTTTTCTTTTTGCTCATTTCGTGTCATTGTTTAAAATTAAAGCTGCTAGCGAGATCAGTCTGTACTTTCTTTGCGCAAATATTATTACCGAGGAAAATGTTTACGGTAACCTCTTTGCGAAGACTCCCGTTTTAGACGCTTTAGAATTCTCGGTTGGGGTCTCTAAATGATAGTAGGTGTCTCTATTGAAAAGTAACTATTGAATTTGTTGCTGAACAGCAGCAATTAGTTGTTGTTCTTTTGTCTTGTAAACGCAGTAATCAGATTATTTGTGTGTTTGGATATTGGTCCCAAAAACGTGAAGAAGGGAGACTGAATGCTTAAATGTGTCCGTTCGCGTTTAACCTCTTAGTAATTGGTAGGAATCTTCCCCTGCCTGTTTGAGTTATCCTCTAAATCTGACTCCCAGGAGAAGGGCAGAGTTTTACCTTTTCACCGGGAGTAGACTGCAGGTCTTTGACACCAACCTTTTGGCCGTGATGCAGCGGGGTTTTTATCTGCTCTCCCTCACTAAGGAGACACATTCTCAGAAGCAGACACTGCTGTATCATTGTGGGTTGCATTTTTTTTGTTGCATAGACTTATTAAATATACAGACAGATTTCTTCATAGCCCTCACGTGAGAACAGCTACATATCTTCGCAAGAGGATGTTAATGTCTATATTCATTTTGCATACAACTCAAGGATAGGATTATAGAGTATTAGCAGAAATGTGTATGTGTCTGGAATGCAAAAGTTTGTTGCTTGCAGAAACGTACACGGTTTTGGTAGAGAGAAGGAAAAACAAGTGATGTATTTTACATTATATTGAACATCATACCAATGCCTCTGGGGATTTACAGTTGCAATCATTTTGTTATGCGCCTTCCTCCCTAAGGTGCCTTAATTACCCCCATAGTCTGTAGCTATGGGGATGGTCTCCATCTGAAAGGGAAATTTGAGTCTTTAATACCCACGTTCTCACATCAGCAGTAAAGTCATGGACTTCTTTTCGTTCTTTTTGCTAGCGTTCTAAGAGTGTTAAGATGCTAAAGGGTAATTAAGTTGTGAAATCTGTATTTTGTGATCTGTGGGGACACTTGAGTGAACAGGAAGAGAGTGTTGCAATACATGTCCTTAAAGCCTGGTTTCAACACCGCCGCGTGGAGTGTTGCCAGGACCGGGGGGGGCGGACGGGACACAGACGTAGTAGTCACGTGAAGTACTGCATCTTTTAAGTTGCTTCATCTGAATCTAAAATAGCTGGAGCCATCAAATCACCAGAACATTTTGGATTTGTTCTGCAGAGACTTAATACGCAGAGGCTTATTTGCCGTGCCGTATACAGTGTTTGCTGTGTTGTGCCACCTGAGATTAAAGGTGAGCTTGAGGTAATGCTGATTCTACTAGGCAACCCTCCCAGCAACAAAGAGATATCACTGTATGTTTAATTTATGGCCGATAAAGAGGGCCAATCAGGTGCCTTTCTTACAAAGCAAATATGTTAATTTTCTCTGCTTTTAATGGCTTGCTGTCAAAAAGGAAGCATGCTGGTCAGCCAGGACATGGTATGAGTGCAACGCTGTATCATTACTCTCAGTGCAAGCCAATATTGCAATAATGGGTACTTAAATATTGATCTGTTACTCTTTGTAAGAGTTTGACAGCCTTGTTTTAAATATTTCAATAAGCACAGCAGTGCACGTTTCTGTATTTTCCCTGAACATAGACCTGATTTGAGTTGTCTAAAACATAGTTGTCTTAGTCGAACGGCGTGTAGATCTGTTACCCTAGTTTAGATTAGATTGTGGCAAAGGGAAAAAAAAACATGGCTTCAAGGTAACAAGGTATTTATACAAGATTACAAACTAAAATGTACACACTGTTTGAATTGTTTAGTTTCAACCACAAAATTGTTACTTATTTACAGGGATGTAAGAAAATATCAACGCGCCAATATATCTCTATTTTGTCACGATACTGTAACATATTCAAAAGCAAAATATCGTCTTTTTTTTCTTTTTAAAAATTTGAATGGAACCATTAATAATGGCTGTAATTTTTGTAGTAAAATTAAAAGCATGACAGGTTTTTTGGGGGGCTGTTTTCACCTTCTTCGTTCCAGTGAATCAACTAGATCTAGTAATAAAGCTGTGTTGTATATGAAACAGGATGCAGTGCTTAGGATGCTGTGACCGTTTTTCTACTTATATTCAGTTTTGAAAATCACAATAAATAGAGTTCCTCATATTATCGCAATATATCGCACTATAACGTATCGTAAGGCAAGTAAAACTGCAGAATAGACCATTTTGATGATTTTGTCTTTATAAAATAACCACAACATAACAAGTAGACCCGTGTGACCCCCCACTAATACTACTAAGCAGTAGTATTAGTTGCAACTGCAACTAATACTACTGCTTAATGTGCTGGGGATATTAATTACGATAAACCTACATTTTGCCAGTCAACTGGCATCCCGCAGCAAAAGGTGGGGAGAAAAGCAACGCTGGATTACTAATGTAATCTAATCATGTGACAGAAAACTTTAGCAGCTTTCTGAACTGTAACTTTTTACAACCTTTTTATAATTTGATTCTGGTCACCAGCGTATGTCTGGTTTCTATCCTTATCATATTTGAATTGTCTAGTCTCCACAAAAGAGGGTATCTTCTCATAGAATTGACTAATAAAACTTTTATAGGGATGTAGACTGTTCTCCATATAAACTAGGGATGTAAGAAAATATCAATATACGAATATATATATATATATATATATATATATATATATAGCATTATTTAATGCCATGATGTTGTATCGATTCTTTTTTAGGATTTGAATGGAACCATTAATGTTAGTAATTTTTGTAGTAAAATTAAAAGTATGGTAGTTGGTGGCAGTTTTCACTTTCTTTCCAGTGGATCAACTAGGTCTAGTAAAAATACTGGATGAATTACTAGGTGTGAAACTGGTTGGTGTGTTTATTGAAATGAATTGAAAGAAAGAGTCATTTTTTTCCCCCACGAGGGTTAATTCATTCCAGTACAGCCAGATCAAGAGTAGATGAACAAGCAAACATAATTAAACAGACAGATACAGGCCAACTGTGGTATTGCAGCCAGCATCAAGAGGCGCACCCTATGCAGAATGAAGATTTGGTTGGGTTGGTCCATGAGGGAGAAAAAAATCGTTTGTCTTTGTCCTACTCCCTCTAGGGGTACATGACTTAGACATTAGAAAAAAACCCACACGTTAAAGCCACACACTTAGACATTCACAACAAGAAACATTCGGTAGGGGGATCCCCAGTTTCGCTCATGGGCGCACAGCCCACTGAAGCACACTTCACAATTTGCTTGCTGAAGTTTGACTGAAAGCAGAGGATTTACAGCAAGAGCGTTGGTAATACAGGAGTGTGTCCGTTTGTAGCATGCGTGTGCGCACCTCAGTGTGAGGCCAAAGCTCCCCACACTGACAGTTTTTTCAATTTAAATTCAGTTTTACAAATAACCATATATAGTCTTACTCATAGTATCTCATTTAGGGATGCAATGATACCACAGTTTTCAAACAATACCATATCATTACTTGTATCTGAGTACTTCCAGATGTCGAGTACCAATGCTGATACTTCTACCACACGAAAAAGTGCTATAAATTGGAAGGCAGGTTTTATTTTCTTCTCTGCTTGTCAGCACAAATGGCGGTGAATTACATAAATAAAATATTAATAAAAATGACAACAAAACTAAATTAAAATTTTGTCTGAAAAATGACGATTTTCTGTGACATTGTTGCAGAGTTTATTGACTATTCTTTTCAGGTTATTGAGTCACTGTTTTTTCAGTGTTTTTTTTTCTTGTAAAGCAACAGTGGGCAGACAGTAAGTCAAACTAGCATTACATTGTTAAGGCTGCACACAAATTAAAAAGCTGTAAAGGTTGTTTGCCTCCATGATATACATGATGCAAAAAGCATCTTTATAGAGAAATTGAATGAATCACCAGAAAATCCAGTCTCAGGAAGAAAAAGAAATTGAATTTCGCATGGTTCCCAAGCGTGATCACAAGACTTTTTCTGTCCATCGTTCTCAGGATTGTTGACATGTTTAGTTTGTTGGGTGGACCCATTTTTTTTTTTTTTTTTTTAAAGGTAAGGAAGCAAACCGGTTTAGAGTTTGGTGACTGAAAGTAAAACTCGTCCTAGAAGGGTTTCTACTCTGACAGGTTTCGCTGGAATTTGCAAGGTCATACTACACCCAGTGGTGAGTTTCATGTGTGAATGGTCACGGCAGACAAATTTGTAGTATGCTGCGCAGAACAACTGTGATACCGATGCCATGAAGCAATACTTAAAATACAGATTTTTTTTTAAATTTTCACTTGAAAATTCCCTTTTGCTGTCTTTTTTTTAATTAATATTTTTTTTTTTCTAATTCACCTTCATTTGTTGTAACAAGCGGAGAAGATAAAACCTGTCTTCCTATTTAATGCCTTTTTGTGTGGTAGAAGTATCGGCAATGGTACTCTGTATGGGCAATTACCCAGATCCAAGTTTCGGTATCGTATCGGTTTGAAAAAAGTGGTATCGTTGCATCCCTACTGCCTTTTCCTAACGACACACAGTTTGTGTTATTCAGTACTGTTTCGATCGGTATCGGCAGATTACAAACCTCAGATATCGGTATCGGACACAAAAAAAAGTGAATCGGTGCATCCCTAATTTAAGAACTATTTTGTAATTTTTAAAATGTTTTTATTACTGTAATCTGCATGTGCAGGCAGTGTTATGAGAAATGGTTTGCCCACTAACGGACACCTTGAGTTTTTCTTTTGCCTTTTTCTCACATTTATCATTCAAATATACTATAACTGCTCATGTTTTTAACTTAAATGAGAGTCATCATCCAGTAATACAGAATACATTGAACTGTGGTGAGCCTTCACTAAAGTGGTCGAACTATTAAAATGACTAGAAGAGCACATCAACAAAGAACACATCAAAAGCCCTCCAGGCCTCGTTTGCCTCAGTTAAGGTCAACATTCATGATTCAATAACAGGAAAGAGAGTGGTTTAAAAAAAAAAAAAGGATATGTGGGAGAGAGTTTCTAGAGGTACGCTAAGGTTTCTTATTTCTACGACAAAATCTGAAATTTTGTCGTAAAAGGAAAGTTTTCTCCTGCGTGGACATGGTCAAATTTAATCAATTCTGTAATTGTCAGTGTTCACACATTAATTAGGGATTATTCATGTAAAGTACAATAACCCAGTGTTATATCTTGTAAGGCACAAACTTTATTTCAGTGGACATATACACAGTATTAAGCTCATGGGCAAAAATATGTAAACACACACACATACACTTTTTAAGGAAAGCCATAAGTACAAACGGCAGACAACTTGCACAAAGGCTTTTGGCTACATGTAGCTGTTTTTTAGCCAAGGTTTGAACTCTGTGGTTTTTGTTCGTCTCAGAGAGAATGGCACTTTTCAAATTCGGCTGGATGACTGTTTCAGGTGTTTGAATAGGTTTGTGGAGCTGCTGCCTTTGACTGCAATGAGCTTTATGCAAATGTAACAGCGTGGGGTCTCTTGCTCCACATCTGTCACAGGAAACCCATAGCAAATCCGCTACGGAAGCTCCGTGGAGCCAAAAATGTGCCATTACACAAAAACTTGAGTTACTTCTAAAAAAACAAATCCACTGCAGCAACATTTTTTTATTCACTTAATCAACTTGTTTTTACCCAGGCCTTTATACAGTACAGACCAAAAGTTAGGACACACCTTCTCATTCAATGCGTTTTCTTTATTTTCATAACTACTGTACATTGTAGATTCTCAATTAAGGGCATCAAAACTATGAATGAACACATATAGTATGGAATTACTGTATGTACTTAAACGAAAAGGGTGAAATAACTGAATACATGCGTTATATTTTAGATTCCTCAAAGTAGCCACCCTTTGCTCTGTTTACTGCTTTGCATTCTCCCGAAATGTCACCCGAAATGGTTTTCCAACAGTTCCCAGAAATGCTTAGTACTTGTTGACCCTTTTGCCTTCACTCTGCGGTTCAGCTCATCCCAAATCATCTCCATTGGGTTAAGGTCCGGTGACTTTGGAGGCCAGGTTATTTCACACTTTTTTGTAAAAGTACTACATAATTCCATATGTGTTAATTCATAGCTTTGATGTTTTCAGTGTGAATCTACGCTGTAAGTAGTCATGAAAAGAAAGGAAACTCTGTACTATATATATATATATATATATATATATATATATATATAATTTTTTATAAGTTTTATTAGTGTATTGGCAAGTTTTAGAGGGAATACTTGACACAACAACGTAAAAAATAATCAGATATCTTTCTGTTTTGTAAAGAGGATGAACAGAGAAAAATGGCGGTGAACTTGATTAAAACCCAGCGCATAGCATGGAGGCTCCTAAATCCAGCATTGTTCATAATTTTATTTCAATTCTGCTTGTTGAATCAAAGCAGCTTCTTCTTGGCAATGAAAAAGAAAGCAAATCTCGTTTGTGTCCAGATCAAACATAGACCAAACTCTGCTGCTCCTTCCCAACAGCTGCCGTCTGTGAATGTTCTTGACGGGGTTAGTCTTGCGATTGAGGTTGGATGAATTTGATCGTATCCTTGTGGTTGTTCTTTTAACAAGTCGACAATTAAACCGTTATTCAATCTTGCGATAAATTCAGCCTCCTGTCTTTAGGGAGCACTTAGGTATCCTATTACAACGACGGATGGCTCAACGTTGTGGAAATGTACTTAACGTTCCACGTAATGTAGAGCTGATGTGTCCTGACTTGTATACTTAGGGCTGTGTAATTTAAAGCTGTGATTAGAGAAAAACCTGTTGGTTTTCTTGTTTGTAATTTTTCTTATTAGACCAGCTTAAGAGTGCTCTGTAGTATCAAGTCTTTCTAACCTGGATAATTAAAGATCCAACACTTGGAATGTTTTTGTAGTAAGGCAGATCAGTCCATTAATTTTTTTCAATTTATAGCTTGGTTTTAGATATGATGGGGAAACAAAAACCTAATTAAAATCTGCGTGAGCGTGATTTATAAACGCTTCCCTCATCTCATTTGATAAAAAAAAAAACCTTGTGGTGAACTACTTCCTCAGCGACGACGTACTTGAACAACAAGGAACTTGTCTATTTCTATAGCAACTCTCCACTTCTAAGTCAGCTGCTGGTCTCGCTCTCTCTGGGTCTCGTTTTTTTTCTGCCCAAATTAATGCACCGACAGCACCAAAAGCAAAATGCTTCTCCGTTTTGATTAACAGAACAGTGGCCTGTCTGTGCTTCTCCTGCGTTCACAGTCTGTGCCCTTCTCACAGATTTAACGATTTAACGAATTTATTTTTTCTATTTTTCCATCCCAAAAATGTTTGTGTAGCTCTAAAAGCCAGACCCTTTAGCATTGGGGGATTGTTGTAGTTTTGTTTGTAGATTCTTATAAACTTTTATTGTTTTTTTAAAAGTGTTTTTTTCTGTGATGCAGATGTAGGCTGTTCCACTTGTCAAATATATATATATATATATATTTTTGGGAATTAGACAACAGCTAAAACTTGAATTGTTTAGTTTAAAGCTTATTTTTCATGCAAACAAGATATGTTTTTATTTTTTAATTCAGAGGGGAAATAAAGTTGGAACACATTTTTGTTATGCAATTAGAAAAAGCACGGTATTGTCTCTATTTTTTGGGGGGAATATTATTACAAATTTCAATACGCTTTAAAGTTGACATAAAACTGTTTATGTTCAAAAAGTTTGACTTCATCTGTGTTGCCTCAAAACCCAGAAGCAATGAATAATGTTTTTGAACACTCACTGCTTGTGATGCTCCAGTGATTCAATCAGCATCTTCCAGCCTTCATGCATCATCTTTGTAATTTCAAACCTGCAACTATGTGTCATGCAAATTTGTTTCAAGATAAACTTGAGTTGCATTTGGACTGTAATACAAATCAATAATTTGCATTACTGTTGTGCAGGAAGACATGAGCTGAGATTGAGATGCATACAAAATGACAAAATTGCTTTAAAAGCATCACTCTGTCCGTCCGTCTATCCATCAGTCCATCCATTACCTGCTCACTAAAAAAGCTACAGTTACTCCTACTGCCCCAAAATTGATCTAACCTTGTTATAAACACAGATATAACTGTATTATCATCAGCATGTATTCCCTTTTTTTTTGACACTTAGAAATAAACAAACAGAGAATAAACATACCTGGACGTTTAAACAGATGGAATACCATCTGTTTCCTTTTCTGACTTAAAAAGGTTGTATCTGGGTAATTAGTTGGGCTATCTGCTGCTAGTTTTCAGTTTTCACATCATGCTTTCTGTTGTTTTGGCAACCTGAATTCTTACCAGCCAGGTCAGTTTCTCTTCTTGGTAGGTAACGTCAAACTGTGCAGGGCTTTACCAGCCAGCTGACTGGAAGTGCACAGTAACACGAGGGGGAAGGGAAACGTGGCTCTACTCGATTCTCAATAAAGCTAGTGAATAGTTGGGCCTCCCCAGGAATTTTTCTGGTATCTAATTAAAATGATTTTCAACCATAACTTTTTGAACCACGTCTACCTTGACGTTGGTAAGTGGACGATGGCTATTAACACATGACAACCAGCCGCTGTTGCCTGATGTGAACGCTGTACAATAGCTACACAGCCAAGTTTTTCAGAAGTTACAGATTAAACATCTGCAAAATAACTGCTCGTTTTTTGGTCATTTTTTACATGTATTTTATAGTTCAAAGACATTTGAATACAACTATAGAGGAAACACAGGAGAGACCGGAGTTTTCTGCAGAGTAAAGAATAGAGTAATACACTATTGTCTCTCTCACTCATACTGCTCTAAACTGCCTGTCAGCTGGCTGCAATAACACTCCTAGACTTTATGTGTAATTCCAGAAAAACCTGTTGGAAAACAGCTTCAGTTGCTAAAAACACACACACACTTATTGAAACCATTATAATCCAATGAATTGGAATCGCCATATATGATTCCTATTAGGTGGAGCTCTTTTAAAGCTACAGTTGATCAGCTGACTTTAGCTCTGCTTTCTCAACAAATTGCTCGACTAATTTATGAGCTAATATCAGTTTGGTAGCCTCTGAGTTACTCTATTAGGAGCAGAACTCTAAAAGGGTTGAAGCATTATCACAGAAGGGTTTGAAAGCTACTACATTTAGTGAGTCTTCCATATGTCAGTTTAATACATGCATAGAAAAAAAAATGTCAGCGATGACATTGTTATTCCTTTAAAATCAGTTTGGTTATTTATCTGCATTATGAATAATTGTAGCCTTTCTGTTTCACATAGTTTTGTTTTTTTTCCTAGGTCAAAAAAGGTCATTGGTGGTACCCACTCGTGGACTTGAGACCATGTTTGATCGTTTTAACATTTTTTTTTAGTCGGCCCATATTCGTTAGTAGCCTATACCGTGATTTTGTAATCATAATTGCTCAACAAACACACTGTTCAATAAACAAATGTATTTACAGCACACCACAGTTGTGGTTCAAAACGTCTGGATCAGGAAATCATGAAAAGATTAGACTAGTTGAAATTCTTAGTAACGCTAGAATAAAGCCAAAAAAAATATTTGTTCTAACTTATTAATAAGCCCTTTGTAACTTTATTAAAAGGGTGATAAACATCATTATAGTATAACTTATTGTTGTGCAGCTTTATAGACTTTTGATTTTCCTGCATAGGCTATCCCAGAGTTGTCAGTAGAGCTGTGTTAAAAGAAAATCGATTTTGAATAGATTTTTATTGAAATTGAATTGATTCGCAAATTCAAAAATTGCTTATATTTTTTTTTATGGTTTGCCCTTTTTTGAGCTAAAATAGGTTTTAAGTTTTGTGTCTGAAAGGGTTAATACAGTTTCCCCCATTGAACTGTTACACACCCAGTGTTAAGTCATTGAATTCTAGTTACATAATTACGATGACCGCTCCAAAAACATCTTTAATAGCACTGACCCATATCAATATCAAACAGGATAATCAATTCTGACTCTTGAGAATTGGAATCGAATCGATTCTTGAAATTTGAATCGATACCCAGCCCTAGTTGTCAGCAATTAGGCCATGTATCGTGCTGGTTGCCCTTAGTCTGGCTTTCCCCAAAGCATCAAAGGGCACCACATAGGCTAAGGCTTAGAACAGGCACTGGAGTCAGTGAATTGGTCTGCGGAGCACATTGGTGAACAATCTCTAAACGTTTCTCATTGATGACTGGGCATTTTAACTGTGCTTTTTGTTTTGCATATGACTGGTTATATTCTGACGTCACTTTTAACTTTACGTCACCTGCCATGTGTAGTAGCCTACAAATCAGCCCTATTGTTTAAAATGCCCTTGACTTGACTCATCCTGTTAGCCTGCTTCACTTGGACCCTCGTTGCCTTTTTGACTTTCTTTACGTTCTGACCAACGAAAAATAATTTCAGCGTGAAAACATCACAATTCAGCTAGCCTAAACGTTACATTGTGCGTCTAGCTTTCACTTGTCAGGCACAGTCTCTTACTATGAAAGTCTGTAACATTCGCTGATTTCATGCACTGATTTCTAAACGGCGCCACCACTGTTTCTGCGTTTGTTTGGAGTAACTGCAGTTAAATCCCGACCATTGACCTTATGGACTTGACAGACAGCGCTGAAAGTATTTCTGTATATGTATATCCCTATCGTGAGCTGCCGGAAACAATAAATTAGACGGTGGCAGCTGCCGCTGAAATCCCTATGTAGAAATAAAACAGGAATCTTTTTGCGAATGCTATAGTACTCAAACCTATCATACTGGCTGAGGGGGAAATTCCTGCTATCCCTGTTTCTCTGTTTGGAAGAGTATTTCTGTTTGAATATAATGGATAATTTTGTTTTATTTTCAGCTTTTTAGTACATTGCAATGATATATATATATATATATATATTTTTTTTTGGAAGAATCATGTTATTTTATCTTAAATGAGTTTTTAGTAGTTCAACCATCAGAACGTAAATAAATCAGCTGGAGCAAACATGTTACCAATAACTTTTAAATAGTCATTCCTACTTTATACAGAATATTTTCCATTAAAAACTGTAAAAAAAAAAAAAATTGCTATGTTCATGCCCAGATGCAAAGCTGTGTTTAATGGAGCAGTGAGGTATTTGGGTCATTTGATAAGCTTTTGTCCAAGTATGGGAAAACGTAATTGTGATGTGTGCATGGTGCCATGGCTGTCACGCTTACGTAACGACTCGCAGACATCTGAGGGAGAGTGACCGATATGACCTGAGGGTGTGCCGTGGCCAATCAGATAGCTTGTCTCTACAGCTATGCTGTCAGTGGGTGTGTGAACCTAGTCTCTACTTACCAGTAGGTGCTGCAATTTAGGACAAAACATGCTTTCCTCATCATTACAAAAACTGGTGAAACATGGACTTGTCTTCATTGAAGTTTTTCTACTTAATCTATAATAAAAGAAACATCAGTGTACTAAAGTGATATGTTTCATCATAAATGCTTCATTTATTGTAGTCTCCATGATTAATCATTGATCTCGTAAACTGAAGTCACTTTGAACTCCAGCACTTTTTTGTTCAATAAAGAAATCTAATTATTGAAGTCTCACTGTGCGCTTCAAATTTAAAAAAAAAAGAAAGTTTGATGTAAATCAGTGGTTGTGATACTTTCTGTCTTGTCAGAGTTTTAGTTTTCATGCCGTTTGATGTTACCCGGTCTTCTGAAAGGAGCTTTTAATAGTGAAAAGAAAGCAGCAGCCTGTTAGCGCTGTGGTAAGTTGACATGATACGTCTTGTTGGAAAAACACCACGTAGTAGGTTGTGTTGTTTATCCACAGCTAGTTGGCGTCGGTTACGACCTTACGTTCAGATGACTTTCATTAAAGTCCAGTGTATGATTGGAGATCATTTGTTTCTAGTAAACCTTAAAAAGAAAGTAGTCCAGGAAATACTAAGGAAACTATGTTGGATTGATTATCAGTTTTACTGGAGGAAGCAGGAAGTTTTGATTTCTCTGTAGAAATGTTTCGTTTTGCGTTCCTTATGTGATTTTTACTTTGAATACAACATTCTGTAGTTCAACAGTTTATGGCTCAACCTGTTTCTTGTTTTATTTTTATTTTTTTACTTGACGTCTGACCTGCAAATATGAACCGATCAAGCTTCATTTATTAAGTTAAATAATATAAAATGGGGAATAGTATGCTGCAAATTTCTTGGGGTATTTTTGTGCAATTTGGAAAACAGAAAAGAAATCCTTTTTCCCCTTATGGTTTAAAGCATGTTACCTCAACCTTTTTTTTTTTTTCAACTAAAAAAAAGTACATCATAATATATGCTATTGAATGATGCTTTTACAGAGTAGAAATAAAACCAGAAAATATCAGATTATATCGTTTTTCACTGTTTGATCTGCCAATCACTGATCAAATCAAACGGAAAATAGCCTATTACAATATCTGGGTCACTGATTGGTCCATGTTTAATTTTGCCAAACATGGAAACATGGTTGTGTTTTTATACAAAAAACCCATAAGTAATATCCTGCTCCTTAATGAATTGGTAGGCTTTTCTTTCTTGTACATGATTTGCTCCGTTGACCTTTTTTTTTTTTTTGGGAGTGAATCTCAGAAGACTTAAAGCCTTGTTTTCAACTCATATCGTTGAATGGCTTTTTATTACTGATGTTTTTATTAAACTTTGGACATTACTTTATTTCCCTGGGAATATTTCAGAAGTGACGTTTCTGAATCAAATGAAGGTGGACAAACCTTTCATAGTTTCTCCTCCTGATATCAGAGTTGATCTTCACCTTTCACCCTAGAAACCTCTTGAAACCGTTTTCGCATCCTTTCTTGCGAGAATTCCAGCTTTAAACATTTTCCTGTCTGTGCAACGTTGTATTGTTTGGTGAGTGGAGCAGCGGCACGGCTCAGATTGATGAAGCAATGATGCACAGAAATGTGTGTGATAACAGGGACTCTGAAAGCCCTCCTGTGTTTTAGCAAACTCATTTAATTAAGTCTTCTCTAAATAGAAACTAAATCGCTGAATCATTCTAATGAATCTGCTCAGTTTATGGCAGTGTGATTCATCAGGAAACATCCCACTTCATCATCTTAGTTATGTCTTTGCTTTTAATAAGGATTTGGCTGCCTTTTTATTCGGTTTACTTGTTGAATTTGGCCGGGTGTAGGTTTCTGCTGTATTTATCATAATATTAAATATTATCTGATGTTTTTTTCTATGATTTTTCCCATATCGGAAGCAAAAGCACGCAGCAATACATCAGGGCTCAGCTAAACGCCACACTGAGATTAGTTCTCTTCACCTTATCGATTGTGGACGCCATGGCCGAAGTTCATTAGTGTGCTGAAGGCGTTGTCGTCCTCTGGCAAAGGTAAAACCTCCTCTATTTGGTGGAGCCAATGTTAAGGAAACGGGAAGAAACGCAGTGTGGTTCCTGATTTATTGTTTTACCGTCAGAATTGATCGACTTCTTGAAATCAGTTGTTTTAAGTGTGTCAGGATCTGGACAAAGCTTTATTGCTTTTCAAGGGAGTTGAAGATGATCCTGTTTGTTTACCATTTCTACATAATTTTTTTTAGATGCATCAGATGTTCATCTCCTTTAAAGAGCTCAGGAATGTGCTCGGAAAATATCAAGAAAATATTTAATACTTATTACCTATCATGAAAGTTTTTTTTCCATTTGATCTATGTAGCAAAATGATTTCTCCTTATTTTCTTTGATTAAGTCGCATCAGTAAAAGGAAGAATGGCTCTCTTTTAAAATGATTACTACTTGAAACTTAACAAAATAAAAATGATCAGCTTTCCACTCACACCAAATTATGATCAGATAGTTTGTTTTGGGCCACTTTTTTAGCATCTTTAATCTTGTACCAGCAGGGAGGGGGATGTGTTTGGAGAAATTGGGCCTCGAATAGATGCTTAAATCTGATCTAGTCATCCACAACATCCTGGTGCTATTATCTAATTAACTTTCACCTTTATAGTTTAACAGTAAAAAAAAATCCAGCATGTTTCAAAATACACATTGTGATTTTAAAGTTGATTGTTTCCAACTACAGAAGTAATCAGGAACAAGTAACTCCAGCCAAACACATCAATTGAAATTCATAGCCTTTGTTTTGACAAACCTGTCAACTGTTCTGTCTTTCACTCCTGTATCTCACTGTATGTTGATTGTTAGGTATGTTGTTACAGTAGTTTTTATCAGATTTCCTGAAAAAAAAAGCAAAACTAAAACCTGCCCACTGTACTTCAATCTCATTTCAAATGTAACATGTGTGAGCAGTTTCAGCTGCAGCTAATAGTTTATTTTAGAATATTTTAATGAGCTTTTTCTGTACTGATAATCTGTAGTATATAATGTTTGACATTTAGGCTGTATTGCAATATTGGGATATTAAGCATACTAGGTTAATAGAAAACATACAGCCACTAAGAGAGCCCTGAATACTGAAGTATTATAATGTTAAATTGCTGCATCAGATCCTAAACCAGTCTTTAAAAATCCTGTATCTGTAAAAAGTGGCTAAATACCATAATGACCTGTCCTTATTGAAAAACAACCCTATTTTTCATTGAAAGATTTACATTTTTTAAAGTTATATCATCTCTTTGTTGTGATCAGCTGTTAACTCATTCTTTGGCTATAATACATTCTGTAGCCGTTTCTTCTTATATGGCCTTAAAGCTAAATACCAGCCACAGATTATAGTTAATATTTGCACACCTTTCATTTGGAGGTCCAGTTTGGTTGTGTTTTACTGTAGATGTACTGTAGATACTTTAGGCTGTATGTATTTCTGTTTATTGTGTGTCCAAGCAGCTACGTGATGCATGCTGTAAATGAGTCAACTTTTCAGTCAACACTTGTTTGCTTTGAGGGCTGAAAATGTAACGCGTCAGTTGGGTTTCTCCGTAGTAAGATTGAGCACGTAGATAATATCAATGGGTCGAAACTCGAAAGCAGGCAGACAGTAAAGAGTGCGTCTCAAGGTATTGTGTGAAATGGTTCAAAGTCTTACCCAGTCAGTGATCGAGCAAGTCGTAGGAGTTAGATTCTTCAAGGAATCTTTGTGGCAGTGCTCTCTCTGGTAAAGTTGTTAGAAAAGTAAAAAATGACTCGTTTTAAACCCATTATAGCCCATTATAACTCTGGAGGAGCAGCAGCAGAGATCTGAAGCTCAGGTGGGCGAATCTGTTAGCAAGAAAAACATGAGCTGTGAACTCCCTGATTCTGTCTCTGCTCAGATGATACCAAACTTGTGGGAAACTAATCATTCTGAATGTCCCTTCCTCAATGGGAAACATGGTGGTGGCAGCATCAGGTTGTGGGATCGTAACAAATATAAAAAGAGACTGAGGACATGTTTTACCTTCTGTCCAACAATATGCTTTATTATGAATTGTTCATTAACCTACTTGTTGATATGCTAGTCGTATTAATGCTTGACAAGTTAACTGGTATGTTTGACTTGTTCCATCGTCGCCAACAATCAACCTTTCAGTTGGACCTTTACAAAGTGGGGGAGTACGTTTATGTTGTTTAGTTATGATGCAGTGATGTATTTGAAAATGTTTTTATCTATATTCTGGATTTGGCTCAAACTTATCCAATCAGCTTTGATCCAATCAGTAAAAAAAATAATGTCCTTGCAGGTTAATAATTCGTCGTGGTGGACAAGGCGCGGAAAATAAGCTGTGGATCTGAGCCATCAACTCTGCTGCCCTTTGCAATAAACCATCTGCAGTAAACCTGTACCAGGCAAACTTTGGGACTTCAGCCTTGGTATCTCCCGTTTCCCTTCATTCGCGGTGACGTTCCTGAGGACGCTTCCCCTACTGCTCTCCCTCCAGAAGATCTGTTGGGTCGCCACAACAAAGAATATGTGCTAGAAGGGCAACGTCTGTCATAAACACACTGCTCAACTTTGAGTGTAGAAGATGAGCAATGAGGACGAGTTTTACGACGCCGTCACAGGTGAGGTCTCTTTACTTTTTTGGTGGCTTTACATGTTGACTTTACAGAGATAGCAATGAGGACCTGGTTAGTTAAAGTGCTGATCTCTTTTAAAAGTTCTGAAAGTGAACAGTCTGCCGTCATATCACCCCTGTCCCCAGCATCCTCCTCAGTCACAACAATCATCTGCATATCCTCTTTCTCTACATCTACGGATCTTCTCTCTGGTCCTCCTCCGTCCCCTCTCCCTAGCATCTCAAGTTTGGGGTTAAGATGCACTTTGATCTAGTCGGGTATAAACAAAGTAAAGTATCAAACGCATTGAAGCTCCACCACTATTGGCTGGTTTAGTGTTGACAGAGCGCTGTGTTATCAAGTGACTAAACATGACTCAGGGTCTCAGCCTTGTCTGGCCTCTCTAATTTTGTCTCCAAACTCCTCAACCTGAGCTTTCCTTCTGACTTTTAAGCTTATCTTTAGTTTTCAACTCCATATCCATTCACTAACTCTTAACACTCTAAGCCTTCCTGCTGTCACAAATCTCTCCTGTCACTCGGCTTCAGTCTTTGATTGAAACTCGCAGCCTTTAGGTAAAGATAAAACTAGAAAAACGGAAAATGTTTCACCTTCTGGTTAATATTCTGCCCTATTACCCTCAGGAAAGAAAAGGAGAGAAATATAAACTACAAGTGGACTCATTTCCATGAGCGTCCAACCCTGAGGCGGTAACTTAAGATGTCTGTTATTGAAGGATAATACTCTGTTATGTAATTTGTTTCAACCTGAACATTGGTTAAATAATTCAGAGGTCAGTCGGCTTGAGGTTATGATCACTCTTAAAAGCAACCCCAAATGTCTCAATAGGTTAGAGCTGAATAAATATAAAAAAATAAAAATAGACTAGAGTTTTTTGTTAAACACTTGCTCACAACATATGTGTTTGTTTTAAAGCTTTTGTATTTATTGTATTTTTTTATTGAATGTTTAAACAGCAGTAAGATCAGATAACGGTCCTCAAAGTCAACATTCAAGATTGGGTGCATGCCAAACACAGTAAAAGGTGTGATAAGAGATGTCGGTCACACATACATGGGAGTCCTGTCGTTCAGCAGTTTAAAGGCTGTATTTGCTGAGGTTTTGAGACATAAACCTTTCATCCAACCATCTTTTGACAATGTCAACCACAAATAATACTGTAGAAAGCAGCGTGAATAGTTATCAAGAGAAAGAAAAATCATTTTTGCCATCCTATAAGGGCTATTTAATATGGCACATGTTCAGGTGTGTAATTGTTTAGGTGTGGTGCAGAGCTTTGGGCTGGATCTACCATTACTTTATTAGGATTTTATTAGTGTTCATGCTGATAATTAGTAATATATCACAAGGTGGTTTTTGTTGATAAGCATTTTATATTGACCTTACTTACCCTTTACATTATCCCTGTAGAGCTGATAGACCCTTATCCTGAATATGAGATTTCCACAAAAAAGTAATTTCCTCATTTAACATGTTATATAACGGATAAAATTGTCCCTTTCTAAATGATAAAAGGAGCTACTTTACTTAGATAAATTCCTTTTCCAGTAATTTCCTGACATCTATTTCCCTATTCAGCCAGCAAGCATGGAGAACAGTTTCCTATTAAAATTCGTCATTCTTTCATGCGTCCTTTGACAGGCCAGTGCTACAAAGAGTGGCTAAATTTGAGTCTTCTCGCGATAACAACAGCCGCACTGAGGAGAGTTACATGGTAGCCCTCTTTAGTAGTGCAATCACTTATTAGGAAAAAGATTTTTACAGATTACTAGGGATGCGCCGATAAGAAAAGTTGGGCAGATATCAATATCCTCTATTAATACTTATGTTGTGGCTGATATTTACCGATATTATATGTTTCCTTAAGCCTAGTTTATGCTTCTCCGTTTTGACGGAGACTGATTGATGCAACGTCATTATCTGTCAACGCGAGGGCTCTCCGTCACCTACGCAAGGACGCACAGAGTAGAGGCCCATTTTTTTAACTATCCGTCTCCGTCGACGGATAGCGTATGCATCTCTCATCTTGGTCAGTTTCAGCAACAGCCAGAGATCACTTCACGAGAACGGGGCTCTATAGTCGCTATAATCAGTAGTTAATGCAGTGTTTCACCACTATATGCTTTATATTGAAAGGATAATTAATCTAATCTGTTCTTTTGGCGATTTTGAACACAAGGAGGTGTAGGAAACAACAACAAAGGCTGCTGTGTTTGTTTCCATGCAAGTAAAAAGCTTTACAGCTTAATAGAAACTTAATTTCTGTCGCTCAATTCTGACTTTTTGATCAAATTCAATATTTAGATATATTTTTTTGTGTACACCATGGTTTACACTCTAACTAAAATGCGACAAAAAACACGCTCCAGTCTGAACGGTTCAGGGCTTAAAGCAGGCCGCATGTGCAGTAGAAGACAAGACGTGTTACACACACAATGTTTATGGAAGGGAAAAATCCTGGCTACAGATGTTTGGCAATTCTTGCAGTCGGAATCGAAAAAATGACTTCACCACCCACAGGTGACCGGTTTTACATGCCCAGACCACTGCCACACATTAGTGTTAGGGTCTTCCCCGGCGCGAACTTCAATGAGGTCCTGCTGACATGAACCGGAGAGCACTACATGAGGAAAAAGAATGCTGTCATATTTTAAATCAGCCGATCTTGTTACTCTCCCAAAAACATCTGATGTTGGACACCTGTTGGATATTTTTCATGGCAAGTAATCAAAGTGTTTGGCTGGATGTGAAAAGGGGACCTCTGTGTCTCTAATAGGGCAATTACAATATACACACCTTGTACCTTTTCATATATTACAAAAGGTGAAACTCCTTTCTTTGTGCATTTAAAGTGAATGCCTCACCTTGCATTGAACTCCACCCTGCTGCATATTTTAAAAAGTACAGTTGTCCCAACAACTACAGCAGCATTCTGTTACCTCGCTATATCAGTTATGGCTTTTTAGTTTTTGTGGCTCACTCATCTTTTAAGCTTTTTAGAAATGATCACTGTTGTGTGTGTGTGTGTGTTTAAAAAAAAAAAAAAAGGAAATGAGTCATTGGAAGCCGTTTCAGACAATCAATAAAATTTGCTATTCAAATATGAGCAAAAGGTTTCTGATGCAAAGCAGTTTGCACTTCATGTGCATGACTGTAAAGATCCAGTGTTGTAGAGAAAACAAAACACCACAGATATTTAATCACCTGGAGGTAAAACTGCAGATATGTGTAAATTTTTAATCTGCTGATTTTCATGTTGTTCTTTTTAGGGATACATTTAGCGTCGACTTTGTGTGATAAACGACCTTGCGCTGTTTTATTTGTATCGATTCTTGCATCTGGCAGGCCTGGAGTCAGACGAGTCGTATGAAGGGTTGTCGGAGGCCAGTTTCAAAGATGCCAGAGGATTTGATGGCAGCATTCAGAAGAACAATGGCGCAGTACCACAGGAGAACGGCATCAAGAAACACAGGTACAGCTTCATTCCTGCGCCACATTCCATCCTGTGTGTCGGGATTAATCTCGCCTCTAGAGCTCTTACAATGCTTTATCTGAAACCAGAACATTATTATGAATCAGGATTGAAATAATCATAGATATCACTTAAAACAAATTGATATTTATTTTGTCTTTTTACATGACACTGTCATGTAGTGCTGCCTTAAGATATTGTATTGGAACGAAGCAGATATGGGTTTTGCTCCAGTCATCATGGGCTGACTCATACTGGAGCTTTTGGCAGAGCCTATGTTTAGACTTTTATTTGTTTGAGTGATGTGATGCACAGTGGAAAACTACCAATCCAGGAAAGTGCCACAGCTCTTGTTCATATGAACTCGTGTGTCTGTCTTTGAGGGTTAATAATTTGTTGCCGTAGAGCTTGCCAAGTCATGTCTACATGTCTGCTGATAAACTTTAAAGATCACATCATCCTCTTATCTGCATCTTTCTTTTTCTTTGTTGTCCACTGTTTTCTCACTTCAGGACATCTTTACCAGCACCCATGTTTTCCAGAAACGCAGTCAGCATCTGGAGTATCCTAAAGAAGTGCATTGGATCGGTATGTCGCATTTCTGCACACTAAAACAACGTCCATAACCCAATTTAAGATTCAGTCTTAAGTTAAAGATCTGACTCCTTCACAGGCCACAAATTGTTTTGGTATATTATCAGATATGTGATTTTCAGATTTGAATAGTTTTGTCAAAAGTGAAAAGGCTAGAATTTATTCTGATTTTTGAATTCATTTTAAGAGCTCATGTCAGTTGGGCATCGGCTATCATAGTGGTTGGTGCATCCCGGTTTAACTCCAATTCTCTCCCCTTTCTGCAATGTCCACTGTTAATGAAGGCAAAAAAAGAAGATATTATGTCGGTTGTATAAATTAGAATCAGTGAGTTGTTTTTTTATGTTGGACTGACTGCAGATGATACAGTATCTAGCTTCTGGAAACATTTTTTTTTTTATTAAACAAGAATTGGGTACGTAAGTCTGAATGTATCTGTGCACAACAATCTACCTGAGGTCAAAATAGTAGCACACAGAGTCAAATGGCAAGAATAAACATGCAACCCATTATTAATTTATTGATTAAATGTATCTTTACAAGATAAATCGCTTGCTTTTTATGACCATCAAGAAGAATAAGGTATGATTCTGTTTTGCGCTGGGTGATATAACCAAAAATCTATATTTCAGTGTAATCGGAAGCATGTGCAGGCAACACTATTATTGGCAATATATTGTTTTCTTCTTTTTATAGATTAATAAAGGATTGTTTTTGAACATTCTCATGTTCCAGATACATTGCTGCAGAACTATGTCAGAACTAAGTGCCATTTAAAGAACATTTATTTTACAGATTTATATATAAAAAAATATAAAAACATTTCAGGTAATTTTTAAAGTGTTACAAATCTTTTTTTTTTTTTTTTTTTCAAACATTACAGCACAAAAATTCTCATAACATAAATAAAAATGAAGATATTTGAAATAAAATACAAGCTAACTCTTAAGAAAATTGTTTGGACCAGGGTACAAAATGTAAAAACAAAAATTACATTTCTTTCTGCTTTCTTAATTCTGTATTTATAAATTTAAAATTGCACAAAAATAGCGCTGCACATATTTGACCTAAAAATGCTTCATCAGGTTTCTTTTCTGTTAAATAGAAGAAGACTCATTTGAACCTAGCAAATTCTAGTGTAAAATACAAACTCTGAACATCATTATCTATCCTCCTTGGCCACCTGGTAAAGAAGGAGGCGCATCCTGATGACATCATCAACATCATCATAGGATGGTACACTGAAAAGCCCTACCATTGTCTAAATTTAGATCATTTCCACTTTGTACTATTTGTGTAGCCCACCACTAATTCTGTTCAAACGTTTGACCTTTTTCTGTCAGAAAAGTAAACTTTTAGTTAAATCCGTTCATTTCCTACAGACAACGTAATTTTTAATTCGTGTGGATGTTGAAGACCTTAAAGGTTAATCTTTCTGTCCAATTTGTGGAGAGTTCTGGTCACATAGGCAGTGAAACAAACTTTCAGCATGAGTGTGCCACCACCCTCATGCTTGACAGATTTTCTGCTACAGTTTCCCTATATGGTCTCTGCAAATTTGCCACAAACAGAACACATCTCAGAAGAGATAACACTATTTTAGATCTGGTTAATGAGTAAAGTCTGTGTGCGCATATCTTCTAAAACGCGTCAGTAATGAAGCATATAGTGCTCTGGTTCAGTGTCTGCTGCTGCTAAATACTCAAAACATTTCACAGAGTGCATTCGGCTATCTACGGGGAAAAAATGTTTCTTGTTTTGGTTCTACAGGAGCTGTCTAAGATCACGATGCCCATCGTCTTCAATGAGCCTCTGAGCTTCCTGCAGAGGATCTCGGAATACATGGAGCACACTTACCTCATCAACCGAGCCTGCTTGCTGTCTGACTCTATAGAGCGCATGCAGGTCAGAGAAACTTCCAGATCTTTTATCATCTACTTTAAACTTTGCTACATATCCATTGAGTTTTTATATCAAGTCAGTATGTGATCTTCAACTTTAAAAAGTTCTCTCTTAGTAGTTAAGTGACTATATTACCAGACGACCTGCTAATTTATTTTAGTGTGCAGAGTTGGCTAATATCTTTTTGTAAAATATTTTCTAAATTATGAATATGAAATAAAGACTCCAACTCACTTATTTAGGCAACTTGCTGCAGCCTATTAGTTAAAATCCTTCATGCTAACATAATCCCGGGTTCTTTGTTTTAGGCAGTAGCTGCTTTTGCTGTATCAGCAGTCGCCTCTCAGTGGGACAGAACTGGAAAACCTTTTAACCCGTTATTGGGAGAGACCTTTGAACTTATCAGGTACACACACACATACACCCACACCTGACCATCTCTAAAGCTCAGTCCTCGTCAGCGGTTAGTTTGCTTTATTGCTCTGTTATTTTACAGAGAGGATCAGGGTTTCCGGCTTGTGTCGGAGCAGGTGTCCCATCATCCCCCGGTCAGTGCCTTCCACGCAGAGGGCCTCTCGGGGGACTTCGTTTTCCACGGCTCCATCTATCCCAAACTCAAATTCTGGGGCAAAAGTGTTGAGGCGGAGCCAAGAGGAACAATCTCACTAGAACTTCTCAAGTAAAACATTAAGATATTTAAGGTTCCTGATTAAAAAGCTTTTTAGTTTGTTGATTACATTTTCCCATATTTATTTTTTCTAGGGATGCCGCGATCCGATCACGTAGTTTGAGACTCGATGTTACCTTCCGATAAGGACTCAATTATATATGTATAAGATGTCTTAAATTATTTCCTGTGCCCTTTGCTTACCTTTAGGCACCATGAAGTGTACACATGGAGTAACCCTTACTGCTGCGTGCATAACATCATCCTGGGAAAGCTGTGGATAGAGCAGTATGGCACAGTTGAAATAGTCAACCACAGGTATATGAACAGCATGGGTATTTTATATGTATTTTTTATTCACCATCATATTGAGGAACAGGATGTTGCTGACACAGCACACTTTAGACACTCTTGAGAAGTCTAGAATTTGCTTTTCAGGATTGAAGAAGTTTACAAAAAGTAAAAAAAAATGAAGAGATGCAACTTCATGCTTATTAAACACAGTGATGATTACATTGACTTACACTGATTTTTTTTTTTTTTGTCAGTCTTTTGGTTTTGACAGAATGGATACCCATTAGCAATCCAAAAAAGGACATTTGCTCTACTCTTTGAGTCTTTATGGTCGGATGGAAGTGAGCCATAGTTCTTAAACTGGATCAGGTTAAAATGCAGAACCGAGTGTTAAAATTGCTCTGCTTGTGTAATTTTCAGACAAACTATTTTTTAGCTTCATTATTCAGTATAGTACAGCGGTTCCCTACCTTTTTTCTTGGAGGACCCCCTTGGCTGTATATCAAGACAAGCCAGGCCCCTCAACCCCAACTCGTTTACACATACACTAATTACAAGTTATTTATTGCAAACTTTAATTTACAAGAAAATAAACATCAATTGTAAGTTTTTGTTCCTATTCTCCTCATTGTACCCTGTCGTCTATGTAGACATTTTCTCCCTTTTCACGTCATCATGTGTATCTTAACACACTGTTCTAAATTGTTTGAACCTCCTGCATTCTCCAGTGACCCTAGTAAGGAACCACTGGTACATGATACTCCTATCTGAGAGTTACAGAATTTAAAAATACAGCTGATTCTTGTTAGTCCATATGTGAAGTAGTTCTTTATCTTACTTTAAAAATCAAAGACGAGTAAATGATGTTGTTATGCTCATCCATCCATCCATTTTCTTAACCGCTTAATCCTTTATGGATCGCGGGGGTGCTGGTGCCTATCTCCAGCTGTCAACGGGCGAGAGGCGGGGTACACCCTGGACAGGTCGCCAGTCCATCACAGGGCAAGACAAACAACCATGCACACACTCACACCTAAGGACAATTTACAGTGATCAATTAACCTGACAGTCATGTTTTTGGAATGTGGGAGGAAGCCAGAGTACCTGGAGGGAACCCACGCATGCACGGGGAGAACATGCAAACTCCATGCAGAAAGACCCTGGGCCGGGATACGAACCCACAACCTTCTTGCTGCAAGGCAACAGTGCTACCCACTGCGCCACCGTGCAGCCGTTGTTGTTATGCTCAAACGACCAGAATATAATTAATGCAGTTTCATGATTTACATTTAATATTTAAATGTCCAGAATGTTTTAATACCTGCAGAAAAAGTATAAAAATGTATGTCTGAAATTATTACATTTTTATAATTAAAATGGATAGAAGAAATGTTGGTGTCAAAAAGGTTGTGAACTAGTGACACTCATTCCCCAGCTTAAAATGATAAATATCCACAACACGAACTGATGCATAGATTTTCTGGACTGTTACTGGACTATTAGAGACTTTAGTCTCCTTCCGCTGTACTGTCTCTGTCTGTCTGTCTGTCTGTCTCTCTCTCTGTCTCTCTCTCTCTCTCTCTCTCTCTCTCTCTCTGTCTGTCTCTGAGACAAACAACCTCTCCTTCAGTCTGTATTTGTCCAAGGGAGCTCCACAAAGCTGTGTTTATCTTTGTTTATGCCTGCTCGTGTCTCCTGTTCACACAGTTGCACTGATACACACCACCGGCTATGCACTCACACTGTTTAGTGTTGCATTGACTGGGTTCTTACAGTCTTCAAAAGTGTGTCACTTGCTTTCAAGTTTTGACTGGAAAAAAGGAAAATGGAGTTTGATAACAATAATTAATCATTTATTCCCTTCACCTGATGAGGACCGTCTGAAGAACAAATGTTAAGTTCCAAGAAAGAGGACACTTGGACTGGGCCAAGACTTTTGATTTTAACATATTTAAAAAGTGCATTCTCCATGTGGTTAAAACGAACAGTTAATTAACAAATCTCAGATGCGCTATTACAACTAAAAAATATAATTTTAAAATCTCTGGAAATTAATTGATAATAGAAACTATTACTCTTCTTAATTATCAAGTTTGCCAGTAGCGATAGTTCACTTTTTAAGTAAAAAAACTCAACTTAAATAATAGAGAAGAAATTATGAGAATACAAGTGTATTTCCCCCTGATAGTGGGTAAAAAGTGGACATGTCCACTAAATGTTTGCTGTCCCCAATGTGCTTCTACAAGTTGCCTAGAAAAAGTTCCTTATTGTGGCGTCAGAATAAGAAAAACATGCATTTAACCGGCCTTACCTGTCAAACCCTGCCCACTGATTCCAATTCTATACAATAAACCCGCATCCTAGTAACAGCGTGGGTGGGTTTGGCCTCCAACCACTAATTTGCATAAAAGTGACCGAGCCCTCTAAACCGCTCATTCTGTAAGGGACTGATGATGACTTATGCGAGAGGATTTTGTGCAAAGAACTTTATTAACTTGTTTTGTTCAGACCACAGTCCTGTTATACCTGGTTTGATCATAAAATATTTAATACGTTTTTAAGCTACTAAAAATTCCTTACTTTTCAGATTTATTCTTGATGAAAAATGGATTCAGAAAACCTTCTGAGTGTGAAATGGAGCTAACCCTTATACCGTTTGACCAGAGCTAAATAAAATTCTACCTTTCCTCTACTTCTGTGCTAGATCAGAATAAAGAACCTTGCTTTTTTTGAGAGATTGGAAGAAACCAATAATTATGTTTTTCTAAAGGCCATATATTTATATATATATGTGTGTGTGTGTGTGTATGTTTCTTTTTTTATCTGTTTAGTGTAGGGAAAACAGCCTAAAATTACTTAACTCTACAAAGGATATAAACTTAAATGTTTCAGGTCCTACTCAGTAATTCTGGTGTTGGATAAAAAATATTTGCAGGCCATCAGATTTAAAAAAAAAAAGCATTGATCTTTATTTAAGATTAAAGCAGAATCATTTCCCCCAAAGAAATGTAAATTTCCCTCCACTTTCTTTTCCCTAGCCTTGTAGTTCTGGAACTAAAAGGGTCGTTCTTCCTTCTCCCCCTTTTTTATTTTGTCCTGCAGCACCGGGGAGAAGTGTGTGCTGAATTTTAAGCCATGTGGAATGTTTGGCAAAGAGCTGCACAAAGTAGAGGGATACATCCAAGACAAGAGGTTAAAGAATGTTCCTACTTACTTATCTAATTTTATTTCTGTTTGACACTGTTTAAAAAAAAAAAAACTGTTTCCTCATATTACCTTCCATCTTCTCTAAAAATCCTCTTGATCATCTCTTTCATATCTTTTATTGTTTCTGTCCTGCCTCTTTCTACTATTTTCATCCCAAACATCGTTTTACTTCCTTTTTCTCCTTTTTTTCACCCTCGTCTAGTAAAAAGAAGCTGCGTGTAATCTATGGAAAGTGGACTGAGTGCATGTGGAGTGTCGACCCTCAGACCTATGAGGCCCACAAGAAGTTGGAGAAGAAAGGCGACAAGACCAAAAAAAATGTGAGAATAACTGAGTTTGAGTTTCTGCTGCATTCTAAACCAGATGGTGTTTATGGTCATTGTTTATGGAGTTGCTGTGTAATAACGCTTCAGTTTGTTCTGTTGGAGTCCTCAGCTCGCTCTGTGGTCTTAATCAGGTAAAGTCGAAAGTTTATGTAGACTTGTGCTGCTTTTAGTTGCTCATTCTAATAATGTGGTGTGATGGGACACATTACTGGCAGATTATGCAGAGTATTGAGGGAGCAGATTGGTACCTGCCAGTAGATCCAGTTCCCAGCCGTCCTTTCTCAAGAGATATCCAGTTTGTCCGTAAACATTTGAAAGTGACTTTACTGTACAGTAGAAGTTACAGTGAGTTGTTGTTTTAAGGAGGAGCTTCAAAAAGCTGAGAACGACGAAGCGGACGATATGCCTGAAATCCAAGAAACGGTGTCTGTTATACCAGGAAGCACTCTGTTGTGGAGGATAGAGTCCAGACCGGCACATTCTGCTACGGTATGTGTGTGAAGCTGCACATAGGAGCATAAATTAACACGTCTGTGTACATCACGCTTCCTGACAATCAGTCAGCAGCATAGGATAACAGATTAGTCAGTTCACTTGTGAAACTATCTGGTGTTTTAAGCAAATTAAAGACAATTGTGGGTTGACCAACTGGATCCATGTCCATATACTTTCCTCAGATGTACAACTTCACAAACTTTGCGATGGCTCTCAATGAGCTGGAGCCTGGCATGGAAGCCATTTTGGCCCCCACCGACTGTCGCTTCAGGCCCGACATCAGAGCCATGGAGAATGGTGACATGGGTAATTTGATTTAAAGCTCTTGCCTTGCTTTATCTTGTTATCCAGAAGTTTTAAGAGAGATAAAAGATCTTTTTTGTGTGTGCATCTCCTGATTTCAAAGAATCCATGGTAACGTGCAGACTTTGTGGTTTTCTTTGCTATTATGCAGACACTGCGAGCAAAGAGAAGGAGAGACTGGAAGAGAAACAGAGAGCTGCCAGGAAGGAGAGAGCCAATCACAACGAGGAGTGGACAACTAGGTAACAACTACTGCACACGCACACTCAACCCAAACCTCTCCAAGCAGCGCTTATTAATCATTTTTGCATCGTAAGAAAACTAATCGCTGTGAAAAATTGTCCCCTTATAGATTTCTTCTGTTTTTGCTTTTTTTGAGACATGCCATCTAAAAAAATCAACAGCTACTTTTTTTCTCAGACTATCATTGTCCAATAGTAAAATGTGTTTGATCTGAAACACAAAAACTGGCAGGATGTGGTTCAAAAACTTTGTAACAGCATTGTCTATAGCAGTTCAGGTACCATCTTTTTTTTTTACTGAAAAACAAGAACAAATGAATCATAATCCTTAAGAAGCCTCAAGCCAAAAAACTATTGAGATGATTGTATTCTAGGAAAAGCTAAATGCTGCAAACAGATGTATTTATGAATACAGTCTGAAAAATTAACTGCTGTCCATGTAACATTTTTCTAACCACTAGAGGGAGGCATTGTACTTTAATCTGAGGATCCCGTAGCAGCGATTAATCCAGTTGTTCAAACTCAACATAAATTGACCCTAAAACCAACTTGCAATGTTTAAAGCTGTAAAGGGTGAAAAAACGGGGCTATTAATCTGATCTAAATTCGACACAATGACAAGTTAAATGGATTTCTACAAAATGATAATTTAATAAAGATATGTATATGTAAGATAAAATAAGTTATTGGATAAATATTCATCCTCTTAAAATGCACTTCTCTTCTTTTTTTTGGTTTTCTTTTTTGTTGTTGACAAAACTTCAAGCTCTCTCAGGTTACATGTGGATTGGCTTCATGTCCTCCCTTAAATTCCCTGTTTGATTGAGGTCTGGGCTTTAACTGGGCCACTCAGCTGGAAAGTACAATGATGCCACTTTAAAAAAAAGAAAATTATGGATACCGATACTTGGATCGGACTGATTTCCGATACCGAATACCAATGCTACTTCTACTACTACTACACACAAAAAAAATGCAATGGATTGGAAGATGGGTTTTATGTACTTCTCTGCTTGTCACAACAAATCATGGTGAATTTGATAAAAAATAAAATGTAGATAAAAATAACCACAAGACAGACATTTCAAATGAAAAATAAATATTTTCTATGAAATGATTTCAGAGTTTCCAGATTTTAAGTATCGGTTAATTTTAACGTGTATATTACATTAGAACGGAATCAGGTATCGGCCCCGATACCAGGATTGTATCGGTGCATCCCTAATTAAAAGTGAAATTAAAAAGAAATTGACTATAAATGATTTGGGCAGATGACCTTATGTGTGAATGGTGTTATATAAACTACCTTTACCTTAAGCACAAGACTGATCAAATTACTGTTTATGATTTGAAAACTTAATTATTAAAGAGTTGTAATGATTGTAGAAAATTAAGACAAAGCTGTTAAAAACAATGGTAATAAAGATTTTTTTTTTCATTAGGTGGTTCAAAAAGGACATCAACCGATTCACCGACTCCGAAGACTGGATCTACAGCGGCGGCTACTTCAATAGGAACTACAAGAACCTGCCTGATGTATACTGATAAACTACTAGCCTTCCTCCTCATCCTCCTCCTTCTCGTCATTCATCCCCCCCCCATCTTCATCTTCCTGCTCTTATCCTAATGAGTTGATGCACTTGGAAAAGTTAAAGAAGAAGCCAAACTTTTGTCTTAGATGAGCCTGTCATCACATCCGTCGCCCGTTCAAAATCTTGAAGGCTATTGAGGACCATAAAATGTCTTAGCACTACATGGAGGCCATTAATCTCATGCTTCCTGGGTAGTCCCAGTAGCAGAGAGTTGGAAGCGTTCTGATCTACCAAGTCACACGGTCACTCAATGTTTCACAACTTTGCAATCAAACTCTTTCCTTTCAGCTGCCAAGCCTCTGGGCAGCTGTGTATGACTTATAAATACATAGATTAATATATAAATGGAAACGATGACTTGGACGTGACGAACCTCATGATGCATTTGTGGATTTTAGCCCAGTCGACGAGGAAATCAGGGATGTGAACATTCCTTTGACTGAAGACGGAACTCTGAAAGACTCGAAACACTTATACGTTCAAGTAGAGGACGTTATGCTCTTAAAGGAACAAATGTACACATCTACTGTTACTTTGATTGGTTCCAGCAAGTACTGTCTTCATCCCACATCCCTGAAACACTTGGTTTTGTCCCTTTAGCCACCAGACCACACTGAATCGAATCCAAAGCAAGCTTCATTGTGTCTTTATATAAAGTGATTTTACTAACCAGAAGATGATGTATGCAAGCTTGCTTTTGCAGCTCTTAAAAAATAGAACAGATGCTCAGTTTATACACAGTAAACTGTAACATGAATAATTGGGTCAAAAGGTAATCCCTGAGATTGTTTTTTATTAATAAAAATAAGCTTTATTCAAGAGCAGTATATATATATATATATATATATATATATATAAAATCACACACTCATACTCAGTTGTTATAAGGCAGGAAAATTATACCTAAAGATGACCTGCAGGTTGTGATGTTTACATATACTCCTTCCTGTGCTTACACCACAACCCCGATGAAATTATTGTCCGAAAAAGAGAAAAGGTCCATAATTTAGTTTTTACGACATAATTGTGCATCAACATTCAGTCCCAGATGACCAATCTAAACATTTTTTAATAAGATCTTGACATTTAATGCATACATAATGCATACATATTTAACACTTCAGTCAGTTCTAGTTGGGTTGACAACTGGAAAACAATATGTCTAAGTGTAAAGCGGTGCATACACATTAGTCATACGAATGTCTGTAAACTACAAAAATCAAAGGAGAGGACAAGGGAAGTTTCACAATAAAGATCTTTTAACATGCAGCTGTGTGGTGCCTACTGGCATGATTGGATCAGGTTGTCTCTGAGAAATCCTCGTTGAAAACATGGGGGAGAAAAACCACCACTGATTCAGCAAAAGTTTAGACCACTAACAAAAAAACTAAGCTGGCAACTAAGCTGTAAAATGACCTATAAAAAAACATGATTGTAGTTGTTTTTTCTGTCTCCTGTCAGTCTGCGTCCCTCTACAGATATACTCGTCCGTCTGTGCCTTGGGGTCCGTTATCTAATGCAAAAGTGGATCAGCTGAACACAAACCCACCTACTAAGTGAACGAAAGCACAGACTGATTAAAAGCTACAGAACTGATTGGGTTTAATAACCAGTCAGACATGTTCTCTGGGTTCAAAACAGTGTACTCATCTGTTTGACTCTGTGCTTTTATGGCCTACATTGTATCCCGATACAACCAATAAATAAAATAAAAATCAATTTCCATTAAAGGTGGCACAGGCCACACACACACACACACACGTGTTAAAATTCCAGTGGCTAAAAATTTAGCAGAAAAGATGGTATTTTATAGTCACACATGGGATTTATTTATGCTGAAATCTGCTTTTCACCATCTGCACATTCTAACTGAAATAAAACTTGCTAAAGCTGTCTAAAACCCATTTTAATATCTTTTTTTTTCTTTCTATATCAGTGTGAGGCGTCACATTAAGAGTGCTAGAACATCTCGGTGATACTTTGACTCGTTCCAATTTAGTGGGGAAAAAGTTCTTTTTGTCAACGCAAATTTGGAAATGCTGTTCTTTAAAACTATGGAGCTTAACTGAACTGCAGAGATAAAATCCACTCCGTCGTCTCTTGTTTCTGCTGGCTCAGAAGTGTTGTAAAGTTTTATTCTTTTTTGGGTTCTTTTCTCACACCTAGTTAAAAAAAACCCACACCAACTCTATGCAACATTTGCACATCGTTCTATGTACAGTTGCTCTACATTCCTTCCCCTCGTCCCCGTCCTGACACCTAACAGCTAAATTAGTTCTGCTCACACTCATCTGTATTTGTTAGCGTTTATTTTTAAAATGTTGCCGTGAATATGGGGGGAAACAAACTGCAGTGTGTTGAACCATTCTGCACTACAGCTATTGACGTCGTCAAATCTCACCACACCCTACTTTCTCATCTTGTTTTAAAGCTGGAATGAATTCTTAGTGCCTGGATCTGTATAATCCATTATTTTTTAAATTCCTGTTTACTATTTATATTTTGGTTGTAGGAGATGATTCATAAAGAATTGCCAGAAATGTGGTATGAGGATGTTTAATAAGCATTCAGACTGTGGCTGTTACATCAGTTTGTTTGACTAGCCGGGTAATGGTGATTCACTTTTGTTTCAGACGTGTTTCGGTTATGAACCTCACAAATCACATTCCTGTTTGCAAAAAACAAGCAAAATAAAGCTACAATGTCACTGAAGGGTGTAATTTAATGAAGTACAAAATCGTCAATGCCAACATGCACGCCCAGGCTGTTAAAATATTAATTTTACTAGTTAACATGCATAGTGCTAAGGTTCTACCAGTTGATCTCTCCATTGTTTAACCACGTCCACACCATATTGCTTTGACTGCTCAATTTTCCTGTCTGTTTATATATAAGCGTGTACATGTGCTGCACAAAAATAATTACAAACAAAATGGCATATGTTGTGCAATTGATTTATTTTTGTCATATTTAAGAATTTTTTTTTTTTTTGGTGAGATCATTGTATGATATGTTTTATTTTGAGGTTGGGGGAATGTTAAGGGGGGCTTACCTATGCTGTGGATGGCTCACTTGGTTAACGAACAGGGAGGGGAGGGGGTGGATATCTACTAATAAAATCATAATTTCGGTCTGACTGTGCCTCAAACTTTATTAAAATTAAATAAAGTTCAGCTGATGCTATTGTGTACTGAAGTAATAATTGTTTTCTGTAACTGTTTACCTTAATTACAAATCATTTATAATATGCCATTTCCTTTATGTATCAAACGTGGTGCATTCAAATACATCTCATACAGAAATAGGTTGTTACCACATTACTGTTTAACACCTAATTGACACCCATTGTCAACTCCAGGGGATTTGCTCTTGTGTATAGTTTTTACTAAATGATCAAATTATGACATGCATTTAAATTATTTAAAAAAAATATTACACACTTTAAACCATTAAATATGACAATTTTTGTGTAATCTAAACCTTTAGTTTTTCCTTCAACCTTCATAGCAAAAGTATTAGGAAACATCCATTTTGTAGTGTCTTTATATTTTCTGTTACATTTTGTGAAATTATAACCATAAGCATACATGTATAATTTTGATATTTTATGTGACAAACCAACACCAACCATAATTGTGAACTGGCAAAAATTTAATTTTTTTTGAAGGGTTTGTTCGCATTCAGTGGCTCTGAGATATTACTTCATAGAACCTTTAGGAATTTAATTCATCTTCACATAAACTGATTAATCACTCATGTTCTCTAAAGGCCTAGGAGGCCGAAACAGAGATTAAATTACACACGCTAGCTGACATCTGAACGGGTTGTGTTGTTTTAATGGTGTGGGTATGAAGGGGCTAAAATATGTACTGTATGCCACCCTATTCAAACTCTTTAAAGATTGTATTTAAGATATTTAAAAAAAAACTCTTGCATCATTTTTTCTTCCACATTACAATTATACTCATGTAAGAGGCGGTTATAGCTATATTACTTTGTTCTTTGTGAGCCTAAATCACATCGTATGTGAAAGCAGGAGTTTCAAGCTTTGACTTTGTACTTGTTTATTGATGGAAACATCTAGGGGAAGCTGTTGAAAGGAAGCTCAGCTCAGCGGCTCCTGAGGCCTGAACAAAACATGATGGAAAGGTGCACTGAAAGGAACAAAGTGGGGTCATTTCCACAGCGCGACAAGGGATTTCTTTCTCCTTTATTTTTCCACGCCGTTGAAAAAGAAACCTTTGGTTTCTGGGGACCTGTTATAAGGCTGTAGACCGGCCATGACCAAGCGAGACAAAACCACTGTGAAGCCACAGGTTGTGTAGTTGTTTGATGTTCAGCAGGTACAGACCATTCATAAAGAAGCACAGAGTAAATTGCAGAGGCAAGTGAAGTTTACACTCCTACCAGACATGGTATCAAGAGCTTTACTAGTGCTTTTCTGGAGTGCTGCCAACCCTGTGTGACTGAGATGAAGCATGGATGAGTTGCTGATTTGCACAGTATGCAGGACGCTTGAAGGTTTTGGACTAATGGAGACCACTGAATTCTTAATCCAAATCATCTGTCCAATATTGTGCAAAAATGATGCCTCATTTTTTGAGTCTTGGGCTTTGATTGGATCGCCTTAAAGTGACAGTGTGTAGTTTTTGCAGTACATCTTTGAAAATAGCCATTAAAATATTATGTAATAATAATTATGTAAAGCACATTAATTGCAAAATATTGTCAATATTATAAAATATGACTTTAAAAATCAGTTTTAAAATACATAGGCACAGGTCCTCTTTTCAGGGCAAAGCCATATTAGATGACTTCTTTACTTCTACAAGAGCCCGGACGGACAAAGCGCACGGAACACGCCTGCTATAAAAACATTGATTTCCCCTCAAAATGCAAAAAAGTTTTGCCATAAATACATTTTTTACCTCTTCGCTAGTTCCAAGCGATGAAAGAGAGACTGATGTGCTCGTCATGTTGCTGCAAATAGATAATTCTCAGGGAATTGAGCGTTTGAAAACAGCACTAGTTGGACCTCCGTTGTTGAGTTTCTTACTCGAAGACACAGATACCGCATGCTTGTGATAATTTAGGTATGCACTGCCCCCTACTGGCCGAAAATTACACACTGTGCCTTTAAATAGTATTTAAGAGTATTTGAACTGAGGTCACAGTAGAATAAGGTAATGAAAACAATGAAACCAGACCAAATATTCTAAGTACAAAGAGAGCTGCTATAGAGTGATCACAAATAATTAATTTTGCTTAATATCTGTTCCAGGTCTTCTGAGATTATAAAACACATGTTTTGTTGGACCTAAATACACCAGATTCTCATTCACCTCCAAGAGAATGCAAAAAAAAAAAAAAAAGACATGCACAGTTTTATTTTTGTGTATTTGTCTTTATTTTTCCTGATTGAAATGAATCGTAAGGTCATAATTTGTCATTCATCACATTACATGGCATGATGCACCAGGTCTACTACACCCATTTACAGGAGGAATACACGGAAACATACACAAGGGTTTACAATAGGGAAACAGGAAGTTTAGCTCATTGCACTTACAACAGTGAATGGAACACTTTGTTGTCATCTTTAGGCTCTTTTTATTTTTACTCATTGTTTTATTCACCTTCTCCCTCCATCTTTGTGACGTAATGACCAAACCTGAACTTGGAAGTCAGAATACTTTTTTTTTTTCATACTTTTTTGTTTTACATGTCATCTCATTTAACAAACACAACATGTATAGAAACTCTACACAGACCAATATTTTTTTTTCCATATCCGAATACAATGATTTACTTTTTTCTTTTTGTTATATAATAATGACTTTTTAAACCATCCATACAAGCCAGCCACATTCAAACACAATGCGGTTTGTCAGCTAATTACCGCTCCTTTTTGCGGTTTAGTTGTTGTCCTTTTCATACACAAAAAAAGCGCACGTTTCGGCAGGGAGCTCACGGCTTGCATACGCTGCAGCTACGGTCGCTGTTTGCAGTACAGAGGCCTCTCTCGCACGCCTCTTGGGCATGTGTCTGTGTGGTGACTTGTTTCAGATTTACATGTTGTAGAGGACGTGTCCCTCATGGCATTTACATGTTGGTTTGTTTGGCGCAGACTCTGGTCGGTTCATATCTGGTATTTACACTGGCCTAAAGGTGGGAGGTCAAAGGTCAGAGAGGTGGCTGGAGTAGTGGTTAGGTTTAAGGGAGGTGTCCAGATCATGCATTGTCACTTTACAGGTAAAAGCTGAAATGACAGTGACATATGGGCAATTTTCTCATGGCTTTCTTCTTTACTTCTAACCTCTCACCTATATGAAACATTTACTTTATATATATTTATATATGCATTTCTTGACTTTGAAAATCTTCATCACATTCTGTCACATGTAGACCAAAAGTAAGAGCAGTAGCGCTTGAGCTTTTTTCAGTGCGAGCACTAAGATGCTACCTTTTTGGTTTTTAAAACAAACACCCACAGCCTGAATTTCCAAAAAAGTATTTCATGGCGCATTTTAATGCTCTCGATACAAAAAAAAGTCATCTCAGTTTTCTTAATGAGATCAGATAAATCAAGTTCAAAGCGTTCTTTTAAAATGTCAACTGTTTACAGGTTTATGTCTGTACATCTGTTTGTTGGTTTTTTTGTTGCAAACTAATAAAAAAGAACATTATTTAATTTGAAAGTGGATAAATGGAAACCCGTACCTTATTTTTTATGACTTCTTGTTGGCAAAGAAACCCAAAAAAAAAACAAAAAAAACAGGCTGTGGTGCTTTTATTGTGGTCGAGAAGTCTAGTGCACTCCTAGATACAGAAAGACACGTTGCAGTGTGTGAACAGAGATGTCATTAAAGTTGGAGGGCAGTAGAAGGATGGCTTTCTTCAGCGACTAGTATTTGTAGAATAGAAGCCCTTACTGCTATGCATATTTAAGTCACCGTCATTGGCTGTATTCATGCAGGAGCAAAAAGAAAAAAACAAAAGAAAAACCCTAAAAAATAAGTCAAACCCATAAGAAGTGACTTATCCTTATTTCTGCACAGTTTCTCCTAATAACTGTGTCATTGTGGCTTTGTTGTCCACACACGAGAACACTGATTTCCTGCACCTGCATGAACACACTCTCTGTCTTCTATTATCATCTAAATGTCTTCCTTTGCAAGGCTGCATTAAGTGTGTGCTTTCCTGAGGCAGAAATGATGAAGGATAATTTTATTCTGTTTAGATTTTTTTCTTTTTATTTTTTACATACTTCCAAAAACACATGACTCAAAATAGAGGAAGTTGATATTACGTTGGGTAAATCTTAACTTCCATACATAGCATTTGTTCTACTTTTTAGTTGTTTTTTTTTGTCTGTTTTTTTTTTTAAAACGTTGATTCAATGATCTAGAGCCAGTGTATAAATAAAATACACTGGATGCGTCCACTCGAACAAGAATAATCAGATTTCCAATATCGCATCCTAATTGAATTTATCGCAGGTCAGTGAAAGGCAGAAATTGTGGATATGTACTCGAATAATTACGTTTTTGGAACAATGATTAACATCTTTTCAACAATATAAGTTAACAAATAAAATAAACTCTTTTTTTAGGCAGAATTGTCTATTTATGGTTCCTAATCTGATTATATTGGTTGTGCAATAACATTAGCAATAGATCAATCTTTATATAAGACATTTTTCATCATATATCTAGAGTTTTCATGTCTAAATCTTTACAGCCTTTATTCCAGCTGTCCTAATCTCCTCTCAGTATGATAAAATAAATTCTTACATAGAATAAATTATATTTAAAATATTTCTGAAAAATATATAAACTATTTTTACATGGATAGGTGACTTGTGAAGCTCAAATGAGTTATAAAGAAGTTTGTATGGGGAACTTTTTTATAAGAGATATCTCGATCAAGAGTTGTTTTTTCCCCCCACTATACATGAATTATGGAAGAATGTCAATCTTAGATCCCATTCCAGTACTTAATGAAATTCTATGGGATGTATATGCAGCAAATAAAGAAATGTAGAATCAGAATTAGTCTAACCAACGACTTTCTGGAGTTTCAGGTTTTTCTTGCTATTTATCTCAATGGGAGTTTCAGAATCAAAATGCTGGTCCACTGGGATGTTGGCCTGGTTATCTCTTGATAACACTCCTAAAATGCAAATAGCTTCATCATTTGTTCATAAAGATATATCTAACTTGACATTGACAGCCACCATCTTCGGTAAAACCCAAGTGTTGTCCCTGTTAATGATGTTTTATATGGAGTTTAGTGAAGTTCTAGGCTAACGCTAGCATGCTTTATATATCTGTTATTTATAACAGATATATAAAGCATTTATTATAAGACATGTTAATAATTCAACTGGCTAATAATTAATGTGGCTAAGGCTTACAGAAAAATATGTACTTCCCCCTTCAAAACAATTAGCTTTGATAGTAAAACTTTCATCTGTGGTGTGTCAGCTGCTCTCTACACCTAGCTGGAGTTAGCTTTGCAAATTGTGAACGAAATCTTCGCTAGGTGCGTGGCTAACATAAAATTGTAAACAACATATAGTCAGGAGTTTTGTTCAGAATTTCAGTATAAATCGTTTAAACTGCCTCAATTGTGGCTGAGTTGATGGATTGTGACATCCCTTTAAATTAAATCAAAAAGGTGTGCCGCTACCAAAATGCTAACACACTTATGTAAACGTGCAAATGATTTTTTTGCTTTGTACATTTACTTTCCAGTGTACATTCCACAAAGAGTCCCGCCCCCAAACTCGTGTTACACAAATATAATGCCATTAGAAGGGCTCTGAAAAGTGCTTCAGTAGCAGCGTAAAGTAGAAGTCAAATCTAATCCGTAGATTTTTTAATTCATTATTTGTAGGGATTTTCTTACATCTGAATTTTAATTTTTCCTTCAAGGTCAGCTTCTCTGGAGAAACATTATCTTCATATAACATTATTATAACATCTTCTGTTTCAGGCAAAAAGGAGAAAAAAAAAATTCTTTTTTTTTTACCCCTGAGCAGTCCATCACCTACAGTATCAGATTTTAAATATATAAATCTGTAGAAAGCTTTTCTGTGAACCCACTTCAGTTCTGCTAAATTACTCAACATGGTCAGTACGGGGAAAGATGTGTTCAAGATAGCTTGGATATTTCACTCCCAATACTAATATAGTAAATATGTAATATAGCACTCTGATCTACTACACAGCATTTTAAATCAACTACTGGTTTAAAAGAAACCCACTTCTCTTACCCATTTCTCGTAACCCCCGTTCTGAGTCTGAAGGTGAAATTTCCCGGCTGTTGTGAACATGTCTTTGGTTCCTATATCAAAGGGACACATTTCTTAACACAATTTCACAGAAATGAAATGAAGTCGATATGATTTCTAACTGAGGAGTGATAAACAATGTCTGACCGCATCATTTTCGCTTTTTTCCCCAAATAGGATTGATTGCATAGAACGACTCGCCTCCTTTGCCTGCGATGCTAGTCGTGGTTGAACTTGTGTCTGTGTTTATTTTCTTCTCCCCATTAGATGATGTTTGTTCAATACTCGCATACTGAACCCCCAAAACACACACACATACATACTGTACTTACACACAAACATCAGGAACAGAACAATATAGAGGTGACTTTGAGGTTTCTCTGTGCCGGGCAGCATGCGAAGGTACCCAGCGAGCGTTCACAAAGACAATATACAGCAGAAGTTGGTTGGTTTGGAGAAAAAGGAGGCTTTGCCCAGTCTGGCTTGGCGGGGCGTGTGATGAGGGCCGAACCGCAGATTCCCCACAATGCACTGCAGGAGCAACAGCAAAGCGAATACTGACCTGAGAATATTTCCAAGGTGATTTACAGTCTAAGAGAAAGGATTTGTTTTTGTTGTTTTGAAAGGGGGTGATGTTGGGTTAGACGTCTGAACTCCGTCGCGATAGAAAATAGGCCGTAAGAAAGAAAAAAGAAAAAAAGGCGAGTGACTTCGTGACACAACCGAGTGTTATTTTTGGTTCCTCAGTCACATGACAGCAGATTATTCTAGTAAGATCACTGACACCGTTCCAAGTGTGCTTTCAGGTTCACATTTGACAGAGTGAAGACACATGCGGACACAGCTGTATAAGGAGTCCATCTTGGAGAATCAGGAGAATCCCAATAAGAAAAAAACGTCCCCCTGCTTCCCTCACTGTAAGGTGATGAATACTCCAGTTCTGCCGCGTTTCTGGATCTCTCTGCTGACCTGCAGTGCTCTCAGATTAGACTCCCGCTGAAGAAAGCAGTACATGGGTCCATTCCAAGACCAGTCTGGATGGTACCGGACTCCTGTCTCTCTGCTACGTTCATACAGCAGCAGTATAACCTGGTGCGTTTGAGTCACACTAAAGCAGAGCATTGGCGGTAAACCAGACAAACGTAGGCAACACATTTTTGCAAAACGACACAAAATTGTGCTATTTAATTTCTTCCCTATTACTCTATTGCTTCCATAATTATTGAAAGGAACGAAGTGTCTGAAAATTGTCAAACGGGGGAGCTAGTTCAATGTAACAAAAAGCCACAAAAGAAATAAAACATCACAAGAAAATATTTTAAAAAAACAATGTTAAGGTAAAAAAATAGAAACTAACTTCTCTGTGGCAGCTGTTCCAGCTGATCTAACTACATAAAAATACACCACGCTTGATTTAAAATAAAACGTTTGAAATAATTAAGGCGATATTGGTAAATTGTTAAATAAAAACCAGGCAACTGACAGAAGAAAAAAAAAAGTGCAAACTCAAAAGCGTAGAAGCTAAACAGCAGACTCGTGGAGCATTGATTGATATTTGCCACAGAAACGGATAAGTATTGTCTTAATGGGTTAAAATGGGCTAAAAAGTAACCCCACGACTTCATTTGCCTAACCCCGTAACATAGCTTTCTTAAGAAAATAACACTGAAATAAAATTTATGGAAAATTAACAAAAAGCTCCTCTTAGTTCCATGGCCAGATCCTTGTGTGTTGCTTGAGTAACCTTTCTTTCATATTCTTTACGCCTTTAAGCTCAGATGTCTTTATGGCCTCAGTTATATAATGATGAAACAGTGTAAGGTCTTAGATATAAAGTTCCATGCATTCCCATATTTACTTTTTTTCTTTAAATCCACACTTCTCTTGTTTAAAGACATGGCAAGTTGTGGATCATTGCAGTGGGCTGTGGAAAGAAAGAAGAATCTGCATTCGAGAAAAGCGAGAGAAGTGAAGAGAAAGGGCACAGTTCCCAATCTGGAATGTAGAAAGAGAGAAAGAAAAAGAGAGAAAATTACTGAAAAAGACGAAAATGCATGGCAGCATGCTTGGTCTTGTGTTGGCCGCCGCCTTGTCATTGTCCGTTTCATTCATAGGGACATTTCGAAGAGTTCCTCTTCAGTGTTCGGTGGTCCAAAGAGACGTCTTTAGTACAAGAAAAACCTGTGGTGCCTCTGTGGGTTTTCACATTTCTTCTGCTCATTGTTTACTTTGAAAGGAGATAGAAAAGAGGAGAGAGGTGACTTCTAGTTTGAGCACAGGACTGTAAAACCTGCCAACTTCTTCGGCCGTGGTGAAACTACCACCTCCTACAGGAAGTTGGCATGAAAGCAACCCTTACGGATAAATGTTGATAAGGTTTTAAATCCACTTGTTGGGCTGAGGGGACCTCTGTATGGGAACGGCTCACCCCGCTTGCAAGGCGAATGATCAGGATCACACAGCCATCTCTTCTGCCGTCACTTTCAGCCTCCAGCTGGTGTCTTTTCATGTAGGGGTGTAGTGGTTTGTAGCTGCTGCAGGTAGAAGCCGCATGAGAATGTGGTTCCCTCTGAAACTGGATGTTGGTTCGGGCTTGGAATGATCTAAAAGGGGAAAAGAGTGATTTAGTATAAATACTATCCAAAAATCAAGCTTTCCAAAAACATTTTTGATGATTACATTTCTTATGTTAGTCATATACGGTTATCAAATTAGAGATGCAAATACACTGGGTCTGGACTGAGATGCACTAAGAGAAAAATCTGATGGTTTCTGACAGGTCAGCTGAAAACTCAAAAATCAAATCTTTCTTCATTCACCAAACACCATCACGTGACACATTCCAGGGTGGGGGTTGATATTAAGTGAAAAAGAATAAGTTTATGTAAAAAAAAAAAATCAGCAACATCAAGTTTTTTAAAATAGGTTATTTGGTTCATTCAGGCTGCACTCTGTGTTCAAGCATATAAAGGCAAGGCTCAGTGCAATCCAGTAAAGTTGCTGTTTTGTCCATTTGACCCATCTTGATGAATATATAATATAAATATAAATTAATCTTCATAATGACCTAAATTTTCAAGTTAAATTAACACGTTTCCTTTAAAGTTATCTAATTGTGTCCATGTTAGTTGTTAAAAGTGGATGAAATATGGCAGATTATGGCCCCGGCTTGAACCCAAGTAACAAAGCAAATTCCTGCTGGTATGACTTATTTATCACAGTCTCATAACCACAGTCTCATAAAGCAGACCGTTAGGTGAACATATAAATATATAAATAAAATATACATAAAATATACTCAAATGTTGTTATCAATGCAGGCATATCCCTCTGGAAGGGACAAACTGACACATGGTTTAATGAAGCCACCAGCATTGCAAAGATTGGTAATGTAGGAGGAAGTGACCAGCACCATATTGGCTGGATACATATCAGGATTAGGAAACACTAAAAAATCAAGCCCTTACTCTCCCTAGGACTGTATAGGGCAACACATTTTGTCACAAACTTGAGGTGTAATACACCAAGGTCTACACTAGGTGGCGTATGAGTCCAAAAACCACACCACATCTAATATTTAAAGATACATAATATGGAAATAACAAATAATGATGTGTCATTGACATTTTGAGAAAGAGTCCCTGAAATATGTTTTATATAAATGTTTCTCTCTTTTCACGTTGAAAAATAAAAGAACCTGATGGATGCAGACAGTTTCAGTAGAACCCATCCAGATTGTCATATTTGTGTTGTTTTTTTCTGCAGGATTACGGTGCTTTAATGGTTTCTGCTGACTAATTATTGTACTATTTCTTGAAACCATTACAAATTGCATTTGGGTTTGATTTTGACTGCAACATTATATATTTTGAATAATCTCTCTAGTCTACATTTGAATGCAATTTTTCTTCCGACTCGCTGTATATAAATAAGCATTTCAGGCTCTTGAAGGCTTCAGAAGTAGCCATTTCTTCAGGTCTGCTTTTTCCTCTCATTTGAGCTAGTTGCTGATTTTCTTGTCGTCTTTGATGGATGCAGCTCTGATGATTTGTGTGATAAAATTGTCTCTGTCATGTGCTTAAACAGCTGGAAGCACATAACTACCTGCCTTCATTTAATTGTGCGTGTTTCATCAGTGTCCTTCATATGCTGATTACCAAATAATTTGTTCTATTCATCCTGATGTTTTTTGTAATAAAAAAAATATAATTACGGTAACAAATACTGTTGAAGGATGGAAGAAATATCTTGACAGGCAAGTTGTACTTCAAAAAGACATCTTCCATTTTCAAACATGTAAAAAGCAGCAGTGGTAAACAAAGGAATAAGGCCACTGAAACTCCTAACTCACCATTGATGGCATAGCGCCTTTGGGTTTATAATGTGAAGGGTGCATGTTGGGCAGTTGCTTTAAACAACACAGGAGAAAAGTCACTTGTACACTCTGGCACTTCAGGGTTGGTTCACAGCCATTAGCAAAGCATATTGCACAGAGCCATCACTTATTATCATATATATATTTACTATCAGAGATAAGCAACAAAGATGCTAACTGCCGATTTATGCAAACATCTATATATCAAAACTAATCAGTTGCACATTAATTAAACACAGATTGTTCGCAAAATGCTCCAAAAAAATCACCAAGCACGAAACAAACTAACAAAAAAAAAAATTAAGGAAACATTCCAAAACGTATTCAAAACCTGCTTTGAAACATACCATGCACTTGCTCATGATGTAAAACCCAGACTTCCAAATATCACCTCTGCATTTTAACTCTGACGTTCTGAAAAACAATCGGCTTCACATGAACCTTCAGTGGCATAATCAAGGAAAAGTAAAGCAGGTCTTATATCAGGAGCAAAAATGAATTTGCTTGTAAGTAGCTCCAACGTTGGCCATTCACTTGCATGCAAAATCATGCATAACCTTTTATATAATCAAGCCGAGAGAACAACAAAAGTGTTCTGATCCTGTATTTAACTGAGCACTAAATAATAATCATTCCCGTTCTAAGCTCTGCTCATAAATGCTTCAGAAGCTGTGATGCAATGTCATAGCAACAGGATAGCTGAAAGACTACATTTATCATCAGATAGTTTTGTTATAAAGAGTTCTTTTTTTTAAATTTCTAGTCTTTGAAAGACTGACAGTTACTACTTTACATTATTTTACTTTGTATTGGTCAGTCTCATTAATTCCCAATCAAAGACAGTTAATTTTGTGGTTATAACAAAACAGTTAAATAGGAATACATTTTTCTACAAGGTGGTGAATGTGTACTCCGATTCCCATCAGGGAACTTTACCAAAGCTCATCATAAAACAGATTGACCCATCTTTGTCTTTCCTACCCAGGTTTAGCATCCCCGAACATGTGATCTATCACCAAACTTAATCTGTTCCACTGAACACAGGACCCCTGAGGACCTTTACACAACACGCACAGGAACATGGATAGTGATGCACATAAGCATGTTTGAATTCAAACACACAACAAACTGGCTCACTGAGCAGAGTTTTGGATGGAAAGGGTCACATATTCAGACATGTGAGCACGATCGAGCCCAGGAAGAAAGAAAAGAAGGAACTCTTCCTTTTCATTGTTGAAAAACACATCTGCAGACCTCTGATCTCAGCTTCTTCAAACACCTTTGGGGCTGAAGTGGAACAGTGAGTCAGGCCAACAGAAGCAAACCTACTTATTGCTTTTTTTTTGACTGAATCGGAGCAAACACCCACAGTTTCTCTAAGACACTGCATCCATAAAAGCACTGGGAGGAGATTTAACGTACAGACATGATCTCTCTATTGTAAAGGAAATAAAATGAGGATGTGGCCAGGAAAAATACAAAGGGAAAAGATTCAGCATACAGAGCCAGCGTTATTTCTGGGGAGAGAAGAAAAAAACATAAAGATCTTACAGTATTTTGGGGGAACAAGACGAGACACACTGAGACAGAAAATACAGAGGGGATCTTATGAGAAAGACAGTCTAAGAGTATGAGAGGTGGAGGAAATGAAGAGAAAAATGTTGGAAGTGGAGAAGTGTGGGAGCATTGACAGTGAGAGAGGGATCCTGCTACGGTGCTAGCCACATGAGCCAGTGCATAGCTGCACAGAACGGAGACAGTGCAACACTGGATTCACACTTTGAAATAAACCGGCAACTTCAAGGCCTGCCCTTCATCCAGTGCTGCATAAAAGACTTGAGAAGCCACTGTTATAAAGATAGACGAATGTAGTAATTTCTGCTTCCTTTTCTTACAGCTGCGTTCACACCGTTTGTCTGCGCCAGGCAACGTACCCAAAGCATGAAGTCTGACTCATGTACTTTGAGGGTTCCAACGCTTGCTTCTGAGCAAAAAAGAGCGCTTCTGAACTATGGCCGATCGTATGGAGAGAGTGGCTTGGCTTTATTTGCTAGATAAAGCTAGACAACGTCGACATTGGGTGCATCAGCACCCACTTTTCAGATGCGTTCTGAGTTTGGGGAGTTTAACCATTTGAGAGATGTCTGTTTAATAAGGATAAACATGTCAGAAAAGTTAGAAAAATGAAAATAAAAATACAGTCATGCAATTATGGAGGTGTTTCGTAACGTCTTTCTGTCCTTCCATGTATCTAGGTTGTGTATAGAAGCCAGATATTTACATCCACGTTACTAAACACACAAAAAGAGGACCATTATTTCACTTCCTGGTTCTACTTGGTAGCATCAGTGTTGCCACAGTTACATTGAAGAAGTAATATGATTACTGATTACTCCTTCCCAAAGTAACTTAGTTGCTTTACTGATTACCTTATTTTAAAAGTAACTAAGTTAGATAACACATTACTTTATTAGTTAACCAGTTTTGTCAGGACTCACTTTACTGTATCTTATCAGTAAGGTCGTAAATATACTTGCTTTTTAACCTCACATTGACACCAGCAACTGTGAAGCAACAAGACGTGCCTTAGGAACGCACTAACTTGCTCACGTACTGGAGAGTTTCAGTAGGGGGCAGACTCAGAGTACAAATGGCAGAACTCTCAGACTCAGGCAAAAACAAACATGGCGACTGAAAAGGAGAAAATCAGCTGTTTCGGATTACGACAGAAAAAGACCGCCATCTACCAAATTTATATTTTTGCTTAAGAAAATGTAAAAAACTGTAATGCACAGTGTCTTAAAGAAGTAACTTTAATCTGATTACCTGTATGGAAAAAGTAACACGTTAGATTAGTCGTTACTAAAAAAGTGGTCAGATTAGGAGTAACGCATTACTGGCATCACTGGGTAGCATTGCCTTTAAAACTGAATTACTTGGGTCTAAACTTTTTGGTATCCTTCCTCAAGCTTCTCACAATAGTGGGCTGGAATATTGGACCTCTTTCTTCCTCCTAACAAACTAGTGTAACTGTGTGAGGTTTGCAAGCTGCCTTGCTCAAACACACACACGCACACACACGCACAGACACACACACACACACACACACACACACACACAACATCCTATGTATGTTATACCTGTAGTTTAATGTAGTCTTATCATCAATAAAAATCCAACCAAATAAAATGCTCAATGATCTAGCAGGTTATAATGCAAGCTAGCTTTTAAAGGAAAATTGTAAATCAAAATCAAGGTCACAAAGTTTGAATTTCCACTGTTGAAACTATCCTGTCAGATATTCATGTTGCCAAGGTAAAAGTAACTTACTGTCTGGCCTGTCAGAGAGATCAGAGTGTTCTCTCTGCCTTTGTATGCTCAGATCTGAGACATCAAGCATCCAGAGGATTCCAGTCTGTTTTGGCTGTGAAAGGAGGCGGATATATTTTAGTCAAATTTTTTTTCTCTCCCTTTAGGTCTATAAACTCACAACTGGGGCTTAAATTACAAAGCAGGATTAGTGGCTAACAAAGGTAACTTTGAATCTACCTTAGCTTTTGGAATTCAGTATTTTTGGGAAACTACACTTACCAAACTACTATACAATTCTTTATATTTACCATTTTAAAGAACTGATAAGCAGTGCATATTATGAAACTAGAGTGGATTTATAAAATCTACTGTGGGTGTTGTCAAAAAAGATAAAAAGTGAATCACTTCAGATAAAAAAAAGTATCTCTCTGACACCTGAATACTCACCAGTATGCTATGTCCTCCTCTCAGCCATCATCCTCTCTCTTTCCTTCTTTTCTCTTTTTAAGGAAAACAAAAGCAGGGGGAACTTCACAGGTTTTTCTGGTACGAAGTCCCATGCCTTCATTTTTGACATTTTTCTTAGATCTGCAAATATATTATTAATATTATTATTATTTTAAAAAGACTGTTTTTAAGTTTATGATAGTGACGTGTTGCAAAACCATAGACCAGTTTAGGACTCCTATTTATATTGCACTAATATAAAATGGTATTAAAGTATTTTCATAAATATGTTGAAGCAGATTTGTTATCATCTGTTAAGGTCATCTTAATAAAGTTTTTCAAGTCTAGCAGCGAGAAGCAGGCCTGTTATTGTGCCACTTCGTTTTATTGTGCTGAGATTCACTGCTTAAACATTCTGAATATGTAATTCTTTTTAAGCTTTAAATCTGAACTGCAATTCCTAAAGTTCAAAAGCCTTCATCATCAAAGCCTATAACTTGCTGCAATAGTACGCAGTCTATGTGTTGGAGATGGTGTTTCACGTCAGAAACAAGTTACTTACTGTCAGTGCTAAATCTCTCACCCTGCGTGTGCAGAGCAGCCAAGACCAAAAATAACACAGAGAGAAAGAAACAAATACAGAAAGACCAGACTGACTGGGTAAACCTTTTTTATCCCCCGCCTTTTCACTGCCAGCAAGAGTCATCACACTGCACACACAGGAGCTATCTAACAAATATTCATGAAATTTATTTTTAAACCTAATCCTCGCTGAAGAAACCCTTTTATAGACCTCCTCTCAATAATCTTTGATCAGAAATATTGCTACTTTCTGAAAGTTTTTCTCTGACTTCCAGAAACGGTTTTATTTTATTTAGTTTCATTTAAAGTTTTTTTTTAAATAAAGTTTGTGGCTAAGCAGCTCCACAACCTGTATAAAAAAACACACCATCCTTTAGGGTTCAGCCTGGTTTCTTTAGAGCTTATTGTACTGAAAACATCCTTATCAGAGTGTCAAGAGACGCAATGATGGATAGTTTTGTGGCAAAATATTTTGTTTTACTCATGTGGGGCTTTCATAAGGCTAAACCTTGCATTTTGCTCAGGTTTAGGCTCTGCATTGGAATGGTTTTCATATATATATCACAAAGTGATCCTTCTCCGTAACTGTGTCCAAGTTTAGGTATTCGTCCACTTCACTTGCTCATGATGTGCCACAAGGACCTGTTTTAGGGGATCTATTGTTTCTGCAATATCTCCTCCCTCTTCAACTCTTTTTAAGTACATATAAAGACATATCCTAACACATATGCAGGTGATAGTTAGTTGTATTTCTTAAAAGCCCTGAGAGATTTCTAAGTTCCAGGTATTACACATATGACTTCTCTGTTAAAGGTTGGATGACTGAGAACTTTTTACAAGTGAATATTCTTCAGACAAATATATACTATATAAGCCTATAACTTAAATCCATAAATCTATAGTCATGGACTCACTTGGTCCCCTTATGATGATACACCAAACATCTGTTAAAAACTTTGGTGCAACTTTTATAGTGGTACAATACATGTCAGACATATTGCGTTTGTCATCTTTAAAAAAAAATGCCTATCCTGAGTTATGCCCTTAACTAAAGATTTATATCGCTTCATTTTTTAATCACATCTGGATTTCTTGTCTGAACAAAACCTCCACTGATTATCTTCTACTGGTTGTCAAGAGGGCTAGTGAGAAGCTTTGACTTCTCTGGACTCTTAATTATCCAGTTGCACTGGCTCTCAGTTTCAGTCTTCTTTAGATCCTGGCTTTTCTTGGATAAGCACCCACTTTTAAAAAAAGAATACATTAAAGGGAACATATCCCAACACACTCTATGTCATTTAAACCTGTTTTCTTTTGTATTCTTGAATTCATCATCAATTTTAGTTTGGATAACATGCCTCCGGTAAATTTCTTGTAAAATAAAGTTGAGGTAGGACATCAATATTATGAAATTAACGGTGACGTATTCCATTTTGTATGAGTTATTTCTGATGTGAAAAAAATATAAAAAATGCATACCTCACTTGTGACACCTCAGAACAAGGAGGTGAATTTCTTGCCAAAGCCAGAGATAGCTGTACGAAAGGAAAGCAAACAAAAACGTTTAACACGTGTTAAAATGGACATTTAAAATAAACAAACACTGAACAACGTCAGCAATTCTGAATTCTTACAATCACCAACACAGCTTGAGGAGCTGTGGCTCAAACTCTGCTAAATTAATGGTATCAAAATAAGCAACTGTAAGTACATAAAGCTAAGACATCAATCTTTTACTCATCTGATGCTATAGCGTCAGCTTGTTTCGACATAACTGACCAGTTGTCCCACTCATCTGTCATCCCCAGATGGGGAGATAATCGTTAACAAAAAAAGAGGTGACTCACAAACCTTTTATATGTCAAAAGAGGTCATGTTTAATAAGACTTGATTCATTTTTTTTATATTAACACGCACGCAGTGTTCACAGCAGCTTAACAATGGAATATTGCATTATCTGGTTCTCCTGGCAACAGTAATAAGTCTATTGTAAAATGAATATTGTCAGAGATGTAGCTTACATTTTTACGTTTTTTAAATCCATTATGTATATTTTAAAAGATCATGATGTGAGCAATTAGAATAAAACCTCTACAGATGAAAACAATAATAACTCAAGAAGCCCTCTTAGTGTGACTGTGTCCAAGTTTTCAGTCTTCTGCTGGCTTGTTTGCCTTACCTTCTCCCAGTTTGCCGGCCTGCTCAGCAGCGCCTCCAGGCAGGATCTTGGAAAACATGCCTTCTCCCTCCATGCCAGGCTGACCTGCTGCTGCACTGCCAATACCTCCGGGTCTAGGAACTGCCTTGGAGCCTAAACAGAAGAATGAAAATGGTTGCACATGGAACACTGGACAAAAACAGGACTGTTTGTTGCTGAAATTATTTTTAACAAATGAGAGCGCCTATTTTAAAAACTGCAGCTTTCTATAATACATTAATATACCTTTTATACATTTCCCTTCATGTATAAGTCTGGCTTAATGGGTTTTAAAAGTGCTGAAGTTCATTAGACGATTGGCTACATTTAACATATTTGACAAGACAGCCTAGCATATGTTCTGATGTCAGATTTATGTATGAAAAGCATTTGGCCTGATTACTTAATCAAATAACTGTTCAGTAATATAAAAAAGAAAGCAGAAAACCCCCAATCTGGCATCATTTTAGTTGATAATTATGTAATAACCTCACTCTATAAGGGTGTCTTGAATAATATTTTCTGTAAATTTTCTGTCTAATCAGATTTACCTCAGATTAGACAAGACATCAAACATTGGTCACAAAATTATGACATAGTGGACAAAAGCTGGAGAATCATGAGAGTGACGAGATTTATCACAAGTGTGTTTTGAGAGTAAACATCACCTATGCCTGTAAGTGGGGGCTGGCCTGCCTTTGAGGCCATGACAGGTGCCGCTTTTGCCCCAATCGCAGTTGCTGGAGGTGTGTCGATCTTCGTCTGCAGAGGGAAGAAAAAGACAAACGTAGCTGCATTAAGCTCAATATAGTAGTAAGTCTGTTGGCTACTGAAGACTGCGTGAGAAAAACACACGTTACATAATTTGAATGTGGATGACAAACTGGAATCATAGGGATCCAGTATTTATCTGTTCACACAAACAAAACCTAAACAAAAGAGTAAGACTGTATTCAGATGATGACACAGCGAGACAGCCAGAAACACACAGATGACAGATCAGGAAACAGGAACAGCTAATTGAAAGCTGAATAAATAATTGGAGGGGTTTCACACCTCTAAACTGACATTTTCTGCTGAATAAGATCAGATCTCTATTCCTGTAAGGTTAATTCAGATATTTAAATACGCTGAATATACAATGATAGAGAAAAATTTTAATGGGACGTCTCAGTTTTTGAAAGACATAAAATGATGGATAATTCATTCCAATAATATAACAATAACCAAAAGGAAGGTCTTTTAACTTCATTCTTTTACCAGAGAGAAGGTTCCAAACCAAGATGTTTGGGCCTAAATACATAAATAACCTATCATCTACCTTGTTTTCTTATTTTTCCAGTAATGCTTCTTACCTTATTTACAACTCAACTACAGAAACCATGTTAGCAGCTGTTTGTTACTAAACAGCTGTTTCGACTAAAAAGGATCCAAATGTGGCACTTTTTTTTTTTTTCCAACTCTACATTTTTATAACGGTCAGAGAATGCAAGTCAGCACAGTACAATACAAAAACAAAGCTATACCTCATCAAGGTATTGTGCTCATTAATGGTGCATTAAATTTGAATATGGAAGTTGTACTTTATGCATTTTTCTTTTGTTTAGAGAAACACCCACAAAAAACCACATTGTTTCATACAAGCTCTGATGTGAAAATCCGACATCGCTGCCTTGCCTCAATCAAAAAATATCCTTGTGTTGGCAGTAAAAAGTTAGTTTGGGTCTTCGTGTGATTGATCAGGAATTATATGCACCCAACATTTGCACATAATTTAATAAGCAGGAGATGTAGAAAAGTGCAGAGAAAATGCAAAAAACCTGTTAATTGAACAAACCTGAAAGACTTTTAACCACTGACATACTATTGTCCATTGACCTTCCTCCCCTTGACTCCAAGTAGGCAGTAGCATCACACTAGTGAAGCGTTATGATGCACGATGCAGTGTAAAGACTTTTTGAATATGGCCACTCAATCATGTTTTCAGTATTAAAATACAAATGGACGCAAACTTCTTAGGTAATTTTCGATGGGTAATAATTAACATGACACTCTGTTAAAACAGACAACATTGAAATGTAGGGGAGACCGGGGCTGGTTGTCTCATGGGTTGCTTGTCACACTGCTTATTCCAGACACACTAGATAGTGATGTGGTACAATTTTGATATCAAACTGCCTTTGATAGCTTACTCATTTGCAGTTGCAATTTTGCTTAGCAGACACATAACATTGAGTTGAGGAGACAATTATTAATTTTCATGGGTCAGAGTAAATTTTCATGTTGGTGTTGTTTTTGTATTGAGAGCTTGTAGGTTATTAGTCATTCAAAAACAAACCAAACCATTAAAAAGCCAAAAGTAGTAGCTTTATTTTGAGTCATCTTTTAGCTATCGAGTTAAAGCCATGTGGCAGCTAGCTTAACATGTTTGTCAAGAAGTCAGTTGGGTATGGTTGTCTCATAGTTGGTGTCTCAGGTATTAGAATTATTATTATTTTTTTCAACTGAAGATGTGCAGACAGTGATATCTTTTGTGTCTTTGGTGGTAAAGTGGTCAGGAACTTCAAGAGAAAGACAGGGGCAGAACACCAACAGAAATGATGCCTTTGAAGGTTCACTGCAAAAACAGATGTGTCAGAAATGACACATGTCCTGAGTGTGATCAGGGACTACAAATGTAGGTTTTAGCACACAATGTGTAATCCTCCAATCAATTGATTGACACAGTGAAAGTGTATCGTCTGTGCCTGAAGATCTGGCACAGGAAATTTTACGATTTTAAAAATAAACAGAAAAAAATGAATATACATTAAGCAACAAAAAGAATGCATATCAATATGTATATACAAATAAATTAACAGTTTAAAGGGAGCAATTATTTAAAATCTCTCACACATACAATGATTTAAAATTAACTCAGCATGTGTAGTTTAGGTTAAACTGTTGGTCAGGTGTTGTTTGCTGTTAGGCAACTTACATAATGAAATGATAATAAACAGATTTTAGCACTGAATTGTCAACACAATAGACAATTCAAATAACCAACCACCTACACATGTGGGTATTGATGACAAATATCATAGGGGTGATATTCATATTAAAACGTATTTGCAGTTTCTGGCTTAAAAAACAGAAAACTCGCACATCTTCTTTTAAGATCCCAATTCATCACTGAAATCCTATTGAACCTCGATAGGGACAACCAACCCCATACCCTCTGAAAACCATCCCTGTGATGAGGTTGGTTGTCACATTCTGTCAGAGTGTCTTGGTTAATTACTTCCTGGTACAATACATTCTAAAAGTAAAAAAGTATCCACATTTAAAGCCAAGACCCCAAGTTTTCATTTTGTGTAGGAAAGATTTTTAGAAGATGAGCAATTCATGCATGAGTAAAAACTGTGACAACCAACCCCGGTCTCCCCTACACTTGCCAAAGCACAAATAATCAGCCTGTTCTGAGTAAATGCAGGAATAGATTTTTGCAGGGAAAAATCTTAAGTGCCAATTTCTTGTGCATCAGCTTCCTCCGTGTTAATCATATGTTAAACAAGGCTTGCCCGCAGAGGTACATCAGAATTTCAATAAACTATATCAGGCTGATGTCAGGGAAGTCTTATTGAAAGCAGCGCAGGGAGAAATAGAAGGACATAAAAACAGGAGGAATTGATTTAAAAAGTAATAGTGTAGGAGTTAAGTTATTAGCTAAATTGTTTGCTATATCAGACAGTAAAAGGAAATTTAATAATGAAACATACCTTTTGTTACTTCAAAAAAAAATATTACGAGCTAACCCCCCCCATCCAATATTAGAAAATAGAAGCAAAAAACAGAAACTTCCAATCAGTAATTGTACTCTGAAGTTTTCCAAGATTGTGTTGACACCAGCACACGTCAATGTGGAAGCCATGTGTAAGTGTTAAAAAGTTAATATATTTCACTATCAATTAGGTATTTAAAATGAAACTGAGGCAAAATAGAATTACAGACCTTTAAATGGGAAACTGCTTACTGCTATTGCCTGTCTGAGATTAATTCAGGTTGTGAGAGAGAATGAAATGTTCAGCTGATAACAGGAAGGCCGAAGAGTAGAGGAAGTTTGTTTTACACTTAGAGCTTTCGACCCCACTGGATCATGCAATAACTTGCTGTTTTAATTAGATTTTAATAGATCCTAAAATCTGTTTAATATATTTATATTGTCATGTCTTTTATTTAGGGACAGGACTTAATTTAGTTTTTTAGATCTAATTAATTACAGGCTTTGTAATTAATTAATCAAAATTAATCGCATTTTAATTGCACATAAATAGTTGACCTGAGAAAAGTGAGAATTTTCTTCACATGGATTTTTAGTATGAATAATGACTGAATACATAGGTTTAAATTATCACAAAAAAAAAAATCTGTAAGAACACCGATAAGAGAATGAATCACGGAGAAAGCGGAATTGTATCTCAGATAGAAATAGATAAATTAACACGGTGTTGACCAGCAAGCTGCAGCGCACCACCATCATCCCTCCTTGCAAAGCTGTGGAGGATGAAATCCCTCTCGTGGAATGAGTTCTTAGATTCTCTGGAGGATTGAACCCAGAGGAAATATAAGCTTGTGAAATCGCGTCACATCACCAATGAGAGAAGTGCTGAATTAACAGAAGCTTCCTGCAGGTTCCTCTGTAATGCACAAACAGACGCTAGAAGCAGCGCAGTGTGCGCCACGTAACACGAGAGCACACGCACGGGACAGAGTAGATGAGACCGTTCTGTCACCAAAATCTCATGGCAGAAAGAAATAGCTGCAGCATAAGTTGTAACTGTAGTGAAAGCGGAATTTCTGTCCATCAGCTGCTGGAGGGTGACAGCACGCAGCTTAGCGGACATGAAACGGGATCTGCGCCTTTCTCTGCGCCCCAGCGCTGGAAGGCTGCGGTGCATAAATAGGTGCGATTAAAATGCGTTTAAAAAAATGTAACGCGTTATTTTTTTGTATTTAATCTCAATTAACGCGTTAAAGTCCCGGCCCTACTTTTATTTTAAAGTTAAGAGCAACTGATATTATTCTTCGCAGGTCAAGGCTTTACAGACACTGATGCTAAGAAATTGGACCAAAATGTGAGAATTATATGAAGTAATGTAAATGTTTCATCTCAACAAACAGCACTTGACTCACCATGATGGGCGCTGTGGTCCCTGCTGCACCAGTTGGCCTAGCCTGCCCCATGGGCCCGCCTGCTGGTCCCATTTGCCCTGGTTTGGCCTGGGCCTGACCCATGCCCATTCCCATACCCATGCTCATGCCTTGACCTTGGGGCGGTGTCTGCTGCTGAAGGCTTGTGGTTGCTGTTGTGCCGGGCTGTCCTGATCTGGCTGCAGATGTCTGGGCCTGCTGTTGGAGCTGAGCCCTTTGGCCTTGAGCCCCATCGGTCTGGGAACCGGGACCCCCCAGTCGCCCTGATCCCTGAGGCCCACCAGCACAGCCCTGAGTTCTTCCAGAGCCACTGCCAGACCTGGATGAGCCTATATGAAAGTAAAAAAGATTGTAAAAACATTGTGAAAAGGTGGGGTATTTTAAAAAAAAAGCTCCTCTAAAATTAATTCATCTTGCTACATAACAGAATATAAATGTGCAAATAAAAAACAAAACAGGTGATGTCATCTACAATATTTTTTGTTGAGATATCAAGTCTTCATAGAAATCTTTGCAAAAGTAATAGTGCATTTGATCTAACAAACCTCCATGGCTTATGCAGAACAGATGGATTTATACATGGATTACAGCACACACAGGGTCAATTTATTTTATTTAGGGGTGTAAGAGTAAAGGGTGCTGAAAACAAATACCACAATTTCCTGTTTTCTTTTCACAAAATTATAAGCCATATCTCATTTTCCTCCCAAATCACAGTTACACAATACCAATTGTTGGTCAGTAACATTAACTCATGAAATACATAGAATTTTACGGTTGTAATGTGACAAAATATCAAAAGGTTTAATGAGTAATTACACTTCCAGTAAAATGCATACTTTAACCAAACTACAACTACAGTTTACTGGTAGAAAAGTGCAGAATTTACCTCACTAATATTCTATTGACATTTCCTTTTTATTCTAATGAAGCATTTTAGCATAAGCAGCAGGGGTAAGACAACAAAAAACATCAAATATTCTAAGCAAAAATCAAACCAGGAGTTGTAATTATTAAACTACTAACAACATGACTGTTGTGTTGCCTTAAGGGAAACATTATTTAAAGGTTACACTAAATAATGTTAATTAAAAACTGTTGAGGAAATTGTTGACTGTAAATAAAAGCATCAAAGTTAAACTGAATCGGCAAAAACGTATTAACGCCTCATACAGGATTACAAAAAGCATCTTTTCAAAAATCAGAAAATAAAAATATATTAAGTTGCAATTTTTTTTCCGTTTACCTCACTCTATCAAGGATGGTCAGCAACAAAGGGAGGATTTTATAGATTTTTCCTGACGCAATCTATTATCTTTACTAATCAAGTCAAGACCTTGGCAGTGCTTTAACTTTGGTGGCTGTTCTAGACAGAGACCATCCCAAAAACGTTTTCACATAAATTTCTATATTACTATGTAAACTGATTAGTCAGTAAAGAAAATCACAATGTCAGGGAAATGCTCTCATAAAAGGACTAACTGTATTTTAAAATGGTACTCTAAAGGTGCACTCACACCACACGCTTTATCGGTGTCAAACAACCCACAAAAAGCGACTAGATTGGTGTGTTTTTAAGCTGAAGCTTGCAAAGCTCGTAGGTGGGTGGGCCTTTCAGTAGCGGATTGTGCTTGGCTAGGCAATGTTGACGTCGGGTAACGTCACTACAGTGAGATGCTATGATTGTTTGCCGTGCTGATGCTGCTGATCCTGCCGTTTGGGGCGGTGTGAACGGACCAAAAGGCACTTTATCACAAACAAGTTTGCATAGATAGATAGATGTGAACTGAACTTTCTACCTTTCCTGTTATCATTGTTTTACTTTAACACAGAAGGTACTCCTACATCAGTTCTTTTTTTTTGTGTGTCTCTGCCTTGGAATGCATGTATTCTCAAACCCCCAGTCAGTCATGGCAAATGGCCACTCACACTGAGCCAGGTTCTGCTTCTGCTGGAGGGTTCTTCCTTTTAAAGGGGAGTTTTTCCTCTCCAATGTTACTACATGTTTGCTCAGCATAAGTGATATCTTTGAGGTCAACAACACAATGCAGACAATTGTCGACTGTTGCTACATGTTCGTTCATGAGGCTTGAATGCTGCAAGTCAGTGACTCCATGCAAACTACTGGGTTTCCTTTGACACACAACTTTGAAACTAATTGGAATGTATGTATGATTTAAGGGTTTTCTCAATGTCAAGGAACCTCGCCTAGGTCCCGCCGTTGCCAGAGCGGAATGTTGCTCTTAAAAGGAAACTTCCCCCAGTCCGAACTACAGCGCCACACTGCTATATTCCTCTCTTCCCCTGGTCGATAAGGACTTGGGCGGACAAGTGGACAAAGTGGTTGCGATGGACAAATGCAAGTTTGTCCATCGCAACCAAAGGATTTACTTTTCTGCGAATCCCTCCGGAAACTCTCAAAGTAAGAATGTTCTTTATTATTTGAAAGTTTGGGTGGAGTGAATCTAGGATTTTCTTTATGTATGCATGCATGCTTTCTGTAAACGCTCCATTAATCAGTGTTGTGTTTGAATTTACTGTGTTTTCTTTATTAGTAACCAAACAGTGTTGATTGTGTGTCGGTATTTTCCTTTGACTCGGTTTTGAGCCATGAACTGGAGAACTTTTGAGAGACTCACAGAGCCGAACGTCGTCCAGTTAACCCTCGTTCAATCCGTAACCATTCACTTCAGAGCTCTTTGTTAGCCAAAGCTAGGTCAGTGATAAGCGCCACGCGGTCTCTTTGTTTCAGATCAACCATGAGGTCATTTGCCCCGGTAATAAAATCCCCACATTTGGCAGCCTGCGCGTTCGCGTCTGTACGCCACTTCTACCCGTGCACGCGTGTTACAACGTACGGACATTCAGGAAGCTCCACGTCACGTGGCCTTCATGACGTCAATTTGTCTGCCATTTTCGTAATTTTTTTTACGTAGCATGTGGCCTAGCCACTTAGCTTACCCACTAGCGAAGACCGAATTAGCCGAGAGCGAAATCAGTGTGTTTGTGTGGATCATTTTAGTTATTAAAGTTGTTAAACTGAATCAAACCTCCGTGCTTCTTTTTATTTGAGTGAATTTGACTTATTGTCAAGAACATCACCCTTCAGACAAGTCTACCTGGTATCGACAGACTGTTGTTGATAGAGTTAACTCTGAAAACATATAATTGCTGGGTTAAATCTAGCATGGTGCCCCGTTTAAGAATTTAAAGGAATAATTAAATTAATAATTTGCGAATCATTAATTTAGTAGTCCCTACATAACCAGATAGAAAACCTTATTTGCAATTTTATTTAATTAAATCCAACAGTTGACAAGGTTCATTGATGCACATCATTGACTACTGAAGTGCCAAAAAATGAGTTACTGTACCACAAGTTGCTACACAGCTGATTGCGAGTTATTGGAGACAGGTGTTAAAACAGACAATTAATCACTGTTTGTTGTGTACTGAATTGTATAGCTACAGACTAGTCAGAGTGGAAAGGTCCTCTACCATAAAGCATAAATAGTTTAGGACAGTTTGAGGAGCACAACAAAACTTTGAGGTTACATCCATGGAGGTGTCACCTCCAAACTTCTTGGACTCAAACTCAGAGTCTTGGGAAAATTTTAGATCTTTCTCTACCCAAAGGAGCTGCAGCTAACAACTTGCTGATAGCATAGCACAATTTCAGTGATCTAGTGGAGTCCCTTTAGATCAAAATTCAATAATAGATGTGTAACCATTGTATGAACATGCGGTTTTGATTTTTTTTTACACTTTTAGCATGCACCTGAACAATGCACATATGGGTTAAGTTCGATGGTATGTTGTAATTCTCATGTACGCTTTTCATATTCAGTACATTCAGTGCTTTGAATAGAAGTCAATTTGTTTTGGTCCGTCCTCCCCATGTAATTATCTGCTCGTGAATCTGTTAAGATGCGCGTCTCTGCGCTGCCACCTTAACATGGTGAAGGGTTTTGAGTACTAGGTAAGGGATCAGACAAAGCACAACCCAAAAGACCCCGATGATGATTTTGAGAAATGGACACAATGTTTTCTTCCCCAGATGTGGGTTACCAGGGTGGGTCTCTTTGGTGAGAGCCTGGTGGCTGGGCTCAGCCCAAAGAGGTGACATGGGACCCCCTTCCTATTGGCTTACCATTTGTGGGAGGGCCCACAAGGGTCGCTCCCTTGTTTTGCTTGGGGATGTCAGTGCTCACGTGGGCAGTGACAGGGACGATGAATGCCCCACCCCTCCAATCTGAACCCGGTTATTGGACATGTGTGCTTGTCATGAATTTTCCATAGCAAACATCATGTGGTGTCCATATGTGGACTCGGCACCAGGACACCTTAGGCCACAAATTGATAATTGACTTTGCTGTTGTTTTATCTGATCAGAGTCCTATTGGGTCTTTTTGTCCTTTGCGCCCCCAGAAGCAGCTATGAAGAATGAAGAGGCCACGGAGAGTTCGGTGAAGCCATGGGGAACAACTTCCATACAGCTTCGAGGAGATTATGGTCCCCTATCTGGCATCTCAGGAGGGGGAATCGGTTTGCCAGCAATACTGTTTATAGTGGGAATGATGTGCTGCTGACCACAACTCTGGACATCCTGGGTCGGTGGACAAAATACTTCGAAGACCTTTTAAATCCCACCAGCACATCTTCCAATCTGGAAGCAGAGTCTGAGGATTTTGGGTTGTGCTATCCAGTCGCTGGTGCTGAAGTCACAGAGGTGGTTAAAAAGCCACCTGGTGGCAGGCTCCTGGGGGAAAATCAAATTCACCCAGAGTTTCTTAAGGTTGTGGATATTATGAGGCTGTGCTCTACAATATTGTGTGGACATTGAAGGTAGTTCCACGGGATTGGCAGATTGTGTTTGTGGGCCCAATATTTAAAGAGGGGGACAAATGTAGAGCAGAGGGAGATTACAAGGTGTGTTTTAACTAAAGGGCAATCACACTTCTGAGCCCTCCAGTAAGAGGAGGAGGGTCCGACAGATAGTCGAAACCCCATATACAAGATAAAAAAATGCAGTTTTCTTCCTGGCCAAGGAACACTGGACCAGATCTACACTATTAGCAGGGTCCTGTATGGTGCATGAGAGTTATACATGTGTTTTGTTGACTTTGAGAAGGGGTTCTGTGGGTGGTACTCCAAGAGTACTGATAGGTTCCTGTACAACTAATGTCAGAGCTTAAGTTGCACTGCCAGTTAGTCGAGGTCATTTCTGGTCAGAGTTAGACACCATCAAGGTTGCCCTTTGTCATAATTTCTGTTCATAAATTTTATGGATTAAGACCTAAGGATCTGCTTTTTGCCGATAATGTTTTCCTGTTGGCCTCATCAGATCTACAGCTTTCATTGTAGCAGGTTGCAGCTGAGTGTGAAGCAGGTGGGATCAAAATCAGCACCTCCAAATACGAGACCATGGTCTTTTGCTGGAAAATGTTAGTGTCTTCTGCAGGTCAGGGATGAGGTCCTGCCCCAAGAGGGGGAGTTCAAGTATCTGGGGATCTTGTTCACAAATGGGGAAAAACTGGAATGGCAGATCAACAGGCAGATTGATGCACTGTACCAGTCTGTCATGGTGAAAAAAGAGCTGAGCCAAAAGGCAAAGCTCTCAATTTACCGTTTGACCAATGTTTCTACCCTCAGGGGGCATTCTGAAGGTGTTCGGGGCACATCCCACTGGTGGGATATCCAGGGAAAGACCCACGACAAATTTGGAAGAACTATGGGCCTGATTTATCAATGTTTTGCACTGGTTAAATCCTTTGCAACTGCACAGCATCGCAAAAACAGGCTCTGGCTGATCTATCAACACGGTGCAGAGCGCATTGCGCCTTTTAAACCTGCAGCAAGATGCACGCAATCCATTTTGCGCTTTTGCCCTTGAATAATATGCAATCTGGGCGTTTCTGTAAGAAGATGCAAAATATTGGAAGGAAAATAGGCAAAGAAATAGGCATTCCAGGTACAGTGTGATTTACTAAGCATAAAAATGTTTGCGCCAGCTATTTTAGCGTCTATTTTTAGCACTTCTGAAAAGCATTTTTTATTTTGCACATTCAACATGATATTATTATTGACAAACAAAAAAATATAATTCACACACAATACAACCTAAGAGTAATTAACACTATAAGGGCCATAAACCTGAGAGTTACGTAAATATTTACCTGTTTTTCCCCCAAAGACACATCATAACTCAGTGCGTGCTCATTACGTCACCACCAGGTAAAGATGCGCTGAGCACACATGATCCTAGTGGATCATCATTAGTTTCTTACATAGTGGTTAACCTTCCTGGAGTTCAATTAACCCTTTAACACCTAAGGCTTAAAATGTCCGCCTGGCATTTTCTTTTTTTTAATCATAAAATGGGCAGAAAATGTCACATGGAAAAATAATTTGCATCATTTTTCCAGAACACTTTGGACTTTCAATATCTGGCTTTATTTTACAATATACTGTATACTAAACCAGTGTAAAGGCAGTTTGAAATGAAGAAAAACCCAAAATTGGAATTAGATTTTAGAGTTTTAGTGAAACACTGAAGATGAACATGAAGTACTGATTTTTCTTTATGAATTAACAATTCAATAGTATAGAAAATATTTACAAATTATGTTTTCCTTCTCTCTTACTTGTGCAAGAAAAAAATAGGCCAACAATAAAAACTAAGCCTCGAAATGTCTGCCTGGCATCTTTTTTCTTTTTTAACTATAAAATGTGCAGAAAATGTCACATGAAGAAACACTTCGAACTTTCAGTATCTGGCATTATTTTACAATATACTGTATACTAAACCAGCGTAAAAGCAGTTTGAAATTAAGAAAAACACAAAATCGGAATTAGATTTTAGAGTTTTAGTGAAAACAAAACACTGCAGATGAACATGAAGTACAGATTTTTCATCATTAATTAACAATTTCAACAGTAATTGATTCAACAGTAAACAGTAAATCCGGGGTCTCGAAATCCAGGCCTCAAGGGCTACTATCCTGCATTTGTTTTAGTCTTTCCCTGTTTCAACACACCAGAATCAAATTATGGCTCGTTAGCAGGCCTCTGCAGGACTGTGCCATGATGAGGGAAAGTTGGACAATTTGAATCAGCTGTGTTGGAGCATAGATACACCCAAAACTGGCAGGGCACCACCCCTTGATGCCTGAATTTGAAGACTCCTGGTAAAGAACCTGATCTGGTTCTACTGTGATGATGTGGTGAACGGCTGTGGTCCCTTGCAGCATGATCAGAACCCCCATCATCCCTACAGCCTCTTCTGATAGGCACTGAAGCTCATCTCCTTTTTCCAGCTCCTTCACAGCAGACCAGCTGTTCCTAATCACAAAAGACTCTTAAAGTAATCCAGACAAAAAAAGAACATTCAGCTGGTGTCATGCCCACACTAACTTACACAGAAAATGTACGGTGCACGCAGAGTGGTAAACTGTACTAAAACATGACATCTGTATAGTGCGCAAAAGCTCAGATTTACACATAAAGTACAATTGCATGTAAGTTTTACAAACTTTCAAACATAATAAACTATTCTAAAAGAACTAAATAAACACACCTTTAGTATTAAGGCATACAATTGTATGTAGAAGGTAAAAATTCTCAGACAATTTCTACGTACTAGCAAGCTTAATTCATCCAGAAATTCAAATCAAAACAACATTATTCAATCAGTCAAACGTTACCTTTTTTCTCAATAAATTGCAGCTTCAGCTTCTTCTTTAAACTCAAAACCAACGAGGTACCTCTTTGTTGGTTTTATAATCCAGGAAGTTTGTTTTTTCAGACATCATCTCCACCGCTCCAATCAGTTTCGGCTCTCTTTTTTCCTCTCTTTGCATTGTTTGCGTGTGTGGGAGGACAAAGAATCAGGTTCACGGCCTTCCTGCTACCGCGCAAGGTAAATTACAGTAATAACACTAGGCAGACATAAAAGTGCAAGTTTTTTTCTTTCTGAACATGTTAAATTTCTTTCTGATAGCAGAACCCGTTGCGGAGTTATGGTAATTCAAAGTGCACATTCAGAAACGTGTCATCAACGACACATTCGGTGTTAAATGGTTAATAAAATGTAGAAATAATATACAATACCACAATGATAATTGGCATTATATTTGACTATTTAAAAACAAAATTCAGACATGATGCAGTTTTAATCAGTCTAACCCTGAGACTGATGTGTGCATGCAGCAGAGAGCAGTCCATGAATTACATTTATTACTGACAAACGAAAAACAGAATTCACAGTATTTTAGCATAATTTTTGTGCCAAAGACGCATTATAGATCCATGCGCATTATTCCTCCTCTCTCTAGCTGTGCTGTAGCTCGCATTAGCTGCCTCAAACTCCTCTTTTGAATACTGTTGCTTATGCCTGTTGAGAATTGCTCAGGCAATCTTAGTAAATCACCCGCAAATTAAGGACATTCCAGTCATGCAGCACACAATTTTGAAGTCATTATAAGGACTCTTGATAAATAGGCCCCTATGTTTCACGGGTGGCCTGGGAACACCTTGGGATTTCCACCTGAGGCGCTGGTCCAGGTAGCTGGGTAGGGGAAGTCTGGGTCTCTCTGCGAGTGCAACTCACCCCCAAAGTCAACTTTTTTTGCTGATAAACTGTATAACTGAGTGTTGTACAGTCCTGTCTATATATGTGGTTATTATTTTATGTATTTTAGTAAATTTTTAGAAAAAAAAAATGTTAGACCAAAAACCATCACTGGAGTAAAACGTTACATCACACCAGAATTTGAATCAGGCATTACTACTGGCTTAGTTTTTATTGCTGACGTCAGTCAGCCACCCTAAAGCTGTAGAGTTTAAAACACGTAAGTCCTGTCTCGGCCACACCTCTCTAGCTATTTGAAGTTGGAATGCAAAATGTCTACTGCTAATTACATTTGTGGATCACAACCCAAACCATGCCTAAAATCTACCCCCCGTATGTTCCCTGGTTAGCCAGGCAAGGGCTCCTTTTGAAGCATCTTTTAAACAGGAAATGTGGGAGGAGATAGACTCTGGTAGGGGGATGAATTGCTCTATAATCTACTGCCAATGCAACCTGACCTTGGATAAGGAGAAGAAAATGGATGGATGGATGGATGGAGAAACTGCTAATCAATGCATTCATTAGATATAATGAACTTTGGAAGATCACATGTTGCCTGTGCCCTGTGCATACTCTGGACTATGTTGCTCCCTCTGCTTTTGTTTGGTTTTTATCATATCACTAACTCACAGCTGTTCTGCTATCCCATTATGTCCCCTATAAGATATGGTGGTAACATGTATATGAATCATGTTGATAGGACCATAATGGCCATGTTTTATCACTCTTTTATTGAAAGCATTCTGTTCTTCTCTTTGTTGTCATGGCTTGGTCAAGCGGACCTGAAAAACAGAGAATAACTCCACCAAACTGTAAAGTGGTCTGGATGTCTGCTTGGTAAACCACAAACTACTGAAGCATTTTTTGTACAGTAGGCATGTGATGAGGATTGTTTCATGAATTGTAGAGTATATCTTGTATCTCCTACACTGCCAGTTTGTGCCGTTGGCCTCTGGTCTGAGATTTTTGGTGAGCACTCTGTTTTACTGTTGTATTGCTGGTTTTGCTGATGATGTATTAATGTTTTTACTATTGGTGTTTGAAAGGGGGGCTTTGTATCTGATTACATGGCAAACCAAATCTATCTGTAGGTACAAAAAAAGTAACCTAACCAAGCCTTACCTACTTTCTGTGGTGAATCACTAGCGTAAAATAGGTTGGCTGACTTCAGCTGGTTATTTGATATTTGGATCTTTAAAACTTATTACAAGGCGGATGAGTGAAATTGAATGAATGGTTGATCTAAAAAGAGGCATATGTCCCCATGGGGCAGGGTTGTTTGCAACTATTATGCAGGTGGTCATAATGTTATGCTTAACTGGCACAATAACTCATAGCATCGACAAAACTCTTACTCTTTATAAATAAGGGAGTCTTTCATTTTTTCAAACTCTTTTTCTATTTTTAAATATATGAATATGGATGTAAACATTGGATAAACTTCAACTATCAAGTAATTCCTCTTATTTTCTCAGTTTTATTTATCGGATCTACAGTTGAAACATGTTTACCTGGTGGTTGGCCCTGCATGTCTACTTGGCCCTGGGACTTGCTGCGTGAGGACCGATGTGAATCTCCCTGCCGAGAAGATCTTTGGCCGTGATGATGTCCAGATGGATCCCTGGAGTAGTCTGTAGAGTGATACCCTCCAGACCTGGACTCACCACGCCTTCCTGAAGATGAAGAACGTCCTGAGGGTTCATGGCGCATAGACGGATCCTTTGGATGCCCCTTAGATGACCTCGAGGACCTCGGCTCATCTGAGTGACGAGAGGAAGAGTGGCGGCTAGAACTGCCATGGTGCCTGTGGTCACGTGATGATGAGTGCCGCCCGCCATGGCTGTACTCATCTTGGGGCCACAGGTCCTCCTCAGGAGGTTCATCATAATCATGGTAGGTGTGCTTGACACCATGTCGACTTCTTCCAGAGTGGCTGCTTCCATAGTGACGAGAACTGGAGCGTGGTTTCTCAAACCAGTCAGTTTCTTCCTGGCCCAGATGGTAGGCTTTGGAAACCGAGAGCAGATCACAATCAATCTCCATGTCGTTTGGAGAAAGCGGCATGCAGGCTGTAAGAAGGAAGAGGGCAGAAGGAAGACCAACCGCATGCAAGAAAAAAAAAAGATAGGTAGGGGAAGACAGAAAGAAAAGCAAAAAGTAAAGTTTTACACTCATGCACATATTTACTTCACAAAGTACAAGACAAGTTAAACAGGACATATTAAACACTGCAAAACCATGCGGTACAACTGATCTTGTTAAAATACCTAGTCGTTCGCTGACTGTTCAAGGAGACTTGCCAATTGGTGTGGGAGTATTCTCCTTGCATAGTCAGTATTGTTCAGAGATTGTTGGAAGATGGAATAAACCTCTCAACAAATTTTGTTTCAATTTAGAAAACCTTCTGGACAAAATTTTGCAGTGTTGACATACATTTCTTAAATAAAAAACATTAATAATGCAACAGAGGCAGTAACTTTTTGAAGAAAAAACTATTGCGGTCGTGCAAAGACCTCTCAAGTCAGTCAGTGTTGTGAAGACAAGGATGACCACGTTGAAGAACCATGCGAGTGTCGAACAAAGAAACGGCTGGACGGACAGGCGGAAGGACGGACAGGCAGGCAGACAGACAGACAGCAGTCCACGACGTATAGAGCTCCAAGTAACTCTCAGGACGAAGAAAACACTGGCATGCAACGGCTATCTCTGTCCTTTGCTTTTTTTTTGCTTTTTTTGTTGTTGCTAATCTTAGTTTCTGAGTGGGTGGGGGACGTTTAGATAAACGGTGGGAGCAGTAGTAGGTAGTGAAACTGTGGGAATTTGGCTCCCACAATTACCTTCACTGTCTGACACAGCACAGTGATAATCATCAATAATGTACGTATCATCCGATTTGTAGACATGTGTCCGGGGAAGGTCCCGTATGTGGTCTTGAACATCTGGCAGCGAGTGACTGGAACCATAATTTCCATTATAGTAATAATATCTACTGCTGCGACTGTCATATGGGTCACGACCTAAGCTTGTAGATCGCCCAGAACCCATGAATTTCCCCAAAGGGCTAAGTGTGCTCTCCTCCTCAGAGTATTGACGAGTTGGATGGCGTCCTCTGTAGCCAGAACGATAGGAGCGGTCGTCTCTCTCATAGGATCTACTTCGATAGTTGTGGTAATCTCTGGCTGAGATCTTGTCCATGCCATAGCCGTGGGAACGGGAGCGGCCAGTAGATGTGTAGTAAATCCTATCGTCCTCATCCACCATCATACCGTAGTATTGACTTGCATGAGTTTTGCCACTGCTGCCATCGAAAGCACTCCTCTTAAAGCCATAATCCTCAATCAGCTGGCGCCCTCGAATGTGGGATGAGGGATAAACCTCACCTGTAGAATAGGAGGCCAAATCTGCCTCCACATCTCGAGCCTCCTCTATTGGAGAAAACTTTGAAATTTTCTGCTCCATAGTCCCCAGCTTCCTGTGCTTGCTGCGCTTGGAGGATATGACAGCAGGAGCCAGAAGGCTTCTGGAGGACGCCAATGGTTTCTGTACCCCGGAGCGGATGCTGGCAAGTTTGTAGTCATAGTCATAGAAATAGGGGGATCCCCCACCCATGCTAGCGCTCACGCTGCTGCTGCTGCCCCCTAGAGGTCCGTGCCTGTAGCTGCTCTTACCCCTGCCGTGGTGGTCGTACAGCTCATCCTGCATCGCTGCTTCCTCCTCAGGTGCCCTGCCATAGGGGGAGCTGCCAGTTCCCCCACGCGCTGTGCTGCCAGATGTGCTGCCATGGCCATGGATGTCTCCAGGATAACGCCCGCTACTGCCATGATGTATCATGTCCCCTGCTGTCGTGCCCAGCCCATCTTTTGCCGTCAGCTCACTTACATCATCAATCATCATGTAGTTCCTTGGAATATTTTGCTCTAAACCAGGCGCCCCATACATCCCTTCTGCTGTGCTGTAGGTGGAGGGACTGTCCACAGGGTGCCCATAGGCATTGGAAACTGTTGAAGTATACTGTCCATAAGAGCTAGCTGTGGTGGTTGTGTAGCCATATGTATTAGCAGTAGTTGTTGTGTACTGGCCATATGAACTAGCTGGGGTTGATGTATATAGACCATAAGTGCTTGGAGGTACTGTGGAATAGCCACCATAACTGCTGGAAGCAGGTGCAGATCCATACGGCCCATAGGAGCTTGCCATGGATGTTGTTCCTGTGTACGGACCATAGGCTGGGGCTGCATTGGAAAAGGTAGCATCTTGGGCTGTGGTGGTGACAACAACTGTTGGGTTACTTATAGTTTCATAGTTGGTTGGCATCTTATGCTCAAGTTCAGCAAGTGATGTCTGTCTAGGTCTTCCAGGGTGAACTGTCAGAATATCAGCTTGGGGCTGCCCAGGGTATGGGGTTGTCTGGGTGGGGTAGGGGGACACAGCGCTGGGATAAGGTGAGCTGTGGGTGGGGTACGGTGGTTGACCAGGTGGTGCAGGTCCAAAACCTGTAGAACCTGCTGGAGGCTGAGGTTGGGGTGCAGATGGTATTCCACTATCTGTTTGGGGGTATGGGGGCTGTGCTTGTGGATAGGTGTGGGATGGATAGGATGTCTGAGGTTGATAGGTTGGTCCGGGAGGAGGGGGATGGCTCTGAAGGGTCATTGGCTGTGGCAGTGCCTGTGACTGCGACACTGTTGGGTAAGGAGGCTGGTTGAATGTAGATGACTGGTATGGCACACTTGATTGCTGAGATGGTGCTGGTGGTTGGCTCTGGGGATATTGACAGGAGAGGAAGGATGAGGTTGGTGGGTACTGGGCTGCTGTGTTGATATCACTGGTAAATTGGCTATGTGGAGCAGTGCTTGGTCTGGTTGGTGGTAGGCCATTTGCCTCATGTGATGCAGCAGCAGCTGCTAAACGTAAGTTATTCAACTCACTATCAGACATATAGTCTCTGGTGTCCCCCATACATCTTAGGTAGGCAATGTCCCTTCTTTCTCTTTCCTTTACCAAAGTCTCTTTCCTCTGATGAATTCCAAGTTCCAGATATCTCAGCTTTGCATCAATTTCTTTCTCTTCCTCCTCCAATTCTGCTTGTTGTTTTCTAAGCTTGGTAGACTCTTGCTCCACGGCCTTCAGTTCGTGGGTGAGATCTTTGAGGAGGCTGGCTTTAGCAGCCAGGCCAGACCTTGAGCTGGGCTTGAGGCTGGGCACAGAGGACAGGTAGATCTGTTGTTGGGCAGGTGTCATCATGGTCAAGTGAGCTGATGTAGCAGTCTCATCTGGAGGAGGGCTGGGCAGGGTTCGTTTAACCTTCCGAAGCAAAGAGCTCTGCTGTAAGGCTGCCAGCTGAAGAGAGAGAAAGAAAGGGAGAAGGAGAAGGAAGAGTGGGAAAATGTGTGGAGGGCAAAAAAAACATGGAGAGCATTTGAAGGGGAAATAATGGAATGGACAAGGAACAGTTGATGAGATGTAACAGGGAGAAGGTTAATTGGGTAATGGACAGTACATGGAAAATTATAGATCATAGATTTGCACAATAAAACAAGAATGTTTGTTGGATAAAAAAGAGGAAAATAAAGAAAAGGGACACAGATGAGCAAGATAATTAGGATGAGAAAGAGGAAAAAACGGAATGAAGAGGAATGATTTTAGAAAAAAATGAGAAGGAATGGAGGGAACAAATAAAGAGTAGAGAACAGAAAATGTGAAAATAAAATATGTACCAAAAGAAATGTGATCCAGGATTGTTTTCAGCAAGTGTAAACAGTGGAGAAAGAATGATGAAGAAGAGTACAACAAAAATAAAAAATATCACAAAAAAATAATAATTTATGTGGGAAGAACAGAAAGGAGGAAATCTCAAATAAAGATCACGGAAGAGAGGAGACAAAGAAAAGATGCAACAAGAGACCAAGGTCGACAAAAGAGACACATATAGACAAACAGACAAAGACAACAGGAAACAAGAGTGAACTTTGTGTTATAAGACATACAGATACAATAAAATTAGTATCAGCTGTGATGCAGTTTAGTTAGGGAATGTAAGGATATAATAATTTACGGGACAACATACATTCAACTTTAAGGAAAATAATATTTTAAGAAGGAATTTCCAGACCACTGAAATATTTTTTTCACCCCTGTGGTAAAAGTGGCTGATGATCTAATTCTTATGTGTCATTACAGTAGTTATCTACAGTATAAGACAGCCTTTTAGAAACAATAAGTTTTAGATACAAATATTTTAAGGTGTTTGATTTCTGCAGTTCCTGCACCTTTTCATTATTATGTAACTCCCTAACTATTATGCCAATGACTGAACCCATACTTGTATCAGATGAGGTAATGTTTTCCTAGACCCTGTGTGTTGAAGATAAGGGTTACCCTTTGGATAAATTTCAAATATTTCAAAGATCAATAATTCTAGCTGCTATTTTCCATTTACAAATAGATCCTACTGCAAAAACATGATAATAAAACCTCTTTGGTTCTTATTATTCATATAATCTGAGTGGATTTAGAAACACAACCAGCTGACACAGGGAAACAAGCCAAATAAAAAGAGCTGCATATTTTGTTATACAAGAATATTCAAAAGGAATACATTCCAGAGAATATGACACAATTAAACATTTATTTATTTAGTTTTGCTTGTTTCTGCATCAATTGTTCCAGATTGTCAAACTATGTAGTAATGAATGTCACCTCAACATATGATGCTTTCTTGTTTGGGGCCAGAATTTTTACACTCTTAGAGCCATATTAAGATATTTAAAGCTGTCATTGTATTACTTTTTTGATAGCTAATAAGTACTCTATAATACTACATATGATGCATAAAAGTAGATTCACCAATTTGTGTTGTTCCTGCTTTTAAGTAACAAAGTTGCTGACACAGAAAATACTGTGAATTAAAGGAATTTAAAAGGTTTTTATGGAAGTGTTACAGTCAGTGATAAATGTTTTTGTTACCCAAATCCCGTTGTCATAAAATGTCGGAGGTCATTAGAAACTTAGAAAAATAATTTGAAAACTGGTTTACATTTAGTAATTGGAAAGTCTGAATTTGGGGAATATATACATAAAGTACCTAAAAAACTCTGTAGTGTTGAAATTCCGTTTACATATTAATAGAACAGATAAACCAAATAAAAACTCTAAAGATATTAAGAAAACATATTTCGAAGAATATGGTAAATTTAAATTAAATTGTTTACTTTATCATTTAAATAAAACCTTAATACTAAAAAAAATGTTTCTGCTTAAGAATACTTTCAATTAAAACAAAGCCAAGCTCATTTGGTGAGAACACCTAAATGCATTCTCATAATGAATCACCAAGACAGATTTAGTTTGAAATCCTTTGACTTTCTTTCTGTCCATTGTATTCCCAAACTCTTCAGCTTCTTACCAATAAAATAACAGTGTAAGACACTCGGAACCCTGACTAATTTTTTAGTAAACATGCATTTCTAATAAGTCAGGTAAACAGGAATATAACAACAGTCCAAATGGCATAAATCTACCTTACTTTTGTTCATGTTGCTTAGAGGATTGGTTAGATGGCTTAGATTCTGCAGAAAATATAAAGATCCAAAGTTGTGGCATGGGCCAATCGTTGGGATACAATTATCTTTTTTGTATAACTTCAAAGAAACACTACAATGAACAATGACTGAAACAGCATCCTAAAGAAACTAAACAATTAGTTAAATATGTAAAGCACACAATTAACACTACAACCAATTCCCCTTGAGCTGACTTATGACAATGATGGTTGACTTCATTGGGAAGGCACTACAGCTAAGGGTCACCTTTATAATTGGAAATTGGTGTGAAATCATATTAAAAACTGAAAGAAATTAAGATACAGTAAGATACAGCATTGATGATGAAGTACATTTGAGGAAACAATGACTCTTTTTTCACAACTGTAGTTCCATTAACTGTTGTAATACCATCCAAAACTAATACATGATCATGTAAATTCTTAGAGTACTTTAGAGAAGGATTTCAAAAGGTTTTGTGTGCAACAAAGACCTTATTGTTGCTAAACAAATACATAAGTAAGATATGTTTTAGCCTAATTATGTTTTTAGAGTGGATGCTGCTCTTAAAAACTGCTTTCTTCACTGTTTTACAGCTTTTTGAAGCATCAGATTAGCTTCAGTAACTTTACCTGGCTCTGGAGTGCTTGCTGTTGATACAGGGACAGCCTGGCCTTTGTGTGCTCATCTGTAGTCGGGCTGAGGGACTTGGGGTCTGACATGGACCTATGGGTGCTCTTCATGGGTCGGGGTACAGATGGGTGTCGCTGGGGGGATTCGGCTGTATAAGACTTCTGCTGAGGTGTGACGTGTGCCTTGTTCAGTCTCTCACTTGACAGGGAGTTCTCCAGCAGGCGGTGTGGGGACACTGGTGAGACAGGGGAGTAGAGGACCTGTGGAGATTTTGGGGCTGTATGCTGCTGACGGATGAGGCTGGAGATGGACTCGTTGTGGAGGTGGTTGTGAGGCTGATAGTTAATATCTAATGGGTCAGGGCGGCGGCGCTCAAATTTTGCTGCATTTGCTGCAACATGTTGCTGCTGGCGCTGCTGGGTGTGAAGGTCAACAGAACTGGATGGCCCTGTTCCGGTACCGGTAGAGGAAGAATATGGACTGACTGTAGTTGGCACACTGAGCTGTGGGGCTACAACACCCTGCGATTGCCCTTCTGAGTCAGTCTGGCAGGCAAGAGATTGTCCTTTTTGGGTTCTCTCTGGTCCAGAAATGTAGTGTACAATCTCAACTCTATTAGGGTCTGGTAATGTCACATGGATTGCTGGGGAGACTCTTCCTAGATGCTCAACTTCTGTCTGGCAGGACACCTCCCTGATGGTCTGGACAGCAATGCTGGAGGAAACTATCTTTGATGTGTCAGCTTTGGTTTCTGTAGCTGAGGTGGTTGTCATTGCAGTGCTTGTGCCAGCTGAGGTGGATTCGGCATGGCGGGAGAACCTAGAGCGTCTACGGCGAACTGGATGCTCCGTTTCAGCCTTATCCTCGTCGTCATCTGTCTGGACGGAGCAATCGACGCTCCGACCACGCCTTCTGGTACGATGACGCATCATGTACCTGTTGATGGAGGGAAAATAAAGAACAGGACATGAAGAAAACAATCTGTAAATGTTTCTGCCTTCAAGCAGCATATGTTTTTGTTTTTAACAACAGTTGTAAAATTAGATTTTAAAATGTCTTTGTCACCTATGTAGACCACATAATAACGCGTATACTGAAGAAACAAAATTCCTTAAGAGAGCTAATTTAGAATATAAATTGTCTCTTTTCAATAAGACTGCTTGTATAAAAAATACAATGTTGGGATTGGGATGTGGGATGCAACTACACGTCTTACCAACTACATACCCATAGCCAAGGAGGGTATCCCGTAACTCAATTCAAGATAAAATAAACTGTTACCTCTCTTCTCCATCTTCATCATCAGTCTGTACACAACTATCCACAATTCTGCGAGAAGAGCCATAGAAAATCACACCATCTCCATCAGAGGTGTCTCGGGTCAGCCTGCTCATGGAGCTGTGTTTCCTCATACCAGCTCTGGCTTCCAACTGTTCATCCTGAGTCCTCAGACATATTTCTGAGGAAGAGTTCGGGAGGGAGCGAGAGCTCATCTGAGAGTCTTTGTAGGGATGCAGTGGCTGTCCAGTCATATCCAGCTGTTCACAAAAGTGTATTGATTAGAACTGCCAACTCTAACTTTTCATTGAATATTTTTTTTTAAATGAACCTAGCCAACAGTGAGCATTCTGTTTTCTCATAAGATTCTCACCAATAAATGCAGACAGCTAACAACATGTAAAGGAAAGACTGAAAAGCATTTTTCAAAAGTAGAGCCAAATTATAATGTTCTACACCAAATATCTATGTCCATCAGGGAGCTACTGAAAAAGAATTATTTAAAATGTTACAGAACAACATTAATAAAAAACAAACACCAGTTCTCAGTTATTCACAATTTATGAACTAAAAACACAAGATATAGACTATATTTCCTAAAGTTTTGCGTCTCCCCTCCAAACCATTGAATTAACGAGTCTTGTATCATCCCAGGTACATAACAGCATCTGAGCATGTAGACTGCCATCACAAACATTTATGAAAGAATGGGTCACTCTCAGGGTTAGGGATACTGTGATGAAATGCCACCTGTGCATTAAGGCCAGTTGTGAAATATTCTCTCTACTAAATACAACTACACTGACTGGCCAAAAGAAAAATGTTGGCACCGAAAAATATGGTCGTACACTCTAATGATTTGTTGTGCCGCTTTTAGCTTTTATTACAGCACACATTCTCTGAGGCATTGTTTCGATAAGCTTCTGCAATGTCACAAAATGTATTTCCATCCAGTGTGCCATCAGCGAAGAAAACCCCCCCATTGATGGACAACCTAGTCATTCAGTATATTCAGGTAGTCAGCTGACCTCATTCTTTGAGCACATACTGTTGCTAAACCTGGACCTGACCAGCTGCAGCAGCCCCAGATCATAGTACTGCCCCAATAGGCTTGTACAGTAGGCACTAGGCATGATGGGTGCATCACTTCATCTGCCTTTTTTCTTACACTGATGTGCCCATTTCTCTGGAACAGGGTAAATCTGGACTCATCAGATCACATGACCTTCTTCAATTGCTGTAGAGTCTCACATTTATGTGCCTCACTGATTAGTGGTGATTCTTTCAGCTACACAGCTGTTCAGTCCCAATCCCTTGAGTTGCCTTCGCATTGTGCGTGTTTAAATGCTCTTACTTTCACTATTAAAAATTGCCCTGAGTTCTTGTGTTGTTTTTCTTCGATTTGACTTCATCAAACGTTTAAATGATCGCCGGTCACAATGGTTCAGGAATTTTTTCCGGCCACATTTCTTCCACTGAGACGATGGGTCCCCACTATCCTTCCACATTTTAATCATACGTTGGACAGTTCTTAACCCAATTTTAGTTTCTGCAATCTCTCTTCTCAAACCCAATAAAATATCCACGACTACTAGACGTGTCTTTTGGCATGTTTGTTAATGAAGTAAGAAGCAACTTAATGCACCAGTTGGGATTGAATAACTTGTCAATGGAAAGATAGGAGGCTCGTACCTATTTTCTTGGTTAAATCCAGGTGGTCACTTTTTGATTGGGCCAAGCAGTTAATCGTGTTACAGCAGAAGGGTAGTGATTCAGAATAACATCAGCTCTGTCACATTGTGGTTAGCCACTTACAATTAATGAGTGAGATCAGAGGATGCTGAGGCTAAAACAACTCAGAGGCTGCTAACTGGACTTTAGCGCTGTGAAGTGACAAATCATGCATGTCTTTCTAGCAAATTAATGGCAATTGTCAAGTCAATGGCATTTGCCTGACTACATCCTGTAAAGTAAAAGGTTTGTAACAGTGAGGATTACGATGTGTTTTTTTTTCTTCAAGTTTTTGCCTCGATTCTTTAGTTTCAGAGGAGGAATTCTCAATCTTTCAGTACGGTATGTCTTCACAAAAGCTTTACTGGGAAAATGGTTAGAAATGCCATTAACACAATCACAAACATTTTGGAAAGCATCCCCAGAAGAGTTTAAGCTGCCATAGCTGCAAAAAGTGGTCTAGCCTCATATTAAACCCTATGGATTAAGGCTGGGAGGCCTCTTAGGTTCATATGTTCATATTGGCTATAGAGTGTAATAATAAAACTACTTTTTAGAAAGTTTCTCCTAAACCTTTTTAGTGTCATAACTTCACTGAAATCATCAGTATCTTCTGTATAAGTTAAAACTTCTAAAATTTCTGTATCTCTGACGCTCTGAGACCTCTCACCTGCATGGTCTGAGCAGCCGTTTTCAGTCTCTTCTGCTCCTGTAGTTGTTGCTGGAGTTGCTGCTGCAAGGACTGTATCTGGTCTAGCTGGGATTTCTGCTGGGCCAGTTGCTCCCGTTGGATAACAAGTTGTTTCTCACGCTCTTGCTGCTGCTGCTGTAATACCTGAACACATACAGACAAAACATGTCAGACGTTTTTAAAGAACAGTAACAGAGGAGTGATAAAACAGAAAAATTAAAACAAGGTGAGGTGGTAAAAATGATTATAGTTAGAAATACAAGAGTGAAACAAAAGAATACAATGTATTTTTTAATTAAGATCACAAGTGTTCAAAAATGCGAAGCAAGATTTTTGAAAGCAAATGGGACAAGAAGCTCTTGCGCTGATGAATTAGTTGAAAGAATGGTAGTGAGAAAACTGAAGCGCAACTGAAACAAATAGCAGCTTGTCCTGGTAATTATTACCAGTTTTATAACAATGCTCATATTAAGTATTTGAAGCATTTTTTTTGCAGCTCAAATGATAATTTTGTGCAGGAGAAGGGGTTAGGTATTTATTCCTACTGTATGTCATGAGATGTGTATTAATCAAACATTCATTTTGTATTTCATTCGCATTAGGGCGGGCTTCACCTGTTTAACAGAGTTAACTTGAAAGAGTTTCAACTGCTTGTTCTAACAAAAAGAAGAAAATGCTTATGTTAGCTCTTAGATTTAGTTTTTGTGACATTAAAATGTTATAAGATTAAATGAGAAATTACTTTATCCCCTTGAAATTGTTTAACATTAATTTAGATTTATTATTTTTGGGAGAACAGATTAAACATAAAACAAACTTAAATTTTTTTTCACCACCAAATCAGAACAACAAATTAAAAATGAGACCAGAGTTTAGGTTTGTCAACATGAGACATACGTATACATAGAACATTCATGTATGCACCTAGGCTGAATCCCTTTTCCATAGTATAAGTCATTATTGTTTTACTGATGATGGGCAACTGAGAACAGCGCTCTTCTTTAACAATGGAACATACTTCATAACGAAGGGGTGTAGGTCGTATTTGCATATACATCTAACTTAATTAAAGGTATTTTGTTTACCAGAAAGAAAACAATTTAGAAAACAATCTAGTCTCTTGTTGGACATACCTAATATAACTTAATTTGTCAACTTACAAGCATAAGCAGTAGCACATTCAACATTTAATTAATTGGATAATGACTAGAGTGGTGTTAAACAAGGGATTCTATGTGGTTATAAAAGTGTGAGTTTGTCCACAGAAAGCAAATAAATTGTGTAAAGTAGCCTATGCTAAAGTCCCAACAGCAAAAACCGAAATAATCTCTAATTAGATATATTTCAGTGTATGATGTCTGCTATTATTGTTGTTCTTCTTAGACACCACATTATATGAATCATATGTGCCAAGGGATCACAGCAGGTGTAGACATTGGGGTAAAACTAGATAATGGGCTTCGTATAGATCAGAACACCAGGCAAACCATACCACTGTTAATTAATTCAGGGGTTTTTAAGACTCAAATTAAAACAATAATCATTAAGCAGGGGGATTGTTTTTCATTATAAGAGTACCTGATTATCAATTTAACTTATGTCCCATTGAATAATAAAAAAAAACAAATAAAATCTACTGAAAGGATAATTCAAAAAACCTTGAAAGAAATGCATGCATACACATGATACACCATCCTGCTGTATTATCAATTGCCTTTGTGAAATATTAGCATCTTACTTATAAAAATCACTTGAACATTTTTTTAAATGCCGAAAAAAAATTAAAAGGAAAAAGACATCAACACCACGACATAATTACATTTTCTGATTCTTCCTATACCTGTTCCTTGATGTTCTGCAGCTCTTGTAACTCCCTGTGCACCAGAATTTGCTCTTTCTCCCTGTGAAACTTCAGCTCCATTCTTTCACGGTCAAGCTCTTCTTGCAGTCGCAGTTGACGAAGTTTCTCTAACTCTACACGCTCCCTCTCCATCTGCAGGAGCTGTTCCTGCTGTCGGTGAAGCCTCTCTGCCTCAGTTTCACCCTCTTTATGTACTGCACCTAGTGGAGGGAAAGGGGGGAGACCACATGGAATGGGCAAGCCACTAGCTGTGACAGAGGGGCCTCCAGCAGGTTGGGTGTAGCCTTGGGTTATTGCTGAACTTGAGAGTGGGTATGCATGAGCTGCAGGAGGAGGTTGTGTCTGTTGAGCTGTTGTCACTTGTTTTTGTTGTTGGGTGTTAAGATGTGTCTGGGACAGGTTTATTGGCTGCTGCTGTGGATCAGACAAATCAACTACTGCTCCCTGTGCTGAAGTTACCTCTGCTGATGTCACTTTGGCGCCTTTACCGAGGTAAACTGGTTCCTCCTGAACTGTTGAGCTTGTAGTTGTCAAAGAAACAGGCCCAAGGGCTGCTCCTGATGCTGAAGTTGATGCAGCCATAGTGGTAGAAGCAGTAGTTGAAGTTGTCTGAAGCAGACCAGGTGCTGGGTAGCGAAGTGGTACTTGTCCAGTTAAGGGCATTCTTGGGTTTATGGGTAACCTGGTAAGACTGGCCAGGGGGACTGGTGTCATATTGGGAGAAGCATATGGCCTGTAGGCTCCTCTCAGTAGAGGTCGAAGTACAGAGGCAGGCTGAGTGGTGATAGGAAGTGTTGAAGCAATAGGAGTCTGAATGGTGGAGTAAATCATTCCATCAGATGACCTGAGAGCAGGGTACATGGCTCTCAGACTAGCCTGCCTGGCATTGATTAGATTAGCTAAAGCTTGATTTTGAGACATTGGCTTCCCATCAAGTCCAAAGATCAGGCTTTGCCTCAAGCCAATACCTGCTGCAAGTCTTGAGGTGCCTGGTCCAGTACCTCTGCCTAAGCTGCCATACTGAAGTAAGTCTGGGTTGCTTCCATATCGATCTATAGAATTAAGTGCTGCACACATTCGACTTATCTCCCTTGCAGTTGTAGCACTGTACTGAGCCAAGTTAGCTTCTTGGAAGCTTGCAATTTCACGAGCAGAATAACCATAATCTGAGCTGATGTTAGACAAGGAATTATATCTTCTTATCGGCAGCGTCTGTGCTGAAATGTCTCCCCCGTGACGTAAATCTGTATAGGAACCATACTGCATGCCCATATATCCTCCATAACTCTGTTTCATGGCAGTTAGGTCCATGACAAGTTCACCTGATTGTTGGAGGTGTGGCTCATATATAGAGGGGTATGGTTGTATCCCAGCATCAGCAAGGTTTGTATCAGACATTGAAGGCTGAAGCCTACCAGGGAAAGGTAATGTATAGGCTTTACGAGCATCCATTGGGTATTCATAGTACCTTCCAGGTTGTCTGTCTTGGTCAGATTCATCTGTAATAGGTGGTGCAGATGGTGGTCTTATGCCCTCTTTTTCAGGGACACCAACGCAACTTCCACCAAATGGCAATCTGTAAACTACATCACAACAAGCTGGTTGCTCAGGTTTTATTTGGCCTCCTGTCAGATCCGTTGCATCTTGTCCTTCTTCTACCTTCACAAGTTGGGTCAATGCCCTTACAGGCTCAGGCCCTCCATCCATTTGTACAACCATACTATGTGGTGATTTACCTCCTGACATTAGACCAGGTGGACTGGGCTTTCCTTTCAGCTCAATAGGACCCGTACCATAAAGGTCAGGATTAATAACTGGCGAAACAGCACTGACTACAGTAGATTCAGTGCTAGTCTGGCTGACAAACAAATTTTTTTTGGTTAAAGGTGAGATCTGTCCAGTGAGGTTATACTTGGCTAGAACAGATGCCTGCTGTTGATGCTGTTGTAACTGATGGTGCTGTTGTAACTGTTGTTCAAGGAGCTCTTGTTGTTTTTGTAGCTTCTCTTGTTGTTTTTGAAGTTCTCTCTGTTGGATGCTTAGGTCTTCCAATTTGGCATCAATTTTTGGAATGGATGGGTCTGTTGGAGGAGAAATTGGTGATTTGTTTTGGGAAAGACACACAGCTGAGCCCATGCCCTGACCTAGATCTATTCGGTTTTGATGGGGATCACCGTAAACCATTGGCTGTTTTAGCTGTGTCATAAACATGGAAGCAGCCACAGTGACACTCACAGTGGTAGGTGTGGTGGTCTCCTGGGTGTTCAAATTCATAATCAGGGGTTGTATGATTGTTGAATGTCTGGCAACTTCTGCTCCACCATGGTATTTCCTGCTTTCTGTAGCTAAAGAAGTAAGATCCATTCCCTGGTCAGTCATAATAATAGGAGCTGAGTGGGTTGCAGTTCTTAGATCCACAACACTACCACCCTGGATCATATGGCCCTGTTCAACTCTTGAGGTACCAGGAACTGTAGATATTCTACAGAGGGAGATATTATCCATGGACAAAGAACCTCTGCTGTATAAGCTAGCAGTACTGACCATGCTTGTCCCTACATTAACCTTCTCCACTCTTTGTGCTCGATAGAAGCTGTGTGTAGGTGACTGTTGGTAAGGTGGTGTGTCGGGGGGGCTGCCACATGGAGAGTAGGTATCAAATGTTGACTGACGGCTAAATCGAGTGGGTGATGATAACGGAGAAGTTGCAGTGTTCACCGTAATTGGCCTGGCAGGACCTGGAGGTGGTGAGTATGGAGCCTCCTGGGAAGACTGTTGTCGATATAGGCGTGGGGAAATTGATCGATGCGCTGTTTGGGTTCCCTGAGCCATCACAGGTGATGTGGGCCCAGAACCAGCAGGCTCCATCCGCATTGCTGAGCCGAAGGTCTGTGTGGAGAACTCAGCAGTAGCCCTTCTGGAAGGAGAGCGAATGGGACTTTGTGGTGGTGGTGGTGATGGAGAGAGAGGAGGACTTGTGCTCCTGTAATAGGTAGTATACTTAGGAGAACGTGGTTCAATAATCCTTTCTGCAGATGAGGTTGAGCTGTCTCGCACTTGAACACCTCTTGTGTCCCCAATCCTTCTGGTGATTACTTCTCTTTGACTGTAGGCCTGGGTAATCTCTGCAATCTTGCTGCATACACTTGAGACTGTTGCTGAGGAAGTAGCAAGACTTCCTGTGTGTCTGTGTGAGGCATCAGATTGGGTTGATGTCATAGTGTGGCTTGATCCTGTTTGGGAAAGAGTTACGGCATCTCTGGCATAAACTCCATAAGCTGCAATGGTGGTAGCAGCCACTGTCGGAGTTATGCCATTCTTTCCTGCTTGGCTTTTAATTCTGTCTTTGTGCCCATCCTTTGCCGTGAAGTGTTGGCTTACTCTCACATCTGGTACCCGCCCTCCACTCTCAACAAAGGAGACAGGAGCTGAGATCTGGGTGGGGCTGGTACCAGGTGTTAACAGGGCATTGCTTTGCTCTAGTAGCTTCGCAAAAGCTGACCCGGTGTCCAAGAGCTGCTTATCTGCAAAAGAGCTCTCAATTTCAATCTCAACTTGCTCATCTGTGGCCTGTTGCATTTTGGTGATGTTCTGAGATGTTTGACGGATTTCCTCATAAATGTCATTTTCTATTTCAGCTGCTTCATTGTCATATCCTGTTTGATCTTGTTCATAGTCATAGTCGTCATCATAATTTTGTCCATTAATGTCTTCCTCATAGTACTGTCCATGTCGTTGGTGTTGCTGCTGCTGTAGCTCTTCTTGCTTTTGCAGCTTTTCTGCTTTCCTCATCATTTCCTCATAAACCTCCTCAGCACTCTTCAAAGGTTTGGAGGTTGATGATGGTGCAGTTGTTGTTGTAGTTGATGATGATTTCTCCATAGGTGAATAGAGAGAGATAAAAGTAGGCAGATTGTACTCACTGCCTGACTTGTATATTTTGGACTCGTACCCCTCAGCCTCAGAGTCAAGACTTTGGGGGGAATATTCAGAAGCAGAGGAGCGATGGAGCTCTTCCATTTCTGCTGCTTGTCTTAGTTCTTCTGTGGGGGAAGCATCTTCAATTGGTGACAGATTGCTAGGTGGTGTTTTAGACCTCTCTCTGCGCCTTTGGGCCCTCAGCTCCTCCTTATCTCTTTTGGTTTTACGTGCTGTGCTTCTTATTCTCTGCTGTTCTACCTCTCTCATCTTTTCCTGCTCTCTCAGAAGTTCCTCTTCCTCTCTGAGTTCGTCCTCCTCCGAGGAGTCTTCAATGGTTGGAAGCAAGGGGCCGTGTGAGCGATGCCGTGCTTTTCTCTGCTGCTTGGCCTCCTCTAGTCTTTGCCTCCTGCTTGGGCTACTGTCACTGTCTTCTTCCATTGATGATATAGATGTTGGAGACTGTCCTGAACCATATGAGGATGAAGTTGGGGGTAAAGTTGAAGAATATTCCCCCCTAGAACGCTCGTCAGGAGATCCTGTTAGGCTCTCCATCTCTAGCTCTGGCTCCCGATCCAGATTTAGATCGTTTTCATTGCTCAACTCCATATCTCGGCTGTAGCTGTTTGTGTTGTTTAGTTCAATGGTTTTAAAGCGCCTCAGTCCCCCTTGTGATGCCATCAGATCTTCCTCCCCCTCTTCTAAAGAACCCTTGTAGACATCGGTAGAGGTCTTGGTTTCCTCCTCGAAACTGCTCGAATGGTGCTGAAGTCGTCTCTTTTCTTTTCCTGATTCAGGAATGATGTGCTTATGGTGGCTTTTCTTCGGTTTTTGGTAGCTGTAACCTTCATCTTCCTCATCTTCATCTTCCTCCATTTCTTCCTCCTCCTCCTCATTTTCTTCATCAGCACTCATCTCCATTATTTGTCTCCTCATGAATTCCTCATCAGTCATCTCTGTCAGATCAGCCTGTTTCTCCTTTTCTTTCTTCTTCTTTTCTTTTCTGTCATCCTTTCCTTCTTTCCGTTTACTCTCCCAGTCTCCTCCATCTTCTTCTTCCTCCAGTATATCCTCTAATTCCTCATCAGAGTCATATGCATCTGGTGGAATTGAGAGGGAACGGGGGCGATGCTTTCCTCTGTCATCCAAGTCTCTGTCTCTGTGTTTTCTTCCCCTTCTGTCATGCTTTTCCTCAGAGAGGCTCTTCTCCAACAGTGGCCTCATTGAGCTCTCTAGCTTGGTGATCTCAGAGGGACTTGGGGGAGAGCCCCGCCCACAGATACCCCTCTCACTCAGCTTCATTTCTTCCTCTTGGATTAGACCTGTAATTTCACTGTGAGAGCTGGAGATCCCATCAGAGGAGTAGCCAGTGTCACTGAGGCTTTGAGGGCTGCGTGACAAGTCATGGGTGCTGTTGTTTTTTGTGTCCTACAAAGAACAGAAAAACAAAACATCCTATTAGATTGGGTGAAACTTTGTTATTTAGTTTTGGTCACAAGTAATGGAAACTGTGAATTATGTTGATACATTTTCAGCATACAACTGAAGAGATTTTGTTTTTAGATGTAAAACAAGTTATGTTTTAGGAAGATGTCTTCTACAACACAAAAGCGTATTTATTGCAGTGTTTAAAAAACAAAATAGTGTATGATAGTCTTGAGGCAATCATCATATTATATTGTGTCCTCATTCAGTTTTATTAGGCACTGCAAGGCAAGGTAGCTTTCTTTGTATAACACACTGTCAACAACATGACAATTCAACATACTTTAGATGATATGGGGGAAATAACAGAAAAACAACATTGTAGACAAAAAAATTAAACATTAAGATATATAAGATTCAAGCTATTATTATTTGCACATTCAAAAGCTGCTTTAAACATGAGTTTTTAGTTTTTATTAAAAACAACTAGATTAGCTGATTAATTACCACAAGACTGAAACCCTTATATTTTCATAAAGTATTAAAAAGTATGTGTCTAAATATATCAGCATGACATTCTAATAAAAATATAATCTAATCTAATAATAATTCTAATAAAGAAATGGGCATTAAATGCCTTTCTGAACCTTTTGACTTGGAAATATACCTAAAGTGTTCAGTAAGTTTTGACTATTCATTTTTAAAAATAATTATGGACCATTTATGGACATTAGGAACAACTAAACAATGAGTTATAAAATAGGCTAATTGTGGCTCAGAGTATTATTTTTTAGGGTTGTATAAAAACCATTAAAAAATATTTTTAAATGAATCAATGGGGGGGCTGGTGCATATCTCTAGCAATCATCGGGTGAGAGGCAGGTTGCCGGTCCATCACAGAGAAATCCAGAGACACATAAGACAAAAAAACCTTGCACACAAGGTTTTTCATCCTTAAAAAACCTTAAGGTTTTCCTTAAGGGCAATTTCGAAAAGCCAATAAACCTAACACTCATGTTTTTCGAGTGTGGGAGGAAGCTGGAATACCCAGAAGTAATCCACACATGCACAGGGAGAACATGCAAACTCACTGCAGAAAGACCACAGGTTGGGATTTGAACCCAGAACCTCCTTTTTGTAAGGACACAGGGTAACCAACTGTGCCACTATATAGTCCATATTATATTATATTATATTATATTATATTTACTACTGCTATATTTTACTTGTTCAATTCTCAGTCTTTGTTCTATGCCTTCCTAAAGAAATGCATGAACGTTTTTCTGTTACTTACAGGTCTATAGAACTGTTATTATTTAATTATATTTTCAGAAGTTGTTGAAGAGGAAAACATTTATCAGTACGTAATTTATGTCTAATAATGTGATTTACCAAACGTTTGCTGACACAACTTCACCCACTTGCAGGGTGCATGGAAAAAATCTAAAGTTGAGTGGAATAGGGGCTCCGGCAACTCTTGGAAGTATAAAGAAACAACTTAATTGATAGATTGACGCCTTTATGCAGGTGGCCTTCATCAGGTTCATTTAAAAAACAACAACAAACAATTCCAATTTAATATACTGCATCATATACACAGCAACACCATTCAGCCAACAATCTGTTGACACATAGGCAAGTTCACCAATCAATGCATGGGGGTGGTAATGTTCATTTGGATTGCGTCACAAGTGTTCTGAACTGGATCAGTGCAAATGCTTCTAGAGGCTAGCTATGGGTTGTTGTAGGCCTGCATTTCATAAACATAAATTGCTACTGATGGTGTTCAAAATGGATATCGGTTTAAAGTAGATTGTTTAAATAAAGGAAACTAATCTTCTTAGCTGTGTTTGCAACCGCCTTACGAATCAAAATACTGGAATTCTATTGTTTACTTCCATGATAAATCTTTAAATAAAAGTAATATTCCAAAAGTTATTGACTTCTCATCCAGAGAATTTTAAACAAACACTACTTAATCCAAATAATGTTTTATTTTTCATGCATTATTTATTAGTTTAGACATAAATCAATGGTGGTAATTACTTTAAACTAATCAGTAAACGAATTTTGCTTTCATTCCACCATTACAATATAAGCTTTGCTCTTTACACATCCAGATACCTACAGAACTGTGACACTGGGATTTATGATTTCCATTTTTTCTGCATATTTATCCTTTTATTGTGTTCTTTATATTTGGTAGTTAGTTGTTAAATTCTTCTAATTAATAGTGTGTGTCACTAGCTTGGTTTATTAAAATGTTTATCTCAACAAAAAATTATTGTATTTTGGAAAGTCATTGTTTCTCTATGTATTCCAAATACATATATAGTAAGGTGCTGTTCAATTAAATTCTAGAGCTTACTTCTTCTTACTTCCCATGCTTGCATGTCAGTGCTTTAAATGAATGCATAACAAAATTTTGGAAATAATCAAGAGTAAATAATAGCCAAACTAATTCCAAGGCTCAGAAACTTATTTTTGTGGTGTCAGCAAAACTAAAAGTAATGGTGTTTTTATATAATTTAACAAGTTGATTTATGGTAAAACTTATTTTCAAATAAACCATGTCATGATTTAAACCCATTCATATAATCAGCTAAATTGTAATGGCACTAGAAAGCTGGTGTGATTTAGTCAAATGTTAAACAAAATGAAAAAATGTAATCTTTCTGAAGTCACATCAGATATGTAGTGTCCATGTACTGTAATATGTTGTACTATAATAACATTTTCTTGCATTAATTTATGTTCCACCAATGCCTTACGATTGAAATCTTCGATTAAATGAAATTTAAAACTAGAAAAAAAAATTAAACGTACTTCATGTTGCTTTGACTTCTTAATTTCCTTTACTGGAGTGATCTGTTCCCCTTTCTTCTGTAAAGGTTTGGTCTCTTTGGCAGTTTCATTTTCAGGCTCTGTCTTGGGCTTCTCCTCTGTTGGTTTCGTCTGTTTCTGAGCGTCCATGGTTGGCACTGGTGCTGTGGCTGGTGTCGTGCTCTTTGCATCGGTGGGCTGTTTGCCAGCCATGGGCGCAGAAGGTCCACTGACACCGGTTCCCATCTGGGTTTTTTGTGGCTGTGGATGGACTGTTTTGGGTCCCTGCTGAGTGGTTGACTTGTGTAGAGGGCTTTGCTGACTGGTCGGTGTCTGGTGACGAGGTGAGCCCATCGATTGGTGCTTAGGGGATGGATGGGGAACAGGAAGAGGAGGCTCGTCGAGGCCGCCTCCAGATAACAGCCGCTGGGTCTGGCAGTTGAGACATAACCACTCCTTTTTCTGCAGAATAAAAGATTGAGAACAAAAAGCAATTAATCATTATTTTTTTAAATCATGCCATAGATACAGATACAGATTTTTTTTTTGTTGTAATTTGAATTCATCAATCAATTTGTTCACAAAGTGTGACCGAGTTTGTTGGGTTAGATAAGAGGACTGATATCACATCATCATTCTTCACAGACAGCCATTTTGAACTATAGAACCAGTTGACCATGACTTCACTGAATCTCTGAAAGAATAAATAAGACGATTAAATTATGCTGTATAAATATTTTAAGTCATGTTAATGACTTTGATTCACACTAGAGAACCAGTTTGTTCACTTGAGGTAATATTAGGCTTTTACCAGCTAGTGCTATGCAACATCTCCTCTTTGACAAAAGGTCATAAAGTCTTTTAAAAGTCACAGGAAATATTTTATAGTTTCCTATACTGATAGGGCGAGATCTTCTCCAGGGGGCTCACCAGGATTAATGAAACATGAGCTCTGCAGATGACCCTTATAACTGTGTAAATTGGTATTAATAGAGTAATAATTTTTAAAAACAATATGAGAGATGGACAACTGTTTATACACAAGCTTTTTAAAAATAAAAATCATGTAATTTAACAAAAATAAAACATAAATACCAGCTTTTTCGGAAAACTACAGGCCAAAGACATAAAAAATGTACAGTTTTATTTAATTTTATAAATTATATTCAATGTATGTATTATCATTTCTTGGTTCAACTAACTATATGGGTGTAAAATTAGCTGTATTACTGATGAATACTGATGCTGATACACAGATTTTGCAGTAATTATGATCATGTTGATTGCCTATTTTTAATTTTCATACTGATTATTATTTTGATAAATTGTTGAATAGCATTGTTTTATTGTCTATGCTTTCTTGTATTTTAATATTGTTAGTTGACTATACATGTTTGTTTAAGTCTTCTTTTACTGATTATATGTTTTAACTTTTACTTTTTTTGTAATCATGTAAAACATCTTGAATTGCCTTGTGTTTAAATGTGCTATACAAATAAAATTGCATTACCATGTTTTATATACATATTGATAATAAAGTATGGTTAATACATGATGTACTTAATCTAAGCAATAGTTAATGTCTCTGTTACTTTAAGGTGATGATGCCTTGCCTACTAGTGGTGATCAGAGGGCCCAGTGACACCAATGTTCAACAGCCTCACTTCAGTCAGTGTGCCCCAGGGAAGTTGTGGCTACAATATAGTTTGTCATCACCAGTGAGTGAACAGCTGAATGCATGAATGTAGTGAGAAGCGCATTAGAGTCCTCAGGACTCAGTAAAGAAGTACAATAATATTGTTAATGTGGTAAAATGTTAAAGTGACCTGTAACTAGTTGCAGAAGAAGAGTCTGACTGGGAACTTGCATTCCTAACTCCCAGCTCTAACTGCAAGGTTTAGCCAACATAAGTATAATTATTTAGCTTTTTTTTTTAATCAAGTTTATTAAAAATCTAATATACATTTTTTTATTCTGTGTTAACATCGAACTAGCCATTTGCTTGTAAAAGTGGACTCAACCTTGTTGCTACTCCTGTTTGGCAATATGTGTTCAGATACCAGTCATTCAACATCCCAGTCCAAAATTAGCTACAATTAATAGATTACAACTCATTATTATTCTTCATTTTTAATTTATTTTTACACTTACACACATTTTACTCTTTTCTGTAAAGAGCGCATTGTTAAAATTCACTCGCAAACAGAGCTGTCAAAAAGATGGCAGGCTGAACTATGCTGACACAAACTTCTAAAAGGCCATGCCATTCTGACAGCTACATGCTATTTTCATCTCATCGGCTGTTCTCATACCACATCACAGACTGCTAAATGTTAAGAAGCTGCACCAAGCTGACACAGAAAGAACAGTAAGGACTTCTAAATGAATACAGTACAAAATATTTTACAGCCTTTAGTTGTGATACCTGTCGCATTTCTGAAAAAATAAACTAAAAAAAAAATCAAATCAAAAGATAGACATGGTAGATATAAGAATGGACATAAAACTTAACAACTCAATTCAGTGGGAGGAAATATTGATTACAAAATATGTTAAAAATGTGTTTGAAACTTTTTTTTCTGTTCACTATAGTGACTGAGCTTATTTTGGACATATAAACAACAAATGCTTTAAAATGCTTAAATCAAAGTAGGAATAATAACTAAACATAAAAAAACATCATATGTTATTTCCAAAAACCCAATGTTTGTTTAATCCTGCCCCATCTGACTACATTCCACATCATAAATAGTCCTACCTATTATTTCTTATAATTATTCAGTCCATACTATGCTCAAATTTACCTCTACAATTAACGAATTGCTATACAGTCTACAGCATCTACACATATAACTGGAAAAAGTCTATCCAATCAGATCATCCATATCCCTATTATGTACTCAAAACTCTGTTACATTTGTTTTGCCAATTTTAAACTTAATTTTAAATTTGATTTATATTTGTTTATTTTCATAGAGCATTTCAAGACCACATTCATACTGTTCACTCCTTACCTCCCAACCTCGTTTTTATTTTGAGTTATAAATATATAGTTTTTTAAAATATGTCCCCCCCCCCCCAATTTTATCACCAAGTGTTCCTATCTAAGTACAGTCCTGAGTATTGCTCTCCCTCTGCCAGCCACAGGAGGGCCTTGCACCGAACACCGAGAAGTGAGCAGGCCCTTCTTTTCACCTGATGGGGTGGGGTTTTCCCAGCTGGACATAGCGTGTGGAAGGATCACGTTATTCCAGCCAGATCCTCCCCAACCCCTCGGGCGCCCCGGCCAGCCAGGAAGGCGCAGTGTACAGCCCAGGACTAATGCAGTTTTTTGTGGGATTAGCTCACATTAGCTATCCAAGGGAGCACGGTGAGACACTGTGGTTTGTGGTTTTTCTGGTGTAACTCCCCACAGAAAGGCCCAGGGTGTGGGTACCGATGATGTGGAGGAACAAACACACCCTCAGCACCCACAGCTTCTGGAATCAATCCCAGGACCTTGTAGCTGTGAGGTGAGCTGAGCTACCAGCAGTTTTTTATATATATATATATATATATATATATCTTGGTAACTGATTATTTCTCTATCTTGACATCATTTGACCAGCTTTTTTTATTTTTAACAAACAGATTTCAGCTGTTACTTACTTATGCTCCACAATTAATCTTTAGGGATCCCTGATATAGCTCGTCTTGTTTTTGCCAACACTACAAAACTCTTTGTTATATTTGCTTTTATATGTCAAATGTGAGTGTTCCACCAGATTTACAGTCTAACATTCAGAAATGTTTATTGATATACCCATTCAACATAAACAGTACATATGTTATCTACAAATTTCAATTATTTGTACTTTTCATTTCCAAAATCATACAATTGGTGTTTTACTCAAATGTATTCACCATTTATATATATCAAGTCATTGTTTCAGTTTACAAATTGTGATGTTATTGTTTCTAAAAGCTGATGTAAACTCTCCCCAGAAAAACCAACAACATTGGTATCATCTGCAAACAATATACATTTCAGTATCTTTGATACATCACATTTTTGGACCTTGCACTGACCTAAACATATGTTAATTCAATAATTTGATCTTCATTTGCCTATTTGTGCTAAATTCACTACCCACTTCACTACAACCCCCCTGATACCATAATATTCTAGCTTTGTGAAAACTATCATATGATCATGGGTATCAAATGCTTTCCTTAGGTCTACAAGTTGTTGCTGAATATTTTTATATAGCATTTGACATTTTTTTAAACCAATTCCAAAAAATTCTAGAGATATGGATCTTTCTTTTCTAACACCATACTGACTGTCAAGAAGCAGTTTGTTATTCTTTTCTCCACATACAGTTTATCTTTTTTGCTTTTTTGATATTCTGACAGTTTAAATCATAACCACCAATTCTAAAATCAGCTCATTCTTCTGGGTTGATACAAGTTTCTGACACTTGAAATAGTTTCTCACACAATAGAAAGGCATTCAAGCACATACTGAGGTCCATAAATTGTGTTCTGCTCACGGGGTGGAGTAGGTATGGTTCAAACTGTTTTTAAAGCTTTTATGTGCAAATGGCTCTCAGTTAATTATTGTTATGAGTGCTGGTGGACGACCCATAAACAGGACTTTAATAGCAAATAATCTGGTTCAGATCATAAGCATGGGATGGCAGTGAAGCCATTCGCAAAAACGAAGGGAGGCAGAAAGCTACAGCTCATTTATTTTTTGAAAAAATGTTTGATTAAAGGGGCATTCACACATGATAGTCCAATAGACTTGGTTCGATTGGTGTTACATCCATTGACCTCTAGGGGCTCTAACCCAAAAGAGAGCCTCTTTTGTGTTTATTTTGCAGGATTTCCAGCACACCCTGGTGCACACCTGGAGCCACTTCCCCTCATCAATGGACTGCATAAAAGCCTCCAGACACCAAATGCCAGCCCCTTGCAGTCAGCATTGTTGAAAAGGGGGGGAAACAGGTGGGGTTTTCGATTTTCTGTGGACAAGACACAAGTAGTGATGGGAAAAATGAAGCCCCATGAATCTATGGGGCTTTCCAACACATTGCTTCACTAAATGGCTCACTACTCGACGCATCACTTAAATGGTTCAAAATACTGCTATCTGCTGTATAAATAAATGTATTGCAAGATATGTCATATACTGTCAATAAAACACAAATCCATATACACAGACATATATATATATATATATATACTTAGAACTTTAATTCCAATGAATGTATCACACAAATTCATGGGTGGTTTAACTCAGTTTTTGTCAATGTTTTGGGGTTGAGCTAGATAGCGGTCCACTTCTATTGTAGCATCTGCCGTTTCTGCTACTGAAAATACTTTGGTCCATCAACTGCCAAAGTCTACCTAATAAGAGTAAAACGGGTTACTTATGCTTTCAAGGGGTGTGTGCTAGGCTTAACCATTATTGTTCTTAAAATGGGGAACATTATTTTTAAGAAGCATTGTGAAATCGAGCAACAAGTCACCGTCACTGAATAAAATATATTTCTGGTTGCTATTGAATGGTAAAATATCACTGGTGCAAAGTCAATTGACCACTCTTATTTTAAAGGAAATCTACTTTAAGGCGATAGAATGTCAAACTGAACTGGACGAAACCCGCATCTCTGTAATAACCAAACATTTACTAAAATGATTACCCCAAAACACACACATCAACATGTTGGAAAAATGTTGCTTTGGTCTTTTTTGCCTTGATGAGGAGCTATAGGCTCAGGTTAAAGTTTATCCTTTAACTTATTCACACTTCCACACCTTATTATGACCAATCAACTCAAAATATTCCCACACCGGATAAGACTTCCTTTTTCTTGCAGGCTCCATCTGTAAAAGGCAGTTGGATTGTTGGTGTATAAACTTAAATTTTGTGCCTGCAGAATAAAGTGCCCACACCAAAAAGGAGTGCATCATTCACAGTTAACGCATACAAACACTCAGTCTTTTAACCAACTCCCAAATGTAAGAGAAAATATAGCCTACAGCTCACTTCAGAAGGCTACAAAAAGCATCAATTAACTATCTTACTGACTGACTACTTTGATAACTCACTACCAACGCTGACACACACCACATTGTGCCGTGGGATTCAAAGCCCTTATGAGGAAGCGGGTCGCGGAACGAATCAATGACGTCACTGGGACAAACCGAGGCCTCGGTCACGTGATTTCCCCGTTGTTGACACAGGCCTCGAATCGAGACTTCATCTGGCACGCCCACTTTTGCTCGAGACACGCCTCGGGGCCTCTCTTCATTTTTCCCATCACTAGACACAAGCTATTTGTTTTTCTTGGAAGAACACCAACCCTATAATACAAATCAAACTGTATGGCCAATCAATTAAGCATGTTCAAAATATGAAGTTTCTAGGTGTGTGGATTGATCATAAACTGACATTTCAAGAACATATATAAAAAAAGTAACAAAATGTAAACAGGCAATCAATGTAATGAGATGCCTTTTTCATTGAGACGTCTACAACTTTCTATGGTATACTGGGTAAATCTACAAGGACATCAACAAGATCATCCAACAAAACCTATCTTAAACATTACCTGGGAACATGGGAAAAAAATGTTTAATAGCTTTGGATGGGTGGGAAACAGCCAGGCAGAAAAAATTGGTATATCAAAATTAAATTACAATCGTTCAGTCACATTACCTATCACTCCTCCTTGGATATTTCCATTACCGGTTGTAGGTTTAGAAATAGCAAAGATATCAATTATACCAGTAATTTTCAAGTATTTACAGATGGTTTAAAAGAACCAGACACAGGAAAAACAGGAGCAGCAGTTTACGTACCACAGTCACAAAAATCAATATTTAAAAGAACATCAGATCACTTAGCGGATTACAATGTAGAACTACTAGCAATTATACTAGCACTCAGTTGGATAGAGGAGATGGGAGCTAATCAATATATAATACGTTCAGCTTCCATGGCATCTTTATTAAGCATAGCAAATTGTAAATCTGATTGTAGTGTAAATGTTGACTTGATTTTGGAAATTTTTCAAAGTTTATATAGATTACAAAATATGAATATAAAAGTCTGTTTTTTGTGGGTACCATCACATGTAGACATAGAAGGTAATGAGGCAGTGGACCGCCTGGCTAAAAGAGCTCTAACTAAAGAACTACAATGGACAGTACCGCTCAGCAAATCAGAAACCAAAAGTATCATAAAAACAGAAATAAACAAACTATGGCAAGCACAGTGGGATAAGGAGACTAGAGGACGTTTTTTACATTCAATACAAAAGCAAGTGATAACAAGGAGGAAGGGTATTTTTAAGAGAAGGGAAGAAGCAGTGATCACAAGGTTAAGAATCGGACATACATTTCTCAATCAAATCTTTACAAATTAGGGAAACATGAGACTGGTCTCTGTTCTCATTGTGATAAGGTAGAAACTGTGAAACATGTGCTGTTGGAATGTGAAGTTATACAAGAGAAAGATCTATAATGTTAGAGGAAGTTACAACATTAGGATTTTCAAGTTTATCAGTAGAATGTTTACTTTCCTTTTCTCTAGTTAAGACATCAACATGATCAGCTCTCATGAGATTTTTAAAGAAAACAGGTTTATATAGCAGAATTTTTGTTGTTGTTGAAACAAGTAGATGTAAGCGTCTAATCCTCCATTGAAACTCCACCCCCTGAAAAGTTGGTGGCGGTAATACACCAAACTGACATGTAAACCGCCAATAAAATTAAAGAAGAAAGAATAAGATGCCAGCCCCTTCCTTTGACCTGGGCTTCTGTGACTTGGTGGCTGTACTACTTTGCTGTGAATTGCCTGAGATCTTTAGAGTAGAACCTAGTTTTTTGTAAACCCTGTCAATGTGGCATTGTTCTTTTTGGATTGGAAGTTTAGTAGGGGTTTCTCTGACATTTTCTTTAACTAGTTTTCTCCTGTTTTGTGGCCAGCCAGGGAGCTCAAGCAGTGTATTTTATTTTGTGAGGGAAGAGCTGTTTTTTTAGAGGGTTTTTGTTTGTTGCTGTGGCCTTGGAGAACCCTGAAGTTTAATTCTTTCTTTTTTGTGTTTCCTGTAAACTTTTCAATGCTCGAACTCAAGAAATTAAACTGTTATACTGAGCCAAGTATATGTTTGTAGAATTATTTTCTTTCTGTACTACACCCCGTACTCCCTACATTTTATTTTGAGAGGTGTAACAATTGGGGACCAAAATTGCAACACTGTTAAGGTTTCTAGCTGTTACAGTTTGTAGTCACACTGCTCTTTTTGTCAAATGAACCGAAGCTTTTATGCAGGATGTTTACCTCCCCGCCTGTGGTGGCGCTGTGGTGTTACTGCACTTCTTGGTGGATGAGATTTCTACATTGAAATGCAAACAAACTTGGAGTCGCAGGAGATTGAAGCAGTTTTGGCACTGCTCTGTTGTGTTTGGCTAATGTGCCACTAAGGGTGTCAAATTATCACGTCAATTGCGATCAATTAATTAAAAAAATTTTAATGCGCTATTTTTTTTAAATGGGTTAATCCATTTTCTTTATCATTAATTTTATTGATTCTGTATGCTAGTTTCTTTTAAATGAAATATGTTTTTATGCTTTGGGCTTCTTGTGCTTGAGTGTTTAGGGGTTAATCACACCCTGAAGTGGAGATCAAAATAAAAGCGAATAGCGACAATTCTAGTAACTTGTTATGGGGTTATTGGAGACTTTTGGGTGAATTATGTAACATTTTTACTCTTCTCAGCGAGCAGCGGGGCACTCTCCCATCTCAGACTGCTCACAGATACAAAAGGCAACCTGTCTGCACCGCACGCTATAGCTCAATCAATAGCCCAGGTCCAGCTGTTTGGCAAGCCATTGTTATAAAAAATAAGGCGTATATACATGTTATTGAAACCTGTAATAAAGCTGGACTCCGAGCAGATATTTACCCCAGTGAGTCCAGAAAGCTTATGAACTGGACATGCTCGAAGAAGAAGGCTGTAGTCACTACTTGGGATTAGTCACAAAAACAACAGAATGTAAATGCTGAGACTGCATCTCTTCAAGTCTGTTAAATACAATGAATTACTTCATAAAACCACTTTTTTATTTACATATATCAAAGCTTTGTTCAAACATACTAGTGTAATCAATTTAAATGAAAATGCCTCAAAATGAGGGGTTTTCTTAGCAATTATTAGATGAGATTAAAAATTAGATTAATTAATTACAGATCATAATTAATTAATCTGAAAGTTGTTTTCACGAGACGGCTGAGGGACTTAGCCTGCGTACTAAGTGCACATTAAGCACGCTCTATCTATCTATCTATCTATCTATCTATCTATCTATCTATCTATCTATCTATCTATCTATCTATCTATCTATCTATCGTTCGTGGTATCTTTGTATTTTTCCAGAGTTGGATTGTTAAATCTGTATAAGGGCAACAGCTCTATAGCGCAGAAATTGTGATTGAAGTTAATAAAATATACACAAAAATCAATAAAAAAATCTCCCAAAAAAAACAAACAACTAATTGTTGGCCTTAAAAATTCACCTAAAATTGTATGCTCAAACATTTTAATTTAAATAAGCACATATAGTACAAAAAAGTAGTTTGAGGACACTAGAAAAAAAGCATTTTTGTATAATCCAGTTTAACAAACTAATATAGAATACCAATTTGTAAAAAGTCACTTTGGTGGAAAAAAAATAATGTTTTTCCCAAACAACAAATAAGTGAGTTTGGAAATCTAATACAGAGTAAATGATCACACATTTAGTCAGTCAGAATTATTTTAATTGTAATGGTGCAATGGAAAGATCCATTAATATTTTTATTGTAATGGTAAACTTTCTTTTTAGTACCTCCAGTGTATTTTCACCACCTACCAGCACCAATATATTTATTCTCTGTCTCTGTGTCTGCTCTATCCAGGACAGCTAATGTTATTTGGGGCAGGAGAGAGGCTGTATTACTGACGTAATGAATAATTGATAGATGCAGCACTCTCTCTTCAACACTTATCTACCATCGCTGCTGTTTTCCACCTGCTCTTTCTGTAACTCCCCTCTGATACTCAGGCTTTTCTAAACGCCGTCTCTGTCCTCCTGCGTGTCTTTTATCTCAGTCTCTCCAAATCCTTTGGAGTGCACATCTCTGATTAGAAGCCATTCTAAGAATCCCCATCTTTAAGAGCCCACCTGAACAAATTATGTTTTGGGCTGTGCAATATTACTTATCATGAAGATCAACCAAAATTGTTGTTGCATTTTATGAATATTTTTCAGTAATGCGTTAAATTAATAGAAAAGATAAAAAATAAATAAATAACTGATTTGGCTTTGAACAACCAGTTGTTTTGTGACCATAGTTTATTTCAGTAAATGCCTACTTAAAATGCACTATATTTATTTCTATACTATAATTTTTGTTTGTGAGCAGATATGAAACATCCTACAGAAAACATCAGTTTTGCCCACTTAACCTACATTTAACAAGCAATCTGACCTTTTCTCCTGTCAATAATGCCCACTTAAATCTTCCCTCAGTGTTAACTCTATATATGCCAAAGTGCTACTTTCTTTTGATTTACTTGCTTCACATCAGGAATTCAGAATCTGCCTCTCGTCTTTCAAATATGTTGGCCATTGTTGGATTTTATTCTCTCTTTTTAAACATTCATTGTGCTGCTCACTTTCTGTTATTTTTGTTTATTGGTTTTTTAGAGGCTTCGTAATGGCTCATAATCTTTTTTTGTTTACAAGAATCTGCTAGAAAACATATAATTACATTTAGAAAAGTCGGTGTAATGATATGTGCCATCTCAAGATGTTCCAATGTTAAATGTCTGTCATGATGGACCATAGTGCAAGGAGGTAAATGATATTCCTGTACTCCAGGTGAAGAAATAATATAGTATAAAAGACTTACAAACCTAGGAACCGGCATGAGAGGAAATGGAGAGACACTAACAGGAAAAATCAAGCAACAGAGACTGGGGCACAGGAAAACCAGAATCATGGGAAGGAGAAATGTAAGGATCTAACAGGGAAGATAGTTTTTTTAACTGCTGTGGAGGTGATTGACCAACATCAGAACCAGGTGAGATTGATAAGCTGTACAAAGCTGACATAGGTAAGAACATGATCAGAAGAGCTGAGGGAACTTAAGAACTTAACACAAATGAACACAGAAGGATCTAATGAGACACAACATGATCTAACTAAACCAATGTGTGACAGTGTAGCGGTCCTGTCACTGTGGCTCCGACTGATCATGGGTCCTCACTGCTTGGGCACAGGCTTTTCTCTCTTTATCTGACTGGTTACCATGCATGACTCACACCTGGGAGTCATGGGATCAAATCGCCTTGCCACAACAGGTTAAGACTAAAATAAGCATCAAACAGGAGCAAATAAGGATCTTAGAAGTACACAGTAAAGAGTAAACAATTTATGCAAGACTGCCAACAGGAATACTACAATATCCATACCAAGTGAAAACTAAATCACACAAAAACAAACCTAGATAATGACACCTCACTATTTCTCATCAAAGGTAAGTCAAGTTTGTATCACGATGAATACTTTTAAGCTAATCTATTTTTTTAGGATGTCCCATAAGGAAAAAATGTGTTTGAGATGATGCCATATGCTATATCCACAGTGGTGCCTCCGTTTAACTCTAATTCATCTATTAGAAGCAAATTAAGCCATCACATTATTGCATGGGCTTCCCAAAGTGGTTTTTAAACATATAAATCTTATTGCATGTACACTTTTGACCATTTTTTTCTTTGGGATTAAGCAAATAGAAACAATTTTGGATATTCTAACCGGCCTAAAACAGGAAAGGTTCAGCCTGAATTTATGTCAGACATATAGATTTAAAAAAAATGATTTTTTACTTTAAAATATTTACTATATAAAAGTGTGTGCTTTAAGCTTAACAGTATTTCATTTATTTTGAACTCAAAATAGGACGTTCATCTTAGGCTAGCCTGATGTACTAATTTTGCTCATTAAGCTTAATGTAGTGTCCTACTTAGTAAAGAAAGTACATTCCTGTTCTCATAGTCAGTGAAAGTCACAAGATAACATTTAGCCTAATTTCATAATTGGTCATCTGAATGTAATTGTAATGAAATTGGTAAGAAAGATGGCTAACAGTGCGAGAACAATAAGAGAATAAGATATGTTCAGAACTACAAATAAGGTATTATCTGGAATAAGAAACCAAATACACCAAAAAGAGACCCCTTTTTTGTGCCAAAAACACATTTTCATATAATTCAATTTCAGTTCAGGTAATTTGTATAGAACCAATTCAAAATGGATGTCATCTTATTGAGCTTTATAAAAAAAAGGGAATTCAAAAATCAGGCATGCAAATTCTAAGTCAATTATGTCAATTCCAATTGTATTATAATGATTAAAAATATGGCAAGTTCGCTTTATAACTCAAATTTGGGACAAGCTTTCCTATCCAAGAAACCTGGCAGATTGTATTTAGTCATTGACTTGGAGAATTCACTCCTCCTGGACAGTGGACTGTTGCTTGTATTGTTTCAATTACTTTAGACCAATCCCTTATACTGAGTATAAGTGTAGCACCAATAGGAAATAAAACTCTTCTTTAACAGAAAAAAAACCTCTAGCAGAACTTGGATCAGTGCCATTTGCCAGGTAATGAGACAATAAAAGAAAACAACTTTTACTGGTGCAAATCTATGAGGCTCCACAACACAATGACATTGACAATGAATCATTTCCATCACAAAAACATTCAAAACAACAATAATTGACTCCACTTACATGCAGCCAATATTCTGGTTATGGTCGGGTTAAGATAGTATTCGGGTTTCATTTGGAATAACCCGTTTACATGTGTGAGCCGAGAGAGTTACTCCTGTATACATGGAATGTTTATGAGGGCGAATACAAGAAGTTCCTCTACTCAAAAGACCAAGAGACCAAGATTACTTGTGAATAGAATACAAATCAATGTTCCTTTTGTTGGGGATATGCCAATATACTTTTACATATCCAAATATTCGAGTTAGAAAAGACATACCCCAGGAATCAGATTTGGGTTTTTCCCGATGTTTACATGGTGTGCGTTACCGAGGTAAAGGTGTCAAGTAACATTGTGCATATACTTTGCCAACCTACTTAAGTAGAAATTTTGGGTATTTATGCTTCATTTGGATTAACTAAAAATTGGCCTACTTTTTACTTCTACTCCTTACATTTTCATGCAATAATCTGTACTTTCTACTACTTACATCTTAAAAATGGCCTAATTACTTGTGTTTCATTTAGTCTAGTCATTTTATTGAGAATAAACACAAAAAGTATACCCAAAAAATTGGCCTCACTGGATAGAATTTGACTGCGGTTTGCTAATAATTTTAACATCTTCCATTCTGAAACAAACCACTTCATAGCCCAGCCAGGATGAAGCAGACGTATGTTGCTAAGTTCAAAGATATCTGTGGTAGAGACTCAGGAAAATGCAACATTACAAATAGGCAACTAGTCATCATACCTTCTGCGCCATAAAACACATATTAATGCTCAGCTCACATGTAATTCTGTAATGTATTTGCATTACACCAAAATGTGTTAATTTTGATGGACATGCATGCAGTTAAATTAAGTTGCTTAGGATATCTCTAATTCTTAAATATTACAATTTTTATATAAGATTATAGTCATTATGGCCTTTAGTGAAAGCGTTTTTGGGGAAGGTGTGGTAGTGCTGTGGTGCATCCTAAGCTTTAGTCTTTAACAGCATAAAATAAAGCTAAAAAAACCTTTTACTTATATACTTTACTAGTTTTGAATCCAGAACTTTTTTACTTTTACTTGATGAAAAAGACTTGACTTGACACTTCTGCAGAATTCTTTTTAAACCCTGGTATGCATACGTGTACTTGAGTTTTGAGTGTGAATCCTTTTGACACCTCTGTAGCTGACAATATTGCCATGTGCATTGTGTACATTTAAAAGGCCGGGGGTCTCACTTATAAACAGGCCCCATGTCATGTACATGTACATTTATGTATCAAGCCCCCCCATGACAGATTGCATTACATTCTCACAAAGCTAAACATCCCATATTTGAGTTCCTTAATGCTTCATAAAGGATGTTAAAGGCCCAGTGTGTAACAAATTCAGCTTTTTATTAATAAAAATAAAGTACTGCATTCATAAATATGTATTTTACCGAGGTCTAATCACAACTGCATTATCATGAAAGTGTTCTTGTGCCTTAGAATATGTTGTTTATAGATACAGAGGGTGCAGCGCCCCCATCTGAGGCTGCCATGTTGTTTTGCCATCTTTGAATATGTTACCCGAAAGGGTTTAAACTTGTTTGCTTTACACGTTTCAGCCAGCGACGTCAGGGGGAGGGGGAGAGGTGAAGAGAAGAAACAAGCATTCAATTTCAATGGAAGAACATCCGTACTCTTTGCCCCGTGAGAGGGAGGAAACCATACCACAGAAAAGAAAAAGAAATAACCGGGAGAAAAGTAGAATCTACATCGGTGGAGGATTTACCAGATGGAGACTATTCATAGGGGACACGAACTTGAAGACGGACAAAAATTGTATCAAACAAAGCTCCACGCCTTCCTCCATGTTGTATTTTGTTAAGGAAGTATGTTGAAAGGAATAATTTTCTCAAACAGTTGAATACTAGAATATGACCCTTAAACGACATTCTGGTCCACACTTCTTACAAGTTGGTGGCACCATTTAGTTGTTTTCCAGCTGTGAATAATTGTCATTCAGGAATACTCCAGAACGTACCACTAGTCAGTCCCTTTATAAATAATGTATAATGCGAATGTGTACATAGAGTGTTGAGACAGAACCCCCTCCCCCCCACACACACACTGCCAACTGGAGGTAAAAATGCAAAGATTTTTTTACTGTTAGGAACGGCTGCTGCATTCTGTCACCTGGAGCTCTTAAAGGCCCCAAATCAATATTTTGCATGGATGATACTTTTTAAAAGTAGTTTTGATGTGCACCTTCTCATCAGGCTTTAAATATCTAGGAGTGCTTAAACTTATGTATTATGTTCTGATGTAATTTAGTTTATTTGTTTTAATTTGCTTTTATTCCAGTCTTTTTTCGCAACAAAAAAAGAATCATATAATTAAAACTTAAAATTTAATGTTCTTAATGGTTTCATCTCTTGTTCTGCTGCTTTTATTTTTTTATTTATTTTTAACTTTTTATTTTTTTCTCATGTCTTCTTACACATTTTATTTTTGTAACTATATTTTTGTCTTTTGATGTGAAGCATTTGGCTGAGTAAAGCTCTGTTAAGATCAAAATTGATTGATTTTCTCTGTGGAATTTCTTTCGGTCCCTCTGGTGTGCCATGGTTACACGTGAAACGCCCCGTATTAGCTGACTTAAATCATGCAGAATATTGACTAGACACTTTGTATTGACCAATTATGGCAGAAGGTGGGCGTGTAGGAGGAAGAATATGATCCAAAAAACAGCTGAGCACATTTAAACGAAAAGTCTGACGTATAAAGCGGAAACTGCATGCAGCTGTGCGCATGCAGCTGTGATAGATAATGAACTTACTAAGAAAACTGACTTCGAAAAAACGTACTAAGAACATTTCTTTGCTGAGCTTAAGTAAGGTTTTAGCAAGGATTCTACGTAAAGTTTTAAAAATGAGACCCCAGGTCAGTTGCTCCGGAGACGGCTTTCAACAGTACTACTCTACTGGCTGCTTTCGGTCTGAGTCACACATCCCTCTGTTCAAACTGCCTCACTTTAAGCACATTTTCATCTCCAGTTGATCTCATTTCTCTTTTTGGCACACAGTTATTAGACTCCAATCTTCCCCTCCCTCTCATCGCCCTGTTTGTCACTCACAGCCTCCCTTTTTTCTCTCCCCAACAGAGTGAGGGGCTATTTTTACCCAGAATGCTATTGTTTTCGCTTGAGCGCACACTTCCCTGGTGCTGGCTGATGCTTTACGCAGTACTTTGCTGCAGAGTGCATACACACACTGGCTCAGGCACAAGCACACATGTAGACACATGGCTCACGTCAATGCAAAATGGAGAAGGCCTTTTTAGCTGCTAGCTCACCAGAAGTAGGGAGGGGAAGAAGATGAGAGAGGTGATGAGGAGCCCACCAGGTAGAGGAAAGGAAAAAATGTAATGCAATGCGTGGATACAAGTACACGTACATTGACAATAAGCGGGATCTTCCTCTAAATGGGTGACTCGCCGATGAGTCTGATGGAACTAGCTTGGTTTGGAGGCAAAAGAACGATGAAGCAGAAAAAAGAGGAAGACCAGGAAAGAACAGGGAGCTAACTGGAAAAGACATGAGATACATGTTGCTGATGTTTCTTAAACAACCTGTTTGCAGTGTCAATAATGTTCTCGTTCCACAGGTTTTAAAGTCTTCTAGTGAATAAAAGTTATTTTAAATGTACTGATTAAAATGTGAGTGAGAAATTATGTGTTTATTTAAACAAATAAAATTCAAGTGACACCTTTTTAGTGATTTATTACAAAACACCTTGAAAAGGTAAGGCAAAATAGGTATACTTCTCATAATTCATCTCATGGCTTTAACTAATCTAAAAAACAATAAAACATCACGTATACTGTACATCAATCATATAAATTAACTAGACATGCAGGATTAGAGGGAATTGGATCAGGAACAGTCAACGGAAAAAGGAAATATGGAAGACGAATAGGGGATTATTTCTAAGAAGAAAAAATAATGGGAGAGTGTGAAGGACCAAGTCCAGTAGGCCGTCAAAAGGAAACATAAAACTTAAGGAGAACAAAATGGTGAGGAATTAAAAGACCTGGAGGAGAAGGAGGTCAAGAAATAAATTGGTGCAAAGCAGAGAGGGAGAATTTTAGTGAAGCTGTGATACTGTTATATAACACAAACAGGTTCCATTTCCATTTTACATATTTTTTTTCATCTCTCTCAGCTCAACAGAGCCTTTTTAATTATGTAACCTTATTGTGAGAGGCAGAGCGGTGGGTATGAGTCTCTGTGTGTGCTTATGGGAATGCAAACCCTTTCTGCTTTATTGCCCACTTCCCTTTACTGCCATGCAGGATGGGCCACTTTTCACATTGACAACATAAACAGCTAGATATGGTTGATGTGGGAGGATATCATTACCATATGGTTTTTAGTTTAAAGTTGCTATGATAACACATTCTGACACTGTCTTAGACAATGTGTGTGACCATGTAATCTGGTTAAGTACCCCCAGAGACGTTGGTACTTATTTCCAGCTCTCTTTCATGTTCATCTTTAATATTTGAGGACTTTGAAATTTTGCAAAGTGCCTAAAATAGCTTCAGCACAAAGGAAATGCCAGAGTGCATCAATATGTATTTGATGAACATGAAACAAGCAATCTAACAGAATGATGTCTGGGGGAAAAATTGAAAATCAAAAGAGTATTGATATATAAATAAAGATTTAAGACATGGCAATAGATGATGTGATGCCAGCTTTCAAACCCTGGATGTTCGTACATAGAAAACTTTAATATGCCCTTTTTGATGTTGTTTTACTTCTGGTTTTTTTCTATCCCAGAAAAATGTTGTGGTAATTGGGCGTTTTTAGCTAACACATGCAATCCAAATTTAGCATTAACAAAGATGTTTAAAGTGATGCTTTTTTAGCCCATCTGCTTAACCTTATTTCTTTATTAGCCACATTTAGACAAGAGTAGATTATAATAGTATTATTTGGACATCTTTCCACCTTTTACTTTCCAGTCATGTTTTTGAATAGTTTAGATAGAAGCCAGCATCATGCATTCTATGGCTCTCAACAGAATTTTGCAGGGAAAAAGTTTAATTTATTTATATAGTACCATTGATTGATTAAAAAAATAATAATTTACAGAGAAAGCGCATACAATTAAATTATGCTAATTCCTAACTAAGATGTATCTTATTTGAGTCACAGATTTTTGAAGCTTTTAACTGCGAGATATAAGAAATAAATTCAGTAGAACTATCTCATTATAATATAAAAGTATCTCGTAATGATGAGATGTACGAAATACGTTCCTTTGAAGGATTGCAACTCCTTAAAAAGACATGAACTTGGGTTGTCCATCTTTGCTCTCTGTTTATTCTACAAGTCAGAAATTTACACAAACTAAAATAGAGTAGTAATGCTTTTACTATATGTTGTATTCCTGAGGAAAAGATTATCCTAAACATGCATGTATGTAAAATTATTTTCTGTTAAAAAAAGCTGTGGAATAAACAACTATGATTACAATAGTTTGTGAAAAAAAAACTATTCAATCAGTGTGACAAAATTGCATGTAACAAATGTCTTCCAAATGTAGCAACATCTATGAATAATTTTGACATTTTTAGACATATTTCCAACCATAAAAATATTCACTGATATGTTTTAAATGTTAACTTTTTTTAAATACATGAGAGTTGCTATGAAATGTTAACCAGTTCTTTGCAACTTCCTGTTTTCCTGGTGTATAAATAAGGTGTGCCACAGAGGTCCATTACCACCAACCAAATTTTGGCATGAGCCAGACAAAAGAGTATGGCATTAAAGCTTCATGCTTTGACACTCAAAGCAATAATTACAGGAACCACAAAAAACAAAAAAACAAAAAAAAAATGCTGGGCCAATAATCATTTTTATCATCTTACTGATTATAGTGATGTATTCAGAAAAAAATATAAGAATCTTGGTGTACAAAGATTTTAAAAAAAGTTTTGGGTTCGTAACTCCAAAAATGTAATTTCATACCTTTCTATAGCATCCCATCCTATAGTTTTCAGATACAGGAGGAAGTGGTGGAGGGAGCCAAGTTTTCTCTGAAAGGCATGTTTGGAATGAGACACTCACAGACAGCCTTGGTCTGGAAGCATCACTTGTTTCAAGGTAACAGGTTTTTTTAATAAGAAAATTAGAAAGTTATGAACAGGTTAGCCAGCTGTTTTGAACAAACGTTATTTAATTATGCTGTATATTTTTGTTAAAAGTTGTTGCATAAATACTGTGAAACTTCAGTTATTCTCATCAGATTTAAGACCGTAAAATCTTTTTCAACACACCTTTCACTGACATATCATGGTGTTCTATTAAAATGTAGTTCCATTTTAAAGCTTTTTACACATATTTTCAGGAGTTGCTAAAAAATATGATACGCTTCTATTTTTGATGGAAATTTGTGTATTCAATAAGTTTGTTAGTCTTGAACTGAGCACAAATAAGTTTCAGCAACAACTATCAAACTTCAGACATAAAACCAGTGGATAATTTAGGTCATCAACCAACAGCTCCCATGCACTGGATGGAGGTTTAGAGCCATCCTGATTAAAATATACTTGAAAGGTTCTTCTGCCAGGACTCCCCCTCTACTGCCCAGGGACAGAGAACAATCACTCACTCCATGATGAAAAAAAAAAAATCAGCTTAGAGACAGCTGCCTTTGCGCCAGACAGAGACAAACCAAAGGCAGGCTGGAGTTTGTTTATCGTTTGACCCACAAATCTGTCATGGGAGCTAATCTTAACTGGCTAAGTGTCTTATTGGGACTCACTAATGCACACTGAAATACACCAGAGAAACACAGGGGGAACATTTGCAGTGCAAGATTGTGTTTCCCTGTAAGACGCTGTGCACGGATGTGTGTGTGTACACTGACTGCAGGGATCAGAGGATTTTTGACTTCTCTAGTAATAGGATGGCAGCTCGCCAGCAGCAGAGCTACAGTTGGCCTGCTTATCTAATCACTGACTCAACAGAGAGCATGAAGACAGACAAGTCAACAAACTTCCAAAAGTGCTTTGATAAACATGTGTTTGGAGGACAAAGGCAAAACAAAAACACTCTATAGTGTATATCCACACTTTAAAATCAGACTCTTCAAGGCTTTCCACATTAGTGATAACTCACCAACTAATGTACAGTACATTAAATGTATAATATGCAATTGGCTACCGTTTTATCTGTTTTCATAGAACACAAATTCTGTTTAAAATCTAATGTAGCGTAACAGTTTAGCTATAGGTTAATATTTCATGAGCAATTTTGTAGTAAAAGACTGAACTTATTTTCTTAGAACTAGATGGGAGCAAAGAAAGAGAATTACAATAAATACTTGGAGAGAAATGACAGAACAGATGATCAAAAAATTATGTGTTTAAAATGTTTGTGAAAGGGAATTATTTCTAATGTCATAATCAAGTCAGTGTTATTTTTCAAAGGATTTAACTAAAGTCCAATAGTTGGAGTCATGGTGACACACTTTAATTCAGTTTGCTTAAGGAATTTAGAAACTGGATTTTGTTTGCCATCAATTCTCGAATGGTCTTTAAAGTCTCTACACATTAAGATTCACTCTTGTTTTATATCTTGTTTGAAAATTAGAATGAAAGGGGATGGTTGTTCTATACCTGGTCTATTTAAGTTCTCAAGTGGTCAAAGAATAACTTTTCAAATTAATCACAAGACAGAGTCATTTTTGTTGCCATGTCAACCACTCCAACCATTCGGAGGACTGAGATGAGTGAATCCTAATCACTGCAAACAGAGGGTCTTCCCATAAAGTGACATTATTCTTAATGCAGATCTGTCTAGAGGGGACATTCCCAAACTTATGTCCACCTTCAGGTCTCTCTTATATGCATTATCATTTTACTTTTATTTATATGCTGCTGCATCCTAGTGGCATGAAGGAACGTTTTTGCAGGTCCTTCCTCCCTGCAACCGTTAGACTTTAAAACCAGAACTGCTCCCAACAAACTCAAAAATGTTTACAGTCCTGCTGTAATTTCCACTGTTTAAGTCAATTTACCTTTCTGCTGCTATTAACACACCTGCTTTACTCATTTTATATACTGTTAACCTCTCATAAATAATCCATCTACTTTTTACTTTTTAATGCACAAATACACTGGCAAATTCTGTAAATTGTTTCTGTTTTTAAATTGTTCTACTGAGTGTCATATTCTTATCTGATAATGCCACTTTAATTTAATAACTGTACAGTACTTTGGTATTTGTAATTGTGTTCTTAATGTACATATATTAGTCTTAATTCTGTTTTTATACTTTTTCTACCTTTCTTGTGTGATCCTAAATGCTTGTATTATCTGTTCCGTTGCTGCTGTTACAGTTGAATTTCCCCTTTGTGGGACAATAAAGGATTAGTCTATTCTGTTCTGTTATATTCTATTCTTTTCTATTTATTTATTTATTTATTTATTTATCTATTTATTTATTATTTAATCCTCTAACAATTAAGTAGAATTTTTTTAGCTTTTGCTATTTATTTGGTCGTATTGGTTCTTGTTTTAAGATTTTTTTTGTCTGTCTGTGTCAAGTATCTGTGTTGTATTAACTGTATTTGAGCAAAACACCAAAAGAAATTACAGACAATTTATCACATTCACACTAAAGCGTAGATTTGACTTGTCCTAGTAGTGAATTATTGTTTATCCAAAGCTGCTGATCCTCATTTTTCATTTTAAAAGGAAAGATAAGTAGTGATGTCAAAGAAATATTAATATTTAACCCTAATGCGTAGTCAATGTCACACTGCTGATTGCTAAAAGACGAGTATCTCTCTCTGATCTCTCTGATTTTTGCCTGATTTTAGCTCTTTTCTACCCTTTTAGAATATGATTTTACTTTTCCTCTTAATTAATATTTATGCCCAGGCTCTGTAATTACGCTATTAGACTAGATCGCTTCTTTTTTGTGGATTACTTCTGAAGGACCTTTGTAAGACTGTGAATTAACTAAATTGAATTCTGCTCAGCTGAAAACTTTGATTAACTGCTCCTGAGACAGGATGCCTTAGAAAAACTGTTAAGTATGGAACCAAAATTATGCCTTCTGGAAATGCATGTGGAAATTAATGGTGGATATGGAAATGCAATAAACATTTATGAGATAACTATGCAGATGATACTCAGATGTAAATTACAATGTCACCAGGTGACTATATATATATATATATATATATATATATATATATATATATATATATATATATATATATATATATATATATGTAAGCACTAAGTAAATGAATGAGCAAATCAATAGCTGAATGTCCCATAACTTTCTCCAGTTGAACAGAAACAAAACAGAAATTGTTATTTTTGGACCTAAAGATGCGAAAGATGAACGATCAAGAATCAGCGCACAGCTTCCATTGATACAACTAGTAACTAATGATCAGGCGTGTAATCTAGGTGTAATAATGGACTCAGACCTGAACCTCCAGGGTCACATTAAGGCAATAACAAGGTCAGCCTTCTATCACCTGAAAAACATTTCTAGGATTAAAGGACTGATGTCACAGAAGGACCTTGAAAAACGTATCCATGCTTTCATCTTTAGTCGTATTGATTACTGCAACAGCGTCCTCACAGGTCTACCTAAAAAGTCAATCAGACAGCTGCAGCTGATCCAGAACGCTGCTGCCCGCATCCTCACTAGAACCATGAAGTAGAGCACATCACCCCAGTTCTAAAGTCCTTACACTGGCTCCCTGTAGCTCAGAAAATAGACTTTAAAATACTCTTACTAGTTTATAAATCACTAAATTGTTTAACACCAAATTATGTTATGTTTACTAAATATCCCTAGAATTAGAAACAAACATGGAGAATCAGCTTTCAGTTTCTATGCCCCATAAATCTGGAATAGACTTTCTAATGACTGCAAAGCTGCTGAGTCGTTAATTTCACTCAAATCAAAGATTTAAATTATACTGTTTAGAGATGTTTTTGAGTAATATTGATTTTTTAACTTAAATTGTCTTTTTATCCTTTGTCCTTTTTAATCAAAAGCTAAATGTTTTCTTTTAGTGATTCTTGTATTCTATCTGCTTCTAATCATCATACTTTTACATACTGTACATTTTCTTTCTATGCTCTTCTTAAATTGTTCGTTTTAATCAAATGCTATGTTTGGTTTCTTTACCACCGAATCATGTGAAGCTCCTTGAATGTGGCTTGTGTTGAAAGTAAGCTATAAAAATAGAATTGCCTTGCCTTTCCAAGTACTATTTTTGATGTGAAGTTAACGTTTTCTCTGTTTTGCTAATCCAATATATGGAGAAATGGCTTGGTCTAGTGGAAATTAATAATGAACATTAATGGGAAACAGCAGAGTTTTGCAAGTTTTTCTAAAAATATGAGTTTCTACTGGAATTTATCTTTAACACTGCTAGTGGTAATTATAGGAACTAACATTAAATAACAATGGTCTTAATAAACAAAAGGTAGAATAACACAAATTAGCAAAGCAAGATGACTTAAAATCTTAGTATGGACCTCTGTGTGTGGACAGTGTGTGTACCATGTATGTAAGCTTCTTCATCCAGATTTAAAATTAGTTTTAGGAGTAAATAAACGTGTGAATAGTTTTTCGATTCAAGAGTGACTCTGTTTTGGGCCACTGACTTCTAAGATGGGCAGGAAACCCAGGTTCTCATGACAACATCACGTAGCTTCTTAAAATCCTCCAAAGTAAGCTTAAAACCAAAAGACGTTTTTGGCACAAAAGTTTACAGTGAAGAACTCATTTGCTTTGCTGCCTGAACCCAATTTTTGAATGAGAGGATGCTGGATATTGACAGGCTTTAATTGATCTGGCCTCAGTATTAGAAAGACAATGAGACTTTGAAGTGGTGGAGTGTGTACTTTGAAATGCAGAAGGCAGTCCTTGCATGGACAGGAGCATTATGAGGTAGGGAAGATTGCTGCCTCATCCTGGGAGGCCTGGGAAAAGAAGCTATGATCAGACAGATGTTAGAAAGGGAGCAGGAAGAAAAAAATAGCTTAAGGCTCAGAGGGAAGAGATGAGAGGAAAATAAATCTCTCTCCCTTTTTCACAGAAAGTCTAGATTGTGAATATCACAGCCAGGAAGTGATTAGAAAAGTAAAAAAAAGATGAAGTGTGCTGGAGAAAAAATGTAAAAGGTAAATTAAGAAATCTAAATATGTAGGGATAAGAGAAAAATGAACGGAATGAATTTAAAGGTATGTAGTGCTTTTCTAGTCATGCTGACCATTCAAAGCTCTTTATGCTGGAACTTAACTCAACCATTCAGATCTGTTGATTGATAGGCGAATTGGAGTTAAGTGCCTTGTCCAGGGGCACATTGACAAGGAAAAGGAGGAAGCTGGAATTAAATCAACAAGTTTTGATTTCTACTTTAGAGGACCTAATATATTCATAATATGTGAGCTTCAGAGCCGGCCAAAGGCACAAGTGAACAATGCAGTTTCTTAGGACCACCAAATCCATCTGGGCCCCCCATAAATGCTAAAATTGAACAGAGACTACAGATGCTACTATGTATAAAAATGTTAATATTGCTACATTTGATTTAGTTTTGTTTCAGTATAGATTATTTAAAATGTTTATTCTTTCTAATTTTTGTTTTAGTAAATTTTTTGAATTTTGTGTTACCATTGTAACAATATGATGTACTATGTGAATATTGGAATCATCAGTATGTAGGGGCAGGTCCCGCCTTCCACGTCTCTGATTGGTTAGAGGTTATCTCGCATTATTATCTTTTGGGGACTAGTCCCTTCTTTTTTTTTGCCTTTGACACGAGCCAGTACACAGCAGGGTCGTGACAGTGGCTCAATCACAGTTCTTTCGAAGAACGAAAATAAAATGCCCTGACCACTGATCTGGAACAGAGCGATTGTTCGGGAAAACTCCAGAACCTACCTCAGTCACACCCTTTTTAAATGATGTATAATATGAATTTGTAAATAAAAAAAAGGCAAAAAGGCCTGGAAATATGAGATCCACTGCCAAATGGAAGTAAAAACGCTAGTGGGCCCGCCCAAAATATACTTGATTGAAACACTTTTATTGTAGCTACAGGAAGGGGTCCCCCTTAGTCAAAATCCGCTGAAGGCCCTATAAGACTTTGTGCTGGCCCTGATGAGCTTTTTTAACATTATTGGAATCAAGTCAATATTCATTATACCAAAGTAACTTTCAGGTATCAGAACATAAAATTTTAAAATGATTTGCTGAACCTCACTGGCAGCCATTAGGTCTTTTTTTTTGTTTAAGAAAAGGAACTTTTTGTCCTGTTATGCTACATTTCAGTGTATTTTATTTGGATTTTAAAGTGACAGGTGAACACAAGTCACTGTAATCTGTAATCCCTGCAATTTAGAGAATTGTGTGACATGCACTTTATATTAAGACCCCTGAGTCAATATGCTGTAGAATCAGCTTTAATTTCAATAAGTCTTTTGGAAATGCCACCAACATGTGAAGAGAGTAACATATTTGCCGGTTCTTAAAAAAGCAAAAACAAAAACAAAAATAACAACTCAAGCTCATTAAGATCAAATAGGGAGTATCTGTATAACAGTTGTTGATGTGCTTGAACGGGAATTTCCTTCCCAAGTGTTTTGAAGCCTCTTACAGTTTTTTTTCTTCCAGAATTATTCTTTATTTCGTTCTATCCGTCTTGCAGTAGTGACAGTGTTTGATAGAGGGTGTGGCTGTGGTGACATGACAAAGTCAGATGTTACACCATGGCAATATGTTTGGGTCTAATTTGGCTCTAATCTTATGTCTTCAAACATTAAACAGCATGGATATTTGTCCGACGCCTAACTGATATGTATGCAAACATTTGGTGGCCGTGGCCTAATTCCTGCTCAGAGCCCCCAGAAGAAATAAAATAATCAGACACAAGCAATGCTTTTAACTAGGATTTTAAAACACAGTACATACTGAATGTGTAGTTTCTGAAGATCTATAAAAAGTCTGTTGAAGCCAGGGTACATTCCTCACAAGAAGTCAGCTGCTATTTTGCGCCTTTTGATCACTTTGTCATGCAGATTTGATGAGTGGAGTCAATGGAAGGGTTCAGAGGATATAGAGTCGTCGGTGCCAGAGTCTTGTTGTTGTGACCAGAGCGGTGCTATGCTGCGAGGGCTGTTCAAGGCTGCCTTGCAGCTCTCATTTTTTATTATTCTTACATATGCATGAGTGTGCAATAACTGAAGCCACTATGCAAATGTTTTCAGATAGGAATAAGGAGATACTGAAATGAGCAAGTAAGCATAAGGCTGATATTGTCATGTTTTTAGTTTGACTCATAAGCCAGCACAGAAACTCTCGGACAAAAGATTAGCGTCTTTCTTAAATAAAAGTTTATTTTCTTCCAAGAAGGGAGGTGGATCGTGGGAGACGGCGACGCTGGAAAAAAAGACTGGAGGTGAGTTAGAAGAAAGGATTGTATGACTTGTTTTCTTAGAGGAGAAGGAGGTTGATTGTGACTCACGGATGGGAATGGACACCGGAGTAGGAGGAAGAGGTAAGGGACCAGAGCGGAGCAGGATTCTGGAAGATGGGAATGATGTTGACTGAACCTTCTTCTCCACAGGCAGCTGGGGAGAGCGGAGGAGATCAGGAGCCGAGCAGCAGCAACGGGGAGGCTGGTGGAGCAGGGAAGTTAGGAGCGGCCGCACCCCAGGAAGACGAGCGTCCAGGGCAGGTATCAGGAGATGGTTCACAGGAGGAACTTCGGAGAGCCTGAGATGGTCTGGGGTTGACGCGGCGAGTTCGGAAGGAACACTCCAGGAAACGGAATCATCTGACGCCCGTCTGGTGGATCCGCTCCCTCTAAATACTGCTAAGGTGATTGCAGTAATGAGCTCCACCTGTTGCTGCTTAATCCTCAGCACCTGTGGAGAGAATGGACTGACAGCTCCTCCTGCTGGATCCTGACACTACCTCCCCCTCAACGGTCGCCACCAGGCGGCCGAGCAGAAGAGGAGCTAGATCTCCTCTCGAAATCTGAAATTAGGGTCTGGTCAACAATAAAGGAGCGGGGAACCCATGAACGCTCCTCAGGGCCATATCCCTCCCAGTCCACCAGGTACTGGTAGCCACGACCCTGGCGACGGACGTCCAGGAGTCGACGGACGGAGAACACCGGGCCCCCATCATACATCCGTGCTGGTGGGGGAGGATTGGGCGAGGGACAAGTGCTGGGTGAAACAGGTCTGATCTGGGAGACATGGAACACAGGATGAACCCGAAGGGATGCGGGTAGTTTCAGGCGGACCGCCAGGGGACTTAAAACTGCCAGGATGGGATAGGGACCCAAAAAGCGTGGAGACAGTTTCTTAGGTTGGGCTTTAATGTTGATGTTCCTGGCGGATAGCCAGACCAATTGGCCTGGAGAGTAGGTGGGCGCGGGGATGCGTCGACGATCGGCGTATTTCTTGTTTTGGGTGGAAGTGCGCTGGAGGGCCGCCTGAGTCTGTTTCCACACCTTCTTACAGGACAGGATGTAGGAACGAACGGAGGGAAAAACAGAATCCGAGACGGAGTTGGGCAGTAGGGAAGGTTGGTAACCAAGAGAGGCTTCAAAAGGTGATCGTCCAGTGGCGGCAGAGATGTGGGCATTGTGGGCAAACTCGATCCAGGGTAAAAAGGTGCTCCATAAGTGAGGATTGGACGAACATACGCATCTCAGGGCGTCCTCGACCTCCTGATTGAGCCGCTCGCATTGGCCGTTGGTCTCCGGGTGGAAACCGGAGGACAGATGAGGCTTGGCCCCCAACGAGCGACAGAACTCCCTCCAAACTTGGGAGGTGAATTGAGGACCCCGGTCTTAAAACCACCCCCGATGGTATGCCATGAAGGCGAAAAACATGGGCGAACAGAATCCTAGCTGTCTGGGCTGCTGAAGGAAGTTTGGACAAAGCCAGCAGATGGCAGGCCTTAGAGAACCGATCTATGATGGTGAGGATAACCGTCTTACCCTTAGATGCTGGGAGACCGGTGATAAAATCTAGGGCGATATGTGACCAGGGCCGGGCAGGAACGGACAGGGGCTGAAGGAGACCAGAAGAGGGTTGATGGACGTTCTTGCTGCGGTTGCATGTGTGCAGGCTTTGACGAACTCCACGACGTCTTTATTGAGTCCCGGCCACCAGAAGTATCTGCGCAGAAGAGCAATCGTTCGGCTGACCCCAGGGTGGCAAGAAAATTTCGAGGAATGGGCCCATAGTATGGCTTTGGACCGAACTGTGGATGGAACGTATCTTCTCCCTGGTGGGCCCCCCCCGGGGTCAGGTTCAGTGGAGGTGGCATTCGTGATCTGGCGTTCAAGGTCCCAGGAAAGGCTTCCAATCCGGCAGGAACTGGGTAAGACTGGTTCAGGTGGTTCAGGATCTGAGTCGGGTGAGAATTGGCGGGATAAGGCATCCGGTTTAATGTTCTTTGACCCTGGTCTGTATGTGATGGAGAGATTGAAACGGGAGAAAAATAGAGACCAACGATATTGTCTGGGGTTGAGTCGTTTGGCCTTCTGTAGGTATGCTAGGTTTTTATGATCTGTGAAGACTAGGACAGGGATCTCGGTGGACTCCAACCAATGTCTCCACTCCTCTAATACCAATTTCATGGCGAGCAGTTCACGGTCCCCTACATCATAGCGCCCTTCCGTTTTAGAAAACCTTGATGAAGGATGAAGGATGAAGTTTGCCGTCAGATGAGAGACGTTGGGAGAGAACGGCCCCCACACCAGTGTTCGATGCGTCCACCTCGAGGACAAATTGGACGTCGGGGTCAGGCTGGATGAGGATGGGGGCCTGGACAAAGCGACGTTTTAACTCGGCAAAGGCGAGATCGGCTTCCGGGTTCCAACAAAAAGAGCGCTTGGTGGACGTGAGGGCGGTGAGGGGAGCTGCAACAATGCTGAAGCCTCTGATGAAGCGTCGATAAAAATTGGCGAATCCCAGGAAGCGTTGCAACTGCTTGCGCGTCTCTGGGGTGGGCCACTCCTCAACTGCTCGAAGTTTACCGGGATCGGCTCTCACGCATCCTGCTTCAAAAATAAAACCCAAAAAGGTGACGGAAGGTTTGTGAAACTCACATTTCTCAGCTTTGACGAAGAGGCTGTTTTCCAGGAGTCGGGTGAGTACTTGGCGGACGTGGGATCTGTGTTCCTGCAGAGTCTTGGAGTAGATGAGGATGTCGTCTAGATAGGCGAAAACAAAAATATTAAGGAAATCACGAAGGACGTCGTTAATGAGAGCTTGGAAGACTGCGGGGGCGTTAGAGAGGCCGAAAGGCATAACCAGGTACTCAAAGTGGCCGATGTGGGTCTTGAAAGCAGTCTTCCATTCGTCCCCTTTACGGATGCGAACCAGATGGTAAGCGTTACGGAGGTCGAGGTTAGAAAAAATTTTGGCCTCTTGGACGGGTTCGAAGGCGGAAGAAATGAGTGGGAGAGAATATTTGTTTTTGACAGTGATGTCATTTAGGGCTCGATAGTCGATACAGGGGCGGAGTGATTTGTCCTTCTTCTCAACGAAGAAAAAACCAGCCCCCACAGGGGAAGTGGAAGGTCGGATAAGTCCTGTCTGTAGCGATTCATTAAGATATTTTTCCATGGCCTCTCTTTCCTTTTTGGAAAGGGTGTAAAGCTTGCCTGCTGGGAGTGGAGCGCCGGGAATAAGGTCGATTGAACAATCGTACGGCCGGTGAGGTGGAAGTGAGAGTGCTTTCTTTTTACAGAAAACCTTTTGGAGGTCATGGTATTCGGGTGGAATATGGGTGAGATCAGGCGGAGGCCCGGAGGAGTCGGGAATCTTACCCCGGGGAACGGCTGAGCGGAGGCAAATAGAATGACAACTAGGGCTCCAGGAATCGACGTGTCGGCCGGACCAGTTAATCGTGGGGTTGTGCTCCTCCAACCAGGGATAGCCCAAGACAATGGCGGGTTCATTGACAGGGAAAACAAACAGAGAGATTTCTTCATGATGGTTACCGGAGACTATGAGAGAAACGGGTCTTGTCTTATGTGTAATAGTTGTGAGACGGTGACCATCCAGAGCGGAGACACTAAAATCTTGACAAAGGGGAATAATGGGAATGGAAAGTCTCTTAACTAGATCAGGGGAGATGAGGTTTTGTTCAGAACCTGAATCAATTAAAACTTGGACCGGGAAAGAGTTCTTATGTACAATCAGAGTAGCTGAAAACATTAGTCTGGGAGGTTGATCAATCTGACCCGTCAGAACTCCCAGTCTTACTGACGAGCTCCCCCTTTTGGCCGAGTCAGGCAAGTGGCGATGAAGTGTCCGTTCTCCCCACAAAATAAACAAGCTCGGGAGCGAATGCGGCGATGACGTTCTGTCGGAGTGAGCCGAGTGTTTCCGATCTGCATCGGTTCAGGGTCGGAGCCGGTTTGGGAGAAATTATGGTCAGGAGCTGGATCTGGAACGGATAGAGGTTGAACAGGAGCGGGGTGAGGAAGAAAGCGATTCCGGGTCTTGGATCTCTCTCGTATCCGAGAGTCTACTTTGATTGCTAGAGAAATTAACTCGTCGAGGGAGTGAGGATCGTCGCGGGTGGCTAATTCATCCTTGAGGTTGTCGTTTAAAGAGTTGAGGAAAGCTGCCTTAAGTGCAGGACGGTTCCACCCTGATTCAGCCGCAAGAATGCGGAAGTCGATAGCCAGGTCACAGACTGACCAGTTGCCCTGCCTGAGGCTCCACAGCTGTTTGGCAACCTCTTCTTCCCCGACAGAGGGACAGAAGGTAAGTTCAAACTGAGTCTTGAATTCTTGGAAAGTTATCGTTGCCATTTCGGACTGGCTAAACCTTGCATTAGCCCACTGGAGAGCTCGATCGCGGAGTAGCGCCACCATATAAGAAATTTTATTGGCGTCAAGATGAAAATGAGTTGGAGACCGCTCGAAGGCAAGGGAACACTGAAGCAAGAAACCCCTACTCTTGGTTATCTGCCCCGAGAACGGTTCTGGAGGAGGAGAAGTCACTTCTTTAAACGTCGCGGAAATAGGAGAAGGCTGAGCGGTAACAGTGGAAGAACTAGAAGAGTTCAAAGAGTCCACTCCAGTTCGGATAGTTCGGAGCTCGTCCAAAAGTTGGGTTATCCGAACAAAACCCTGCTGGAAAGCGACCTGTTGACGAGCTAGATCCTGCAACAGGGCTTGGTGACGACCTAGCATGGCCCCTTGTTCGGAAAGAGCCGAGCGCAACTGTGCCGCTGAGTCAGGATGGTCAGATGATTCTGTCATGTTTTTAGTTTGACTCATAAGCCAGGACAGAAACTCTCGGACAAAAGATTAGCGTCCTTCTTAAATAAAAGTTTATTTTCTTCCAAGAAGGGAGGTGGATCGTGGGAGACGGCGACGCTGGAAAACAAGACTGGAGGTGAGTTAGAAGAAAGGATTGTATGACTTGTTTTCTTAGAGGAGAAGGAGGTTGATTGTGACTCACGGATGGGAATGGACAACGGAGTAGGAGGAAGAGGTAAGGGACCAGAGCGGAGCAGGATTCTGGAAGGTGGGGATGATGTTGACTGAACCTTCTTCTCCACAGGCAGCTGGGGAGAGCGGAGGAGACCAGGAGCCGAGCAGCAGCAACGGTGAGGCTGGTGGAGCAGAGAAGTAGGAGCGGCCGCACCCCAAGAAGACGAGCGTCCAGGGCAGGTATCAGGAGATGGTTCACAGGAGGAACTTCGGAGAGCCTGAGATGGTCTGGGGTTGACGCGGCGAGTCCGGAAGGAACACTCCAGGAAAGGTGAATCATCTCGACGCCGTCTGGTGGATCCCTCCTCTAAATACTGCTCAGATGATTGCAGTAACGAGCTTCCACTGTAGTGCTTAATCCTCAGATGGGAGACGAATGTACAGACAGCTCCTCCTGCTGGATCCTGACAGATATGGGTCAGGATAGTATTTGAATATGCATCAGATGGGGAGGAAAAAAATTATGTGGGAAAGATCAATAAAGAAAGGGGGTTAAAGAGTACAAGAAAAGAGATGAAAAATCAGAGCAATGAGTGGCAAAATTGGAAAAAATGTGAGTGAAACTGGCAGTGGGTGAGGATAAAGATATTATAGAATTAGAATAAGAGATGGTAGGAGTCTGAAGGGTGAGAAAAAAAAAAACTATGTGGAGAGGAGGGGAAGAGAAAGGGGCGGCACATTCTAAAAATGAAAAGTGAATTAGTTCTGCCTCATGTAACTGGCAGTTTTGGCGGAGAGATACATCTGGGACCAGATTTCACTGTGTGAGTGTGTGCGCTCCAACGTTGTTGTGTTCGCATGACTAAATGTTGCATGTGTGTTCCTTTTTGTTGCATGTTTGAGTGGCTGTACGGAAGGCTGCTCACCGTTTCTGCTGCTAGCGTGTAAGTTTGTGGGTAAAGATAAACCCCTAAACTCTGTAGAACAAAACTGATGTGACATTGACATTTAGAAAAAGACATGAGCGCTTTCTTTTTAAAAGAGCAACACAGAGAAAGAAGCTCCGACAAGATCAAAACCGACTGCTTTTTTCGCCACTGTGCACAAAAAAGAAAGCAGAAAAACAATAAACTGTTCCTGTTATGTTGATGAGAAGTTGCTAAGGCTATGATTTCTGATAGAGTGGTCTTACTAATGCACTCTGTTACAGGTTTAGCACAACATTGTTGTAGTTTTATACATGACTGAGTCTTTTAGTTTGATCCCTGGCATCAGATCCTGCCTTGACCTTGTGTTGGTGTTACTGTTCCTGATTTTGTCGGTCTTGCCCTCAGTGAACTATACAGTAGTGGTTTGCACAACCAATATTTAAAAGTCTTTGTCACCTTTTAAGTACACAACTACCAAACCTATGACAGTTTTTACGAATTATTTTATGGACCTAGCGAGTCTTGGTGTGGCGGTATTTTTCATTCCACAATGATGTTCACAGTGAAAGAATGACAGTGTTGAAGGACAGACAGTTCTGTTGGAAGGAGAGAAAGAGCAGTTGAAACACTAATCATTACATTTTATTATATTTAAAGCAAATGGTTAGATGTGGTAATTGGTGACCGAGGTAATCATCATAGCGATGAAAGGCAGTTGCTGATTTACTCCACTGTGTGTACGGTTTTCAGGCACACACGTGATTGGTTTCTTTTCTAAATTTGATTAGGGAACTGGACAGGAACTCAGTATTACCAAACGATTAACTGAGATCCCTAACAGACAAAATTCATGCAATGTTACTTAACCTTTGGGTGATTGTACCTATCATAATCTCCCAGTCAAAAGGCTGTCACTATGAAATTCAAAGACAAAAATATTCAAACTGTATAATGTAGGACATTATACTGTTTATCCGCACTACATTTCAGGTTGGAAATTATAAAAAAACATACAAATTAAAATACAAATTTTAAGTCCATCCATCAATCCACAATCCTGGGACAATGCAAAGGTGTTCCTAACCAATATAATTATATAGCACCACTAGCAACTTCCTGGTATTCCCTGGACTTTTCTCTCTGTGAGATGTGCCATGGTGGGTACAATGCTGGTTCGTCTTTTTGTCTTTGAGGAAAACATTGTTATCTGCCAGAGGGCACCGATTGCATTGTATGAGAGCCTTGCTTCTGCCAGTCCGCCCCACGGAAGGTGGTAGGCTACAGATAAAGCTACAAATGTGAATTTGTGCATGAATGACTTAATGTTGTGTGAAACACTTTTGGATCCTTTAGATAAGATAAAGTGCTATACAAGTACAAGCCATTTACCATTTAATGCTTGAAATATTAGTGATCTAAAAAGTGTGTATACCAGCACCATGCTAATCTGAGAGAGGAAAACATCCGTTGCACAATATTGTAGGTCCACTGCAACCAGTCGCATACAATTTGTAAAAGCCAAACATAAGTAATTAATTCTTCCACGTTACCACCACCCATGACTAAAACTGTTATTTTCTAGTAACATATTTTAGCTCCCAGATGAAATATAGTATGAAGACACATTCACACATGCATAGCATGTAAAGGTTGGCCTGTCCTTTGCTGCTGACTCATGTCTGTCGTGACTACTCTGATTCTTTGTGTTTGATTCATAGCATGCTGAGTCATCCCAAAAAACTGCATATGGTTTTCTAGCAGTAAAACAGTATGTGGGTCAGTCTGGACTCTGCCTTGTGGGATTATGACAGTTGCATCTTGCAGATGACTCGGCACCACTCTCATTCAAAAGAGTACTCACACACATTTCTATTGCGTTGACCTGTATATGATGTCAAACTACTATCTAAAGGTCTCAACACCAAACAAATGCAAGAATGGCTGGTTATAATGACACTGAGGAGCTGAAAATCCAGCTTCTCATTTTTAATCAACAGTTTGGTGAGGGGTTTTAAATCTTTGATGATAAAGCTGATGTGGTGATCAGGTGGTGCTATGTGGAAAGCCCATTACTAAAATAATGGCTCACCCATCACAATGTTTATTGTATATCATCAAACAGACTGGAATAAATCATTTACAACTCCTAACAGACTTTTATGCCATCAGGAACCGCTAGTGTTCCAGCAGCGTCCCTGGATCTGAGTGAAACATTTTACAGACTTTTCATTCAGGTCTGTGCTGCTTTTCATTTTTAATGAATTTCACACCAAATTAACTGAAACAGACACTCCATTTTTATTATTTAATACCAAGAAATATACCTGTCAGTTTTGGACTCATTGACTTTTGCTTGCACATTACATTGAGCGGTATCCACCAACCCAAACAGAGCTTCCTGCATACTTGCTCTGCAGTGAAATGTTCTGATTGTGTTCAGTATCCAGAGCAACAGATATGGTGTGGTCAAACTATTATTTGCCAATATACCAGTAAATTAGAAATCTTGTTTCTCTTACAAATATGTGAGTCCATTCATTTTATGTTGAAGATCCCTGTACTTCAGTCCAAATTAATTTGTAGTCTCTTCTCATGCACAGGTAATAAATAAACTAAATTCTCTACCATTTCAAGGGCTAACACCGGCCAAAAATTCTGCAGTGTCTTTATGTATTCAACAAAACATACAAATCTGTTGAATTTAAAGAGGGTATACTTTATTTTACCCATAACTGTAAAAGTACTTATAGAGGCACATGGCGCTTGAGTGTTGGAAAATGCGCAGGGGAAACACAATCATGACGTGATGATTATTTGTCATCTCTAGGCAGTGATCACACATCGGCTGTCTGCCGCTGCAGCTCAGACTGGCATTGATTAGGTGTCAGTGTCAATTCTCTGAGGCTATCAATTTTTCAGTTTTACACAGTGTAAGATATAAGTGCTCTTTCTCTGCCACAAAGGAATAAAGGATAGAATAAACTGAGCTAACAAAATAGATATTTTTAATCTTTTAAAAAAAGGTAATATTACAGTTTATACCAAGTTAATTTGTAATTGCCATGGTAGTGCTATAATTTTAATTTAGGCTCTAGATACTATGAGCAGCAGAAAAAAAAAAAATCAGAAACCTTTCATCAACTACTTTCATACAGTAAAAGAAAAGATGCTGTGGTAGCAGAATCCTCCCACCTTTTCCCCGGGATGCTTGTAGAGATCGTTGGACAAGTGTCACTAAGTCAAAAAGTAACTTACATCCACGCATTATGTTTGCCAAAACATGAATTGGAGTGTTCCTAGAAAACAGTTTAAAACTGCCTGCTATAATCTAGAAAAATTGTTTGGGTTAGGGATATTTCATCTGAACGTTGTATATTAAAATGCATTAATCTAGTGTAATCTAAATGTGTTTAATTCAGGTTATTTTATATTTCACTGGTGTTTTAGGGTTGTTGTATTCTTTTTGGTTATCTGTGTGGAACTCTGTGATGTTTTAGTCTCAAATTGTTTTACATTTTAACTTAAAGCCAGGTTGAATTGTTTTCATGTCTAGGTTATTTCTGTTAGAGGCTGTTATCTTTGTTCTGTCAGGAATTCATCCTCTTGGTTTATTTATATCAGTTTATAACAATTATATCCTTGCCTAGGTTCATTGCATTATTTTAGGTTTTGCTTATTTGAATTTATTGCTATCTATTAGTTGTTATCTTAAAATATTGTGGCTGATTATGCTTTTCAATTTTCTGCTATTGATGTTTTTACTAGTGGTTCCTTTCATATTTTTTACATCTCTGAGATCCTATTTCCCTATTAAGGTCCCTTTTGCAGTCAGGATTACCTGTTAGGTCTCCCACCTATACCAGTTAATTACACTCATGATCTGTTTTAGGTCTTATTTAAGCCTCTGTTTGTTAGCAGTTCTTCACTGGATCCTCAGATTTGTTCAGATTATGTTAAGATTTATATTCTGATTAGACCAGTTCATGTTAAACTCTCTGTTTAATCATATTCTATTTGTTTTAAGCCTTGTAATTCTTCTTTATTTCATTTAGGGCTCTGCAATTTAGCTTCAAAACTATATTGCAATATAATTTAAAAGAAATGTTTTGTGATGATATTTTTCTGATGTATTCTTTTCTTCACTTATTATATGTCAAAATGACTGTTTCTGAACATTCTCACACACCAGATACATTGCAGCAGAACAACATCAAAAAAGTATAGAATGTATTTTAAAGAACATTTTTGTGAAAAATGTATTTAAAATACAAATTAAAATATTTCAAGCTGTTTTTTAAGGTGTGTTCCAATTCTTTTTCCAACGAATCAGAGGTGGAAAGAGTACTAAAACTGCTGTGATGAAACTTTACTCACGTGTACGTAAAAACTATCATATTTAGGAGTGAAATTAATTTCTTTGACAGCAGTGAGTCTCTCCTGAGAAGTGCAAGTGTTTGTGTTCAATAAACACACCCTGTGTTGGACCTGTGACCGGTCTGGGATGTACCAAGCCACTGGCCAAAAACAGACAGACAGACAGACAGACAGACAGAAAGATAGATGTTTAATAAACAGATAAACCCCGGATTATGATAACCTACTTTATGTAACCAAGAGTTTTCTACATTACTTGATACGCAATAGTTGTAAAGGATTTGTCTTTCTCAAAGTGATCACGTTTGGATCTGAGCTGATTCGGCCATTTAATCAAATCAAGTCACTCAGAAGCTGCTGGTGTCTGTCTTCTTATAACATAGAACAGTTGAAATTATTGGCAAGCTTGGATGAGTCGGTGTGTACTGGGTATGTTTCAGTGATGGAAACGGCCGCTTATCGCCTCATCGCAAATGTAGGCAGAACAGCTGAACAGAGAACACTTAAAAAACAAAAGAAAATGATTGCGACAAGTCAGCACTTATGTAATCATTTACAGGAAAACATAAGCTGGTCTATCTTTCTTACATTTAAATCTCTGCAGAGTTGGGCAAAAACCAATTTGTTTTTATCTCTTTGTGTGTCTGCGGACTAGATTTGTATGAAACGGATGAGATAATGGAGCGCAAGGCACAGGAGATGAATAAAGAGACTTGACTCAACCCATTTGAACACGTTAAGTCAAAGTCCATCAAGCTTAAACACACCCTGCTGTCCGCTATCCTTTTACATCCTGAGGGGATAATATCAAAGTAACTCTTAACTGCAAAGCAACATGAAAACCAATGCCGTTTTCAATTCCAGCGCACACTCTGGTCTAAGAATGGATTGGTACCTGAGGGCTTTGATAAGTCAATTGCAGAATTTTTTTTGTCATTTTACAAGAGATGCCTCGATGTAATCTGATTGGCTGAAGAGCTTAAGGGGTGTTTTCTTATTGTTTCATGGTTGTGTGCACAGTGACTTTTGTTAGCTGGGTAGAACAAAACTTACCCACTGTCTTTTCCTAGAGGAATCACAAAGAGCATGACTCCTCTTCTTTTTCTTACTCTACGTAAAACTGCTTCAGCGTGCTTCGTTTTCATACAGAGTACAGTATAGTAAAGCTTCATTTCATTACAGTTTTTTTTGGATTCAGTTACTTGATCTTTTTTCATATATTGAAATGTGTTTTATGTCCCAGAGCATAGAACATGGAACAAAAAAAACAAAAACAGAATGAATCTGTGAGGGAGCAAAAGTTCTGAACAATGTGATGAATTCCTTAAATTGACAAGTCCATATAGAACACTCCAGAAGAAATAAGAGCCATTTTATATATAACCATTTTTTATTCTTCTTTCTCCTTGTGTGTCCTATCAATTTAAGTCTTCTGTCATTTGTTTACATTTCACTAAGAAATTATTATTTTTTTCTATAGGAAGGAGGGATGAAAGCCAAAACCACAAAAAACTAAAGTATAAAAAGTAATGTCTTAATGTGAAGGTTATCTTTATTAAGAAGAAGAAAAAAACTAGATGAGACTAAAACATACCAGTGTAATAACAGTGTTGTGCCACAGAAAAAAAAAAAATATATAATCATTGCATGTGGAGGGAATCTTATTCTGGAGGAAACTGGCATAAAAATCTGTCTGTAAACTTTTATAATTTAAAAATACTTTACGGTATCACAATGCAACTGAAGAGCGTTCAAACAGTTCTTTTAACTACATTGCAATAACAAGAAAATATGGACAGAGACACATCCACATTATGTGCCATGTAATAATTAAATGATGATTATAATATGTTCAGGTAGCAATTAAATTCAACACATCTATTAATATTGTTTCATTAAGAACATTGTAATAGAAATTACTGCAGCATTGAAATTATTTTACTTCAGCACCATGGACAGAGGCAACATTCACTTGCAATGACCGTAACCAGCCAGCAGAGGTGCAGATAGCTCATAAAGAGATTACGGAGACTTACTGCAGCCCTGGATAATACTAATGCAAATTGACATATTGCTGAATAGACAAAAAAGATTTCGGGGGCATGAGTTGCGTGATATTTGAAAATCATTAAGAAGATAAGACAGGAGAGAAAAAATGAGGGGAAGGAAGGAAAGGAAAGGATAAGTAATTAAGGGTCACAGGGAGAGGGAAGTAAATATGTGGTACATAATTAGTGGTATTCAGCAGGATAAAAACTACAGATTTTTTGGTTACTGCTGATTTTTTTTTAAACTCGACATTCATACAAACAACTCAAGTTCCTATGACCTCCGAGGACATTTGGGTGAATTACAGAAATTTCCTGGAGACCCTGATTACATTACATTAATACATTCATGCCCAATACCAGGCTTTAAAAAATTGCAAAAAAAAGGATTAGGTCTTTGTGGAAAAGTAAAAAAATATTATTCACAAAAATGTACAGTTGCAACTTTACACAAAGATTAAATAACATATGTCTCGTGCAGTAACACAAAAACATGAGTCACTTGTATCCCTTTCTTTCTCTTTGCTTTCCCTCCTGCTCCTATCCTCCCATGGTACAGTCCAATCATAACCTTTGTGCTCATTTCTATCTCTGTTTCTTTTAGCCTATTCATCACTTTCCGTTGCTTTTCCTGCTCACTGTCAAATGGGTTCATGGGGCTATTTTGCTCAGATTGGTTATAAATGCTACAGTAATGCAGGCGTATGAGTTTGTGCATGTGAACATATTCATGTTTCTGTGTGTGTGAGTGCTTTACATATTGTATTAACTAACTGGCATCTGCTTCACCTTGCTCTCTGATTTTAGAGGAGCAATCATGCTGGAGATACTGTATGCCTCCAAGCCTTCTTATACACTGTATAGGGACTCAGCAAGCAGTGCTCTCTCTCTCTCTCTCTCTCTCTCTCTCTCTCTCTCTCTCTCTCTCTCTCTATCTCTCTCTCTCTCCCTCAAACAGACACGTACGCTTTTCCACCCCATCAGTAGTCGTCGTGTCTCTCACTGAGCCGAACAGATTAACAACATGCTACTGACATGGCCAATTCAGCAACCTGCTCCTGACCTGCACAAGAACAAAACCGAGCTAAAATAAAGCGTATGCATCCTTTTGTTTCTTATACCGTTTTTGGTTCTATTTGCTACATAAGTAAAAAAAAAATGCCAGTTACATGAAGTAACCAATCCCTTTTAGACTCCATCAAAGGCTTACACAAATATTTGTAATAATATAAATTGTATACGTAAATTATACTTGCTAGGTTTTCAAAAGCTGCAATGATACTGTTTTGCAAATATTTGAATTTGTCCAAGTGTAGAGCTATAATAAAAATAATAATAAATATAATAAAAAATAAGCTTGAGTTTATTGTCTAGGCTATGGTCTTATAATTCTATGGCTCTGTTGCTCAACATATGAATTGATGAGTGCATTACTAAGCTCAACATGCAAGAGAGACAGGGAAGACTGTGCTTTTGTAACTGATGGCTTGATGCTAAAGTGGCTGAAAAGAAGAACCAGTGCATGACATTTTGTACATTTTTAGGAAGTTTTGGAAAGTAATTAGTTAGCCTGAATCTGCCAATTATATTTGAGATGTTTTGTGAGGCAGACAAATGATCAGGTGTGAAGTAGCATAGCAGCCGGAGTTCACTGTATGAACCTGTGAGGGTTTGTTTCTCATTATTTATTTCAGAATTTGTCCATCAATCTAACTAAAGCAAAATGTATGATTCTTTATCATCTTTGAACTAACCCAATTAAACCTGTGATAAAAGATGCTGAAATAAGAAAAAAAAAAGTATATCATGTTTAAAAGTCTTTGTGTAAATATACATAGCAAACTAAGTTAGAAGAGTTGAAAATGTCAAAGTGTAGATGAATTTTTTTAAACTTTCTTGATTTTAAACTTACTGCCTGAAAATGTTGGGAAATTGCTTACACAACCAACGTTAAGTAAGTTTTCATCCCTGGTGTTGGCTAGGAATAACAGTACTTTCAGACAATTAATTTCACCTTCAAATTTTAAACATTCAAAGTTTAAAACCAAGGTATAGTTTGTAAACTTTACTTTAGTGGAAATGTAATAGCCAAGAATTGGTTAGCTCAGTCCAATGTCAAAGAGAATTGTGTTTGAGATAATGAGAAGTATTTAAAAAATATGTTTAGTGATGATTTGAGTTTTTAGACATGATAGGTCTCTGAGGGATAAGAGAAGACATAACACAAATAGTCTAGCTGGGAAATTAATTTGGGACAACAACTTTGAGGGCTTACAGCTTCATTAAATTCAAATTTGCGAAATCAAATGTTTGCACAGTTATTAAGAGTGACTTAATAGACTCTGTGTATTTATATTGGTGATGGATGGGGATGAATGAAACGTCTCGAAAAATTTATTTTTTCAGTCATCTTTCCTAACCCTGTGTCGGTGGTTTTGTGTGAGAGCATGTCAGTGACAATACTGATATATAGCCAAAGATTGTAAAAGATTTCCCTGGGTTTTAGATTAGAGAGGAAATAAGGAAATAGCTCTCTTGAGGATTTAAAAAAACCCACTAGAAAATTAGATATTTGTTATGTTTTTTGAAGGAGTTATAATTTCACAAGGACGAATAATGTGATGATGTTATTTTCAGTAAGGGACCTGGGTGCAAAAACAGAAGACAGAAAAGGAGAGACGGATTTCAGGTAGTAAAGCTCTGCAGGAACGAAGGACGGATGGAAAAAGGAGGCAGTCGAGGAGCATAAAAGTGCCACAAAGCAGCAGGCTTAAAAGAGTGAGGAGCAGAAGATACACCCTGCCAAAAACACTGAATGGAACCGTCCACATAGGAACCATCCATTCAGTACACAGCAGCAGGGCGCTACTTATAAAGTAAATGGATCTCACTGGGTATTCCCCCTAGTTTATTCTTCTCTTTCTCTGTCTGTCTCCCAGGACATGACTCCGTCTCTAACAGCATGGTGACCTCTGACGGATTAGCTTGCTCTGTCAGATTTGCACTCTGCTTCACGCCTGACTCGTTATCGAAGTCATCCCCCTGATTTCTCAGTTCTCTCAATCCGTCACGTTCGGTCACTTCTTTCTCATCCTAACTGTCGACATATGGTGCTCCCCCTCTTTTCTCCCAGCCATTTGTTTTTCACTTTGACCACCATTATTTTATTTCACTTTGGTTTTCAAAGCGTTATTAATCTTAGCTACCTTTTTTGGTGGTTTCATTTTGGGGTTGATTTTTCAAACGCAAGTTACTAGATTAAACTAGTGACTTTACAAAGATCCTCTCAGGTATTTAAAATAAAAGTGCATCCTAGTTGAATCACCCAGATATTCTATTATAACTATTTTTGAGAGATTAGATTTTTAATACTGTGCTTCAGACTGACCAACAAGCACACATTGGATGTGAGAAGGTTAATGTTGGTCATTGTATTGAGTCGACAGTTGACTTGAATTTGTCCCTTGAACTTACTGCAAATAGTATGTTCAAAGTGCAAAACATAATTAAAATATTCAAGGAATCTTTAAATCTTTTAATTATTACTGCACTGTACTGCTCTCTCTATTTCTCTTCATATACCATTTACATTTGCATGGTCCCACATCTCTATCGGCGTCTGTGCGTGTCACATCTCGGTGGTTTCTCTGTGTCAGTGGACTGAAGCCACACATATGGGCTTTGACAGCTGATTGACAGAAGGACCACCAACATTCGTCACGGCAAGACAAGCTGACAGTGTCAGGCTGTGAGGGGGCGTTTACAAACCATACGGAAGTTATGAAGGGTTCTAACTTTTCAAGTAAATTTGTGCAGTAAACTAAATAGTACAAATAGACATCAGCCTGTTTTGTAATTGACAGATATAAACAGAAACATTATTTTTTTATCGTCTGTATTTTGCTTGTTTATGTGGTAAACAAATATGTCGGACATCTTTGAGGTTTAAGAGGTACAGAATAAACAGTGCCTCCTATAGTCAAAGTATGAAATGGGTCGCACAATTTGATCAGTCTTATATTACATAGAAGAAAACCCCTGAACAATTCTAAATTTCTCTTTGACACTACTTGTGTTTATTATTTTAGTCATTAAGAAAAATTAATCAGACTTTAACTTTCTTCTTATAACTTCACAGACTTTAACCAATAAAATCAATAATGCAATTTAATTCAATATTTTGTATTCAAAATTAAATAACCAATTGTGTTGTTTTTTATCACTAGTTTCTGATGAGTCTTAACATGCTCTGACTTAGCATGTTCAGCCTTTTTCTATTTATTCTTTTATTTCTTATTTATTTTATTGCTTTAAAACACTTTCTAGACATCTGCTAACACCTGTTTAGATTTGTGTTTAAATCTCACTTCCTGTGAATAGTGTATGTCCTGACATGCATCAGATGAGTAGAACATCTATAAATAACACATGAATGAATTTTTGTGCTGAACAAAGATGATTTGTCATTTATCCACTCAGCATCTCTCTTCAGATACAGGCAGAAGTGAGGAACTTTAAAAAAAAGTAAAATAAAGTGTGAATCAATGTTCTCTCACTCTATCACATTCACAAATTTTATTTCTATCTCCCATTTGCACTCTGTGACACCCCCACACATACAAACAAAACCAACTGCGGATGTTTCAGAAATGCTGTAACTGAACAAGTAACAGTATCATAAAGAAGGAAAAACAATAGAAAGATGGAAGAGAAAAGACATCTGGATATTATATGTGTGTCTGAGTCATTCACTCAATGTTCAAGGTGAGTCATAGCTCTCTCTTTAGATTTGTGTGCATCGGGGTTTCCTTTGAAACCAGATTTTCTTTTTCTTTCTTATTTTAAAATGCAAAGTCTTACGTGGGCAGCTGAACAAGCTTCATTTTTACTTTAAATCAAACACACACTCACACGCACATCCATTATATCTTGAGTCATTTTTCTTTATTTAGACAAGACTAGTGTATTAGAAACATGTAAAAACAAGAACAGATAAACAGGTTTTTTTCTCTGATAGAAAGACATCAAAACCCGGGAGACAAACAAGGATTTAAAGGGCTTTTTTCTTCTGCCCACATATCCACAGAATCTTTGGGATTTTGCCAACTTCTCCCAGATTTTATTCAGCCCTTGTGAGGCCTGGAAAGTCAGACATTCCTCCATATTATCTACACAACACAGATCCGAATGCAACAACCCAAAGCAACTGACTCATGGCTCCTTTTAAAGAGACTTTTGCCTTCTTCAAATGATCAAACGTTTGCAGAAGCCATAAACCTGCAAAGTTTATAATTCAGGACTGACATGAATAAATTCTGTGCTGCAAAAGGGGGAATTTGAGAATAACAGTCCATTTGAAATTATATACGTTTTTAAAGCATTACACAATGTCTGCTTTCCTTTCTGTGGCTATAACAAATGGTCTCTTTATACTCACAACTATCAGTTATATTGACTTAAAAAAAGCATTGTTTTTTTTTGCTTGTTTGTTCATCAAGGTTTCGCAGTGCACATTAAGTAACCGCATTCATTCTGCCTTGCATTAAAATGACCAAGCTGTTGCATTTCTTTCAAATCTTCCAGTGCAGGTATGAATGCACCTTTTTCTTTTGTTTTTTTCAGTTTGGCTCACAAGTTGCTCAAGTCTCTAAAACGAATTGAATTGAATAATTTAACAATCAAAATTGATCAGTGGGTGGTTCAGACAGAAATAGATTCCCCACAACTTTAACCCAACTCATTAAACAACAGCAGTTTTGCTAAGTTTAGCAGACATGTTAGAAATAATTACTGCAAACTTCCTTTTGCGTCATCTGTGACACCAAGGCTCTGCCAAAATGTCAGCATGTGATTCTGACAGACTGAGAACAGAGGGTTCTAAATAAGGAAAACAGTCTCACAAAGAATAATTTAAGTAACACTGGGCTGTCAACGTTGTGTCAAAGTTTGGATTGTTAGTCTATTTTATAAGTCTTTCTTGACGGTTATTTTCAGACAAAGGGCTGGAACTTTATACAATGCAGTTGGGATATTGCTTTTTATATCCAGGCATATTTAGCACAGTTATTAATGTGGACAGATCCTTGAAAGTCTTCTAAATAAAAATGTGCACAAATTTCTAGGAGAGAATACTACAGAATTTTGCCTTGTAATCTCAAACTGAATGTTAAGGGACCTGTTGCTCAGTAGTACTGGACTGTCCACAATTTGGTGAAAATATATTCTCAAGTTAATCAGAAAGAAGGTTGGACTGCAGACAGGACCTGTATAGTGTAGCAAGAGATTATGCAATATTGCCTTAATATTACAAAAAATATTTTGGCTGAAAATATTTGTCAGCCTGTCTCAGCTGGAAATCAAACTGAGTATGTTACAGTGACCAATTAAAGGCGACGCTTAAGAATGATCAAATTCAAAATATTCATGTTCTTATGCAATGAAAGCCTTCTAGTGTGCGATTTTTTTTAGATAAAAATACAGACAAACTGAATGTCTGAATGGGACGTAATGTGCAGTGTATCTTGTTTAATATTGACTGCCTTTTACAAATTAAACGTATTTAAAATTGAGTTGAAACAAACTACAATAAATAAATAAATAGTGGAATAAGATGGGCTAAAATTGAGGACCTTTTGATGGATTGCTGACAGAATATCTTTTAACTAAGTGAACTACACATCAGCATACTTCCCTGCCTGTGAACAATATAGATCCAAGACTTTTTAATGTGTATATCATTTTTTCATTACCAATGCAATAATGCTTATGAATTCAATATAAATAAATAAATAATCATATCCTCATCTGCCTCAGAGATATAAACACCTTCGTTTAGGAAAACAGAGCAATCCTAAAACACATTTAGGCAGAATGAATTTATAGTTCCAAAACAACATTTCTGAATAATTTTTGGGAGCAAAGTTTTTGTTACCAATACTTACAGTATTAAACAGAAGCAAGAAGTCTGACTTTAACATAAATTTCAGGTTTGTATATATGTCTGGTTCATTTTGGTTTACAACCTGCATTTTCTTCATTCATTGAAGTAACAGATAGTGGAACCAGAAACCAGAAAACTTCTCATATTGTTTTATTTTGATTTCTCAAGTAAATGTAAATGAAGAAATGTAGCTAATTACTACCAAACTCTGGTTATGTGCAACCTGTTCACAGAGGTGTAGTCCTTGGATGATAGTATGCAGTTCATGAAGTTATGCTGACATATCCCTTTTTTATTATGGCAACACACTGAACATTGAGTCCATTGATGTTGTCAAGTGTCTCGTTAGGACTCACCCTGTATAGCCCAAATATTTAACAACACGTTCAATAAAAATGTGTGTTTAACATAAATTGAAGAAATGAAGCACATTCTGTAGGCAATAAGGAGTTTCAGACAAGGAGCTTCCCATCAAAGAATAATTGTGGAAACAACCAGAAAGCTAGTCACCAATTATAAGAAAGGTTTGACTGTTGTGATGGAAATACAATTTTTTTTGTGATAGATGTCGGTCTCATTTTGTTTCAGAAACAAGCTTGTGACTGAATGAACTGAAAATATGGTTAATAAACCTGGATGACTCTGAATTTTCTGCTTTTAAATTTAGAAAAGATAGACGTTTTGGTCTTTGGACCAGAAGCTTTTAAAAGGAAACTGCTCAGTCAGTCACTTCATCTGGATGGAATTTATTTGGCCTCTGGTAATAATGTAAATAACCTCTGTGTAATTTCTGACCAAGACATTTAAATTACATATTAAACAGGTTTCCAAGATTTGTATCCGGAATATTGCTAAAATTAGAAAAATCCCTTCTAGGAGTGATGCAGAGAAACTAGTCCATGCATTTGTTACTTCAAGGCTGGACTACTGTAATTCGTTATCATCAGGAAGTCCATAAAAATTCTGCAAAAATGCTGCAGCAACAGTTCTGATGAATATTAAAAAGAGAGATCACATTTCTCCTGTGTTAGCTTCTCTCCATTGGCTCCCTGTAAAAATCAAGAATAGAGTTTAAGATCCTTCTCCTTTCGTATAAAGCCCTTAATAATCAAGCTCCATCATACATCAGAGATTTGATTGTTCCATATGTTCCTAACAGAGCACTTCGTTCTCAGAATGCAGTTCTACTGGCATTTCCTAGGATTTCTAAAAGTAGAATGGGAGGCAGATCTTTTAGTTATCAAGCTCCTCTCCTGTGGAACCAGCTCCCAGTTTTAGTACATGAGGCAGACACTCAATCTATTTTTAAGACTAGGCTTAAAACCTTCCTTTTTGATAAACCTTATAGTTAGAATGGCTTAGGTTACCCTGAGCTCTTTTTGTAGTGATGCTGCTATAGGTTTAGAGTTTTGGAGGACAGACTGACCACTTTTCTTCTCTCTTCTACTTTTCTCTTCTACTACTCTCCGGATATATTTTTTCTGCTGTCATTGCGACTGTTAACCTTGTTTTCTCTCAGTGTTTTTCTCACCATAGAAGCTCCACCCAGTCTGGGATCCTGCTCAACTGTAATGCTTCCTGCTGGATGGGGAGCATTGGCCTGGATGATGGTCTAAGTGACGGAACCTCCTCCATGCTGTCTCTTCTCTGTCTTTTCAGACCCCCAGACAATCGTTGCATATGACTGCTTGCACTGAGCCAGGTTCTGCCGGAGGTTTCTTCGGGTTAAAGGGGAGTTTTTCCTCTCCACTGTCGCTACATGCTTGCTCAGTATGAGGGTTTGCTTAGGAATTGCTGTTGTTGGAGTCTGCATGATCCGGGTACAACCTCACATTGATGACTCAACACAATCTGCTGGGATACCTTACATAGAAAACTTAACTGATTGGAACGTTTGTATACTTGTATTGAAATTATTTTTTATTGTAAAGTGCCTTGAGATGACGTTTGTTGTGAATTGGCGCTATATATCTAGGTGTAATAATGGACTCAGACCTGAACCTCCAGGGTCACATTAAGGCAATAACAAGCTTAGCCTTCTATAACCTGAAAAACATTTCTAGGATTAAAGGACTAATGTCACAGAAGGACCTTGAAAAACTGATCCATGCGTTTATCTTTAGTCGGATTGATTACTGCAACAGTGTCCTCACAGGTCTACCTAAAATAGCAATCAGACAACTGCAGCTGATCCAGAACGCTGCTGCCCATGTTCTCACCAGAACTAGGAAAGTAGAACACATCAACCCAGTTCTTAAGTCCGTACACTGGCTTCCTGTAGCTGAAAGAATGGACTTTAAGTTTATAAATCACTGCACGGTTTAGCACCAAAGTATGTTGGAGATATGTTGTCACTATACCAGCCCAGCAGACCACTCCGTTCCTCCAACTCTAGCTTACTTAATATTCCTAGAATTAGAACTAAACAAGGAGAGGCAGCTTTCAGCTTCTATGCTCCACAAATCTGGAACAAACTTCCAGGAGAATGCAAAAATGCTGAATCGTTAGGCTCTTTTAAATCAAAGCTTAAAACTCTACTATTCAGAGCTACCTTTGAGCCCTAAATTGCGCTTTCTGACCACTATTTGATTCCCGTGGTTTAAGGTTTATTCTTTTTTTTTCCAGTTTAACCTATTATGTTTTATCTGTTTTTAATCTATATCGCATAAAATTGTGTTTTATCTTTTTTTTAATATATATTGCATAAAATTGTGTTTTATCTGTTTTTAATCTATATTTCATAAAATTGTGTTTTATATGTTTTTAATCTATATTGCATAAATTTGTTTCTTACATCATCTTCTCTTATTGATTGATGGTGTCTATCTGTTAAACCAATATGCTTCTGGTTTTCTTTAATCATGCTTCTGTAATCTTGTATTTGGTATCATTATCACTGAATCATGTAACCAGGTCCGTTGATCAGTGGAGCACAATCATGTGACAGGGGTATACATTTTAAGGTCAACTATTGGTTTTATATTTCAGAAATAATTGTACCTTCTGCATATGATTGCTTCTTATCTAAACATGCATTTTAGGCTCATTTTTCTTCCCTTCCTCAGACAGGGAATGCCGATCCTTTAACCTACATCTTTGGGCTCTAAGTTGCTCACGTTGTCTTTCAGTGAAAGCCTGTTTTGGAATGTATGATCAGGCCCTTTAATCAGCTGCGGAGCCCAGGGAGGAAACAGCTCTCCTCACTGACCCATTTAAAGGCAACATGGTGGAGAGAACTGAAAGTAGGACAGAAGAAAGGCAAAACTGTCAGTGCTGTATGCAGGCAAACTCACAGACAAAACACACATGCCTCATCAACTCCGGAGATTGGCTGCTTCTTTACCCAAGATGGTAATATTGATTTGTCTCTTTGTCCATTACAAATTACTCCCAGACTTTGGAAAATTGTTTCATTTCTTTTTTCCCTGCTGTGGATCTAACCTCCCTTTGTAAAAAGTGGAGGCTCACTTAAGAAAGTGTTACTTGACAGTCACCATGGATGCATTTCAGCTTCCACTTTGAAATAACATCACTACCCTTGCCTGCATGGTCTGTAACAATGGCAGACATGCAAGTTTGTGACCAAAATACTTCAGGTCTCTTATTTCCTATATATTGCTCGAATACAAAGACTTTTCCAGATGTGTATATTTTAAACTCAAGATAGTACTTGCCTACGTAAAACTTTTTTTTGTCTGTTAATTTTTTATAAGACATCTGTGGATTATGGTGAACATCTCCACAAAACACAGAACTATTTATAGAGAACAACCTCACCTGTACTCTTGAAAAATTAAACTAGGCAGTTGCTCCACTGTAGCTACAAAAAGGAAGCCAACCCACTGCCGTCATTCTTACACTATTCTTCTAATATTTTTTATTGTATTTCTGTATCTTTAAACCATATAAGGTCTTCTGAAAGACTTTCCCTAAAGCCACTTCATCAAGCAGCCAATAAATAAATGATTTGATGATCGAATCAAATCCAGTTGTATTCTAAGTGTTATGTTTGTCTTATTTAATGCTAAACGATTCATAGTTTGTGTTTAAATCAAGAAATTGCTGAAGCCTACTAAAATCAAAGATCTCAGATAAATTGTCATGATGTTAAGGTGTTTGTGTTTAGTTATTTCATTTACTTATTCAATTTACATTAAAACTTTACGTTATTTCTTGGCGTTCTGTTATGTTTTACTTTAGGACTTTATTGTTATGATTTTGGCGCTTCCTGCCTTTAGATGTTTTCACCTTAGTATACTTAAGCTACCGGTTCTCTCAGTACATTGCTAGTTCTTTGTCATTTATACTGCCTGTTCTTTGGTCCCGGTGTTTTTGATGCCCTCCTGTTTATCTCTGTAAGTTTTCCATCCGTTTTCTTTATTAAAACCTTAACACTTCATCCTGCTGCATTTGGGTCCTCAATCTACACCGGAAAATGACATAAATATTATCACAGTTTGTTGCAAGGTCCAATCACAACCAAAGAATGCATCACAATAGCCTTATTCTGCTCCTTACTTCAGTATTAAGGTTAGGTTTGTGGATTATAGCAGACATTTTGTTGCAACAGAGAGCTATATATAAGCCAGCTCTGTTTTAGTGAAAAAGCACTTGTGAGATTACTGAGAAAAATGAATAAAAAGGGACAGAGGCTGAACAGTTACTCAGGAGCACAACGACACAGGAAAGAAATAAAGAGCACAAATATATACAGAGACAGAAAACAGGAGACAAGACGGAAATGGGGTACAAAGATGTTGGAAGAATAAGAGAACGTGACCTCCGGCAAATATGAGACTCATTCTGAGTTGATTAGATTGGGAGAAACTGTGTAAAGATTGGAAGGAGAAGGCAAAAAAGACCCACGAGAGATTTGAGAATAAAATTATAAAGAACAACCCATTCCTACGCATATTTAGCTGTATAAACAAATCTGTTCAAAAACAGTATATATCCACATAGCTTCAGTCTCGAACAAATTGTCATAGCAATGAACCCAAGCACTCAGTCTCCGTATTCATCATCTGCAGGTATTTAAAGAAATTACTGTGACTCAAGATCGCACTCAAAGCCAGGCACAGACGTCATGAATACTGGAGGGAAAAAAACACACACACACTGCAAATGTTTCAGACAGCTTAAGACGTAAAGCTTTAGAGCAAAGTTAAAGCAACTTTTCTTAGCTTGTCAGTGGTGCCTTAAATACAGCTGCTGGCAGAAGTTAACATAAGCAAGGACATTCACGTTTGTATTTTAATGATACATCTGAACTGACTGTTTTAACATGGCTTTCACATTTTCTATTGGATTGAAATAAGAGCTATATTATTCAGTTGTTGAGCCTTCACGCTGAACTGAATTTGGCGGCTACACACGAGCACACTGAATGTCTACTGGGAAAAAAAAGGTTTATTTTCAGAGAATTAATTATAGTGATAGCAGGGTCATGCTGTGGGTCTGATTCATTGCCAGTGGTATCAGTGTAGAGGTAATGGGTCTACGAAGAAGGAGGACCTCTCCCAAAATCTATTAACTTCAATTCAAATCAACTGCACAGCTGGAGGCTTCAGAAAAAGCAAAACCACAGACAAAACTGATTACGTTTATTGGATAGCTGCAATTTTAACCCACTTTAAAATTTACAAATTTTATCTAAAAGTCAGAACTATGGCAGGAAACCAACTACTGTAGATTAAATGAAAAAGAATTATACCAGAAACTTGTTGATGAGTACACAAATAGCAAACTGTAACACTGTTCACAGCCTCTACGTTAAAACATACATTACAAAGGGTAGACGTAACACAGGGTACGTTTTCTCTGTTCACTATTCAGTAAAATGTTGTGCTTCATGTACCACTCCCACTAAAATACCTTTTCTTATTCACTGTGTCCATTATGACTGTGAACAAAAAGTCTGTCTTTATAAAAAAATAGAAGTGTAATATTTTTTTAACATGATAAGAATACCCTATGATGTCCCAAAGCATCAGTGTTTAGAGATGGGTAAAATATCACCAAGGTAGACAGTTTAAGGAGAAAACATTCTGTTTGTTTTTATGTCATTTTGGCCTGAATAAAAATAAAAATATCAACTGCACCTTTTCAAATATCTAACACAGGGAGAGGCTATTTATAGTCTGAAGTTTAGAGAAGCAAATGGCCTTGTTTTGAATAAAAGTGTATATATTTAGTTTTCCTTTTGAAAAGTAACAAGACAAGGTAGCAATACATACAGAAAAAGTTGGTTGTCTGAATCCATAATGCGTGGCTTTCACAAAAGTTACTGAAGTTTTGCTGAATAAGTTAAGAGTTCTGATAGAATAAGCAATGAGGGCAAAGAGAGATTTAAAAAAGGAGGCTAAAAGTGGACATGGCTTCCTGCATAGATGTGCAGCAGAAAGCATAATGAGGAGCTTAACAACAGAAACGCTGTTGAATCGGCAGAGAGTGGGTGGCCCTCAACCACACCGAAAGAAGGTCATTGATTAGAGCAAGTGAAGGTTTTAAACCCACATGGGAAAATGTTAGGGATCGAAAGAAGTAGCAGATAGGAAGAAAGGCAAAGATGGAGAAGTTGTGGCTGGATAGGAGGAGGAGAGCAGGGCATGGGGAGCTGTTGTATTATTTATTTTCTTGAGATGTTATGAGATGCAGCAGTGATGCATCTGTCCATTAGGAGTTCATGTTCCTTCTGCTGTCCTCATCCTCTATTTTTAAAAGTGACCCTAAAAATGGAAACATGACTTCTTCCATCCCGGTTTGATTCAAACTCAAACTTTTATGACCAAAAGTCCTTTTAGTCCAAACTGGCAGTATTTCCATTTGGTTTAAATTTGTAAAGATTATTAACTGTGCAAATCAATGACATTTGTAGACTAGTTTCAACAGCAGTTCACAAACATTAAAGTACATATCTTGTTCCTCACCACAGTTGCAGAGACTTCATAGAATGTGCTTTCCAGTTGAACCATCTCTTACTCATTAGCTATGTTTAACATGCAAAATGTCCTTAATCTTATTATAGTCTGGATTACAATTTGACTGTGTATGTGCCCTGAAGAAAATTTTATGTTTGATCAGAATAAATCATTTTAAAATGTGCAGAACTGCATACAACTATCTTTAATACTGGAAACGGCAGCAAAAGAAGAAGTAGCAGACTTACGCCGTAGAAAAACATGGCTGCACCCATTCAAAATGGAGTGGTATGATGTTCTTCACAGCGGGCTTTACATCTACAAGCCCTCTAACCTGAATCCCTAATTGTTGTTTTACACCAAAATATTGTATGTCTACGCATGACGTAACAGACAAATGCAGTAACAACCCACATTCAGAATAGGGGTTTATATGCTCAGCGATCAGATTAACTATCAGCATAACCAACATGTCTCAACTGTTATAGCTAACAATGCCTTTATCAATGGTGCCCTATTAAAGTATCTATGCATTTTGAGCAAATTCATGCTTTTGTCAAGAATTTTATTAGTATTTCATGGATTGACCCTTGCAAAATAGCAGATAATTGTGAAGTTGGAAAGAAATGGCACATAGTTTATGAATAAAAGAGCGTAAAAGGTGTGATGTCCAACTGTATGCAAGCCTTTTAGCCAAAACTATGCAGATGTATCTTTTGCCACAATACAAACTGCAAGTATTTTGCAGTATGTCTATCATTTTTTAAAAAGCTGAGACTGAATTTTTTTTTTCAGATTCGTATTTCATATTCATGGACTTTGACTTTTTAATAATTAATTTAATAATTAATTTTTAATAGAAGAACAACCCTTGATCCAAATTACTCTATAGCAGCTCTTGCTATATGTTTAGGGTTGATGGCCTGCAAGAGCATCCTCCCCAGAGTTGTGGGAGCAATCAGACGCTGACTCATCACTGTTTGAGAATATAGAACCTAACACCTTGTTGCTCAGCCTTTGCTGACATACTGCTCCCGCAAAATGTGAGGTTGTGACATGTAGAAAATCCTAAAATGCTAATTAGAGAAAAAACACAAAAAATTTAGTCTATTTCAAATAAAACAAAAGTATTCATTTTTGTGTTTTGTCTTATTTGTTGTTTTTTTTCTGGAGCAGGTGCAGTAAAAACGTTTACAAGAGAAGTCCAACACAAAACCTTCAACAGAGATGCGTGCACAGACTTGTATGAAACACATGCAGACGTGTGTTTTCAGCACAATGTGACAGCTGCTCTGCACTATTTTCAGATTCTGACCAGTGATTCTGCTGATCCGGCCGTGTAAGCCATTGTGACACGCAGAAACACACACTGTGCAGAAACACCCACACACCCAAACACACACATGCCAAGTGAATTACATACATTAAGCTCACACATGAAACTTTACAACACCCTTTTACAAAGTCAAGTCACCTATAATTACACAAACATGCATGCACACACACACACAAAATCACACACGTGTCGGCTATTTGGTCGACATGAGAATCAGTGTGAGGGGGATTGTTGTGACTTGGACACCAGAAGCTGATGGTGAGCTTGACAGGATGTGTTTGTTTGTTCGACAGTGTTCGTGGGAGATATTTTTTCTGTGACCCCGCTTTCCTAAATAAGACTTGGTCACCATTTTCCAGAGGCACTCATTAGCTTTTAATTGTTTGGTGTTGACTAAATGTCAAGCAGTTCACGGTGCATTATGCAGCTTCTGCCTTCTGTAGAAATGTCTTTAATGCTGCTTCATCGCTCCATTACTCCGTTCCTTATGGAGAATCTATTTTCTGCTCATCGGTTTGCAGATTGCTTCTCTCTAATTTTACAAGTTGTGCCAGGGAGCGGGGAAGATGCTGAGCGAAGATAACAGAGGGTGAAACTTGAAAAATAAACTAAACCACCATTCTTCTCTTTCCCTCATAGTACCAGCTGACCGCAAACGCTAAGACTTACGTTGAATACACGTCAATGTATTGTCTGTGTCCAACTCAGTGGCAGTTCTTGCATGCATAGCACTCTGGACAAGTCAATTTACTCAACCAATTAAAACGCAGGGAACTATCTGAAAATCTGGAGCAGGGTTTAAAGATTTTTGTCCCTCACTAATCATGTAGCCTTGTCTCCCTATTCTCAGCAGCAGGCAGAGGATGCCTCAACACACAGGGGCTCTAACTCCCCACTGACTGCTCAAAGCATCTGAAATGTGCTTGGGATGCAACTGAAAGACAAGTTATATATGTGTGTTCATCCTTTTGAATGCTACCCTATAACGACCCATATTAAAGCCAACATTGGCCTGGCTGTTTCCAGATCTGCCCTTGGTTCATTCTGAGTTGGGAGTTAATTGAATTTCTCTGTAATTATCTCAGGGCATTTTACTGAAAAAAGTTTAAATTCAATTGAGTACAATTCAGTTTAGACAAAGTGTGGTCCAGATATGTTTGCCAAATGAAGCAATAAAATTATTACTTCTAAAATGAAGTTGTTAATATTCCCTTTTATTTACTTAGTGTGGGTTTTATATTTTTCAGCAGGTAGCATTCTTGTGATTTACTGGGGCACAACTTCCTTCTGCGAGTGCTATTGCACACACGTGACTGAGTGAGAGCAATGGTCCGGCTCCAACAACTCCTACCACCCAAGAAATGGTCCACCTGCAGGAGTCAACTGTTGAACCTATCTCTTCACTTTATTGTCGTCACTGAAAAAATAAACGTAAAGACAACAAGATAGGAAAACTTTAGTGTTTATAAAATGTTGAATATTGGTGCATATACAGGAAAAATAAAGCTTTAAACACCACTCAGAAAAAGTATTTACTCAGATTAACCAGATTGTTTCAGTGCCATACTCATCATCATACTGGACTATTGCTGTCCAAATATGAATGAACTGAATTGAATGAATAGTGTAGTTACTGGCGGTGGACATCACCCCCCCCCCCACCCCACTTAGAAGATAAAATAGTCCGAGACATGAATATCCCTGAAAAGAATGAGTATCTGAACGACATGCACCTTGGGTAATAACTTTTACAGCAAATAATCCCTTCAGGTACTTTTTGAAACAAACAAATGCATACCATCGGTGAACAGACGTAGGCAGGTGACCTGGTTGCATCTATCTTAATAATTGTTCTGACAGCTGCAAAGGCCGGAAGGACACACTGACCAGAGAAATGGCTTCATTCATGAACACCTGCTTTATGGAGCAACTGTAGTTCAACAGTGTTTAAGCACACATCCATTTGGAGCCTTCATGTATTGTCAGAAGGGAACTGATTTTTGACCACAGACATAAAGACAGAAAATTTCTTAAAGAAACTGATTCCTTCTCACTCATTTATTCTCTCTTGCTATATATATATATGTATATATATTAAAAACAAAAGGTGTTGAGAATGAACTGCAGTGAGGCCATTTTTATGTAACCAGAGTTATTCTGAAGCTCCACGTTTTTTTTCAAACACATTCTTCTTCAGAAACAAACAATAATAAACAAAGAATATGTTTTGATATTGCTAAAAGCAAGGTGAGGTGAAAGGCTGACCTGCTGAAAAATTTACTAAAATCTGACAAACTCGGATTTGTTGAATGACTTGTAAGTTGTGATGAAAAGGTTGTCATTCATTCCAACCAGAAAAAATGTAGAAGACAAAATTAGCTGTAAGCTGTTTTTTCATGTATTGGAGAATATTTGTTGACATCCTTGTGCACATGCACAAGTGGTTGCATGGCAAGAAAACAAACCAAATTAAGGGCTATAAAGAAGCAAAGAACACTTCCAAGAGTTAGCAGACGGAATCTCTGATGTGTAATAACTTTAACAGCAGAAGATAGGCAGAGCTTTAGAAATAAACTTAAAATCTATATTGATTGCGAAATCAAAGTTATTCAAAGCCCCTTTGAGATATGTGGAAAACATTAGTTTGATTCCCCTTGAGTCCTTGCTATAAACCTGCTGGGGAGACATTTATTCCTTTTCCTAAAGCTGACCCCTTCACCCCCTAAAAAGTTTAGGGCTTTCAAAAGGCTGGAGGTCTGAGATTGTGGTGTTTGAGCGATAGATGGGCGGATCTCTGGGAAAAGGAAAGCCGTGTTAGTGATAAAAGCGGAGGTCAGATCTAGTAGAGCAGAAACTTTGTGATTCACATCACCTGTCTGTGATTACCAAGGAGAATGGCAAAATCCTCAACGCGACTGCAAATCTGATTAACTCCTCAGTGATCATCGTGCTTATTTATTTATTCATGGAAATGTAGTAGCTGTTGTACTGTACAAGTTAACTGTCCTAAGACTTGAGTAATTCAGTGGCATCTGATTTCTGGCGAAAAACCAAATATCACCGCTTACACAATTCTATTTTTTTTTTTAATCCAGTCTTGGATAAACATGAACTTTAACAACTTTAACTCAGTCGGCTTCACTCCCACCAGCCTCTGTTTACTACCTGAGTGTAGCTTAAAGCTTACCACTAGTGATGGGTACAGTAGATGAGGCCTCATGAAGCGTTTCGACACATCGCCCTAACTGTATTGATACTGTGTTGGTCTACTGACACCTGCTGGATCTTAATTTCATTGCAAGTAACCTAATTTGGAAAATCAATTAAATCTACGGATTTCAAAGGCCATACGATAAAATTATTTATGTAATTGTATTCCATATTGTGAAATGCGTAATTTAATATCTTAATCAAAGTTTAAAATGTTATACTCACAATATATCACAAGACATCATTTGAATGTGTGTAACATCTTGAGAAAAAGTTAAACTGAAGGTGATGTTGATTATGGATTGTATTTTAGGCAGACTTTTTAAAATACATATAGTTTTCTATAAAAAAATTAGTTTCTCGAAGCTCTTTGCAATGGTTTTTTTTAGAAAACACATAGTCGCAAGAGACAGATGCAATATAACTTTCTGATTTCCAAAATATATGATGGTTCAAGAACCTGACACAGGTTCCTGAACCCCTCACTTTCAACAATGCTGACAGGTTGGCAGTCCTTAATAATGAAATGCCTGGTCCAAGTCATGCTTCCTGGTAGCTTGATGGTCAAAAACTAAACAATAAAATAACATTAATTCACTGTTAATAAAGTGACCACAAATAAGTTTTATGATATCAGTATACCTGCATTTATCCTAGTTGCATTTGTGACCTCGTGATGTTCATGTTTGGCTCTGTGATATCTCAGCATAGAATACTTGCTTTTATTAATACATGCCGGTTCAGAAGAACAAATGCAGTATTTAAACTGCAGAAAATAATAGGAATAATTTTTTGAAGTTGACTGAAATTTTGATAGATTAAGCAGAAACTGAGAGGAACAGGATGAACAGAGGAAGTAAAAACAAATATGTTATCTGCTGATATAAGATCAAAATGATCCCACACGTCAGAAACCTTGGATTATCTTGGATGTAGGCTTTCCAGGAATTAGTCTGGTTCAAAAGATAATGTTTTGGAAGAGAAGTATCCCGTGGACAGCTGGAAACGCTCCTGCTTTTAAATGCACTTCAGCGCTTCAGTGACAGATAAAACAGCAGATGTGTCGGTCACGTGACTGTTTCCTAAAGGGATACATGCACCGATACGAGGTTTCGCTCTATGAGCTAGATACATGTGCCGAGAAACCAGTGCTGCTCTACCCAGCCGAACTTACTTTATTTAATATTCCGATTTCCTGATTGACATCTAAACTGGGACTCGACTCTCAACGGGGGGCAAGCCCTCAGTCCGATTACTCCAAAAAGCTTGATTTAGATGTGCATGTAAGCGTACTGAATTTTCTTTCCATTACGCCACTATTGCACCATGTCAAACTCTCCTACTTCCATATGACTTCTCTTTTCTTTTTGGTCAAAATCCTGCTCTTTCCCCCTGTCAATCATTGTGCTCGAGTTCTTTTAATACCATAAACATGACCCCTTGAGCGTTTTCACATTTTGACTGCTTACAACCACAAACATCTGCATACTTTATTGGGATTTTTTGTGAGCATACATCGAGTTGAAGGAAAAATATACATAGTTTTCTAAATGTTTTAGAAATAAACATCTGAGTTTGGTTTCCATTTACTTTAAAACCAGCCTACCAGAGTCAATCATTTGAAAAAAACACATTTGACTGTGATTAAAGTATTTTGGGTTATGTTTCCACTAGGGATGCTCCGATCAGGATTTAGGCTGCCGATCAGATTTGCTTACAAAGAAAAAAAAACATGTTTATAAGACATGGTGAGTTTAATGAAACATGATTCACTAAGGGAAAAATTGTAAGAATTTCTTATTATTAGTGAACGTTTTAACAAAGGAAAAGTGTCCTTATCTGTATTCATGAAATTGTTCAGTGACAGACAAAGTTAAAGGCAACCATTGCATGACCAGAATGTTAGTATTGATAAAATATATCTCACAAAAAAAACAAATCCTCCACCTAATTTATTAAATATATAAAGAGTGATATAGAAAGACCTCAAAATAGACAGAATAAAATTGAAAAATATTCCACAATAACAACACAATCCTATTTACTGGTAAATTTGCCATCATATCTAACCTGATTTATTAACTGCTTAATACAGCAGTCTAGCTTGTATCTCTGCAATATGAGTCCCCTGAACTTTGAAGCATTCAATGCTGTTGACAGTTGTTTGTAGGGAGACACACACATTGTGTAGCATTTCATTATAAATGTGTAACTGTGAACAAAATAAGGATGTCCAAAAATTGTAATAAGATGACTTAGAAGTCGTAATGGTTTTGTACTTTCAATACCTGCTTTAACAGGATGGGTAAAGTTAAAAGGAAAGAATTTGCAGTAGCTCTATGAGGTCATCCTTTTTTTGTTAGCAGGTTTTCATCCCTTTTTTTGCTTCACTGTATTTTTTTATCCTCTTTCTCTACTGTTCGACTTACTGTCTTTTGCAGGACTGTGTGAGAGAGTGCATCGGTGCACATCTTCCCTCCGGACTCCAGTTTCCACGTGATTCAGCTCTATATGTCTGGTTTCCTCTCAGCCTCAGCTCTGTTCTTTTTCCATCTGTTTCCATCGCTGCATCGCTTGTCATCCTTCTTTAGTGTTTAGTGTTACCCTTTTTTATTCCTCTCCATGCTTCTCTAAATGTTTCTCTCTCTTCCTTAAGATGGTCTATCACCCCTAATTATCCTGCCTGTCAAGTTCTTCTTCCATTCTTTATCTACTCTTAGACTTTCTTTTCTTTCCCCCCTTTTTCAAGAGTCATAGAGGATTTCAGTAATAATTGTTCATTCTTCTGTCTATTTTTAAAAAACTATAAACCCAAATTATACAAATCGTGAAAGAAAGATTGGGTCTGGTTCATCAACGGTTTCAATAGTTTTAACAAGCACAAATTGCACAGCGTTGCAAAAACTTGCTGGAGGTGATTTACTAACCAGGCACAGAGACCTGTCAAATGCACAGCAAGATGCACGCAATCCATTTCACAGGCTCATTTAGCACCTATGTCCTTGATAAATATGCAATGTGGGCATTTATGTCAGAACATGCAAATAAGTAGGCATTCCAGGCGCAGTGTGATTTATCAAACATGACAATCTTTCTGGTATTTGTGTGAGTCTTAACTCTGTTCCACCATGATTCAACATAAGTTTATTACTGACAAACTAAAAATATCATTCACACACATTGTAACTAACATTGTAATTAATGCTCTAACGACCCTAAACCTGATAGTTATGTCGATATTTCCTCTTTTTTTCCAAAGACATATCATAATTCACTGTACGTAATGTGTTTGCACCAACGGGCAAACTCCGCCCACAGAAGATGAAGCCAACCAGAAGTGACAAAAATTGCAGTTCCTCCCTCATCCCCTAGGGGCTGGCTCAAAAAAGAAACTTCCCATTGACTCCCATAGTCCCAAGATAACTTTACTGCGAAAATAAACACGTTTACAGCCTGGTTCAAAAAAACATTTTAGGTGAAATTATGAATAATAAGGGGTGTGTCCTTTAAATCTATAGGCCAGTCTAGGCTAACTGTGATGGCTAATGTTGGCTAATGTTAGCTAATATCTTGCACCGTATCCTGCTTGTCCCCCCTGCTTGCCCGGAGAAGGCCTTCCCAGCCTGGGACTAATGCAAAGGCTTTGGCCATTTCATATTTCTTAACTCAACTATCAGTTGCCTCTGCAGTTTTTATTCGGTTTTGGTTGTTAATCTACAATTATTGGATAAAGATGGCTTGCTGTAGCATTGATTACAGGAACAGACCATCCAAGCTCGGCGGACGCTTTATACGGGCTGATGCTTTGCCAGCAGTGGGGGGAGGATTTCTGTTACATCACCAAGAGGAATGGAGCTCCAACCAGAGCTTTCATATCTTTCTATACGCGAGTTGGAGCAGACGACCACTCAGGTAGCAACAGAGTAGCAAAGTCGACAGGACTGATAAGCAGCAGCGGTGTCAGAGAGCGGGAGTCGGCAAGGTTACAGCCAGAGAGGCCTGCCTTGGAGGTCGTATCCGAGTTCAGGTGCGAGCGGCCACTGATCATGTGAACACAACCCGTACTCTGGCCGTACTCAAGACAATAGACGCGCTTCACGCGGAAATGACAACACCGTGGGCCGAAATTATAGAATCACCTCGCAACCATAAAAATACCAAAACAACGCGATTCAAGCATCCCACAGTAACACAGCAGATTACAAAACGGCGGGTTTACGACAACACTCACCGTGTAGATGGCTTCAGGTAGCAGCTGACCAGTAGACCAGTTTGTTTACATTCTAGCCTGTCGCTCATTTTATGACGTTGGTACTTCTCACTCTCTTGTTTGTTGGACAGCTACAGACTTATTTGTATACCGCCACCTGCTGTTTAGGTGTAGTAAAACACTGGATTGCAGTACGGGTCAAATACGTGCCATCTGAACAGAAGAAATTTGCATTTTCTCTGGCCGTATTCTGCCACGGCCACACATGGGAAAACAACCAAAAGTCTTGTAACTTTTGAGAAAATCTGAGTTGTCGTGATGAATTTGACTGCTTTTTGCTGGATATATTGTTAAGCTAAGTACGCCCATGTCCTCACCCTCCATCCATGGTAATGGAAATACAACCATTTTAGACCGTAGTGACCTGACCAATTTGGGTCTTGTTATGTCAATTTGTGTTCCCCCCTCGATATGTTTCTGGGTCTAAAGCGACCCTGGTGGAAAAACAGGGCAAAAGTCTCTCAACTGTGGTTTTCTGGCTGAAACCGGCTGCAGCCTACTTTGGCTTCAGTTAGCTCCGGAATAGCTTCTGACTAGCTTGTAGCTATGTCGGCTCGGAGAGTTAACCCTCCGCCCCCAGCCTAAACACCGCTACTCTCATGCTCCACCTCTTTTCCCTTTTTTTGGAATTTCTGAGAGTGACAAGGCGGGTGAGGCGAACAAGATTGCAGTGGTGGGAACCGCCCAGTTGGCTTCATTTTCAGAAACCTATGGGTGACGTCACCCGAGGGTTAGTCCATCGTATTTACAGTCTACGGTCTGCACACAGAAATGCCCCACCCTGGACTGTAGACCAGGGCTTTCAATAAACTATGAAGTAATAATGCTAACATCTAGAACATCATGAAGCTAGATATTGTGGACGAGAAACAAAATATAAAGCAATTCAATTTAGAACTTGTCCATACTACTATAGTTGGCAAAAATAAAAAAAAAGATTCCAATATGGATCATGAAGCCATTTTAGAGTTCAAAATTCATTTTAAACTATAAGTGCTGACATACTGTTAGGTAGGGAATGAAGCCACCAGCATACCTGTCTAGTCTTTCAATTAAATATTCAGTTTCTCATTCTTTTCTCCAGAATCAAAACATGCTAGTCATTGCTTGTTCTTAACTGATAACTAACAACTAAATTATATCATTTAAGATTGTGACCATAAAACTGTGGATAAGCCTGTCTTCACAATTGTTTTTGTGCTTCATATACTGGATCATTTAATAAGTTCAAGACCCAGATGTATCAACAATATTTGTCAAAGATTTTAAATTAGCATTGGTCCTTTCTTTTTTTTATGTATATTGTTATGCTTTTCTTTTAGATGCTTAATACATATTTTAATGACAGAAATTTAAATCATTATCATTTAAGTATGTTTTTATTTTTTTGATAATGCCGTTTTCTGTTTGTATTTTATCTCATTCATCACTTTTTATGTGTCTAAGTAAAGTCATTTCTAAAAATATTTTTCATTTATTTTTTCTATTATTTTGTGGCCAGTAGCTTCAGTCAAAATTTTCCATTGTATTTTTTATGTGAAATTAATATTATTGTTATAGCTGCATGTAGCCAGTACAGTTAGCATGTATTAATGCATTTACTGCATAATAATTCATTTTAAGAAACCAAAAGTACTGTGTCTTGTCTTTTCTCTAACAAACAAAATTAAAGATTTTCTGTTGTAAATTGAATGCAACTGGGAGTAGGCATTACACACGAAATCCAAAAGGCACAAATAAAAAATCCTGTTGTAGAATCAACTCATCAACATTCTCAATTAAAATTCACATTTGGTTTCAAAATACACTAAACCATAGTCATTTTTTTAAGATTATGATAAAGTATGGGAGTTCATACTAGCTAAGGGACACAAAAAAAGAGCCGGTAATGCTTTCACATGACTTTTTATGAGTGAATATAATATTTTTGGGAAGAAGATTAACCTTTTGTGACTTATACAAGGGGACAATGGTATACAATGAATAATAACTATGCTGTATTTCTTTCATACTACATAAAATCAAAATTTCTGGCATTCTGATAAACCAAGGCCACAAACCTTGACCCACATTTACGCACCCATCCCTTTAAGTGATGTTTTGATATGTAGAACTGTGACAGATTCTTTCGGTCTAAATAACATTTTGAACAATATTTAATCTTTCTGTGTGTTTGCATGTGTGTATATTAGTGTCCTATACACACTTACAAAGACAGTTATATTTAGCCCATTATGTCAGAGTCCACCCAGAGGCAATCCCAGCATATTACACTTTGGAATTATGAACAACTGTATTTTCAAGGACCTTGAGGGCAAATAAATATAAGTTTTTATTAATCAGCCAGTTTAACCCACTGACTTATACATGCTTTACATTTTTTTATTAATTTTTCACAGAATCTCCTTTAATTTTATCCACCCTAGCTTTCTGTTTTCGTTTTTTTATTAAGAAGAAAATTATTGTTTTCCTTTTCTCATCAGTCCTTCAGTCCATGGCAAAATCCTAACATATAATTTATCTTCCTGTCTTTTATTCTCCATTTCTGTCTCTTCTCTTTTCCACTCTGAGACTGCATTTGGATCGATAAAGGGGAGGTGATGGAGTGCTGGGCCTTTCCACTCCTGCCATTGTACCTTGAGCAGGAACAATTTGGAGGCAAGTGTGGATGTCTATCTTTTCTGACTATGCCTCTCTTGTAACGTTTATTATTTCTTGTATTTTCTCTAAATGTACAGTGTTTGCCTTCTCCATGTCTCATCAGTAACTTTTGTACATTTTTTGTACCTTTGTAGCTTGCGCTTGCTTACTGTTTAACTATTTATTTATTTATTATCTATTTATAAAAATAGCTAGTTATAAAAAAATTAGACTGGATTCTCTCTTTCGTGGGACATTTGGAACAATTTCAATGCAACACAAAAAAAATTGTTGTCTATTTTCTATACACGCTTAACACTTGCAGCCTTGCAGAGGGATCTGTGCCTGCCAACAGAGGTAACTGGGCAACACGTGGTCTATATGCTGGACAGTATATGCAGGGCAAACATGAGACACATAGACAAGCATGGACCAATTCACACCTCAAGGCAATTAAGAGAGGGCAATCATGTTTTTGAATTGTGGGAGGAAGTCAAAGTACCCAGGGAGAACATTCACTGTCAGAGGCTTTACGCATAAAGAGAACAGAGAAATGCAGGAATGGTAATAATTGCAACACTGCACGATTTGAAACTCCTCTGATGCTATATAACATGAGAAAAATAGAACCTTATTTTCAAAGTTCTAACCGGTTGGAATGCTGTTATTCTCATTCTACTGAAAAAAAAAGCTGTTAACAGCACCTGTTCAGAACACAATCTTCCATTTGCTAGTTTTGCCAAACTGTCTACTTGCTATGGCCTCTTTCCACTTGCTACTTTTTATACAGTATATTCTATTTCTCTTCTTGGAAAGCTCAACGTGTGGATTCTAATGAGTGTAGGGAACAACAAGAAAACAAGAAAATGTATATTTTAGTTTGAATAAATTAAATCAATGTAATTAATGTTAAGAGGAGAAATATAGGCAGAAAAAATATATATTTAGCATTTCTGAATTAGATTAACTGTCTAAATAGTTTCAAATAACTCAGTTAACACAGAAAGGAAATATATTAATGTTTAAAACATAAATACAAATCCCTGAAAAAAGATCAGGTGAAGTATAGTTCAATGAGAACCATAACTGCATGAAAACAGCTCAGAACAAAACAAAAGATAAGGGCATTGGTAGAAAAACCATAGGTGCTAAACACCAGCTCCTGGTTGACAGAACAGTTGCCCAAGACTAAATCCCAAAAGACCAACCTGTGCACTGCCTGGATTGATTACAAGAAAGCCTACAACTGGATGCCCCACAATGGATTAATGAATGCTTGAAACTATACAACATCAACAGGACTCTTAGAGCGCTCATGCAAACTCGATGAGTTTGTGGCAAGTCACTTGCACAAGTGTCCATCAAATGTTGCATATACCAAGGTGATGCTCTGTTCCCGCTGCTGTTCTACATATAGGTCTAGAGAGGGCTGGCCTAAGCGATAGAGGCTCAGATCTACCACACCAGACAAGACCCAAGGTGTAGGCTGTGCAAAGAGTCATCTGAGACAATCCAGCACATAACAGCAGGGTGTAAAATGCTGACAGAGAAAACATACATGGAACGTCATAACCAAGTGGCTGGCATAGTATGCAGAACCATCTGTATGGGCGGGAAACCCCAAGGTCAAAGCGGGAAACACCTCCAAAGGTGGTGGAGAATGACCGAGCAAATATCCTGTGGGACTTCCAGATCCAGACAGACAGAAAGGTAATGGCGAACCAACCTGACATTGATGTGGTTGATAAAGAGCAGAGGAAAGCCGCTGTGGTGAATGGGGCAATACTGAGTGATGGTAATTTCAACAATGAGAAACTTGAAAAATACCAAGGGCTTAGAGAAAAGCTAGAGAGGCTTGGAAGGTGAAAGTGACAGTAATATCCATAGTAATTGGAGCACTCAGGACAGTGACCCCCAAAATGGAAAATTGGCTTCAGCAGATCCCTGGAAGAACCCCAGACATCTGAGTCCAGAAAAGTGCAGTACTGGGAACAGCAAAGATACTGTGCAAGATCCTCAAGCTCCCAGGCCTCTGGTAGAGGAGCAGAGCTTGGGATGGATGGGAAACAACCTGCAGTGGGCTAAAGGGAAGAAAAAAAAAATATATATATATATATAGAGTTGCAGGGAGAGAGCAGGTGTTAGGGATAATTACAGGGTAGGTGGATACACTGACCGCTCTAACTGTCTGCATTCTGTAAGACCATGGTGAAGTTAGTTTTTAGTTGGATATTCGATGGACATTAGTTTCATTAAAGCAGAGATTCCCTTCAACGTCTCACCTAGAACTGTGCTGATATTCCACCGCTGACGTGTTGCTCCTGAAGGCGGTGGTTTTGGTTGGGGTTTGGTTTAATAAATTTCAATACATCCCGGAAAATAACCCAAAACCTGTGAGATGTACTAACAAAGTAACCCTAAATATTGATAACTTGGTGCTGGACACACTAGGAATGTGACTAATTGATATATTAAAAAAAATTAAAATCAATAACATGTAATATTTCTTAATACATTACTGTAAATATGTGATTTTTCTTCAATAGTTTCCAGGTCATGTGATACCAAATCAATCTTGAAATGTCTTATACATCTAATGAACCAGACAACAATTGAATACATGTAATATTTTATATTAATATTTAACTGTAATAATTCAGATTTTCCTTCTATATCTTATATATATATATATATATATGACCAGGTGACATCAAATCAGTTTTAAAATGTCTTACATCAGCCAGTTGGATATTGTGCTCAGTTTACTGTACAATATTACAGATGCAGAAATTTTCACAACCTAATGGACACTTTTTTCCTGTTCTACCCACATTTGTCTCTCTTAGTTTTGCACTTAAAATGAAAAGTGTGTGCTTATGTATGTCCAATATTTACATTTGTATATTTTTATATCTCTGCATACAGCTTCAATCTTATTGAGTCAAGTTAAAATACCAAATGTACTAACACTGTATATGGTTTCTTTTATTTGTCATTAAGTTATAAAATATTTGACTTTATAGATAGTATAGAACGTAACTGCATTATAGAACATAGACATAACGTCAGTTACTTTGCTGAGAAACGAATTACTTTTTCAGTGAGGTAACTGAGTTACTAACTCAATTACTTTTTGTAAAAAGTAATTTGTAACTATAATTAATTACTTTTTATTATAAGACACCCAACACTTTATATCCAACTGCTCGTTAATGCAGATTTCTAATCAGCCAATCACATGGCAGCAGCTCAATGCATTTAGGCATGTAGGTATGGTCAGTTAAAACCAAGCATCAGAAGAAAGTGATTTAAGTGACTTTGAATGTGGCATGGTTGTTGGTGCCAGATGGGCTGGTCTGAGTATTTCAGAAACTGCTGATCAACTGGGATTTTCAGGCACAGCCATCTACAGTATAAGGTATACAGAGAGTGGTCTGAAAAAGGGAGATATCCAGCAAGCGGCAGTTCTGTGGGCGAAAATGCCTTGTTGATGCCAGAGGTCTGAGGAGAATGGCCTGACTGGTTCAAGCTGATAGAAAGGCAACAGTAACTCAAACAACTACTTGTTACAACTAAGGTATGTAGAAGAGCATCTCTGAATGCAGAACACATCAAACCTTGAGGCAGATGGGCTACAGCAGCGGAAGACCAAACGGGGTGCTACTCCTGTCAGTTAAGAACAGGAAACTGAGGCTCAAATAATTTTAAAGTGGTTCTTGAACGTGACAATGAGTTCACTGTACTCAAATGGTCTCCATAGTCACCAGATCTCAATCCAATAGAGCCCATTTGGGATGTGGTGAAACAGGAGATTCACATCATTGATGTGCAGCTGACAAATCTGCAGCAACTGCGTCATGTGATCATGTCAATATGGACCAAATTCTCTGAGGAATGTTTCCAGTACCTTGCTGAGTCTATGCCAGGAAGGCAAAAAGGGGTCCAACCCAGTACTAGCAATGTATACCTAAAAAAGTGGCTAGTGAGTGTACTGTGTGTGTGTGTTTGTGCGTGCGTGTGTGCACACATGTATGTAGGAGTTATAAGAAGTACATGATCTTTTCTTCTTACCTCTACTAGATGCGGTGTTGGGTTGAAGCCACACAGGTTGCACACTTGGCTCTGACATTGCGTGCAGGTGTTGTAGTTAGGTGGATCAGTGCTGCCAATGTTCAGTGCTGTTTTACAAAGTGGACAGTTCACCTTGGGCTTCTCGGATTCTGGAGCAGCTACGGGGGCTGACACTGGCTCCTGTTTCTGCAACACTTTCTGTTGGGAAGCAGGCGTCTGTTGTCCTTGCTGCTCTTTTTGACGCTGAGTAATTGGCTGCTGTGGTGGCGTTTGTTGTTTTGGGAGTTCAGCCTGCTGCTGTTGTTGCTTTTGGGTCAACGCTTGAGGTCCAACGATGGTACCTCCTGCTTGAGCTGGTGCGTGAGGACCACTTGTTTGACTTGTTGCCTGGGGACCCCCAATTTGATTTGGTGGATACGGTCCTCCCATTTGGCCTGGTGTACTAAAACTTCCCACTTGACTTGATACTTGAGGACCTCCCATGCTGAATGGTTTGGTGCCACTGGCCCCTTGCTGTTGCTGTCTGTTATCAGGAGTTGCATTGCTGAATACAACCTTACCTCGCGCTGGGCTTGGTTGCGTTGAGGCTGTGGGTAGAGGGTCAACATTGATCAGGGTACTAGCCTGATTAAGCAGTGATGCCCCAAAGCCAAACAGTTTGGTCAGGCCATCCTGGGCGGGGGCCTGACTCTGAGGTCGGTGGGCTGGGGAAGATCCAGCGCTTCTCGTCTGGTCTTGCCGACGTGTCATAGAGTGATGCATTGGGGAACCTCGACCCAAATCTGGCTGAGAGGGTGCTTTAGTCAATCCAGGTAGTGGTACAGCGCCTGGGTGAGGAATGCGAGGACCCCCCTGTTGAGCAGGGCCACCTGTTGGACCTCCAACACCTCCATGAGCTCCAACACCTCTCTGGGAGTACGGGTCAGACCTCATGCCCTGCTGAGAAGTTGTCATCTTAGGCTGGATGCTACCAAGGCCTGCATGTGTCTGAGGCTGCATTTGGGGGCCTGGTTGTGATGGAGGGTAAGGCTGAGTCTGGGGATACTGCTGGGAGTGGGTATATGGCTGAGGCTGGGAATATGGCTGAGCCTGGGAATATGGCTGGGACTGGGAATAAGGCTGAGACTGGGAATATGGCTGGGACTGGGAATATGGCTGGGACTGGGGGTGTGGCTGGGGTTGGGAGTATGGCTGGGCCTGGGACTGAGTCTGAGCGTAGGGATTAGTTTGGCCATAAGGCTGGGACTGAGGTTGTTGATGTTGCTGTTGATGTTGCTGCAATTGCTGCTGCTGCTGTGGGGCTGACTGACTCTGAGTCAGAGGTTTGGACTGTGCAGCAGCCGCCTGCTGTGTTGGCTGTGGCACAGGCTGCTGTGGCTGGACAATGGGCTTGGCTTGGTGAGATGGAGAGTGAATCTGCTGTTGGCTCTTAGACCGAGGCGTGGTCATATCAATGCCAAGAGCTCGCTGCATCTGACAATTCAGACACAGCCATTCCTGGACCTGCAACCAGAAGACAAAAAGGTACAATTTTACATTAACCTTTACAAATCTCCATTTTCACCTTAGTCTTGGATCTTCTAAAAGGATACACAGCACCTAGATATTTTTATATACAGTTTGTGATCAGGGTTAGGAAAGCTTTAGGTGAGTCCAGAAGAAGATTCATTTATGCAGTTGAAGTACTAAAACTGCTGGTATGATTAATTTTTTTCTTGTTTCAAGTTGATTGCAATTGATTCCTGCACCTTAAATGTTCTTGCTGACTCAGCCAGGATGTGTCATATCATTTGTTAACTTCTAAACTTAAGGCGAAGGAAAATAATGAATGTGAAAGCAACACAAAGATTGCAGTGCATCTCTCTGTGCATGGAAGAGCACAGAGAAAGATTTCCAGATATCAACCATGAAGAGAAGCCGGAGAAGGTTAGTCAAAGACAAACAGAAAGCAACGCTAAAATCTTGCTCAACTAAAACAGCAACTGAGACCTCTCACAGATACCTTAATTTAAACATGCACTTACACATACATACCTACATCAAAAGTAAGGAAGACACAAATAGAGACACAAAAAGAGAAAGACAAAGTCAAATTTCATGAACATTTAACACCTCTCAGTATATACCAATGCAATTTCACTATGTCTTCTTGTTCTCTTCTCTTTCTTACCTTTCCTTCTTCAGTTTAGAATGTCCAGACCTTGCTCTAATTCATCCTGGTTTAAAAATGACGCTCCTGACTCCACTGTATGAACCTCCTTGTGTCCTGGTTCTGTCCCCTGGAAGCCATGTATCCGCTGCAACACAACTGCCCTGAATACTGCTATTTTAGATCCTCTGCAAAGCTAGTAAATCTCTGAACGTTTCACGTCTGGCTCCCTTCTTTTTCCCATAATGCAATGCGGAAATGGACTGTATTACCCCGCCTGCCATCTAATAACCCACCCCCAGCACCCAGACTTGCACAAATTGTCATTCTTGGCATAGGGCTACAGAGAAAAGCAGATTACTTCTGAAGGAAAATGCTTCCATCAGTCACTGTGCTATCCCAGCTTGCTTTACTGCATGGCATTCCTGCTTTGAAAGCTTCACTGATCTCATTTTCTGTTAACTCAGTGGCTACAACCATTGCTACAATCTGACAAACTGCTCTCCTGTTTAACATATTCCCTCTGTTGCTGTCCCTTCTGTAATCCTTCCTCATCAACCCCTTGTTTTCTTATTTATATTCCTTTCCCTGCTATTTGTTGTCTTCCTTGTTTAGGCATTTTATTTGTTTCACCATCTGTGATAAGGTTGAAAATGTAGGTCTTAATTACTTTAATCGCTTTGGTAGAAGGAGGTAAAGTAAATATGAAAATAGATATTTCCTTGGAGGTTCTTCCTGTGTCGTATCACTGTAATTTCACTTGATGAAGCTGGCAAGAAGGATATGCAGAGAAATTAAATGAAAGAAAGGGGAGGAGGAAGGGTTTTAGTGAGTCCCTCTCTTCCCTTCTACTTTATAAACCTCATCACAAGAGACACTTGAAGAAGTGAGGGAAATACTGAGTGATGGGAAGAGGGATGGAGAGAGCAAACAGCAGAAAGAAAGGAGCCAGCAGTTTTTAAATCCAACCAACTCCTCACTTCTAAACGCATTAAGCTTAATCAACTGCACAGTGGTGCAGAATACCCACTTTGCTAATGTGGATAAAGCTGGTGATTAGTTACATATTCAAGTGCAATATGTAAGAGGTTGGGAAATGCATAATGGTCATTAGAACCAGTAAAAATAATTATTAGGGATCCATGACTTGTATTTTGTTTTATTTCCATGTGTCCTTTCTGAAGCCTAGTTTATGCTTCTCCGACCGAAAAGTTGCACTCAGACGCAGATGTATTGATGGATATGTTTTTTGTTTATAGTACTCCACTTTTTCTCTTCACTCTATTGTTTTTTCGACCAGAAAAGCAGGGGGTGCCAACTTTTCATGGTGTCTCTGTCCACTAGCTCTGTCTCTCTACTTTTTCTTCCACAATGACAAATGTACGACAGAAAGTAAGTTTTGATTGAGCTGTAAAGCTTTTTACTAGAAGTGCAGCACATAGAATACTCTAGGAAGGCATGGAAACAAACACAGCAGCCTCCTTGTGTTCAAAATCACCAAAAGAACCGATTAAATACATTATCCTTTCAATTTTAAAGCATTTAGTGGCCAAATGCTGCATTAACTACTGATTAAAGCAACTATAAAGCACCGTTTTGGTGAGGCGATCTCTGGTTGTTACTGAAACTGACCAATCTGATGCACACGCTCTCCGTTGCGTCCTTGCGTAGGTGATGGGGAGCCCTTGCGTTGACGGATAATGGTGTTGCGTCAATCCATTTCCGTCAAAATGAAGAAGCTCAAACTAGGTTTTAGAAGTAATTGATTCAAACGGGGTTCTATGAGTTTCTGGTTCTAATAAATAGTCTCATCCCACCAGGAGGCTGATAGGAACTGATTTGGTTTGATCAAGGGTTGAAAACTAACATGTTTCATAACAACCCACCAGTTGGAAATAAAAAACAAAAATTATTTAAAATAGGATGTAATACAAGATTTTAAGTACATATTACACATATATATGTCAGACCACCCGTTTTGGATGTGATCAGCCCATTAAATGGCCGTTATTAGCGGTTATCACTCCCATTAAATAAAATCAGACTGTGCCCTCGCTACCTACTAAAAAGTACTTTTCTGTTTGGTGTTTAAAACCTCTTAAAATTAGATTTTGGTATTTAAAATAAAGTATATTTGTCCTTCTGTGACCTTAAGGTTAGGACATAAATCTTGTGGGTTGGTTAAAATTGGTTAGATAACTGTAGTTACGATATGCTACTCTGACGAAGTATTTTTGACACGTGCAGACAGTTGGCTGTTAACAGCGATAAGAATGGTAGATAACCTACTAGTAGTTAGAGAGGGCACAGTCTGATGGCATTTAATGTAAGTGATAACCGCTAATAACTGCCATTTAATGGATTGACAACATGCGAGTCGGCTGGTCAGACTAGACTTTTCTTATAAATGCTTAGTTAAAATTTTAATAACAAATACTGTTCTGTGACAAATTATTTCCGGATGTAGATTTTAACTTGTTTTTACTTCTTTTGTCAGTAAATGTGAGATGGACTGGCAACTTGTGCAGGGTTGTACCCCACCTCTTGCAGGAAGACCACTGGAGATAGTACCTGACTGAAAATGTCGGAATTAAAGAAACTGTGAATTCTGCTTTACAGGGCATCAGCTCATGACTTTACTTGGACAGCAGACTGTAGCTGGACAATATTCTAAAGAACACAAATAAATCCATCTCTGAATGGATCAAAAACATTTTGGAATAGCCTAGTCAAAGTCTGAAGTTGATTGTCAATGAGACACAGTAATGTGACCTAAACTGGGATGGTCACACTGAAAAACTCTCCAGTGTGGATTAATTAAATATATAAATTAAATAAAAACAGTCACAGCATGTTTAGGTATGAATAGCAGATGTGTACAAACAAGCAGGCAAACTGACCAGGAGACTCATTTTCAGTCATCATAAACAACTAATGGTAGTTGTTGCCATCAATGTTTGCAAACCCAGTTTTAAGGTTCGAACTGAGTTAGATGCATATTTCACATAGCCTCAGGTTGGTTTTGGATAATTTTTTTCCTTAAAACATGTAATTATTATTTTAAAAAATACATTTTGCATTTACCAAGGTGATAGCAAAAATGCAATACGTTTTTATAGTGTACGAGGTATGCAGAAAAGGAAACAAAAAAATAGTTTAAGAAGTTATAAGTGTTAAATGTTTGTTTTAGGCATGGAATGAAAGTACAACAGGAACAAACCTTAAACATTCAGGGGCAACCTAGGGACACAAATTAGTTAAGGGGTGAATTGACCTGGAGCGCTTCGAGTAACCCAATTATCTCAACAGCCTATTACATTCTGCAGAGGTCTGCTCATAACCTGTCAGGTAAAATCGGCTGAGTTGAGTGGGAATTTCTAAATCACTGCTAGGGTATTCCCTTGAGAATCAGTCCATCAACAGATTCTGTAAGTGAAATGCCTCAAGTCAATTAAAAACCTAAAGGAGAGATGGAACACATTCAAACAAACAGTCCAGTTTATTTCTATTTCCACTTCAAGGATTTCTGCTACCTGGATTACAGATAATCCATGTGAAAGGTTAAGAAGAAATCCCACTGCTAACTCAGCAGGGCTTAAAAAGTTGTTTCACTGAATTATGCAGAAAGTGATCTTTTTTCTCCAGCTGACTTTGTATTTTGATTTGTTATGGTTTAATGATGGCACGTTTGGACATTTTTATCCATATATGCACAAATTTAAGTGGTTGAAGATGATGCACATTGACTGAGACTCTACTAATATAGAAAACAGCAGAAAGAACTCGAATTCCCTAAATTAGAAACATCACAGACATTCCATAGGAAGTTAATTAGAGGTCGAGAGGTTTGAAATTTTAATTTCTAGTTTTACTCAAATATAACATGGCAGATGTGTAGCTGTACGGTTTTTTGTGGTAGGTTTTTTTATTGGCATTGCCAAACATTGTTTTAATATTTTCAAGTTTCTGTAGCCTTGTGCTCAGTGTAGTACTGACTGACTAATATGACTGACAGAAGGAAAACCCTCAAGATTAAAAGTCCATGTTTAGTCCCAATAACTCCCATTCTAAATTTTCATCTTTCAACGTTTCTCAAAATTTAGTTTTGATCAGATTAATCACATAACTAGTATACTGAGACAGTCACGGAAAAAAACAGGGATATCGAAACAGTAAAATTGTATATATATATATATATATATATATATATATATATATATATATATATACTGTGATGGACTGGCGACCTGTCCAGGGTGTACCCCGCCTCTCGTTGACAGCTGGAGATAGGCACCAGCCGCCCCGCGACCCCTTGAGGAATAAGCCGCTCAGAAAATGGTTGGATGGATATATATAGCAGGCTTAAAACATATAAAGACACAAGAATATATCAGAGCTTTAAATCATTAATTTTATGTAGGTCTATATACATGAAGTGTCAGATAATACTTTTTTTAAAATCATTATTCTGAGAAAAATTATAGCTAAGAGAAATCAAGCTGAATCAGTCTCGAAGGCCTTCTCCTAGCTTTATATAACTGTTTAAGGATCTTCTGAAGGCAGTTCATCAATTCAGCTGACATTTCTAAAAAATGAAAGCGTTACGGCCAACACACAACTTTGCTGTTGTTCTGTACCATACTGTTTGATTCCAATGGCAGATTATTAAACACATGTTAATGAAACGAAACAACGAGGACAATCTATCAGAATGCATAAAACAGTCAGTTGCAGGTGTCAGATCAACAATCACAAAAAAACACAGATTCCAGTTCAGAAAGCACTCGCTCATCACCTCTACAGGGCATACTTGAACAGGGACCTCTTTGTTTTTTGTTTATATTCCCATCCTTACTGACAGATGTTCACCTAAATGACAGCCAGGTGCAGAGACAGTAGCAGGTGACGTGCTACTTTCTATTCATAAATTAGCTTTTGTTGCATCAAAGGAGGGGCTTGTCCCCTGTTGAAATGAAGTACATCCCACTCCGTGACGACAGATGGCGACATGCGCCCCTTCATGTTAGCATTCTACCACTTAGGCTTCAGCGGCACACAGGCAGTAAACAAAGGCTGGTGGGAATCAAGCAGATGGTGTAAAAGAGGGATATGCACATTCACCATGCACTAACTCTTTGTCAGTCCAAAAATGCACCGATTGGCTGCTTATGTTTGTATTAGTCACCATATCCTTCCTATACTACTACTGGGCTGTTGTTGATTTGTGCTTCCGGATGTTGGTTTCAGAAAAATTTGATTTCCAGTGGCATTATTTGTCCTTTGTCTGATTTGTGAACATCCAGTTTGGTTCAATTCAAGTTATATTTAGGTGCTTACATGCATTTCAAAAGTCTGATTTCAGTTGGACTAAGGTAATAATATGATTTTCTCTTGCTGCATGTAAACGCACTGAATGTAACAAAATTAATAAACATTGTCTATCATAAGCAAATAATATTTCCTAAAATGTTCAGGCCTACTTTCTAAAAATCTACAGCTTTGACTGGGACTAATAAACCTTCACAACAAAAAGTATTGTTAAGTATTACATGATTCATCTCACTTACTGAGCTAAAACCCTTCTGTATGTTTTTGGATTTGGTTTCAGGTCTGCTTGTATGTGGATTCTCTTTTTTAAAGAAGGATAATATCCAACACCGTCAAGTCTGCAGATATTAGCAGGAATTTGGAATGTAAAGAACAAATGGAAAAACTGCCTGTATTTTTATAGCGCTTTACTTAATCCCAATGGACCCCAAAGCGCTTTACACTACATTCAGGCATCCACCCATTCACACACTGGTGATGGCAAGCTACTCTGTAGCCAGAGTAGCCCTGGGACGCACTGACAGAGTCGAGGATGCCGGATATTGGAGCCACCGGGCCCTCTGACCACCACCGGTAGGCAACGGGTGAAGTGTCTTGCCCAAGGACACAACAACCAAGACCGTCGGAGCCGGGGCTTGAACAGGCAACCTTCACGATTACAAGACAAACTCCCAACTCCTAAACCACGATCGCCCCAAGTTGCAATGAAATTATTTTTAAGATTACTCATTATTTTACCTCTTTCTTGCATAAGAAGATACCTTATAGACATAAGACTTTTACTATGGGCACACTTGCTGGGACTTCCTGGTGTACCTTGAAGGAGTTTTGTGGCATATAATACCTTATTTAGAGGCTCCTTTTTGGTTGGCCGAACAACTCCCATTACACGGATATACTGTATGCTGATCGCAAATGGGTCTCAACAGCTCCTGAAGAACTTCACGCCACACCAAATTTGTCTGGATGAGTACATTTACATAATGCATGCTATAAATTGGGTCCAGGATGAAAAAAATGGTACTTCTCCTTTAAGTCTTTTTAACACACATTTGCTAGGGGGGGCTAATACCTGCAGAGGATGCTGTATACCCACAACACTACCTAAACTTTTACAACATAAAACCCATCTGTCTGCTTTTTTATTCTCTCAAAAAATTCTGGATATACATAAAATATAAATTTGATGTAACCTTGTTAGAGCCTACAGCTCACGCAAATTCCCAAACACAAACTGCGATTCTAGCCTCTCATCTCAAGCTTACTGTAAGAAGCTCAGTTCTCCTCAAACAGACAGCGGTCTTCACTCAATCACATTTCTGTTTGCCGTCACTCTCCGCTCACGCCTCAGAATTCACTCTCCAGCCTGCAGACAAACGTTCAGCTCTGAGCTCCTGAGCTCTTCTAACATTCATTAACCTGAAGGTCAGCTCCATCCGCTCAGTCAGTGCCAGTGTCATAGCCAAAACAACCCGTCCTCACACACAGAGAAAATAAAAAGAAAATGTGAAAACCTGTTAATAAATGTGATGAACAAACTGAGGCACTACTGAAGACATTTAAAACACCAACGACAAGTAGTTAAAGCATGAGCATTAATACAAAGATCCAGTCCATAGAGGAACATTTGCACAGGTCAAGTAATGAAAATAATGATTAAATAATGATTATCTTGTTCTAACATGGTATTTTATCATGAAAACCTGGATCATTGTTAATTTGGTAATTGGTAATTTTAGAGTATATTTACATCTAGTTTTGTATGATTTAATATTCACATGAAATATAATAAAAAGAAACAAATATGTTTAAAACTAAAAGAGATTACAAAAAAAGAAAAAGTTTGCCTGAATAATAATAATAGAAAAAAGAAATCTCTTAAAGATCCGGTCTGCTCCAAAGTTTTTCTGCTACATCCCTTAATATTTCTGGCTTTAATTGTAGTTCTGGATTCTTTTTTTCTTAGTACTGTTTGTGATTGAGTTTAATATTATACACAGGTTTTAATCACAGAACCTACATGCGGTGTATAAACCAACATGCTATCTTTGTTCTAAACAGACAAAAGATATATTAGCAAAAATACTGTGGCACAACTGTAGCAGAGACAAGTAATGATCAACCAAAGTTTTTTTTCTCATGCCTAGCACATTTTACCAACAAAATTAACAGAACAGACGCAAAATATGATTATTTCACACTTCAGATTTTGGGATCCTGTTTTCTTTTTATAAATTGCAATTATTTATTAGGTTCCTTTCTCCTTATTTAGTTAAATTTAGCTAAAATATGATCCATATCTTTGGCTGCATATTTTTTCAGTATTTATTACACTAAAGCTGTCTCAAAATGTAGTCCTTTTTTTAAAAGTTATTTGATTTGCCTACACAGACTGCTGCCGTTAGAAGTTTTTTTCTTTCACCTCTCAGTCAAGTACTCTGTTTGCAAAATGTTTTTAGATGTACTGTATGTGATGACGTTACAAGCATGACCTTTCTCCTGATGTTGTTCATTTATGCTACACATAATAGGATTACCAGTACATAATTATAGGTAAGATAGAGTATAGGTAAAGCAGCAATGAAGTATTGTTTGAAATGCTAAATTACATCGGAAACTCTCACATCCCCTTCTCTTCTCTTCATTGTATTATTTGAAAGTTGGTGTATAATAAATTCAAAAGCAAATGAATGAAGCTCCCAAAGAAAATATATAACCTAAAGCAGAGTAAAGGAAATGATACATTTACAGACAAGAGTGCCAAACCTTAAGTATGATTTTAAATTAGACATGTACTGAGAGATCATCTGGTGACTGGAAGTGGCCAGTTTTCCACCTGATCAGCCCTGACAGTTTAAACTATGAGAAATATTTTTACGGTAAGTAAAGATTTTGTGCATAACCCCAACCACGATGGGCTTAAAAAACTCTCCAGAGTGGATGTGTTACTTAAGGACAGTGTTGGACAGCTTACATTAAAAAAGGAATTAGTTATAGTTACAAATTACTTTTTTACAAAAAGTAATTGAGTTAGTAACTCATTTACAACACAGTAAAATTAATTAGTTACTCAGCAAAGTAACTGTGACTTTATTTCTGTTCTACAACGCAGCTGTTCTGTAACGTCAAATATATTTGTAACTAATTGACGAATGAAAAACACCATGTGCACTATTTTAGAACATTCGGCATTTGATTCAATAGATTGAAGCTGTATGCAGAAAAAAATGTATACATAAAGTAAATACTGTAACTACATAATCACTCACTTTTTATTAAAGTGCAAAACTAGGAGAGACAGCTGTAAGTAAAAAGAAAGGAAAATCTGTTCATTAAGTTTTGCAAATCTCTTTATTCGTAATATTGCACAGTAAACAGAACACTATCCAATTGACTTTAGTAAGACATTTTTAGATTGATTTAGTGTCACCTGGTCACATGACCTGGAATAAATAAAATATTCCATGCATTCAAATGAAAAAAATAAAAAATAATTTTTTTCTGGTGCTTTACATGTAAGGAGTTTCAAGATTGATTTGGTGTCACTTGGTCACATGAACTGGGACTTATTAAATAAAAATCACACATTTTAAAGTAGTATATTAATAAGAAATATTACACATGTTAATTTTTTTTTATATATTGGTGTGTGATGTCAAACAACAATTTATCAATATTTTGGGGTTACCTTGTTAGTACATATGCTATTTATTTTATTTTCTGGGATGTATGAGATTTATCTAAAACCAATCCCTAAACAAAAACACTGTAATCAGGAGTGAACCTTGGGGGCGATGTATCCGCTCTATCAGCGTAGTTCTTGGTGAGAAGCTGGAGGGCATCTCTGCTTTAAAGTCTGTTGAATATTCAACTTGGCCTTATTAGCACCGTTATACTAAATCGCAGTTACTACCAATGCTGCTGAGGAAAAGGACTAAACTTGATCTACTTTCATTATCAGTTTGATGTTTAAACTGAGTCCTTTGGGGTGCAAGAGAGTGAGAGAGAGATTAAAGGTTGAATATGGAACATTTTCATAAAAAGCTACAGAAAAAAAGAAACTATAAACACATAGGGCTTTAGAGTGGTGCAGTATGAAAGTAAAAAATTTCCTTAAAAATTATATTTGAGTTAAAATATAATAAAATCTACAGTTTAACCAGGCGCGACAATTACGTTATGTTTTCAGCTATCAGCCAGTAGCGGTCGCGGGTAGCAGCTTGAAGTGGATCAAAATATATGGTCGGCACGTCAAGCAGCCACTTCAGAGACCCGGAGATATTGTTATCCGTCTCAGGAGATTGGTGACCACAGAAGAACAGAAACTAGATTAGTCTTAGGTGAAGCCTACACTAGATGGACCCACATAAATCCTTTCCACGGCATCAAACACACACACAAACAGTGACTTTCCTCTTGGATTGGCAAGCTAACTCACTTGGTAACGTTAGAAGTCAGTTAAACTCCTCTATATTACATTCCTTACTGGACACGGTTCAGGTTGGTCAACCTGATTAGGTTTTTATTGTTGTAACTACAACCTAGATAAACTAGATGTCGCTATCATGCTCATGTTCCATATCCAACCTTTATGACTTTCAGCAGATAACAGTACGACTAAAAGCAGCTTTGAGTTTTTAATCCATGACAACAAGCGAATACTCAAGGTGTGGAAATGTTGGCAGCCTTTATGAAGCCTAAAATAATATGATTAACATCTTTTAGGAGTATACATAAATATAAATTGTGATTTATTGCTGCTAGCACTTCTAACTGTGCTGATAGGAGTCATGACTGGGCAGTTCAAAATGTTAATTTTTCGTCTTTGTTTTAATATACAGTGGTAAACCTCAGTTGTTGTTTTTTCAAGTGAGTATCCTCTCACAGAGGCCAAAGTAATCAGGGATTTCTCATAAATTGCTGTTTGCCTACATTTATGAAAATCAAGTATGTCTCCATGTCTTAAATTTTCACCACTGTGGGGAATTTTCTGAATCCTACTCATCCAATGGTAAGAAATGGAAACATACCACATTCATTTGTGCTAAAGGTGATTCAGGAACCAGAGTGGGAAAGCAAATTTAAAAGATTTAATATGATGCCAATTGCTTGATTGACTGCAGTGGCAAATTGACTGCTTTACAGATTAGAAGACTGGAGCACAAAACAATTAATTAGATGCAATTGTATGCCATCAGCGAGAGCCTTCAGAAATAGTTCAATATGATTCATACAGCTCTCCTGATGAGTACAGGAGGCAAGTGGAAGTTCCTCAAAGACAAGTTCACCGTGAATTTAATTTGTTATTAAGGCACAAGAGGCACTCTGGTGTTATGAGAAACAATAAAAGAAAAAGAGATGTAGGTGGCATCGTCCTTCCTCTTGCTTTCTCATTATTGCCCATTTTCATGTCTCCTGTTAATACAGTACCTACAGAATCTTCAAATTACAAAATCAGCTTGTATGTCTGGTAGCATCTGGTAATGTGTTTTAGAAGTAATATTGCATTAGCAGATCCATAATTATAAGTATAACAAATACAAAATCAAGAGGCTCTTTATTCTGCCAGTCATTCTCTGTTGAGGTTCTTACCCTGCAGTGCTGGTGGAAAACACCATATTTTCATTTTAACATCTTATCTCACTCACACACTGTCAGCAATCCCTAATAAAGATTGGAGAAGCACAAGGATGCACAAATCTTTGAATATACACCATAAAATTGTCTCAAATAGACAGAATAAAAACAAAGAACCTTGGCACTGAGTGCCCTGATGACAGGATCAGCTATTTCCTGTTCCTATCACACACAATGTGTGACATGGCTGCCAACCGAAATGCAATGGGGGAAAAAAGGCACAATATACAACTCATGAGCACACACTCGACAACCAGCTGTCAGTATGAAATATTCATAGCACAGATCTACAAACTCTATAAGTGAGGAATAGGTGTTAGAGATGTTTTACAGAAAAAACTGTATGTGCGATACATCTCATCATCTGCAGTAATGCCTAAAATAAAGCCTTATCACACATTTGTTTAAAAATGTTGCAATTAAAACTTCATAATTTTTTGTGATGTTTTTTGACCATTCCTAAAGCATGAACTGAATACTGCCTACGGCAACCTGCTGATTCATTTGAATAGAAAGCACCAATATCCAGGGCGGCTCAGCATATTTTGTGTAATGAATATTCCATAATTTTCATTCCGACTCAGATTGCATGAAATCCGAGCCACTTTGAAATCCTGCAACAGTGAGATCTTTAATATAACGGTGTGCTGTCACTGAAAACATGGCACTTTTCATTGCACTTAGCAAACAAGAGAAATTCAAAGCTATTGTGATGATGGAATCAAATTAAAACGACATATTTCAATATATTAGCCATGAATATATCTGAATCAAGTCTGGAAAAATGTTCTTTCAGTCAATATTTTGGTCATTAATTAATGCACAAAAAGTCTCTGTGTCAACAAATTGAGAGGCACCTGAACATTGTCTGATTTTATACTTGATTGGACCTGGACCGTGTTTAGAAGGTCAAAAACAAGAAGAAAAAAACATTATTATTTATTTTTCTTAATCAATCAATGAATATATCACATTATGCATTACCCGTTCCAGCTAACAACAAAACTCCTTGAGTGGAAGTTGCTTCTATGGGTAGAAATAAGAGACTTAAAAAAGGTTAAGACACCAGTGGCCTGATTTATCAAGATTCCTAATAATTACCGCAAAATTGCGTGTGGTGCTAAAAAATTGCGTGATTGGGTTGTTCTTAATTTGTGAGTGATTTACTAAGATTGCGTTAGCAATTCATAATAGTCGCACGTAGAGCTATTCAAATGAGGAGTTTGTGGCCGCTAATGCGAGCTGCACCACGGCTAGAGGGAGGAGGAATATGTGCATCGATTCATGATGTGTGTTTGGCACAAAAAAGGGTTGGGGGACGACGTATGTATCAATTCTTTGGCTGATACAGAATTTATTACTATTAGGCTACAATATTGAAAATCTTGTTTTTCATTTTTCAGTAATAAATGTAATGCATGTGGTGTGCATGCGCTGTTCTCTGCTGGATGCACACATCGTATTTCAGGGTTAGACTGATTAAAACTGCAGCATGTCAAGAATAAAGTCGCTAAACTGTCCATATTCTACTAATGCTGTTGAAATGCATCACACATTATCATGGTCTTTGTTGAATGTCAATTTGCAATAGAAAAAACATTTTTAACTTGAAAATATGTAATCTGAAATTTAAGAATTTTGTTTTTTAAATGTCATATATAATGGCAATTATCGTTGTGGTATTGTATATGACTACTACATTTTATTAATTGGACTCCAGGAAGGTTAACCACAACAGGGGAAACTAATAAGGATCCACTAGTTTCTTAACTCACTGTGCGCTCAGCGCGACTTCACCAGGTGGAGATGTGATGAGAGCGCAGTGAGTTTTGATGCGTCTTTGGCCATTAGAGGGTTAATTACTCTTAGTTTATATTGTGTGTGAATGACATTTTTCATTTGTCAATAATAAACTTATGTTGAATGTGCTAACACAAAATTAAGACATGCTTTTCAAAAGTGCTAAAAATAGACGCTAAAATAGCCGGCGCAAAGATTTTGATGCTTAGTAAATAACAATGCGCCTGGAATGCCTACTTATTTACCTATTCTCCTCCCAATATTTTGCGTCTTCTTACAGAAACGCCCAGATTGCATATTCATCAAGGGCAAAAGTGCTCATGGATTGCATGTGTCTTGCTGCGGGTTTAACCGGCGCAATGCTCTCTGTGCCATGTTGATAGATCAGCCTCAGTTTGTTTTTGCGACGCTGTGCTGTTTGTGCCGGTTTTTACCAGCGCAAACTATTGATAAATCAGGCCCCAAGTGTTTTTTTATTGATTCATTAGGAAAATATGGGAAAAAACTATTTTGTTTGATGTGTACTTCTTAAAAAACTTAATTGGCAAATCAGATTCACAAAACTGTTTTCAGGCTTAACCATTAACCCTGCAAAGGGCAACAAGCACAAAAAATAACTAAACAAAAATACCTGAAAAGGAACCACAGTCCAAAATTATACTCTAAAAGAACTAAAGGGTACTAGTGTTCGGAGGCAATGAGTAAATAAATTGAGGGTAGTTTAAAACTCTCCTATATGCATACTTCTTCCTTTGTATGTGTGTTTGTCTGGAAGGGTATCCAAGCCAACTCTCATTAACATCCCTTCAGGCATGAAGGCAACTGTCTCAGGCCCCATCCACACTACTGGGTTTTCGTTTAAAAACGGAGACCTTTTGCTACGTTTGCACCTCCCATCCACAGTAAAACGGAAAAAACGGAGACCCAAAACGAAGAAGTTTAGAAACGCTGCCGACCCCGTTTTTCGTTTTGAAACTCCGGAGGGCGTTTCTGTGTGGACGTCTTAAAACGGAGGACTTTAGAAACGATGACGCAGCAGATCACACTCAGCTCTATGATTGGGTGTCATCGGTCATGGCGTATCCTTCCCTGATTCGTCAGCCACCCGTCACATGACCAGTCCCCGGAAGATAACATACAAAAACAGCCTTGAGTACATTACGTTAGAAACTGAAACATGGATAACGAATTACAACGTTACTGGCTTTGATGTCTTTGCTAGCAGCTGAGGAATGGTGAATCTGTTTCCTGTTTATACCGGCGCGCGCATGCCCAATGTTGGAGAATGGTCACGTGATCCGCGTTTTCAGTCGTTTTAATGTGGATGGAGATCAAGTCTAATACACAGGGAAAACTCTAGTGTGGATGGAGATAGTTTTTGTTTTAACTCTGTTTCTAAACAAAACGCAGTAGTGTGGACGGGGCCTCAGGTTAAAGAAAATCCAAAAGGACAGACCAAACTCTAATGAGAGAAATAGTAAAATAACTGCCTTCAATAGCAATCGAAATGTTTAAGGTTTCACTTAAACTATGGTTACAGCACCTGGCCAGTCAAAGAAACACATTTACCACATGGTCAGCATTGGCCTTTTTCACTCAAAACTGAACCTGAATTAATTTACAATGAGCTGTAATAGGTTTACATTAGCTGCAGATGTTTCATGTAACATAAAGAAAGGCATATCTGAACCATTAAGAGCTGTATGTGTTTTAATGTCTGAAATCTGCAGCTTATTCATAAGGCAAGAGATTTCACACATTAACGGATGCAATATGCACACAAATACCGACATATGTGCATTACGAAAATATGCCTCTGCAGCTTTCATAGATGCCCTTACATGGGGAGCATGTAGGGCTTTAAATAACCTGCCAATCAACAACATTAACACTGTGAAGCACTTTTGTTGATTGATTGAAGGTGTGTGGTGAAAAATTTCAGGAAAAGAGTTGTAATGCTCAAGAATAAGAATATTAATTCTAAAGAATAAAATGGGACATACCATAATGGCCATATATGAAATTAATCTGAAATTTGGTATTGACTATAAATGAGTTCTAATTATATATAAAGACGTATCACTATTAAATGTCTCTTCATTTCTTAATTTTAATTAGGGTAAACTCAGTTTGCACAAATAGTTTCTTGATTTGTAGAACTGATCTTTGCCACTATGACTAAAATATGAAGACTGAAGATTTTTGTTCAAAATTATTAATTGTGAAAGCTTTCTTTATGTCTGTCAGTGAGTAAAGACTATTCTGCAAAGTGACTACATGAGTGAACAGTTTGTTTGGCTCTTACAATCCTGGCAGGAGACTAATGTCTTGATCAATTTCCCATGCAGTGATTGGCCATTCCAGGAAGTATTCCCATGACGAGTTTCGGCAGTTAATAATTCAAACAAAACAACACGTGCACTTAAGGTAAGCTTCTTGTAAAGATGCATATCGTCATATTGCTTTCCTCAACCTTTAACATGACCAGACTAACCGCACACATACTTAACATACTCACATCTTAAAATGTAGTAGTAGTGCTAAATTAAGAAAAAAAATATTGTAGGAGCGAAGACAACCCAAACAAAGTTTCTAAATATTCCATGGTTACACTTGCAAGATCTACAGGTAAGATTGCATAATATATATTTCTTAAAGTGTGTGAATTTTACAAAAACACAATAGGATGAAGCTCAGGGTTCAGGGTTTTCTATCTAACATTATTTGTACTAAAGCTTTATTTACAAATATAGCGGTGACTTCTTAGACCATTCTGTAGTTTAAAAATTTAAAAAACGAAAATGTGTTTTTTAAATAAACCATTAAAATTCAGAATCTGTAGCATTGTCCTTGCTTGTGAATAGTTAATTCCATCCGTAGTGTGGTCCTAGCTAGTGAAATATTTATTAAAGTCATGTGTGACCCCGACAGATGTAATGTTTAATTTACACCAAACTGTTTCTGTAAATTAAAAATATAAATATTTTGATTTCCTGGAAAATATTTTAAAAATTTAGTGAAAATCATCAAAAAGGGACATTGTTAGGAAGCTATTTAACTGTTGAAACACAGATTTTTAAAAATGTTTTACAAATAAAAATTCTAAAAAATGTGACGAGAAGTTTTCAGCCCCTTTTACTCTGATACCTCTTTAAAAAGTTTGTGTGTAAAAGTTTAAAACAAGATTAGATCATGAAAAAGTATCCAAAGCTTGGAGAAATTGAGAAAGCATTGTTTAATCCATGATCCGAAATCAGAGGATGACAAAACAGCAAACCAAGACAAAGTGGTACATTTTGTATTTACTGGCACGGCAGCTAACTCTTAGCATTATCAATAAGATTCATGATAGGAAAATAAAAAAATCAAATCAAATAGTGTTGTAGTAGGACCGTCTCAAAAAGAGAATAGCCAACAATTAAGGATACCTGATTACACACTTTAATCAGAGTTTATAAACTGTTTTGATTTGAGTTGACTATAAAAAGCTATACCATTAGGATTTTGCAGCCGTGATGTGACTTCATCGTGTTTCATTCTTATTAAAAAGGATATACTTATTTTTGGCATGTCATACAAACCCATTTTGTATTCCCTTTTCAGAATACTATGGTAGTAGACATGACTATTTATGTATCAGAATGAAGATGAAAAACGTCTGATTTTAGCTCTTTGTCCTATCGTTTCTGGACTTACAGACTATTAGTTTTTAAAATCAATGTCTTGAGCATTGTGGTTATTTCTGAAAATATTAAAATTCAGAACAATTCTCATTGTATCAATCAATTACCTCGCTAAGACAATAAAATACTTTCCAAAATTTTTACAAATCAGCTTGCACAGATGATAACTAATATTGTTCCTAATAGTCAGACAGGTTTTATAAAAGACAACATCTTTTCAAATAACATTAAGCAACTAATCAGTACAATTCACAATCTCAACACCCATCAGATCCCAGGAGCCATTGTATCAATGAATGCAGAAAAGGTGCTTGATTGAATCAAATAGGAATCTATGTTTGAAGTATTGAGAAGATTCAGCTTTGATCTAATTTGATCAGTTGGGTACAATTGCTTTACAAAATGCCTAAGGCTTCGGTTGTGAACAATGGTCTTATTTCAGATCAATTTGAAATTAAGAGAGGCACGGCTCATGAAAGTCCACTCTTGCCTTTATTGCTTTCATTAGCCATAGAACCGTTAGCAATAGCTGTGTGCCAGACTCCAGGTATTAAAAAACTACAACAGGAATCACACACCCTAACTGATCCAATATGTTCTTAACTGTAATACATAATTGTGAAAAAAATGATTTCTGATTTCTCAATACTAAATTAGGTTTTCCAAATCTGAGGTCTTGCCTTGGGTACTCATAGAGAATGTGAACCTGATTTTGGTAAACCATTTCGAATGACTCCTGAAAGCATTACATTCTTGGGCTTTAAAATTACATCCAGAATCAGCCGACTTTATGTCAAAAAGGTTAATCCAGTGATTAAACATAAAATGTATCAACAGCAAAATTACTTGTTGGAAGAAGATTCAGATATAATTTCTTGGCAGGATTAATCTGATAAAAATGATAATACTTCCTAAAATAACATATCCTGTATCTACGTTTTTCAAAATCTTAGAAAACCACATAAAAAAAAAGGACTTTTCTAAATTTATTTGGGCTGGTCGTAAACCTAAAATTAAAATAGACACCCTACAACTTCCTAAAAAACAAGGTGGGTGGAACTTACCCAATATTACACATTATATAACATCAATGCAACTAGAATTATTTCAATATTGGTAGATCATGAATCAAAATACACCATGGTGATTGAAGCAGCACTCTGTATACCTTTCTCCCATGTAAATTTATTGGCTAATGTTAAAATCCGACTCTGTCTGCGTCATCTTTCCTCCCTGATTGTTCCTTCCCCGTCTGTCTCTGTCAAATATCCCTAGTTTGTTTCACCTGTTGTGCTTCCCAGGTGTTCTTTATTCCATAATTAGCTATCCCTCAGTATATATACCTTCCTGTGTCTGGCTTTGTCGGATTCTCGTCAAACCTTCCCCTGTGTTGGTCATTGTCCTGTGCTGCTTTCAAGGATTTTTTTGACTTCATCAATAAAATGGGAAATAACTTTTCTAAGCCTGTCTCAGCACTTGAGTCAAACCTGCAAAACCTGACAGATAAACATAGACAAGAAGTGCCAGTAATAGCCAGGGATAGTTTTCTTATTAAAAATTTAATTCAATCTTTGAAAATCCTGAAGAAACTGTTTGGGTCAAAACATAAAATGTGTTATTTAAAATCACTTGTAACTCAGATCTAACAGGAGAGGCCACTGGGTCAGATTCAGAACATGGAAGGAATCAGGGATTCACTACTTTCTTGATCATGGGGATAGTGGAAGTTTTAAATAATTTGAGACCACAAAAAATCTGCACAATTTATCACGAGGCAATTTTTTGTAAATATCTGATGGTTAAACACTGTAGGATCAGTACCCTTAATCTTTCCAATAAACCTCACTTACTGGAAAAAACACTTGTGGACCGTCTGAAATACATCCGCAAGTTTTACGTGTCCTTTCAGCAACTCACAAAGGACTGACTTGCATTTTTAAGAACATATTGGGCAACCTTTTAAAAAACAGCAGTAGATCCCAAAGCTTGGAAAGATGTTCAGCTGTTAACCTCACAGATGTCCATCTACAATAGATTCAAGGTTATACAATATTATATTTTACATAATGTTTGCATAGCTCCACACAAATATAATAAATACATAAAATGGGCTTCTCCAAACTGTTTGAAATGTAAAATAATTCAGGGAACTACACTTCATTGCCTGTAGGAATGTGGAAAGATTCAGCAGTTCTGCAACCTGGGCCCTCATTTATCAAACGTTCGTAGAAATGTTCCTATATTCTAACCTACGAAGGAAATTTAGGATGTGCGTAAGTACACGTCAAAGTGTGATTTATGAAACATGCGGTGGCCACTCGTACGCACGCTCCTCCGCAATCAGCTTTTGATAAATCCCACTTGTGCATACTCAGGTGCTCGCACCCGTTCACAGTCATTTGCATACAGAAACGCCTTGAATTAACCATATTTGGTAACACCACATCATCTGTCACATGCATTGAGTCTTAACGTTCTTCCTTAAAATAATTTTCAAGAGAGCGAAAAAAGAAACTTCAGTGACACAGAGACCGAGGTGAAACATTGGTAGGGCAATAAAAAAGTATTCATGATTAACAGACCTTAAAAAATGTCAGTTAATAGAAATTCATTTGGTTGGTTTGATATTAAACTGAATACAATAAAACGTCTCTCAAAACACAGCTGGAGCAGATCTAATACAGAAGGTGTTAAGATCATCATGTTTGACTCTTTTGTGGCTGTGCGTAATTGGAGACACGGCTTTTGCTGCCATCAGTATGCAAGGAAAAAAGGACAATCTGCTTCACTGATGAGCAGAAACATTTAGTGTCACGGTGCAGTTTGCAAACCTTTTAATTCAATGTGTGACAAAATCTCATTAAGCTGAAGCGCTTGGTGTAATAAATAAACAAACGGGAGAGGGGGTCTGGGGCGCAGAGCGCAGATTGCGAGTGACAGGATCGCCGTGCATGATCACCTGCAACATTAAATTACTTATTTCTTGGCCAATTTCAAACATTTCCTGAAAGTTTATTGCTAATCCGTGCATAACTTTTGCGTTATTCTGTTATACCACAGACAGACGCCAACATGAGGTCCTTGGTGGAGGCGATAAACCAGAAAGAGAAAAATTCTGTTAAAGTAAAAGTAAAGTAAAAACTGTTCCAGTGTTGCAGGTCCTCCGTTCTAACAGTAGATGCTTTGCGCACGAACAATCAGAACTGTACTTATATTTAGGAAAATGTCAACGCAAAAGTACGATTTGATAAATACCACACAATGCGTAGAATTGTTCCTACGCACAACATACGCATGGATCTGTGCGTAAGTACTGTACGCTTGATAAATGGGGCCCCTGGTCTGTAAGGCCGGGCATACACTGCGATTTTGGACCGTTTTTGAGCCGATTTCATTGTCACTCTTGCGACATTTGTCTGGATCGTGCAGAATTTTGGCTTAATGGTGCGTGTTGCATCGTGTAGTGTAAATTGGGTAACGACAGGCAATTTACACCTCAGAACCAGCTCCCGATCGGTCACAGGAAAATCAAACCTGTTTGAAATCCTCGTGAATGACTCGCAATGTGGAAGCAATGCTACGAGCTGTTTCTCATACTGCGCATACGTGTCACCATCATTACCTCGGAAGTACTTCTGGTCTTTGACATAAACAAATGGTGTTTCCACACGAAAAACGGCACAGATTGCCAGGGCAGCACGTTTGTCTTTTGAGCACATCCTCGCAATTCACAGGCGCGCATCTTCACTCCAGTGTTTTTCTTCTGCTTTTTCAGTTCCGGGTCAGACGCACATCTCACTTCCTTTCCTTTTTTTTATTCGGCTTCCAGGTCTGTTGTGTCGTGCAGTGAGAGCAGTCAGGTCGCATCCGAACAGCGGTTCGTACAATGTGAGCACATGAGTCGTGAGCTGTGAACTTTTAACCCCTGCAATTCACTTGTACAGTGTGAGACTGAGCTGAAGACCTGTGACTGAAAAATCGCACAGTCTACGTCTGGCTTAAAGAGACCAGTGAGGTGATTGGAAAGTAGATAAAGTGCTGCCCTCTACTGTGTCTGCCAGAACTGCTACCTTACTCACAAAAAGGAAACAAAGACACGGTATATTTTCTTCTCATGGTGGCCGGGTAAGCTATAATGACTAAATGGATTGGCAATGATCGTCCACCACCCCAGTTATGGAAATCAATAATTTTGGACGCTATCACTTTAGAAAGAGTGAGGTTCTATGTCAACGGATAACATATATCTCTATAAAGCAAAGTTTGATCAATTGTTGGAACATCTGCAAGTACAACGTAAATCATCCTGAGATTGAAATGAGGACCCTTATGGTTAAAGTTGTACAAAACACTTGATCTTTACCCTCACAATATCTGTATTATCTAAGTTTTATTATTTCTATTTATTTCTTTTTCTGCTTTGAGCTGGTATGTTAAGTTTTAAATGATCAATTAAAAACTGTATCAATGTCTTGATACAGTAATTATGTATCAGAATTAATTATTATAGTTGCCTAAAGTTGCTAAAAATAATGATTATCTGTGTTGTCAACAAGAAATAAATGTAAACTCTGTGACAGCCTCTTGAAAAAAAATTATCTGAAGCACGGAACGAAATCCACTCACTCATTCCGGCGGTAATGGCACCGCAAGTGACAGTTCATTCTCTGCTTTGTCCAGGTGAATGAATTACATCAACCCATTCACATACATACAAGCCTCCCTCGTCTTGATTTTCCATCAGAGAGGTGCTGGCCAACAGGAAAATCATAAAACATCTACACCTAACAGTTTCGAGGACGACACACAAAAGCACACCAATCTCCATTCCAATTTCATTACTCACTTTCTCATCATGTCTTCAACTGGAAGATTGTGGTGCCACAATCTCTGCGCATCCCTACTATCATCTGTATGTTTACAGCGCACACACAGGCACAGCTCGTGTGCTGTTTATTCGTTCATTCTCCTCTCTGAATAACCTCAACTGGTCGATTGTATTGACCACCATCCCACTATAATGCATGTTTCTTGATTAAAAGAAATCTGCCTCAGCACTTCGCGCTCAATCCAATATGATCTCATGAACTCCACGCGAGGGACTCTGTATACACAAATGCATGGTCAGGAAGGGTTAAGATGAGGGTCAGGGATGGGCGATACATCAGATGTCAGCAAAGGTCCTCACAGTAATAGCAAACATGTGTCCCTGTGTGTTAATTCGCAACGTATGATTAAAAGCTTGTGTCCGAGACTCTTCTCTGCGATCAATAGTAGATTAAAGTGAATCTGAAAAACAATGCTGCGAAATAATGGGTGGAGTGTTGAGCTGGACCAGTCTCATAAAACATTTGAAGCTGTTCTGAATACAGAAATGTAAATGGGGTGCTTAAGTACATGAAATTACAGAAAGGAGAAGTATGAAAGACAGCAAAAAGAAAAAAGAAAATAAAGGGGAGAAATGGATTGGCTATGAATGCATTTTAAATTAACTGGAAAATAAAGTTGTGCTCTCTTTTTTTAATCTACCTACTTGTCATAGTAAAGATGGAGAATATAATTTAATCTGAATATTGATAATTTTACCATATCACATATCATGTTTAATGCTAATGCCCCGACAGACTCAACAACACACACAAGTTTCTGCTAAAGTATTAAGACCCCATGAACTTTTTCATATGCTGTCGTCTTACAGCCACAAACCTTCAAGTTGAGTTTCATGCCATGGATCAATAGAAAGAAGCATTTAATGGTGCACTTCTTTGTAGAAATAAAATGTGGTTTTAAATGCTATTATAAATCTGAAATGTGACGTATGCCACCTCTCTTTATTTCATACTAAAAGACAGTTCTGGGTTAGAATATATCCAATCAACAATCTTGAAAACTGATATTCACAGACAAAGTCCATTTCTTTTTGCGTCTTTTAGCATGGAGGAACATAAAAATATATCCAGAACCGCGAAGGGGAAGGTAATTATTAGTAAAGTACAGTATCAGAAAGGCAGTCAAAGTTTAGAAGACAAGTACAGAATCTGTGGTAAGATAGTAAAATTCATGTTCACAAACACTATTTTTATCCAATCTAGTAGTTTGAAAAAAAAAAAACATTCTGTGGGTTTGCAAAATTTAAATGTGGCTGCACAGTGGCGCAGCGGGTAGCACTGTTGCCTAGCAACAAGAAGGTCCTGTGTTTGAATCTTGGCCTGGGGGCTTTCTGCATGGAGTTTACATGTTCTTCCTGTGCATGCGTTGGTTCCCTCCAGGTACTCTGGCTTTATTCCACAGTCCAAAAACATGACTGTCAGGTTAATTGATCTCTTAAATTCTCCTTAGGTATGTGTGGGTAAGTGGTTGTTTGTCCTGTGTGTCTCTGTGTTGCCCTGTGATAGACTAGCAACCTGTTCAGGGCGTATGTTGCCAGTTGACCGCTGGAAATAGGCATCAGCCCCCCGTGATCATTTGAGTATGGATGGATGCCATTAATCATTGTGAAATTTCTTTATTATTGTCAATAGGCTTTTTATCTGCTCTTAACGTTTGCCAGTTTCTATCAGTGGAACTTAAGGATCAGGGCATTATTATCTGAACATTTTGAAATCTAAACTCACTGCTTACCAGCAGTATTGTTCTAGCGGCTGTTGCACAGTGGGAGCTTTTCCAGCAGTGATGATAAAAATTGGAGTATTCTAAGATGTACAGAGAAAGCATAGATGGATTCAATGAATTAAAATGTTCTGCCTTGATAAATTCTGTCTGACGACTGATGATCATAATATTGAGAACTTTCGACAAAAGTCTTGCTCTTCAAGGGAAAATAGACAGTTGACACATTTTTCCTTCCAGAAAGCCAGCCAGACAGTTCAAACCCATTTACATGAATGTGCTAACGAGTGGTATTGCCTCTACCTCAAACACTCTTATCATGCAGTGACAGCACCCAGAAGTCCCTTTGAAAAAACTCCAACATTCAGTTCCTTTCTCTCCATCAAATCCCTAAACTTCGGTCCACTTGTTCTTTTATGTACAACCTTCTTTCCCGTGCGAGGATGTGGGATATGAATGCTCATCATTTCACTTTTTTGGCCTTGCAGGGAATCCTTGAAACAACAAAGATGGCTGCTCTTTTTTTAACCAAAGCACATTTTTCTAGGTTTTGTTACAATTATGACAATTGAGCTACATTGGGTTAATCAGTCTATCCCAAACCTCAATGTTTCTGTAAAGAACCCATGAATTTTAAAGGTAAATCCACGCAGGGACAGGCCCTAATTCCTATTCCAACCACAGAGTTGTAACTTTTTACAGAAAGGTGATCTATTTTTCTGCACCTGTTTTGCTTTTGAGGTGTTAATGGCAGGTTGATTCTGCACATGAAGAAATAGTTGAAAGCTTTTTATTTCCATCTTTGTATTTAGAATCTACTTGAAAAAGAGTGAATCTCAATTAATTCAATCACACTTAAGTCCTATTTATTTTAGTAATTAATCCCCAAAAGAACAACTTAAATTGACCACACACAAAGTGAGATATTTCACCTGTATTTCAATAGTTGTGATGATGCTGAACTACACAATTGAAAACGTAAAATCAAATTTCTTTGAAAATAAGACCAATAGAAATGTCAGCCTATTAAAAAGATTTTAAAAAATAGGTTCAGGTAATATACAGTGAACTGACTCATTACATGGTCATGGCATATTTTGAAAGAATTATGGCATCAATGCAACATGGCATGGAGGTGATCAGCCTGTAGCTCTATTGAGTGAGTGTTCACAAAGCTCAGTTTGCTTTAAATGCAGCCTTTGGCTCAATTGGACGGTTGGATCTGGTGTCTCTCATCTTTGATTAAGATTTGGGGTGTTATTGTGTATCTTTGGTGCAAATACATGCATATAAATTTTGGGGGGAAAAACATCCATGCTTTTTTGAGTTAGATATGATTTTCTTGATGCTGCATTCAGTCTCGGATTGAGCTGTAAAAAATCTGTCCGGCTTTCTACGTTAAAAGCCGGAATATTAGAATATCTACACCTCCTCAGAGCTGCCTCCACCCACCAGGTGATTGCTGTCTCCACCCACCAGGTACAGCTGTAAACAACAGTTTCCGATTGGAAAGCACTTGTTCAGATTAGGAAACACCGTGTTTCAGCTCCACGCAAAATGCTGCATTTTTGGCTGCTCAAAAGAGCTCAAAACACTTTATCGGATCCCAGTGGAAGAGGACAGAAGAGCCGCATGGGTTGACTTTATTTTTTATGGTAAGATGCTGGCAGTAAGAGCGGGGAGGACGGGAGAAGAAGCAACCGCGGAGTAGAAGGGAAACGCGCGGCCAAACTGAGCTGCTGAGAACCGGTCAGAAGACTTGAGATCTGCCGCAGAAGAGCAGCATAGGTTGGATTTATTTTTGATGGTAAGATGCTGGCGGTGAGGGCGGGAAAGGCAGAAGACTTGCCGCCGCACGGAGCTCAAAGAGCGTGGTCTCTGCGGTGCTATAGAGCTGGAGTCAGCTGATGGAGCTGGAAGGCTTTAGAGTCGGCGTGTCAGGAAGATATCAGAGTGCTAGGTAAGCAGTTAAATCTATTCTTTAAGCTTGAGTTCATTTCTTCAATAACCATTCAGAAGTATTTTTGCTGAATTCTCTGAGTATCAGGTTCTCACACGGAAATTATCAGAATAAAAATATTTTGAGTTAATTTTCAATTTAATAAAAAATACTTTATTGATCCCATGAGGGGAAATTCAGTAGTTTACAGTACAACCTGTCCACAGATCCAGGTCGCTGAAGAGCAGTGCTCCCATCTGTATTATTATTATTAACAACGACAGAGTAATTGCAACCTTTATGGTGTAAAATTTTTTTATCTGAGTTGACCACAGTGGTCACCATATAAACTGTTAAATCTGCACTTTTAAATTTGCTGTGCAGGAGACTCCCCTCCTACAGGAGCAGATTCTGGTTCAAACATGTTTGGTTGAACTCATTTTATTCTTGTATGGTTTAATTCCCTTTTTTTGTGTGTGTGGTTGAACTACTGCAGCAGCCATGTCCATAACTTTCACACATAGTGGTAACAGTCATTATGTGAGTGGTAGGCGTGAGCAAAGATTGTAGAAGCATTGGGCGTGGCCAACTTAACAGCAGCTCATTAATATGTACTGATCAGCAGAAAACAGCACAATCTGCAAGGCGCTGAAACAGAGAGAAATACAGGTTGGTAACTCTTGTTTCCTACAAGTTATTTCCACGAAAGAACTTCAGAAACATGTTTTCTGGAACTCTTAGACCTATTTTAAATGGTGGAAAAATAGTCATAATATGTTTCCTTTAAAGGTACATTGTGTAATTTTCTACCAGTAGGGGGCAGGGCAAACTTAAGTCATCACAAGCATGCGGTATCTGTGTTTTCGAGTAAGAAACTCAACAACGGAGGTCCAACTAGTGCTGTTTTCAAACGCTCAATTCCCTGAGAATTATCTATATGCAGCAAAATGACGAGCACATCAGTCTCTCTTTCATCGCTTGGAACTAGCGAAGAGGTAAAAATGTATTTATGGCGAAACTTTTTTGCATTATGAGGGGAAATCAATGTTTTAATAGCGGGCGTGTTCCGTGCGCTTTCTCCGTCTGGGCTCTTAAAAAAGTAAAGACGTCATCTAATATGGCTTTCCCCTGAAAAGAGGACCCACGCCTATGTATTTTAAAACTGATTTTTAAAGTCATATTTTACAATATTGCCAATATTTTGCAGTTAATGTGCTTTACGTAATTATTATTACATAATGTTTTAATGGCTATTTTCAAAGATGTACTGCAAAAACTACACACTGTCACTTTAATGTTTCTTTCGCAGTATGTACAGCATATACTTATACTTTCTATCTGAACCACCTATCTGACCCAAACCAGAAAAAGCTATTAATCATTTAAATCAACTTATTATATGTTCCTGCTACCTACTGAGCTTGCATTCCCGCAAAAGGCTTGCATTCATGCAAGTAAAATAAGGCAGTACAGAGAGACCTGTTCTTGCATGTGACTGGAAGTTTAAATGCCTTTGTGCATAAATGTGGGTGGTTTTTGTACACTAGATGTGTGAGTGCCTCTAACTGTGTGCTGCCAGCTTGATGCTTCTTTCTCTCCCTCTTCCACTCTCCTGTCGACTGGCTGGAGCCTCTGTGCTGCTCTGTTCTCATGGTTAATGCATGTGGAGGGAGAGCCCTTGCCCCCTTAAATTCTCCCTGTCTCTTCATTCCCAGAATAGAACTGATTCTTAGCATACACAAGGATGGGTAACTGCTTATTGCACTGCCATCAAATCCAGTGCTGCATATAGGAAGAGTTGGAAAAGAAAATAAAATAAAGGAAAAGTCCATTATAGGTGAGGGAAGAGAAAGAACATTACGGGGAAGGAAGAGTTATCTTTTGGAGTATTAAAGGACAACACCTGCGATGGACTGGCAAGCTATCCAGCGTGTAACCCTGCCTTTCGCCCAATGTCTGCTGGAGATAGGCACCAGAACACCCCTCACCCACAGGACCCCTGAAGAATAAGTGGCAAGGATAATGGTTGGATGGATGAAGAAAAACATTTGCAACATAGAGAAGGGAGGATTTCAGATTACTTATTTAATGTTGGGAAAACATGTTTCCAGTGCTTTAATTATTTTATGTTAAAATAACTTGTATTCTGTGCTTTGCAAACCCAAAGCCCAAATTCAAATGTATTTTTTTTGGGGGGGGGGGGGATTTAATACAGAACACCACTAAAGAATAGAGAAAGATTGTAAATCAGAGGATGAATGTACAAATAAACATCTCAAAGGTGTGGTTAATATACGATCCAGGTAGAAATGAACTACACCATGATAGTAAAAGAAATATACTGGCTTCCCGTTTCCCGATCGCTTCACCTGTCAAGGTTCTGTTTTACCTGGTGCCAGGTTAAAGGTACAAAGCAGGCAAAGGATCAACATAAACACAGGCCAATTATGAATGTGATACATCCTTTGGGTCATATTGAGAGATAATCCTTAAGTGGTCTATGATGGCCCAGTGTTTCAGAGGGAAATGGATTACAACAAAGAGGGCTGTAGGCAGGTAATCTACTGTTTGATGTGAAGCTCTCCCTTGTTAGCAGTTATTGTGGAGAGGGCCTACAGATTAACATGAACAGTTTGCAAAACGTATTTTAAAAAGCTCCGTTTGTATCATATGTGTGTGGGCTAGCTAGGATATCAGGAGATTATTAAAACGAGGACATAGACGGATACTTAATGCATGTCTGCTATGAGGTAAAGAGAAACAATTTAACAATTTTCAGGGTTTTCCACTATGGATTTTCTTTGTCCCATCACCATTAAACCTCTATCTCCATTTAGCTTTAAATGTAAGCGGAAAAAGGTAATGGCTCAGAAGAAAAAGGAAAACTATGTCGAGAGAAGAAGGGAGACTCTCTACCTGGCAAGGCTGTAGCCATAATTAGTTTTTAATTTGCTGTGTTTATATTATGACCACATACTGCAGAACCACTAGTATTTTAACATTAATTGCTGGGAAACAACAGGGCCATGTTAGATGCATAAATGATGAATAAAACTTTGTGCTTCAACCCTGGATACCTCCTGCCCCTATTTGGATTCTATTAAACAACAGAAAATTGACAGTTTGGCATTCAGTGAGGTAGAGAATACAGGTGCTGTACCTCCTGCCTCAGGCATTCTGCAGTTTATGTGTAAAGTAGTTTAAGAGCGGAGAATAGCTGTCAGATAAAAATTATAAATTGATGGCATTTTTGAAAAGTTATCTTTGTTAAAAACTTGTTTGTTTGTTCAGAATACATTGAGAAAGGAAGCAAAAACATTAAGGATTGTAAGAGTTTAAAAACAGTAGACGTGTGTTTTCCGTATTATTTTGTTGTTACTTTGATTCCATGTACAGTATGCGCTCTCTCGTGTCTAATCATGCTGTTGCTATCACAGTCGCTCCCATGTCTGCACCACCTTACACATGGGAATAAAGAGCACTCCCGACCAGTTCAGCTTACACTGTCTGCATAACAGGAACGACAGAGACACTGACCTGGTGTCAGTTGCAACAATTATATTCACCAGTCAAGCTGAAGAGAGAATGGAGGACTTAAAGTTATGTTTCCTGACGAAAAAAGGAAGATGGAGTAACAGGAGGAATGGGAATTCTAATATCGCTGCAGAGTGTCAGTGCATAAAATTGGGAAGAACAGGGCATTTTCAAAAGCAGGTTTAGATATGCTCGTCCCAGTGGGTCTGCTCTCTATCAGAAAAAAAGGCAGCAGCAAAATGTAGGATGTGAATATCTAAAGCAGGTATTTATGAATATGCTGGCTTGTGTAAGCATTTTCTCTATATCAGAATAATAATCTAACTTCTTTTTTCCAAGTACTTTCCTTTAAATTAGAAATTAAAATATATCAAAAACTAAGACGATGAGGTTTTGTAAGCCTCTGATGAGTTAATTAAAATATTTGCACGGAATAAAGGCACTCTTGTTAATGGATTTTTGGAGAGCACCTCAAACACAATGCATGCTTGTATGAAATCACTAGTCAAAAAAAAACAGAGCAAAGATACTACAATCAGATTGAGGGACTGCCACAATGCTGGTTCATCCTTAGGTCAAATGTAAAGATGCCTAAATTTGCCACGTTCATCCATTCAAACATTTATCCAGTTTAAACAGCATGGGACTTTCCTGTCATCAAAGAATTCACGAAGATCAGTTCTGTGTCTCAGAGACAAAGGTGTGTCAGAGGGAAAACGTATGAACCACACCCTGAACAAAAGCAATAGACCTGCTTAAGATGATATGACGATCACTACTCAGAGTGAAATTAATTATAGACCAACATGGACCGAAAAGTCATCCAGCAAGGAAGAAGCAGTTACTCCACTAGCAATATCAAAAAACAAAATTGCATTTAGCAAATTTACACAAAAATGTTCCGTTTTGCTCTAATGAAACTGAAATATGTGTCTGTTTGTAAAATAATTGTTGTATTTAAAGGATAAATTAAAAAAAAAAGATTGTGAACTTTAGATCACAATACCATTTGTGTGCTGACAGTAGAGTTTTGTGGGTTTTGTGGGTGTTTTGCTTTTGGAGGGTCTGATGCACTTCATACAATAAATGGCATTCAATTCAGTTTATTTATATAGCGCTGTTTCACAACAGATGTAATCTCAAGGCACTTTACATCACGGCAAAGACCATTATTTAGTCATGTCGAAGCAACATACAAAGTCATCAGCCTGGAAGTTAAAGCTTGACCACAAATGGGTCTTAAAAATGAACAATGACCATAAGAATGTTACCAAATTAATTAGAAAGGTTGTTAAGACTAAATCAATACTTTGGAGTGGCCATCACAAAGTCCTGATCTCAGTCCAATAATAACATTTAAAAAATGTGGCCAGATAATAGAAAAGGTTTTTACAAGCAAAGCAGCCTATATAAACCTGACTCAGTCTCACAAGCCCTGTCAGGAGTAATGACCCATTTCTACACAATAATACACAATGGGCCTGATTTAGTAATGGTTTTCACTTGTTAAAACTGATGCAAAATGCACCAAAAACAGGCTGTATCTGATGAGAGCATTGCGCCTGTTATACTTAGAGCAAGATGCAACCAGTAGCACTTTTCCCAAATCTGAATATGCAATGTGGGCGTTTCTGTAAGAAGATGCAAAATAATGGTGGGAGAACAGGCAAATAAGTAGGTGTTCCAGGCGCAGTGTGATTTACTAAGCATCAAAATGTTTGCACCGGCTATTTTAGCGTCTATTTTTAGCTCTTCTGAAAGGCATGTCTTAACTTTGCGCCACCTCATTCAACATAAGTTTATTATTGACAAACGAAAAATGTCATTCACACACAATATAACCTTAGAATAATTAACACTCTAATGACCATAAACCTGACAGTTGTGTAGATATTTACCATTTTCCCCCCCAAAGATGCGCCATAACTCTCTTGAGTGAAGTGATCCTCATTGATCCTCAATAGTTTCCCCCATAGTGGTTAATCTTCATGGGTTCTAATTAAATGTAGTAATCATGTAGAATAACACACTGACAAAATGGCTATATCTACGACATTTTTAAAACGAAATTCATACATTTTTGATTACATATTTTCAAGATTACATTTTTTTTCTACTGCAACTTGACATTCAATAGAGGCCATGTTAAAGTGAGAAGCATTTCAACAACATTAGTAGAATATGGACATTTTAGCACCTTGTTTTGGACACGCTGGCGCTTCAATCAGTCTGACTCTGCAATATGATGTGTGCATGCAGCAGAGAGCAGCGCATGTACACGGCATCCATTACGTTTATTACTGACAAACGAAAAACCTAATTCACATTCTAGCCTAATAGTAATTAACTAGAAAATTTCAGGAAATTTAGAGAAGGGACGGCCACGGTGTGCATGCTAATGCTAACTAGCATGCTAATGCTAATGTTAGCTAACATGTTGGCATTACTATAAACCCATTCAGTACCAAAATATAGTCAAAAAGCTCAAATTAGCTAAAATGCTAACAACAGCTAGCATGCTAATGCTAACTAGCATGCTAATGCTAGCTAACATGTTGGCAATACTATAAACCCATTCAGTAAAAAAATATAGTCAAAAAGCTAAAATTAGCTAAAATGCTAACAACAGCTAGCATGCTAATGCTAACTATCATGCTAATGCTAGCTAACATGTTGGCATTACTATAATCCCATTCAGTACAAAAATATAGTCAAAAAGCTAAAATTAGCTAAAATGCTAACAACAGCTAGCATGATAATGCTAACTAGCATGCTAATGCTAGCTAACATGTTGTCATTAGTATTAGTAGGATTAGTATGAAAATATACTGGAAAAGCTGAAATCAACTAAAATGCATACAAGTGCAATGTAGTACTGTGTATAACATAGGGATTTTGGTTCCAGCTTTCAAACAAGAAAAAAAAAAAAAATTGCTCCCGCTGGGATTTGAACCCACTACCTCTTGCATTGTATTCCTGTTCCTTCACAGTTACACTACAACATCAGTTATACAGCATTGAGTTTTAGGCCATATGATCTGTTGTCTCGTCTCCCAGTTCAGCTTTCAGCAAAGAAAAATTATTTGCTGCTCGCTCCTGGATTCAAACCCAATACCTCTGGGATGCCAACCCTCCTTCTTAACCACTACACCATCACAGACATATATACAACAGTGAGTTTTAGGCTATATGATCTGTTGTCTCCTCTCCAAGTTCAGAGTGTTAAACAGCTGCGAACGAGCCTTTCCCATTCGAAAACTATAGCAGCTATCGGTAAAATTCTTGGAGTGTTAGCGAGATTTATCCTTTGTGTTCAATTATTTCAAAGCACAACTCTCTATCTTATTCATAGATTAAATGGTATAGGCAGACAGGGGGACTGAGAAAGACAGAGACATGGTCAGAAAGACAAAGACAGATGGACTGACACATGGACTTGTTTGTAGTACTTCTCTCTATAGTACTGCATAGCATAACCTGTGTTTGAGTGGGTATAATAGGCCTTCAATGTATATAGACTGTGGAATGAACTTTAGTGAACTCTGATCAAAGGTGCTCCGTTTCCCCAGCAACAAGTGTGAGTGAAAATTGCAGCAGGTGCAGACACTTGATGATGATTAAGAGCTTCAATTTTAAGAAAAAAGTCCAAAAAGTGCGCCGAACAAATCGTTCCCATTCGAAAACCGTACAAGGTATCGGAAAAATTCTTGAAGTGTGAGCGAGATATATCATTTCTCTTCGTTCATGCCAAAGCAGAAGTCTCTACCTTATTCACAGTCCGAGAGGGAGCGAGAGAAAAATGACTAAGAACATCTCTCTGGCTGAGATAATCCTGACCAGCCACAATGATAAATTATAGGAGAAAAGCCCTAAAACTGGGTTCCACTTTGAGCGATCTAGAGCTCGCTGAGAGAAAACCGTGCGACATAGGGAAATTTTGAAATGATCCTGAGAATCACAAAGGGCGGCTCTATTTCATGACCGAAAATCATGTCACTAGTGCGAAATATGTGGCCGTGACGTCGAGTTAAATTTTGATGAGGACCTTCCAAAAGTTCATCACTCCACACTCTGCTTAACGAGCTGCTCCACTCTAAAAATGTCGATTTGGGGCAAACTTTGGGTCGAACAAAGTCAAATTGTGACAAAACCGTAACAGCTATCGACATGCGGTCTTCAATGCTGAACACAGCACGGACGTGGCTACAATCTGGATTTCGAATGGTGTTGCTAAGTTATTGTATGGCTACACAGTAAATCTTCAAAAATAGTGGATTTTTCATGAATTTGGGCCTTTTTTCCATTCATTTCCAATGGGTGTTTTTGGGGGTGGTTCTTCGCTAATTACGTCGCCATGGTAACTCCAATCGCCAATAAAAGTAATAGCACACCTCACACGATCGAGCCGGTCGTTTTGATGTATATATTGTGGGGGTGCACGCTACGGTACGACCCGCATTAACGGTGAAAGAATAAAGAGTCCGTTTAGAAGTGAATAGTAATAAGGGACTGCCCATGCAATTGCATGGAGGCAGTGCAATACATTGCTTTGCAATGGATTTGCACTGCCTCCATGCATTGCATTGGGCCGTCCCTTAATTATGTAATAGCAGTAGAATTGATACGTATGTCCCCTCACCCCATTTTTTCCCCCAAAAGAGGCATCATGGATCCATGTGCATATTCCTCCTTCCTCTAGCCATGGCGCAGCTCACATTAGCGGCCGCAAACTCCTCATTTAAGTACTGCTCCTTGCGCCTATTATGAATTGCTCCCACAATCTTAGTAGATGACCCGCAAATTAATAGCAACCCACACATATTTTAACGCCGCATGCAGATTTTGCAGCCATTAACAGGAATCTTGATAAATCAGGCCCACTGTATGTGCATGTGTTTATTTTTCTTAAAAGAAAAAAAAATCTTGCCTATTATTCTGGGATTAATACAACGTCGTCCAAAATTACCTAAAACAGTTAACGTTGAATGTTATAAAAAGTCAATGAAGGAAAATGTATACAGTGAATGTAAATAACAGGTTTTAACATCAAATAAACCAGTTGTTCAAAGGTTTAATAGTAATTACCTCGGAACGCACTAAACTTAGTCAAGACCCAAAAATAATTATTAGGAAAGACAAGCTTATGCAGTTTTATTTTCAGACATAAGTGCTGAAACGCCCTACATTTACCACATAATCTTTCCCCTCTTCCAACACTTTGTGTTTTATGTGGTCTCTAAGGGCTTTTCCCATCATATAGCATATATTTTTTACTTTCCTTTTTTTACTCTGTACAACTGTCAATAGTTGAGGTGGTGTACAACCCTGATGCAAACAGGAACAGCGAAGTCAGGTGAAAAGTGTAGTTTGATGAAAAGAACAGAGTTGAAAGCTCACTTAAAAGGAGAGCCAAGGCATCAACTCAATAGCCATCAAGGAGGGCCCAGGAGCACAGGAACATGACAACAACAACCGAATCCAGCAGAGAGGGAATGAAAGAGATATCATAAATAGAAAGAGATAGCATAAATACAGGAAGGAATGATTAGTGGAAAAGTGAAGCTGAAGGGGAAGACTGAGTAAGGTAGAGCTAGATGTGACAAAGAAACTGCATAAACATTTAAACAATTTACACTGATGGATGGATGGATGTTCCTTCGGTTACCTTCTGCGGGATTTTTAAATATGTCTGCTGCTGGCTAGGGATGGATCTGGCAATATTTCACCTCGCTCTTGGGGGACAAAAAAAAAATCTATGTATCTATCTCCATCCATCCATCCATCTATCTATCGTACCTTTTTTCTGCAAGTTGGTTTGGATAGAACATTTTTACCCATGTTTTGGCGAGGTTGAGAGGTGTGATTATTATAGTGATTGCTTTCGCCGCTTAAGATAAAAATTTATTTTATGCCTGGAGTTTGGCATTTGCTTTAGGTTTCTGCTGGCATATATGACACACTGAGAAGTCAAAAGTACTTGACACTTGATCTACAAAATGATTTGATCTAAACCACTGAGGAGGACAGGAGGACATTTTTCAGACCACTGCTTTACAATTAGCTTCATTTGGAATTAGCACAAACTTTTGTAGTTTGGTTTAGAGGTGATTGAACAGGCTCCAGTTTGTAGTCAAGTATTGTTTGCTAGGATTTAACAAACTTCACTGTGTGATACTGTGAGTCTCTATATCAGAAGACAACAGTGATTATTATTATTATCATTATTATTATTATTATCATTATTATTATTATTATTATTATTAGTATGCTTCAATGTTGATTGAAATTTATTTATTACCTTCCCACTTTACAGATGAAAATACAGCATCTCATTTAGAGAACCTGGGTCATTGAGAGAAAATTGTCCTTCATTTAATTGGTCTCCATCAGCAACCTCTAACATTCATTATAATGATACTGGCATTATAATGAAGAATATACAGCATCATATCATTAGAAAGAAACGTTAGAGGTAATTACAAAAGTGTCATTACTGTATCCTGTGTTATTGTAATTATTATAATCACAGTTAGGACTGTGATCAGCAATACAGCCTACATATATATTATTTTTCATTTACTGTTATTATTCTGTTCATATACTTATTGTATTGATTTGTGGCCGCCTATTGTTGCAGCCATTCCGCTTTATTTATTTAGTCGTTTCATATGGTTGTGATGCGCCACAAGTTATGATGAGCAGCGAGTGAGCAGCTAGTTACGCTGCCAGTTGCAGCGGAGATGCACCAATAGGCGGCTGCATCGCCGCTTTATTTATTTAGCCCATTTATTTGTTTGTGATGGCCAAAAGTAATGACGAGACCAGTAGCATTTGACAACATTGCCCAGTCAGAAATGCTTTTGTAGCGAAGATGATGAATTAACATGAAAACGTTGCCTGGTGTCTCTTGAAGGATCCTGACTGTATCATTTGCATTCAACAGGATGTGTTTAACAGGTCACTAGTAGGCCACCAAAACATGTAATTGACTAGCTGAGTGTTTTTTGCTTTACAATGCCTTCAGTAGGACATAATGTATTAACAATGCAGCACTTCAATGGCTTATTTTAAGATATTTCAATAATTTGTCAATATTTAATAGCTAAATATTTAAAACCAAGATCATAAGATAAGATAGGGTTTTTAACACTGGGTAAAAATCCTAAAACTGCATATTCCTTCATTTCACGTTTTTTTTCTCAGCTTTGGAGACACTTTTACATTTCCCATAAGATCTTTAGATAAAACAAAACATCTATTTAAAACATAAATACATGAGGTGAAAAAATTATTAAAGTCGATCATGAAAACATTACAGAGGGTGAATTCTGTAAAAACAAAATTCTAAGAGCTGTTACTCACTGATTTTCTTGCAACCGCTTATAGGGTTGCAAGAAATATTTTCCCATATCAGACACAAGCAGTAGAAATTATTATATTTGTTCCAAGTAATGAACCTAATACAACTTTCCAACTATGAATTCTGTACATACTTTTGTGCATAAGTGGTGCATTTATCGACCCATGTTACCCTTGGTCCTACAGGAGACTCTAGGAAGCAGTAAGGTCCATCTATACAGTATCTCAGGCCAATCCTGCCTCCGAGCACTTTGTTATATTCATAATTTTATTGCATGCTGTGCTGTAATATTAAACAGCTTATCAGAAAAAGCTTACAGTCTCAATGAAGCTCTATAGATTGTGTTGTTTTGTAGACTTGAATTTTTATTGGTGTTTCTACAAATAATTTTTCACATGACTTTCTACTAAGGTGTAATGCATTGGGAAAAACTGATTTAACTTTGGAAAAAGGAATTATGCGCAATACCACAGAAAAATCTGTTGCAGCGATCATGTTAACCCTTGTGTGGGATCTAATATCTTGTAGGCTGTTTCTGCTTTAAGAAAAAAACAAGAGTCAGAGGATTAAAGCATGACTGTAGTGATGCTAAAACCAACTACAAGCAGATGTATGGAATTCAACATGTTAATAATAAGCATGATAAATGTTCCACTGGTTTCTGCTAGAACTAAATCAACCTTCTTATTAGGTAGGTTTATGGGAAACATTTGTGTAATTAGTGCTTCAGAGTGGCTCAGTTCGTACCAAGAAGGTCCTGGGTTCGAATCCTTGTATGGGGTCTTCTTGGGTTCTGTCTACAGCTTTGCTTGTTGTTTTTATCTCAGCTTTAGCTTATGTTCGGCAATGTATATACATAGCAGGAATTTTTTACGAGTATTCTTCCCCTTCCATCTAGAAAATAACTTGGGTCCACATCTCCTCATTTTTAGAAAAAAACTCCATCCATACCTATTTGCATAAGTGCACAGTTAAGCACATTCATAGGCATGCCAAACCTATAGATATCAGTAGTTCATCAAATCCTATCCAGTCAGAATAATGTTCTGCTATCTGACATCTACATAGAGCAGTAATTGAGCTTATAAAAACAAGCCGGCAAAAAGAACTTGGACAATCGATAGTACCAACCCAACTCTGAGGGATCCATTCTGTTTCTCAGTGTAAACACAGGTCACACATGTGATATTGGAGCATTTTTGTTAGATTAGACGTTACTCAATAAGTGGTCATATTAGGAGTAACGCGCTACTAAGTAAAGCGTTACCGGCATCCCTGGTGACTGTTTATCCTGTGGTTCTGCCACTTGTGGGATGACTGCAGGAGATAGATTGAGGTGTTTTCTTGATTTGTGACTTTATTATTGCTTACAAAATGGCACAAGACAGGACAAGACGGGTTTGGTTAGCTTTTGTTCTCTCAATAAATAAAATAATTAGCTACATTCTTCCTTTCCTACAATGATCTTTGCCTAATTTAATTTCTTTTGTTTTTACATTAAAATGAGACAACAAATCAACAACAAAAGCAATGACTGAAAATAGACTCAATATTATTACAAGCAAAACAACATTGTACTTTGTATTGATTGTCTTTGCCTCAAAACTTTCTACAAATTGAAAATTAAACACAAAATAACTTTTATGACTTAACACTAACAGAATAAAGTGATAACCCACAACTCATTTCCAAAGAATTTAACGCTTAGTATGCACACATAAACCTTCTGAGTAATGCTTCTTTACCCTTTCCCAGCTGTGCTTTTCAAGGTGTGAGTAATTTTTAGAAAATGAATTGCAAATACATGGCATGTGGGTGTTTCAGTATCCCTCATCCATATTTATCAGTTATGCTGCAACATCCATGTTTATCCTTATAAAATGCTGAACTGACATCTTCAGCTGACAGTGAAGCTGCAGTATGAAATAAAATGATGGTTACTTTCAACTTCAGGAAGAAAAGGGGGCCTAAAATGACTAAAAATGCTAATTATTGTGGTCCTAAATGTACAATTGTACAATGTGTAGTTTTTAGCTTTAATCTCTGGAAATATCCATTGAAATATTGTTAAAAATTTATGAAATAATGTCTAACCATTGAAAAGTGTTGGTGGCTTCACAGCGTATAAGCACAAAAAGTGGGTCTACAATACATGGGTGCAGGTCCAAGTGTCTGGGGGTCGGACATATTGGATTGCATATTTCCTTTGACATTCAGGCCTATGTAGAAAAAGACGCATTTACAGATTTTTGAACACGTGGTTACATCCCTATCTTCTCTTCCTCTATAGAAGTTAAAATTAAGAGCTCTATAAATAGACTCAAAAAAATCCTAACTCCAACTCACACCGACCAACAGAGTTACTGACCCGATCAGAGACCCACGTAACCAGGGTCACCAGGGCGGCCTCGGAAACCAAAAGAGGCACCCCTTCAACTGTTGTGTCCGAGCCTTCATGGGACCCAGACCCGACCACGGATCCGTATCGGAGGCGGAAGTCCGCGGAGACGATCAACGCAGCCAGAAAACTAGAGTAAACGTCGGTGAAAATAATTGAAGGACAAGCAAAGTCTAAGGAGTCACACCAAGGTTGCCTGATTTTTCCTGCACAAGTAACAACATTCACCTGAATGTTTTTTCAAACTAGTGCCAGTCATGGCGATGTGGTGTAAAACTACCCTAAAATGAGTCTGGGGATTTTTCCCATTGAAGTAATTCCGTCTAACAAGATAGTTTATTCATTTTTAAAAACATCTGAATAATATCACTAACCTAAAAAATCTTGAAAACTTCCGTCATTCATAAATGTGGTTTTACACATTTACTTCTTCGCTTGCTGCCTGTGATGAAAGAGACTCTAATATGCTTGTCATTTTGTTGCATATATGATTTCGCTGGAGGTTGGATGATTTGGAAATGTAGAAGTAGAAAATTGCGAAACTGAGATTTCTGGCCTTTATGGCCATTTGTTGATAAAGTCATCACTTGAACACAAAAATACTGCTAGCTTGCAATGATTTAGGTATGTACTGCCCCCTATGGGCAGGGAATCTACTACACACTGTTACTTTAAAGAAAATATTTCCTTTTACAACACAAAAGAATTGCAGTGATCCACAAGATGCTCAGCACCAAGTCAAACCCCACTTCATAGCTGTTTAAACCTGTAATTTATGCCAGAAGGAGAGATATATGGTTGAGAAAGATGTAAATATACTTATATGTTCTAGATTCTTTTTGTTTGTTTTAACAACAGTGAAGCACAGTGATCTAATTAATTAAAACTAAACATTAATGCTCAAACAAACTTTCAGATTAGCTATGAAGTATATATATATATAAACTTTTTCCAAACCAGATTCATACATTTCACATTACATACAGAAGCCAAATGTAATTTACTTGTAAAATTTGCAACAGTCAAACTACCTGAAACATGCAAGAAGATCCAAAGCTAGAATGAGGTTTTAATATATTTTTTTAAAGAATACATGCCCTTTAGTTCTCTAATATTTTTAGATAATTTGATAAATTTAATCTATTCCTGCGATACTCTGTAGACAGCAGATTTTTGTAGGAAGTTAGTGTTAAAACATTTTCACGTTGATTTAGTATCACAAACATATCTATTACAGTGAGTGTGTATCTGATCAGAGTAAATTAACTATGTGTAAAATGATTCTGGTTGACCTGGAAAAATAGATTTTTTAATTGATATGAGTTTGTAGTGTTGCAACTTGACATTTAATAGACGCCATAAAGTGCAGTGCATTTCAACAACAGTTGTAGAATATAGTCATCTAATGATCTTGTTCTGGACATGCGGCAGCTTTAATAAGTCTGACTCCGGAATATTGTGCCTGCATGGCTTAGATAGCAGCACATGTGCACCACACGCGTTTAGTTTATTTATGACAAACAAAAAGTACTATTCACAGAGATTCTAGCCTAATCGTAATTAGCTGTCTAACAGCCATAGATATCAGATGTATGTTGCTTTTTTTCCTTTTTTCTCCCCAAAGAAGTATCAACAATCCACTTCGCCTATTCTCTGTGGTTCTGGCGCAGTGCATGGGTCAGTCACGCTGACACAAACAGCAGCGAACACAAAGTCCTCATTTATATACTGCTCTTTGTGGCTGTTATGAATTTTGCACGCAATCTTGTAGATCCCCCACAAAAGAAGGACAATTCCTTGACACAATTCTGTGCTCTTTATTTGGAATTTTAATAAATCAAGCCTGTGTATTTGCACTAAAGGACTACTATATGAGTGTTAGTGGACTGACTGAATGTTTACTAGAAATTGTAATTATGAAAACAATGTATTTTGCTCTCCTGTTTAAGCCTGCTGAAGGTTAATTAATAAACGATCAAATGAGTTTCCTGTGCGTTTTGGAGCCTTATGGTGGTTTTAAGATTATCAAGACAAAGAGTGAACTATTCAGCTATTTTGATAAATAAAAAACTTTATTCATACTAAACAAATGTTGTTCCCTAATAGTCAAAACGGTGTACATACAGAAAGGAAAAGTATAGTCTTAAAAATTTAAGTTATTAAGTACTACTTATCCATATCTAGTTGTTATGCAGAAGTTTTTTTAAACATTGACATAAGAAAAAGTTGTCTGAATCACATCCATTTCTTTAACAAGAGGCTGTTTGACAACGTCATTACAACATGATCCAGTCGATTAGGTTAGCAAGATTTGCAAGTTGCAACACTTTTATAAACTGACATGAATTAGGAAACATACATTTGTATAGACGGTGATTGAGAAGAAAGGAACTGAGCAAAATGCATCACCTACACCAAAAAAAACCACACACACAAAAAAAAACCTGAACGATTTAAGTTATCTCGTGAAGATGAATGTACGTAAATCCACTGCAGCAAAGGGGTGTGTGTGTGTGTTTTTAAATACAGGAGACTTCTTTATCACTTTGAATGTGTCCAATAGAACCAGACAGATCTCCCTTGCTACAAACTTTGCTGGATCTATTTTAAGCTTGACAGCTCGCACTAAAATGAATCCCATTCTCATTTGAGCAACTCTGTAACTTGTTGCTGCTTCGTGCACTAATTGTTTTGTATATAATGTATGTTGCATTTGTGTAAACTAATCCTACACAAAACGGTTTCTAAGGAGGGTATTGAATGAAGTAGCTGGCTGCATGTTCAGCCTTAGCTAACACACTTTAGGGCTTAACAGACTTTCAGTATATATTAACAGTATCTTTAAAAGAACAACAAAAATAACCAGAAATGTACTGCACACAGTATACTGTGGGTTTGTATATTTTTGTTCATCTGCATTTTTGTGTGTAATGTTGTATACATTAATTATTTACAGGTGCAGTACAGATCCAACCGTTAAAGGCTGACAAACGTATGCATCAGATTCATTAGCCTTATTCACAACCGACTTGTTTTCATTCATTTTTTATCACACACATTTGTTTAAAAAAAAATCTAAGTTTTGATAGTACTCTTACAATCTCCAGATAATCCCCCGATAAAAAATATTTAAAGGTATTTTTGCTGTTCTTGGAAACCCACATGCTCTGTGTTCAGGTCATCATAGTTAATCTCAGACACTATTCAGGTGAATACTCACACTTTGCAGTGCAGTCATCCATGAAAGAGACATGAGGAAACAAGCACCACTAATTGCCATCTTAAACATTTCCGGTGATGGTAAAATAATTAATATATTACATTTTTGCTGTGTTTGAGCCTGTCTGGTATGTTTTGAGGGTAAAACCATTTGAAGATAAAGGTGCTCGGCAACAGCACAAACTGAAATAGTGTCATCATAGAGGCAGTTAAACTATGGGATGGCAATAGCTCAGTTTGCAGCAATAGCCATTTTTATTTGTACAAAACAACATTTATGTGATAAGTTGTTGAAGCTTAGCTCAATTTTCCATACATAGACCGAATAAACTACAAATAGATTAATTAATTAATTTGGACCGAGACATACTAGAGAAAACAACAGATTTTTGCTGAAACCTCAAATTGCTTCCTGAAAGTTAAAATTGACAGGATAATCACATCAAAATGTCAGACTTTTTGTTAAAATTTTGAAATATTTTAAAGTAAGTTCTTCTCGAGGGCACATTAACTTTTACCACAGGCAAGGTCAGAAACAGCTGTGATTTACATACTTTCCACAGTATATTAACCTTGTTAATGAACTCTTGTTACATAGTTGACTTCTAAACTTATATTGGCATTTTATATACAGTAAGCTAGTAGAGCAGTTACTTTTGCCACAAGGATAGTCCCCAAGGAGAGATTTCTAAAACACTTTTACCTACATGTGAATATGACAACTTAAATGTTCCCTCCTCCTTTGGTTACAGTATTTTGATGTCAAAAATGAAATAAAATAAACAATATCATTTTGACCATTGTATCTTTGGTTAAAGTGATCATTCTGTCAAAACATTTTACTGTAAAAGTTTATATTTTTCATACTTTACTTTTTAATTTACTTCTCTTCTCTTTCAAAAAGCACAATACTGCAGTGTTTTCACACACCGACACGATCATGACCCTTATGTCTCGCCTTGGCAAATTAATGGAGAATCTGACAAAGTTTCAGCATTCAATTAGTGCCACTTGCTGAGTCCTTACACTGGCATTCCATCACAAATGCACAAAGGGGCTTTTTTGCTTTCCTTTCCTTGCCAATTCGTTTTTTTTTTTTATTCTTTACTGATTCATCCAGTTCATTCACTTAGTTCAATTTGAGCTCATTTTTGGAAAAAAAATATATGGCTGGCACAACAAATAAAGTCGGCAAATCCCAGCAGTGTTTATCCTGTCTGTCTGATGTTATTGTTTCCTAATCATCAGTCGTCTGTTTTTACAGATTGTTGAGCCCTATGTGAATCTTAAGCTTAAACCCTTGTTTGCCCACAAGATTCAATTTCATCATAAATGATCATATAATGGTGGTAGAAAACCAAAACAGATGTCCACACCTACAGATGACCCCCCTCCCATATGCATATCTCTAATGTGACCTACCTCAGTAAGGTGAGGGTTAGGGTTGAATCCGCACTGGTTGCACACAGTGGCCTTGCACTGGGTGCAGGTGTTGTAGTTGGGTACAGCCGGTGGATTGGACAGCTCTGTAGTGTTGCACACTGGGCACAGCTTGCTGCTTGGCATGGGCGCTATCTGTGGCAGGGAGTATGGTGAGGTGGGAGTCACTCCACGATCAGGAGACACAGAAGGAGACCGGCCTGTTCTAGAACTGCTTGAGCCACTGAAGTCGACTTGGAGGTTTCTGCGGGAGGCATGCTGACCAGGAGTTTGACCACCGTGGCCTCCCATACTGGAACCACCTGAAGTGTGACCAATCCCATGGCCAGAACCTGAGACCTGCCCCATGCCTGACCCTTGGCTAGACTGCATGTGTCGAGGGGAGGTTGGGCTGTCATGAGCAGCCAGGCGATACGGCTCCCCAGGTCTGGACGCTATTCCTCCACCACTGCCCATCCCTGCTCCCATTCCCCCCATACTTCCTCCTCCCATTCCTCCTCCGATTCCCCCCATACCTCCTCCAATTCCCCCCATACCTCCCCCTCCCATTCCCCCCATACCTCCTCCTCCCATTCCACCCATAGCTCCACCTCCCATTCCTCCACCCATTCCACCCATGCTTCCTCCTCCCATTCCTCCACCCATCCCAACTGTGCTTCCTCCTCCCCCCATCCCACCCATGCCTCCTCCTCCTCCCATTCCACCCATGCCTCCTCCTCCTCCCATTCCACCCATGCCGCCTCCTCCCATCCCACTCATGCTTCCTCTTCCCATCCCACCCATGCCTCCTCCTCCCATCCCACTCATGCTTCCTCCTCCCATCCCACCCATGCCTCCTCCTCCCATCCCCCCCATTCCTCCACCTCCTATTCCTCCTCCCATTCCACCCATGCCTCCTCCACCCATCCCACCTCCTCCTCCATGTCCACCTTGTTGCATTCCTGGCTTTGGACTACCCATCGTACTCATTGGACCTCTGGAAGAGACAAAGCAAAGGGAAAAGAAGGCTTAGAATTTTAGATAAATTTTTTGAAATCACATCTAATTTTGTTGCAGTGCCTTCACATGTACACATCTCAAAGTACTATCTTTGGGTTTAACATGGAAAGACAAACACATGCTAAAACTATGAAATAACTATGAAATAGAAGGAAATCTAGATATATTTTTTTTAGATTCTTAACAATTACAAACCTAAAAAGCATGTTAAGCATGGTTACTCATCCCTCTTGACTTGGTACTTTATGTAACCACCCTTACAGTGATTACAGTTCCATAGTTTGTTTAGCTTTTTCATCTTAGTACATTTACAGTTTGTATCGATTCCACATTCTAAAATATCACAAGCTCAGTCCAACTTTATAGAGAGTGTCTTTTAGCAATATTTAGGCCATAAATTCTAAATTGGATTTTCAACTTGACTTTGACTATGCCACTGTAGTTCCTAGATAAATGCAACCGTAAGTCACAGCCCAGCGATTTCTTATTTCTTATTATAATTATGCTAATCATAAACATGGACTGCATACTGGATAGGTCGAGGCCTGAGTTAACAACAATAACCACTGGGGCTGTTGACCTACAGAGTACCGGAGGAAACTGGACGACTATTGGTCGAGAGGAGGAAGGTGTGTTTGTAAGGAGAGAGAGAGAAGTGAAAAAGAAAGGACTAGATGGAGGTGTAGATGGAAAGAGAAATGGAGTAGGAGTTATGTTGAAAAATTAGTTTGTTAGGAAGATTCTGTAAGTGAAAAGAGTGTCAGATAAGCCAAACAAAGGGCATATGATGACCTGTATGTGAGGTTGGATAGTTAGGAGGGAGATATTGATTTGTTCAGGTTTGTTAGGCACAGAGAGAGATACATGGAGACAGGTTATTCCATTGGTTAGGGATGGAATGGGATGGAAATGTACTGAAAGGTCCACACTGTGTAATGGGAAAATAGAAAGAGTACTTTGGAGAGCTGATGAATGGGGAAAATGAGAAAGAATCCAGAGTAGAAGAGGTGACTTTTGTGAATCAGGCAGTACCTAAGATTAGTAAGGATGAAGTTCGGACATCTTTGAAGGGGATAAAGAGGGGAAAGGCAGTTGGTCCTGGTGAATTACTCTTGGAGGTATGGAAGTATCTAGGAGAGGTGGCAGTACAGTTTTTGACTTGGTTGTTCAACAAGGTGTGATCGTGGCTCTGGAGTTGGGAGTTTGTCTTGTAATCGAAAGGTTGCTGGTTTGAGCCTCTTGGGCAAGACACTTCACCCATTGCCTACTGGTGGTGGTCAGAGGGCCTGGTGACGCCAGTGTCCACCAGCCTCGCCTTTGTCAGTGCGCCTCAGGGGAGCTGTGGCTAAAGCGTAGCATAACATCATCAGTGTGTGAATGTGTGCGTGATTGGATGAATGATTGAATGTAGTGGAAACTCCATCAATTAATTTGCCCAATTTATTCACTTAGGTTTGGACATGTTTAGAGGACAGATGACAAATACAGTAGTAGTAGAAAAATGCTTCTACTAAAGGCTGAAGCAACCAGACAGGAGACAGAGAGAAAGAGCAAAAAGGAGCGTTATAGATATAGTGAAAGAGGACACAAAGTTAAGTGGTGTGAGGGTAGAGGAGACAGGTGGTAGGACTAAATGGAAGAAAAGATGCTGAGCCGACCACTGAATAGAAAAGCAGGAAGAGAAGAAGAATCTTCTTCCTGGATATGGTTGTATTAGGACCTTTCCACTGTAGCTCTGGCTGTATTTTTGGGGTTGCATTCCCCATACTTCCATCATAGTCTTAAAGTCATTTGCTCTTTGCTCCAGTTATGTAAGGGATAATGCCCGACGAGGTGTCCATTATCAGAAAATAATGGACGACGCGGAGGCGTGAACCGTCCATCACTAAAAGGAGGATATTTGCTTCCGCAAAGTCCCTTAATTTCTGATAATTGACACCTCGAAGGGCATTATCCCGCATATACCATGGTCACTTACGAAAGAAATATTTAATCAATTAATTATACTTTAATGTATTTTAGAGTTAAATCGTGAGGTCTTTTTTATAAGTCGAGCGCACTATTTAATATCTCCCGTATACAGCCGTTGTCAAGAAACATGGCCACAGCGATGAGACAACTGTGAAATAACGTTGAGTCTCCGTTACCATTTGAGCCACATAATAATTTATAAACGTCATCAGGCAATTTGATGGACACCTTTCCTAGGTGTGCATAATCACTTTTTAATGTACACCCTCAAGCCAATCAGAATCGAGTATTCACCGAAATCATCGTATAAGTTCCCATAAACTCTTGCTGTCCCTAGTGACGTTACCACACAATGGTGCAATTGATAGGTGTTCCGAAGAATAGAAAAATTGTGAATTCAAGCCCCATTTTCGGACTTGTAGAGCTATGTGCATACAGACAAAGACACAACCAACAGTCACACCCCCCTTCCAATCTTAAAACTTAGAATAAAAAATAGTATCTGAATGAAAATATATTTTCAGAGTATGTTAATATGTATGTATGTATTCATGTTATATAGCAATTGCACTTACTGGTGCATTAATTGTGTAAAGTACAAATATGAATACTGCAGCAGCACTTCTGCATAATGCTGCAAATTGGATGCACTAGTGCTCATTGATGATCAGCCATTGGAAGCATCTGGATGGGGGACCCGATGTAGAATCCTAAAAGCAGCCCTATTAGATCTATTTGCAGAACTGGGCCCAACTTTCTAACCAGTCACTGCTTTAAACTTCTCAACAATATTCTCTCTGACTTGTCTTCTGTGTTTCTTGGTCTTCTTCATCCTCACTGATCATTAATGTTCTCTAAAGAACCTCTGACTGTTTCACAGAACAACCATATTTATTTTTAATGTATCCACTTATAAGGTTGCTTCTAAATAATTTATTTTTTTGTTAATCTATCACCAAAAATCCTAATAAAATACATTTCAGTTTGTGCTTGACATAAAAATGTTGAAAAGTATTTAGAGGATTTATATGCTTTTGTAGCAATGTATTAACTAATTTATATGCATTCTTCAAAATAAAACATATTTATCTACCGTATGTGGCAATTCAGTGTGTATATATATATATATATATATATATATAAGTTCAATTCAAAAACACTTTAATGATCCCAGAGGGAAATTCAGTGTTGTTGTGGTTCATTACTAATTAATTTTTCCAGGATTTGTTGTAGACCATGATGGCTGTTGGGAGAAAGAATTTCCTGTAGCGGTCTGAGTAGCAGTGAAACTGAAGCCTCCGACTGAAGATACATGTCTCTTTCATGTTGCTGTAGGACAGTCTCATGAAGAGGATGCTCAGGGCTGCCATAATCTTTATTTTTCAGAAGAATCTGTCTTTGCATCATTATCTCCAATTGCTCCGCAGTTGTCCCCAGAACAGCACGATATCCTATGTCCAGCAGTCAGGGCTGACAAAAGTTTTGGTAACAATGAGGCAACCTCTGTTCTTTCCCCCCAATATAGATTTAATGACAACTTTGTTCAATATCCTCTACAAACTCTGTAAGATGTTGATCTTTTGTACTATTACTGGCATTCTACAGTTTTCATTTTCTAACTTTTGACTTTCTTTTCTCTCAGCACATTGCTTTTTTTTTAGCCGAATCTTTTTCTTTGTTGACATTTTCATTTCCAATTCCAAAAGAAAAGAACATTTACTGACCCCATGTCTCATTCTCTTACCATTGCTATCAGACAAATCTCACTTACAAGAACTAAAGTCAAAATAGAAAAAAGAGTTACTTTATAAATGTTTTTTCTCTGTTTCTCTTGTGATAATAATTATTCACTCTCAAGTAATAAAAGTAGTATTGTTTCATTCTAATGACACATACCTGCTTCCATAGGGTTCTGTAAGCACATGTTTAACATGGATTTTTCCAAGCTTTTCTCTTCCAAGATAGATATATCCCTTATTCCACTGCTGTACATGCAGCAAAACAAGTCTATTTAGGTTATTGGTGAGCCCAAACCAAACATCGATTTTCTCCTCCTCCATCCACTCCTCCACTGCCTGCATTTTCCCACTCAGGGCTGTTGACAGAATTGCTTCTGTACGGCCCATTTATTTCCATCTGCCTTCTCCCCCCTCCCTTCTCTCCATCTCACCTCCCATTATTGTGCTGTCCTTTTCTCCTCCCATCACATCAGTGTGAGTGTTTACCCAGTGTTTAAGTTGCACATACAGTAAAAAAAAAATAGCTCACCCAAAAGGAAAATTTAATTTCTACTTCATCAAGAAAAAATGTATACAAGGATTGTTTTCAGGAATTTGAGTTTTGGGATTCTGGGTTGACGGATGTTTTATCCAAGAAAAAAGTAGTTGTGACTGCATGTTGCAGTCTTATTACACAAAGACAACCTGGCTAAATACAAAGGGAAGATTTGAAATGATGAGTTAATTTATTTAGAAAAAAATTTGAACCAGCATGTCCCTGTATCAAAATCTGCCTTTCCATTTCCCGGTATTTAGTCATGAATTAACTTTATTTTATATAATTTTGGGTTCAAGCTCACCAGCAACACCAATACCTGAGTCAGAGTTGTTCAAACAAAATTTTTAAATTAAAACATATCCGGCAGCAAAAACCAGATGAGAAACACCTACCGCTCTGGAAAGAATTCTGAAGTACAACAACTCATCTAGCACGTCACAAATAAATCCAACATCTAAAGAATCCCAACAACATCGAAAGCACAGCAAAGCTCCATTGCCTTTGTTAAGGTCGGAGTTCCTGATTCAACAATAAGAAATAGGTTGAGCAAATGATATCTATGTGGACCAAAAAAAAATGACTCATGACTTTTGGGTAAATATTCCTTGGACTTAGTAAAGTGGACATTTTTTGCAAGGTGTGCATCCTGTTACATCTAGCCAGAGAACGTTAATACTTCAGCCTGTGATCTTAAGCTCGAGCATCCTTGGGTTATGTAGATGGGAGGCATAATGAAGCGGACAAGATAGTCTTTTTCGGAACACCTCAACAATATGTAAACAAAGTGACCTAGGCAAAATCTAGGCCTAAATCTGAATCTGACGGAGCCTGTTAAACAAGGTCAAAAAGTGTCCAGTGTGGATGAATTGGTCCACCATTCAAGTAAGAATGGACCAAAATTCCTCCACAACAATGTATCCAAATGGGTGGTACAAACATTTACCAGCTTTGAGTTTTTTTCAAGGCAATTTCAGTATAGCAATAAATTGCAAGATAGCTACCACCAATGTTAGGTTTAACTTGGAGGATCAGTGGTCAGGTAGTTTAGATAACCAGTATAAATGTTGTATTCAACCAGTTTCTGAGAAAAAAAATTAAATTGTTAAATGCCAAACCCAATTACACTGAAAAATAAGATTTTTTTGGAATGCTGAATAATACCCAATAAAATAATCTAAAGAGTAACTAAATATATAAGTTTAATTCTAACCATAATACCTACTTTATTTCATTGACAAGAACCCAATAGTAATGAGTGAAACTAAAAACATTAGTTCAGCGGCGCATCCTGTTTAGGAGGAGGAAGGAAGGCGCACAGCAGGTAAGCTATTTTTTTTCCCATTGTGTTATATTATAAATGCATATGTGTGGGTTTTAAAAGTTAAGAAGGTCACAAGACTTGCAGTTAGCTAAATGGCAATACTGATGACAAAGTTGAACAAGTAAGCTGCTTTAACTTCATTATTCCAAAACATTTTGGTAGGGTAAACATTTTTTTTTAAAATAATGACATAAAAATAAATGTGTTAATCTTTAATCAATTTAATTAATAACCTGCAAATTATGTGCATAAAATGTAAGTAATAGTTTATATAATATACAAATGTAACAAAGCTGTTTGAATTTTAAACAACTTTTCAAGTCGTTGTTTTTTTTAGCTGCAAAACATGGATAAAGTGTCCGAAAAGGTGGTTGTTAAAATGTATTAAAATAATTTGAGTTGTTACATTCTAACAGTTTCTTTTTCCTGTGTCTCCAACAACTTCAGAATCTGACAGGAAGATCTTACCTCACTTAAAGCCATGGTACCGCTCTCCGTGTTGTTTTTACTTAGTTTCTGATTCACATCCTTGGTGACAAAAAATACTCATTTTCTGATCTCTTTACTTCACCATATCAAGAAGCCTTTCATTCTTATGAAATTATGAGTAAAGTCCACAAGTAGGGCCAGCGCTGTTTCTTTCTGAGTCAAGCAACTGATGTACCTGGCAGTCGAACCTCTTTTCTCCTTCGTATTACTCTATCAGATGATTCACAACAAAGGCGCAACCTGCTAATTGCAGTTACTATGGGCACCGGGTCTACTGGGTATATGCAAAGACACAGATAGGAAGGCAGAGACCGGATGTTACATTTGACTACATAAAACTAGACTGAGTGTTCCGTACGCAATATTAAAAGATAAAAAAATATTAAATGTATTCCCATGTAGAAACTAGGTATATCAACAGTAATAGGCAAGGCAAGGCAAGGCAATTTTATTTCTATAGCACACTTTCAACACAAGGTAATTCAAGGTGCTTTACATGATTCAGTGATAATGAAACCACATGATTACAAAGCATATAAGTTTAACAGTAATCAATCAGTAAGAAAAGATATTGTAAGGAACAAATCCACGTAATTAATACACAATCACTTAAAAATAAAGCTAAAAGATAGAATAAAATATAGAAATTAAAACGACAACAATAAAATAATATAAAGATCAAATGTTTACAATAAAAAAAAAAAAAAAAAGCAGTTACTCATAAGCAAGTTTAAATAGATACGTTTTAATTTTAGACTTAAAAGAGTTCAGTGTCTCTGCAGCTTTACATTCTCCTGGTAGTTTGTTCCAGAGATGAGGAGCATAGAAACTGAAAGCTGCTTCTCCATGTTTGGTTCTGGTTCTAGGGACGATCAGTAAATTAGAGCTGGAGGACCTGAGTGATCTGGATGGTTTGTACCATGATAGCAGATCTCTAATGTACTCAGGTGCTAAACCATTCAATGATTTATATACCAATAAAAGCACTTTGAAGTCTATTCTCTGAGCTACAGGGAGCCAGTGTAAGGACTTTAGAACTGGGGTGATGTGTTCTACTTTCCTGGTTCTAGTGAGAACACGAGCAGCAGCGTTCTGGATCAGCTGCAGCTGTCTGATTGATTTTTTAGGTAGACCTGTGAGGATACTGTTACAGTAATCAAGGCGGCTAGAGATAAATGCATGGATGAGTTTTTCTAGGTCTCCTTGTGTCATCATTCCTTTAATCCTAGAAATGTTCCTCAGGTGATAGAAAGCTGACCTTGTTATTGCCTTTATGTGACCCTGGAGGTTCTGGTCTGAGTCCATTATTACACCTAGATTTCTGGCCTGGTCAGTAGTTTCTAGTTGGACCAACTGAAGCTGTTTACTGATATTTAATCGATCTTTTTTGGGTCCAAAGAGAAGCACTTCAGTTTTGTTTTTGTTCAGTTGTAGGAAATTATGGGACATCCAGCTGTTAATTTGCTCAATGCATTTATTGAGGATTTGGATGGGTTCAACATCATCTGGTGACACTGAGATATAAAGCTGAGTGTCGTCAGCATAGTTGTGGTATTTAACATGGTTGGCGGTTATAATCTGGCTAAGCGGAAGCATATAGATGCTAAATAGGAGGGGCCCCAGGATGGAGCCCTGGGGGACCCCACATGTTATTTCTGTGTTTTGTGATGAGAACTGGCTAACTGATACAAAGAAGTTCCTGTTCTTGAGGTAGGATGTGAACCAGTCGAGTACTGTACCAGAGAGTCCGACCCAGCTCTCTAGACGTTCCAGTAATATATCATGATCAACAGTGTCAAACGCCGCACTGAGGTCTAACAGTACCAGCACTGTTGTTTTTCCATGGTCAGTATTTGTACGGATGTCATTAAAAACTTTGACGAGGGCTGTCTCTGTGCTGTGGTATCTACGAAAACCAGACTGATAAACATCAAGGCGTTTGTTCATTGCTAGGAAGCTGTTTAGCTGCTGGAACACAACTTTTTCAATAATTTTACCGATAAATGGGAGATTAGAGATTGGTCTGTAGTTTTGCATCAAAGTGCTGTCTAGGTTCTTCTTCTTTAGTATTGGTTTGATAACTGCTGTTTTTAGGGCTTTGGGGAAAACACCTGATAGGAGCGTTCACAGGTGGAAGGATTAAACCTGTACTCCTGTCAAACTCACTTTTTCTCTTTAAAGGAGTTTGGAGCCTCTCTGAGGTGTTGTCTGCAGGGGTTTTCACAGGGTTTTGATCCAAATACACTTTAAGTAATGACAAACAAAATGACCAAGAGGACTAAGTTCTGCTTCCATAGGATCCTTTTTCTTTAACCTGCACAGATTACAGCTGTAATGGCGGATGGCTCATTGAAATTGCAGGTTAGTGTAAATTAGGAATCATTTGGATTAAAAGCATGTAAAACACACTGCAGACAACAACACAGCACATCCAGGACTCTTCAAACTCACAGGAGAATATTGTTAGCGATTCATAAAAAACATTGGTGAAATGAAGGAGGTTTTTTTTGTTCAGTTAATGTCTTATTTAGAGGTTGCACTTCCGTTGCCCCATTAACTCCTATTCTATGGATATTTGCTGATTGTGAATAGATCTAAACGTCTCCCGAAGGATTCCCAAAGGGGCTCCAAACTTGTCTGGGTGAGTAAAGTAACATAATAAATGCTAAAAATAAGGCCCAGGTTGTAGTACTTTCCCTTTAATTTAACTCAAATCTTCATCTGCATTGTTGACTGTTTATGCTAAAGGAAGCAAGAAAAAATACACTGTTGGCCAATTACAATCTGTAAGGTCCTGTTGAATTGTACTTTACTGTACTTACAAATTCCAGTGATTGCAGCAGCAGTAGTAATTCAGAATCTTTGAAAAAAATGGTATCTTCGTATGACCACCTACAAGTATTTTTTTGAAAAGTTTAGTGATGAACCAGGTGGGAAAAGTCTTAAATTTTTATGTAAACTTTGCTGGCGGGTCTCAAGAAGCTACTCCCGACATCAACAACGTCAACAGCAAGCTTGAAACAGCATGTTGACATAAAGCATCCGGGTAGACTTTCAAGGTATGTGCAAGTCACTAAAAAAACTAAAAGACAGGGCGACAACATACCAAGACACATCCACTACTACTCAAAACCAGATACCTGGGTACAGTAGCAGCAGCTCTGTTGTCTTCATCTCCCAGCCACAGCTAGGCTACCTGACAATATGGTTTATTGTCGGAGACCTGCAGCCTTTAAGAAAAATGGAATGCCCAGCTTTCATAAACTTAAGTAAGGAATTACAACCTAACTAATTCATTTAGGCTAATTGTTAAACTTTCTAAATCCAAGTTCTATAGATTTTAATTGGGCAAACAACTCAGAAAATACATTCACAGAATTTGAAAACTGATAAAAGTTAATTAATGTTTAAATATTTTTCACTTTGAATATTGTAGGCTACTTTGAGGTACAGCCTTAGTTTCCTATCCCAATGTTTTTCCTACCTTAGTGTTTAATAATTCCTCAAAAAAGAACAATAAAAAGTGTTTTTTTTTAGAATATACTGTATGGGGTAAAAGGTGCTGCTGGGTACAAATGTGGAATAAATGGGTGGCAACGATTGGAAAAAGCCAATACTCTGAGGGAAATAGCTTTATATCCACAAATATAATCACATTTGTCATCCGATATTTTGAAGAATTGCTTTTATTTTCGACAGGATTGTATCATGTGTCTTGGTGTGACTTCCTGCAAGAGTTGATGTGGATCGATCGCAGGTCTCGCAAAAAATAGGCCAGACACTAAAATGATGGCTTCACGGTGCGAGCCGGCCACAAAGATCCACGGCGCTCCGCGTCTGGTGTGAACTACACCATAGGTTAACAAGGGTGCAGAATGGAAGCGTTCTCCGTTCAGTGCTGCTTCTGCGGCCGGTTTGAAGCAGGCTTAAGGTAACAGGTACAGATGGTTTCCAGAGTCCTGAAGGCCTGTGAAGAATATTTGGATTGTTGTATAATTATTGATTATTATATAATAATCAACAACCATTATCAATATTTATTGATTTTAAATTAATTCATTGATATGTTTATAATTTATTATTTTAAAAAGTACTTGATCTAGGCATATGTAAAAAAGCTGACATGATTAAATGAAGAGAAGGTTCCAGAGTTTTGGAATACATCCTGCCATGTTCCAGTTTGTAAAAGTTGCAACGTTCTAGGAAATTTGTGGTGGCTATTTATATGTTATCAAATCTAATCAGAGTAATAGAATCACTGGTTTCAATGTCTACCTGACAAACATACCACATTTGTGCACAAGTGTGCTTTTCCATACTCAGTGTTTGAACAACATTGTCTGTCAACAGTCCTGCCGTAGATATTCACAAAACAAATAGCCAGGATAAAACAGAAGGGCTAAATGCACCTTTTTGTAATGCTTTTAGACAAGTTTTCTTACTTTTGGCATTTCTATCAGCTTGTGTGTTTGAAACCAGTTTATCAATTCAAGATTTAAACAGAAATGGCAACAGAGACCGATAATTACTTTCAATAAAACTTACATAAAGCTTGTTCAGTAAACAGAAGAACTGTGGGTGCAAAAATAAACGAATTCAAAGAGAACTGTGTGAATCTTTCTTTTTCACAAATAAATGTGATAAAATGGCAGCAACACATACAAATGTCTAGATGTCCTTGCTTGAGAACAATTTCACACTGTTTGAGTAGTTTGAGAAGCTCTAAGTACTATCAGTGTATAATGAATTGCTCCTTTTCAACCAAAAACACATACAGGTACCTGTCCCTCTTCTAGGGGCTTGTAATGGAGCAAACAAGGCCTACAGGGAGCACAACTGCAGAAAGACTGTAAGTAACACATGCAAAAAAGGGGGAGCTAAAGCATAAATTGGATATCTAAGATTGAATCAATACGGTTCACTCTGAAATAAGATCATTTGACTGAATGACTGTTATAAAACCTGCTAGTTAATAAGCCTCCAAAGAGGTTCTTGTCCAGTGTGAAGATTGCTGTTTGTGGACAATTTATTCACCATATCGAATAACTGACCAGCCAACTGAATGAGTATACCACTGAGTTATTAACTTGCTGGCTCACTTACAAATAAGGGGGCAACTACAGCTCTGTAGGGGTTAAGTAGCAACATTACTTCTAAAGCGTGTGATTAAAAAACAACCTATTTCGACAGCAGAGCCTACTGGATAAGTGGAAAACAGTCTTGGGAGCAAGGCTGAAATAAAACGGGCTAATTCTGCCAAACTGAGTCTGGTGCTAAATAGAAAAGACAAGAAGATGAAATAGTGCCGTGGTGAAAAAAGGATGCTTTGGGATATTCAATAAGAAATTTGACAGCTTTTATATACCCTTTGAAACAAGATTCAGAAGATCTGCTCTCCCTCCTCATGTGTTCCATTATTTCTACATATGTAGACATATGTAGAAATATTGGAACACATAGACAAATGATTATCTTTTACTCCTCCTAGCTTTTTATACTCAATATACAATCATAATCAGTTTCAGCAACACACTAGTATGGCTCTAAATAGTTTTAGAACACAAACAGCTTTGAATTTGACTTTCTCTCAGTAAACAGCTCTGTGTCAAAGAGATCAATTCCAGCTGGTTGTTGGTGGGTATGAAATGCTAAAAACACAAGAGGAAAGCTATGGCTCTGAATGTTATATAGGGCACTACTTAATGTCAGTTATTATCGAAACACAGAAGGAACGTCATGATAAAGTGCACTGAGAAAAAGCTGTGGTTAGTTGTTTTTTCCCCCTCTCAGAAGCTGTGATGCTTTGACTAAAATTAACAGAGATGCATTTTTACCATGTGTTATATTGCCTGAATAGGAAACAAATAAAAAAAACTTTTAGGTAATTTTTGGCATAGACTAACGCTCAAAGCTCTTTTAATAACCTATGATGTGTCTAATATTTATGCGGGATTTATACTTTCCGAATTTACTTTATAACATATGATAGCCTCAGATACTGTAAATTAGTTTTGTTACAATAAACCTTTGTTGATTCTTTTTTAGAAGAGACATGAAAATGGAATCCAAAAAGTTCAACAAGTAAAACTTGGGGAAAATAATGTTACCAAAAATATCCTCTTACTGAACCTCTAATGAACTTTAAATCTATTTTTAATTTCTCTAATCAAAATCATTGTCAGGAGTCTGATTCATCAGGAAAAAGTAACTAAAATGCACATGGGAGTCAATGTAAGGGAGGATTAGAACTGAATATATGGTAACATTCTTTTTTCTAGGTATTTCAGAATACATATATTTGCATAAGATAAAGCTGTAGAAGGTTACATGGTCTTATGCATAAAAAGACAAACAAACTACCTACCAGCTACCCTAAGTTGGCAAATAAAAAATAACTTGGTGGGTTTAATTTATCTTTTCTAATCGGGTTTAGCAACTGAAAACCAAGAAAAAAGAGCTACACAAAGACAGATGAAATAACATTTTTACCTTATTTCATTCATTTATTCATTACATATTGGGAAAAAAAGCAGTTTTCTTGTTGTTCTTCCTTCATTCTCACTTATTTTTTGTCCTCCCTCTCCACCGCTATGATCTGTATTTACAGAGCAGCTTGTTTAGCTCTAAATAAGACTCACTTCATAATTACTCTCATTAAAACAACTAATAGGCCCGACCAAAACAAAGCCCACATTGTGTTGAGTGTAAATAAGCAAGTCGTAGGAGAAAAATAATTTCACCAGACAAATAAGGGACAGAAAGGAAATACCAAAGGTTTGATTCAATGTATGGGGGACAAGGTGACGCTGAATTATGGTCAAACTTACAAATTTGAATAAACAGTACACATTGAAATAAGTCTTTGAGAAGCAGTAAAAAATCTGGGGGAAATGGGTTTTCACAAATATGTTTTTCAAATGTTGAAGGAGAAGAATTCTGAGAAATAACACACACAATGTATGTTAGAGATTAATGAACTGATTTCTTTCCTCCATTTCAGCAAAAGTCACAGACCAGCGAATTGATGGGCTATGCTGAAAGCTTGTCTTCTTGCAAAAAAAAAAAAAAAAAAAATATATATATATATATATATATATATATATATATATAAATATATATATATATATATATATATATATATATTATTGGCACAATTTAATTTAGAGTTTTTTTTGTCGACATAACACCTACATTTTCAAATTTCAGTAAGCTTCTCCTTTATGGCTTCTAAATATCAATTCCGTCAACCAGCAGTCCTTTTTGCTCCACCAGGAGCAGCCGCAGCAGCAGGCTATTTCCTGCTGTGTGTGTAATAAAATGATTCATTTGTGCTTCTCAGGCTCCAAATGGCCAGTAAATGGGGCAGAAGGTTATAAATAGAGAACACCTTAGTAGCAACAATTTGTATTTACTGACATAAATTGCTCAGAACGAGGCAAAACAAGCTGTTGCTACAACAAGACTTACATCTTGTGTATGATTTGACACTATTTTTCTGATTATGTGTCTTTCTTACTGATTTCTCTCATGCAGTTTGTGTATCAGTGTGTAAGTTTGTGCTGTAAAATTAGTATAAGCCATCATGGAAAATTCTTTGGTGACCATTGCATTTTGAAGAGTCTCCATAGTTCTCTATAATAATTATATTTAATTACATTTTTACCTGCTCCAAAAGATGTGCTTGTTTGCACATGCATGAACCATCCTAAACAACACAAGGCTTTCTTGATATGAGACACAAAGAGATGAAAGCCACTAGAAACCATTTTGGTGAACTGTATCATCTTCACATACGGCAGGGGTTCATAAATGTTAACATATTTAAGTTTTGTAGCATAATAGTATACTATATCTTCTAGATGCATCATGCTCCAACATACCTCATCCAAATAGTTGAATTACCTACGCAGAAGGTTGTCATGTTCTCTGAAGCATTGCTGATGACCCGGTTTGATTTACGTGTCTTGAAGTGTGGACACATAAAGACATCACTGACACTTTCACACTCCTTTGCTTGGGCTTTCAATTTTCAACTCATTCTTATTAAATAAATATTCTATATTATAATCTGTGATGCGTGGTTGTGTAAACAGGAGATAATAATTTTCAAAAAGTGATCAAGAGCAGATCATTCATACGTTAAAACTAAAAATAAGGAAGGGGTGTAAAATATTTTACTATGGTTGTAATATGTAGCAGTTGGTTTGTAAATTGCATTCATCCTACTAAAAACATTATGTGTTTACTGTCTACAACTGATGATTTTGGTATCTATATTTAAGAAAAAAAACACACTCCATTAAACTTGTATGAAATCCTTAAACATCTTAATTTATTTTTACTATAAAATATTCTTGCAACATGTTTTGTGTTGGAAAAACTGACACATATGACTGTTTACTTGACCACATCACTTTAATCTAATCTTTTTTCCACATTTTGCTCTGGTATGGACACCGAGACTTTTTTTAAAAGCCTTATTTTCAGCTGAGCTTGAAAAGACTGATATCCAACAGATGATTCTCCAGCCAATGTTCAAAGACTAAGGGCCTCAAGATTCCTGATAATTTGCTAAAATTTCCAGGTGATTTACTAAGATTGCTTGAGCAATTCATATCAGACGCAAGTAGCACTATTCAAATGACGAGTTTGGGGCCACTAATGTAAGCTTTACCACAGCTAGAGAGAGGAGTAATATATGTATGGATTCATGATGCGTCTTTGGCACAAAAAAAAGGAGGGGGGTGGACAACGACATATGTATCAACTCTATGGCTGTTACAAAATTAATTACTATTAGGCTAGAATGTTTTGAATTCTGTTTTTAATTTGTCATTAATAAATTTAATTCATGCACACATTTAATTGCAGGGTTAGATTGATTAATTAGACTGATTATTGTATATTATTGTTTATTTATTAACTGGACTCCAGGATGGTTAAGAACTACAGGTGGAAACTAATGAGGATCCACTAGGATCATAACTCTCTGTGCGCTCAGCGCGACTTTACCAGGTGGAGAGACGCGTTGAGCACAGTGAGTTATGATGCATCTTTGGGGAAAAGACGGGTAAATATTTGGATAACTGTCAGGCCATTTAAGTGCTAATTACTCTTAGTTTATACTGTGTGTGAATTACATTTTTCGTTGCTCAATGATAAGCTTGTGTTGAATGTGGTAGCGCAAAATTAACACGTGCTTTTCAGAAGTGCTAAAAATAGATGCTAAAATAGCCGGTGCAAACATTTTTATGCTTAGTAAATCTCCCTGCGCCTGGAACACCTACTTCTTTACCTGTTCTCCTCCAAATATTTTTTCTTACAGAAAGTCATGGATTGCATATTTTTCAAGGGCAAAAGCACTAAATCGATTGTGTGCATCTTGCTGTGGGTTTAACAGGTGCAATGCTCTCTGAACAGTTTTGATAGATCAGCCTCAGCCTGTTTTTGCAAAGCTGTGTTGTTTGCGCACAAACCATTGATAAATCAGGCCCTTACTGTTCATAACACTTGATGTTCGTGTCACTGAACGATAATTACTACTACATCTGTCATGGGACACTCCATGGCAGCTTGTTGTCAGTTAATATTAAAAGCCTGTAAATAACACCGTAAGAACACAAAGAAGCACTTCTGAAGTACTCCAAACTCCGAGGGGAATACAGGTGCTTTTCAGTTGATTTATTTCATTAATTCCTTTCAAAAAGTGAAACTTATTTGATTCATTCATTACACACAGAGTGATATATTTCATAAAATATCTATTTCTTTACATTTTTATGATTATAACTAACTAATGAAAGTCCCAAATTCATTATCTCAGAAAATTAAGATACCAATTACAAGAAAGGCAAAGGATTTTTAGAAATGTAGGCCAATTGAAAAGTATGAACATGAAAAGTATGAGCATGCACAGCACTCAATATTTAGTTGGGCCTCCTTTGGCTAGGATTACTGCAGCAATGTGGTTTGGCATTGAGTCAATTAGTCTGTGGCACCAATCAGGTGTTATGAGGGCCTATGTTGCTCTGATAGCAGCCTTCAGCTCTTATGAATAGTTGGGTCTAGTGTATTGCATCTTTCTCTTCACAACACCCCATAGATTTGGCAAATCAAGAATAGGGATACCATGGTCCCTGAACCAGTAACAGTAGCTTTGGCAGCATGTGCAGGGGCCAAGTTGGAAAATGAAATCAGCATTTCCATAAAGCTGTTAAGCAGCAGGAAGTATGAAGTGCTCTAAAACTTCCTGGTAGACTGTTGCATTGCCCTTGGACCTCAGAAAAACACAATGGACCAACAACAGCAGATGAAATGGGATCCTAAACTATTACAGACTGTAGAAACTTTACACTGGACCTTCAGCAACGTGGATTATGTGCCTTTCCTCTTCCAGACTCTGGGACCTGGATTTCCAAAGGAAATGCAACATTTTCTTTTATCAGAGAACATAACTTTGGACCACTCAGCAGCAGTCCATTTCTTTTTGTCTTTATCCCAAGCAAGACGCTTCTGATACTGTCTCTTTTTCAAGAGTGGCTTGACATAGGGAATGCTGCAGCCGAAACCCACGTCTTGCAGATGTGTGTGAGTGGTGGTTCTTGAAGCACTGACGCCAGCTGCAGTCCATGCTTTGTGAATCTCCTCCACATTTTTGAATGTTCCACAATCCTCTCCAGGTTGCGGTTATCCCTATTGCTTTTACACTTTTTTTCTACAATATCTTGTCGTTCCCTTCGCCTCTCTATTAATGTGCTTGGACACGGGCTCTGAGAACAGCCAGCCTCTTTAGCAATGAGCTTCTATGTCTTGCCCTGCTTGCTTAAAGTGTCAATGGTTGTCTTTTGGACCTCTGTCAAGTCAGCAGTCTTCCCCATGACTGTGTAGCCTACAAAACTAGACTGAGAGACCATTTCAAGGCTTTTGTAGGTGTTTTGATTTAATTAGCTGATTAGAGTTTGGCACCAGTTGTCTTGAATATTCCGCATTTTCACAATATTGTAATTTTCTGAGATACAGAATTTGGGACTTTCATTAGTTGTCAGTTATAATCATCAAAATTAAAATATATATTTTTTAATATATCAGTTTGTGTGTAATGAATGAATCTATTATATAAGTTTCACTTTTTGAATGGAATTGCTGAAATAAATCAACTTTTCATGACATTCTTTTTACATGACCAACACATGTAGTAGTAGTTTTGAAATAACAAACACTGGTAAAATTAAGCAATTTTGTGGCAGAAAATGCCTTGATTAGAGGCAGTGCTTTGCGTGCCCTCATTTACCCCCATTATATGGATATACGCTAATTGTGACTGAATATATACTTCTCCCGAAGGACTCAAAGTGGCTCCAAACTTTTCTGGGTGAGTAAATGAACAAAATGCATGCTATAAATGAGGTCCCATTGAACAAAACCAAGCATCCCCTTTAAGTTGTTTGTTAAACATGAAGATATATTTTTATATTTGATTATTAAAGTATGGCTTCACCCTAGTAGTGTTCGTAGCCCAGATGCCTTGCAGCAAGAAGGTCCTAAGTTTGAATCCAGGCCTAGGTTCTTTTTGTATTGAGTTTGCATGTTCTCCCTGTGCATTTGTGGGACTCTCGAGGTTTTCCGGCTTCATCCCACGGTCCAAAACCTTGCTGGTTAGGTTAATTGGTCTCCCTAAGTTGCCATTGGTATGAGTGTGTGTGTGCATGTTTGTTTTTTTTGCCCTGTGAAGGAGTTACAACCTGTCTAGGATATACCCAGCCCCTAGTCCACTGACCGCTCGAGATAAAGGTATGTGCGCTTAATGTCAGTGCCATAAAACATAAGATCTAAGAGTTGACAGTTTACATTAATTGGAAATAGAAGAAATGTTCTCATCATCAAAAATTTTCCCCAAAGATTGTATGATCTAAAATTAATATGTTCTGTTGTAAAACTCCATCTAATTTAGATTTATCTGTTTGTCTGAAACACAGTCCTGAATTTTGATTGCAGGTGCTTAAAGGTCTTAAAAATCAGCGAGCGCACGGAGGACTCCGTCATTTCTCAATACACAAAATCAATAGAAGTAAGAAGGTTTTTATGAGGTTGCTGTGAGATGGCGTGGATGCAGCCTGTCCTTGGCAGGGCCACAGAACAACAGAACTGCTGAGCTACAATATGTTCTGGTGGATTTACCTCCCTCTCCTACACTCCTTCTCCCCTCCCTTTATGCTGCTCATTAAGTGTCATGCAGGACTGTCAAACAGAATCAGGAACAGGCAGGCCGACTGCTAAAGGAGACCTTTATAATCACAGAGGTGTCATATTCAAAGTGAGGCACTGCTACTAATTTCCCTGCAATGTGTGCTGTGGCACAGGGGCAGATGAACGCCACCTATTTCAAAGCAACATGTTCTTTGTTGTGTTCACTTAAACTGTATGCTTTATACAAGGACTGAACCTTGAGAGGATTGATTGATCTTCATTTAAATACACCCTGATATCTTATGTTTTATATGCATGAGTGCTTTATCGATAACTAATGCTCAGTTGAACAAGGAGTCATCCTGCAATTACAACGTAGTGGGTTTGATGTTTCCCCCAAGCTACTAACTGCTCTGCTTACAGTTTTTTATGTAAAGGTGGCTGGCTGAAGCACTTTGAGCAGCTGACATGACTAGAGAAGTGCATGTAAGTTCACCTTATTTACCATCTGTGCCAATTTAACAGACCATCAGTCTGACAATGATTTGGGCAAGTTACTAGTTCGAAGGTATATCTCAGTTTTGAAAATGTCACCGTTTCAAAATTGCTCAAATACAGTGGGAAATTTTTTTTTGCCAAAAACATCAAGCACATCAAAATCTTTTTCAGTAGCAAATACAATGGACAGTCATGGCTTATTTTCTTAAATGAATGCTAAAAAAACATGGGATTTGCTTTAATAATTTTTCATAATAATTTTTAAATTTGGAAACTGGAAAACTGTTTGAGATTCCTTATTTTGTTTTTTTGCTATGCTACTGAGTTTGTGACCTATAAACCCTTGGTGTATGCAGGAACATTGAAAAATTGATTAATTAGCTTCTAGGGTCTTACATCAGTGAATCAAACCTTGCATGTTTCTGAACCAGAGCTGGTTTAGATACAAAATAAGAAGGTCTTGTTTTAAATAATATTTACATGGAGATCTAAAGGTATCAAAGGTCACAAAATGTGCTTTAAAGAACCTTTAATTTAGTGGATGATAATCCAGTCAATAATTAATAAGTCTAAGTGTATATTTTTTGGGGGGAAAAAAAAACCTTTACTGCACTGCCAAATCGGAAGCCAACCAAAGCATCATTTTGTTTCTTTAGAAGAAAGATCGCATGTCGACAATGTGAATAAGATAATAATATTAAAGCAATAAACATGAAATTTGAGTGTGAAAGAGTTGGGATTTTTCCAATGGAAGCCATGTAAGAAAACTGTTAAACAGACATAGGGAACAACCTTTGAGAATTACCATGTCTGTCAGTAAAACAGACACTCTACTGCAGTCTTGCTCCCAGAGCAGATAGCAAGGCTAATTAACTGGCTAACACCAATATGTCAGGTTCCTAACATGACTTCAAAGCTAAAAAAAACAACAATCCCAGATGATGAAGTTGCCATGCAGTAAGCATGTATACTTTAAAACTTTGACCAAATTTAGTTGGCATTTATTATATATTTTTGAGTACATCCTCCACAAATCTAAAGGTCAGCTTAAAAAGATTCCACACGGGCAAAGTGAGGTTTATTGTGTGTTTCTTTTTAATCTCCCAGTGTGTTGTTGTTTTTTATAGTTTCGGAGTGTAGTTTTTATTTGGTTTTATTGCATGCATTGCACACTGGGAGTGTGTGTTTTAATCTGAAAAGCCCTGACTGATGACCCTTCCCACTGTGTAATTATTCACACTTGTGGACCATTAGCCAACAGACTTAATAGAAGCAAGCAGCAGAAACGGGGACAGGAAGCAGAAGGAGACGGACTGCAGCGGCCCCACCACGGCTGCTGTTGGACGGAAAATAAATAGTGATAAATCTTGATTAAACATTCTATGTTCAAAATGCTTTCAGCTATTTCACTGATGTGATTTCAATAAGTTTCATCTACAGAAGATGCAGAATGCTCAGGAAAAATCTATACTATTTCGGCGATAAATCTGAACTCTACCATTTTGAGAGTGTGGATCTTTTTGTTTATATGTGGGACACTTTTATTGGTGTTCATGCACAAAATGTTGGTATAAAAGAGAAGCCATGGCTCTTTTCCAGCAGCTGTAAAACTGCTTGCAGACATTTGAGCACATCATCCAAAGTGACCTACATTCACAATTACCATTTTTACCTAATTTCATGCTGATGACAGTGACACTAGTATATTTGAGTGTGTGTTTTTTGTGCAAACCCCAACTGCTGTGTCCAAATGTCTGCAGGAACGAAAACTGTGATTAGAATGAAGCTGGGCTATTCAGAGGAAACTGTCATACTTGCTGTTATCAGGGTACAAACACAGTAAGTGTCAGTTTTAAACTGGAGAACTCAGTGATCTTGAATCCTACACTGAACATTTTAGGAAAACTGATGAAAATCTGTGGAATTCTGATATTATTTTTTACCTCTGCATCCTTTTTTCTACTTACCATCTTTGAACAAACCCAAGAAAAGACCGAAGGACAGAACAATAAATCAGTTTAGTGCTCGAAACGAGAAACAGAGAAAAGGCTCAAAGTTATTGAGAAATAAAATACATTAATTTATCAGACTTTGCAGTGTGAAGGGGATAACATTAATGGGGATACCATACAAACGCCCTCAGAGCATGTGAGCATCCACGTAGACCAAACACAACCATGGTATCAATACATTTGCTGTCAGCTGGTGACAACATAATGAGAAACACAGCACAGCCCTCGCAGGTGCAGAACCGGGAAAGTGGCAGAGCACAGCATTATATTCACTGACAAACCTCCCAAAAAAACGCCTAAAGAACTGTAAATTCAGCTGAATGAAAGAAACAGAAAATAAGCAGTGGCATACATGAAAAATAGCACTGAATAAGATAATGTTGCAAAATAAAAAGAGCTAAAATATGAAGATCTACAGTGCCTCAAACAAGAGTTCAACCTTTCAAAAGGTTGTCATTTCGTTATCAAAAACCTCCATCTATGTTATTTTGATAATCTACAATCCAAAAGCAGTGTATTCTCTGAAGTGTAAAGAAAAAGATACATGGTTGAAAACATTAACATTTACTCCCACAAAAAATGCTTGGTTGCAATCTAGAATTTCAATTCAGTCTCATACCTTTGAATGTATGAATCAAGTAGCTTGGCACAATCAGAAGCTGGATTTTTTTTTTAAACACACAAAAAACATGTAGACCCTTTCAGAATGGATGGCTTGAGAGATTTATTTGTGGCTCTGGCTGCAATTTTAAGGTTGTTCTGCTAGAAGTTTAACTTCACAGTTATAGTTTTCACACTTGTCTTTGTTTTTCTTGTCATCAACCCTGTTCCTGCTGAAGAAACACATTCCCTCAGCTTGATGCTGCTGCCACCAAGTCCATTGTGATTGTGTGGATGGGGGGATCTTCAGAGTTAGGTTTGCACTACATGAAGTGTTTTAGTTAAAGAGGTTCATCTGATGAGAGCACCTTCTTTTTCATGTTTGCTGTGTCCCTTAATATGGCTTGTTACTAACTTCCAACAGCATTTCTTATGGCTTTCCTCAGAATTCTCTTACTGATGTGTTGCTTCCCTAACTACATAGCCACCAAGGCTGTCAGTCTTCCGGCTTACTTACATGTTCCTGCCACAAGTAAAAAAAAAAATCAAAATGGCAGTGTAGTAGTGTGAGTGCAAGTGAACAAAGAAATGAATGAAACTAAATTAGATATAATGATGTCTCTTTTATGCTTCACTTGTTATCTGTCTGTTTTAATCTATTTCTGTTGTTTCAACCATCTACAAATGCAAACATCATTTTGGGCAGGATGCGGTACAGTGCTGAAAATCGAATAACTTAACCTAGTATCACTATAAGAAGCAGTGCATCACAAAATCTAACATACAGTATGTTTAACTTTTTTGATAGTTATATTTATTTTTGCCATTGAAATGGTTTGAAAGTATACTTTTAGCAGTACTAACATGAATCTGTGCCTCAGAGCATTTAGGAGCTGTAGGAATCAATAATAGTGCCTAAAATGATTCAACACAAACATGGAGGTTTATACATATTTTTGTAAACTTAACTGAAAACAGCTGAACTGCGCCATGGAGGCCGCATCTTCAGTAATGACAGGAAAACAAAGTATTTTCAGCCTCACAAAGAAAAACTAAATAATAATAGAAAGCATTCTCAGCCTCATAAACAGTCAGTGTTTGACCACATCTAGTTGTCCAATATTGCCAAAAGCCAACGTCACCAGTGACGCAGCATACATAGCTGACAGCTGACAGATGGACAGGACCAAGATGGCGACAAGGAAATGTAAACAAGTGCAAGCTGTGTTAAGATTTTTTTTTCTACACTGTGAATCAAATGGTAAAAGAAAGGAGATAAAAATGAGGACGAAAAGACGAATTTGGACACACCCTGGGAGTTCTTCAAAACGAGCTAGAGGTAAGTTTTGTGTGGCATTGTCTTGGCTGACACGTCACTCACAGGGTGCAATTTAAATTGTCAACGGCAGACTGGAGTCATAGAATTTCTGACTCTCTCTGAAGACCGCCAAGGGCTGGTTTTGGTCAGGGACAATTAAAATGCTGTTAGGCAGCACGTCACACTGCACAGCCACAGACCAGGAAATCACAGTTTTTCATCAAAACTCTTCTCAATAAAAGTAAACGTCTAGGATGGCTGTAAATGAACAGTGTGATCAGGGCTGTAGGCACACAAAGTAATGAATAACGACCCTATTTATATCCCAGCAATGATAAACGTGTTCCTGATTTTGGCTAAATAACTAGTTACCATGCTCGTTTCCACAATAATAGCGTAGATACTATAACGCATCATTTAATAACGCGTTAGTTCCAACCCTGCCTTTGAGCATTGAACTCTGTTATACTAGGTAAAATCAGGGTGACAAAGCCCACACAAGACATGTAGATAAGGTGGAAAAGGTCAGTTTTAATTAAACTTTCACATCAAAACTTAGAGCCCAGAGCAGCAAAGGATGAATACAAATGTAAACCGCTCTTTACAAATGTCAACAAAAATTAAATGATGTCTTTTAACAGTCATGGACTATACTTTCAGTATGTCTATCTAAAAAAAGCCCAATAAAACACATATCAGATTGTAGATTTACAGTTCCAACGTGACCAAATATGGAAAAAAAGAAATAAAGATGTTTTCAAGGCATTGCAGACAAAAATCTGACGCCATTTTTAAACAGCAGATAAAAGATACAGCCCATGAAACACTTATTCAACTTTGCAATAGAGTGGAGGCTAATACTGCTGCACAGGAATGCCCTAACCTGACAATATTGTGCAGGCTTGTAATGCTGGGTGACCGGGTTAAGGCACAAATGTACTCCGCTCAGGACATGAGGTCAGGCCAAACTGTGCCACTGTCTGTTACAAATCCCTGCTGAGCCTCAGAAGGAGACACAGCACTCCAAGAAACACAGTCCAAAGCAGAACGCCTCTTTGATCGAGAATTGTTGGTGCAGTTCAAATGCAGATGTTTTCAAATACTATCAGCTATAATGTGTATACTGGTATCTGTGCTTCAATCTTAAATCAGTTAACCCCGCTACACTGGTATTAACTGAGATTACATTTCTTAAAGTGTCAAAAAAAAATGGTCATATTAGATCAGTGGATCTGTTTGTTTGCTCTTTGGGTGTCTAATGCAACAGTGCCATTGTACAATGCAATCCCTAACATAGCTTTGGATATATTGTTAAAGAACTGTATCCTTTTTTTAGCATCCCGTCTTTTTATATGGTTGTGTTAAAACAATAATTAAACTTATTTTTAATTATTTTGCTGCTTAACAAAGTAGGAGACCAAACCCTGTATATTTGAAAAGTTTAAAAAACAGATGTACAATGGTAGCTCTTTGGTTTGTTATTTATATCTTACATATTGTATATATATATATATATATATATATATATATATATATATATATATATATATATATATATATATATATATTAAGCATTTTTGACATAGGCCCCATTTACTTTTTTTATTCACCCCATGGATATCACATTATCATAGTCTCACAGTTAAAAAAAATGTTTTTTATAGAAAACAGCTTCTGATTTTCATGTCTCCAAACCTTCTATTTTTTTAATTTCATTTACTGATTTAAAAAAAAAAACTTTTTCAGCTTTACAAAGATTTACCCCTCTCTCATTTACCCCTCTCTCATTAACTCATTGAATTCACAGCTTCCTTTTTGGGAAATACACTGCATGTAGTGCCAGGAACAACTTTTGTGTTTCTTCTTTTTTTTTAAGTCATAAGCAGACATCCAATTTACCGCAAATATCTTCTCTGTGATTCCACATATTCCACTCCTTAGCCTGGTGCTGATAGTGGGATCATATCTGTTCAGCCCATTACTGGGTTTCACTTATAACCCAGCAGATGGCATCTTTTCGCTGAAAAGTAATACTACCACTGGGTTTGATTCTGTAGTTATTGCCATCTTATCTCAAGGTGCAGCCACCCAACCATATTTACGTTTTTGGAGGCTATGTGGCCTCCTGATAATGATCAGTGAGAAAACAGAGAGCCTCCATCGGCTGATCGAACACCTTTGAGGCTTTTTTTAGAAACAGACTCTTGCTCTCGTTTTGGTACAGACCCTATGTAAAGTCACTCCATTTTTTGAGGGTCAATAATTAAAGCAATATATTTTGTTTTTGAACGTAGGTGTTTTGTGTAAAGGCTGTTTCTTCCGTTGTTCATCAGGCTTTCTGAGTGCCTAAAAGCTTTCTCTTGCTAACTTTGCAAATCTGTCTGTCATATGTGTGTCATTCAGGCATAAGCTCTTTATGCCTGAATGTTTTACAGGTCCCCTCCCTAGGGAGAGTAAACAGTACAATTTCCCCTGCAATGCAAAGCCCCAGTTTAATTAAAACTGCTTCAAATATAACAGTGCAATTATGTGGACCATATTAGCCTAACCTAACATCTTGCAAATAATTGACTGGAAGGTTAGGTTCTAAGATGCTCTTTGTTTGCAGCATCACCTAGATGGCAGATGCTCGACTAACTGAAACAGCTGGCAACATATGAAGCAACATACAGTATATACAATTTCTATATAGCTTTGAAAAAAACATCCTGCTAAAGTAGTTCTTGACAAGAAAAAAAGCTGGCAATCTGCATTTTACTACCATGTCACATGCGCAATTAATTGTTTATAATAATTTGATGTTTTATCTCAACACAGCTTCGTGATCTACTGCAAAGTATTGAATTTTGGGGATATGGTTCATTTTGTTGTGGCAACACTTTACATCCCTGTGACACAGAAATGCAGGAAGTTACACCGCAAAGCTCGGGTACACGTTCATCTGAAAATTCAAAGTGAAACCGTAGTTTACGTGTATTTGGCATGGAAGTGCTCAAGTTTTTATCTCTGCAACACAGGGCCTGAGGGGCCGCCTGTAATCAGTCAATTCAGCAGTTTAGAAACTGAATCATAGCCGTACCTGTTCTTCTGCTGATGTGTGAAAAAAATCGTGTCGCCCTGAGCAGAAATGTCAGCAGAACACCTCAGTAGAAATTACAGTTGATTCCCAGTGAATATCATTGTGACAGGATGTCACTGCTTTGCCAGTGAAAAACACACAATCTTTAACAGAGAAATGCACTCACACACCTTCTCCTCTGGAAAGTGAAAATTAGTCACGTGTGTGCAGCGTGTCAAAAATGCAAAAAAAAAGGGAAAAAAAGAAAAGAAATACTCAAACACTTTTTTTCCTTTTTTGGTTTTAACTCGCACCTTGCTCAGTAACTGAGTCACAGCTGCACAAAATAGCAAAGAAATCCCACCTGCGCACACATTCATGCTCTCATATGCATACATATTTCTATATAGGATGAATAATGTGCATATATGTTGTGCTAGTAAGTAAAATGATGCAACTCTCTCTCTCTCTCTCTCTCTCTCTCTCTCTCTCCATCTCATCAATTCTGTCAACTCTACATGTCACTTTGTAGCTTCTCAAAAGCTTTTTACTCTGGTTTAACAGTGGTAAACCATTTAAAAACGACTCATGGTCTACATATAGCACCATGTTTGATCACCTCCATTTGCAACAGATTTTTCTCTCACATTTTTACAACTGAAAGCTAAAATGTGCCATCATGTTGGCAGCAGACAGTGTTGGCTGACGGTGGTTTTTAGGATTCCTTATTCCATTCAGGGGCTTCATGTCCTTTAAACCTTTTTTTAATGAATTGCTTATGAGTGAATGCTTCCTGATTGCTTGGTAAATGCTATTCATCATTGCACACACTTTAAGTAATTTTGAATTGTGCCGTTTTGTGGCCAATAAGGTTGCATTTATTTAAGGGTTTTTAACCCTGTTACAATATCCAGACCTTTTGACAAAGAGCACTGCAAATTTCGGAGAAAAAATTCTGTTTCCTCATCTCTTATAATTTCTCAGATCTTTTATTTAGGTTTTTTCTAAATTTTAACATCCATCCATCCATTTTCTGAACCGCTTGTTCCTCAAGGGGTCACGGGGGGGCTGGTGCCTATCTCCAGCTGTCAACGGGCGAGAGGTGGGGTACACCCTGGACAGGTCGCCAGTCCATCACAGACATTTTCATATATTTATTAGAAATATTTACTATTAATAATTTTAAGATTTCCTCATGTCAACATAAATATGTTTTATTGTGCTTTACTTCCAGTTTTGGTGTCTGCTTGTTTGCTATTATCTACGTATAATGTGTCAAAGAAGCCATAGGTTATAGAACATAAATAACCTCTCTTTTTTTATAGCCAATTAGTATACAATGAAGTAACAATAAATTGATTTTACTACAAATTACATAGCACCACATAAACTCATCTCAAGGCAAATATCTAAATTTCTATCTTATTATATATAACACAATTTGGTACAACTTTAGTTCAAATCATTGCCACTAATTCCAATACACTGAAGTCATGTGACCACATTCAGACTCTGTTATATAATGTTCAATCTGTATTTTGACCAAAAATTATGGTCAATTTTTGTTGACTTTTTTGGCTGGTATATATTGGATTGAATACATCAATATGCAAAAAAAAAAAAAAAAAAAATCCCACATCTGGTTGTCTAAAGCAATATCAGACAAAAATATCAAACAGCTGGAAAAGACTTTTATAGTGACAATATAAATAAGATCGATCCTTTTCAAAGAGAGGATTAAAGGTACAGGAAACCAACATGTTATTCACAGTTTATTATAAACAATACGGTTAATGTCACACTAATAATCACATTTTTGGCAGATCACGCAGGAACTGCAACAAAAAAGATCCATGTACACCTATTACAGTTTTTCTCGGTTCCTAAGACACATTTCTTGAAAGTTGCTCTCCTTCTCTCTAAAAAGTGAACACAAAACCCAATTTTCAAGCTACGTTCACAAAACCTCAGACTCTTCTTGCAAAACCAAACTTTCACCTCAAAACAGTTCAATCCGTGCTAAAAACTGAAAGATGTTGTCAAATCGTTTCACAAGTCAGTCAAAATTTAAAACGCCACTGAACAGTCACTAAACACATTGTAGAAAAATAGAAAACACAGTGTTCGGGACATGAAGCTGGAGAAATAAATGTTTATTGTTCACTGTAGGCTAAATGCATATAAAAAAAAAACCTGTGCATTTAGCACTTGTACAAAAAGACAAAACAGAAATATTGGGCATTTATACATAGCACTTGTAAAAACAAACGGACATCTTACTGTACATGTTTGCCAATTGTGTACAGTAAGCCCATGTATAAAATAAATTACAAAAATATACAAATAAGTGAATTACTCAGCCACAGCATCATGTCTCCTTAATGAGTCAGGCCACATTTTGTCTGGCCAAAACAATTGGGAACAATTCTACGCATTGTGTGGTATCTATCAATTTGTACTTGTGCGTAGAAATGTTCCTAAATATAAGTACAGTTGTGATTGTTCGTACGCACAGCATCCACTGTTAGAACGGAGGAACTGCAACACTGGAACAGTTTTACTTTAACATAATTTTTCTCTTGCTGGTTTATCGCCTCCACCAAGGAGATCATGTTGGCATCTGTCTTTGCTATAACAAAATAACATAAAAGTTATGCAAGGATTAACAATAAACTTTCAGGAAATGTTTGAAATTTTCCAAGAAATAAATAATTTAATGTTGGTCCTGCTTATCAGTGCAGTGCAGATTGTCCTCTTTTCCTTCCGTACTGATGGCAGTACAAGCCATGTCTCCGATTGGGCATGGCGACAAAAGAGTCAAAACTGATATTCAGAACACCTTCTGTATTAGATCTGGTCCAGCTGTGTACTCAGAGACGTTTCACTGTTTTTACTGTTTTACTGTTTTTTTCCCCTTCATTTCCCATAGGAACATCTCGTCTGTCCCGACCGCATTTACTGCCTGTAACCTTTGTCCCAAGCGATATTATCTTTCTTTATTAGTTTCCCCTGAGCTGATAGAATCAAACCAGCAATGTTCAATATTAAATTATTTAATATGTTCAAAGACGTTAACAATTTTCACAGAAGTTAACATTAGCTAATTAAATTTTTCGCCACATTTTCTATGTCTGCTCTGCAGCAGAAATATAACGGCAGCATGCTGGGAGAATTAACAGAGAAACGACTGATGGCCAAAAGGTTAGAGAGTGGTTCAATATGAACCAAGGTTTTACCGTTTTTCTCGATTACTTAGACACATTTCTAACCTGGAGGTCTCTGTGAAAACTCAAAGCATAGAGGGGATGCTCATCCTGCTGCCCTAACACAGTATCTCGCATGTGTTGAGGAGAATGAGGAGCTGGTGAGACTTTCCTCTAGGGACTCTAAATATTTGGATTATGGTGGACACAGTGAATCTACTGATGTTTGGTTGTACCCTTTGTCCAGCCTCCCTCATGCTCATACCATGGACAAGAACATGGTCAGTCACAGTAGCTCTGATTTTAACACATATTACTGTTCTTTTTCCTCTACCTCCTCTCACACAAACTATTCCTCTCAGATTTCTATCCATTGTAGGGCCTCACAAACCAGTGCTCTCTGAACTGGCTTACTGTATATGCTCCCTCACATCATTATTCACAAGTGTGATCAAGTTTGAGTTGTTGTGTTCAAGTGGTGACATCTGTTTGAATTTTGTCACCTGTGCACACCATTGTGCAGCATGGATGCATAACAATGCAAATGTGTTGGCAAGTAGCATCTAAACATGTGAAAAGTGCTTATGGTTTTCCCAAAGGAGTGATTGATTCAATCAGCGAGTTCAGGCAACTGAGCATTTGGTTCAGACAATAGGGTTTAGTGTTTTAGCAATTAAGAAAAACTTTAATATCCTACCAGACTCCCTCTCCTGCTTATATCATTCTAGGTTTTATCCCACATCTTCTGTTTCCACCATCCTCCTTTGACTTCCTGTCCCCAACCATTTCACCTTTTTCTCCTCTCTCCTTGCTTTCCCCTGTCCCCTATTTTTTTTTCTTATCTTTACACACCCTTCCCTTAACAGTAGGGAGCTTGTATCTCATTGCTCAAACAAAGCTGTTGTTGGCTGCTAGTCAGTTTCTGAAAAGAGGGCAGGGAGAAGGAGAGGGGTAAAGATTTTATGTGAAGAGAGAGAGGATGACATTTTATGGTCTCCTCTGTAAGATAACCGGAGGGGAAAAAACAACAACGTTACCCTACTCCCCTTTGGATCATGCACATTACTGTTCTTAAAGAGATACTCCTACAAGGTTTAGTGACAACACAACACATTATTTTAGAATAATCTAAATATATAGTGCTCTGAAATAGTATTCAAGGTCCTGGAATCAGGGGCTGCACGGTGGCGCAGTGGTTAGCGCTGTTGCCTTGCAGCAAGAAGGTCGTGGGTTCGTATCCCGGCCCAGGGTCTTTCTGCATGGAGTTTGCATGTTCTCCCCGTGTATGCGTGGGTTCTCTCCGGGTACTCCGGCTTCCTCCCACAGTCCAAAAACATGCATGATAGGTGAATTGATCACTCTAAATTGTCCCTAGGAATGAATGTGAGTGTGAATGGTTGTCTGTCTCTCTGTGTTGGCCCTGCAACAGACTGGCGTCCTGTTCAGAGTGTACCCTGCCTAACGCCTGATAATTGCTGGGATAGGCTCCAGCTGCCCCGTGACCCTGAATTGGATAAGCGGTTAAGAAGATGGATGGATGGATGGGTCCTGGAATCACAGTTTTTCATGTCAAGACCAAAACAAAGTAGAGCATGATTGGAAAGTAGGAGGATATAGACACAAGTGAGTTGGTACATGACTTTAACATAACGGCCGACAAGCAAAATGCCATTTGTGGGGTAAAAAAATAAACACTGTGAATCACAATGAAAGCACCACACACGTGGTTAGACATGGTGATGGCAGCATCATTCTATGCTTTTCTTCAGCAGGGACAGAAAAGCTGGCCTGAGTTGATGGAAAGTTGGATGTAGCTACATAAAGGCCAATACTCAATGAACTCTTATTAGATGCTGCAAAAGATTTGAGACGGAAGGTGGAGGTTCAGCAACTCTTAACATGCAGCCAGAGATCCAATGGAAGCTGCATCCAATTTGATATATATTTCCATCCCTAGATGTACGAGGTTCCCATGCCCTAAAAGGGTTGCAGCTTTAATTAAAATGGAAAGTGGCTTCTAATGCGTATAAACAGATTAGATTATTTGTAAAATATTGAGAAAACTTGTCCTAATTCAAAACAATGTTTCCTTTTTCTTTTTTTTGTTGATCTGACTAATAAAATCATAATGAAATAATTTTGCATTTGTAATTTTATAATAAACAGTGAAAAAATATTCTTTGGATGTGGAGAAAAACAGAAATATATAAACACACAGTTTTATAACCTATTTATAACCTAGTTTGATTTATTAACATTAATAAAACTAATAATACTAGCCTCCAACACTGTCACACTGTGCATCTTATCACTGCTGAAAGGGCAAATAATAACTCGAAATTTGTATTTTTTGATTATCTGCTGACAAAGGAAATAAAAAGGAAGATCTAGAAGCTCAGAAAACTGCAAGGCTTTATAAAAACAGACATCTATAAGTGAAAATATGTGAAAGGATCCAAGAATATCGATTCAAAAAGTGCAGCTGAGCTAATTACACGGTGGGACACACAAAAAGAAAAATACACACAGGAAAAGGAGAGAACCAATGCATGTACGCATGCAGAAGAGAAAGAGAGTGAGAAGGATTGATGTGAGCAGGCAGTGAGGCAGAGCAGCTCAGAGGAGGAGGGCAGGGAGTGTGTGAGAACCAGAGACAGAGAGATGGGAGGGCGGCGAGCAAACACGCTCTCCACGTGATTCAATCTGTTCACATGGGCTCTCATTATGCTGGCATAAATAGTTAATAAGAGGAGGAACAGCATGCTACAAAAACTATCAGGGGTTTGTCTTTCTTCTTTTAGTTTTTACTCAGAATGAGTTTAAAATGTAGGTACCAGGAATGGAAAACTAGAAATGAGTACAAACAAAAAAAAAAAAAAAAAAAAAAGGACTTCATCACAGTGAAACTAGAATAACGGGCCATTGACACATTGGTGCATGTTCTGTTCTGTTGTAGTTTGTAGGCCGACAGCTGAAGCGGTCATCTGCTTTGAAATTTTCTGTGTTATATAATAACTGACAGGAACCAGCATATCTGTGATATCCTCCTCTAGATGAATGAATCAAGCCCAGGATTTGCCCTAAATACAGTTTGAACAACCCCAGTACATGTTGGCCAGCTGCAGCCCCATTCCTGCAGGATTCCTGAAAAACTCAGACCTGATTGGACCGCTGTGCAACTTCTCTGCAGTATATGAAAGCAAGCAAAGAAAGGTTTGTATTTTTGTATTGTGACATGTGAAAAAGCATTTTACACAATGTTCAGTTTATTTCAGGTGTTATCCCTTGGAGAGATATTCCTGGATCCTCTGAATGTTTCATTTGACGTCACAGGGGACATTTAAAATGCAGGTTGATTTGCACTTCTACATCAAAGGTTCTTCTGAAATTACTGAATAATGAAACATTATAATTATTATATGGTTATACCAAACCAATGTCTGTCAGAGAACACGTGCACCGTGCATCTACTATGATGGTTGTTTTAACACCCAGAGCATACAGTTAATCTACAGCACACCCTAACCATCCCCACCTCCCACGTGAGAGCGTCTGGCTCCACAAGGACTGGTTGGAAATGGCGTAACGAGCAGTCTGAGGTTTTCAAAAATTTTCATCTGAAGGAATTGAATTGCAAGTGTGAAAAAATGCATAAGAATTCCTTATGACCCTATTCAATCTTGAAGACTTACAAAACAACGAGAACAACAAACTTTGACTAATATCATCTTCAATTATTTTGTTGTTGCTGTTTTGGTTGATTTTGTGTCCCCAAAAACACACATGGGGCGACTGAGGCTCAGTGGTAGAGTAGAGTTGGCTTGCAATCGTAGGTTCGATTCCAGCTTTCTCCAGTCACATGTCTGGGCAAGGCACTTGTCTGGGAAAGGCACTTAACCCCAAAAAACATCGTCCTACAGAGCCATGTTGGTTGTCGGTGTATGAATGTGAGTGTGAATGGGTGAATGTGGCTCGAATGTAAAGCGCTTTGAGTGGTCAGTATGACTAGAAAAGCGCTATATAAGTTCAATCTATTTACCATTTACATACACATGCTAATAGTAGTGACTAAACAAACGAATGTGTAAGGTATGCAGATGTATAGCAAATGTGCACAGAAGGAAGTAAAATATTGATCTTAATGATTTGTGATCGGCGTGTTAATTTGGTATTACAAATGGTTTATGGTAGCCTATGCGTGTAATGGTACTGCATGGCAGATTAAAGTATGGTGTGTTATACATACCACAATACGTATGGATGGGCAAGGGATGGTACAGTAAGAGGAAAGCAGTCATCTCGTTTTTCAGACTTGTTATCCACATTTTAAGTCAATAAACACTGACATTTTCATATGATGCAAACTCTGTATCTCAAAGGTACGCCTACATGACTAAAAAAGCCCTTAAACTACAAACATACGCACGCACTTGCTCATAAGCACCCCCCACCACCACCACACACACGCGCGCGCACACGTACTAAACCCCTCATCCATGCGGAAACACGTGAGAATATGAAGACGCTTCAAGCATCCAGCTGCATCCCATCTACAACATAAAAAATGGAGCCCCTGTCACTTTAATTCATGACATGGTTACAATCAAGCTTTTTAAATTACCCATAATAATAATAATAATAATAATAAGTAGTTATAATGGTTCTCTTTTGATAGAACTGTCAGTGCAACACACTACGCCAAATCAAACGTTGAGCCGAGGAGGGAGGAAATACTATTACAGCGGCACATGACACCGCGGAATCAAATCATTTCAATCCGTAACCAAACCAGCAACGTTGCAGGCTTTCTACTAACCAACATGGTGGTTGTAAACCACCCTCACGTGGGGAATAAACTCCATTCTGTAGGGGGGGAAATGTATGTAGAAATGAACAGTTCAGACTGAATAAGTGCTGCTGGTAGCGTTTCAGCACCACGGACAGAGCTCTAATTTCAGTCCTCTCTTGGTAAAACGCAACATAATTTCTTTCTTCAAAATCTTATAGGAGCATGTAAGAGGGAGTGTCTGTGTAACAGCCCGATAATCCCCTCACAGTAAAATCGAAATCAAAAGGCATGCTGTTGTCTGTTTTCTATGACACATTTCCATGTTGGGTAAAACGTTACACACATTGCCACCCTGCACTCTAACCACCCTGAACAACGACAACCCTGCTGCTCCTACCTTGCCATCCCCATGCCAGGGCCTCCGACTCCCATTCCTCCCCCGGCAGCTGCCCCGTTGACCGGCTTCATATGCTGTCCTGGCCCCGCTCCTGTTCCGGGTCCACCGGGCATTACCGACCCCATCATCCCGGCGGCTCCCGGCTCCCCGCCGCCCTCCATGCTCGCTTCGTTTCCCATCTCTGTCCGAGCTCAGGAGATGGGGAGGAGGTGAAGGCAGGCTGGATTAAACCGGCAGGGTTGCCTATTGTTTTTATGACGCTCTAATTTCTAATTTAAAGGAATAAAAAAAATCTCAACAGGAAAAAGGGGGAAGAGAAAACAGCGACTAAACTCAGCGCTGCTCCTCCATCTCCGCCATCATCGTCCGCATCCTCATTTTCGTCAGCTTCAGCACCAGTCTCCTCCTGACGAAGGGACGGGAGCGTGCGGCACGGCCACGGCGGCTGGAAGGCGAGAGCACATCTGAGTACTTCTAAATGTAAAAAAATAATATATATATATATATATACTGTAATAAAATAAAGGACAGGTTCATGCAGCAAAACCCGGAAGATAATTAATTATCATCAATTGTACTGCAAACCCTTTCAGAAACTGTTGCGAACTGATCTAAGTCTCTAACAAGCACATTTATGGCATATAATCACACACACAAAATGTATTAGCACAATATGAAGTCTGTTGATTCAATAAACTGTATGAGTTACGATACTACTAACGCGAGAACGATTTCTTCCTGCGCGTTCTTAAGTCTTGTGCCAGAGAAGGACACGAGGATGACGCGAACGCGAAAGGCGTCCACTGCACTGGAGCGTCACGTGGTTGGAGAGAGTACACGGTGTTACACACCTGCTCGGAGCTTTTTATTTATCCTGATCTCAGCCTTTATCTGAATAAGGCATTATGGGAGGACGATTACTGCCTCTGGATGCTTTTTGGTTTTGAAACAAATTGTTTAAGGTCATGAATATACATCTGTTTTTTTTTTTTCAATCTTTCACTATTTTACAAACATTTTAAACACAAATGAGGAAAAAATGGTCTAAAACATCAAAGAACAGTCTGTTGTTGTGGTTTTAAGGCTGGAACAAACTGGAGCTTTGAATGAGTGTATTTATTAACAAAAAACAGAAAATGTACAAAAACTGGCGCATGCAAATAACTGCAGGAGAACTGGACATAGCACAGAGAGAGCTTCTGGATAACAGAAGTAAGTGGAGAACCACAATTACGGAGCTTCAATAGGCTGAGGAAAAGGTGGAAGTAAAAAAAAAAAAGAACTGTAAGAGTTAATATCCGTAGGTAATAGCGCACATCTGAGCTTGATTCCAGGAAGAAGGAAATGAGGAGATGAACTATAGCAGTGCATGGAGGCAGGTAGAGGAAATGCTAACCATAGGGCATCACAATAAAAAAAAAAAATGTCCACCTGGTTCCACAAACACTGGTGAAACTGCTGCAGTACTTATGCCAGGCCCACTGGTGGCACTGACACTGCCAGAAAAACACAGATACTGTAATAAGACTGAGCATGAAAAGTCAACCAGGTGGCAAAAACAACAAATCTAGCTTCAAATGATGGCTTTATTCAAACGCATATGGTGTCTGTTGTTCTCTGGATTCATTTTTGCTGCTGGTGATAGAAGGGGGACAGTAAATTATACTCTAGATTCTATGGTAATCTCACTATTTTCTTTATTTGGAGTGCAACAATGTATGGCACTGGAAAATTGGAAATGTAACTGTTTAGGGTGAAGGTCGTGTCTTTCCCTCTGATTGGCTAGCTCGATTGATTTATGACTAATCCTAACATTCAAGGACCCTTACCTAACTTTTACCTGACTCACTTTATAATCCTAATGCTTGAGGACCAGTCCCTAACCCGAATGTGATCCATTCAAAAATTATGTAATTATGTACATTTCCAGTATTCGCCTATTGTGCCATGTTTGTTTTGGGACCCGATTCAAAGATGATTGTTCACGGTGTCCTGAGAAACTGACTCCTTGTGGAGAAAATAGCTATTCGACTAAATAACTTTGCTGATACACCTAGTTTCATCTCCATGTACACAAGGCCTAACTTAAACAATATACAGAAAGAAACACTATTCTAAGGAAATGAGAATGAATGAACACAAGGTATAAACTTAAGCAATAAACAATGAAGAAATGATCAAAAAAGAAATATAAATGTAAACTAAAATTTTGTTTGTTTGTTTTTACTTGTTTTTTTATTGGGTGGGGGGGTGCTGTTGTCTGCAGTATTAAGTTTCAGTCATTTACTATTTACTGAGATTCTGCCATTCCCAATTGTAAATTTGTGTTATGTAGCTTTATTGATCAAGTGGTTATCATAATAAATATATGGTAACAATGATACTTTGGATTTGTTCTTGTATCAGTTTGGAAATATTACACAAGTTAAATATTTTTTACAAACTTTCCTTTGGAAACCAACCTTAGATGCAACAATTTAACTCTGAACATCTACACAAATATTTAGATTAAGGTCATTTTCTAAGTTGCAGAGAAAGTATTCACTTTTGACATCGTCAAGCTACTAGCTTGATGTTAATAAATACAAATGGTAAGGAAGGTGAGGCTTTCTCAGCTTAGAGCAAAGTACCAGCTGTGAAGCATAGTCATATCCTCCTAATACTGAGACTATGCTTTCATGACAGTTGTACTGGTAAGTTACACAAAGGGAAGGATTGGTGAAAAAAATCAAAATCTTTGATTTTATCTTAAGCCAGCACTGAAAAAGTTAGATGTTTATAACGAAGAAAATGATCCCAGACTCATATCTGATTGGATAAAGCAGGCCAACATTAACCTAACAATGAGATAAATTATACTGCATCATTTCAGTAAGAATTTTACCAGAACCTTGTGAGTGGTGAAAAAAAGTTATCATCTTCTCCGCAACTTGCTAAGAGCCATCTAAGAGCATTTATATGTTTGACACCCTAACTGAAACAATTTTGTATAACCTAAAAGGTTATTATAATATTGGTGCACAAATTGAGTTTATGTTGGCTTAGCTTTCTGCTCCATTTACACACGACCTACATTTACTTAGTCTCAGAATGTTTTGTACTTTCATTAATTAATTGCAATATCCTTAGTGTAGGATGCTTAATTAATTCATTTTAATTTTCTGAGCCATGTCATTTTTATTGCTAGGCGTGTTCCAATCTCCATTTACTTTATTTCTAATTTACCTGGCTCTGCAGCTAAGTTTATTTTGCTACCTCTGTCATCTACCTTCTGGTTTGAATGTGCACAGCTTTCCTGCAACATATGATGGATTAGTGACAGCATAAAATTAACAAAGATGCCTTGTGGTCAAGAAGAGGAAAAAATAAAAAGTTGTTTGGTGATGTGAGTTTTGTCTGACTTATTGCTATTGGAATACGCCATCAACTAGCGGTATGACAAGTTGTGTAACTGTACCTCAAGTTTATCTTAGTTTGTTTTTTGAGTGCACTAAAAATCAGGACAATCCAGCTCCCATCCCTTAATTTAAAAAGAGAACAAGCTGTAAATTTCCAACGACATGAAAAATCCTCAATGTTTCAGAGATCAGGAAATTTGGCACTTCTCCTATAAAAAAAAAGTTAAATCCAAAAGGTCTGTTGAGTTCAGTTACAGCTGAATTATTCAGTTTGATCATATTGTATGTTTTTGTAGCCTAACAGAGTCCTCACTTCTATTTTTTTTCTTGCATGAAACCAGGACTTGTTTTCATGTGACAAAATCCAGGAGCTTAAGTAATTACCTAGACTGAAAAAAAAGTGTCCCCATTTGTAACTACAAAAAGGACAACAGAGTGAGAACATTTTTGAATTAAGTAATATTCAATAAGTGTGTGAGAAAATACTTCAAAATGTAAAGCAGATAAGTTTAATTGTCACTGTAAAGGCCCTGAGGAGCCTTCAGTTTCCAAGCCGAGCTGCTTAGATTTTGCAATGCTAAAAAGCTTTTTTTATGTTTTAATACACTGTGTTCACCAAATAAAAAGGTCATACATTCAAATATTTCCTTGGACCGCCTATAGCTTTGGTTACAGCAGCCCCCCCCCCACCCCCCACCCCCAAATAAACAGATACACAACAAAAAATATCACAATCGACCCGCCAGGCAAAACCCCACTGTGCCTTTTGGCCTGTCCAGCTGTGCCTAGAACTGACCAACTGCAGCAACCCCAGATCATGGTAGCCCTGCTATAGGCTTGTACAGTAGGCACTGGGCATGATGGGTGCATCACTTAATCTGCCTGTCCTTTTATCCTGATGCTCCCACTCATTTAGAAGCAGCATTTCAATCTTTAAACGGCTGATCTATGCTTTGCATTCAGCGTGCCTTGCAAACATATTCATAAACATTAAACTTTTCTAATTTTTTCACACTACGACAAACTTCAAAGTGTTTCACTGCAATATGATGTTGTGGGTTATTGCAAAGTAGTCCATAATTTGGAAGTGGAAGGAAAATGTTGCATTTTTTACAAAACGGTTGTTGAGTGGTTTAAAGTTGTGTTAGGTTATGAAATAATATCCCCCCTTTAACATCTTATGGAGCACTTTTTAATCATTTAATTGGAGCTATGGAACAACTACAAACCAACCAAAGCATTATTGTCCACCTAAAACTGGGATCTGCAGCCTGCAACCCCTAAGCCACATGTCCAATTGATCCCCCCCTCAAAAAACAAAACAAACAAACACTTTTTTCGATACAAAAGTTGAATGTCCCATTAAAGAAAAATACATTAAGCCTAAAAACTGAAATGTTATGGTCCTGTAATTTAACAACACACATTTCCTAAAGTTAAAACAAATTATTTTCTTTTGAAGAGTCTTGTTGTTTTTGTGGCTCTAAACCAGTTTGTTTTAGCTGGACCAAAGGCAAAAATGTCTTTAAAGGCTGTAAAAGTTTCCGACCCCTAATCTAAAATGGCGGCCAGTGTAAGGAGAGATTTGATTAAAGAATGCTCCAAGAGGCTTATGTCAACTCTAAACAAGCTGCAGAGATCTGCGGCTTAGGTGGGAGTCTGTCAAGATAAAAAAAATGATGCATTCATTGTACACTCCACAAATCTGGCCTTTATCGAAGAGCAGCAAAGGACCATGCAATGGGAATCATTTCCTTAAGCTAAGACAGGGAGGCAAGAGTTGCTGGGAAGATGGCTGGAACTAAATACAGGGCAACCTTGGAAGGAAAAACTGTTGGAGTCAGCAAAGAACTTGAGACTTGAAGCAGCGGTTCGTCTTACAGTAGGACAAGACTCCTACACATACAGTCAGAGCTACAGTCGAATCCAAGATCAACTCACTTTTATATACTGGCATGGCCCAGACCAGTACAGATAAATCGAGACGTGAATCCACTTGTGAAAATGTGGTTAGACTTTATATTTACAGATTATCTTTTCGGATTATTATTTATTCTAAAAGTGATTGAAAACCACATAACATGTTGTTTCTAGTTCATAAAACTATGCACTACTTTTGTGTTTTGCTAATCCATACAGTCCCAATAAATACATTTAGGCTTTGGGACGTAACCGGAAAAAAAATCTGAAAGTTTAAAGGGTGTAAATACTTTTGCAAGGAACTGTAGGCATTTCTCATTTACCCAGCAGCAGACTAAAAGGGCAGGAGTCCAAGCCGGTCTTTTTTTTTTTTTTTGCCATGATGGAGTGGCGAATGAATCACTGAAAGCAACAAACCATATCTAAGCCAATGTATTTGAGTTTCCTGATCCATCAGAGTCCTGGCTGCTCGGGAAATTTGCAACTCTAGAACTGGTCGTTTGACAGACAGGCTCATTGACATGACTGTGGGAGCAAATACTTAATAAGATTAAAAGAAGCAATGTGCCAGGACTCCGATTCGCTCCAAGCAACAGCCCAGGGTGGGGAAACCCTATTGGTCAGCTGTGAATTGATGATTGAAAGAGTGATGGGCAGGATGGACCTAAATCAATGCTTTCACTGACCAAGTCCCGAGGTAGCAGCAGAGGGGGAGTGCACGTCATATGTCTCCTTCCAGCATATCTCCACACTTTACTTACAAGGCAGAACTTACTAGCAAAAAGACTATAGAGCAAATACTTCTGCCAGAGGTTGTTTTTTTTCAGTAGGTGGTAATCAGCAGTAGCCTGAAAAAAATGCCTTAAGCAACATTTAGAAAAAAAAGTGTTTAACAAGATCTTGTTGTATACCAATACTAATTTATTTTCATTTTCAGGCTTTATGCAGCATTTTTTAAACTTTATAATGTATGTCCTTGAACTTGAACACTGGATAAATCAAGGAGACAAGAAGTCTTAGTCCTAAAAAACAAACATTTCCTTGAACATTTTGTAGGAGTTTATTTGAAAATGAGAGGAAAAGCAGCTCAATATTCAAAGAGAGATTTTGGAATAAATCCAGAGAGCGTGACAAAATGTTGATCGACGGCTGATCACTTTTGATAGAAACAGAGAAGAATGGCAACAATATATTCAGAGCTCTTTATGGCAAAAAAACCCCACACACAATAGGGTTGGATGATAGTTAATATATTACATTTCAACCTATAAAGATACATGAAGACAGGTGATCATATTTGTAATGATGTTGTGATTTTGTTGTTACCTGGTAAACATCAGCTATCTAGTTAAATGTATATCCCTCCTAATTCTTGGTGCAGAATTGCTTTAGTGTCACAGCGGAACATTCAGTGATGTTTACTTTACAGAAAACACATAAAGGGCTTAAAATGAAACTGTAAGAAATCAGGACTGGATTTAGACGTGTTTGTTCTTCAGAGTGCCTTGCACAACGTTTTATCTTGTTCCGTGGAATAACAGTGGAAGCTTCAGGTTGTTTTTCTACTTCTTCTCAGCACAGCTCGGTGTTTGCAGTCAGTGAACAGTTACATACGTCTTTCTTCTTTAGACGAGAGAGATGTTAGAAATAAATGGACTTGTAAAAAGGAAGGGTTGTTGGAAGAAAAGGAGAAGGCTGTTTTGTGACCGGTTCTTTTCTTGGATTTATTCACACTCACAGTTTTGTTTTTTTGTTTTTAACTGTTAAAGCCATCACACACAGAATTTTACCCATTGAGGTAAAATAGATTTTTTTTGGTCCTTTATCTTGAATAGAAACATTACACATGATGTGAACCCCACATTATTTGCTTCTTTGCATGTTAAGGAAAGAGTGTAATAAGCCCTTTCATCAGTTTGGTAACTTCATGCTTCTCTCTATAACTCACAAAAGAGCTGCACTCCTCTTTTCATCCTCTGAATGCAGAGTTAATTACTGTAATGTGCGTGACGGGAAAGATTTCGCTCCTCGTCAGCATTCTACTCGGGCAGCAACCCAGCACGTCCTGCGGCAGAGCAGAAAATAATGGGAAAACTAAAATTAGAAGATCTTTTTATTAAATTTGTTATTAAATTTGCTTTGAAACTAATCTGGAATCACAGTTCTATATCTTTTTGTGGCAGAAAACAATCCTCAACTAGTTTCAGTGGCATGAGCGGGGAACATGTTCAACTATATGCTGTTGAAAAACCTTTATATTCAGTTCCACAATTCAGGTCTTCTTGAGTTCGTAGCGGCCATCAGTTATAGATAATCTCATTTTCTGTAAATAAAATGCAGCTACTTCCTGACCTTTGATCATTTGGATTCCGAAGCCAGAGTTTGAGGAAAGGTTAAAGAGAGCGTTTGAAGAGAGGTTACAAGGGATCAAAGGGATCTTATGGAACAAAGGTATTGGTAAGGATCAGGTATCAGTCAGTAGAACAAAAAATCTGGTTAGTATTGTATGGTTAGTATTGGTTGTGTTTCCTCTATTCTCCATATACCTGGACCGAGGAGTAGAGTTGAAAAACACAGGCCTTTTAGACCTAGCTATAATGTCAAAACTCTTTGGAAGAAAATGTTATAGTCTGATGAAACCCAGCTAAACCAGCATTATGCCCTGGGGTTATTTTTGTATAGGTTGAAACCTTATTCAAGTTGGATGAAATTATTAAGACTTTTTTACGAAAACCGTCATGCATCAGCCAAAAAGCTAAAGATGAGGAGGGACATTTATTTTTTGCATAACAAGCAAGCATCCATTTCAACAAAGAAAAGCTTCACCAAAAACAATAAAAATAAAACATTTAAAGTTCTGGAAGTTTGAGAATGAATCTGTCTGTTTGTCTAAAGAGGGCTGTGGCCAATTTATATACTTTCTTTCTGATAGTTTTAGGAAACCTTTGCAAGAAAAGTGTACAAATATTGTCAAGTTAATACGTGACCAGAGAAGACTGAAATTAAAAGGTGCAGCACCTGAGAGAAAATTTGACATTCAACAATGTACCGGTTTAAGTGTGTGCCCACTTTCTGGGTTTTCAATATTTTTCAGTTTAATTGTAACACACCAGAGCATAATTTATCAGCAGCTTTTTAATGCTTCCCCTTCCTAGTGAGCCAGTGGGGAAAATTGTGAGCCTAACAACATATATGTTTCAAAGCCATGGAAAACATAATTTCTGATAAATATATATATATATATATAGATATATATATGCAAACGTGTTCTAATGAATTTCTTGGTAAAATTGTTGCCTAAGCATTGTTGTGGGAAACATAGATTATTAGTTGACTGCTCGTATTGGATTCATTGTTAGATGTCTCAAAAAGACTGTTTTACAATGAAGCAACATATGGCGGAGCTGATAAGTGATGAATTGGATAACACGTGATTCCTCCCTCTGCTGCAGTCACACAAAAAAGGCACACACGCACACGAGAGAGAGGTTTAATCAATATACACATAATTAAACCTTTTTGTGCAGTTGAGATGCTCTGTTATAGTAGAAAACCGACACTTAGAACAGCTAATGAGCCCATAGAAAAGTGCTGCTCTTAAGGTGTGATTCTACGATGTTGAAAAAGAAAAAGCAAATTATATTATATATCCAATGCCAATCCAATCAGTCCGTATTCTCATTTAATTACACTATGCCTGCTTTTCGATTTGGTGTTGTGTAATGAGCTGGCAGGAAACCTGAGTCCTTAGTTGCAGAAGCAGCTCCTAATATGCAAGGCTGGGTTGACTGCAACTAATCATCCACCTGTCTCATCAAAACCTGATGCATCCACCCACCTGTTGCCAGAACCTACTGGGGCGCGACCTCTCCTCTGCCTGCTGCATCACTCCACCAGTTGTTGTTTCAAGACCCCAAATCATACGTTGGAGTGGTGTCAGCCAAGCCTGCAACTCTCAAGTTCAGCTAATGACAGGCAGCAAAACCTATCCAATATGGTACAGAGAAACAACAATGTGCTAAATAGATTTTAAAGGTAGGCTTTAATATACAATAACAGTGTAATAGGTTATTAATGATGTCAAATTTGATTTTTTTTCTTCCAGTTTGTATAGAAACTGAAGCTATCTCAGAAACTGGATTATTAATTTCAAATTGTTGTGATAAATATCGATAAAGATTTATTTTTTCTCTGTCCAGAAAGTGAAGCTCATATATTATTTTGATTCATTACATATTGAGGGATATTGATTGTAATAAAAATGTCTGGGTTGTTTCTTTAACCCAGAGGATGTGTTTATACTCTGGGACAAATGCTGGGTAGTTTTAGCTGAAACCTAGTTACAAAACCGTGACTCAATTCATAAGACTAGGCTGAGCCTTATCATACTTCACAATTTTCTATTTTGAATTAAACAACAATCTGATCGTCCTTCACTGAACCCTTTCCAAAGGATAAATGAAAACATGGTTAAACGATACAATTATTGTGGATGAAATTTTGAAATCTGAGAGGGTTGTGTTACTGACGTTAGCTCACCACAGAGAATCAGTTGGTTGAGTAATGCTATCATAGGGCTTTTAGGTGCTACGTACTTACAGTAGAACATAGTGATATTCAACATACCCTGCGCAACATACTCTGGCTTTAATACACACTGCAACATTTCTGGCTGGTTTCTCATTAACCTTGTATGTGTGGTGTGTGTGAGTGTGTGTGTGTTAGTGTGTGTGTGTGTGTGTGTGAGTGCTTATGCCCCTGTTATTCTCTGTGTTGGCCTGTGATGGATCGGTGACCTATCCAGGGTGCATCCTACCTCTTGTGTGTTGAATATTTAAAGGAGGCACTGACCTCTACACATCTCTGCAAGGTAAAAGCACACACAGAAAGATGGATTATGGGATAAAATTAATTCATATTAACTCAAATATAATTTATTGGGTTGGGGGGGGTAGTTACCCAAAGTGTCTAATAATTGAATCTGTCATTTTTTAGAGTGAAAGAAAAGCACTAAAGGCAGATTTGTGCTAAGATCACTTTGAGTGAATAAGTTCACAAAAAACAGCTGTAAGCACATTTACAGTCGATTTCAGTGTGTTATAAAACATTTTGCATGCCTTTTGTCTAGGAAGCAAGTCATTTAGGAAAGTTATTCATGAAACCCCACCAACTCTTTTTTCTGTACTTCAAAAACAAAAAAACGAATTAAACAGTCCACATGGTTAAAACATACACCATTAGATAAAACATTATTCAATTCAATTCAGAAATACTTTATTGATCCCAGAGGGAAATTAAGTGTTGTTGTAGCTCGTTACTAATTAATTTTTCAAGGAGTTGTTGTAGACCGTGATTGGCTATGGGGAGAAAGGATTTCCTGTAGTGGTCTGTGTTGCAGCGGAAAAAGAAGCCTCGGACTGAAGATACTCTGTTGCTATAGGATAGTCTGATGAAGAGGATGCTCATGGTTGTCCATGATTTTTTAAAATTTTATAATGAATTTGTCTTGGCATCATTATCTCCAGTTTTTCCACAGTCGTCGCCAGAATAGAACCAGCCTTCTTCATCAGGTTATTGAGCCGTTTTAAGTCCCTGGCTCTGATGCTGCTACCCCAACAGATGGTGGACGAAGAGATGACATTCTCCACACTGAAAATAATGACTTTATGGTATGTTAAAGTGTATTGCATTAAATAATGTGATTTATACATTGTAAAATCAAGTTTAAATTGGAACTACAATACCAAAAGTAAAATCTACACAATGCATTGATGTAACCACTTAACTGAGAAGAAAGTGAATTTTATCAGATATTTACAAACTATTAATTACTATTTAATGTTTTAGAGTCACAGCAAATTTACCTGAAGTTACTAAATAAATTTTAACCTGGAAAGCAAAGTGCCTTTTAATCCGTGAACCTTTTTTTTTTTTTTTACAAGAGCTTGTTCAGTGGTTTGGGATGTATTTTGCTGGTAAAAGATATAAAAACAGACCACTGTCAAATAAAGAATGTGTCAGTGTGAATATAGATATCCAAAACACTTGACCACATAAATATGAAAGTCAGTAGATTAAAAAAGGAAGAATTAGTTGACTTTAGTGATGTTGTGTTGCTCACACTCTTGTCGAGAAATACAAAGAATTAGCACCTGATCTTTCTGCTACTGTTTATTAGAGGAAAAGACCAAAGCTAGAAGTATCTATAAATGTTGCCTACTTTTAACTTTTGAAACTTTTCAGTGTTTTATATGCTATGGTTTAAATAGCATTTAGTGTCATTTTGATGCTGTTAATGTATTGTTTCAGTGACTTGTAAGGTTCTACTTGGGTATATATGAAAAAATATTCCAGATATGGGTTGCATGGATTACGAACTAGTTTAAAATACTTAGTTATCTTCTAAAATCTGTAGCTCAATAGTTGAGCACTGACTTGAGAATCCACAGAATGTTGCTTCAATTCCAGTTTTCACCACATATTATTGTAATTTGGGCATTTAAATTTACTTAATTACTTTAAATAGATACAACCTGGTAAATTAAATATAATTAAGTAACATTTACTTAATTTCTTCACAAATGTTACATTAAAAGTTAAGATAATTTTACTAGATACTGGCTGGCAACTTATACTTGATACCCAAACATTGCAATTTACCTAAGAAAATGTGAGTGTAAATACTTACAATATTTTTTTAAGTAAATCCTACAAGATTTTTTATCAGTGCACAGCAGACTTGTAAAAGATTTGAAGCATCTTGCTTCAAACATTGAAGGACCTCAGCTTCCTCAAAAAGTACAGTCTGCTATGTGCCCTTCTTGTAGATAGTTTCACTGTTGAGTCTCCAGTCCAGTCTATTGTCCAGGTGAACTCCTCTGTACTCCTCAACCACCTCCACTTCTTCTCCATTAATGGAGACAGTCTTTGACTTATCCCTGTTTCTTTTGAAATCTACAACCATTTCCTTTGTTATGTTCACATTAAAGGTAAGATGATTCTTTCCACACCATTCCAAAAAATTATCCCCCAGCTCTCTGTATTCAGCTTCTTCTCCATCTCTGATACACCCGAGAATTGCATAGTCGTCTGAGTATTTCTGCAGATGACAGGTCTCTGTCTTATACTCAGGCCTGGCGTCAGGGGTTCCATTAGGGAGGCAATGCCCCCCTGTCCATACCTCCTTGCGAGAGTTCAAAATCTTCATTAATCAAATTATATATATTATATTATATTATATTATATTATTATAAAATCAAACTTTATTTATAAAGCGCTTTTCAAACTACAAAGCTTCTCAAAGTGCTTTACAGATTAAAATTTATGAACAGCACCAGAGAGACCAATCTGTTTTAAATGGGTTAAAAGAATAGTGTGGTCTACTGTATCAAAGACAGCGCTTAGATCCAGTAGAAACAACACTGTCATATTTTTAGCATCATAGTTTATTCTAAAATAATTTAAAATCTAAATTGCTCCTCTTCAGCAGGGGCCTCACTACCGCCCGTTTAAAGGCGGCAGGAAAAAACCCCGTCTGAAGGGAGCAATTCATTAGCGTTAAAGCCTCATTTCTAATTTATACATAAAATGGCTTAAAAAACCGGGTGGGAATGGGGTCCAAAGCGCAAGTGGTGGGGCTCACTGAGGATAAAACTTTATCAAGGGTCCCAGCATCCACCAGGACAAAACGGTCCAGTGTTTCCTCTGGTAAAAGCAGTCACTCAGATTGATATAAAACCATGTTAGTTTGAGAGGATAAAACATTTGATGATGTCTACCTTCCCCCTGCAGTGATGTGCAAAATCCACACACAGAGTGTTTGAGGGAGTTTTCTGAAATGCATTAGAAGTATGATTAAGAATGTTGTCAATGGTGGAAAACAGAATTTGGGGAATATTTTTAAGTTCTGAGATGATTCTGGAAAAGTATGCATTTCTGGAATTTCTTACAGTGTTATTGTATGATTTGAGATGTTCTACCTATATCTGATGATTTATTATTATTTTGTTTTTCCCCCATTTCCTTTCTGCCACCCTGCAGCTCCTCTTTAAGTTTTTTAAGATCTTCATTTCTCCATGGTACTGTACATTTTGAATGTATGTTCACAATTTTAAGTGGAGCCAGCAGGTCAAGAGCAGATTTAAGCCTACTGTTAAAATCATTCACTATAAAATCACAGGGGGCAGGTAAAGGTATAGGAGGGAACTTTTTAAAAACTTCAAGAAAGCCTGCAGCCACTTCAGGGGTTAGATGACGATTCCTGACAGTTCTCACAGAGGACTTTGGTAGAAAGGAACTGGTAATAAAAAAAAAAAAACACACAGTAGTGGTCAGAGACAGCCAAGTAAACAACAGAGGACACACTGGTGGACAGGCCATACGTGATGACCAAGTCCAGGGTGTATCCTCTGTTGTGAGTGGGCTGCATGACATGCTGACTAAAATCCATATAATTCAAAATATTTTTAAAAATCTGTTGATTAAAATCACCAGCCCAACTTATCCTTTTATAAGAGTTGTGCAAAATTGATAAAAACTCAAAAAATTCTTTAATAAAAAGTGCATTCCTTTTCGGTGGCCTATAAACTGTGACACAAAAAATCTGAGGAGTGCTAAAAACAGAGGCAGTGCATTCAAACGTGGTAAAATTTTCAATTAAAACAGGTTTGGCGGAAAGAATTGATGATCTTACAAAAGCAGCTCCACCTCCCGTCTGGCTACTCTTTGTTGAATAAGAAAAGTTAAAATTCGGTGGGGAGGCCAGTGCAAGGGGCATATGCACTCAGCCATGTTTCTATTAAAAATAAACACTGACGTTTAAAACAAACCCTGGCAAAAAAATAACCTCTTCGGCAGAGGTAAGAATGGCCCAGAAGATAGAATTATTATTATTATTATTATTATTATTATTATATTTACAATGTAAAAAAAAACACATTCATTGAGATATTAAATCTTCCAAGAGTGTCCTGGTCCAAGATGACTGCAAAAGAACATATATGTCATATATAATATAATACAATAACAAATACTGTACATGTTACAATGAAAACACAATGATAGACGAAGAAAATTAAAACAGTTACGCAATCTTTAAAAAAAATAACAAGGTGGGATATTTCAGTGTGTAAAACAGTTACATTTATCCAATGAGTCATCTTCTTGATTTTTTCAAAGTGAAGAAATTAAATTTGTAATCTTTAATTCCTTTTGAAGGTTATTCCAAAAATATGGAGCACATAATAAAAAAAAAATTAAAAGCTCTTTTACCCAATTGTGTTCTGATTCAAGGGACGGCTTTCACCATTTTGCAGATACACATACAGATCAGAAGGTGTAAGACCAAGAAGACACTTGTAGACAAAAGACACCCAGTGAGTAAATCTGCAGGTATACAGACAGGGCAGAGAAACAGCAACATTGAAAGGGCAGTGATCAGATTGTGACCAGAACCAGTGATAAAACGCACTGCAGTGTGATACACTTCAGGTGCATTAAAAATAGGGAATCAACATAATCACACAAAGGTACAAAGATTGCAGAGATAATGTGTTTCCTTGCCTTCATAGAAAAACATGATTAATTCTGATTAAATCTAGTTTGAGCTTCAGCTTTTTTGATGATGTTACTATATTCTATTGAAATGAAATGTTCTGATCAGTTATGATACATAAGTATTTATAAGATGCCAGCATTTCAATAGGAACCCTAGGAACATTTGAGATTTTTGGAATATTGAGTATGATCTTGCCATTTGAGAATAGCATGCTAGTGAACATCTAGAGAGAAAGGAGTAGTGATAAATTATTCAAATGTACATTTCTGAAATTCCAACAAAATGTTTGATCTTATTCTAAAAAAATTAACAGATTGAAGATAAGTTCTAGATATTGAAATGAGCAAAGGGAATCAGTGACAAGCAAGCTTTAATATGATGTAGATTTTGCAGAATTGGTTCCTCTGTTTTGTTTGTTTGTTTGAGAAGCTAAAACATGGCTAAATTTTATTACAATACTAATTATAATAGTGTAAACAACTAACGCAAAAGCTGACGTACAGACAACCAAACATAGATAAAAAATGACACATATTTTCAAAGAAAGAGTGACCCATGTTCTTTATGCTTTGAAAAAAAAGTTTTTTGGCCCCTCTTAAATATTTTTTAAAAATAAATATTTGAAAATAGAAGTCAAAGCAAAACCCTAGAAGCCCTTTGTTCGGAATTTACAATCCTTTAAAAAATTCATATTCTACAAGAATTCCTATTTTGTGTTTCATTTAAATATTAAGAAGGTAAAAAAAAAGTAAGGTCAAAATATATTATTTTGTGGCCCATGGGCCCTTTCCACTTGATGATTTTAGCCCTTGTAGCAAAAAGTATGGACATCTCTGGTGTATAGCATGGTTTTATATGGTGAATGGCTCCATCTAGTGTTTAAAATGATCTTAGTGATGTTTTTGATCCATATTTGGAGATATTTGCAAAAACATAAACCGCTTAAAATTGAGGTGGTGCGTTTTTCAGCACGTTTAGTTTTTTCAAATGTATGCATTGGGTTAACGATTGATGGTCAAGATTTTTATTTTACCTTTCACAATCTAGATTTCTTTTAAACTTGCAAATGGACATCCATTCATCCATCCATCATCCATCCATCCATCAATCATCTTTCACTTATTTGAAATGAGATCCAGTAGGGAAACATGGACAGGCCTCTCCACATTTCTTGTTCTAAGTGCTGGAGGGTCTTTTCTATGTCAGAGGACAAAGCAGCCGCTGCCAGTTCTTGAACTATCATAGGATCTTATCGCAGTGGATCAAGCTGGAAAAAACATCAAACGAGGGCACCTAGGAGGCCTAATCGGAAGACTAAACCGCCTCGACTGACTTGTACTGATCCGTAGGACCAGTAGCTCATCTTCAAACTCTTACTGAATGAGGAAGTTCTTCACCACATCACCTAAAGCTAAGCCCTAAAAAGGAAGCTCATTTCAGCCACTTTCACATTGGATTTAGTTTTCATGTTTTTTTTTGTTTTTATAGCAAAAGATGATGATTGCATTATAGATGGAACAGTATACCAAGCCCTGTGCTTTCTGGCTGACCTGGTGGGAGCAAAAAATCTATTTGTAGACCACAACCTCAGATTTTGTAAAGGTATTTTCACTATAAAGAACACAGTTTCGCTCCTGGTGGTTTATTAGTTAATAAACAATACTTCTAATTTCTAACTACAACTGTAAACACAAATCCATGCAATTCATTAACAGCTTCTTCAGATTTCAGGTGAGTCTAACAGTCCTCTTATGGTTTACATCAGTTGCACACAAAAAAGGTATTGCCACCCAGTGCTGACATCCATTAAATTGATATATATATTGTTTTATGTTCTTAAGCAACAGAAACAGTGATATTCTGTTCAATAATTTCTGACACAGATCATTTGAAACTGCTTTCACACCAGTCATGCCCGTGTGACAGTGAGACAAAAAAACAACCCAGAGATGGTTGATGTGCAGAGCTTGTTCCAATTTCCTAAGCATCCAGTGACATCCATCTATCAAACCACTCCTCTGATGTCTAGCATCAGTTTCATCCACACTCAGGCACACACTCACACAGAAACAGCTGCAGAAGCACACTGACTTCATTCTATTTTCTGCTTTTTAGTACTTGATGACTGAGATGACACAAACCTCTTGTTACAGAGACACATAAAATGGGAACAAAATGATTTCAATATCAAAGGGTGAAGGGCAGAAATCAACAAAAAGATGTTGAATATTGAAGGAATATGAAAATAGAAAACAAGGATTTTGAAAAAAGGAAATAAGGCGGAAGAAAATCTAAGTCCCACAGATTTTTACAGCAACTCTTGGTTAGCAAAGGAAGCTGAGCAAATGGACACATGCACCATCAAACAACCACAGAAAAGGGTTGCTGAAGATATTAAAGTGACCTTCATTTTCACCTCTATGAACTCTATTAAAAATGTCTGCTGTGTTTTGAGACAGATAGTTGAGGCACAGAAACCTAAGAGGATTATTAAATTGGATACCTCTGGTCATAAGGAGAGGGCTAAATCTTCCGCTATAAGCTGAAATCTTGCTATTAATCACAGCTAGAGCAAGTCCTACCAGCATGGATGGTCTACTGAGTTCCTGTTCAAGATGCTTATCATGAAACAGTTGAACAATTTTAAGACAGCAGCAGTCTTTAAAAATGCTATGTAGTGTTTAATTGTTTGACAGTATTGTTACCATCGCAAAGGATGTTATGTTTCTGTCATGGTTTGTTATTTAATTAACAATACAACTCAAAAAGTTGTTTCGATAGAAATTGTTCCGGAATTCTTTGGAAGTGGTAAGGAAATTAGAATTGTTGGGGGAATCCAACAGCTTAAGTTATGTTTTCTTAACCAAGAATCTATAAAAGTTACAATTAGATCACAATGTTTTGGCGGAGGACTGAGCTGTTCCACTAGTTCATACATTTTGCCATGAAACCAGATTTACAGAGAGGGTTGAATAATTGTGGTTCAACAGTGGTAAGTCCTACATAGTACCTATACTAAAATGTACATAGACCTTTTAAATATAGGGTAATAAGCCATATCGGTATTTCGAGTGCACATTCTCACAAATGCAGCTTGGACCCCCGGTCACTGCTTTTGGAAGCCAAACAAGCCCCCGGCTCGACTGTAAACACCGTATTCATGTGTGTGCTTTCGTTAATACAGAGTCTATTAAAGCCTCTTAAAGGCTGTTTTTGGCAAATTTTTCAAATATGCCCGGTACTCATTGTGTAGGAAATGTGTGATGAAACATGTAAATTGTTCAATATTTCTGTTGATCGTATAGATCACAGGTGTCAAACTCAAGGCCCACAGTCCAAAACCGGCCCGCCCTACCTATTTATGTGGCCCTCTAAACTCTAGAGGAATATACAAATAGAATCTTTATATATATGTACACATAAATCCTATTTTATTAGTCAAATCAAATCAGTGTTTATTTGGATAGTATTCTTTCATTTTCATTTCAAGAAGTACTTCCCAAATCCAAATGTAGACTTTTATTAATATTTTAAGTATTTGTTAGTTTGATAGTTTTATCCTTACTGTCTGCCACAACTGGCCCTTTAAGGACATTCAGGATCTTGACGTGGCCCAAAGTGAAAACAAGTTTGAAACCCCTGGTCTAGAGCTAACGGTTTTAGTTTTGGTAGCATAGTCATTAGCATGCAAGCTTCACATAGCCTATTGCTGGAAGTCATTGTGAAAGATTAATGTTTAGACCATCAAATCCTTATCCGGGCTCTTACTGCTTCTAAGAATTAAAAATCCCATTAAAAAAATACAAATTGTAAGAGTTTAAAAGCACGTTGGAAGTTAATAAGCTATGTGCTAACTGCTAGCCATAGTGCATATATTTAACCAGCAACAATTACCTGCGATAGAATGATACAGCTGTGTGCACATCTTGACTCCATGAGCTCTGGGATGAAAAATAGCTGATACCACCTCTGCATGACAGCGTTCCCTTCTTCCCAGCCATCTAACATCCTTTCTGGGTCTGGGATTGTCACTCTGTGGAATGTTAACAAACCCGGTATAGTCAGCCTGGACTATGCGACTTTCCTCTTCTTTCATCAAAAACAATCAGTAGTTTCTGCACTGTAGCTACACACACTCATGCACATAGTTATTTCTTATGCTTCACAGACACCGTTCAAAATAATCAATTTTGCTCCTTTCCCTATCTATATATATGTTCACTTTTGCCAGTTTGGAGTCCAGAACCCCAGAATGCATTGCGCGCATCGCAATACCAAAATGGCTTATTGACAGGCCCTCGCCCTGGAAGAGCTTTTCTATTTAAAGCAAAAAGCCCACTTTGAAATATATTTTATATGGTATTGTAAGGTTAGAAGGTTAAAATCTTTCACAATTACAAAACTATTTAATAACACAAGATTTAAAAAAACAATTACATGAAAAAATGTGACAAATAGATTAAAGACATAACACATCAAAAGGAAACAAACCATCACCATCAATGTCTTCATAGATGCTCTGACACCACTGAACTCCATAATGGAATTTTAAATGCCAAAACAAAAACAAAAAAACAACCTTTACATGCAAAAAATATGTTGCAAAAATAAGGATAACAATAAAAGTAATTTGATGCACCAACTAATTTACTCGTATCAGTATTGGATAAAGTTAACCGATAGCATGAACCCATATTTAAAATGTGGAAACTCTGCAATAATTTCACAGAAAATTTTTAACTTGAAATTTTTCTTATGGAAATAAGGTTACAGTTTAATGCAGAAGACGATAATGTCTATATCTTCAGATACACTGAACAAAACTGTAGTGCTGCTTATGGTGGTCTGCTGTATCGATATTTGGCCAATAGAGGGCAGAATCTGAACTACTATCAGGGTACCTTATCCAACGGTCAGTGCGCATTCAAAGTATTAAATTGTCTATTTATTTTTGTGAGATTAAATACTGCAAACATTTAAAAGTCTAAAAGTATTTTTTTCACAGAAATAAAACTCCAAAATAAATGTAACTCTCACAGGGTCCCAGGGTCCATCCATACCCGGGAATCGTGTCCTGTAATGACTGAATGGGTTCCTCTGAGGAGAGACCGCGAATTTCACTCATCATTTTTAAAATGTGTGTTTGAGACGCAATATGGCAACAATTTGTTTTACCCCTTATCTTGCCACAAATAAATCATACTTATAATGAAATACAATAGCCTGAGTGGAGAGCCATAATTGAAAGACGTAGTTATTTTATCCAGTTATCATTCAACAGCTGTCCTGCACACAACAGTTTTGCAAAATAGTACAGTTAATTCAGTTTGCTGGAATTTACCCAGTCAAGTTCAATAATTGCTGCGTAAACGCAATAATTTATAGTAGGCTAAAAAAATACAGAACTTCATATAGCTTAATGAGATTTTTTTTGTTTGTTTTCTTTTTTACAAAAGTTTGGTACTTGAGGAACTTTTTGGAAAATACTTTAAGAAATAATAAAACGTTTAGTTTTACTGCACCGATAGGCGTTTTGTTTTAATGTGCTTTGGGTAATTTACTTGATTTTTTTTTGTTTGTTTTAAACTTTAAAAGTACACAAATGTGCACGTTATTTTATTGTTTTGTCGTTATCAAAGAGGTCAGTGAATTTTTATCTGGCAGGTTTTTATTTCTACTTAACGAATATTAATTTTGAAGTAACGCTACTCTGACTAGAGTCTCCACACCCCTGTCTGATTTAGCCGCTGTTAGATAATCTCCGCGTTTCGCCTAGTCACTGTCATGCCGCGCGAGAAACACACAACAGTTTGGATGCTAGTGCACTTCCGGTACTTTCGTAATGTTTTGAGCAAGGGCGCGTCCACGGCCGGCTGGAGCGACCCTCCTCTTTTCAGGCAGAAACCGGTGAATCAGTGAAAGCGGCCAAGCCCTCCCTGCATCTCATTACCGCCTTAAGCTTCTTGTGTTTTTAACTTGGAGGGATTGACGGCAGAAGCGCGGACCGAAGGTGAGAGACTCAGAGCGGCTGCATATTTGCTGGTTTGAATCCCTTTAAAACTAAATTTCTGTGTTTGCGTGAGAGAGCGGATGGTTATGAAGTGATACCACCCCCCCACTACCACCACCACACAATGGAAGCGTGGAAGGCATGCAGCACTTGCGCACCTCCGCGCTTCCTTCCTGCGGTCTGCATTGCTGCTTTGCAGCCAGGTTCGGCACGCGTTATGAAACGAGCAGAAGCGCGCAGCTTATTTTGTTGCGGGACACCAGCTGCCAACGGTGACACTTTGGCGGGGTTAAATGTCCTTGTGGATGGTCTGTGAGAGTTATCCTGGCTGCTTAAACAGAAAAAGAATATATATATATATATATATATATATATATATATATTTGGCCTCCGTGGAATTTGAATGAGTGGATCTGATTTCAGTGAAATCCAGAGGTTAAAGATCAGGATGGGTTTCAGAGTGTTACAGTGCGACCTCTGTAGGCTATTTGAAGCTGAAGCAGCAATTGATTTGGAGACCTCACAGTCTCCAGCTGAAATTACACACGTCCAAGCTAAACTTTCCCAAAAAGAGTTGTCCGCGAATCAAGTGTCCACATGTTCAGTAAGATTTTGTGCCAATAAAGTTGTAGCAGAAACATTTGTTGCAGCATTTTACTTCTGAGAAAGAGACTGCGATGAAGTTGGGTACTTTGCATGAGACTTAGAAAATGTGTGTGTAAGATAGGGTTGCACAAATGCAATTGATTTATTAGGATTTTATTAAGACTTGGGAAAAGAGTATTCAGTCAGTCAAGTTATTTGATTTGGACATTAGAATCTGGTGCAGCAGTGATGCTGCCTGACGTCCCTCATATTCTCCTACACTGACAGTTAGGTGTAGTGCTGGTTTCCATTATCAACATACAACAAAGTTTGAAATGTGAGAAACGAGAACATTTCTGTCATGCCAGAAAACATTAACTCTAGGTGTACAATGCATAGAGTAATGCAATGTTGCTCCTCAATCATTTGAGTCAGCTGGCAGAAAGAATGCTACCACACTTTTTCTTTGCCCACAAGAAAGACTTGATGGCTGTTTGAAAATACTCCCAGGCAGAAAGAATAGATTTACCTGGAAAAAGCCAGTTCTATGTTTAGCCTATGACTCTTGAGTTATGAAAAAGCTGAAAAAGAGTGGGATCTGCTCATTTGTTTTAGTGCTAACTACTAATAGCAATACATTACAAGTTTTTCTCTATTTTATGAATTTACAAACATGTTCTGAGATTTCTAAAATGCATTTGACTGTATATAGATGGACGGATCCTCTTTAATGTAACCCATATGTTTCTGCAGAGCTGAATTGAACCTAAGTGAGCACATCCCATTTCCGCATTGGAATCTCTTGTGGCTGGGGGAGTTTGCGCGTTGGCTAAACCACATTAAAACGTAGAAGTAATAACAGCATGTATATGCATGCAGACATATTGGACAGTACAGTTTGGGTTCCTTGTTCTGACTTTCCTAATCCAAGTTTTATCTTCAGGGGATATCTTCAAATATAAAATGCAAAACATTTTACAAGACAACATTGTTTTTTTTTCAGTCCTGGTCTTACTGTACAAAGTACAGAGAAGACAAAAAGCATAGTCATTAGTACGATTTTCTGTCTTGGATTTAGTGGGTGTTTATTCTATATTTCCACTCGGGTCTCTGAATCAAAATCAAAAATAATAGTATGGAAGTGTTATTGATAACATTATTATATCAGCATGTCGTATTACTTCAGCAGCAGTAGTAATAATCATTATTTTCTGTGTAAATAAAAGCTATCAGATCATGTTATAGATTTCTGTTTCCTGTCTTTGTGGTAACACCATGATACCATCAAACTGTGGTATATTCTACTAAACCTTGTCATACTGAGAGAGTTTCATACTGGTCCACACTTGATCAGAGTATGAAGAACCATGTTAATGTGTTGGTCAACCAAAATCAACTAAACAAAAGTGTTTGTGTTGTAGGGCACCACAGCTAAGTGGTGGTAAGAGCTCTTAGCTCACAACAGGAAAGTCCTGGGCTCAGATTTTTCTCTATGAGGTTTTCATGTTTTCCGCTTTTCCTCCCACTGCTAAAACATAAAAAAAGAACATGAGTTCAAGCCCTTAGGGATAATCATGAGTGTAACTGGTTGCTTGTCTAATCTGTGCTGTCTGGTGAATCGTCAGTTATAGCGCTCCATTAGAGGTTTTGAACTGTAATTTTACAACCAGCTGGGAGCATCAGCAGGTACACGATTCAAAAATATATACTAGTAATTTGTAAAGCTGCAAAAATGACTTTTTTTTTATAAGACCATGCATTGTAAAAGTTTTTGTTTCCACTGGTCCTTGCTGCATCTTGTCTGATTACATCAGCAATCTTTAATCTACTTAATTGGAATTAGACCAGTACAAAGCAATGCTTAATTATGAAGTGAGAGGAAAATGATAATTGTTTTTGACAGTTTCTCCACGTTAAATATGTACTGTGTGGTGTTAATTTAACAAAACTTGTAAGACCTGCCTGGACTGGCAATCTGTCCAGGGTGTACCCCGCCTCTCGACCGTTGACAGCTGGAGATAGGCACCAGCCCCCCCACGCGACCCCTTAAGGATTAAGTGGTTCAGAAAATGGATGGATGGATGTAAGACTTGCCTGGAGGATTCCCTTCCTACAGGATAACAGAGTTAAAACACCAGAGTTATGATAAAACGATGAATCAGTCTAAATCCAAATTAGTATCTATATTTTAATTAACCCTATCCGAGCTGGAGCTGTTTTACAAAGAAGGATGGGAAAAACTCAAAGGGCCTGATTTATCAGCAGTTGGCGGTTGTTAAAACAAGCGGCAACTGCAGTGTAGGAAAAACAGGCTGCAGCTGATTTACTATCCACATGCAGGTGAGACTGTACCTGTTAAACCCCCTGTTAAATCGCTAAAATATGAAGCTATGTTTTGAGGTCAAATTTACAAATGCTAACAAAATTAGGCAAGTCGCAGTTCTTACCTCTGCAGGTTCAGATGAAGTAGTCTTGCCTTTAGAGGCAGTCAGCTCATTAATGCGCTAACAAAAAGGCTTGTGTTGATAAAGCAGTTGTCTGTGAAGTGATCAGTGCAAAGATAGCATCCTTTTCGGCTTAGGGTTGTGTCTGAAGATGAAGTCCCAAACACTTAGGGCGCTTTCACATGGTACGGGAGTCCGTACTCTGGTGCGGTATTTGGTCAAAATCCACTTATTTCGTACCATGTGAACACAGACTGTACCGTGCCAGAATACGGCCAGAGAGACCTGCCTTGGAGGTAGTATCCGAGTCCAAGTACGAGCGGCCACGTACCATGTGAACACAACCCGTACTCTGGCCGTACTCAAGACAATAGACGCGCTCCATGCGGAAATGACGACACCGCCGGCCGAAATTACAGAATCACTCGCGACCATACAAATACCAAAACAACGCTATTCAAGCATCCCACAGCAACACAGCAGGTTACAAAACGGCGGGTTTACTACAACACTCACCCTGTAGATGGCTTCAGGTAGCAGCTGACCAGTAGACCAGTTTGTTTACATTCTAGGCTGTCGCTCGTTTTATGACGTCGGTACTTCTCACTCCCTTGTTTGTTGGAGAACTAAGACTTATTTGTATACCGCCACCTGCTGTTTATTTGTAGTAAAAGACTGGATCGCAATACGGGCAGAGATCCGTGACATGTGAACAGAAAAAATTAGCATTTTCTCTGGCCGTTTTCTGGTACGGCCACACATGTGAAAACGGCCTTAGCCTCTTTGCAGCTGCTATCAAAACTGGTGTAGTATGGGGAGGGGCGGGGGAGGATTGCTCTGCTGACACAATGATTTAGTTGAGTACGTCAGGTTGAAGGAGCAGATAGGTGGAAAAAGGGGAGATAGGTGGGAGTAAGCAAAATAGCACCCACAGAGTACCAGTAGAGACTCAAAGATTAGTCAAACATAAGTGGGTAAGTCAAAGCCAGACTTCAGTCATGTTTTTAATGAGGGAATAACAGGTTATCAGGCTGTTACATGTCAAAAAGCAACGTATAGATTTTTTTATGTTATTTTTTAGAATTTGAATGGTACCATTAATGTTCACAGTATTTTTTTTAGGAAAATAAAAAAGTAGGACTGCTAGTTGGTGGCTGTTTTCACATTCTTTGTTGGAGTGGATCAACTAGATGTAGTAATATACCTGGATGTGTTATGTATGAAACAGGTTAGAGCGTTTAGAATGCTGGGACAGCTAAAAAATGTATTTGCTTCTAGATAACAGATTGTGCATCATCTTAAACCACCATTAGCTCAAAAGTTACGTTCAAATCGATGAATTCTTCTTCCTCTCTTACCGACTTTTGATTCTGTTTTTCCACTACAACCTTTACGCAACAACCTATTTACCAGTAATTATTTCCTACCAGATGCAGCAATGACAATGGCTGTCTGTACAACTCTACATCTTGTACACTCAGGTTAAATCCAGACTTGATTTGTTAATTGTTTGCTGACATTTTCATTGTTTACTGATGTTAGATTGATTGCATTAGTGGAGAAGTATTCTTGTTAGAGTTAGTGAAAATGTTATTTAAGAGAATGCGTTTGGTGCCAGGAATGCCAAACAGCTGTCTCATCCTGTGGACTTTATAGAAATTCGTAAAGTTGCATATGTTATACTTCGGTTTATGCATTTTATTTCATTTTGTATTCTATGTTGTGTTCAATCTACTTCTTTTTTTTCTAACTACTAAAAACCTTTTTTTATGCGGGATAATTGTCTGTAAACTCCACTTGATGTCCCCATTTAGACCGAGATTGTAATTTCTAATTTCGATCAGGGGCAGTTTGTGGCTGTTCATTTCACATTGTCAGTGCTTGATTCTGCTCAATTGAATATTCTAAAGTTTGGTGGACATATGATTGTTTGTTCTCAAAAGATAACTGGGATAGAAGCATGAAAAAACCTCTACATGTATAAACACTAGTCCCCTTCATATAGATAAGTAGTGTGACAGCAACATGTAGTAAATTGAGTTTAAATGCACAATATTTGGATTGACTCCTAAAATAAACATTTGACATTATTTTGCATAAAAAAAAGGTCACAAACCTATGTTGATGTTTTTTTAACTGAAGATCACACAATTATTTTAAAATCTACACTGGACTGACTTCACCAAATTGAATAAGAAAGAAAATTAATTAAACATGCAGTCAGTTCACTGAATACTCACTCAGCTGTAGTGTCACTTTGACCTACACTCCAGTTAGAAGGGAGTTGATAAATACTTTTCAGAGCACTCTGACGCATGCTTCACTTTCTAATTCAGCAAATTCAGGTTATAATAACAGCATCCTTGTGGCCTGCAAATGTAAGTTACTAATCTTAAAGGACAGGTCCTTATTTCCACATTTACCTTGCATATCTACATTCAATCCATTAATACAGGCAGATTCATAGTCTGCATGCACTCTAGTTTGATCTTAGTTACGAAACAATGCAGTTAACTTTATTCTAATATTGGTTTGTATCTAAGGAAACCCAGCAGGTTGCATGGCGTCATTGACTTGCCTTATTCCTTCCTCCTGAAAGACCACGTAACAAACGTGAAAAATTGCTTGCATTGTGTCTTTGACTTAGCAGCAGTTTCTCATGTTGAGGATGCATGTAGTGACAGTGGAGAGGGAAACTCGGCTTAAATAGGATGAAACCTCTAATGGAACTAGAACCTGACTGTGGGCGAATGGCCTACTGGGATGACTGACCAGGGTTTAAGCAGAAAAAATAACATAAAAAGATACATGTTTGCACAAGTGCTTTCAATGTCAAAGATAAGTAAATAGTTTGTAGCTGTAGTAGGTATTTTAGTGGGTTCAATTATTAGAGAAACAAGGCTAAAGAGATAAGCTCAGAGTCAGTTTTCAGGTCTGTACAATGAGAGAGAGCAAATAGAGTAAAAGCTCAGCCGATAGCATTGTTCAGAAGAGAACAGTGTAAATAGAAGGAAATGGGTTTGTTAGCAGCAGATTATGCCCCCTTTAGGAAGGTGTCATAGCTATACAGAATAACAGACCAGATGTAGCAGAGAGAAAAAAACAGATTATGTAAGGTTTAAAGCCAAAATAACAGTAAATATTGCAAAATTGGAGATAAGTATGAGAATGAAGCATGGGTGAAGAAAAGTGATCAGGATGTCCCCACATGAATACCTTCCATCCCCTTTACCATCTGCAGCCTCTTTTATCATTGTTTTATCATGACATCTAAGCAACTATTATTCACAAAATCATCATCCATCCATTCATCTGTGACTGCTTATCCTCGGCCCACAGAGATTGCTTTGACTTCTATTTAAATCTTTGGGTTCAGTTTCCACTAAACGGGGGTGTGGATGAACTGCAGTGCTTTGGTATCCAAATGTTGGAATCCATCTGTAGCCGTGTGAAAACTTGTTGATCTTTGGCAAGCCATTGGTTAACATATTCTTACACTGTGCAGGGCTTCATACATTTTAATGTTAATTAAAATGTATGACCAGGCATTTATGGAAAATTCATACCAAATAGTATTTTCTGTCAACTGCTTCACACACCGTTCCACATCTGTACCTGGCCATCTGGGTCCACAAGGACCGCGCATTCGTCTGCATGATGCATGTATTTTTGTGTCTGCACAGACTGAACTTGTTGAAGGTGACAATGAATTTCCCCAGTCAAATGAGGTGCCTAAAACACAGTAGATAAATAAAGAAAATTGTTAGTAACAACAAATAATGTTGCTTTCCTGTCTGTTTTTCAGTCATTTTCTTCTGACTAAAGCTGTGAAGGGACCGGTCCAGGGACACAATTATAGCCCCCAATTGCAATTTAATAACGATACAAATGCAGCCAGCTGGAGACAGAGACTTCTTATTTTTATTTGGGGCAAAATCATTACTGACAGATTGAAGTATTCTTGCAATGGAGAATATATTAATCATAAATAAATAAAGAAAAATTTAGATTTTTTTTTTTAAACCTATGCAGTTTGCATTAACTTACATTTTCCAGTGAATGGGACCACACCTGTCTAGGGAGTTTCACTCAGAAACAAACTTTAGTTCACTTCGATCATATTTTAATTTGACAAATTTTTTTTATTTCAAGCTCAATAAAATTAGTCAACTGAATTCCTTAGCCAGGCAAATGTGGTAAGCCCTTTTTTAAGTTTTAGATTTGTAACAAAATGTTTAGACACTATTAGTTTACAGTTAATATGCAATAACTACTAGTTTACAGTTAATATGCAATAACTATTAGTTTACAGTTAATATCCAATAAATCTCCTAACTTATTAAAAATGATTTAAAAAGAACCCATCCTCTAGAAGACTGACATTGTAATTGGTTTTAAGCAGAGTAGAGCTGCCTACAAGTCACGTTCCAGAGATCAGATGAAACAAACCGTAAATGAGTCTGTTTTAATAAATACTGGTGTCATTTAAAGCAGTGATTCCCAGCCCTTTTCCGTTGAGGACCCCCTTGTCTGTGCTGGGATCCCCAAACACCAACTCCTATCAGCATGCACACGTTAAAAGTGATTAATTACAAACTGTTATATGCAAAAAATAAGAATCGATCGTAGGTTTTTGTTCTTATTATTCTTGTTTCACAATTTTCTATATATAGACAATTTCCCTTTTGTCTTTTCGATAGTACAAATCAAATTTTGTTAACCTCACAACCTCAGCACAGACAGAATTGTGCAGACCCCCTTGGAGCCCCAGGTTGGGAACATTCTGCTTTTCAAAAATGGAGAATATGCTTTTTGTCACCATGAGGGAACAAGTTCCTTTGGGAATAATACCTAATTTTTTTGTATCTTATCTCTAAACAAAATGAAACTGACTGAATTTCTTAATCATCTGACAATCTTGGATGATTTAAAAGTGTGTCAGCATTTTAACCGTTCATCTTTCCTACACTTTTCGTCTCCTTCTAAGGCTACGTCCACACTAAGCCGATAAGGTTATACGGGGAGTTAGACGCCTAATGTTATCCACTAAACACGAGCATTTAGGCCCCGTTTAAGGTCCGTTTAAGTTCCCATGATTGCGCAATCCCATACAGCCCTGTGCAAATACTGGGCATGCGCGAAAAGACGAACGGAAAACGCGTATAACCTACGTGACACCAGAGCCTACATAATATATACAAGAAGCTCTACAGCACAGTACATATCTGCTTGTCCCGTTAACCGAAGAGAACAATAGCTGCTCAGAAGAAGAGAGTTTTTGGTGTGGACAGACGGCGAGATCGATTTATTACTCTTCGCTGTTGTCTTTGTCTGTAGTGTCGTATTATTATTGATGCAGCATTCATTGACGCCACTTCCTTTCATTATCCGGGGAAGCTGTCCACACTAGGTCGTTTAGCCGTTGAATTAAGATTTACACGGCTCTCTTTCCCGGCTAATAGTTATCCGGCCACAGACCTTAAACGACGCCGGGTTAGTGTGGACGATAGGGGGTTGTAGACTAAATACTTGTACGTTTAAGGCATTATCCGGCTTAGTGTGGACGTGGCCTAAGACTATTTTAAAGCAGATTGGTTGCTGTCATGATAAAAATTGTCTCCAATTGTTTTTCAGTTTTTATGAAGCACATTAGAGAAAAAAATGGCCTTAACATAGATAGCTGAGACAGAGGAGACCTTTTCCCTCAATATCCCTAGTGAACCATAAACAACCTGAGTGAACCCGTTTAACCCTTTCTGATTGGCTGGTCAGCTGCCAGCGACAACCAATTGGCAATCATCTTAGGTGATGGAATGTGCTTCCCAACCCTTCCCCCACTGAGGTACAAGTCTTCACCGTATACTTGGTTAAAACCACTGCTTAACAGAAATTAGCAATGAAATTTGAGAGCTCTTTTTTTTTTAGCTTCTGAACCCAAAGTAAGATAATTTGTTTGTGTAGATATTTTCCTATTCTCTTTTTGCCATCTAAGGTTGGTGGGCTTCACAAATCACAACCAGCTGGGATTGGTTTATTGGGATTTATGCTTAAAAATATCCTAGTTGTTGAAACAAGCTGTTTCAGGTCAACACCATTCCCTGATAGGTTGCCTGTTATCGCTTGTTTGAGACCTCTGGGTCAGTGAGCTGAAATACAGGCTAATCCATGTACACATGGTAAGTATTTATAGGCTCAAAGATAAAATTAGAATAAGGGTCTGTGTGTCTGAGCGGACATTCAGTGGGTAATCCAAATGGCTTATTCAACATAACTATGATACTTTTTTTCTCAGGAAATACCTCAACTAATGTTCGAACTACAGATTTATTTAACTTCTTTTTACCAATGGTTTATAAAGAGCCTCTATCATCAGATAACCTGTACAATAAGGCAACCATCTAAAGAATATATCTTTTTAAAGGTTGCCAGAGAATAGTAGTGTGCAACACTTTTTTGCACATGTTGTATTGCAGGGTAAGACTGATTAAAACGGCAGCATGTCACACACAACAGGACAACAAGGTAGCTAAAACATCCCTATTCTACTAATGTTGTTGAAATGCATCGCACATTATATATGCCTCCATTGAATGTCAAGTTGCAGTAGGAAAAAATAAGTAATCTTGAAAATATGTAATCTGAAATGTAAGAATTTTGTTTTTAAAGTATCATATATAATGCCAATTATCATTAGTGTATTGTATATGATTACTACATTTTATTAATTGGACTCTGGGAAGGTTAACCACTATGGGGGAAACTAATGATGATCCACGCAAAATTAGCGTGGATTAGCGCAAAATTAAGACTTTTTTTTTCCAGAAGTGTTCATTACTCCGCTGTAAGCATCACACAACTAAAATCAAGTTTATTTTGGATGGCACATTTCAGCAACAAGGTGGTTCAAAATTCATATCATGATAAAAAACAAAAGACAATAAAAACACAAAAAGGAAACTGTAAAAATAGATCTTTAGTGCTAAGACATTCAGTGATTTATGAACTAATAAAAGCATTTCAAGTGTATTCTATGAACTACAGGGAGCCAGTGGAAGGACTTTAGAACTGGGGGGATGTGCTCGCCTTTCCTGGTTCCAGTGAGGATGTAAGCAACAATGCTGCAACTGTCTGTCTGACTTTTTGGGCAGACCTATGAAGACACTGCTGTAGTAATCAAACCAATAAAGAGATACATCAAAAACTGTCAAACAAAGTGGATGGTTAAAGTTATGCTTTGAAACCAGCTTTTTAAAAATTATTATACCACTAAGAGTTCCATTGTTTTGAGGATGTTCTAAATAAAGCTATAGTAATAATAGTAATAATAATAATAATAATAACATTTCAATACAAACAATGTTTTGATGCAAACAAACTAAATAAAATGTCATGATTAATATTTGTTTTTCTTCAGACCACATTTATCATAAATACACCAACATGAAGGGAGGTTTGGCATATTTTTGAATACAGTCTCCTTGACCTGTTTGTTTATCCTTTCTGCTTTGGATGAAAGCAACCTGGCTTGACTGTTGAACCCGCCCCCTCCTCACTTACTCCACCAGGCTTTAGTATTGTGTAATTGTGTTACACAAGCAAGGGGATATAATGCAGTCACAAGTCTGTAAGTCAGTTGCACATAAAAAAAGATGTTACAGAATATCCATTTGCACAGCCATAAAGTGCAGTGTTATTGGGTTTTTTATTGCTGCAAATTAGCTGCTTTAGATGCAAGAGAGGGTCAGTGAACGGTCCGTAGACATATTAGTTTGGTACCATCAGTGTTCAGATCATCAAAGAGTTTTGTAAAGAAAGCTTTTTGTTTAGTATTTTTTCTTTCATTTTTTCACAGTGCCCTTCAAAAGTATTGATACCCTTAAAACTTTTATTTTCACATTTTTTATCTTGTAATACCATAACTGAATGACTAGTAAATGGTTTAATGGCATAAGCCAACAACACTAAGCAGTTTATTTGTGAAGTAAAAGGAAAATGATATATAGTTTTAGTTTTATTTAAATTTTGTGTAATAGGAAGTGCAATCATGTTTGGTTCACCTAACCATTAACAATTATGATCAATTTACGAATGTTTATATAATTAACAATTTGGGGCACCACCTTCATCTTAATGTAGGAACCAAACACCTGTCAGAAAGCGTTGTGGAACAGTATAATTTCATGCCCACACTGGAAAGGCACAAAAAAGTTCTCTCTAAGAATTTATTAACAAAATAAATCAACTTTACAGCCAAAACATTTAGTCAGTAAATCCAGTGTCTACTTTTGACATCATGCAAGTGTACACAATCAAACGGAGCAACAAAAAGGGAGGATATGTTGGAACTACTGTAATCAACTAACAATCAGGATGGTTGCCTAGGATGCATGGTTGAACATAAACACAGAGCGAATAACTATTGCTAAATATTTGATAGACTTGTAAAACAAGCTAAAGGGATAACGAAGGAAGCATAACCCTGTAGTTGTTAAATGAAGGCAGATTTTATCCACAGTGCTGTCTACTTTTAAGAACTGCAGCATCTCAAACAGGGGTACAGAGGTCAAGAATATACCCCTGTAAGCTATACTGTATGTTCTCACAAAACAGCTGGAACACAAAGGTATAACCGTAGATTTAGTCTAAAGTCTTCTGCAGCCTCTGACATATTTTCTTCATTTAGACCCACCTATTTTCTCATGAACTCTGATTGGCTTTCCTTTCATCCTTAATTGATGATACTTCCACCACATACATAAACAGTGATGTGATTAGGGTTAGGAGCAGTGTTAGTTTGCTCTCACATATTCTGTTTTTCATACATGCTCAACAGTTTGAGTTTGTTTGTCATGGACCGGAACACCTTTCACATTAGCTTTTTTCATTGTATGGCTTGTGGCTAACAGGATTTCTTTTTTTCTTCTTGCTGCTGTTTCACAAAGATCAACAGAATCCCCCCAATGAACCATGGATCTCTGCAAATCCTCCAAAGTCACCAAGGGGTTTCAGCGGCTTCTTTGATTAATGCTCTTCTTGTCAGACCTGTAAGTTTATGTGGTCTTGGTAGATTAGAGGTTATTCCATAATGTTTTAAATTTTGAATGCTTCATAGAAAAGTGCTGCAAGAGATGTGTACACCTTGGGATATTGTTTCTGTGACATATGCCCATGTTTTTCAACAATGTTCTCCAACAATCTTTTACGACCTTTATAGAACTACTGAATGTATACTGACATTAAATTACACAAAGCAGTGTGTTTCCAATAATTTGACTTCCTATGGTAAATGGTGGCACTGGATTTTATATATGGGTGACAGTATAAGGGGGCTGAATACACATTCTTGCCACCCTTTGTGCACTATTTTATGTTGTTCTGCCACTTAAAATCTGTTCAAGTTTGTAGCTCAAGTGTGACATCTTGAAATAATCAAGAGGTGTGAATACTTTAATGAAGCACTATACACTACAGTTAACAAATGCAGTGACAAGGTTTTAGACCATAGCAACAAGTAAGGGGAGTTAGTTCTGTCTATAATACAGAGTTTTCCATTAAGTTAGGCTTTTGACTTCTCCTTAAAACAATCTCACAGCTTCACTCCTCATTTAAATCATATTTGAAGTTGTGTCTCTTGTAATCAGGTCTTTATACCACAATGCAGCTCTTTTGGCATTAAAAAAGATGGGGGTTTTATCTCCGTGCACACAGTGGGTGCTTTTCTCACTCTGTTATGTTAAGAATTTTAAGGTTCAAGGACCCAGACCTCGACATTTTTGAAGGACTGTTTGAGGATTAAAACTCTATATTAGGTTTTGGTTTGGGACATGCAGCACCAATCTTTTAGTAGATGTATCCTTTTTCTTAATTCTTATTAGAACCTGTCATTTCTAAGCAGCTTTTTTTTTGTGAGAAGTTGTGTTGACAATTACATCTTGGAATATCTCATGTATAACTTTTATGTTCCAAGTGAACTCAGCAGTGGCATTATTAGTTAGATCTTATGTAAGGCAGCTTATGTAAGCAGCTGTTCTTTCACTGACCTCTTCTTTTAACATTTGGGTTTCCATATTTTTTCATTTTCTCTTGAAGGCTGAGGATATAATTGCATACTTTTTCTGGGTGCATACTAGTATTCAGTTTTGTGTTTTATATGTAGGCAGCAAACATTCTAAATTGATCCATTACAAGCTGTCATGTAAAAGAACTGCCATTCCCGCCAAACACTTGGCATAAGATTTGATATGTGTCAAAGAAGTAATAAGTACATATCTAACAGCACTAAATGTGCCTTTAAATAAAAGCTACTTTACTTTTCATATTCCCTGTTTTTGAAAATAGTTTTTATTTCATAGACATTGTTTTTTTAATCGGTTATTCACTTTATAAAGTCCAGGCTTTTTAAACTTCTGCTTTTACATGAAAATGTACCTTTATACACACAGAATATCCATTAGTGTCAAAAGTTTTAGTAATTAAATTCAAGACCAACATCCACATTATTTCAAATGTAGAATTATGGTGGAATGTTTCTCTGGTATTTAAACTCAAAATATTTACTCATTTAGCTTAAAAGACATGACTTTGAGAAGTATATTATATAGAAGTATCCTAAATATTTCATTAGTAATGTCTTACAAGGAAGGTCTGGGCTGGAAGCAAAGAAAGTACCAAAACACAACTAGACTTACATTATTATGAACATGCATAAAAAAAACAAACCGATTTCAAGGTCAATCTGCTTCAGACTTGCGAGAGTAAGGTGTAAATAACTAAATAGACATCAAAAAGTCAATAGAACTGCCTCCAGATATATTCTGCATTGTAGTCAAGTACCAGATGTTGGATCAGATGCTACACTCACTTATGTCTCTTATGTTCTCCAATCACAATACTCCCAGAATATGTTGGTTGTGTTTTAAGCTCCATAATTCCAGTTAATACTGAGATAAAAATATTCCCCCAAAAAAATCCAGACACGCCTTCCCCCAACATTTTTATCAAGGTAGTGACCTGCAGCATAGACCCATTTCATTTGTTGGAGTCTAAACCAAATGAACCTAACTGTGGTTCAGCTGGTCTGAATTTATATTTCGGAATTTTTATTGTTGCCATCCAGAGTTTTAAGTAACTTTAAAACAGTGCAGAGTGTTGGTTGGCTTCATCTGATATTAGCTTGTAGTAAAAAAAACAACAACATGTAGGACATAAAGCATTGTAAGCATATTGAGACACTTTTTCTTAAAATGAGTCTTTTTTCCTGAAGACTAATACATTTATATAAAATATGTCTGTGTATACAGATACAAAATTTAGGATTTTTGTAGCCTGTGATACAGGCTAATTACTAATACTAATTATGTTGAGAACTACCAGACCAACATTGTTCCATCCATCCAAACAATTTCTCTTCAGACTAAAACGCGTGAATATTAGCTATTACACATTTAATAGGATTAAATCATTACTGCACCTTCATCTGTCAAGAGTTGGAACAATGACCTAAAGATGCTGACTCATGTATATCAGCATATATAGATGCCTCCTCAACTCTACTGCCACAGAGGGAGACAAGTGGTAATTTTTTTTAAAATCTAAATATCTTATTAGGTTCACTTTATTAGGTTATTTCAATTCTTTTAGTTAATTATCAGTTTTGTATTTGTGTATTTTTGAGTGCCAGTTTTCTTTTGTTGGTTGAGAATAGTCTGGGAGGGAAGGACCAATATCATTATAATAAATCATTGAAGAATTATTGTAGCTATAATTTATTTAATCTAAACTCATGATGTGATCAGCTCTTATAAATGCTGGTAATCCAACATTTCTTCTATGGTGGAAGGTCACAGCCCACCCATCACACTTCCGGGGAGTATTTGTAGACAAAGTCTAACATTTTTGTGGTTTTCAGTGGTCGCCTAAATTTAGAAGCCCTATTTGTGCCCAATTCCTTTTTGTGTATTAAACCGTTGGAAGAAAAGCCACTGACTGTTGATTAATCCAGTTTCACTTTGTTTGGATTTTTAACAAACACCCGCTAAAGCCACAAGTTAAGCTTATTCTAGTTATTTCCACTACCACACACAATCAGCTAGTGAAGTCCACAGCAACTGCACCAGAACTGTGACACGCCACCTAAACTCACGAGTAGCATCACTGCACAAGTTAGACGCGTTTAGCTGCGTTTTTCTACGCTATGTTTTATAAAAGCACCATAGGCTGTGCTGGCTGATTTAAAACTCTTGTTGAGGCGGAAAAGACTAAGTGTGGACAAATGGACACAAGAAAAACTGTGTTCAAAAATGGAACTGAATAGTTCCATATTTCCTAACTGATTTGATATCATAATAGGTCTGTCAAAAATCTTTCTTTTTTTGCATTTATTAAAAGAAACTACATTAAATGTGTTGTTTATTTATTGTAGACATTTTTCAGACTACCTGTTAAGTCTTACAAATCAACCAAAATTTACAAAGATCAAATATGAGTTATATAAATATTTACAAAATATTTAAATTATTATTATTTTTTATTATTTTTTTTGTTGCTGTGTGCCATATTGGCGAAGGCTTCGGGGTACGTTGCCTCTATTCAACATAAGACATTTAGGTTATTCTCTCCCCACCCCCTGTGGTATTATGATGATGTATCTGGGACATGAGGGAGGCAGGGTGGCCCCCTCCCCCTGCCTCTTTATAACCCATCCCTCCATTCTTTTCTCCATGTCATTTCTCCCATCCTCCATCAGAATTTATTTTATTTAACTTCTTTTACTTAATTTTCCTCTCAGTAGTGTTTTATTGACAAGAAAATGTAGCTTTCTACTCTGGTTGTTCCAGCCGAAGTTACCCTGAACCACATAAAATGATGTTGGAAAAATATGTGCTCCTGCAGTTCAGAATAATCAAAAGAATGTTGTGTTGGAAGCTGAACTTTCTCGCATTTTGGCTCTTTTTAATGTTTATATAATAGTTTTCAGTTGAACACAAATGAAGAACCCTTTGACTTCTCTCTTTGATGCAGATTTTTTTGCAATTTGGGCAACAACCTTGGCTGCATCTTGGGGTTAAATTTACCTCACTGCTCAATGTTACTCACCCATTCTCCCCAACCCATTGTCAAGGTTTCCAAAAGTCATAATTTCCAAACTTTTCAAACGTTGCTTTACATTATTTCTGTGACTAGGGGTGGATAGGTCCACTTCCCAGATGCACACTATAGCAACCAGCAACAAGGTTGATCAGATATGTTTGTAGACCCCAACATACAGTATATTTTACCATAAGTCCATAGAAAAACCTTATGCACATGAGCTTTCTTAATATAAGCAATAAAAAAAGCAATTGATTAATTAATGTCACGTGTGTGATGTAAATCATTCCTAATATTGTTTTGTTGGACCTTTTACCAACTTCCAGTCATGCGTGTTTCTATATAGTTCCATTATATGTCACACCAAAATATGAAGGAGATGATGGAGAAACAAACAAAACACTCTCATGAAAACAGCTTTAAATCGATTTTCTCCAACGTTGCAATTAAAATAGTAACATTTTAATGCTTTTTGCTCCGCACCACGTCTCATGGTTTAATTAGTATCACTTTATGGATGGATCGATGTAAAAATGAACTGGCTGCAGCAATTCAATGTTATGATGCACCTTTTTAAATTGACTTTACAAGAAATCCTACATACTTTAAATTCAAAAGCACTGAATGACAAGATTTATTTTTACATTATCATGCAAATGCAGCTAGGCGCTCACAGAAATAGGTCATACAGGTTTGTATCACTGCTTCTGCTCTTACCTGTAACTAACCGCAGTTCAGGTGAAAGGTCCTCTGTGCACCCCTCAGCATGACCAGCCTACGGATGCTCATCAGGGTCAACGTTCCTCTGGTCTCCAACAGGATTAAAATGTATTTTTGTTGATTTCTCTGAATATTTGTGTGCATGGTATTCATTGGATATGAAAGTGCAATCTCCTTTATGAGTCAGAATGTTTTTAATGTATTTATAAAAATCTTTTATATTGTGTTGATTTTGCATGCTATACGATGTGCTTGTAGCTCTGAGCAACTGAGCAGATGTTGTAGCAGACAGAGGACCTTTTTTTTATAGTTACCAGAAGGTGCCTCAAAAATTGCCACTCTAAATTTACCATGCTACAAATCTTCTTCAGCATGAGGCGAACATGATTGAAACAAAACCATCAAATTTTAACCACATGAGACTGAAGCAAATTATTGATCAGATCGCCCTTTTGTTTCATGCAAAAAATGCACCTTTAGAATATGTGATCATTAGTTTCTCGCACACAGTACGGATACTCAACTTATACTTGAACATAACACCAAGCTATTCAGACCAGCAACTGCACAGTATGCTAAACAGCTGTGTTATATAATGGGAATTTTATTGCCTGTCATGAACAGAATAGGTTTCCTGTCTTTTTTTTTTGGGACATAGTTACATAAAGCTTCATGGCACTGAGCTTAGTGGTTTCTGGCAGCAAATAAGCTGTACTGTATGTCTTCTAAATTTTTATGTGACCTGCATTGGAAAATCTGAAACTTAGATTACAATGAAAATATTTTAAACATCAGATTTTTTCTGAAGTTGTGTATTTTTCTACAAAGAATCTGCACTGAAACTGACTTTTGCAGCAATAATGTATTTGAGGGGGTTTCTGTTCATCTCAAATAGATTTTTGAGTTGCCTAGTTGTGTTAACTGAGTCTACTAATACGTTAATCTTTTCAGATTGGCAAATAATACTGTGCCTTAACAAAGACTTGATGAACTTGATGAAAAATCCTTCATCCCTTTTAATAGCATAATTAATTAATCATTTAGTTATTTCCTCCTAAATTTTTAAGATGGTGTGGGATTTCTGTTTATGTATCATCATTGTGCTTGTGTCTACCTCCAACCCACCTAGCACACCCCCTTGACCCCCACCCACAAATACACACTATGGGCCTGATTATCAACGGTTTGCACTTATTAAAACCGTTGCAAACTGCACAGCGTCAAAACACACCATACATGAATTACTTACATGATGCAGAGAGCATTGTGCCTTTTAATCCCGGAACGAGACACATTCATTTACCACCTTTCCCTTATCTGAATGTGCAATGTGGGCGTTTCGGTAAGAAGACGCAAAATATTGGGAGGACAATAGGCAAATAAGTAGGTGTTCCAGGCGCAGTGTGAATTGCTAAGCATCAAAATGTTTCCGCCGGCTATTTTAGCGTCTATTTTTAAGCGCTTCTGAAAGGCATATCTTAACTTTGCCCCACCTCATTCAACATAATTTTATTTCTGACAAACAAAAATGTCATTTACACACAATTTGAGCTAAGAGTAATTAACACTCTAATGACCATAATCCTGACAGTTATGTAAATATTTACCTGCTTTTCCCCCAAAGACCCATCATAACTCACTGTGCGCTCTCATCATGTCTCCTCCTGCTGAAGACATGCTGAACGCACAGTGAGTTATGATCCTCACAGATCCTCATCTTACTAATCTTACTGGATTCTTATTAATAAAATTAGTTATAATGTACAATATCACGATGACACAATAGCTGTATTTATATACATGTATATATAAATACAGTATAAATGGATGCATGAGTTCTTCTATGTCTATGTTCTACAGCTATAACAAAATTCTTACATTTTCAGATTACATTTAAGATTTAAAATTTTCTGCAACTTGACATTCGATAGATGCCATGATAAAGTGTGGTGCATTTCAACAATATTAGTAGAATATTGACACTTTAGCAAGCAATTTTTTAGAGCCACACACATTTTAGCCACATTTTACCTGCGCTGTATAAAAAATGCCGACAGAAAGTTAAAGCCGCACCGAAAACAGCGGAGTATTTTGCAACAACTGACCTGAGATCAAACCGCTCTACGGAGCCATACCAGAGTCTGAATGTGCATTAGATAGATGAAGAATTAAAAATCAGAGCTTGTTCCTTCAAGCATCCTACTTCCCCACGGAGGAAAACATTGCAGCCGGCCTGAGAGGGGCTTACCAGCTGAGATCAATAGGAAGAAAACCTTGATTGCACAACGACGGCGGTCACCATCGAGTGTGATGATTAAAAGTAGATAAAGTTGTTAATATTTGTCTTAAAATAAGTCTATCTTATAGAATAGAATAAATTATGTATAAAAATCAGGTTATAATGCACAATATTTTTGCTTGCATTGATTAAAAAATGCATGACAAAAGCCCCACAAAAATAATTGCATATTAAATCGCAATCGCAACATTGAAGAAAAAAAAATCGCAATTAGATTATTTTCCAAAATCGTTCACCCCTAAAAAGTATACATACTTTTAACAGTAGATTATCCTCCTCGTCAAGTGTACACATTTGTTTTATTATCTTGCTGTTATCGTCTAAAGTACATGTCCAGTCTTTCATTATTCTTTTTACACAGGACAATAACATACTGATTACATAAATATTTACAATAATTATAGATACTTTCCTGGTTTTGAGCCCAGTAACTAGTAGCTTGGATGGTTTTACAGGACTTTTAAAACCTTTTGAGCAAAGACATCAGTTTTGTCAGAGCTGTGTAGTCTGCTGTATGAAGTTACGTAAGAGGATCAAAAATAACTCTCTTGCCTATGATACTGTCTAGACTCCAGTGAATAACATTGATAAAACAAATACCTGCAATCATAATACCTATTTTTGCCATATACACAAGGTTTGGGCAAAGTAAGAATTAAAAACGTTTGACATTTATTCATAAATTCAAGTTCTTTATACCTTTTTTACTTTATTTCTCTCAATGCTTCCTAATTTGCTACAACAGCTCAATGGATCTCTTTAGGGAGTAGGGTTTATTTAAGTATGTTTAGTTTGAATGCTTTTTCACATGAAGGGCCAAAACTTTGCTTTTACCAAGACCCACTTTAGAGTACACCTTGGAAAAAAGTTCTTGTAAAACATGCTGCCCTTATTTCTTTATTAGCAGTAGGTAAAAGAAAATCCAATGAATGAGGTACATGTGATTTTTTTTTTCTTCAGACAGTTGAAGCTTTCAAACGATCCTGAAACTCTTAAGAGCTCTCTGCCTCACTCTTTATATCTCTTTCTGGCATGGTTTTCTTTTTCTGCCTGCTCTCCAGCAGCACCTTCAATCAGTTGGTCATGTTGACCTTTTTCCTTTCTCCTCTTTCAGAAGTGTTTTTTAAAATGTTTGTCCAAGTCTTTTTTTCTCTTTGTGAATTCATGAAATGTGGTGTGCATGTGGAGAATAAGTTAAAGAAGAAGCCTTTTAGCTCAGGTGCAGATCCTTACAATTTTCTTTAAAGTTGTGAAACTGTGTATTTGACTTGGTGAATATAGTCTCATGTTTTAGTTTGTGTATATTGCTTCCTCGCATAAAACTAGCTCAAGGATCAAACATATGGATCAGTAGTTTCAGTCAGTACTTTTCCAAAGAAAATCTAAACAGGCAGGGGTATGGCAGCTGGGTTTTTAACCTTGAGCTGACCTGACAGGCTACATGTTGAGGCTCACACATGCATGGTCACATGAGTTCAGCTGGTCATGACTGCATTACAAATTAATTGCCTGTCCATATGTCTGATGTCTGTTGCCACAATAACTTCTAAACTTTGGTACAACTTCCATTAAACTTGGCTCAAGTTTAATTGTACTGTAACATTTTGATAATTTAATAAATAAATCGAGCTCTGATGAAATTAATAAGAAACTAAGCTCTGCCACCTGCTGCTTGGATATCTTACCAACAAGTTTTCTTTAAAAAGTCCTCCCAGGCATCAGGGCGTATCTGATCCAAATAGTTAACTCATCCCTCCTTTCAGGTGTTTCCCCACAAACTCTAAAAACAGCAGTTATCAAGCCTGTACTAAAAAAGAAGAACCTAGACAACACATTAATGCAAAACTACAGACTAAACTCCCATTTATCGGAAAAAAATTATTGAAAAAGCTGCGTTCCAACAATTAAAACAGCTTCCTAAAAAAGAACAACCGCTTTGATATTTATCAATCTGGTTTTCGTAGGCACCACAGCACCGAGATAGCCCTCGTCAAAGATTTCAATGACATCCGTACAAATACTGACTGTGTTAAAACCACAGTATTGGCACTATTAGACCTCAGTGCGCCGTTTGACACCGTTAATCATGATATATTACTGGAACATCTAGCGAGCTGGGTCGGAGTCTCTCGTATGGCACTGGACTGGTTCAAATCTTACCTCAAGAACAGGAATTCCATGCGGGGTCCCCCAGTGCTCCATCCTAGGGCTCCTCCTATTTAGCATTGAAGTGCTCCCATCAAACTGGATTATAACAACAAATAATATCAATTACCACAACAATGCTGACGACACTCAGCTCTATATCTCAATGTCACCAGGTGATGCTGAACCCATTCAAATCCTCAATAAATGCATTTAGCAAATTAACAGCTGAATGTCCCATAATTTCCTCCAACTGAAAAAACAAACAGAACCGAAATACTTCTCTTTAAACCCAAAAAAGATAGATTAAATATCAGTAAACAACTTTAGTTTGTCCAATGAGAAACTACTGATCAGGCCAGAAATCTAGGTGTAATAATGGATTCAGACCTGAACCTTCAGGGTCACATAAAGGCAATAACATGGTCAGCTTTCTCTCACCCGAGGAACATTTCTAGAATTAAAGGACAGATGAAGCAAGGAGACATAGAATAACTCATGCATGCATTTATTTTTAGCCGCCTTGATTACTGTAAAAGTATCTTCACAGGTCTACCTAAAAAATCAATTAGACAGCTGTAGCTGATCCAGAATGCTGCTGCTCGTGTTCTCACTAAAACCAGGAAAGTAGAATACATCACCCCAGTTCTAAGGTCCTTACAATGGCTCCCTGTAGCTCAGAGAATAGACTTTAAAGTGCTTTTATTAGTTTATAAATCATTGAATGGGTTAGCACCAGAGTACATTAGAGATCTACTACCGTGGTACAAACCGTCCAGGTCACTCAGGTCTTCCAACTCTAATCTACTAATCGTCCCTAGAACCAGAACCAATCATAAAGAAGCATCTTTCAGTTGCTATGCTCCCCATATATGGAATAAACTGACGGACGAATGGAAAACTGCTGAGACACTGAACTCTTTTAAATCTAAAATAAAATCATACCTATTTAGACATGCTTATGAGTAAATGTTTTTATCCTAAATTGTTGTTTTTAATCACATGTTATGGTTTATTTTATAAATGTTCATTTATGCTTTCTTTTATTGATTTTATATTTTAATATTCACATTTCTGTAATCATGTAAAGTACCCTGAATACCCTTGTTTTGAAAGTGAGCTATACAAATAAAATTACCTTGCCTTGCCTAAACAGTTCTACTGTTTTCTATCAATGCATCAAAGTATAACATTAGGTCAGATCTTTTTCATTATTTGAATGTTTAACCATTGAAGCCATCTAAAGGCCAAAATAAAATGTGGAGAACTTTACATACATTTTATACACCAACTTATTCACTTCTCGGTCGTAGAGGGAAGTAGGGGCTATCTCCAGCAGTCAATGGGGCATAGATGCAATAATCTCTGGACTAGAAATTGGCCAATTACCGGTATCCAAGCAAACTAATGTTTTAAAAGATAGCATCATCAAAATCACCTATTGTTCATACAAATTTTAAGCATCTCTGGTCTGCTGCCAATTCAATATATACAGTACAGACCAAACGTTTGGACATACCTAATTTAATGAGTTTCCTTTATTTTCATGGCCATTGACATTGTAGATTCACACTGAAGGCATCAAAACTATGAATTAACACATATGGAATTATGTAGTAATTTTCCAAAAAGTATGAAATAACCTGGCCTCCAAAGGTACCGGACCTGAACCCAATCGAGATGAATCGGGGTGAGCTGAAACGCAGAGTGAAGGCAAAAGAGCCAACAAGTACTAAGCATCTCTGGGAACTCCTTCAAGACTGTTGGAAAACCATTTCTGGTGACTACTTCTGGAAGCTCAAGAGAATGCAAAACAAAAATCAGAGTAAAGGGTGGCTACTTTGAGGAATCTAAAATATAACACATGTATTCGGTTATTTCATCCTTTTTGTTTAAGTACATACAGTAATTCCATACATTATGTGTTCATTCATAATTTCTATGCCCTTAATTGAGAATCTACAATATAGTCGTGAAAATAAAGGAAACTCATTGAATGAGAAGGTGTGTCCACACTTTTGGTCTGTACTTGTATCTCAATACCTCCCAATGATCCAATTCATTTTTAATACATCAATGTAAATGAAACGGGACTGTTATGCAGTTGACGGTTACTATATAAAAGATCATTTTATATAATTTACACAATAAGCATTTGAAAATAACTGCTAATGTGTAGTGTTTATGTTGTATTTTTGCTTAATCTGCATTTTCAATAAGAAATACTATGCTTTGCATCATATTTTGTTTTTATTTATACCTTACAATTGTAGATATTCACTATATAAAAACAAGATCAAACAGTGGATTTAGATCTGGATTTTTATGAGTTTTTAAAGGCAGTAGCAGCCTTTTTTGTTATGTGGACATTTATAGACATAAAGATAACGAGTAAAGCACTCAGAGAGCTCAGACCTCCGCCACAGCATCTCAGTCTCCATCCCCCTGCCCCCCTTTTTCCTGGTTTCCCACTGCGGAAATTTCCTAAACATTTCATCAAAAGTTATGTTGCTAACAGAAAGACGGAAAAACAAATCCTGGCGAAAATGTAACCTCCTTGGTGGAGGTAATTACTAAATGTTCATGTGATGAACAAAGTTAAAGTCAAAGTTAAAGTGAATGTTTTTTTTATTTTTTACCTACAGCGCTGCAGGGTTAGAGGCAACCATGACTTCATGGATTTCTGGGAAAATATGTATTACTCTCATAGATACATGAGACTTAACTTGGATTTAGCCCTCAGTGACTTTATACCTGACGTGCAAAAAAAGACGAGAACATTTACACTTGTTTTGTTAAATGTCTTCCTAAACTCAAAGTTCCCATCCCATGATCCCATGTATATTATAAAAGTTTTTTTTTGTTAGTTTATTTAGAGCACAACCTTTTTTTAAAAAAAAAAAATTAGTGCAGCCTATATTCATACTTTTGTTTTTCTGGCGTTTGCAGTGTGGCCATGCTGAGAGAGCAGCCGCCGTGGTCTTAGGATGTCTGACGATGAAGAGGAGCAGCTGAACAGGAGGAAGAGTGAGAGAGGGATCTTCTACATCAGTGATGACAGTAAAGATTATGAAAGTGATGAAGAAGAATTGCATGGTGAGTCAACATGAGGGTGATGTTTATGATGAAGTATGGTTAAAAACGATCATTTCAGAAGGTGTTCAAGCTTCTGTATGTTTGGGAAAAAGCACTTATTCCAGCAGATGCCACAGCTATCAGAGTGTCCTTCCTTAACAGAGAGTGACGGTTTGTCCTCATCAGCAGGGAAACTAAATTCCCTTTCCAGTTTGTTACATAACCAAATGAGTCATCTCCCCTTTTAACTGTACAGTTGTGCAAATAAATTCTTTAAAAGTCCGTCCATGTGATTTTCTGGATTTCTTTTCAAATTTTTTCTCTCATAGTTGATGTACCTGTGATGAAAATTGCAGACATCTCTTATCTTTTTGTGGGAGAAAAGTGGGAGAACTTGCACAACATACTGGCTGACTAAATACTTTTTTGCCCACTGTAGCTGTTAAAGGAGAGGTGGCTTCAAAGCATACAAAGCAATTCTGTGGTCTAGTACAACTATAATATTACCCTAAATCGATCTGTAAGTTCAATAAATGATATATACTAACTATTTGAAATATTGCACTTTTAACACGTCCTAACTGAATGCCTTGAAATTAGCTGTATGTCTGTTTAAGAGCCTTGGACATAATGAGCTGAGGTTATCATCAATAGATAGTTGGTACCAGGAGCTGGTACCAACTCTCTCCCCCACCCCCGCCCCCCTTTAAACCATAGCCTAGCACAGTATCAAAGATCCTCTATTTAGCTTTATCCGCCATCTTTAACCGTATCCTGCATTCTTGTTTGGCCACCTTACTACGTCATGAATGGACTCGACTTGTCTGACTACCAAACTATTAATGCTGTGTTCGAGAGCCCATCCAAACCAGTAGGACTTCTCCTACCTGAAATGTACTAGCTCCCACTTCTAAGCGTTTGAGGCAATTGAAGTGGAATGTAAACAGAAAACATGGACAACCGCCGCGCTAAACAGACAGTCGCTTTGTTTATGAAGAGGCTTGCTGACTGATAATAACGTCATTCACACCATAATATGAAAAACAAGTTGTGTTAAAATTACAGTGTCTAAAACAACTCTACAAGCAGAGAAGTACAGTTTATAGCCTATTCGTTCAAGTTTTACCTCTCAGGACATGAGACTCCGCGGGCGCCACAATTATCCTCCGACTTAATTTTGGTAAAGTCGGGGGTACGTCGAACTACCCCGAGTTCGCAGGTAGGAGGTTCCACTTTGACAGGCATTCCAGTGCACTTTTTCTATTTGGAGGTAGGATAAGTCCCATGTCCCACTGGTTTGAATGGGCTCTCGAATGCAGCCTAAGATACACGCATTTTCAGTCGGATATCATATGCTTACCAGTATATCCAGGTGGTGTAGCAACAACGTAGCAATTTCAGTTTTGGTGTGTGCAGTGTAGTAGACCCGATGGAATTCAACTAAAGATAGATGTAAAAAAAAAAATGTAAAATAATATTCTAATTTCCGGTTTCCGGTCCGATCCCGTGGATTATTTCCTGTCCCGTCCCGATCACGTTACCAAAACTGAAATTGACTCCCGTCCCACGGGAATCCTGCAGAAATCCCGTGACCCGTGGGAATCCCGAAAATGTGTCACCCTGTAGTTTATAATACCAGATCAGTTTTGTTGATGTTGTTTTGTTCTATTGGTTGTTTTTCTTTGTTTTGGTTTTCCCACTTCTCTGCCGTCCAACAGAGGTGGAGGACTGGGATGTTTTCTTGTGTTCTTTTGTTTGCCTCCCTATCTGGTATCGTCAGTTCACACTTCTACCTGTTCTGTTTCTCTTCTTTATCTTCTTTCTTTCTTCTTTCTTATCTCAATTTGTATCCATAACTTCAAGAAATTAAACCGACAGTAATCACTGATAAAGATTATTCATATAAATATATCAAGTGGAGTACTATAGCAAAGCTGTAATGCTCTGCTTGGGAAAGTAAATCTGTGCTTGGTACTCAGACAGCAATTCTGAGTAGCAAACTGAGAGCCACCAACAAACCTCTTAGGAGCTTTCTTGTCTACATAGTTTGACCTCTTTATAATGTTTTATTATTATTATTTTTATTAATGTCACTGTATAGAAAACAGCTGGTGTCATGTAGCCCGGGATGATTAACCACAGTGTTTATCAGTATTTCCTCTGTAAAGCTGATGCTTTGATTCATCAGTCACTGACATACAGTAGGCTTACTGTAGCATCTTTGGTGCACCAGACTTTTTTTCCCAAGAAGGCATTGCGCAATTGGGAAAAATAACTAGGTGTATACACATTTCCATCGGTGATAGCTGATTGCTGTTGAAGACTGCTTTTGTGCTTGGGAAGGGGGGGGGGGGTCTTTGGAGAGACAGGGGCGGTAATCAAAATGTTGGGGCGTTGCTGGGAGGTGAGGGCGTGGCTAGGAGGACTCAGGCGTGGCAGCTCTGAGTTTTAAAAGATTACTCAAACATGCATAAAGTAACCTAAAAAAGACTTAAGGCATGATTTTAAGGAGGAAATGATGAAAAGCTGTAAAAAGTGGAATTTACATGCCACCCCTCCTTTAAATAATTTTAGAGTAGATGACTGAAGCGCTGTTTTTGGCTAATACTAATCGGAAAATCAGTACTAGGAGTTTTGCAGGTAACTGAGCAGGTTGGTGGTAGCATAGCTTGCACTCGGCCTGCTAAACTAATGCAGAATTTAGCGTTTGTCCTCAGCATTCACAGCTGTACTAAATGCTGTCCAGAATTGTTAACATCACCCAGGATGGATTTTCATGTCATGTATGAACTCTGTCACAGATGCAACCAAGAGAAAACCCTACAGTATCTTTAGATTGTCATCAAAACACATTTAAAATTGATTAAATGCAATGCTGTTTAAAATGTTGCAGAAGTATTTTTTATGGTTTTGATACACTGAATGCTTACTATGGTGTATGATAAAACGGAGAACCATTTGAACCTTAGAGGGATAATTATCTCAGCACTGTACAAAACAAACAAAAAACAATACCAACTTAAGCGTTAAAGCCTCACTTGCATTTTGATTCTTACTGGTTTTATTAATGTTGTGATAGACCAGCAGCTCTATTATTTCAGACTCTCGGCCGTCCTTAATAGAAGTTTGATTGGTTTTCTTGAGTTTATAGAAGTTTAGTAGGTCAAGTCTGTAAACTTTGAAGATATTTGGGCCTTTGATCATTATGAGTCATGATTAGATAACCCTTATACATTTACAGATTGCTTGTATGTTTCCTTCCAGGCTGAACAGACCTGTGAACATCTCAAGTACTCCTAACACACCTCCTGTTTCTCACTGTCCTCTCTCTCTCTCTCACACACACACATACAAACAGACCAGCATGCACACGCACACACACACACACTGTACATGATGTCCTAATTACAGCAGTACTCTGTAAGATGTCAAGTTGCTTTGGTAGGGCCTGCGAAATTACATTGACCCTAAAACTGTGTTACTTTATAAGAAAGAGATGTGATTATGATGATGGAAAAAATGAAGCACTAATCAAGTCCTTAAACTTTCCAGCTTGCTGTTCTGGTTTATAAATCATTTCTATCACAAAAGTTGTGCAATACTTTGTATAGATGTCCTGGTCAAAGAGCAGAAATTTCTCACAGCTGCGACATAACATTTTAAAACTTTGAAGAAGTTCTAGAACAATATTTTTTGACAATTTGAAACTGTTCTTTGAGTATCTATATAGCATATAAAACTTAGTTTGGAGGGAAAATGGCTCAGGAGCCCTAATAAATGGCCAAATACAAGACCTAAAATGGAAAGACTGGTTTTCTGCATCCAGTGGGAAAGGACACAAATGTTAAATGAGCTACGTGCTGATTGAACAGTATACCCCAATTGGTCTATGACTGTGTCCAAGGTAGAAACTCTGTGTACAGCTGTGTACAGTATCGGGATAACTCACAATAGGCAAGCTGTGGTTCCATCTCCCATTCAACCATATATGTTTAAAGCGGATTCAGAAGAAGGTTCCGACGCTGAGGAACAACCAATTCCCCAGCGTTTAGAATATACATAAGATTGGAATGTTACATGTTTGCTCCAACATTCTTCTATGTTGTTTTCCTCTCATCCAACCAGGATGTTGGCGCTAACTCAGGCTGGTGTTGTTTTGCAGCTGACACGGGACAATGTGGTGCATCACCACTACCGACAGTCGGTAGGGACGTGTAAGGGGGGTGTTTACAGCTCCTAGGAAATTCTTTTGCCGCAAAATTGCAAATGTGCATAAGAGAGTAGGTTGGAGATGGCATAGCCTTTTTTGTATGGTCCATTAGACAACCCAAGCTGCCTATATTTTTAACAACAACAAGGTCAATGTGGTTTTGAGTCCTAGGATTTTGATAGAAAAAAAAACTAGACAAGGGAAGCAAAAAAAATCTGTTTTCACAACTGAATAATTGTTTTTGTTACAATAATAATTGTGCATTAATTGTTATTGTGTTGTATTAACATGAAAAATAACATTATCACGGTCAGTGTTGGGGAAATGACCAAGAATGTAATTATCTGGCTATTAAAAGTTAAAGGGACTGCTTATGGCACTTAATAAGATTAATAATTTATGGAAAATTATTATTATTCAGGGCACCTCTGGGTTTCCAGGGCCTATTATAATAGCCAATATCTATGTCAGTCTCATAATCTGAAGGAATTAATTCTTTACCGTTTATTGACCATAAACTTTGCAATGTGTGTGTTGATCAAGAAAGACAACGGTAACTTTTTATTTGTAAAAAGAAAAAGAAAAATAAGAAAAACTTTTTGATCACCAAGCTAGAAAAAGAACACACTACTGATTAAAATAAATTAATAGTTAAAATGAAAGAACACAAAAAGATGAACATGTAATAAGATGAGGAACCATGAATTCTGATATGATTCTGGAGGGATCAGGGTCCTTTAAAAACCAAGGCTTGATCTACAGATGCTGGAATAAAACTGATTTAGTTTCATTAATTGTAATTAGTTTAACTAATTTAGCACCAGTGGTTTATATTTAAACCAATAAGCAATGTAAGAAAACAGAACATTCTTTGGATTAAGACTGGCTCGAATACATCTATTAAACATTAAACAAAAAGGGAAAAACTCCTGTCTAATTGAGTGGCCCAAAGTACAGCAGTTAAAACGACTGTTTGTCGAGAAAATGCTTTTAAAAAGCACTGATTAAACTTCAGGCCGAGGCCTAGTTTACCCAAAGATAGCACATGAAACTTAAGAAGTTAACAATAAAAAAAGAGGAAACAACTTTAAAATTAGTTATCCTTACTAATTTGCCTCTGCCGAAACAGACCTTATGAAAGTTTAAAGTCCTCAGAGTTGCTGCACGTCGATCAGGAAAGGGGACCTCCAGGGTGTGTTAGCCAGCAGGCTAACAAAGGATCGCTAGTCTGGCTAGCAGTGCTGGTAAACTCCTGGCTCTGGCTTCTCCTGGCCGGCTGCATGGCAATCGGCGTCCACCTTTTTAACAGTACCTTTATGGAGCTCTCCAGTTCGGCATTCACATCTTGTCGGCTCGGTGGCCCAATGCGGATTCTGGTTGGTTTGGCTCTCGGCACACGTGGCTCACAGCTCCCTTTTCTCAGCAGTTGGCAGCCTGAAACTCAGAGGGGTTTCGTCTGGCTCTGAGGACAAACAACGTCTTTGTTTATCAATGTACAAGATTCACCTGGAGTGGTTTTTGGGTTCCTTTGGAGAAAGTTTCTGTCAGAAACTCGGGCCTCCCTCCGCCAGCGAAGGAAGATGGTTGGGGATGATCTTCTGTTGCACCCCGGCCGGCGGAATGCAGAAGCGGTCTGCAGAGTTCAGGCAGAACAACGGGGTTTGTTCATCAATATTTTTCATTCACCTGATCGGTCTTCCGTCGGTTTTGCTCAAATGAGTTCCTCCTCAAACTCAGACGTGTCTGCTTGGCTCGCGAAGGAAGATTATTTGAGTCTTGGACCTTGCCTTGCTGGCCCCGGCCGGATGCTGTGTGGCTAAGAATGAGCGCCTGGGTGAGCAGTCCTATTTATAGATTTGTCTGGTTTCCGCTTCCTGTGGGGCTAGAGCGAGTAGCACCACCTGCTGTGTGTGTGACCGAACAGTCAGGCATCAGTTAATGCACACTATCATGCCAAAGTAGATATACATCTTGAACCTTGTATTTTAAAGGGATTTTAGGTAACAGACCAACAGAATCAGTGAATCCAGCTTCAAGCATCTCACAGACCAATCCAATCGAATCTACTTTATAGATCCGAGAGGTGAAATGAGTGTTGTAGTTCAGACTAATGAATTATTAAAGGAGTTGTTTTTCGGTCATGATGGCTGTGAACGGGAAGGATTTCCTGTAGCGATATGTGTTGCAGCAAAACAGAAAAAGCCTCCAACTGAAGAACCTTCTGTTGTAGGATAATCTCGAGAAGAAGATGCCCAGGTTTGTTCATAGTTTTTATTTTTATTTTATGATTAATCTTTCTTTGCATCAAAAGCTGCATCATCAGTTTTTCCACATTTCAATCAATCAATCAAACTTTATAAAGTGCTTTTTAAACTACATAGCTTCTCAAAGTGCTTTACAAATTAAATGACCCCACAAACCCCACGCTTCCAAACCCCAAAATAAAAACATCATCACAACTTTGTTCTGTCCCCAGAACAGAACCAGCCTTCTTCATTGTTTAGCCTCTTTAAGTCTCTGTCTCTGGTGCCACTTCCCCAACAGATGATGGCTGAAAAGATTAGACTCTCCACAACAGACTCATAGAAGAGCTGTAGCATCTTGCTGCAAACCTTGAAGGACAGAAGAGTACAGTCTGCTCTGTCACTTCTTTTAGACCCTTTCACTGTTCAGTCTCCAGTTCATTCTGTTGTCCAGGTGAACTCCAATGTATTTGTTCCCCTCAATCACCACTTCTTCTCCCAGGATTCAAACAGTGTTTGACATATCCCTGTTTTTTCTGTAATCTACAATCATCATGTTTTGTTCACATTCAAGGTAAGACGATTGTTTCCACACTTTGCCACAGAGCGGTCCACCAGCTCTTATCCCATTTTCTACTTTTTTTTTTTCACCTTTATAGCTATTGTTCTTCCAACTCTTCATCATAAATTTAACTTAATACTCCAAATAATGGCCTTGCTACATTTTATTATTATTATAGTTCCACCTATTCTAGCGTTTCTCAGTTATAGCTTCATGACATAAAAAATTGCATAAAAATATTGTTTAAGAAAGATTGCATTTGAAGTTCACATGGTAAAATATAACAATGCGATAAAATGTTATACCCTCATGCTACATTGCTAAAACATCTCTGTAAAGATTGTTGCTGTATTTTACTGAGCGGTTTCAGATTTCACTGTTCTGCGCAGTATCTCCTGTCTGTAGCATTTCTCTAAAACAACTGAAGAATATTATCTGTTTATTTTTAGTGTAGTTTTAATTAAAATAAAATAAAAACGTAACTTTTCAATTTGAATGATTAGTTTGCTCCCACAGTGGTTTGGGTTGTCATGGTTATGTTGTGGATTTATCAATTAAAAGTAATTAATTAATTGATAATTGTTATGATCTATCTGGTGATGCTGAGAATATTAACCAATAATTGTAAATTATTAATTTAAATACAGGGCGCCTCCTACCGACGTCGTAGGCAGACCCTCGCGTGTACGCGCGGAAGCGGTGTATGACGCGAACGTGCAGCTCATTTGATAAGGACAGGGGGGATGTTTTATGACCCTGTTTTATGACTTATTGTTTAACTTGGAGCAAGAGGCCTGCGGTTCCTTCCTAACAAAGAAACCTCGTGGCTCTTATCAGTGGGTTGGCTTCTGCTAATACAGGCTCTGGTTGGGAAATGGAAGAAAATGGGTTTCAAAATGTCCTTTGCGTGCTGCGCGTTCCTGGCAGGCACTCCGAGGATGCTGTTGCCTATGACAACAACACTTCACTGTAAACTACCGGAGAAGAACCAAAACTTCTACAGACTAACAGTTCTGCTCACTAATAAAAGACAAAACATACAGGAAACACACAATCGAAATACAAAAACTCACAAATTTACCCATAAGCAAAACACGGCACGGAGGAATCTCAGAGCGCTCGAGTTAGGAAAAGGAGTCTCTTCTTAGAGTTCGGAGAACTGCCGACACCATCAGGCGAGCTTGGAAGAGGACGATGGATGCTCATCCATCGCTTTTATGCTGAGTGTGGGCGCATCGCCCCCCTTTCCCCGTATTTGTCTCCAATCAGGCTGTGGGCAGCAGCGGCGATTTTGAGGGATTGGCATTCTAGCCAATTGCTGAAGCAGATCATCCACCGCTCAGCGGATTCAAACAGGGAAGGAGCGGATAGCTCCGCCATTGGTCAGAATTGCGCAGCCGGGGGAAGGGGCATGTCGCCAAGTTATGGAATGCTGGGTCATGATTGTAGAGCTCCTTTTGATGTCATATTCAATGTTCAGAGCCCAACAGTTACCACTGGCACAGAAATCAAAGAGCTGTGCACTATAAAATACCCATTCACTTCCTGCAAACTTCCATGCAAATTATATAAAATGGTGATGAAAGATGAACTTTCAATGATATCTGAAGGTCTTCAAAGTGTTTCTGTTCTTGTTTGGACGGCCTGTTTGTAAAACCTAGGAGAATTATCAAGTACAAATGCTGAAAGGAAGATTATGTGACAAAGCTGTTTACCTGCAGAAAATTGAAAAAAAAAATTTGAAAGACTGGGACTGACAAGCTGACATCCTTACAGATTTTGTTTTTTACAGAATAGAATTAACAGTTTTTGTGATATTACACACAATTGTCAGGTTAGTTCAGTAAAGTTCTGTGTTTGGATTAAAGATAATGACATCATTAGTACGTCAATTCTAAAACATTATTTCAGTGCTTTGTCCAGATTTACATTTGTACAGGTCATTTTTTAAAATTAGCTGGGTTTCTTGACAGATAAAAAATGGCTCTTTAGTTGATTATTATTATTATTATTATTATTATTATTATTATTATTATTATTATTATTATTATTATTATTATTATTATTATTAATAAAATGCACCAATGTGATTGGTCTGATTGAATTGATTCTATATAGACTCATATATTAAAAAATTTACCAAAACGTAGATTAAATATTTTATTTCCCCACACATTAATTTCATAATTCAAAACATTGGAATGAGTTATGCAGAACTCGACAACAGCAAGTAAAGATGACTGTCGTAAAAACCTTTTATGTTGAAGGTCTGATAAAACCTCTGCTGATATACATTACACAATAAAATGGATTAAAATCAACTCCTTGATTGTTGTTAGCTAAAATCCTTTAGATTTAGAGTAGTACTCGTTGGTGCAAGGGAAGTACTGTAGACTGCAGGGAATCAATTCTTGCAAGAAAAAAAAGACAACCAGTGCATTAAAGTAAAAAGGAATTCATGCACAACCTAAGCCTGCAACAATAGGATAGCACTGAAAGTGTGCCTATACAAGTGAGGCCATTTGTAAAAAAAAAAAACTGACAATGAGAAATGGACTTGGCAAGATGGGACTTCTAAAATAAAATTACCCGGCAACCTGCAACTTGATGCTGCGGTAAAATTGGGTAAGGTGGATGTGTCTGCAAATGAACACAGTGAGAAGCGTGTACAGCATGATCTTGTCTTTGTAACGGTCAGATTCTCGTGACGTTTTGTGTCTTTGCACATGCACGAATCGACTCCAGAGAGCAGAACAGTAATAGTCTGTTAATTAGCCTGTTGCTCCCCTGCCTGTGTGTGTGGGCGCCGCTAAGTAAAGCACATTCACGCTCGCTTGAGCTGAAGAAAAACAACTATACATGTTTCCTCCCACGAATGCTAGCGACACCTGGTTGTTCGATAATCGGCGAAATGCATCAACTTGTCAGTTTTACATGTACAAGCTGCTTCAACAGTAGTTTTTCCTTGTCTTAAGATAACAGGTGAATATAGACTAACCTCTTAAGTTGTTTTAATTGCTTTTATGCATTTTCTTCTCATGCTTTCAGCATTCCAATCAAAGGCATCAAAAATAGGAGCCAAATTATCACTTTTTATCCACTTTTTTCATATATATATCTATATATATATATAGATATATATATTTCATTCACATTTTTTCAGGGGGGCATACTTTTTCAACATACGTTGGTATTTGGTTAAACATTGGCTGTACTGACAAATCATTTGCTGTCACTTGCTAAAAATACGCCGGTCATTTAGCACCGGTTCACATCTAGTAATTATTTGCAGCTATCTTCTAGTTGCAGTGTTGGTTAGCTATGTTAGCTTGTTTGTTAGCCAAGGCTTTCCAGATATGAAATCACCACCGCAGCCTGTTGCATTATTAATGATCTCCCTTGAAGGATGCGTGAACTTTATAGAACTTGCACGTTTTGTTGTTTTTATCAAAGAGCTTTGTGCAGCCAACAGCACATGATCGCATCTCTTTTTGCAGCCGACGCGCATAATAAAGCGGGGAATGACGTAGACCGATAATCCCTGGGCACTGCTTCCTGCTTGTTCCCTTCTGCACATCATCTGTCCTTCTTGTGTAATGGAGGAAAGAATTTACCATATTAACGCCCCCACTCCCCCAATACACACACTCATCTGTAATTGACCTCACTCTCTCACTTGATGGCTCTAAGGAAAGTAAGCAGCAGGTTGATTTTAACATCCTTTGCTGCTTCAGTCTTTAAAATCACATATACAGTAGATCGCCAGACACATCAAATCCACGTTTGCAGTGTTTTCCTGAACAATCAATATAGAAAGTGTACACATTTGTTGTAGTCAAGGTGACATAATCTAGTTGGATCATGCACAGTTCATCTGAAAAATAACTAATTATGTTAGAAAAAAAAAAAAAATTTATTGAAAAAATCTACAACAACCTTGTTGCATATGTGTGCGCTAAACCTCTGAATTTTGTTAAGCAGCTTTTGATTCACTTTCTGCACTAGTCTTGTTAGTTAGAGCTATCAGTATTCTCCAAGCTGTAACCATACAAAACAGGATGCATGAAAATCAACAGATATGCTTCAAACAAAAGACAGGATTTAATGTTCCACAAATTTGTAGACTTGCACCAAGTGCAGCTTTGATACAAAATCCATGGCAATAAATTTTAAAAAGGGTGATGCTATTTTGATGCAGAATTGAATAGTACATTTCTGTTTTATTTGTTTTTTGTAGTGTCTATGGTACTTTTGCATGTGTAGATGCCCATGTCTGCTGCACTGTCTCTAATGAGCAGAGGAGAAAATAGATAAATTGATAGAAAATGAAAACATAACAGCAAATCTTCCAGAGCTTTTACTACCACTGAGAGGGCTTACTGCTTCTTTGCTCTTTACTTTCCCTGCTGACCCATAAATCAAGTTTCCATCTACTCTAAACCTAAACAAATGAATCCAAAATATAGTAATATTATAGTAAGAAGATGTTGCAGCTAGAGAGAGTTGCATTTGAAATAAGTTATTGTCAATATTCACATTAAATTCCTGGAAAAAAACTACACATTTTATGGTTGCTGCTATTGAGCTTTCTTGATTGTATATCCGATTTTTGGAATGTCACTTTTAAACTTATATTATTTGTACAATTAGCAATATAAAGGTAAGAGCAGTACTGATGTGCTGATGCTACTTAAAACTGTGTATGTTTATAAATGATAGTAAAACCAGTGCATGAAAGTATGATTTATTGTTAAGATCAGATTTCTAAAAGTCTGCTGGGACTAGAACGTGAATCATATCAATTGTGTGTTGATGTGTGTGAGTGACCTGATTAAGGGCTGCACAGAGAGAAGTGTAGGAGGTGATACAGTAACACCAGCTGGCCCACATACTGACACACCAGAATGCCAGATAACCTGGTGTGTGTGGGGCTCTCTGAGCTGAAGCTTGTGTGTGAAGAGATCAGGTAACAGGCTGACGCCATGTCAGGCTGATAATGAGTTCCAGTAACTCATCAGCATGGCCACCTGTCATTTTTGCGCTCTGTCATGTGGTCGCCGTGGCCTTCGAGCTGTGCTCATGTTTGCACACATTTCTGTTACTCAAAATGCATCTTGGAATGGATTTTAATTCTGTTTGTGGTGGTCTGTTTCAGCGGCTGTATTTCTCATCTCAAAGGATAACTGTCAAACAACAGCTGTCCAATAAAATAAAAAGAACTGCTTTTTGCTGTAGACTGAAAACTTTTGGAACTTTTCTGAAGCATTTTCTTTTTTTCAACAACGGATTGTCGTTGTTTTAAAGAAATTAAAATGTATGAACAATGATAGTGAAGGTCAGTAAATTTCTCTGTCCTGGTCCCAATGACCTGCATCTTGTAGATGAGTCCCTGTTACAACATGCATTACAAATGTTTGAGTTACCATCTCCTCTCTAGGCTACTGAGTTCACACTGTATAACCAGGGCCCTCATTTATCAAGCGTACTTGCGCTCAGATCCGTGCGTATGTGTACTGAGAGACATTTTACTGTATTCAGTTTAATATCGAACATTTTTTTCCTTACTTTCCAACAGGACCGCATTTACTGCCTGTCATCTTTGTCCCAGGCAGACTTAACTTTTGTTAGTTTCCCCATAGCTCATAGAATCAAAACTGAAATTTTCAGTATTAAATTATTCAATATGTTCAAAGAAATTAAGGACTTACACAGAAGTTAATTTTAGAAAATTTTATTATTCGTCACATCTTTTATGTCTGCTCTGCAGCTGGGAGAATTAACAGAGAAACCGCTGATGGCAAAAACTATCGGTGGTGAAATGAATTTGTATTAACTGACATTTTTTTAGGTCTGTACATCATGAATACCTTTTTATTGCCCAACCTATGATTCACCTCTGTGTCACTGAAATTCCCTTTTTACGCTCTCCTGGCCAATATTTTAAGGAAGAACCTGAGGACTCAATGAATTTGACAGAGGATGTGGTGCTACCAAATATGGTTAATTGAGGGTGTTTCTGTATGCATATGACAGTAAATGGGTACGAGGACCTGAGTATGCACAAGTGGGATTTATCAGCACATGATTGCAGAGGAGCGTGCGTACGAGTGGCCACCCCACATTTCATAAATACGAATTTTGACTGTTCGTTAAAACATTCTAAATTTCATTCGTAGGATAGAATATAGGACAGTTTGTACAAACGTTTGATAAATGAGGGCCCAGGTGTGCTGAAGCAGAAAAACATTGAAAACATTGAACACAAACTTTTTGGTGGAAAGAGAGAAAGGTCTTAATTTTATGTTCCTTTTTTTGTGAGACTGTTTGATTCTGGAGAATGTTCTGATAAAAAATTTTAAGAACAAAAGTTTAAAAAGTTCAAGTAAAAATGTAATAAAAGTTTTTATCAACAAGCAATGTCTGTTTTGCATTTGAAGGACAGTAAATTGCCTTGAACAATATAATTTTCTGTGAAAATTTATGTAGAAAGAAAGTATAAAAATATCAAACAAAATGAACAATTTAGTGTACATTAACGGTTTAAATCCACCCATCCATCCATTATCTACACCATCTATCCCATGCAGGATTGCAGGGGAGGCTGGTATTTATGTCCAGCAATCATTGGGCGAGAGGTGGGGTACACCCTGGACAGGTCGTCAGTCGTCTCTTGAAATCGTACTATCCAATTTCAATTCAGTTTATTTATGTAGCGAAAATTCACAACAAATGTCATCTTAAGGCACTTTCCAAGAAAAGTCATTTCAATACAATTATACAAACATTCCAGTCAGTTGAACGAGTTCTATTTAAGGAATCTCAGCAGATTGTGTCAGGTCATTGAAGTGAGGTAGTGCCCTGAACATGCAGACTCCAGCCACAGCAATCCCTCAAACTGAGCAAGCATGTAGCATGAAGATAGAGCCGGGACACAGAAAGAACAAAAGGAACTGATGTAAGAATATTTTTTATATTAAAGAAAGTTAAACATTGATAATAGGACATTGAAGATGTTCAGTTACCGGGAGCATCATCTGAATAAATCCTCCCCATCCAACATGGCATTGTAGCTGAACCTGATGCCAGACCCGGTGTAGCTTCTATGGAGAGGAAAATCTGATAAAAAATAAACGAGGTTAACTGCCGAAAGTAAAGCAAAAAAACAACAAAACTACAGAGTAGTAGAAGAAAAAAGTAGCAGAGTGAAGAAAAGTGATCAGTGCAGCTTTTGACACAGTCTATCATAATATTCTCTTAGAAAGGCTTGAACATGTTTTAGGGATCAAGGGAATAGTGCTAGCTGGTTTAAACAGATTCCAGTTTGTTCATGTCAATGATAAATCTTCTTCACACTCAAGGGTTACTTGTGGAGTACCACAGGGTTCTGTGCTTGCTTGCAACCTTCCGATTCTCTTTACTATATATATGCTTCCAATTGGTAAAATAATTAGACAACATGGAATGAATTTCCACAGTTATGCTGATGATACACAATTATATTTATCCATAAAACCTGATGAAACCAATCAGTTAGGTAGATTACAAGCATGTCTCGAAGACATAAAAACTTAGATGACTCTGAATTTTCTGCTCCTAAATTCAGACAAGACAGAGGTTGTTGTCTTTGGACCAGAACCTTTAAAAAGGAAACTGCTAGGTCAATCACTTCATCTAGATGGCATTAATTTGGCCTCTGGTAATAATGTAAAGAACCTCGGAGTAATTTTTGACCAAGACATGACCTTTAAATCTCAGGTTTAAACAGGTTTCTAGGATTTCTTTCACCTTCGGAATATTGCTAAAATTAGAAACATCCGGTCCAGGAGTGAAGCAGAGAAAGTAGTCCATGCATTTGTGACTTTGAGGCTGGAGTACTGTAATTCCTTATTATCAGGAAGTCCACAAAATACAATCAAAAGCCTTTAGTTGATCCAAAATGCTGCAGTAAGAGTTCTGATGAATATTAAAAAGAGAGATCACATTTCTCCTGTTTTGGCTTGTCTCCATTGGCTCCCTGTTAAATCCAGAATAGAGTTTAAGATCCTCTTCCTTACATATAAACCCCTTAATAATCAAGCTCCATCGTACAGCAGAGATCAGATTGTTCCATATGTTCCTAATAGAGCACTTCGTTCTCAGAAGGCAGGTCTACTGGTAGTTCCTAGGATTTCTAAAAGTAGATTGGGAAGCAGATCTTTTAGTTATCAGGCTCCTCTCCTGTGGAACAAGCTCCCAGTTTTAGTTTGTGAGGCAGAAACTCTGTCTGTTTTTAAGACTAGGCTTAAAACCTTCCTTTTTGAGAAAGCTTATAGTTACTTATATAGACACTAGACCTTATAATCCCTCTCTGATTTCTAACAGTAATGTATTAATTTACCAGAATAAAATGATTAGAGAATTGAACAAAAGTTGAATCATGAATCAGGACAGAAATAGATTTACACCAGGTTTTAAGGATAGAAAGTGATGGACAAAGAGGCTACTGACAGCGTGCATTGGTCAGTGCACTGCCTTTGTCTCCCTATTCCAAACTGGCCGGTCAACGGACGGGCCAGGGAGGTCGTCGAGGTAAATAATGCCGGAGTCTTCGGAAGAGCGGGCCTTTATCTACTCCAGTTATATCACTTACCAATAATTTTATCTTTCTAATACATAGATTCTCGAGAGGGCGCAGTCCTATGAGCAAGGAGAGATGCATAAGCACTACATTACTTACCCACTTACCTCCTTCTTTCCTCCTGGATTTCCAGGCAGGGGGTAGAGGGAGATGTAGTGTTCAGCCCGATCCGGCGAGGGGAGGATGCAGCCCGGTCCGGCAGCCCTCCTCAACTCCATCTCCCTCACACCGTACATTGCTAATAGACTTAAAAATTAGGGGGAAAAAATATCCTTTTTAAGACTCAACTGACCCTAACACACCTTTTACTTTTCTTTTCCACTACTCTCCAGATATATTTTTTCTGATGTTAATGCGATTGTTAACCCAGTTTTCTCTCAATGTTTTTCTCCCCATAGAAGCTCAACATGGTCTGGTACCCTGCTCAGCTATAATGCCCCCTGCTGGATGGGGAGCGTTGGTCCAGATGATGCTCAAAGTCACCGAGCATCCTCCATGCTGTCTCTTCTCTGTCTTCTCAGACCCCCACGGTCGTGGCAGATGACCGCTTGTACTGAGCCAGGGGTTCTGCCAGAGGTTTCTTCCTGTTAAAGGGGAGTTTTTCCTCTCCACTGTCGCTACATGCTTGCTCAGTATGAGGGATTGCTGAGGAATTGGTGTTGTTGGAGTCTGCACGATCCGGGCACAACCTCACGCCGATGACTCAACGCAATCTGCTGGGATTCCTTACATAGAAAACGTAACTGATTGGAATGTTTGTATAATTGTATTGAGATGACTTTTGTTGTGAACTGGCGCTATATAAATAAAAGTTAATTGAATTGAATTGATCAGTCTGTCCTCCAACAGTCTAAGCCTATCAAAGCATAACTACAAAAATAGCTCAGAATAACCTAAGCCATTCTAACTATAAGCTTAATAAAAAAAGGAAGGTTTTAAGCCTAGTCTTAAAAATTGATAGTGTCTGCTTCATGGACTAAAACTAGGAGCTGTTTCCACAGGAAAGCAGCCTGATAACTAAAAGATCTATTTCCCATTCTACTTTTAGAAATCCTTGAAATCCTTGAAATGCCAGTAAACCTGCAATCTGAGTTCTCTGTTAGGAACATGTGGAACAGGGCTGGGCGATATGACCTAAAATCAATGTCATAGTATATTCAGCATTTCACCTCGATAACGATAAGTGGAAGATAACAATGACCACATCAACCACCACCCTCCACCCCTCGCCATCCTTTTCTGTATTCAAGGTCTGGTAGTGGCCTAATTTACATAATGTGCTTGAAAATGTGATTAGTTCTTGCTGTTGAACAGCTTCAAACAGCCTTCTAATTTAGTGTTTGATACCCACTCCTTTCTGTATTTCTTAGAGTCCAGTTTAGACTCTGAGAAATGATCACATGGACCAGATGAGGAAGTCACTGGGGCTGCGAGTGAAATTGGTGATTTTAGTGTGCAGTCATTTATTTTAGAAGATATTTTGCATTTACATCGGAGAACAGTTAAGATCAGGCAGGGGCGGCTTCAAGCGGTGCATCGACATTCTGGTCTCAGCGGGGTTAATATCTGCTCGGACTGAGCAGGACCGGAGTGGGCGGAGCTGTTGGGCTAGAAACGCTCTGGTTTGACTGCAGCTCTATTGCTGCAGTAACAATGTTACGTGCTCCGCGTTAGAGTCTCAAAGTATCCAATAACACCATAAAAAGTCACTAGATTTGTCACTAGATTCAGTCTTTTGATGAGTCTAAACCCTCACTAAATATAGATACATAGTTGCTGCATTAGCAGCGCTGTCTCCTTCAGGATGAGATGTCACATGACTGTACGTAGTCACGTGACTCAAGCTAACGCTCATTTCTTAAAGGGGCAGGAGCACTGTTAAACTAAAAAACATATTTTCTTTCTTTTTCTTTTTTTTTGTGAATTTAACGGCACAGGCAAAATAACGTCATTAACAGTCATTAAATTCTGTGTCAGTAACATTTCGGTACCGCCCAGCCCTAATGTGGAACAATCAAATATCTGATTTATGATACATCTTGATTATAAAGGGCTATATACGTGCTCATTTTCTCGCAAAACTAGAACGAGTACTGTAATTGGATACTTGTTCAAAAAGAACGATTAAACTTTTTTATTTAATTTCTTAATTTCTGTTTTTACTTACCATACTTTTATCATCCATGCATCCATCCATCTTCTATACAGCTTATCCTTCAAGTGTCAAGGGCTTTTATCATATGTTTTGTTTGTTTCTTTATCACCAAATCATGCAAAGCTCCTTGAATTACCTTGTTGTTGAAAGTTTGCTATTCAAATTAAATTGCGTTGCCTATATGTAAGGAGGAGGCTCTTAAATTCTATTCTGGATATGGAGCCAATGGAGAGAAGATAAAACAGCAGAATTGTGATCTCCCTTTTTAGTATTCATCAGAACTCTTCCTGCAGGAGGAAAATGAATCATAAAATATAAACAATTTTCACACCAAAAACTAAATAACTAAATAAGAAATAAAAAAACAAATAATTCTAGTGACTAATAAACAAATTGAGTTATTGGTTCGCATTTTTATGCAGATGCCAAAAGATCTTATAGTTATTTACATTTAGAGAATCATAAGAATTACGTTAACTTTCTGTATTAGTTGCTAAAATTATTCTTTTTTTTTTTTTTTTTTTTTTTAACGTGTCCTGTCTAGCAGTATGCTACTCAGAATTGGTGTCTGAGTACCAAGTACAAGCCCAACAGTTTTACTTTCCCAAGCAGAGTATTACAGCTTCGCTGTAGTACGCCACTTGATGTATATGTATGAAAAATCTTTATTAGTGATTACTGTGGGTTCAATTTCCTGACGTCATGGACATTAAACTGAGACAAGAAGGGAGAAAGGAAGAAGGTGAAGAAAAGAAACCGGACCAACAGAGGCGCGAACCGACGACACAAGACAGGGAGGCAAACAAAGAACACAAGAAAACATCCCAGTCCTCCACCTCTGCCGGACGGCAGAGAAACAGTAATACAAAACAAAAACAACAAACTGTACAGAACCAAACCAATAGTTCGGATCTAGTAGAATAAACAAAGAATTATACATTCACTACACACAAGCATTGATTAATGAACATAATACAAATGTTTCTGGTAAGCTCCTGTGAACAACTAACTAATGATGATAACCTCAGCTTAAGATATGTCCGTCCTCACCTATGTCCCCACACCTATGTGTGTGCGAGCATGCAGGTCTGAATAAGGTTTCCCCATGCAAGTGATTGATAGCTGGTGTAAGGAACCGTCAATCCGTCCTACAGGAATCGGCACAGACATGGAGGAGGCAAGAGATGTATGCATCCAGGGTCCCATAGAGTACAGAGTCCACAGGCGGATCAGCGCAGGGTCGATCACCCGCCAAGAGAGGAACAGATGGAAGTCCCAGGGGAGCACCCACCAGCCGCAATGCTGGGGCCCGAGAGATCGCAGTGACGAGCCCACGGGCTCCGCCGGTAACCGGCTACGCCAGGGCGGGCCCGGATCAGGAACCGGAGGCCACGGGGACCAGGGGCACCCCGCCCCCAGCGGGGCCCCAACCAGGGACCAGCCGACAAGGGCCCCCCGCCGCCGCCGCAGGCAAGGAGGACCCGCAGCCAACCGACGGACAACACACGCCGCCGCCACCCCGGACCAATACCCACCGCCAACAACTCGGCCCGCCTCCACACATCCACACGCCAGGGAGCCACAGCAAGAGCCGCAGCGGATGTACGCCCTCCCCAGGCCGTGCCCAGCCAGCACCTGGACATCCAGATCTTCCAGCTCCAGGGTCCAGATCCCGCCCCACGTGGGGCGCCAAGATCAGGGGCCCAGCCAATGCTAAAATTATTCTAATTTTAAATTTCAGGTGTTTAATCAACAAAGGAACCACTTTCCATTGTTGGTGTTGCTGGGGACATGGGTGCTGGATATTTTTCCTTTTGTGTAATGTACCAGTTCTGTTTTTGTCCTTCAGGCCTGACTTACTTCAGGTATGATGCACTCTACCGCCAGATGTTTTGAAACAAGCACACATAAGTTCATACCTGCAAGGGGTACGCTTCCCTACTGTCAGTTTTAATTGTACCGCCTTTTCAAAATAAGATGACACAGCAACCATGGGCGTAACCTTCAAACAGGGCTGAAGGTTCTGAGGTTTGCACTTTATACTCCTGCTTCAGACTAGGTGCTTTGTTTGTGCAATAGGAATGCATGACTCACTCAATGGAAATTTTCAAGGGTATAGTCGTTACCAATAGTTTGTTGGCCAAACAAGATGGTCTCATAGTAATCAGCTCCACTATGTAAAAATGTATTCCTACTGTAAACAACAGCTTCTTCTGCCATTGAAAAGTTCCACACATGTGACATAACGGTACAAAAGAGGAAGATGTGAAATGTAAGTCTGACTGAGGCTCCATGCAGCAGAAGAAATGTCAAACAAGAATACAAGAAAAAAAAAAATCAAAGATCACACTTATTAGAGTGGATAACAGTGACGAAGCATAATTGGTCCAACTCACAGGACCCAGCTCAGTCCTGAGGTGACCACAAGCCTATTATTTTATGTTTTTGATTTTCACACAGGTAGATCCATTCTCTTTTCATACCTATTCTTAACCACGGAGTGATGCACTGAAAATCTAATTCAGATGTTTTTGATGGTCATCTAATCTACTCATTGTCATCACAGTTTAGAACATACATTTTCCTCTGATCACCAGCTGGTAGTGGGACCCCAGCAGATTGTTGTACTGCTTTAACATATAATACATAGTTTGATATATATCATGTATTTCCTCTTAATCATTTTTTTTTATGTTCTCTTGTCCTCTGTGCCATGAAGTAGAATCTTTCATGGGGGTCTTGTCATTTTAGTTTTCACTTTGTGCTGTTTAAAGAGCATGTTATAAGAGCATCTTCTTTCAAAGCCCTGTAATAATTACCCTTGACTCCCATTAGACATGTAGCTTTTAGTTAATGGAGCTCAAACACATCAAGCGTTGCACTGACTGGCATAATTTCTGCATGTTGTTGAACTCCTTCAGTGATCTTTTGATAATTGAAGAGCAAAGAGCAAGAAAAAAGAAATTTAGATCCCGTCCTGATTTCCGTTCTTTTAACTCTGTTAAGTAAAAAAAAAAAAAAATTTTGCGTATTGCAAAAGTTCACATCCAGTCAACACAATCCACTGTTTCTGTATTGTACCAGGACATAGGCAAAGAGACATGCTCCCCTTTAACCTGTTGATGTGTTCCACGGTTTGGGTGTTACAATAGAAAAACTTGAAGTTGCTGGGAGGTTATTTTACTGCAACAGTAATACACATAGCAAAACATGCTGTGTATTACGTCGCCCTGAGTACCAGCTCATTCATCAGAGATAGAATTTATTCAGATCACATAGATCAGGGCTATCAAACTCATTTCCAATTTGGGCCACATTGGAATAATGATGTCTTTAAAGGGCCGGTTGTGGAAGAAAGTATTGAGAAAACAATTTTTAACAAACCACTAAAATATGAATAAATATCTGTCTCATTGAGTACATCTTTAGGTTTGACAAGTACTTCTTAAAATGATACTGAACATCTTTTCACAATTATGTGATTTAGGACTATTCAAACAAACACTGATTTGAGTGATCAAATTTTAGGTGCACATAAATGGAACTCAGCAGACCGGATCTGGCCCCCGGGCCTTGACTTTGACACTTGTGGTTTAGATACACCACTTTCTGGCAAAGGCAAAAATGCTCTTTCCAACTGCTTATCCTCTAAGACCGAGGTTCTATTTATGCATACGTTGCACATCAATTAGGACAGAAATTTCTGGTCTAAAAGGAATCTGAGTTTAGACTTGAAATAAATACAAAATGGAGAAGTCCTGAAAATAATATGTAGGTCATGCAAAAATGGCAAAAAAGCTATCACCAACACTGAAAGACAACTCAAATTGATTCAATAGTCATATTTGCATGTCTACAGCCTAAAGTAATTTATATTAGAACAAATAGTCACACTTCTAAGCCTTTCAGGTTTTTAGCTTGTAACGATAAAATAAATGAGTGAAGATTAATGGTTTTGGATGTTCTCCCTGACAGAAAATAATTTGATCAATTTAACTATTTGCCCTATTTTCAGTTTTGCTCTATTCAGTATTTCATTAAGGGTTTTTCGTGTTTGCTGCTGCATTTGAAAAAAAATGTTTGTTTTTTCCTCCATTATGTGTTTAAAAAAGTCCTCACAACATTGTTTCATTTTTAAATATCAATTTATTATTTAATTAATTACCCAATATTTCTAATGCATGCCAAAGTTTAAGCTTCCGAGAAGTAATTCTGTGACTTTGACTCAACCAACTTATTTCTGAAAGCTGAGCTTTGCAGCTGAAATGTCATCTTCCTGCAGCTCTCTGTTGTCTCTTGCTATTGGTCACTTTAGGTTATGTAAACAGTGAAATGTGAGCCCTCCTTCCTCACAGGAGGCGTGGCAAGCTAGCAAAACTATGGTAGTGTGGCAAAGGTGAATTTTTATGTTACCAGGCAGACTTTGTGGCTGCTGTCAACTAATCTCCTCCCCCTCCTCAGCATTTCTTACTCTGCTGACCCTCCCCCACACAAAGCAATGCGGGTTAGCGATTGAAGTCATGTCAGCCTTTTACCTCCCATCCTCCCTGTTTGGATGTGAATGAAAATCCAAAAATACCAACATCAGTTTATAAGGGTGTTGTAGTTTATATAAATTAATTATCCCTAATTCTAAAATAAAAAATGTATTTGGATGTTATGTGTTTTACTGTTTTATACCTTTAAATACAGTTTCTTTCACATTTTCCTCCTTTGTATAATATCAGTTAACTCCCCTTTTTTATCTCAACATGCAGAGGGAAAAGCAAGAGCCAAGAGGTCCAATGGCCAACCTTTATACATTTGCTGGTCTCCCTGGCTAGTTAATAATTTATGCATATTATATTTCATGGATTTAGGAGAGAAGAACACAGGGTTCACTGAGTTCTGATGTTTATTCCTTTATTTATTTGTCGTGAGCCACTTTTAAATCCCCAGTCCTGTGTGATTGACAACTGTACAGTAAAATTTGTGAAATACTTTGTTTTCCCCCTGTAAAATCCAATTTGGAAAGTAAACTGGCAATGTTTTATTTTATCAACTATTTAACACAATTTAAAACCTTTAATTTCAAAATTTCAGCTTTAATTCCGCCTTTTTCAACCCTTTCTTTGTAACTGGGATTTTGTCATTTACATGGTGCCTACATTTGCAGTAAATGTGACATTCACAAAATGTTTATTGGTGTTTATGATGTGTTACACTGTCTTTGGAAGCCAAAAAACAAATTTTCCAGTAGTTGGGCTGACCGCAAATATATTCTGCTGCTGTTGCTCAATCTTCATTTGTTTCTCATCTCTCTATTTCTATTCCTTGTAGCTTTATTGATTCTTTCTGGACATATCCTTTTAGTTGTGTGTCTGCCCTCTGTTTACAATTAAAGGATCACGGTTCTTGTGATTTGAATGCACAACTGGACTTACCTGAAGAAGATGAGTTGCAACACTAGGTCTGCACTAGGTACCATCCAAATCAGCCAATAACAAAAAATTGTATTGTAATGACTTTTCTTATAAAGTGCCTTGAGATAACATCTGTTGTGAGTTGGCGCTGTATAAATAAACTAAATTGAATTAAAAGTGTTGGCATTTTCCCAGGCCAACCCAATGGGACATTAACAGATTTAAAATGTGTGGCCAGTGGGTTTCGATACAGCTACTGGACTCATAAGCAGCATGCAACGTTGCATAATATGCAACTGATAACCGTCGTTATAATTAATCGGTTAGATTCCACCGATGCCAATAGGATGTGTTCCAGAAGCGTAGTGTCGCGGCACTCTACTAAATTTACGTGCCGTGTCTATTTTTACCTGCTACCCTTCCAGAAGGTATAAAGTATCAAGCATAAAAAATATCTGACAAATTCCAAAATACAAGATACTTGCAGATTTCCAATTGCTTAACTATAGGTGGGGAAAAATATATATATATAATCATCGGTGACACCAGGTTTGAAGTCAGTTGCTCTGTGGGCCCAGTTTGTTGTTTTTAGTCACAGATGACGAGAAGTTAATTCTTGAAATGGAGTTCAATTCATCCATCCATCCATCCATTTTCTGAACCGCTTATTCCTCAAGGGGTCGCGGGGGGGTTGGTGCCTATCTCCAGCTGTCAGCGGGCGAGAGGCGGGGTACACCCTGGACAGGTCGCCAGTCCATCACAGCAGTTCAATTCAATTCAAAGATACTTTATTGATCCCCAATGAGAAATTCAGTAGTTTATATGATACCAATTATCATTTTTACAAGAAGCCTGTGAATATTCTCATTCATCCAGGTCCATTTTACAAGAACATGTGGAAAAAGAGACATCTGCAGATTTGGGAGTGGATGTGGAATTTATGATACTTATTAACATAGTTGTTTTTTTTTTCTGTATACTCCCCTTTAAAAGTTGAATATAGAATGTTTTTCTTAAAAGATATCTGTTTAAAAAAGTAATACCTCCACGGGGTGTTTAGAGTTGTGACGAATGAAAGTACACCATTTCTTTTAAAAGCTATATTTTAACTAAATACATAACAAAATATTTATTTTTACTGTACTCCAGGGCCTCCTGAGTCACAAGATCACCTTCCTACAGAGCACCTTTTTCGATGTGGTGGATTGGGAATTTGAGGTTTGCATAATAGATGCTCAGCCTAGATATTTGCTGCACCTGTGTGGTGCTGTTTCATGTCAGTATAGACCTAAATCTCAGAGAGATATGACCCTATGCCATTAAGAATTGTGGCAGTTATGAATCAAACAGTGGGTCCAACTTAATAGCAAATTATACCTTAGAAAGTGGGGGGTATGTGTACTGTACTTTACAGTCTTTCCTTTAGAATCCATCACACACCTTTTGAAAGATTTCATATAGGTTTGGATTGCATCATTCAGACTCTCCTGCGTCTAGAAGGTTTCAGTTAAATAACCTCACATTAAAACGTCGATAGCTTAGGTAAGCCTTCATGGCGTTCATCTGCTTTCCTCTTGCGCCCTTGTCAATCCTCTCACTCTCCTTTCCTCCGTCCTCCTTTTCATCTGTCCATTTTGTCCCGATTGAACCCGTTACCTGTTACCTAAGGCAGCCTCTCTGGAGTGGGCGTGGCTTGCTGACATCACACCGGCTTCTGTGTCAGTTGGCAAAAAAAGGCGGAGGGGAGAAAGAGGAGGCGGACAGGAAAAGCAGCCTCACTGGAGTTGTTGGAGGGGGAGCTCCTACGCACGTCGAGCTGAGGCCCTTTCCAGCGACTCATTGTTTTGTAATTGTCCCATTGACGCTCTGTGATCGCTGAAGAGCCGGTTGGGACACACACAAGCTCTGACACACTTGTCCAGTTAGGGAATGTATTAGCTGGTAATAGATGGAGCGCACACAAACTGGAGTTATTGTTTTAAAGCGGAACACTTAGGAGGCGGCATGTATCTCTCGGCACAGTAGGAGACACAAAAAAGTTTCAGCCACATGACATGGGTGAGTAGTTGAAGTTTCTTTTGAGTGACTTGAGTGTATGTCAGCTTTTCTGGCTGGCTGAGCGGTACTTTCACCCAGCGGTCAGCTTTTTTTCCACCCATCATCTATAAGTTCATATTGCTGCCATGTGTATTTTTATCAGACACAAGGCAGGGGGAGACCTATCTTACTGACCTACATGTGGTGCGGTGCAATTCTGGCAGAGCAGAGCTCACTCGTTTCATAAGGTATATTATGAAATGGAAGCAGAAGTTGTCCTTGTAGTCCAAATAACATAACAATTCACAGAAAAGTAAAAAGAACAAATTTGACTGCTGGCGAATTTTCATCATAAACTGCTGTAAAAGTGAGTTACTCAATTACTGTCATTTTTAAGTAGTTTTTGGATTATGATCAGCCTTCAGCAATAAAGCATTTATTCACAGATCACATATTTTCTGAAAGTTTTATCACAGCATTCACTTCCCTTGAGCATAATTGTGACAAATCTGATTGAACAACCAAAAAAACAAATAAAGTAGCTTCTCGTCTCATAGTAGTTCCTCGAGGCGAAGCGGTTGCTTGCTTTTTCGTAAATCATCTTTTAGAAAAAGAAGTTAATTTATTTTGTGAGTCATGCCCTCATTGAGCCATGGGTTAGTCATCATATTTCATGTTTTTGTGGTAATTAAAGCTGCCATTTAGAATTTTATATAGACTAAGTCAAACTCTGTTAAGATATAGTTTATCTGTAGAACAATATTTCATGGTCTGTTTTATCTGTTGTGGTTTGTAAAACATTAATGATTTAAGAATATGCGTATGATCTGTAAAACAAGCTTCCATGCACATGTGCTTCTGGTGACATCACGCAAGGTAAAAGGCGGAGCTGTCTTGAGTGCATCCAATTGCATTTCTCTCTTTCTTTCTTTTTTTTTCTATATTATTTGCATTCTTTTAAATACATTTTTAGTACTTGGAGCTGCAGCTACACTTTGAGCCATGCTTGAGAACACAGCAGTGATTTCAGTAAGAACTTTGCAACAATAAAACTTGTGGTTGGTTTGTGAAGACCAGAGCAGAGTAAAACGGGAAAAAAATGATGCAGAATCCATTTCAATACTTTACAAAAATGTGCTCATCTGTCATGAGCGTTTATTAATGCTAGCTTATATTTGTGCCTCTTGTGATGTTACTGGCCCATACGTACGTAAAGCGGAATCAGCGTCTTATTTTTCCTTCTCGGCGGTTTAAAAAAATCCATGTTTTATATTCTGCAAAGGAAATCATATTTAATCGGTCAACTTTGTTTTTATTATAAGGTTTAAATTGTGATTTAGCAATTGGAGGGAATTTTCACCCATTTCTTTTATTTTTGTCCATTACCACAGGCTTTTAGGGATTTTTCTCATTCTTTAATACAGCTTGACTTTTAAATGAGTGATTTATGCTTGACTAAAGTTGCATTACTGTCAGTTAACATTCATTTTCCTGCATCTGAAGTTTGCCACACACACCACACCATATTGGGATTTTCGCGAGGTATTTTGTAGTATTTTCCGAAACCTTGACCCAGATTCTTGCAGCCATATTTCTCCTCATCCATCTTACTCAACCCAACTGACAAAAGGTTGTCTCTTTTAGGTATGTGTGCACTACACAAAGTCCCTTATTTCAAAGAAAGAAACCAACTAAATGTACCAAAACTGTTGAATGGCAAATGTAAAAAATGTCTTGCTGCATATTAGTGCTGTATGTTGATCTCTTGTTAAGGCAAAGAAGCCTTAAAAACGTCCACATTAACAGCGTGAGTCTGTAGGTGGCTGCTTCCGTATATGCTCTGTGATCCTACGTGTGTTCATGGGGGTGGGTACTTTATCTTTTCTTTTGTATGGGATTGGGGGTAGGTAAAAAGAGACCGTCAGACCCTCCCGTAGACATACCCCCTGAATGGGGCCCCAGCTCCAGCATGCAGGGTTATGTAAGCTTTCATCTGCCATCCCTCCTGCCTTCCTCTGTTTCACATTGGTGTTATTGAGTAGACAGGAGCACACAGAGCGCTTTGCTAGAGCAGTCAGTCACTCACTGAAGCTGCCGACTAAAGACCAGCTGCATATAATATCAGGCTGAGAGGAGCTTGATAAACCTCCTCCTTTATTTTCAGTTCGTGAAACAGAAGGTGATTCCAGCGTGACAGAAAGGCAGAGAAGTCGAGCCTTTCCACAATAATCATGCTGCTTCTGGATGAAACCGAATCTTTTTCAGGTAGGTGACATTACTTTCTGCATGTCTTATGCAGCATGTGTGGATAAATAAATGTTTACCTGGAGGAAATTCAGTAGAAAGTTTGTGGAGATACTTCACAGTCTAGTTTATCTGAAAGACAATTATCTGTGCTGCTGTGGTGCAGTGCTACTTCTATGCAACATCCTGTTTGCAGAAAGTCAGCATGGACAGAAAGCAGCAGGGTCAATGAAATCAGTAAAAAATAGATCTACAGTAGTGAAAAAAACAGGTATATTTTTGAAAATTGAGAATAAAGGAGAAGATCGAGCCCTGCTGGTCTGATGGTTAAAAGTTACTTAACGTTGTTGTGTAACAGCAGATTCGTACCAACTGAAGCATGCATGGTCTGTCTTCTCATATATCCTCTTTACTCTCAACTTGTTTTTAGATCCTACTTTTAGATCTCTCCCCGACGTTCTTCCTCGCTTTGTCTCGATTTTTCACTTTTTCTACATTTGTTGGTCTCTTCAACTCATGTATGCAGCCCGTTCCTCCTCTTGTCATCCCGGTCCCAGCTCCCCATTGGCTCCACATATCATTACCTAAACCCCGGCTTGATCATGATTGGTTTGGGCGAGGCAGACTTGAGCCATGCTCAAAGTGTGAGCACGTGGAAGCAGGAAAACATATGGTTCAACAGAGCACTAGGTTAGGGGGTTAAACGTGTGTGGCATCAAGTAAGGACGGCGCAGCATGAGAGAGTGCTGTTTGACTGAATAAATGATGAATATGGAAAAGGTTTTGAGTTCAGTTCTGTCTAAAAATGTTTTTGGATTCACTTAGCAAGAAATCTTGTTTCAATATTTTGTACTGTTTACTTTAACTGTAAAAAAACCCCATCAAAGTTAACCTCAGGCAAATAATTATAACCTAGTTCTTGTTTTGAAATGCATTTAGGAACTGCCTGTTTTTTAGTATCATCTTTAAAACAAGTGCTGTCTAGTTTTTCCTAAGAACTTGACTAATTTGCCAAATTCCTTTTAACTTATATTGAATCCCAAGAGTCGATAATTACTACTCACCTAATCAACTTATTAACTGTGAATATATTCTTGCCTGATTTCGTTTTTCTTATTTTAGTCTTACATACGTCTTAACTAGAGATGCGCTAATTAAAAATTCCAGGGTCCATTTTTTTAATCAGTAACAGTTGGAATACATCGTATTGCCAATATGTCATCAGTTGATTCTGATTTTTCTTCTTTGAAAACATTTTTTTAAGAAGTACTGCCCAAAGCATACAACAAGATATTGTATGTGAGAGTAAATTTGCTATAAAAGTGAATTTTACGTTTATTAGGGATTAGCACAGATAGTTCAGATAGCATTACCAGAACAGCTGCCTCTGTGTATCCTGGAGAATGCAGTAACTGAGGTTTCCAATAGGCTTTCAACGTTCTCTAATCCAGCGTGTCAAATGATAGAAGTCGAAATCTAAAAAAAGATAAAACACAACTATATTTTAACCAGGGAAAATGCATATGTTAGCTGCTGAATGTTTTGCTCTCTCTTGAGCTCTTTAAGCGTGATGTAATGACACCAAGTTGAAAAGCAGTAGAAAACACTGCATCTCTTTGACCTTAGTCACTTCTTCCATTTCAAATCTAATCTTTTTTTGGTGTGCAGACAGAACAGTCAGGGACATAGCACATGATTGCACCAAACATCTCCGAAAGAGAGACTACATGACCATCAGAATATTGGGGAATGGAACATTAGAAACATAGCTCCAAGTAACAGTGTAAGTTTTCAATTGGGAATTGACGTTCAAGGTTTTATGTCAATAACTTAGTTTCCTCTTATTCGATTTTATTTACGATGTTCTTGCAAACTCTTCCTTATGGTAAAAAGAGAGTGCATTTTGATCATGCATTGAGAAATTACAAATGTCCATATTGTCCTATTTGTGGGGATTTTACTTTTGCTGGCTGGAAGCTTTGATGATTCATTATCACTGAAATGAGTCATGAGAAGCAGGGATAAGGGCTGAAGAATGTTCAGTTCTCATTCTAATCCATTGTCCTGAATATATGTGTGTTTCTTTATCCCAGTGTGAGTACGCTCTTTCTGTTGCTGAGGAACTGCTCACTGTGAAGGAAATATAAAGCTAGTGACACCTCTGTGGTTCAATAAGAGGAATGGACATTAGTTTGACTAACTTGAAATCGCTTGTTCAGTTCATGCCTAAATGGAAAGTTTGTTTTCTTTTTTCCAACTGGACCTTATTTTAGTTAATATTATATTCACCTGGTATAAATGAATATTTACTACTTGGAGCCGTTCAGGAGGACTTTGTGTAAAGTCGTGATCAGTGTATATCCATATAATGGGAGTCAATCGGGCAGGAGCTGGCCACCTGTAATAAGGCGTTATCTGCCCCAAAACGCCTTCGTTTAGCCCTATTTTTTTATGAATAGTTAGCGATATTCCCCTGTGACTTCAGAACGTCTCGGAAGATGTATTAGCATCTGACGTTTTTACAGGTTTTCAATGCAACCAATTCCAATTTACACTAACCTGGGATTTCAATGACGGCGTACCCGCCACCATTACAGCTGCAGTCTGTGTAGGTTGCCAAAAGGGAGCCTGTGGAAGCTGAACTTAGTCCAAATGTTCATTCGGTTATTGCAATTCGGGAACATGCAAACGTGAACCATATTGATGTCTGCAGTAACAAGTTCTGTCCAGCCGTCTGCCGTAGAGCACAGAGTGAAAGTCCTGCTTAGACTACACCAGGATGGCACACAGGGGTGACAACATTGTAATCGCGCAATAGAGTAGTTGTATTTTTGCCTCTAAGTCACCCCGGAACAGAACAAATAAACACCTCCGAGACATTCTGAACTCCCGACGGGAGTCAAGCAAGGTTTAATAACAAAACATGGTTAAATTATTGGAGCAGATAACGTCTTATTACGGGCGGCGAACTCCTGCTCTGATTCATCAATGCTGAACGCAACTCGATATAAAGTTCTCCTGAACGGCTCCAAGTAGCTTCGAACTTGTCTAGGTGTGTAAATGAAATTAATATTTGCTAAAAATAAGGTCAATTTTTTTCAATAAATTGAAAAAAATAAATTCTCTTTAATTCAGACTTCATTAGCGGCATTACAACCTGATAGCCCAACCTATGCTAAATTACACACAGGATTCAAATTTTTCTATTGACTTTATCAGTGAAATTTTTTCTCTCACTGTGGCCTCCTGTAGTATATGTTTTTTAATAACTTGTATCTCAAATCCATATGTTTTTTTACTCGTACACAATTTCAAAGCAGGAAACTGCTTTCCATTCATATTCCCATGTGCTGTCTGCACTTCTCATCTTATTTATTCGCATTTTCATACTATAGACCAAGTTTTTTATTTATTTATTATTATTATTATAGTACACTAACTGTTTAACCTAATCTAGCCCCAACCAATTCTTCATCCTTATTAAAAATCAAGCAAATCTCTTTGGTAAGCTCTTTGTGCAAAGTCACAAACTTAAAGCTATTTTCTTAAGAAATGCTTGATTAAGTTTAATATCTTACTGTTTGTATTTATTTTTTTCATCCACACAAAGAAGTACTTTTGAAATGATGAAATACTTCTGAGACCATGGTACTTAAATAACCATTGTCTTTACTTGTTATCTAACTGATGTACCAGTCGGTATAGGGACTTTTAGTCTGTTTAATATCTCAGCCATTGGTCTTTGTAAAAATGAATAAAATGAGTCATTCAGCTGACTCATCACTTATGGTAGCCCAAATGTGCTGAGTCACCCCATGCTGGGACTCAGAAAAGCGGGTTCAATCTGGCTGAAGGTTTTGTCTTCCTCGAAATGTCCAGAAGGTTCCAGGTGCTGACCACCACCAAGGAAAACCAGGAAAAATGCATTTTAGAAAAGACCGTCTGTTGGTAATTCTTAGTTCCTGTAGTTTTTCTTGACATTAGAGTTGGTGGTACAATTAGGAAAAAAATCTCCACCAATTATAATCTACTCATTATGTAGTAACAAAGCCCGACATAAAATTGAAATAGTGTAATGCATTTCGACACAGTTTTCTGTAACTGTTTAAGAGATCTGTGTTTTTTTTTTCTAGGTGGGATTTCTCAGAAGTATTTTTGCAGGGGCTGAAGGTAGACTCTGTCTGCCAACAAACGTTATGCAACAGGCTATAGTTTGACCGGCGCGCCGACAGCCCGCTGTAGCTTCCAGCGTGCGTCCTCTCCGCCTCTTTCCTCCTCGTTCGTGCGATCACTCTTGTCCTCCTCCTCGGCAGCTTTGACACACTGGCCTACAAACTGTTCTGTTCTACCTCGCCTCACCCCACTGCTGCTGCTCCTTCTCCCCACCTTCCCTCTCTCTTTATTCTTTGCCATGCTTTTCTCAAATGGCCTCATGGTTTCTGTGACGCACACAGACACATATTAACAGGAGGAGCGTTTCATAACTCACCTGCCTCGCTCTAATAAAGCAGCTCTAATAACTAATTCAAGACAGTCTCTTACATAAGACGTGTATGTATGTGTGTGTGTGTATGTCGGTTTGGGTGAATCTGTCTTATTTGCTTTGTCAAATTTTGACCTCACAAATAATAATCAGTTGAATCGTCTGTTGAAACATTATTATTTCATTTTTAAATATGCAAAGACTATGTTATTTGCTACTTCTACATACATCTGAAACCAGATATGTATATACATTGTAAAAAAAGACAAATTAGGATTAAATTAGGATAAACCTTTTTTCCTTGTTTCAGGAGTATCACAATGATTTCTATTGCTAAATGGAAAAATGATGGGAAGTTCCTTTACATTATTGCAGCATTTGGCTGAATTGGCTTATAAACTGATGGCTTGGGTCATATGAGATGGATATTCTTCAAGCTTTTTACAGTCATTTGCAGGAATTTGGCCCATTCCTTCTAACAGAGCAGGTGTAACTGTGTCAGGGTTGTCACATACTGCTATCTAAAATATACAAAACATTAAATAGAATAGATGAATCAATAGCCCTTCCTATTTCAAAATGGGAGATTGACTTGTCCATCTCAATAGACCAAAACCTCTGGTCTCAAATTTCATTAAGAACATTTAAATTTCTTAAAAATCCTAATCTACGATTAATACAATATAAAATCCTTCATAGAGTGCATTATACAGGGCAACGGATGTTCAAGATGGGTTATACGCCGTCTGATACCTGTTTACAATGTACAAGCAATCTACCAGACAATTATACTCATGCTCTTTGGTTCTGCACACCTGTTAAGAAATATTGGTACCAGATATGTGAAGATCTATCAAAGTGTCTGAAATGTAATATCACACCTGCTCCCACAGTTTGCTTGCTGGGAAATGTAGATGAAGTTACCATGGATACAAAGTCTATGCAATTATTTTACATCGCCTTATGCATCGCTAAGAAAAATATCCTCTTGAACTGGAAAAATAAAAATACTCTGAATATTAATCAATATAGAGATCTCCTTCTGGATTACATTGGTCTAGAAACGGCATCTGCCTCCACATCTGATCAATCTTTCTGGTCACCCTTGATCAGTTCCATCACCTAGTGGGGTCGGGCCCTTGATTCCGTTCTGTGGGACACGGTTGCCGATGTGGAGCTTAAGGGTTGGTGGTGACTGCGGGGAGGTCCTTGGGGGTGGGTCCGCTTGCGGTTCGGCGGTAGGTGCCGTGACCCTCGCCTGGGGTGGGACTTTGGGGGCTTTGTGTGGTGACTCCTAGTGGCTGCATGCGGCGCCTTAGAGGGGTCGTGCTGGCGGACACGGGTTACTGGCCTGGTGCTGTGCTGCTCTGGGGGGGTCTGGGCTGGGCCTGGGGCTCGGGGTTCTGGGGCGGCGTGCCCCCCGGCTGGGGCCCTGGCTGGGGCTTGGCCGGGGGGGGGCGCTGCCGTCGGTGCCGGCTGGGGGGGGCTGTGGTCGGCCGGTGGTTGGCGGGCGCTGCTGCCCTTTCCATCTCCCCGGGCTGGTTCTTGTCGCTTGCTCCCCGGTGGCCGCTTGCCGCGTCCGGGCGTCGGCGAGAGGCCGCGGCGGGTGGCCGGCGTCTCCGGGCCCGATCGGCTATATTGACACTGGACATGGCTCCTGGGTCTTGGTCTTAGCCCTCGCGGGGGTGCTGAGGTGGGGGCCTCTGGCCGGTGTTGGTCGGCCTCCACGGTGACTGACCGGTTGGTGGGGTGTGGGCTGGTGGGTGGAGGTGCTGGGTTCTGTTGCCACCCGGCCATCGGGCGGTAGTAGCAAGGCTGGAGGATGTCGGCCTGGGGATTGGCCGCCCGGGACTTCGGTCTGCCCACGGGCCTGGCGCGGCATGTCCGGGGTACCCGAGTCGGTGGTGCGCCGGGTTCCGGCCTCGGCGCGGAGGCCCTCGGACGCTGGCGGTGCCTGGGGCGTCTCTTATTGGCGGGGAGGCTTTTTACCATCTAGCACAGGCGCTCTTTTTAACGGGGTGCGCTTGGGACGGGAGGGGGGAGGGAGGGGAGAGCTTGCTGTGGCTCCCTGGCGTGTGGGTGTGTGGAGACGGGCCGGGTTGTTGGCGGCGGGTATTGGTCCGGGGTGGCGGCGGCGTATGTTGTCCGTCGGTTGGCTGCAGGTCCTCCTTGCCTGCGGCGGCGGCGGGGGGCCCTTGTCGGCTGGTCCCTGGTTGGGGCCCCGCTGGGGGGCGGGGTGCCCCTGGTCCCCGTGGCCTCCGGTTCCTGATCCGGGCCCGCCCTGGCGTAGCCGGTTACCGGCGGAGCCCGTGGGCTCGTCACTGCGATCTCTCGGGCCCCAGCATTGCGGCTGGTGGGTGTTCCCCTGGGGCTTCCATCTGTTCCCCTCTTGGCGGGTGATCGACCCTGCGCTGATCCGCCTGTGGCCTCTGTACTCTATGGGACCCTGGATGCATACATCTCTTGCCTCCTCCATGTCTGTGCCGATTCCTGTAGGACGGATTGACGGTTCCTTACACCAGCTATCAATTACTTGCATGGGGAAACCTTATTCAGACCTGCATGCTCGCACACACACATAGGTGTGGGGACATTGGTGAGGACGGACATATCTTAAGATGAGGTTATCATCATTAGTTAGTAGTTCACAGGAGCTTACCAGAAACATTTGTATTATGTTCATTAATCAATGCTTGTGTGTAGTGAATGTGTAATTCTTAGTTTATGCTACTAGATCCGAACTATTGGTTTGGTTCTGTACAGTTTGTTGTTTTTGTTTTGTATTACTGTTTCTCTGCCGTCCGGCAGAGGTGGAGGACTGGGATGTTTTCTTGTGTTCTTTGTTTGCCTCCCTGTCTTGTGTCGTCGGTTCGCGCCTCTGCTGGTCCGGTTTCTTTTCTTCACCTTCTTCCTTTCTCCCTTCTTGTCTCAGTTTAATGTCCATGACGTCAGGAAATTGAACCCACAGTAATCACTAATAAAGATTTTTCATACATATACATCAAGTGGCGTACTACAGCGAAGCTGTAATACTCTGCTTGGGAAAGTAAAACTGTTGGGCTTGTACTTGGTACTCAGACACCAATTCTGAGTAGCATACTGCTAGACAGGACACGTTAAAAAAAAAAAAAAAAAAAAAGGGTTGTCACACACAATATATCTTGGACTGAGATCCAAACTTAACGCAGACTATTTCGAGACATTGACTTTGTTGTACTTAGGCGGCTCCACTATAGGTGACTCCACTTTTCAAATGTTTACAGCAATTTGTGCCAAACCTGCACCTTCCTGGCTGATGTCTTTAGGTGTCGCTATAGTTTTTCCACATAATATTCTTTCTTCATGATCTTGAATTTTGTGAAGTGCACCAGTCCCTCCTGCAAGATACCCTCACAACATGCTACAGGGACCCCTGTACTGCACAGTTAGTGTACTGTTCATAATGATGGCCAAGCCCTTTAATGTGGGTTCAAACTACTAGAAATGTCTCCAAACTTTAATCTAATTTTTTTTCTGTTGTTTTTTTGAGAAATGGCTTCTTAATTATCTGAAACCTTTTAGCCTATGATGGTGAAGGACTTGTCTTGAGTGGATAATGCCTCTCTCTTTTAACAGCTCTTCTCTGTGTCTTCACATGTTCTTTTGCTTTTGTTCCATTGTTGTTACACTCATTTCAATCCAAACGATGATCATTTCTGGGACATATACCAAGTGATATGATGGCTGTAAAATTCTCATGCTGTTAATTCTTGTGTATGATGGTTTGAACAAATCATTTTCCAATGTCCATGTGTCTGGAAATTAGACCTGAATATCAATCAATCTTAGTCTTGTGAATGTCCAGAAATCCTCTTCCTTACATCTTGTCTGGTTTAAGGGTTTCAATTATGTAACAAAAAGGGGGATTAAAAAAAATCTAAATCCATTTACATCAAATATTGTGAATTTACCTATTCGAAGTGTTTAAAGGCATAACGTCACATGACTTTCCTGTTTAATTTTCTTTAAGCTCTAAAGAATTATATCTTCCATTCAGACATTTAAATAATGTTAGTAACCCTAGCTGAGTTTAATAGGTAATGTTTACTTTGTTTTAATATATTTGGAGGCAAAAGTTAACTCTTTTCATACAGCTTATCTATCTGATTTCAGCTGTAGGTAAAAAAACAACAACCCAAATAAAGATATCAGTGAAGAGTAATTCTTACATCTAACACAGGGAATGTGACTGTAGGTAAACTTCCTTTATTTTTCTTCTCTATTGAACCAGTTGACATATTCATGTGTTTTGTTGTTTTTTGTTTGCTCTCCCATCTATCTGCTCATCATCCAAACTGTCTTTTGCATTTTTCAATTACTCTGAAATCTTTGGTAGTTCAGAACAGCTTTGCAAAACAGCCGGGGCGTCGTGGAAAAAGTCCTACACTGCTTAGTGTGTGCAGAGATACACCCTTAACTCCTAACCGTGTGTGCTTGTTCCTGAAGCAGTACGCTGTTCGTCTTGTAAGTGCGATCTGGATGTTTATGACGTGGTGCATCTCTGAGTATATACGCACTCAGGACGTCGGGTCTGTGTGAACATGTTGGTTGTGTAACAGCCAGAGGCAGCAGTTATATAAGCGTCCGCTCTTGTCCAACCAGCCTCAGCAGTGGTGGCCTGTCTTTTCAGAAAGTAGCTCTCTTCTTGAGTGAAGCTGAGACCTTATGTTGGCCTGTGTGTCACTGAGGATGCTACAGTAATTAGGGTTTTTCAAAAAATCAAGTTGCTGTTTGCAGATTGTGTGTCTGTCCATCTCAGGGTGGAAGTTTTGTACACTGCATACCTTTCATTTTTATCCAACCTACTGACCTGATTCAACACATTCAGTTTCACCTGCGAGCTGCTGGTTGGTGTCAAATCAGATAAAACTTCCATTTATCTGGGGTTTTTCCACTACACCTTTCTACTTACTAAAAGTTACCTTTTGGCTTTTTAAACCCAACATAAGGTTATTATCAGATTTTCTTTTAGATTTCTCTGCATTTGTTTTTGACAAATCTTAACCCACTGGCAAATAAATGATTCATTTTTTCCAAATCACAAGCCACATGGAGCCGCATTATTAAGGCTAAGTTCACATCCGAGTAATATGGGTTTTTTTATCATCTGGACAAATTTACACCAAGCTCTGCTGGGTAGGTTCATACATTTTAAAGTTTATTTGGATTTGCTTCTTGTCTGAAATACTAGCTTCTCTCCTCTAAATGCTGGTTTGTTTTTTCTTTTTTCTTTTACGATGTTCCACAAGATCCTGGCAAAAACTTATACATGTATGGTGGCCCATATGGTTTATAAATCCATAAATTAATGGACCCCAGATGGGATTGTCTGTGGGTTACATAATGATTGTTAATAGTTTATGTTTGACGCATGACATTTCTGAGCTAACGCTAAATGTGTTGTGCAGCTTGAACGGATTTTCCTAGTATCCATTTGAGACCCTGCTGAGACCTATATGGGTTGTATTTATCTGTATCTGAAAAAAGTGGCCTCGATAAGAGAAGCCCGGTGTGAGACTATTCCCGCTCTGTATCCATTCAGCCTGAGCAAACTTTTTATGGTCCCCGACACACACATTGCCTGTGATTTGTGAAATCCTGCGAGTAAACCTAACCGATTTGGCTTACTTGACCAGCTCTCCGTTTTAAGGGTCAGAATCCCTTTGAGCCTGATGAGTATTGCCCTAAGCAAGTACTACTGCAGGCGGCCTGTTTAGTGAGGAGCTTCACCTAGCTAGAGTTTCTTCCTCTGACTATTCAACCTAGCGTCCTCCATGCCTATATCTCTGTCCAAATTATATCAGTAAAAAAAACTTAACATTAAATCTCTGATAATATCTCAATAGATTGTGATTATATTGAATCATATGCTAATTAGATTACATCACCTAGTTCATTTTTTTTCAGTAAATATCATGAATTTGGTATAATTTTAATGAAACTAGCCCCTGCCAACTTGAATTGTATGCTTATAAAAAGTTGCTAAAATCTGTGTACTGTAGATAAACTAGTAATTTACTTGATTTTCAAATAAAACATCTTAATATAGTTGTTAAACCTATGAAAATAGATTAGGAGTCAAGCGATTGAAACTTCTTGGATGTATCTCCACCTTTTGGTAATCTCAAAACTGCTTTGTGCACCTTTTTGAAAAGCTAAAATCTTCCACCAGAAATGAATTGAATACTATCTGGAGATGAACTGTTTAACTAGGCTTTCATAATCTTAACGACTGGTCAAATAAAAATGCATTAAAGTGGTCCATAAAGGGAACACAGATGTTCTATTTTCTCTCATGATGTCCTGGTTTTTACTTTTTAATTGTCCCAAAAGCTGTCATTTCTGCAGCATTTCATAATCCTGATTTTACACATGTCCCACTCATGCATCATAAATAACTATGATGTTGTTATAATAGAGGGAGACAGATACACTGTGTATTTTTTTCTTCTTAAGTATATCAAGCTTTAAGTCTGAAGTTTTTCTTAAATGTTTTAACCCTTAGTTTGATTACAGAATTAGACAAACTATTATAACATTGTATTTCATTAACATCTTTATTCTTCTTTTTTTGTGTGTTTCCTATAATCTTCCATCGGTGTTGAATAACCAGTTTGTTGTCAATGTGTGTGTTGAAATGTGTGATGTAAAGGATTCTCCACAGTTGTAGCAGCAGATATCTGCCGTCATCTGTAATCTGCTTACGTACACGGCAGCCGGAGGGTATCGGGGCATGTCACAGACAGAGTGCCCATTTCACCTTTTTCTTTTTTTCTTTCTCCCTATTAAGTAAATGAGATTTTATGTTGGCAAATGAAAGAAGAGATAGGAAAGGCAGGATAGAGTAGACATTACAAACAGGATTTCCTTGTGAAGGGAGACAGATAATGAGTTGTCTGAAACTGAGAAAACAGAGGGACCTTGGGTAAATGCTTTGCACGCTGCAAGTTAAATCAGGTCAGCTTAAGTCGCCTGTGTTGCCTGATTTCATAGATGCAAACAGATACATGTTCAAGCAAGTAATGCAACAGTGTCCTCCAGATGGTTTTCAGACACATTAAAAAGAAAACAGGAGGGTTTTTTTGGGGTGGGGTGGGGGTGGGGGGGTTTCGCTTGTGCTGAGCCTGTCTGCACTTAATCGAGCAGCTCCAATATTATAATGTCACTTCGTGGATTTTTTACACCCCATTTGAGCTCAATTACAAGACATTTACCATTTTAGTTATTGGAAATTCAGTCTAAATCTCACATAGATGTGAGGAATGAATATTTGTGCAATGTTTCGGGCTGTACCATTTAATTAATTTCCCTTTAGGATTAAGAAGATGTATCCAAATTTGAAGTGAATTGATCAAGGTAGCTATTTTTTTTCTACAATGATTTGGTGTTGTGTGCTCACAACAACAATATTCCAGTCCAAGTTTGAAAGGTGGTTACTGATTTTCTGCCATTTTAACTATCCATACATTGTCGTCCACCAATCTGAGATGGGTTAGGGTAGCAGGTAACAGATCCAGGAAGGAAACCTAGACATCGCTGACACTCTCGTTTTTGTGTTTTCATCAGAAGATCCTATGATGTTTCGAGACCAAAAGAGATATTTGGAAAAGTCAGTGCAGCAGTGTAAATGTAAATGGTTGCCACATCTAAAACTAAGAAAAGTGTCAGGCAACATGTTCATTTTATATTACGTTTTTGTTGTCGTTTTTATGTATTATGTGGGTTTATAACAAGAATCTTGTTTTCGTTTTCTGAACAAAACAAACTTGAAAGCAGTTATATAAACTCCCAGCATTTACCATAGCGGGAGTTACATAACTTGTTGCTGAAGATGTTTACAGCTGCAGCTCCACTCAGACGCTATAGCTTACACATGACCAACAGAGGCTTTTCTGCATAGATTTTTTCTTTCTTTCCTACATTCTCCTGTTTGTTCATGGGGGACCAAGTTTTCTACCCACACTTGACTGAGCAAATTAATGGTTTGGAAAACCTGCTCTGGGTGCTGAGTTACTCTGTGACATTTCAGTCTCCTGATAAGACAGCCCTACAACAGGACGTTTTCTTACTTGTTTTTTGCTGCTCTTTAAACTACTTATACAGCAAAGGTCAAGCCTTCTTGCTCACATTGGGCTCCTTTTGAGACTGAAGCTGTATTTATTTTATATTTTTGTTTCATCCTCCAGTTTGCTTGTACCTTGGATGTTGCGCCATTGATCATCTGTTTCGGTCACCTAGCAACTGACAGCGATTACAGTTGAATTTTTCAAAGTCAGTCCTCCTGATTAGGTGGGCGAGTCTCACAGGTTGGCGTTACATTAAGATTGGAGCCAGTGTTTGCTCTCTAACTACAGCTACTTCTGAGCTCTTCAGTTTGTTTCCAGGACAGATAAAGACACAGGGCTCTTCGTTCTGTCAGCTGGATTGCACAGATATCATAAGAGGATTAAAGTTACTGTAATAAAAACTCAGTTTATCACAAATGTTGAAAGCATTGTCAAAATGCCCTAATTCACTAAATCTCTTAGTCGCACGATGAAAGAATTTACCGCTGTCCTAATAATTTTAACGATGCCCATCAGGAAGTTCAGTACTGGAGCTTTTATGAGACCAAGAAATTGTTTCAAGGTGTTCCATTTTAAGTTTTCAACCAGAGATGATTGCTGAACATTAGACAATTGCGTAGCTTGATCAGCATGGACCATTTACAAGTTATTATTACTTTTTTGAAAACAGAATTTTTTCCTTTATAAAAGACTGCTCGATTTTAGCTGAGACTAATTTTGCACTCCCCCTCGCCCACCTGTTGCTACACACTGCTGGTCAGACAGGTTAGACTTTTAGTCCGCTAATATCAGCTTGTTTCTAGAGTGCTAAAAAGGCAATCTGCTCTTTGTGATAGGCAATAACAAATGTTTATAAGATTTCTTACCAAGAATCTAAATAATGATGAACTGTGACAGTTCATGTTAGATATTCATGTAAATACTGCAATTCTATTATACTGTGAAACACTTATATTATCTTTAGTTACTTATTTACCTAATTCCCGTCAGGGAATAATAAAATATTTATGAATTTGAATTGAATTAAGCGAGATAATTAGCTTTTTATATTGTTTTGCAGCAGAAGGAATAAGTGATATCCTGATCCCAACATCGGATCGGGCTGATATTTTCAAAATTTTCAGTGATCAGAGATCGGCTATATTAGCTGACAAGTCACACCGATTTTTTTTTACCAAAGTACCTCCTAGTTACATTTGACATGATTCCGCAATAATTCCAACATCTGTAGCAGTGCAAACAAGGACACTAAATTACCACAAATTAGCATTGCAGTTTAAACACCGTTGTATTATGGGTAAACATCAATAAAAAATGCTTAACTCTACCTACAACTATATAATAAAGGCATAGAAACTCACCTTCTGGCATTTACAAGCAACAATACACCGAAATAAACAAGAAAAACTCATCTGTAGCTCCTGCACCGGGAGACAAAAAAGGGACATGCTGAACTGCACCTGTGATGCTGTCAAATGCCGTCGGAAGTCTATGCTGAGTTCAGGAGCATAGGATGTTTCAGCTTATAGTGAAAACACCAATAATTAATACTGGAAGTTAAAAATTGAGAACGATGTGGGATTTCTAACACTGGTATTTACTAAAAAATATAGTGAATGTGATCCCATGATAATGGAAGGCAGCATTGGGCACACCAGGATATAGCCTGGTTGAAAGAGATTTTTTAAAATTAGTGTGTTCTGCTTTTTACTGTTGTCTGTAATATTAAACTGAAACTGAACTTTAATTCTCTGTAAGATTTGATTTAATGGGATTTACAATAATAGTAATGCTAATTAGTGAAATTAGTCTTATAAAAAGTTGAGTTAGTTGTTTAAAATACATTTCAACTTTATACATTTCAATACGGAAAGCAAAATATCGAATAGGGACTCAAAATCGGATCAGATTTGAAGTTCAAAGATCGGATCAGAGACCTAAAATGCGGATTGGGACATCCCTAGTAGGAATATTTTATGCTTTCTTTGTATAGGGTTATCATACTTTTGGCATCCTTGAGAATCTCACTTATTACTGTGATTAAATCCTTTGAACTGTTTATTAGGCATCTTCTAATATAAAGACATCTAAGTAAAAGTTGTGCAAACCAATTCTCAGTAGGTTTGAAAGTAAAAAAAAATGAAATGTTCCAAATGTTTTAAACGACTGAAGCAAGCTCATGGTGCTTTGATAATTGGCCTACGTGGGCTGTGGGTTGCAGTAGGAGCTGATTAACCGCGAGTTAATAAATGACAGTTTCAGTTATCTTAAGTTTTTTTTCCTTTATTTTTACACAGTGTAATTTGGGTTTGTGCCTTTTTTTATACTAGTTGTTTTCATAGTAAATGCTAGTTTTGATTGCTTCCCTGTGTATCTTGTACTATACTCAGCTTTTTGGGGGGCTATGTTGATTCCTTGGTTCTCCCCAAGGGAGCATTGATTAACCTTTTAGCTATATGACTTATGTAGTGCATTTGTGTGGGTGATGTTGTATAACCATTTAGGTCATACTAGGGTAATAAATGCACTTATTTAAAGTTATTAACTCTACGACAGAAACATTATTTATTTTATTTTTTTTCATAACTAAACTTAGTTCAAATACTTAACAATGGCTCGAACGATTTCGGCATATACATTTGATTGTTTTAGATGCGATAAAGACCTGTGTTGGTCATAAAATGTTTGCAGTTTGCTTGAAGCTGCTGCCAACCTTTTAATTGCTTACACAAGAGCATCCCACTCTTCTATTATTGGTTACTTTTAACAGAAATCTGCTGAGCAAAAATGCCTCTCTTTGCACTTTTAGTTTGATTGGTGCAGAATCTATTATTTAAAATGCTCACTAAAACGAAAGGAATCTTTTAGATAGAAACACTAGATTTTTGGGGCAACCTAAACTGGACACAGTATCTAATAAAGCAGGTAGGACTGAGTATAAAAGGTGTGTCTAAGAGCTTTTTAAAGCAGATCTACTTACCAATTTTACTAAATGCCCTCTTTCTTACGTTGATGAATGAAACTTTGACTCGTAGTCCTTTTGACCCAAGAGCAGGAAACGTTCCCGTTTCCCAGAATCCGTGTCTGCGTTTCGTTTCCTCGTGTGTGAAATGTCAGTATTTGTAATATGTGTGTCTGTTGTCCACCTCCTCTCTGCTGCTTTGAATGACCTCGCTTTGATCTCTCTCTCTCTCTCATTCTCATTTTGTCTTTCCTTTGGTTTTCCTGCCTCTTGTTTGTCGCCAGCCTGTTTGTGTGTTTGAGCTGATGTTGAGGCTCTGCGCATTTCAGGAACTGTTATATAACTGTTGTGTAAGGTTTGCCTGGACAAACGGAAAATGGGGTACACGGTGTTTTTCAAGTGAGTTTTTAAATCACGCCTGCGTCTGACGAAAGAGGTTGTTTTTTTTCTTTCTGATCCACTAATGTTAATTAGACGTCTTTTATGAAACCTCCTCCATTTTTAATTAGAAGGACCACGATTTCCCATTGCTTTTCCCCAAAAAACCTAAACCATCTGATGCACTTATGTTTGCTTGCAACCAAACAAAGGAAAGCAACGGTTTCGTAAATGACAGAAACTCATACGAAATAGTGTTTGCACCCCTACAGATTTAATGTTTGTTTTTTGTTTTTCACATTTATATGCTTTAGGTCAGGTAGGCCTGCTCATTACCACGCCTCTGCAGAACAAAATCACATGTTAATAAGAGAATCAGTCATCTGACATACAGCAATCAGTCAATTTATTTTTCTTACATACCAGTCGGGAAAATAAAGCCAAACCAATTTTTTCTTTTTTTCCTGCAAATCCTTCAGATGTTTAATTAGCTTTAAATTGGATGAGAGCTGCTGATTATTGATGTTCTTTTGCTACTTTGTGCACCAGATTTCTGGCCCTCGGTGCATATTCAGCCCATGTGTGTTCTAGTAGAGAAGGCGCTGTCCTCATTAAGTGTTTGCACCACAGCAGAAACGGAAATTACCCAGTTGTATTTTAGCCGTTGACTTGTTTGAGTGGTTCACTGTTGGAAATAAATTTTCTTTTGCGCCACAACAAAAATAAAACTTAAACTTAAAACCACTGAGATAAAGGGCAATAGAACAGCCCCTGCAGTTGTTCAGATATTTCAACTGAGACAGAAATGTTGGACTGAAATAGCCTTAATAGGTGTCGGATCTGCTGGAAATTGGATACTCATAGGCATGCATTTATAGAAACAAACCACTTTTTAGAAGCAAACCTTAAGCCAACAGTTATTTCTCTGTGTTTTTAAATCAGTTTCTTTAAACGTGGAATATCAATCGCAGCGACTGATGGTAGAGCCGGTGTCATTAGCAGGCTGATTAAGAAGTTTGTTGCCTCATAGAAGAACTGTAGGGGCGTTTTATGTAAGTTGTTTTTCACTTCACACTGAGATCATCATCATCATCGGCCTCCGTGCCCCATTATGGCAAGGATGTTAGTGTGAGTGCATGCAAGCATATGTACGTCCTCATGCCAGGTATCACGCTGTGAGCATGTCTTCTGTGCTGGGTTCCCTGTGTATGTGTGTGTGTTTGCGTCGAAATGGATAATGTGTGTGTGTTTGCGTAGCGTCTTTGCCAGAATTTTGGCCGGACTGAGCTACAGATCTGACTTTTTCTTTATATCACGGGAGGGGGGTTTCAAAACCCGTCAGAACATCATGTTATAGGGAGTTTCTGTAAACATGGGGATCAAACTGCAGTCCTTCTATGTAGAAAATTATTATTAGCAGGATAAATTTGGGTTTTATGGTTATTGAATTCATTTTGAGATAGAGAGTAAGCAATCTATTCCATCTCCGAAATGTTCCCCACAGATACACAAACACAAGAGTTTGTACGTGTGTTGCGTATTTACGCATTGATTAATGTTCTTTTATGAGTGCTTGTCCTCTGAAATATGTCTGTCTGTGCGTCAGTGTTTGTGCCCTGTCTTGTGTTTCATAAGCCGTCCATTTTTATGATGCAGTTCTTACATAAGCTCCAGATCTGGTTCAGTGTGCTTCTGATTGAACAAGTGAGAGAAGGAGGAGAAGGAGAGCAGGGAAATAAATAGTTACGGTTAAGTTCAAGCAGACTGAAGGAAAGGGATCCAAAAAGAGCAAGAAAAGCTGTTTACAACAAAGTTGAATTGTTGTGAGGGACTTTTGGGCTAAGAGAAGAACTGTCACTGTGCTGTTTTCAGATCATTATAACTTTAGGTAATAGTTAAGACATCTGAAATAAAGATATATCTTACTTTCTTTACTGTCCTTCATCTGCCTTATTTTATACTTATTTTTGAGTCTTCTTCACTCTTTAAAAGTTTCAACAAATTAAGAGTATTGCTGCCTAGCATCCTATTTGGACTTATGAATGATGCATTCATCACTAGGGTAAAAATATAGGACTCAAAATTCTCATTTCTGGTCACCGGCTAATTTCTAGATGAATTTCATGTATAAAATCAACAAATGTTTGGAAATATACTCAGTCTGGTAGACATACTAATCTCACTTTTGTCAGACAAACGTTGTCAAGCGTACTTTTTCAACCAAGGAAGAAAAAAATATTTTAATTAAATTCAAGCATTTATAGTTACTATATGATACTGTGACATGCCTTGTAATGTAGGGAAGGGTTTTCATTCAGATTTATCTTTCAATTTATTGTAAACATTTTTGAGATATGAAAAATAAAAGTGAATTGGTAATAAAGATACACAATTTGGTATAGTTGTATTTACCACATTTAAAATGTATCATTTCCAGTTTTAAGTGGGTTAAGTGTTAAAGTTTGTTTCTTCAGTAAATGTGAAACAGCAGTTCATGCTATTTCCCCTGAGTCATCAACTATTATAAAACATTGTTATGCAAGCCTTTCTGCAGTTGTGACTTGGCAGACGCCATATTTTCTTTCTCCAAATACCTCCTAACCTCTCTATCTTCTTCAAATGATGTTTTTTTCCTCTTTCTATCCAACCCATCAGGTTTTTGAAGACAAATTGAAAAGTAGACATAAATATGTGTTACAATAATATTTTGCAAAAGTACATCTAAATTTTGTGTTTTAATAAAAGGGTAAAGAGCAGAAGAGGGTTAGTAGCTATCAGGGAATGTTGTTTGAAAGTTCATGAATCTTAAATGTATTAATTTCTTGTTTTGTTGAGATTATACAGTGGTTGGATAGTAAACATATTCCATAATTTGTTCCATTCATCAGTTTTCCATCATTATTTTCAAATATTTGTCCTTATATCCTAAATAAATGAAAATACACCAGCATTTCCTGGAAATGTTTCCTTCAATAGTTTTGACCAGGTTCTAAATGTTTCACTGTGTTAATGGTAATTATTTGGATAGATAATAACAACTGAAACTGATAAACTCTCATTTGTTTATTTTATCTGTGCTTCTGTTGTTCTCCCATAGACCAGTCTCACGGCGCCCCCTTCAGCTCGGAGAATGACGCTCAGGGTGGCAATTCGGCTGTATGGCAGTGTACCCCTCCCCCATCTACCTCACCTGCGGCGGAGACGCCAGCCCACCCACCCACCTCAGTGTCCAGACCCCATTTGAGGCCAGCATGCCAAAGCCCCTCCCCTTCCTCTGGCCTGACAGGAACCAAGAAGAGGAGCTCCAAGCCGGCTCACATGAGACGAAACATCAGGTACTGAAGTCGGGTCCTTGGGCCAAGTTTCGAACATAGTCTGAGTCAGATAGCTTAGAACGATGCCCACATAATTATTCTGTACGGATCCTGAAGGAACAACAAGAACCACAGCAATTAAGTAGTCCAATAAAACAAGTTCAACTGACTACCTTATAGAAATATTTTCTATTAAATGTCCTACAACATGCTGTTTTACAGGTTAGGCATATATATGATCAAATGTTACCATTGGCGTTATATAGTATTAATTTGCCCTGAAATATAACTTATATCCTGGAGTTATTCATAAACCCGGAAGTAAGACTCTCGGTTTCACTATAATCCCGCCTCCCCTCCCTGTGAGGGCCGCCCATTACATGACATAGCCTTGAGTCCCGGTCTGACTGGAGCGAAGCAGCATGTTCAACAAGTAATGTTAAAAGCCACATTATAGCAATACTTCTTAAACATATTTCAGTAGTTTAAATTAAAGGCTTACTGTGATGCTATTTATACTTTTAAAGTTTTATGAAACTTTAGTATATTAATTGCTCAGACTTTTGGTTTATTTCTTGTGAAAACATCGTAAAGCTGATTTCAGCAGCTAAAGCTACCAGCCTCTTACTGATAGCCGAGTGTAGGTGGAGCCCAAACCATTGGAGCTAAGTCATGTGACTGAGTGCTGAAGCAAGCGGATCTTTCCAGCCCCGTTTGTATTATAAAACCTTCTTGCTTCTGAGACTGAGGTTGAGAACCTGGTGCATATTTTATAAGTCGTGTGTGTTGTTCACAGTGCAGCACGAGTGTGTTGTGCCTGAATGCATAAACAGCGTTAAAAGTTTACATAAGCAGCTTCATAAATGGCTAACACACATTAGTGTTAGCATGTAGCTAGCGTTAACTTACTTATGTAGCCACTTCTTCAATTCAATTGGATTCACTTTTATTTATATAGCGCCAATTCACAACAGATGTCACCTCAAGGCACTTCACAAGAAAAGTCATTTCAATACAATCATGCAAGGGTGGCGCTGCACTTCCTGGTTTGATAGCTTTATGTAAAATAATGCGCCATGTCATGAGTCAGTCGTTTTCCAAGAGAGGGCGGTGCAGCTGCTCAGAGTGCAGGATTCAGGAGGATTACAGAGAAATGCGTGAATTAAGTCCATAACAACTCTGGATGGGTTTTTTTTATGAGTAAATTGCACTACAACATAGCTGAAAGCTCCAAAAAGCTTATTTTTCATGATATAGGACCTTTAAAACTAGACAATATTAAGCCTTGGGGACAGTACTGGTTGTATTATAATAACTCTTTCTTTTATTGAATTAAAAGGTTCACTATACCTGCACTGTGCTCCCCCCCCCTTCCTATTGGAAAAAAATAACTGCAGCCCAGTTAACCATACAATCTGTTAGTGATTACACATACAGTATTAGAGTAGAGTCTACAGCTTCATTCCTCCTGACTGCCAGTAACCATCTTAAAGCTCAACTCCAAACATGCTGTTTTATTGCAGCACAGCGCATTTAGATTGATTTCAAACATATGTTAACGATGACGGATCTGGTTCCAATATACAGCTTTTAGCTGTCTTATCAAGTGGGATTCATAAATATTTCTATTAAAACGTTTTTTGTTGTTTTTATCCTTCATCACATAGATAATTAAGATGTGCACCCAAAATCATCTAGTTAGCTGCAGGCTACAGATACTTTTGGTTTGATTTGAATTGGACAAAGGGTTTAAAAAGCAAAAACACATGATACATTGTTGAATGTCTTAAATGAGGATGTTTTATTGCATTTTTGTTTTAATTGAACCGATTAGACATTTGTGGTCAATTTCAAAGCACAATTTTTTGTAAATCTTTGACATGCCAATACTGCCTGTTTTTTCATTTATTTATTTTTATTGCAGCATTCAGAATATTTATTTTTAGCCCTCCAGGAATGAATAATGATACTTATTATAAGTCATACTGTAATCGAATTTAAGACTCTTAATACAAATGAGAGAGATTCCTTTAAGCGTTTGGAGGTTTTAATAAAAGTTGAATCAATCATACAGAAGAACAGTACAGATCACAGTGAATGCTGAATGCTGCACCCCCCCCCACCCCCCCACCCCCCCAGGCTCAAATGAAAATAAGTAGCCTATTTATAAAGTTCAGTAACCTTGCCTCTATCTTTTACTCATAGTTAATGAGTAGTGACAGGTTTTGCTGTTTAACATAGAAGCGTTCTTAACTTTATACATTAGTTTCTAGGTGTACTCACCAAATAATGTAGATAATTAGTGGTGCACCGATCTGATCTTTTCAGTTCCGGTACTTATGCCTGGGGTTTGTGTATCTGTCGATACACGATACCGATCCGATACCATTGCTGAATTAATCAACTTTTTACCTTATACCTTTTTCAAAGAGACTAAAGGCACCAGTCTTTACTAACTAAACATAACTAAGACAAATTAACACATGTAACATCTAAAATCACCATAAAACTAAAATTTAAAGTAAAAAAACATTTTTTGTGAGTTTATTGCAGATTTACCACATTTTCAGTTCAGTTCATGGTATCAGTTAACTTTAACCAATACCGATGCATGTACATTAGGTGGTAACTGGGTCGATACCCGATACCAGTATCGGTTCATCCCTATAGATAATTGTTTTAAATCTCTGTAATCTTCTATAATGCTGTCACTAGAGTGCTGTAATGGGATTGGGATCCCATGGGACCCAACACAAATCTTGCAAGAGTGAGTGGCTAAGGAAAAACTGCGGGTCCCTCTAGAATATGCTTGAAGACGGAGAGCCGAACTGAGGTTTCTAACAAGATTAATACTGGATAATATGAGTATTCCTGTGTCTAGTGATCATCGGAGAGGGCATTTAGTGTGCGGGCGCATTTTAGCAGCAAGGCGCAGTCCTTCAGTAGAAGTTTATATCCAGTCTTGATCAGCGTATATCCATATAATGGGAGTCATGGAGGAAAGACAAGTGCCACCTCTAAATACGGTATTACCTGCTACAAAACTCCATCACTTAACTGATATTTGGTTATTAATCTTTAGCACTATTCCCCTGTGAGTTCAGAGCATCTCAGAAGTGCTTCTTTGTTGTCTTTCGGGGTATTTACGGGCGTTTATTCCAACCTATAACAAACTGCGATTTCAGTGACGTTACTGCACTGCCCCAAGGCAGGTGTAGTCTGAGCAGGACCTTTACTCTGTGGTATACCAACGTCTTAGTCCACTTGGTAATTTTGCTTGTGCAATTTGGAAACACGCAAGCGCAAACTATGTTGTTGTTTGATGGCACAAGTTTTGCCTAATTATCTGCCGCCATAGAGCACAGAGTAAAAGTCCTGCTCAGACTACCACTGTCATGGCGGACGGTAGTGACGTAATTGAGTTAGCATTGTAATCCAAGTTGGAATTGGATGTAAAAGACACTTGTAAATACATTGGAAGACCCCAAAGAAGCACTTTGGAGATGCTCTGAACTCACATGGTATTAGCACTATCGATTTAAAACAGAACAGTCGTAAAATAAAGAAGTTTTTAGGCAGATAATGCCTTATTTAAAGGCAGCAGTGTGAGAAAGCACAGGTTGTTTTGAATGTAGTTTTATTTATTCTCCCTTTCTAATAAAGTGATGCATATAACTTTTTTTTTGCTGGCCTATAAACCTATGTAGAGGTGAGAGAGGGCGGATTTAGATGCAGACATTGTGGAGGCTGGCTGGATTGAAAAGGTGGGACAGCGGGAGCGGGCGGTAATGGTCAAAATTCTGCGGGAGCGGGATTATAAAAATACTTAAGATGGCACCATTTCCAAAACAGGTTGACAGCTCAAAATGAAAGAATAAAAAACGAGGAACATTGAGGAACTGTTATATGTTTAACTCTTCTACCCAGAAGTCAGCTCCATGAATAGTTTGTTTGAAAAAAGTAGCAAATGGTAAAAGGGGAATAAAAACTTGCAGCATCTGAAACCTAACTCTCCGATGTTGCCTGACTTAATAGCTAACATGTCTCATTGGAAACAGTGTTCCCTTTTAAATGACTTCTGGTCCCCTATTTGTCATAGCGCTGAATTTTTAAATGCCTTAATTTGAGTTTTGTTACAAAGAAAACCGTCTGATGCGGTCACCCTCAGAATTCTCGGTGCAATTTTTTTGTTTGTTTCCTTGGAGAAAAAGGAAGTTAACGTGTTTTAGCAAAAGCTATTAAATATCTAACGGATAGAGATCAACATAACTTTATTGTGTAGTGTTATATTAGTTCATTAAAGAAATTGACATGCAAAACTTTTACTAATTTTGATTAAATTAACACATTTACTATGTTTTCAGTCATCTGTTTATGTCAGATATTATTTTTAAAGCTTTATTTTTGTATTGGAATAATTATACTTTGAATAATCTTTCAGGAATCCATGAATCTTGCTAAGGTGATAAAATGGGACAGATGCTCTTTTTTATATGAGATTTTTTTTTTAATTTTGACTTGATACTAATTGCCAAAAAATGTTTAAATGTATCAATGTTTCGAAATCCTTTGAGAGATTATAAATTTGAGAGCCAGTTACTAAAGTCATAATACACAGCTCACTGTGGTACGTTTTAAAGTACAGAAATACACAAAAGAAATACACAAAAATCACATATTGTCTCATAGAATTTAGTTGTTTGTGGAAATACACTTAACGTAAAAAAAATGTATCTGGCTATATTTCAGGAAATTATTGAGAGAAAATCAATTGGATGCAGTGACCAAAGTCGCCCAGCAGGAGGAGCTTGAGAGAAGGCAACGTCTGGAGGAGCAAAGGAAGCAGGATTTCCCCCTACCTCTGCTGCCTGAATACACAACCGGTGAGATGATGATGACAAAGATTAACAAGCCCTCTCTAAATACTAACTGCACTGATTGCACAATCCATACCTGAATCTTTTATATCTTCTTGAACAACCAATAATCTGTTTGCTTTGCTATGTACATCGTTCATTCATGAATTCCGCGTGTTTCTTCCATTTTTTTCTATTAGTTCCATCTAATAGTTTCTGAATCACTGACTTGGATATTGCATTGTTCCTTTCCCCATCCTCAGGCGACGTTACTCAGCATGTGCCCTCGTCGTCAGCATCAGTATCATTCCAGCAAGAAGTAAAGCCCAGCAGACAGGATGTGATCTGCTTGGAGTCCAGCAGCCTGAGCATCAGCGAAGACAGATGCAAGACTGACGGACTGACTTCTGCAGCAAAAGCACAAACACAAAAAACAGGTGAAATATGCAACCCTCAAATGGAGGCTTCAATTGACTTTGATGGTAAAGAAAAAATATTAATCAGATAAACTAAGAGGATTTCTGACTAAATGAAATCCGTCCATTTTTAAGACACAATAATCAATGATTGAAGCATGCAATTCTGTGCTACTGTTTTTTTTTTTTGTTTTTTTTTTTTTTGCAAGTTGATTTTAAAACACAAAAGTAAACTCGCTTTCAGTTCTAAGGCTATAACATATCAAGTTTCTAATCTAAACATAAGTGTAAATAACCGCACACTACCAATTTTAAAGACAACATGGAAAAGAAGGTGGAAAAGAATAGGTACATCCCTAAAGCCAAGAATTCATATAGGGTGCAGGCCTAAGTTCTTTTTGACTAAGGGTCGAGGTTTTTTAAATTTAGCTTCAGTTCAAAGTTTCAAAGATCCCCCAACCCAATCTGTATCGGGTTTAGTTTGTGCAAAGTTAAAAAAGACAACAAAGAACTTAGAAGTATGTGAAATTCTGGACGCAGACAAAAGAAGACCATTTCTTATTTTATTTTAAGAATTTAACATCTTCATATATTGAGGTCATATATTGGAGATGGAGAAATTATTGCTGTATATGTTTTTCAAAACTTGTTAAGCATCTCACTCAAAAACACTCCAACTCATCATCACTTTACATTTTAGATGTGTTAGAGACCAAACGCCTTCTAAATACTCAAAAATGGAAAACAAAACAAAAAAAACAGGTAGAACATGTGGTTGAACATCAAAGCAAGCAGCTGTACAAACAAAAGTTTACTTCAGCAAAGCTATTATTAATATAATCAGCTTTCATTGGGCTGTCCACATGGAAACTGTATGTGAATATGCTAAAGACCCTATTTCTAGTATTTTTTTTTCTAGTTTCAGAATGTTGTCCACACAGACGCATTATTTTAGGAACAGATCAGCTTGATATGCATCATCTATGAATTCTCTGTTTCTGGTGTTCTATGATGGCCACTTACAGGCCTGAAATTGTGGCTACATGTAACGTATTCAGGATGTTATTTACCGTCCCACTACCGTGTGGGGTCTTTTCAAAGGAAGGCCATGACTGACTTTGTGAGGCTTCTGAAGATGCCTTCTAAAATATTTTGTAAACAAATAATGCATATTAAACATTAAAACAAGAAAAACGTTTTTAAAAAAATCATCACAAAAAAAATATGTTATCACTTTCTACCAGTCGTTCGTCTTATGAGCTCCATCTGGGTTCCAGTTTTACAATTGATTTTCACTTAAGTGTGAAAAAGAAATAGGGGTTTCGAAAGTGACTGTAGAATAAATCGGAAACTCTTTATCCAAATCTTTTGCGGCTTGAGGCATGCCATTGCTATTTTTTGTTGCTTTTTTTCATCTGGAGGGGTGGTATTCAATAGATCTGTAAACATTTGGTGTTAAATTAAATCTAAAGGTTAAGTCAGGGCCTTCCTGAGTCGATCATCTGGGTAGAAATATCAAAGAAGTTACTTATAATGTATGGCTTTACCGTTATCTCATAAAGCCTCGTATCTACCAACTATTTGCCTCTTAAAGATAAAGGAAACCATCTCTAAAAGCCGTATGACAAGCATTACTTTATCAAATTATACGGCATGGTTGAAATAGATTTTTAACCTTAAGGGTTTGGAAAAGCAGCACATCAAGGGACTTTACCAGCAGGAATTTCCAGGAAAAACAATTTTTTTTTTTACATTGAAAACTACTGGGTTGAGTTTGTTTTTTTAAAGTTTTCTCTTGAGGATTAAATACCAACGTTTATTTTCAACCCCCTACAATGAGATCTCAGTGTCACATGAAATTGCCTACTTGTCTGTCATTTTCTTCAGTTTTATTCTCCTTTTCTTGTCTAGATAGTCAGCGTAATCTAAAGGAATGGATAAAAACCTGCTGTTGAATCTTTTCTAAACAATTTAAGCTAAGTGACTGTAAAGATTACGTGGCACCATTTATGTCATTCAGTGAGTGTCGTACGAAGTTAAAGAACAGCAGACAAGGTGATCCTCTCTTCCTGTTAAGTGTGAGTGTGTGGGGCTGTTTTATAGTAGGGGGTTGTACTTTATATGCAAGTTAAGGTACATTACACTGGGTGTGCTTCCTTTAATATCTATACACACATCCAGCAAGCCAATCGGACAGTCCAGGATAAACACACACACGCAAACACTAGAATAAACACGTATTCTAGAGTCAAGATCAATGCAAACTGCAGACACACACCTGACTGTAAATGGAAGGAGTGAGCAATGAACAGGTTAACACAGACACATAATGAGAAGCTGAGGGAGGAAAGCGCACAAACGGGAGAAAAAGGCCAAATGGAGGGAAGAGGGATGAAATGACAGGGGTAATAAATCCATCTGATCCTGGGGAGGAAGCAGGGCACACACTCATGATGAACACACCCCCACACCACAGTGGCACAGTGACATTTCCAGTTGGGGTTGCATAACCAGTCGCCCCCTCCACTCTAATCCTACTTGTATAACCAGCCATTCACTGCAGTTATATAAGCTCTCTCTGACTTTTTTTTTTTAAACACACACTCTTCAAGGCATGCTCTCTCAGGCTGGCAGCTTGTATAAGTTTGATACCCCCTTTCTGTTCTCTTTTATCACAAAGATTTTTAACCAAGAAAACACAGAAAGACTTGGTTTCTGTTACTGATACTCCCATTAGTAGTTACGAGAGAGTCAAGGCTGATAGAAATGTGATGGTAACTTGTTTTAGAAGAAAAACTGAAGCAGAAGTTCTTGACATTTTTTTTTCTTCAATTCAGTTTATTTATATAGCTCCAATACGCAACAGATGTCACCTCAATGCACTTCACAAGAAAAGTCATTTTAATACAATCACGCAAATATTCCAATCAGTTATAAAGTTTGGTGTTTAGTGAATCCCAACCGATTGCCTTGAGTTAAAAAGTTTGCTGTGGTAGATTTCCTCTATCCACAGTTCAATCTCTCGTCACTATGCAGACAGTTCACTCAACTGCAAATCCTGGATGCTTCGAACTGAAATTGAAACCTGAGACATTCTTTACTGTCTGCTTAATTGGGCAGATAATTATGCAACCACTTATTTAGTTTCCAGATGATTGGATGTTCCTTTGATATGAAAAAAGTATGATGAAAAACGTATGTAAATACTCATGACTCAGCAGAACACTGTGAATTCTCTCAGGTTGATTCCCGTAAAAAACTTTTCAGTTCGATTCAGAAACACTTTAATGTCACCCAAAGGGACATTAAATGTTGTTGTAACTTATATGATAAAGGTTGTTTGTTTTTTCAAAGAGTTGTATATTTTTGAGTTAAAACAACGTTTAATTAGACCTACTATACTGAAGGTGTTTTTCAAAACAAAAGCATTAATCGCAAGGTTGAAAAAAAAGTTTGACTGCAACTTTCACTCCGTCTATGAAGATGACAAAAAATGTGTTATAGAAAACAGTATTATTATAATTGTAATACTCAGTGTTATTTTTGCAGCCATTTATGTAATTGCTGCTTTTCTGTAAGACAAATAAGTAGATCATATTACATTTTTATTATAAATTTTGGTGTTTATGCTGTGATACCATTTTTTTTTTTTTTTTGGGAGTGGGTGGGGGTCATGTTAGGCCAACATGATATTATAAGCTCATACTGCCTCGCCGTAAATCATCCGTACAGCCAATGGATAAAACTGAAAGATTTTCAGACAGAATGAAGAACTGTTGGTCAGGGAGATAAAAAACTAATATTCCTGTATCTTGGAATCAAAGTATAAAGATATTTGAGAGGACATTTTTCGACATACTTCTCATACATTGTTCGCTTTTATTTGCTTCACTAAACTAACAGTATATTCTGTGTGCATTTCTGTGGGACACTTAGAGGCCAGCAAATAAAATGGTCAGTTGTTTTTGCTGTTCTTGAATGTCCTGTAATCTTTTTTACATCCAGTTGCGAGACCAGTTTGAAACTTGATTTATGGAGACAACGAGGAATTGCACTGAACGTTTTTGGCCTTAATTTTCCCTTTTTTATTTTGTATTCAGAAATAATAGATCTGAAGACAGATGAGGACGACGACACTGTTGCACAAGTCTCCAAAGAGGAAGATGAGAGTGAGCCTAGTGGTACACATGCTAATGACGCCCAGAACCAACCAGATGCCCAGGGCAGGGTGCTCGTCAATCTCAACCACCCGTCTACAGAGGAGGAAATTTTCCTGTCGCCACAGCTGGCACGAGCTGTCAAACCTCACCAGGTATCTGGAAGTATTCAAAACAGCCCAAGAAATGTTCAGAATTAGATGCAATGTTTGAGATTTGGATTTCTGTGTTTTGTTCCAAATTTTCTTCAGATCAGTTTTTTTTCCTTTTCTTGGCTGTGTCATTGCATCATTTGTGTCTTTGTCAATCCTTTCTTCAGATCGGCGGAATACGTTTTCTGTATGACAACTTGGTGGAGTCCCTGGAGCTCTTCAGCAGCAGCAGCGGCTTCGGCTGCATCCTCGCTCACAGCATGGGTCTCGGTAAAACGCTTCAGGTCATCTCCTTCATCGACGTCTTGTTCAAATACACTCAAGCTCACACTGTGCTCGCCATCGTACCGGTAAGCATCTGAGGGGCCATTTGAAGCTTTCTTGATAAATACACTCAGTTAAGCTCAGTTCAGCTTCATTTATATAAGGCCAAGCCACAACAAATGCAATCTAAAAGGCACTTTACAAGACAAACGGATCAAATTCCTACCTAGTTGTGTTTAAGCTAAACCAGTCCAAAGTCTGTTTGGATCAGTCACGTCCAATCTGACACAATTCAAACATTAAGTAAAGTTCAGATACAAAAACGTGCAGTCCAGTGGAGTCCTTATTAGGAACAGTGGATAATCATCAGCAATAGAGTGGATTTTCTTGAATTATTTTGGGCAATTTGCAAATGAAGATAATTTTAGTAAACTTAAGAGGTCTAAAAGTGAAGCATTTATTCCGATTTATAATTAGACAATGAAAATAAAAAGGTTATGTGTAAATGTGAAGATCTGGATCCTGTGGTACCACATGAATACCTAAAGGTGTGTGAATATCAAAAACTGATATATGTTATACCCTTCTAGGTGAATACACTGCAGAACTGGCTGTCAGAGTTCAACACCTGGGTTCCTCCTCCTGAGGCGTTACCTCCAGACACTGATCCTGCACTGGTCACACCCCGCACATTTAAAGTTCACATCCTCAATGATGAACACAAGTAAGTGACTGGAACAATCGCATTATTAAATCCAAATCATCAGTAGAACCTACAGGAGGGAGGTAGAAATTGCTTCAAACATCTTTAGCTCACAAAGAATAGTCGGGTAAACCTGTCCTTTTCTCCTGATGTCCAGAAACACTGCGTCCAGGGCCAAGGTGGTGGAGGACTGGTCTCGGGACGGGGGTGTCCTGCTGATGGGTTACGAAATGTACCGTCTTCTGTCTTTGAAGAAGAGCTTTGTGGCTGGGCGGAAGAAGAGGAACAAAAAAAATGGAGGACCTGATGTCATTAACCTGGATGAAGAAGACAGACAGCAGGAACTTCTTAAAGGTCAGAAAAGACATAGTTGAGGAAAAATTAAAAAGATGGAGAGAAATGGAAGAAAATTATTGTAAAGGCTCATGAAATTCTGGTCCTTTTGTAAAGGTGTTGAGAGAGCCCTTTCCCGACCCGGTCCAGATGTTGTGATCTGTGATGAAGGACATCGCATCAAGAACTGCCACGCCAGCACATCCCAAGCGCTGAAGAACATTCGAACCCGGCGCCGTGTAGTTTTGACTGGATATCCGCTCCAGAACAATCTCATAGAGTACTGGTGCATGGTCGACTTTGTCCGCCCCGACTTTTTAGGTATGTGGTTAGATGTGTTCATGATTCTGCGTGTCTTGTTTTTCTTCTGAAAGCTAATTATTTCACTTTTTCTTTTTTTTACATTTCAGGTACGAGACAGGAGTTCAGTAACATGTTCGAACGCCCTATCCTAAACGGACAGTGTGTGGACAGCACACCGCAGGACGTCCAGTTGATGAGGTACAGGAGCCACGTTCTCCACAGCCTGCTGGAAGGTTTCGTGTTGAGGTAAGAGCGACGCTGCATAGGAAATTAAATTCAGTCTTTCTTAAGCAACTCTCTCTAACACTGACTAATTTATCTACGATCCAGACGAGGCCACGATGTCTTGAGGGACCAGCTACCCTCTAAGGATGAGCATGTGATCCTGGTGCGTCTCTCTCCCCTGCAGAGGGCGCTTTACACCGAGTTCATGAACCGCTTCAGAGAAGCGGGGAACACCGGCTGGCTCAGCCTCAACCCCCTGAAAGCTTTCTGTGTTTGCTGCAAGGTGAGTTGCAGGAGCGTGTGTCTAAAATGTTGCTTATCCTCTTCAGCATTATTCTTCTATCAATTTGGACCATATTATTGCCACATTTAAATGCAATTTTTCTCTTCTTTAGATTTGGAATCATCCAGACGTGCTATATGAGGCTTTGCAGAAAGAAAATCTGGCAAGTGAGCAGGATTTGGACCTAGACGACATCACATCCAATTCACAGGCACGGTGTTCGACAGCAGCATCGGCTCCAAAGTCAAAGAGTTTGGACAACCCCGATCCAATTGGTGGACTGAGTCTGAACCAGTTGCAGGAAAAAGCCAATCAGGTCATCACCTATGAATGGGTACGTGTTGGTTTGAGGTTTTCTACTGTAGTGTTAGATCTCGCAAATCTTCATGTCGTAACAGATCTAATGCCATTTCTTTCGCACGGCCAGGCAAAAGAACTCATGTGTGATTACAAGCCTGGCATCCTGGAGAACTCGGCAAAGATGGTGCTGCTGTTTCACCTGATAGAGGAAAGTGTCAAGAAGGGAGACAAAATCCTTGTGTTTAGGTAAAACATCAAGCAAAAATAACTGTTTTCTTTAATAGAACAAAAACTCTGATGGTTGGATTTCCAGCCTTTCTTTGTTGTACTGTCCCTTTCATTGTTTACTAGCCTTTTTTGGCTCCACTGCGTGTGATCTCATGGTTCCTTTTTCTGCTGCCCTTTCAGTCAAAGTTTGTCCACACTGACCGTCATTGAGGATTTCTTGGCCAAGAGACCAGTTCCTCCCTCACCATGTACAACCGGCAAAGACAGACCCAACCAGAATTGGATCCGTAATCTCAACTACTACAGTAAGTCATCCCTCAGCATGTTTTATCTTTGTTCAGTGGTTTACTAAATACTTACTATCCAAAATACAAATAAAGGAAGAAAAGGTTGGTTTCGATCTAAAAAATGAATAATTTATCTGGTACTAATTAAATCAATATATCAATATTTAATTCTGTATTTGAATATTACATTAACAGTTTATCATAAACTCATCTCCTAACCTTGGCATAGTGATAAATCTATCTGAAATGTTGAAGCAAACTGTATTTTTCTGACTCTAGCTATTCAATGCAGCAGTTGTTCTTCAATTGCATGGACATGCAATGAATACTGCCACCTGCAGGCGCTTTTAAGTAACAGGCAGGCTTTGGTTCCTCTGGTAACTCATGCATTGAAGGTCCTTGAAGTTGCTTCTAGTCTGTAATTTATGAACTTGCCACCATTAGACAGAGCAGTAGTCAGTCAAAAAACCATGCTGTGAGACTTCTACCTTTTATGTTTTGCTTATGTTTTACTTACCTTTGGATATTTTCAAGGACTGGATGGAAGTACGACAGCTTCGGAGAGAGAGAGACTGATTAACCAGTTCAATGACCCAACCAATACCTCAGCATGGGTTTTCCTACTTTCAACCAGGTAACCCACACACACCATAACATTAACAATATCAAGGCCCAAAGGTTTAGAAGCGATGCAAGATTACCATCTTGACCACAGGGCTGGCTGTCTGGGTGTGAACCTGATCGGGGCGAACCGTGTGGTCGTGTTCGACGCCTCCTGGAACCCCTGCCATGACGCCCAGGCTGTGTGCCGCGTTTACCGCTACGGTCAACGAAAACCATGTCACATCTACCGACTGGTGTGTGACTTCACGCTGGAGAAAAAGATCTATGACCGTCAGATCTCCAAGCAGGGCATGTCTGGTGAGTTAGGAACGCCTGTATTGATGTATTACATGGCTACAGATACAAAGCGTTATCTGGACAGATTTGAGTTCTGTAGGAAGAACATTTCCAATATGTGCTTATTGCACATATTATAGCTTTGCTGTTCTGGTCTTTATAGAGGAAGCTATTCAGGCTCTGTGCTCGAGTATATAAAAAACTCCAAGAGAGATGATGGTGTGTTTAGTTTTCGCACTATAACCAAACATATTTTGAGAGTCAAACAACTGTAAATGGACTGACTGAATGTGTATAAGCTTTTTCTAATTATGCTGACCAGTCAACAGTCTTTACACCAGAGCACCACCCAATTGCAGACTTTCATACACCGATACACAGATTGGTGGGCAAAAGTAGGGTTAAGTGTCGTGCCTTTCAACATGTGTTGGGAGGAAACTAGAACTGAATCCACAACTTTTGTGATTGCAAGACGACCGCTACTCTGCAGCACCCAAAATCAATAAAACAAAATAATTGTCTTTTGGAAGAGGTTGATAATTTAATATGTTTGAATGTATGATGTTTTTTGTTCTATTCTGCTCTACTACAACTGGATGGATGGATGGATATTTTTTCTTTTTTTCTTTTTATTTACTATATTGCTCTCTCCTATTTCTTCCACCAGACCGCGTTGTGGACGACCTGAACCCTGTGCTGAATTTCACTAGGAGGGAAGTTGAGTCCCTTCTTCATTTTGTGGAGGAGGAGCCAGATCCATTCCAGGTCAGGCTGCTGCCTGGAGAAATCAGAGAGGGCGTCCTGCAGAGAGCCCTGCACCTTTACTCCCACCTTATCACCAAGGTGGGTGAAGATAAAACACTTTTTTTTTTCTCCTATGACCTTTAAAAGTGAACTAAAGTAGAACCTAGGGGAATACTAAGTGTTACGGGATTCACTGCATTGCGGGTTTTATTTTCAGAGAGTTGCACTAATCACCGGATGTCATCAACCTACCAAGATCTATTTTTAAAATATATTCTTAAATATCTCAAACCTCTATTCACGGCTATACATGTATACAATCCGTACAGCATGGGCTACAATGGAGTGGTTGTTAGTATAATGTAATAAGACATAAAAATGGTCTAAAGGTGTTGATAGTTTCGCAGGGGATTGAATTACAAGTGTGACCAAGTTAATTAAGATTGGAGTTCTAATCAGTTTTCATCTTCCTCTTTTTCAGCAACCGTTCCCCCATGAGTCCCTCCTGATAGACCGCAGGGAGTTAAAGCTGAGCAGCGCTGAGAAGAAAGCCGCTAAGAAGGGCTACGAAGAGGAGAAGAGGGCATCGGTGCCGTATACGCGCCCATCCTACGCTCACTATTACCCTGCCAGTGATCAGAGCCTTACCAACATTCCTGCTTTCAGTCAGAGAAACTGGTCAGTGAGTCACTGTTTGATAAAGTATACAGAAAGATTTCTTTAACTACTCTAAAGTTTTTACATCTGATCTAATTAAGATTGCATTACCTAAAGCCTTTCTATAATGTGCGCGAGTTATAAAGTAACTAAATAAAAATAAAAAACTTTGTTCAGGCGCCCTCCCACTCGCACAGAGGAGAAACCAGTGGCCAGTGTCCGGCCAGTACAGTCTGCATCAGCTCCCATGATGCCCTGCCATGTAGCTGAAGGTTCAGCCCCAAATCGCAGCGCCTCTTCATCCGGCCTCGGAGGCTTCCCTGTCAACTGCCTGCAAAAAGCTGGAGTGTTTGTACAAAAGATCGTCACGACTACTGGTAGGCCAGCGGCGCTAACACTTTTATTTACTTTCTTTTTTTCTTTTCTTTTTCTTATGGAGATATGCTTCTGGAGTTTAATGTTGTTCCTAATCTCTTTCAGACATCGTAATTCCAGGTACTAATAACTCAACAGATGTCCAGGCTAGGATCACTGCTGGAGAAAGTATTCACGTCATCAGGGGCACAAAAGGTACAATGCCCATAACTAATCGTTATGTAAAAACATATTAAACATCATCCACTTTGCTTAAACCTTCTTAAGGAAAGTATTTGCTTTTGATTCATGAAGGAAAGTTAAGTTGTTGTCAATCATCTGCGTACAATGCAATGCAACTGAAAACGTTGTTTACTTCTGTTTGCTTTTAGGGACATATATCAGGACATCTGATGGGCGAATCTTTGCCATTAGAGCAGCTAACAAGGCCAAGACAGTGGACGAGAGTTCAGCAGCTCCTCCGAAAGGTGATTAAAACCCATAAAGGATTAAAAAAATGTGCCTTGTATTCTTTCCTCTTGAAGCTTTCCACATTACAGCCACAAATTTGAGTGCATTTTATTAGGATATTGTTGAGAGTAGTGAGTAATTGTGAAGTTTAAAAATGACTATGAATGTCTTTCAATTCCTTTTACGAATGAAAATCTGGACTGCATGGCATTTATTTGCATTCTGCCGCCCTGGGTCAATCCATCATAGAGCTGCCATTTGATTTAGTTACGGCTGAAAGTTTTTTCTCTGCTTGTTTTACACATCTAAATACTAATATTTTTGGCCAACTCTTCTCAGGAAGGGGGAAGGAGGGAATAAAAGTATATCTCATACAAGTATATCACATAAAAGTTTTTGATATACTTTTAATCTAAACCACGTGATTCCAGGTTTGGATGTGTGATTAGGGTTGTTGTTCTGCTGGAGGAGAAAATTCCACCACTATATTTTTTTTATTATTATTATTTTTTATGACACCCACATGCACACATATTGATGGACACATTTTCTTTTCATACTTTGTTGGTGTGTCATGTTCCAAACTTTTTATGATGGCTATACCTACCTTTGCAGTGTAATCTCTGGTCGTCTAGATTTTTTTTTTTTCCCTTTAGCTTGTGAACCCATTTCCCATCAAGAAGCAATGGCCAACAGAAAGCGAGCTTTGAATGAGCTGGAAAGCTTTTCACTGGAAGTGCAGCTCATATAATACTCTAAGAACACATGTAGACAAACACACTTCCTGGTGTTCAAATACCATATTAGATAAACTGGACTGGAATATTGACAACTGATTACATAAACTGTAGAGCACCGCTCTGGTGAAATTATGTTGGGGTGACCACTCACAGATGTGCGCTCTCCGTTGTGTTCAACGCATAGTTAAAAATCTGGGCTCTACTCAGTTTGTGCTTTTGTAAGTGACATAGAGTCCTCGCGGTGACGGATAATGACGTTTCATGTCTCCGTACCTACGTAGATGTAGAAGTATTAACTAGGCTGTGATACACATTATGATGCTGCCAACACCATGTTTCATCATGGGGGTAATCCGTGCTATAAGGTCTGCTGTTAGTTTGGTGTCAGATACAGCCCTTTGAGCATCGGCTAAAGAGTTCAACTTTGGTCCAATTTTCTATGGGACTTCTTATGACTTTCTTGTTGCAACTCTTCCATAAAGGCCATTTTTGTGGCATCTACAGAGTTCCTCCAGAAGCTCCTCCAGAGTTGCCGTGATCTTCTTACCTCGTTTTCTGATTAACGGTGGCATGTCCAGACTATTTTTTCAGTGGTGGCACAGGAGGGGCAGCTCATTCTGCTGCAGCGGCACCAGTAAATCAAGGATCCGCAGTAAAAAAAAAACCCAGAAGAAATGTATGTCCCCCCCCGCCTTCTTGCAAATAATTCTTTTAAGATAACACAGACAGTTGGTGAAACTAAATGTATTCTAAAGCATTGAGCTACACATCAGACAACTTGCAACAGTCAGCACAAATTTTGTATGTCAAATTTCCTATTTAATAATGTCAAAATTGTAGCATTGCAACTGGCTTGTTTCTGCTTTAAACTTGTCCATCCTGTTATTCCTGACCGGTCTGCCGTGTTCTTTCATGTTGGTGTTTGTTCTATAAGAAACCTTTAAGGCTTTCAGACGACAGCTGGACTCATACTGAGATCAAACTATTTACAGGTGGTCTTCATTTACTAATGAGGGGATTTCTAAAGATAAGTGAGAGCACAGGCTTTTAATTAGGTGTATACGAAGGCATGTTACACTTTTTCGATTGTTCTTAAAACGAAAGGTTGATAAAAATACATTGTTTAAATAGTTATATATTTAATAGTTATATATTATTATTTATTCAATAACAATAAATGTCTTTCTTTTTTCAGACTTGAAGGCGCCAACTCAGGAAGTTTCCTCCAGTGGCAGTAATGGCTGCATATCACCTGACAGGAAACCAATGGTACCCTCCAAGGCCGTACCCCGCCCTCTCTCCCCTGACAGCCCGGAGATCCTCAGCGAGTTGCAGCGCTACACGGCTGGCTCGGGCGCTGATGCCAGAGCAGCCACCATTGCTCACCAGGAGAGAGCAGCAGAGAGCAGCATGAACGCCCTGCCTTCTAACAAGCTGCTACAGAAGAATTGTGGCAACAGTGGGAGCACTTATTCTGGGGAAGCTGCGAGCCACCACGATGCCTCTGTTACTAATGTAATCCAGCCGAACTTGGACACCAGTGTTCCCCAAGACTTGAGAATACGCAGCAAGCGTGAAGCCCCCAGCCCGCCCCTGGAGGAACGAGCCAGTAAGCAGCCCTACACAGGAAAACACTCCTCAGCGCCTCCGTCTTCACCAGGGTTCCCATTCACAGGGGGCTATGGCCGACTCCCGATGGGTCTCAACTCTGCCATGTTGGGCGGTTCGGTGGGGCACCCTCTCTTCATGGGGTCAAGCTCTCACTACTTCCAGCCTCCCAACAATCAGCTAGGCGACCCCACTTACATGTATCGAGATGCGTTTGGCTTGAGCGGCGCCAGCACTGTCCCCTCTTCCTCATCCCCGTCTTCATCAACCACAATCACGACTCCTGCCTCATCGTCTCCATCCGCATCCGTCAAAGCTGCCAGTTCTCTTCCAGGAACCCTCCCGCCATACATGTTGAGCCCCAGCATGGCCGGGATGCTTCCGCCAGGTTTCCCTCTCTCATACAGCCCATCTCTGGCAGGCCTCTACTCTGGTTCAATACTGCCAGGTCCAGCCGCCACTCCTGGTCCAGCAGGAGCCAGTTTCTTGTCTCAGTACCCCCAAACTGCTGCCTCAGGCTCGTCCTCCTCCTCACCTTCCTCGTTTTCCCCCTCCGCACGTTCAGAAAGCCACCGGGCCCCGGTTCTGGTGAACGGCAGGGAGGTCAGCAGCAGCAGCAGCAGCAGCTCGGATGATGATGATATAATCGAGATGAGGGGTCAGTAAGACCCAAGAAAATGTTCCACTTGTTCCGTTAGCCAGAATGCAGCTTCCTCTGAGGGGGAATGGATAAGGACTAAAAGAGAGTTAAGGCTTTTTTGTTTTCTTTGGTCACCTGTATTGCCTTGGAGAAACAACCTTAACGGTGACTGAAGAGACTGTACACTAAGTGGCAAATGTTGATTCTGTATATCAGAATGTGAAGCATTTAAAAAGATCCTTGGAAGGGACGGGGGTGGGGGGGATTTAAGTTTTCTGGACTCTGAGCTTCCAGATTTGTTCGCCCAATCCTGGCATTAAAAAGCTCAACACTGGACTGAGAACTGCTGAGTGTGAGCCTGTATGACCACAAACGGCCGCTAGTTGAACTGTTGACTTTCGGGACTCTACAGTAGCTCCGCAGCTTTGCAAAATGTGAAGACTCATGCTGACAGCTAATCAAAAGACAACCAGAGGCTGAAGTTTCTCTTTAAGAGATAGTTCAGGTTTTCTTTAAGTAAGGTTCTGTTAAAAAGTTCACATTTTTTGGCCCTCTTTAAATGTAGATTAATTGAACCCAAAGCGTAAAGCTAACAGCTAGCCAAAAACACTTCTACTGCTTTAAAATAACTCTCCTCTACAAAATGTCATACCATTTCCTTGAAATGGAGATTGGAGGCCGTGAATCAGCAGTGATTTTCCCTTATGAAACATACACTGAGAATGGAACATGTAAATGGCTTTTGGAGATTGGAGTTTCTTTTAAGATGATGATTTCTCTCCGCCTAGCCATTAGGTTTAGCCTCTATTCCCAGCTAATCGGGATGTCTACTGAATGAAGACACGAAGAGAGTACTATCAACTTTAGTAGGAGTTTAACTGCTTATAACATTTTTTATCAGAACCTCGCTTTAAAAATCCTGACAGATCCCATTCAAGAAAAAGGTCCTAAAACCTGAGGTAGCTTCTAGTAACTTTGTTCAGTAACTCAAAGTTTTGTCACTTGTTTAATACAGATACTGAATATTCCCTTGGACATCTTGAGAAAGTGGTTAAAATATCAAACCGAATTCTGGGGGGGGATTGATTTTTGCGGTTCATAATTCACTGCCAGGACAGGATGTCTTGTATATTTTTTGAAGGGTGAAATGATGTCATGTTGAGGCTTGATGAGGTTAGAAACATTTTACTGAAACTTAAAAAAACAAAAAAAACAATGAAAGAATGTACTATTAATCAATTGCCTTCATATCAGGCCTTCTTCTGTCTGAAAAGATTCATTCTATTTAGGCGTGGGAAGATTTTTTTTTCTTCTTTTTTTATGTGTACTGTATTTTTACGTGATCTACTTTTACACAAAACAAAAAAAAAAAAGGTGATTGCCTAAAAAACAACCGGGTAAAAAAAAAAAAAAAAGCTAATGAGGTGTCATCCTTGTAGCGGAGAAACAACCAACAGAAGATGCCTTTATTTGCCTCCCATCTTTCTGAATGTTAGCTGTGAGAGAGACGAGGTAAGGGGAGACTGACTCTCACCCACAGTCTTACTGTAGCCTAGTGAAAAATGATGCAAAACACTCACTAAAGCCTATATCTACTGATGATACCCAGGGGACAGGAGCTTCACAGCCCCACCCCCCAAAGCTTTGGTTACGCTTGTGTTGTTACTGTGTCTGTGTCCGCGCCTTGTCTTTTTAAAGGTTAAAAAAGTCAAACTACAGACGCAGATTCCTACTTTCACTTTAATGTTCACCCATTTTCTGTCTCTGTCTCATCCTGTTCTCTGAGCAGAGTTGGAATGTAAAACCAAACCAAATTTATGAGGAACTGTGTGGCTTTTTTCCAAAAACGAGAACTCATCACAAACTTACAAAACAAAGAAGATTGCATCATAGACCAAATGTTGCTTGCAGAGCCGTAAATAAGTTCATAAAAGGCATGGGCCGTAACCGGTATAGGTGTGTATATATAATATGTTAAAAACCCGGCTTTCAAACCATCAAAAATGTTTTGACTCTGTGTTCTTGTGTCGTGAAGCAGGATTGTCCAAAGTGCAGTGCATAGGCCATTTATGACAGTGGGAAGGATTTTTTTTTTTTTCAAGTCTTTTAACAATACAGGAATGGTATAAATTTGGTCCGTCAGAAAGGCGGTTAAAGATTTTCCGTTACAAATTAAAACCTTCATAAAATGGAAGACTTTTGGTACGACAAAAACTATCAAACTTTTTTTTTAATTATTATTATTATAAAGAAGACGTCAAACATACGGCGACTTTTACTTAGACAGACATGGCTGCACTCTTTCATTACAGTTTGTTTACATCTTGTAAGAAAGAGTGACCCACAGCCTGTTAATTGTTAATCCTGGACCAAAATAAGAAAAAAAAATTAACCCAAAGGTTTTTGAAAACTATCTTTTTTTTTAATAAGGCAAACATGTGGAACCCTTCTCAAGTTTTTCCTATCCTTGATTTCTAAGAAAAAGTCTGACTAGATTCATTTTCATTAAAATATTTCTTATTAAATTAGGTTAAAAAAAGAAATCTAATTAAGGGGACTTTTACATTTTTAATTTAAAAAGTGAATATGGCTCAATGTTTTTGACGATACCAGTATAAAGTGACCTAGTAATATATCTGAGAGAATTAAGTAAAGCATTGTTGCCTCTCTGCCACTTGTTGCTGCACACTGTGAGCTGGCTGAAAGAAACCTCGTCCATTTACCTCCAACTTACAGAAAAGATCAATTTTCCTGTCTGAAATGTTTTCTAGTCACGAAAAACATGGAAACTAACTGCACCATCACTCTTATTATAGTAACCCTGCTTTAACATTCTGTACTGGCTGGCGATCTCTGTTAAGCAGAAGCTATTCAATAATTATTTTGCATCTTTGTTTTAAATATTTGTAATGATGTGACGATAACTTGAAACTGTGGTATTTTTACTCAACGTTATCCTACATTGAGAATCTCCAACCAGCCCATGCCTAAGTCTATAGCAGCTCTTGTTGAGAAACACATATCCTTGACATACACTGTGCTCCACAGTCAAACAGACAATGCGTTTGTAGGTTTCAAAAAATCCTACTCCGTTTCTTTCTCATATTACCGATAAATCATCTTCTTCTTAAAAACGTACCTGCTTTGATAAATGTCTCTCTGTAAAAATTCCTAAGAATGGCTGCAGCTCCAGCTTTAAAAGCTAAAAGCTCCTCACATGAACATAAAACTCTGAACATCATCAAGCCAAGACTCGAGCATTTCTTGTTAATTTTATTTATTTTATGAACCTTTTCTTTATTATTAAATAGTTTACTCATGTTGCTTTTTTTATTGGCTCTTCTCATCTGACAACTTCTGAATATTACCAAATTTAATTTATTTATGACTGCATATTTATTCATTTGTACTTTTATTTTTGTACAGTGTCATTTGTTTTCCCTTTTTTTTTCTTGTTCTTGTTTGTATGATTTTTATGGTTCTGTTAGTTTTGTTTCCCCAACAGATGTCTCAAACATGTTTTAGGTTTTTGTTTGCTTATTGTGGATGAACCAATGATCATCCAGTCTGAACCAGCAACCAATTCCTGGACCAACCTATTAATGTGTTTGCTGAGCAGTATCCAGGATCTTAGAACAAACTGGCTATATTTGAAATGCTGTGACAAGTAAAGAAAAAGAAGAAAAGTGACTACTCACTGTATTTAATATTTGGACAACAGAGACATTGGGATTTGAAAATAATATACGTTTTCTGTAATTTTGTATTAATTCAAACTTACCTGGATCTAAAAGAAAAACAGAAAATCAGCAGGAAAAGAAAGCATCATCAAACGCTTTCCATTCCCTTTTTCATATTTCACCACATCATGAGTTGTTGTCCCGTGATGCCAAACGAATTTCCTCTGTGACAAACTTTTTTTTTTGGCTCATCTGCTCGACTTTGGTTGTGAAGACACACCTGCTCTATATTTCTGTATTTTTACAGCTCTCTACTTGAATATACATATTATTAAAACGAAGCAGTTTGGACGAGCAAGCTGAGGCCAACTGTCTAAATTCCAGTTCAGGTCGAGAAGGTGAAGAAAAACATCTCCTGACTTTAAGGATTTTCTCTAGTCAAAGGCTGTTGAGCAGGTGATCAGTGCTTACTGAGAATGGATCACCATTTTACACATTTTTGTTTGTTTCATTCAACTTTGTAAATAAAAGAAACATGCTCTAAATATTAGTTTTTTTCCATAATTTCTTCATATTTGTAGGAATGAATTGTATGACTGAGCTATATACACAGGTTTTGAGTTTTTGATTTCGGTTATATAGCGCTTCACCCAGGCTGACATACTATAATAGGGTGGCATGAATGGTTAAGTATATTTTTATATTTTCTTTCAGAAAACCTTTGTGATCAGCAAAGAATGTGCAATATGCATTTCGGAATAAGTACTCCAGCAGTGGTGAATTGTTAAATGTGTTGTCCAGCATTTATATAGGAAGCACCACTGCAAGCACACAAGCAGACTGACCGCATGCAAAATTGGTCATGAGTCATGCGTTTTTATGGAAATAAAATGGTTTTACTGGTTGAAACCTCGACACTTAACCAGTCTAACAATTTTGCATGTTTATTGTCAGAAACTGACATAGTCTGATGTTGAACAGCCAGTGATTATTAGCTAATATTATAAAGAAACATTTATTATATAGCCCTACAAGAAGCGCATTAAACTTTAAGGACTATGCTTAAGAGTAAAAGTTTTTTTTATCGCTAATATTCATTTTTTTTACTTTGTCTTTCATTAAAACATGAAATGAAAATATTAGGTTATGGAAAAAAACGTCCATATTTGAAAAACAATTTTAAAATTGACTTAAATATGAAAAGAAATGTCTTACCATTTCCACTCCTGTAGTTGTCCATGCTTCCATTTGCTCTTCCATACATTCAGCCTAACTAGTTAAAAATACACAATTTTCACTCAAATTTGTTGGGTGAAATTTGTTTTCCCCCCTATTTTATTTGGTTTCCTTTTTAACAGAATATATGAGAATCTCTTTTCTGGGCAAATCAAAGGTTATATTTTAATTTGAAGAACCCCCTTTTTCATCTTTTGTTTTTCCTTTAGTTTAAATATGACTTCAGTATAATAATATATCCAACAAAGATAAAAACATGAAGTAGACAAAGGACAAGTCCAGTAAGAGGTGTTGTTTTATGTAATTATTGTACACCCAAGAGCCTTTTTTTATGAAGTGATTAATAAAAGGTAAATCAACTCACCAGATAGCATTAATTATTATCAAACAGAAGAAACAAACAGCTGCAACAATCCCCATCACCAAACTACACATTTGATCTAAATTGTGCCTAAAACCCAGTTATATGCACAGACATGTCACATTATTAAGCATAGTGAGAATTTGGTTGTATTGTGAAGCACAAATCCTTATGATTTTTTTATTATTATTTCAATCCATCTTTGCATGTGAGGCTCTCTGTCCTAACTCAAAAGGTTGTTGTTTATGTTGTTTAGCCCTCGTTCCTCTGTTCCACCGAGACAAACGCTGTGTGGTGTGTCCTTGTTAATGTGATGTAAGCGCTGATTGTTTAGAATAAAATGAACGCATATACAACATTTTCTGTCCTCATTGGAGCGTATGTTCAGATGATAGTACATTACAGAGTACAGTAACAAGAAAATGTATCAAATTTAATTACTATTAAGTTTAGAATATTCAAATTAGATTTTTGAAATGAATCCAGTGTAGTCGGATTTAGACTCTTAATAAAAATGAGAGATTCCTTTAAACGTTTGGAGGTTTTAATATGATTTGAATTGATCACAAAAGGACTGTAACACATCACAGTAAAATACAGAATAGTGACATGTCTCAATTTTACAACAAGCTTATATTATTTCTAGTAACCTTGGTCCATCTATTCTACTTGATAAAGTACGACTCTCAGGGTGAAAGTCGCAGACTTTACGACGCCTTTCTCTTTGATTAGAAAGCTGTGAACTTTGTAGACCTTTAAGGATGCCCAGTCCGAAGAGCCATCTCCATGGTAACGCAGGATGTGGACTATCATTATCAAAACTCTGACCATGACTTGTGTAAAAGCATCACTCAATAAAACTAATATTCAAACTAATACTACAATATTAAGTAAACATGCGTCACAGTTGATTACAACGTGCAGATAAATCATAACGATAAAATGTTTCCACCGCACAAGTTTTAATCATTCATTTTTAGAATAATTTAGATCTTACTCAAAAGACAATATTAAAATAGGTACAAAAACATCTGGTAATATTTTTCAACTTTTACACATTAAAATGAATAAAAATTGCTACGTCATAGTGGTGTTATTATCTTAACAGACAAAAAAGAAGAAATTGAGCTAATCTGTGAATCTTTTGCTTTAAAAACACAGCTAAAAGGCCAAAATGAACTGGTTTGCTGCAGCTGGAACTGGGAGGAGGTGAAGCACGTCCTGGACAGGTCTCAAGTCCATCACAGGGCAGAAGCAGGGCAGTGGAAATATTAAAAAGGAACCAAAAAGCTACAAAAATAAACACATATGGCAGTGTTGACTTATACATTGCAGTATTTATTTGGTTGTTTTGGGGTGTTTGTGTTTTACCCCACCAAACTTTTGTGAATGCAGCCACACTGGAACTGTATAATGCATTTACTTCAGCTAAGTTAATAACTGCTCATAATCTTCAGTTCAACTAGTTGTCTTTATTAGTTACTTATTAAGAACACGAGGTCCACTTGTGTTTTAGTTTATCTCAGTGCAAATGTCTATGGTCTGTGAAGGCCCCAGACATTAGAGAACAAAACCAAACCGAATCATGAAAGCGCTCGGCAGCATAGTGACATGTCTCAATTTTACAACAAGCTTATATTATTTCTAGTAACCTTGGTCCATCTATTCTACTTGATATGGCAAGCATGGCAAGCATGGCAGCATTCTTTTTCTGGGCAAAGCTTTGCCTCACCACCAACAGATAAGTCAGAGTTGATGGAAAGATGGCAGATAAAGAGAAATCCAGCAGAATAACAACCCCCAAAATACAACCAGAGCTGCAAGGGAATGGTTTAGACTAGGGGTGTCGCATGGTGTAGTCGTAGGGAGGGCACGCCATATGCATTTTGTACGGTCCTAAACTCGGTTATCATGGGTTTAACTCTAGAGCTTAGGACCTTCGCATCCTGTCTTCCCTCTACTCTCGACCCCGTTTCCTGTCAAGCACCTGTGGAATAATGGACAGTCAATGTTTGGATTCAAAATCCAATTAGGAATCTGTGGCAAGACTACAAAAATTGATGTTTGCGAACATTCTCCATCCAGTCTGTCACTAGGTACGTAAAGCTGGCAGACACATAGTCCGATGGACTTTCACATATGATTGCATTATCTCACATTTCAGATTTTTATTTGAAAGAAAAAGTTTAAAACTAAAAATCATATTTATCTCGCAAACACTGGCTAGTTTTCTTTTCGTTTTATCACGTAAAATCCAAATAAAATACATTATTTGTGATTATAATGAGATGAAACGGGGTGGGAAATGAACAAGTGTCTTTTGTGCAGCGCTTAACGACTCAATTACCCAGCATGCTCTGCTCCAAAGTAGTTACGTGACGTTTCCACATCCATTCCTGATGACGGTGGTAAATGGAAGAGAATTGGCTGCTAAAACACTATTTTCTCCAGGCAGGATTTTCCAGCTCAAGACAACAGAAAGAAAGAACGAATGTTAAGTAAAATGATAGCCGGCAAAGTTAAGTAGAAGATTTTGGGATTCGGAAAAGTGCCTACAGTTGTTTTCTGGGCCTGTTGCTAACGTCGGGAAATCCTCGGGCTGACTCGGCAGGCAAACACCGGGGCGACAGAGCGCGGAGGACCGAGTGTGGAGCTCCTGGCTGCCTCTTTACTCTCTGACACTAACCGGCCGTTCTGGCGTCCAGCGAACCTAGTTTGTCTTCATACTTTGTGACGGACATAAATGGTTGTAGCTAAGGGGTTAGTTTGACAGCCTTTAGCAGTCCTGTGTTTACAAGCTAACTCAGCCAGAAGCGTCTCTTTAAAAGTAGACTGCTGGTTGTCTTTTTTTCCTCCTTCCGTTTGAATTGTAAATATTTGATTCCTAGCTAGTTCCTGAAAGTTGTTACAGATTTCTAAAGTCGTTTTGCTGCTATCCACAGAGTGAATGTTGCTAGCTTGGTCGCTAATTTAAGAGGCTGCTTAGCTGAAGTCGCACACTTCAGGCTTATCTGTAAAGTTTGTTAGCTTGCTGAGCTGTCCAACTATGGCTGTCTATCAAAGTTATCGTCTTTAGCTGCGTGTGCCTAAAAGGGGCGATGGTGTAACCTCCATTATTTTAATGTAAAGGCCTGATGAGAAGGATTTGCGAACCAAAGGCAGCGTTATTCACCGTACAGACAGCTGCTGGATGAAGGCGCACAGAAAAGCCTGGGTTTTGATGTTGCCAGGACTCGCCGGTTTCTCCTATTCTACTTGTAATTATCGCTCCTCCAAAACATCCAACAGCTGCTGCTTTAGAAGGGACTGACTCGCCGCCTTCAGCTCTCTCCTTTTGTGGCTTATTTGCTGAAGGGAACATCGTCATCGAGGCAGGCTAAACAATGAATCGCTACCTGCCCGTGGCTCGCCAGCACTTCCTGGCTGCCCTGGCCAGCACCAGCGTGGTGGTGAAAGCCATCAGCGCTGCGGTGGTCCTCCTCTATCTGCTGTCCTGGGCTGTTGACACTTCCTACGCGCTGGGGGTGACCCCCGGCTACCTGTTTCCGCCTAACTTCTGGGTGTGGACGCTGGCGAGCCACGGGCTGGTGGAGCAGCATGTGTGGGGCGTGGCAGCCAACGTGGGGACAGTCATGGCCTGCGGGCGCCTCCTGGAGCCCCTGTGGGGTGCCCTGGAGCTCCTGATCTTCTTTGCCGTGGTGAACGTTTCTGCAGGACTCCTGGCGGGTCTCTCCTACCTCCTCACCTACGTGGCCACGTTTGACCTGGACTTCTTGTTTGCTGTGCGCATCTATGGAGCCGCTGGCTTCCTGGGAGGCGTCCTGGTGGCTCTGAAGCAGACCATGGGGGACACCACGGTTCTCAGAGTTCCACAGGTGAGACCTAAGAAGGAGATTCAGAAATTAGCGCAATGGCATACAAGTCGAACATGGAACAGTGTTTTCTGATCTCTAAATACAGGGGGACTCTTTAGAGCTGAATTAGAGAGGTAACAAGTTTTAAAATCAAGTCTAGAGTGTTATCGGCACACCCATTCAGTTAATACTGGAAAAAATTTGCTTTTAGACTGCTCTGTGTGTGCCTTTATTGTCGAGCTAGTTGTATTTGGCCTGCCTGATTTTTTCATGAAAGCAAAGGTGAGGTTCTGGCTTCTTTTAGGAGAATGTGCAATTTTTGAGTAACGATTATTGTGCCGCATTTCATTACACACACACAAAATCCCATCTTACTCGTATTTGGTAAAGACAGAACATCCATCCATCCATTTTCTTAACCGCTTAATCCTTAATGGGTCACGGGGGTGCTGGTGCCTATCTCCAGCTGTCAACGGGCGAGAGGCGGGGTACACCCTGGACAGGTAGCCAGTCCATCACAGGGCAGGACAAACAGGACAAACAACCATGCACACACTCACACCTAAGGACAATTTTACAGTGATCAATTAACCTGACAGTCATGTTTTTGGAATGTGGGAGGAAGCTGGAGTACCCGGAGGGAACCCACGCATGCACGGGGAGAACATGCAAACTCCATGCAGAAAGACTCTGGGCCGGGATATGAACCCACAACCTTCTTGCTGCAAGGCAACAGTGCTAACCACTGCGCCACCGTGCAGCCTTAAAGACAGAACAATAAAATGGTAAATGGACTGAACTTATATAGCGCTTTTCTAGTCTTACTGACCACTCAAAGCGCTTTACATTGAAGCTGCATTCACCCAATCACACTCGCATTCATACACCGACAATGTAGAATTTGGGGGTTAAGTGCCTTGCCCAGGGGCACATTGACATGTGACTGGAGGAAGCTGGAATCAAACCTACAACCCTCCGATTGCAAGCCATCTACTCTACCACTGAGCCACAGTCGCCAGCCTACATTTTACATACAGTTTATGACAAAAAAAATAGTATAGGCACCCTTTTTTTTCTTCAATAACTGTCACCGGCCTTCATTTCATGGTTTCTGTCAGCTTGTTGATCTGTTTATGATCAATGTTCAACCACAGCCTCCCTGACGCCATTCAGAGACCTGTCCCGTCTTCCTTCACCATAAGGTGAGGAATGTGGCCATGTCATGATCATATTATATATATATATTATTTATTTATTTCCCGCATACAAAATTCTGATCTTCTTTAAAGAAGCAGATGCTTGCTATTGATTTGTTAATTGATTTAGGTTTCATTTTCTTCATTAGCCCCGACAGCCTTTCTCTCTACCTGCTGGTCTCAGCGTCTGAGTTTGAGTGTCCAATACAGATCCAGCCACGGGTTCATCCATCTGTTCCATGAAGAGCTACTCTTCTCTGATCAGAACATTAAAACCTTTTAGGAAAGAAAATGTGTCTGGCACATTGTGTACCCGGTAGCTTCGTTTTCGTTTCTTTCCGAACCTTTGTCAGTTAATTAGCATCAGAACATTTCGTGGTTCTTGTGATCACACCGTAATAGTCCGGCAGTGTTAGGTGTGCTGCGTCCAACTAAAATCCTTTTTTTTTTAAATGTTTTTTGTTCTTATAATAGGGTTTCTCTGACTGATGTTGGTTTTCGTTTTTCTTTAAACTCTGGCTTCGGCATTCAGATTTTGTTTTTAGGTCTATAACACATCAGAGAGAAAATATGCTTTAAGTTCTTTGTTGGAAATACAATTTTTTGTCATCTAACAAGATCATCCCTATTCAGTTATCCCTAAAGGTTAACTGATGTTTAAGTAAAAAAAATGTAAAAAGTGCATGCTATGACACGATGTTGAAGAAAATATTCAAACGTTTTAGCGTTTGACCTGCTGTTACAGATCTGAGCCAATCAAGGGAAAAGTAGACATTTCTGATCTCTGGTGTCTCAAGCAGACACGTATCACTTCGCTTTACTTACACATAAATATAACTCAAGATTTTAGTCATTGCTATACTGGCCCTTAAATAAGAGTTTGATCTAATCTTTTAATCTTGTTTCATACAGGGTTTTATTTGTGTGTCTGTATATTATGTCTCTTATGTGTTTGTGTTACACATAGAACATGTTTGCTGAATATCAATGTTTCGTTGACTTGGATTCATCATGTTTTTTATTGCTCTGTTGTATCATAACGGATATTACGGTTTTGTGTTCGCAAGAACATTTTAGACCACCTGTCAAATTAGTAAAGGGACGTTTTATTTAATCTACGTTCAAAAGAGCTGTGGTTTTACAGGTCCACAATGAATACATTGACCTCTGCTTGACCTCAGGATTACCAATATTTTCTATTCATTCTGAGCATGATGGCATGCTGAAGGTAAAGTTAGCTGCCTTTTCCAGGTACATATCCAAAACAAATGTGACTTTTTTATTTATTTATTTTTTTTTATGTTATTATTTTTAGCGGGGCTTTTAATCAGTCTGACTTTTCTCCATGCGAGACAGAAACAAATTAAATGACTCTAACTGCCCTCCTTCCACTGCGATAACCCTGAATAAGAACAAACCAAACGATTCTACTACTGGCTGCATAGGTCATAAACCTCAAAATGGGGTAGTTTTTGTTTTTATTTCTTTAAATTTAAGTCCTTATTTTTTGTTTTAGTTTTCGTTTTAACAAAGAATCACTGACAAACGGGATATGCAGCAAATGATTCTGTGCACCAATGCCTGTAGCATGTGTATAGCAATAAAACAGAGTAAAACAGCAGAAGGTGGGATGTCTAGAGAGGTGTATTTAAAAAAAGAAGTCAAGAAGACACAACTTCATTTTATCTTCTCCTGTCTTCTTTAGGTCATAGGAGGTTCATCTACTTCTTTATGTGTCTTGTACTGTGATAATTGTGATGTGAAGGTGCTTCTTCGATACTTCTGAAGGCTTCTTATCCTGACTGTTACCTTTTATAGGTGAACACTTCCGCCTCTCAGACAAACACCATGTTAGGAGTACAATTCGTTGTTGTAAAAGACAACCGATGACGTTCATGTCATGTTAGAAATACAAAATCAGAAACTGCTTTTGTGAAACGGAATTCCCTTCATCTCTGGTTAGAATTGGACTTCTCCCAGCTTCTTGTAAACGGAAGCGGTCCCATTCCTGATTTGTTTCATCCCAAATCGTTCCTCCTTTGGTTTCAGGTGAGGTTGAAAGCTGCTCCGGCTTTGGTCCTCCTCCTCCTGGCCTTGCTGCGGTTGTCGGGGCTGCTGGACAGCTGCGCCCCGCTGGCTGCCTACAGCTACGGCGCTCTGTCCGGCTGGGTATACCTGCGCTTCTACCAGAGACACAGCCGGGGCCGCGGAGACATGTCGGACCACTTTGCCTTCGCGAGCTTCTTCCCCGAGGCGGTCCAGCCGGCGGTGGGGCTGCTTGCTGGTCTGGTGCATGCTGCCCTGGTGAAGATCAAGGTGTGCCGGAAGATGGTGAAGAGATACGATGTGGGAGCGCCGTCCTCCATCACTATCAGCTTGCCAGGGACAGACCCACAGGATGCCGAGAGACGGAGGTGAGTCCAGGCCAAACAAAGGCGCCTCTAAGTAGATTATTGGTCACAGATCAGCAGTTAGACTATATAGTTTGTTTTTGCCATAAATATCAAATTAACCATGTGAAATGGTACATGACATTTAGCTTATAAATCATGGGAGTAAACAGTTTAACCAAAACCTCTCTGATCAGAAATAAAAGGCTGCTTTTTGTCCTGGCCGCTCGCACGCTTTGCTTTGCCGCTGTGCTGCTTTTTCAGTCTCAGTCTTCAGAGGATTCTTTCACACCTACCGTCAAGTTGTTAAACATCATTTTATCTATCAGGCTGACTGTCAGAGAGGCAAATCTGCAAGCTGCTTTTCATTCAGTAAATGTTGGATGCTTTCCCGAAACACATAGTTCTAAAGAGTTTTGTCTAATCTGTCCTGACTATTATGGTATTTATAGTGTAAAAATGGTCTATGCCGTAGATGTGTGAAGGTAACTGTTGGAGTTGCTTTAACAGCCACATTAGATTTATTTTATTTTTTTCTAGTTTACACAATGGTGACCTTAATGAAGAAACATAAGTCTTGTAAGTGGTGGTTCTCGACCAAATTTACCTTATAGTGTTTTATTTTTTCCCATGGTAGTAGCATTGAACAAAAGACTGAAACAAAAACAGGACAACATTTTATGATTTTTGGATATTAAGTGGGGCCAAATAGTATCTTGCGGCTCTGGAGCTGCAGATTGCAGACTCCTGTTCTAGCAGACAAAATCCTGTGATCCTGTCTCAGTACGGCTGAAGCTAAAAGCGCAACACATTCATTTTTAAGTCAGTGTCAAGTAAAACTGCGAAGGTAAGGCTCCAAAAGACTAGGTAGTTCTGGTGTCTATGCTAGGCTATATCATAGTAGGAAAATAATTTGGCCTTTTTAACATTTGGAATTAAGAAAGAGAATAATAAGACATGGGAGGAAGTAGATTTATTGTTTTTAAAATGTTTTGCCAATTAAAATTCAAGTGTTGCTTGGATTTGTATTCAGTCCTGCTGGGTCAATTTTTGGAAGCTGCAGTTATTTACTAAAAAGCTCAATCAGGGTTAATGAAGAGCACCTGCAAACATGCCTCTTTACATTTTGCCACAGTTTGTTGATTGGATTTTGGATCCGGAATTTGACTGGGCCGTTCCCATGTGAAAACACCTTAATCTAAACCGTTCCATTGCAGCTTTGGCTGTATTTTTAGGTGCTGCTGAAAGGTAAACTTCTTTCCAGGTCTGAAGACGTTTGCATGTATTCCTCCATGTGTTTCCTGTGTCTAAAACACTACTTGTGGCAAAGGATCCTTCTTATGGCTTTCTTTCACCAATGGCTTGCTTCTCACTACCCTTGCAGCTCCTTCAAAGCAGTTTCTTTGATTATTGCTCGTCTCACGTGGCCTGCTAGTTTAGGTGGACGGTCAAGTCTGTTTTCTTCAATTTTAGCTGATAAATTGATCGGCCCAATATATGGAATTCCAATCGCCGTGTGTTTTTTTTTTTTGTGTGTTTTTTTTATATTGCAAATTATTTGGATGCAGTATTTAATATGTAGTCATATTTCAAGCTTCAAGCATTCACATTTGCATTCCTGTTATTTATCTGACCTTTGGTTGGTGTTTAGCTGCATAATATAGCATATATGCATAATATGGGTTTTAGTGTTTCTTGGTGATCATGATGTTTTGTTCACCAGGGTTCTCTAACAAACCTCTGAAGCTTTCAGAGAAACCCTGAAGTTTTACTGAGAATAAAGAACTTTACAGATGACACCCTGTTTTTAGGGCTGAATAGAAGTGAACAGCACACATTTCACTTGTTTTTGTGGGATTTTTCCACTGTTTTTAAAATGACTAGATATGAAAAGTATCTTTGTGTGTAAATGTGTGTTTCCTCTCAGCTTTATATGAGATAAAGGTTTGCTCCGTCTTCACGATGTCGATTTTAGCAATCACTGTTTTGTTGCTTCTCCAATGCAGACAGCTTGCCCTGAAAGCCCTGAACGAACGTCTGAAGCGAGTCGAGGACCAGTCGGCTTGGCCCAGCATGGACGACGAGGAAGATGAAGACGATGACGAGGTGAGAACCGACACCCAGCCGCTCCTCTCCGACGGACGCGACGCCTCGTCCTCCGCGGCGAGAGCGCCCGGTGGACCCTCGGGGGCCTCCTTCTCCTCCACCTCCTCTTTGTCGGCGTCGCAGAGCGGCGGGACGGCATCTCCAGGTGGAGTGCAACACCCCGAGTCCAGCATCATCACCTTTGAGGATGCAAGCTCCAGATCATAGCAAGAAGAGCCCTGGTGTGCGGAGATGTAAGCTGTCGTTGGCGTCGCTGACCGGTATACTAGCGCTTCACGCGTACTGGTATACACTCAGTAACGATGGTTAGATGTCGATATTTTACTCTATACACATCTGTGTTGAGATAACACATAAAATTGTGCTCTCACAAACACTGTCAGAAGACTGTAACGTGCTTTCCGTTTGGATTGCTGGCTGAAAAAAGCTCAGCGCCGTTGGACAAACTTAGTTCCTGCTCTCCTTCCTACTTGCAACTGAAAATAAAAGTAAAAAAAAAACAACTAAATCTGTATGTTTAAGCTAATTCCCAACATGCAGAGCGCTGATCACTGTTACCTGTGTTTCATCTACTTTCTGAAAAAAAAAAACTAAAATCATTGTGCAGATCTCTTTTCTAAGTCTTTCCCAAACAGCCATAGTTGTTGTTTTGCCTACCTGCTACGAGAAAACGGTTGATGACGGAGACGCACGCGGACGTTTTGGATTCTTGGTTGGATGAGTGCAGACAAACCCGCTCCCAGTGGCACTTAGCTGCTGTCTGTTGGTTCCAGACGTATCGCCGGCTGTGTGACGCAAAGCATGAACAGCATCTAGGTGGTACCAACCCACTCAACGGCGACACCAAGCCCAAAGACTTGGAAGAAGTGCCAGATAGAAAAAGGAATTCTCCAGAAACATTTGATTTCCCACACTAAGTTTCTGTGGAACCACAGAGAGAGAAATGGAGCATATACCTGTTTTTATTTTTCCCTGCTTTGCTCAAACAGTAAGAAAACGTTTCATTTTTCTTCTTCTGGTTCTGTAGATCCCTAAAGGAAATTAAAAGTTTGTTTTGTTTGATCAAACACGACGTGTCGGGCCTGTTATACACACACTCCTCTCTGCAGCGCTGTTGTTTTAGGAGCGGTCTTCTGTACAACTGAGTTTACTTCTTTGTACAGATCCTGGCATCTGTAGCTATTGTCTTAGTACATATAATATGAACGGGTGTGGGGGGGGCATCTATGAATAATAAAGTCACATTTACTAATGAGACAAAAGGTGCTGTTGAGCAAGAGGTGCAGAAAAAAGCCTTTTTTTAGTATTAAAATGTGTTACGATTAATTTTTTAGCTCAGATTTCTGTCTTTTTCTTTCAGGTTTTAGACGTCAAACCCAGAGAACACGTAGCTCCACTCATACTCTCTCTTTGATTTAGATTCCATCTATCAGAAGATCGCCTCGGTGTAGCATTTTTCATTTTTAATCTCAAAAGTGTAAGACACTCAAGAATGATGGACTCCTTAATAATGTCATCAACATGAAGTCAGTGCAGACCTAAAGGTCAGCAATTTGTTGGCAGTCATTGCTGCGAATGTCACATTTGACTGGGAATGTTCCACATTTCCTTTTTGATTAAAGTCATTAGTGCATGGTGAAGTAGGTGGAAATAATTTCTATGATGTCAAATCTGTATGTGTCTTTTTTTTTTTTTGGTCAATGAATTCAAAAGATAAATTGGTTTTAAAGCGGCACCATCAGTGGCTGACACCTCTCTTCTGTTTCTTATTTAATACTGCAACATTCTCATAACTGAAAAAAAAGTCTTAGCCCATTTTTAGTGGGCCCGTTAAAGAAAAGAAGTAGTGAATGTAAGATATTTATGATTTTGGAATTTTGTTTATATTTAACTTTTAGGATTCTGTCTTTTTTTGGAGCCCTAAGAGTTGCAAAAGCTGGGAAACCTTGCTAATAATGCATAGATTAAATTAAAAAGGATAACAAAATTTAATAGAAAGAATTCCCCATTGTACAAGCAAATTATTGAACCAGATGTTTAACTTGAGTAATTGCAATTTTATGGTTATCTTGTTTCAGCCTTGTGTTGTCCCAACCCCCATCAAAGACCTGCGACCATTTTAAATTTTGGACAAACGAGTATAAAAATACTAAGTATTTCTGGGGGGGTAAAAAAGACATCATTGTGAAAGTTTGACATAGGTGGTGGTAGTGTGCTGCTTTGGGACCCGGTTTTGTAACGAATGGAACCGTGAATTCTGTTTTTCTGACAAAAATTCCTGAATAAAAAGTCCAGCCATCAGATCCTGACTTGAAGCTTGAACTTCTTAACAGGTTCGGAAAAAAAAGCCAAAACAAGGGTTTCAGAGGGGCTGGATCTGAAACAATTCTGCAACAAAAAGTAGGTCAAGATTCCAGATTATGCTGATTTTTCCACATAAAGCTGTGATGATTTATACAACCTTTTCCACCCTGATAAATTAATTTTTGTTTCCCCAGTTTATCTTACAATTAAACGGTTTTATGTTTTTTAGATCTGAAATATGCAAGTGAGACAAGAAAGTAAAAACAGAAGAAATCCATACTGGGGCAAATACTTTAATAGCTTTGTATAAGGCAGAAATGAGCAACATTGAGCCATTTTTAGGCTTAGAGGTAGGAAGCCTGAAAAAGCTACATTCCTCTGGAACGTCCTGAATTGAACTTCAGAGTGGGGGATATTCAGCTAAAGATGGTTACATGTGTTCATCAGTCCAAATGATTACCAATAGATATGATTAATTAATGAAAAAATATCTGTACATGCCACCATACATAAACCTCTGCTAGTTATTTGATAAGTTTCTATATTTTAGATGCAAAGCAAGAAAACCCCTAGATCAGTGTCAAAAGTAACTGCCAGCTTACTTCTGCATGTGGGATGAAAAACAGCAGTGGAGAGAAACCTACTGTCACATGGGGCTGTCTGGACTGAGTCTAATTAGCTTAACTTTAACCAGAATATGAGGTATCGTGGGAACCCTGCCTATTGGTCTAGATTATAAAGGCCCTTCGGGATGTTTACATAATAACTTGAACATTTTTACAGCCACCATTTGAAGATCTTTTATATCTTTCTTGGATAACGCTCTTACAGATGGTACAAGTCTTCGGGAATCACGTGTGGAAGCTGTTAATTTGCCTGAAGATTGTAAGAACCTTTTTTATTTCCCTTAAATAGTTGGAGAGGTGTGATTTTTTTCTTTCCTTTCTCTAAACTCTTTGTGTGCTCCAACAGAAAAAACTGTTGTTTCTAACAACCTCCTTTTCTCTCTCTATGCTATGGGAGCCTTTCGGTTTCTAAAAACATCTCACAACTGAATAAAGTATGATTGTAAGAAGTTGCTGTTATTGTTGTGATATTTAATGTTCTGGATCTGGAGGAACAAGGCCATCCATCTTTCTCTCTGCACATATTTTTAGTTTTTTTTGTGAACTTCAGAATTACCCAGTTTCAAATCTTTTACCACCTCTAATAAGTTACCTTCCAGGATTGTGCTGTATTTATCTCCATCAATCTTCCCATCAACTGTGACCAACTTCACTGGAAAAAGTAAAAGCACTACCGTAGTTCAACATGTGGACATCCCCATTCACAAGCTTACGGTACTCTACACAGATCCTGCCAAACTAACAGGACCTCTATTGGTTTTCTTTCAACACTGACTTTCTTTTGGCCCCTCTCCAATAGAGGCCACAACCAATGGTTCTCCTGTCGGGAGACTCTCCCAGCTGCATTGTGCATCTCTGAAGCTCTTCCAGAGTTACTTTTGGCCTCTTGACGGCTTCTCTGAAAGATGCTCCCCTTTCCTGACCTGTCACTAGGCAGACTTTCATACTTTAGTAGTTTTGCTGTTTTGTGTCTCTGTCCAGTTGTAGATGATGGCTTTTTTTCTTTAGCTAACCCGATCTTAAACATCTCCACAGGTTAATCCTTGACCTGTCTTGTTCAGTGTCCTTCCTGATAATTTTTGTGTTCGCTAATATTTCCTACCAAACCTCTGAGGTCTCCATAGCACAGCTGGATTTATGCCTAGAATGAATTAGGCATTAATTGGCTCTATACCCTTGTGAAGGCAATCAGCCTATAATGAATGCTACTTTGGGTATCACAGTAAATAGTGAATAAAACAAGCACACTACACTTTTTTTGGCTACTGAATAACATTCCATGGATCCTTATAGAAGCAGCAGCTCCTATATGAAATAGTTTGCCTTCTGCACAAATCTATGTCCTCAAATGTGGCAGGTTCTTTTACAGACCCCATAAAGACAGCTGTTCAGTACTTATACGTGTCACTCTTTCAAAAAAAACTTTCTACTACTCTCTTTAACCCCCTATGTTTCATGAGCTTATTGTGTACACGTCATACTGCTTTCTTCTGCTGGTACAATGTCCATGTGGTCTGCAATCATCTGTCAGCCTAGATCTAGAACCTCATCCAAATCTTGGTTCTGCCAAGGAAGCTCCCATCCTGCCCCAACTCTATGCTAAACCAAACAGCGTCCCAATAGTTCTCCTGCCAAAGCCTTTTTCCTTTCCTGGTATGATTAATGCAATCATAAATCTATATCATCACTGATTGTTTGGGGTTTTATTTTCTGAAACATGGTTCTTTTTATTTTATTAGCATTATCCCTTACTATTATTTAGCAATATGATAATTTGGGTCAGCAACTTGGTTCATTTGAATTTATGTCATGGGTATTTGCCGCTGTGTTGGGAGTTTTGACTAAATCACTTCTGTCAGCAACAATTGCATCATATAAACCATCATTACTTCTCTTTGTCAGCGATTACACCGAGCTGTGAACAATTGATAGAACCACTTTGTAGGGAAGGCTTTTAAAAGTAGATACTGATACTCTAGGTAGTAAGTGTAATGTACGTTTATGATTTTTTGAAACATCCTTTAAAACGTATGCAATGTTTTAAAATAGAAATGTAGAAAATGCAGGCTAATACATTGACACTTAGATAGATCTGGAATTAATACAAATATTTTGATGTTATACCATTTTCACTGCTTGTGCTTACATGCTTACGTGTATGAGCAGTTTTAAGACAATGATTCTGACATACTGCCAAGATAAAAAATGAAAGAAGAGTATAGAGGAAAAATAACCCAATAAAAAAAGTTAGATAATTAAAAAAAATATTCTAATGTCAATTACAAATTTAAAGCGAACAATTTTGTGGTAAAAATTCTTAAAATAAACCCAAAAAAAAAAGAGATTGATAAATTGTTTTATCTAAATGTCCGCAACTTTTTAAATACCGTATTGCTTTAGATAACCACTAGGTGGAGCAAAAAGCTAATCTTTTAGGTCTTGTAGCTTAATTACTTGTAGATTTAAACATTTTAGTCTGTCTGGCATCGTGTAAATATAGCATTCATTTTCGTTTGAAAATAGTATCGTGCTAGTAAAAAAACAAAAATACCTGCTAAGTAGGTCTACTTGGAGCTAAAACGAGAAAACTAACCTTGAGTGTTTTTATTTTATTGGCACGGGCGCTTGAAAAACACTACTGGTGCTTATAATTTAAGGAAACTTTAGGCTTTGTGTATTTTTGGACACAAAGTATAGTTTTAAGGGTTAATAAACTCGTTAACCATTACGGATATAAAGTTGTTCCACTGGCGGTACGAAAACTGAATAACAAACACGTTATTCATGAGGGAAAAACAACAAACCAAATGAACATTCAGTAAATGCCACGCCTGAAAACAGACAGTGCTACTGAGCTGTTAAATTCACTAAATTACACATTTCGCTGAACTGCTCGCTTCCAGGCGTGCCCGCGCAGGCGTGGCTCTTTGGCTCGTGCCTGCCACCCCTCCCCCTCCATAACGGCGGCGGCGCGCTCCCGTGAGCTAATTCATTGTATCAAACAGACGGGAAGGAGCTGCGAACGCCTGGGCAGACCGGAGAGCTGCTTAGCTTCGAGAAATACTGAAAAACACGACCGTTTGGCACATAAGCTGAAGGTAAACTAGTTTGACTATATATGTTTTTGGGGAAATACACTTGTTTCATGTTGCTTAGTTTCAAAGTTTAGGACATTATTTTTTAAAGTTGTCCTTGGCGTTGGGAGGCCGAGCCAGCGAGGCTAAAAGCTAGCGCTGTTAGCTTACTGTAGCTAAGTACTCTTCCCCCCCACTGTCCGACATCGGTTTCTCTGCTTCTTCCGCAGTTACCACACTAGTCTCCCTTTTCACCCCTCAACAACTGTCTTAGTTAGGAAATTCAAGAGGTTAAAACCTATTTTACGTTATGCATCCATTCAAGGGTGTTTTAATGAAGACTGTCGAAAGTATGTCAGGCTTAAAAACTGAGCCTTAAACGCTGGCCTAGATTTGCGAGCCGTAACCAAACAATGAGGTCTTTTTTTTCTCCCCCTTCCCCTCGGCTAATCAGACGGCTACCCACCTCCCAATCGTTTGCCCATTTGTACACTTATTTTTTCCGACATGTACGATATATTAACATCAAGTTAAGTTACTTTGAGCACTACATCCTTGTTCATTGTCGTTTTCTGTGTGTGAATTTCATGCATAATTGCAGATTAGACACCATATCTGTATTTTATTAAATGTGTATATGTCATTAAAAAAAAATTTCTTTGTGGTATACAATTAGCAATGAACAATGAACCTATAGAATGTGACTTGCGTTACTTAAGTGTGCGTCGGGGCCACCCACCCATTCTTCCACTGCGGACACACACTAGCCATCTGTTGCCTCTGTGATGACGCCATCTTTCTGGTGACCCACCCAGCGGCTTGCAGTTTAAGGAGAAAAAAAAGTTTCTTATCACACTGGTAGCTCTCTTCGGTTATGCTCATCCCTTCTTTTGATTTTGTGTGCCTTGCATGCAGTGGATTGCAGCCCTTCACATCCGATGTCAGTTTTCTAATTGGTGAAATGCCTGATCTTGGGTGGGTGGTGGTAGAGTGGCGCTTTGGGATGCTGTGATAATGACATCCTTCACGTTTTCTCAGAATTATACCACTTCTGTTTTTTGATGGGAAAAGCAGCAGTCTTTGTTTTATCTGGACCATTATTCACACCTTCCTGCCAGTATTACCTTAAATATGCAATATATTTAAAATAGGTATTATTACAGGTGCATATAATTATTCAATAGGAACGTAGATGACGTCATAAATACACCCTAAGTTAAATTGTAATACAGCCATCCTTTTTGCTAAAATAACTTTATAAATTATAGCATTGTTCCTGTCATAATAGCATGAACACCATTTGATTATTACTGTGGCTCTTTTGCTGTGCATGGTCGGGTGTGAGCGGGATTTCTCTGCAGGTTTTCCATGGCGTCAGCTTCAAATCTTTTGAGTAAATTCATCTCCTCCCCTTAATTACGCTGAAGACAGTCGATCAGTGTCCACTTTATACAAATGGCTGATTAATACCCTGAGTATTATCCTCCAGTTGCTATAGGGTTATAACAGCAAGGTTAAATGTGCGGTTACTGTAATTTGCTTGACGTCGTGTTGTATTTGAGTCCAGTTTGGGAAGCCTTGTAGGCATAAAAGATTATCAACATGTTTGATGCTAGCCTACTTTCCAAACAGCCTTTCATTAAATAGCTGCTTCTTTTCATGTTTTTATTTTGGTGCATTAGTTGTTAGTTACATATTTCAATAATGGTCCCTATTAAGGCAAATTATTTCTTTAATTAGCAAGAGATTAAAATACTACTTATGAAATCACTGTTGTGAAAAATCTCAATTACTTCTTTTTGTTAATAAGAAAAATATATGTTGTTTCAGATGTTTCCCTGTTAAAGTACATTAATGGCACAGGCTGAACGCATACGGCATACTGTAGCATCGCTTCATATCACCTAATGTTGAGGGATAACCCGTTTTATTGTCTTTTTCATCAACCTAAGAATAGATCACTATTTAAAGCACAGGGAAGTTGTACCCAGTGATTGTCATTCCAGTGGTTAACTCACGCTCAGTCCTGATGGTTTGAGATGTTGGGAGCAAGTTCGGTTTTGTTGTTCATGGCTTTCTAAAGCATGCAAAGCATTTTTGCTGAGTGAGTTTTAATATTTTAAGAACTAGGCAAACCAGAGCAGCATCTGCTATTAAAGTATAAGAAAAATATTGTTGTAATGCACATTCCTCTTACTACTTGGTGGAATCCCTCGCCAAAACACAGATCTCCTGGCAGCAGCACAAACAGGCTTGTAAACGCAACTTCATCTTGTGTAAAGGACAGGATGATGAATCATCATATAACGCACTAAGATCTATATCATACACGGTGGTAATGCCTATTTGACAATGTTGAATTTTACACTTCTGTCTATTAGCTGTATTTTGAGATAGCTGCCTTTGAAGTCTCTGGAGGGAGCTTGGTGCTCTGGCTGGTTTCATTCATATTGGCTGGTGGTTTTGTGGCTCTAATTTGGTAAATTATTAAGCACCATATTCTGTTAATCTCTTCTCTACCGGATATTACCAGTTTTGAAGGAGGTGAGAAATCTTATCAGAACAGATTTCTTATGAGAAAAAAATCTAATTATTAACTCAATGTTTTTTTTTTAATTCAAATCCTTCGGTTGGGGTTTTTGGGTAGGGGTCACAGCTCTGTGTTCACGTTGACTGCTGTTTATTGTCACTCGTCTTACACTCATTTCCTGTACCCTACCTGATAAGTCATCTGAGCACTGTCATGTATAAGATTTATTTGTTTTCTGGGACTAAAAGCTTTAATTATTGTTTGTCAGTAGTCGGCTGGTTTAGTTGTAGTAGGCACATCAGATTTACATACCATATAAAAAGTTCTAGTCGTCCATTAAGAACCAGAATCTGCTTTAAATGATCTGTGCCGTAGATTTCAAGGCTGGAATACCCAGACAGCGTTTGCCGAAAGCAGGTCGCTTATATTTGTTTGGCCACTGGCAGTTTTATTCAAATACTGACCGTAGACGAACCTCCAGGCTGCAGCCGTCCCCATTTTTTTTTTTTCATCCAGAATCATAAAGGGAATGGTCTGATGATTTTTGACACTGCTGTCCTACTTAAAGACTATTCATGAACCATTATGGGACCCTGGTATCACCTTGTAGGGCTTTAGTGCATCCGGATAAACTAATGGGACTTCATGTAGAAAAGACTGGGCGTAATAATCTAAAAGTAATAGTCCACGGTGATTGTCGGCATAATTTTTTATGTTCAGAGATGAGTTGTTGACTGTAAGAAAAAGCATCTAAGCTGCTAGTTGGATGGTGCGTGCCATTATTTGTTCTGACTTCCTTTAACTCAGTTGGCCACCTACGCTGTCCTGAATGACTGGTGCATAGGCTAAATATGACTTTCTGGCAGCGTGCATGTTTCTGCATCGTCCTAATGCTGCGTCAGAACAGGAAGCTCCTAATATAGAAAGATCTGGAGCTATGTTTAACACCGCTTCCTACCCATCCAAAGGTGACAGCCTCAGTCTTTCACACAAAAAATACAGTTTTATAAAGTAGTAAAACATCAGTGATATATGTATGGTCAGTACTTTAATTTTGAGATTCAATGATTTACTTGTAGCCCAATGTTCCTCTACCTGAGCTTGTGAAAGCTGCTTTTAGTCTGTGTGGTTAAATGTGTTGTACAGGGTGTTGCATTTTCTATGTGCACTTAGCCGGTCTGTACTACCAAAGGCTTAAAATGCCACGTTGATCCTAGACAATATATACATATATATATATATATATTTATATATATATATATCAGACACACGTTTTATTTTGTTCATTTTTCTTCTGGTGACATTTTCCCAGGGTCTTTTTACACCTAACCAAAATTCTCTTGATTGTCCTGCAGGGATGGCAGCCATCCGTAAGAAGCTGGTGATAGTTGGGGATGGAGCTTGTGGGAAGACTTGCCTTCTTATTGTCTTCAGCAAGGACCAGTTCCCTGAGGTCTACGTTCCCACAGTGTTCGAGAACTATGTTGCTGATATCGAAGTGGACGGTAAACAGGTAGGACGTTGGATTCTGTTCCATGTTCATGTCATTTGAGGGCAATGCAGCTTATTCACATATGGTAGAGTCCTGTAGGTTTCCCGACTTGGAGTTTTCTCTTACTTACTCTAGTAATTTGTCTGCATATTATGTGGACGGATATGGATAAGTTGTTTGAAATATAATAATTTCCAAAGCCTCTCGCTGGTCAAAAATTTGGAAGTCTTGGCCTCATTCTGGGCTAATGGGATTGTGGGAAGCTAAGATAGTCTTTGATGGCCAGTTAACAAGGGGTTCTTCTCTGTTAAAATGAAAGTAAGGACTCCTTCCCTTTCCCCCCTTTGTTACCTTTTCTTAAAATCATCGCCGTGCTCTCATGTTAATCTTGGTTTGCCTCAGGTTGAGTTGGCTCTCTGGGACACAGCTGGTCAGGAGGACTACGACAGGCTGAGACCTCTCTCCTACCCAGACACTGACGTCATCCTCATGTGTTTCTCCATAGACAGCCCGGACAGCTTGGGTGAGTACTAACCACAAGCTCACAGACCCACACATGCATTGAAGCATGACGTAATAAAATAAAATGGCATACAGTACCCATTACAATAACCTGTTCATCCAGTTTTTAAAAGTTTTTGGCAGATTAAATTTAAGGAAGGAAGATTCGACAAACCCTCCATGGCCAAAAATTTCTCAGCCGAAACACGAGTCATGTTTTTTTTATTTTCCCTTTTTATGACAATAATTGTTTTCATCACATTGGAGATTTTGCACATGTTGCACTTGTTAATCCAATTATTAATTTTCAAATAAGACAATTGAGAAAATTGAATAGCTACAACAAAATAAAGATAAAATAGGGTGTGAAAGATTTAAGGTATCAATGATCTAAAATAAATCTTTTTACCAAGAGCTTTAAACTCACTTGGTAAGAATGTATAATAAAGCAATTTTTTCTTTGAAATTACAGAAAACATTCCTGAAAAATGGACCCCGGAGGTCAAACACTTCTGCCCAAACGTCCCTATAATCCTTGTAGGAAACAAGAAAGATCTACGTAATGATGAGCACACGCGCCGAGAGCTGGCCAAGATGAAGCAGGTACCACTCTGCTGCCTTTTCTGGGTTCCGTTTTAAATGATGCTCTGAATATTTTAACATTGTTGGGGTTCAAACTATTTATGTTTGTAAAAAAATATATATATTTTTCTATGATTTGCCATCCACACAAAAACTCAGATGTTGCGTTATATTCTTTTCCTTTTACATGTTAAAACGAAATTCCAACATTACAAGTTCCGCTAACGGCTCCTGCGACGTTAAAAATGTTCGCCCAGCACCCCACTATTTCCTCATGAGCTTGTTAGTTTGAGCAGGTGAACTGAATCAACATAGGCTTTATTTGTCAAATTTCCGCTCAAACTAACTCATTATTATAATAAAAGGTTGTAAAACTGTAACATGTATATTAAAAAAATATCAAGATAAGCCTACACTGTAAATTATCATACTGTTATTTTTTTTTGTAATAACATAATGATTAATAACATTGTCTTTGTTGTCAGGTCTGTCAACTTAAGGCTCTTAGTCGGCTGACATTTTCATTGGTTGACCAGTTGCGTTTTTTCTTCTTCACCAATAGACATTTTTTATTGATTTACTCCTTCAGATTTATTCCCTTTTATAAGCAATTATCTATTATTACGATTGCTTTTAGCCCATTTGTTTTTTTGTGTGTGCGTTTGTTTTAAAATGCGTAGATCGGCTGGACAAAAGTTATCTTGTAGCTTTGAAAGTAAAGTATATACAACTTGTATAAATGGTCTGGCAGTTGTAGCGGTTATATTTTTTGTAGCGTAGCATGTGGTGCGGTCAGGTGCTAGAATATCATTATAGCTTTATGTATTATTTAGGTTGTTTTTTTCTTTTTCATTTTTATAAATGCTCTGACGACAATTTAACAAGTGTTCAATCAAAATGCAAAATGAGGCGATTAAAAGCTAAATGTGAAAAAAACTTTCCCCAGTGTGTTTTCATGACAAGAAACATGAAAAAAAACCATTCTAGGGTCAATTAATTCTTAAACATTGGTATTACTACACACATTATTTACAAATATACTTGCATACTTAATTAGTTGTGTATCTATTTATTATTGAATAAATACATTTATTTGAATTGTCAAATTCTCAACAATACCCAGTCCTAATTATATTAGTACGGACGTGAAAATTAACATGCAGATTGATCAGTTAATAAAATTTACCAAATAAATTATAACACAAAGTATGCACAGAATGATCTGACAATTCAACCCGTGCTGCTTTCAGTGCTCGCTCTTCAACAGCATGGCAGACCTGAACTGCATCCACAGGTCCATGTAAACATCCGTCACCGGCCATACAGAGGACACTTCCGTCTTCGTCACTTTCTACTCTTACTGCGCGTGTAGTCTGCAGAGACGGGATCAGGTGCTGTGCTGTTGGTTGCACAGATCGCTTTGATTTAAAAAAACAAACAAAAAACAGCAAAACCATCAACTCCCTCCTTTCAGGGCAAACAAAAGATGTCTTTGGTTGCGAGGTATCAGAAGAAGCGATTAGAACGAGTAGTTTAAAAATGCATCAATCTGCAGAGATAACTTCACATCAGGTAAGCCATGGCTAACAGACGAGCTAACATGGCTTACCAACACTCTAGCTGCAGATACTAACAGCGGGAACCAGAAAGTATTGTAAAGGTTTGGTACCATACCACACTGGGATCAATAAAATACTTTTGATTTGAATTGTATTTTTCTAAACAATTTAGGGGTTATTTATCAACACACCAATGCTCCAAAGAGAAATTGTGTTGTCGCTCATACTAATTAGTTATCTCACGCCATTTCTGTCGATCTATTTCTATTATTAAATTAATGTTCAGCTATAGTGCAGAGACTAGCTGTATTGGTGAATATCGACTTGTACATGTCATTACTGGAACTACAGTACACTACTCAAATAAACATGAAACTATCTCCTACTCCATTGCAAAAGTGTAAATTGTGAATAATTGTGATAAGCTGATTAAGACCTTAGGCAAGGCAACCTTCTTCACATAGCCCTCTTTCAACAAGCGGCAATTCAAGGTGCTTCACATGATTACAGAAATGTGAAAATTGAACATAGTAATCTTAACTTAAGACATTTAGCAACAACAATAAAGGTAAACACTGATAAAAGCAATAACAGTAATTTAAAATAATAAACACAAAAGTAATTAATAAAATATTCAACAGTGACAGTATAATTAAAAGCAGCATTTGGCAATTGACAAAAGCAGTCAAAAATCATATAATTTACAGTACTCCTAAGCTAGTCTAAATAGATACCTTTTTTTGAGTTTATAGATTGCAGCTTTGTAGTGATCCGGCAGTTTGTTCCAGATGTGGGGAGCATAGAAACTGAAATCTGCTTCTCCATGTTTGGTTCTGGTTCTAGGGATGATCAGTAGATTAAAGCTTGAGCTTTAGCTGTTCAAAATGAGCCCACTAATTAATTGATGTGTGTTCTCAGCATGTCGGGAGCTCCAAGTTAAGATGCACTTTGTCTCCTCATCCCACAGGAACCGGTAAAGTCAGAGGAAGGTCGGGACATGGCTGGGCGCATCGCAGCTTTCGGTTACATGGAGTGCTCGGCAAAGACCAAGGACGGCGTACGGGAGGTTTTCGAGATGGCCACCAGGGCAGCGCTGCAGGCCCGTCGTGGAAAGAAGAGAGATAAATGTGCGCTGCTGTAAAATGGCAGACATATTTGGACTGTTTTTGCCCTGGGCAGAATATACCCAGGGATAGGGCTCAGTGGGGAAGGAGGGATTACTAGAAAGAGAGGGAGGGGAGGGAAGGGGAAGAAAAGACTGCAGTACATGACTACCGCTGTAAACTGGCTGTTTGTTGGACTCTATTTACCCTGGGACTTGGGTTTAGGAAGGAAGGAGCACAGTAAATGAATACCGCTGTAAACCATCAGGCTCTTCACCTGGGTGTGTACATTGGGGGTGGGAGATTTACACCAGCTTACCAGCCAAGAGTTGGTTTTATTTGGTCTTTTTCACCAAGCCGCTGACACTGATCGAGATGATTGAGGAATCCAGTCTGCTGTTAAAATCAGACCGGTAAATCTCTGTTTTCGAGAAGACGGAAGTTTTCGGTTTTTTGGTGGGGGGTGGGGGGGTTCTAATTCAACCCCAGAAGTTGTAGTTTGAAATTGGGGTTGAAGTTGCAACGCCACAAATATTTCTATGATAAAGCAGACACCAGACCAGAGCAGCATCTCTTAGTTTTGCCTTGTTTTGCTTGTCGAATGCGGTGAGTAGATTACTTGAACACCCGTGAAAGTGGGGCAACTCACCAGTGACCTCTGTTAACTGGATCTTCCCCAAAAATAGGCTTCCAGTGTACCTACATGAACTACAGAACCAACTTTGTGCAAGATATGAAATGAGCAGGGCTGTTCTGTTTTAGCCGAGGGAACGTGGTCGCATGCTCACCCCTCTGTGCCGCTTTGCCTCTCGCTGCGTCTAATCCTGCGCTTACAGACACAGTGAGATTTAGTCTTGCTGAGATAATCTACAGGTCACCTGATATCTAGCGCTCTGTCAGGAAAAGCGCTCAGTGTCGATTTTTTGATCAGATTTGATGATCTTATTTAAAGCGTGAAGCATCGCCATATCTTGCTTAAAGCTGTCAGCTTCGGTTAACGGTGTCCAAAAGATTACTGTAAAACTACAGGCGTGTGCTGCTCCTGGTGTGTCTACTTTGAGACGGCGAACAGCTTTCCTTTGCATGCTCTTTTTACATTTAAATCTGTCGGCCTGAATCAGTGGCAGAGGAATGGAGGTCCCATCGGACCACAAAGGTAGCTTTCTGCCCCACATAGCGAGAGCTGAGCAACTCCCAATCCCTTCCTGTTCCACTTAGCTGACCGCTGGTGCTCACCTTGCCCTGACGTTTAGACCAGGACAAAGAACAAGGGGGGAGGTAGGGGGTTATTGTTTACATGCAAAAAAACTGCCCCTCTTTCTTGGGCTGAGCAGTGAAATTCTTTAGACATGTAAGCATTTTGAACACACGGTAATGATCCTTCATTATTGAGAGGAAGTAAGGTTCCTCTGATGAACCATCATTTGCATATTTAAGTTGTACTGGTAAACTACTTCCATGTTTTTTTCCGGTGAAGTGGACAAATAAAAACATGTTAAAAAAACATGTTTATCTGGAATATTTTACATGGGAATGTCAGACTCATCAGGTTGGTCAGCCAGGCTGATTTTTGTGCAGGTAATCTGAGTTGCTGTGCAGTTAAAGGATTAACCTCCTGCTGTTCATTTTGGAGTATTTACAAGACCTTTCCTTAAACGACGTATGGCCAGTTTTTATTTGGGTTAATAGACAGTTTTTTTTGTTTGTTTTTTAACTGGCAGATTCAGAGTCTCTTGGCAGCGTTGTACCCTCCTGTTCTTCTTCCTGGCCTACTGGGTGGAGCCTGTTTCAGAAAACCAGTCTTGTGTTGTATTTGTATTTTATTTCCTGCTTTTAAAAGAAGAAAACAAGTCATAAACATGTCTATCAGTATTTTTAAAAATAGGAGGTGGAAGTCTAGGGAATTATTTGTGTTGTTGCTTTAGTTTTTTCTTTTTTTCTCCTTGGCGCTTCTGATTTATATCCATTTGGTTGTAAGAAACCATCAATCACTCTGCCAAATGCTGTTGGGCAGCCAGGAGAAAGGCTGGCCTCTCGGCTGCCTGTCTAGACCATCACCAGGATCCTATGCGATGGCTTTTTCTTTTGTTTGTTATGCACACAAACCTGGCCGAAAAGATGGTGTGTGTGTGTGGGGGGTCAAAAATCAGCTTGAATCTCATAATGTACAAATCAATTTTTTATTTTCTAGATTTTACTCTTGATTTTAAAATCTTTTTTTTCTTTTTCTTTTTTTTTGATGCTGAAGCAGCGATGTAAACAAAAGAAACAGGAAAACTACGCTGTATGCAAAGTCTGTAAATATGACATGTGGGGTTTGTTCATACTAGACTATACACACACACACATGACTGGAAACTGTATTTGTAAACTAGCTTTGGTTTGTGTAATAAATTACTTTATATAACACAATCCTAGGCTCATTGTGGTTTAAAGGGAATTTTCTCTATAAAGAAAATATGTAAAAGGAATATGGTTAGCTAATGGACTTCATAGATTATAGTGGATGTACCAAGTATTGTACAGCACAATGTTTAGTTCTGTGTAGGCACAGGCAGACGCGGCCAGCTCACTATTTAATAATGTTCAAGGCAATTTGAATCATTGAATACTGAACAGCCTTTTTTTATTCTATGAAACTTCATTCTGCCCATCAGTGTCTGAGAAGAACATTTAAAAGTCTCATCTTGCTGCGGAATTTAAGCAGTACTCTAAATTAAAGCCAGACCAGTCTATAAAAAACCCAACTAATATCGATTAGTTTAAAAAAAAAATTTAGCTACGGTTATTTTTTAAGTTGGCTACTTGAACAGATCAGCGTCTTTAAATGAGCTCTGGGGCTTTAATAGGATTAATTCTTTTTAGCTACATTATGTTGTCTGTTGGATTAAAGAGAAAATACAGTATAGGAAACTACGCCAACTGTCTGGAAGTGGTATTATGTTCTGAGACAGTTCAAATGTATTAAAGGACGTCTGCATAGAAAACTGAATGTATGAAAATAAAGTGATTCTAAGCAAAAACAAATTTGAAGCCTAAAATATTGCAAGGACTTCTTGGATAACAGATTTTACGTTTCTGTTCTTAGTGGTAACATTCATTCACGCATTCAACATTCTACCGAAAGTGTGAGGAATCAATGATGCTGCATATGGGGGATGTAACACTGGGATGAATACAATACTGGTATAAAAGAAACACTTAAAAAGGTAGTGATGGTGATCTCTATACAAAATGTAGTTCATCTAGTGAAGAAAAGAAAGTCCTCTTGAGTTGAGACCCAAGGACCAGCACCCTACCTGTTAAAAACTCAAGGGGTATTGACATTTTTGTGCAAGAACTGTTAGTAATTCCATGAATAAGTTGCATATGATACAGTGGGGGGAAATTAGGATTTGATAAATTGCCAATTTTTTTACTTTAACATTACAGAGACTTGAGATGTCTCTAGATTTCAAGCTAGGTATGTTTCAGTGAAAAACTGAATAGATTGTTTATTTTTATGTGAGCAATTTGTGATTTTTGAATGATTTGTATCTTCTTGCATGAAATAACTATTTGATCATGTACCAACCAGCAAGAATTCTGCCACCACCAGACCTTTCCAAAAAACGGATATAGTTTTCAGTTTAAAACAAAAACTACCACAATAACAAAGCATTTGGTCCACACGATTCCACACAAACTGGCTGAAACTGCTGTAGTACTGATGCCCGGCCTATTGGTGGTGCTGTGACATCGACAGAGAAACACAGAAAAGAAGACCAAGCAGGCCAAGCCAATCCCGTGGCAAACATAAGAAATTTAGCTTCAGATGAGAGATTTACTCAAAAGCATTTGTTGTCTGTGGTTCTCCAGATCCATTTTTTGCTCCCGGTGATAAAGGGACAGTAGATCATATTCTAGGATCCTTAATAAGTGTAATATTTATTATGACTACAACGCTGTATAGTGCCATGCTTGTTTACCTAATCACAAAGTCGTGCATAGGTGTTAGATGTAGGAATGGGTTGGTGACATCATCCACTCAGAAAACACGGCAGAGAGTTGGTAAAGATGGAGACAACTGAGTCGGCGTGAGAGTTCTCCACTTTGGGGACCCAGTCTCAAACATGATCATTTATAGTGTCCCGAAATTCTCCTTATGGATGAGATACTTATTGACTAAATATTTTTGCTGCTACACCTGGTTTCATGTCGTTAGAGGGGCCCTAGTCTATTTTTAAGAAGCCCTCCTATCCTTCTCTCCACATCTGTTAAATCAGCCCAGAGCTACAAAGGTGGAACTGGTCAATGACCAGAAGAGAGCTCGGATGACAAAGGTTAAGATAGTAACACGCTACGCCGTCTTTAAAATTAAAATCCTGTAGTGCTCAAAATCCCCCTGCTCAAGCCAGCACATGTCAAACGCTGTCTGAGGTCTGTCAATGGATCTGGACGATCCAGAGGGGGTATGGGAGAAAGTCACCATGACAACAAATTCAAACTGGTCTAAACTTCATTTGCTGTGGTGCATCTCAAGAACACCATGCTGTGAAGCATGGGGGTGGAAACATCATCCTTTGGGGCTGCTTTTTTGCGAAATGACAGGAAAACTGGAGTGTATTGAGGAGAGGATGAATGGGGTCATGTATTGTCAGATTTTGAGCAAAAACCTCCTTCCATCAGGCAGAACATTGAAAATGAGTCGTGGCTGGGTTCTTCCAGCATGACAGTGACCCGAAAAATAGGACAAATAAAGAGTGGCTCGGTTAAAAGCAACCAAGGTCCTAGAGTGGCCTGGCCGGTTTCTAGACCTGAGTCATGAAGAAAATCTTAAGAGGGAGATTTAAATTCTTGTTGCCGAGCATCAGCGTCGAAACCCGAAAGCCCTGGAGAAGATCTGAATGGAGGAGTGGACCAAAATCATTGCTGCAGTGTGTGCAAACCTGGCCAAACACTATATGAATCATCTGAACCTTGTAGACAAAGGTCTGTGTACTAAACATTAAGTTCTAATTTTCTATTGTGTCAAATTCTTATTTTATAGAAAAAATTAATATATTGTTTTAGATTCTGTCTCTCACAGTTGGGGTCTACCTGTGATGGAAATTACAGACCTCTCCATTCTTTCTAGGCGGGGGAACTTTAGAAATTGGGTGATATATAAAATACTTATTTTCTCCCCTATACATAAAAAAGCATTGCATTTGATGATGAATAACTGGTGAAAATATAGAATATAGGAGCAGTAATAGTTAATTTTTCATCGGATTGTGTTTGGAGCACAGTCCAGCACATAGAAGAATGAAATGCTTCTAAGGGCTGTTACCCCTGCAATGTCATCCTATGCTCTTTAACAGTGTAATTTTAACAGTTTCCTATAGTAGCCCACCTGACTAGTCCTGACATAAAAAAAACGAATGCACAAAGCATTTTGAACAACAAGACTTTGTTTCTGTTTGGTCAGTGAAAGGCAATTCCTTATTTTCTCAGATCTTTGATGTTTGCAACCCTAGTCTTATACATCATCTTGTAATGTATGGGCAGTGAAAGTTCTGCAATACGTCCCACTGTTATCGTGTACACTCACTTGCCACTTTATTAGTTACACCTTGCTAGCACCAGGTAGGACCCCCTTTTGCCTTCAGAACTGCCTTAATCCTCCGTGCCACAGATTCAACAATGAACTGGAAATGCTCCTCAGAGATTTTGGTCCATGGTGCTGCGGGTTTGTCAGCTGCACATTCACGATGCAGATCTCCTGTTCCACCACATCCCAAAGGTGCTCTATTAGATTGAGATCTGGTGACTGTGGAGGCCTTTTATCACAGTGACCTCATTGTCATGTTCAACAAACCAGTCTGAGATGAGTCGAGCTTTATGACATGGCGCATTATCCTGCTGGAAGTAGCAATCAGAAGATGGGTACACTGTGGTCATGAAGGGATGGACATGGTCAGCAACAATACTCAGTTAGGCTGTGGTGTTGAAACAATGATCAATTGGTACTAAGGGGCCCAAAGTATGCCAAGAAAATGTCCCCCAACCAGTTACGCCACCACCACCGGCCTGAACCATTGATACAAACAAGGGGGGATCCATGCTTTTATGTTGTTGACGCCAAATTCTGACCCTACCATCTGTACAGACTGGTTCTGCACAGGTTTGGTATCAAAATACATAAAGAAGGCATGAGTCATGACTTTCACACGATTGCAATTCTAATACATATTCTTTTATATCAGTTGGACATTGTTAAGCAGTTCAGCCTAAGAATAACTACTCAAGATAACGTCAGTCTTCAACCTGGAACAAACAGCTGACATGAATACTATTCTGGGTTTGTATGTACATCTACAGAACCCCATCCTGTGAAATACTTGTGAAATAAAGTGGCTGTACGGCAGCTTCCCACTGAGAGGACCCTGCTGCTGCGAGCGTGGGATGCTGAAGTGAGGCTGTTTCAGCCTGAGTGGGATGATCCTGGATGCTGAGTTAATTTTCGAGGAGCTGCAAGCTGTTTCCGACAGCATCTTTGTTCAGGAGCACAACTTTCAAATCGACATGTAAAGCTCATTCTCAGCTTAACGTTTAGCTCATGCTGTCTTTTGTTCCTGAGAAAGATTGATTGGAAGAGTTCCTTTAAACCAATGTGAACTTGGAGGAAAATCTCCCCGTGGTGTTTTTTTTGTTTGCGGACTCTTTTGGAATCAAAAACCTAAATTGCTGTTTACGAACTGGGGAGAGAGAAAATGGCCTGAAGCTACTAAAACCCTTCAACCCATACTGTTTGAGGGGTTTCTTAGTAGTACAGAGTGTTTCAAGTCACCCACAGCATTTCTATGAGAACAAGACCCACACCTTGAATCACCCCAGGACCCTTAGTAGATTTACTGGAAAGCTTTGGGTCATTCCCATGATGCAGAGTCCAGGTCTGGTTTATTTTTAATCTTTTTACAGATCATCACGGGGTTTTCTTGAGCAGCTCTTATATGCTAGAAATCATGGTAGATTCTATGACGCTGAGCTGGCTAGGTGATGCTGCATACCCAAACCATCAGAGGTCCAACTCCATGCTTCATTGTTGATCTGTCCCTGGAATATATTTGCTTTATGCCAAACATGTCATCACCTCTGGTTTATGAACAATTCGCTTTCAAACTCATACGGCAAACAAAGATTCCAGAAATCCTACTCTCTATCTCTGTTCTCAATGGCAAACTTAAGTGTTTTTTTTCCTAGGAGAACGAAAGATTTTCAAAGCATGGTAATTTTTTTTTTGTATAGCACACTTTCAACACAAGGTAATTCACAGTGCTTTACATGATTCGGTGGTAAAGAAACCATCCATCCATTTTCTGAACCGCTTATTCCTCAAGGGGTCGCGGCGGGGCTGGTGCCTATCTCCAGCTGTCAACGGGCGAGAGGCGGGGTACACCCTGGACAGGTCGCCAGTCCATCACAAGTAAAGAAACCAAACATATGATAAAAGCGTAGAAAGTAAAAACTGCAATAGTGTGAATATTAAAAACAGAACAGATGAGAATCAATAAAAGAAATACATTTAGCATTTGATTAAAAACAACAATTTAGGAAAAGCATAAATAAAATGTATGAACATTACTCAAGGGCAGGTCTAAACAGTAGAGTTTTAATCTTTGATTAACGATTAAGCAGCTTTGCAGTCATCTGGAAGTTTGTTCAAGATTTGTGGGGCATAGAAACTCAAAGCTGTTTCTGCTGTTTTCAGATCTCCTATGAAAGTTAAACTTAAAGGCAAATTCCGTTTTTTTTTTTCTCAATCTGGACCTCCCACTTAATGATAGAGGGGTCTAAAATTCACATTGCATTTCCAAAGTGAGACAGCGTTAAACAAAAAAATTAGGAAATCACATTGTATGAGTGTTAAATAATTTATTTGGATTTTATTGATGCACACAAGTATTTAAACACCTGAGAAAATCAGTGACAATATTTGATAAAGAAGAATTTGGTGGCAATTACAGAGGTCAAATGTTTCCTGTAGTTCTTGACCAAGTTTGCACACTCTAACAGGGATTTTGGACCACTCCTCCACACAGATCTCCGCTAGATCTGTCAGGTTTCAGGGCTGTGACTGAGCAACAAGGGGTTTAAGCTCCCTCTAAAGATTTTGTATCGGATTTAGGTCTGGAGACTGGCTAGGCCACTCCAGAACCTTGATATGCTTCTTACAGAGCCACTCCTTGGTTATCCTGGTTATGTGCTGTCATGTTGGAAGAACCAGACAGGACCCATCTTTAATGTTCTGACTGGGGGAAGGAGGATTTTTACTCAAAATCTCACAATAAACAACCCCATTCATGCTCTCATTAACACAGTTCAGTCGTTCTGTCCCCTTTGCAGAAAAGCACCCCAAAGCAAGGGGTATATATATAAAAGCAAAATGTTGTTTGCTGATTTGTTTTAAATGCCGTGATTGTCTAAAATGCACCTACAGTGTTAACCCCTCCTTATATTTCAAATTTGTAGAACTTTTAAAATCATAGGGTGTCCAAATACTTTTGTTCCTCACTGTATACTTTCTCATTACCAATCAGAATAGCCTCCTTAAGGTTTTTTAAGGGGCAGAAATTGTGTTTTTATAGCATTTTACCATACATTTTAAATATTTTCTCAAGCTTTTACGGTGTATTCATAATACTCAGAACTGATGCCGTTGATATAGAAAATCCATATATAAAATGTTAGAAAAATACAGGCTTTCATAAAATGTCCCAAATAAAAGGGTTGTTAGTAGGAGGAGAGATTTACTGAAGAACAGAAAGTTTTTTTTAAATACTTTGGATACAACACAAACTACAAGCCTCGATTTTCATTTTATGTCTATTCCCTGTTTTAGTTATCGCTTTTTCACCATATGCACTTGTTCGCTTCCCGTGTTTTTTTCGTATGTTGTTGATTTCAAATACATTTACCTAGTCCTGTTCTGTCTCCTTCTGTCTCTTTGTCTGGTTCACCATGCAAATCAGTTTCAATAAAATAGAAAGAAAATGAAGAGGTAATTTATATCAGAAATTAAATGTTTATGTTTTTTTTAAAAACTTAGATTCACACAGATTCATTAGATTAGATTAGATTCATTTCTAGTAATCAAGCTAAATCTGGCTGACCCTCGGGGAAAGTTTATCATGTTTTTTTTCATATGTGAAAGATGGATCTCACGCTTATTCAGAGGAGTCTGAAAGCCTTAGAAATATTTTCACTTTATTATGTTCAACATTACTCCAAGAGGGCATTGAGCCTTCTGTTGTTCTCCCAAACCCCCCAGGACAACATCTAAAGCTCTGAAGGCCTCACTCCCTGCTGATCAAAAGTACTAAATGGCATGTACAAGAAAATGAATATTTTCTAGTGGCCTAATAAGAACCTGTGCTAAAATACCATTGCAAATCTGTGAAATGACCTTAAAAAGACTGTTCATATTATGTTATTTTGATGAAGAGTGGGTGGCAGTTTTATATATAAGTATAATGACCTTTTTACAAAGACCCAGGTTAGTTTTTTTTCTATCAATGAGTGAAATAATCCCTTACTTAAAGTTTGCTTAGGTTGTCTTTGTCTGCTATAGAAAACGTTTGATGATCTAGAACCGTAGTTACCAACCCTGATGCTTGAGCTCTACTGGCCTCCAGGTTATAGATGCATCACTGTTCCAACAGCTGAATCAAATAAATAGATCCCAGGTCTTTGCCAAACGTTATGGTATGCTGAAGGGATAATTTAATTATTTGATTCAGCTGTGTTGGAGCAGGGATTCATCTAAAAACTGGTAGATCTCAAGGAGTAGCCTAGAGTTAGAGAACATTTAAGAGTGATGAGCAGAAGGAATGTATCATCGGGAGGGAATTATTTGTTCAAATAATAGCATTGCTTTACACTGTTAATGTTGTAATATCTAGCTAATAATCTGTGTGGTACTAGGGGAAATTACTGTCTCTACAAAGAGACTAAGAAAAAAACCTAACAGTAGAAAAGAAAGAAAGGAAGGAAGGAAGTCCGTCACTGCCTACTCCACCCAGAGCTGGTGGCAGAGCTTAATGTAAGACACAAAGCTGCTTCTGGTGCAACACTTGTGAAGAAATGAGCAACAGAGGAGGGGAGGGAGAGAGGGCTGCTGCGGGTGATGAGCGATTCTGTTCGTTCTTTCTTTTTTCCTCTCCATACCTCCCCGTGACTCAAAGCTCCTCGCCCTACTCCTCCGGCAGCCTGCCGGGGAAAACTAGCGCACAACGGCGTTGAGCGGCAGTCTTTATATACTGCTCTATTTTTAGCCCCTCACGAGCCCAACTATTTTTAACCAATATGAGCTCATGGCCTGGCACTTCGTCCAATAAGATTGAAGATGCGAGAAGGTGTTGACCAATGGAAAGGACTAGAAGGAGTGAGGGGGCGGGTTACATAAGAGCCTATTAACTGAAGTGATACATCCAACCAAAGACCAAACAAGAAAGAGAAGACACAGGTCTCACTCTGATACATTTCCAAAATGTAGAGCTTACGGAATACAGTCAAAATGACTTCTTTAAAACTGTTTTTTTTCACTTAATGCGACTTTAAAGTCATTTAAGATAATTATTTTAAAAAAATACACAATCTAACTAAATTATTTTTACTACTGTTACTTTGCCATTTTTATTCTAAAAAAACAAACAAAAAACATTTCAAGAATAAAAAAAACAACAAAAAACTACCTCATTCTTTCACAACAGTCTCAGTTTAATATTAATTAAATAAGATTTTTTTAACATAGTATTAAGAGTTGTTAAAAATGTTTCCCTAGAGAAGGTTTAAAAGCTTGTATTGACAGTTTTACTAGAACTTCTTCCCTTTCTTTTGTTAAACGCATTTCATTGAATAAAGAGAACACTGATACTCAAGTGGCTGTTCACGAAACAGGAATCTGGTGGACATACACAACACATGAATAAATAAGTCATAGATTTGATCAATTTGATAATAATCCAGTTAATTTGAATCCTTTTCGGTTATGGTGCGTTCACAACGCAGGCTTTGTCAGCGTCTAGCAACGTTCATAAAGCGACTAGTTTGACGCATATACACAGAAGATACATTTATAAACTGAAGCTTGCAAAGCTCGTAGGCGGGCCTTTCTGCTGGATGTTTTAAACACTCGCGGATCGTGATTGGCTAGGCAGAGTCGACGTTGGGCAACATCACAACAGTGAAACGCTCTGATTAGGCTCCGTGCTGCGTCAAGACTACATGTGTTGGGTATGTTGCTGTCGCTGATAAATGTACTTTTGGCTTCCAGCTATGCTTCTGAGCTAAAAAGAGTGCATGGGCAGGGCTTCCTCTGTTGCCGGCCAGAGGTTCTGAACTACGGTGGATCGTATGGAGAGAGTGGCTTGACTTTATTTGCTAGATAAAGCTAGACAACGTCAACATTGGGTGCATCAGCGCCCACTATTCAGATGTGTTCTGACTTTGGGGAGTTTAACCATTTGCTCCGGGAGATGCTTATGAATGAGGTTCGCTTATAGCGCTACTTCTGTCTGTCCCGCTCCCAATTTTACGACCTCTTGGGCCGCAATAGAACATAAAACTCCTACCAGGACACCAACTACAGGTGCTCTATTCCTCCTTAAGAGCGCCTGTCTTCTGTAAGTGTTATTTCTGATTTTTTAAATCTGCGTTTGTTGAAAATGTTTTCACTGGACCCGTGCTTCATTCAGGATACGTGTATAGTGACATCACTACAGTGAGACGCTCTGATTGGTTGACACACAGCGTCAAGTCCGTCAAAAGTTCCTCTAGCGGAACTTCTGCGTTGCTTTTGTTTGCTACATTGCCGCAACACATGTAACGCTAGAAAAGTTGACCGAGCCAACGCACACAACGGACCGCAGAGACTCTGACGGACCTCTGACGTACTCTACCATAGACTTTACATGTAATATTGCCGCAACCAGCGCTGGTGATTGGGGCGATGTGAACGCACCATTAGAACCCAGCACTGAGTTTAGATTCCAATTTTGATTTAGTGTTTCTTCTTAGCTTTTTTATATAGGGATATTTAAAAACAGCTCTAGGACAGTATTAATTTAAATCTACTGTTTCAGAAAGAGCTATGGATGGCTTTATTCTTTAAGCTACTCATCTGTACAATAGAAGATCTCTGATTCTGACTTTAGACAGCACTAGCTTCTTTGTCCTCTGTCTGTCTGGCTAGTATTTTGTTTTTTTTTACTTTTTGTTATGGTTTCGGAAAGAGACTGTGACAGGGATTGCCCGGCGTTTGAGTCATCAACACGCCCACCTATTTAGTTGTTTCCAAGCTTGCATTTTTAGGTAGCCCGATTGGAAACTCAAGTGGTGACTCATCTGTCTTAGTGGACAAGTTAATCTGGATCACATATTTTCTTAATGATCGAAAAAAATAATAAAAGTAAATATAAATAAATCACTATTTGGAACTATGCGTTTTTTTCCGTTTTGTTTTAAGTTTGCTAAACTATCCGGTATGACTTTTTCACCTTTTTCCTCTAAACTATTTACTACCGGTAAACCTCAAAAGCGCGCTCTCGTCGGTCGCGCTCCCGAACAAAAGGTTCCAACACATCACGGCGGGAGCGCGGAAAGCGTCAAAAAAAAAAAAAAAAATCCTTCCAAAATGCCCACTTCACCCTCTCTATAACATCTGTTTAAAAAATACCACGACATTTTTTTTTCTTTTGAATAATTCGATGAAACTAAAAGTCATTCTTGTCATTATTTCATAGAATCAAAACATAAAACAATTGCCCTTCTGCAATTTCCATCAGCCTATAAGGGGTCAGCAACCTATTACAAAGAGCCACGTACCCCCCCGCCGTTAGAAAAGAGTCCAGAGCATAAAGAAATGCAAAAACTACCCTTTCTTGTTTCTGTTGCAATCAAAAACATATCTTGTTCGGTTATATACGAACCAAATGGAAACATCAGTGAGCCATGTGTCTGGAGCTGCAGGTTGCAGACCCTTCTTTGCACAAAACTGGTTAACTCACAGTTACCCCAGTCACTATAATGCAAAGGGTTAACAAAAGTAACATCAGTAACATCACTTTGCACTAAACAACCACACCGATATAATTTGCACATTATTTTCACCTGATGTACATATTCTTATTCTGTGTTGATGTACATATTCTGTGTATTATTGTATTTTTTTGTATATATTTTTCTCTTCTGTTACATGTGTTGTATATTTGTTTTTTCTTTGGCTGCTGTTAACGACCGAATTTACCCTGGTGGGACTATTAAAGGATTTTTCTATTTTATTCTATTCTATTCTATTCTATTCTATTCTATCAAAACATGTATGAAAATAGTCTATCTGAAGAAATTGCATTAATATATTTCCTTCCTATAGGAAATGTTGCTATATTGTTTTATAGTTATCTACATGTACTGGGGTAAAAAAAAATCCTATAGCTCTAAAGGAAGAAAAAAACGTATTAAAAATAAATTTATTGCTACTGAAATTAAAAACTATCTCAGACTGACCTCTAGCGGTGGAAATATTTAATTGTAACACAAATAAACCCGGGCTTTACAAATATCTATTTACATTTTTTTAATAACAATAGATCCTTCTTTGTTTGTACTCTGTTAACTGTTTTAACTTATGCTTTTTAGTCTTAGATTTATGTATATATTTTCATTTTGAAATGTCCAGAAACAGAAGACGCCTCAGAGCAAGAACTTACCAGTATCGCGAGATCTACTTGAAGCAGAACACTGAGTGTAGCGGTTTTGTTTAGCGCTAGATGGCAGCACAGTTTCAGCTGGTGGCGGTTCTGATTGAGAACGTCTCTAATTTGCAATTGATAGCTTAACAAAAAAAAAAAAAAAGAAGAAGAAAAAAAGTTAAGTTGCAGGTGATGTTTTTGTAAACGTGTCTACCACGGTTTCAGACATTTCACCAAATGGCCCTGATGTTACAGGTAGGTTGTAACACTTGTTTTCGTGTTAAGCCAAGCGTTATTTTCACACTGAACATATACTTTGATCATTTCCCCGCATATAAAACAGTATAAAGTATTATAGAACATTTATAGGTCAATGTAGGCTACTGTTTTTATTTTTTCACACGAGAAAGCTTGCATTCCGTATATATTTAGGGTAAAATAAGTTGTTTTCAAACTTTTGTATATCCATCTACCAAGCCTCTTTCATCACTAGGTGCTTTCATATTTAAACCCTGACCCCTGTGGAAATATCTACTATTGAGTTTCACTAAATAAATGCATTCATGGCTGCTTGCATCTGGAAAATAATAAGGTTTAGACATAAAAATAGATTAGGAAAACGTATGTTGGGAGGAAGAAGTGATAAATGCACAATACTATTTAAAAAAAAAACTTTGTAGATACTTTAACATGCAGGGATATTTTTAATGCGAGAAACGTTCATTCGTTTAAATGTACTAAGCTTCATAAGTGTTACCACATGGACTAGGGCTGTATAGGAGAACAAGTAGTACTCAAAACAGAAACTACGATTGAAAGCATGAATGACAGTAAAAGGAAAAGATACATGGATCTTTACAAACAAACTCAAATGGTGTTTCAGATTAGCTCATCTGAGGTGTGGTTTAGGGTTATATAAGACATTTCAATGGGAAAGCGAGTCCTTATTTCAGACATGTTTTTTGTGGGGAAAATTAACATTTGAATGTATAAAGCCACGATGAGAAAGACCATCCAGGCTTCTATCAGCTAAAGGCGCTAAAACGAGCATCTGTGTTGTGATGGGGGTGCATCAGTTACCATGGGGAACTTGCAAATGTATGAGGGAATCGCTCATGCATGTCCACATGTATTTTTGGCAGAAGTTTTAAGCTTTGGATGGGAAAATGCTACCAGACATGTGGCCTCTTTTTGTAGTTATGGTCAAATTCAATGCTACATAATTAAGAAAAGCATTGCTATCTGTGTCTTTGGGGGATTGGCCTGCCTGCCATCAATAATTTGCCTCCTGTGTAAATATGTGAGACATCACAAAGAAGATATTAAGAGGACAATGGTAGCCTGTTCAGCTGCTGTAATTCATTATTTTCCAATAATGAGAAAGGTTTTCTTGTTAAGTCAGTAATGAGCGTCCCAATATATATATATATATATATATATATATATGTTTTGTATATAATACTTTTAAACCTTCCATGTTTGTTAGTGGCGAAATGCAGGTGTACCAGTAGCAAAGTGACTGGCAAGTCCAAAAGAATCCGTGGAGTAAGGGCAAAGTTTACAAGAGAAAAAAAAAAGGTTATGCATTTCTTAAATTACTGGCATACCCAGATTCAAAGACATGTGCAACCGAATAGGGTGATTAAAAAAAAAGGTACAAAATGTGTATGGGTGGGGGAAGAATTTGCACTTGCAAAATTAATTTGCTGTGCATGTGGTCCAAACGTAGATGGGGTGCTGCGCGAGCAGAGTCCAAAATGGCACCGCTTGTCGGTGAGTGGATACGCTTCTCATCAATCCCAAATTGTAATCAGTTGTTCCTAGTCACATTGCTGACATTTGCTGAAAATGTCATTGAACTATACCGCTATATTACTTTGTTCAGGTGACAGCTAGATAAAATATTAAATTATTAAAATGAAAGATTTATTATTTATTTTTAATTTATTTAAAAAAATTACATGAAATTAGATTTAGCCTTGCATATAGATATTATAACAGAAATATTTGCTATCAAGAAGCATAGTGCCTCTAATTGACAACTGTGAATTTGTCATATCAAAGGTCAGAAAACAAACAGTACAACAGGATGGCATTGAGTACTCATTAACTGCTCCATTCTCCTGTTATGTATGAAACACAGGGAATGTACATGAGCTAATGGAAGTGAGTGCGTATGTTTATGTGATTCTAAGAAAAAAGCAGCGGTGGGATCTGAGACTTTCCACAATGGGAACAACAGCTACAAGCTCAAATGCTAATTGACTAATTTAGGTCAGCTGTTTGACCAAAACCAGAGGCTTTTTGTCCGCGCTCACTGGGCATTCATTTGCTGTAATTAACAGGCCGACTGAGGTTGGCAACAAGCTTCAAATGATCCTCTCTTAATGGCCTTGGAGTTTAGGAGATCTCCATCTGTGTGTTAGCGCTGTCTCACAAAGGTGGACGTCACGCTGAGTGTTTTTTTAATCTTCCAATGCCGATTAATTTTTTAAATTCAGATTCCAGCAAGAACAATCTGCAGCTTAGTTGCTGCTGTTAAATGAATGGTAACCAAGCACTTTGTAGGGTTCTTCTACAAGAACTGCTCATGGTTACAGGACACTAGAGGGTTGTAAACCAGACTTTCAATAAGCAGCGTGTAACGACTCATTGACTCAGATGTTAAAGTAATCACTCTGGCACCCTAAGTTTCTCACATTGTTATACCTCTTGCATTATTGCGCAGCTCTCATCAGATTGGGCGGAATAGTTTAGACGGCAGTAACAAATTAAAGACGTCTTTGAACAAAGCATCACCTGCGTCGAATGAGAGGCTGTTCCTGGTTTTTATTAACAGGTGCAAAGTTCCTACATGGTCTGGAAAGGTTTGCAGAGGTACGAAGCCTGATTTCAGCACTGACCCTGCGCAGAGAATTCTGCCGATGACCAGAATCAGACCATTTCACCTTGATCAGTTCTAAACGGTGAGCCAGCAGGTCAATCTTTTGATCATTGAACCCATTGTTCCTAGAAGAGCTTCCAAATCACTGTAATAACTCTCTTCAATGGGGGCGCTGTTATTGAGGGAAAAAGACTCAACATCAGCTATTTTTTTGTCTGTAGCATTTGGAGTGATGTCAGTGAGAAGTGAATTACTTAGCTAGTTTTAAAGAAGTTTGATTTTCTAAGACACGTCTGTGGTTCATTTAGGCTGTGAGAGAGCTGGAGAAAGCGTAAGATTCAGCTGATAACAGAAAGGCCGAAGGAAAGGCGTTTTCAGATTTTGCTCAGTCTCTGCTAAGGAACAAGTTGGATTTGGAAATGTCAGCAGTTCTTCTCAATCAACTTTGATGCCTTACAAAAAAAAGGAAATTAGGGTTTATGCTGTTAATTCCTATATCACCCATCATGAATCCATGAATGTCATTTTCAACACAGTTCCTAAACTGTCAGTCTTTTAATATCACTAAGTTTAGTTAAGAAATCTAGCCTATAATGTGTTTGACCGCCGTCTCCACTCCTGCTGGAACCAATCAGAACCTGGATCAGCTGATTAAAATTCTTAAGTATTATCTAACATTTCATATTATTTAAAACTGCTACTAAATCAAGACTGTGCCTTTAGTGTCCAGGTAAATCCGTTCGCAGACATACTAAGATACAGAAGATGTTTTGAGTAAACTGTCTTGAGAGCCTCCCCAAAAGATCTTAGGAGAGAGAGGGTGGAGGAAAAATTTACTGCATGGGACGTTGATGGTGACACTGTGACGTGGCTCTGAGTTGGCTCTATGGTTGCGGTAAACCAACCCAGCTCTTTTAAACAACCAGTTAATAACTGGCTGTAGCACCAGCCGTGGTTGAGCACCGGCACTGCTATGTTCCAGATGACACACACATTGTGTGATTTCACTGTAAATAATGAGCGACTTCTTTTTGGCAGGAAGGCAAAAAATAAATATGTAGCATACAGTTTTATATCATGTGGTATTGGGGTTTTTAAAAGAGAAATCGGATTGTCTCACATTATCACCAACAGTTCAACGCTTTATGAAACTTGATATTGGAAATTGGCATCTAAACTCCGATGGGCTTCATCCCTCATGTTTGTGTTTTCCCTCTAAAATGACCAATAAAAAAGAAAAATTACGTTACAAAAGTATGGGATTTTGTGTTTTGAAAAAATGTAGCCCAGCGTTTGATTTTGTATTGATTAAAGCAACAACAGAGACAGGAGTAGCGGGAGGTAAGCAATCCTAAAAATCCTTAACTGGTGTTGCATGGAAAACAGCAACTCGGTATAGTATACAAATCTGCACCAAAAGCCAAAACAGATGATTGACTTTAATTGAACTCCAATTGAGTTTCCCCCACCCCCTCATTACTACAAACAGAATCATTTACTCTTAATTACCAAGGCGAGCAGCTGCAGTAACATCCAAAAGGTCACTTTTAAAGCAGTAAGCGTCTTCCCAGGGGGAGCGTTAGTTATTCTGTACGACCATGAGGCAACTTATTCCCTTGTATACTAATTTGATTACTTCATCAACAAGCAGGTTTAACCCCATTTCATAAAATCATACTAAAATCGCAACAAAAGTTAGTAGACAACTCTTTTAATCGCACATTTAAATACCTTTATTGTGATACAACGAATGTGCTTTAATTACCCAACGAAAATCAAGCCTGTCATATAAATCATTTACAAATCCCCAAATCCTCAACGGGAGCATCAGCTTCATTTGCAAGCAACCCAAATTCATTATTTATTCCAAAGAACGAATAAATTGTCCCCACTAGCCTGTAATTGAACCTCAGCTGGTGAAAAATTCAGCCCGCGCACTTGTACCCCAGTGAGCTGGTATCTACAGAAAACAAGAGAAGCGGAGAGAAGTTTTAATGAATGCATGTGGGTTAGGAGTGGAAGGAAATAATGAGAAACGGTGCGGAGCTTGAAAGAAAGAAGAGGAGGAGCGTTTTTAGAAAAGATCCGGAGATTTAGCAATGCGGGGTTTCAGCTGTAATTATGAAGACACTCCTGAGTTTTTTTCTTTGTTTTTTGTTTTTTACTTAGAAAGCTTTAAACTGACAGAGAATTTGAGGCAACAATTATCTTCCATTTCCCTAAAAAGTAAAGTATGCTGCACGCTTTCTGTCATGCAACACAGCTCTGGTGTGTCCGACCAAGCCAAATCCTTAAATCAAATAATTAAAACTTCTTAATTTCTTACAGTAAATTTGTTGAATTTCTTGTTTTTCTCCTCTCAGAATCATTCTTAGTCCTTTAGTCCAAGCAGTTAGATTCATAAACCTTATACTAGATAACATACAGAAAAGAAAAAAAAATTATTACAAGAGAAAGGTTGAAAAAGTACAACAGCGAGGGAGACGTGAATAAAGGTGAAAGCTGATTTGCCTGTCTCATTTCCACTTTAACTAGGTTTTCCCAGAACACTGAATAGCCAAGCCGGTGCACATTTGTGTGTGTGTGTGTGTGTGTGTGTATGCTGGGTGGTCACGAAGATCTGGGATCTCTTCATTCTCCGCCTTCCACAGAGAGAAAGAGAAAAGGCACATGCAGAGGGGAGCTGGGGCAACACATGAACAGCAGAGAGCTGTCAAGCTGCGAGGAAGCAGCGGAGAGACGCCTCAGTCTTTTCTTGGAATACATTCTCCTCTTCATCTCTGAAGCCCACACGCGCATGTAAACTCACAAACACACAGACGGGTGTGGGTGCCGCTCGTAGAAGAAGGAGGGAATTATTTTATGGATCTGGATGGAGGAGAGGCGGACTCTCTTGGACTGTTAAAAGTGTTTGGATTCAGCGTCTTAGAGACTTAAACTCTTCAAGGATTCAAAGTTTGTCGCTGTTTTTCTTGTGAAGCATTTTAGCAGTTAAGAGTTTAGGACTGGGCTCAGGAAGGAGACTCCGGAGCTGAGTGAGTTGTCTGAATCTGTCAGGCTACAGCTCAGTGTGCATGATGAGGAGGAAGATGTGTTGGCTGCTGACAGCGATCCTGGTAGCCCACCTTGGAGGCGCTCTGACAGGAGCGTGGAGAGCAGCTCAACCAAGGCTACAGTTTACACACTCCGGTAAGAGGCAACATGTGCTCTGAGGTTTTCTGATCTGACTACCTTATATTCCAAAAAAACATTTCCTACCCTCACTACTTTTTTCATCTTTTTAGGCTTTTCTTTCTCCCTCTGATCCCCACACACTGCTGTAGTATTAGAGAAATTACTATCTTTTTGGTTTTTCTGTTCTCTTCTACATTAATTTTGTGCCGTTTCCCATCTCTGGGTGCACTGGTATTAATTTACCGTTATGCTAATGTGTTTTTCACTGTTAAACTCTGTCAGTTGCACTCACCACCACACCTTCTCACAACATGAGGGCTCTATAGACTTGTGAACTGTAATCACTTCATCACCATTTAAAAAGATGACTTCAAATTAAGAGCATTGAGATACAATGAGAGGAAATCCCTAATCTTTATATATGTACTTCTTGGTTTCTTTTGCATTCAGTTAAATTAGACTTCATTTAAGTAATATGCCAGATACATTAGTTTAAGGTCAACCAGTAAAAAAGCATTAGTTTCTATTACCTTACTTTTTACTATTGCAGGGTTGGTGTATGATCACTATATTGCTCATACATGCATCTGCTTGACTTGTCTTTGTTTTTGGTTCAGTTTGCCAGTTAATAGCCCCATTGCATAACCATGAGTTGTCATTTAGTCCCTTCCTACATCCAGTTCATACCTGTAAATAAAAAATGTTGTACCTGTATACGTGAGCTGCTCAATATGTTGAATCATAATTGTTGGAATGTGAGTTGCAATTCTTTCGGATGCAGTGTTTGGTAAAATATATTTATGTTGCAAAGCAATCCCTCTCTCGCTCTTCATATTGACAATACATTTGGGTAGTTTGATAGACTCAAGCTGCCCTTAATGCCAACACCAGATTTCTATTTTTAATAGCTGAGATTTTAGAGCCTATCGAGTGATTGAGACATTCTTGTTGGTAAAGAAAGGAAAGTGTAAGGAAAGTGTTGGTTAGTATTCAATATTTCCATAGCAATTTCAGCACTTATTACAATTTAAAAAATCGTGTTTAAAAACATGCATCCCTACTACGTACGGAAAGCATATGTGTTAATATTTTCCTGATCAGTCATAAAATCCCCTTTTCTTGCTGTAGACACGTTCTGCGAATATTTCTGCTGGGCTCCCCACCTGTTTAGGATAAATTTGTTCATGCCCCCCACCCACACATAGTGTAATTGATATTAATATAGTTTTAAATGCATTTTGTTGTTTTTTTCTTTTTAATTAATTAACTTAATTAAATTATTAATTACTTAAATAATTACTTAAATAATTAATTTGCATGATGTAGTGATGTATAACATTGACCTCAATATAGTATCTGTGCACAATTGGTTTAGAATAAGCAAGAACCCTGTGGATAAAGAAAAGCATTTGTAAAGTTTGTTTTGCAAATTCGATTTTATCACGATTTTTTTTAAATGATCACCAAAAAAATCTTAAATTACACATTAAAGAAGACAAACATTAAATAAATAAATTCATTCAAATTAGGGATAACCAACACAGGGCTAAAATACTGATATGTCTTTCCCACACCAAAGATCAACTGTACATACACTGTATGTATATACAACATAAAATAATGAAGGTAGACTGTAATGTAAGCAGTTCTAATTATTCTTCCATCCATCCAAACATATTGTTAATACTCCCTGCAACTCTGCGCCTTCAGTGCAGGCTTGTATTGTTTGGGATACATTCTCTTCAAGTGAGTAAACAAATTTAAGGTGTTGGGATCACCTGCCTTGACGCTCTCGTTGCAAACTTTGAAAATGACGTTTGTTTGCTCTTTGTCGTCTGGTAAAAAACCAAACCAGTTCCATTCATCGGATGAGGACTTTGACTTCGGAACGGAAACTTCATTTACGCTCTCATACGCAGCAACGTCATGCTTGTTTACAGGTTGCGCACATGCAAAGGGGGAGGGAGGAGAGGGGCGGGGGGGGGGTAATTCGCTTAGAGCCAGGAGAAAGCAGAGGCTTTTCATCGCATACAGAGGCAGAAATACAGCAGCAGAACTGTGAATCAGGATAAAACGATCTCCCAAAAATGACAGATCGTCACACGTGTAGATCGCGTCACGGTCTTAAATCGTCAAAATCGCACACCCCTAGTCTGTCGGAACCCTTTTTCTTGCACACTACCACAAAAATAAGGGCTTTGACAGATTGTTATGACGTAATTGACTGTGCTGAAAACTGTTTTGATGTAGTTGACTGTGCCGAAGACATCAAGCAGTACATCATTTAGCTCTGTACTCGGCAATATCGCAGTGCGACACAGTGTGCAGTGCAATATTGGGGGAGACACGCTTCACCCTTCACGCCTGCAGTCATTCTATCTTCCCAGCCATAGCCAAGTCCTAATGTGTCCTTTGACATAAATGTGTCTGCTGATGATAGTATTGGACAGAGGAATAACCTATAGTTTGCTGGCATCTGTTATGATGGAACCACGGTGCAGGGAAGTGTATAATCCTTTGCAGTTGTGTGGAGTTTTTCACCCTGTGCCACTATGTACGAAACTTTGTAAGAGCTCGGGTGAGAATTTGCAGGGTTTTTTGTTTTTTCTTTGCCTTGGAAGGAAGTTGGCTTGTAAACGTATTTAGCAAAGTTATATCTTCTGCTTTGCGTTTTTGTGGAAGCCACATAGAAAACCTTACTGTTATTTTAGCATTTAATTTTTATCCATTCATATCGTCCCCCCCCTTGCAATGACTCTGTGCCCCTACTTTGGGAAACACTTCTGTAGACAATGAATAGATTGCAGAAAATTATCTTAAAGCTTGGGTAATCAAGATTGGTAAGAAACACCATGCTTGGAGTTTTGAATTGACGGCAGATGGGGAAAAGTTGGGCATTAAACAACTAAAACTACAGATCCAGGAAGGTGATGCGTTTTCGTTCCAAGGTGAACAATTTGTTTCTGCCACATTGCCAAGTATCATCAAAACAATACACTTAAAATGTGCCTTTGTTTATTTAAAAAGTTTTCCTAAATCAATATCATCCCTGTAAGTTTCTGAGTGGGATATAATTTTGTTGCCTTTTAAATGTGTTTTCTTCTGGTCTCTGCCAGCATCTTTGAAGGATTTCTTTGGCTCACAGTCAGCATCAACCCCTCCTGCAGGATTTGGAAGTGCCTGTGATCGTCACATGGCTCAAATCCCAGATCCAGATCCCAACCAAACTAGTTATTTCTTGGCCCTGAGCGGATCTGGTAACCATAGTGAGATCCATGCGGTTGATGTTGGAAAATCTTGTGGATGGATTAAACAGAGCCCTTTGTAAACGAGAAAGGAAAGCCACAAGCCAATGAAATGATGGGTATTTATTACTCTAAGAAATGCACAGTTTGCGTGTTTTTTTTCTTTCTTCTCTCCATCCAGTGTTCACACTGTTAAATGATAGAACCAAGCTTAGACTCAACACTGAAAGGTTGATGGATTTTAAACATTATTGATTTCTTGAGGAGCTCCATCAGCTGGCGGTCGTGAGGGTATATGTGTTGCACTTGTGGGAACTGCATTGAGATTGGGTTTGCCTCACTGGAGAATAGGAGGATTTCGACATGATGTTTGTGTGACAGAGGGTGGATGTGATGCTCTTGGAATTGTCTTGACACATTCTGCTCCACAAAACAGGGTGGGGCTTAACACTGTGACCCATTCGGGGTGTTTTGTTGTTTGCCAGCAACAATCCTGACGGTCACACGTAATGAGAAAGCAAAGATCTGCTTGTAATTAAAACAGGATTTAGGGTTTGCCCTCTTAGTTCTAGTTACCATGAATCTCCTACAAATCAAAAGGATTGTTGAAGGATCCAAGTCCTTAAGTACACTAAGGTAAATTCAGCCTCCTCTAATAATGTGGTGTGAGAAAGCTGCTGATTACATATTCTTGCATTAGCTGAAGCTCAAACTGTCTGTGTAAATAAGTTGTAACCTGAAAAAAAAAGGGAAGGCAAATGTATTTTTCTCAGGCGGGAATCTGTGTCCAATGGGACTTAACTAGGATAATGTGAAGAAGTATTGATTGTTTTGAAAAGTATTTGCACCCTGCTTTTTTGTTACACTGTAATGTTTCACATCACTTTACACATTTTAAAAGCACACAAAGATAACCCACATGAACACAATGCTGTTTAAAATGGTAATTTAATTTGCTATGGCTCTATATAAAAAAAAAAAAAAAAATCTGCCTTAAAATGTTTTTGGTGACCGGGGATGAGCCTTTTATTGTACTGAAGAGCAGAATGATCAAAGTCTGGACTTTGGATAGGCCACTATGAGGCCCTTTTCGCTGAGCTGGTTTGGTGCAAAAGTCTGATTTAGAACAGGTTCTTTGGTTTTTCACTTGCCAAGCACCCGTTTTTCGCTTCCAAACTGGTGCTAAGCCAAGCACCAAATTGAAGCTGGGCCAGCCTGTTTTATTTATTTTTTTCTAAATAACCCGCTTCTACTAGGGATGTTCGATATTGGCTTTTCTACCGATAACTGATATACCGATAAAGCCTAACTCATAATTTCCAAAACCGATATGTGGGGACCCTCCCTCATAAAAAACAAAAACTACTAAACCCTTTTAGGTAACCACAATGAAATATCTTGTATCATGCATACTTGAGTTTTAAAAAGTTAGAAAATGTAATAACACAGAGAATAGTGACAAAGGCCCACCACTCATGACAAATTTCTACTTTTAGAAAATGTAAACAACATTATACCTTTTTTGGCTGATAGACGGTCAAGGTTGGCCCAGAAGAAGCCTTTTGAAATATTGAAAGTTATTTTAAACAAATAATATCTCAAAAACTAAACCTAAAATCTGTCATATTTTTACATTCTGAGAGAGAAAAGCAGTAGCTGAAGAGTTTGATATATAATATGTGTATGGTGTGAAAAACTCATCTTATTAAAAAAATAAAAACCGATACCAACCATTTCCGATATAACATTTTAATTCCAATATCGGCCGACAATGACTTCAGGCCGATAATATCGGACATCCCTAGTTTCTACCCTACTCACAATGGTTACCAAGGTATTAGGACGGGATGACTAACGCTTAGCATAGCACGGCGTAATAAACAACCAACATTTTCATTCCTAACCATGGAGGCTAGAAAGACGCAGTGTTGGTTTAACTCTGTGAGGGACGGTCGTCGTCCGAGCTACGGAACAAATTGGACGGGTCAAAACAACCAAAGCCGGTGTTTCTGCAACTGGGTCCATCCTCCCGCCTGGATGAGTCAATGGAGGAGGAAATGAACACCACAAATCTCGTAAGTGTAGCTGCTATGTCACATTATCCCCATATAAAGTGGCACATGTACCTCTGCATGTCAGATAACATACATGATGTAATACTAGCCTATGTATTGCTAAAGCAAACATGTCACTGTTTGTTATGTACCCGACTGTTCATCTAAAACCAGCTGTTTTTTGAAAACTAATGTGTTATGTATTCACAGACTTGATGGACAACTTAAGGCCTGTGGTCTGAGGTTCTTCAGCACCTGATGGTCAGTCGCACTCATCCTTATCCTATCAGTCCTGGTATGGAATATATTATACTTTAATCTACTTTTAATAACAACTGTCTTTGAAGTAGATTTATTACCGACTCATATTTGTCTTTTCTTTTCTTTTTTTCCCACAGTTAAGTGGAGGCGGCCTTCTGGACTACTGGAATATCTGGAGAAGTAAACGGAAAGTCTGCAGGACGATCATGAGACAGAAAAGCGACTGCCTTTTCTCTTTCTTGGTTTTTGATTTAGTTTGCAAAAAAAGAAAAGAAAAGAGGAATGCAGCTCAGCACTAATAATGCTGCTGAGTTGCATGGTGTCCGTCAGCAAGCTGCTCCACATTAATGTGTGCTTTATTATTTATATTGTATCGGTTTTTTGCTACGTGTATCTTCATAGATGTTTCTTTGTTGTTGCTTTTTTACAATAAAGCCTATTTGCGATGAAACTGTTTTTATTTCCACTTGCTAATTTCATAAGATTTGCATTCTGCTCCAGAGCACACTAATATAGTCCATACAAGGGAAATACGTTTAGATGCAATGATTATGTAGATAGGACATGCTTAGTTACATTTCATCAGTAACCTTTGGGCATAAATCTTATTTAAAAGCTACACTACACTGCTACATGAGTAGATAATTGAAGTAGTAACTCAAACTAAATAGTAGACGTCGTGCAGCGTGCTCTAGTTTCTTTCTTGTCGGTCATTTTGATTTACGGGGTCAAAAAAATCATAAACACTTATATGTACATAAAGATCCCTTTGTATTCAAGTTTATACACATGTGTTAATATATTTATTTGTATGCGGTAAAGATACCCCCCCTCTCCAGAAATGCTTTGTAACCAAACTGAATGGTTATTCTGTGGGTAAGAATTGTGATATACAACATTGGAATATGTCAAAAACTTGCCAGTTATCTACAGCACATCACTGTTGAAATCCTCCATCGGCCTGTTAGGAGGATGTTAGCCCTGCATCGATACGCGCCTTAACATCGTCTAATAAAACAGACATTATGTGCCTGAAATCATTTCTAGGCTACATGAAGTAGCAAACAGCGGGTAAAAACAATATAGAGGGACACTGCCTTTTTACCTTCGTCTGCAAAAGTTGTCACAGCTTTCTGCAGCTTACAATCAGCCATTGACGGTTCACCAAGGATATGTTATTCACACATCTTTGCAAATCCACCAAAGTGAAGAAGCACAACAGCAGGATTTTAAATGGCATGCTGAACTCCTCCATTGTTATAATCTTTCTCAGATTTGGTCTCCCCCATGTGGCCACATCCAGCTTCGTGCAACGATTTAGATGAGGTCATAATGTAGCATCCACTAGGCTCTGTGTCAGTAGAAAAGGAAAGCGATCGTTTGAAAGAATCAGCTAAGAACCGGCTCTGGCACCAATACCAGTTCTTCTTAAGTGGAAAACCCTTTATAAAGTCTTCATTTAGTTTTTGATTCATATAGAGGTAGACTTGCAAGTGTGCTTCGGTTTGTTCCATCAATTACTGTAAGTTTCCAGGTCCCAGAGCAGCAAACAGCGCAGACCACCACACTACCATCACCATGTTTGAGTCTGTTTTTTCCCCCCTGATTACTATTTTGGTTTCATTGTGGATATAAAGGCTTGCTCACCATCCCAAAACGACTTTGTTTTCCACCTGTTCTCTTTAAATTGGGACACAGCCTGCTGCTTTTTGAAATCTTTTAGCCTACTCGGTTGTCAACAAGGTTTGATTAAGATGCTCTTGTGATGCTGCAGGTCTAGCAGTGGGGTGTGGCTTTTAAAACTGAAAGCATCCTCCCATCTATTGTCTGTATCAGCTTATCCCTGCAGGGCTGCAGAGGGTTGGCGTACACCCTGAACAGCCAATAACAGGAAAACACACACACACACACACGCGCACACACACAAACACAGGACAAAAAGAAAAGAAAAAGAGCGTACACATGCAGACACACGCACACACACACACACACACACACTTTAATTTAGAGTGACTACTTAATCAGTAATTTTAAAATGGTTTTACTTAATTTATATAGTACAAAATATACAACTTTACAGGGTAAATAAGTTTGAAATACAGTACAGGAGGAGGACAATATTATTGAGTACAATGAAGTGAATAAGACAAAAAGAACAAAGAAAAAGACATTTGGAATTTACGACCTCACACTATAAAGAATACTAATAATGCCTTTCCTAATGAAATTCATAAAAAACCCCCGATTAAAACAGCCGATTAATTACCAGTGATGTTTTTGAACCCTGGGAGGAAGTACCTACAGAGAACACAGTCCAACTCCACACAGAAAGACCTGGATTTCAACTGACAACCTTCTTTATGCAAGGCAAACATGCTTACAACTGTGCAGCCCAAAACTGAAATCCAAGAATCTGCTTACTCACCGTTAATTCATCATTTAACCAGTGGGGCAAATGCTTTTTCATAGGATTGATGTGAATCTCTTTTTTCCTCATAATGAAGGAAATCCTCATTCGAAAACAGCTTTTGTGTTTATTCAAGTTATCTTTGATATACAATTTAACTTGAATATATAACTGTGGCCAAAAACAACCCCCAAAAAAAGCCACAACATAAAATATCTGTAATCTCTAATCCCTAAAATCCTATTTTCACTTTGCAGTAGCTGTGTGTGTAGTAGGGTTGCAACAAACGATTATTTGGATCATCGATGAATCGGATGGGGTCTTGACTCGAGTAATCGGATTAGCGGAGAAAATTTTCTAAAGAGCTATGGAAACTTTTTTTTTTCTTCCTTTCACTTTATTTAATACGGAAGCTTATTGCATTCACTTGACAAAAAAAAGTTATGTTTTTCTGAATTAATGAGATAAGTTTTAAAAATAAAAATAACTACCGCTCTGTTTTTATGAATTTAACAAAATAAACTGTTGGGGGCAGAAAATAGGGCAGTAAGCTAAACCTGAACAGGAGCAAAATCAACTAATTCATTGGCCTATAATTCTATACATATTTTAGAAACAGAAGTATTTTATAGTTTCTGAATCCCAACACAAAGTAAAAGCGAATTAAGCCATCAAAAGCGACATGCCGTGCAATGGTCGGGCGACCTATCCAGGGTGTTCCCTGCCTTTTGTCTAATGCCTGCTCGAGATAAGCATTAGCCACCGTGACCCTGCAAAGGATAGGCGGAACGCTATAGACAATGATGGAATGATTGAAACAGTACATGTTTGAGTTCCTCTTACTTAGACAGCTAATAATGCCTACAGTCATAGAACGTCCATCCATTCTCTATACTACCAGAAAAAAAGAGTAGTATTTTTGTTTATTTTAAAAGCTTATCTAATTAATTCAGAAAAAAACAGAGCGGTATTTATTTTTATTTTTAAAACTGAATGAAATAAGCGTCCGTAATTTAACAACAGAATATTATTAGAAAACAGTTCAATAGCTCGCAAACTACATGCTATCACCTCAAATGTCTTACAGCTGTTGAAATATTAACTAAACAATAAATGAAAAATAGTTTTAAATGGCTATGCTTCATTAAAGTGCTGTAAGGACAAATGTGCAATATTACCAACATAAAAACAGGTATTTTTGCTGCATAAAAGCGACCTGTGCTATTAGAAACATAACAAATCTAAATCTAAACATCAGAACATGCTCCCACTTCAAATATCCTGCAGCTGTTCAAATATCAATGAATAAAAATATATATTTAAATGGCTTTGCTTTATCAAAGTTATTTCATGACAAATTTCCCATTAATCCACATAAAAACAAGTAGAACAATAGGCCTAACTCACACATTCTCCACCATCATGGATTAACAAATACCGGACCAAATCCATGACAACATAATCATAGCTAAGCTTGCAAGTGCAACTGCTGAATAAACAGGAAGAACATCTGCACTGTCAATAACTGTTGTTAACACATGTTGCTCACTGTTCGTTTTTCTAGCCATGCATGAAGAGCTGGATGCCGAGTAGAAACGCACCAAACTCTTACAGACTTCTCTTGCCGAGACGCTTCGATTCCTTACTTAAAAAGTAACATAGTTTTTCGGAACTTACGGACACTGAGCTCTCCCCTTCCTTGTTGATGACTCCGACATGCTTACGTTTAAGATGCTGCTTCATCACCGTCATACTACCATGTCATGCAAGGTCTGACTTACAAATGTTACAGGTACCATGCGTCTTTGTATTGTTTAAGGTAAAGTGGCCCCAAACTTTTGAAGTCTTTATTGTCTTAGGTCTACCTGCTCCTACAATGCTCCACTGTGGCCTAGAGCCTATTGGACGAGTTGCTTGCATTGACTGTTCAATAAAGCTTACTTGGGAGAAAAAAAGTTGCGCGACCGGCGACCACATAAGACGTCGAACTCATGCTGCACAACGAATCAATGCCGAACTTTGTTGCCAACGCATTTTATAGTTGAATTTTATCGATTTTATCGATTCATCGTTGCAGCCCTATTGTGTAGGTGTGAAGGCTGTAAGTTGCATGTTTCTGTACATCCCATTAGTTTGTTGGATGTAGGTATAAATGCGTTGAGATAAAAGCTTCTGTATACGCCCATAAACATAGCAGCTTTTGTTCTGTTTCACTGAAGCAAATCCTTTATCTTTGAACAGCACAGATTTGTGTGTGTTCTATATCAACAATGGCCAATATGCTTGTCTTTGAAGAGAGAGCAAAACAAAAAAGTGTGATGGATGAAAGAACTGTGATGTCCATCATTCTGTGTATATGTGTTTCCGTATGTGTCCTTTCTTCCTCTGCCTGGGAGCTTCAATGCTGTTGTCATTTTCACGATGCAGTTTTCACTCAGACGGGGGACGGAGATTTTTTTTTTTTTTTTTTGGAAGGGAATTGTTGTGATTAGAGAAGGATTCAAGCTCTGCTCAAACACTTTGACTTTGACATTGTTTGGCAGCTCAGACACACTGTATGATGGGATTTTCCTTTATCCCTGGGACTCATAGTTGGAGACTAATTGAGAAACAAAACAGAGGAGTCTGACATTTAAATGAAGGATTTGACTGCATTGGTGAAACAAATTGTGTGCTATAAAGATTTATGAAGCAGAAACTAAGTAAAGCCCAGTAATTTGTGGCAGCCATATAATAATGATAGAGTAAAACAAGAAAAGCATATGATTGAACTTCAAGGGACGATTTAATAAATGGAAAGCATAAACCTGCCAACCAGATTTCCTGTATTTAAGTGTAATAAAAATCACATACCGTAATACATGCAACTTCAATGAATAAAAAAACAAAAATGGATGGTGAAGTTGGAGTTTATGCAAGACTTTCTTTTGGGCCCTTTATCCAGTTGCAGTGAAACCACCTGTTTTTTATGGCCATCATAAAGCTTCTATCATAAAGCTGGTTGGATCTTTAATGTCTTCTCTTCTTAACAGAAATGGCGGGGCTCCTTTAAAAATGTTGATTTCTGGTGCAGATCTGTCTTTTTAGCTTAGTCCACTAATTTTCCCTTAAGTCAAAGTTGGGGCCATTCCACGGTTCAACCAGCTCTTTGTGTAATCCTTCCTAATTATTTTATCCTCCATGTGCAATGAGAAAGTACCACTGGCAGTAAACAGGCCATTTAATTATTCATCCTTAACACTTGGTGTTCTTAGGTTTGAAAGCCTCACCGTGACTCGTTCTAACATTCTTGTCTTTGATAGCTCTATTCTTTGTTTCAACTAACTTTAAAACAATATATGGTTTATAGATTAATCATATATATTTTAAATTGATAATTAAAAGCTTTTAATTAATATCGATATTCATTGTGAGGATGTAAAATTGCCAGTGTTTCTGTTGCTAGGGTCTAAATTCAAGTTAATTTCTGTGTGGTAGGTGCACTTTGGCTCTGTAGGACCTTTGTCAAATGAAATGGCCGCTTCAGTTGTTTCAAGTCAGATGATCTACACAAAAAAAGGGGTTTGTAGATGATTTTGCCAACCTTTGTCATGTGTATTAAACAGGAAACACATTAAGTCGATTGACCTTTAGCCAAATGAATATTTTACTACATTCCATTTGTTACCCCTGACGGGAATTGAACCCCAATCCTGGTTTACGAGCCTAAGGCCCACAAGGTCACAACAGTACAAAAAGCATTATTAACATTAAGGATTAACAAAGCAATGACATTACTGGGGCGACCGGCAACAATGCTGCTTCAGTTTTAATGGCTGAAGGGTGGGGTTCAGCGTTATAAACTGTAAGGACAATCAGTTACCAACACAGGCCTAATGACTGTCTATTCATGCTTCAGAATCAGCTTCTTAAAAGCAACCCAATGCACTATTGATGCTCAGTCTGAACCACTGTTGATGGTGTTAAAAGCTGAGGTTTTCATGGGAAGTGATGAGACCATGGAAGTGGGACTAACAACACTGGTACACAACAACACTGCAGCAACCAATGTAACACAATCAAAGCATAAAATTCCCCGTGCTGCAGCGTTGTCCATTTCTTTTCTTATTGTCCATATCCTGCTATTACTCTTGCTTCACAGCTCCCAGCATCTGTTTGGTAAATGTGTGACTCTCCAAGCCAACCAGAAAAATCCAACGTGAATGGGTGCCTGTCGCCACCTAGCTATGCAGTGGTGAATACACTTCTTTCAATAACTCAAATTTCTGAGTGACTTGTAAACTGGGATAAAAACTCCTATTTGGGTTAAGCTATTAGTCAGATTATTGCCAAAAACTCGATTTAGATGTGAATCTAAACTTACTGACTAACTCCAGTGTAATAAGGCTATTATCCAAGCCATTGGTTGGTGGCTATTAGAGATAGCATCTCTACCTCACACACACATCGACTCTGACAAATGGGCTATTTTAATGCAAAATGTTTGGTGAAAGATGTGCTTTGTTCATACAATACACTGCAGTTGCACACACAAGGAAAACATATTTACTCTTTCAAACTCTAACAAGTATACTTAAGACTCTTTTGTGTGCATGCATGCAAAATACAATGAAGCAAAGGTTTCAGGTGTGCCAATTATCTGTGAATGCATATAAATATTCCATCATCACTGGCACCACCTTTTAAATTCATGACAATAAAACCTTCTGCACTGATAAAAAAAATAAAACTGCTGGCTTTATTAAATCTGCAAGACACTATTAGCTGCCACTGAGGCTCAGTCATGTTTTATTCATGCAGCATTCACTATATGAATTGGTTTGCCAGAGTTGTTTATGTTTATCAGTCACAGGAGCGTATTGGGAGTACATATAAGTTGCTTTTGGTGTGAATAGAGCTTTTACCTGCATTTTGCTGACAAGTTATATTGGTTAGGTTAAGTTGCTCTGCTGTCTCTTTGTACACAAACATCCTCATTTCATTGTAAACCTAGGGAATGGAATTAGCAAATTGCAAATTGTTTGGATATTTCAGACAGAGTAGATTAATTCATAGCTGTCAAGATGTATATTTTCTCATTTGGATGTTTCTGTGTATCTTTTGTTACAGATAAATGTGGCGTACGCATATTAGCGACACTTATCATATGTTTCCATATATAATAAACTTTTGTGTAAATGTTTTTTTCTGTATGAATGAAGAAGCACAATCAATCCCAGGCCAACACAGATAACAGAGAAAGGCAGGAAAAGCACCACAAATGCATTGTGTAAATTAGATGTACTGCATTGCAAATGTAATCACAAAAAAATGTATTTATTACATTTTTTTCACATCTCCACAGCCATAAACATTGATGTACTTTAGTAGGATTTTATGTTGTGGACTAACACAAAATAGTGCATAATTCGTAAGAAGGAAAAAGTGACATGGTTTTCAGAAGTTTGACGAATAAAAGAGCCCTATAAGTGTGGAGTTCATTGCTAGCTCTTTAGCCAGCTTTATGCCAAACCCATTCATTATAATCCAGCGCCTTCAAACGTAATCTGATCAGGTAACCTCAGATGTTGGTCTTGCCTCGTTTCCACTGAGAGAAACGGCATGGCTCGGTTCAGTATACAATTGGTCAATTTTTATTATCTGACTCATGTATGCTAAAGTACAACGGACCTCTACCATAACATTCCTTGGCCCCTTCAATTGTTAGTCCTTAGGAAAACGCTACAGTTATTGTGGAGCTACTGGCATCACATAACACAGTCTATTGATTGGGTAACAGAAAAAGTCACTACCTGAGACAAGCACGACACATACTAGTGGCCTAGCCGTCGCATTGGTAACATGCAAGATTAGGCCTTTAGGTTTAACCCCGTCTGCCCAGTGATAATCCAGCTGGTGGTGGAAATGCTTTCCTGAATATGCCAGACCATTAAATAGTGCACAATACCTCATTGAACCGTGTTGTAGCGTTCAGTGGAAACGAGGCATTAGAGAACATTTGTAAACAATCAACATCATGAATACTAACGAACTGACAAGCAGGAAAAGGAGCGCTTGAGTGAAAGAAGCTAGTCATGAGGTACATAATTTTTGTCAAACTCCAGTCCTCCAAGAGCGGCAACTTTAAGGTGTATTTCTGGACCAACACACCTGTCTAAAATGGACGAATATCTCAACATGCAGTCAAGTTCTTCAGAGTCCTGCAAATGGTCCTTTTTTCTGACTCATGTATGTTAAATTAGAGACACATTTGAAAGTTGTGGGATACAAGTCCTTAAGGACTGCAGTTTGGTATTTCATCATCCATTTGATCATCCTGCAAGCTAATACGTTTTAATTAGTATTTAACTTTTATTTACTTCAAATGATATTAAATCCGAACAAGCTGAACAGAGAACTATTTATTAAAGTGAAATTAAACAGTTGCACTGCTGGTCCTGCTCCACATGGAACCATAATGCATGCCCATTTGTTGGTAATCACATAGTGGGATTACTGCAGAAGTTATTGTCATGAGTTTTAGGATTTTTGTCTCGGACAGAATACTTCTCATGGGGGATAAGATGTTGTTCTAGACGCTGAATCCATGCTTTGCTGCCGCACTGGAGACTGGAATTAAGTGCAGCTTCAGCCAAAGTTTAAATGAGGAAACATTTCTCCAACTAAACAGATCAGAAGTCTAAAAGACTCTGAACAAACCATTTCAACCGTTTGGAGCAATAGTAGCCCATCTAACCTGTCACAAAGGCTACAGTCACGCTCTAAAGTCACAGGAACTTTTCACGTTCAGGCAGCTCCTGGCCTTCCTTGAGCAAAGTGTCTGGGAATCTTTTCTTTAATTGATTTATTTACCTGGAATCCGTGCATAAGGTTGAAAGCATCTGTACATTTGCAACAAGTGGTCAGGGTTAATGCTAATCTGCAAAAATGACTTCAGATTTTTCCGTTACCGTTCTAAAAAAAAACGGTCAAATACAGAAAATGTTTGGTTAACGTGACCCCTGATACGTATAAAAATTCTTATTATTACGTTTATTTGTGCTGTTTGTTTTAATATTAGACTTTTTTTATATTTACTGTTGCATTAAATTACAAAGGTGAATAATTTATGGTTTTAGCCAACTTGATTGTTTAAGCTACCTCACAGAAGTGCTCTGTTTGTAACATAAATGTTAAATGTTAAAATAAGGTGAAATAAAAAGGGAACATCCTGGATCTGTTTCATCCCTCTTCTTAATTATTTTTAATATCAGATCGGGACTCGGTATTGGTAGAGACTCAAAATCAAATCACTTGGACCGGGACTGTAGGGCACAAAAAACTGATTGGGATGTCCCTACTCTGAACACACTGTCCCCAAGGTGAAACAAGGTCATGCCAGCATAATGCTGTGAGGATGTTCTTCAGAGTTGATGGGAATATAGATGGAACTAAGTATAGGCGACCACTGAGAGAAAAACCTGTTGGTAGCTTAATAAGACTCAAACTGTGACTCCACAGCAAAACAACAACCCTAACCATACAAAGTCCATACAAGTCCAAACCTAAGTTCAATTGAGAGGCTGCTGGGAAAGTTGAAAATTGATATTACAGAGAAAGATGAATGGAAAAGGTTTTACTCTCTTGATGTTCAAAGCCGGTAGAGATAGCGATAAAAAACGCCTCTACAGAGTACTACCTCAGGTGGACTGGATACACATCACATTTGTAGGAATCTCACAATTAAATACTGCTTTGTTTTTGTCCCCTTGAATAAAATTATTAAATCCCCATGAAATAGTATAGATTTATTTACAGCCACAAACTTATCTAACAAAAGTTCATATGTATAAGGCCAGGAAGTTATTTTGGATATTGCATCAACATATCGATTGTTCAAGAGTTATTTAGTTAAGTATGTCCTCAGTTTAAGTGGGGATCATTTCCTCATGAAGAAGCTTCCTGTGCCTGGTGCACATAACACATCCTCCCTAACTTTATCCAAATTCACCTTTCTGTTTTGTTTTTCTTTGTGTAGTTCAGTAATAAAGAACAAACGCTTTCAAAGCTGTATTAAAATCAAGAGATACTCTATTATTCATTCATTCTTTCAGATCTGTTCTTATGTAGGCCAGTGCTTTCCAGGCTGTGGGCTTGGGATGTAGCTGAAATGTAGATTTCACTGGTATATTCATCTAGCACACACTCCGGATATTCATTGTTATTAATTTTAATGGAACCCTAGTGGTGACAGTAACCGTGCTTGTTACTGTTAAAGTCAAACGACAGCTGATACCTCAGCCTGCATTTGAGAATATTTTTAAACCGTCACAGCCTTTTTTGTCTGGAAGAAGTCCTGATTTACTGGTAGCTCGCTCAGCAAATTTGGCAAAAACATGAAAATAGTTTACATCTATAAGTCTTGTTTGTAGGAAAGAAAACTAACTTTTTGCTCATTTGCTGATGAAACTTAATGTTCTGGGATAGTTGGAGGACTTCTTTAAATATCCCTGAAGGTCAATTTTATGTAGTTACTAAAAGTTTGAAAACACTCCTGAGAAACTCGATGCTTGTGGGTTTCTCCTTTTTCTGGACAGATAGAGTTAATGGGGGTCTAATTAAATCCTTGTTTTGGCAACAACAACCTCTGACAACAGTGGACATGCTGTAAATTCACCCTAGGGACAATTCCGATGCTAATATCTGAAGTTATCTGTAGCCTGGAGGATATAATTAAAGAAATTTTCACAGGCTTCAGATTTCTTCTATTTCCCCCAAGTATTAATTTGCTGCAGTCTGACCTGCCTTCACTGTATTTATTTCTGCTTCTCTCAGAGTTTGAGTGTTTATCATGATTTTTTTCCAAATAAAATCCCTTGAGGGAAATTTGAGAAAAAAAGTTTTACTGATGTAATCCAAGTGCTGTTTACAGTTCACAAAAGAATTTAATGCTATGCTACTTTTAGAGTAAAGTAAGACAGACAGAAAACAAAATAAAAAGAGCCCAATGTAACACAATCTAGATATGTTTTATTGCCTCTCTTTTCAGCGTCCTGCAGACATACATTTCTCACAGCATTCCTTTCACCCCAGCAGCCTTAGAGTTTTTAATCCACAAAGGCACACTTGACTCGTCGGCCTGCTAGAAACCAGAAGCAGATGGGATCAGCAGCGTCAGGCTCACTCTGACCATTAGTTTACCTCATTAGCTGTAGATTAGAGTGAGATGGAGACGCAGGATATGAGGGTGTGTTTAGAGATGGAGCGAAAAAAACCCTCAGAGGGTCATTTCAAAGTGTCTGTAGTAATGTGTATTTTTTTGGTTAGCATGATTTAGGTATTTTTGAGAAATAAGATTTTGCTAGAAAAAAAACAGGAAAAGGAGGAGAATCTAAAGTTTCTACAATTTTTATTTTTCTCACAGATTTTGTTCACATATGTGCCTCGCAGCAGGTGATTTTTATGCTGAAGATGCACGTTCACAGTGTGAACTATTAGAAGGGGGGGGGGGGGGGAGCATCTGTCTGTACAGTGCAAAGGGGGCAGGAGCTAATGTGAAAGTTGAAGTTTTTATTATGCTGAAGATTAAAAGTGTACATGTACATCCTTTTCTTACTATGGTAGAAAATATAACAGTAAATAGCTTAATGGATCACATGAATAAAAGAAGCAATGGTATAATGTGCGGTTTCAGATTAGTGCTACAAATCCACCAGACTTTTTAAACTGCTTCCTTGCTGATGTTCCCAAGGCTGCATACTAAAAAAAGAGAAACCACAAGAATCTGATCTTCTCTGTTTTGTCAGTGATGGAGAGATCAGACATGTGCCACAAAAGGCTGAACGTTGGACTTCCTTTTCCTGTTTAAAAATGAGAGGATGTAGAGTGACAGATAGGGAGCATTATTATCTAGCTTGGCTTTAAAGGATAGATTCTTCATAAACTGACCCTCAAAGCTCCCTATAAATCACTACAGACATCACGACTACCACTATCCTTTGCAGAGCCACTACTATTTTCAGAAGTGCCCATTTTGTAAAATGTTGGGGTATTTTATTACCTCTTTTCCTAACTAATGCTTTACATCTAAAACACTTTGAAGCTGAGCCAAGGAGTGGAAGCCAGAGACAATTTAAAGGATGCAGAGATTTTTCATTTTAGTGCAGACATTTGGAAACTCCAGGAAAGCGTGCCGCAGCAGCTAATTCTGTTAGGGAACACTGCAGTGATTTTTCTGCGAGTCGCCGGCCTTGACTACTTGGCACGAGTCCACGGAGTCATAAAGTATCAGGCTCAGCAGGAGCAAAGACACATTGCCACACTGAATCAGAATCTGAAGTGCTACTACGGCCCATTCCCAACTCATTTCCCAACTCATTTACCCGCAAAGGAATAATTTAGACATGGTATTCAGTTTAATGTTATTCATTTCAGTAAATTTTTATAGCACCAATTCATAACAAATGTAATCTCAAGGCAGCAACAAATATTTGGTTATGTAGAATCAAATTTAGATTAGAACAGGTTCAATTAATGCCAATATGATGCACTTGTATTGTCATATCAGTTACATAGAATCTAGATGATTTCAGTCAAATTCAGTTGAAAAAGTTAATGTATTTGTTTAAAAGGTATTTGAAATAATTCAATTACAACCAATATGAGAACTGGAAAGTCCATGCAAACTTTGATGTAGCTGTACAGTTGAGTGTCTGAGTTTATTCTTGGTAGGGCTAGAAAGGACTGGAGGGTTGATGCAGCTGACAATTTCTACTCTTTTTGGTTGTATTTATATGATACATTAAGATTTCATATTTCGTCCCGCTTCCTGCACTCAGGTTCTGATCGCTGTTTTGCCCAGTTACAATTAGTGCAAACTACGAGAAATTCTCACTTCTGATTTAACCAAATGAATTCTAAACAACCTTTTGCTGATAAGTGGCTTTAGTGATGTCATTTGGGAACCTGTTGATACTATAGTTCCTTACAGTAGACCTGGAGTAGATTTTAGAAAATTACTTTAACTCATAAGTCTTCAAAGCTGGATAAAACATTTCCAAGGTTTCATATTGAAACAAAATATCCTGTGAGACACTGCTACTTTTTAATGCCAGAAGAACACTGGTGTGAGAGAAGCAAAACTACAAAAGTACAGAATATGACTATTTTACCCCTGAATGACTCACATCTTCACATTTCTGCAAAAACAGCTGGGTACAAAAGGGTGATGTTTGTACTTTTTGTTTGATTTGTGTTTGCGTTTTCATGATTTCTTTATTTATTCTCACTTCATCATTTTCTGTTATTTCCTCTGTGTCAGTTCTCTTGTGCTTTATTTACAGTTAGGATTATTATTTAGTGGTTTAACTATCTGTTTAGTGTTTACATATTTATATGGTCCTCTATGCTTTTCCTCACTTTTGTCATACCCATAGGAATTTGATCTTGTAGTTTCTCATGTTTCTCATTTACTTAGATGAACTAATTTCCAGTTACTTTTCTGTCTTAGTTTTCTGCCTCACTATCTTATATCATGCATTTAGGATTATTCTTTTAGACCTTTTTTTATGCGTCAACCATTTGTGTCTTCCCCTGTTCTGTTTACCTCTACTTTCCCACCTGCATCTGTTTACCTTGATCAGTTCCCTCTGGTTCCTCTGTCAATTCTCACTCCACCCTCAGCATTTAAGGAGCTCTCTTTTTGTCCTACCGCGTTGGGTTCTCCACCTTCCTTCCCTTTTCGCACTTGCTCCATTGTTCCTAGAGTATCTGCTCTACGTTTATTGCGAGTCTGCCTCCTCATCGTTATATCCATGCTCGTTTTACCAGTCTACGTTTGGGTCCTCAATCCTGACTAGTCAACACAGAAGGTGCTGATTTTGCGTTAACCCCGGTTCAATTTGAGTGTTTTTCGGCCTGCACAAAGGACCGCTTCGAGAGGTGGCAAGATTTCAATGAGTCAAACTTCACAAAGTCTCGCTCTTGAAGGATAACATCGTAAGTATAGGTTGCCAAAAAGTGTAAGTCACTAAAAGCCAACAGATACCCAAAATAGAAACAATAAAATGTCATAGACATGGTCATTGCTGCCAAGAGCAATAAATTCAACTTCTTTGTTGCTCCACACATTCTCGCTTCTGGCCTCCATTGTTCTTAATGTCGATACTGCTAATGTTGCATTTTACCCCATCACTAGTTTTTCCCTTTACTCCCTTTGTGTCTTTTCATTGGTTGATTGCCGACCAGAGTCGTAACTTTTCTGACTTTGCTTGAAGACTGCCCAAGGTTGGATGTGGTGGTGAGAGAGCTCAGTATTTTGGTCGCAAGAGGGTCCCTCACTGGACGACCGCAGACCTGCGAATCACACTCATGCAGTTTTTTTTTTCATCACAGATATTAGCCTACAAGAGATGTAATCACAAACATTTTTGTTGGTCCTTAAACAAAAGAAATGAGAAAAGGATAAGAACCACTGGAAGCACTGAAAAGAAATATTTTATCATTCACCCCTTGGATGAAAACAGCACAATTTTGAGGGCTGACTTGAAGAGTCCACTCAACTACAAACCTTCTTTCAGACAAATAGGAATTTAAGAAAACAACAAATTAGATCAAATGTAAACAGTGAGCAGACTGTGATGTGTGTATGTTGCATCATGGGGACCTTAACCCAACAGTTTGATTATGATAAATACTCATTTGTCAAAAGGTTGAGGGTCAAGCTGTCCACGTGGGTTGCTCTTTGGGTGATACAGTCCAGACCTGGTGTGTCTGTGTTTGGCTATAATTCTGAGCTGGTATGTCCGTGTGTATCTTTGTTAAATGATTTGAGCTGAAATGAAGCAGCAAGGAACATTAACTAGAGGCTGTTAGTGTGTATATTTGAATACACTGGCTGTAGATGTAGGGGAAAAATTAGTCACCAGAAAAGTGATGAATTTGACAGGTTGACAGATGATTCTCATCTTTTAGAAAAATAGAAAAGAGAAAAAAATTGAAGTTAGTCACAGTCCCAGTGGTAGCCTGTGGAAACCAGAGAAAATATGGTCCCATACAGAGAATTGGGGGGCTTGAGCAGTAATCAGGGCTGGATTTTCCAAATGTATGTAGCATCCTGTGAGGTGAAGCAGACAATTAATCCTGCATCTGGGACAATTTACAGTGTCCCAGTGGATGGATAAAGACATCATAATCTCAAACACCATGATTGTCCATTATGGAATCAACCACTCTGTCACAGCAGGAGGTTAAGACACCAGGACGACCTTCTCCAACACATTTAGGCACTCTGTGAAAGACAGAGCATGTGGGTACTTATCTCTGACAAAACAGTGTGATATTTCTTTTTCACGCCATGTAGACATGAGTTGTAGACAAGATTCCATGTGAGCTCGAGTCTCCATCCGAGTGCCCATCTGTGTGCCCATAGGCTTTGTTCCCAAGCTTCTGCAGGCCTCCCACTGTAATTGCACCAGTAATTGTGAAGTGATAACCCCATTTCCACAGGAAATGTGCCCCGGTTTCCTCACCCCCCACCGCCTCCCACCCCTCCAACAACACCCTCCTCTTGTGGCGCAGCCAACAAAATGCTCCCTTTGGGAACACTGCACCAGACAGCTAAAGTTCCCTGGGGCTCCGCGAGCAGACAAACAGACTGACAAAGACAGATGCTCACAGACACAGAAACAAAGGTACACACATGTGTAGATCCTTAATGCTCTAAGATGGACATTGTTGTTGGCTGGGGGTGGAGGGGTAGGGGGGGATAATGAGACAGACTAATGATAAGGGAAGCTTGTGTTAAATGTGTTAAGAGGGTTTTATCTTTACGCTAAATTACAAGAAGGAATACAACAAAGTTGGAGTCTTAAGAGAGAGAAAATGTTTGAAATTGTTATTTTATTATTTCATCCAGTATAGTGTTTATTTTTTTATGAAATATGTTGCAATTCTTGGATTACTTAAAAAGCGTTTTTTATATGAAAATGGCCAACTATTCTGAAACTTTGACATCAGGACATCAGCTCTGTCCTCATATGCTCTTGCTATGCCAGCATGGAAAAGCTGCACTGACATTCTCCGCACCGTATGCCAAAAGAATCTTTTCCCCATCAAACACATCTCATGACATCCATGTATCCTGGCTGAGTGCCTTACCTTGACAACAACAGCTGTGCTCAGATCGGCTCTGTTGTGACTCTCACAAAACTACACATAAAGCACAATGCACATTACAATTATAACCTGCTATGTGTTTCATTATGCTGCATGTAATAGGCCAACACAAAGTAGCACATGACTGAGAATAAGAATATGTATATTTATATTATTTCCTTTACAAGCAGAAATCTGACATATATGCATATGCAGAAACTGAGCAGCAGTTTTCTAGTATTGTGGTAAACCTTTGTTGTATCTATGTCTGTACTTTGGCTGGGCCATTGTAACATATGTATTGTATATGCTTTAATCTAAATGATTCCCCTATAACTCTGGCAGTAAGTTTGACAGTGTTGTCATGTTAGATGGTAAACTTTTGTCCCAATCTTAAGTCTTTTGCTGCCTCTTACACTTTTGTCTCCTAGATTACTTTCTGTTTAGCTCTATCTATCTTCTAATCTACACTGATCAGCTTCCCTGTCCCTACTGAAGAACATACCCAGAGCAAGGTGCTAAACACATCATGCTATAACTTAAGAATGGTTTGTTCACGGTGATGTGCAGAGATAGGTTTCCTCCACAGAATAGAATAGGTTGACATTATAATCAGAAAAATGTGAAAAGCTCCTAGATTGTTAATACTTTGCATGTATTTAATAAAAAAAACAAAAATAAAAAAACAGGATAGAAGGATGTTGCTTAAGCAGAGGCAAACACATCTCTGGACTTAAGCCTGGCTTGTTGTGTCTAAAATAATTAATAACAGTGTGGATTTTGCTGTGCCCAAATGAGCAGTATTTTATTAATCCATTTTTTGGATTCTAAAAATCCAGTCGACATCTTTTTTCAGAGTTTTCATACTTGAAACTTGGATCAGGCTGGGCATTGAGTCTTCCTCCAAATCCACATAAAAAAAAGTAATTGTATGAAAAATGGAAGGGGAGGAAAAGGAATAAACCTCAAAACTCTCATCCTCCTCTCTTTAAAATTGCAAGTAGGGCACTGGCCTATGAAGAAGATGAGAAGTGAAGCTGTAGCTCAGAGCAGAGCTACTGTATGCTTCTGGCATCTTAAACGGTTCTAGCAGACACCTGCTAATTTGAAAGCAATGTGCACTTTGTCCTCCAATGAGTTCCCTTCACTTCTTATCACATGTTTTCATCTTGTCTTTCATAACATTCCCGATCCTAGTCAAATGAATCAAATTAAAGGTTTATTGATTCAAAGCTCTCTGTTTTGTATCATATGGTTGTTATCTTCACTGAACACCATGTGGCAAATTGAATAAAGCAGGCAAGTCGATGATTATGTCATGATAAACTGCCGCCAAGTGCTTGCTCAGAGGAAATTGTCAGATCTTCTAATGCAAAACACTCGAGGATGCCTTTTGTTGTGGAAAGCATTAATAAAGCTGAATCTGATGGATGTGAATTTTCCGGGCAAGCTCTTTTCTTGTTTTGATTCTGTACATTTCACAGATTTGGCTTCGGAGAAATGTTTGCATGTCAAAATCATTATTTAGCACCTACTTAGGTGGCTAAAAAAACATCTCTGTAATGCATCATCAAGAATCCCCTCCCCTGTTTAATTTGTTTTCTTTATTTGGCCTCGTTGATTTTGCAGCACACAGGGAATGTTTTGCGGTGCTGGAATGTCCTTAGCTGCATCACACGCCACACATTTGCTCTAATCACATCGAGGTAAATCAGTGCTCCCATGACCAGCAACCTTTAATCTAATGTTCACCATGGGTAAAAATATGTGCCCACTGACAGACCCACATTCATTTGAACACACATACCCATGGACATCGTGCAAACAGCACACCTACAGAGGCAAATGTGGACAGGCAGACACATCCACTGAAAGAAAGGGACCATTCATGCACAGGTTTTAATGTGTATGCACAGACTTGTAGGATTACAGCGCAGTATGTCTGTTCCTTTACACCGTAACCTTTTCCGTCTTTGATTCCCAGCGACAGGAGTCAGAGGCCAATTGGCTCTGATCAGAGGTCAAGAACTTTCTCTACCCTGCTGTCAACTTGATGCTTATAAGGGCTGCTGCACTTTGCAATTGCTTGTGTGTGTATGGGTGTGTTCACTTACAAGTGTTTGAACAGATTTATCTGCTTTCGCTGACCATAACTGACCACTATTGACCACTACCTTCCCAGTTATAAAGCCCTGCTAATTAATTTTCTTTGCATTATCTCATCTTTAACCTTCTTTATGTTTAACATAACAGCAAACAATTATTATTCCAAACATTCATTTGCCATATTAATGTAAATATTGCAATTACAATAAATTTGCTCAACATTTGTGTTGTCCTGTTTCTATGTATAGCTATATAACCTACCAAGCTCAATAACATAAGCACATTCACTAATGAAGTTATAAATCTGCATTTTACAGACCGATGGTGGTGAATTTTAAGGCAAGGTCTGTTAAAAAAAAATCACATACTTTTCACTAACATTAAACCCTGGCATCTTGTATCTTATTATATTTTTCAGTAGACATTTTCTGCCATCAAATGATTCAAAATTGTAAAACAAAATTTAAACCAAATGCTAAAAAAATGCAATAAAGTTTTTCCACAATATTCTGTTAAAAGGTGAATGTTAATTTAAAAGAAAATCTTGGTCAAAAATTTGCAAGGTGCACTAATGCAGCAAAAATGATTAAAAAATAGAAATAGGAAAAAAAAAGATACTCAAAAGTTGAAATGTTTAATAAGAGCCAGGAATAACTGTATTATGCTTTCACAAAATAAACACAAAATTGACAGAAGGAGCCAATTCTCATTAATATCAAAACTCTAACTGTGTTGAGTCATACTTTTATCATCATAAAATAATAGTGGGGTTGTTTAAAGGGTCAGATAAGCTAAAGGTTTTTTTCCACACAAAAATGATTTTACTTAAAACAGCAGTAAGTAACCTGCATTTTCCATTGAACTTATTATAAGGTTATCATTTAAACTGTAAGCTTTTAACATTTTATGGACAGTTGTCTGCATTCTGGCTGTGCTAAAGTTAAAAAACCTTTCAGAAGTAATTTCAGTACCACTTGCTAAGATTAAAGACTGCAGAGTAGAATAAGAATAACTTTTTAACGGTGGCAAATACAGACACTATTTACTCTTAAAAGTGTTTTTTTCCTAAGAATAAAGCCCAGTTTGACGGCTTTCTTGTGTGCTTTTTTTGATTATCCCTATTCTGTATGCTTTATAGCAAATTGCTATTTTGGTGTCAAATTGTTCCTCCAGCTCTGTGTTGTTTGAAGGCATTTTGGGAGCTTCAAGTTGTTTTGAAGAAAATCAATTTCAATCCAGAGTTTTTGAAAAGGCTGCAGAGTTGGTGAATAAATTGCCCGTGGGCGAGTCAAATCATCAAATTGTCTCTAAAACTTTTGCTCTCTTAAGAGCTCTTTTTCAAAACTTCCGTCTAGAAAGTTATTCCAGGCTGCGACGAGAGAAGGCTCCTCTTTTCTGTCTCTGTTCAGTTATTTAGGTCAGACGATTTCAGTCTTGGAAGCTACATTTAATGTGATACTTGGCAGTTATTTGTTTTGGAGCTGACCAACACAAAGTAGCACAATTGTGAAGTCAAAGAAAAAGAAATGCATAATTTTTTTAATCTATAAATACAAATCTCAAGTTTTTAATTTCCACAGAGCAAAGCTGGGCACCTGAAAAGAATGCAGCTGTCTATTCTTGGTCAAGAAACGCTCAGACACAATGAGGTTGGATGGAGAACAAATGTGAATAAAGCATTTTTCAAGTGTTGTGGCAGATTCTCAATCTGATTTTGGGCTGGACTTTGACTAGGCCATTCTAGGTCACGAATCTTCTTCAATGTAAAGCATTAAATTGTAGCTCTGGATGTTTGTTAAGGTTGTTTTCCTACTGGAAAAGTAACTTTCCCCCTCGTCTAAAGTGTTTTACAAGCTCTCACATATTTTCTTCAAGAACTGCACTGTATCCTGCCCCATCTCTTTCCCATCAAATCTGACCAGCTGTCTGTCCTTGAGAAGGTTAAACTTCACCACAGCATGGTGCTGCTTCTTCTTTCTATAGGTTTAGGTTAATCATGCAGTTTTAATTAAATTTTTGATGTTAGCCAGATAGTTCAGCTTTCTTCTCACTTGACCCGAGCACATTTTTACGAGTACTTACTGTTTCACATACATGGCACCTGTTATACTATAAATTTTGTCTTGGCTGGGTTTCTATGATAGCTTCCTTTTTGGAACCCTCCTTTAGGCACCAGGTTTGAGAAATGTCTGACCAATTGTTATGTCATCAGAATCCCACACATGGGCTGTGGGTCATCGCAACTCCTTCTGAGCTGCAAATGGGCCATTTGGTTGAAACTTTGATTACGTAACCTGCACATGCAGGTGGACTTTCATGTTTTAGGTTTGCAGTGGTGCCACACTTTTTCTTTGTTGAGGAGACAGACGGTGATCTGTGAGATATTCAAAGATTGAGATGATGTTGTATAGCTTTATTTCAAATTTCTTCACAAGGCTTATCCCTTACGTATATATTGTGTCTTTTGGACTTGATGGTGCTAAACAAATGTCCACCAGCAAACATCGGAGGCCTTATCACAAAAAATGAATTTATAGTGAAATGAAATGACTTGCTAGTGGAGTCTTTCACTAATAAGTTAACTTCCAGGAGGAATTATTATCACATAATTTTGTTTAGGGGTCATTTTGGGGAATTAAAGAACAAGGCGCTGCATACAAACGCATGGCACACCTTTCTGAGTTTGGATTCGTAAAATATTGCGAAAACCATGTATACTTTTTCTTTCCAGTAAAAAACATTGTAGTTTATGGTTAGAATCTGGTAAAATGTTGAAAGGTTTGCAAGAGTGCTGCAGTAAGTGCGTGTGTTTATGTGTGTGTGGGGGGGTTGTTTATTATGTTATTTGGATCAGGAAACATTGCCCCCCCCCCTCCCCACACACACACATCCCCCACCCCCACTGACAAATGGCTTTGATGTCTTAGAAACACTCCATTATTCCAATCGACCCTGTTAGGAGAAGTGTTGTGCGGAGGTGTTTGCCAAATCAATCATCTGTGTGTGTGAGACTGAGCGGCAGAGGGTGGAGGGCCAAGAGACACCCCTCCATGCCCCCTCCTAAATTACACTGGCATGGTTGCCGTATCCAAGGCAACTGTCCCAAGAGTTAGGGTGGAGTAGGTGCAGCTGGTGTTTCATGACCGACTAACGGTCTGTGTTGTGGTGGATAAAACAATGTTTTGTTTTTGACATACAAAATAAGAGTTGCTGCTCTTCATTGGCTTAAATATTCTGAGTATGTCTGTGTGTGCTCATGCTGTGATGTCTGCAGGATAAAAAAAAACAAATAAAAAAAACGAGCCAGGGTTATAATTGCATGGATAGTTGGCTCAATATAAAATGTGATGCCGACTCAAGAGTTATATTCATGTTCTATTATCACTCAAGGAACTCTTGACAACTTATGATACAGCCCTTCTTGGAGACGTCCATCCCTCTTACTGATTTATTGAACTCCCAGCATAGACATGTTTCAGCCTGTCCAACCCAACAGGACCCCGTGAGGGTAACATATGTTGAATCTTGCTGGCATTTTCACCACAGTGGTGGTTTCACATTCAATTAAGATGAGTTTTTTCCCCCCCTCATATAGTGTCAAACAAGGTCATGCTGCTCCTATGGTACACACAGTAATTTTGATGAAGAGCTAGATGCTTGAGTAGGCACAGGAAGGTATGAATCCCACCAGGGTTTGATTTCCTGTAAAGTAAGAGCCTCTTAGAAACTTCCTTTCTTCAGAAGTAGGCTGCCAAGTTGAGTATGTGTTTGAAATTCAAGCTTAAACACAGCTGGTGACAAAGCAGGTAAGTGGATTTTTTTTTAAAGAAATTAGATATTTTTTTTTCTTTTGCTAAAATATTCATTAGGTGTAGAGACAGCAGTCACAGAGCGTGGGGTGCAATGTGAGTACCATAATGAAGTGTTCATTGAAATATAGCTGAGGGACCACAAAGCGTCCCTTCTTTACAAATACCACTAATGATGACAGTTGTTTTTTTTTGTAATAGTAGAGAATTTGTAAGGTTCAATGTAAGTAATTATTGTCAAATATGGACTTTCCTGCAGAAAAAATTTACTTGTTAAATTGATTTTTTTTTTACTCATTAAGTAAATAACCACTGATTTAATTTAAGACATTTTTGCCTTGAGTGGTGAGATTGTGAAAGTCTGTATGTCTTTTTTCAGTTCACTAAATGCATCAAAACTGAAACTTCATTTTTTTTCGTGTCAGTAAATGCATCAGATATATATATATATTTTTGAATGTATGTCCACTTGAGTTTATTAAAACTCTGATGAAGGTCAGGGACAGCTGCATTTATGCATAAACTGAATAACCTTTTATTCATTTCCATTTTCTTTTGGACTGAAATCTACTTTTTTATGGCCATATTTCATGATTGCACATAACTCTTAAATGAGAAAATAACATTTACTCAAATGAGTTTCTATAGATGTCATTATCCAATTCATAGTTTGGGCTCAGGAATCCAATTATGGCATTTTTTAACAACTGCTATCATATCATATCATAGTGATTTGAAAAGTAATGCATGCTAAACTTTCAAACTTTTTAGACTTTTATCAATACTTTTGAAAGATCTGCATTCAGAACCACCACTTTTGCTGAAGTGTTCAACATTTAACGTTAGGACCAGTACAAAGACTTTACCTTTCTACCTCTAAAATCAAGTCAGGTAAAGCAACATACTAGAGCAGTGGTCCCCAACCTTTTTTTTTTTTTTTTTTTAGCATAGACCTGCTTAATATCAAATAATATTCACACAGACCAGTGGATTTAATGCAAAATATAAAGTAACAGGATGAAAAAACATTATTTTTAAATATGATAATAAATGTGTGCTCATAACTTTATTAGTGTTTCCTCAACATTGTTCCTACACAGTAAGTAGTATAGTCTCTCCCCCCTAATACTTGTTGGTTGCTTTGGTAATGTTTAAACATCCCTTTAAATTAAGGCTCACCACAAAAATAAAGTTTGTGAAAAATACAACTCCTCACAAAGCTGAATCAGTGGGATCCTCATTGCTGTTTCACTGTAACAAGAAAGTCCCTTCTGGGGCAGTTTGGCAGGTTGCTTATTCTTTAGAGTGGGCCTATTGCAAGGAACATGCCTATCGTGATAAATCCATATTTTAATAAATACTCTTGGTATTGTCTATTAAACATAGCCTTCGCTTTTGGAAGTCCTAAGTCCTGTCTCTTCACAGGACCTTTTAATTTTTCCAAAGACACTTTTCAGAAAGCTCCGTTGTTAATAATTTTTCTAGCTTGTGAGTTTGTTTTTAGCTGTGACATATCATGTTTCTGAGGCAAGTGTCATGCATTAAGAGGGATTTATATCTGAATGTAAACAAGAGAATCTGGTCATTTAAAAAAAAAATCTTTTAGACTTTGATAATAAAAAAAAATACAAAACGGAATTCCTGTAAGTTATTTATTATTTAGATGGCAGCCCGGTACCAAATGACCCATGACACTGGTCTTGGGCCTGGGGATTTAGGACCTTTGCACTAGCGCATCAGTGTCCAGCTCCAGTCCACAAGGGCTAATTTTCTTGCCAATTTTTGATGTGTCCCTGCTCCTACCCATATGATTTAAATGGCCAGACTTCATCGTCATTTGATTATGGTGTGTTGAACCAGAGAACTAAAACATGCAGGATACTGGGGCTTAAGTACTTACTTTGGACAATAGAGAAATCTTTAAAAAAGGAGAGATGAAATTAAAAGATACAGTAGACCACACTATTAACCAATTTATTGCTGCTTTGAAGAACATAACAGTTAGATTAAAAGGTATATCATGTTATCTGCTTGGTATGTACTATATATGCTACTGTTGTCACTACAGATATTTAGAGGTTAGAGTTTATCCAGTGCTACTGCTTAGCATCAAGGTTTTGTGAGCTTGATACTGCAACAAATAAAATTAACAACAACATGCCAAGCAGATGGTTGATCAAAAGAGAGCATGTCCTTCTAATTTTACATGATGAATAACAAAACAAATTGAAAAAGTGACAAGTGATAAAGGAATTATAAGCATAGGCTGCTTAGCTTAGATGCTTTAGTGGGCTGTACACAAAGGACTCCTCTGACAGCAAGTCACACAAACAGGGTTTATGTAAGATATAATTTCCAACGCTTCAAACTTCTGTAGATCTAATGAGGGTTTCATCATATATACTCAATGGCCAGTTTGAGGTAAATCTTGCTAGTGCTGGGTTGGACTCCCTTTAATCTTTAAATTGCCTTGTTTCTGTATAGCATAGATTTAAAATAAAGTTGGAAAATGTACTGAATTATTTTGATCTATATATTAACATAAGAGCATCACATAGTTGATGCAGATTTGTTGACTTTCCATCCATGATCTGAATCTTTTTCTGCACCACATTCCAAAGGCGGTCTATTAGATTTGTATCTGGTGAAAGAGGCCTTCTGAGTGCAGCGAGCTCATTGTCATGTTATCAAGATCATTTTAAAATAATTTGAGGTTTCAGAGATAATGGATTATAGTGCTGGAAGCAGTATGATTATCCGATGGTCAGCAGTAATACTTCCATAGGCTGTGGTATTTAACCAGTCTTCACTTTTTTGTAAATGAGTAAATAAAATATCATCACACCATTACACCACCGTCACCAGCCTTAGCTGTTAATACTGGGCAGAATGGACCCAAGCCTTCAGGATGTTTGCTACAAACTCTGACAATCTGTACATTGGACCAGTCAACCCTTTTCCAATCTGTTATGTGTTATTTTCAAGACCTATAGATGATGGGATTAGCACCTGATGTGGTCTTCCGCTGCTATATAAGCCATCTCCTTCAAGGTTTATAAGCAGTGCTTGTTTGTGTCATGGTTTTAGGAAACTGTCTGACCCACATTCAACTCTCGGACCTAATGAGATTTAAATGCTTATTGAAAGTAGGGTGGATGTGATTGTCTGGAAATTGAGCTGCTGGAGATCTGCTGGGAACCAGGAGCTCGACCTCTGTTATGAACGTATAATATAAGTGGGATTCTTGAAGAGAAGAATACTTTATGAAAGATTGTGGTTGATGAGGTATGCCAGAAGGAGCGATTGGAGCCTGTAGATCAGTGTTTCCCAACCCTGGTCCTCAAGTCACACTGTCCTGAGTGTTTTAGAAGTTTCCCTGCTTAAACACACCTGATTCAGATAACTGCAGCTCAGCAAAAGCATATTAATCGGCCACCAAAGGAATCTTGAAGGTTAGTACTGATCTTGAGGTAATGGCCTCAGGAGTGGAAACCAGCAAAGCGAGGAACGTGTGAGGAACATGAAAAAAGGTGTATTTCTGAGGATGAGTCAAGAAAATAATTCTAGGAGTGGAACATAAGGCTTAGCAAAAACAGGCAACCGACTGGGAGGGCTTTGGGTTACCATGTAGGTTAACACTCAGGCGTGGAATTACTGACTGCAACCTTGTTTTATCCTCCTACAGTCCTGATGATTTACAGGTGTGAGTAATCTCACCTGCAGACCTTCCCCCCACCAGAGCTGCATCCTGTGTCTGATTTGTGCCCTTGGTGGACAACCAAAGGCGAAACAGAGAAAACACCAGACGAACAAAACCTAGACTCCTGTCACCATTTTCCCCTCACCAGGTGGCCCTGACAAAGTGGAAGGTGTTGTGGAAGAATTCCATGGAGATGAGGATAAGTATAAGGATGATTCAGTCTCCATTGGTGTTTTTATCGTATTATTGTGATGGTACAGGATGCCCTCTTTGGCCATCTCTCTCTCTTAACATGGTGTTCTGCCTACCAGTGTCCGCTTCCTGAGCTTTTCTATCAGAAGTGTTTCAATCAATCAATCAATCAATCAACGAAACTTTATTTATAAAGCGCTTTTCAAACAAGCAAAGTTACTCAAAGTGCTTTACAGATTTAAAATAACCCCACAACCCCCCCTTCAAAAATAAAATAATCAATGCAAATACAACCCCCTCCCAACCCAACCCATCAGCCACACTCACACACACACACACTTAGAAGCTACAAAAAGCGGGCTGAGTACAGATGAGCCAGGAAATGCCATCATGGGAGCCATCTGCATCAGCAGCAGCAGATCAACAGCAGCAGCCAAGGCTCCGACCCAGGGCGCCCAGAGGAGGGAGGGCTGGTACCCCCACCTCCACCCAAGCGCTACCTGGGGGGCACCCAGGCAGTCACAGCCGACCACTGCCTCCGATGCAGAGGGACCCCCAGAGAGGAAACAAAGCCGTTTTTAAAATATAAAGTTGATAAAATATTAAGTATATAAAGTATAAAACAATAAGTGTAAAACAAATAATAAAAATGCAAAGCAGATTAATAAATAAACAGTTAAAAGCTAAACTAAAAATTAAATCAGGTAAAACATGCTGAGCGGTTAAAAATATATTAATAAATAATAATTAGTTAAAGGCTAAGCTAAAAAGGTGAGTGTTGAGCCTGCTCTTAAAAACATGAACGTTCTCTGTGGCCCTGAAATCCTCTGGCAGCCTGTTCCAGAGGTGAGGGCCATAATAATGGAAAGACGCCTCACCATGAGTCCGTGTCCTGACTTTGGGGATGACAAGGAGACGGCTGCCAGAGGAGCGCAGAGACCGCGAGGGCTCATACGGTAAAAGCATTTCTGAGAGATAAGAAGGCCCAAGACCATTAAGACACTTAAAAACCATTAAAAGAACCTTAAAATCAATCCTAAAACATACGGGGAGCCAATGGAGTGATTCTAAGACCGGTGTAATGTGCTCCCGCCTCCTAGTCTTCATCAGCACACGAGCTGCGGAATTCTGTAAAAGCTGTAAACTTGAGGTAGTCTTTTTGGGAAGACCAGAAAGCAGGGCATTGCAATAATCAATTCTACTGTTGGTAAAAGCATGCATTAGCATCTCCGTATTGGCCCGAGAGAGAATGGGGCGGACTCTGGCTATATTCTTTAGATGATAAAAACCTATTTTGGTTATGTTTAAATGTGAGGGATAAAAGTCAGCTCAGAGTCAAAAATCACACCTAGGTTCTTCATTTGTAAAGAAGGATTAAAAGACAATGATTGTAGTTTTGGTAAAAGTTTCTCTGTCCGAGCCTCAGGACCGATAACTAAAACCTCAGTTTTGTCCTGGTTGAGCTGGAGAAAGTTTTCTGCCATCCAGGATTTAATGTCTAAAATGCAGTTAAAAAGTGCATCCATTGGCCGTGTGTCATCAGGAGACATGGAGATGTACAGCTGTGTATCATCGCCATAACTGTGAAAGTTAACTCCATGTCTCCTGATAACACTGCCAAGAGGGAGCATATACAGGTTAAAAAGCACTGGGCCTAAAATTGAACCCTGGGGCACACCACAAGTGATCTTATGGACCTTAGAGGAACAGGTATCCAGACTTACCATAAAAGTCCTGTCTGTGAATTAGGATGTGAACCATTTGTGAACAGCACCAGAGAGGCCAATCTCTTTTAAACGAGTTAAAAGAATAGTGTGGTCTACTGTGTCAAAGGCAGCGCTTAGATCCAGAAGAACCAACACTGTCACCTTTTTAGCATCATAGTTTAATCTAAAATCATTTAAAATCTTTAAAAGCGCCGTCTCTGTGATGTGGTTCATCCTAAAACCAGACTGAAATTTCTCTAGGAGATTATGAGCGTTAATAAAATCATTAAGTTGAATAAAAACAAGTTTTTCTAAAACTTTGCTTAAAAATGGTAAGTTAGATACCGGTCGGTAGTTGTTTAAATCATTAAAATCTAAATTGCTCTTCTTCAGCAAGGCCCTCACTACCGCTGCTTTAAAGACAGCAGGAAAACCCCCCGTCTGAAGAGAGCAATTCATAAAGTTTAAAATCTCGTCTTTAAAAGAACCATAAAATTGCTTAAAAAACCTGGTGGGAATCAAGTCCAAAGCGCTTGTAGTGGGCCTCACTGAGGAGAAAACTTTATCAAGGGTCCCAGCTTCTACCAGGACAAAACTTTCCAATGTTTCCTCTGGGGAAGGCAGACACTCAGATTTGTCTAAAACCATGTTAGTTTGAGAGAATAAAATATTACATCTGATGGTGTCTACCTTCCCTCTGAAGTGGTCTGCAAACTCCTCACAGAGAGTGTTTGAGGGGGTTTTCTGAAAAGTATTAGAATTATGATGTAGAATGTTGTCAATGGTGGAAAACTGAATTTTGGGATTATTTTTATGTTCTGAGATGATTCTGGAAAAGTATGTATTTCTGGAATTTCTTAAAGCGTTATTATATAATCTGAGATGTTCTATGTATATCTGATGATTTATTGTGATTTTATTTTTCCTCCATTTCCTTTCTGCCACCCTGCAGCTCCTCTTTAATTTTCTAATAGCTGCATTTCTCCACAGTACTGTACGTTTTGAATGAGTGTTTACAACTGTAATTGGAGCCAGCAGGTCGAGAGCAGATTTAAGCCTACTGTTAAAATCATTCACAATAAAATCACAGGGGGCAGGTAAAGGTACAGGAGGGAACTTTTTAAAAACTTCAAGAAAACCTGCAGCCACTTCAGGGGTTAGATGACGCTTCCTGACATTTCTCACAGAGGTTTCTGATTGGATAAAACTGGTTATATTAAAAAACACACAGTAGTGGTCAGAGACAGCTAAGTCAACAACAGAGGACACACTGGTGGACAGGCCATACGTGATGACCAAGTCCAGAGTGTGTGCTCTGTTGTGAGTTGGCTGCATGACATGTTGGCTAAAATCCATATAATTTAAAATATTTAAAAAATCTGTTGATAAAGGATCTAAAAGGTTATCTATATGTAGATTAAAATCACCAGCTAAAATTATCCTCTCATAAGAGTTGTTTAAAATTGATAAAAACTCTGAAAATTCTGGAATAAAAAGTACATTCCTTTTCGGAGGCCTATAAACTATGACACATAAAATCTGAGGAGTGCTAAAACAGAGGCACTGTATTCAAACGTGGTAAAATTATTAAATAAAACAGGTTTGGCAGAAAGAGTTGATGAACTAATAAAAGCAGTTCCGCCTCCCCTCTGGCTACTCTCGTAGAATAAGAAAAGTTATAATTAGGAGGAGAGGCCTCTGTAAGAACAGCAGGGGCATCTGCACTCAGCAATGTCTCAGTTAAAAATAAACACTGAAGTTTATTATCTAAAATCAAATCATTTATTATAAAAGTTTTATTCAGCAGAGAGCGAACATTTAAAAGAGCCATATTAATAGTGGTTGGGGATGGAGTGACAGTATGATTTACTGTAGGTGGGATTTTTAGTAACTGTTTAAGATTATTTGGGTTGCATTTTCTTAGTTTATGATTATTACTTCGCTCTCTGCTGACAATAACAGGTATGCTGGCGAGGGTATGCCAGGCTTAATGCCAGCATGCGGGTACCTTGTCTGTTAAGATGTAGTCCATCTGCCCCAAATAATTGACTCCTACCCCAGAAAATGTTAAAATTGTCTATAAAACCAATGTTGTGCATCACGGTAACAGACAAAAGCCAAGTGTTGAGAGAGAGTAACCTGCTGAAGCGTTTTTTTCCTCTGCTGATGGTTGGAGTGGGGCCAGAAATGAAAACAGATAGGGGCTTGTCTTTTAAAAGATTAAAAAGATGAATAAAATCCTGCTTTAAAAGCTCAGACTGCTGTTTACGGATGTCATTGGTTCCAGCATGAATTATAACTTTACTCACAGTAGGGAAACGTTGGATGGAGTCCAGAATCTGTTCAGACATATCCTTTACTGTAGCACCAGGAAAACAAAGGGTGACAGCTCCTCTCATCCTAACATGCCGGATAATAGAATCTCCAATGATGAGAGTGCTGGGTGGATGGTGTGCAGGCTGCTGGGCAGAAGACCTCTCGTTATCCAGGACCTGCTGGATGTTGGGCAGCTTGGCTTCCACAGGACTGCAACGGTGTTTAGAGGGCGCTGAGGGCTCGTTCCGTGGATTCGGGGTGTAGTGAAGCACTCCTCGGCGGGTCCCGGCTGTAGTCCTGGGTTTGGCGTGACGTGGGTGGCTACCGGAGTCCGACTGCTGCTCTGGCTGCTGGGAGGGGATGGGCGGCGGTCCTGCGGAGCTGCTGGTCTTCGGCGCGGTCGGAGAGACGGTCAGAGGAGGGAAGTCGTCCCCCAGGGCACCGAAGCGGTTCGACAGCGGAAGGCCGGGTGGAGGAGAACGGTGAAAGCTGCTCCGGGCGCCCCCACCGCGACCAGGCCCGATCGTCGACCACGCACCATGGGGCAACGGAGTGGAGCTGAGGGGGGCTTTTGGCTTAGCCCCTTGCTGGAACCATCGCTCCTCCTCGGCCGTAGATGTTGTACCTCCGCCGGCGTTCGTCAGTCCGAGTCCGCATGGAGACCCAGCGATGGATTCCCCCTCCGCAGCTTCACCGGGCTGGCAGGGGATTGTGTCGGCCAGCTGGACGCTGGTGGCAGCAGCGAACGTTTGGCCAAAGATGATGTCCACGTCGCGCTCGTGGTCCTGGATCAGGTGTAAATTGGAGATCCAGTGCTCCAGTTCCTGGATTTTCTTGGTTAGCCTGGCACAACCATCACACCCGGAGCTACAGGTGAGTGGAGGCATGGCGGAAGTAACAGCGGTCCGTGCTCTGATTAAAAACGCTTCCGATAAAAGATATGTCGCTAAAAGTTAAAAACGGTTAAAACTAGTCAAACGAAATGATTAAAAAACGAAAAACAAACAGTTAAAAAAGAATTTAAAACTAGTTCAAATCGTGTTAACGAGCCGGAGTTAGCAGGAGGCATCAGGACGCCGACGCAGTACAGACATAACAACAATAAGATGAGTCCTTCAGTTAACTAGAGTAGGTGAAATGTCCATACTTCAACTTAAATCTATGGCATACTGTGGTACTATAGTACTATACTACTATGGCATATTTCATGGATGCCTTTACTAGTAATTATTAATGACTAAATAGAACTAATCTTCAAATAATTTCCCCATAACAAAGGTAAAGAAGATTCATATTCAGAAATGACTGTTGAGAATGAAAGAATGGGGCACCAATAAACGGTCCTTAGGACTGCAGTGTTAGCAGACTGTAATGCCCCATTTCCACTCGGGCCAGTACGGTACAGTATGGAACGGGTCAGTACGGCCTGGAATGGGTAGGTTGTGTTTCCATTACCACCTCAAAAGAACTATACTGGGCGAGGACATGGGAGCGCTTAGCTTAATGAAAACGCCAGCAAAATTCATCTCTCTTCTGTTGTTGAAGATTTAATTTTCGAAAATCAGGGACCAATGTTCTACTTAAACTTCTATAGCTCAGAGTGATGTCAGTCCAGCCAAATTGTTTAACAAGGGTACTTTGCAGCTTGTTTAGTTGGACATTAAATTCAGCTCCAGGACAGGGTGATTGCAATAAAAACAGGTTTTTGAAAATGTTTTTTATAACTTGCAATTTCTTCTTACGAAAAAAAAAAATCAGGTAGGAAAAAAATGATTAAAATCTGAAATCAGATTTGGAATGAACAAAAAAACAGAGATTTAATTTTTAAGCCATATCGCCCAGCCCTACCTCCAAATGTTTCTGTAAATATTCACCCTCTATTCTGAACCTTTAATCCGGTAAAATAATGGAGGTTTGGCCCTTGTTTAGTAATGTTAGCCAGGGGATTCCTATTTTGACACAAAAATAAATAGAAGAAATAGTGAATTGAAAAATTAAAAATACTGCTCTGCCATTAAAATTGTGGTTTTGGTTTCATTTATTGAAATCCAAACCTAAAACAAACCTACGACAATTAAAAAATCTAATATAAATAATATTTTTAAAAACAAATCTAGACAAAGTCTTTTCTGAAACCAGGAAGAATGTCTGTGAACCTGAACGACTGAAGACTTCAAGCATCGCAGTAACAGGACATGAACCCAGACTCAACGACTCAGCCAACATGATAAATGGTAAAATGCATGGAATCAATCGTATATATACTTACAAGATCCCCACATTGTTTAAGAGTTCTATAATTCACAACGCACAGTGATTTCTTTTTAATTTTAGGCCGCTTGCAGTTAACTGCAGTGTTCTGCTTATTTGAAACTTTCAACTATAGCTTACTCTGAGACAAATAAACAACTCCAGACCAACCTGCGGCTAGTACTGGCACTAGTTAAAATGGGGCATAAGTATGATATCATTTTTTTGTTTTCATACAAGTATCAGGTGTTTTTCACCCTCCAGTTACGCCATTCCTCCAAAGCCAATTTAATTGCCTGCAGCTCCCAGTCCCTAACACATTTTGCTTGGTGGGTGAAAATTTGCCAGAGAAAAAAGCACAGGGAGGGGGTTTAGTGTGTTCTGATCTTTGAGAACAGCGCCGACCCCCGAGTCTGAAGCATCTACCTCCAGAACAAACAGTTTGAGGGGGTCAGGCTGTACCAAAATTGAAGCTTGAGAACATTTCTTTATTGAGTTTAAGAGTTCTTGAGTTCTTTAAAGACGGTGTCTTTGGAGGTCCATAGGAAGGTTTTCTTTGTGGAGGTGAAAGCTGGGGCAGCTGTCTGACTATAGTTGTGGATGAAGTGTCTGTACAAGTTTGAGAAACCAAGAAACATTTGCAGCTGTTTACGTTGAGGTTATCGGTCAATCCAGAACTGCAGACATTTTATTGTAGTCGGTGCAAACCTGTCTGCCTTCAAAAATATATCTGAGGAAAGATATGGACGATTTGTGGAACTCACACTTCTCCACTTTTACATGCAGTCTATTTCTGAGCAGGTGGAAGGTTGATGGCAAAATCATATGGTCTATGAGGTGTTAGAGATAGGACGTTGCTGTTACTGAAAACTTGCTGTAGGTTGTGTTACATCACAGAAACTTGACTGAGATCTGGAAGATCTTTCTACTGCTACCAGCAATCATGCATCATTCAGAGTTGCTCTGATCCCTTTTTTCCATTCTAATGGGGAGTTTAAACTTCATCAAGTTGTTCTTACCATGTCTAGGGGCCCAAAGGCATCATGTTGTTCACTGTGGTCAGCTGTTTGGGTCAACTAGCAATTTAGCAGGTATCGAATAATTTTGCCAAAGAGTGTGTTAATCAAAAGTGAATTTAGTACCATTATTCTACTTTGCCAGACTTTGCCGTCTGACTCGGACTGGTATTATTAGAAAGAAAAAATCATCAGCACATCCAACATCACCAGACCAGACCCTAAAGAAAGCCATATTACATGTAATCAAGCCATAAGAGAAGTTGTTTGGATGGATTGTCTTTCCTTATCAGTGGATTTTTTTTGTTTTCATTTGTTTTCTTTTCAGCAATTCTGAACAATTTAATGAGCAACACCTCCATTTGGAAACCATGCAGGTTTTGATTTATTTATGTATTGTTTGGAAGAACATTCCATTTTGTTTGGCCATCTAAATCTAAACTAACTGAAAGGAAGAAAAAAAAAAAGCCCAGAATGTATTGGAGTTTTTGTGTTTCTGATGCACCCTCTGGGAATTATAAAACCTAGATCAGTGTGAAACAAAACAATTTACCTCCCTGACGCTTTGCTGAATACCAACAAAGTACCCAGTGTGATTTCATGCCGAGCTAACCATAATTTTCTGTTATTCTATTTTGGCTGAAAGTCCATTTCTTTTGTACCGTTTCTTTGTTACTGATTATTTCTTGGTTTCCATTGAGTCATGTTTTTCTAGCCTCTTTTTAAAACTTATTTCCTTTCTTCTCATCTATCTCTTGTGTATTTTGTGCTACAGTCAGCACTTTGAAGCTCTTCTGATTTCTGTCTCCAATATCAGTATTTCTTTGCTCTTCTTTCTCTTCTCCCTTTCTTTTTTAATTCTCTCACTTTCCCCCTCTTTCCCAATCAACATCTTTCAGCTTGTCATCTAAGAATTTTGCCTATTTTTTTCTCTACCTTTAACCAATTTCCTCCTCTTCCTCCATCCTTTCACCTGCCGTTCTTCACTTGCTTATTGCACTGTGGTTTTCCATCTTTTTCCGAAACCTGCTTTCTCTTTTGACTCACAATTCTTTTTCAATCTGCCGCTATGTCCTTCATCTGCCCCTCAGTGTCGTCAAAACATGATTTCCTCCTCCTCCACCCTTATCGACCTATCTCGCCCCAATCCCCCTGTTCTTTTTTCCTCATCCCTCCTCTTACCCTCACCCTCATCATTATCCATCATTATTTATTAATTTTGTCCATCAGGACAAAAGTTCGATGTTCGCCTCCTCCTTCCCCCTCCCCTCTCCTTCCCTCTCTCATCTGTCCATCATCATCCCTTGTTTTGACAATTTTCCCATTCTCATCTCGTAGCTGTCTTCACCGATCAGCCTGGTTTCATCTCATTGTCACTTTACCATTCAATTTTTCTCATCTTTCCCTCCAGCTGTTAATCTCCCCATTGACCTTCTCCTCCTCTCCTCCCTGTTTTCCACTTGGCTTTTTCTCCCCTTATAGTTTTATTTTGTCATCTTTCTAGTGAGCAGTGCAACAAAACAATTGAAACCCTTCTTTATTCTGCACTTTAATTATTAATTAAATTTTACCTTTTGAAATCTTGTTTTGGTAAATAAATGAAAGAACTAGTGTTTGTAAAATTTAAGCTCCTTTCTCCTTTTTATACAGCATTTCAAGTATGATATGCGCCATTAGATAAAGTTGGCTGCCAAAACGCACCGCTCTGGTTTAAGCTCATCTGGGAAAAAACATATAATTATACAATGAGGAGGTGTCAGAATATACAAAATGTTGTACTCAATCTAGGTATTTCCTTGAATATATATATATATATGTCTTTGCTATTTCTATCCAAACATACAGTCATTCTTTTATTTAATTAAATTAGTACATATATGTTGTGGCACTTAACAGCAAATACCTCAAGGTACATAAAGACAAATACGGCCTAATATATGCATACATATAAAGTATTGTGCAAAAGTTTTAAGCAGTTAAAAAAATTGTAAACAAAGATAGCTTTCAGAAATACAAATAATGATTATTGATTTTTAAATCATTTAGCAAAATGCAAAATTAGCAAATAAAAGACGGATCTATAATCAAATCAATACTTCTTGTTACTACCTCTTGCCTTCAAACCGGCATACATTCTTACACCTTCACAAAGTAAGGGATTTTGTAGGATTATACAGGGATTGCAGAATTATTAGGCAAATGAGTATTTTGTCCACATCATCCTCTTCATGCATGTTGTCTTACTCCAAGATGTATAGGCTCGTAAGCCTACTACCAATTAAGCATATTAGGTGATGTGCATCTCTGTAATGAGAAGGGGTGTGGTCTAATGACATCAACACCCTATATCAGGTGTGCATAATTATTAGGCAACTTCCTTTCATTTGGCAAAATGGGTCAAAAGAAGGATTTGACAGGCTCAGAAAAGTCAAATATATTGAGATATCTTGCAGAGGGATGCAGCAATCTTAAAATTGCAAAGCTTCTGAAGCGTGATCATTGAACAATCAAGCGTTTCAATTAAAATAGTCAACAGGGTCGCAAGACGTGTGTGGAAAAACCAAGGCTCCAGTCCGACTCGGACGCCAGCAAGGTGGAGGTGGAGTACTGGTTTGGGCTGGTATCATCAAAGATTAACTTGTGGGGCCTTTTCGGGTTGAGGATGGAGTCAAAATCAACTCCCAGTCCTACTGCCAGTTTCTGGAAGACACCTTCTTCAAGCAGTGGTAGAGGAAGAAGTCTGCATCCTTCAAGAAAAACATGATTTTCATGCAGGACAATGCTCCATCACACACGTCCAAGTACTCCACAGCGTGGCTGGCAAGAAAGGGTATAAAAAAAGAAAAACTAATGACATGGCCTCCTTGTTCACCTGATCTGAACCCCATTGAGAACCTGTGGTCCATCATCAAATGTGAGATTTACAAGGAGGGAAAACAGTACACCTCTCTGAACAGTGTCTGGGAGGCTGTGGTTGATGCTGCACGCAATGTTGATAGTGAACAGATCAAAACACTGACAGGATCCATGGATGGCAGGCTTTTGAGTGTCCTTGCAAAGAAAAGTGGCTATATTGGTCGCTGATTTGTTTTTGTTTTGTTTTTGAATGTCAGAAATGTATATTTGGGAATGTGGAGATGTTATATTGATTTCACTGGTAAAAATAAATAATTGAAATGGGTATATATTTGTTTTTTGTTAAGTTGCCTAATAATTATGCACAGTAATAGTCACCTGCACACACAGATATCCCCCTAAAATAGCTAAAATTAAAAACAAACTAAAACAACTTACAAAAACATTCAGCTTTGATATTAATTAGTTTTTTAGGTTCATTGAGAACATGGTTGTTGTTCAATAATAAAATTATTCCTCAAAAATAGAACTTGCCTAATAATTATGCACTCCCTTTAGTAATCTGTACAATAAACCAGTTATACCAAAGAGGTGGTAATGATCATCAGTGTCATTCACATTTTGAAACACAGTCATTAGCTGAAACAGAAATAACTGCGTAAGAGGCATAAAACTGGGTGAGGAACAACCAAATTCTACTACTGTGGTGAGGAAAATAGCTTGATATCATGGCAAGATTTAGCAGAGCAACACGACAAAAGGAAGTGATACTGCATCAGCAAGGTCTCTCCCACATAAAGATTTCAAAGCAGACTTGGATTTTTAAAATGTGCTGTTCAAGCTCTTTTGAAGAAGCACAAAGTAACGGGCAATGTTGAGGATCGTAGACGCAGTGGACAGCCAAGGAAACTTAGTGCAGCAGATTAAAGATTATTACCCTTTAAAATTGAAAAGTGTGCTGTGGCTCCATCAACTCAGAACTGGCAGAAACAGTGGGACCAAGGTAGAGTACACCCATCTACTCTTTGGAGAAGTCTGGCCAGAAGTATTCTTAATGTAAGACTTGCTGGCAAAAAGTCCTACTTCTAACATGGAATCAATCAATCAATCAACTAAAATCATCTTCACAGCTATACCCCCCCCTCCTTACCCCAACGCATCTGCCATGCATGCACACACTTAAAGGCAACGGTAAACAAAGGCAACCAAGGGGCTCAGTACAGATGAGCGTGGTAGGAAAACCCCATCATGGGAGCCATCTGTATTGGCAGCAGCAGATCAGCAGCAGCAGCCAAGGCATTGACCCATGACACCCGGTGGAGGTAAGGCTGAGAGCCCCACCTCCACCCAACCACTATCTGGAGAGCACCCAGGCAGCCACAGCCGACCACCACTCCCGAAGCAGAGGGCTCCTACAGAGAAAACAAAGCCAATCGACTCAAGTATGTACAAAAACATCGTAACAGGGGTGCAGAAAAATGGCAGTAGATTCTCTGGACTGATGAGTCAAAATTAGGAATATCTGGCTGTAGCAGACTGTTTGCTGAATGGCTGGAGAGCAGCACAATAATAAGTCTCTACAGGTCTCTAGTGAAGCATGGTGGAGGTGATTTGAATGTTTGAGGCAGCATTTCTGCAAATGGATTTGGCTATTTGGACAGGATTAATGGTGTTCTCAGTTCTGAGAAATATAGGCAGAAACTTATCCATCATGCAATACCATCAGGGAAGTGTATGATTAGCCCCACATTTATTCTGCAGCAGGAAAAAGACCCCAAACATATAGTCATTAAAAATTATCTTGAATGTAAAGAAGAAGAAAAAGTCCTGGAGGTGATGGTATGATCGGCACAGTTCTCCAAGTTGGTTGGAACAACCAACCAGGCGAGTTCCTTCAAAAACTGTGTGCAACTCTACCTACAAGAATTGATGCTGCGGTGGTCACACTAAATCTTAATTTGATTTAGATTTCCATTTTGTTCATTCATGACATTTTGTTGTTTGATTAAAATAAATGAAAACTTCCATTTTTGAAAGCATCCTTTGTTCACAGAATTTTTTCCCCCCATCTCTGCCTAAAGATGTTACACAGTACATTATAAACATTTAATCAAATCAATCCAATAACATCAAGTAATTTACAGTAGATAGATTCAAATTCAGTCACATACATGTAGATCCTAGTTGATAGATACTGCAGTCAAATTTAATTTATAATACCAACTGATTAAAAAAACATGATCTAAGGAAGCACATCTGATTTATTTGAGTCATTGAATTTACATCAATCTCTTCTCCAATGCAAACCTGTGGTCAATGTGGAAAAGAAACAACTCCCTTTAACAGAAGATAACCTTCTGCTCAATCCAGCTAGGTATAATTTGAGAAGACAGAGCAGTCAAACATAAAACACAAAAACACTGGTTCAAAAGTACTTTTTGTACTTTTTGATATAGACCCAAGCACCCAGAGTTGAAGTCAACAGTAGCCCCCTTTGTAGCTTAATCTAGACAAACAGATAAATGATGAAAGTGCGGTACGGTTTATGGAATGTGTAATGACATGAGAGAAAGTATAGCCAATGGCTGCAGTGGCTACTTTAGTGAGTTCCCTCATTCCCTCAAAAAACAGGAAAGAGACATGATTAAACATCATGGCTACATGATTCATCTTCATGAGAGTAAGAACTCTAAAAACCCAATTCTACCGAGCTATTTTTGAACCCTGAAGTACACTACTAATTCATCCATTTCAAAAGAATGTGTCACTTTTGCAAACACTTTTAAACTTTCTCAGGTACAATTTGATTTTGTTAATTATATTTGTTAATTGAATAATTACCTAAAGTAAAAGTAGTTAAACTGACAATAAGATTGGGCATAATTTCATCAAAAACATTTGGCAAGTCACACGTCTACCACAAACGTTCTTGCATGAAATTCCTGATTTAGTCACTCAGACTGGAATATTTTACCAAGGCAAGCATTTTTATTGTATTCATTAATGCAAGGTGTGACAATATGGAGTTCTAATTTATTTGACCATTTCACTGTTACCATTTCCTTTTCTCTTTAAGGAGTAAAGGAAAGAAATATAATGTGCCATAATTTTGACTATGCCACCTTCGTATCATTCCAGAGAAGTGTAAGTCTTGCCTGTTCAAATATGTCAAACTTGCACTTTGTGTGCTCATATTTTCACGACTAAAGATGACGCCACCCAGAAACTGTGAAGAAAAGTCACATTGGCTCTCAGCATGAAGCCTCTTAATTGGACCCAGATGTGAAAGCTCGTCATTTTGATTAATGTTGTAAGGGTCACAACAAATCACAGCCAGGCTCTCGTCAATTTAGTTAATCTTCTTGGTTTTATTCTTTTATCTGTTCCTGTAAATAAGCACAGAAAGAAATGCCTAGTGATGAATTTGACAGCTTTAAATTAACTTTTGATGCTGTTAAAAGTCCTGCATGACTGGGGCACACGTTGCTAAGGAGATGTCTGTAGGTGCCTAACAGCAACTTAAGCTACAAGGAAGGGGAAAATCCTAATTACAGGAGCTAGAGACTTAACTTTTCTTTAGCGATTACGAAGCCTTTTTTGATTCATTCTGCTTATTTTGTACACAGCATAGTGAGTCATTTCCATATTTATGGTCAAACACTTAAAAACACTGAAAACAACTAATGATGGACAACTGTTGCCACTGTCTATAGATGAATGGGTGAACAAAAGTAGCAAAATATTAGTAACTTAAAAACTTTGGTGTTTTTCTGTTATGTTTAATCGATTACACTGACCATATTTTATAACAATGAATGAGACGTTATCAGATCTGGTAATGTTCTTATAATTTGTAGACCCTAACATCCAGTTTATTTCTGGTTCTGTCCGAGGATGTAATTTAGCAGACAGAAAGTATTAATTTTGTTCCTAAAGAAGGTCATTACTACATTTGTTCAAAATTTAACTTTCTGATGTCATTTTTTAAAAGATTGCAGGCATTTTTATTTGACATTTAATATTTTAAAAGATGTTTAAATGTAAAGTGCTGTAAACATTCTGAACCCCAACGCTGACCCTATTAGATCGCACATTGCCTCTCAGTTACCAAGATACTGTATAAGGGGCCATGAAAAGGTGTTTCTTGTAAAATTTAAGTTTTACATTGATGACATTTTTACATCAGGCAAAAAAACCTAGAAACAAATAAAAATAAGTTTTCAAATGATGATTTCATTCACGGTGGCGCAGTGGTTAGCACTGTTGCCTTGCAGCAAGAAGGTTGTGGGTTCATATCCCAGCCCAGGGTTTTTCTGCATGGAGTTTGCATGTTCTCCCCGTGCATGGGTGGGTTCTCTCCGGGTACTCTGGCTTCCTCCCACATTCCAAAAACATGACTGTCAGGTTAATTGATCACTGTAAATTGTCCTTAGGTGTGAGTGTGTGCATGCCTGTTTGTCCTGCCCTGTGTACCCTGCCTCTCGCCCATTGACAGCTGGAGATAGGCACCAGCACCCCCGCGACCCATTAAGCGGTTAAGAAAATGGATGGATGTATAAAAGTAATTGTCCCTAAACATAGGTGATCTTTTTCTGATATTAAATAGGTGCTCTGAAACATTAAACTGTGACCAAAAACCCCCAACATATTTTATAGTCCTTATTCTAACAAAGACATAACTAGAAACGTAAGACCTGCCTTTTACATTCGTCATTATGCTTGTTTGGTATCAGGGTAATATAAATATTCTTGTTATCATCCAGACAAAGGAACTATTGAGTTTAGATGCTGCAAATATGCTCTAGTTGTCTCTGACCTCTCTCTCACCCCGATCTGCTACTTACCATGTCTATATCTATCCCTGCATGTTATTCTCAGTATGTCATCACTTTGTGTTCTTCCACCACCAGTTTCCTACTTCACTGTGTCTCCATCAGCTAGGGTTTTTTTCTGGTTTCTTATCTCTTTCCTAATCTTTCATTTTCTTTCATTAACACTATACACTGCAGCACAGTACAATAAAATGCAGCACAATAACAAACAGAAAGAGCAGCTTGTTGGAGGAATTTGGAAACACTGAAGACTTTGATTAAATATTACACCCTTACGGCTTCACCGTTGCAGGAAAAACATAGTCTTCAGCCTTCCGCTCTGTACAAAGATAACACGTTTCTTTATAACCTTGAATTATATCCTCTATCAAATTTAAAAGTGCCTCTAATTTAGTTAGGTAGATGCCAGATTTTAGTGTTTGAACAACTCATGCCAAAATTGAGACTGTTGTGATATATTAAAGGAGATTAACTCAATTATATGATGCATGATACACTTCAGAGCACAGTGTCAGCTCAGATTTACCAGCCTGATGAAACTGTGTGTTTTAGAGGTGTTATCCATCACTACAGAGGAACAGGCACCACATGACTGCCCACAGTCAGGGAGAGCTAAAAACTAAACCTAATTTTTTAAAATCAAAATGAGCTGAGTTTGCTGCTGGAGAAGGCGATTAATCATGAAGTTAAAGAAATATTGCACTCTAAGGAGCAGTTTATGTAAAGTTGGTGGAGCATAATGAAGCAGCCCAAAAAGCCTAAACGGTCATTTTAGTCTGCCTTTAAAACTTGGTCTGAGGAATGTTCCTATCCTGTTTATTTGGATTAAAGGAAACAGGCTGACAAAATGGAATATTTTCAGTGTGTGCTAATGTCATGCTTTTTTTTTATGGCAAACATGTTTCATAAGCTCCCTGTATTTCAGCATGCTATGTTGAGCTGCCAGTGTTTTGAAGGCATGTCTGCTGCAGCTACAAAGTGGATACCTTTTTGCTTTTCGATGCCAACTCTAATCCACTGAAGGAAACTCGGCACTTACGCTTTGAGGGTTAACACAAAACAAGCCGACGTGCCATTTATATGTCCTTTCTCAGACGTGGAACAATCTTCCTCACCATAGTTGTCATAGTTTACATAGTGCGGGAGAGTAATCATTTTTACAAAAATGTAATCAGCGCATTCATCATTTGTGATTTCAGAATCTCTAGTTATCCGTCTGAAGCACATGTATGGTATGTCAGCCTGTAAGTGTGTTAGAGTTTGTGTTCATAAAAAAACACATTTCAGCTTTTCTGTTTAGTGCGAGTGTCCAGGCTGATAGAGAGAGATGAAGCAGAAAAAAGAACAACAGACAGATGAGCATCTCGTAGAAACTGCAGGTGTGGGAAAGCTTGTCTGTTTGCTTATCTGATCATTTGTGAAAAAATACTGCGTCACAACTGTTTTTTGATTTGCATAATTCTTTCCCCCGTTTTTTTGTATTTGATATCTTGTATATTATATCTTATTTTATGTATATTGTTAATATTGTTCTTCCTTCAAAGTAGTTTAAACTAAAATTATACAAACATTAAGGTATTTTTATGACTTAAGAATATAGATGTATTACTCAGAGGCATTGTGAAATATTTCTGTTTTGGTAAATCTCAGACTTGCCAACGCAGATTTTAGCAGACACCAATTTCTTTTTTTAGGTGTTAATTAACAGGTTTAAATATTAGAATATTGCTTTCTAGCCTTCCTGCTATAAGCAGTCATTCATAATTCATACAAGGAGAAAAACCAGTCCCAAAATAAGCGTGAAAGAGGAGCTGTTATAATTCATTGGTTTATTTTATTTCAAAATAAGGACATGATTACAGAGGTAACATTTTAATGTCTTTAGCGTTACATAAGTGATAAGTACGATAACCATTATCAACAGTCAACTCCAGTCTGCGTATAAATTCAATTCAATTCATTTTTATTTATATAGCGCCAATTCCCAACAAATGTCATCTCAAGGCACTTTCCAACAACAGTCATTTCAATACAATTATACAAAAATTCCAATAAGTTAAACGTTTTCTATGTAACAAATCCCAGCAGATTGGCTTACATTAGATATAGATATTGTAAAGTTTTGTCTTGATTGTGACATTTCCAAAAGGTGACCACCATTTTCGACTCCAGCGTGTTCTATAACAAAAAGAGATTTAGTGCTAAAATAGGCAAGAAAATTCAAGATTACCTTCCTGCAGTTACCATCGCCGACAAGGGCGCTGCCATATATCCAATCCATACCGGAAGACTCGAGCAGAAGTTAGTTAAATGCCGCTAATCACTAAGTTATAATGTTAACCTTTTATGGATAAAACTGGTCCTAAATGTCGAAATAAATAGATGGATCACATTAGATTTTGGCACTGGTCCTTGAATATTAGGATTAGGAAAAAAGCCAAACTGGGATTAGATAATGCTCCTCAAAAGTTTTTGAGGATTGGTAATAAATCAACCAAGCTAGTGAAAGATGAGACCTTGGCTTTTTAACTGGTATGATTTGATATGGACGCTGAATAAGCAATAGATACATAACACAAAGAAGAAACCTCTGCTTGGGACTTGGATTGGATATATGGTGGCACCCTCGGTCATTATAATTGCAGATACAGTGGTCCTTTTTTATGCTTTTCATGTTTTATTCTTAATTTCTGTTTTTACTTTTATGCTTTTATGATTACTTGCTGCTTTTTAACTTTCTAATGTTGTATTTTTGTGCTTTTAGTGTGTTATGCGTTTCATGTTTTATTCCTAATTCCTGTTTTTACTTTCCACGCTATTATTATTATGTTTGGTTTCTTTACCACCGAATCACGTAAAGAACCTTGAATTACCTTGTTGTTGAAAGTGTGCTATATAAATAAAATTGCCTTGCCTTTCCTTATGCAAAATTGACAAATTCTGCTTCAAAATACTCACCCCTCCTAATATCTGCTGATGTCCCACTCTGGTTAAAAATAGAAAGTGGTTTCCTGTATTACTCTTTTTGTGCATCATTATGCAGCTTCATTTTAAAGATCTCACAGACTCTGAAAAAAAAGCAAACTTGACCCTTCCTTCAGTAAAAGCTTCCACACTAAAGAGGGTTGGTGGGACCAGTTAACTTCTGGTGTGATGGGTTCCCTAACCAAAAAAAAAAATTAAAAAAATTCAGTAACTGGTCAGGGAAGGTTAAGCTGAAAATGATAACCACCCCATTTGTCATTGGATCTCTACTTTGGATATGTTTAAATGCATTTTCTGTTCTTTGCAGCTTATAATTACATCAGCACAACTTTAACGTTCACAGTCTTTTGCTTAGCTAAAAAAAAATACTCTGAGCTTTGAATACATTTCCTAAAGCTAAAATGTGACTGAAAAGTGACCAGGGTTGATCTAACCGGCTAATTAATTCTAAGTTTTAGTGTCTTTGCTTGAAATAAAATTGAACTGGATAAATAAACTTCAAAGGTCCAGAACAAATTTTTTTTCGGCCCTTGGAACTGAATTGTTATCCACAGGTTTTATATACTTCCATCCATTTCCTGATCTTTTTTAGCCTCCCCTGCTAACATTTGCTTTTATGTTATTTTTTTCCTTTCTCTTTTCTAATATCAGAGCTCATTCAAAATGGCCGGCTGCTGACTCTGCCCTTGGAAGCAGGGGACCTCCACTCCATGCTGCCTGATGAAGACAGGAGGCGTCTATATGTGGCCATGAAAGATAATCTTCTCTCTACAAGTCTGGACGATATCACACAGAATCCACGGAAGGTATGAAGTGGAAATACATACACTATACACGTATTAATAAACCATATATAGTAAGATAACCATTCAGTTAACCTTTGTGCTTGTATATGTATACTTGTATGTGTACATAAACAAAATGTGCTCACCAAAAACCAAAAAAAAAAGGATTAAAAAATCTGATTTCCCCATTTAAGAAGAAAGTTGTGTCCTTCTGACTAATATTCCATCATACGCCCTTATCTGTCCTGCAGCCTGTAATCCAATTACAGGAATGCATTCTGTTCTTTAAACCTTGATTTCTAGTAAATTAATTTATTAAGGAAATATGTTCCATTAATCAATATAAAAATTATCTTAACAGCAAGTACAAGTGCTGTGTTTTCTTCTCCAACTCTATTTAGTGAGCAGTGGAAAAAATTATGAGAACCGAAAAAAGGAAAGAACTGATTGTTCATCTTAACAAATCATTCTGTGTTGCCTTGTCTCTTTTGAAAAAGAAAATGGAAGAATCTAACATGTTGGTGTCTGATCAGGGGCATTTCCTGGACCTGGAAATATTGGGGGCTGAGTCCACTCTCTTGTAGGCCATGTCCACACGTAGCCGGGTTTTTTTTTAAACGAAGATTTTCCTCCGCTCCTTAAAAAAAAATCTCCATCCGCACATAACTGGATAAATATGTTTTTCAGCACATTTATAGACATGGCAAACCTGTAGGAGGCAGTAGTTCTCCCAAATCCTATCCGCTCAAAGTAACTTTCAATCCTCTAACTTTAGCACGCAGCAGTCATACAGCTTGTAAAAGCAAAAAAAAAAAAAAAACACGCTTTTACAATGGATGACACCAACACTGCTCTGAGGGCATAAATGCTGTTTTTGAGAGTAAACACAGGTCGCACATGTGATGTTTGAGCACATTTGTCGCAGATAGTGACGTTACGGTTCTTAAAACTCCGTTTTCGGCGGTCCACACGCAGATACTGAAAACTGAGAAAACGCAGATCTTCACTTTGGAAGGAGCTTTTAAAAAAGATTTCTTTTTGGTGCCGAATATCTCCGTTTACGTGTGGATGACAGGCCAAACCGTAGAAAAACGTTTCAGTTTTGTGAGATACCCGGCAACGTGTGGACAGGGCCGTAGATGAATCTGGGGGAACAGTATGCCACCTTTTATTAAAGCTTTCTTGATCATTGTGGCGCCTTGTTTAAAACCAAATACTGCAGTATGTACTTTCAGTTTGGCTCATTATTTATTATTATGATTATTAATATAATTTATATAGCTCCAATTTATAACAGATGTAATCTCAAGGAATTTCCCACTAAAGTCATTTGAATTCAGTTGTACATACATTCCAGTCGGGTTCAAAGTTTTTTATTTAGGGAATCCCATCAGATTGTGTTGAGTCTTTGAGTTGCAGCATTCAATTCTTCTCTTCACACATATAGCGACAGCAAACAATCGCCTGTGTTGTGTTTTTGACTTCATAGCAATCCCTCGTACTGAGCAAGTGGAGAGGAAAATATAATCTTTAATAGGAAGAAACCTCCAGCAGAACTTGGCTCAGTAGGAGCGGATATCTGCAATGACAGACAGCTTCAAAATTTTTAATTTTCAAACTTAAATGTAATGATGTAAACAAGATCTCTGAAATCAGTATTGATATTAGGTGAGACAGGATGGTAAAATTAGTCAACTGGTAACAATCATTATCTTTTTTTTTTTTACCCCTGACAAGCACAAAGTGTAGTCCTGTATCAGGTTTTATGGTGGATCTCTGTGTCTGCTGCTCTTTGCCTCATTCTCTGTCCTAGGCCATCTGAAAATAGAATATAAAATAAGATTAGTTCTATCGTAATATATGTTATCAAAAGGTAATCATAAAAAGGAACTGACTTTTGTAACATTTTTTATGATTCAAGAGTCATTTATTGGGGGAAATTGGCTTAAAGTTTTAACTAGAGAAGCACTCCAAGTTCACAGAGCTCCGCCAAGGCAGCTCAGTCCCACTCAAATGGCCTTTACACTCAGAACAAAAGTAAAAGTGGTGATTTAATCAGTGGTGTAATTTATCCTATTGGTACACCCAGAAATTTTTTTCTTCCATGAACATCATCAGTCAAAATGTTCAATTAATGCTCGATTAGTCAATTTTTTTAATCCATGTTTTTGCCACATATCTTTCTCTTCTGAATTTATGACAATTTCTGCATTATCACTTGTGTAGATAATATTTGAATGAATGATAACGACAGATAAACATCTTATATTAGTTAGAATTATTTATAGGTTTTATGTATTTATATTTATCTCAATTTTTGACCCTCATGTTGTGGCTCTAATATCCGTCACTCAGTACAGGCCCCGCCTCCTTGGTATTATAGCTTTGGTTTTATTTTGGTGTGACTCCTCGACATCCTTACTGGCCCGCATTTAGCCTTCTCCAAAAACATCCTAGAAACCAACCTGCTCAGGAATCTTAAGAAACATTCTAGGCCTTATATAAACATTATCATTCAAGCATTAATACCTATAATCATTTTGTATATGGGGTACTGATTTATACTCAATTTAGTGTTAAACACAGCGGGTCGGACCCACATTAATAAATAGCTTTGTTAATTAAAACTCTTAGAAAAGTTTTAGTTTCTGTCTCACTTTTTCATGCTTGATTTGTTTGCTCTGCTGCTGAAAAATCTCTCTATTGCTGAAGCCCATGAAGCTGTTCTATTTCTCATTTGGTGCGGACAGCTGAGCGGATTGTGATGGAGACGTCTTAGCAAAGCTCCATCTGCAAGGTAGTACTAGCGACTACTGCCGCACAAATAAAAAAAAATACAAGCCGTATGCTTCAGAGCTTTGTGCAGAAAGTTCTGGTGCTGCTGGAAGCCCAATTACTGACTGAGATAAAGCTTGAAATGATCACCCCAGACGACAAGGAGCTGTAGTGAGACAGTTCAATAGGGAAATGCAGACAGATTTTGCAGCACTTATATAAAAAATAAATTGTGGCAGTTTATTTGCAAGGTTAGAAGAGAAGTACGTTGGTCAATTTGTCCCGTGATTTTAGTTTTTTTGACGGATAAATAAACTTAGTGTTGTCCAACTGTCTTACATGTTTTTGCAAACACTGCTGTCAGGAATGATCTGCCTTATGTTCACATAAAGTCAAAGACATGCAGGATTTAAAATGATTGTTTGCTTACCTGTTTTATTTATTAGTCTAGAGTTTTGCTGCCCTCTTCCAGCCACATTAACTAAAGAATTGCCCTTTCCGTCAAAAAATAAGAGTTTAGCTTAATCACTGGACTGTCAGCCAATAAAACACAAAAGACTCCATACAAAACCTCTCTGATCGGTCATACGGTACCGTCGTGCTTTTGTTACATTTATTAAAGCCAGGAAATTCCATAACTTTACTCTTCATTAATGTCATAGGGCAGCTCAGTTAATGTTAATGTGTTCCTTCTGGGGTGAAAAAAACAAAAACAAAAAACTTTTGGGAGTTAATGAAAAAGGCTTGGGGCTAGAGAATGAAAAATGTCCAGGCCAAGTGACATCACTGTATGATAATTCATTGCTTCAACACTATCAACATTGCTGCAACACTATAGAGTAAAGATGAAGAAACAAATGCATTACAAATGTTACAGTTAAGCGGATGGTATAACCTCTCTGAGTTTCGCAGTTTTCCACAACTGAAAGAGGCAAGACTGTGCGGTAGCTTTTCCATACGAGTCCGAGATTAGGTCAGGGTCAGATGATACCCTAAGTTATCAAAACTGGACAAGGTGGATGTACAAAAAGAGAAAATTGCTAAGGCAGAGTTTAAAGGGACTATATCATGGTATTTTACAGCTTTCAACTTCTGGGATAGACATATATATGTTAAAATGTTACCGTTGGTGTTATATAGCATTAATTTGTCCTAAAATGTAACTTGTGTCCTGTAGTTAATGCTTGACTACATAGTAAAATGACTCGTTTCGCTATAATCACGCCTCCTGCACCCCCCCGATGTTCTTTAGCAATGTAGAATAAAATCCTGTAATCCATGCAGCCAAACGGGCGCTTTCACAGAGAAAGTAAAAAATCCAACAGAAAAAGTGTTTTAAGCTGCCAAAAACTGAAGCAGCCATTAGCTGTGAGAAGGAGGAGGGTGTGTTTCGAACTCTAGCAGAGGTAAGCTGCTCTGCTTGCAAGGACGGTGCAGACACCTCTAGCACTCAACTTTTTTTTGCACTTAGTGATGTCACTAGTTGAGCACTCATCGTTTTCTAAGAGAGGGAGGGGCTGCTGCTCAGGGAGCAGAATTCAGGAGAATTACTCAGACATGCATGAATTACACAAAAAAGCTCTCTGGTGGGTTTTTTTTAATGAGAAATTTGCATTACCAGATGGTTGAAAACTCCAGAAACGTGATTTTGCATGATATAGACCGTTTGAGTACTGTATGGTTGGGTTATAATACTTGGCTTTGTTTAACTGGAAATAAAATAATTGGTAAACATCAGTAAACATCGTCTTTTATCCAAATTCGAAAATCACCCTCCAGCTCACTGTTTCTAAACTCTCCAAATATATAAATCACATAAACACTCCAGAAACTGAGAAGATTTTTTAAAATGTATTATTTATATAAAAGACTGCATGCTTATGTGGACAAAACGTTCAAAAGCATCAGAAAATATTTGTAAAATATGTGTGTTGTTGTGGACAGGATCCCAGAGGCTAGAGGCCTACTCTTTTAAAAACCAGCTGATCTAGTTCCCATGCTGCAGGCACTGGTGCCACAAAACACGTCAAGCATTGATGTGGATAATAATCATACTCTCACACAACATCAAATTCAAAATCAGTTGAGCAAATCTCATGTTCATGGAGAAATGTATATATGGTAGAAAACTATTTCTAGTAAAAAAACAAAACCAAAAACCATCTGCAGATATTTAGGTATACAGTAATCTTAGGTCTAACACCACATCCAGCCAGACTGACACGTTAATGGCTGGCTGAGTTCAGGGTCACAGCAAGGACAGCGACAGTGGTGCCTTTTCATAACCGTGATCTGTCGGATCAAATCAATATCCTCATCAGTCAGACACGCACGCAAGCCGTCAGAGGGCCTAACAGGTAGAAAGTCAGACAAACAGCTTCTGAAACGGACTAACAGACACCGGTTATTTCAGCCAGCCACCCACTGTGCAACACTCTCCGCCAGTGAAAGGAGAAATATATTTGATGAACGTATCAGCCTCATGCGGGTTTTCTAAGTTTTGCATATCCACATACAGTATTTATAGTCTCTCCATACCATTTCATCCATTTGCATTTATTTTCCCTCTAGTGCTGGTAATGACGTTTACAGGACTGCATTCTCCATTTTTTTGTACATTTTCTTCACTGGAATCCAGAGTGTTTAACATTTTCTTACAAACTGTTTAAATACTTTACATTTACATTGTGAAGATTTAATAAGACTGATTTAGGCAGACAGATTGACATGTAACTAGTGCCTCTAGTTCATTCCAGGGCATTAGCTGTTGCCTTAAAATACATTTGACTGTGATGAGGCTACAGTAAAAAAAAAACTGCAATAAACCTCAAAGCATTCTTTTTCTGTGAGTCTACAACTGGCAGCCAACATTACACAAAAAAGGTCACCATGGGTTGGATTGTTTTTTCTGTGGCTTTTTGTTTTCAAATTTTTCCTTTCATCGTTGCCTCTTCTCTGGTTTTGCCGCAGAAGTTTTGCCATTTTCAACACTTTTCATTTTTTTGCTGTTGATTTATGAGCCTTCGCTCTTCCTGCGTGTGGTTTTAGATGACAACCAGCATGCTTTCCACAGTGGGATAAATTCCCATTAACCGCAGCCTTCACCTGGTGGTACTCTTCCAGCGGTGGTCCATGTTCCTGTCAGTGTGTGGTACTGGAGATTAGGCCCAATGCGGTCACTAATCTAATCTGATCATCTTGGCCCAGCACCGGGCTCTGTGGGGATGACTGCATCGGGGAACGATTACGGGACGTTTTAAAATTGTTTCCTAAAACCACCAGTATTTTTCACTAATTGCTTTATTTAAGGATGTGTCACATTTTCTAGATGGTGAAGTGACTTCTGTTGCATTGTGCTTAGACCACCAATTATTAATGGCTAGGTTGTGTGCCTTTAATTGTTAAATACTATGAATGGATAAGGGAGTTTTATGAATTGTGATTTTCTTTTGAATTCTTCAAAGAGAAAGTCTTCGTTGCTTGTTTTTTTCAGGGAAGCTTTAACAGTTTTATGGTATGTAAGGAAGATTGTGGACATTCACTCATATCACCCCTATCTAAATTTGACGACTCTGGTCCCTAAGGTAATGACTGAGTCAGGGAAATAGTTAGATTAGTCATGTAACTGCTATTGGAGCCTCTCCTCTTTCCCTCATGCTTGCACTTTATCTGTTGCTCAGTTATTTCCTCCCTGTTTTGATTTCAGAAAATTAGTTTTTTGGGAAAAACCAACGTTGGATTATTTCTACACAGTGATTAAATTTATATGCAAAAAAGATCGATGTTTAATGTTATTAGGTTGTGAGATGTATGCTCTTTTGATTTAATTATTGGTGGAGTCAGAAATGTTCCCTGTTATGAGTACATTTTTCATGGATGACAATCTTACCTGAACCCTGGGTGAGGTCATCGTTCTAACCCCCCACCCATCAAAACACAGACCCAGATTCACACACTTTAACAAAGTTCAAGCAACTACTCAGAGTTGGAGAAATTCTTTTCATTTCATTTTCATTCAGCCACAGGGACATTTCATTATCTCCTCTCTTCTTAAACCTGAACCCTGAAACTGAATCAGCTCCATTAGTTTCGAAACACTGCATTGAACAGCCATTAAATTTTATAACCTATTAAGTTACAACCACACACTTCAATACATTTTTAGCAGAATTTTATGATAGACCAATTCGGACACAGCTGTGGTGATGGTGCGGGACAGGGTAACCAGTCAGAGGTGATGGGAAGGATGAAGGAGATGCATTCAGGGAAATCCTGAAAATAAAACTGCAAAGATGATATTGTAGGGGAAGAAAAAATATATATAGTTGGTTACACTGTGGCAAAAATGGATCAGGCTTCCACCTATTGTGCAAGTTGTCCCACTCAAAAAGATTTGAGAGGTCTGTATTTTTTATTTTTTTTTGTCATTGGCACCCTTCAACTGTAAGACAAAGATTGCAAAGAGAAATCTTGGAAATCAAATTTCATGATTTTTTAGAAATGTATTTGTATTTATTTTTATAAAATAAGTATTTAGCAACCAACAAAAAAGCAAGAATTTCTGGCTCTTACAGACATGTTCTTCTTTAAGAAGCTGTTCTATCCACCACTGGTTACCCGTATTAATGGCACCTGTTTGAACTCGTTATCTGTATAAATGACGCCTTTCTACACCTCCTAACAGTCAGAATTCAACCTTTACCATGGCCAAGATCAGAGTGCTTTCTGAGGACAGCAAGGACAAGATTGTACACCTGCACAAGACTGGGATGAGAAAATCTGCAATAGGAAAGCAGCTTGATGAGAAGAGATCCACTGTTAGAGCAATTATTATTGAATGGCATAAATAAAAAATCGATGACAATCTCCCTTAATCTGGGGCTCAATGCAAGAACTCATCTCATTGGGTACAAATGAACCTGAAAACGTTGAAGAAGCTCATAAATTACCTGTAGAGAGCTGGGACCACAGTAACAAAGGTTTCTATTAGCAACCCACTACATTATCATGGATTACAATCCTGCTGCACTTGAAAGATCCCCCTGCTTAAATCAGCACGTCTAGGCCAGAGTTTGCCCGAGATCATCTGGACGATCGAGAGGAGTATTGGCAGAATGTCATGTGGTCAGATATGACCAAAATGTAACCCTTTGGTAGAAATGACACTTACCTTGTTTGGAGGGGGAAGAACGCTCAGTTGCATCCCAAGAACACCATACCCTCTATGAAGCATGGGGGTGGAAACACTGCTTTGAGGCTGCATTTCTGCAGAGGTGAGAGGACGACTGACCTGTATTAAGAAAAGGATAAATGGGACCATTTATAGTGCGATATTTGGATAAAACAAAATCTCCTTCCATCAGTTAAAACATTAAGGATGAAATGTGGTTGGATCTTCCAGCATGACAATGGTTCCAAGGAAACAAAGGAGTGGCAAGCATATAAAAGGTTCTGGAGTGGCCTCAGTCCAGACCTCAATCCAATAGAGAATCTGTGGAGTGCGTTTGAAGTCTCTGTTGCCCAGTGACAGCCCCAAAACTTTTGACCTCTGTCATTGCCAATCAACGTTACATCATGTGAAGTGCTGAAGTGAACATTATTGCCCAAATATTTATTTTCAACACCATTATACAAATAAATTCTTTAAAAATCATACAATATGATTCCCTGTATGTTTTACATTATCTCTCTCTCTCACAGTTGAAGAGTACCTATGATGAACATTATAGACCTCTGTCAATTAACAACGCCGTTTAAGTTAGACAATTTGCACAATCGGAGGCTGCCAAATATGTTTTTGCCCCACTGTCATATCTCAAAAAGTTGCTTCCAATGCATGCCACACTTTTTAGATTTTTATCTTCAAAAAATCTTTTACATCTATTAATTTTGGGGAAATTTAAATTGGCTGGCATACTTTTGCAAGGGATTGTATCCTCAAAAGTTTTTTGGGTTTATTTTCAATCGCTGCGTAAGAGATATTCCCCAGAATTCGAGGGGCCTTCATTTAAATGTTAAAGGTAGATCGGTACAGGAATGTGTTGTATTTTAAGTTTGTAGTTCAATAAATAAAACTCAAACAGTCATTCTGGTCAATACAAAACAGACCAATTCATTCTGCAGGTGCAGTCAAATTGTAGATTAGTCATGCTGTCATGGTCCCTGCTGCCCTGACAGTTTGGCCCATCATCAGGCCTCACCAATGCTGCCAGTCGCACTTTTATTTTTCTCCTCCCTGAAGCTGTTGCTCTGCTTAGACTTCATCCAAATTAGTCATGTGCTGTTGGCTCTCCCCTTGCTGGCTGCCTGTCAGAGCACCTGCTGCTTCCAATAGCTGTTTATCAGAAATGCAAAGAGAGAGCAAGAACGCAAAATTGAGCTGGGAAAACATTTTTTAAATGTCTTTCTCTCACTCTTTTGTTCTCATTTCTTCTCCCCTCTCTTTCTGTTTCCATAGCTTTTCTGGCCAGCCAGTCCGGACCGTGTCCAAGAATGTCTCATGGCTGGAAAGGATTCAGAGGTGATTCAGGACACACTCACTGATACAAGCACATACATATGTGATTAAATAACAACAGCAACATTTTCTGCTGCCATGAATGCAGGTCATCATCATTTAGCTCATCCTAGAACGTGTTTTCAGTCAGAATGTTGCACAGATAAAAATTTCTGACAGACTGATCCGGCTCTTTCACCCTTTTTTTCTTTTTTTTTTGCTGGTTGCTGCAGTGTGATACTACCAAACAAGAACTGCTTGAAATGTTCTGCAACAATAACCCCAAACAGTCGTATGATAGATTACAATCTACTGCGGAACTGAAGCTGATTGAATCAGATTCATTGAGGAACTGTAAACAAACAAAGCAGTGATGCTGGTAGGGGAGTCAAGATTCAGGGACCTACGAGCCAACACGTTTAGATCGACATATTACAATTCAAATAAAACACTAACTTCCGTGTGTTGCTAAAGACTCCATTACAAAACACCGCAGGTCGTGACATCGTGCTAAGATGTTGTTCTCTTTGTGTGCATCTGTGTCTCTGAACAGCTGGAGTGTGCAAACTTCCTGCGAGTTCTGCAGCCTTTTAATCAGACTCACCTGTATGTGTGTGGCACCGGGGCCTTCAATCCTCGCTGTGCTTTCATAGCTACCAGCATCTTCCACCAGGTAAAACTGCTCACACACACGTCAAAAAAAACAAAAGCTTTATACTTTAATCAATCAACAGAAAGTTGCATCCATATTAAAATGACAAGAGGGGCTATACCTGTGCCTAATTTATCTTGGGTTTATTTCAGTTGACCTTTTACACTTTATAGCATCCTTATGTGATTGTACAAACACTATTTTTATGGTTTGTATATGTGATTTAATTTTGTTTTTAAGAAAAGTGTGAAAAACACTGTATGTTACTGCAGCTGAAAATTAAACCTAGTTTTGTGCTTAAATTTGCCTTAAATTTGCCTTTTGACATGGAAATAATATGACAAAAAAAGTTTTGGCTCTCAAAATTGTAATATTTGAATAATTTATCTTTGTAGTTTCAAATTCCTTTGTATTCATTTTCCAGTCAGTGTAGCCAGGGTTTCTTTTGAATAACAATTATTGAGTTGCCACTCATTAGTGAGTTTTTACAGAGTACTGCAAATACCCATTGAATGTATTTTGACAAACAAAAATGTATTCATAAATGTGAAGTAGACAGAAAAGCCCATCAAATTGTCCAGATTTTTTTAGGCCTACATAAATTAATATGAAAAGTGTAGCATGTATTTATGTTCTGATATCCAATAACCTTCAGATGTAAGTTAATTGGTAAATCAAGATCAGCACTGAACTGTTTGGCCCACATGCAAAACCCTATGTGTGGTGGAAAACCGACATGGCTTATCACCCTGAACACAATCTCTTGATATTCATAAAAGAGAAAAATAGCGGTTCTTCCTCCACACAGGCAGACCGTATAAAAAAAAGATAAATTAATTAATTTGATTTATCTAGTCCTTGTTGTTGCTCTTTTAATTAGAAATGTATTATTTTTGTTGTTTCATGACAAAATGTGAAAACGTTCACAGGGTCTGAATACCTTTGCCGAGCATTGCTAATTAATATGATCCATTAATATAAAAAGGCTAAAGAAGTCAAATATGGCTGCAGGTGTTTTCATAGTTAGTTTGTTGCTCCTACTTGCCTCCATCCTACCTGTGTGATCGGGCTCCCAGACCCCAGATGCAGGCCAGTGAACTGCTGAACTATCATATGTGGTGTCTTCCCCTATGCCCACATAGCCTATCAGGGTTTGCCATATGTCATCTGTACATAATATCTGGCAGCATTGTGTGGCCCATGAGACACCTGAGATTTGGTTGACATTTAAATGTCAAATACAAACTAAAGTATGTCTAGAAGACAAGTGTGTCCAGGTGCTTTTTTCCCCTCAATATACACACATAATATTGACTTGAAAATAACAACTCGTGGAACACTTTGGTGTTTGTACTCACACTAGTTTTTTTAACCACATGTCTGGGTGCTGTCATTTGTTTGTGTGTTTCATGTTGCAAGTGTGTCTTGCAGTATATGTGTGTCAGAAAGCAGTTAATCCCATGAAAGGCCATTTGAGATCAGAGCAGACACGGTTCTTAGAGAAACTGGTGGTGCTGACTGGTTTAAGTCTGGACTTCACACATTTTAGATTCCCTACATTGAGCCGGATTAGCCTCAGTTAGCTGTGTGTGTGTGTGTGTGTGGGTGTGTGTGTGTGTGTGTGTGGGTGTGTGTGTACGTGTATTTGTATGTGACTGCCATGTGTGTTGAGCTGGCTCAAATGTTTTCACAGCTCAATGAATTGTCATCACCTCAATGAATTGGATTATTTGTAAAAAATATTAAAATGGACTTGTTTTACAATGCCTACTAAACTCTATCTGTCTCTCTGGTTTATTCAGAAGATTTTCTCCTTTAATCACGTCTGTGTGGCTTCTTTTTAAAGGCAGAGTACCAAATTTTCTCCTACGCCCAGACAGAGTGTGGGAAAGGAAAATGCCCCTACGACCCAAACCAGAAAACGGCCTCTGCTGTCGTCGGTAATATGACTGCTTCTTCAACGTAGTTATTGTTGTTATCAGTGTGCGACAAGGTAAAGCTCTTATTTTCCATCATAACATTTCTACGGTTTGAAGTCCTTTTAATTTCATGGAAAGTTTCGAGGTGATCCGAGTTCTTTCCAGCCGCATGGAGCGTAGAGTGGTAACACCGTCCCTCCCCCACATGTTGCTGGACACTACCAGTTGGCAAGCAGAAGTTATTACACTTCTCTCTCACTTTTAAGAAAGACAAATATTAATGTTTGGAAATATATTTTGGTTGCAAACCACCTGGCAGGTCTTTGTGTGGAATCTAAAGAAGCCCCTCTCATTACTTCCATGATTAAGAAGGAATTTCTAGTGGAACAATTGTGATGTATCTGTTTTAAAATATGTTGAAATTGGCTGTGAAAAAATAAAGTGATTTTATAAATGGTAAATATTTTAAATTTTGTGTAAACACAATGACAGTAAAACCTTGTAGTTGATTATTTTGTGAGAATCACATATGTTCCTGTTTCACAGTAAGCCCTTTAATTTTGTCCAGGGCTACAACATGACTGAATATTTTGCATAGATGTCGATAATTATGTCAAGGTATTTTAAGGTCAAAACAAAAACCTGGTAAAAAAAACATAATAAAAAACAAAACAAAAAAACATTTAAACTTCTGAATTGCACATCTTTTAATCCTAGAAATAGCAGTTACATAGTATGTGAGTTGGTAGTGGCAGTGTTGGTCACAGAGGCATGCTGGCTGACTGGGTTTTGGAAATTTTTGTTTTCAAAGCTTCACCAAAGTATATTACCATGTATGTACCAGAAATCTTTGAACATGTTTATATTTTTTTTAGTAAATCCTACAAAAGAAGAGCTTATATGCCTGAATGATTTCTATTTTTGGTCAACAGAACATTTCTGGTTTTATCACACAGTGTTGAATAAGGATGGTTTTACTGTGCAGATGGAGAGTTGTACGCCGGCATCACTTCAGACTTCATGAGTCGAGACTCCGCTTTCTTCCGGAGCCTTGGCAGACGGCACGTAATCCGTACAGAGCAGTACGATTCCACCTGGCTGCAGGGTAAGTGCCAAAACCCAAAGAAAGTGGAAGATGTTAGAAACTGTTGTATATTTGAAATGTGATTCAAAGCATTACAATTTTCGTGTAGGGTTTAACCTGCTTCTGCTTTTTCCGTTGTCCTTTGTCACTTCTGTTTAGGTAAATTACCTAGAAACATACAGTTTATTAAAAATATGTGGATGTCTTTTTTTCATTATTCAGTTTATTGAATTAGAAAAAATAGAAGCAGATGTTGCCTGAACCAATCCACCTTTAATCACAAACATAATCCTGCATTATTACTTATCAATAGACTGACAAAAACACATGGTGACACCAAATTTTACATTCTATACTTAGAAAACTATACAGTATGCAATACTAATCGTAGCTGCACATTTATCCTATCAGCACACTGCTAGACATGTAGCCTGTAGGACTATAGCGATCTTCCAACCTTGCAAATGCAACATTTTTAAGTTGAAATAAAATTTAATTACATGCATAAATGCTATTCTACATGTTTTTTTAATTATCTTGAGAATTTGGTCATCATTGGAAAAACTTTGATATTGTAAACTAAAAATTATGATTGTGCTCTGTCATCAAAGGTGGTAACTAATTTCCTCATTATTTATTAAACCTAAGACTGTACTATTCTTCCCTAAACAGCCTTGACAGACATTTTCTGCCCTGGGTTGTCGGTTGAGCAAGTTTTGGGATTTTTCTCAGTGAGCTGTTCATCGGCCAAGATAAAGAAAACAAAGAGTTTTCGGTGGTTGTTCAAGTTTAAGGTTGTTTTGTTTCCATATTTGTCTTGATTCCTCTACTGATGGCAACAGAAACCGAACCAGGGATTACAGGAATAAACCTGTTTCTGTTTGTGGGGGTGTGAAGTTTACACCTTCTGAAGCCACAAGTTAAACTTCACCACTAACCGTGTATTCATGTTTGAACATATGCAGTATGTGACTGTAAATGGGTGATCTTCAAAACAGACAAAACAAATTTAACTAACCTGCAAACCAGATACCTAAAACCTGTAGTTCACTATGTACAATTAGCACAACTTTCACTGTTTAATCAGAAATTGAGACCACATCTACAGTGAATGCACTGGGAATAAGGTGGACAACTCTCCGACAGCCTTTTTGAAATAACTAAAGAGTTGTTGAGTTATATCCTACTAACAACTGTCACAACTTCAGCTTTGCTTCTCATTTTGTAAAATCAATATTTGAAGGAAAACCAAAAGGTAAGTATAATACCACACAATCTAAATCAGTTCTCTCTACAATCATCCTGTTTATCCTGTTGGTGTCTTATGAAGACTGTATGCTGATGTCTGCTGCCGATAACGCCAATCACCTCTGCTCTCTGTAAACTCCCTTCTAGTTTCATAGTTCTTCTGTGTGCCTGTGTGTCTTCCCTTTATTCAGTTACATACATGTCACCTGCACGTCAGTGTACTCCTTCCTTCAACACTGATGTGCTGTAATTTAGCTGTCTTTGTATGTGTGTGTGTGTGTGTGTGTGTGTCTCCAGATGCCCAGTTTGTGCGGGTAGCGCCACTGTCTGAAACTGATAACCCAGAGGATGATAAAGTTTACGTGTTCTTCACTGAGCGGGCCCAGGAAGCAGAGGGAGCGGCTGGGAAGGTTCTCTACTCTAGAGTGGCACGCGTTTGCAAGGTACAATGTGCGCCTGTTGAGCAGAGATGGTAAACGGATCAGATTAGCATGAAGTTTTTTGCAAACGTATTTTTCCTGCAAGTGCATACGTGCAGGAAAAATGTGTGTCAGCACAGGCTTGGGTGAGTGCTGAAGTCACTAACTCTGTGTCCAACTGAATGTCCCAGTTGCCTTGTTTGAAATTTTTTAATAGAGGGCTGAACGTTTGTGTCAAACATCCGTCTCTTACCTCACAGTATAACTGATTGTTAAAAATGTATGTTTACAACTCGTGTTTTTTTTTACTTGCTTGTATATTTCCACTTGTTTGGTCTTTAAAGGTTTTAATGTTCACATGATTAAGTGGAAACTACTGGTAAGTTGGTTGCTAGGGTTGTCTGTATTTTTATACCTCAGATAAACATTATCTGTGATATATGTCCAGAAATTAAGTTTGAATTAATATTCTTTACATTGTATTTTATAATTAATTCAAATGTTTTAAAGCTCAAAATAGCAGTATATTATGTTGCGTCCTTATAAAAAAAGGACAAATTTAGAAACGTATAAGACAAAAGACGTGTAAAGAAGTTGAGTTAAACAGCATCTGAACAAGCTTCATGTCATGACTTAAGAATAAGAAGAAAAAAACCTGACACAATTATGCAGAAGTGCATCATCTATCATCCAATCAGCCTCTTTGTGTATTATTCAGTTTTCAGCTAAATTCTCTTTGCATTTTTTTAGGTTTCCCAATTTCATTCAAACGCAGTTATCCACTACAAACAATAAAACACAAGAGGCAATGAACAAATAAATTAGATGAAATACTAAATATCACCTAGAATCATATCTATTTGGATCTCAGGTTCTACCCCAGTCAAATGCCAAGGAGAGAAACTGGGTTTTCAGCAGAGATTAAAAAGATTCAACACTCTCAGTGGTCTGAATCTGAGACGGTAGCTGTCGTTACGTTTATCTATCAGTCATTCAGACTTTATATGTAGGCTACGTTTCATTCAAACGAGTGTCAAACAAAGAGCTTTGCACAGTTTAAAACAAATAGACATCAAAAGTAAATCAGATACTACATGCAATCAGCTTGTTTCATGGGATATCAAACTATTTCACCAATAAACTAAAATGACTGTATTGCTTCAGCATGAGTATATTTTATTTGAGGCAAATGTATAATGTGTCCTCATAATTCGATTTAATGACGGTGTAGTTCAGTTAATCCCTCGGATCTGTTTGTCTCGCAAATTTAAATGACGTTTGCTATGAATTTGTGCAATATAAATGGATTGAACTGAATAAAAATTGTCAAAAAAGTATCGTTAAAGAAAGAAAAAAAACAATTACTAGAAAAGCACTTGGAGAGCGCAGACCTCTGCCAAGGCAGCTCATGATCAGGATCACCCCCAAAATGTAATCGGTTGCTTTTGGTCCCAATGTGGATATTTTCTGAAAATGTCACAAACACAAGTTTTTTTAGTTATGTTGCTAATCAAACAAACCAACCCTGGCAAAAACATAACCTCTTTGGCAGGGTTAATAGAGAAAGGTATTTGGGAATAAACACCATACGTTTAAGTCCTCACTTTAGGTCCTAACACAAGACCCTTTCCTGAAGATCTGAGGTCTAGAGAGCCCGTACGATTAAAAAAAAATCTGATTAATTGCTTAGAAACATTTAAATTGGTGAATAAAGATTAATACAGTTCGGGCTGACAAAAAAATATAAAAAATAGGCAAAACATTTTCCGAAAATGCTAGCAGATTGAAAATAAGTGAAACAAGCCTGTCAAGATTTCAGGAAGCCCCGAAAACTGTTCATTAAAACCACATTGACAGATGGCAAAAAAAAAATTGTTGTGGCTCATTGGAAAGTAAATATAAAGAAATGGACAATAACTCAAAGCATATACACAGCAGTGTATATGCAATATGATAGAACAAGGAACTGTGTGGTTAAAATCAGTTGTCATTTGCACAAAAACCTCAGTGACAAAACTTTAACCTCCAACCATGTTGTGTTGTCAGACTGAGGTTCACATGGACACGTTTTCATTTGACTCTTTCAAACTGTCGTGTAGAATGACATCGGGGGTCAGAGGAGTTTAGTGAACAAGTGGAGCACCTTCCAGAAGGCCCGTATGGTGTGTTCAGTTCCAGGACCAGACGGCCTGCAGACACATTTTGACCAGCTGCGTGAGTAAAACAAATGGCAAACACATTACACACACATAATCAGACCTTTGCTGCTACAGTTACAACAACAGCTGGACCTCTGCCACTGAACGCTTCATAAAACAAGAATTGAGCTCAGAAATTCAGCCGGTCTGTGTGTTTTTGTGTTCATACTGTTAATGTTTTAGACACGATTTCACACACTGGGGAAACTAAATAGGGCTTGACCGCCGCTTTAGTCTACTGTATGTCTGCATAACTATACTTTTACTAACAAAACGGCTCGCCACCTTTGGGTTTGTGGTTGTGCTACCCTCGTGGTTGCCATAGTAACTGGCCTCACATAGAGATCCTAAGAGTTTATTCCGTATCACATGTTCCCTCGATAGACAGATCCCTGGTTTGGAAAGCCAGTGCCTTACCCATTGGGATGCTGGTGCTTTTTTTCATTTAATAATGGGTGGACAAATAGATCAACAGTGAAAGAAATATGTGCAACAAGGCATAAGCCTGACAGTTTACTGCAGTGCAAAAGACCTGAGACGTAACATAAAGAGTTAAATGTAGCGTGAATACATGCATTGACCTTTATGTTATGGACCAGCATGCATCCTCTCCTCCAATCTGCAGTTATTTAACCCTTCCGTTGTCTTTTCTTCTTAACTCTTGGAGAACCAAGTCTATAGAAGAAAAAAAAAATAGCCTGGCATGCAGCTAGTTGGAGCTACTCTCTTATCTCAGCTGTTCGTGTAAACAGAGGGATTTAGAGTAAACAGAGAGACTCGAAAGGCCTACAGTAAATTAACTTGTTTATGCAGTACTTTAACTCACGAACAGTAAATCACGTGCTCTTTCATGTAGTCCAGCTCTTAAACAAACACACGTGCAAAATTAAGAAGCACTTTAAAGCACACAAATAATAGGTAATGCATGTTTTTAGCTGGTAACGTACATGTGCAGGCCTCGGCTCGTCTGTAAACACAAAACCGTTCGGACTTGTCGGGGGCATAAACATTTCCACCCAGCGTGCCTGTGGCCATGTTTTACCCATCTGATAAGGCTCCATATAAATTTGTGTATGAATACACTTCAGCGACACACGCACACAAACACACAAACCACAAGTCCCAACATACAGACGATTTACACATTTAAGAATGCCGCCTGTGTCGTGTTTATGCCATGCTCTGCCGAACAGAAACACTACAAATCCCATAAACCTTTGGCACTCTGTGGGTCTCACATTCAGTGCCTTGCTAAAGTACTAATACCCCTTCAACTTGTTCACGCTTTTCGCTCTACTACTATGAAAAACTTCACTTATTTTTTTGTTTGATATGATTGACCAGTATAAAACCATTTATAAGTGTATGAAAAATTGTAAAAGGTTTTCAAAAAACCTGAAGATTACCATGTGCATTTGTACTAAATCCCAATGAGTTAGTACTTTGTAGAACCCCAGCTGGAAGTCTTTAGGGAATTATCTCCATCAACTTTAGTAATCTAGAGTTTGGATTATTTATTTACATCAGGCTGTATTTTCTAGAACTGTATTCAGCAACATGTCTTATTTATATTGAATATTTTGCTTTTCTTGTCCTCTCGAAGGAAAGCCGCCCCACAGCATGCTGCTGCCACTACCATGTTTAACCGTAGGGATGATGTTTTCAAGGTGATGTGCTGTGTTAGTTTTCCACCCCACCCAAAGTTTTTGAAAGCGGTTCAGTCTGGTCTTAATTTAGCATCTTTTACCTCTGTGTCGCCATATGGGATGTGACAAACCTTAAACTGGATTTCTCATGACTTTCTTCTCACCGTTCTTTTGTAAGAATCAGATCTGAGCTGTGCATAACCGACAGCTGTTCTGTCAATAGAATCTACAACCTGAGCAGTGGTTCCCAGCAGCTCATCCAGAGTCAACATGAGACTCTTGCTCTCTTTACCAGGCCTGTCTGTTCAGGTTTGGGAAGGTTTACAGCTGTGCCAAAACTCTCAGGCCTTCACAGAACAGCTGGATTTATACTGAGGTTATTATAGTTATGCGCCAGTTGGTGGCACTTATTTTAGTGGGGAACAGAGTGAAAGAAGCTGAATACAAATTCCACCATGATACACATATTTGTGGTGCTCTATAACATAAAACACATTGATTGAAATATGATTAGTATGAATAATTTTGCAGGGCACGGTAGATAGAAGACTACTGACAGTGAAGGTTGTTTTGCTGTGATTATGGTGATCAAGAGAAAATCTTTTGTCTGGATTTTTCTTTGTGGTGGATACAAACAAACAGCCAGATTATTTATTTGCCTCTACTTTTTTTTACCAATTGTTTTAGGGTGATGACTCACATAGTTGATGCTTTTGAATATTTCCCACTTGGTTTTGCTTGGAGCAAAGCATCTGGTCTGCGATCACCTCATGGTTTGATTCACCAGACAGGGTTACGTGGAGTTCATTGTTCTCTTGTTTTTGCTTCTGCCGTCGGAGTGTTCACGCTTATATGTTTCACTTTCAGTCTGTGGACTTCTTGTTGTTGTAGATGTGGCCAGCGTGAAACAAGTCGAGCCTCGCTGAACCGTAGTTATTCAAACACCAGTGGAGTGGAAGGTCAGGCAGTTCAGACGTGGGTCTATCTCAGTGGGCTGCTGCCGCTGTCCTTGTTGTGGTTTCTCCCTGTCGGGGAGAATAACTTGGGGACGTTTTACCGCTGGAGACAGACAAGCTTCTGTGGCCCGCGAGCAGAGACAATAAAATATTTCCAGTTATTTTTTTCTCATCTGTTTTTGTCTGATGGTAAAATGTCTGGTTATGTTCTAAACAAAAAACATAATCCGCAGCTGTTTTATAAACTGGAAAGAGAACGTGTCTGGAACAGCTCGGGAGGTTCCTAACAGACGCAATAGATGACAGTTAGACAGAGAAAAACCGCTGAAACTATCTTTTAGATTTGTTCTAAATGAAATATATATGAACAAAAATTCATGGAAATTAGTATACGAAACTTCTGTAGAAATGGAACCATAAAAGGCATAAAAAGCCATATATGAAATATAATTTCATTTGATTTTTTTCTACCATAAAAGGCTATTAGTGGTTTCTGTGTGAGTGGACGCAGAATTGTTTCAAATGTTCAGTCATCTGACACTAAAATGTCACCCTAAGAGGAAAAGACATTGGCTTAAACCAGAAACAAGTCTAACTTCTCCCCTAACTAAAAACAAGCTGAAAGAAGACTTTGCTTGAAAACCTAAACTTTACAGGTCAACTGAGATTTGAAGCTACCAACATGGACAATCCAAAACACGTCTGGAGAAAACTGATATGGTCAAATGAGACAATTTCTTAATGTGCTGAATAAGCTAGCAAGGCACTTTTTTACTGCTCTTTTCACTTTACAAACGGGTCGACACCATGCTCTTTATTATATTAATACTAATAATATTCCCTCAATAAATAATCTTGCTCCACTCTGGCCTTGTGGGCTTATATGTCTTGATGTGGGATTTCCTTCAAGCTCTGAGAAGCTCCAAGACAGCATTTCTTGGCGTTACATCATATAATTATTGAAACGATATCTTGTGTTAAATGCCACAATGCCACACAATTTATTGACTTGATAAAAACTTAACTTGAATTGGGGTTTGCTGGCCAAGTTCAATGTTTTGTCTCACCCATTTAATTTTCCTTGTTTATCTGTCAAAAAAACACAAGCTTGTTTTAGTGAAATACTTGCCCATCTTTTTTGACCTTTCCTCTTTTTAATTGTAGCCTTCTCTGCACCAACCTTGTTATTTATACGTTGAAATGCCACAGACTGAATTCTCAGACATGTTACATCAAGGTGCACTGCAAAAAAAATCAACTTTTCGGTAAAAACTCCATATCCTTGATATCAGCTGTTGTGTATGCCAACTAGTATGTGACTTAATGGTCCTACTATTTTGAACTTTTAAAAACTAGTTCAAAAATAATGCTACCAGTTACTCATTGTGGCATAGTTGCACCTAGGGTCACACAAAATCGTTCAGAAGGCTACAAATATTTCCCAGGTCTCAATTTAGACACTTTTTAAATGCTAAATCAAGGAACACTCTATAAGCTTTCTAGCTAGGTGGTGGTAGTATCATACTGTGTGGCAATTTCACTGCCAGAGGTGCTGTTGCATTGTGCAGGCAGGTGTCTGCCTCTAATTTCTTAGACTAGACCTTAAACTATCATCTTGAAATGTGAAACTTTTCACTGTTTGTCTTCGGACCAAAATAGTTTTTGAAAAAGAAAAAAGAAAGGAAAAAAAGAAAGTGATGTTCATAGACACTTCCATCTTAATGTGTTCTGCTTATTTTAATGTACCGCTATCTATATTGTTTTTCATAAATTCCTAGGTCAGACTAAATTCACACATATTCATTCACAAAGTATGGGTTGAAAGGTTCATTAATAAGGATGGGTACTGATATCCAGTACCATAATGGCACCGATTCTGACACAAACAGTATTAATCAGACTGGAAAATAACGCACTTTTTAGTGCTTTATTTCTGACCTTTTTTTCCTGAGATGTCAAACACTATGGATTCTGGGCATGCCATAAGCCAAGAGTGATGCCCTATATCACCAGAAAAGGTAAACATTGCTATCATTTGCAAAAAAATGTTGAAAAGTTTAAAAATAAAAAATGTATGCTTTAACACAGGTCTTTAATTCCCAGAATTAACTGAAGAACATACATACTTTGTAAATGTGATTGTGGAGTTCAAAACAAAAATTCCATTTATTTTTCCTATATTTAATTTAAAAAAAGAGCAACGATATCTGGATTTGTTCCGTTATTTACACTGACCATTTTAGGTTTTTGGTCATATTCACAGCTAAAATTTTATTTTTTATTGTAACCTGTTCCTCCTTGTTTGTGCAAACAAGTTCAAATTAAACCTCCAAGAAATGAATGAATTTTTTCTCACCTCTTTATTTAAAACGTTTTTTCACGACAGAGGGTTTTTAGACCAAGTTAGTATGTTTTCCATTCTTTAAGCGCCTTTTCGAGCACCATTTAATCACTGGCACCATTTCAAAATTACCAGTTTGGCACCGATATCGCATAAAACCTAAATGATACATTTCCTTAGTCATGAAGAAGAACAGCTGTGTTGCTTTTGCTTTTTTGACAAATAAAAGTCCAAATGAATGTCATCCTCAAACCACATCTCTTGTTTAGTTTTTTTTATAATTTATTGTTAAAGTTTAAATGTAGATTATCTCCTGATTTAATCAATATGCTTCAGTACAGTTTTCAAATCAGTTTGAGATATGTCTATTAAAAAGGAGATTGACTCCCCAATAATTGGTTGAAGTAATATGGTTAAACCCAACTGTGATATTATTGCCATTATTGATCTCTTAGAGGTGCCTAAAGACAGCAACTGGGCCACAATATATCAAAAGCTATTCAGAGAAAAAAAAAAAAAAACCCTGATCAACTGAATTTGTTATTTCATTTTTTTCTGTTAGGAATGCACAAGTTTTAGGCTAAAAAAATCATAACATTTAGGTTAGTAAACGTAGTTTTTGTCATCCTGTTCCTTGAGCATTTCCGTCACGGTCAGACTGATATCCTCGGCAGTACAGCAGATTAAGATGACCTTGGAGATAAAATGAACCCCTCCTTTCTCATCTCACCATCCCAGGTTTTTTTGTTGTTTCATGAAAATGCACACTTTTTCCCCCCGTTTTTTTTTAGTTTATTTTTTTTTGGTTTCTCCAGAATAACCTTAAAAGTAAAACGGGCTTGTTATAAATGAACAATGTTGGGTTTCCATTATCATCTCAAAGAAACACTAATGAATGAGGACATGGGCGGGCTTAGTTTAACAAAAGCTCCAGCAAAAAGCACTCACAAAGTCATCTTGACAACACCCATCGTCTCTCAAACATCAGTCCGTTCATGCCTCCAGCTCCTCATCTGTGTTCCTCACACCAGTACTGATCTAACCAGCGATCACCTAGTCTGACTCTGCAGTCTACCAGCCTGATCTATTCCCCTTTAGCTCTCTGATCACCGCAGAGACCTCCTGCTTATCTGCTGCTATCAGTGGCTACCAGGCTTCTTCCTCCCTGACTCTGCAGGCTCGCCGCGGCTTCTCTGTCCTTTCACATGCCAACTTTGCCTGCTCTACCTCTACTTGACCGGAGCCTGCTCCAACCCGTGCGTGGAAGGCGATAACAGCCACGATCGCAGCTCTGAACACAGCTCCATTCCTCTTGGCGGCAGATAAAAATCAGCCAGTCAGATTTTTGATTTTCCAAATGCTGAAGTTGCAGCCGGTAACTCATCCACTCTCTCTCCTGCTGTTTACCTCGCTGCAGCCTTTCATTCCTCCAGTTTCCTGCAGCATTGTTTTGCTTCCCCATTCTGAGACATCACTTCAAGTAAACATTGCCTGGTCAATCAGCGGCTCCCGCTGCTAGGTAGGAGTGAGAGGGATATCACATTACCACACCAATCAGTCCATAAGTGGGCGTGTTGGGTTGCTTGGGCACACTTTGGACCAAAGCCGAGGTAGTCCAAACAAAAAGGGGTCGGTTCACAGACACAGGTGATGGAAACATGCCCGAACGGTTCTGAAGCTACCTGTTCCATATCTTTCTGGCCTTAGTGGAAAAAGTTTTTGGAATTGTTGTATCTTCTCTGAAGCATATACAGCATAATTCGATTAGACAAAAGCTTCAAAAGAATTGATAATGGGATGATCCATCTACTCCTGGTTTGAGCAGATAAAATTAATTTCTCAACCATCCCCCAATCTTTTCAGATAAATCTCTATAATACTTTTTTTCTGCTATCTATTGACCTAATTGCCTCATCAGCAATTAAAGTTTACAACAAGTCATATGAAAGCAGGTTTTGTAAGTGGAAAATAATTCTTCTTACTCCCCCAGTGAAGCTGTCTAATCCATCACTGCTTGTTTGTGCTTTGAGGGAGCCCCAGTTTGTCAGAGGAAGAAAGAAAAAAGGAAAGAATAGATAGGGAGAGAGGTGGAGCCATAAGTCAGATTAGCTTCAGGGGCAGGGAGGGAACAAGTGGGCTTTGGCCTGACAAGAGAAGAGCAAGGATGGAGGAGGGGATGGAGCAGAGTTATAGGCTGAGCAAAGGAGATGATGAGGGGTGTAGAAGCTGTTTTTGGTGTGTTATTGCTTTTATGCTGTTAACCAGAAGTTGAGGGAATAAAGCGAGAAGGAGGAAGAATATTAGGAGGAACAATAGAAATAGACATGGCTTGAGTAGAAAAAAAACATGAGAGAATGAAAAGTTATTTCTGAGGAACACCTGAAAAGGATAAAATCACTGGAATGATTCCAGTGTTGCAGGTTTTTCCAAGTGGCGCAACACTTCAACAATGGAAATTTCAAAAGCAAGGCTATCCTACTGTTGTACAGCTGTCTTTGTTGAGCCTGTGCTCTGTTGTCCATCAAATTCTATTTTATATAAACTAAAATTGACTGATACGATCTGACATTTGACTGACATTTTGACTTACTCTTAGGAGCTGCAATTAAGAATTTATCAGGGCTCCTGAGAAGTTTGCTATATTGAGGTTCAAAGAAGTTTCCGGTTGTAAAAAATGTTATTTTAGAACCTGTTTAAATGAGACTCGTGAAAGGATTCCTATAAATTTCCACTTGAAAGTTTCATATTCAAAAAAAGAAAAGTTTTCTGGATTGTTTTACATCACTTTTATGACACTACCATTTCCGCACACAACATTTGTCCAGTTTGGCTTTATGCTGAAGGTTATTTCTATATGGCACTGGCAGTAACATAAAAAGCTACTTGACAGTTTTGCTGACAGACTTAGATCAGATAAAATCTATATTACTTTAAGAATTCTGTACCAGATTCTTCATGATTAAAAACAGAGTTTTAAACTAGAGCTGCACCAGTCAATGTGCCAGAGATCAGAATCAGACAAGTTTCACTCTGTTGTTGATTAGCAGGTCAAATGCATAACAGTCAATGAGTTGGATGTGGCTTGTCAAAGATAAAGGTCACCATCTAAATATAAAAATCTTAAAAGCCCTTCATTTTTCAGAACTAAGAATTCTGTCTTATTTTAATAAATGAGAAATAAAGTTTGAGAAATCATCACCTACCAGCGGTTGGTGAACACGTGTTCCTGTCTGAAGAAACATTTTCTCCACTTGTGAAGGGACAACTGCAGCATAGCCAATTGTTAATAAGAGTGCACTTTATCGCCCCATAGGATGAAACTGGATATCATTCACTTTTGTCCCACTTTTGTTTCACTTTCGCTTGTAGAAACCATCTTTTTTTATCATCAGCCATTTTCAGTTCTCTCAGAAGTAGATGGCAGTGTGAACTGGCTCTACAAAACAAGAACTCGGGTCTCAACACTTTTCAGATTTCCACTTGAAATATTCAACCAATAAGGAAGGATGGAGATGGAGGAGCAGGTCACTTAGGACCAATGATCGAAGGGGTTCAAGAACCAGACCAGATGAAGGCCTGCTACTGGTAAATTACTGTAAGATGGTGTGCTCACTTGAAGATGACTGAGAGGTGGAAAAGTCGACAAGATGTTGGTGTTCAGGGTGGCTGGACTGACAGGGAGGGAAACAGTGGCGACATGAGGAGAATAGGGGTATTTGCCTAGGGGTCTATGAGCTGACAATTAGGATGAGCAGAAGGCGGAGGAAGATAGGGGCCGAGGCTGCAAGTCTGCGGGCTAGACAAGACTATCTTCTTTCAGGGGGAAAACCGTCGTGTTTTGTTAGAGAAGAAGACACAAGAACAATCCTCTGGAGAAAATAGGCCAGACAGACGGATGGAGGAGGAAATAAATGGAAAGAAAGATAGCATGATGGAAGGATAAAGCTTAGGAGAGGTGGAGAAAGTGAGAAACAATCAAAGCAAAATCCTTAAGGGATCGTGGGAAGTCAGTGTGGAACGTTGTGGAAAGGGGCACATAATACTCAACTGGTGAAATCATGCAGAGTTAGAAAGAAACGACCACGTAGATTCAAAGAGACACAAACCAATCTAAGGATGTAGTTAGATCAGCACTACGCCCTCCTTTATTTATTAAACTCATTTAGTCTCGCAGAGTTAGGTCAGAATGAACAGACAGATTCTGGCTCATCTCGTTGTTTGCTATGAGATGGACAAGGGTGTGTTTTGTTCTCCCCCCCTGCCCCCATGAAAGATTAATGAGGAGAAAGCTAGTGCAGTTTAATAAATCCAGCACACAAAGATATGGAAGGGTGAGAGAATGTCTCTAAATCAGTTCTGAGTTAAAATTACCTTGAATGATAAGACAATTTTCTTCTTTTTTTCTCAGGATAAGCCATAAATAACTGAGACTTCTTCTATAATTTCTTGTTAAAAGAAAAATGTTGAGCTGTGTCTTCCAAACTTGAACAATGTTTTCGAGATGAATGCATAAGGAGCTGCAGAGGAGTCAGAAAGTATCTTTGAAGCTCAAGGCAAGGATTCCGATTTTCTCTAGAGGAATAAACCAAAGTTTTATTAACTTTGCACAGTACTTCTTCAACAGCGAGCTCCGTTTATTTACTTTTACGTGCTACGAGGTCTTACTTTTACAGAGGTTTGAAACACTGCACTTTATTACCTGCAGAGTTGATATTTCTGATTCTTTAGATCTTATTTAGCTGTCCTTTCTGCCATGTACTCACTGTTCTTGGTTGTTCAATTCTGTCAGTATATTAAAAACAGACTTGCTGTTTGACAAACTTATATTGTTAACATATACAGGGTAAATATTCTGAATTAGCAATAATAATGTTATAATTTTGCTTAAATCACCTTTTTTAAACACACTCTTCTAATTTGGAAACCTGTTAGTACTGGACAAATCATTTTATAGCATTATTCAGGAGAACAGTCCAGCTAAGCTTGGCTAAATATGTATTGTAAATGTCAAAATGAAAACAGCATGACACAATTTTTAGCCTGCTTGCTTAGCATGTTTGTCCAACTAAATTTGCAGTCCAGGCAAAGAGAAGAGCAGCCAAGAGGCTGATAACACAGGAACAGTTGCAGAGATCCACAGCTCAGGTGGAAAAGCTATTGACAGAGCTACACTACGTTCTACACCTAATAAATCTGACTTTTGCACAATTGCAAGTAACAAAGTCATGCAATGATAGACATGAAATGTCCTACATGAAGTCTGCTATAAGAGATGTAAAGCACACAGAACACAAAAGGGAAAATGTGCTATTGTCAGATGAAACTAAAACAGAACTTTTTGACCTTTTTGATGACTAAATGGTGATCCTGGAATAGGACTAAAGTCAAGATGTACCGTCCAGGAGTACAACAACTTTAGCAATACAGTCAGAGCTACAATGGAATGGGCTAATGGTGTGTGTTGAAACGAAGTGGTAAATTCAAAACTCCAATCAAAAATATGTCTATGGTTTGTGCAACCTAATGTCTTTACTGAGTCAGATTTGCTTGATACACAAGCATGCAACACTTTTCAGAGTTTTATTTCCACACAAAAAAAAAATTCTAAAAGTCATGAATTTCATTTCACTAATTTAATTTTCATGCACCAGTTTGTTATGGTTAATTATGGAAAAACCCATTACAGAAATTTGCAGTTTGATGTGAAAAAATTTGAAAAACTTCAAAGGGTGAGAATATAAAAATAAAAAAAGGCACTGTAAAGCCATATTTATAAATCCAATGCTTGTTTTGAGCAAGAATAAGCCTACCACAACGCGTATTTGCTGTTATGGACAGATATGTTTCATTTTGACCAATTCGATTTGTTTTTGCTAGCGGGTGGTCTGTTTTCCACTGGGTAATGCTTTTGAATTGACTTATTCTGCTCTTTGTTCAGGCTTGGAAAGATACAAAAACACTGAAATCGAATCCACCGAACTGACTGCAAAGCTCTAAATCTTCCTCTAGCAATGAAACTCCCACTGCTTTTGTTTTTAGTCTGGCTATCATTCCTACTTTGCACAAATTACATGGTATTTGATATAACATGCAGTATATATATCATGCAGAGTAATCCAGAGTTATAAAACAAGCCTGCCATAAAAAATTCGTGGACAAGTGGAAAGGGAGTAAAAAGACAGAATGATAAAGGTTTAAATGTATTACTTGAGCTCAAGAGTAGTGGACATTCTTTAAAAAGATGTGAGCCTGAAAACGGAACTAAGGAGAAGGAATCATAGAGATGAGCAGGAGTAAAGGACAGAAAACATCTAACGTAAAGAAAATTCTTACAAAATAACATTTTTACATTATAAATATATTTTTAAAACATCCAAATATGTTACAGGATCTAGCAATGCGCAAACCAAAGACTGGGGCTATACCCATTATGAAAAAGGGGTACGTTCTGAATCTGTCTATGTGTGCGGTGAGGATGTGTTGATGCATGCATGGCTGCAATGACATGAGATTAGCCATCGTTCCATGGAGGCCACCAGAAGCTGTCAGGAACGGCAGGAATGTAGGATCTGTCATCCGCCTCACTGTCTCCATCACCAACCACTTGAGATGATAGAAGAGAGCCGAGTATTATTGCTCTTCATAACAATCAAACAAGAAACTTGTGAATAGTCCTGAACTTATCATTCACTCTCTGTTTGATACATAAAATGTGAAAATCTTCACAACCCACTTAAACACAAGTTCAGCATATGTACACCCAATTTCTCTCTGTTAAGATCTCCCTATTAAACAAATACAAATTTCCCCCATTACCTCAAAGCAGGTATTTCAGACAGACTGTGGTGCACAGTCTGTCTCAACATCAGCCTGAGCTCTGGGATTTTTTAAGACTCTCAGCCCAGAAGCCGAATCAAGTCATGTATTTATAGATTATCTCAGCATGCCACCCAGAAAACAAAGCACTCTGTTCTCTGCTGTTGTGATGGGACGATAAAATATTCCCCCGCTGTTATCTGAGACAAAAGTGCAGAAACAGAGAAGCTTTGATTTATTTTGATTTAAATAAACTATAAAAGCCAAGGTCTTGTCTGAACCAAGGAAGCGGAATGATGGAGGCTGCAACAAAGTGCCAAATAGGAATTTATTTGATGAAAAAGGCTAAAGTGCATAGATAAAATATTATCTCCAAAGATTAAATACAAGCTTTAAATCTTGCAAGAGTAATTTCCTCATTAAGGTATTGGATTTGAATAAAGACCTGTAAACATCTTTTTTGTACGGTAACATTTTAAGTCGCCTACATAACCTCTCTCTCCGTAAATTCAGAACCAATCTCATTTATATTCAAGGTTTGTTAAGTCTTAAGAACTGTGAGTTAGTTTGTGGGCAGGTTAAAAGCCTAACTCAAACTTATGCTATGTTCCCATAAAATTTAAAAAAGGTGAAAAACGTTTTTAAAAGGAGCAACAGTTTATTTAAAGTGGATGTAACTATCTGGTTGGAAACTGATACATGACAATGAAGGGGTGTAATAGTTTTCATGCCAAAAATATTTGGTACAGCACTATTGGTTTGGTGCGTGTATTTACCAAGCGACCACTGCACATTTTATTACTACAAAACTGCTGTTATAGAAAAAAAATAATTTAGGATGTTTCTAATCACTTAGATGTCCATTCAAGGTACATAAAAAATCTTGTACCTGCGTTTACATGGGAATGAGAAGATATATAGTACATAAAAATAAATTCACCTAGTAGAAAACAATGTTGAATAGATTTCAATGGAAGAAAAAAAAACTATTAAAAACAGGTAGAAAAATTGCTGTAGAATTTCATGAAATAAGTCTTTTGAAGTCAACAGCACAAATACCAGAAGTAACAAATATTAATTTCATTGTTTGCAAGGTACTTAAAAAGCACCACAACTTAATATTCAGCCCATGCAGAGCCTGGGCATTTTTTTTAAAATTACATTTGCATCCACAAAGTCTGTCATCAAGAAAATCACACAAAAATTGTATGGGGGCCCAAGAGGAGACAATTCCAATTCTAATAAAATTGCAAAACATATGGTTCAGTCATCAAGCTATAACATCTCTGCATGTCTTTTCTCCAGCTCTTGTAAAAATACAAGATGCAGGCATTAAAATAAATAGTTTTTAAAGATGAACTTTAGTTAATATCTTTACAAATAAAGTGAAACTAAAGGCGGCAGAGCTAAATTTAAAGCTAGAGGAAAGGTCTAGATCCTCACCAAGCTGAACTCTGGTATCTCTGCAGCTCACTCGGTCTCACAGATAGCCTGTGCAGGTCTTGAGAGAAAATAGCGTCACCCTTTTTAAATATCAGATAAAATGGCATTAAGTAATGTGAAAATGAGCTGTATCAAATTCGCATCCTCTGCATTAAACCAGTGTCATTCTGTTCTAAATTCTCAATAACGTGACTTCCACTCATGAATGTGGTTATTTGAAATCATTCATGCACAACACTCGTGACCTGATACAAACAATGGTGGAAATTGCATCAATCTGCTAGGCTTGATGGGCAGGATTGCTTCTGCAGTAATAGAAGTTGTGGGTCCTTTGGCTGACCTGTACAACGGTTCAAACTTATGGAGACTTTCACTTCTCACTGTTGGGTTGACATTGCTGTCCAAGGAGTTGATACGATTACTCTCCTGTTACTTGGTCTTAAACAAATGCAACAAGTGCTGCTCATCTTCTATGGGCTGTTTCATCAGGATTCATCGGAAACTTCTGGTTAGAAAAAAAAAAGGTTTTATGTTTAGGTACTTATGTTAAGAAAATAAATAAGATGTTAGTACCTACACCAAGTTATGCATAAGAGCTTGTTGGCTAACTAATCCTAAGCAACAAAGTATCTTGAAGACCTGTTGTCAATTTACCAACCCAGCAGACCACTCAGGTCCTCCAACTCTACTTTACTAAACATCCCAGAATCAGAACCAAACATGAAGAAGCAGCTTTCAGTTTCTATGCCCCACAAATCTGGAACAAACTTTGTGATGACTGCAAAGCTGCTTAAATGTTAGATCCTTTCAAATCAAAGATTAAAACTTTACTGTTTAGAGACGCTTTTGAGAAATATTTGAATATAGATTTTTGACCGAAAAAATCTATTGCTATTTTTTCCCCAAATTACTGTTGTATTTTAATTACTGTTATTGCTAAATGTTTTAATTGATTCTTGTGTTTCATCAGTTCTTAATTTTCATAATTTTACATACATTTTCGTTTATACATTTTATTACATAATTTATAGTTTGTTTGCTTTTTATGCTTTTCCTAAATTGTTGTTTTAATCAAATGTTATATGTTCTCTTTTATTGTTTGGTTCCTTGTCACCAAATCATGTAAAGCACTTGCCTGATCTTTTTTTTTTTTTAAACAATTAACGTCGGACTAGGCTTTTTTCATTAATGGTGTTGTTAACAATTTCCTCTCTTCCAAAACAGCCAAGAGACAGATGGCTTTATGACTCTGCGCCTGCTTTTTCCCTGTTTAAAAAATATATGTGGATTGGTTTGTCATTTGATCTTAAAAAAAAAGGTCAATGTTCCAAAACATTGCTTGTTTTTGAATCTAACCTGTAGTTCCCAGCAATCTGGTTTGAATTTATAATTAATTGCACAAAGAAATCTCTCCAATTCCACCTGTTTGAGTTGAATTTTAAATTGCTCTTGTTATATAGGATGATCGTGCACAGTCTGACAGATGGGGAGAACAATCTCCACCTGACTGCACTGCTTGAGAGAACACAGCTTGAGCAACACCAGAGCGAGAAAAACCTGGCTAATGTTATGAACTGCTGTTTTTTTTAAATCGAGGAGCGGAGACTGAGGCGCGGCGTTGGTGTGTGTAACAGCAGGTGTTGTTCTCCTGCAGCGGACTCAGCCCTCAGCTCTCCCACTGCGGCTGGTTATTAATGGCTACATATTCATTACAAGCAGCCAGTCAGCCATGCTGCCTGTACGCCCAACGCTATTAGTCACACAGTCCGCCCCATAGATGCACATGCAGGAATACACGGGATGAATGCAGAGGGTCTAACTTAAACATACATAGGTCTTCACACAGGCTAATGAATAATGCTCAGAGAGATACAATTTCATATGAATGTGAAATAGTATTTAACTAATGTTTTGCTTCCATGTTTCTCCCTTTCTTTCATTCACCTGATCCTTCCTTTCTTGATTCTCCTCGGATGCTTTCCATTCAGAGGACATCTTTATTCTGCATGGGAAAGACAAGAAGAACCCTCTCATCTACGGCCTATTCACAACTTCAAGGTATTTCCTCTATAATACAGAAGTAATAGGAGTGGAGTCCTATATAGTTCTAATTTTTATGCATTCTCGCACATGAGCTGTGTGATTAAAATTTACAGTGATGAGCAGTTCTTCCTCCTACACACGGTTTATAATTCGGGGGGACAAATCAACCTCAGACTACAGATATTTATCAGCTCTTTGCAGATACTGGGGTATTTAAATCCATAATATGTTTTATTGGAGTAAAGCTCGAGTGTCAAAGTAAGGAAAACATGGATTAAAAAAAAAAGTATAATAGTAAAGGAATGAAACTATAACAATCACTCACTGAACTGCAAGTTTATTGATGTTATTAGCTCCATCCATCCATCCATCCATCCATGAGACCACCTCAGTCACATCCCCAGGGCACCTAAAGTAGTTTCTTTCAATAAAAACAGAAGTGTTAGGTGAGAAGAACCAATACCATTTTTTATTCATGAAAGTAGAAGACGCCTGCCCCAATGGCTCAGCACTCCTCTTCAAACCAGCCCCAGTGCTTACTTAAGGTCCTAACATGAAGATCCCAACAGAAGCTAATCACATCCAAAAGGCAAAGATGACCCACTGTGGTTCCCAAATCAGACTCCATCATGTCCATAACTAGTCCTAAGATCCTGTCCATGAGCACCATAAGCAAGACTGGCAATGTGGAACATCTTCCTCCACTCCAAGTTGAGAACAATCTCAACTTAGTTTTGAGAATGCAGATGCAGCTTTTCCTTTGGGTATTTAAGGACCAGATGTAATTGAAATCTTATCTAGTTTTCTTCCAACCAATGCCTGAGTCCCGAGCATTTATATTAATTACCTTATTATTTTATTTGACAAACAACATTTTTCAATGTTGTATGTCCCAGTATGCAGAAACCACCTTAAACCGATTTTTTTGTGGAAAGCCAGCAACTCAATGCAAACAAATTGGAGAGAATCATTTTTTTATTCAGTCACTTTTCAGTCAGTTAATAATTTATTGTCTTTAGAAGAAGATCTCAGGTGCTCTAGTCAGTTTCCTCCTTATTTGCTTCATCACATTTTCAGTGGAAAACAGGTGTGAACTGCAGGGAGGCCAGTCAAGCATATGCACTTTGTGTCTATGAAAGCACAGCCATGCAGAATAAGGTGGAAGGTGTTCCTGCTGGAATAATCACAGACCTCTTTTTTTCCCCCCCAATGGCAGCATAACTGTTAATACCGGCCTCTCCATCGATGAAACCTCCCCTTTCACCATGCGAGCCATGCTTGTCAAGTGTGTAGTCCGATGATGAATCCCCGCATTGTCTCATCTAGCCACAGAACGTGTGCTGTTTTGCGTCTGAGATGTGCATTCGCTCAGTGAATTCATCATTTTTTCTGTACAGACTTGTCATGGGGTTTAATTCATGCTTTACGCAGTTTTGGATGCATTTATGGAAGCAGCACGTGGCTGTGTTGATGCAGAAAGTTCTCTTAAGTAGGCTACTACTGAGCTAATAAGACTGTACTAAAAACATTTTTGCATTCATGTTGTTTGAATCCAGGAAAGATGAATAAATACTGTTAGCAACAAGAAAATAACATATTGCAGATTTCAAAGCGAGTGGTTTTAGTTTCATTTTAAAGTTTTAATCATATTCTAAACTGTGTTTGTAAAGAAAATAAATAGAGTTTTTGAAGGTAGCAATATTCAGGTATTTAGTGTGACAACATATTACAGTGAAGGAAATTATGCGGTTTTAATCAGTGAGCATTCCTGCACTGACCAGAGAGCATCTTAAATATCCCTGACATCCATAGGGAAACATTCCTGAGGTTTCTGAAATTCCTATTCAATGACAAATATTTTGATCCTAGCAGCTGCAAATGCAACAGTCTTTCTTATCCTTGGCTGTTAAGATGTCAAGTGCATCTTGCACAGATACGTATGGTTCTCTTCTGTGACCTGAAGAAATAAGAAAATGTAGTCGTCTTCATTTAAACTTCCAAGCAGGACACAATATCTGCATTGTTCTCCATTGCAGTAAATGTGACATGAAGCGTTGCCTCAAAGAGAGTGTCTGTGACAGGACGCGAATGCCTCATATCACACTGTGGTGCATGGCACACAGATGTTCGTGACACACCACTTGGTGTTTCTTATATCACTCTGAGTCATGAATGAAATAGTTGTTCATTCGTTTCTGTTAACAACAAGGAGCCTTCATCACATTATCATCATCTGCGAACTGAATTTAGGACCAATTTGTCCCAACGTACGTATTTTTCCTCACATAAACACACACACACATGCAATGCAAAACAAGAACAAAATCCATTACTTTATTTAAACAAACACCCACAGTGCATTGTGACAGTATGTGGTGTACATTTATATGCAGCCCTCTTTTTCTGATACCCCTAAATAATATGCAAATCAACCAGGTGCATGTATAAGCCACAAAAACAGGATTTGTTGGACAACATGGTGAACAAACATGAACAAACCAAGGAACACTAGAGAAAGGTTAGGGGGGAAGTTAAGGAGGAGTCAAGCAGGATTAGTTTATCAAAATATGTTTTTAGATATGAATTTCTACAGAAGAAATTAGGGTGTTGGCCTGATCTGAGGGAATTGGGAAGCGTCTGGAATCTTGGCAGTTAATGGATCGAAAACAATCCATATGAATATGACACAGCAGCAAACCTACCAAGGCAGAGGTATTATATATATATATATATAAATATATATATATATATATATACAATATATATAGGTGACGTTCCACGTCCCAAGAGCCAGCTTCTGCAGCCGAGGATCGGACCACCAAGGTCCTCGCCTTCGGCCACCGCCCATCTTACACTGTACCTGACCCCTATGGCCCCTTCCACAGGTGGTGAGCTCATTGGAAGGGGGGCCCATGGGTAAAGGCCCGGCACCAGGGGCTCGCCAACGTGCCCCACCTCCAGGCCTGGCTCCAGAGTGGGGCCCCGGCGACCCGCGTCCTCGCGAGGGAACTCTGGGTCCAGATTTTTTTGCTCATCATAGCCTTCGGGCTGCGCTTTGTCTGATCACTCACCTAGGACCAGTTTGCCATGGGTGACCCTACCAGGGGCTTAGAGCCCCGGACAACTTAGGTCCTAGGATCATTGGGACACTCAAACCCCTCCACCGCGATGAGGTGGCAGCCCAGGGAGGGGAGGAGTTCAAGTATCTGTGGGTCTTGCTCACGAATGAGGGAAAAGTGGAGCGAGAGAACGATAGGCGGATCGGTAAGGCGTATGCAGTTATGCGGGCGCTGTACCAGTCTGTCGTGGCAAAGAGAGAGCTGAGCCAAAAGGCAAAGCTCTGAATTTACTGGTCGATCTACGTTCCTACCCTCATCTATGGTCACGAACTTTGGGTGGTGACCAAAAGAACAAGATCACGGAAACAGGTGGCTGAAATGAGTTCCCTCCGCAGGGTGGCTGGGCTCTCCCTTAGAGAAAGGGTGAGGAACTCGGTCATCCGAAGGGGGCTCAGAGTAGAGTCCTCCACATCGAGAGGAGCCAGTTGAGGTGGCTCGGGCATTTGGTCAGGATGCCTACTGGACGCCTCCCTGGTGAGGTATTCTGGGCACATCCCACCGGGAGGAGGCCCAGGGGAAGACCCAGGACTCGCTGGAGGGGTTATGTCTCCCAGCTGGAACGCCTCGGGATTCCTCTTAGGAGCTGACCCAAGTGGCTGGGGAGAGGGAAGTCTGGGCCTCTCTGCTTAGGCTACTGCCCCCGTGACCTGACCCCGGATAAGCGGAAGAAGATGGATGGATGGATGGATATATATATTCAGAGCTAAGATATATCAACAGGCCAATTTTTTCACATATGACCTCCTGAAATTTGGACTTTATGCAAGAATTGTAGAAGGAAAGCCAACATTCGCCACAGGCCATGTATGAGTCACAGCAAGCATGTGGGAAAAGGAACTTCTGGCCACCATGGTGCATAATCCTGAATACATCATCCCTGTGATGACACATGGTGGGTGGCAGCATCATGCTGTGGTGATTTTTATTCAACACAGTGGAGTTAGACGGGAGGAACCAACATGAAATACTGCAATAAAAACTGTTTGTGCATGCTGGCAAATGACATGAAGCTGGGATGCGCTATAAATGAGTGAAAGCAACCCACAAGAACTCCATGGTTTAAAAAAAAATCACATCTTAAGAAGATCCAATTAATGTCCAGACCTAAATCCAGTTGAAAATCTGTACAAGAGTTAAAGCTCAGCATGCCCCTTCCAAGCTAACAAACCTTGAGTTTTTTTGTTGAGAAGCATTGGCAAATTTATGTTTCTGGATATGCAAAGCACGTAGGGATGCAACCTAAAGCACTTGCAGCTGTAAATGGAGCCAGAAAGAAAAGAAAATGTCTGATGTCAAAGAAAGAGACTCATGGAGACTGAGACAGACGTCAAATCCACAAATAAAGAACCCAAAAAGTAGGCAGTGTCTGAAATAATGGTTTAGGAAAAAGCTAGTAAACGAGAGAGGAAAATGAGCACCCTACTGGCCAATCAAGACAGACTGGATTTCCTCATTTTCTCCACATTGCTGCCAGCGCCAAACTTTTAGCGTGAACAGCGTTCCTGAGCTAGACCCCAGAGCTCTACAGTAGCAGAAGAAGCATGACTGCATTTGGCACAGCCGAGTAGGGAGTAGGCCTGTACTGGGGGATTGGAAAGTGTCTGGAATCTTTGCAGGGAATGGACAGAAATCCAAAGCATTGCACAGGGCAGGGTCGCAACCACAGAGGTGTCGGGTAAAGAGGAGTCACTCCTTCTGAATAGAAACTTGTCCCTGTAGCAAAGCCGGGATTGCTCATGCCTTTGAATTTGAATGAATTTGAGTGTGACAACTGAATCCATCATCTGTTTTAAGTTTTTGTGAAACTTGTTTTTACTTTAGCTCCCCTACTGCTAAACTTATTGTCACACTTTTCCTGTTTTGGAATAACTTTTCTCTACAAAGATTTTATATAAGCATGTGACAGATTTCTGTGCTGTTGTAAAATTTAAAAAAAGTCTATCACCATCTGCAAACAGAATGAAACCTTTTCCTTAACTTCTTGAATAGTGAATTTAGATTTGAAGAAGTTTATCTTAATAGTGGCTTTCTAGTTGTTCTTCTAATTTTGTGATGTGTCAGACTCTAAACAAGTGGTTGGCAGGGAAGAGTGAAGTGAAAGGATTCCTCCAGGGGAGCGCAAGAGCATACTTGCTTCATATGTGTCACCCCAATGAACTGAGGAAACTATTCTGAGTCATCAACAATGTGGCTTTCCTGTCATCTTTCTACTTCAGTGGGTTTTTAAACTTTAATAAGCTTTTATAAATAAAAAAATAAAGTGAACATAAGAGGGTAACTGCAGTTGTTTATTGTTTTGTGTTAGAAATCAATCGATCGTATCAATGCAGCACATTTAAAATATTTTGACTGCAGGAATAGAGAAGTCAGTTAAACATAAAATCACTTCATATCCAGTGTCGATGAGATGTTTGCAATCAACATTATGGACATAAATGTCCTGATTTTAGGGTGGAAGGAATGCAAAACAACTTTGGTTTACTTAGAAATTAAGAAATTGGTGTTCAAACACACCTCTGACTCGACATTTGGCCGTTCTTCTAGACAGAAGTGGTAGAGCTCGTTTAAGTTGGTTTCATGGCACAAACCCAACACTGGTCAAACATTTTTGATATCATTTAGGTCAGAGCTTTCCAAAAGCTTAATGCCAGCCTGCCCAAACCAGTCCAAAACCAGTTCTGACATGTGTTTAGGATCATTGTTCTGATGAAAAACACTGTTGTGGCAAAGTTACAACCATCTGGCTCAAACTGCCAGCCTCTGATAAAAAAAGAGAACAAACCCAGAAATCAACAAGGCTAAACTAAAATGAAAACTGCTGCAAAACACATGGATTTGTTTTCACTGAAGCATTTTTCACATCTCCACAGACTGTCAACACTTGGGACTCAAGTGAGATTTGCAGCTGACCATCTAGACAAGCCACATTTCTTCTACATTAATGTTTTGTCAGATTATATCAAAATGTCATTGTTTGTTCTAAGTCAAACAAACACTTCGAAGAGTCCAGGTGAAGCGTTAAAACTTATGAACAAGGCTTAGCAAATTGCTAAGCATGGTGGAGAAAGCATCATGCTGAGGTTAAGTTTTGATTTCATTAGTACAGCCCTATTACAAAGATGGAATACTGAAGTAAGAATATGTTCAAATTCTTTCCCTTCGACTCAGATCACCTGCTAACCTGGTGGTTCCAAACTCTGACTTAAAATGTCCTCCCAGATTTTTTCGTTGAACCAGTCAAGGTTCACTTTTCATGGACGTTACCACATATTTTGATCGCTCCATGGTCCATTACAAGTATACATGCTGCCCCTGATGAAGACTGTTCGAACTGGGACACATCTGAGTTTTCCAACAGGGCAGTGATCACAAACACACACAAAATCTAGTTCGAGAATGGACATATTAGCCTGGCATTAAGCTTCTGTAAAGGACTGACCTCTTCTATGTTGGAAATTATTAGCTTAAAAGTTCCAGAATCCAACCAAGTTAAAAGAGCACTATCAACTCTATCAGGAGGAAAAATGTAATATCCAGCCAGATGAGTGCTGCAAGGATGAGGATGGCTACGGTCAGCAAGTAGTGGAGGTGCAATTTGCTAAGGGACATTTATTAGGATGCATATATATATACATATATATTTGAGCACATATAACAACTTTCACCTTGTTGTGTCAGTTGTCCATAAATTCAAACTTGTCCACCGATGTTATGTTAAAAAGTAAAGATAGAGTAAAAGACCAGTTCAAATGCATAATTAAAAGCCTAACATAAATGTAAAACTCATGGTTTTGATGAGTTAAGGTAAACTATGTATCTGACGGTGAACTCATTCTTTGTCCTCAGTGACATCCTGAATGGTTCGGCCGTGTGTGTTTATCGAATGGAGGACGTGGTTCGCGCTTTTAAGGGAAACTTTCTGCATAAAGAGGGTCCTCAGTACAAATGGGCGGAGTTCACAGGAAAAGTGCCTTATCCACGGCCAGGAACTGTAAGTTGCAACTCACAGATGTCTGCTACATATTTGGTTTGATTTGAAACTAATTCAAATAAGCATACAGCAGATTTTACCCTAAACTTTGGACACATTCACTTATTACACCAATAAACAAAGACACATTTAAAAATGTTAATGTTTAAATGTCTCTTTGAGTCTCATGCTTAAATAATAATGCTTTTTTTCTGTGCCTCAACAACAGTGTCCAAGCAGCACATACGGAAGCTACAGCTCAACCAGAGAGTATCCTGACGACGTGATTTTCTTCAGCAGGACTCATCCGCTGCTGCAGGTTCATCTTCTTTATCACATTATTAAATTACACTCTTTTAATATCATGAGGCTCTGCCCTGTTTTGCGCAGGGTCGTGCCATTTTTTTCTCTCCATTTGCAGTCTAAAGTCTTAAATAAAATTAAGAAATTGAATTAAAGAAGCTCTCGCCACCTCCTCATTGATTACATGAATTTTCCATCATATTAGGGCTGATTTACTAGACTGCATGAGAAAAAAAGCAATCAAATATATTAAATTTTAAGTAAAGGTATTTTGTAAATGTAATTAACTTTTCTTTTCCTTTTTTAAGGAAAATGTGCTGCCTCTAGGAGAGCGGCCACTTTTGGTGCGAGTGGGTGTTCACTACAAGTTTAGCAAACTGCTGGTGGACCGGGTGGAGGCTGTGGACGGCACATATGACGTCCTGTTCATTGGCACAGGTAGAGAGCAGAAAGAGCAGCTGTTACATTTAAAACCCTGCTGTCCTTCTCATGTCAAAATATCATTAACTATTATTTGATTCCTCAGATTCAGGACTTGTGCTAAAGGCTATCCATCTGCCCAGAGAGCACGGTCAGAGTCAGGAGGTCACACTGGAACAGCTGCAAGTTTTTCAGGTACAACAAACTGTTATAAACAATTGGCATGGTTCATTTTTATATACATCTTGTAATTTTACGAAACAAAATAGATGACAGCTAATTTTTAATATGATAATTACATTACTCCTAAATGATAAAATATAAATACGGTGTGATGTCTTTCACATCTCTTCTTATCATATGAAATCAATAGAATCTGCTGACTTAAAATCTACATCTTGCATTGCTGTGTGGAAATTGCGAGCAGAGAGGCTAAGCATACAAGACTTCTACCACATACAGAGTAGCTGCTATGCTTTGTTGAGTGTGAGGACCAAAAAGATCTGCCATCTCCCTGCCATATATAGGAGTATACCACATTCTTTTGATACAGCATGTTGTAATCATCTTTAAAATTCCACACAAAATCAAATAGATACCTGCGAGAGAGGAGTCAGTGTGTGAGAACTAGTTAAGTGCTAAGGAAAAAAAACTACAACTACTGCACACGGATCAGTAGGACAATCTGAACTGAACCTGATCTGATAATCTTGAACTGAAATACAAAGAAACTACTCAAACAAAAGCCTAATAATTTTAACATGATGTAATTTTTGTTATTTAAAAACAAGAGTATACTACTGGTACTACTACTGCTAATTGTACATATTCGCCATGGTTTGTAGGTTGGAAAAGTACCTAAGTGCAGAGGATGTTAACAGGATATGTGTAATACTGGATAAAAGGGAAAACATAAAGGAGTAGCTGCAGAAAAAAACAAGCAATGGCAATGAGAACCAGTTGGCTAGAATACTGAGGAATGAGTGGTGATTGGTATTAGTTGCAGGTGAGGAAATAAGGTGAATAGTTACAGCTGTGGAAACTGGTAGGCTGAAGGAAGGTAAATAATTTACACAATGTAGTTAAACTGAAAATATTATAAAGTGTAAATCAAATGGAAAGGGACAGCACAGATCTAAGGAGTCAAAATCAAAAGAACATAACCTGTATCAACCTAGGGGCAACCCCTTACTATAGTAAACACAGAGGAAGGAACAGAATTAGGTAAGACATAATGAATATAACTCTACAACAAAATGTAAAGAGATAAAAATTAAAACCCGAACACCAAAGGATCATAACAGCAATAGCATCTATCTATCTATCTATCTATCTATCTATCTATCTATCTATCTATCTATCTATCTATCTATCTATCTATCTATCTATCTATCTATCTATCTATCTATCTATCTATCTATCTATCTATCTATCTGTTCTTTGTGTCTTTACAAAAACTAAACATGATTCTCCTGTGTCTTCTTCCCCTCCTCACAGCACAAATCACCTGTGACAGTGATGGCATTGTCAAAGAAAAAGGTAACAAAATCAACGACCCAGAAAGTCGCTGCCAAACTTCCAAACTCCCTGACTCACACACAGACACACACCTCTGCATGCATAGCATCACACTTATCACTCATCTCTCCACCTTGCGTCTCCAAGGACATCTTCATCACCAGTTGCTATGGTTACCTCACCTCAGTCAGTGGCATAATGAAGTGATACCGCACTGTACACACACACACAAAGACACACGCACACATAAATACACTCACATATTTTTACCTTACATTGTTAAAATGGTCTGCAGTCCTTGAAAAAGACAAACCCACGGCTTTCTCAACAGCGAATATGGATGTCTGGATTAAAAAACCAGCTTCAACACATTTCGTTTTCTCTTTCATACACAAACAGCATTACTTCAGGGTGTACAGCTCATCATTAAATAAGATGAATTTGGTCTTTTTGTTCATCATTTTAAATGTTTTTAATGCCTCTTTTCATTGTTTCCCTTCCCTTATCCTCTCTTTTTTCTCCTCGACCTGTTTCTGTCACCTAACTCATCCTCCACAGTGGCTGTTTGTTGGCTCCAGGGAGGGTGTGTCTCAGCTGGCCCTGTACCAGTGTGAGTTGTACGGTCAGGCCTGCGCGGAGTGCTGCTTGGCCAGGGATCCGTACTGCACCTGGGATGGACATGCCTGCAGTCCATATATGCCCACTGTGCGCCGGTAGGAAAAAAAAAAAGGGCAATTTTTTCTAATGCAAACAACAAATAACATCATTACAGTGTATTGTATGTCTTCCCTCCCAGTTAAATGTGTGAGATGCAATCTATAGTCAGTCATCTATTATTGAATTAGAAAACATCTGTTGGTGGTTTGAAAATGGATCACATCTAAACTCAGATCTCGCCGTTTAAATTTCAGGCATTTTTTCCACATGAATAACACAGAGGCCTCTTCTACAAAGTGTTTTTAATATTTATTTTTGCTTGTGGAGACATTCTAATCTAACCTATTCCTTCAGGGATTTCATGAGCAACTTGATTCACTTCTCTCTGATTCAAGCACTACATGACCTTCTCTCTAGTGCCATCATCAGGACAAAATTTACATACCAACTTGTATTTGCAAAGCAATCTTGTCTCCCTGATTTTTTTTTTCCGCTAAGGTTCTTGGAGCAAACGATGACTAACTGTCACATCTGTTTGTCTGCAGGAGAAATGCTCGTCATTTAGGGGAGGAGGAGGACCCACTAACTCAATGTGTCCGACAGGGAGGTGAGGAGCAAAATCCAATACTTTCAAGTTTAAAACATCCAACTGTCAGGTGTCATGGTGCATGAATCTTCTGCAGTTCAAAAAATGTGTATGTAGGCTGTGGAAAGTAACAGAATCCCAGTTTTATTAATATTTCTCAATCTATGATACTTACCATTATAAACTCCTTCAGTTTGGCTTAAGAGAAGAGAAAATGCAATAAACTTCTATGCTTGGTAAATAGGAATTGGTACATACAACTACTCATGGTGTGTTTTAGGTATATAAAGTTTTTATTTTTATTTTAGCCTGCTAAGACTCTTTGTGAGGCATTGTTCCTCATGGTTCCAGAATGAGATGTTTTTCTATCTTTTTTCCCCTGAATGTCTTACAGTGCATTTACTCACATTCCTGTTAAATAGCTTTAAGAAGCCTATAAAAATAAATCTTTTATTGCATTGGAGTCATATCACATTATCTACAAATTAGAAATTAAATAGAGAACCATTTCAAGTCTGTGTTCACCTTTCTTTATGATCAGCTCTTTGCTACAGTGCTGTAACAGAGAGCTGTTGAACATGTATATATATTTTTAAAACCCTTACAATAACAGGACAGTCATAGATTAGTACCTAAAATTTTTGAAAAGTAAGTTCATACTCATCTTTAGTAAAAAAAAGAAAATCAAAATCATATACAGTGCTCTCCATAAATGAGTACACCCCCTTTAAAAAGTATTAATTTAATCAGTAGCTCAATGAACAAAAGAACAATTTACGAACTTTCCACAAGGCCGAGTTTTATTGAACACTTATTTAACTCCATAACATGAAATCAAGGTTAATAATCTAATTTAGATCACAAAATCTTCAGTTTTACTCAAATTTGTTGAAGCAAAAATGAATACACCTTGCAACAAAAACTACTACATCTAGTATTTTGTATGAGCACCATGATTTTTAAGGACAAAACCAAGTCTTCTAGGCATCGTCTAGGCAACATCTATCTTTTTCCATTCTTCAAGAATAACCTATTTTAGAGCCTGGATGCTGGATGGAGAGGGATTCTCAATGTTTCGCTTCAGAATTCCCCACAGGTGTTCGGTTGGGTTCAGATCAAGAGACAAACTTGGCCATTCAATCACCTTGTTCTGCTTCAGAATTGCAACAGTAGCTTTAGATGTTTGTTTTTGGATCATTGTCGTGTTGGAAAAGTGCACGACGATAAGTGCATGGAGTGATGGCAGCATCTTCTCCTTCGGTATAGAGCAGTACATTGTTGAGTTCATGATACGATCAATGAAATGCAGCTCCTCAACACCAGCAGCACTCATGCAGCCCCACATAAGGACACTGCAACCACCATGTTTCACTGTAGGCACCATACATTTTTCTTTGAAGTCCTGACCTTTACGACACCATACATTTTTTAAACCATTAATTCCAAAAATAGTGATCTTGATCTCATCTCTCCAGAGTATAGAGTCCCAGTAGTCTTCATTTTTTCAGCATGGGCCCTAGCAAATATTAGGCGTGCTTTTTTGTGCATGGGCTTTAGGAGAGGCTTTCTTCATGGACAATACCCATGCATGCGATTCCTCTGCAGTGTGCGCTGTATGGTGTCCCGGAAAACGGTCATACCAGTTTGGCTTTCTGCTGCTTTAGCTAACTGCAGTGAACTTGCATGGGAATTTTCTTCAACCCTTCTCCTCAGAAGACGCTCCTGTCGATATGTTAACTTCGGTGGACGGCCTGGACGTCCTTGTAAGATAGTTGCACTTCCATCTTTCTCAAAATTTTTTATCACTTTTGCTACAGTATTTTGGACTGTAAAGCTTTGCTGATCTTCTTGTAGCCCTCAACTTTTTGTGCAAAGAAATTATTTCCTTTCTCAGATTTCTCTTCCATGAGGAGCCATTGCTGACAGCATGAAATGGGAAGGGCTTTTCTTTGTGAAGTAATGCCCTTTTATTGTCACCTGTCTGCTGGACACCTCTTACATGAATCATTAGACTCACCTGTGATTGAATGCCTGTTAATTAGAAGTTTGTAGTCTTAAGTGTGGCTTTTCTCTTAGGACTATAATTGGGGTGTACTCATTTTTGCAACAGGGCTTGAATGAAATTGTTAGGCAAATGTTTTTTTTGCGTGTGCAAATGAACAAATCTTGTTTGCAATCAATGGCCCACATTTGTGGGAGTATTTTGTAGTATAGTATATAATACAAAATGTTGATTCTGAAAGGAAGCTAAAGGTTTTCTGACAAACGTAGTGGGGGGTACTCATTTTTGCAGAGCACTGTATATCCTTTGTGAGTAAAGCATGGTATGTCTAATGAGTGACCTTTTTTCATTGGTTTAATTCAGCTGGGCTGCAGGTGGAGGCAGAGCAGAGGGTCATGATGGTTGCAGAGGGTAACAGCACCTACCTAGAGTGTCTCCCTCGATCCAGACATGCTGCCGTTGCCTGGTATAAACAAGCTGGAGAGAATAGCGCAGAATTAAACCAGGTAAATGTGACATATTTTATACTCTTATGCAGTCAAATCTAGCCCATTCAAAGAAGTTTATTATAAAGCTGTTGACCTATATATTTCAAATTTCAAAAATATCAATTACCAATTGACATGTTTCTCAATTACTTGTGAGTTAAAGCTGTAGAAATGAAATAATCAAACTAAGCTAAATGGATTTGTATTGAATGTCATTGGAAATCAATAAAATGGAGTAGAAAGTGGGTTAAATCAGCTAATCGAATTTGAATTAAATTAAATTAGAGTTGAATGTAATTAAAATTAAATTAAGACTAAATTAAGTTAAATCAAATCAAAATGAAGTTGATTTCAGTAATGAGAATTTTATAATATTACAATTAACTAAAACTAATTGAACTGAGTTGATACAATGAAATTAACCACATTTAGGAGAACTGTGCTAATGGGGCTAATGTTCATCCAGGTAATGACAGGTGACCAGCTGGTGGTGATAGAGCGGGGCGTCCTGATTCGGCGAGCCGAGCTCTCTCACGGTGGCGTCTACCACTGTCAGGTGGAGGAGCACGGCTATCACTGGACCGCCGTCACAGTCCGTGTTGCTGTCTGGAGCCCTTCTGCCAATCGCGTCTTGGCCTCCTTGTCTGGTTCGTCCTATCGGAGCACAGGAACCCAGCCCTGGTACGAGGACGTGATGGCCCTCATTCACCCCGGAAACCTGGGCGCGCACTGCAAAGCCCTGGGATACCGTCCACCACGCAACCAGCGTCATCGCGGGGACTTCATGATGGCACCTTATAAGGAGAAAGAGAGGGCTGAGAAGCACAAGCACGGTGGAGGAAGAGGAGGAGGACGCGCTGTAGGGAGGAAGAGCAGGAGCAAGCCTCAACAGAGGGCACCAAGGAGCATCTGAACGCAGATTTTCATTGACTGCAACACACAATTCGTGTAACCTACACAAGCACACACTTAACTTATACTTTAGGACCCACACATACTGTATGTACAGAGACTACATCATGCGCATGCACTTATCTAAATTAAAACAGCATCCTCTATTTAGTGGCAAATAGTCAAAGTCGAACTCCACATAATCATCTGAACTTTGTAGAGGAGTGTTTGGACAGCAGAGGGCAGTTTTGCTTGGATAAATGACTTTGTGAATAAACGTACAAAACTAGAATAGCTTAGGTCCCATAGCATGTTGAATGAAGGACGAACAGCACAGTCAGATCACTCTGTGTTGTGACAAGGACATTTAAGGGGCTATTATGAATGTGGACGAAGTATTTTTCCACAGGCAACAATTCTACATTTTGAAAACATGTAACCCTACTGAAAGGATGTGGAACCTAAGGGAAAGCTTTGAGTGGTCCCCCCCCCTTACTCACTGAATGCATATTAGATTATTAACTTATCAGGCAAAAATAAATTTCCAGTTGTTTTAGTCACCTTTAAGACAGAGTGCAGGGATGTGGAAAGAAATGAGGGTTGGAAAAAATTTTTTTTTAGTCTTCAGTATGAGTTGTGCCCCAATTTGAAATACTCGTCCTCTTCTGATGTTTGAGAATTGGGGATCTTTAGAAAAATGTATTTTTTTAGGTATTGGAACAGGTCAAACCAGGACAAAGAAAAACGCATGCAGACTGTACAGACTATGGATGTTGTTAATCATTTTCCAATACATCAAACACTGTATGGGGGTGATGGGATGATTAATCAACAATGGGTGGGTTATTGGGCCATTATGAGGAAATGTAGAATAAACACATGCTAAATTTAGAAGTAGTATTCAAGTGCTGATTGTATTTCTAAAACAGTGTTACCTTATTAAGAGCGATAGGTGTATGCTCCTTTAGTTTCTACACCATGATCTGAAATATTTCCTGTCAACTTTGAGCAGCATTGTGCTGTAACCTTGTGGGGGAGGGGCTGCTATGAGGGACTCATACGCCTGGTGAAATCTGTGGTTTTTTAAAAGCTCGGTATACCTTGAAACCAGACCAACCCTAATCACGAGTAATTGCTAACTGAGGTATTCAAAACCAACTTACCTACCCAGACAGAAACTCCAGAAAACAAGTTAAACTTTCTTATATTATGAGTAGCAACAAATAAGACAGCTAATTATCAAAAAAAAGCACTGATAGATTGCCCCATAAATCACAACGGATTCACCAACCATACATCAACAGTGATACTTTTGTTAGTTTGTTCAGAAAAGTGCCATACCACCATCAGATTACTTACTGGGACCACAGAGATGAAAAGCAGAGAAAAAGTGCACCAATCCCTTTGATGATTGACTTTCCCAGGATTTCGGTGCAGTGTGCTGCAGCTGTACCAACCACTACAAAAAAGAGGTTTCCATTGTGTTTGCCTCATTGTTTGACGCTGTAACATTAACTCAGAATGGTTCACGCAAAGTGCTGCTGCTAATTTTGTGCCATGTGGGGACAAAGAGAACAAAACAAAACATGTTCACTTCTATCTTGAAAGCTGGTTTAGTTTGTTTGGAATCTACATATAGCAAAAGGGTGTAAAGAAATAAAACATTTTCGACTTAGATGTGAATGTGCTTTGAACGTCTTCAACAAGGATTATTATTAAGGTGTAAATTACCTGCCTTTTGGGGAATTTCTATCGCTTGCTATTAAAATGTAATTATTTTCATTAAAAAAAAAACTACATTGTTTTAAAGTCTTTTAAAGATCAGATTAAACCTTTCTTTAATTTGAAATGTGGTAATTATCAGTATGTTGAACTTTTTAAAATATGCTCTTTTTAAAAAGAAGTAACCAAGAACGCACAAGCTGGTGAGGCTTTAACAGGCAGAAAACTTTGTACATAACATGCATGTTTCTCAAACTACAGACTTCAGGTGACTAAGTGTGAGTAATCTACAGCTGGTTCTGCTGCTCCAGTGTGTAATGTCTTCTAACTGCAAGAGATGAAAAGGACAAAGTGTGTGATGAAGACGCTTCTGTTGTGCTACCTGGAAGCTGGAAGCAGAACTTAAAGGAAATGGTGTCTGCTGGACTTTGGCTTCAGATGACAGTGACTTTTCAAAACAGTGATATGTGATTAGCTTAAATGTGCAACGAGTTAAACCGAGCTTTTTCCATCTTTTTGATTTTACTCTTTTCTGGTATTTATTCGTCTAACCTGGAGTAAAGCCTTTTGGTTAGTAAAAGCTCATCAACATGTCATAAAGGTCCTACTTATTTTATATGTGAGCATCTTTGTCTTTGTATGTATATCTGATGTCCTGTTCTTATTTGTTAATACACCTTCCCACTCACTCCCACTGAACCTTCATTTGTATTATTTTGGTATTTAAAAGTTGATCTGTTTCACCTTGAGGCAGCAGAACTAAAGAAGTATTTAAAACATATTCTTGGTCTATGTCATTCATACATACTGACTTGAAAAGTAGTTATAGAACTAAATGCTTCAACCACAAACTTGCAGCTCATTTTGACTGTTTTATGCATTAGAAATTAAAATATTCATTTATTTTTATATAAGTTTGTTTTCAGTCATGAAATAATGACAAATAATATAGTACCTTGCCAATAATGTAATAGTTTTTGAGCAAACAGTATAACATTATGTCCAAAAATGTAAGAAGTTCTTTCAATAATAGCTGGTTATTACATTATAGAATTAAAAGACTCCAGGTGGCTCCAAACTTGTCTGGGTAAGTAAATGAACTTAATGCATGCTAAAAATAAGGTCCAGGTTGCAGAGAAATGATACTTCCCCTTTAACAAGTTCTTTGACAGTTTTAAAATTCCACCAATTACATAATGTTACATCAGGTTATTTTTTTTCGTTTTGTCGTTTTCCCTCATTAGATAGATAAGATCGTTTTCATATTTCATCATCAGTACGCAATAACTTATTATATTGTTGGCAAAATGCTCTTAGGTTGTTGGTTTTATTACCTTTAAAAGGGTTAAAGTTACCTTTATTTCAAATGACCTTAACTACACCAACCTTTACAGATTTTGTCATGTTATAATCACAAACTCTAGTGTAATTAAATGGGATTGTATCTGACTGGCCAACACAAAGTAGTGCATATTTGTTATGTGGAAAGAAAATGCTGCATGGTTTCGAAAATTATGTGAACCTATTTTTTTCTGTTTTTTTAGTACAATTGCAATTTTGTTCATAAATTGCCCAGGCTCTGTAAGATTGAACGCAGATTGCAAATGCAAGTCTTGCGACACATTTTTAATTGAATTTAGGACTACACTTTGACTAGGCCTGTTTAACAGATATTTTTGTTTTGATCTAAACCATTAAGACTTGCTATAACCGCATGAAGAGGATTTTCGTTCTGCTGGAGGGCGAACGTTCGCTCCAGTTTGACTTATTTAGAAGTCTCAATGTTTTCTCATTGCTTGTTGTTGTTTCTAGAAAGTGTCCCTGATAACTCCACTCTTTTCCCCACACACAGCATGATGCCACCACCGTCATGTTGTGATGTGCAAAAATAGCCTTTTCCACATAGGCCAAAAAGTGTTGTTGTGGCCTCTTTTCACCAGAGTACTTTCCTCTGCATGTGTTGCACGTCTTTTCGCAAACTGCCACAGTTACTTTCTTCTTGCCACTCTTCAATAAGAGGCAAGACAACCAGTAGTTGTTCTTTTTTGTAACAGACTCTCGTTCCTTAGCTATGGCTATTTGCAGCTCCTCATGAATTACAACACATACTCAGTTTATATGAATGGCCACGTTTTGGTAGGTTTGTACACTGCTCTTTCCACTTTTGGATTATAGATTGACCAAACTTTATAACATGACTAAAACTTGGTGTATTGCTGCTTTAAACTTCTCCACAATTAAAGTTATTAAAATGTGCAGCTGTAACGTTACATTGTGTGGAAAAGTTGAGGGAATATTTATTCTACACATCATACATGGTAAAATCCAACAATAACAGCAATGTCTACGTACATGTTCAATGTCTTTCTTCATGATTATACCAAGCATTGAGCTCTGCTATATCCCATCTTAAATCACGCAGGAGTCCTCTTCATATTTCCTCCTCAAGCATTTATTTCTGCACAGAACGTCTCTGTGTGGGCTTTAGTGTCTGTTTGACATTTGTGGGTTCTGAGTGAAAGCAGCTCAAGCAACAGTTCACAGGCTAAGTCAGTAAATTTGCCAAATTGGGAACTTAGCAATGAGTTGGAGACAGTAATGTTGCTTTAGGAAAAGTCAGCAAGGGCAGACAGAGTGCAGAAACCTAATGTGGGCTTGGCTTATGGCTTCCTGGTTTGAACCTTCTCAGCTACACCCACATTAAAGAACCCACCAGTGGTGAGTTACTCACAAACACATGTTTGAGGGAAAAAAAGAAGGCAGGTCATGGAGAAACAAACACAAACACTGGGTGTTTGAGAGTGTGAGTCCATCATTCTGACCCAAATGAAATCAATAAACTTAAATCACACTTTGCTGTCTCTGGTAGTAAAGTGCTAAAATAACAAAGTCAAAAGTGAAAAAGCAAAGTTTGCTTAAATGACTATGAACTTTATTGTTTTGAGGATATAAATGAAGCCCTTATCACATCTTCTGTATCTGCTACATTTACCCTTCTATGGTGTGCTAGAACACCAAACTGTTATACAGAGAGGTCTGGTTGGGAAAAACGAGTCATCATGCTGACTTGGATGGATAGCAAAAGAAGCCAGTTTATTTTCTTCTGGCCATTAAACAAAGCAACAGCATTCAAAATAGCAACTCTTTCATGTCTCTCCCTCGCTCCCTCTGCTACATCCAGCTGTTCATTGCCTCAGCGTTGAACTTTCACATTACATTAACAATTAGTTTTCAATAATGATACATCAATCTGCATTATCAAGCTGGGGTAGCTGCAACTCAGGTGGTAGCTCAGTGGTAGAGTTGAGTCCTTGGGCAAGACACTTCCCCTACCTTGCCTTCTGGTGTTGGCCAGAGGGGACGATGGGGCAAAATGGCTGGCTCTACAATTGCTTCCACCCATTTGTGAACATGAGAGTGAATGAATAACGGAATTGTAAAGCGCTTTGATGGTCTTCAAAAGCACTATATATACATATATATATACAAATATATATATATATATATATATATATATATATATATGTAATCCATTATCATTTGAGGTGGGCTTCCTCTTTAGCTGCAACAAGATGGCTGCCACAGATGACACGCTCCTATCGTAACAAGGTTTTAACTTTGACACACAGACTGTGCCCGTTCGATCCACATTCTAGAATTAATATAGTGCAGCTCAAGAAGTGTCAGGATCGCCAGTGGACTGGGTGGGCGATTGGGTGAAGTTTGGCACTCCAGGCGCGGATGGGAGTCACCCCGGGTTCGAGGCGGCTGGATGGCTCAGGAGACAGGCAGCGGCTGAGAATCGTAGGTGGGTTGTGGAGCAGGATGATGAGCGGGCAACTGAAGTTCGGACTTGTCTGGTTGACGGGCTGATACGTCCGTATGGATCAGGAGCTCTGGACATTGGATGAACGATAACTGAGCGAAGTGAAGGTGAGTGGAAGGATCTTTTATACTGGGGAGAGTAGAGATATTGTCAGGGAGCTCCTCAGACCCGGCTGGTCTGAGTTGGGGCTTATGACTTCCTGACAGAGCCCCCCCCTCTAGGCCCGGCTCCAGAAGGGCCCGGACGATCCGGATGGAGGCGGTGAAAGTCCGAGATGAGCGAGGGGTCCAAGACATGACATGAAGGTATCCAGGAGCGTTCCTCTGGACCGTAACCCCGCCAGTCCACCAGGTACTGGTACCCCCTGCCGCGGGGTCTGGAATCCACAATCCATCTTACCGTGTAGGCTGGACCACCATCGATTAAGCGAGGGGGAGGCGGTTGGGCTGCAGGTGGAGATAGAGGCGAGGTGACATGACGTTTGAGGAGGGAGCAGTGGAACACCGGGTGGAATTTGAGGGAGGCTGGAAGGCGGAGACAGTACGTGACTGGGTTGATGCTGTGGAGGACTGGATACGGACCGATGAAGCAGGGGGTCAGTTTCCGGCAGTCAGTCGGCAGCTTGAGATGCCTAGTAGAGAGCCAGACCAGATCACCTGGTTGAAAGGTTGGACTGGACCGGTGGTGGCGGCGGTGTTGCTCCACGTACTTGGAGGTGGCCCGTTTGATGGCGGCCCGGGCCCGGATCCACGCGGCCTTAGCACGGCGGATCAGTTGCTGTGCCGCCGGCACCTCCACCTCCGGTTCCTGGTGGGAGAAGATGGATGGTTGATAGCCATTGCAGACCTCGAAGGGCAACATACCTGTGGCGGAGGAGACCTGGAGATTGAGGGACACCTCAGCCCACAATAACGCACGCGGCCAGGTGGAGGACTCCGTCGAGGCGAAGCACCTGAGGTACTTCCCCACTTGCTGGTTTACCCTCTCCGTTTGGCCGTTGGTCTCAGGATGGAAACCAGATGAGAGACTGGCGGTTGCCCCAATGAGACGGCAGAAGACTCTCCAGAACTTAGCTGAAAACTGGGGCCCGTGGTCAGAGACAATGTCCTGGGGAAAACCATGCTACCGCACTACATGCTCCAGGACCAGTTCAGCTGTTCTCTTAGCCATGGGCAGGCCGGGGAGGGCCACCAGGTGGACCGCTTTGGAGAAACGGTCTACAAAGGTGACGATGGTGTTTGAGCCGTCTGCGGTGGGGAGTCCTGTCACAAAGTCCACCCCAATATGGGACCAAGGGCGAGCTGGTCGAAGGGGTTGAAGGGGGCCGGGTCGAGGTTGTGTAGCTGACTTGGCTCTGGCGCAGGTGGGGCAGGTGCCAACGAACCTGCCGACGTCCCGTGCCATAGTGGGCCACCACAGGGCGCGGCGGATGAATTTGAGGGTACTGGCTGCGCCTGGATGGCCAGTTATGGCCGATGAATGGCCCCAGAGCAGCGCCTCCTGGCGGCAACTGGTCGGAACATAGAGGCGGTTTGGTGGCGTCTCTGGAGGTGCCGGTACTGGACCGGAGCTGTTCGAATGGAGTCCTCCAGCGGCCAATGGAGAGATACCATGATGCGGTGGGGGGATATGATGGCATCAGGCTGAATCGGGACTTTTTGGTTTGGGAGTGCTGACAGGAGAGAGCGTCTGCCTTTCCATTCTTGGAACCAGGTCGATATGAGAGGTGAAAATTGTAATGTTCAAAGGGAAGTGCCCAGCGGGCCATGGCGAGGGTTTAGTTGCTTGGCGTTACGGATATGGATGAGGTTCTGATGGTCTGTCCAGATCAGGAATGGTTCAGTTGTTCCCATGAGCAGATGGCGCCACTCCTCCAGAGCCCACTTCACCGCCAGAAGCTCACGATCCCCGACCCCATAGCGCTGCTGTGTAGGCGTGAACTTCCACGAGAAGAAGCAGCAGGGGTGTAGCTTCTGATCTGGGCTGCGTTGGGACAGGATTGCCCCGATACCCACCTTCGAGGCATCCACCTCGATGGTGAAGTTCTTGGCTTTGTCCGGATGAATGAGGATGGGAGCTGAGGTGAATAGTTGGATGACCTGGTCGAATGCTCGCTTGGCCTCGGGGGGTAGGCTGAACGAGCGCGGCTGGTCAGTTGATTTAGTCAGGTTGGTGAGGGGAGCCACAATGGTGCAGTAGTCATGGATGAACCGATGGTAGAAGTTTGTGAAACCAAGGAATGACTGGAGTTGTCTGAGGGTCCGGGGAAGCGGCCACTCCTTCACTGCTGCTACTTTCTGAGGATCCATAGCTACCCCCTCAGGTGAGATGACGTAGCCTAGGAAGGTGGTGGAGCGCTGGTGGAATGCAAACTTTTCCAGTTTGCAGAACAGTTTGTTCTGGAGCAGGCGCTCAAGGACGGCGGAAGCAATGACCAGAAACTGAATAAGCTCCGTGTGGCCACCCACCCACAGACGGATCTTGGTTGTGCGATGTCGGACGGGATAGGGCTACAAAGGGTGTCCATCGACAGAAGTCACCGGGACTGGGCTGTGAAGATTCTCCATTGTAATCTGGAGCTTTGTGGCTAGTTGGGTGGTGATGAAGTTTTCCGCTGCTCCGGTGTCGAGCGGGGCGCCGAACGTATGCTGTGAGATGCGATGAATGACCCCCCGAGTCTCACCAGGCCTGGTCGTTTTCCGGTCGGTAGGGACACTGCAGGCGGCGATGTTTGGGCGATCCACAGTAGGCGCAGAGACCCTCCCGGAAGCGTCGGTCCCACTCCTTCGGGGACAGATGTCCCAGCTGCATTGGCTCCTCTCTGTCGCCGGAGTGGGAGCGGCCGGGCGCGGCGCTGGGCTCGGCTGAGCGGAATGAAGCAGGACGATGTGGTGGAAGACAGCGCATTGGAGGACTCATCACTCAACGGTCGATTTCGAGAGGCAGACTGACGGCCTCGTCGAGGGATTTGGGAGCTTCTCTGCCGACCATCTCGTCCCAGATATAATTGGCGAGGCCCTCCAAAAAGAGTGATCGCAGGACCGAGTCTCCCCAGCCTAGCTTAGCCGCCAGCGTCCGGAAGTCTGCAGCGAAGACGTGGACCGATTGGTCTTGCTGACGGAGGTGAAGAAACTGGGTCTTCCGCAGCTCCGCAACGAACTGGACGTAATTGTTGCAGAGCACGGACTTCTGATTGTAGAGGGCTGCCGCCCATTCTTGTGTCTGCCCACAGAGGAGGGAGGTGAGCAGAGCCACCCTGGAAGGAGAGGAGGCGTACGTTGAGGGCTGACACTCGAAAATCATGTCCAGGGTGGCTAGTAAACCGTCTGGTCTGCCATCGCGACCATTCCACTTATCCGGGAGGCAGATTCTGGGTTCGGTGGAGGAGGACGGTCGCTGCTGGAAGGTGTTGACAAGCCCGGCTAGCCTGATGTGGGCCTCGGACAGAGTGTCGAGCTTGGAGCCGAGTCGATCCACCAATCCACGGAGGAGTGCCACCTCGGCCCGAAGGGCCTCTACCTCCACTGAAGTGCTCTTAGATGGCTCAGTCATCCTGTCAGGATCGCTAGTGGACTGGGAGCGGCAATCGGGTGAAGTTTGGCGCTCCAGGCACGGATGGGAGTCACCCCAGGTTCGAGGCGGCTGGATGGCTCAGCAGACAGGCAGCGGCTGAGAATCGTAGGTGGGTCGTGGAGCTTCCTGACCTCAGATTGTACAGATCAGGCATGACGCCTAATCTCAACACTGGTATACACCAAGGGTTCATACCTAGCCCCTTCTGTACAGCAAGTTTGCCCTCAACTATACTGCAGTTTGAATATTGAATACCGCAACAACACCTTCGTCAACTGCATATCAAGCGGCCATGTTCCATCAACACAGAAGAGAGAAAAGCCCCTGACATCATGGAGCTTGTTGCGGATTACAGGAGGATGCAGGGAGAAGAGCACGTCCCAGTCTACACGGAGGGAGCGCAAGTGAGGAGTCGGCAGCTTCAGGTTTCAGTGGTTTGACATCAGTAAGGGATAAATTAGTCATATTCATGTGAAAACAAAATCAGCAAAACAGGAGGTCTTCTCTCTGTAGTTCTAAATTTTGCATGTTTTAAGAAGCCACTGAGTAGTTTGTCATTCAGAATTGATGGCCAGCCATCCTACGGCCACATGCATCATATTCAACACTCCAAAGATATGAACCTTTTTATGCTTGACTTTAGCTTGTAAATACCATGTTCGCACGAGTAGTGGGAATTTTTGTCTGATCCAAACAGCGCTCAAGTAAGGCGAGAAGCCTCCATGACATTCCCATGTTCGCTTATTCTAAACAGTGTTTCTCTTGAAGACATGCTACAGTGCTGCTCCTCAATCATCACAAGGACCTTGTGTGTTTCACTCTGCTATGGTCTATTTACATCTCCATGCCAGTACTCGTCTCATGTAATTTTCCAGAGCAGCTTCTCAGCAGCTGGAACAGACCTCTCTTCTCTTATATTTGGAGACTTTGATTTCCTTTTTGTAACAGTACCCTGGAGAAGTACTAATTTCCTTTACATTTTTTACACATTTTGGCAGGCGACAATCATGTTTTGTTGTGACTTCATATGATTGATCAACACATAACAGTACATACGTGGGATGTCATTAAAAAAGGGTAGCTCACAAATTGTTTCGGTCCCAGTTGTCTTTGGAAGTCACTCTATCAGTACATATTTAACTTTTATGTAATTTATGCTCAGTAACAATTAGGTTGGTCTGTGAAGGCCTCAGAGAGAACATAAGTGAACAAACAGCATCACAATGACCAAACAACACAGCAGACAGCTCAGGGAAAAGGTCTGGAGACGTTTTTGTTGTTCTAAGTTGTAAAATAAAATCCCAAAATCTAAGCATTTTATGAATCTATGTTAAATACATCACCCATAAAAAGACTTTGCTGCAAATCTCAAAAAGGTGAGCGTTCATCTAAATCAGTGTTGTCCAAACTTTAAGGACACATCTGCCAAAATCACTAAGTAGAAAGTACTAATGGGCTGCAAGTATTTTCTTTTCTAAATAATATATATATATATATGTGTTTTTCATTGCACAGCAATAAATAACAATGCAATATTTCTTTGTAGAAAATTGATATTTAAAGGAATGCACATTTGAAACATACAGAGAGAAATCTCATCCAGAATGGGACATGGGTTTCTCAGAGAAGCCTTGAGGCCCATTAGACCTATGAACTCTGGGGTAGCAGTAGAAATCCACAGCGTAGGCTGGTGAATATTAGTTTTGCTCTCTTCTCTTCCTGATCTTTATGGACCAGTGGCAATAAGAAAGCCATCAGAAGTCCAGTTTGTTACTGGGGACAAAGCAAACACCTGGAAGAAAATGCTCTGGTCAGATGAGATAAAAACTGAACTTGTAAGTGTAGTGATGCTTTTCGTCAGCAGTGACAGGTTAGCTAGTCAAAAGTTGTTCCAAACAGGTATGGAGTTAAATATAATTAGAAGTGGCTTCAAAAATTTTTACTTGACTATTGATTTACCTTCAGGATTTCTTTATGGAAATTTTTGTAAACCATGCATCATTTTCCCTCTAATTCCCAACCATATCTTATCTTATCTTAACCATATCTTTCTTTGTCTATTACATAAAACCAATTTTAAAATAAACAAAAGTTTGTGGTAACTGAATGTGATAAAGGTTTTTAAAAAACATTTTGAGGCATTTAAGAAAGATCTGTCACAAGGAGGAGATTGTTTTTGTGGTTACTTTTTTTCCTTTGAAAATATTTCTATAACTTCACATTTGATGGAGGCGATATAACATTAAACACGCACCACAAAACCCCTTTATAATGGGAAATAATGCCTGTTTGTTTTGTCAGCTTTCTCTTCCATCAAATTCTGTGGTTTAATTAATAAAGAAAGATCATTTCACTGATCCAGATGTGAAATAATTTTTACCTGATTCCAGTCTGACTCCAGCTGCCATCACAGTTTTTTTCCCCCATAACCGGCATGTTAAAGATATGTTTCTTCGTTCAAAGTTGTCCTGTTTGGACACACTACAGTGAGCTTCATTCCTTTCCAGTCATGCCATTTTTCACTCTCTCTGTACATCACTGTGTTTACTCCAAAACTGTAACATACCATTCAACACTAAACCCCTATCTGTCCAAACCACTAGATTGACCACGGCAGTATTTTATCACGCAATGTTAGCAAATGGATTGCTGAGCAATCATGTATGCAGATAATACTTTCCATTCATTCCAAATAATCCCTCTTCCTTATGGGCTCTTCAGTTGGAAAAAAAACTGGATCAACTGTACTCCATTAATTCTCTTATATTTATAATATTAAGGGTAAGTCACTGTATTTTCCTTTTATTTGTTAAATCATGGCGTTGGTGGATGGAGAAAGATCTGATGTCCCAGATGTGCTCAATTTGATAGAAGTCTGGGGAACTGCATTCTAGTCCATGGCATCAATGCCTTCATCTTGCAGGAACTGCTAACACACTCCAGCCACATAAGGTCTAGCATGGTCTTGTATTAGGACGAACCGATGTAGGATTTTGCAGGCAGCAGAACGTTCTCCTAGGCATCTCCAGACTTTGAGTCTGTCAAATGTGCTCAGTATTTGAACCTTGCTTTCGTCTGTGAAGAACACAGGGCGCCAGTGGCGAATATGAAAGTCTTGGTGTTTTCTGTCAAATGCCAAACGTCCTGCATGGTGTCTGGCTGAGAGGACAACACCCACCCGTGGGCATCAGAGCCTTATTTTACCCTCATCAAGTCTGTTTCTGACCCTTTCAGCAGACCAATGGACATTTGTGGCCTTCTGGAGGTCATTTTGAAGAGCTGTGTCAGTGCTCTCCTGTTTCTCCTTTCACAAATGTGGACATAGCTGTCCTGCTGCTCGGTTGTTGCCCTCCAAAGGCCTCCTCTAGGTCTCATAGTGTACTGGCCTATCTCTTGGTACCGCCTCCATGCTCTGGACACTGCGTTGACAGACATAGCAAACCCTTCTTGCCAAAGGTTACAATGATGTGCAATCCTGGATGAGCTGCACTACCTGAGCCACTTGTGGGGATTGTAGACTCCGTCTCATGATCCCACTAGAGTCAAAGCACCGCCAGCATTCAAAAGTTACCAAAACATGGATGAATGGATGGATTCCTGTATCATGTTGACCAGATATCCTCTATTGATCCTTTCAAGCTTAAAAATAGTAAATACAATGTTAGATATTTTTAGGATGACAACATACTTAAACTGTTTTATTTACAACAGCTTAGCGCAATGCCGCAGTTAGTAGCACTTTTGTTCAGGGGTCATTCTTCATAGAGTTTTCATATTATCCTCCTGCAAGTGTGGGTTTTCTTTGGGTCGCCCCCCCCCAAAAAAAAAAACACCATTTGGTTATTTGGTCTCTTTAAATTATCTGTAGGTGTGAGTAAGTGTGTGTGTGTGTGTGTGTGTGCACATTGTTCATCTTGTGTGTTGCTGTCTTCCCCTGCGATGGACTGGCGACCTGTTCAGGGTGTACCCCGTCTATTTCCCATTGACCACTGTACATAGAAACCAAAACTTGAGATGTATCAACAGTGACCTGAGATGTAAATCTGTACAGCCCCACACCAACATCATGACTGGTGTATATACTGTACATTTCTTCATCTATTGAACAGTTAGAACTCATACTGGGTAACTCATACTGATGTTAAAATTAGTATTTTATACACCATGTGAAGAACTAGTACTACATCTCTATATATGCAGTTACATGAGTAGATGTTCAATAATAAGTTTAGTGTGGTACAGAAAATCAATAAATGACACTCAATAACACAGTGTGGAGAGATCAAGTGTTTGACTGACAGAATTTTCTATCCAAAGACATTAGGTTTCCAAGTGGCATTGATTAATGAGCTGTGCAGGGAGCTGCTGCTGGTAGTCTTGGTGGATGAATTAGGGAGGAGTAATGCAGTGCTTGTGCCCGGATCCATGCTGTTGCTGACCACACTGGGGTTCTTGAGCCATGCCAGCTGTGTGGGAGGAAATTAACCTAATATTAGACAGGTTTTTCAGATTTTTCTGCAGTGCATGAACATGGCAACATGAAAGCACAATCTCCAGGGAAGTCTTTTTTTTATGTTACTGGAGCTATTGACTGAAAACATATTGCTATGAAAGCATTATCTAATAATCCTTTGAGATGCCCTTGCTTAGTTAACGGAAGTTTTTTTTAACACTATAGATTTAGCATAATGGGAATGCAACTAAGACTCTGGCAAAATATCATTGCTCTCCACACAGTTAATTGATTCTGATGAACAACATAGTTGGGAAACAACACAAGCTGGCAAAGCTTCTGATTGGTAAATTAGTTTATTATCAGGACGTCAATCCCTTCCTGTTGTCAAAACTAGTCAATGGTCTAAGACAGTGACTTCCTGTCATTTGCTCGGTAAAGTTTTAGATAGTTAGGTTTTCAGATATGCCACTAAGCATTTAGCATTGCTGAGCTGAATAAATCTTCATCAGTGCAAACAGCGCTTCTGCGCAGTAGCACAAAATAATGTCAGCTCGATGATTTGACATTATTACCACTGATCCTGACATTATGTTACCCTGCAAAATCCCAAACTTTGCCCAATAAACGTGACATCTATGACCATGGTTATAATAGTTTTAAAATTTTCATTAGTTTTAGTTTTTATTTAGTTTTGATTTAAGATTTCAAATTCTATTTAGTTTTAGTTAGTTTTTACCATTTGTTTGGTAGTTTAGTTTTTGTTTTTTTGAAAATGCTTAGTTTCAGACGAGACAAAAAAAATGTATAACAAAATCTCAGAAAATGATTTGGCATGGGCCAGATTAACAGCCATACAAATCAGGCAAGTATAAAAGATATATGTTAGAGTAACGTTCAAAGTTCTTTAAACACAATAACAGCACCTGTGCATTAAAAAGCCCAACGATTAATGCAGGTGCTACAGTTCTATAAAAACACTCAGTGGCGACATAACGAAACAAAAACCAAGCAATGTTACGGTACTTACGCACCGAACACGATAGACATGACCAAAGAGTCTGGTTTACATGTAAAGTCAATGGCGGAGCGCAATGAAGTGCGACTGGGGATCCCACACCTTTGTCAGAAGCAGAACTTTTCTGATTTGCGTGACCAAGTATTGCTGCTGGTGCGTTTCAGGCACGACCGAAAATACACGCTGCATTTTATGTCTGCCGGAGAACCTGGAGAAATCTCAACTACAGCTTCAAGTTGCGCCGTGACAACCAATCAGCTGACGGGTGTCAGTGATGCTGTGACTGAGTGAATGGTGGCCCAAATAAGCAGGACGTGTAAACTGATAAACACCATGGCTAATCACCCCAAGCTACATGACACCAGCTGTTTTCTATACAAAGAAGGGAATAAAAAAATTGACATTATAAAGAGGTTAAACTATTTAGACAGGAATGCTCTTAGTAGGTTTTTGGTTGGCCCTTTAAATGAGCCATTGTGGCCGCAAAACAGCTTCCTCACCCGGACACCCAGTCCTGGTAATGTCTCCACAAAAGCAAGTCCCGCGCCGCTCACAAATAATCTTTTACTAACAGCAGACAGATGGACAAACGCCCATCTTGGTAGTCAGCGGGGTAAAGCTTGGACCTTCGCGGCACAAACTGGGCGAGGAGCCAAGCTGTTTACTGATCCTTCCGCCGCTGCTCGACTGGGTCTACCCCCGCAGCAGCGGTCCCGATATTTAAGGTGGTCAGCTCATAGACTGAGAGGATCGGGAGAAAGAGGGAGGGAGGATGAGGAGGCCAGCAGTGGCTCCCATTGCTATTGCTTGCAGTAGCAGTGTTAGCTTGCTTGTTAGCTGGCGTAGCTCACTTGTTATGAGGTTTTTGCTGCAGACTTTTTATTCATGGTTTCAATTGCTTCTTCTGACAGCTTGCAATCCAAAGACGTCTTTTATTTCCTTGAAAGGGACAGAGTCGATGGGTTTGTATCCAACTTTTTCATTCTATTGTTTTTATCAAAGCGATTTGTGCAATCAAAAAGACACAATACAGATGATCCCATCTGTTTCTGGTGACAACGCGAAGGCAGGGAGCGACATTTTCTCAATAAATTCAGTTCGTTTTGTGAACACTCATTACAGTTTGTTTTCGTTTTGTTTCAAATACTCGTTTTTATTTTTATTACAGTTAACAGTTACTTTTCGTTATTTCGTTTGTTTTCGTTAACGATAATAACACTGTCTCTGACAAACAAATTAGGCTGATGGGAATATCAACAAACAGAAAGATGACAAAAAAATTAGCAGTTACTAGACTTAAAGTCAGAGGAAGAACAGCTAGAGTCTGGAGAAAGACTAAAAATCAACAGATCAATGCCACTAAAAAGATTGCTTTTAATCAAAATGTGAAGAGCAGTAGAATGATTTGGATGGTTAAAATATGCTTTTTTCCACTTATCTAACTATGGGGAATGTGGCAACAGACACATTTTTGTTTAGGTGTAATTTCCCTTTAAGACTTTGGCAAAACATCAGTATTTGTGCTGACAACCTGAGTATATCTTTTGGGTGACAATTGTATGCAAAATTGTAAGAAGCTTCAGGCAAGAATAAGGCAGGCAATAAACTAACTGGTAGCTCAAAGTGACTTTACATTTTCTGGCAATTTGAGAGTACTCTGTAAAGAAGAACTCAATAAAACCAAAGTAGAGGGCTGGGAAACATGCCAAGGGACGTCATAGTGCTATAGAAATCTTTTGGCATTTGCTTCATATAGCCTTCATATTCTTTTTTCCTTGTGCCCTTACAACCACAGAGTTTTTCACACCATATGGCCCATAAAAGTTCCCTTAAGGTCTAATAAGAGGTTGTTTCACATCACTACAGAACCCCTCTCAGTGAAGTTCTCAGGGTGAGCAAAATCTGGTCATATGTTTTAAACTGAATTTATTGCCTGCTTTGTGAGATGGTTTCGACAGTAGGTCTCTTTAACCATAGTTTCATTGACGATTAAATGAAGGTTTTTGGAAACTGATAGGCAGTCCGCAAACTTTTGTAATCCACCTTCCCCTGCAAAACCACTGGATGTATTTTTTATGTTTCTCTGCACACAAACCACGACAGACTTTTAAACATTAATCCAACAACGATTTTTCCAAACCCAACATAAAATGTCGAATTCTGGGTTTTGGAAAAATCTCAAGCAATATTTTTGTTATTGAACTCAACTGGATTTTCATAAATAGCTGGATGTTGTTAAAGAGCGTTTTCTGGTATCCATGTTGAGTTAGTACAATGGAAACCGACTTTGCATCGTCAGTTTTTACTTTTCTAAGACGTTTTAATGCCGTGCTGAGAGGGCGATATTTCTTAAATTGAAACAACACATCAAGTTCAGGTCATGAGAAGCCTTCATTCAAACCTGAGGGAAATTAACAGCTGGGATTAGTGGCTTGCTGATTTACAGCCGTTTGCTGTCAGCTTGGCCACCGACATTAAACATGCAGTCTCCAACTTCTATAATGAAAAACCACATCTGTACGAAGCCCCATGCTCTCAATTTGCTGCATATAGCATAACTGCTGTTTTTTCCATGTGGGAATTAACTATCTGTTAAAATTGCTTCTTTTCTTTTACTGTAAAATCCTTAAAACGGAAACTAAAGTAAGTAATGGAGGACTCTGTAGGGGTGCTCGGGAATAAAAGCTTATTTCTTAACCTTAAGTTTCTTTAGTTAGATTTCTAAAGCTTTTATGTGTTCTACAGAAGGAGAGACCGCAAATGGGATAAAACGGTTGAATCCCTACTGAGGGCGCAGCTGGCCAGGATAGATGAGTTGGATTAGTTATTTTACAAGGTCTTTAGATGTGGCTGCAATGTAGGTTTCTAAGTCCTCTCTCCTCTTCCTCAGGGTTTAGCATTTAAAGCTTTGAAAAAGCCACAATACACTGGCTTTGTTTTCACTGTGGAGGCACACTGTCCAAACCAAGATTTTATCATTATTTTAAGCCTCCTGGCAGGTTATTTCACATATATTTTAAATAATCTGTAGAACAATTCTTAAATGACATAAGTCATGGTGCTTTAACAAAAATACTAGGAGTTTGACAGACTGATACCTTTTGCACAAACTGTACCTGAGTGGGTTGAAGTAATATGAAGTATTTGGACTGCCTGTCTTTATCTAGCACATTTGGACATATTGATATTTTTATCATCATAAAGATACAGAAAATTCAAACAATACAAAAAAGTAATAATGACGAAGAAATTATGTATTTTCTGTTAAAGTTTATGAAAGTTTTTTTTACAGTGAAGACGGAATTAGGATTCTCTCCCCTCACATCTATTCCCACTTAAAATGGCTAAAATCTAACTAGGGTGTATCACATCAGGTGGAGAAGAATAGAACATGATTCATCAGCTTTGTGAACCAGGCTTGCCCTCTTTAAACCGTGGACATTTTGTTTGGTGAGCTCCCAGCTGTTAAGGGGGGAATGAACTGCATAACCATCAAATTATCTCTCTGACGGATTCAGACCAAGCCCCCCCCCCCCCCCCCCCCTCCCAAAAAAAAAAAACAACAACAACAAAACAAACAAACAAAAACAAAAGAAAAAAGAATTATAGTAGCTGTTTAATGTGGAAAGGGGTTTAAAGAGGCCTCAAAAACATTTGAAATCAATCATTCTATTGTATGGAAAATTGTTTACAAGTAGAGGACATTGAAAACAGCTGCCAACATGCCCAGGTCTGACAGATTAAACTAGTTCATCCTGAAAGCAGAGCATAGAAGGCTTGAAAAGTCTCACGTCATCGCGGGACCAACATCAAGCTCTTTCTACTTTCAATATGAATTTGCATGCCCAAGCAATTGGAAAGAGATTGAACAAGTTTAACTTTCATTGGAGTGAGAAACTGGGGAATGCTCTAAGAAAAACATGGTCCGACTGAAGTTTGCCAGAGAATGTAGACAAAGTCCAGGATTTCTTGAATATTGTTCTGTGGACAGAAGAAAAAAAACAGAATTATTTAGACACCATTATAAAATTCTATTCTATATTAGAGCAGGATTTCTTAACCCCGGTCCTCAGGACCCACTGCCCTGCTGATTTTGGGGATTTTCCGTCCGCCACACATCTGACTTGAATAACTGGGGTGATTAACAGAAATGATGGCATGCAAGTCCTACTGCTATCATTTGAGGTGTGCTGGTGCAGAGATGTTGCTCAAACATGAGCGACAGTGGGCCTGGAAGACCAGGGTAAAGAAAAACTGTACTGGAGAGAGGTGCAGGAAAGGGTGAAAAAGCTAAAAGCTAAAGCAGAACTGAACTCTGAACTATGACAACGACCCAAAACATACCAGTAATCCACCAAGGTCTTTCTTAGTGCATTTACATGCAGTAAGAGAAAACCAAATTGTTGCCTTAGTCCAACTGAATTTAGATATTTTTTTAATGGATGTATACACCTTAGTCCAGCGGAAGTTGAACCAAACTGGTCTTTCCTTAATTGGACTAACACACCCAGATAATACAGTTAAAAAACTAAATTTCTCTACATGTAAATGACATCTCAGCTTAGCTAAGCTATAAGCAGCCTAGGCATTTCTCCGTTGGGAAGTGAAGAGACTGCCAAAGTGGAGAAAACAGTACAATGCTTACAAAATGTACTGTACTTCAGTGTTGTTGTCATCATCCACTTCGTTGCTCATTGTGCATACCCTGCTTTTACTTCCCATGCTTTCGTTTCTTTACCACCGAATCATGTAAAGCACCTTTAATTACCTTGTTGTTGAAAGCGTGTTATACAAATAAGATGGTCATGCCTTACCTTGCCTACTCTTTCTGCTTCCCTGTTGGCAGCATTTGTTTACTATTGTTGTGAAACTCTGGGCCAACTGGAATAATGTTAACTTGAAAGCGTACATGTCGACACATAGAGTCGCAAAGGCGAATGCACTTCATTCACTAATTAGATTTTTCAAGTGACATGTAAACTGGGATACATGGTTTAAAGACAGCTTTAAAGACATACCACGTAACTTTGTGGATATTTGCCCTCCATCTCCCTCTCAAGGCTTACGGCATAAAGCCACATTGTATAGCCAAATCTCGATGGAGCACATCCGAAGAGGCCATTTTACTGTTGATTTTACAAGCTCGCTAGCCAAAACATCAACCTAATGAAGTGTACGTTGGTAAACCATCAGTACAAAGCAGTAATGATGAGCGACAAGGTACAGTATGAAGATAAGTATCAAAACAGCAGGTTTGCTTATATTCATTTGGTAGAGTGTGGCATAATGCCATAAAGAGAAAATCAGTCGGTACTTCCGGGAGGCATCCTGGGAGAGAAAAGTTTTACGGTGCCGTTTCCAGCTGCGAAATGCTCTCAGACAGTGACAGCTCCAAAAATGAACATAAGTATCGGTGTGTCACCGAAATTGCGATAACACATATTTTTAAGGTATAAAAGTTGTAGAGCACGTCTTTAAGCGCAATTTTTTTGCAAAAAGCTAGATTTAGTTGTGCTTGTAAATGCACCAACTGACAATTAGGCCCAGATCTAGATCTAACTGATTTATGTTGGGGTGACCTGAAGCAGGCTGTACAATACAGGCAAAAATCCCAACAAACATCTCACAGCTGCAAGTGAGGAGTGGGGTAAACTTCCCACATACGAAAGTCATAGACTGGAGGATGGCTACAAGAAGCTCCCCTGAGGTTATTTCAACTAAAACAGGTAAAACTGGGTGTCAGGAGGTAGGGTGTCCTAAGTTTTTTCTCAACAAGACAAAATCTACTTCTTAAGATTTTTATTAAATCACTTTGATTTCTTGAGGTAAAAGTAAATAAATATGATCCATCAATTTGGGAACATTTGAAATATAAAAGCGGTGCTTTTTGCGCAGAATATGTATGAAGAGATAACTTATAAAAGCTTGCAAATTCTCACTCAGTTTTTTATTTTTTTTTTTTTTTACTGGAAGATTCAACAGAAATAGGAAATTCTAATTAAATGTGCTGGTTGCCATTTAACTTCAAGGGGATCTGTGACGCATGATTTTTAAATAAGTCCAGTGAATAGGACACCTGTGGAGAGATAACATGACAGCAGTTATATGATCAAACCTCTTTATGTCAAAGATGTGCTGTATCATTTAGAACGGAGTGCAGCCTAAACAGGGATTATTGATCTTGATAGAAAAAAATAATAGCATTACATACATCTAAAAAAGACATTATGAATATAATCGTGAATAACAAGGTAGATATGGTTTCACATCTGTGATGGTTCTAAACTGATTAAAACCAGATTTTTGCCACAGCATTTATCTGCTCTTCCAAACTGAAGGAGCTGTAAAACCACACCCCAGATTCCTGATTGTAGAGCCATTGTAAGAAGCCAGAGGGCAAGTAGTACCAGAACAGTAATCAAGAAGAGCTGATTTTGAAATATATTTTCAATGAGAAGAAGAAAAAAAAGATACATTCTTTTAATTTACTTATACAGTTTATTAGTGGTTCGTCTGAATAGATGTTGTCCACTTTTACAAAATCTGGTTGTCATCTGCAAAGCAATGTAAAGGGATGTTGAACTTTCTTAAAACACACAGCATATATTCAGATTAAAAAAGCAGTGGATCTAGAACTGGAGAGAAGTATTTCCCAAAATGAACTGAAAAACAAATTGGACAAACATATGGAAGATAAAGTATCCCACAGTTCATTGGAAAAGGAAATAGTTCATGTCAAGACATAGAACCCCTAAGACTAGGAATTTGGCTATGGTGGACCATAATACTTTAAGGCATACAAAAGAAAGGCTAATTTTTCAGACGAGATTCCGTCTAATACTCTGTTTATTTTTAAGCAACTAATATCAAATATAATTTAGGCCTTGAACGTTTTGTGCATATAACTACAACTGGGTTGTTTTACCCACACGAAATTGATATAATTAAAAAATGTAAGACTTTTAAATGTAGATTTTCATTCATTCATTCGTAAAATTAAAAGAACGCCTCAGCTCTCAGCTTTATAAGTCACAACCTGAAGGGCCCCTGGTGTTTGTCTCCATCTGTTGGGGAAATTGTGGCAAATGCAGCGTGAATCAAGCAAATGTTAAGACAAATAGGCTACGTTTCTCACCCAGAATTAAATAACAAAAAAGAGGCTGCGTGATAATTAGTGGGGAGCAACGCGCTTCAAGGTTCTGATAAATTAATTCAATTTAACCCAGATCACAGACAAATTGATAAAATAATTTTAAAAAAATCACTCCAAAAACATGTGCAACTAATTTTCACAGTTGTCGTTTATATTTATGTGGTCATGTTTAAAGTTAATTTAAAGGCAATATTTTTATGTTTATTGTCCATTAAGAATTCTAGAAGCGGAACGGTTCTTTGGGAATTTGTGAGGAACATTATGTTGATCGGACTCGATTGTTGCTTACATCTTACAGGATAGAAACAGCTCTGGTGAGTGTTACCTTCGATGAATTGAGGTCTGTATAGTCATTATCTAAAACATGTACTAGATTAGTCTGAACAGTAGATGAAAAAATAACACCGCTCTGTAACCGTTTCAGCTAAATAATAGCAAGTTTGCTCCGGTTTGAGACTCGGAGGCCTTAGCAGCTAATGCTAGCTGCATCAAAACAGGAGCGAAGCTACTTCCTCACCGATGACAGGCAGCTAGATTTGTTCCCTTTTTCTGCTCGTCTCAGTTTTTGTGTCATGCCAAGTCACTAGGTTTATTAGCGTGTTAAAACGAATACAACTAATGACGTAACACTGCTTGAATGTGCACCGGTTATTTTAGCGTTACAACCTCAGTGTGTTGGCTGTCAGACCCTGCAGTTTAGGTCAACATGAAAACGAATGGATATAAAACGTGTGTAGAAAGGCAGGGTCATGTTTAGGGACTGTGAATTAAATAGAGGGTCATCTGATGAACTGCGGCAGTAAACTGCAGTTACACAACCGTCTCTGTCATAATCCTGACGGACACATTTCTTACTGACTCTGCTTGTTTACTTCCTTTGAAGCGAACTGATCACATGGTTCCCTCACGCAAATGTGAAAACTGAAAATGTATTTTCCAAAGTTAGAAAAAAAAAAAAAAACTAAACACAGAAATGTACCTAATTTTCTCAAATCATCCAAATCTGTATTCTGTTCAATCAGATTAAGTGTTTCAGTTTGGTTTTACATGTTAACAAGAAATGCTTTTAAATAGCCCTCATGGCACCCTTAACCTAATTTTGTTGAAGTATCTTTGGATAAAACAGAAACCCCCACATATAAGTAAAACAAACTTCAGACGTTCTTCGATCATCCAAGCAATTTTCCAAATATTCAATAAAGTTTTATATGTGATACAATAATACGGAAATAAAATTACTGCCTATTTAAACCTAAAACTTGACATAAAACCTGTCTCTAAATCATGAAACTTCATAAGAGGTAAGATGCTGAGGTTTGTGACCTTCCTCTCTGATCTGATGCATTTTCAATTCCAGTAAGGTTGCTTTGAGCTGACTATATTTCTTTAAGTTCATGTCTAGTTTTTTTGGCAATTATAATTAAAGAAAGTAAGTAAGAAAATATTTTTATCCAAAGCAATTGTTGCATTCGATCAAATCCTGAATATCATGTTGATAGAATAACTATGAAACATTAAAATCCCCATTTTATGCATAAAAAAAAAAAAGCAACACTTGTTTTCTTTCTTTATTTAACCAGCAGGGGGAGGGATGAGTCTCTCCCCTGTTATTGGCACAGAAGTGCCAGAAGCAGCCAATGGGGTAGCGACGCCTGTTACTTTGGAGAATGGCCCTCATGCACCGGTCTCTGTAAAATATGGTGGGAGCAGGTTACCTGATAACGGAGCACAGTCGATGGACACGTCCGCTGGACACACAGAGAACCATGTTGATACCGCTAACAGACTGCACAGTGTAGAAAGCAGCGTTGACACGGAGATAAATATTAATGAGAGAACATCTAGTTTATCATTACTCAGTCCTAACAGAGTAGACCCCTCTTTTCACCATGGGACGGGAACGGGAAACTCCGAATCCAAAGACACAGACGTCCCTGAAGTGTCGAAGATGGAGGATATGGTTCTCATGTGGGATTCGGCACAGCACGCAGAACCCAAAGACCTGTGTCAGCACGGGGAGTCTGATATTACAGAAAGACACCAAACAGAGGCTGAGAGTGTAGAGAGAAGGCTTGGTGACGAGGAAGACGAGGATGAAGAGACAGAGAAACAGGATATGGAGACAAATGAGAAGAGGTGGAGGAACACAGGAGGAAGAACAAAGAAGGAGGTAAGAGGATAGTAGGATTAAGTGCAAAATCAATGTAGAGCTCACAATGACTTTATAAATAAAGATTGTTTTTTAGCTATGGTTAAAATTCAATTTATCATCATAATCTTTCTAAATGATTACCGCATATTATTTTCTACCCATTCTTACCCTTGTTTCCAGCCCTCACAGCACTACTCCTCTTCAGCCCCGGGTCTGAGTACCACCTCCTCTTCTACTCCTCAACCTGCTCATCTCGCCTCTGACGACACCCCGTGCCCTCCTCACGTGATGGCCCAGGTGTGGGTTCGCAACAACCGGGGGATGCAGGACAGCAAGAGCCTGGATGAAATCAGCCAAGCTTGTGGAGGTTCCTTTTTTGTCACAGTTTGGATTAAAAGTTTCCAGATGTTTGCTTCTTTCTGTAATTTTCGATGTTGCTGTCCGTTCTTTTTCCCCCAGGTGGGCCGGGAGCCAGAGGAGGTGCCAGAGGTGGCCAGTCAGAGGGCCGAAGGGCCACGATCTCCTCAGCTCTGGAACTGGAGGGGACGGTGAGCCGTGAAGGCGACCTCACCAACTTCATCACAAAGAACCTGGAGCAGAAGATCAAGATGAGCTCCAAGCCCAGTCTGGACTGCAGTGATTGTGGGTGAAATTCCAAAGACACAATTCCTCTTGCTTCGTTCATTTAACTTGTGAGCAAAAAAATAGAATTTCGCTAAACACTTTCAAGAAAACACAAACTAGACGAAGGGGATTCACATCCAACAGGTACAGTGCCCTGACAAAGTACTGATTCCCGGTTAACCTTCCCACAGTTTGTCGACGTACAGCTACAGTCTTCCGGGTTGATTTCTGCGAGCATATGAGGCCTTCCCAGAACATCTTTGTCTATCCTGAGATTAAATTCAACACAGTTGGACTCTATCGACTAGGTATCCAACTTAAAAAGGTAGTCGGCCAAAGCTGTGATTTTAAGGGGATTAGAGTAAAAGGAACCGAGTAAAACTGCATGACTCACTTATTTGTTGAAATAAAAAAAATAAAAAAAGCATATAATTTACATTTTCAATTGTGCACTATATTGTGTTGCACCAAATCTCCTGGGCTTTAAATACTTTTGCAAGGCACTGTGTTTATAGGCCTAAAGTTTGTCCTGTGAACTTTTGTTGTCTGGCTTTTTTACATCCATCCTTCCAGTGGATGAACTAGAACTAGTAATAAAACTGGATGTGTTATGGATGAAACAGGTTGGAGTGGTTAGGATGCTGTGACAGGTTTTCTACAGTTAAATTCAGTTTTGAAAATCATACTATATAGTGTTACTTATCGTATTGTGATACATCGTCATATATCGCATCGTTGCTTCTGTATCCTGATACACATCGTATCGCCAGATTCTTGCCACTACACTTCCCTACTAAAAACTTTAGAGACACAAATGGTTAAAATAAATCCATAGGGATAGAACCCCCACATATACGACCCTCTGCATCCCTGGTTTTTAGCTCCTTCTGGCCTGCTCCAGAACACAGCGAGGATTCGGGCGATATGTGCAAATCTACCTCAGAAATAAATCCGCCCTTTGAGGTTTTGCAGCCTGGCCTAATGTAGATGGTCTATTAGCTGAAATCTGTCATGTTTAAATTTCACGGGGGAGCACGCTGAAACGCTGCCCTTCACTCTCAGACTCCTCCTGGAACAGAGTGACGGCTAAACCAGCCATTTAATTTAGGCACAGCGACACAGTCAATATGCCCTATGTGGCAGCTCATTCCCTCTACCTGCTGATTCAATTAAGATGGATGACTCACTTTGTTTAGACTAGAAGGATTTACTATTAAGGTCCTGCTGTTGCTGGGATGAAAATAAGCTGTCTCCTTTTTATAATTTTCTTTTCACATCCAATGACCTCTAATAGATGAGATGTTTTGGATATGAAGAAAATTTTCTTTTAAACTTCTTTTTAAATTTCTTTTAATGTGTCTTCTCCAAATATAATTCATTTGTTCTTGAATGTTAAACTTATTATCTTAGTTTTTATTTTAAACCTTTATTCCATTATTTAAGATAGTTACTATAACACTGGTGCTGTATGTAATTGTCTAATTTCACAACATTATACACACAGCTGACTGTTCGGGCCCAATCTACCGAAGCCGAGGGTTGACACGGCGACCAGCAGACATCCCACCTATTGATCCTACAGTTCTGTTGGACCTCCAGAAACACACCCAGGAGGTGGCGCACAGTGTTGAGATGATGATGAGGAGTCTCAACGGAACCATCCAGAATGTGAGTTGTTGCTATGCTCCGATGGCCAAGTTCATTAATCGCTGTTTTAGTTTGTGTTTTCCAGCGACTCCCTCTCATCTTTGGATCATTTATTAAAGGATTGTTTTTATCCATTCAGCCGGCTCCTCCTGCTCTGCAGAATCTCTTTGTGCCTCATTGCTTTCTCACATTAGTTTCTCACTTGTTGTTATTTTGTGTGTTGTGCAAAACTGAGGAATCCGTCTCTCTGACTCTTTGCTTCTTCAGATGACAGCTCTGAGTGTTGGCTACATCCAGACCTACAGAGACTCCGTAGACAGCCTTGGAGAGTCCGTGGACATGAGCATCAAGGTAGAAAACAGTGTGTGGCATTTCTGTGTAAATACGCGATAATAGTTGTATAATTTTGAGTGAGTTAATTGTAACAAAATCTGCGTCAATTGAGAAATTATTCTTATAAGCTCTGCATGTGGCACGGCATCGTGGCATACTTTGTTAAATTGTAGATGTTTACAGTGTTGGACTGAATTATATGTTTTCACATTTTGCAACACTGCAGTGACACACTTGTAATTTCATTTTAAGAGATTGCACGGTAGAAAAAATGCTGGATACTTGGGAAGTTAAACCCTGTTGAAGATTTTTTTTTTTTTTAAATTGGTCATCTCTTCCTTCCTTCCTTCCTTCCTTCCTTTTTGGCTCAAACCTATGGAATTTTGGAAAGTTTGTGGTTGCAATGTGACAAAAGCAGAAGTTGAAGGGCTGTGAATCCCAAGCCCTGTAGCTTTAGAGATGGCATTCTTCATAGCTGTATTTTGTTTGTCCAGGGTATGTACACACTAATGGCTCGCTGTGAGGAGCTGGATCGCTCCATGCAGCCCATACACACACTGGCGGCCCAGATCCGTGACATCAAACGCACCCTGGATGCTCTTGAAGCGATCTGGAAGTAACCCCCTTCCGCCAGCTCCGAATACCACTCCAACCTGCAAAGATTCAACCGAACACTCATCCACAAAAAGGATGCTGGCAAGCAAACGCAACCCTTTTGCAGGTAGCACACACACATTGCAGTAAAGCGTAAGTGCACCTCAGGAGTCTGGAACCCATCGGCGCTTGGCATGCTGAATGATTGCCAGTCATAGCTCGTCCGTGCGCCGTTTGAAGATGACCCGTTTTGTGTTGTGGAATCTAAAAAGAATTGTCGACCTTTGAGGATGAACTGTTCCTTGTTCTGTTTTTCTTCTCATCAAAATTTCAAGAAGCAAATCCCAAAATGAACTTTTTTTATGACTCTTGTGCCCTGGATACTTCATAGGTCACACCCACACACAAACACAAACCTTGAAGAAGTTGGGATACATGCATTCTTTGTTCCTCTTTACAGTCCGAGGAGTGTGGGACTTTAATCCGTCCGGCCTGCGTGGGTCAGATTGCACTACCCTTTCCTCCCCAGGTGGGGGCAGTATTTCTGTCTCTGGAGAGGCGAGGATAAAATGCTTGGGAGACGGTGACATTTGCACTGGAACAGAAAGTCTATTTTTTAATCTTATGCAACAAGCAGGTACTTTCACTGTGTGTGTGTCTCTTTATGTTTTTATTTATTCAAACTGCTCAGCATGTGTGCTTGTTAGAAATACAATGCGTCTGTGTGTCGTGGGTAACCAGCTCACAGTAACGTATGCTATCTAATAAGCCCCAATCTGTATGGAGAGTGTCTCACATTTTTCTCTCACATCACCTAAAAAATGAGGTTTCAACCGTTAACTTACAAGTTTGCTTCTTTAATACAAAGCCTGAATAATCTGCCACTGTCTCCTCTTATTCAGCAGCATAATAAGAGATGAAGTGATGAACATAACCAAAAAAATATCTTAAGTGATCCTAAAACTTTCTTTGACTGTTGTCCAAATAATAAAATATTAAAAAGAGTCAGATATTTGACTTGATTTGATGTATTTAGATGTTGTTGTTTGACAGGCTAGATATCAGAACGTCTCGTGGGAGTATACGTTTCACTGCAGCTCCTGTTTTTCCATAAGCTTTTAAACTATAGATTTATACAAGGCCCAGTTCTAAATACAGTTCATACCGGTTAAAGCTGAATTAATTGTTCTAAACAATCTGAACTAATATTCAGTGACAACATGAAATGGCTCAAATTCAATTGATACACAATGATATTTTGTTAATTTAGCATTTACACACTGTACATAACGTTTTGGATCTGTTAGGATTTAAAAAAATATTTCTATTCTGTTCTTTGGGAGAATTTGTAAAACTTTCTTTAAATTCAGACATTTACATATCTTTCTTCAGTATTTGATAGAATATGACGTTTGGGTATCCTTCCAAAAGCTTCTTGCAACAGCTGGAATTTTTGCCCATTCCACCAGGCAGAACTATAGTAACAAAGTTTGTATGTCATCTTGTTCACGTTCACCTTTTCAGCTCAGACACATTTTTTTTTTATGGGACTGAGTTAAACCTCAGTTTCAGACCACACAAAATGTTTCCAAAGGTTAAGGTTTATGTTCCTGAAAGCATTTGGAAAAGTTTAATATGACTTTTATGTTGAGTTGTGGATAATGGCTTCTTCCTCTCTGTGCGGCATTACAGCCAATATTGGTACAGGACTCAGTTTCAGTGCTGATCACAACTCTTACAAGCTTCTGTGTTCATCTTAACCAGACCTTTAGCTTTGGTGCAGCGTATTCCAGTATTGATAATTCCCAATAAAGATGCTTCAATTAATATGTTTCCCTGCTTCAGTAGTATGAAAATTTTGTTAAACATTTTAAGGGATGTGCGTCGGTAAGAATCTGGTGATATGATATGTATCACAATACGGGGGTGGGGGGGATGATATGTTATATTGAACTGTAGAAAAACTCAGCATTCTAACATCCAGTAATATTATTAGATAGAGTCGATCCACTGGAATGAAGATGAAAACAGCCACCAACTAGGACTCATACTTTTAATTTTATTACAGTAATTGTTGTCACCATAAATAGTTCCATTCAAATATTAAAATATTTAATAAAAATTATGCTGTTGATTCAATATCGTGCCATAAAACATTGCAATATATTGGCATATCAATATTTTCTTACATCCCTAGACATTTTGAAAGAAATATATACCCCTTAGAAATTATTTCCTTCAAAGCTGCCACTTTAAATCCCTACAAGGTTTGTGTTGCTGTTTGAGAAAATCCAGATTGTTTTCAATTGTGCCGGTTGACAATGAAGTTTGCAAAACCTCACGACAGTATCTGTGCTGTGGTCGGAAAGCAAGAGTAGGAGTGACAGAAGGCATTAACGTGAGGATAAATTCCACCTAAACTCACTGCCTGTCTGTAGAAGGCTCCTGTTCTGTACCGGAAAGCTAAAAAAACCCAACTGAGCATAATCAGTACTTTTAGAGGCTGGGCCTTGCGTCTGTGCTTAATTTTAAAGTGAGGGGAAAGCATATATACTATCAATAAAGACAGTTTGTAAGGGAACAGCATGACTACACATGCGCACTCCAAAGTCGCCCAGCTCATGGCCTTTTGTGCAAATACTGCAACTTTTCCTGCAAAAAAAGCTAAGGATTTCTATCAACGTTTCTCAGTAAATACAGTATATAGTGCCTTTACATTTGTCTAATAACACTAGAAGAGCTAGTGTTCATGTGTCAAATATAAAGCAGAACCGTCATCTTTAATGTTTTCAAATAACTTAAAGCCACTGATGTACCCACTCCTTTGAATGCCTTCTTGCATGACGGTGGGTGTAAAACACTTCACAGATGTACGGTAATCACTGTTATGCGTAAAAAAAAAAAATAATGTTGAAAAGCGCTGCACATTGGATCTTAAATATGAATTAGTGTGTTTGTGTTGATCAGCCGGATCTAAATAGATCAGCACCTGGCAGGTCTGCTTGACACCAACAATATGATTCCAGACTTCCTGTCACTCCGCTGCCATGTTTCCAGTAATATACTGTTATCAACACGCACAAACAAAAGCAGTTCTGTGTTATCATGAAATAAGTTTAAACTCCGCAATATGTAATCTTGTCACCTTAAAACAACATTTTCTTCTTATCTTTTTTGTGAATTGATACTTGGGTGTGCTAAATGTTACCACCGTCTTGTTAAACTGTTACTAATTATCTCTCCAAACAACTTATCAAATGTAAAATTGGAAATAAACCATATTTATGACCTTTTCATCAATGATAATGCATCTGAGCAGTTTAAGAACAGATGCCTGTGTGAGTGCTTTTTCTCATCCTCCACCGTGTTAGTGTCAGAATTTAAACTATACCGTGTAGTATTTTTAACTAAATTATAGAAATAATTTATTTGCATTCTTAAAATGGTCAAATCAGTGGTGGGTACTGGCTTTTTGCCGTTCAATTATCTTCTAATTGTCATTAATAAATTGGTATTTTTGGCCGTCGTGACAAATTTCACCGTTGTCTAACGGTTGCTCCTTTAAGTGCTACATTCATTTACCTTTTATTAGTGTATTTGTGAATAAAACTTGGGAGAACAAACTTCCTAAACGACAAAACTTTTTTGGCTTTTGCATGTTTTTCATTTCATCTGGTTTCTGAACATAATGATGATGTCTCAATGTCTTTGCAATGCACCAAATTTACATAAACTGAATGGGGAATTAGCTTAAATCGTAGGAGAATGTAGAGTATTTTGATCCTTATTGCTTTATGCAAATATCTACACTTTATTCCTACTCACATTTACAGACACTTTCAGCTTTAGTGTCAGTTTGTGCTCTAGTTCTGCTTTTGGTGGGCCTGAAAAGTAGGTTTGCAATACAGTTCAATACCTTTTTTTTAAAAAAAAAGACCTTTTTAAGATCAATAAAAAGAAAGATATATTCAGTAGTGATGTGCAAAGTTAAAACCTGCTATCTATAGGATTTTATGATTGGTGGATTTAAGTTTAGATGATCAGTTCAAGCATACTCACTCTGTCAGCTAGAAATCGCCACCCTTTTTTGTGACATAAAAATCACCTCCATTCAGGTTTGTTTGGAAAGACTGAATGAATATTAATTTTGTTCACCATCCATTAGATTGAGGTAAATTGTATGTGAAATACTGCTGTTAAAGCTGATGAATCTTACTTGATCTAATGGCCTTCTTATCATATTTAACTATTATCTCAGTTTAGCTTTAGATATTAAGATTTCCCACTTAACTTTAAATTCAGTATATGTCCTGGAGAAATTAATTGACAACAACACGAGCAAAAAACTGATTGAAGGTGACACCTTTGCAAGCTTTGTGTGTGGGTTTATAAATGCGTTTTAGTATTCGCAGAAAACAGAAATAGGTCATTTTGCCATGAGGGTTTGCCAAAATTGTATTAAAAAAATTATTAGGTTTTAGACTGGGGAATAAAGTACAGTTTTGTCATTTTAATAAGGTGCAGGAGAAAATCCTGGAGTGAACCCAAAACTGCCCCTCTCTCACCTGTTGTCACACTGGTCAGCTTGCCAATAGAAGAATTGTAGGTGTTTCATTTGCTTATGAGAGTAAATATATTGTCTGTTTTGAAATTTTACCAGTAACTTTCTGTCTTACTGTATGAACAGAAATTGGGCAGAATAGCTGGATGTTTTTTTTTTCTTCATAAAACATGCTTGAAACCTGCTGACGTAACAAAGGCATTATGTCAAATTACATTACCAGCAGCTGGGGAAATTGTTATATTTCTGTTTAAAATTAAACCCATGTTATGTGTGTTTAATATTTTAGGGTAAATACTAGGGATACACCGATACCAATACTGGTATCTGGGCTAACACCATTCTAATGTACTCGTATCGCTATTGGTTTGTTAACCAATACCACGAACCGATACTTAAAATTTTGAAATTGCAATAATTTCATAGAAAATGTTTATTTTACACTTGAAATTGTACTCTTGCTGGCATTTTTATTTTTTTCTAATTTACCATCATTTGTTGTAACAAGCAGAGAAGAAAATAAAACCCGTCTTTCAATTTATTGGCATTTTGTGTGGGGTAGAAGTATCGGCATTGATACTCTGTATCGGCAAGAAGTCAGATCCAAGAATCATATTGGTATGAAAAAAAGTGGTATCGTTGCATCCCTAGTGCCTTTTCCTCATGGCACAGTTTATGTACTGTTTGGAACGGTGTCGGCAGATTATGAACCTCAGATATCTGCATCGTATTGGAAATAAAAAAAGTGGATCGGTGGTTCTCATTCTCTGACAATCTGAGAAAAATAAAATGATATAAGGCACGGCTCAGGCAAATTCAAGATGAATGGCTTCATTGTGAAAAATCTAAAAATAAATGTTTTCTGTATGCATAAAAGTGGAGATGGTTAACAATCTACACTTAGCAGCACTTCTTAATTTATTGGTTATGTAATAAAAAAAAACAAACACTATAAATAAATCCATTGTAAAAGACCTTGAACATAATTTGATATTACTTAGATTCAGAAATTTAGTATTTTTTGCAAGCCTTAATGTCACAACTGTTTTTTTCATGCGTCTTATACAAATTCATGTAAAGTCTGCTGCCCTGTGGTGTCAGATTTTGTATGACTTGCTTGCTTTTAAACTATTTATTGCTGGCCATCAGAACAAGAACATCCCTCGATGTGAATCTTGGCACAGACCATCTTGTATGTGGAGTTTACTCTAGAAAGCCCAAAATTAATTAATTAATTAATTAATTACAACATTAATTCAACAATAGTTAATTGGTAATGCCAAAAGCTTGGTGTGAGAGTTGAAAGGTGCTTTTCTGTGATTGACTCCAGTGTGTGACCTGCCTCCCCCAGTAAAAACAACATAGTTTTTGGAAAACAAAATAATTCAATAAACCTTTACAAAACTGTGCAGAAGTTTTAAGCAGGTTTGAAAAACTGATGTAAACAAAGAATGCTTTCAGAAATATAAAAAGATCATTTTGATAAATTTACAAAATGCAAAGTGAGCAAACACAAGAAACAAAACGAATCAATATTTGCTGTTACTGTTGTCTTCAAACCCGCATCAGTAGGTATACTTGCCCAGGGATTTTGTAGAATTATAGTGAGGTGTATGATCAACTAATTATACCAAAGGGGTGATAATGATCATCAAAGTCACAGGTAGGTTTAAGCACAGTCATCAACAGAAACAGCTGTGTAGAAGGTTTAAAACTGAGTAAGGAAGAGCCAAACTCTGCTACCAAGGTGAGGTTGGGGAAGACGGTTCGATGTTTTGGCAAAATTGAGCACAACAACAAGACACAATAGTTATACTGCATCAGCAAGGTCTCTACTAGACAAAGATTTCAAAGCAGACTGGGGTTTCAAGATGTCCTGTTCAAGCTCTTTTGAAGAAGCACCAAGAAACGGAAAATTGTGAGGTAGACGCAGTGGTTGGCCAAGGGAAGTTAGTGCAGCAAAAGAAAGACGCGTCAAGAATACTACCCTTTGAAATTGGATTATTTTGATCAGTGCCATCAGCTCAGAACTGGCAGAAACCAGTGTGACCAAGGTACACCCATCTACTGTCTGGAGAAGTCTGCCCAGAGTTGGTCTTCATGGAAGAGTTTCACCCAATAAGCTATACCTCTGATATAGAAACAAAGCCAAGAGACTCAAGTATGTACAAAAACATAGAAACTGGGGTGCAGAAAAACGGAAGCAGGAGCTCTGGACTGACGAGTCAAAATGTGAAACTTTTGGCTGTAGCAGAAGGCAGTTTGTCAAAAGGGATAGAGAGCAGAACAACAATGAGCGTCTGCAGGCAACATTAAAGCATGGTGGAGGGTCCTTGAATGTTTGAGGCCACATTTCTGCAAATGGAGTTAGAGATTTGGTAAGGATTAATTGTATTTTTCAGTGCTGAGAAATACAGGCCGATACTTGTCCATATTATACCATCATGAGGCAAATGATTGGCCAAACATTTATTTTGAAGGAGGACAATGACCCAAACAAGCAGCCAGTCACTAAGAACTATCTTTACCATAAAGAAAAACAAGAAGTAATGGTATAACCCCATGAAGCTCTGATCTCAACATCCTTAAATGGATGTGAGGAAGCTTACATCCACAGAAGATCTGTAATTAGTTCTACACGATGTTTAGAACAACCTATTTGTAAAGCTGCTTCAAAAACGGTGTGCAAATGTACCAAGAAGAAGTTATGCCATTTTGAAGGAAATATTGATTTGATTAAAATTGCTCTTTTGTTCTTTCACTCCTTTTTGATTGATGAAAAATAAATGATTAACACTTCATTTTTGAACACATTTTTTCACACCTGCCTAAAACGTTTGCACAGTACTGCACAATGGAACAGAATATCTTTAGTAGTATCTGTTAATACTGCTGCGTTTTTGCCTGAGCTCACTTTTTGAATGTTTCATTTCATTTATTGGGTTTTTAAAGCAATTACAGCATAGTTCTGTACAGACATATAAACAATTCTAGTAACATAAAGAACTAAAGAATGAATCAAGGATAGGATACTAAGAGCTCAAAAAAGAAAGCGGTGTCCAAAACCAATAAACAAGTGAATACAATCATTGAAGACCAGTTGTAGAGGTACGCCTCCTTGAAGACGGATGTTTTTAAAGTGAAAGGTAGCTTTAGTGAAATATTTATTTAGAGAGATAGTCCCATTACTTGCAGTTCACGTCATATTGCATAGAATCTGTAAAAAACGTACCTCTGAGTACCTCAAATGTTCTCTTACCCAATGATATCTGCAAATATAGTATTATTTACGAGGATATTTATTTTTGTTTTGTCTTTTTTTAAAGTAAGATGAGCTAGGACATCACCCCGGTGTGGTTTAGTGGGCGCTACAATGAGGGCTTTGGAGGTGTCACAGACGGGCTGTGTTGCTGTTTGTATGGGATTTGGGCCACGCCGGAGCATGGTGGATCTTGGCTAACAGTCTATGGTCCTTGGGAATGTTTTGGGACCAATGTGCATCACAGAGATCTACATTTGAATTCCTTTATTAAGATAATATATGTATTTAGTTACAAAGCAGCAGTTCTACATCTTTCAGAGACTACTCGCTTTAAAGGGCACTTTGTAGAGGTTTGTACTTGCAGGTTATACCACAGACCTCCCTGGATGAAGACTGGGTTAGTTTATATTTTAAGGTCACAGGCATAAACATCTAGCCCCCAGCAGCAGAAGTAAAGCATATAGGTTTGGGGCACTCAGTGGATTAGTACCACTGTTAGTCTGTCCTTCTAGTGAAGCTGTTTGGCCTCCAGTATCAGCAAAATCACTTCCTCTAAACGTACTCTCAGAGGCACTTTTTGATGTGGAAACTGCTTTGGTCTCTGCTGCGGTTCCAGTGTTTCCTTCAGGTGTTCCTCCAACAGACACCCCGTCCTTGGGGGACTGCCGTTCAGAGATTTCCCCATCTGTAGTCTTGTACCACTGGCATTGGAAGTCTTTTTTCCAGATCTCAGCTGGATCTGGTTCAGCCGCTTTAGTCCCTGCATCTGGCTGTTCAGTAGCTTGTGTTCCCCCTGCCTGAGAGAGAACAATAATAGTAATCCTTTTGCTTTCAAAGATCGAAGGCAGTATTTTACATTTTACGGTATCCATATTATCGAGATTAAAAAGTAATTTACATCTAGGCGTGCTTAGTTTTATTTTAGGTTTTTTTCTAATTTTCTAATTCTAATTCACACATAAAGTCCTTTAGAAATATATGTAATGCAAAGTAAAAAATAGCTGTCATCTTATGTTTATAGTTTGCTGTGGTAAACCATACTTTTCTCTGTTCTGAAAGGAGCACAACTACATTTTTCTTTGAAAATCCCACTATCCTACCTTTTCCGTTGCCTTCTCTGCAATACTGGGTTGGGATGGTAGATGGAGATAAGAGGAGCTTTCTGGATTTTGACGAACACACCGTCCCTTCCCCTGACATAGGGAGGCTGAACAGGACTGAGTTGCTGTAGTAACGTTGGCGGCGTAAGGCCCCAGGACTTTACGGACAAACACTGCCAGGTCTTGACATTCTCTCTGGAGACAGACGTGCAGAAATAGATATGAGCAGATAAGGTATATAGGATGATGGATGCAAAAAAGCTGAGAAAGCTGAACTGGTAAGCAAGTTTTCTGGGCCCTGATTGGTGAACTAAACAATGTTAGTAAAGTAAGTGTCGTTAACAGTTAAACAACCCTAATTTTGCAACTATCCGCTGTTTTGGTCACATGCCTCAAGAAGTAGGTTTCTTTTAACCTTCCTAGGTAAACAACTCAACGCTACTCTGTATTTGTTGGAAAGGGGGAAACTTAGGCCACCGCCTCTGTTAAAGGTTTGTTTTTTAATATGTTTCACATAAATGGCTTCTTTCACTCCTCTCTCAAACCATCTGTCTTCCCCATCTAAAATGTGAACAAAAGAGTGACCTTTGTCCTTCAGAGGTAAAGAGACTGCTGAGTCTTGATCTAATGAGTTTGTCCTTGGGTGTTGAGCCATCATTTTGTGTTGTTGCTGTTTAGTTTCTCCAATGTAGAGCTCTGTTAATTCCTTGCTGCAATGGACTGCAGATATCATGTGCAAATACCGCACCACTTAGCTTGTGTTTGGGTGTTTTATCCTTGGGATGTACCAGTTTTGAACCAGTCTTTGCCTGAGGGTGTTACCAGGTCTCAGGTTCTCCCTTTCCAATACATACAAAGCAACCTTTAGTTGTTTACGATGGAAGTTTTTCAGAAAATTACATCTTGAGGCAGGTGACCAAAACAGCCAATATTTACATAGTTAGGGTGGTATCACCATTATCGACACCTATATCCAATACTCCCAATCCATTTTTTCAGAACTGAAGAGACCTCTTGGATAAGAGACGAAACATTTTAAAGACAAGTCCAGTTGCCTTCATTTAAACTCTAAAGCTTATCATGTCCTGGATAGCTGAGAATCTACATTGAGAAACAATAAAAATTTTCCAAAAAAATAACCTAATCTTTCCCACAGGCTGATGTTGTGGTATCTATGCAGGCTCATGAGAATTTTGATGCGGTTGAATCTATAGATGGTATCCCTGCACTGAAGGAATGTGAAGAAGAAATCTTCGAATTTACAGCCACAAGCCATGTACACCGCAAGCGTGTGGAATCGGGTCAAATGAGAACAAAACGTTAACTTTTTGTGTTGGAAAGGTTTGTTACAGAAAAATAACACCACATATCAATCTAAGCACACCATGGAAAAACATGGTGGTAACAGAAATATGCCATTGGGCTGCTTTTACTTAGTGAGGAAAGAAACACTGGAGTTATGTTCAAGAGTCTATTAGATGCTGCAAAAGACTTAAGATGAGGACAGAGGTTCAATGATATAAAACTGGAAGAAACCCACTCTTAAAGCCTTACAGTTGTAATTGTAATGAAAGCGGGTATTAAGGGTAAGCAAATAAAAATGCACTCCACTCACCACATTTTTAATTGGATTTTGAAAACCATTTCTTATTTTCCAAATGCCCCTTTTTCCACTAGGGCCAGTATCGTCTGGAACAGATAGCTTTAGAACCATTCTGGTGTGTTTCCATTACCTGTATTCGGTCCGAGCCGACCCCTTTTTTTGGACTACCTCTGCCTTGGTCCGAAGCATGCGACCCAACATGCCCACCTATAGACTAATTGGTCCAGTAATATAATATCCCTCTCATTCCTACCTAGCAGCGGTAGCCTGCTGATTGGCCTGGAGTTGTTTGTTTGAAGTGACGTCTTAAGTAAAAGCACCAAAATCAGAAATGTTATCCATATAATTTGAAATATTCTAATCTCAGGGAATGTTTTATTCTTCTTTGCTTTAAGTAGCTCCATATAAAAAAAACAACAACCCCTGAGTGCTTTATAAACTGTTTCATAGCATTTAGGGAGGTTTGTGGATAGAGCTGTGTTGAAATATTCGAAAAATCGATTCTGAATCGATTCTTGTAGAAATCGAATCGATTCACAAGTTCAAAAATTGATTTTATTTTTTAGAATAGTTTGCCCTTTTTAAAGATGAAATAGGAAGGCAAAGTGCAGACGGCCATTTTAAGTATTGTGTCTGAAAGAGTTAATACAGTTTCCAATGGTGAACTGTTACTTACCCGGTCTTAAGTCATTGAATTCCAGGCGTATAATTAAGATAACAGTAAAAAAAAAAAGCGTTTTTAATTGCACTGACCAATATAAATATCGAACTGGATCAGATTGAATTGAATCGAATCGATTCCAACTCTTGAGAATTGGAATCAAATCGATCCTTGAAATTTGAATCGATACCCAGCCCTAGTTGTGGTTTTGATAAAGCTCAAGCCAAAAGGCGACCGGGAGAATCTATATTGACATCGGCCGCAGCTTCGCTTCTAGGACATCGGAAAACTGTGAGTGATGGTAGATGTTTGTTTGGTGGCCAAGAGGAATGGAGCTGTGATCGGAGCTGTTAACACGGTAATCAGAGAGCCGGAGTCGGCCAGATTGAGCTGGAAGGCTCCCGATTTGGAGTCTCAACAGACTAGATGATGGCCTGTTTAGATCAGTACTGGCGCAAGGAACACAGATCAGGAGCTGCAGGCATTGATGGATTGATGTCTGAGAGATGTGAAGTGAGTCAAAAGTCTTTTTTGTTAAGCTAAGCCTGCCCATGTCCTCGCCCTCAACCGTTCTTCTGAGATGGTAATGGAAACAACCTCCCCCTTATAGGCTATGCTGACACAACCCGTACAGGTCTAAAGCGACACTAGTGGAAAAGGGGGATAAAAGTCCAAATTAAGCTCTAATTTGTGCTGGTCTGTAACATAAAATCTCAATGATAAACATTAAAGTTTGTAATGTTATCAAATCTGATAATATTCAGAGTTGGGGGAAAATTCGTTATATAATTGGTTTACATAGCAATTGTACTTTGGTGCTTCTTTTATGGAATACCTCTGCCTTCATCTCGCTTCTATCCCAGATGACAACTCCTGCTGTTCCCATGGCAGCACTTTCTCCTATAGTGTTGATGAGGTCAGCCTTTAAAAAAAAACATCAGATGTGTCGATCACATCATGGTATAGCACTTTACCAGCTGCTAGACACATAGTTTATATCTAGTGGTATGGCTTACCTGTGATAGGAAAGTTTTAGTTGACTCATACACACTCTTCACCAAAGGAAAAACGGGTAGATCAAACTCTGCTCCAGCCATAGATGCTACTCGTAGTGCTTCTTTTATTTGACTCGACAAAAAGGACCTTGCTGCTGCCGTTCCACCCTGCAGAAAAAAAAGATGTGTTTGAAAAACAAATCAAATAACAAATAAATAATTATCATCAAAGCTTTATTCTATTTATTATATATTTTATACCCGTGAGTGTCCCTTCACCATTGGCTAATACCACCCCACACTCCCTAAGACCTCCACAGCCAGTGAAACATTAATAGATAATGGAAAGTTCGTATTAGTGTAACAATAATCATGAAGCATTACTTTCTTCATGCTGTACTCTTTTTTTTTTTTTTTATGTTCTGCTTTCCTGGCTGTCCTGCCACCATGCTCAAGCCATTGCATCATATCTAATTGCATGTTTTGTAGATTTCTGTACCACTACAATCACTTTTAGCCTTACTGTGGAGTAGAAGTTTTTCTTGTTTTGCTTTTATTTTCCTAAAATTTGAAGACCTTTTAAAGATCTTGCAAAGAATATCCAATTTCTGGTAGTTTAATTTAGGTTTGTACTTTCATCTGGCTCTGGTGTAAATCATTTTGATTAAACATATAAAACAGGAATTTCTTCAAGCAAAACATATTTTTAAAAATTGTTGTTTTCTGGTCCTAGACGTTTTCTGCTTGCGTCTTGCTAACCTTTGATATAACCTATAAAAATGGAATCCGTTATTTATATCATGCACAACTGATTTGAAATTATACCTGCCGCTTTTCCAGGGTCAGGAAAGGGAAGAGTGCTGAGCTTCTTCTCCATAGCCACAGGAGCTCATCGTTCAGGGCCATCTCTGCAGGAGGGCACTGGCCGCTGTAATTGGCTAGCTGGGTTTGGGCAGGGTCACTGTTGTAGCAGCTAGGGTAAGGAGAAAAACCCCACAAGGCTTTGGGCCTCAACCTTTTAACCTCCCGCAGAGTCTCCACCATGACTGACTGGGCTGCTGCCTCAAAGTCCACCTGTGGCAAGATTAGGACATCTGTCAGTAATGTCCAATAGTTTCCTGTAATCCACATGAAAAGACCAAATCATCCCCCTGATGATGTACATTTAAATAGAACGGATCCCCTAGACATGTTAGAAAATGGATGACACAACTCCTACACTTAAAGCTACACAAGTGGTGTGGGAGAAGTTCTTTTGTCCTATAACGGCTGCCTACATCCTATTTAGGCTACATAATTATACACTTTTATACAGTTTTTTCTTGCTCCTATTTCTGGGTTTTTCACATCTTTATCACCCTTAATTTTAATAAATACTACTACTATTTTCATACTTTTTTCATATGTCTTCCTACATTGCTGTTCTATTGGCTCTCCCTATAAAAACATCTTTCTGATCTTTGCTTACCTGGGACCACTTCTCCACTTCCTCGGCAGTCCATTTAGGAAAGAAACTTCTGAGCAGTTTCCTGGATGCCTCCAGGTACATTGCCCGTTTCTCTTGGTTTCTTGGCCACTGTGGGACCCACTCTGTCCAATGGAGGACCCCCAGGCCAAGGTACCTGGGGGCAGGCAAGGCCGCCTCCAAGTCTTGCTTCGTCTTCTGGACATGGCCATCCAGTCGTGTGTACTGTGGAATCCCGCCGTTAATTGGTGTGTTTTTATCTAAAAAGTATGGGTAGTTACCCAGCGAATCCTCGTAAAACACAGCTACTCGACCCTCCCGTTCCATACCAAAAGATGTAGGGTTTAGGCGGCTGGCACAGGAAGAGTCCGGGATTCCCCAGAAGATAATAAAAGGCTGTCCAGACAGGAGTGGAAGACGGGCAGGTTCTGCTGGACCAGCATTACAGGGGCCAGCGAAGGAATCAATCAAGAAGATGAGTAAGGATGAATAAAACAGAAGCTTGCACTGTGTCCGTTTCTGTGGCGACTGTGGATCCGGATGCAGCTGTGGATTGGCCCACGCCATTGAAGCAGCTTAGCTGTTCTGGCCCTTAGAGCCAATCATGTTGCTGAAAAACATGGTTATTAAACATAGTCTTAATTAATGATGGAAGGAGCATGTGAAACAATATGTTTAATTTTGTGAAAGAATCTGGGAGTGGAAGTTCCTGGGTGAATACAGGTAAAAAAAAATACTTTGTTTTTAGGCAGTATCAAAATTGTTGTTTGTTCAAACATATTAGACGTGTACCAGTCAGGCTTTTACTGGTTGATACCTTTATCGTTTTCTGTGAGACCTAATATTAACTCTGCATTTTTGACAAGTCCTTATTTTTAAGGATAAAAAGATATCCAAACTCATCTTGCTTTAGTTCAATTATAATATGTAACAAACATCAACCATAAATTAAAGAATGTGTCACAGGTTCCTTGGTATAGTTTTAAATCTAACAGATAATTGACTCCTTCAAAACATTACAACTCCTTTAAAACGTGCCTGTGCTTTAACTGATGTGTGTATCAAAGTAAAAGCTGTTTTTTTGTTTACAGACCAAAGAGGTTTAAGTTTTTCTATGAACAAAAAAAGCCACATTTTCAGGACTGGAGAATTGATTGGCGTGTCTCAAAAGGAAGGTTTGTAAAAATCAACACTCAGGGAAAGCTTTTCATTACAGAAACCTATTTCTCATTATTGAGCTTCATGAGGGAGACAGATAGCTGATTTAAGGTGGAAAAGGTGCTCTACACAGTTACACTTAAAGCTGCACTTTTCTTCGGCAAACAACTAAAACTTGAAAAGTCTGAAAAGTGGAAGTGAATTAAAATCTGTAAATGACATGCTTATTTCACTGTACAGTATTGCAAAAAAATTATAGTGATATTCCTTAGCTCTGAATCTCTCAGGTTCTATTTAAAATTAGAAATAGTGACAATATGGAGATGTTTAATTTGAGTTGTTCACTAATAACATATTCAAACTCATTTAGGTAAAGATGTCTTTCAGAATGTTTTAAGTGGTATGTATTCCTAAATTTATAAAAAAAAAAGGTTTTAAATGTAACTAGACACTCAGTGTTGGACAATCAGTAAAAAGATACAACTTAATCCTTTTTTTTTCGGTTCAGGTGGTGTATGCAGTTTTTTTAAATTGTCAACGTTAAAAGTTCATTTTTATTGTCCTCCAGCTTGTTGTCTTTTACCAAGAAGTCGTCACATTTTGGTCACAAAAGCTAAACAGTTGCTTGTTAGTGGTGGCGACTCTCGTTGAGAGCACAAATGGCTGCATGCTTTCTAACAAGCCATTAAAAAACGGAAATGTCCCTCTGTGTGAAAAGTGACTGGTGGAGAAATAATAGATACTGTTCTAAATGTCACAAATTCCCCTAAAACATAGCTGAAAATCCTGCTCGTTGAGAAAAACACAGATAGGAGACACCAGTATCCTCTTCCACTCATACCCCCAAGCACCTCTGCTGCAGACCATTTTAATTACCTTGCCTCATTATATTGCTTAATGAGTGGTTTAGTGCTTTTAAATAGAAAACATCATATAATCATAAAATGTAACAGGGGACTGAGGTATGTGTCAGTCAAAATGTGTGAGCCAACGCTCCCATCTGTTTGCTCTGCCTGAATCACATTTATAACACTATGCTTAATTAATACCTGAGTGATTACAACACATCTTGGGGGAACATAAATCACACCTTTCCTTTAAATTGTAAATATTTAAAAAGAATGTTCTTCCATCTTAATAAATCACTTTTTTTTAGGGTAGTGCCACTGAAAATGTCAGTGAAACAGCAAATGAAGGGTTGTGGTAATGAATGTTGACAGGTGTCAAAAAAGCCTCTACACACCCAACATTAAAAGCCATTAAGTCTGCCGTGGTCGGATGTCATTCAATGCATCGTGTCCTGCTGATACCTTCTTTCTTTCCGAGCCAATCGTGTAAAACAAAGTGGGTAGAAAAATAAAAGATACAGCAAGTTGGGGTTCTATAAATATGATGTAAGTGGTGGTATTTAGGGATCTGTGTTTTGCTTTTGTTCAGACAATTTGATTAAATCTAATATATGTTCCCTTCAGAAATTATAAAGTGAAGGGTCGCAGTAATAAATGGTTTACATCTGACTTGAGTAGCCTGCTAATTGAGAGAAACTTTGCGTGGGTAAAAGCCAGATAATAGAAAAATGCTGTTGGTTGGCTAACTTTTGTGAAATTTCAAAATTCATGTACAGTACGGAATAATGTACGGAATAATAAATCAAATCACTTTGTTAAACCGACAACTGAAAACCTAAACAACCCTGCACAATTCTGGAAAATAATTAATTTTTTATCTGATATAAAGTCAGATGTTGAGCTACCACCATCTATAGTTAGAAAATATTCCAGTGTCACTGCTGTAGATGAGATGCTTTCATGTTTCAATGATCATTTTATTCCTTCAGGGTCGCTGTTGGATCCCACAAAGTTATTTTAAAAATTAAATTCTCCCTCATCCGTTTCTGAAGAAGTTTCACCTCAGGTGTTCGCATGCTGGCACTAAGCCTGGCATACCCTCGCCCACCCCTGTCCCCTGCACCGGCTCCAGCTGCTCCTGCCCTCTCTGCTCCATCCATCACATCCTGATGTCCAGCTGGTCCTTGTTCCTATGAACTCAATCCTGATTTTAACAGTAACTCACATAGCGGACTTGGACCTTACCCTACTTCATTCATACCTGTTATTGTCAGCAGAGAGCGAACAAATAATCATAAACTAAGAAAATGCAACCCAAATAATCTTAAACAGTTTTCTAAAAATCCCACCTTCAGTAAATCATACAGTCACTCCATCACCAACCACTATTAATATGGCTCTTTTAAATGTTCGCATTCTGCTGAATAAATCTTTTATAATAAATAATTTGATTTTAGATAATAACATTCCTTGTTATTTTTAACGGAGACATGGCTGAGTGCAGATGCCCCTGCTGTTCTTACACAGGCCTCTCCACCTAATTTTAACTTTCCTTATTCAACGAGGAGTAGCCAGAGGGGAGGCGGAACTGCTTTTATAAGTTCATCAACTCTTTCCGCCAAACCTGTTTTATTTTTTAACCTCCCGCAGAGTCTCCACCATAACTGACTGGGCTGCTGCCTCAAAGTCCACCTGTGGCAAGATTAGGACATCTGTCACTAATGTCCAATAGTTTCCTGTAATCCACATGAAAATGCCAAATCATCACCCTGATGATGTACATTTAAATAGTACGGATCCCCTAGACATGTTAGAAATGGATGACACAATTCCCACACTGAAAGCTGCACAAGTGGTGTGCGAGAAGTTCTTTTGTCCTATAACGGCTGCCTAACTCCTATTTAGGCTACATAATGATACACTTTTATACTGTTTTTTTGCTCCTATTTCTGGGTTTTTCACATCTTTATCACTCTTAATGTTTTTAAATACTACTACTATTTTCATACTTTTTTCATATGTCTTCCTACATTGCTGTTCTATTAGCTCTCCCTATAAAAACATCTTTTTGATCTTTGCTTGCCTGGAACCACTTCTCCACTTCCTCGGCAGTCCATTTAGGAAAGAAACTCCTGAGCAGTTTCCTGGATGCCTCCACGTACATTGCCCGTTTCTCTTGGTTTCTTGGCCACTGTGGGACCCACTCTGTCCAATGGAGGACCCCCAGGCCAAGGTACCTGGGGGCAGGCAAGGCCGCCTCCAAGTCTTGCTTCGTCTTCTGGACATGGCCATCCAGTCGTGTGTACTGTGGAATCCCGCCGTTGATTGGTGTGTTTTTGTCTAAAAAGTATGGGTAGTTACCCAGCGAATCCTCGTAAAACACGGCTACTCAACCCTCCCGTTCCATACCAAAAGATGTAGGGTTTAGGCGGCTGGCACAGGAAGAGTCCGGGATCCCCCAGAAGATAATAAAAGGCTGTCCAGACAGGAGTGGAAGACGGGCAGGTTCTGCTGGACCAGCATTACAGGGGCTGTGGTAAAATTATTTAATAATTTTACCACGTTTGAATACACTGCCTCTGTTTTTAGCACTCCTCAGATTTTATATGTTACATTTTATAGGCCTCTGAAAAAGAATGCACTTTTTATTCCAGAATTTTAAGAGTTTTTATCAATTTTACACAACTCTAATGAAAGGATCATTTTAGCTGGTGATTTTAATCTACATATAGATAACCTTTTAGATCCTTCATCAACAGATTTTTAAAATATTTTAAATTATATGGATTTTAGCCAACATGTCATGCAGCCTACTCACAACAGAGGACACACCTTGGACCTGGTCATCACGTATGGTCTGTCCACCAGTGTGTCCTCTGATGTTGACTTGGCTGTCTCTGACCACTACTTTGTTTTTTTAATATCACCAGTTTTATCCAATTAGAGACCACTGTGAGAACTGTCAGGAAGCGTCATCTAACCCCTTAGGTGGCTGCAGGTTTTCTTGAAGTTTTTTAACAGTTCCCTCCTGTACCTTTACATGCCCCCTGTGATTTTATTGTGAATGATTTTAACTGTAGGCTTAAATCTGCTCTCGACCTGCTGGCTCTACTTAAAGTTGTAAACATACATTCAAAACGTACAGTACCATGGCAATATGAGGATCTTAAAAAATTAAAGCGGAGCTGCAGGGTGGCAGAAAGCAAATGGATCAGAATAAATCATCAGATATACATAGAACATCTCAAATTATATAATAACGCTTTAAGAAATTCCAGAAATACATACTTTTCCAGAATCATCTCAGAACATAAAAATAACCCCAAAATTCTCTTCTTGACCATTGAAAATATTCTTAATCATACCTCTAGTAATTTTCAGAAAACCCCCTCAAACACTCTCTGCGAGGATTTTGCAGACCACTTCAGACGGAAGGTAGACACCCTCAGATGTAATATTTTATACTCTCAAACTAACATGGTTTTAGACAAATCTGAGTGTCTGCCTTCACCTGAGGAAACACTGGACAGTTTGGCCTGGTGGATACTGTGACCCTTGATAATGTTTTCTCCTCAGTGAAGCCCACCACAAGCGTGTTTGACCTGATTCCTACCAGGTTTTTTAACCAATTTTATGGTTCTTTTAAAGATGAGATTTTAAACTTGTATATATGGATATACTTGTATGTATGTACCGATATCTAAGTTACCATTTTTAAGCAAAGTTTTAGAAAAACTTCTTTTTATTCAACTTAATGATTTTATTAACGCTCATAATGTCCTAGAGAAATTTCAGTCTAGTTTTAGGATGAACCACAGCACAGAGACAGCTCTTTTAAAGATTTTAAATGATTTTAGATTAAGCTATGACACTAAAAAGGTGACAGTGTTGGTTCTACTGGATCTAAGCGCTGCCTTTGATACAGTAGACCACACTATTCTTTTAACTCGTTTAAAACAGATCGGCCTCTCTGGTGCTGTTCACAAATGGTTTACATCTTATCTCACAGACAGGACTTTTATGGTAAGTTTGGATACCTGTTCTTCTAGGGTCCATAAGATCACTTGTGGTGTGCCCCAGGGTTCAGTTTTAGGCCCATTGCTTTTTAACCTGTATCTGCTCCCTCTTGGCAGTGTTATCAGAAGACATGGAGTTAACTTTCACAGTAATGCTGACGATACACAGTTTTACATCTCCATGTCTCCTGATGACACACGGCCAATGGATGCACTTTTTAACTGCATTTTAGACATTAAATAAATTAAATTAAATTAATTTGAGGTTTTAGTTATCGGTCCTGAGGCTCAGAGAGAGAAACTTTTACCAAAACTACAATCATTGTCTTTTAATCCTTCTTTACAAGTGAAGAACCTTGGGAGTGATTTTTGACTCTGAGCTGACTTTTATCCCTCACATTAAAAAATAACCAAAATAAGTTTTTATCATCAAAAGAACATTGCCAGAGTCTGCCCCATTCTCTCTCGGGCCAATACGGAGACGCTAATGCATGCTTTTATCACCAGTAGAATTGATTATTGTAATGCCCGGCTTTCTGGTCTTCCCAAAAAGACTACATCAAGTTTACAGCTTTTACAGAATTCAGCAGCTCGTGTTTTGATGAAGACCAGGAGGCGGGAGCACATTACATCAGTCTTAAAATCACTGCATTGGCTCCCCGTATGTTTTAGGATCGATTTTAAGGTTCTTTTAATGGTTTTTAAGTGTCTTAATGGTCTTGGGCCTTGGGCCTTCTTATCTCTCAGAAATGCTTTTACCGTATGAACCCTCGCAGTCTCTGCGCTCCTCTGGCAGCCGTCTCCTTATCATTCCCGAAGTCAGGACACGGACTCATGGTGAGTTGTCATTCAATTATTATGGCCCTCACCTCTGGAACAGGCTGCCAGAGGATCTCAGGGCCGCAGAGAATGTTCACGTTTTTAAGAGCAGGCTCAAGACTCACCTTTTTAGCTTAGCCTTTAACTAATTATTATTTATTAATATATTTTTAACCGCTCAGCATGTTTTACCTGATATAATTTTTAATTTAGCTTTTAACTGTTTATTTATTAATCTGTTTTGCATTTTTATCTTAAACTATCTTATTGTTGTTTTACACTTATTGTTTTATACTTTATACACTTCATTTTATAAACTTTATATTTTAACTTATTTTAATCTTTCTTGCCAGTGTTTCCTCTATGGGGGCCCCCTGCATCGGGGGCGGTGGTCGGCTGTGGCTGCCTGGGTGCCCCCTGGGTAGCGCTTGGGTGGAGGTGGGGGTACCAGCCCTCCCTCCTCCGGGCGCCCTGGGTTGGAGCCTTGGCTGCCGCTGTTGATCCGCTGCTGCCGATGCAGATGGCTCCCATGATGGCATTTCCTGGCTCATCTGTACTCAGCCCCGCTTTTTGTAGCTTTTAAGTGTGTGTGTGTATGGCTGATGGGTTGGGGTGGTGAGAGGGTTGTATTTGCGTTGATGATTTTATTTTTGAAGGGGGGGGGCTGTGGGGTTATTTTAAATCTGTAAAGCACTTTGAGTAACTTTGTTTGAAAAGCGTTTTATAAATAAAGTTTGATTTGATTTGATTTTAGCCCTATTACAATTTCAGAAGTATCAAAATCTTTTAAACTCTTAGATTCAATAAAGACAGCTGTGCCTGATGAACTACAACCCTATTTTTAAAAAGTTGCTGCAGATTTATTTCCCCACCTTTAATATATCTAATTATTTTGTCCCTGTGCACAAAGATCATTCCACAAATTTGGAAATCTGCTCAAATATTGCCAATGTTGAAAAGAGGTGACTCCTCGGATCTAAATAATTATCATCCTATTTCAAGATTTCCTTCTGGGCTCAAGTTCTGGAATCATTAGTCAGCACCTCATTGTATCAAATGTATTAGGTCCTTTGCAGTCTGAATTTCAAAAGCAGCACAGTATAACAATATCAGTCTTAAAAGTTCTAAATGATATAATGGAATCTCTAGATAAAAAGTAACACTGTCAAAAAATAGGATTATCAAGTCACACTGTTGGATGGTTCGTAAATTTTATACAGGTCGTACACAAAGTGTTAAAGCCCAGAACAAGCAGAGAATCAAATAAAACCTGTCTCACAATTTATTGCAATTTTGTGTTTGGTAGAAGTATTGACATTGACTCAGATCCAAGTATTGGTATCGGTTTGACAAAAGGGGTATCATTGCATTCCTAGTGCCTTTTCCTCAGGGCACACAGTTTATGTAATTCAGTACTGTTTGGATCATAATCAGAAGATTATGAACCTCAGATATCTGTATTTGTATCAGAAACAAAAAAAGTGTATTGTGTATCCCTAATTAATGATTTGAAGAAAATTAATAAAAAAATACATATTTGCACTTGTATGCGAATGACACTGTATTATACACATCAGCACCGTCAGCGGAATTTGTATTATTAAAGCTTCAAAGATCTTTCAATCATCTTCAGGCAGCTGTTTATAATTTAAAATTGGCTTTAAAAGCAGTCAAGACCAAATTCATGTTGTTCTCAAATATAAACAAGTTTTACAGCACTTTCCTTCCATTATTTCAAATGAGGGACATCCGATCCAACTAGCGACAGAATATAAGTATCTTGGACTCTTAATCGATGATTTCTTATCGTTTACGGCCTATGTTAAAAATCTAACTCATAGATTGAAACTAAAACTTGTTTTTTATTATCGAATTAATTCATGCTTATCATTTGAAGCTCGTAAGACACTTATGTCAGCCACCTTTATGCCTGATCTGGATTATTGGGACGTTGAATATATGAATGCATCCTTCAATGCTTTACATGCTCTGGACATTGGGCATTGTGCTTTGTCACAAACATGAGGTCATTGATTCACCATTATGTCCTGTATGCCCGGTTGAGCTGGTCTTCTTTTCGCAGATTAAAACATTGGTATTTTTAAATTTACAATTGCATTGCTGGATTTGTCCCTCCATATCTGCAGCAGCTCATTGAGCTGAGGAATAGCAATAAATGCAGTCTGTGCTCTCATAAGTCTCTACTTCTCTCTGAACCAAGAATGCGAACAGAAATGGGCAAAAAGACCTTTCGGTATGCAGCACCACACTCTTGGAATGAACTAAAGAAGGATTTTAAATTGAATGATCGTGTATCTCTTAAAATTTTTAGATCACAACAGATTAATCTTGAAAAACAGCCTCTTATATGCAGATGTTTTAATTATTGTGTACTGTGTTATTTGGATCAGTTTTATATTGAACTCTTTTGAATGTTTGAATTAAAAAAAAAATCTCAATGAGTTTTATCCTGGTTAAATAAAGGTTTGATAAAATAATAAAAAAATATATATATACTTTTATTAAGGGCCAGAAAAATATATTACATGCAGCTGAATTGAATAGCACCTTGGGTGAAGACAAAAAAACCTTAAAATTATTAAGAATTCTATTTCTTTCTACATTATCATTACACTCTGATAAAGCCAACATAGAAACTTAAGTACATTAACACTATACAGAAAAGATGAAATCTTAAGGGTACATCCAGTGCGTGTTGCGTGTTTCAGAAGTTCAAACAAACAATTAAAATCAGTTTTCAAATAATGTTTTATTTATTAATAGATACAAACCAATCTTACCCTCTTTCAAAAAGTAATTGTCCCCTTCTAAGGGGTTGTGTCACCCTTAGACGCAACCTTTTGTAGCATCTTTACAGAGAGAGTAGACAATCTATTGGGTGGCTAGCTTAGAAATGCTAGTCACTAACCTACCCAATGCTTTTGCCAGCCTAGCTAATGATAACACCAGTGAGCTGTCTCCCTCCCAGTTACCGATGCTGTGCCTTACATTCAGAGGTGGACTTCCTGACATGCATTGTATCGCAGTTCTGCTGCATAACCCGAGTGAGGTTGAGCTACAGTCATGTCTAATTAATCTCAGCAAGTTGTCCTGGTGTCGACGAACCAATGCAGCCCCAGATCATCATACTGCCACCAGTATGTTTGACATGAGTAAAGTGTTCTTTTCTGAAATAGTTTTACAAAAAATGTAACAGGACCTACTAGGAGGCTCTACTTTCGCCTTCCTGGACTACAGAAGTTTTTCTCAAAAGTCTGTGGGATCATGCAGATGTGGCTTTTTTTTTGTTGTTTTTGTTTTTTGTAAGTGTGAGTCAGGCTTTTGTGCTGCTTTTTTGGTCAGCAGTTGTTTTCTCATATGAGCACTCCCATAGATATTGTGTGACCAGACTCTAATCTTTTTTTTTTTCCTGCAAGTTTCAACTTTTATAGTAGTAGTAGTTACCAAAGAAGTATGTTCTTTACCACCCTTATGCATTGTATTTAGACTTTAGTTTGCTTCTGTGTTCTAGAAGATAATTACTCATTTTAAAAGGTTTGCTACTAAAAACAAACAAAGAGCTGTTCTGCTTTTTAATGCATGATTCTGCATGCCCCAGACTACCTGGTCTTTTATTAATCTTGCCATAGACAAAGTCTCGACTTTTTGAAAATATTGTTTTATTATTATTACCTATATTCCTTTTTCCAAAGTGACATTAATTGGGCCCGTAAGTGTTGGCTTTTTCATTGCAATAGCTGTAATCCCATCATGGTGGATGTAATCCCTATCTCACTGCTTGTAGTGAGTGGTAAACGTGAGAAGTGTCTAATCTGTTCCGGATAAGCCTCTTTCTGTGTTTACTTTTCTGTTTGCTCAAATGGTGACGCTGTGCCTGCTTGCTCCTCTGCTCAAAGTTGGGAAAAAATGCACCTCAATTTTATTTCTTTAACTTTCTAATAGATCAGTATCAGTTTTTTAAATTGTTTTCTATCTGTTGTGGATAATTAAATAGATCAAATTATGTCTAGAATGTATTATTTGAGTATCACATAGTCTTTAAATACATTTTTTTATTAATAAATCAGTTCAGGATTGTAATTTTTTGCTTTAACAGAGTGTGGACAATTCTGGCAGAGAAACGGCATCAGATTTTTCTTAGAAAAGTGTTTCAGTAAATGCGTTTGCCTCTCCCCCATGAAAGCCTCTAATCTGTGCCAATTAGATAAGAAATGAATCAAGGTCTGACCTGCTGGGAATTCGATTTATTTTTTTTAAATAATCCTTTTACTTGCAAATGGAAGCTGAATGCTATCATCGTCATGCTGCTAGATATTATTATTGCTTACTGGAAAGGTTTCTTTCAGCCCGATGTAGTGTGTTTGGTTTTGCTTTACTTTAGGATAAAAATCTTCGCTTTTTATTCTAAATTAGAGAACTTCTTTGACGTTTCATTTTTGTTTTTTCTTGCATTGAACGTGTTATTTTATGTCTGTCTTTGGCAGTGGCACACTTTTTTTTTGTTCCCCTGTAGCGCGTTGCTCATTAAACAGCTAAAAAATGAGTGTTAGGAGCCAGTGAGGATTTGAAAGCAGCTAAGATTAGGACGATAAATGCGTCACTTCATCTGGAAGCCAACAAAAGGACCAGTTCAGCACGGCTGAAACAAGTCAATGTTTACCAAACAGTCAAATGGATTAGGTTGGAGTCATAAAGCTTTTCGATCACACAGAAGCTGAAGCTTTGTTGCTCCATATTTCTGTATGTTTTCTATACGCTGACACATCTACAGTAGAACCAACACTGTTTAAAATTCTATATGAATTACTCGTCATCTCTTTCTTTAGCATGAAAAATTACTTTATGCTACTTTATCTTCATTTTTTTCATACATTTGGCTTTTCTTGCAGGTTTCTTTATTTCCCAATTTGCTTTTTATTTTATTCATAGGTTTTGCTGTGTAAGTTTAACTGTAAAGTTTTATCCACCTTTCCAATGCTTCTGGTAGCATTGTTGAGGAATCTCAACCCGCTCCCCAATGACAAAAGCATGCAGTTCATTCATATTCTTGGGTTTCTGTGCTGCAGCTGCAGAGTCCATGTCACTTGACCATGGCATTTTACCGTAGTATCTTCCAGGGCATCTTTTGAAATCAAGCCTTAAGATGTGCATCTCATCATTGTCCTGTGTGAAGCTTCTGCTTCTCACCTGAAAACTTGACAATTTCATTAGGGAATTCCTGACACTTGATTGAATCTACCACACCCTGAATGTGCCACGGGATGCATAGTAGCCCCAGAGCATTACCGTGTTATTCAGTGTATTCTTTTTTCTACCTCTTCCAGCACAGCCGCACACAGTCAAATGGTACATGGCCTGTACAGCACTTTACTTAGTCCGTTACAGACCCCAAAGTGCTTTATACTACATTCAGTCATTCACCCATTCACTGATGATGGAGGGGGGCACTGACAGATGCAAGGATCTCTGACCAACAGAGCCACCACCAGTAGGCAACGGGTGAACTGTCCTACCCAAGGGCACAGGCACAGCAACCGAGACCAGTAACGCTGATCAGTAGTTCCAGTTTTCCATACACAGAATAGAAACCCTTATTTATAAAGCTCTGGGTAAATTGGAGCTGACTTGTCTTGTGCATTTGTAGTGTTTGCACATGTTGGAGTTTGTAAATGAAGCCTATCAGTGCTCAGTACTGTGAAGACTGAATCCGCAGTGGATGGTGCATCCACGTCTTGCTGCAGGTCTTTGATCACCTGCCTGCTTAGAAATACGATGGCTGTCGCTGATAGTATCCTCTTCCTGCTACATCCAGGTGATGCAGCCACTACTCCTTAAGCTTTAAACTTGGAAACTATCCATCCAGCTCCATCGCTTAGAATATTCAGCACATCTGCTATCTTTCTCTATCCTTTTCCTTGTTGGTTCAAGGCAATGATCACATCTGATCTATTGGGACAATTCTCTTGACTTAACTGTATTTTTAACATGCAGTGTAGCTGTACAGTAGTTTGTTTGAAACACATCTTAAGCAACTAATCAAGCCATTGACAGTAGTAGTCTTCGAAGGTTGGGTTTAATGTTGCCTTGTAATATTAGTTTTATTTTACAATTAAAACTAATAATGTGGGCAGTGAAGTCTCCGTGTTAGCCCATTAAGAGGAGACAAGTGCTTCCTTATTTAGCTCTTGCTAACCAGTCCTTTTATCCGGTTTGGCGGAAATATTAAAAAATTAGAAAAGTAAATATTTTCTGCATGTAATAAATGATCGAGCCCTATTGGAATAGTTGGAAGAAAAAAAAACTTTTTTTTTACTCTTTCCACGAGCGAGCAGCAGAACAAAGCCCAGAGTTCTTCTTGTCTTGCTCATTTGTAGCATCTCATGGCTCAACCTGCAACCAGTTTTTATCCCCAAATTCTTCTCCTGCTTCCCCTCTATGCAAACATCGTCTTACTCTCCTGTTGAATCTAACACTTAGTATGCATTCTCCTGCTCTGAAACATACCATATGATGTCTTACAATATCCTACAAAATGTTTCTTTTGACATTTGTTTATCACAAACACCTAAGCAAAGTAGATATCTGCTACTAGAGGGATTAAAATAAACGAGCGCTACTGTAGAGGTGGTTGAACTACCTTATTCGTCATACATTCTAAGACTACAAACAATACAAAACAGCTATAATAGAAATCTTACAAAAACGTGAAACAAAGTTATTTAAACTCTGTTGAATAAGTTCGCTGTGTTTTCGCTCAGGTTTATTGGCATGGTATGTGGTAGCTCCTTAGGTGAACCTGGCCAGGTCCGATTAGTTGGAACCAATAAAGATTGTGCAGGAAAGCCGGATCAATCGTTCTTTTTTTGGATTGTCTTTACAGAGTTATGGGTGACTCACGATTTAGTGTTTTCGTTTTAAATTTAGGACCAGCAGCCAGAGATCTCTCTCTTGTTTTTAGTGATTTAGTGTTTGGATCAGGTTGTTGGAATAGAGGCAGAAAATCAGGGCCTACAGCCCTAGTGGCTTTTTCTTTTTTTCTCTTTCTCTTTTATCCATTAGTCTTATGTCATTTAGCTGCTGGATCCCTTATTCATGCGGTCTTGGGTTATTTCTTATGAATGCACATCATGGAACCAGTAGTTTGAAAAGTGAAATACTGACTTAGTATTCGCAATCAGACAATCAACAACGTCTTTATTTTAAACAGTCTTGCCACATTTTTGCCCAAAAAAGTACCCCAGAAGTGATAAAAGCCAACAACACCATGATCTTTTATCGAGCTATCACGATGCTTTTGTGTCATGTCTGCTTAGCTATAGCTACGAAAGCGTTTCTGCCGCACAAAACGAATTTCAAGAGCGTTTGACTGTATTCTGTCAGTCGAAGATAAGTAGCAGGATGGAGGGTTTCCGGTGACAGGTGCAAAGGGTTACGTTAGGTTGGATCAGACAGCAGTGCAGACCAAATCTAGCACTAAAGGCTCGAGGTTTTTAAGGTTAATTCCATAAGCAGAGTTTGTGCAGCTGGAACTGAGAAAAACAAGAACAGCCCAGGGTTGTCTGCCTGTAAGAAGACTAGGGAGACCATGAGGTTGATTGGAGTTTGGACGGGATATTTATCCCAAAAGTTTTCACTAAATATTGACAAGTATTACTTAGCAAAAGTAGTCATTCGTCTTCGTCCTCGTTTATATTTTGTTTTATTAAAAATTGAAACGTCAATATATTATTGAGCATTTTTAAATAGATTTTTATTTATTTAAAAAAATCTAAAGCATGTGATGCACATTTGTAATCAGCCCACTTGACTTAATACTTTGCAAATTATCCACCGCAATAACAACTGTAACTTAGCTTGAGCTATTTCACAATCACTGGAAGACATCTGGAAACATCAACTTTTAGGCCTAGCAGATCCTTAATTTGAATGAGGCTTAGACTTAGGGTTATTCTGACACATATCTCTGACTGTATGTTTGGTGTTGTTGTCCTGTTAGAAAGGGAACTTCTGCTTCAGCCGTATGTCTTTTGTAGCCTCTAACAGGTTTCTTCTAGCATTGCTCTGGATTTAGGTCTGTCCATATTTCCATCAGGTTTAGTTGTTTTCTTTGTGCATTGCATAGAAATACATCCTCATAACATGATGCGACCACCACCGTATTTCACAAAATTTTACAATTTGGATACACAGTGTTAGTTTTCCACCACAAAAATGTTGATCAAAAAGTTCACTTTTGGTCTAATTTGACAAGAGCACCTTCTCCTCTATGTGGCTTGTACCAAAAAAATCAGTACAATTAATTTTTCTTTTTAAATATTTTTTAAATATTATTTTAAATCCTATGCTTTTTTTTTTACTTACTGAAAGTAACAAACTAATTTTGCTTGGATCTATTATATAAAAACACTATAAAATACATGAAATCACTGTATAATAAGGATTCAAGCATAGTGTGGTAAGTTTAAAAGCTATGTTGATTTTTATCTTAGTATGTCCATAAATATTACCTGATCCAAGTTATAAAAAGTCATTTTTCCCCAGTAAATGTAGTTCTTTATAGTTATTTCCAGGAAATAAAAGGCTGCATATTTAAAAACTGTTGTTTGGGAATCTTAAAAATACATTCAAAAAGTTTTGCTTCATTTGAAAAAGAAAATATTCATAAAGTACCTATAAAAAGCTTATTTTTATAGCACAAAATTTTTTTGTTATACTAATAGGAAAAAAGTGCCCAGATGTTGACGAGTTGCAATACTTTTTACCTCTGCCAGGAGGTATATGTTTGTGAACCGTTTTTGTGTCGGAAGATAAAGACGGCAAGTTATGGATGGATTTCGTTGGAATTTTCAGGTAATGTATATTGATTGATTTGACATGAAGCGCATATCCAGACCAGCAATATTAACTTCCACTCCTCTCCTGTGTTAGGGAGCACACAGATGGCTAACATCGCGCCGCAGCCCCTCTACGGCTGTGGCATATGCACAGCAAATTATTTGCGCATGCATGCATGTCGCCTTTCTGCTGGAAGAGCACACCGGCAGCACGAACAAAAGTAAGAAAAGCTGACAAAAGTTGGTTTACATAACACCATTATGCATAAGTAATTTTAATATAAGTCATAAATGTGCTGGCTCATACATAATAAAGTATTCCCATTGCAAAGCAATAAACCGATCTTTGCAAGAGCTTTTCATAAAAAATAGGGTATATGAAAAGATAAAAAGCCCCAAATGTACAACCTTGAAAAGTTGTTGACTAATACAGTTTTTTGTATCACTGCTTTAAGAAGCTAAGAAACTAACCCTTCCTCTACTCCAATTCGGTTTAGAGTGAAAGTGTGCAGGTGTTTGGGGGCTTTGGTGAATTGTGACATGGGGACTGTATATAGTAGCAGACCTCTTTGCTGTTTCCAAACACTTTCCTCTCAGCAAAGTAGTCAAAATGGGAAAAGAAAAATGGTCCATGATGCACCTGCTTTGATCACCTTCTCATTTCATAATACCACCAACTTTCTTGCCACCTTGTTTTTTGTGTTGTTTGCTTATGGAAAGTTATTTGATGTTCTGTGTTAAGTACATTCTGACATGCATTTCTAACAGTTCGAAGTTCCCTTTATGAGATTCTAGAGAAAGAGAAAGATAGCGTAATCCAACAATCCATCTTCCCCCTCCTAATGAAACATAGACAGTCCAGGTGTGGAAACTAAAGAAGGTCCACCCATCATGTTAGCTATAAAAGCGGTTTCTGTAAATCACTAAACTGCACACTGGCTTATCACAGCAGATAGCCCAGCTAACTAACCAGCTAACAAATCAGCTTGTTGTATTTGTGATGCTCGATAAAGAGGGGCATAGCAAAAAATAAATATTATTCTTTTCAGTCAGCACTTGAAAACTTCTACTGAATTTAGAGAATGTTACAGATTTTTTTTGTCTCACATTTTATTAACTGTAATATTCAGTCTGTTAAGTTATATTAACTGAGTACCTACTCCTTTTCTGGTTTACATAAAAGCTATTAGATCTTGATATGCATTTTTGGTTTAAACTAAAATTTCTACTCTAGGTTAACAAACTGAGAGAATGGTATGTTAAGTTTGCCTCTGAAATCTCTAAACTTATATAAGAATGAATGAATTGGACCCATGTTGGCTGAATGTTGGAGATATGTAAGCACATCAACTGTAGACAACATCCAGTCACTTTTATTTGTCCCAGCTTACCTGGGTCTAGGTTTTTAGGCAAATAAAATGAGTAACTTTATTGATGAAAATACTAAATGATTAATAAAAGACACTTGTGTCTTCGTCTTTTATCACCGTGCACGTTTGTCCAGTTCTCCTGCAAACGAGTGGAAAAATCCCAAAATACTCCAGATGGCCAGCTAAAGTTTAGACACAGATGACTTGTGGAGGGCATGACCCGTCTTACCCTTTACGTCTATGCTAACCCAAACTTCAAGCTCATCGACATACTTTATTCTAACCTGGTCCTCCAAATGAACTATCAATTAGTATTTGATTAAAGCAAAAAAAAGGTAACGCTTTTACTATCCTTGGTAAAAACATGATCCATATCTGATGGAGCACAGACACTGTATACGAGTCATGCTGTAAAAATGGCTACAGTATACCTCTGCATGTGACTAGGAGCTCACGTGGAGCAAAAAAAACCTTTGCGAACGGGTATAAAACTGCTCCCTACACACCAACATTACACAAAATATTGATTAATAAATTATTTTTTGGATGTTTACATAAATTCCATTGATCTTATTAAAAAGATATAATAGCAAGTACATTTAATTAATGTATTAATCCCAGGAAGGAAACTATTCTGTCACATACAGTAAGCATACAACATGAAATGGTACACAGAGCAGGCAAAGTAATTTACAAATATTAAAACAACATTTCCTAACTATAAAAGTAAAAAAAATTAATAAAGATAATAAACTGTCAGCATTCATTAAAAAACAAAAAATAACATTACAACAAACTGAGTGAGGAGGGTCAATGTGGATTCAAAACTTTCTGGTAACATGTTGTGTCATTTCATTCCATAAAAAGATTAGCCTTTTCAAATGTACAAAAGTATTTCAGTCTTTCTGGCAGTACAGCTGTCTCTATACACAGTTAGACCCCCACCAACACAAATACAGGCTTAGGCAAAAAATATACCAACATCATATAGGCTACTGCAGTACAACATTAGTTTTATTGATCTTTTCGTGTCATGCAGCTGACAACTGTGAAGAAAAATGTTACAAAACTGACAGTCACTTATTGTGCTTTGTAAAAGTTATTAACACGTCTTATCCTGACATTCTTTTAATCCCCCTAATAACAGCAAACACTACCCTCACTGACCATTTCTAAAGCCTACCGATAGGTATAGTTTACAGTGTGTGTGTTTATATAAAAATAATTGCTTGTGAAATGCCTTAAGATGACATTTGTTGCGAATTGGTGCCAATAAATAAACTGAATTAAACTGAACTGATTTGAATTTTGCTTTGTATAAAATGTTTAATATTTATGTTATTTAATAAAATGCTAAATATGTTCAAATTAAAGAACACAGTGAAACTGGTGAATATATTTATTGCCCTATTATTGTAGAATTCAATACGTATTAATGTCAAAGACTTACTTTGAAGTATACTTATAAAATAATGGTGATTCTTTTTGTATAAATTTTTTTAATTGCTTTAAGTTACTGTAAATTATAAAATTACCAAAATTACTATAAACATTTTGACATTCTTTGTCTTCTTTGAATTTATTACAATTTTTTTCCATTTAATTATTATCCTTATTTAAGATCAGCCATTTGTTGTGAAGGAACTTTTCTCTTTTCATCAGCTCTTACTTCCTGTCAGCTGCTCTCTTTCCTATGATTCTGCCAATTATCTTGTTAACCTTTTGTTATTGTCTCAATTTAAGTTAGTAGGTCAACATTTTTTGCCAAATCCATTGTCTTCTTAACCATGCCTGAGTCTCTTCGCTCTCCATGAGCATTCGCCCACAGTACCCCTTATACTTCTCCTATGTTGTGCTAGGAAATGATATACAGTAAATGATTGAGCTTTGGCATTATAGAGCTCCATCTTTGATCCAAAGTTCTGCATTTTGAAATTTGTAAAATGCACTGCGTGGTTAATGCTAACCTCAATTTGATCAAGAATAACATTAAACCAGTTTGTGAGGTCTTACAGTGGGTTTACATGGTTTTAATCCATGTAAACCCACTGGAAGACGCCAAGAAAATTTGAGAACTTTACATATCTTAAATGTACTTTGTAGAATTACAGGCCAAGGTAGAAATTTGAACTAAATATGCAAATTTTACACATGAGTCATTACATTTAATTTTACAATATAGTTTAAAAACGCAGCCAGCTATATCTCAATCACACAGGCATACATTTGCAAGCTGTATCATGAAGCAAATCTGAATGAAAGAAAACATTTTAAATAAGTTTTTTATAGCTTTGCTTGTGCATGAACATTTTTGCTAAAACTCTAAATCTGTATGCACCGCTCTCAAGTCAAGGAAAGTTAAACTTACCCAGACCAACATTGCTGCGTCCTCTATTCAGGACAGCCAAGTTTCTGCTCCTGGTTCTGAAATGGGTTTACTACTGTCTTTGGGTTCATTGTTCACTCTCCTGGATTGAAAAGGCAAATAATACTACTGGATTTCTGAGTGCATTGATGAGCTGTTTGTCCAAAACATGCAGCAGAAAAAAAAAAGCTCCTGACTCTCGGAGGAGGCAGACAGGAAAAGACAGGGAGCAAGAAAAGGAGATAAGGGGACAGAAATAGTCAAGAGAATTACAAGGTGTCAGGAGAGGAAGAGAGCGTGAAAAACTAAGAAGGAAAGATATAAAAGAGGTATGAGAGGAAGCCAAGCAGAGATAGAGAAGTCATTTAAGGTCTTTCCAGGAGATTGAAGGATGCTTGGACAGCAGCCTGTGTGTGTTCACGCTCACAGCCAGGCTTAGCTTCCTTAGTCAAAGATGGTAAGCGGGGTCAGTGTAGACCATGCTGCCCCACATGACCAGCGACGCTACATGTAATCCAGTAATCCGCTGCTCTCCCACTGGGGCTCTTGGTCAGACAAAGCCATCTCGTTTCTTAATTAAGTGTTAATTTTAAAGTTTCTTGAACTCCCCCCCCCCCCCCCTTTTTTTTTTCCTCCTTCACAAATCCCAATCACCTTAATCTGATTGAATCACTTGATCTATTTGGATCATTTGGTAGCACTTGCAACACTGTAATATATTGTTGCATCTATGACAATACACCTTATACGACGATGATGGAACTTCTTTTACATATTGAAGGTAGATGTGCATAGTCAGCATTTTCTCATTGGAATGTTGGATGAACTGATCCTTTTATTTTGAATGAGTAACACATGCTTTGTTCAGTGAAAAGTTATGGTATAATGAATGACTGAACTTTTAACCTTTTTTAAAGATTTTTTTTATTATTCATGGTCCAGAAGTTTCAAACTAGAGATGCATCAAGGAATTCTGTGGTTGCTAAAATTTGGCAATGTTCAGCTTGTTCAGTGCTGATTGATAGGTATTGGGTCTGAAAATAAAAGTCCCATCATTTTCCAGTCAGCAAAACATGTCTCAACATTGTTAATTCAGGCTGTAATAAAACTATAGAGAATAAACCTTTTAGCAGATACTTGGAAAGCTACTCGGGGTACAGCAAAGTTGCTCCAATTTTGAATGTTCTACTTCTATCTGTAATTGAAGCTAAATTGGGAAACAGGAAGATTTTTGCTTGTGACTTCTCTTTTATACACAGTGTGAAATTGCTTAATAAATGGTGAAAATAATATCTAGAACATTTTTATAGCTCTTTTGTTCTTCCTTACAATATACATTTAGTTTTAATTGGAATCAGCTGAAATTAGTTTTGACAAAGCCTAAACAGTTGTGAAATTGGCTACACAATTCTGAATTTACGTTAGAATAATTCTGTAAAATATAAAAAGTGCTTTCACACAATCGTCCTTTGTTCCCAGGATAGATAGAAAACTTTATTAGTCCCCAAGGGGCAATTCAGTTTGAACAATTCTCCAGTGTAGAAGTAAAACTATGACTTTACGATGACAGCAAGCAAACAAGGACAAAGGAGCAGCGTTTTAGAGACACCAATAAACAAACTTACAAACTTGTACGTGTCCCAAGTCATGCATTGACATTCATTGACATTCATTAAAATGGAAATCAAATTATGTGATACTAAGGTCACAAATAGCCAACCTTGGCAACAAAACATAATGATGCTCCCATACAGGTAGAAAAAAAAGCATATTTACATGGTCAGCTGTTTATGAGACTGTTACTTTTGTATCAGTGTCATACAACTACCACTTCCACTACAGATATAAAGACCTGTAAGAACTGCTCTTACAAGTCATCTCTGTGTTAAGGTAAGAGTTTTCCTCCTATTCAGGGGATAAACTCCTTGTTGCAGGTTGTCATCACTTCTAATTGGCTCATGCAACCAAAAGGGGAACAGCCACTAAGCATAAATTAGAGCCAACTAACTTTACTCTTTCACCAAAGCTTTGAGGAGAGGGTGATATAGGCAGTTCTTTTGTACTTTCTCCAAATCACACAATTGTCCTGTTTCACTTTTCTGACAAAGAAAATATTGTATATACAGAAATTTAACCATCCCTTTGCATCTTAATGCAGAAATTAAAAGGGATTTGATGAAAGCTTTGGGTTTCTACAGACTGAGTGTGCACTTTCCTAACAGTTCAGACATTGTTGTTCTTGCTGTTGTCGATTACCTTCTGCTTTGAGTCTAGCAGCTACTTCATTTACTGATCTTCATTGTGTGAGTAATTCAGAGCTGGTTTTACAGGGAGATCCTAACTAGGAATGATAATCTTCAATGGCCAAAGATCCTGGAAATAAGTCTTTGACTCTCTTTGTTTGATGTAGCATAAGTTATCTTACCTGGCCCAAACTAAAAAAAACAAGACAAAAAAAACAAACAAAAAACGGGTTGCTGCTTAATGTGTTCTTAACAAATGACGAAGTTGTCTATGTGCAAACCTGCAAGACAACAAAATATAAATGTGTGTGTAATTCATTTTAAACACTTTATGGAATGTTTATAAGTATGATCTGAAAATTATTTCTCTAATAACTGATGTTGATGTGGCTTAGGAATATTCTACATTTTGGCTATGTGTGATAAATATGTTCTATTCAGATGATTCAGAATAAGTGATGATGGTATGGTTTTATTTTTCCACTTCAGAAAAAGAAAGGCTTCCAGGGATAAAGCAAAGAAGAGAAGCACTCAAATAAGAAAGTCAAAATGAGAGTTTTACACTAATATGTTAGGTGACAATATGAACCATGCTGCAAAAATTTGAAATGCAGTAAATGTTTTTGTGTAGTTTTTTTGTTTTTTTGGTTTAGGCAACCAGCAGTTTTTCTGTTAAATTAGATTTTTACAAAAGCTAACCCTGATATGCTGTTTTCTCTTCCAGATCACTTTTTGATGATTTGATTACTTCTGAAATGGCTCCCTAGGGGTTTAGCTTGAACTTTTGAATTATTTATCAACAGAGCTCTCTGTGTTTCTTATAGAAAACAATATATCGACACAACTTTCAATAGCTAGTAGGGTTCCCCAGGATCTCTTTTCGCCCTATTTATTTTCTAGTTTTATAACTACCGTAAGACAGGGATTTCCACTTCAATACAACTATATGCTGATGACACAGTCATTTGTGTAGTGATACACTCTTTAATTGAAGCTAGCGCCTTTACAAAAATCTGTTTAGCGTCTGAAACTGAGATTTGTTAATGACCGAAGGAGACTAAATTCATGTCTTCAAATCTTTCTAAAGCCGAGACAGGTGGTCCTTCAACTGAAAAAAATAAGAAGCAGATGCTTGGTTCGGAGCTACTCAAAAATTGGCCAAATGTGATTCTCTCATTACTATTCTACAGTATTGTGCAAAATTATACAATACGGAATGGATTTTAAAAAGAAATGAAAATGCCTACAAATAAAAAGTTGCATATAAGACGTCCAGGGCTAAGGCTAGCTAGCACTTGAAATACAAGACTTGAAATGAGACCATGTTTGGCTCGTCCTGCTTGCTGGCTCTCACTCCTTCAACAATTTATCCCCCAGCATAGCTGTCACTTTCCACATGGCCTGATTTATAGTGGTTTTCTCCATGTTTAATGCTCTTTCCTTCATCCTGGTGGAAGGAGGCGAATTACGGCCATTTCCCTCCTCATTCTTTAATTGTACTCTGATAGTTTTTTTTTTAAACAAACCTATAGTCTCTTTTGCCGCCTGTCGAAAATTAGCATTTTATCTACATCAAAATATGTCTTTACAATTCACAGACATCATATGTTCGATCTATGGTGCATTTCAAACTGGATCAGAAAATTACTTGTTTGCTCTATTGTCTCTCAATCATTTAGGGGATCTATGAACCGGAAGTAGAAGGGCGTGACTCAGGCTCCCCATAGGCAGCAGCGGCCGATTCGACGTCTACTGTTTATAATGTCTATGCTGTTAACAGCGTGCCTTAATATATGGGAAAAATCAAATCTGGCAACTCTAGTGACTGGGTCACACCGCACATGCATCAAAAAATTGCAGAGCATGGTGGCAAATTCCATCAAATTCAGCCACAGCACTACTTCTGCATCAGTGATTTGAGAACAGAGGTGAGTAGTGTATCCAAACTTTTTCTTATGTAAGATTTGCACTCAATGGCTCGTTGCAATGGCTCGTTGCAATCTGCTGGAATTCCTTAAAATAGAAACCTTTACATTGATATGAATGCATGTATGATTAAATTGCAATTACTTTATTGTAAAGTGCCTTTAGATTCCAGATACTAGTCTTAGGTAACAGCTGTGAATCCTCTTTGGGGGGGTTTTAGAGCTGTCAAATCGGGTGTTATTAATCAAGTGTAGTTGCTCTCATAAAATTTCTACTTGTTTTTAAGCTTCAAACAAGGCTGTGATTACTTGGAACACGTGCATGGCAAAGCAAAATGGCTGTGCCAATTTTTTCTGTAGTAGGGGGATTTGCAGTTGCAGTATTTTATTTTATTTTTATATATATTTATTAGTGTTCATCTCTGTTTTTAGACTTTGTAGTTAATCTTCGAGATTGAAATTAATATTTTTGCTGAAAAGTAAAATCTGAAAAAAGACTGATGGCTGAAAAAAGACTGATGGCTGTTGTGTACGAAACACAAGATCTGACAGAAATCATTCCATTGGTGCTTCTTTACTGTTTTTTTAAACACCTAGAACAATTGGAGTTGTGATCTCTTCTCTTGAACCAAAATTCTTTGAGAATGCAACAAAAATTATAAATATTGTATTAAATTTGGATGTAAGTACAGTAATTTGATGTCCTTAGCTAGAATTATAAATTATTTTGTGGCTCCTTGAAGGGGACATATGAAAAGAAAAAATCACGTTTCCTTGAATTTGGGTGTTATTGTGTGTCTCTGGTGCATACGTATACACTAATACAAAGTTGGGGGGGGGAAATCCATACTGTTTTGAGTGAGATAGGGGTTTCTGAATAAATCTTGCCTTCAGTCTCTGAGTAAGCCGTTTAAAATCTGTCCACAATTCTACATCACAAGCTGAAATATTGGAATATCCACACCCCCTCAGACCACTGTCTCCACCTACCTTGTAAACAGCAGTTACCAATTGGAAAGCACTGGTTCAGATTAGGAAACACCATGTTGAAGCTCCACGCGAAATGCTTGGTTTTTTGGCTGTTCAAAAGAGCTCAAAACTCTTAATCGGGTTCCAGTCGAAGAGGACGGAAGAGCGGCATGGGTTGAATTAATCTTTTAGGGTAAGATGCTGGCGGTAAGGGCGGGGAAGACTGAGAACCTGCCGCCGCCACTCTATGTCCAGTGGGAACACAGCAGAGGAGCCACCGACCGGAGCTACTCCAACCCAGGGAAGACTGAGGACGTGCAGCCGCACAGAGCTCAAAAAGCGGGGTCTCCGCGGTGCTAGAGATGGAGTCAGACAAATCGAGCTGGAAGGATTTAGAGTTGGAATCTCAGGAAGAGACCAGACTTTATTTGGAGGAAGATATCAGAGTGCCAGGTAAGTAGTTAAATATGTTATTTTAACTTAAAGTCATTTGTTCGATAACCATTCAGAGATATCTTGCTGAATTAGTCACAGGTTTTTTTAGGAGACTCCCCTCCTATGGGAGCAGAATCTGGTTCACATATGTATAGTTGAATTTTTTTTTTTTTTGTATGGTTGACCTATCGTAGCCATGTCCGTAACTTTCATACGTAGCGGTAACAGTCAATGAGTGGGGCGTGAGCTAAGATTCTAAAAGCTTTAGGCATGGCCAAGTTAACTGCAGCTCATGTAATATGTAATAAGGAGCAGAAATCAGCACAATCGGAAAGGTGCTGAGACAGAAGGTAACAAAGGTTGGTAACAGTCGTTCCGTACAAGCTATTTCCAGCAAACAACTTCAGAAACATATTTCCTGGAACTCATAGACCAATTTTAAATGGTGGAAAAATAGTCATAATATGTCTCCTTTTTCCCTTTTGTTGCTAATCTGATGTCACAGGCAGCTGCTAGATTTTTATTTTGCCATCACAAATGGTTATTAAACTGCAATCTGGTATTCCAAACTGCTATCTCTGTCATCTTGAAGGAGGTGAAGGACCTAGAATTAAGCTTCCAGTTCTTACAAGGTCACGGACAATTTCCATTGACCATCACAGATCAAACAATACATCACATAGATCTGTCGTGAAATGCAGCGTTAGTCATTAAGTCTAGTTACCCACAAAAAACGTACTGCTTGTGATCAGGCTTCAACAAACACCATATTCATTTGGAACAAGTGCATGCTGAACCAAAAGGCATGTGCTAAAATATTGTATGAATATTATTAATGGTACTACCCAAATATGTTTTGGGAGGCTTACTTTGTAAAAGTAGAGAAATGTAGAATGGACAAAATTCGTTAGGCTACCTTGTAAAAAAGACAAAATTATCATGTGAAACATACTTAAATTTAGGTTGTTGTTGATATACATTTATCTGTGTGTTGATTTTTATCTTCAAAGGAGTACCAGAAATTGTGCAGGCTTCTATAACTGGTGCCATCGCTAATAGGTTGCATATGAACAAAGAACTGTTGCCTTGCAGCAAGAAGGTTGTGGGTTCGTATCCCGGCCCAGGGTCTTTCTGCATGGAGTTTGCATGTTCTCCCCGTGCATGCGTGGGTTCATTCCGGGTACTCCGGCTTCCTCCCACGGTCCAAAAACATGACTGTCAGGTTAATTAATCACTCCAAATTGTCCTTAAGTGTGAGTGTGTGCATGGTTGTTTGTCCTGTCTGTCTCTATGTGGCCCTGTGATGGATTGGCGACCTGTCCAGGGTGTACCCCGCCTCTCGCCCGTTGACAGATCGAGATAGGCACCAGACACACCCCCCCCCCCCGCGACCCATTAAGGATTAAGCGGTTAAAAAAATGGATGGATGAACAAAATATGTAACAAATCAGTCTCATGTATACCCGTGTGTGTGTGGGGTGTGTGTGTACACAGCCCTTGTTTAGGTCCTACTTCTTTGTCATTCCATCACTATCTTTTAAGCTGCCTGTCATTTTGTATATTAGAGCTGTCATCTCCACACAATAGCTAAATAACTTGGTCAAAGAATAGCACCTGGTGCTCTCTTGGTTTTCTTATAAATGCACTACTTTTTCTTTCTATCAACTTGCCGCTCGTGTTCTCTTTACAATTTTCCACTGTAGCTGTCAGGATTTCTATTTGTCTTGGTCAAAAGGTTTATTTGGATTAATGACCATTCTTATTACAGATACGGCTCAATCTTTCAACAAAGGTCCTGGGTTTTTATGCAGTCCTTGTTTTGATCCTTCTTTGTCTCTGCTACATGTTAGAGATTATGTAATTTAGTTTTTTTAAGAAAGAAATTAAAATAAAGCTTGCTGATAAGTAATGGACCCTTCAACCATTATAGTTATTTTGAAATGATTGGCAGACAACAGCGGCTAAAAGGATGTGTTATATATAATTGAGCATTGTTCACATTTTCATTTATGTTTTTTTCCTTTATCTGTATCTCAGTCAGTGTTTTTACTCTGTGCTTCTATCTGAGCATTAAAATTTATTTTTATTTCATGTATTAATCATTTATCTTCAGATATTTTCCATAACATGCCTCTCCACAACATGGAAGCTCATGTCAGGCATCATTGTGGCCAAAATAATCGGGCTCATGGATCGTTACATGAGTAAAGCACATAAGGGCACTGGTAGAGATACCAGAAGAGCTAAACACCAGCTCCTGGTTGACAGAACAGTTGCCCAAGACTGCAAGTCTGCAAACTACCAACTTGTGCATTTCCTGGTTTGATTACTAGAAAGCCTACGACTCAATGTATCACACATGAATCAACAAAGGCTTGTAACTCTACAACATCAGCAGGATTCTTAGGGCCCGATTTATGAAGATTCCTGATAATGACTGCAAAATTGTGTGTGTTCCTAAAAAATTGCACGAGTGGGTTGTCCTTAATTTGCTGGTAATTATTTGAATGTTACACCTTGCAGGCGCAAGGTGTAATATTCAAATGAGCAGTTTGCGGCCGCTGAGCTGCACTATGGCTTGAGAGAGGAGGAATATGCGCATGGATTCATGGTGCGCCTTTAGCAAAAACAAAACACGGCGAAAAAAGGGGGGAGAGACGACATACGTATCAATTCTATGGCTGTTACAGAATTAATTACTATTAGGCTAGAATGTTGTGAATTATGTTTTTTGTTTGTCAGTAATAAATGTAATGCATGTGGTGGTGATTGGTAGTGTGCATGCGCATGATTACTACATTTTATTAATTGGACGGAAGGTTAACCACTACAAGGGAAACTAATGAGGATCATAGATCGCTGTGTGCATCATACTTCACTGCTGAGAGCGCAGTTTGATATGATGCCTAAATATTTACATTAGTGTCAGGTTTTAGGCCATAAGAGTGTTAATTACTCCTAGTTTATATTGTGTGTGAAATACATTTTTTGTTTGTCAATAATAAACTGATGATGAATGTGGAATGCGTGAAATTAAGACATGCTTTTCAGAAGTGCGAAAAATAGACTCTAAAATAACCGGCGCAAATATTTTTATGATTAGTAAATCACACTGCGCCTGGAAGGCCTAGTTATTTGGATGTTCAAATAATCAACAAGACTGGCTTTGTATACTACCTCAGGAATGGGGCTACGGTCAGCCACCTCCTCTACATCGATGGCATCAAGCTGTACGCTAAGAGTGAATGAGAGATAGACTCTCTGATCTTCACCACCAGGATCTACAGCAATGATGTTGGGATGTCATTCGGGCTTGACAAATGTAGTAGGATGGTCACAAAGCGAGGCAAGGTAGTCTACACTGAAAGGGGCCTCATTCTCAGAGGGAACAGTAGCAGACAATGAGGACAGTTAAAAGTACCTGGGAAACCCCAGGCAAATGGAATCTCGAATAGGCATAGAGGAAATCAGCAACAGCCAAATACATCCAACGAGTGAAGCAAGCCCTTAGAAATCATCTCAATGGCAAGAACAAGTCCAGGGCAATAAACAGCTCTGACCTGCCAGTGAGCAGGGAATAAAGTGGCCAAAGGATGAGATACAGACCACAGATGTTAAGACACAAAGCTCCTCACCATGGATGGCGGGTTCCATCCCAAATCCATCACCCTGAGACTGTACGCAAGTTGTAAGGAAGAAGGGTGAGGACTAATGAGCATGACAGCCACTATCCAGGATGAAATGTCCAAGCTCCATGAGTACATCAAGGACAAGGCTTCAACAGATTACCTACTCAGTGAATGCCTAGGACAGCAGCGAGATGAAGAGATGCTGCCGGAGGAAACATCATGGGAGGACAAGCCCCCACATGGGATGTACCACAATAAGATAAATGAAGTGGTTGATCTCAAAAAATTATACCAATGGCTAGAGAGGGATGGCCTACAGGAGACTTATTCATCCTGGCGGCTTAGGAGAAGACTCTGAGCACCAGAGCGATAGGGGCTCAGATCTACCACACCAGACAAGACCCAAGGTGTAGGCTGTAAGAGTCACCTGAGACAATCCAGCACGTAACAGCAGGGTGTAAGATCCTGGCAGGGAAAGCATACATGGAACATCATAACCAAGTCGCTGGCATAGTGTACATGGTAAATGGTAAATGGCCTGCATTTGTATAGAGCTTTACTCATTCCCTGCGGACCCGAAAGCACTTTACACTACATTCAGTCATTCCCCCTTTCACACACACATTCACACATTCGTAATGGCAAGCTACGTTTTAGCCACAGCTGCCCTGGGGCACACATAAACATCTGTCTGGAATATGGGCTCGATACCCCAAGGTCAAAGTGGGAAACACCTGCCAAGGTGGTGGAGAATGACCAAGCAAAGATCCTGTGGGACTTCCAGATACAGACAGACAAAATGGGAATGTCGAACCAACCGGACATTGCGGTGGTTGATAAAGAGCAGAGAAAGACATTGTGGTGGATGTGGCAATACCAGTTGATGGTAACTTTAAGAAGAAGGAAGATGGGGGGGGGGTACTATCGCCAGCAGTGGTCTGACAAGTTAATACTTATTTGATAGTATTCATTTTTTATTAAATATATTCAATCCAAACAAGCTGAGCAGAGAGCTACATATAAAAAAAATGAAAATGAAATTAAACTGTTGCACTAAATTTACAAATAGGTGCTACAGCCTGAAAACACGATCTCAAAAGTTCTTCCTGGTCTCCATGAAACCAAAATGCAAACCCATTTATGTGTAATTGTGTACTGAGATTGTTGCAGAGGTTATTTTCATGAGGTTTTGGACTTTTGCCTTAGACAGATGACTTCCCATCAGGGTTTAGTTGTTTTTTTGGAGGCTGAATCCGTACTCTGCTACCACACTGGAGACTGGAATTGAGCACCACTCCAGCCAAAGTTATGAAATGACAAAACATTTCTCCCTTTTCTCTACACTCAAAGTATGCGGCTTCTTGCTCTTTCTTATGGATCTGAGCAGCTTGCCCTCACTGTCACTTCTCCTGTCTCAGTCTTGTTGGAAACTGAAAAAGAAGGCAATCGTGTTTCATTAGCAAATACAGCTAATGCTAACCTAAGAAAAATATGTATATTTTATTCTTAGTAATGCATTTATCTAAAAGAAAAGTGCAAATAATTTTGTGTTAAATAAGAGCTTTATATTATTCATTGCTGTTAAGCTGTCCTTATCAGTGTCCTAATCAGACCAACATTATTATATCTGTGTGGCTTTTGATGATGGTACCTCCGGGCTGTTAGCTAAACACTTTCCTACATTATTATGAAGAAAGTTGATTATGTATAACTGAAAGCCCTTCACCTGGTTGCTCGCAGTCATTACTGTATGTTTGTGAAAAATTCGGTGGACATTGTCAACTCTGATGTACAGAAGGTCTTAAAAATGGTGAGCAAAAAAATGCAATTTTTCTGGTCTGTTTTGGGACAGTTTTGAACCAGAAGTGATGGGGCTGGCTTATTGTACTCAGGAAGGGAATATGCATAAACCCCATTGAAGTGTCCAGAAGTCGAAAATATTCTCTGAATGAACCGTTTCCTGACCCTATTAAAGGAAAGCCTACAGCAAGAAAGCCAGCAGCACTCACCAGTGTTTGGCACACAGCAGGCTCTTTGGAGTGGCCAGGGTCACACTACAAAGCATCAGTAACGTGTCAAAGTACAGTAACCTTCCGGTCAGAGAGATGCATTGAACATAGCGTCTTGAATTGATTTATTTACCTGGACTCTGTGGATTAAGTTGATAATATTTGTGCATTTGCACCAAGTCGCCAGAGGAAGGAATACTAATCTGTAAAAACAGCGGACAGTGACGGAAAGCCTTCAGATTTCTCAATTACCATACTAAAAAAATGACTTTAGTTTTGGTTAAACTTAGAGATTCAAGTTGATATTTTTGCTGTAAAAAAAAAGTTGATAAGAGATTAAGGTAAAGATCTACATTCTCAGGATGTTTGGAAATCAACCACAAAGTCTTCGACTTGTGCGTCCTTACCTGTTTTTTTTAAAAATACCTAGAACAATCTGAATTGTGAACTCTTCTCTTGAACCCAGATGTTTTGAGAGTATAAGAAAAAAAGATCAATGATAAATCTGGATTTAATTACAAAGAAATGTGATGTCCTTTGCTGGATTTATGGATAATTGTGGGGTTCCTCACACATTTTTAACGTAATTGGATGCTTTTCCCTTTTGCTGCTAATCTAATGTCACATGCTGCTGCTCGATTTTTCATTTGCCAGCACACATCTCTAATAAACTGCAAAACCTTTGCCCGTATCTCTGTCATTTTAAGGAGAGATGGATCGAGCATTAAGCGTGCAGTGATTGTAAAAAGGTCACTGAAAATTTCACATTGACCATCACAGATAGAACAATACATCATATAGATTATATTTATTCAATACCCCCAGGTCATCCGCTCTGATGCCATGTTTCCTTGGCAACAGATTAGGAAAGAGGGAAGAGATGGGGATCTCAAAAAGCAGTGGGTTCAGATAGAAATGGCTGCACTGTGAGCAGATAAGGGAAAAGGAGGCTTGACACAATCTGAAGGGGGATTAACTGGAAATCTTTGGATAACTAAGAAAAATAAACATCTGCCAAGATCTACTTTTTAATTTCTAATATAATTGACCCATCTGGCCTTATTTATTCCAATGAAATTTTTTTTTTAAATTCTAACAGTTAAGCTACACAGGTCTCTCAGCAGATTTTGTCAGACACCAGCAAGCAAGTCCTTTCCCTGTGGCATTTGAAAGCCCCCATAAGCCAGAGTCATGCTGAGTGCACCACCATCATGACTTTGGATTTTATGCACTGTGTGTTATTGATGAAAAATTGATGCCATGAGGAGTGTAACTTTGTAACACGGAGGTTTTGCTCGGTTTAGACTCCTAATTTTGTTTAGAGTGAGGTTATAAACAGTGATGTTGTGCTAATCACAGAATTATTATGAATAATTTGGTAAACACTGAGTAATCTGACATCAATAACTTGACTGTATGTTGAAGGCATGTTATGAAGTTTAGTTCAAAGTTTATTCTGATTTTCAAGAGTTCAAGCAGCAGTAATGAATTAATTTAATAATTAACAAATTAAGTTAAATGTTTACACTCTCCATCTAAAACATGCGCAGACTGACATGTGATATTCCAAATTGTCCCTAATATATGATACTAGACACGATTTAAAATGTAAACTAAATATTTGAACTTTTTTTTACTGTTGTACATATTGTTGTGGAAAGTTCCTGTAAAGAAATTGGAATCAGAGCTTTACCAGAACCAAAAATGTGAAGTTGGTCATTAATCTGGTAATTTGCAGTTCTAACATAAATTTTTCATTTTAAATGAATCAGTCATTGTTTAACCACATACTGATGTTTGAATTTGTCTGAACAACAAATCTCAACCTCAGTAAGAATTTTCTTGAACTCAAAAATGATTTTTCTTTGTAATTACTTAATTTCGTCAATCATTAACTCAGCTCAGGAAAAAGGCAAAGGACTTGGCTGAAGTCAAACAGCGATGGAGCCACCATTTTGCTTTAATGTGGATCGCTGTTAACTGTGAGAAGTGACAGCTACTGGGCTTGCCCAACAATTTTAGAGGACAAATTTGTTTCATCTTCCAAACAAACCTTAACAATCACATCATCTTCTTGAAAGAGACAAAAATATTCCAAGAAATATTTTCTAAATTGCTTAGGAGCTAAAATAAAACAATAATAACCAATTATGCCCTCATCAATATATAGGCCTATAGGAAATGTGCAGAAAGCTGCATTTTGCTAATAATATAAAGTGCCTTTCTTGTCATGTCGACATATATGCACTGCTTTGTGTAATCTTGACGAAGTTAAAAGGTTCTGTGGTGGCCCTTACAATTACAATTTCTGTGTTTGCAAGAGGGTGAAAACGATTCACATTTAAATCAAGAGCAATCTGAAGTGGCTGGATAAAAGTTCAAAATATTCAGGTCCAACACGAACACCAAACCTTAATCACTTCAAAGCTCTGTTCCCAAGCATTTAAAAAGTGTCTTAAAAAGAAGTGATGCAACATGCTTGTAACAAAAGCGGACTAAAGGCCTGTTCAGAACCATAAGAAGATCCATAAACCTGTATAGTTAGACAAAAATGTATAGGCAAGAAAATTATATTTGTGTTGCACACTTTCCACATCAGGGTATTTTAAGGTGGTTTACATGATTCAGTCAAAAATGTACTACTTAAAATTTAGATAAAAAATGTAATTTTGTAAACTGTACTTTCATTATTTTACTATACTAATATATTATAAACAGTGTGCGATTTGCTAGGGGAAAGGAAGATCCCCCCCCCCCCCCTTCTGCTTGTGACGTCGCTCCTCTGGTTATTCAATTCTTATCTCTCAGCCTCAGAGTAATATTTCCATTCACTTGAATTCTTCAACCCCTGTACTTCTGCTGAAAGGACTTAAACAACACAGGCGAACAGCTTCAAAAAATGATGGGGCAGCATACACATTCTGTCACCACAGCGGAGCGCAAGGCGGGATTCTGCGCAATCAACACAATTTTGACAGCCGAAAGGAATAGAATGATAAAAACACTCAATCTTAACTTAATTTCTGCAAGGAGCCCGGCAGGGATCAGATGCAAAAAATTATTTCCAGGTGTGATGTACCCTCAGTGTAATAAAAGGTGCGGATGGATTTGGAATCCATCCGCACGTTTTATGTGTGTGCTGATTTGGGCATCGTGCTCGACCTTTTCAGAGCTTTAAACTACAAAAAAGGGCATTATGAAACTCACTCCAGGTCGTTCTCCTCCCAGATAATAGCCTTATAATAAGTTGTTACCACCGAGCAGCTCCACTACGTCAGCTACGTGAACAGCTGATCCCCTTTGACGCCCTCACGTCTCCCCCCTTCAGATGACAATCCTCGCTCGCTTCTTAAAACAGGTGAAATGGTACTAAACTGCCTCGGGCTACCTATCTGCTGCTGGAGATGTGTGCGCGGTAATCGCTCCTGGTGTTCAGTGGATTCAATCTTTACCATCCGGCCTCCGCTATTTTTATGTGCAGCTTAACAAGTTTTGCACATCTATAACAATGCAGCTGATTGCTGCCCTCCTCCTCCTGACTCATCCAGATAAGTTAATTTTTTCTCTTGGAGCTTCACAGAGGGAAACACATTCAAACAAAACACACCAAATCCACACAAAATAATTATATATATTTATATATATATATATATATATATATATATATATATATATATACAAATATTTCCCAATTTGCAATACATTCATTCGTTAGCCTATATTCTCAATGTTTACAGAGCAGTCCCTGCAAAGTTTTTAGTTAAACTATAGAAAAGACTATAAGATTAGTGCATGTCTGACAGGTTGGGGGGCATAGCATCACGATGGTGGCTCTCCATCGTGATGTTCGTCATGACGTTCATCGGCACAACCCTAATGATTGTTCCTGTTTATGTCTAAAGATAATTACTTCAGTTTTGCTTCTATTCATTTGAAAATTATAAGACATCTAGCTACTGATTTGCTCACTGTATTTATTTAGGGTTTGATTGGGTTCAAAGTCACCAGATGACATTGTATTGTAAAGCTGAGTGTCATCTGCATAGTTATGGTAACTTATCTTATTGGTTGATATAATTTGGGCTTGTGGGATCATTTGAATATTAAATAAAAGAGGCCCAGGATGGAGCCCTGTGGGACCCCACATGTGGTTTCTGTCTCTTCTGATGAGAAGTTGCCTACTGACACAGAAATTCCTGTCCTTGAGGTAAGACTCAAATCAGCAAAGTACTCTATTAGAGAGACTGACCCAGCTCTCCAGCTGCTTCAGTGGTATGCCATTATCAAATGTGTCAAATGCCACACTAAGGTTCAAAGTACCTGCACTGTGGTTCTGCCACAGTCTGTATTTATGCGGATTAAATTAAAAACTTTGGTGAGGGCAGTCTCTGTGCTTTGGTGCGTATGGAAACCAGTCTGAAAATTATCAAAACGGTTGGTCATTGTTAGGAAGCTATTTAGCTGTTGAAACATAGCTGTTTAAATAATCTGGTTGATGAAAGGGAGATTAGAGATTGGTCAGTAGTTCTGTGTTAATGTGCTGTCCAAGTTGTTTGTCTTTAGTAGTGGTTTAATGACTGCTGTTTTTAAAGCCTGTGGGAAGAGATCTTAGAGGTGGTATGAGTTACTTATTTAAATTAGAACCGTGAGAACAAACCCAATGACAGAAATAAATTGTGGGTAAGACATCGAGACAATAAACAAGAGGAATTTATATAAAACAACAATTTAGGATAAAAACATTTACTCATAAGCATGTCTAAATAGGTATGTTTTTATTTTAGATTTTTAGATTTAGATTAGGATGATGAGTAGATTAGAGCTGGAGGACCTGAGTGGTCTGGATGGTTTGTACCGTAATAACAGATTGTTAATGTACTCTGGTGCTAACCCATTCAATGATTTATAGACTAATAAAAGCACAATGAAGTCTATTCTCTGAGCTACAGGGAGCCAGTGTAAGGACTTTAGAACTGGAGTGATGTGTTCTACTTTCTTGGTTTTAGTGAGAACACGAGCAGCAGCATTCTGGATCAGCTGCAGCTGTCTGATTGATTTTTTTAGGCAGACCTGTGAAGATACTGTTACAGTAATCTAGGCGTTTAGAAATAAATGGATGGAGCAAAAAAGTATTTGTATTCTAGGAAAATTCCAAATAGGCATAAAAATACCCCCCCCCTTATTTCCTCTAATTTACATTTAACTTAATTATTCATTATAATAATTCTGGATATGCAATATTGGTTGATGTTTTATTTATTTTTTTTATCCAGCAATGAACATGTAATGAGAAACATCTTTGAAATATCAATGAGCACGACAGACATTACTTCATCCAACAAGGGTAGAACATGGCTCTGATGATGATTTAGTGCTTGTGGAGGGACTGATGCTTGTGGTGAGGCAGACAGTATCAGGAGAGGATGCTTTAGGTGTACGTGATTATGCATCAGATGTTGACTGATGTTTGATATCTCTGCCTCAGCAGTCTGCTAAAGACAGAGTGACTTAAACGTACCAAAATAACCACTAGCCCATTTTCTAACGAACCGTCTCTGTCAACGGAGATCATATGCTTATAATTTGTCAGCTCAACAATGGCCAGAGATAATTTCATCAGAACGGCGCTCTATAGTCGATGTAATCAGTCGTAAATGCAGCGTTTGTGCACTACATGCTTTATATTGAAAGGACAGTTTATCCAATCTGATCTTTTGGTGATTTTTGAACACAAGGAGGTGTAGAGTATTCAGTCAACCAGAAACAACACTGCAATGGTAGTCAGACCCGGCAGAAAAAGTTAGCACCCCTGCTGTCCTGGTGGGGAATTGCTTTGCAACACTGATGCACCAACAGAGAAGTATAAACAAAAAATGTCTGGATGAAAACTTGCTGACAGAGAAGATTAAATTAGGCTGTGGAGGAATTTTGGTTCTCTTATCTTTGCAGAATTATAGCTCAGCCACATTTGACAGTTTTCCAGCAAGAACCACCATTATAAGTCATTATGTGGATTGTCAATAGGATTCAGGTCAGGTGTTTTACTATGCCACTCCAAAGTCTTCATTTAGATTTTCTTCAGCAAATCAGATGTGGACTTGCTGATGTTGTTTGGATCATTGCTCTGCTGCAGAGCCCACGTTGGTTGCAGCTATAGGTCTCAAACCGGATTTTCTCCTTGATGTTTTGCTAGACAGCAGAATTCATGGTTCCATTTATCATAACAAGGTTTCCGGATCCTGAAACATAAAAACAGCCCCAGACCATCACACTACCATATTTACTGCTGATACACTGTTCCTTTTTTTAATGGGATTTTACTTTTACGTCAGATGTAGTGGGAAACACACCTTCCAAAAAGTTGTCTCGTCAGTGCACAAAGTATTCAATGTATAGCTTTGGAGGATCTCTTGGTCTTCTTCATTTTGTCAGGCAGGTCTTATTTAAGTAGATTCTTGATTTGAACAGGTATGTCAGAAATCAGTCTCCTGTGTGGCTAGAAAAATCTAAGGTGTGATGAACCAGTGTTATATTTTAACAGAGGCAACAATCACTTTGTCACAAATGGCCATGAAAGTATGGAACGCCAAAGTGTTCAAAATTAAATAAATAAATAAATAAAACATCATGAAATAAATATAATCATGAATTAATATTAAGTAAATATATAATGTGACAATGAAATAGTCAAAAAAGAAGTCTGTTAAAATGCAATGCGCAATATTTATATAATATATTTTAATTTTAGAATATATATTAGTATTATTTTATATATATTTAATTTAATATTTATTCCACTGCCATTTTTTCATACTATAATTTATTTGGTTTTTTTTTATTTAATATAATCAGTTTTTATTCAAAAATCTTTTTTTTTTTTTTTTTTTACAAAGTTAGCTTTTATTTCATAATAGGGTTTTTTCATAATGGTGTATTTATTTCAAAATGCCATTTAACATAATGTCTTAGCCAGCCAATCAGAATTAGCTGTTGGGACCTGGATGCTGATTGGTTGGTGCTTAAACATGATGTTCCTGCAGGAGGAAAATGGCGAGGACCGGCTAAAGTCGTTTAATACTGTTATTGAATTTAATGCCTTTAGGATTTTATGTATGGCTTTATAATTCTTATAATACTGGCAGAATATTTGATCACTTTTGTAATGGGGATGTCTAATCCAAACAGCCGGTGCTGCTCCAGTGTTCTAGGTGTAAAGCTGCTCAGGGCGCCATGCCCGTGATTAGACTGGGGAAAGAGACTCAGGTCGGCTGTTTGGTACGATCATTAAAACATTTCAGAAATAACACAGAACACGTTTAAATAATCTCCCTTTAACTGACTGTAGCTAACAACCAACAGGGCTTCCTCTCCCAACTCCTCCTAGTTGTGTTGGACAAAACAGAAAAGATAATAGCATAAATCCGGTGCTACTGTCAGACCGCTGAGAGCTGAACCTGGGATCATTTCAGATTATATCATCCAGACGAATCAAGATGGGTCTCTGAAACGGTTCATGATAATTATTCCTCTCAATATGTACTGTTAGAGCAACCAGAGATGAACAAAGTTCCTGCAGCTCCGACCCTTTAGCATGCTGGATAGCCACAACAACGGCTATCCAGGAAGACTAATCTTAGTTCCAGCCAATCAGCGTCCAGGTCTCAACCACTGATTCTGATTGGCTGACATTATGAAAAACCTCATTATGAAATAAAACCTGACTTTGGGAAAAAGAGAGATTGGAATAAAAACTGATGGAATTAAATTAAAATGTCTTGACATAATTTATATTATTATGAAGTAAATTGCAGTGAAATAAATATTTAATGAAATATATATATATTATACAAATGTATAATCTAAAATAAAAAAAAATATGAAAAAAATTTCAGAAAATGGGCGTTGCATTTGAAATGATTTCAGTTTTTAATAATTTCATTGTCACATTATATTTTTATTCAATATTTATTCTTGCTTATATTTATTTCATAATATTTTATTTATTTATTTTATTTTGAACAATTTGGTGTTCCATATAAAAGTTTTGATTTTTTTTTAATCCATTAGTAATAAAACACTTAATTTAGAAACTGGATTTTGTGTTTATATTTGTTTTCTTCGACTGATATTTAAATTTGTTTGATTATCTTAACATGTAGGTGTGACAAACATGGCACAAAATAAGAAATCAGAAGGTGAGCAAACACTCTTTCCACCCCACCATAAATGATACACATTTTTATTTAATAAATATCAGAACGTTTTAAGAAGGCCTCATTTTCATGCTCACACTAAGCCCTGAATGCATCTGAACAATGTTGTCATTTGTTTAGAAATGCCATTTGCACAATTTAGTCATATGTGACACTGAGCATTACAGCAAAGAATGAATTCAGTTTTATAAAAAAAGAAGCTGATTAACCACTTAATACAAACCATTATATCGGTTAATAGTTCTCTAGGTTCAAAGCAAATTAAATTGTGCTCATCAAAACAGATTTAATAAGAGATAAAATATAAAAGTATACCTGCTGCTATCTAAGAAGACCAGCATTTCATCTTTTATCTGCAAGTAATAAAGTCATTCATAGATATAGTCACAAACATAAAAAGCAGTCTTAGAACTTACTGGTGATTAATCCTCATGGTGTTACAGTATTCATATTTCATTAATGATGCACACATACCTTGTGGCTTTTTTCAAACCTGACATTTGCTTTTAGCCGATTTAGTGATTGCTACAAGTGGGGAATTTTAGGCCTGATTCTTCCCATCAGGTAGTAAGAATCTCTGTTCTTTTTTTTTTATTTTGATTGGTCTTGATTCTGGTATTTGTTGGTTACCTGGATTAACTCCTCCTCCTCTCAGCCCCAAACCAATCAGAATATAGTGTCTAAATTCTAGTGAGGGATCAAATTCAATTCAATTCACTTTTAGTTATTTAGCGCCAGTTCACAACAAATGTCACCTCAAGGCACTTTACAACAAAAGTAATCTCAATACAATTATGCAAACATTCCAATCAGTTAAGTTTTCTATGTAAGGAATCCCAGCAGCTTGCGTTGATGTGGTGTAGTTGCTTACAAAGCAAATAAATAGTCTCCCTATTCTAAATAGTAAAGGGACACCAGCTTCCCATCGATCACACATGCATAAAAGCAATAAAAAAATGTGCAAGTGAGAGAAAAGTTACAGTACATATATTAGAGTTGGGCCATATGGCCTCAAATTGATCTCATGATATATTGAACAATACACCTCAATAAAGATAAATGGACCATAACCACCCCACCAACCTTTTTTTTCTCTAGATGGGGCTGTTGCTTCTTTTCCTCTTTAACCAGCCCCACCCCCCCTTCAATATTCAGTGTCCCTTAGCTGCATCATTTGCATAATGTGCATGAACCTGCAATGGATGCTGTAGGAGATGAGTAGAATTTTGCAGAATAGGTTTTTTTTTAAACCATGGCTTAATGGTTGAGGTCGAACTGTTAGAAGGTTTTGACTTTTGAATTTGTTTTTTAGTTGTTATGCTTTTTGTATCACCAAATTTGGTATCAAGATCAGCCTTGCAATACACACAGTTGTCCAGCGTAACATCTCCATTTAATGGCTTATAACAGCCTTTTAATTCAGGGTTCGATCCCCACTTAAGAGCCCAGTTTATGCTGCTCTCTCCAGTTGAACCTGGGCAGACGGGCTGAGCTGCAGCACATCTGCAGGCTGGATGCTGTGAGTGCTCTGGGCCTGTATAGCAGCCCCACTGTTCAGTGGCCCATTGTCCATTTTAATGTCCTTTTAATGTTGCTCTTGAGTTTGTTTTTCTGTACATGGCGGCTGGATTGGGGAGAGAAGGGTATAAATATAATATAATGTTTAAATCTGGGCGGGGGGGGGGGGGGGTGTTATATGAGGGGGTCATTTTTAATGTGTTACGCACTTTGAGTTGCAATTTTTTTATAAAAGCGCTTTATAAAGTTTGATTGATTGCTCGATTGACTGATTCATTATTTATCTTGTGATTGTGAGCCCACATTTCTAATGCTACCTGTAGCAACTGCCTGTATAAACTATATCAAATCCATCACTGACTGTGTGATTCACAGATATTATATATATATATATATATATATATATACATTTGATTCTCTAAATGGAATACATTAAAAACCGATTGCTGAGCTCTGTGTAATGTAGCCTCCATCAGACAAGACACCAGTATAGTTGGTTTGTTTATTTGAACAATAATTGGGGGACATACTTTTGAGTGTCCGCCTATTATTGTTTCTCTTGTTTTTAATTTTTTTTGTACTCAAGATCCATTTACAAATGTGTTTCACCTGAAGCAGTTTTACACATCAATAATTAAGCTTTATTTCCATCGCAGCAAGTAGTGAGTCAGCCAAAAATTGGTAGTTCACAGGTTTTCTTATTTTTTTAACAAAAGCCTAGAGAGGTGGAAGACCAGGAAAAATAAAACTGGCTAATACCAGTCAAAATTTAGTAGCACTTTTCTAGTAAACATGTTAATTGCACATATTTTTGGGCTTTCTCTTAATTACTTTTTAAAGACCATCACTAGATGTTTGACAAACTTATATTAGCTTGTTAATTAGTCAGGCTGTCTGTTAGGTCAACAAGCCTGCTGCTCGCATCTTGCTAGCTGTAGTTTTAAACCCTAATAGCAGTGATGGGTGGCATTCCATTAGTTTTCCAGATTATGATTGTCCAAACAGCGAACACTGCACAGTACTGCTCTGCTGAGCTAAAAAAAAAACTCTAGTCACTCCCACTCTTTCTCTGGCACCCCGTTAAAAACGGCTTTAAACCATAGGAACGGTGTTTGAAAGTTTTAGCAGTTATTGAAATTAAAGCATTTAAAAAACCTTAGCTAAACTTTGATATCAGAAATGGGTTCATGCCTAGTCATGGCCAGTTATGGTTTAATGAGTCACATATTTTTTTAAAGGTAATATTAATAGGTGCTTAATCTGGGGTGTTGCCAGAGCCAAATTCTTAACTGGTTCTAAAAAGCCAGGTCATAGTCTCATCATATAAACCGAATCCTAAAAAATGTTTAACCTCTTTTTGTTTTATTTAATTGTTTTGTTTTTGGGTTTTTTTATGTGGAGCATCTAAGTGCAAGGAGACACTGTATTTTTGTAAATCTTTGTATTCTTCTCCAATAGTAAAATCTTGACCGATAAGCCCTGTTTTAAACAATAAATTGTCTTTTAGAATGCTTTACTATCCAACTCAACCAACAGAAAGAAAAGAGCTAAAGAGGATTAATCTGTCATCATCCAGTGATAATGTTGTTCCACCTGTTTGATGGGAAACTAAATGAAGCTACCTCATTAATGGTGTATTATGGTTGAGTCCGTCAAAGTCTCTGCAGTGCTTTGTATGCATTGCCTGCGTCAATTTTGCAAGCGTTACCTGCGTTTTAAGCATACAAGTCTTGGGTCACACACAGCCATCGGGTGGCACTAAACTGCACTCTAGCTCCACAGGAAGTGGGGGGGCAGTGTCTATAAATACAGGCCGCTTCCAGCCAATCTTCCTTCTGCATGCTGCCATGCCCAGGCGGGGAACAGAAGACAATCTCCAACCATCTCCCTCACTGGCAAAAGGAAGGCCGGGTTTCTGTCAGAAACTCGCTTTAAGGAACTCAAAGACCACCAGGTGAATCCTAAATATTATAAATGAAACACTGTGTGATCCCAAAAAGCTGCCGGAACCCCCTCTGAGTCTCAGACTGTTGACCGCCAAGGAACAGGAGCTGAGAGCCTGAAACAGCCGAAATCTGCATTCTGTCATCGCACAGAACCAATAAGAGGTGAAAACCAGAATGGAGAGCTCCAGGAAGGTACTGTTCTAATGAGTGCCGGAGCCGATTTCTCTGCAGCCAGCCAGAGCCACAGAGCCAGGAGCCCCACGCTGCTAGGCCACTAACCAGATTGGAGCCATTGTTAGCCATCGCCTCACTCCCTTTCTCATCAACACGTAGAGAACTCGGAGGACTTTAAACATTCATAAGGTCTGTTTGGGCAGAGCCAAATTAGTTAGGATAACTAATTTTAAAGGTGTTTCCCTTTTAATTGTCCATAAATTACTCATCTTATTGACTGCCATAAGCAGTCCCTTAACTTTTAATAGCTAAATAGCTATATTTCCCTTTAAAATCTGCAACACAAGCAATGCAGAAGTTCGGCTAGCTGAACTTTTGACAGACTTGACGCAGTGCGCCAACCAATCAGTGTCTCACTGTAGTGACGTTGCCCAGCTAATCACAATCAGCTAGTGTTTTAAACATGTGACAGAGACAGGCCCATCCACGCACTTTACAAGCTTCAGCTTAAAAATGTATATGCGTCAAACTAGATGCATTTCTTTGACATTGACAAAGAGAGTGGTCTGAACACACCACAAGAGTTTTCTTCCCTTTTTTACAATAGGTCACACATCTATGTGTTGTCAATGCAACCTTGTGCTAATTATGTATGGGTCATTCATTGATCTTTTTTTGTTTTACAACCTGGTGGATAAAGAAAAACAAACACAGGTGTGTATTAGGAGTGACAGAGGAGTTCAAGGTGTATGTGGGACTGCATTAAGGATCGGCTCTAAGCACCTTCTTGTTTGCTTTGGTGACGGACAGCCTGACATATGAGATTAGGAGTCTCCGTGGACTATGTTGTTTGCAGATGACATTGTGATGTACATTGAGAGCAGGGTGCAGGTAGAGGAAAAGCTGGAGAGGTGGAGGTATGCACTAGAAAAGAGAGGAATGAAAATTAGTTGCAGCGAGACAGAATACAAATGTATAAATCAGAGAGACCCAAGTGGAATGCTGAAGTTACAGCGAGTGCAAGTATAAGGCCCTGTCCACACGTAGCTGGGTATCTCACAAAACGGAGATATTTTTCTACGGTTTGGCCTGTTATCCACGTAGCAGGAGGTTTTTGGCACCAAAAACGAAGCTTTTTAAAAACTCCGGCCAAAGTGGAGATTTGCTTTTTCTCCGTTTTCAGTATCTACGTGTGGACGGTTGAAAACTGAGTTTTAAGAGCCGTAACACCACTTGCGCGACAAAAAATGCTCCAACACCACATGTGCGACCTGTGTTTACTCTCGAAAACAGCATTTATTTCCTCAGCGCTGTGTTGGTATCATCCATTGTTAAAGCGCGTCTTGTTTGTTTGCTTTTATAAGCTGTATGACTGCTGCGTGCTGAAGATAGAGGATATAAAGTTTCTCTTGGCGGATAGGACTGGGGAGAACTGCTGCGTCCTACAGGTTTGCCACGTCTATGAATGTGCTGAAAAACGCATTTATCCGGTTACGTGTGGATGGAGTTTTTTTTTCAAAGAGCAGAGGAAAATCTTCGTTTGAAAAAAAAAACCCGGCTACATGTGGACATGGCCTAAGACAGTTGAGAACTTTAAGTACTTAGGGTCAACGGTCCAGAGCAATGGAGAATAGGGAAAAGAGGTGAAGAAATGTGTGCAAGGAAAACATTGAATGGATGGGTAAAAGTGTCAGGTACGATAAAAGGTTTTCAGCAAAAATGAAAGTAAATGTGTACAAGACAGTAGTGAGACCAGCGATGTACAGTTTAGAGACAGAACCAATGAAGGAAAGACGGGAAGCAAAACTGGAGGTTGCAGAACTCACGATGTTGAGATTCTCTTTAGGAGTGATGAGAATGGATAGGATCAAGACTGAGTACATCAGAGAGACAGCTCATGTTATATGTTTTGGAGAAAAAGTCAGAGAGGCCAGACTGAGATGGTTCGGACATGTTTAGAGGAGAGGAGACTATTATATCGGAAGAAGGATGCTGAGGTTGAAGCCACTGGGCAGGAGGAAGAGAGGGAGACCAAAAAGGAGATTTATGGATGTTGTGAAAGAGGTCATGAAATTGTTGGTGTGAGAGAAGAAGAGACTTAGAATAGAATAATAGAATAGAATAATCCTTTAATAGTCCCGCGAGTGGAAATTGGTACAGATATAAGTGGAGGATATGCTTGTCTACTTTTTTTCAAAAGAATCGTTACTAAAAATACATCTTTAAGAATAATAATTTCCTTTAAACATCACTCGTAGCCACTTTCATCTCAAAGTTGGCAGAGAACTTTAAATAGAAAAACTGCAGATCCAAAAAGAAAAAAAACTTTTGCTGACAAGAAAACACATTATTGGAAGGTATTTTGCCTATGAGGCTGGTGACTAACAGAAATATCCAAAAGAATCTGATAACGCTTGGGGTCACTGATTTGGTATTTGATAGGGATTAATAAAGACAAAAAAACACCCGCACAAAATGACAAAGCCCTGTAATGAGCAGCAAACCCCTCCTTTATTGTTCCTTTGCTCAGTAGCAAGGAAATTAGCAGATAATGTGGCTAATTACAGCATGAGTAAATGTTTACAAATGTTGGACCCATGCAGGCTGAAGCTGACAATTAAAGCAGAAAGTAGTGAGCATCCATAACAATTTATCCAGCTGAATGTTGTTGATTACTAAAGAAAATATAATGCAATTACCAAAAAAACCCATAAAAAATGAATATGGTTGCTGCTGAATACATATGCATAAAATATTTTTCGTATTTAGCAGATCATTGTTCATGCAGCAAAAATATGTGGTTTCCAATTGATATATGACTGAGGTAAATACAGTATACAACCTTAAAAAAACATATTAACGCTTCCACTTAGTGTTATCTGCTCTACTGCACACTGTACAGGAACGTAACCCTTAATATATATTTTTTAAATGGGTGCTGAATTTTCCACTACTTTTTGATTTGCCCTGATTAGTTTTATGAAAATGATTACAGTAATCGCTTATGTCTTTCTGGTTTGTAACAGGAAGAACCCATAGCCTTCAGTATCAAGGAGGATACTGCAGCAACTTTAAAGGGGCTATATCATGCTATATCAAGTTTTTGGAGTTTTCAACCATATGGTAGTGCAATTTTCTCATAACCCCACTAGAGTGGTTTTTGGCTTAATTCACTTATTTCTGAGTAATCCTCCTGAATTCTGCCCTCTGAGCAGCTGCCCCTCTCTCTCCTAGAGATCGACTGAGTGTTCAACTAGTGACATCACTGGTTGAAAGTTGAGTGCTAGAGGTGTCTGCACCGCCCCTGCAGACAGATCGGCTTACCCCTGGTAGATTTTCATACACACCCTTGTCCTTCTCAAAGCTAATGGCTGCTTCGGTTTTTGGAAGCTGAAAACCCTTCTTTTTTTTTGTTTTTATTTTTTACTTTCTCTGTGAAAACGCCCATTTGGCTGCATGGATTACAGAATTTTATTCTGCATTCCTAAAGAACAGCAGCTGGATCAAAGAACAAAGACGCCTGATGGACAGAGAAGTGGCTACATGCTAATGCTAATGTGTGTTAGCCATTTATCAAGATGCTTATGTGCTCTGATAACAGCTTTGTGTGGTTAATTAATTGATCATGATTCATTTTATCATATATATTTCTATTTCAGAAGTTGAAAGCTGTGAAATAGCATGATATAGTCCCTTTAAAGTTCAGAGGTCTTTTTCTCTGTGTGACAAAACATAATATTACTTCAATACTTCTTTAACTTCTTTGTTACTTCAGTATATAATATTTAATCTTACTACTTATCTAGAGCTCATTGAAACTATCAGTATTTTCATACAGATTTAGAAAATTCCTGAAAAGAGCAAAGAGCCCTGATGTTTAATATAAGCTAAATATATATATACATTTAGAGAGAGAGAGAGAGGGAGAACAAATAGAAGAACACACACAGAGTGAGAGGTATAACAGTTTGGCTGACACTGCGGGTCTGAACTAAAAGATTTGCTGTGTGAAAGCACCTCTATTGTAGCTCCTGCAGTGACAGTATCTATCAGGAATGTGAAGCTAACTGGTCTTTTTTCGCACACAATAGATATGATCGAGTTCAGCAGGGACACCAGCCTCGGAGTTTATAGCTGATGAACAGAAAAAGGCAGAATCTGCAAAGGGGAAACCTCATCTTATCTCCTGATATCTTAAACTATGAAATTCACAGGAAGGTTTAAAGGAGAGAGAGGGGGAAAAACGCAAGTGATTCATTTCAGAGTATTGAATTTGTGTAGCTTTAAAGTTGCTTGTGGCTGATTTAAAAAAATTCAAGGTTTTTTTGTAGTAGAAAAGAAAGCTTTCTTTCCAGTTTACCTTGTATTAAATCAAGACTTTAATTGAAAATAAAAATTAAAAAATCCATTCTGATTGAACTCTTAAAAGTGAGTGCTCCAACTTTAAATCTCTTATGTGTTTTCGAAAAAGAGGAAGTTAACATTTAAGGAAGTTAACACATTAAAATCAATCCGCTCTTTCGTGTATTTTTGGGGTTGGAGGAGGGTTCCTTTCCAAGGAGTTTGAGAAGGAGAAAAAAAAGAAGCTCTCAACACTGTTTGAACTGGTCTGTTAATCCTCAGCGCTCCTCAGGTGGGCTCGTCCCCATGGAAGCAGAGGGAGCTCTTCAGTGTGTTTAGGGGAAGGAGGTCAATAATCTGCAAGAGCATGGAAGAACGGCGGGTAGTACTGGAACGAAGAATGTGTATCTATCTATGTGTGTGTGTGTGTGTCCTTTCAGAAAAATAGGCGTTTCTGTAGAGCTGAATCACAATGAAGGCGGATGTGGACACGATTTGAAACCGGAACACAGTTCTTCAGAAAAAGTACTGAAGGGAAAAGAGAGGGGTGGGGGGTGAATTAAAAGTAATACAAGAAGGAAGGATGCAGCGTTTTTTAAGATGTTGAGGAGGAGGAAAGTACTTGAAATAAGAGGGAAGGGTGCAATGAGTTAGGAATAGGTGTGGGAATAGTGAGAGAAAAAAACTTGAAGAACACTCAGCGATTTGGGGAAAATAATATGGAGGGAGGGAGCAGAGGAGGAGTCAAAGAAATGTTCTTTGATCTCTGTCTTATTTAGGTGGAAACGGAAAGGAATCACAAAAGCGTGTGTGTATGTGCATGTGTGTTTTTGGTGCATGCTCTGATCCAACAGGCCTCCATCCTGGTAAGTCAAATCCTTGGATTGAGAGAAGGCGATTGAAGGGTATGTGTGTGTCTTCACATGTACTGTGAAGTGTGCACGGATGTTTTCTGAGCTCAGAAGCCGTGTCGGAGTAAGGACACGGTGAGAGAGGCAGAGGTTAGTGTAATGGGGGAAGAGGGGGAGTGTGTCCCAGGAATTTACAAATGAAAAGAGAAGGTTTTTCTCTTAATGCGATTAAATTTTTCCATTTCACCGCTTCCCCAGCCAACAGTTTCAGCTCTTTAGGAGCACAGAGCGGCGACGCAATGTTGTCTCTGAGTTGGGATGGTGAGGGGAGTTTGGGGAGGTGGGGTGGTAGATGGGTAGGAAGGCAAGTCTAAACCCCAGGGGAGTGAAAGAAATGCTGGCACTACTTTTTGTAAACCACTTTGGCAGGAGGCTGTCTTGTTAACGATTGAACCAATGCATTAATTCAAGCTGAGAAATAAAGTAGAAAAATGGAAAGAAATCAAATATACAGACGTAGAAGGAATGGATTAGCCCGGGATTATTCAATTTTTTGATCACTGACATTTCTTTGACAGGGGTGAAATATGAAAATTAAACACGTGATTGTTTAGTTCTGCTTTATTTTCTGGAATACAAAGTGTTTTGCAGCACATTCATTTTAGCCATTCTAAGCATCCTACATATGATAGCTTTGTCTTATTGATCACCTTTCTTGTTGATCTCTCAAAGTACATTTACACATTTAAACTATATCTTTTGCAGATTATATGCTATGCAACGTTTTTTTAACCTTGCAAAGCATAATTTCCTACTAGATTTACAGTTAAAACATTTCTGATTAGTTTTTTATCAGTATAATTTTATTATTGTCCTCATAGGAATTTTTTCCTTGTAGCAGGTTTGAAAAACAAAACAAAAATAGAATATATTATAGAATATATTACATAAAATATATTCCATAATAGTTTATTATAAGTAATAAGGACCAACGAGCTATAGGTTGCAAAGTTGGTGTGTCAGTGTGGCAAAGCAATTCCCCACCAGGACAGTAGAGGGTGTTGATCTTTTCCGCCGGGTCTGCTGACAATTGCAGTGAAATATCTTGTCAACTTGCGTTTATTTACTTCAGCTTGTAAACACATTTCCATTTAAAGAGCAATGGAGCAGTGGACATTTTTGTACTAGAAGTGCAGGTCAGTGAATACTCTAAAAAAGCCTGTAAACAAACACAGCTCTCTGCTTTGTTGTTTTCTATACCTCATTGTGTTCAAAATGGCCAAAAGTCAATTATATATAAATAATATATAATAAAACCACAATATACTTTCAGATAAACTGGCCTTATGATATGAAGCATCTAGTCCCCAAAAGCTGCATTGACTACTCATTACATCAACTATAGAGCACAGTACTGGTGAAATTATCTTAGGCTGACAGTAGGCTGACCAAAACACAGATGGTCTCGTTTGCATTCAACGGATAGTTACAAAATTGGGCCCTACTCCATACGTCCTTGCGAGAGTGTCGGAGAGCCCTTGCGTCAATGGATAATGGCACCTCCGCAGACTGAGAAGTATAAACTGGGCTTTGGACAGTATCCGACGACATTTTTCTTTTACAGAGTACCAAACATTCTGCTATGCAACCAATTTAAAAGTGTGTTTCTTCACATGTTAAGATGGTTTAAAGACATCTCAATTAGCTGTTTTTATTAGCTGATTTATTAGCAACTCCTCTTTACAGATGAAATAAGAATTTCCATTATCCATACGACAAGGTGCTAGACTTGCATCATTTACCTCCATATCCAGGACCAGGTCGGTGATGCTGACAGCAAATGGGTGGCTCTTCTCCAGACAAATGTCAATTCGAGAAATTGACATTTTCTGTTATGGGATCTTGACACACCTTTGTAGCCCTTGATTTGACGCATTCCCTTTAAGTCTGTTTGGAAAACCAAATAGCCCTGGGGTTTAACTCCTTGGAATCATGAGAACCCAAACAATTGGCCTGAATACATAAAGTTTCAGGTTAGAGCTAAGGAGGAGGGGAAATAGATGTAGCCCTAGACATCTGACATTAGGAAGCTGGGATGGAACTGGACATTTCTGACTGGTAGACAACCTGAGCCACAGCTATTGTTGTTGACCATGACATTTGACTCCACAGCTAAGAAACAACATGGCTTATATAGAAGGTGGAATAATATGCTTTCTTTAAGTTAATGAGGAGAGTAGTAATAAGCAGATATCCTCTTTTTTTTTTTTTGTCTACGCTACCTAAAGTGCATTGTGTACAGATATCTGAGTGAGCAAGTCCCATTTTAAACATTTTACTTTGAGTTATTTGAATTCTATGAATGACTTGGTACTGTAATAGTTGCAGGTTGGCGTTTGTGGTCATGGAAAATATGTTCTTGCATATTTGTTCCCAGAAATCGGGGCTGGGAGAAAGATCCAGGTCATGTTTCCATGTGTTTGTTGGAATTGATAATATGGTGTTTAAAGTTAAGATTAGTTGGAATAATTTAGAGATTAGCTTTTTATTACTGATTTTAATAATTCCTTTAATTAATGGTGATAATTCTAATAAATTTATTTTTAAATCGATCTGTTTTCCTTTTATTATTAGTTTTCTTTGTTGATTTTGTAGAAATTGGTTTCTCCCAAACCCGTATCTCCGGAGCAGATATCCTCTTAACTGGTGTCCTATGCAATTTAACTTTGAATAGATTATTTTACTTTTATGTGTGATTCAAGCTTATTACATCATATGAAACATCTCAAACCAAAAACTTTCTCAGCACTTTCTAGGTATTTTTACTAATCGACATGACTGCTAACAGACCACATTCCTGTGGCTGCATGCTAATTGAAATTCCCAAACTGAAAATATTGTCCCTTTTATAGAATATATTTAACAGGGGGAACCTTTTTATTTATGCCTTCAATTTCTGCTCATCTCTTCCTGATCTTGCTTCTGTGCTAATTATTGGGGGGAAAAAAAGTTTTGACATACAGGTGTAACTCAGCAAATTTGAATATCGTACAAAAACGATTCATTTCAGTAATTCAACTTAAAAGGTGAAACTAATACACAATGTAGACTCATTATATGCAAAGCTAGATATTTCAAGACTTTATTTTTATTATTTTGTTTATTTTGGCTCACAGATTATGAAAACAATTTCAAAAACCCAGAAAACTAGAATATAGCTAACATTTTCAAGATTTTAGGCTCAAAGAGTCACACTCTAATCAGGTCATTATTCCAAAACACTTGAAAACGATTCCTGAGCCTTTTAACTGTTCTCTCCATTTGGTTCAGTAGGAATCCCAATCATATGGAAGAGTGCTGACCTGACAGTCTTGCAGAATATGTTCAAATTTTTATTAATTATATTTTGACCATTAAATGTCTTCAGTAGGGCCGATATTGGTATCAAGCTTAAGTTCTATATGTTCTGTCCACCAGAGGGCAGTGTATCAGTCAATGTTAATAGATTACATGCACGAAAGGATGACTGCATCCGATTACCCCTACTAAACTTGCTACGTAGCATGCGAAAAGGAGTAAGCGAGCGATGTAGTAGATCCGAATCTTCGGTATGGATTGGAATAGTAGGCACAAAGTTCCCGGATGTGTACTACCGCCACAGTAAGCAGCCGGTAGACGCTACGCTATTCCACAATGCAGCAGAAGCCCCAAAATCGTAGAAGAAGAGTGACCTTGGCTACAGAGGAACTATCAACCGCAATTTTTGGCATATAAATGCAAAAGTGTAACAGTGGTACTGATTTAACTGTTTTTTGACAACCGATTAAACATTTAAGTTGATAAGTTCATGTTAAACGGGACCACAGGCGACCTTACGTTACCTACTGATCCGGCAAAATAGTGGAGCAGAACGTCCGATATCACGTCTACTAATCAATTGTTTTCCTGGAATCTGAATTAGTTCAATACACCTGAAACAAATAGTGGTTTATTAATAGGCCTTTACGGAACTTTGACATGGATTAGAGGTATTTGGGCCATTTAAATCAGCTGTGTTAGAGCAAAGACACATCCAAAATTGGCAGGACACTGACCCTTGAGGACTGGAGCTGGACATCCATGGCCTACAGGATTTTTTATTTTTTGCTTTGGCTGATGTGGTGAATTGTTTTAGTGTTTTTTTTAAATCCATGCTCAGATGGGCTGTCACAGAGGCTTTATTGTTTTTTTTCACTTCCAGTAATGGGTAGTAAACACCATGCAGGAAAGTGATGTGTGCCACTGGGAGAACTCACTGCACTGGAAACATATTTTCCTGTTGAATACACTTTTACTGGCTTGTAACTGCTCAAATTTTATTTTTGTTTCTTTCTCTTTTTTTGCAAAAGCTTTCTAGGGAGTGTTGTGTTGCATGAAGAAGCAAATAAACTTGGAGAGTCCATAAACTCTTGAAATATTGCTTAGTGCCTTCTGCATGACCTGTGTCACATTAATGCATAAGAAATCAGGCAAAAAAGGAAGATTAGTCAAATTTAAACAAACCAAGTACAAGGAAGACAAAAGACGAGGCAAGTTGGAGAGAAAGCAGTTAAATAAAAACCTACTCAGAATTTCAAGAGGCTGTGCAGATTCTAAGGCAGTATTATAAAGACGCAGGCGAGCGATCCCCCATCTGTGTGTTTGATGAAGAGGCTCAGCAGCAGCACGTCAAAGGCAGACATGAAAAACTTTCTGACAGATGCTGCTCGCTGGCGTCAGTCTCCTGTAATTTGTTTAAGTGTTCTTGTATTCATGTATGCTGATTGCACGAAACGTTTAAGAATGGTGCCAGGAGACTGCCTTTTGTCTCTCCACTTAATTTACAACAAACAATACAGAGACAAGTTTTAGCACATTTAATTAAAAGGTGGCACAAGTGCACCTGTTATTTTTCTCTGTGCGTGAAACAAAATAATCTTAAAGTCCTCTTACGGTGAGTAGTATGATACCAGTGAAGCACTCTGCAGCACAGTGCCTGTTTGGTTAATTTCCCTTCCCTGTTTGTAGATTTGGCCATACTGCCCATCATTGTTGGTTCATATAGAAAACATACCAGAAAAAACAAAAGAAAAACATATTTTTTTATTTGGTTTAAAGCATTCAAAAGGTCAGACAGAAGTTTATTTAGTCAGTACTGGAGCTGTTACCACTCCCATGTTCCACAAAAAGGTAGTTATTCCTCAGGCAACGTCCTTTCTCATGTGGATGATTTCATCATTTGCACGTTAAGCTTCCCATGGTACACATTTACTATGGGAAAAAGTCAGTACTCTCTCTAGTATCATTCAGTACTGGTATTCTGTTCCAGATTCAGCACATAAGCTAAGGTTCATATTTATATTAGGGCTCTCAATCTTAAAATTCACAAAGTAAAAATATAAATGCAACACTTTTGTTTTTGCTTCCATTTTTATGAGATGAATTCAAAGATCTGAAACAGTTTCTACATCCACAAAGTAACAATTTCTCTCCCAAATATCATTCTCAAATCTGTCTAAATCTGATAGTGAGCACTTCTGCTTTACTGAGATAATCCATCCCATCTCACAGGTGTGCCATATCAACATGCTGATTAGACATGCTTTTTGTACAGGTTTGCCTTAGAATGGACACAATAAAAGGCCACTCTGAAATGTTCAGTTTTGTTTTATGGAGGGGGGTCTGGGGACTCAGAAATGAGTATAATCCTGTTGCTCACATCATGAAGGTCCTGGTCTTAGGAGAAACAGATACCGTGTAAGAGTATACCAGCACATAGAGAATGAATTACTTGCTGGTTTTAACAGCAGGAGTTTTCCAGTGGAAGGATACATTTGCGAGAATTGTCTGAGAAACTCTCATCAGGCCATGTTGATCAGTCGGTTTCATGTCAATGGCACATCTGGCTTGGTTTGAAGTAATGCTTCACAATGATGCATCATTAGATACCTTATTTTAAAAAGAAATTATCTTCAGCAATAATTGGTCAGAGATGTTTCTCTAATCAGGAGGAGACACAGTGATCTGACTGACACCACTGCCATGTTAAGGCTTGAGTGACATCCCTCAGCTGAACCTAAATTAGATTAAGACGCTTCTCAGGAAGGACCTCACAAATCCTCAGTCCTTCAATTACAAAAAATAGATTTTTAACATGTTTAAACATTGAAACTATCATTGTTATATTTAAACATAGATATTTGACATTTATTTAAGGACCAGCATCATATCATTCAATGAAATATGTTATCATAATACAAATAAACAAAAAAGAAATTGACACAGTTAATAATAATTAAAGCTATAACTAATTATAAAATTATTCTGGTTGTTTTTTCAACTAAAAACACTGCATGACACAGAGAAGCTCTGACTTGGCATTTATCAAAATCTAAAGGTCAAATGGCTGTCATGAAGATAAAAATTATCCTGGCTCAAACTATATTACCAGAAATAACTAAATATGCAAAACACAAAGTGAATATTAAATGGGTGAAATGTAACACTTAAAGGCTAAATAAAGTTCTCAACTCTGTGCAGTGTTTGTTTACTGCAATAATAATACTTTGGCACGATTTAAATGCTTTGTTGTGCTTCACTGTTTGGCCCAGAGTGGCCCACAACCCCATAAACACAAACAGTCAGGTTTACAGCCAGAATGCAGAGTGCCACTCATTCGCCCACACTTTGGCCTTTTGTAGTGTTGCTCTGCAGTCGTTTCAGCTCCAAACTTCTGCTCTCCATACAGCTCAGTGCCTCTGTGCCAGCTGGATCGCTGACTGGGATGCCACTATGGAGATGTTGAAGGGGTAAAAAAAAAAGAAGGTAAATACTGTCACCAAGTCAAAAATAAATAAATAAAATAAAAAGGTAGCCAAGTCCTCTTCACATGCATTCGGTTGAGCAAAGCCCCGAACCAGACTTGACTGAGTCCAAAAGTCAAGGTAATGAACTGCATGAATGAACTACTGATAGAAATGGCTGTTGCTACAGGTGAGTTTTGTTTTAATTAAAAAAAAAAATTAAGGAGATAAATGTAACTTTTGTTCATTTATTAAATAAAATAGATAATGGAGGAGCGCCCTGTTTGTCCAACTGCTGCAGTAGGACTAACTGAGTTATGACGCAAACGGAGACTAGAAGGCAGAACCGTTTGCCAGAAGTAGTGGCTCTGCTGTGGAACCTTTATCTGATACTATAACATAAATTACTGAAAAACATTTTTTAAGATATTCATTTGTATCAAAACCAATATAAACTGAGCCATTCTCATCTTCCAAAATCTGTAATCTCCTTCCTACAGCATTGCTGCAGAAACACAGAAGAAAAAAAAAGGTCAGTGATGTTTGTTTTTCTACACCAGTGAAGTATTAAAGATGCCAGATGGCAAAAGCTGAAATCAGCTTCTTAAATACTACTAAGCTGCTTCTAGTCCATTTAGGCTTTGTCCACTTGGTAGCATGAACTGACAGTTCCATCAGGTTACAAAACTACTAAAGCTACAAAGGTACACAATGATGTAGGGGCAAAATTAATAGCATCCTATGGTGGCAATATAAGGTACAGATTGTATGAATCCAGCAAAGAAAACATTATACACACTACACATTTTCATCAACAGTTTAAGGTAATTTGTTTCTTTTTCATTCAGAAGACTCAGAAAGAAAATGACAAGTGTGAACCAGAACCTACTGCCATGATTGTGGTTGATTGGAAAAATTATGATGCAAAATGATCAGTTTTGTTTTCTGCATCAAGTGAGTGGGTTTGTTCTCCAGAGAAGATCTTAGTTGGAGAGCTCGCTGCACCGGCTCACTCCATACACATGGTGGGAATCCAGCCTTTTGTTCTCTGAGGTTTTTAAGGAGCTTATGGACCATAATTTGGCGCTTGGTGGTTAAAATTATCGGAAGCTCCAAGCCAAGATCGGCACGTTTTTGGTTCCTCGTTTCTTCTGAGACCTACTCCCTGTGCTCTTCGCGTCATTCTGTTAGATTTTTTTTTACCGTTAGCGTTCCTTCTTTGATCTGCAGCACTTTGTTCTAGCTTTGGTTTGTGAAAGCCCTTCATGACTAAAGATTTTCGTTAATGTCCGAACCTACAAGTTCACCCGATCTCAGGTTCTTATTCCGAGTTCTTTGCCACAGTTTTCTCCCACTGATCTCCAGTCCCGACTTTATCTGTCTGTAAATTTGAATATAATATCAGAAAAAAAAGAAATAGAAAATTTAACAAGAAGCTTTAATACAGAAATGTGGGCTTGATAAAAAAAAATTAATACCTGCTTAAAGGTTATTTTCAGAAGTTATTTTGGATCTGAGAAATAAGTTTCATCATTCTAGATTTTTAATGTGACTGTACTGTATCTAAGGGTCCCCACTTGATTCAACAACTGCAAACACACAATTTTGTTATGAGAGGTTAACAATGTAGCATGCATAATTTGAACATCTAAGCTGTTATCTGAATTATTCATATATGTTTAGCCACTTGGGAATGCTCCTCAAGCATTGAAATGTATTTTTCAGATACTTGTTACTCCATTAACATGAAAATAACAATACAATATGACATCATTAGAAAAAGCACTGTACCAAGCCCTGTCACAGTAGAGTCCTTTGAATTCCACACCCTTGATACCAATACACATGCACTATTTAAAGCTGCTCTCCAGATCACTTGAGGTCAATGTATCAAGGCCCCTCCCGAAAAATTGCTTCTCTGCTCCTGACAGCCCCACCTCAACAATTGTGGATCACCTTTGCTGTCATGGTGGGTCAAAGAGGAAAGCAACAGCCAGGGAATTGCTAAGTATTTGACAGAAGTTCACTCCAACTTCTCCATGACTGATGTTCTCTTCCAATATGACAACATTAAACAAGAAGACACGGGATGGCCTGTGTCTGCAGCCCCATCTTCACATGTTTCTGCAATGCGTATGCACATTGATTGCCAGCCGACAAGGTGGAAACTTGAATTCTATTGGCTAAAAAACGTGCCGGTCTGTTTTAATTGCATAGGGGTATATGGATGGAAGGCGGGACTTAGGAAGAATTACAAATGTTGTGGAGCATTATCACTTTAAAGATTTATAAAACTTTGATACATACATATATATTCTCCGGACAACAGCTTTAAAGCAGAAGCAAAACAAAACAAATTCCTCTACTTGAAAGACATGGGGAGGATGTAATGTTCCACAGAATCTGCTATTTTGATTTGAAAATACTGATAAAACTGGTGACAGCAGTTTAACCTCTTAAGATAGACACTATTTATCAACTTAGTTTCTTTTGTATATTTTTCCTGTAAAAGGAAAATCACCTGCTTAAAAACTCAGCAGCTTTGAGGGCAAACACTATAATCATGAAATTTATATTGTCTTTGCTTGCCAAAATTTGCCTCTTTTTCCCACATTACCTCTAAATATTTCACCTTCTCCATCAGAGTGCCTATTTATGCAGCTAAGGACAATTACTATGTGACAAAAATGAAACGAAATGTCCTTGAAAAATAATGTAGTGTCTTTCTTTTTTCTTTTTTTTTTGCGGAGGTGTTAAAACAAATGATGTTTTCGAAGCGTAGAGCGGAGCTGTCAGGCCGTCTGTGAATCTTTGAGTGATTTGTGGAGCTCAATTGCATGACACGAGTCATCGCCTCCTGAAGACGAGCCTTCCCTTGCATTGTTGGTGCATGCATCAAATCCCTTCAGTCAAAACAAAGTAAACTCACAGTACCATTAAAATTACAAGACCCCCCCCCCCCCCCCATCTTTTTTTGTTCTGGGCCCTGCAGGCTTTCCATGCCCACTTTGTTGGCATCCTTCAGCATCAGCGTGTAACATCCGACCATCCAGTCGATAGAAAAAGAAGCCTGTTATCCCACTTGCCTGCCTGCCAGCTCTCTGCTCGTAGACAGACAGTGGGGAACTGGCTGGCTTCTGGAGCCTAATGGCTCATTCCCTCCTCTGAGGGATTGAAATGGAAAGGAATGTTGTTTACCTCAAACACAGCAGGCCACCACAGAGAAAAAGAGCTGAAAATCCTGAATCTCAGGTATGTCAGGTCTGCTTTGGTAAGAAATTTAAGAACATTAAATGATTTTATTATATTTAATTTGTTTTACCATGTAATTATGTATTTAATATAATTATGGAAGTATATATATTTAAATGTGTAGATATATAGAGATAGCCTTTGGGTGCTCTCATCATCAGTACAGCTGATTGGATTAACACATATTACACAATTAACAGAAAACTTAGTTGTTGTATTTATTGTTTTGTGACATTATTCATATAAAACACCAGCATATGGATGTTTTTAAATAGTAGCACAAAAAATACACTTTCTTTCTTCTAGGATGGGTAGATTCGTTGTGGCAAGATGTAAATCAAAGTTCCAGGCTATTTGTCTACTGCTGTCTTGATTATGTTATTGAAGGCAAGCAATGTGACCTCACAATCATTGGGAAGTTGGGAGAGGGTCCATCGTAGCAACGCTTGAGGCACAATAAGAGTTCCTTGTCCAAATTGTAATTGCAGGACCGTCAAATGGCATTTCACACCAACTGAGGCGTTGTCAAAAAGACTGCTGATGTGTCTGTTGATGCATTTAAAGCCTTTCAGAGTTTGTCACGTGGAGGGTATTACTGTATTCACCGACTGGCCCCATTGCATCACCGGGAGCCCAAATCAATTTTGACAAGGGTGAGAATAGATGTGAAGCAGGAGGTCCGTTCATGTCCTTTCAAAGGACATTCAGAGGGCTTTAGTTTGATGATAAATGATGTCAGAAAGGCCATAGGTCATACTCTGAGAAGGAGGGCCACGTGTCAGAGCAAGGTCAAAGATGAAAGCTTTCAAGTTCATGTGTAACTTCAGACAATACACTTGAGAAGGTCGAATCTTTAAACACAAAGCTCTTCAGATAAAACTTTTTTTTAAATCCACAAATAGAGTAGAAAAACAAGTTAACTTGCTATAATGTTTTATTGGTAAATCCTTCATTCATATATTGTAACTAAGCATTAGCCTTAAACATCCTTTCTTTCCTCCTTTGTTTCTTTCCTTGAACAAACATGAATATAAAATGCACCAGCTAAATTTGCACATATATGAGATGCAGCTGAATGTACGCCGCAATTTTCATGTTGTAACATGAGATATTTACACAGAAAGATGGTACACAGAAGATTCGTTTTGGTTTCAAAGAACAAAATGGCCTTTTCCCCTGGTATTTGATGATACAATTTATAGTTACACTGTCTCCCTCCACTTTGATTCTCCACATAAAAAAAAACAACAATTTAAATAAATCAAAGATTTCCAAGGATTAGCTTCTATGATGTGTTTATAACGTGGCTTTTTAGAATCAGTTAGGAAATGGCTCTGGTTACAGCCGTTATGAAGCACCTATTAAGATTATCTTTAAAATATGTGACTCCCTAACCTAAGTAGGTCAATACATATGACGTGGCTAGGTCTTCTCTGATTTGTTTTGTTGTTGTTTTTTAGCACAGCAGAGCAGTACTTTACTGCGTGAGCTGTTTGGAAAATTATGATACGGAAACTAATGGAGAGCCACCCATCACTGCTATTAAGGTTAGAAGCCACAACAGGCAAGATACAAGTAGCAGTTGAATGCTTGCTTGTTAACCCAGCAGATAGCCTGACTAATTAACCAGCTAATAAAAGCTTGTCACACTTCCAGAGTTACTGTTTAAAGAGTCATGATGAAAAAGGACAATAGCATGTGCGATAAACATGTTTACCAGAAAGGAGCTACTAAAGTTTTATTTTTGCTGGTCTTCCACAACTCCAGGCATTTGTTAAAAAAATAGGAAATCCTATAAATAACCTATTTTTAGCTGACTCACTACTTGTTATGATAGAAGTAAAACTTAATTATTGATATTTAAAACTGCTTCAGGCAACACACATTCCTAAATTATTTTCTTGAGTATATAAAATAGATTACTTATAAGGGTAAGACACCTAATAAGAACAGGAACAATAATAGGGGGACACTCAAAAGTGTGTCCCCCTATTATTGTCTGAATAAACAACCCACACTACTGGTGTCTGGTTTGAGTAGAGACTTCATAGCTCAGCAATCTGTTTTTAATCTATTCCATTTAGAAACATTGACACTTTTGATAAATCTACTTTGGATGAAGTCCAGTATTTTGTTCCTTAAAAGTGCGGTCCACTCTCAATATGTCTGCGTATTAAAATCGGTGATGATTTGGTAGTTGCCCAGGGCAGCATTGGAAAACGTGATTTAAAAAAATGATTTACAGTAACACAAAAATCAAGACTGATCAAGATAAGTCATAAAATAAATCACTCAGATTTCTACTACCAGATATGAAGAATCCGGCCTAAAACTGTCCACTCATGACTGCCACTAAATCGGCTAATAGCAAATGTCAGGTTTGAACAAAGCCTTAAGGTATGGGGAAGATATATAATCAGATCCATTAAGGCAACCTTCAAAGAACTTCCAGACAAAAACTGTTATGACTTGAGGCTGAGTATATCACATTCTTATCTCGTTAAGACAGTTGTATAATGGAGAACACAATTATGTGTGCATTATTAATAAAATATGAATACTGTAAAATTTTGAGGCATAACTGCCAATTAGTTTCTGAGATTGCTTTTTTGTTTGTAACTATATCCATGAATGACTTAATTACTTACAGATAAAGGATGAAATGCTGGTCTTTTCAGACAGCAGTAGGTATAATCTTTTTATTGGCCTATTATTCAATCTTTCCAATAAGCACAATTTAATTTGCTTCGAACCCAGATAACTATTCCCTGATGTATTATTATTATTATTATTATTATTATTATTATTATTATCCATCCATCCATCCATCCATCTTCCTCCGCTTATCCGGGGTCGGGTCGCGGGGGCAGTAGCCTAAGCAAGGAGACCCAGACTTGCCTCTCCCCGGCCACTTGGGCCAGCTCCTCGGGAGGAATCCCGAGGCGTTCCCAGGCCAGCTGGGAGACATAATCTCTCCAACGGGTCCTGGGTCTTCCCCTGGGTCTCCTCCCGGTGGGACGTGCCCGGAACACCTCACCAGGGAGGCGTCCAGGAGGCATCCTGACTAGATTCCCGAGCCACCTCAACTGGCTCCTCTCGATGTGGAGGAGCAGCGGCTCTACTCTGAGCTCCCTCCGGATGACCGAGCTTCTCACCCTATCTCTAAGGGAGAGCCCAGCCACCCTACGGAGGAAACTCATTTCAGCCGCCTGTATCCGTGATTATTATTATTATTAAGTGGTAAATAAGCTATAAACTTTTCGTTTTATAAAACTGAGCTCATTCTTTGCTGTAATGCTTGTCGTCACATATTACTAAATGGTGCAAAAGGCATTTTGTGAGCATTCAAATGAAGCTTTCTCAAAACTTTACAATAATAATAATAATAATAATAAACAATATTTATGAAATACAAATGTATATAATATACAATGGTGTGAAAAAGGTGTTATTTTGTGGCATGTTTGTCACACTTACATGTTTCAGATAATCAAACAATGGTAACTATTAATCAAAGACAACAGAAGTGAACACAAAATTAGGTTTTGTAAATGAAGTGTTTTATTATCGGTGGAGAATAACTATCCAAACCTTCATGGCCCTTTGTGACAAAGTGATTATCCCCCCTGTTAAAACCTAACTGAACCAATGTTAAATTATGTTTTAACAGGGGAGATAATCCCTTTTTCCTAGCCACACCCAGGCCTGCTTTCTGACACACCTGTTCAAATCAAGAAATTACTTAAATAAGACCTGCCTGACAAAGTGAAGAAGACCAAGAGATCCTCGAAAGCTATACAATGAATACTCTGGGCACTGACGAGACAACTTTTTGGAAGGTGTGTGTCCAACTAAATCTGACGTAAAAGTAACATCACATTTTTAAAAAGAACAGTGTATCAGCAGTAAATATGCTAGTGTGATGGTCTGGGGCTGTTTTTATGTTTCAGGACCTGGAAGACCAGAGATGGATGGATGGATGGATGTACCATAATATTCAGTGAATAAAATCAACCTGTACTTGCATCAAACTTTCAAACAAATTATTTTTGGATAACATATATAAAGAACCTAGAAGATGTTTCCAATCTACAAGTATGAATTATGCTGCAGTAACTTTAAAGAAAAGGAAACTGTTATCTTTCAGAATGTAGATGCTGGAAAAGAGTTCGGTGTCTAAAAATAGGCTGACATGGAGCAGACAATACAACACTTGTACTGTGGTGGAAATCCTACTTGAATCTTCTGACCGCTGCAAAGGGCAGCAGCTTGAGAACTGGTAGTCCACTGGATGGATCATTCAGGCATGCTGAGCATTTTTGCACTGACCTTCAGAACATCTCAGACATGCATACGGACTGTCCAGGAACCAGGGAAGCTACAGCTCTCCCTCTGCTGATATCTATACATTTATGACCTTTCACAGTGCCTTTTTGATAGGTCTGTTTTGCCCCCAGGTCATGAAACCTTTTAGTTTTCAGTGTAGAGACAGAGCATAGTGAGATCATTTATTAAGGGGACCTTCAGCTTAAGCATTGTATCCAGCAAGAGGTCAGACATTCAGGTTTTCATCGGATACCCCACAGTTGTATGGATACTTCTCACCATTACAAATGTCCTTCTGTTGGATTTGCCATCACTTTGTTTTCCTAACACTGAGGTAGGACATAGTCTGTAGGAAACCTTGGTTTGGTTTGATAAACTCTACTCTGCACACAAATTTTTATGTTCCAGTTTAAAATGGCAAGCAAAGTTTAAAATGCGATTAAGTTTGGGTTTATTAGGATATTAATGTGAGCTGGCAAGCTGCTTAAATTCAGTTCTACGGTGCTCTTTCTGTCATCTGCAATAAGCACTGGTGGTACTGTGGGATAGAAAGGACAGTAACAATTTCTATATAAAGGGTGTGCTTGCAGTATGGGGCCTTTACCTCTGCAAACTTTTACTACCAACATTGTGCAGTTAACTGTCATTACCATAGATATTCTTGTCCTATGGAAAATGTTGTCTGCTGCCATATTCCCCAGAGTTAGATAAGTAAGAAAAAAGCATGTTGTAACCAGCCCAGTCATTCTCCAGTTCTGGCAACAGTCCTTTTGCTTTACCTTAGCATAAATAATGTAAGTGAATGGGAACAACTAGCATTTTATGTGAAAAAGTGATTAAAATTACCTAATTATTACCTAATTATTCCTGGTGAATTAGATAATCATATTGACTGCAAATCAAAAGTAAGAAGTAACACGAAGGCATTACAGGAGCTGATTTACACTTGGGACTACATAACACCGAAGCACAGCTGTAAGGCTCGACGACATGAAGCAATGGTCATATAAGCCCCTTTCTGTAAACAAACACACATTAATAGCTACCACCCGTTGGAGAATTTTAAGTTACAATAACAAGGATAGGCTCCATGACAGACGAAGATGATGAATTTGTTGATTCCCACATTCCAAGACCCAACGTGTTTTAGCAAGAGTTTACAGAGGAGAAAGTGTGTGAATTACTTTACAAAACTCGCTGTTTACATTCATAAGGATGAAATGTTGAAAATTTATACAGTAAACATGGAGGGGACAATTTCAGGCACACATCACGGTTATAGTTATTTATAATAGCCCAGCTACACCCAAGAAATTAGAGTGAATAGAACGCTACTTACAGCCGTTGATGCTGCACTTCATTCTGTGTATTTACAAAAAATGGATTGGATAGCCATGTTCTTCTGCCACAATACCGTCTTCCTGGTCGAATATTGCATTTATTTTTCATCATAGTCCTCCGGTGTGAAATGCTTCTCGCAAACCACATGCGATTCATTTTTTCCACTAGTGTTGTTTGAGTCATTCTCTTGTTTGTTCCAAATTATAGGTAATTCTGTGAAACATCCATGAAATTGACAACAGACAAAATTTTACTTAGGTGTGGAATATCTCATTAAGGACACCGAAGCCAGATCTTAAAGGAGAAGTTATATTTTTTCCAACCAAGACCTTATTTTTTAGCAAATATTATGTTAATTTACTCACCCAGACAAGTTTGGAGCCACTTGGAGCCCTTTGGGAGAAGTTTATATCCATTCGCAATCAGCGCATATCGCATAATGGGTGTCAATCAGGGCAGGAGATTTGCTGCCTGTAATAAAGCATTATCTGCCCCAGAACTCTTTCATTTAACCATTTTTTTTAGTATTCTACATTAGCAGGACTCCCTTTGGAGTTCAGAACCTCTCGGAAGGGCTTATTTGTTCGGTTCTGGTGATTTAGAGGCTATAATACAACTACATATTGCATAATTACAAATAAATCACTGCCCTGCTTCATCCCAGTTGTAGTCTGAGCAGGACTTTATCTCTGTGCTCTATGATGGTCAGCTAGACAGAACTTGCTATTGCAGACATCAGCATGTTGCGCGATTCAAAATTTCACTAACCAAATGACCAATTGGACCAGCCTTCAAAAACCCCCGAAGCTCAAACCTTAGTACCTCAGAGATGTTCCGAACTCACTGGGGAATATCACTAACTATTCATAACAAAACTTAGCTAAATTAAGGAGTTTTGGGGCCGATTATGGCTTATTACAGGCGACAAATCTCCTGCCCTGACTGATTTTCATTATATGGATACACGCTGATTGCGACTTAATCTAAACTCCTCCTGAAGGACTCCAAGTGGCTCCAAACTTGTCTTGATGAGTAAATGAACGTAATATTTGATAAACAAGGTCCAACTTGAAAAAAAAAAACACATTTCCATTAATAAGGACAAAAAGGAGATTCCAAATTTTTCATCCCTATGACATTTTGAAAAAAACGACTTTCATTTTAATTTAAAACAGATCTAAGACTTCAAAGGTTTGATAGGGTGGTGCATCAATAAGACACAGTCACATGCATCCAAGCACATCGATTGTGTTAGAGCACAGTGGTGTAATGTGTTGGTGTGTGCCTACATTTCATGGTAACCATGTGAATTGCCTAAATGGTGGAAAGAAGCTGGGAAAATTGAGAGTGAATGTCTTGTATGAACTTCTGATTTTGTGCTCGGGTGAGCATGGCTATGGTGGAAACATTTTTAGGTTGTTTTTTTTCCAAGTGTGCTCAAAAAAGCTTCAGATGTTCAAATGGCAGCACAGCATTACACACTGGTTAACTTTTCTTCTTCTGGCTGAGTTAAACCATGTTCTGAAAAATACGCAAGCAGCCGTCCACACATGACAGCTTCACTTGAGTCACTGTTATCTCGTCACCCCCTCTTTGCGATGAACCTGTTTGACCTGACAACTTCACGCGCAAACACAAACATACATATACATACCTAAGCAAACAAAACACACAAACAGGAGCACACATCAGATGCAAACATGTATTCCTGACAGGAGGCAAAAAGATGAAACAATGCACCGTCTCATTCTGACTCACACACACACACACACACACACATCTTTTCTTACCTCCTGAAGTGTAGACATTCACACCCCTCTGTGACTCTGACAACACCACACATCTTTTATCACACACTTACATACACACACACAAACACAAATAATGACCCGTGTGCTTGTGTGTGTGCAAACAGCGTGCACATTCCTGGAACCGCTGACCCGGGCTCGGTGGGTAACCATGGCGACCACGGTTTCACCATGGAGACGACCGTTACTCCCTCCTTTACTCGCCCTCCTCCTCCACCCATGCTCCCTACTCCTCAACCCCACCCTGTTGTTCCTTCTTGGTTTTCTCTCCTTGCACCAGTGGCACCAGTTGGTTACCAAAATGAGAGCCAGGTGGGCTCTTAAGAGTCACTTTCAGTCTTCCCCTTTTCTGCTTTTTACATTTTGCCCCACTCAACAGCTTGTTTTTCATTAATAGTCTGCATCTTTTATCTCTTTTTGGGCGTTTTAGATAAACATATACAGTAATGAACTAATCCCAGTATTATTTTTGCTTGGTTGAAGGAGACTGATTATGTTTTTTGTAATTCTCTTTTTTTCGTTCTTTTTCTTCAAAGAATCAACTGGAATATGTGGAAAAATAATGCACCTATTATACACTAATTGAAAAAATAAATAAACCTTATGTTGCACCTACTACCATATTTGATTTAGTCTTACTCTTAGACTAAGTTGTTTTACTATCTTATGAGAGTGAGATTTTTAGGCTTATTTCAGGTGTTAAAACCTTATATAACAGTATTTTAACAATATATCAAAGACTAAAAGAGAAAAGAAAATCCAGCAAATACCTGCCACTGGGCCAGACAGTCCTTTTTACTTCCTACTGTATGTAAAGTTTTACTCTAAGGATTAAGTTGTTGTTTTTTGTTAAGATGTAATTCATCATATTCAAGATTTTGATTTAAAAACGGTTCAAAATCAGTTATCTTACCTTCAGGTTGTAAACAGATATTAATTATTTATAGTAGAAGCCACGATGACTTCACACCATGCATGAAGGAGCAACACGATTTTACTTTTTTAAAACAAGGACAACTCTCACATTTTAAACGTGTTCTAACATCTAAGATTAGAATTTTTTATAATGGCTAGCATGAAAAAAGCAATCTCCATATGTATTCCCCAGACTAGTTTATTACCAAGATTCCTGCAAATCCAGCAGCTCCATGACAAACAGAGATCTCTGAAAAACAAAACAAAGCTTCTTTGTTTTACTCCACTCGTTCTTCCTGTCATCTGCTTAAAGTATTGCTCTCTCTCCTTCTCTCACAGCCTGAATAAAGCAGACAGGTCTCAACATGTCATAGAAATTCTTCTTTTAAATATCTTCTTACTTCTCTATCTTTCATCTAACTTATTTTTAAGCATCTAATTTATTCTAAGCCTTTGTTCATCTGTAACATTATCCACAGTGCTGTTACAGTTACCTGGTAGTGATTTGGTATAGTGCAACCACTGATCAGGACAAACATCCAATTTAGATTTTTTATATAGCCCATTATCCATTAGAATTGAACACTAAAAATGGCCAATTGCTCTAAGTAGCTTACTTTTCAATGCATCTCTACAGGAATAAATTGTGGCTTTTTGGCAGGCCACTGATAACTAAGTCCCTGAACAGTCCCTCATTCTATTTTATTTTAATTTTTCCCAACTATTAACAATAATGGAAAACAACAAATGTGAATACCGTTGTCAATGCATTTAATGATTATTTTGTTAACATCGCACCACAACTTGAATCTAAAATAGCTATTAAAGTAGTGATGTTTATTATACAAATACATATAATAATGCACACTCTGTATTTCTAACTGGAACAAACGAAAACGAAATAATCAAAATAGTTAATATTTGTAAAACGAAAAGTCTGCTGATTGCAGTGACCTTGACATGACTCTAATCAAAAAAGTAATATGCAATATAGCAACATTCTTAACCAATATCTGCAACATATATTTTGTAAGTGGAGTTTCCCAATTTGATGAAAACTGCAAAGGTCACTCCAATCTATAAAAGTGGAGTAAAACATCAGTTCAATAACTGTTGGCATATCGCTGTACTTCGTCAGAGAATCTGTTTGCAGTACGCATGAATGGTTTTATTGAAAAACATAACGTACTCAATAGTAGTCAATACAGACTCAGACAGCATAGATCAACTGCTGTTACATTGATAGATCTTATAGAAGACGTAACTGAAAAAAATGGATCATTAAATGTATTCTGTTGGCATATTCATACACCTCCAAAAGGCCTTTGACATAGTAGACCATGGAATAGTATTAAAGCAATTACAACAAAATGGTTTATGGGGAATTGCATATAAATCTGTGAAATCGTATTTAACTGCCGGATAACAATATGTACAGATCAATGGTCACAGGTCAAGACTGAGAAATATATATTGTGGAGTCCCTCAAGGTTCGGTTTTAGGACCATCATTGTTTCTTCTATACATAAATGACATATGTAATGTATCATCAAAATTTAAGATCATCTTATTTGGTAAAGACACCACAATATTATGCTCAGGTAAAAATCTACAGCTACTTTTGACTGAGATAGAATGAGAAAAATTCTTCCAAGATGTAAAAAAAAAGTAGACCACCCTCAAGAACCACTGTAACTCCAGAAGAGGTGTGAAGCTGTGGAATGGGCTAGATTAGAACTTAAAGAGTGGTGCTACTCTACAACAATTTTAAAGGTAGTATAAGATGATTGTTATTTAGAAATACGTAGAGGAAATGTGAGAGGTAAGCTTCTTGGTTTCATTCTGTATACAAAAGAACAGTACAAATAAAATACACGGTATGACAGTTAGCTTAATACCCAAAAAATGAATTATACATGTAATAAAAAATATGCATGAAAGGTACTTTAACAAACACAGTAACTGTCAGAAATGTATAACATTGTGAATATTAATCTTAATTATTTTTGATTATATTGAATGAGGGGTAGGTGAACATACGCTTCTCTGCTTCAGCTTACTCCTTTTGAGCATTTTTGTTGTATTGTTTTGAATTCTGTAAGAATATAATATAACTGCTCAAATAAAAATTTATAAATAAATAATATAAATACATTTTGTTATATTTAGATAAACCACATTTCTATCCTTTGGGTTTATCAGCCTTTTATACCTGAATAATTCTGATCAAAGTAAACTGGTTTTAAAAATGAAAGACATTCTTCAGAAACTTGTCAGGTACAGGACTGAGAATTTGCAGTAAACAAAAACAGTTGAAAAAAATTGTAAGGCTAATCCAAAGATGTAACACCAGCAGCAAAAGAGTTACTATCCTACTACTTTTAGATGTAGCCATTCTCCAAGACATCTAAACTAATGGCTCATTACCAGTCTCTGCAGAGCTCAATGACATGCTGATGAGGGAATTCAGCAATAGCATTTGATAGTGGGTCTTGAGGGCTGAACCAACGCACCCGTGACTTAAGAAATTTGAAGAGTACAGCATGTACATTAGTGAACAGTTTTAGATGTTAAGACAGACATCTTGCTCCACTGTACATGAGCAATTGCTCTTTATACCTGTAGGATATAAAGTTGGGATTACTTTTAACCACCATCAGTCCCAGTCTTCTTCACATTAATTGGCAAAGAAAGATGCAAATCGAAGCACTTAACTAATCAGTGTGGTATTGTTTATGGGCAGACGTGTCATTTTTGAGAGAAAAAAATAAAGACCAAAGCTTGAGCAAGAGCATTCTTTACTTAGGTTAAGTGAAGGCCAAGGCATTTAAAATTTATATAGGCCTACAAAAAAGAAAAAGATGAACCTTCAACAACTGAGGGAAAATGGTGCAGTCAGTTAAGAAAGCCTTGAATGTTACTCTTCCTTTTGTCATCTTTGAATAAAATGTATTTTATTAGAGAAAGGACATTATCAACAGCAAGCAGAGATGTTGTGGCACAGGCCTTTCACTATTAGATTTAAACAGCACAATATTATGCACGGTGCTCTCTATTTGCTATCAGGAAGTGGGCAACTAAGTATATGCTTATGATTGACATGAGTGTTTTTGCTTTAAGCTTGACATCCTCCTCCTCATATTTTGAAGTAGAGGTTCATTTTATAGATTCAGGTTTATCTGATAAAACTAGTATTTTGTATTGAGGGAACAACTATGTGTTTTTTGTAAATGGTCTAAAAGAATGTAAGGAGAGAAAATTTTGATTTCTTACCAGAAAATAAATACAGGTTTTGTTTGTTTTATTTGATTCTAGATCCTTCTGCTGATTACCATAACTAAATGTGAGGGCGTTTTCACATGGTACGGGAGTCCGTACTCGGATACCGTATTTGGGCACAATCCACTTATTTCGTATCATGTGAACACAGCCTGGACCGTGCCAGGATATAGCCAGAGAGACCTGCCTTGGAGGTAGTACCCGAGTCCAGGTACGAGCGGCCATGGATCATGTGAGCACAACCCGTACTCTGGCCGTACTCAAGACAATAGATGCAGAAATGTCGACACCGCCGGCCGAAATGACAGAATCACCTCGCGACCATAAAAATGCCAAAACAACACGATTTAAGCATCCCACAGCAACACAGCAGATTAAAAAATGGCGGGTTTACGACAACACTCACCCTGTAGATGGCTTCAGGTAGCAGTTGACCAGTAGACCAGTTTGTTTACATTCTAGGCTGTCGCTTGTTTTATGACGTCGGTACTTCTCACTTTCTTGTTTGTTGAATAACTACAGACTTATTTGTATACCGCCACCTGCTGTTTAGGTGTAGTAAAACACTGGATTCAAGTACGGGTCAAATACGTGTCATCTGAACAGAAGAAATTAGCATTTTCTCTGGCCATATTCTGGCACGGCCACACATGTGAAAACGGCCTAAGTCGCTCCTTAAAACAAGTTAATGCATGGATGTACCATAGCATTCTTTAACTGAATTTGAAACAAAATTTAAGTGATTATTTTATAACCAAAGGAGGAATGATTAAGAGTCAACACACAGCTACAGCTATTACATCTAAAGACAACTGATCAGGCTTGAAATCTGGCTGTAGTGTTGGACTCAGACTGAACCTCTAGAGACAAATGGAGACGATTGTTAAGCGGGCCTTCTGTCACCTGAAGAACAATTCCAGGAGCAAATAACTAATGTCTCAGGAAGATCTTAATGTGATCTACTGTATGTATTTATCTTTGGTTGGATTGATCACTACAACAATGTCTTCACAGGTCTGCCTAAAAGGTCAATCAGACAGCTGCTGCAATTCTGAATAAACGTTAAAATTACTTTGGTTGTTTATAAATAACTGCGTTGCTTAGCACCAAAATACATTAAAGATTTGTTGTAGTTATATTAACCTGACAGGCCAGTCAGCTCTTCTACTTCAAGTCCACACTGAGCTCTGAAGCACCAAGATCAGACTGAATACCCTTTTAATGAGAGCTGCATTCGCTTAATAATAAATGGAAAATCATTAGCTTAGTCGTGGTCTGTATTTCAACATTTCATGATGTTCGTTTAATCTGCTACTGCAATGTTTCCTGCTTGTTTATTTGTTTTCATTCAGGAACTGAGCAATTCCAAAGTAGGTAAAGAATTAGTCACAGAGTTGCATTGTGTGTGAGGGAAAGTTTACAAATAAAGACATATTGTAAAGCTTGCCAATAACATTTTATTAAATAGACAAAATTGCTTTTTTGGCAGCATTTTCCATAAATGTTAAACAAATAAATGTTTATAGAGTAACAAGAGATTAATTTGTAAGTACCAGAAATACATTGATTCACTGATCGTTAGCCACTAATTCTAAAGTTTTCATTTGCTTTAAAGATGCACTACTCAATTATACACCGTAAAAAAAATTGTGTTTTCTAAACATTTTGGCGACACACCAGCACAAATGTTCATTTTTGGAGCTGTCCCTGCATGGGAGGATCCAGCTACTGAAAACCGCACTGTACAACTTTTCTGTCGTGGGTCATCTCTCGGATGCACTGACTGAGTTTTGCTTTATGGCAGTACACTACACACTACCAAATGATATTAAAAAAAGCGTCGTTTTGAGACTAGAGCTATGGTAGATCCATCAAAGTAACCAAAGAAGACACTATCAAAAGAAGTAAGGAAAAGGAAAAGAGGAAGAGATAGAGCAAGAGCAGATCAGTCCCCAAGCTGAAAGCTGCCTGAGCTTCACCACTGGAGAGGGGTTTTAAAGGAAAGTAGCAGTGAGCTACTGGACGGCAGCTTCTCAACTCATGACCAAGTTGTTTCCCTCGTTTAAGCCTAACGCTCACAGCACACCTTTCGCAGCTCATCCTGCTGCCTCAGAGAGCAGCAAGACACAATATTACACAGGTTATACAACACTTCCTTTGCCTCACTGCTTTGAAATATCTTTTCTTTCAAATTATTGCTCAGTTTAGCTCAAAAATACTTTCCAAAGTAGAAATTAGCTTCTAAAACCCAGTGTTACAACTTTTCAAGTTTTGTGTGCACGGCTGCTGTGAATGAGGTGTTAGAAATACAACAGGATGTACTGTGGATGCTTAACTAGCCGTGTTGTTACTGGATTGCTCAGTAACAAATGCTTGTTTTAGAGGGGGTTTTTTTTGGTCGGGCAAGATAATGTAATACAGTGCTGGGAAAACTGTTTGATTGTTTACCAACCGATATGCCGTTTGTTTGATGTTTCATTGTATCGGCTAGCAAGATTTTAAAGCCATCAGTACACTTCTTCAGATACGCTCCATAGAGATATGTATTAACGAGAGTGACATTACGCCATAAGCCTTGAGAGTGTTACAGAGGGCAAATAGCCACAAGTTACAGAGTATGTCTTTAAAGCTTCCTGTCAGCAATAAACCAAGGGACTATTTCAAGGTACTTGGACTAAACATGAGCTGAATATTTCTACACATTTTTTTTGACAACCACAGAGTTAGGTAAGCATAGAGAAATTGGACTGGATAATTATCTATACTGTGATACAGAAAAAAATATATAAAGGACGCAGCAATTATTATTATTTTCCTTAAAGATTCAGCTCAGACTTTTTATAACGTGCATTTTCTTTGCTAGCTGGATGTATCATTATTATGCATTATTACCAGCCTTGTGCTGCATAATTGACGGTTATTTACTTTCATCCCAACCAAATGCCATCGAGCGATGCTAGCGGAGAATGTAAAATGTTTGGGTTTCACCAAACGAAAATCACATGGGGTCTATTCTTCATTATATTTATGGAGGCCAAGTTGTCCAAGAAAACTAAATATGATACAAAAGCTTTTGAATAGTGTAAGCAACAACTTATTGTATTTCTTTGAGGTGTCCTATTAACAATAAAAACTGTGCTGGAAAAATAACTGGTGGTAAATATCAGAGATATTACTAAAAGGCATTGTGGGGATCTTATGTTACTATTTTGCCCATCCACGTACACAGCCAGTCCACCCACACAGCTGTCACTACCTTTTGGCTCAGTTCTTTGCTTCTGCACATTAATGTGACTGATCTGAGTTTTGTGGGAGGTATTGTCTGACCTTCACTCAGCAGCTTTAGACAGGATATCCTGCAGGTCGGTTACAGCACACACGGGGTTGGCTGACTGGCTGGCTCATCCCCGTATAGTTATCCTCAGCAAATCTTAAATAAATGGGAAGTAAGAGTGGTTTTTCCTTGGCTGTCTTCCAAATTGAATTTTGTAAGAGGAGTGATGAACTGCTCCTTTTTTTTGTGTCTGCAGAGGTGAACACCATCTCTCTTCACCTACTGTTCGCTGCACTCTCAAAGAGTCAATTTTTGTGAAATTTAGAAGGGCAGGTTCGTCTTAAGACTGATGGCCGTGGATCTCTGAAATCTTATTAGGGCTGCTGAATGGATTCTCCAGACCTCTGGGTCACAAAACTCTCCACTTATAAGAGAGAGATGAACAACAAAATAAAAAATGAAAAAATGAACAAAAAATTTCCCGACTGTGTACCGCGGTTCAAATACAAACATAGGGCTGTGCTTATTAAGATGTACCTCGGTTGTGTTGAGAAATCATTCTGCCTGCATACCAATCAGCTTTATAGACACATGCTGGGTTGATATCTCCTGACACTGTCAAAGCCTTCACACGTGTCTCATAGTGTGATGGAGAAATGACACTGAATGTGTCAAAAAATGATCGGCCTTGTACATGTTGGGGTGGATCAGCAGTTCAAGGCCAGTACCATGACAACACCACAAGTCCGATTCACTTACTTTGTAACATCACATACGTCCATTTACATTTTTTTGACCTTTTTTTATAATCACCTTGTCTTACATTCTTGGTATTGTGCTGCACGCATACTGATAATTTAATGCTGTTTAATATTATTTGTCATAGAAGATATATTGTGAAAAAAAGAGTTGCAAAAGCTGACTTCATTTCAATTACTTTGCATCAATGAGATACAGCAACTCAAAAGGACTACAAAAAATACTTGTGATCATAACATACTTTTATTATTTCCAAGTTATGAAAAATAAAAACAATTCAGAGGCCAGGAAAGTCAAAAACTGTTCATATACAGGGTAGGAACACACCAGTATAAAAATGAGGGCATATATTGATATCCAGTATTAATATTGCTGTTTGAGACGATAAACACTGTTTACAGATTATTATATAGATATATTGTTTATATTTACCTAGCCTTTCGATATCCTAAAAAAATAGCCAAACCGCGTACATTGCTTTTCTGCTTCAGCTGAACAACCGAAAATAGTGATACTCTGTATCACTATTACTGTAACATGTCCAAATAGCACACAAGCAGTCCTATCTTTTTACCCTCCAAAAACTGTGTAATTCAGTGTAAAATTAAGGCAGTTGTAAATCAAAATGCACTCTATCACAATACCCTCTTTCTTCCATACTTAAATTATAGTGTGGAACTTTGGGGGATTGATTATACAAACACAATCCATCCCATATTCAATTTTCCAAAAAAAAAGCTGTCAGAGTAATTAACTAAGCAAGTTGTTATGCCCCAACAAATCCTTCGTTCATTAAATCTAAAATTTTAATAATACATGATTTAATTGATCTCAGCACAGCTATTATTATGTATAAGGTCCATAACCATAAGCTCCCTGAATGCATTCAAAAAAGGTTTAAACTCAGAGAAACTGGCAACAGTTTAAGAGGAACCCATGTGTACCAAAAAATATATATTTAGGACAAATGCGAAAGGTAGATGCATTTCAGTAAAAGGTGTAAACATATGGAATAGTCTTGATAACACCTTAAAAAGCTCTACATCAGTAAATTTATTTAAAAAAAAGTTTAAAAATAATGTAATTAGCAGTTATACAGTGCTCGAAAAGAATTACAAATGATATCGTGATTGAGTTGAGTCATAAATGTTGATTAAATGTACGTATGTTTTATCACTGTGAGTTTACTTTTAACAGTCAATACAAATGTTGTTCCTATTTGCTAATTGTTACTTGTTGCATGCTTGGTGCTCTAAGTTGTATTTAGAAATAAGGTTTGGCTCTAGACAAGTGTTTCACTTCAGCCAAAACCGGTTTCAGTCATATATGTTATTTTCATTTTTTCAGTTTTCATTTTTGGTTTGTATTATGATATTGACTGGAAGTTTAAAAAAAAAACTCAACACAAATGGCAATAAGATGGAAATAAACAGCAGTTATTCATATCATCCCAGTTTTAGTTATCGGAACAATACTGATGTTGATTAACTTTGGTGATACCAATGGTTAATGCATGCATGGATGGATGGAGTACATAATAAACGTAAGAATCAAATTCAAATATTATTACTTCTACCAAGGAGGTTATGTTTTGCCATAATTTGTTTATGTGTCTATCTGTAAGTTAGGAACATATCTCATAAAGTTACAGAAAGATTTTTAAGAAGTTTTCATTATAGTTTTTATTATAGTTAGAACAACACCCAGTAAAGAATGTGACATTATTCTAGCAGTAGTAATAACTGTAGTAGTGCTATTTCAAATATTTACTCCCTCCAAGCATTTAGCATAGTAATTACAAACTCGTAGCAGCTGATTTATCATTGTCTTTTGTTCCATGAAATAATCCCATCTCCCTCCAAATCCATCCCTCGATCACAGAATTAATAATGCAGCCGCAGGATCCTTGCAAGCTTATAATTGTAAATGATGTTCCCGTCATTAGTTTCTCATAGGGTAATTATTGCACTGCCTCAAAATAAATGTGATAATGTGGTATTGATAATGAAATGGAGCATGTTAAAGAGCTGCAAAAAAAGGTCCCAGGAGTTTCGCAGCAGCCGTTGTTTTTCAAACCTTTTCTAGCGCACGAAATCCGTCTTATTTTTCTTGTAAATTATGGGTCTTTTTTTGTAGAATATAACCTTCAGCTGAAACACAAAAAGAAACTGAACCGCATGTGCTATATATAGTTAAAGTGGAATGATGTGATTGGAAGCAGCCCACGCAGTCTGTGTTCATATTATTGCAGGGCGATGGCATCATGCACCAACAAAGGTGACACCACAGGTATTTAAGTCTTCCACTGCTGTTTTTTTTTTCTTCCCTTGGTGTTCTTTTATCTCCTCGCTGCCACTCCTCATCTGCATTCATCTTCCCCGACTGATCATCTGCACTGTTGCGCTGCTCATCACCTGCGTTTTTCATCTCCTGTCAAATGAGCTCTGAGACCGGTTTGATACCCAGACCAACTGCTTCCTCCCGTCGATCTGTCAGCCTCGCCCTTTTTGTGATCGTCCTGCACGCTTGTATACAACCCAAATCTCATCTCACTGGCTTTCTCTTTCCCTGTCAGTTTCTCTTTCCATCCGACTTTTTCATTACTTTTATTCTCTCCATCTCTCATCTTCCTCAACTCCTTCTCTGAGTTCTTTATTACAATCTTTCCCTTTCCCTCAATCTTTATATAGCACCTTGAAAAACAAAACATACCAAAAACATTTTTCTGCATTTGATCATTTTACAACTACAAGTATATTGTATTGGAGTTTTAGATGACAGAACAACTCGAAGTAGCACATACGTGTGAAGTGGAAGGAAAATTATTTGTGGTTTTAGCTTTTTTCTACATACAAAAAGTCTGAAATTGGATTGCAAATGAAGCAAAATGCAAATCGAACCAAGATATTGCTGTCTACTTACACTAAAAGACCAACAGCGAAGTGAATTATTCAGAAAAGCAGTGGACAGTCCCAATATATCTCAGGAAGAGCTACGTTGTCCATAATTTAGCACAAGCCAGATGAGGTTCAAATGAGACTGAAGCTTAGTCTACACCTCTCTGCCTGTGTAGGTGTGGAGAAACCCAATGCCATTATCTTTCAACGCAATGGCTCTCCGTCACTTACGCAAGCACTGACGGAGTAGAGCCCAATTTTTTAACAGTCCAAAATCTGAAACAGAGAGCACTCGTCTGTGATTGGATCAGAGCAGTGCTCTATAGTCAATGTAATGAGTGGTCACTGCAGTTTTTTGCCACTAAATGACTTATTTTGTAAGGCCAGTGCATCTAATATGATCTTTTGGCAATTTTTAACGGCAGAAGGTGTTTGTTTACATCCGTTTTTAAAGTATTGGATGAGCTGCACTTCTAGTAAAAAGCTTTCCAGCTCCATCGAAACTGTTTCTGTCGGCCATTTGCTCCTTGAGTGGATACAAGCTGAAGTAAATAACATATCGTCAACCAGAGACGTCACTGCAGTGCTAGGCAGACACAACAGAAAAGGTTTACTCCCCCTGCTGTCCTGGTGGGGGATTTCATTTGCAACACGGACACCAGCGGAGATGTATAAAAGAAGAATGTCTCTGTCAATATGTGTGCGTGTGAGTGCAAACTTGCTGACAGAGAAATTTGAACCAGGCTTTTCATTCACTGCAAAAACTGCCCATCTAACCAAGTCAAAAAATCTTGTTTCCAGCTAAAAAGTATGTTTGATCTTGTGCTGAGACTTATAAACTAAGCAAGGTGTTAGATTATTAATGTTATTTTGAGTATAAATTTTGAGAATTCTTACCAAGCGCAAATTGTCTTATTTCATTGGCAGATTAATTCACTTAATTTAAAGCTTTAGACTAAAATCAAGTATTTTAAGGGTTATGTTGAAATAAGACGATGTGGGGATGTTTTTACTTAACAGGAACAAGGAAGCTATTCAGAGTTGAAGGGAAGATGGATGAAGTTAACAGAAGACTTGAGACTGGGGCCACCTTACAGCAGGACAACAACTTACATACAGCCAGATCAGCTTCAAGAAGTCGCTGAAAATTGGTATTTTCTGGTCTTATGTTGTGTCAAACTTTTTCCCCGCACGACCTTCACAACATTGTTGCTTGTTATTCTCTCCCTTCCTCTCCTTTCCCTTTAATGTCGGCACCATTCCTTTGCCTCTTATCTATCATTTCCTTTTGTCTCTTTCTTATTGTCTTCTGCCATTAGCTCACCGGTCTCTCCCGCCTTCCATCTGTTTTTCTTTCAGGCTCTTTGCCTCTCCTTCATCTTTTTTTTCTTCCACTGTGTCCCTGTTCCCCTGTCTTTCATTGACATTTCTCTGTTTCTCTCTCGTCCAGTGTCTTTGTCTTTCACTCTCTGGGTCTCTCCACCATCTTTTGCTCTCCTTGCCTCCCCTCCATCACCACCACCCACCACTCCATCACCACCTTGCACACAGCTTTGCACAGAGACTTTTCTCATTAATATTCTGCCTGTGTCAGTCTCCTTGGAGTTGTCTGAGGGAATCAAATCCACCTGCAAATTCATCTTTTTATTCTTCTTATTCCCCCTCCGACTCAAGGTCTTATTCTTTCCTTCATTCTTCTTCTCCTTTCTTTTGTGCATTGTGAGCAAAACCAGCAGTCAGAAAATGTTCAATGATATTATAAATATAGACATTAAAACGGGATATACCTTGAACGTCAACACAATGATCTAAAATAGAAAAGCTCTTTTGAGTTAAATGTATTTTACTGGAAACTACAGTATGTCCCCTAGAATAAAAGTTGAGGACGTCAACTTTTGTATTTTATTTCCACTGAGATGTATTGTCATTCACTGCTAGGAACCAAAGCAAATAGTGAAGAGCCAACTAATGCATGAGTTTACTATGAAAAGTCTTATTCGCCTGGCATATAGCATTTCTAAAAAGGCCAAGGGAGTATGACTCTGAAAGACCGTAGACTCACTTATGAGCTTTCAGCTGCACAGTCTGGGACAATAACAGGTGATGGTGAAGTGGAACCCCTCTTTAAGTCCAAAAATAGACTTTTTTTCTGGAGGTTTTTTAGCTTCTTGAAGGATAAACATGATGGTTTTATTTTTTTAAAAAAGAAAAAGAAAATAGGAAAAGTTTTTTTCATGAAGTCAAAAAACTATTTTAATGATGATTATTTTAATGAATTCTACAATTCAAACTGAGGAATTGAATTTGACTTTATTTATGAATGTCAGAGTAAAGTGTACAGTACTAAACACTTTATATTTGCATTTAAAAGCATTGAACATCATGTATCAGTTTTGTTCCACTTTACAATTTTTATCACAAAAATCCCAATGAAATGCATTGTGACAAAATAATGCTAAATAATACCAAAGGCTTCTGCCAGGCCTTTGTCCTTAAGGAATTTGCAAACTTTAATGTGACCTGTGTTGTCTCTTCTGAAGTGTCCATTCAGCCTATCTTGGCTCATTTCATTGTAGATAATAACACCGTCTGACCAGTTTCAGACGAAGGCTCTTCGTTTTATTTTTGGGGTTGATAATCTACTTTTTATACCACATCCTACTTTTTATTCCTGTTTTTTTAACCTCTGTGCGCTTCTGTCTGGCACCTTCAGGCATCTTCCAGAGAATGAACAAAATTAGTATTGATAAAAATATAGACACTGTCAATTTAAATGTCTTAACGTTGGCATAATGTTGATATAAACATACAAAGCCTGTTGTTACAATGATCCGTAGTCACTTTGTCTTTGCAGAGTTTGATATAAATAACCATCTAATGCAAATGTGTCAGGGATTTTAATCTACTCTGTATAGAAAATTGACACCTTGCAAACTCTCCATAGAATCCTGCTTCAGAAAAGTCAATCCATCCATCCATCCATCATTTATTCTGCTCAAAGGGTGGCGGTGGGGCTGGTTTCTAAACCAAAAAAATGGAACAAGGTTTTTAGATGTGAAAATCAGGAATTAGGTTTAATACTTTTAACAGACCACTGTTACCTCTTTGTTAACGTCAGGTGCAAGGGTCAGAGGCATTCATTCAGATTAGTGGGTTGAGATTTAGATTCAGTCGACTGCAGGAGATAAAAGCTACTCTTATTCACAGGGCTGCCCATATTAAGTATGCAAAAGAACTAGAGTCACAGCTAAGTCATAAAAGGATTTTCATGAAAACGTGCAGTTTAGCTGCATAAGCAACAGTTTAGCCACTGGTTTCTGCTACTCAGAGAGCAACTGAACAATTCTCTGATGTTTACACAACGTTTTTCAGCAAAACCATGGCTTTTCTCTGCAATTCGCATGAATGAGCATGGGGGGGTGCAACCTTTCGTAAAAGGGGTTCCAGAGTGGAGAATTCTGGATAATTACTGTCATTTAAACACGAGGCGAAAACGATGACTTCACTGCCAGTTGCTGACGGCATATGGGACTTGCACACTCCGCCATTCTTCAGTTCTATTCTGGGTAAGGAGGAGAAAGCCGGAAACCATAGAACACTGCATACATGGGGCACACAGCCATCTAAAAGGCTGAGCTCCATTGTTCTCAACAAGATCGGATCCCTCACTCGTCGTTTAAATGCAGTGTCATTTTCAATTCAAACAAAAACGCCAACGTTGTCATGTAAACTGCCCCTAAATGAACGATGAGGATGATTTCTCCAGTACTTTCAACAGCATGCAGCCAGGACCTCAGAGGGAGAAGTTGTAGCTTTCAAGAGTGGACATCCACATATCACAGTGAATACTAGACTACCTCACAGGACGCCCACAGTAGGTGAGGACACAGCTGTCAAGAGATCATCAGGACCAAACAGGAGCAGCTGCTCCTGATGTGATCCTCACCAACTATTGGCTGGATCTCCTCATCCAGACACTCAAAAGCTCCACTCACTCACCTCTACGATGCTCAGTCATCAGCCTTGCTCTGAAGCTTAGCTCCCGATCCGCACTAGCGCATCATCTGATAACCGTTCGAATCTCCATCTGCTTCCTACAGCTAGGAATCCGATCCAGAAAGCCTGTTGGAAGAGCTCAGGTAGTCCTGCTCCAAGCTCATCCTCCACCCCTGCTCCCACTAGACCATCGGCTCCAGTATCGCTCTGCGGTTGGAACATCCACCTTCCCAACAGTGATCTCTGTCCGATCACTGGTGCACGACAACAGGGCTGTGTCTCTAACATCACAAAGAGCAATGTTGGCTATATTATATTATAGTTGCCCTAAAAGATGAATGCACAACACAAAACAAATGCTTTTCCTTGCCAACCCTAGCCTAGGATCCACCAGCACTGCCAGCAAGACAAACTTTTCTGGGTGTGGATTCAGAAACAGAACACGGCTTAAGAGCATTATATCTTACCAACTGATCCAGAATTACTTCAGATTTTCTTCTGCTGAATCTCTAAGCAAAGCATAATTACAAACGCTTAATGCAGATTAAGCCTTCTTTATGCAAGTGCACAACTCACATCCCTGGGCCAGGAGGAAGTTGTTACTCTGCACTAAGGCAGCAGTAGGTGAAATGTTCATATTTTATATATGTATTAATCGGCTTGATGTGTGATACCATGATATGGATTCAGCTTGTTCGGATTGAAGATTACTCAAAATGAATGAAAATTTAACTTAATGTGTCATTTTCACATGTAACGCCACCTACATGTTAAGGGAAAGCTCTGTTCAATGTCCAGGTCCAGGTGCAGGTTTTAAATCAAAGGGCCAGGTCAGGTCCAGATTTGATTGTGAGAATGTGAATACCAGGTCAATTTCAAAAATAATTCTTCCGATACAGGTTGGTAAATTTGAAGCCATGCAGGACTCTGCTACAGATAACAGCATACATTTATAGCAGTTTTTTTGTATTTAAAACATATGGTAGAGAGATGAATGAACCTTAAATTACATATGCAAAGAGAAATTCTTGGGGAAACATTTATTTTTATGCAGCTTTGAAGAAGACCCCATTGCAAATATTGCTGCATGACTGGAAAATGGGCTAAGAAATTGGCCAAAAACTGCACAGTGTACGCCCACCTTGCCCCATGGGGAATGTGGGGCATAGAGCGGGTTGTACTGCATATTTATTACACCTTACATTGAGAGCTTTTAATTAATCATAATTAGTCACCTGTTGATACTGTACCTGCGTTTGTATGAATGTATGCATAGGCTTGAATCGTGCCTGAAGGTGTCTGCATTCATGCAGAAAATCCCTCAAAAAACATGACTGTAGGCCCATAAGTTAGTGGAATTATGGTTATTAAATACTGATTATGAAAAAACTGTTCTAGGAGCACAAGTAGATGTTAGATTTGCGCAGGTAAGAAATTCCAAATAAAGTAGTGAGGACAAAAATGTCAACCAGAAATATTTGCCGGGGACATGTCCTCAGCGTTTGAGTTCGGTAACCCTGACCGAGTTCATCATTAAGAGTCTTATTTCACCCTCTATGCCTGTCTGCATCTACGTCCTCACCCAAAAAACATGACAGTCTGATCCTAAATGCTTCTATAATATCTCACTTTGCAGCTGTTACAGTTAAATTTCACCTTTGTGGGACAATAAAGGATTATTCTGTTATATCCTATTTTATTCTAAATGCAATGGTGGCATCATGTTGAAGTAGCTTTGTTAAATCAGTTAGGCTTTTTTATTTTTCTGGATTTTTGTTTATGATTTTGATTGAGTTATTGCAAGTTTACACAGCTATTCCTTCTGAGTTTGGATGCTGTGTATCTGGAAGGATTTTTGCTCTCAATTTTTTACTTTCAGACAGGTGTTATAATACGTAACCACAGAAACAAGATGTGTTTTATTATTGGGAGTTGCATATTAGCATCTCACCGCAGCATGATGCTGTCACCACAATGACAATAATTGGATTTATAGCATTATTTTCCTTCTACAAATAGCAGTTTTGTTTTTTGGTTAAAAACTTTAAGTTTGGTCTCACCTGACCAGGCAACCTTATTTCATATTTTTTTATGCAAAAAAACATTAAACAACACTAGTGGATTTACTTTTTGACCCTTTGCCAAAAGAATCAAAATTATTAAGTGCTCGAATGATGGTTGTCCTGTTGATGAAAACTCTGTCATGCCTCTAACGTTTCTCCAGTTATAATGAAACTCTTGGCTGCAGTAGACTAACATGGTTTAGTATGTCTACTGTTGTGTCATACTCTTTCTAAGTTTGGAGTTTGAATTCAACAGTGCCCCATGAGCCCTTCAAAAGTTAGGTAATTATTTTATAGGAACCCTGCTTTAAAAGTATATCCCTCTTTCTCTTGTGTATTTCTAATCTAACCTCTGAGGCCTTTACAGAGCAGTGTGATTTATATTGAATTGAACTGTACTCAAGGTGACAGTACTTTATTGTAGGTTTTTAGATCAAAATTGGCCCAGTGCAAATGCATTGCCTGTAATTTTCCTTCCACATAACAATTATGCACTTCTTTATGTTTGTTGAATCCGGCTACCAAGCATAAATCCTCTGATAGTGAATGGAGAACAGCCTGCGAAAATAACAATTGCCCTGGTTTCTTTGTAATAGATCCTGGAGCTCCTCTGAGCTAAATCACACAAGGATGGGAAGCAGAGGTTCAGTGGTTGGAGATGAACTCCATGGACATCAAAGCTGTTTCTACAGCAGCGCCATGAGGAGAGTTTAGAGTCTGAAGTAATTAATGCTGGCACACAGAGACGGCTCTGACCAAAGCAGCTGGGAGAGAACAGGGCTTTTGGTGGAAATTTATATCCCACCTGTGGGGTGGTGTGGTGATTAGTCCTATCACCTCACAGTAAGAAGTTTCCCGCTGCAGACTTCAGCTTCGGGTCTTTCTTTGTCAAATTTGCATGTTTCTTTTGTGGTTGTTTGAATCTTTAAAATAGTTTAAAATATGGACATTTTTGTGTGCTTTCGTATTCTAGGTGACCATGGGGTATGTATCGTAAGAAACGGCCTGTGCTCATTCTATAACCGATGATAAACAGCCTGATGAGTGCTTCTGTCCAGGTTAATAAAAATATAAGCTTGAGTAATGTGTTTGTGTGTACCGCATATTACGGTGAGTTTTAGGTGAGTTTGATTGAGTGGGTCTGTGTAACCTGTGCAGGGTTAACATAATTTGTCATCAAAAAACACCATCAGGATTCCGACAAGTTCATCCGTCTAGGTTTATTTAAAATGAGAAATTATGGCTCTTTAAAGAAAATTTCCCAAACAGGGATAATATCATTTGTTGCCCTTCATTGGATCTAAATAGTCTTACTAACAGTTGGGGGAAAAAGATCCAGTAATTCAGCACCAAATGTGTTTTCACTAACATATGCTACCCTGCTGTTTGATCCCAAGGCTCACTAACCTAACTTAATCATAGCATGCAATCTAATCACCCACTGAACAGACTATATGTATTTTTTATTCAGCTTTTACTGCTGTTTACTGTTGCTCTTGGCAAACCGTGTTGCATACTGGGTCTATGTAAGTCCTGGAGGCTTTATTGACTAAAAATGATTCCTGATCCCCCCAAACCTCCTCCAAGCACGTTTGGCAATAATGCTTTCTGACTCTGATGCTATTTAGAGTCAGAAAGCTTCATTCTTTATCAAAAATAGTTGATTAAAAAGTAGCATAAAATGACCAGGGCTGCAGTTAAATTAAACTTCAACATTCTTATAGATCTCTATCAATTAATATGACTGTTCTCTTTATTGATATGTTCTTTTTGTATTTCGTGCAGCCCAAATACAGATTAGCAAGCCATAATTCTTTTTTCAAGAAACGTTCCGTCATCTTCACATTTTAAATTTGACAGCCACATTTGTTCCAGCTGATATTGGTACCAGATACTGCACAGTGAAAGTGAAAGCAGTGAAAGAAAATCCCTGCAACTGTATCAGCTATTATGTGAAGAGAAGGTTCCCCTGATAAAATGAGAAGAGAACCTTTCTTTTAGGTCTTGAGATGGACATTTTTCTTTCTTCAGGACTAACTTTTTTCATTGTATAAAAAAATATTTATTCAACACGATACCTTCTTAAATAAATTAACATGTGTTTTTTTATGATGCTGTAAGCTCGATAGAGAAGTGAAATACAAATAACTGATAAATAACTGAGCAAGTTGCAGTTTCAAAACAGCTAAACATGTACATCATGCTGTTCCTGTGGTTTAAAGCTCTTTTGTTGAGATATCAGAGTTTTATAGCTGTATGAAGCAAAGAGTTTTGCAGTACTGCCCCTCCCCCACTTGTTGATGCACACGTTCAGTCAACTGACTGAAACAAGGTTACTACACTTTTACCTTGCTTAAAAGAAAGAGAAATTCATGTATCTACTGTCATAAACAATTTTCATGCTTGGAAAACGGCTGACTGCGGGATTGCTACCTCAGCAGATAGCACTACTAATTAAACAGAATGTAAGTTTCTTATTCTTTTATTGTTGCACCAAAAAGACCAGAAGTGCAAAAATATATGATATTCCATTAAAAATACATTTACTTAAAAATTATTATTGGGTTTATTGAGGGTTTGTTTTTCAGTTTTGCTTATGTCTGTCCATCAAAATAACCATACGTAAATGATAAAATAAACCATAAAGCAATATTTTTGCTGCAACATCAGTAGGGTTATTGTACTGAGAGAACCTTATACAGACCCTGACCTAGCAGCACTGAAATATTTTAACGTACAAATCAATTATTGATTTACAACCACTTTATCTAGGTTCCTATGTGTTACTCAAACAGAGTAATATAGTGTCTATTCAATGTCTTTTATTGGATACATTCTTCCTTTAGTAGAGCCAGGACTTTAGGAAAAGTCCTTTTTTCCTATGAAGCCACTTCCAGTTGGAACTAACAGGAAATGAAACTGTCCAGCCTAATTGGAGTGAGTGATTTTAAACCCATTTAAGGGCAATAAAGAAAGCATCATTGGATGGTTATTTCATTTTTTACCAGTGTATTGCTAGCCTCTGGTTCTTTTTATTACCTTCATTACCCTGTATGTTTGTTTAAAAAGGTCTGTCTTGAAAAGGATGATAAGGAGGAAATAATGCAGCACAATGATGCTTGAATTAACTACACTATCAGAAGCACTGATGGCATTCTCCAACTCATACCAAGGTCCCCTTGCCAGGGGAAAAAGGTTAACAATGTTAGTAAATGCATTTTGAAAAAAAACAAAAAACATTTCATGAGATATAATTGAGTTTGCCGTCCTGAAACAGTCATTGCTATTTTATTATTTCTAGCTCAAAATTATCACTACCATTGTTCATATCACCAACAAATAAGAGCTATCTCACTTACATTTTGGCAATCTGGGATTTTTCTGGTTCACACATCTCCCGCATAAACTCTAAAAATCAATATCGAGACATTAATGAAGTCATTGAAGCCTAGGGGCAGCTATTGCTTAGACACCAGAAGAGTGGTCTTGGACCAGAAAGTCAATGTTTTGTTTGGTTGATTTATCTTTTTCAGAGGTGGTAAGCTAATGCTCACATTTCACAGAAAAAGCTTTTAGGCAGACCAACACACCTCCAGCGGTGTGCTTGTTAATTCTCTTATGTGTTGTTTATTGATCATAATAGAATGGTTATCATTATGTGGCCAATCATGATATTTATGTTCTCACACTGTCATTCTAAACATTTACTGTGCCTCTGAAATTTATTACCCCTGAAAATTTTTGCATTTTGCCCTCTAACAATCATATAATTTGATGTATTTTACTAGCATTTTATATACTAGACTGGAACCAAGAAACAACTATATGCAAAATGAAAGGAAATTGTTTTTATTTTATTTTCAACATGAATATCATACATAGAAGACTAAATATGTAAAGAAAAACCTAAGTTTCTGTTTGCTCACAAAGGATTTTATTGTAGACAGATTTACTACTACAATGCCTGAAGCATTGGACAATGTATCCCCACGGATTAGACGGTCATTGGTAATAAAAGGCTGACTTCCAGGTTTAATTCAGAGCTGCATACTTTAAAGCAGACCTCTAAGACAATTTGAGTGAAAAAAAGCACTCTGCACATTTAAAGGAGTCCAACTTAATCCTTAAAAATAACCTACCGTTTAATAAAAAGGCATTTCACCAAACAAGAAGCTAGAGTGAAGGTATTTTTTATCGTTAATCAAGGGGAACAAGAACAGTATTTCTTTTTAATACTTTAGCTGAACTTACACAGGGTCATAGCTCTGGTAAGCAGTCCATTCCCTCAGCTCTCAATCATGATGCATTCATGGAATTCTTTAGAAATAAAACTGATTCTGTAAATAAACATGAGATGATGAGCAGATGATCAGCAGATATTTAGTAAAAGAGGTGGCATAAAAAAATAAAAAAACAAACAAAAAAAACACATTAGACATGGATCTTTTGAGCTTTTTGATTTTTAAATTATATTAGCTGCAGCTAAACCTTCAATTTGCATGTTTGACCCAATACCAACTACATTGTTTTAGAAAGTTTTCCCTTTGATTACCGTTCCTTTTTAGATGTGATTAATCTAAACGAACCAGTACCTGTTAGGATCCCTTGATGTTTAGGCTTTTGTTCCATTGTTTTTGGGTAGTTTTGATCTTTTTACTAGTTTTCTCTAAACCTCATAATTTCCTCTGTATTTGTTCTGTTTAACCTAATTTGATTGATTAAAATTGACTTCTGATTTGAGTCTTTCTACTGTTTATATTTATGTTTCCCTCTGTTCTGTTTTTCTCCTCTCTTCCCTGTACATTATTGTTTTCATTTAGAGTTTCTCTTAGGTTCCTTTATTCTTGTTTACGTAGATCTTTTCATGCTATGTTACCTCAGAGTTATTTCTTACTTTTCTCGTTTAAGCTTGTTTTCTCTCCAGTCTTCTCTTTTGTGTAAACCTTTGTTTTTCTTCTTCGTTTCCTTCTTGCCATTCTGCTTCCCTGCCCAGCTGCATCCATCTCCAGTCTCTTTGCTCTCTCTCCTTCTCACCTCCATCTGCAAATTAGTCCCCAGGTTTCTCTCGGTCACTTCCACTCCCCCTCAGTATATTTAAGCTCTCTGGTTTATATTGCTCTCCAATGGCTCCTTCCATAATATCTCTCTGATCTCCCTGTGTTTAGCCTCAGTTTTACCTCAAGTCTGTATTTATTTTTAAGTTTTTCTATTTCTTCAATTAAATACTTATCTCTTAATGCATAGATTTCTACATGTGGCTCCTCCTTATAAATACCAAATATGACGGTACCACAGAAATAATTTAAGAAGCTTACTCTCAATCAAGATGACTTATTAAATTGAAGTCCTATATCTAATCTTATCTAATATATTTGAGAATGTAGCTGCTAATCATGTCTGTAAGCATCTAACAGTAATAACCTGTCCAAAGAGTTTCAAAACAACACTGGTGAAAGTCACCGATGGTTTTCTCGTGGCCTCAGAAAATGAACTTGTGTCTGTCTCTCTTGATGCAGTTGATCACAATATTCTTTTAGACTTGAATATATACATAGTTTCAAAAATGTTTTAAAAGAAAATAACTGTACAGTTGTTTTTTTCCTCAAGCATGTATTTGTACTTTTCTTTGAGAACAATTTGGAAGTAAAGCTACGCTTTGGTTACTCTATCCTCAAATATCCTTCACTGTGTGAAGGAAATTATAATCAAGCAACCATCAGACACAGACACCCACATGATGTATCATAAAGGGAGAATTCTTGTTTCTACACAAGCTGCCTTGTTCTATGGTTACTTTCTGTCTGCAGAGGCTGCTGTGCCATTTGGAGGGCAAATGAACATAAAGTATACAGTTGATCTCATTACTGGAATAAGCAGACGCTATTCAAACAGATGTCACCAACTGTTTATTTTTTGATTTTTGAACTGTCTGTCTGTATTTTTAAGAAATTAGAGTATATTGTATTAGAACCAAGTGTCATAGTAATTGAGTAGTCTTTCAACAAAGTACACATTGGTATTTTTTCCATGACTACTCTTAGCGCTGCTCTTATTAGCCTAGATTCTTTGATAAGTCGACTCACCTGTCTAGCCTCCTGAGACCAGGCCATTATTTTTTGTGCACTGTAGTGCACATTTATTTTATTTTTATCATATCTGTCATTCCATTTGCTACTAAGCAAAGTTCCTATGATTCTTGAATAGGACAACTGTGGATTTAAGATGATGTTACATGTTTGGGGTTATGGACTTCCTGAACCCCCTTTTTCATATTTTCAAATTGACTGATGTCTAAATAAAGACATTTTATTTTTAAAAAGTTAAGGTGAGATCATTTTTATTTTAAAAATATTTTTTACATAATATATTTTGATTAATCTTTAATTCACTAGCTAGGACCACACTGCAGATTCAGAATTAACAATTCACTAGCAAGAACAAGGCTACAGTTTCAGAATTTAACAGTTTATTGAAGGCATGGAGGATCTTATGGTCTGGGGAGAGGTTTCGTCGGAGACCCGGAGTAAGACTCAGTGTGGGGGCGCAGTCTTCAGGTAAATCTTCTTTCCGAGCCTGCTCAGAACCTCCCAAGACAGAACCTAAAAGATAGAGATGTTAGAAGAGCTGGAACAAAAATGAACTGAAGCGCAGAACGAAGAGGCTGTCCCTGGTGGATGCTACAAATAATGAGAGAGGTAGAAGAGGCGGGTCGGCAGGACCCAGCGAAAAAAGGCGGGCAGGTTGGCAGGACCAGTCGACCTAGAGGGATGGGAAGGGAGGGGCAAAAACAAACGAGACAGATGAGGAATGAGAGGCAGGCAGGGTTGATATGTGTACCGCAGCATGATTAGAGATGTGAGGGAGGCCGAGGTGCCAGGTGAGACGAGTTTAAGACAGATTAGAACGTACAAAGTGGGTTTGAGGCGTGGTCCTGCTCCTGAATCTAATTCATCTTTGTTAACTCTATAAAAGAACACCTAATAAGTCATTTTAAATATTTTTTGTAGTGAAATCATTTAATTTTACAAGGTAATTGTCGTCGGAAAAACATTATTAAATAAAAATGATGAGTGAGATTCCTTCATTATATGTAGCTTAATTGAATGGACTTGTTTGATCAAGCAAGGAGGAACAGTATTACAGAGTTTTCGCAACAGCTGAATCCTGCCTTCCACCAACTGACTGTCAACTTTATAGATTATATATATAACCTTGCTATTATCTACAGCATACCATATCAGTAAACATTTCTTCACAGTAAAGTTGGTAGACTCTCAGGCATCTTCGTCTGATAGGACAGGCTCAATCTTTGGACACGTCAGGATGTTCAGTGCTCCGAGGGTTGTTTCCATGGCAACACAGGAGTAGGAATCCTAATATCAGTTCATTTGACCTAACTTAACATTATACAGTGTCACACAATCAGACTATACATCCCTATATCATGAAGAAATAGCACACAATTCTCACAGTATGTAAGAATACACAGAACAGATCATTCTTAATATACATTTTTCCATAAAAAGTAATCAAGCAGTTTGTTGATGTTCACTGTAGTGCCCATTGGGACTTACTACTTATATTGTTTTGTGATGAGTTCCCCAGTGGCATTGCCCTAACTGGGCCAAAATAACCAATTAAAGTGACTATATTTCAAGACCGGTCCAGCCAGTTGGTGCAAGTAGTTTCACAATGATTGAAATGGAGATTACCTGGGCACATTAATTGTTTTTCAAGTGATGGCAGTATGAAAACACCTGTGTCTGGAAGATCACAGGTGTTCTTTCACTGGTTAATCAGAATAAAATGGACCATTTTGGCCATCAGACGAGATGCCCTGTTTAGAGGACACCAAACACTGCACATGACCGAAAGTCCACCATAGCCACTGTGAAGCATGGTGGTGGTAACATCATGCAGTTCTGAGACTTCTTGGGAGCAGGCCTCTAATGGCTGGGAAATGTAGAAGATTGAATGAATGCTTGCATCTTTGGAGAACATTTATTTTCCAGCAAGACAATGCCCTGGAAGCATCCAGCTAAACTTCACAGAAATGGATTTAAAGTAACAAGTGGGATGTTCTGGAGTTGCCCAGTCAAACCACAAACCTATATCGAATAGATAATTTATGACAGAACTTGCTAGGGGCTGTTTACAGCCCACACAACCTGACAGAGCTGGAACAGTTTTGCAAGGGAGAATGGAAGAAATTTGCAGCATCCAGACAGACTCGATGGGGTGATTACCACCAAAGGCCCATTTACTAAATATTGAATCAAAGGGGATGGAAATTTATTTTATAATTTATTTTGTGTTGAATATTTTAATTTAATTGTAATTAGCTTGTATAAATCAGATTTCACTTGAAATTTTTTACATTTTCTTGTTAAAAAAATGAATTATACGTTAATCATTATTTATTTTTAAAAGCAACAAAACTAAAAGTCAAAAGGGTATGAATTGTTTTCAACACACAATGTATAATTAAATATGTTCTATATGTGTGGATATGGTGTTCAGAAAGATTTCAGATGAGTTTAGCATCTTTATATTTAGCCATTGAATTTAGCTTTTTATGTTAGAAACTAAGTCCTGACATACACTGAAGTGCACATGTTGTCATATCCAAACAAAACAATTTAAGAACAAAAAAAATCCTTGCTATGTGTTTCTTTACTGCCACAGCACCTGCAGGCTAGGAGTATCAGAGTAATTTTGGTTTCCTAAAAATGCACGCCACACGTGTCAGATTTTTATAAGGTAAAATGTGTTGAACACCGTGTATCGTTTTCCCATCCATGGTTATGCACCTCAGTCACATTAAATCCCAATACAATACAGTGCATATGTTCTGTTCTAATGTGGAAAATATGTGAATAAATTCAGGTATTCAGGCAGTGTCTACTTACTCAGTGAGGATTAAAAGAAACGTTTGATTAGAAACATCTTTGTAAATGCTGTCGTGTCTGAACAGGTGTGAATCAGGACCCCGACGTCTCTGTGCCTAACTGTCCTCCATTGCCTGTTTTGCAAAGTGGTTAAATCGAAACAGGATGCAAAACAGAAGCCATTTTCCTATTGTTCGGATGCTCCAGGAATGGCAGGAGATCCCTATGAATGTGACCTGAAATTGCGCGCCGCTGGTGAGTAAATTTAGCCGGGCGAGTGCAGACTGCGCTCCATCATGCCACCTCCCCCTCCTCCTTCTCCTCTCTGTCTTTCTGACAGGCCAGTGAGTCTCCTGGTGAGAGCTGACCTTTCTCCTGAAGGAGAGACAGAGCGAGAGGCGGCAAATGAAGCGAGAGGACGAGTGATGGGGCTAAATGAGTGAATGATAATTCACTTGGATCGACAGATAATTGTAGAAGAGAGATGCATGATGTGGGGATGGGTGGTGAAGTGAATGAGAGACGTGGTAATGTGTTTGTGTGCTTTGAGTATCACTTGGTAAAATTTGAGGAAAAGAGGGAGTGTGTGTGGGTGCCATATGCTCATTGTAGAGTGTTTGTGTGTGTGGTGAACTGATGGTAAATAGAGATATTTGGAGCATTTGTCTTGGCATCACACTGGGAGAGGCTGTCTAGTTCTGTGCATTATGACATCAGTGTTTCGCCCTACCAAAAAACAAAAAAAAAACAAATACACACACGCACGTTAAACACAACAGTGAGTACAGCTGGTTAATACACAGTTGCTGCTTGGATACACCCAAAGCATGCATTTACAAAAAAATGCACACATGATTGCAAGCTGCAGGTGTGTAGCACTTAGAAAACACACGCTTTCTTGCCGCTCTCGGTACCCGTACACACAAAAACAGAGTTATGCACATCGACAAATGCAAACGCACTCAAGTGGAGCGAGAAGAAAACCTGTTAACACTCTCAGAGGGAAACGTGCTAGACGCCGAAGTACTCGGGTACAAATTGTAGAGTGGTTACACTGAAGTATGCATGTTTAAAATTCTGTGCGGGAGATTTTAACCCGATTGCATAGTGACCCACAGGGACTTAAAAACAAGGAGTGAAAGAAGAAGGGGAAGAAGAAGGGATCTCAGGGAGATGAAAACCAAAAGCTGGGGATAGCTTTTTAAGCTGTTGAGGCATATTTTATACAGCAGATTAACAATATCTGGAACTTACAACAAAGGAAGTGAAAGGTGCTTTTTATTTCATTTGATTTGTGTGTGAAGTTTTCACCTGTATCAAGTTTTTTTTTTCTGAACCAACTTTCATTCGTTTATGTTTGGTTTTAATGAGCCTGTGCAAATTTTTTTTAAACCTCAATTACCAGTCCTTATCCGATAAGACATTCACCTGCAGTTGCCCTTTCTATAACCTTGAACCCATTCTCCTCTGACATCGAGAAGTTATTTCCATCCACACAACTCCCGCTTTTCTTTTTTTGGACCATTTTCTGTAAACACCAGAGATGGTTGTGTCTGAAAGTCCAAGCGTGTTTGAAATCGGCAGACTAGCCTGTCCTGCACCTACAAACATGCCACATTTAAAGGGGACATATTATGCAAAACCCCCTTTTTCGTTGCTTTAGTATGTATATTTGGGAATAAGGGGTCCCTCCGGACCCCTTAAGTGTAAGTTTCGACAACCAAGTCCACGTTTTAATAACTTCCCGGGTCAAGAAATGGGTCAAAAAACTAGCCGTTTTTTACTTCCTCAAGCATGTGACATCCCAGGTAGTGTGTAAGCCTACTCCGTTTGTGTCTCCACCCACACAGCCTCAGCAACCTGAGCAGCTGTTGACTTCACCTGTACACCACAGTCAGACCACTACCCTTTGATAGTTTTTAAAATGATTGTACTTTTATTTTTTAGAGAGGAAATATATCCTCATAAGTCACAATGCCTAAGTAATACATCTGCTACAGTAGATTATTTTAGATTCACCACAACAACAGATAGCAGCGATCAACAAAAATAAATATTTTTTAGGTGTGTATATCTTGTTGCATAACCGAGTTCTGTTTGCAATGGTAACAAGTTATTCTGGTTGTCAAACTGTGCCTGAAAAAAATAGGAGATGACAGTGTACTGCAACAGTGTTAGGTATGGTGGTGTTGAGGTCAAATCACTGCCTAAGGACTTGTTTTTGCGGAACCGTGAGTTCGACTCTCAAATTCATTCTTTTATTACAGTTTTTAAAATCATTTATTAAAACCATGGTTTTATTAAGATATTAATATCTCAGAGATGTGTTAACTGGCAATGAAATGACACAGTTTGGAAAGAATTATTGCAGAAAGGAAACTTTGTGTTGGGCAGGGCTTTTTCTGCCCAGGTTCCAGTAGATATGGCTGACCTGGGGAAAAACAAATATATATATAAAATTTTAAAAATCGCTGAGTCGTTTTTGTAAAAACAACTTGAAAAGTATAGATTATCATCTAATTTGGTAGTTGGATTATTTGTTTTCATTCTGTGTAAATAAAACAGCATCGACACATTAACCCGTAACACCGGCAGCCATTTCTCTCCCAAAATCAAACGTTGCCACAGTTACGCTGTCCTCACCTTCTCCTGCAGGCAAAGGCTATCTTCAACCAGCCATTCTGAGCAGGGCTGTAAAACTACAAACTACCCTGCTCAATTCTTCAGCTTTTTCGAGCAAAGCCTGTTATCAACATTACATTTAGGCATCCTAAAACTATGTCAACAAGCAGAAATGATCATAATGTGTCCCCTTTAAAGTTACTTGAACTCATTTTCTTCCCAATTCTTATGCTCAATTGAATGTGAAATCGTCCTCATGTCTCAGATCCCCAAATGCATCAAGTTGCTGCATATAATATGAAAATGTCTGAGGGATCTTCTGAGGCCTTCAAACTACTTATCAAGTCCTTCAGACATTGAACCGAAGACTCAAACACTAGAAAAGTAATTTTATTCATCATTCTGTTTCACTGTACACTGCTGAAGTCTAACCTCATGAAGATGTTTTGAAACCGTTCACCTTACTTAGCCATTATAGGGAAAGTCCGTTTTCTTTTTTCAATCTGGACCTTATTTTTTTAGCAAACATTACGTTCATTTACTCACCCAGACAAGTTTGGAGTGACTGGAGTCCTTCGGGACAAGTCTATATTCAGTCGCGATCAGCGTTGTATCCATATAATGGGAGTCATTTGAGGCAGGACATTTTTCCGCATGTAATAAAGCATTATCTGCCCCAAAATTCCTTCATTTCACCAACTTTATTGTTATGAATAGTTAGTGATATTCCCCTGTGAGTTCAGAAAGTCTCAGAAGTGCTTCTTTATTCTGTTGCGGGGTGATTTAAAGGCTTATAATATAACTACACTTACGTGTGATTTCAATTACGTCACTGCCATTCTCTATCACAGTTGTAGTCTGAGCAGGACATTTACTATGTGCTCTATGGTGGTCGGTTAGACAGAACTTTCTTCTGCAAGTATCGGCATGGTTCACGTTTGCATATTTACAAATTGCACAAATCGACTGACCAATTGCCTCCGCAGGCTCCCTTTCCGCAATGCTGGGCGACTGCGTCTTCATTGAAATTGCAGGTTAGTGTAATTTTCATTTGGTTCCATTGAAAGCTTATGAAGCCCCCAGAAGCTAATGCCTTAGCATCTCCGAGACGTTTCCAAACTCACAGGGGAATATTGCTAACTATTCTTCTTAAAACATGGCTAAATGAAGGACTTATGGGGCAGTTAAGGAATTGTTACAGGCAGCAAATCGTCTCCCCTGATTGACTCCCATTATATGAAAATATTCTGATCGCGACTGGATATAAACTTCTCCTGAAGGTCTCCAAGTAGCTCCAAACTTGTCTGGGTGAGTAAATGAATGTAATATTTTCTTAAAAATAACATCCAAGTTGACAAAAAATCAATTTCCATATTAATTTTTATTTACTTTCCTTCTAAAGATTTTTTTGAAGTCAAGGCAAGGCACGTTTATTTGTAGAGCACATTTCATACACAAGGCATTCAAAGTGCTTCACAGTTGTATAAATTAAGAAAACAGATAAACAGGAAAAAACAAAAAAACATCAACATAAAAAATAATTAATTACAATAAAAAGCAAGAGTGCAGGTAAAAGATTTTGAAAGTTTTCAGCCTGGATTTAAACATTTTTAAGAGTTGAGGCTTGTCTCACATCCTCATGAAGACTGTTCCATATTTTAGCTGCCTGAAACTGAAATGCAGCCTCATCGTGTTTATTGTTGACTCTGAGAACCACCAGGAGACGCCTCCCTGAAGTTCTCAGGGCCCGAGATGGCTCATATGCCTCTAACATGTCAGAGATGTACTTTGAAGAGTGCTTAAGTCTGAAAGATTCGTTTGTTTGACATAAACTAAGGCGAAAACACTTATACCTTTGTAAACTGGTGAAAACTTTTTTTATTTTCATATGAATATGATATGAAAATTACAAAGTTATCATCAGTTTACCAAGGTATACGTCTTTTCATCTTAGTTTATGTCAAACACACAGGAAGTTGAGGAATTTTAAATCATCATTTGATTCAACATGAATTTCTTATACATAGAAAGCAGGGTCATCAGTTTCTTCCATTTTTTGGGTTGAAGACTGCATTGACTGTAGGCTAACAAAGTTAAGAGCTTTAATACAGTCCTTTGCAATAAAAATTCAAAGTGTAACACCTTTGCCCTGAGGGTAGTTATCTAATTTGCAAGAATGTTTTATTCATTGTATGGAGGTCTGGCAGTGACAAAATCAACTTTAACGTTATATTAATGGTCACATTGTAAGAAGGGATGCAGAAGTTAAGCAGGAGCAGGTTTAAAAAGGCAGTCCTAGCTGTTCAAATTGGCAGTTAGCTGTGCGAGCTCTTGTTTATATGTCTGAATCTTTTATTATGAAAGGAAGTGGTTATTGAGAGGGATGTCCAACAACGGTTGGTTTCAGAACCTTCTATACCTTTTGAAAGGATCTGTGGGGCTGCATTTTGGGTTATTGGTGGAGGAAAGAAACTGAGAGAGTTATAGGTAAGATACCGACGATTAGCAACCACTGCGGAAATACATTAACACAACTGGCTAGCAATTACCTGCACTGAGGCCGCATCTGCTTTTCATTTGCAATAAACTGAACTGATTTTATCATGTATTAGACTTATATGCAATGAGTTTCTTTAAAACCCAGTTTGAGTCGTAAGAAACATCTATCATATATATATACAATTCAAAAGGGGGCCTTTTCTTAGCCTTTTTTGCCATTAGAAACATTTTAGAATTGTACAGATGTAAAATTCTAGAATAATAGGCAAATCCTACCTAGATTTAAATATTCTACTCTGATTGCAGATGATTTTAAACACAGTTTAGGATATGTCAAAAATTTACTCAATCTATTAAAGCAAAAATCTCTCATTTACTGCAACTTTTCCGACAGTGAGCATCAGGCCAACAGTCAAACATGGCTGTGGTGGTGTGGTGGTCTGGGTTTGCTTCGCTGCTTCTGAACAAACTGCATAGAATGATGGAACCATGATTTCTGCTCTCTAACAGAAAATGTCCAGCTGTCAGTTTCTGAATTCTAACGCAAGCACACTTGAGCCACACACAACCGGACAATAATCCAGTGGCCTTGACAAAGTTTGTGTTTGAGCCTAATTGAGATGCTGTGCCATGACCTGATGCACAAAAATCATCCAGTGTGGGACTAAATACACTTAATATGCAAGAAAAGTTAGAGCGAAACTCCTCTGCAGTGACACATAAGAGATTAATTGCCAATTAGCAGTTAGTAGTTTTGTCAGTGAAATCGCCGTTTTGTGTTTACATCAGTTCTTTGCTGTTCTGAAACATTTAAGGGCCTATTGACAAAGAAACATGAAAGGGGAGAACCCCTTTTTAACAGCAAGAACCAAAATCTGCCATCCTGTGTTAATATGCATAAATAATTGTTAGTTATTTAAGGTTACACAATTGTCCTTGTTAAATATATATGTATTATTGTTTTACGAGATTTATTCACAAGATAAATGTATCTCCTGCAGAGTCATAACAACATGAAAAAAACAAAGAAATATAATAAAAATAGAACTGTTTTAGATGGAGGGATGTTACTCCTACTTCCTGTCACTATATCAATGTTGGTACCTCTACTTGTTGGTATGGCATATTGAATGTATTGCTGCAGTCAGTCACTGAATCAGAGCTAGACAAAGTGAATAAATCACAGCCCCTTGTCTGAAAATATCTGCTGGTGTGCTGTAAACATCTTAAGCTGATGATATCGAACACAATAAAAGAGACTGAAGGAAGGTTTTTCCCCTGATAATCCTCAGGTGAAGTTGTGTTTCCTAACACTATCCATCACCTTATTCTGTGTATGTGTGGGAAACAGATTGTGTGAGATACTGTGAGTGTGTGGGGGGATGCAGAGCTGAATTGCGGAGATAGAAGAGAGAAAGAAAGACGGAGAGAAAGAAAGAGTGAATCATTCCCCTGAACAGACCACCTCGACAGCGTGATATCAGATGCATTATTTGATGATTGGATCGCTGGCTACAAAAGCTGATAGATCTCCGCCTGAAATTGATTTCTGTCTGGATGTTACTCACACACGCGCGCGTGCACACACACTCAGAGGCAGTGAAACAGAAAGCCAGGAGAAACTAATTACCAGTTCACAGAGAGCCTGAGAAGCCTCAACCTGAGTGAAAACACCTGAAGGACTGGCAGGCCGGCAACTAGAGACAAAATAAATTGGGAAATTAATGTTCTATTATTGGAGCGGGAATGTGTGTTAGCCAGTGGTTTCTCTCAGATGGATGGTTTGATGATCACCTTTACGGTTGCTTTTGGTCATTTTCAGGGGCATTTTCTATCGAACTATGAAGCACACAGTCAGTCAAACTTAAGAAGACTGTCTATTAAACTGTAAATGTTGCTTCTGGCTTTAGGATTTCATTCATTTTAAACAGCACTGTGCCTTCAATCCGGACATTTTCATATTCAGGGCTCATCAGTCTGTGTCGCTTAGAAATGCCACCTTCACCTTTAAATGCCAAATATATCACTTTTGAACCTCTACCTCCCTAACAATGTAGTTCCGTCCCCCAAAGACTAGTGTAATGAATGAAATAATTACAGTTATTTTACAAGAATGCAAAACAGATTACATTTTTTGGAGTCTTTTTTGTTTTGGTAAGTAGATGACCACAAAAGCCTAATGTGTTGACTATGAATTGTAAATGGGCTAAGTTTATATAGCACTTTTTAAGTCGTACCACTCAAAGTTATCTTCACTGCAGCCACATTCACCCAACTTCATTCACTAACCTGCACACGTTAATTTATACACCGATGCACAGATAGGTGAGTAGTTTAGGCTTAAGTGCCTTGCCTAGGGACAGATTACCATTTGACAGGGAAAGTTGAACAATTTTACTTCTAGAATTTACAAACCAAAAAAAAAAAAAACGCCACAAAAACAACAGAAACAAAACTCTTTGAGGTTTGACATCACTCGCAGACATTTATGCTGCAAAATTCCAAGAAAATTAGAATCTCAACATAAAAGAGCAAACCTACACAGTGTATTACATCTCAAATCAGCCTGAATATGATTATGAGGAGAATATTACTAGTAAACATTTAAACCCTTTATTAATGAGGATATATTTTCATTCCCAAAAAATTTTTTATGACCCTGTCAACTATTTTCTAGGGGATTCTTACAAAATTTTAAAATGAAAAAAATTATTTCCTGTTACATTCTTTCCGTTCAATCAATGACAGATAGATAAGCAGATTAATTGATTGACTATATTTGGAAAGATAACAGACAAGCTTCTAAATTACGAAAAGCTTGAGCATGAGTATCCTATCTCTTCCAATACTTCAAACTCTGTTGGCCATTTTTACACAGTGGGGAGTCCAAATGATTTATTGGAGATTATATAAAATAATCAAAATGATGGAAATTACCACTGACAGGAAAATGAAGCAGAAGCTCAGAGTTTGTTGACAGTAAGAACTTGTTATGGCATCTAATTTCACAGATATAATAACAGTCCTAAATTGCAATAAATAGAGATTTGAAATTTTTGAGCAAAATAACGAATTACTTTCCTGCCAGGTATGTGTTTTTTTGTGTGTTTTTTTTTGTTCTTAGCCTTGTGACAGAGAGAAAGCTGTTCAGTAAATACTTACCTTGGATAACTTGTTGAAGGTTGTCCTCACATCCATTCTTAACATTTGCTTCAAAGCTTCTCTTCAGTTAAATCAGAGAATAAGCCTATAGCTGTCTAAGCAGAAGGAAAAATTTCAGAAAAAAATGTAACGGTACACATTTTTCTTAATGTACTTTTAGCTCCTTATAGCAATAGTAGAGGGTCAAGTCGCCAAAAAGTCATGTTTGCATTTTATCAAGCATTGAAAAATCTAACCTCTACTTGTTGGAGAGAGAGCCACACTCAGAAGTTATTGTTATTTTAAATCCACACTTTTCTGTACCCATTCCATTTTTTGTATTTTACCATACAGAACATTTATTTATTTATTTTCTATTTAGCATTATTTTATTTATTGAAATTTGTAAATTTGTCTCCTTCAAAGTTTTTTGTAAATACAATCAGTCACTCTGAGCTACATAAGCATGCTGGACATTTTCTCCGACCGCCGTTCTCTGCGTTAGCCACAGAACAAAATAGAGGAGAAAACAAGTGAGTCAGAATAAGCCAATCCTTTCTATGTTACAGGGAAAATTAGTATTCATGGTCTTGCCTACCTTGTCCAGCAACTGCCCACGGGAAGGTTTATTTTGTAGCCTGAAGAGAGCGGAGCACATCTCTGCTAGAAGAAGCTAGAAGCCAAAGCTAACTGTTAGCAAATCAACAACAGTGTCGGGCTTGGTTTTATTTGTGGACATAACACATCAGCATTGCATCTTTACCCAAGAAAGAGGAAGTAATTGAAGGCAGCAAGAGTCGCATTGCTGTGAGTCAGTCAGACATATCATAAATAACACTGTTATTAGTTAGACTGGTGATCCTGACCACAACCTTCTAAAATAGGATGAGATAGCATTTTTCCCACATAAAACGACTCTCATTGCTATAATTGGGCATATTGGGACCATAGGAAATTCATTGAAATAATGAGTGAATGAGACCTTTAACTTGATCTAAATGTCTCAAACCTTTAAAGGACGGCTGGCGCTGCAAGTCACTGCAGCCACCAGCCAAGTCAGCACGGTAGCCTGCACAAATTCTTCACAAACAAAAAAAACTCTTTACAGGGACGTACTGCCAGACCACTGTGCATATACCGGTATTATGAAAACTAGCACCGTGTCAAGCGACAAAGTAAGTAAAATCTTCCTTTAGTCCCAGCGGGCAGAAACTCCTCCACAGATTTTGTGGACACACGTAGATTTTACGGGGGGAACAGACATTACATCGCTTTTGAGCTGTTACTACACAATCAAACTGCTTCCAGGTTGGGCTGTAGTTCCAAAATGACATAATTCAAATGAACACAGAGCTTGGTTTGTAAAAAGTCCGGTCTCCAAACATTCAGTGGTACGCAGCAGCTGTTGGATGGTTACAGCTAATGTTAGGTTTCTGGAGTCATCGGTGAGGTCACATCATTTTCACATCAAGGTCTAAACAAGACCCATAATGTTTCTTACCTGGTTGGATAAGAGTCCATTCACACAGTTGAATCAACCGTGACTCTCTTCTTGCTGTTTTAAAGCTGTAGAGAACGTTCAAGCATTATCGATTGATGTCACACCTGTAGGACAGCGCAGGAAATTCAAGCCCGAACCCCAGCACATTTTACAGCACACAGTCTGTTCAAGAAAATGGAACAGCATTTGGCTGGGCTCATTCTTTGTGGTTTGTTACGCTTCATCACCCAATAGCATAAAAAAAAACTGGACATCTATACAGTCCAAACAATAATTAAAAAGTTAAAAAAGAGCTGGAGCTGTTGATTAACAAGGTTGGACAAGGAGGTGGGTTTAGATACCACCAATTAAAAATGAGCAAGAGAGGAGAGACAAAAAGTTAAAAGGTATAGCAAAAACTCACTGTTAGAGAACCACAGCAAAGAGTGGTTTCTCCATATCACCATATTCTCCATAAATTTGAGCCTTTTCTCTCCTACCGTCACAAATGTTAATATTTGGAGTTTTCTGAACTTTTATGGGGCGTTAAATGAAACCCTGTGCTTTGATCGGATGAGGTAAGATCAAGTTTTGTAACCACAACAGCAATAAAAATCCCTTTGTTGAGCAGGGGGGAGGATCAATGATGCTGTGGGCCTGTTTCTTCTTCAGTGGACCTGAAAATCTTTTTAGAATGCAGGGAGTTAAGAAATGATTAAATGACTAAATAAAAATCCATCTGACTTTACTTGTAATCTGTAAATGATTAATCAACTCGATAATGGCTCAAAACATCTGGACAAATGTACTGCACACAAAAAAGTTCATAAAACAGAACAAAACAAAAATCGACCTTTTTACATGGTTTTCTAAATCCTTGAACATGAATCCTGTAGAAACCTTGTAGCGGGAACAGAAATGAAGAAAATACAACTGGACTCTGGAGGGTGTAGAGATTAGGCGAACAGGAAGGGCCGTTCTCATGAACATGATATCAACAACAGAGATTCCTAGAAAGTTCAGTACAGTGTATTTTGCCATTTTTAAAGTTGAAACTACATATTTTTATGGGATAAATGAATGTCTGATGACTGGCTGATAGAATTAAAAAATGCTGAATTTTCTTTATTCAATTAGACAACAGAAAGAAAAGCATTTTATCAGCATCTTGACAATCCAGCGAATAGATAAATTGACAGCATGGCAAGATCTAAGTGGCAGGATGCCATTAAATTGCTGCACTCTCTATACAGACTGAACAAAAAATCAGATGGAGCGAACATTAAGAGACAAAAATGGGACAATTTTTAATCTGTTAAGTAGGCGATTAGCTATCTTTAGATTCCTTCTCTGCAACATTTGAGCTTCTGGCCATGTAGAATAGTAACATTAGTGGTCATGGTGATGCTGTTGCGCTGTGTGTGTACGTGTGTGTGTGTGATAGGTCGGATTGGGGGCTACCTCTCTGTCAGAACTCTTCTGTCACACTCGGTAATGATCAAAGCTCTCCTAGGACCCCCTACCATACAACCAGTCAACTGGACAGAAATTGCTCAGCCATGCAGTCCACGCTCCACATGCCTCGTACAGGATCTCACACACACACACAGACTTATCCATACTATGCTGCATGTTACTCCTCTTCGGCTTTTTGTCATTCTCTGGGTTACTTTTTTACATTAGCGTGCATCAGTCCGTTGAATCGGCTACTTCTCTTTCCAGCTCTGTCTTTAATGTACTGGTTGTCTCTCTCACCTCCACAGTTGACTGGGTTATTTTTGCGTGTGTGATTGTTTTATTTCTTTTTGTCTGTGTCTCTCTCATGCATCGTCTTATTTATATTGTATTCCTACTCGCCTTGGTTTGTTGTTAGTCTCTGAGACTTTTCGTTGAGCCTGTTTGCTTTTGTATTTGCCAACATTCAGAGTTTCAGTCTCAAAATGTACCCTCTGCAATTCAAGTGCTTTGCAGCAGAAGTTTTGTTTTTTTCTTTACTTGTAGTAAAACTTTTTAAAATGATTCTACTGTTGTCTCTCATTTCTACACTTGAAAACATTTGCATATACCCTATAAAAAGAATCTTAATCTAAATAGTTTTCTCCACCGTCTGACTTTAAATCAGATCCACATTTCTTGTTTCAAGTCAGTTAGGAGGATGAAATTTATTTAAATGTTCTAAACTCACAACAATGTATTTTATCAAAACCTTTAGTGTTGAGTTACTTATTGCAAGTAAGATATTGATTGTATCCTCCTCACAGATACCTCTTTAAAGGTTTTAACATACAATAACCCAAAATACACTGTGTTACCCATTTGGTTTTTAATTAAAGCAACATTAGAAAGAAAACATCAAATATAGTGCTCATGTTGTCAAAGCAAACAACTGAAATATGTCTATTTCAATATTCATTCTTTTTTATGCTGATTTGTAAGTGAACCTTTTAAATAGTCAATAACCACAAGTATACTGTCAATTTTTCAACAAGGTGTCTTAAGGTTGATATTTTTCACAAAAGCCTTATACTCCATAGGAAAATTATTGAAAAGAGCTGAAAATATGTTTGTCAGCAACTTGCCTCAGTTATATGAGTTCTGTCTCGAGCCCATTTTGGCCCAAATTCAAAATAACATTTTTGTCTTCAAAATTGATGTTGGAAGCAGGATGTTTTTTTTAAAGGATTTTAGTAAATTTCCCAATGGCCACCATGTTATACCAAAGCAACTGGATCAAAGCCCTTCCACCACTACAGCTCTCATGAGCTATTCCAGGTCTGCAGCGATCAGTATCGATCAAGATGATTGGTCTAAAGACGGAGCAGGGTTGAACTGATTCACAAGAAGCAAAGGTTCACCGATGCATAAGGGTAGCAAAAGCTGAAAGGTGTGGTCTGATCCAACAGTTGCACAAATTGCTAATGAAGTTATTGCTGGTTCTGGTGGAAAGTTCAGCACCACAAGTCTAAGTGTCATATGAGTATGATGGATTGGTGGGTTGGCCTTACTTACCTGGGAAACACAGACCACCGTGAGTGGGAGGCAGTGTGATGCTTTCGGCAATGTTCTTCTGGAAACGTGGATGCTACTTTTACGTGTACCAACTACCTCAACATTGTTGCAGGCCATGTACGCCATGTCATGAAAACAATATTTTCTGACTGCCATGGTTTCTTTCAGCAGGATAATTCCCCACAAAGCAGAAATGTTTGAAGTTTGAGCTCGGCCTTCAAATTCTTCGAATCTCAGTCCAGCCGAGCTTCTGTGGGATGTACTGGACAAACAAATTCCCAACCATGGAGCCCATACCTTTACAAATTACTGGACTTAAAGGATGTTCTGCCAACATGTTGTTGCCAGATACTAGAGCACACCTTCAAGGTTTTAGTGGAGGTAGAACCTTGGTTTTGGCTGCAAAAGGAAGACTAATAAATAGGTGGTGATAATGTACGTGTTGAGATTTGTTTAATAAAACTACAAAAAAATAAAAATAAAAAAAGCTAAACTTCAGAATAAACTATCAAACTTGTACATTAAGTATAATTTAAAACATGTTTTATTGTTTTCCTGCTTTTTCTTTTCAATAATGACATTCATCAGCTTTTCTGTTGAATATTTTGTGTCTTTAGCATACTGACCATCTGTGGTTTGCTGTTAGTTATTTAATCTTCAAAAATCTCAATATCCAGATGGTCCATAAAGTATTCACAGATTTCCTTTTTACTACAGAAATAGTGCAGTTCTATAAATAAATCATAAATCCTTGAAGTAGTAACTGATCCAGAATCCCTGCAGTTATCTGTGGTATTTAACCTCTTTCTCTCCTTAACACCATGCCTCTGATTCATTACATCTCTCACTTCCTGGAGGGGACCTGACATCCCACCTCCCTTTACATCCTCTCCCTCTCTTTCGGGCCCTGCGACAGACCACAGAGCAAAACGGCAGCAAGTGGAGCAGAGAGACGAGAGAGAGCGCAGCATGAGACGGGTATTAAACGCGTACAGCGCACATGCTTCTGCAGCAATACAACAAAACCATCAGGAAGCTCCGTTTGTTTTATAACCTGCGTCCCCTGAGAGTCTTTTCCGCATTACTCACCCCCTGATTATTCCACACATGTCTGAGACCTACAAGGCTGCTGTGGTAAATTCTAGTCATATTTTAAGCATTTGATTTCATTGCTTCCTATCTGCATCAGTCAAACCCCAGTCTGCGGTCGGAGCACTGTTGTGCCTTCACTTTTTGATGAGCAGCATGAAAGTGACTAGAAAGGAGTGTGTCTCACATGAAAACGAGCGACTGGTTTTTACAGTTGGATTCGAACTTTCATAAAAGAAACTTCACATTAAACTCATCCTATGAAATCTTTTTAAAGTTCATGTGGAATGTCATGTTGAAGCTGGTCGACATTTATTTTTGCCTCTGGTGTCTGCATGAGATCTGATACAGGTGTAATCTTTCTGCTTTTAGCTCATGGATGAAACAGTACTACACACCAGCTGAAATGTACGGTGTATTTGATTTGAGCAACACAAATCAGTGTGTCAATGTAAAGTGTAAAGAAAAATTACCAAAAATTTCCATTTTCTAATAATTGCTGCCATAGTTCATTTCTTCATCCAAGCTGAAGATTAGGTCATCCCAGCCTGCCGCAGGTCTACAATTTTGTTTCTCGTGTCCTTTGACAGCTGCTTGGTCTTGACCTTAGTGCATTTTTGGAGTGTTTGAGGTAGTGGACAGGTGTCTTTTAAATTGATAACGAGTTCAAACAGGTGTCATTAATAAAGCTAACAAGTGGAGGACAAGAGGAGCCTCTTACAGAAGAAGTTACAGGTCTGTGAGCCAGAAATTTTGTTCGTTTCTAGGCAACCAAATACTGATTTTCCACCATCATTTGCAAACTAATTCCATGTAATTCATTTTGTCTCACATAGTTGAGGTATACCTATGATGAAAATTGCAGGCCTCATTTTTTCTAAGTGGAAGAACTTACGTAATTGGTGGCTGACGAAATACTTTTTTGCACCTACTTTATTTGGATTACTGGATGAACTCACACTGCCTTAGTTGGTCATGCCAGACAAAGATTTTAGTGGCTTTAAGTTCATGGAGAGAGGTGGTAGCATTGCCATGATCAACAAGAAAAAAAGATTTAGTAAAACATGAGCTAATTGCAATTGATGTTGTTGCAGTATTTAACATCAATATTGAAAATATAAGTTTTCTTAGTACCCTGTGGCCTAAAATTAAAATCTTTAGGAATTATGTAGGAGATTACAAGGTTTTGAAAGGAGAAACATTGAGACAAATTATTTGTAGAAGCTGACTAGGCTGCCATTCTCCTGGAAGTCAGATGTTCTCTACTGCCACTTGGCAGCCTTAAAGAGATCTGTTTAGATCTGTAGAAACTACCTGAACAGCTTGTGTGAATGCAACATTGAACAGGAATATATATATTCATACAGTTTGTTGCTTGAAATCCTAATTTACATCAAATTTGAAGCCTGCCAAAATCTAATGTCATATATAGCAATGTCTTACAGTGCTTTTCTTCAACACTGGACTTGCATGCTTCACTCTGCCTTTAAACACCCACATTTTATCTGAGAGAAGCTCATTAGCGCTGGTTACAGCTGAGACCTGTCTGATGTCTGACTCTGTACATGCCGTCTCAGAAGCTTCTCCATGCTGATGGTTTGGGGAGAGACACTTCTTCGGGTAATAACAAGATAAAACTCGATTTTGTCTCCAAGAAAACAAGGCTGGTTTCACTGCAAATTAACACTTTTTCTGTTAAGAAAAAAATCGTGACGCTCAGGCAGTAAAAATGCCTGCAGAAACTGTAACAAGAAGCTTGTACAGCTTGCAGAAGACGCGTGATACCCATAAAACCTAAAATCACAGTGCAGAACTGGATCACCCCCCTCCGTCACTCACAGATTATACTATAGCTGGTCGGGGCTGACTGTGCAATGCATTCCGAACAAAGCGGGGAGGGGGGGGGCAGCGAGGATAAAAGAGCAGGAGAAAAACCCAGAGAGGACGATTATGAAAAAGAGAAAAAAAAAAGAAAAAAAACCTGCTTGTCAAAGGCTCTGTGGAAGTGAAATCCCTTCTCTCAGCTCTCTGGCTGGTGAACAAGCAGCGAACCACAATGGCTAACAGATTCCCCCGGATTTGAAATACAAAGGGTGGGCAGTCGTCCACCAGATAACCCCACAGACCCCCGTCCACCTGATTGCATGCATAGTCTCACTGTACATCCACATTCAGCCTTCCACCCAATCTGACTTCATCCTCTCGAATCAATGCCTTGCTAGCTGTCACGTTGAAGGTGTGATAATATATTATGTGTGTGCAAACAGGTAATAAATCCCAAAGATTTCAGCCAAGTATCCCTGTCCTGCCAAACACTGGTGTCACAGTAATGCTAATTGGAGTTTTGCTTGAGGTGCACATGCATGCACATCTGTTTCTGTAGGTTTGAAGTAAGAGCTTCTCTTTTTACTCAGAAAGCTCACTCCTTTGCTCAAGCTAACAGGTGTGTCTCAATAAGTTAGAACATTGTAAACATTTCTTTAGTTATTCGGTTCAAAACGTGAAACCAATTTAGTTGAAAACCGAAGTTTAAATATTCAGAATGAAAAGATATCTTCTAGTCAACAGCTTAATCAGACCATATTGTTTTTGGTTGGTAAGAAAGACTAAAATGATTTATATTTCCTAAATCTCACAGGAATGAAAGAATATGTTATGATGTTTATGTACTAATTTCTTTCAAATCTAAAGTTAGGCTTTAACTTCAGTAAGTGAAAAACAGTTGTGTGTGCCTTTTTATTTAGTGTATGTAAAATTTTGGTTTGAACTGTAAATGTTGTGAAATCTTTACACACATGGTGATGCATTTACCATTTATATACCATTTATTTTTGTTGCTTCTGCTTCACACCAGCAGATATTTTTCTGATGATTTTGCTTTACAACTAACAGAAAGCCAAAAAAGATAAAAAATCTGATTGTTAGACACTCAGACACTTTTCACACAAGAGCAATAATGTAATCTACTTCTTTATATAGATTCACAACAAATCTAATTTTATCCATACAAACATATTCAAAGTCAATCACAAACTGTCCAATTCAATCAAAGTCATAAAACACAGCAGTCAAGTTTAGTTAATTAAGCCAGTTGGTTAAAGGTTGCTTATCTAATGGAACCCAGCTGATTGCATCGAGTCACTCGTTTTGCAGCAAATCCTCACGCTGAGCATGTATGGCTACACTGGGAAGAAGAACTTCCTTTTAACGTGAATGAGCCTCCAGTAGCTCCCTGTGAGCGGCAAATGATAAAATATTTTTGATGGAGAAATGTTATTAGCCTATAGCCTGTAAATGGACTTATGAAGAAAAGTCATTAATTGACAGCAGTCCTGCCTACTGTTTTTAACACCATCCAACAGGAAGGTAAACTACAAAAGGTTATCGCCAAAGAAACTGGATGGTCACAGATAAATGCTTGCATGCAGTGTAAAGGAAAGTTGAGTGGAAGAAAAAAAAAGTGTCCTAGTTAAATACATACAAGAAAGAGTTGCATTGAGAGGATTGTAAAGCAAAGAATACTCTGACAAAGATAATTCTGGGGAAAATATAGATGGGCTCTGAATTCAAGTTTCTTGAAGTCCAGTGTAAAGTTTTCCACAGTTAGTGAAGCTTGGGTGCCATGTCATCTACTCACTATATTTCCTATTAAAGCAACCTGAGTGTCCTGTACACCTCAGCAGAGTCGCAGGCTGATCTCCTCCATATTACACTGCATTAATGCAGTATTTTAAGAGAAAGGAGCTCTGACAAAGTAATTAGTGCATTTTGTGCATGGCAGGTCATGGACAACCCGTTTTAGCAGGCCAAAATGCTTAAAAACGTATCACTCTGTGCGGTGAGTTAAAAAATTTAAATCAAGTTTATGAAATAAAATTTTTCAAGATATTCAATTTTACTAAGATGTCCCCGTAATCCCCTCTACAAACAGCAAGCAAGAAGTTTTAATGTAGACACCAACTGAGTATCCATTAGATGCTTTAGTGAAGTTTTAAAACAGTGAATTTAAGTTGAGCCTGGTCTCAGTCTCATTAAAAGTTGACACGTCTCATAACACATGAACCCAGCAGAGGAGAACCAGTGACCCGTTTCCAAACCTCTCTCTTCTACTGAAAATATCCTGGCTTCAGGTTGATTGCAGCCAGGTGTTTAGCGATCTTGGATTTGGCATAGCCATTAGGTCGGTCTCAGGCTGTTAAACAATGGGGCTATTAAGCTCAATTAATGGCCATTGTCCAATGCTGCAGCCTCAGGCGCTGTTATATTGCTGCTGCCTGGTACCGAGGTAGGCTGATGGTAGCAGGTGGCAGTTTGCTGCACGCCGAGAGAGCACCCACTTAGCCAAGCTACAAACCAACTGTGTACGATTGTTTGTGTGTGTACGTGTGTGTGTGTTAGCTTATAGGACCAGAATTGTGCTATTTGGGTTGTGGCATGACAGTGATAGTAATTGGTGCAACGCTTGGCTTCAGTGCTAATAGAATTGGGATGAGCAGGCAGGTAGCCACTGAGACTCATCGACTTTTCTGAAATGGGCATCAGAAGCTCTTCAGTAAGATTCAGAGGCAAATAGAAGAAATAAGTGAGAATTCCTTTTTGTTGTTGTTGTTTGTTTGAAGGAAAATGCAGAAAAATGAAGGAGGGGAGAAGGGTTCTTATATGTTACGTTGTAGGGAAATGTCTTCCTAAGATTAAATGTAAATGTTTCTGACCTGTATTCCCAGGCTGCTGTAGCATAGTGCAAACAGTTTTTCAATTTTATAGACATAAAAGTTATTTAACAATCACTGATGATTATGTAAATTAACTGCATCAAATTAATCAATCTTAATGTTCCAATATTTATGATTATTCTGTAATTCATTTAAAAAAATAATAAAATGTACATTACATCTGTATTTATATTTTATTTCACATAAATATAATCCTGCTGTGAATGAATTTTTCTATTAACTATTAATGAGAATATCACTACTACAAAGTGATTGTTCTCTATTTGAGTTGTTGTACAGATTAACCAATCAGAGGTCAGGTTTTACTTATTTGGCAGAAAATAACAGTTTAAACAATTTCCTTGTGGAGTTTAACACAGGAAATGTGAAATAGTTAAAGAAATAATGAAATAATTGTATATTAACTTTTAATACTTTCACATTTTAATACTTGATTTCAATATTTCAACATTTCGTATTTGTGAAAAAAACTTTCACCAGATATATATAAATTGAATACATAAATAAATTTCCATAGAACTGTAAAAAATTATTAATATCCCCTTTACACTTTAAATCAGTTAGTTGATTTTCATTTCAAATAAATGTTCACTTTAAATTATTTTTATCAACAGGTTCCCCGAAATTGAATTAGTTTAGTTTAAAGTAAGATTGTTAAGTTAGTCTGACATGGCCATGGCCACAATATTTGACGGTAGATTGTACATGGAGGCATAAAAACCATGCTGCAGAGGGTGGGCCTCGAACCCAGTACACCAAGCACCTGCCCTAACCACTCAAGATCCACATATCTAAAGAAGGAATATTATTTCATTTCCAAAGCGAAGTCATATTGTTTATTTAAATACAGGAGTTTTAAGTCATTGTGTAGCAAAGTAGTTAGAGCAGGGGCTTGGTGTACAGAAACCCAGGATAAACCTTTTTTAGAATTGGTCACATCTGTGATTCTTTGTCTTCTTCCCTTAATGTTTAAAATGCAGGATTCCCAATATGTTGTGGTGTTAAGGCGCAAGAACTGAACAGAAAACTAAAAAACTAGCAAAAAGCTAAAAATATATATATTTTAAAGACCTTCAAAAAGTTTGGAGAACTAAAACTCTGACACCACCGTGAGAATCAGATGCTTTAGTCAAACAAAGGCATTAAAACTATTATAGTGTCTTAAGGGTGTAAAATTTCAAATCTCACAGTATATGTATTTCCTTTCGTTTTCAAGATCAAGAATATGTTAGATTTATTTCATAAGTATCTTGACTTTTTGGGATATTTTTTACTAAAAAAAAAGGACTTTTTCCATAACCAGGATAAATGGATAAACACTGCTTCATCTTTACTCAAATATTTTTAGAATTTAATTTGTAGATCATTTTCAAACATTTGATCAGTCCTAACCCCACAGGATCCATTAGAAATGTCACACAGTTTGTTACTGCAGTTTTAAAATCCAAAAGTTGAGGGATGCAAGCCGTTTATATAGATTTTCTTTTTACAGTCAATCTCAGCTCTCGTTTTTACAGCTGCTCTTTTCAAGGCTGCCTAAGCAGAGGCGAGGCACTCTGTCGTCTCATTCTCTGCTGTTGAGACAGCAAAAAGAGGATCAGTGGCTCAGCTGACCCACAAAAGGTTAAAAATCTGATTTTTTTTATTTATTTTTTTGGTCCTCTCCTGCTCTCTTGTAAATGTAACCAGTGACTCATACCAAGCTGCCTTCAAAGCCCAGCTCCTGCTTCCAAACAGTTTCTGGGCAAATGACCAATGCCATCAAAGAAAAAGGCTTTGATTCCCATGGCATGTTTATTGATCATAACGCAGCCTTTTGATATGTGCTGCTGGAAGAGGAGCTCTCCGCTGAATATCAATGAAGTCCTACTGACAGGCAGATAGAGTGGGAATATCATCAAGGGCCTATTCATATTTCATGTTTTTCTATTGCAGTCTGTTCTCCTCTGTTGTGTTCAATTCCGCCTGAAATGTTTCATTTTTTTGATATGTTTTCTTCTCTCACATTTTTGACTTCTGCTTTCTTCCTCACTTACCTTGTCTTGCCCGACTAATGTCTTCGTATAATCACAGCCGATGAAACAGAAACGGTTTATTCCCCATTTTTCTGTTCTCTAAAAGAATCAAATCCCAAAAAGCAATGGTCATAAGATATATTTTTTCATGCTATGCTTAGAAAAAATATATTAGAGCAAATAGTCTTATGAATTGATTTTCCCCCACCCTCTGCTTGAATTGAAGTGTTTAAAAACATTTGTCAGCTTCTTCAAAGCAAACCTGTCCATGAAAGTGAGATGCTTCTTACTTGAGGAGAAAAGTCTACACTGCTTACTAAATTGGCACAGATACGAGGGCATCCATCTTCACAGATGCAGAGAAATTCATATTCTCCTCCTCAGACTGACTGCGACATGTTTGATTACAGCTGTAAAACCCCAGCTCCGCTTCATTGCTTCCTAATGCATCATCCATATTCACAATACAACACAACCCTTGTAACCATTTTGGACTTTTTCTTGCTCTTGCCAGCTTGTTTTCCAGTGTGTTAAAAAAAAAAGAAGAAGAGGGATTTAAGCTCAACGTTTTTAATCTTACAAACAAAATGCCTCCTAAGTATGATGGAGCATGGCAAACTCATGAGGTAAGTGAATATTATCTTTCCCTGTTTTCTTGTAACCAATCTGTTAAGAGTAACCATGCTTTGTGTTAGCTCAAGGATGGATGCAGAAATGATTTCAAGCTCAAAAAAGGAACTGCTATCCTCCAAACAGAGAACATCCATCGACATCTATTTTATGGCTATTTCCGGTCAGGATATTGAAAGTCACATTGTTGTGATATTTTCATCAATAAAAACCTTTTATCAATTTTAAATATCTGGACTGAATCATATTATCAAGTTCTACATCAGAAGTGTGAGTAGAAATACAGCCTTAGAATGGTGCCCCCAAAATCTCCACTCTCCTTACTATCCTTTTGAACCACAAAGAACTAAACATACACAAATATTATATATATTGTCAAGTTGAACATTAATTTTTGTGCAATTACCCACTTGAAAGTGACAATCCCTCAATATGAATATATTTAACTGGATTTCACTCAACAGCCATATGATCAGTGGATCTTCTTTTATTTAGCTTTCTTTGATCGTAAATGGGTGAAAAACCTCAAAAGAGAAATTAAAAACAAGTAATTATTGGAGTTGACAGAAAAATTAAAAAAATTATTCACAATAAACTCAGATATTTTTTTTCAAAAAAGTTCCTACTTTTGAGCAAGTTTTTTCAAAAAATAACCACCATTTTAAATCAAATGATCAGAATCAGTATTTGAGCTAAATTCACATTTTTAGTCAAATAGCTCCTTTAACATAAATCAGTCTAATATTTAGCTTAATCAACAGATCTAATTTTATTTTTAGCCAACCCATTTTTCTATACTTTTTAACCAAGTTACTAGAGGTTACAATTTTTAGTGAAAAATCTGTACACCATACAATTTTAAAAAGAAAAGAACTTGGTTCATTAAGACTCTACAGTTTGAATTGCTCTCAACTATTCAAACATTTGTTGATCAAACAATCAATATGGCTTTTACTCTTTTCTTTTACGCCCCACTTGTTTGATAAACCAAACATTTTAAGTTATAAATCACTGTGCAAAAAAGCACAAAGACAAAAATTAAGAGTGTGTTTTCCAGAGCACAATTGGAATTGCACTGATTAAGTCACTCGGGTCCTGCATCCGAAACCACTGAATGTTAGCCTCTAAGCACTAAAACTAGCAACTAATCCTTAACCTTTCATGGGGTCAACAGTGAGAACATTATGGCTAGTAGTCTAGGGAGCCGTTTGCGAATGTGCCCATTTCGAACAGCCTTTCTACCCAGCGTCATTACGCGACGTAAACGCACATTAATGACGCATATCAAAATCGTCCATTTTCGTTATTTTATGTGAGCTGGGCCGGGCGACTTGTATTGATGCCGTCTTGTGGTGCAAGGGATTGTGGGATGGCACATAGCTCCTAATCGCCAGTTAGTTAGCATCAGAGGTCCCTATGCTAAAGTGGCTATGATAGTTAGCATACAGGCCAGTTTCACTAACTCCTTCCTAACTAATAGCCCAATTCGGATGCATCTTATCATGGCGGACGCTGACGCACATCTGGTTTGGCGTAAGACCTCTTACCAATTTAGTGGTTTCAGATGCAGCCTAAGCAAAACCATCGCCAATATGGCACTTACCGGTTGTCCTTCACTGTTTTGTAGAGGGCTTGGTCTTGCACAGTCACTTTGATGACAAGAAGCTTGCTTGAGTTTGAGGTGCTATAAATGCTCCTTTCTCTGCAGTCCAAAGACAACAACAGAGCCAGGTAGTAGTGCCACAGCCCAGATTGCTTGCAAGATGTGTTCCACCTGGCTAACCCCACTGACTGAAGGGGAGGAGGAGCTCCACAGCAGTTTGCCAGCATATATATATGTGTGTGTGTGTGTGTGTGGTGGCTTTAGACACGAAAGCTCCTCACGATGCCTGGCGGGTTCCATCCCAAATCCAGCACCCCGAGACTGTACGCACACCGTAAGGAAGGAGGCAGAGGACTGATTAGCGTGAGAGCCATCATCCAGGATGAAACATTGAAGCTCCATAGTTACATCAAGGACAAGGCCTCAACGGATGACGTACTAAGTGAATGCCTGAGACAATGGCAAGATGAGGAGGTGCTGGAGGAGGGACCATCATTGGAGGACAAGACCCTACATGGGATGTACCACCGGAACATAACTGAAGTGGCTGATCACAAGAAATCCTACCAATGGCTAGAGAGAGCTGGCATACAGGCAAGGCAATTTTATTTATATAGCACTCTTTCAACACAAGGCAATTCAAGGTGCTTTACATGATTCAGTGATAATGATACCAAATACATAATTACAAAGGCATGATTAGAAACACAAAAACGTATAGGTTTAACAGATAGACACAATCCATCAATAAGAAAAGATGATGTAAGAAACTAATGTAAGCAATTAATATAGATTAAACAGATAAAACACAATCGGTTAAAAAGGAAATAAAAAAATAAGAATAAATGTTAAATGTTTTATATTTAAAAATGTTTCTGTTTTCATTCAAAAATGTTCAAGTTGGTTGTGGAGCGAATGTTGCAACTGCTGTCACTTACCGTTGTTCTGTGGCTCAGTTTGTGTTGATTAAACGAGCTAATCGGATCTAACTATGTCATCCTTTCATTCCTCCACATTGGTGACCCCCTTTTTTGAACAGGTGAAGCCAGCTCCTCTCAGGGGATGCCTGCTATAGTGGTACATCCACCCGCATCCCCGGCTTCTTTTTCCGTGGCTGTGAAGCTCCCAGACTTTTGGCTGCATGATCCACCTTCATGGTTTTTCCACATAGAGGCACAGTTTGCTCTTTGTGGTATTTCCTCAGACGACACAAAATACCACTGTGTGGTTGCCGTGCATCCTTAATCTACGACGGAGTATTAGGGCTATTGTAAACAACAAAAATTTTGGAGTAAATTTCCATCCAAAAACTCAGAAATTCTGAGATTAAAGTCACATATTTTCCAGAAGAAAAAAAAATGAAATTCTCTTATGTCAAAAAGTAGTAAAAGTTCAAGTTAAAAGACAAAATGTTTAGATTAATTTCTAATATTTTCGAGGAACAAAGGTTTTTTTCTGATGTATGTGGCCAGGTACACAACAAGGGCCCAGGGAGGATTCGATCCCACAACTCCTGGGTGAGAGTCATGCACACTAACCATTCAGCCAAAAGAATATCACTGTGGCCAAGCAGCCAGGGCACATCATGTAATGGAAATTTCAATCAAACGCAAATGGACTTGCTAATTTGTCTTGGAAGACGTTTCACCTCTTATCCAAGAGGCTTCATCAGTTCATGCTCGCCGCTGACCAGGCTGGGACTGGTGACCAGTCCCATTCAGCCAAAAGAATATCACTGTGGCCAAGCAGCCAGACCAGTCCCAGCCTGGTCAGCGGCAAGCATGAACTGATGAAGCCTCTTGGATAAGAGGTGAAACGTCTTCCAAGACAAATTACCAAGTCCAGTTGCGTTTGATTGAAATTTCCTTGAGATAACCATGACCTGGATGAATGAGAATATTCACAGGTTCATGTAATGGAACCATCGTGACAGGACCTCACATGTAGAAAAGAAGATATTTGAAAAAACATTTCTGGGATTAAAGAAATAAATTTTTGAGATCTAAACTAAGATTTTTCTGACATTGTAAAAGGGCTACAAATCAGAAGGCTCATGTATGGCGCCATGCAGCTAATGCGAGCTAGCACTAGCTATAGGACGTAAAACACAAACAGGGTCCTTGTAGAGCTTCTCCCACATGCTGGCTCTCACTCCACTGACTTCTTAACCTTGACATAGCTGCCACTTTTTACATGCCAGATTTATGGTGGTTTTCTCCACGTTTAATGGTTTTTCCTTCGTCCTGGAGGCTGCAGCCCTCTGTCTCCTTCTTCTTCTGTAGTTGTAGTCCGCTAAGTGTTTTTACACAAAACCTAAAGTAACTTTTGGAACCAGTCGAAAATCTGCATTTTTTTCTGTAATAAAATGTATCTTTAAAATTCATGGACATCCTATGTTCGATCCATGGCACATTTCAGACGGGATCAAAAATAACTTATATCGCTCCACTGATTCCCATTCTTTTTTGGGGGGCCAGTAGGGGGCCCTTGGTCCGGAAGTAAAAGGGCATGACTTGCTAACTTTAGTTAAACTCATCTAAAATACATTCCTCACTGGACAAAGTTCAGGCTGGGTACTGGGCGTATCGGCAGCGAACTAGGGAACCCGACCGCTGGAATTATATTTTTGTTGTTGCAACTACAACCTAGATAAACTAGATTTCGTTATCATGCTCATGTTTCATATCCAACCTTTAAGTTTCCAGCTTCTTCTCCCTACTGGTTGAAAGCAGAAATACATGTGTTGTAAACAACCCTGCTGCACCCTGATGTTCCTCAAGATACCAATGTCGTCAGACAAGGTGGTGTATTTTGCATATTCCTATGAATGTATGATTATTGGCAGTTCAGAAACAAAGAAGAAAAAAAAGCTTTTGCATCCTATTTTTTTGAGGGTTTGAAACTGTAAAAATGACCGTTTCTCTACCTGCTGTTGCCATAAAGCAGGTAGAGACTTCCTACTAGTGCCTTATGTCTTTTTAATAATAATAATAATAATAATAATAATAATACATGGTTATAATGGAGGCCAGTAGAACATCCCAAAGTTGGAAATAGCTGCTGCTGAGGACTTCTCAAAAGTGTAATCAATGGTTGTTTAATTTTGAATTTCCTTGGTGTTTATGAAGTTGCATGAGTCTTTGTATTTAACGAATGGAGTTATTTGATGTTTGAGCTTGTTATCTGCACAAAGAAGCTCAGTTTAATTTCTATTTGGACCTCGCTTCAGATCTAAAGATTGTAACATTTACTAATCTCTGTATTAACTCTGTATTTTTGCTTCACTTATATTTTCACTTTGTATGAAATACATCCTTGCGAATTAAAAAAATACCGAAAGGATATTCTTAAAAAATGTAAATAAAGTTTGTTATTTAATCATCTCGTTTGGTGTAAACTTCAATGATTATATCAGACTAGTTGATAGCTTTTTCAGAAACCAGAAGTACCCAAAATCCAAGGTTGCTAAATATGCCTGTTTCACATTACTGCTCTATATTAGTTTAATGTTAATGTTCTTTCTGTTGGTCCTTCAACAGTCTGACACAGCTTCGTGTTCATGTTTGTGTGCTGCTTTAAAGCCAAAAGCTATTATAAAATCATCAGCAAGTTCTTCAAGTTCTTCATCTTCAATGGCTTTTTCTGGGATAGTATCTACTTTCCCTCTGTTAAATTTAATTTTTCTTTATTTTGAAGAAATAAACTGATCCCATTTCGTATGCTTTCTGTACTGTTTAGTTTGGTTAGCAAACCACCTAGAATTTAGTGTATTTTTGTGTCATGTTGTTGATCTTAATAAAGCAGCAGCACCTGAATATGATGGTGTCTCTAAGAACCCCGTGTTTCTCATTCCCAGGTCTCTGGGACGCAGGTGGCCAGCGATGTTTCATCAAGATTTTAGTCTGCAGGTTTTGTTGTTCTAGTTCTTTATCTCTGCTCAATAGGGTTGTAGCCATCAGCTGGAATGTGTCACACGGTGAGCCCTCCCGCCTATCGTTGTGTTGACTTTTGCAATAGCCTATATATATATTTTTTTTTTGTTTTTGCAAATTTAAGAAAATATTTTGCATTTGAGGGACTTTTTATGCAGCAGTTTTCATTGTACAGCTCAGATGAAGTTGATTTCTAGCTTTATGATGATGACATAAACATTGCGCCTTTTTAGTATTTTATAAACATCCTTCTTTTGGTTGAACCAATTCTATTCATATCACTGTGTTTTGAGGCTTACATTTGAACTTGGGGGCTAACATCTATGTTCCAAATCAAAAGAACCAAAATTATCTAGAACCCCTGTAAAGTGGAATTTAAGCGTCTTAATTAAGAAATATATGTTATTAGTCCCAAAACACCCTACAAAGCTTATTTGTAAATTAAGTAGTGATCAACATCAAAACTTTATTAAACAGTGCCAAACAATGGCGATGTAGCAAGCTAATCCTACAGGTTTTTCTGACTGGAATTTCAATTTAAAGAACTTGATAGTTTACAACAAGCCACCAAAGAAAGTTACCCGGATTTGCATGGTATATAATGCATCTGGATTTAAAGTTGAAGGCAACTGAACTTTCCTTGTTTTCCTTTGGGAGTGTCAATCCAGTTTGCAGAACCGAAGAAGCTTCATGGATGAGAGGCGAAACATTTTCAAGACAAGGAAAGTCCAGTTGCCTTAATTTTAACCCTCAAGATCATCATGTCCTGCATGACTAAGAATCTACGGCCACTTTTCCACTAGGGTCGCTTTAGATCTGAATGGTACAGCACGGTACAGCCTAGAACAGGAGGTTGTGATTCCATTACCATCTCAGAAGATCGGTAGTGGGTGAGGACATCATCTTAACAAAAGCTCCAGCAAAAAGCAGTCACAAAGTCATCATAACAACACAGATCCTCTCAAAAGTTAAGACTTTTGACTCATCTCACATACCTCTGACGTCGATCCATTCATGCCTCCAGCTCCTGATCTGTGTTCTTCATGCCAGAACCGATCTAACCAGCGATCATCCAGTATGTGGAGACATTGAATTTGCCGCTTTGCAGCCGATCCAGCTCTCTGACTACCGCAGAGACTTCTCTGCTACTATACCGGCTTCTCCCTCCCCAATGCTGCGGACTTGCTGTTGTCTTCTTCAATCTGTCACACACTGACTTCACCTGATGCCTCTACCCGACAGAAGCCTAGGTGTAGAAGGTGATAACAGCAAAATCTGCCACTCAGTTTTTCAATCTCCCAGATGATGAAGCTGCAGCTGACATCAAGCCATTTTCTCCCCTGCTGCAGGCGAAGCTATAGCCCATATCAATGTAGATTTTGTTTGGTTCAGCTTTATTAAAACCACAAACACTATTAAACAATTTATAAAGCACTCGTTTTAGTTTTTTTTTACATGGAGCTACTTAAAGCAAAGAAAAATAAAACTTTCTCTGACACATTTCCAATTTTATGGAGAACATTTCTGATCTTGGTGCTGCAATGGTACGTTCAGGCCGCAAGCTTTGTCAGCGTCAGGCAACGCTCATAAAGCATCTAGATCGACGCATATACACAGAAGATACATTTTTAAGCTGAAGCTCGCAAAGCTCGTAGGTGGGCCTTTCTCTGCTTGATGTTTTAAACACTTGCGGATTGTGGTTGGCTAGCCAGTGTCGACGTCGGGCAACGTCAGTACAGTGAGACGCTCTGATTGGTTGCCGTGCTGCGTCAAGAGCGTTAAGACCATCAAAAGTTCAACTAGCTGAACTTCTGCGTTGCTAGTGTTATGTGCTTTGAAGCTTCAAATGCAGGAAAAGCTTGAAAAGTTGGAGCCAACGCTCACAAAGCGCCGCAGAGACCGTGATGCTCCTCCAACGGACTCAACCGTAGACTTAACATGTCATCTTGACGTTGCTGACGCTGACAAAACCTGCGGTCTGAACGCACCATAACTGTTATTACATTCTGAGACATCACTTCAGACAAACAACTCCAGGCCAATCAGCGGTTACCACTACTAGGTAGAAGTGAGAGGGATATCATGTTACATATTACATACAGTATTACTACTAAAAGAGGCTTCTGGATCTGTAAAAAATAAAATCCTGAGCTGTAAATAGCTTAAACATTGCAATAATGTTGTTTGAATATAATTTCAATTGCACAAATCTCTTTTTACTTGGATGCATATTTTCACTCAAAAGATGGTTAGAGCCAGACATATGATGGCTGATTTCAATCTATTGATAGTTTCACATTCTAAGTTCAAGGGTTACTTGTAGACCACCACACTAATAGTAAAAGCTCAACAACTAAGTTTTTATCATTTCTTGTTTGTAAGACATTTGTGAAGAATGACTCTCAGTTTGGTTTTTTTACATGTACAAAAGAAGGTGTTTCTTAAAACAGCCACATTAATTAAAATAATCCTCTCATCCTTAAACCTTAAACTGATCTCAGTGATATATCTAGGTAGATTTATGAAATGTATGTCTAAAAATTATTTTAGACATACATTAGACAAACTTTTTTTTTCGTTTCCGCCTGAATCCCACCTGTCGGTGAGCTCAAGCATTTCTGAAGTGATTGCTATGAGCTGTTAAAATATGACTTTAACCATCTGTGATTTGAAAGCAAACCATCCGCACCTCCTTCCACTTTCCGTCTTTAACTCCACTTAATTAAACTTTATTATACCAGGTGGTTCAGAACAAACCCTTCTGACTCTAATGGCCTTAAGAAAAGTAAATGATCCTTAACAGTGATTTTCTTTTAATCGAGAAGGAGGACTAGTGGGAGTATGCCTGTATTAAGACTTCAATTTCTTTTTTTTATTAGTTTCTTCTCATTCTTTTGCCTCACTTAATACGTTATTCCCTCCTCATTTTTTCACTCCTCTCTATCTTTGACTCCCTTGTAGCTTTCTCCCATTAGATATATCGTTTTTCTTCCTCTCGTTCCTCTCCCACCTCTATTTTCGCTATGGACAATACCTTCCTTTCTTCCTTCTTTCCCTCCAATTCTTCTCTCTTACATGCTCCATCTCTCCTCAACCCCTCACCACCTCCTCTCATTTTCTCAGCCATTCCCTTTTCAACCCCTTCTTCTTCCTCATCCTCCTCGTGAGGCTCCTACCTTCACCTCCTCCTTTTTTTTGCCTGGCATGACGCGGGACCAGATCAAGGAACTGTGTTGCCTGGAGTAACACGGATTGAGAGTGACCCGCTGGAATGCAACTCCAGCCGAGCCCCCAACAACAAGAGGGAGAGGAGGTGGAGGAAGGGTTTGTTTAAAGCAAGAACTTGTGTTTTATTCACTGGCAGTGTTTTTCTCACATTTTTTTTATCTTGTCCTTTTCTCCTACTTTTTTCTGTCACCTTGTATGCCATGTCTGCAGACATTTTGATGTCTTTTTTTAGCTTCTGAAACCATTTTTCTAGTTGTTCCTTTCTTCCTCTCCTCTCTCGCCTCTATGCCTCCTCGCGTTCACCTGTCTCTCACCTCTTCTTCTTGCTTGATTTTGTTGTCTCCGCTGCTTTCTGATCCTTCCAGAGTTGCCATAAGCGAGTTAAGAAGCAGTAGCTTAGAACAAGGTGAGGTCCCCAAGAGCACAAGAATGGCTACACTGCTCCTGTTTACAAATGTGCTACATTGAGTGAAAGTAATTGGTCTATCAGCAGTAACTGTGCAAAACAAGACATGAGATTCTTGACCCTGTGCCTTACAAAAGTATACTGTAGAATTCTTTCCAAATGCTGAGTCATGTTGCAACCCTGAATATTTGCAAGTTTTGCATATGTTGTGAACCGGAAGAAATAGGGAACGGTTTTCAAATGTCTTTACTATCTGACAAAAAATTAAATAAAATGTATTGAGCGTTTGCATTGAGGCCCCTTTGCTCAGATTCTACTTAATAAAATTCTGTTCAACCAAATGCGTTCAGACGTCCTGTGATTTGAGCATCTCATGGAGCCCTGTTCAGTCCATCATCGTACAATACTGTATAACCCAACTGCAAATCATGGCTTTTGACATGTGCTGAAAGGCTGGTTGAGTAAGATCCATGGTAACTCTGGAGGAGCTGCAGAGATCCATACAACTAATCGTGCACTCCACAATTCTGACCTTGGCAAAAGCACTAAAAAGGAAGTGATTGTTGAAACATAGTCATAAAGAGTTCATGTAAAATTTGCCACAGGTCATGTATGGGACACAGCCAACATGTGTGACTATATGTGCTCTGCACAGACAAGACCTAAAATGTTTCATATGCAACAATAAAAGTAACCCTGCACTTCACCCTGAACACATCATCCAAAGAGTAAAACATGGTGGTAGGAGCATCATGCTGTGGGGATACTTTTGTTTTTAACAGCAGGGACAGGAAAGCTGATCAGACTTGACCAGCTTCCCTGAGGAGCATTTAGCCTCTCTGCAAAGCCGTTACTATAAAGTAAAAGGGGGTTCTATGGAGTCTTGACACAGCTAGGGGCTAAATGCATACGCAGTTTACGATCATGCCCCACTTTGCGCCGGTCTGCCATAAAGCTCTGATAAAATCAACTGAGGTTAGTGGTTTAGTGTGGTCAAATTCCTTGTATGTGTCAGACGTGGCCATTAAAGCTGATTCTCATTCTGATTCTGGTTGTAACCTGACAAAATTAAAAACTAAAGAAGATTGAAAAGCAATAAATACTTTAGCAATGCTCTGTTCTGGTGGTTTGGGATGACAATGAGGCTCTGCAGCCAGCTTCTCCTCTGTTTGTCTGGTTGTTCACAGCGTAAATGCCAGTGAAAGAGACAGAGGGGGAGGTGGAGGGCAAACACATGGAGATGCTCAGGGAAACACACACACACAGAGGTTTTTTCTGCTCCAACGTGCCACCACACACACTCTGCCTCTACTTTATCAGCAGAATGAAAGTGCTTTCTGGCGGTATTTGAATGAGACAGAAAAGAGCCCTATTCAGCCCCTGTGTCCAGCTTTTATTAACACTGAGCGTCACTGAGGCGGCGACATAAGCCCCCCCCCCCTCGCAAAACCCCTCTGTCTGTTGCCCCTGTACAACACTTTCCACATTGCATCACATACATATACACAGATGGAGTTCTCCTGTTCAGGTATGTTATTGCTTTTGCGGGTTTTTATTTTTTTTGTGTATTTCTGAGTTGACTCCTCCTCACTTGTGGGGGGGCTGTTGGCTCACCCCCTCCTCCTCTTTTTTTCCCCTCCTGTCCTTTTGCACCACACCTCCCTCCCTGCTCTCACTTTCTCTGCTTTTTCCCTCTCTGACTGTTTGCCTCCGCCGTTGAATGGGAATACGCACAGATGCGTAAAGAGGGCGGTCAGACTCCAACATTCCCACCGGTGACAGCAGCAACCATTCCACCTGTCTGATCCCGCTGTTTTTTGTGTTTTTTGTGGGTTTTTTCCCCGGACAAAATTGCAAGGGGAGGTGGGAGGGGAATTACTATTTTGGAAGGGAGTTTTTCTAACTGAGAACCACCGGACCTCCGTTTGTTCGGATCAACCTCCGAGGCTCCAAAAGAACCGGACGGAGGACGCAGATGGAAAAGATGGGGGAGACCCCGGTAAATGAGTCAGAGGAGGCATGGATGCTCGTCTCCTTCCTGCTCCAGCTGCTGCTGCTCGATCCAGAAATAGCGACAGCTCGTCTGGAGGTGGCGTGATGAAGAGTCTAATGACCAAGCTTATTTGCGCCAGTTTTCAAAGAAAATCTACAGGCTTTGTGTTATTCATTTGTTTACCGATTTATTTATTATATCTCCCTATAGTCGGCTCTGTTTTGAGCTTCCAGCTTTGATGCCGCTCGCTCTGCTGGGGTCGCACTAATTAAGGGCCTGATTGACAGCTCGGTAATTGGATTTATTTCATATCCGCTCCTTGAAGTTGTGAAACCTCTTAAGGCGACACAGGAAAGGGGGGATTTCAGCCTCTGACTCATTAGAAAGCAAAATCACCAAGTTACCTGCCCTTGACTCATAGAGATTTGGGTTTGAACGGTTGGCTCTAATTTTTCTTTTGCAATTTCTCGGCTTTTTTCCCCCCCACAAATAGTGCTGGAATTCTAAAGGCTCAAGTGGTCAAGGTAGCAAAGAACATCTTGCTACGGACAGAAGAGGTTGTTTTATCCTCCATCCGGAGCAGTAAACAGTGGAGCTTACAATATGCCAGTCTTAATAACCTTTAACTGTTACAGCTTTTAGATAACAGACTTCTGAAAGAATTGGTGTAGTGTAGCCTACTCTTGGGTTAATAATTTGTTTACTTGTGATGGATAAACTTTCTGCTGATTTACTCATAATAGTATATTGTTAATACTAATCTAGATATTTATTACTTTCAAAAAAAAGGAGAGAAAAAAAGATTTTCTAAATCCTGAGACTTGCTAATGTGGCTTCTTTTTTTTTGCAGCAGAGGACAACAGGTGCCACTGTTCTACACTGGCGGGAAAGTAATTCAGATTCCAAGCTTTTAGTAGCATTTGCTGACAAGAAACCTCCAAATGCAAAGAAGATTGTCTCACATTAATGCCAGTCTGTAAATTCTGAATAAAAGTAACCAAAAGAACAATTTTACAGACTGTAAATGTTTGCAGGTAAATATTTTTTGGTTGTTGTTTTTAACTGAACCACTTTATAAGCATTTAAATAATGTGGCCTGTTCTTGCATATGTAATTTGAGTTTTGAGGATTTGGGTGTCATATTGAAATTCAAACTTAAAGTAATATTGTTAAATAGACTTTTTATAAGCTAGGTTCCAAAAGTGTACTTCGTGTAACTCTTTGACATTCTGTGATGGCTAACGGATCAATAATGTTCTTGTTCGCAGGAGGAATCAAGACACAAGACATCGTCCAGTCTGATTCTAAGGAGTCGTGCTGGTGGAAGGAAGCCTCTAAAGGGGATTTTTGGTGCTTTCTGGATCTGTAACCTGTTGCCTAATCATCTGACTCCTTAACACCCCTACTGTTTGATGATTCTTCATGTGTTTCTCATTTAACCTGCGTGATTTTTATCTCTTTATCAGCCCTTGGGTTATTCTATAAAAAAAATTTTTCATCTGATAGAGGGCAGAGTCTCATCCTGTCTTCCTCTGGAGGTATCCGTGTCCTTCACCTGCTGTCTGTTTTCCCGTTCTGTTAGCCTGAGGTGGTTTTGTTTGAAGCTTCTCTCATCACAGTCTCTGTCATCTTGTAAACGGCAGTTTTCCCTCTTCCCAGTTCACTGTATGGCTTTTTATTCCTATCTGACTGTGCTAATGGCTCATATAGGGATGGAAGCCATGCACTGCGCTGGGAGCAAAGCACACTGGGCCACAAACTCATCTCTTACACCTCACACGCACAAATTCCTCTGAATGTTAACCCGCTTCACGTTTACTGACATACGGTGGCAAATGCATAGACACGGTCAGGCAACAGTGAGTCGCAAACCTGTCTTAGAAAACATTTCTTTGGATATGTACCCCACAAATAAACATTTATGCATGTGTTTATGCGTATGCATGCAGTAATTATGCATATGTATGCCAGGCGCCATTACAAACCTTCCGAATGGAAATACCCCCTCCTTTCCCCAGCCTTCTCGTCCCATCGGGCCCCTGCTGCAGGGAGTCAGTCTGAAGCTGTCAGCTATACCAGCTGACAGACGCTTCTCTGAAGTGAAACACTCACATCTGCCACAGCATCCCAACATATTCAATCCAGATCACAACAGAGATGAAATGATACTGAAATGAAGCGAACTGGATTGATTCAGAACAGAGAGGGAGAATGTCACTAAAGAATTATTTCTGTCATGCAGTTTTCTAGTTAGAACCTTTTTTGTATTCTGAGATCCGTTGGAGCTGAAACAAGCTTTCAGGTGGAGGCGTTCATGTGGAGACGATTTTAAACAGATTCCTTTTTCCTGCTGATATCTTCCCATCAGAAACACACATGCACATTTGTCAAATAATAACCATAATGTACCATACAAAGAAAAATGAAACCATATTTAGAATGCATTAATAATAGTGTTAGATGTAACCTAAAATTAATATTTGGATCAAAGAAAATTGATGATGATGATCTGCTTTATTCACTATGGAATAGCATAATAAACATGTTACATTTGGCACATCTGCTCTTACTTACCGGCTTCACTGTCCTCAAGCATGTCTTCACCAACCAGGTGAATCTTATTGACATTCGCCCACAATGAAGGAAAATCTTCAGCAAATGTCAGGTATTATAATAACTTTTCGAGGTAGTTGTTTCATCTAAAAAAATTTGCCCAGTCATACCAATCGTTTAATACAAAGAGTGAGAGATAAGATTCAGACTAAAGCCAAGATTTCTCTCAAAATCATACCATGTTATGCCAAATATTTAGTTAGTACTTTACAAAGAACAGTGTTTCTACTTTTATTTTTACAAACTATTTTAGTTTTACTTGAAGTTTGAATTCCTTTTTCAAAATATTTCATTTATTTATTATTTATTTATTTTAGTAAGGAATGTAACACTTGATTGGTTGGCCAAAGATCAGAATGGCTATATTTACTGTATTCCATACCGGCTATAATCTGGGATTGTCTGCTTCGACTGCCAAAACAAAGTAAGAAATTTTCCTTATACAACAGACATATAAAATTAATACCAGTCACAACAGGTATCACACAAAAAACAAACAGAGAAAAGTTATAGATGGATAAGCACTGATCAATTTTTTTCTGGAGCCAATCATGATTTCCTCTCTGAGTTAGAACTTGTTGATTCTGAATTTCATTAATTCAGTTTTTTTCCTGAACATTAACAGATAGAAAGAAAAAAAATGCACTGCAGAGTTTTGAATCCAACAGAAAATGACAAAATTACTTAAAAAATGTCCGAATGTAGTCGATATTTTTGCATCATTGCATGTGCTTGTAATTTTTGTTTAATCTTCATTAAAATCAATGAAGTGCATGAAATACTTGTTGGAAAATGAGTGCTTGCTCTTGGCCCTATAAAGACAATATTATTTTTTTGTTAATGCACCAATTGATTGACTAGAGATCAGCTTTAAGTGGTGATGTCAGATGCTAAAAATTTGAATTTTCATTGCAAAGTTTTATTCTTAGGACTGTAACACATAAAATAATATATTCTGCAAAAGGGTTGATAGAGGTAGTAGTTTTGAATTAGACAAAGAAATCAATCAAACATCAAAATATTATTGTTTATACCTCAAAGCACGTGATTTTTAATCACCTCAAAAAATAGCATCAAAGTGTGTGCTATATTTTGATAACATTAAAAAAAAATCTGATGTGATAAAAAAAGAAACTGATCCAACTCTGACATCTAAAGGAATGATTGATGTCTCTATAAAAGCTAAAGACCAACTACTTCTACTACTACTACTACTTTTTATGACGACATAATGAAGATTTGGGCTAAGCTTTGACGTAATAGTTTATCACATTTAATCCAAGCAATATTTATAGATAACACTTCATTTCATTATAATGTAATTTAGCTTTCAATAAGTAGTGGTAGCATTTATCTCAATACGTAAATATCTGTGAGCTAAACCTCAGAGCTGACAGCTGATTTTACTTGCCTTTAATTTGTCTCTCTGTGGAGAAGCTTTTCTGCAGCTGTGCTCATAATTCACTTCTTTAGTTAGATGCCATAAATGTAAAAATGAAGCGATGGTTATACAGAAACCTATCATGAGGATCTCTTTTTATGGATTTCAATGACTGCTCTCAATATGTCACTGAGGGAAATAAATTGAAGATAACACTTAAATATCAAGAGTAGGAGGACTCAGTTTAAGTTCTTCAAAGGTCTTCACGCATGGCAAGCTGATTTATTATGTATTAGACAGGATCCTCTGAGCAGACATCTATAATTCATTTTCTTCTTGTCAAAATGAAACATTTTGATAAACCGAAAATGAAGTGTGCTGTCAACAATGTACATTTCAAATGTCTTGGATTTCATTGTCTATAGGACAAAATAGCATTCTGAGTCAAAATGAAAATCATGGATGTCAGGAAGAGTTAGAGAGAAAACTCACGTTACTATCGCTACGTTTTAGTGTTTGTATTCAAATTTGAAAAAGACATTTAAGTTTTTAAAGTATTTTATTTAGTAAAAATGTAAATAGAGACATAAATTGTCTATATAATAACTTGCTAAATTAACTAGTCAAAAAAGTATTTCAGTTTTACTGAAGTTTCCTTTGAAAATATCTGCAAACACTTTTTAAATACCTTGCAAAAATTTGAAGGTAAGCTTCTTTTGATATAAAACAGATTAGATGAAAAACATGACCAAAAAAAGCCTAATAAGATAAGACGGAACATTGATATATTTTGTCCACAAAGATGAGATATTTGAAATTTACATTTTAATTTTGGTAAGGAAAAATACTGTTTGATATCTGGATTGTTCTTTTTGGCTCGGAGGAAATGTGTTATCTATATCTACCACATATATTTCTGGCTAGACATTTAAATGAAAAAAATTGTTTGTTAAACCTTTTAAGGCAAAGGTCCCTTCACATAGTTTTGTAAGAGTTGGGCAGAATGGGGTAACTAATAAAGTTGGGATGGCACAGCAAAACCAAAAACTGTGACACAATCTGGGGCTTTGTACTTTTGTGGCATACCTAAAATTTAGCACATGTGTTGAAGTAGGCCTATATGTATACCAAAAATCTGCTGTTTTGAGCTGTTTGAACATATTTGTTTCTAACCCTATTAAAATGTAGGCGAATTGATTTTTAAGACACTGTAAAACTACTCATGCTCTTCGCAGAGTGGGTGAAAGAAATTCAAAGCGTGTTATAATGAAGGACAGCAGAAGATTGAAATATAATCCTTCCAAACAGAAGCTGAGTTTTAGTCATCTATTATTTAAGTCATTAGTGAGAATTTCACAAATGATTAATTTTTTCTAACAAAAAATTTTTCGGGTATGTTTTGATTATATACAATAATGGCTTGCCATAGAGGGGTGATTCGCGATAGGTTTGTTGGAAACGAGGGACAACACGGCCACCTGGTGTTTAATTGAGGTATTACATATATAACAACTGACTTTTTCCTAATATATTTAGTATATTTTACAAGAATATAGGTCAATATGGGTCATATTTTTTTATGTATCGTGTCTAGCATTTTTTCCTGTAGAGAAAGGAAACTTCATCTTTTTCCAGACTGAAGGAAGAAAAACAGGACAACAGCGGAAGTGATGTCACGGTCCAGCCCCCAAAACAACAACCGGGGTTCAGTTCTGATGTTATGAAAACTCCTCAATGAAGTGTTGAGTAACTGCCCGCTTCTTCAGCGTTACACAAGACCATGTGGAGAGGTTAGTGTCAGCTGCTGAAACGGTTGGACAGATAAAACTCCAGGAAGTAGTCTGGACTGAGTGAGGGCATCAGACAGCATGGCCAAGCGGAGAAAGTGTGCAGAGACGGAGGCCGATACAAAGAAGCAGAAGCAGGCGCTCAGTGCAGAAAGCAGAGGAGCGAAGACAAGAGGAAAGAAGAAAGATCCAGGTATTTTTAAAAAAAGAGTCAGGGATGCAAATCTGACGGGCCTATCGTCAGTATCAGCTCTAGCTATGGTAATGTATAGTCTATGAAAATATGTGCAAGTGAGATCACTGTTTTAGAATATTATTGGCTGATTTACCTTCAGTTAACACCAAAAACTACTTCCAGTTGTGCAGAAGAACTATAACATTCACATATTAGTTTTTTTGTTGTTTTTTCCAGCCCTTAATCATAAATAAAACTCTCAAATTGTTGTTGCGATTTGATTGTTTGTTTCAATTGTTTTCATTCCCATTCATAGTAAGAAAAGAAAATTAAAATTGTAAATGAATATAGTTTACCGTGCTGCTTTATTCTGCTCATGTGTATTCTGTGCAGGTGCATGAATGAATGTTGTTCACGGTTACTGGAGTGGACCTACTGTCCTACATCTGTGCACATCTGCGCTCTACTTCCTCAAAACATGATGCATTGTACTGTATACGCCAATACGAAACACAAGCAATTTCCGTTTTTTCCATTACTTTTATTTACCCTTTTCTCCCCATTTTTATAGTTTAACGCTTACAATAATGATCAGATAATCACACACACACACACATCGTGGACATAGATTTCATATTTGAAGTTTTTTTCATAACTCTGCTTTTACCTACCTTCGCTATTGGGTTAAATATCTTATAGCGTTTTGTTTAAGGTTGGGACCATGAAAGGCGTCATGTTGTGTTGTGTTCAGAGTCATCTCTTCCTCATTATTCCATCTGATTGGTCCACAGCTCAAAGAGGGTCAGCATAATGCTGCCACCACCATGCTTGACAGTTGGCACATCATTCTGGGATTTGAAAACCTCCATTTTACTCCTCAGACATATTTGTTGTTGCTGTTTCTGGTAACTCGTCTCCTTTATAAAGAAAAAAAAAACTTTTTTGTGGCAGGGGTCATTTTGGGTCAGATGGCCAAAACGTAGGCTTTCCCAGCAGGGCAATGAACCCAAACACACATCCAAGCAGATTTAGGATTACATCAGTTAGGCTACCATTAAGGTTGTGGGAGGACCATGTCAAAGCCATGTGGATTAGGTCTTAAAAGGTAGATTCATGTAAAGAAGTGGCACTGTACTTTATTATACACTATTTATAGTGCCTTTGGGTGCTTTTTGTTCTTGTGCTCCTTAGTTACTTTTAGGGATGTAAGAAAATATCGATACACCAATTTATTGATATTTAAGTGATGGCATTGTATCGATTTTCAAAAGCAAGGTATCATTTTGTGTTTTATTTTGAATGGAGCCATTAATGATGACAGTAATTTTTTGCAGTAAAATTAAAAATAAGACCTCTAGCCTGTGGCTGATTTCACCTTCGTTGTTCCAGTGGATCAATAAAATCTAGGATTATTTGAAATCTGTAAAACACTTTGAGAAACTGTGTTTTTGAAAAGTGCTTTATAAATAAAAAATATTTTCAACATTTATGTTTAAAATAAAAAAAAATCACAACAAACCAAAAAGGTGCCTTATTTGTTGTTGGTCTAGAAGATGATTCAGCAGAGAAGGAGGAAAAGCTGGAGAGGAAGGTCAACGCCAAACCTCGGTTGTCCTCAAAACGTGCTGCACGGAATAAAACCTCTTCTGGCAGACACACCAGTGCTGTTGGTAAAACCAGTAGGTACTTCCAGTCTCCACTCAAAGAGGAGGTTAACAGTGAAGATGACTTTGAGATGGGGACTGCTGCAGCACCGGTAGTTCAGGAGAGCAACAAGAAGCCAGAGGAAGAGGAGGGCGACGATGATGACGATAGCGAGGATGACGATGACTGGGAGGAAGTGGAAGGCAAGTGTGGGAAATTTAGAGATTTCATTAGTGTCAGCTTATGGTTGGAAGCGAATGTGAAAACACTGGGTTTTTTGTCTGTCTGTGATTCAGAGCTGGCTGGGCCACTGGGTCCAGTTGAACCACCAGAACCCGTCCTGCCGTCTCAGCCTGTGGAGATCGAGATTGAGACCGCGGAAGTCAGAAAGCGGTGAGTCAGGAAATGATTAAAATTTATAAAAGGTTTTTTGCTTTAGTGAAATTTTTTGTTCTAATTTAGATTAGAGAAGAAAAAAAATTACGGTGTCGAAATATAATGTTTAAAGGTTAAGGATTTTATAACTCTGGGTTTGTAATAGACATACAGCACGTTGCAAAGGATTTAAACAAATTTTTTCTTGTGATCAAATGTGGAATGTGATAGACCAAATTAGTGCATAATGGTAAAATATGGAAGGAACGTGACTCATGGTTTTCAAAAGTCAGATCCTGCAGCATGATGTTGCCTCCACCATGTTTCACTGTAGGAATGGTAAGGGTGACATGCAATTTAGCTTTTCCATTGCACATAGAGCTTTGCATGTTGGCTGCAAGTGCCATTCTAGTCTTATTTGACCAGATCGCGCTCTTCCAGCCGATTGCCGTGTGGCTTAAATGGTTTGTGACTAACTCCAGGACCTTTCACGGCTTTCTGAAAGAATTGCCATGTCATGGTAGATCTGCAGTTGGGGTAAGCAGCGCTGCATGAGATGTTTTATCGTCATGACATGCGCAAAAACAGTGCCGAAGTGGCTCAAAATATGAAATAGCCAAATCAGTAAAATAAAGGAGCAAAAATGTTAGTATAATGTTGAGTATTAATTAATTACAAAGAATAAAATAAAAGCGTATAGGATGTTGGTTTTAGAACCTGGTCCTTATTTAGATTTCTCCACAGCGTACTCCCTGACCCGGCTGCTGTGTTCCTTGGTCTTCATGGTGCTGTTTGGTCACTAATGTTGTCTATAAAAACATCTGAGTTATTCACAAGCGGTGGGATTCATATCAATATGGAGTTACACACATGAATGATTGCTCTGATTGGAACTCAAGTTTATATTAAACCCCATAATAGCTTGTAGAATAGCCCCAGCAGATGCCTTTTAAATACAAGAAGACATTTTAGAACTTTAGAGTTTATTAAAGAATTGTAATTTCAAGAGTTTGAGGTCTTATAGTCTCTAAAATGGATCTTCAAAGTTCTATCTCTGTTTAATATGTTTAAAGATTGCAGCTATTTATGTCTGTGTTTCTGACGTTCGGCCAGGAAGAAGAGGCAAGAAGAGTTCGAGACGTACCTCAGGCGAATGATGAAGAGGTATAAAAAGGATGTGCTGATAAACACGCACAAGGTGAAAACGGCGTCTGTGTCTTTTCTGCATTGGCCGGATCTGTCAGGGCAGCAGGGGTTGTTGCATCTTCACCGACCTCTGACTACTGTTTCAGGTTCACCTGCTGTGCCTCTTAGCCAACGGGATGTTCCGCAACAGGCTGTGCAGCGAGCCAGACCTGCTGGCTGTCGCTCTGTCCCTGCTGCCCCAACATTTCTGCAAGGTGGACAAGGAACGCATCGACCAAAACTACCTTTCTGGACTCCTCAAATGGTGTGTGAATGTCTGCCACCCGTTGGACTTCGATGTTTGTTTCGTTTAATTTTTGGTGGAGAAACTGTGAATGTTCTTAAACTTTGCGTTTCGTGTGAACACAGAGATTGGACTCATCTTTAAACCTTTTTTGAGCGGACAGCTCTTGTGTCATTATGATGAATGATTTTAATCATCTTCTGCTCTCTCATCCCTTTTAGGTTTAGAGCAACATTCACACTCGATCCCAGTCTTCCCACTGAGGAGCGTCAAGACCCTCAGGCTCTCCTGGAGAGGCGACTGGGAAGCCTCTCAGCCAGAGACCACCAAGAGATGACTCACGTTGGTTGTTTTTTTTTGTGTATTTTTTTTTATTACTCTCAAGATGAACCATCTCTCAAAATGCAATCCATCTCTGGTTTTGCAAAGTAAGGAATAATAAAGTAAAATTAGGGAGGTAATTAGGCTGTTTTGTGTTTCCTGCAGCTTTTTCTGTTGTTCCTGAGATCTCTGCAGCTCTTCTGCCGACTGGTTCTTTCTTTGCACCCAGTTCCTTTCAAACCTCCATCTGCAAAGGTACGAGCATTTCTCTGACTTCATGTTGGTACACGGGTTCCAACTAATCCCATTTACTCAGTTACATTTATTTCAGTAATTCTTTTTTTTTTGGGGGGGGGGGGTAAAAAGTACTTTTAAGAGTAGTTTTACTGTACCACACATTTTTTAGGGATGCTCAGATTAGGTTTAGGCTACCGATCATCGATACCGATCAGCCAATATGCCGATCATTGCCGATCACATATACCAATCACATAGTTTGGCTGTAAATTGTTAATTTAGTTCTGGTGAGTGCTACTGCATGTGTTACTTGATTCAGACAAAGGAGCAATAAAAATCCCCTTAATTTAGAAAAAGCATGGTTTTTACTTTTTCAAGAAAAAAACGAAAAAAACTTGCAACTACAATGCAGCAACAATTCAGTCAAATATCAACTGAAGAATACTTCAAATCATGTAATATCAGTAACACAATCTATAAGAACTTTGCTTAGCCTTCATGACTGTCGCGCTTATATGGGCAAGTGTTTCCAAGCGTAGCTGCGTCTGACTGTTGCTGCATTAGCTGCCTTCTTTTCAAACTCCCCATTCTCCGTCAAGTGTTCATTCTTTAAATGTCGGATCAAATACGTTGTGTTGAAGCTTTTGGACGTGCTTCCTATTTTTTTCGTTGCAAGTTTTGCAAGACGCAAACTTAATATAATTGTTACAGACCGAAAAACAGTTCCACACGGCAGACATATTTAGTGTGGGTTTGCCGCCATGCGCACTAAGTAGAGTCGGGAAGGGTAAGTACTTCATAGTCACTACATAGACTATAAAAATAAAGTCAGTACCAGTACTTGTGATCGGGAATGAAAGGCAGTGATCTGTGAAAACCGATCACACACTTTTCCATGGATATCGGACGATAATTGTCTGTGGCCGATCAATCGGAGCACCCCTAACATTTTTACTTGAGTAATATTACTAGAAAGTATTGTTACTCTTACTTGAGTAAAATTTCTGGTTACTCTACCCAGCAAGTAACTATACTGAATGTAGAACAAACATATTTTAACAAAAATAAACCTATAGTTTATGCTGAGCTGAAAACTTGTACACAATCTATATATATTTTAAATGTTATTTTCCATCTGCTAAGCCATTTGCAGATGAAAAAGATACAATAAACACTGTGTATTGTCACTTATACATTGAGGAACACAAGTATTTGAACACCCTGCGATTTCACAAGTCCTACTACTTAAAAAATTATATAGTGGACTGAAATTCACATTTAGCTGCATATCCCCTGTAAGAAACAGCATTTTTGCTGCCTGGGTCTTCCAACTTGAAAATGACCCAAAGCACATAACCAGGATAACCAAGGAGTGGGTCCATAAGAAGCATATCAAGGTTCTCGAGTGGTCTTGCCAGTCTCCAGACATAAATCCAAAAGAAGATCTTGAAAAGGGAGCTAAACCTCTGTGTTGCTCAGAAACAGCCCGAAACCTGAGAGGTCTAGAGAAGAACTGTGTGTGTGCAAACCTGGTCAAGAACTACAGGAATCATTTGACCTTTGTAATTGCAAAACAAGAATTCTGTACCCCATATTAAAACTGATTGAATCATGTTGCTCAAAATACTTATGTTCCACACTGTATGTATGTGCACATTGCCTTCAGTAAGCAGTAAGCAACAAGTTTTATGTTGAAAACAATTGATGTAGAAAACTTTTTCATCTGCATTTCTTTTTGTTTTTTTCTAATTATTTTCCTTTATTATTTTTGTTTTCATTTCAGTCTTTAAAATGCCAGAATTTGCTCATGACTTTAAATTTATTTTTGTTCCTATGACATAACTCTAAAATATTAGATCAGATGTTCTGATCACTTTACTCAGTACTTTTTTACTCTTAAATAATTTCTTGGAGGTCCGCTTTTTACTTTTACTTGAGTGAAAATATATTTAAGTAATGCTACTCTTACTTGAGTACAATTTTTGGGTACTCTACCCACCTCTGACGGGTCCTGTTCAAAAGATTTCTTGATTCTACAGATGGGTCTGGCACTAATGAGGCCCGAGTGTAGCTACAAAAATTCAACTCTTCGGACCCATTGTACGAGCACCTGGGCACATTTGCTTCTTTCTCCTAAATAAATGGAATTGTCATCTGAATACTGTATTTTGATATTACAATGAATGTGAGGTGAAGCATTTTGATGTGATAGACATGCAGTAAACAACAAAAGAAACCTGTAAAGTCCCAGCCAATAACTAGAAATGTCTAATTTCTTTAGTCTAAAGGGGCTAGAACATCAACTGGTGCCCAAGAACGTTGCCAGACAAGCGAGGAAAGCTCCCAGACTAACTCTTCTGAGATAAAAGTGTCTCCTGGCACCAAGAGACCAGCTGGAGGTGGGAAAAACAAAGGAGGCAGCAGAAGCAAGAAGGCAAAGAGGAAAGAAATAAAAGAGGAGGAGGAGGAAAAGCCTGTTCTATCTGGAGGCCAGAGACCAAAAAACTCAAAGCGCCGCAGCGTCGCCTCAAAGGTCAGCTACAAAGAGGAGAGCAACAGCGAGGAGGATGAGGAAGAGGAAATTAGTGATGCCGAGGGATTTCAGGAAACCAGTGAGGATGACAGCGATGATTTTGAAACCAGCCCCATATCCACCAAAAAGAGGACTGGGAATAGGAAGAGCAGTGCAAAGACGTCCAAAAGCCAAAACACTGCGGCTCCAAAGGGAAGGAGTGGCGGTGGGAAACAGTCGGAGACAAATGAGGAGCGTGAGTGGGAAGACGAAGACGTGACGATCGGCACGACGAAGAGACGGAGTTGGCAGAAGAAGGAAGGGCCGGGAGCTGATGAGTGGTTGGAGGTCTTCCTGGACAAATCGTCCTCATGGGTTTGCGTGGACGTGGAGCATGGAGTCGGAGTTCCCCAGCTCTGCTCCCAGAACGCCACCGCACCGCTGACCTACGTGGTGGCAGTGGACGGAGACGGCTTCTTGAAGGAACTAGGGAGGAAGTACGATCCTACCTGGATGACGACGTCCCGGAAGAGGCGGGTGGACGATGAGTGGTGGGAGGAAACCCTGGAGCCGTTCATGGGACCAGAGGACGAGAGGGACAAAAACGAGGAGAAAGAGGTATGGTCCTACATCCCGCTGCAAATGCAGGTTTTGTGGATGTTTATAAGCTTTGAAAGAATTTTAATTTCTGAATGATTTTTGATAACCCTTTTATTTTTGTTGCTTTTTTTAGTCTTTTTCCTATTTGCCTTCTATGTGAATTTATAAACTTCTGTGTGTCTTATTGGGATTCGATGTGATTGACCAAAATTAGTAAGTGTTTTGGGCATTTCTTTTAAGCCCCCTTAACTCAAAAAATCCAATGCAACCAAATACCATCAGAGGTTGCCTAGTAACAAGTGAATGGAGTCCACTAGTTTTTAATTTAATTTCTGTTTAAATCCAGTTCTGTTAAGACCATCACTGCAAAGTCTGTGGTGGAACTGCAGACATAAAGGTAGCTTTTTAGACTAGAATAATCCTCTGTTGTCCTAAAAAAGGGAAATTCAGCTGTAATAACAGCTAAGTGACTGATAGAAGCATTTAGGATAACACAAGAAAGTCAGAATAAGTATAAAAATAGAGTTAAGAATAATATATGTACATCAAGGAAACAATAATGGAGTTATAGAGTCTGCAGAGAGGAAGAACCTGGAAAAACGCTCTTTCATGCACCTAGGATGGAGCAGTCGGTCACTGAATGAGCTCTGCCGCTCAGCAGCCTTTTTTTTTCTTTTGTTTTCTTCAGCAGCAGTAGGGAATCTGGTCAGAGATGACAGTAAGATGAATGGAGCTAAATAGAGTAGCGTTCCTGGAAGAAAAACTGATCGAGCAGCAGTGTCAATGTCCAGTTCTCAGGGGCCACTGCCCTGATGCATTTGTGCTTCGACAAACTTTAATCAGTCGGTTAGGACAAAAGTAGTATTCTAAAGAAGTTGAGTACGTGCTGAAGAGGTCATTTAGCGATTGGACCAGATGTGTTTGACCAGAGACCCATCTAACAGTTGCTGGACACCGTCCCTTGTGGACTGGAGCTTGACCTTCTTGTGTTAAGTGACTGCAGAAGTATTCAGACGGGGGGTGGAGGTTCACCTTCAAGTAGAATAACAATCCTAAACATGCAGACAACTCTACAACTGGAAGGTTTAGATCAAAGCGTATGAATCTGTTTGAATGGCCCAGTCGAACTTCCAACCCAGGCTCTGTAGAGGAAAACCAAATGCACACTTCATGCAGTTACTGGAACCCAAACTGTGTTTTTTTTAGTTGTTCATATCACCTTCCTTTCCCAGCTCCAGAGAAAGCTGCTGAACAAACCCATGCCGACCTCCATAGCAGAGTATAAGAACCACCCTTTGTACGCCCTAAAGAGACACCTGCTGAAGTACGAAGCCCTCTACCCTCCAACAGCCTCTGTGCTCGGATACTGCAGAGGAGAAGCTGTCTACTCTAGGTCAGTTCTCCCCGCTGGCCCAGTGATCTCATGGATTGTTGAGCTGTTCGGATTTAAAATGTATTTCAATAATGCTTTGTTTTTTTCTTTGCATAAAACAAAAAAAGAGGTCATTTCAAAAGGGGAGCACACCGGTTGGACATGGTTCTACTATCTACTACACTATATGCTTCAGTGTCCACCTGATGGTGCTGTGTTGTCATTAAATCTGTTCTCCATTCTAACATGACTGCTACTGTTGATGTAATTATACAATAATTATAAATACACATTTTTTGTCAATGTGCTTTACAGGGAAAATACCCCACATATTAATAATGAAGAGGAAAACTCTGCGATCACATGCAGATATATATATAGAATATATTAAAGGATAGACATTTTAAAGAAAAAAATAAGATAAAAGTAAAAACGAACCCAAAAAACAGAAAATAAGAGTATCTTGGTTTTGTTTTGGAAACTTTTATTTTCAAATCTAAAGTTTGATAAAACACGATCACGTGTATTTCTCCAGGGTTAGTCCTTTATCATCCTTGTTCTGAACGGAAGGTCAGTCTGTGGAGAGCTCAGGTACTTACAAGGCCTCTTTGATAATCCGGTTCTATCCTGCTTTAACCGTTACAAGTTAACAGCTGCTCTTAAAGCCTTCATGGTAACCACTAAAAAGATAGCAGTCTGACGAACCATGTTCTAAGATTGGAGACTGATTGGAACTGGAGAAGTCTTTTGAATCCATTTCCAAACTGCACATTCCAGGATGCATTCAGACGATTGTCCAATTTATTTACATTAAATTTTTCAGGAATTTGTCTGGCTCTGGGAGAAGAGCTAAACGATCACCGTCAGACTGGGAAAAATACTGGTTAGGATGTTCCACATCAACCCAGGAAGTCATAAAATGGAAAGTGCTGACATCATTGTCAGATTGTGCTTTGAATACGAAGTTTCCTTCGTGGACAAGTAAAATGTTTTCTGAAAAAACACACAAACTTTGAGGCGTCTCAAGCACGGTGGTGGAAGCATCATGCTGCTTCGCTGCCAGTGGTATTGATATTTAACACGTTACAGATGTGAAGATGAAATGAGGTAATGCTTCCACATTCTTTAAAATCAACATCTAGATGTTTAAAACTTGAATACAGTTTGTAGTTCCAGTATCACATTGATTCAAAGCATGAATCAGAAATGGTTAAATACAGCAGGCTAAGTTCTGGAATGTCCTTTCCAAAAACTGCCAAAAAAGAGGTGGGCCCTCTCTGGAAAACTAACCTATTCTATAAGGAGTAGAGGTCAAATCCTATCAGACTTATCTCAAAAGATCATTAATAGCTGCAAAAGTTGTGATATCCAGTTAGAAATAGTGAAGGGCCAATCCAACAAACATTAGTTGGAGTGTATGTATATATTTAAACCTGCAGGTGTAATTTTGACAATGTCTGACATGGAGAAAATCCACAAGAAATTGATTTAAAATAATTTATCGCTGAAAGAAGTGTTGAAATAAACGAATTAAAGGCCAACAGTAATGACATTCATGCCCATTATGAGTGACTTTAAAGATCTGAGAATTACTACTTACTATTCTGTTTGCATTGTCAAAAAGATATTAGGGTCATAGGTTACAAACTGCAGTAATGTTTGTTGAAATAATTATGTTACTATATATATATTCTCTTTATATATTCTCCATTCTCTTCTGGCTCTCGGCGAGGACACACGCTTTTTCTCTCCCTCCTCCTCCTATGTTTTATCCCACTGTTCTATGTCCTGTGCCTCTATCTGGAGTGTCTTTTTGCGTTTTTCTCCGAACCAAAACTGAATAAACGAAAGATGGAAAAGGTCAGCTTGTCTCTGAATGCTATTGATAAAATCTACTCAACTCTACGAAGCACCGGAAAAGGGCATCCGGGTTATGGAAGATATCTGGCTATTTGGATTTATGTGGATCGGGTTCCTGCTGATTAGAACGGGCATGTACTGGATCTGCTGCAAAATGGAGCAACAAATACCGAAATTGGAGACAGTTCTGGAAGCGGTTGGAAGGCTGAAGGAGCCGTCTGAAGGACGGATTTGTGCTGATGGAACTCAGAACCTCACGCTTGGTGAGCTCGAGCACAGGCTGGACGCTGCAAGAGGTTATCTAGCTGGCGCTTTGGGACTCACTCGCGAATTGTCATCGGACTTGGAGAAGCTGTCAGTGCGGATTGGTGCAACTGGAAATTAATGGAGTAATCTGAACTTTAATCTGGTTGAAATAGACTATAAAAGAAACCACTCACAGACTGAAGGGCTAGAGTGGGTAGAGTGTTTGGGCTTCATGTAGACCTTCAACTTGGTCCGTTATCATTGCCTGTGCAGAAAAATGTAAACGGAGTATCCTCCACCCCGCACACGTGCAAAAACTGACACACACACTCACATGGATCAGACACACACACAATGTCTCGTATCGATCCAACATGCAAAATATCGATATTTATGCGTACATTATTGGCCGAACTTTTCAACGCAAAGGCGTAGTTTTGCTATTGTGCACTAAAGTTGTTTAAAAAGCCACAGGCAGATTGTATTATTTTATTTTGTTGTTGGCACATGGCATTTTAAAGCCAATGTTTGCAAGAGAAAGATATGCCAATAAAATATATTTTATACAAATTTACAGATTCGTCTTTTAAGTCATAAATTGCAATAATTCACCTTATACTGTAATATCGGGATATATTGTATCGTATCGTGACCTATGTATCGGGATACGTATCGTATTGCCAGTACACACTCCTAATTCCAATTCTTTAAAAAAAAGTCAATTCCTTGCTTTTGAATTTCGATTCAGTACCGCGACATAAAATATTGTGATATATATCAGCGCATTCATATTTTCTTACTTCCTTCCTTTTTTGTCTTCTTCTTTGCTAGAGATTGTGTGCACACGCTGCACTCTAGAGAAACGTGGCTGAAGCAAGCTAGAACTGTTCGACTCGGAGAGGAGCCTTACAAGGTGACACACCCTGCCTGGATCCTGTTTGTTTGTGACGTTTGAGGAACCCTTTAAATGAAAACACGGCCCTACTACTCATGTTTGAAATGTGTCCGATCAATGTCATAATCCAGGTGCAGTCTTTGTTTAATGATCATTGTTTCCCAATATTCTTCAATCCCCATCAGATGGTGAGGGGTTTCTCCAACCGTGCCAGAAAGGCCAGGATGATGTCTGAGATGAAGCAGGAGAAGGACCTTCCTCTGTTTGGAGAATGGCAGACTGAAGAATATCAGCCGCCCATAGCTGTGGATGGGAAGGTAGCTGCCTTTGTTTACTACATGGACCAAAGATGTTGTCTCGGCATTATCAAGAAAAGACTCATGCAGCCGTGCTCTCAAGTTTGCATACTCTCACAGACTTTCTGACTTTTTCCTTTTAGAGAATATGAAACTGTAGGAAGTAGTAAATTTAGGGATATTATTGAAATCCACACACATTTCCATCACAGCTGCAATGACAATTATTCAGAATGCAAAGAAAAAACACTGAATAACTTTAGCTGACGTACAGGATTAAAAAAAGTGGTGTGTCTGTTTGCTATGGGCTTCACCAGAAGAAAGCCAATTCTACGGCATACGGCACAAAGAAATTTAATAAAACCTCTAGACTGGGGAAATTTGTTATTGGCTTTTTTACCAATATAGTTCAATTGTTAATTGCCAATACCGTTATAAACTGATATCACTGGTAGACGACTCCCTAAACGTTCAAGGCTGGCTCAGAAGTCCAAAGCCACTGAGCATATTGCGAGTTTTGCCAAATAAACAGAAATATCTCAAAAATGTACATCTGATCTGTCACATTTTGATGTTTTGAGGGAGGAAGGTAGCTGAAAGGTTTGATGTTTAAAACCCCTTAACCACAGTTTTCAACCAAAAAGTTTTTAAAAAAGCATTACCTAATTAAAGTGAAAGCTGATCATTTAGGGATGAGGCATGGTTTGGCACTGAAAGAAATAACTGAAGTTTACCATCAACACTCAGAATCTATCAGAGTGCTATTATTACCAAGTAATACAAATTTTTTTCTTTTTTTAACTGGAAAAGATTAGATCTTATGTCCGTCTGCTTATCATCTAAAAATACAAGTTTAACAGTGGCTTTTAATTTGTATAATATGTAAATGTACATTGAATGTGTGTCCTAAAAAACGAAAGATTTGACCCAGAATTATGCAACATCCCACCCACAGGACTAAAGAAAAGTATAATATTCATGTTACTAAAGAGTAACATGACCAAACTAATCGTTATATGAAGTGATGAGATCAAAATATTAAAGTAAAATGCTGCATTTGGAGAGAAGTCCAGGGCCTATGAGGAAAAGTACACTATTACCATTTTGAGACATCACTGATGTAGATGTACGATCTACAGAGGTAACGGGGGGTTGGTCAAAGTAAATGCAATAAGTTATCAGAAGATGTCATTGGTCCAGAGTGTTTCCAGCATAAACATAATCCCAAACCAACCCGTCATTGAAGGTTCTAGTCCCCTGAGCTAATTTGGAGATATTTCAAACGTGGGGCTCATGTAACAAAGAACACGAGAACACCCAGATATCAGATGCTTTTTTGTCAAGAAGAATAGGGAGCTTTACCGTCTGAGAAAATAAAAAGCCTCATCCACATTTACTGTGAAAGATTTCAAGCTGGCATTTATGTTAAGGGGGTTAATACACTATATTTAAAAACCAGTTTATGTAGAAATGTTGGGCCGTTTGGGCAGTTTGTTATCATCATGTTTAAAAAAGAAGAAACACAGTTGTTTGATAGTAAATGTCTTCCCCAAACCACTAACCTTAGGTGATAGAAAGGTATTTGCGTTACTGTGCACACTTTCTGACAATTGGCCCTAAAAATGTGAAATTGTTCCAAACGCAGGTAAACTTATCAGCACAGCTGTAAAATCCCATGGAAACTCTGTCCTATCCTGTTTAATAGATGGTGAATTACAAGTGAAACATGAAACCCCTTCAGCCTAGCTCTCTTCCTGCCTTTCCCGCTCAGGTCCCACGTAATGATTACGGCAACGTGTACCTTTTTAAAGCCTGCATGATCCCGGTGGGCTGCGTTCACCTGAGACTGCCCAACCTGCACCGTGTGGCCCGGAAGCTGAACCTGGACGCTGCCCCTGCGGTCACAGGCTTCGACTACCACGGAGGATACGCGCACGCCGTGTAAGACCCGACCGAGCGTTTAAACTCAACCACAACAGAAGCAGACACTTTACTTTCACCTTCGGGCTCTAGCTTTACAACAGCTCTCGCCTCCAGTACGGTGAACGTAACGATGAGTTTTTGTAGTTCCTGAATAATGTGTGAAATGAATAACTTTTTTTTTTATCCTTCTTCTTTTTTCGTGCGATGTAGGACTGATGGCTACATTGTGTGTGAAGAGGATGAGGAGGTTCTCCGAGCTGCCTGGGTGGAAGAGCAGGAGATTCAGAAACAGAAAGAAAAAGAGGTGTGGCTCTTTCTAGATTTGATTATTATTCTTATTTGCTTTAGACAATGCTTTAAACATCAAGTTTCCCATGAGGTCAGACAGAGTCTGGAAAAGTCTGGATATGCCCTATTCCATCTTCTAAATGTTTGATCCGTCCATAAGTCGGTCGGTCCATTATTTTATATTCGTCCGTCAGCTCGTAACGTTCTCCGTTCCTTTATCCATCCATCCTTAACATTTTTACCTCCATCCATACTCCCATTTTCAAATTAAAGTCAAACCACCCGTTTTCAACACCTGTTTGAACTTGTTACCTTCTTTCTTTCTTGCTTCCAGAAAAAAGAAAAGCGAGCGATCGCCAGCTGGACTCTGCTGGTGAAGGGACTCCTGATCAGAGAGAGGCTCAAGCGGCGTTACAACCAGAAGAGCCAGGGACTGGGGAGCCTTGCTCACGGAGAGGAAGCCGGAGGTTTCTCCTCTGATGAGGAGGGAGCTGAGGTCGAACCATCCGGAGGTAAGACGGCATCTGAGACTCTGGCGATGTCCTGGCCCCAAAACAGACAAGCCGAGGAGGACGCGGGTCCGAGCAAACAGAAGAAGAGGGCGACGAAGCGAGAGAAGAAGGGTCAAGAGAAACATCTGTTTCCTTTTGAAAAAGTTTGATTCTAGAAACCAAGCATTAACGGTTTTTCATATTCGGTAAGCATTGTATGATTCTACTTTGCTATCGACAAAGCACTAAATGGAAAATTTGTGATATTTACTTGCCTAAGTAGCAAGATATAATGTTTCTCAGGAGTAGATACCACAGATTTAAAATAATTTTAGCAAGACTGAATGGAGAGAGGAGGCGAGGAAAGGAGAGGCGACGCTTTTTTGTATTAGTCTGTTCATTGTACAGCATTGTTACAACAGAAATGCTATTTAAAAGTTTCTGTAGAGAAAGCAAACATGTTATGAATGTCAAAAAAAAAAGTCCAGGTAAATTTGTGCGTAGCATTAGACTGCTGTAGGTTTGAGATAGTGAGGTGAAGCCGTCGCACACAAATCCATTGGTTTTCTGTAAGTACAGCGCCCTCTACATTTACTTGGCCTCTTGGTGAGGATTATTTTCATATTTTATTGCAGTAGCAAAATCTCTCACTGAAATATTTTCATCATTTTTGGAGTTCTTTTACATCCCACATGATCATTTTTTCCCCCTCTGCATAAGATTAGCGTGGCCCCTCCGCCATTGTCTGTTTTCTGTCTTATGTTGATCAACACACATCTACCTTAATTGAATGTCCTCTTGTTTTTTTCCCATTTTGAGGAGTGGGAAAGAAAATGGGCCTCGTTGTCACGTTATATTTATACTCTATGGAAACAGGAGGGAATGGATTGCTTATGCTTTAGTTACAGTTATTTTGAATAGATTGCCAGAGGTGTTCGTAAATGCTGGGTGTTGGAATTTTTCCCCTACTGAATCAACTTATAGGTGATAATTCTTTGCAATTTCAGTGGGGGATTATAGTACTGTTGCAAAAACAAAAAAATAATTGATTTCATGGCTTCTTCATGCATCTGCTGTGTATGAAAATGTTCTGAAGGTAAATTGCAGCAATTGAATTGATTTGCTTGTTTTCTGCAGCCATCCTGTGTTTTTGTTTTTTGTGATCTACAAAAACTCAAACTAAAACATGATTATGGAAATTGAGGAAGCATCAGGAAATCCTAATGTCTGTTTTTTTAAACTGATTGTCAAACGTATCCATTTTAACCCAACCACCGTGAACCTTACAGTTGATATGAATGGGTTTTGGTTTGTTTGGAGAGCATGAAAGCACTTGATGAACAAAGAAAAGTTTTGGTTCTAATTGTTGGTGTTTTATTCCCTCTTTGAAGCAGTTTTCTTGCTTAGCTGCCACATTCCTTCAAGGTTTGTTTTCCCATGCAGACTTTTTTCTTTTTTTTTGGAGCACATTCCACATCAGCCTTTATATTTTTTATTACTATTTCAAAACTTTGGTCTCTGCTCTGTGTTTGTTTGTACTCAAGGTGATGGTAGCTGTAATGGAACTTGTAATCTGTTTTTGTATGAAAATTATTTTTGTGAAAAAAAATGTTTAATATGAGTAAAAAGCAAAATAACCAAAAAGATTGATGTCTGTCTTCATTTATTTTATTTTTTCTCATGCATGCTAGACCAACCATTTAATAAAAATGTTAAACCCCAAAGCAAAGAGTAGGTTTGGATTCGTGATAACTTGATTTAAAAAATAAACCCTGCCCTGCAAGCTAAACACCTTGATGAGATTAAACATCATAATTGTCTGGAACCTTTGCTCCATCCAGTCTCTCAACAGGAAGTCATCTTTACTGAATGTGGATCCTAATCCTTTAATACCATAATGATAACCCGGAACAACAAATTACACATTAGGATTAAGCTTTTACTGAACATATATGAATTTAAATACCTTAATTAACTCATAATCTTATATCTATTTTATGGAGTCATGGAGTCCTTTGTTTATTCTCATACAGTGATTTTAGACCTTTGGTCTTATATGGTGAGTAAGCGGTAACAAAGTTTCCCCTCATTATCAGGGGAGGCTGATTGTGTAGTAATACTGACAGTTTTACTGTACTTACTGTTCAGGTTTACAACTGACTAATGTATTAACATAAATGTATCACACACCTAGTAAATGGGAGTATAAGCAACTCTTAATCTACACTTTATTTTTTTAAAGTATGATATCTGGCAGGAATTTATTTTTCCCCTATTTTATCAAGTTACAACATCTGAAAAATGTGTAAATTTTTTATGCTTTACCATGAAGCATTTAATAGAATCAAATGCAACTACTTGCATTCAAACTTTTTTTTTGTCCTATTTGCTAAACCAACACTGGATATCACACTGAACTCATCCTTAAAGTAAAACATATTAGTTGGTAGCATTGTGGTGTGAGGATCTTTTTGTTTTAGCATGGACAGGGAAGGTGGTCAGAGTTGACGGATGGATAGATTAAACAAAGTATACGGGAATACTGAAAGAAAATCAGTCAGAGACTGGGGCAGAAGATCACCTTCAAGCAGGGGGTGGTCATAAATTTACAGCCAGAGATACAAGCAGATGGTTTAAATTGGAGCATAATCATGATTAGCATGAGTCAACAAAGAGCATCATGAAAACCAAGGATCACACCTGAGTAGGTCACGAATTGAAATGTATTAAAGGTCTCCAACAGGATTAGATAAAAAAAAAACGCAATTTGAACATCTAATAGAGCACCGTTTAGTCCATCATCTCGAAACGGGTCAAAACAATGGTCAAAGCTGATGGAAAGATAGAGCTATCTATAGGGCAACCTGGAGGAAAATCGTATCAATTCAGTTTAGTTTATTTATATTGCACACATTCACAACATGTCATGTGAAGCCACTTTGAAAAAAGAGTAATTTTAACAGTCATACATTCCAAATGAACCTAGTTATCAAACGGGGCCTTAAGTTTGGTTCATTTGTTAATAATTAGTTTAAAAAGTTTTCAATTTGAAGAAACTAAGCAAACAGCATCGAGTCATCGACTACAGGGGTTGCAGAAGACGTGAGACTGAAGTGAATATTTCTCCTTCCAGCAGGACTATGACCTTAAACACAAAGCCAGTGTCTTGAAAAGTTCCGGATCAGAAGATTTCTTAACCACAACTTGAACAATGAAACTGGACTCAGGTTAATGTGTGAAAAAGCTCCAGAGACACGAAAACATCAGCACATATCTTTAAGCTTTCCTTTAGAAAAATTGGCTATTTTTAACATTAACTTAATAAGAAAGGAAACATGATGCATTTATGGAATGTAGAATATAAACAGTTGCTGGATTAATAAGTACATTAAATCTACCACCTCAGCAGTTCCAGATCTATTACCTCTGAAATTGCTCCTAGTACTCAACCCTGTCATTTTCATTTGCAGCAGAGAAACACATTAGAGATTAATGCACACAAAAAATAGCCGTTACTCTCATACCTTTACTGCCACAAGTGCATTATCTCCTCTTACAGAAGAGGTGCATTAATCTTTGAGGGTTTAACTTTAACCTATGGAACTTGTGAAAAACCCAGTGGGCTTGTTTTGGGTCTTCCAGATGAGTGATTTATGGGCCATTAGTGGACTGGGAATGTTCTTTATAGCATGACACAGGACGTTAGACACACAGCACACCATCAATGTTCACTCAACAGCATCTCATGTGCTCTGAGGTTTTATGATCCTGCACTTGTTTTTGTTGCTGACCTAAGTGTAGGGTGTTAAACCCACAGCATGCGCTTAGAGCAGAGGGAAGAATGCTTATATACATTAGAGTACATTTTAGTGTGGTAAATTATAACTCAATTTGTAGCCTAACATTAAATCCTGATTAAATAATTGTAGGTAATTGTAATTTTGTAAAAAATAAAATATTTTTTTTAAAATGTAGATTAAAAATAAAAATATATTTAATTTGCTTTTTAATGTGTTTATTATTTTTTTCCCCCAACAAAATGTATTTCTTTAATTACAGTTATTGTTAACTTTAGTTGTATAGCCAAAAGTCTTAAACAGGGATATGTATTGGCAAGAATCTGGCGATACAATATATAAAGGGGGCAATACAATATATTGTGATATATCACAATACTATGAGTAAGACTATATATTGTAATTTTAAAACGGAATTTAATTGTGGAAAATTTGTCACAACATTCTAAACACTCCAACCTATTTCATACTTAAAACATCCAGTTTTATTACTAGAACTAGGCAAGGTAAGGCAATTTTATTTGTATAGCACACTTTCAACACAGGGCAATTCAAGGTGCTTTATATATGACTAGAATACAAATGAGCAGTTACAATAAGTAAATAATCAGGAAAATACAACAATGTAGGGACAAGTGAGTAAAAAACACCGTTTTAGTTTATTAACTGATATTGTTGAAGAAAGCTTACAGTTTTTAACATAAGAAAGCATTTACAGTAATTTAGACAAAAATTATTGTGACAATTAAAAACAAGCAAGTAAAAACAGTTACTTAATAGGTACGTTTTAATTTTAGATTTTAAAGAGTTCAGTGTCTCTGCAGCTTTGCATTCTCCTGATAGTTTGTTCCGGGTATGAGGAGCATAGAAACTGAAAGCTCTTTCCCCATGTTTGGTTCTGGTTCTGGGGACGATCAGTAAACTAGAGCTGGAGGACCTGAGTGATCTGGATGGTTTGTACCATGATAGCGGATCGTTAATGTACTCTGGTTCTAACCAATTCAATGATTTATGAACTAGTCAAATCCCTTTGAAGTCTATTCTCTGAGCTACAAGGACCCAGTGTAAGGATCTTAGAACTGCGGTGATGTGTTCTATGTCCTTGGTTCTAGTGAGAACACGAGCAGCAGTGTTCTGGATCAGCTGCAGCTGTCTGATTGATTTTTTAGGTAGACCTGTGAAGATAGTGTTACAGTAATCAAGGCGGCTAAAAATAAATGCATGCATGAGTTCTTCAAGGTCTCCTTGCGTCATCTGTCCTTTAATTCTAGAAATGTTCCTAAGGTGATAGAAAGCTGACCTTGTTATTGCCTTTATGTGACCTTGGAGGTTCAGGTCTGAGTCCATTATTACATATAGATTTCTGGCCTGGTTGGTAGTTTCTAGTTGGACCCACTGTAGCTGTGTACTGATATTTTAATCAATCTTTTTTGGGTCCGAAGAGAAGCACTTCGGTTTTGTTTTTGTTCAGTTGGAATATTGATACAATACTGTGACATAAAATATCATGATTTATTGGTATGTGGATAGTTTCTCACATCCCTAGTCTTAAACAATTATAGGTGATTAGAAACATGAATCTAGTAGTAGTAGTAGTAGTAGTAGTAATTATAATAATAATGCATTTTTTGATATTCCACTTTATTTTTATGTAATTAATGACATTTAAATAACCTGATACTGGTCATATTTATTTGTAATCTGTTACCTCTCTTAAAAATTAAAATTGAGGCTTGAATTTAATTTGTTTTTATTGGGATGATAATAATATACTAGTTGTAAAGAGCGTTTTAACGGTTGTAATGACGTCACAGATCCAGGCGAGGAGATCCTACAGCGAGGAGAAAAGCGGACGTTACGTCGTTGATAAGCATCTCTGTGACCATCCACCTTCCGCCTTGCAGCCACGCAAAAAGAGTGAAAATCGCTCTTTAGGTTTAACACGCACGGCTCTCGTTGTCCGCTGTTGCAACGGGTCAAGCCAGCTCTGCTCTGAGAGGTAACTGCTCCCTTGGTTTTTGCTCTGGAATTGAAAGCTTAGCTGTTTTAAATGGATGTGTTTACTCCGGAGCTGCACCAGGCCTTGTTTACATCTCAGTCCCCGGAGTAGAGTAGGTGAGAGGCGGAGGCTGATAGGGAATTATAAGGAGGGGTAGCTACTTCGCTTCCATTTTCGTCGGAGCAAACGTCATTTCTTGTGGGAAACTTCTGCAAGCTCCCTCTTGTAGCAGTCGGTTGTGTAACTCGTCGTGCATATTGGCATATCGCCACTTAAACTGCTGTAGAGGAACTACAGCACGCTAGCCTGGAAGCTAGACCTGCTAACGACACAGCCAGCAACTCTGAGGGTTTAACTTCAGCCGCTTAGCCTCTTCTCTCAGGTCGGACTTTAGTGTCAGTGACTGGACTTTATTAATCAGTTTTCATCCTTTTAGCTCCCGTTCCTAGCACATTGTTAAAGTTCTATTAAACCCGTTATCTAACCTGTACGGAGTCGCTGTGTTACATTAGCCTAGCGGGATGTGTGTCACCCACTTTTCGGACTATTTTTATCTTTGATCGGACGGAATGTGAACACCGGTCTGAGGCTGGGCTGGCGTCGGGACCGGTTGGCAGGCAGGCTTCCCCGTGTTGTCTTTCCATCTTAATATTTGCAAAGTCATATCTGAGGACCGTCGCCAGTTGACCTCATTATTTATTTTGTACTTTTTTTAAAAACTGTAATGTATAATAACCTCCCGGCAGATGAAACCAGACCACCCGGGCTTGGTTTGATCTCATTTGCTTCTTTTTTCTTTTTTTTTTAGGTTATGCTTCTAAAGAATTCAATGTTAAATGTGCTAGACCGACTTTTTTTTTCTCTGAGCTTAATCACTCTTCTAAGATACTCAATCGTGTATATAAAATCTACTGGTCAAGTTTTCCATTTTATTGTAATATTTATGTTGTAAAAAATAACTATTAACCCCCCCCCCCCCCCCCCCCCTGCGGAAAAACAAAAACTGCAAAGCCCACAAGCCTCTGGTGATCTCTCCTAAAACAGCTGCTTGATTCTAACATTTTTAAGTATATCCACTTCTATTTCTAAAATTTCCCCCACTGCTTAATCAAATTCTATCTTTATAGGTGTTTTCTGTATTTCTGTACCAAATTGTTTGGCCATACTCATGGTAGCAGTTCATTAGGAGGACCAGAGCGGTCATGGTGACAGGTTTCAAAAACCTGCATAGTATTCACTCATTTCCAGCCAACTTGTTTTTGTCCTTCTTGTGATGTCATTAACCAAACCAAACATTAGGCAGAGTTTGCCTTTTTTCTCTCTCTCTCTCTCTCTTCTGTCTGTTTTTTAAAAACTTTGTTTTTGTGAAAACTTGTAGTAAAAAACTATATTTGTGTATATGTCCACCGTATTTCCTTGATGGTTTACACTTTGTATGGAAAAATAATACATAACTTTGAGAATTGTGATCGAGTCCAATTTATAAATTGGGTGTCAATAAACTTTCAACGGGGGTTAGACTTTTCCTGTTGCAACCCTTGTGCTTTGGATTAAGGCCATCTAGTCACCTGGCATCCATGAAGAAATGTCTGTCATCTGAGGCACTCGGTTCTGTAAATAATTCAAATGTACTAAGCAGGAGATCTAAAAGATCAACTGTTTAGAGCAGTTAAGGACTAGTGCTGTCTACCATGACTAGTTTGAAACAAACAATATTTTTTTAGATTCTTTTTATCAAAAGCAGCATGTCCTTGGTCTACAGACTACAATTTGAGCAGATGATTAAAATGTGTATTTTTAAAAAAATGTTTTAAGTATGTTTGCCTCTTATTATTGTGTGTTTTTTTTTTTCTTAGTGGATTTGGTTGGGTTGGACTTTGAATGGCGAAATCCTTTTTTTTTGGCTTGTTAAGGAAACTACTGATACAATTTTTTTTAAATCTTAAATCCTGTCCAGTGCTGTGAAAAATAATTTACTGTCATATTCGTTTCTTCTCTCCCTTCCCCTTTTATTTTTGGTCATAGTTATCTATTTCAGATTTTAACTATATTTCAGTGTCGGACAAAGATAACCCGTGTAAATGCAAAATTGGTTTTCAGATGATGATTCCATTTTAATAGAGGGGTGGGTAAGCAATCAGAAACACTTAATCTTCTGTAGAAGAGTAGTTGGCCCCTAAAGCCAATCACTGGTCTTGTGACTATTGTTAGTAGCAATTAACATCAAGAGTTTGGTCTAAATAGAAATGTGTTTTTAATCACGTCTTGTTTATTATGATTCAGCTGTTAATTTTAACCACTTTTTTTGTTTTGTTTAATTTGTGTAGCCAGTGTTAGCCCTAATTACAGACTGTTAGAAGATGCACAAATCACCTCAATTGGACCTGACCACAAAAGGTACTGTATGCTAAGAAATTTCAACACAGCACACACTATGAAGTAATCTAGAAAAATTTAAGAGCACGTCCCTCGGTCTAGAAATGCAATTTTAGGGCTTTTGAGGAAGTGTAACTTTTTGGAGGATCTGCATCTCCAAAAGACGAGATCAGGGTTTAATATGATGGTGGTCATGTCACTGTATGGGGTTTCTTTGGTGCTTCGGGACTTAGAATAACGCGCTCTAAATGATGGATCCATTAATTCAGCTTTCGGTTGAAAAATCCTGAGAGAGACTGTGGTTTGTGCAGCATTAAAATGATCTAATGCACACAAGCAAATCCCACCTGTGAATAGCTCAAACATTTTTGGCAGTACATAAACACAATCATGTACTGTATTGCTTACAAATTTACAGCTCCTCACCTGAAAGGGAATCCCGATATTTCTATCTTTAGAATGTCTAAACTAATATGTAACGGGAAGTTTTGATGCGGTATTAAGCTTTATATAGAACTAATTGACACATAATCTTTTTATTCCTTCCTTCTCCAACGTCTTCTTTCCTTTCCCTCCAGATTGTACTGGAACCCATTGTCCAAATGAGTGACGGAGAGTGCGACTTCTTTTGCTTCTTCCGCTGCTGCTGAGCGCGCTCTGTTGCGCCTCAGTCAGGCCGTAAGGGAGGTTGTCTCTCTACACGCCGACACAAAGTGGGACGCAGGCAGCAGAAAGGAGGAGAGGGGGGGTGGAGCTTCAGTTGAGCCATTTCGGCGATAACTGAACCGCCTAAATCCGACAGGTAGGCGGAACGTCTACCTGTCCGGGTGATCGGCCCGGTCGAGTGAATGTCTGTGGACATGAACAGCCAGGCGTCAGACAGCAACGAGGAAGACTTTGGGGTGAACTCTGAGGAGGAGGATGATGAAGACGACGGAGGAGAGGAAGAGGATCAGGGCGATATCGCGGACTATTACGACGGGGTGGCAAGTGACGTTGAGCAACAGGGCGCCGATTCCTCCGACCCGGAGGAGTACCAGTTTACCTGCTTGACGTACAAAGAGAGCCAGCGTGTGTTGGCGGAGGAAGTGAGCATCGTGGCTGCTGCTCTGAACGCAAGTTTACGTTTATTTTATTCTTTTTTTAATTACTACTATTCCTTTTTATTCTTAATGTTTGTACTTAATCCTTTAAAATGCTGCATTGTTTCTTTGTCTCAAATCACGTTAGGCACCTTGAATTTCTTTGATTTTAGAACCCCACTTTTTGCTCTAGAAAAAGCCCAGAACATAGACGAGCATCATCTCTGTGGGCGGTCGTTGATTGTTTGTTGTGGACGAGGTGACGACACACCGCTGTGAGAGAGAAGACATTTCAAAGCTAACATTTGAAGCTCTAGTAACCTAGCAGACCGCTAAGAAGTCGGACAGAATTGTACTTTTAGGGTTACAATGTCTTGTCACTTGGGTGGTGCCCTCAAAGGTCCTATTTTGTACCCTTAACTGTAGGTACCTATTTGTACCCCTGTAGTTTTTCCCTGCATCTGAAACCAATGAATGTTAGCCTCTAAGCACTAACACTAGCAACTAATCCTTAACCTTTCATGGGGTCAACAGTGAGAACATTATGGCTAGTAGTCTAGGGAGTCGTTCGAGAATGTTCCCATTTCGAACAGCCTTTCTATCAAACGTCATTACGCGACGTAAACGTACATGAATGACGCATATCAAAATAAACCTTCCGAAGAGGTTGTTGTACTCACATGCGCACGTGTTTTTCCTTTCGGCCATTTTCGTTATTTTACGTGAGGTGGGCCGGGCGACTTGTATTGATGGCGTCTTGTGGCGCAAGGGATTGTGGGATGGCACATAGCTCCTAATCGCCAGTTAGTTAGCATCAGAGGTCCCTATGCTAAAGTGGCTATGATAGTTAGCATACAGGCCACTTTCCCTTACTCCTTCCTAACTGGAAGCCCAATCCGGATGCATCTTATGATGGTGGACGCTGACGCACAGCCGGTTTGGCGTAAGACCTCTTACCAATTTAGTGGTTTCGGATGCAGCCTTTACCTTTTTATCGGTGCGACCTTGACAATAGTCGGCTATTTGTTTATTTGTTTGATTAAAAAAATATCTGTATATATCTGTATATATTTGAAAATGTGTTAACAAATCTATGAAGTCCATGTTCATAAATCTAACTTTGCTAATGGATGTATTTTTTCAGTAAAAACAAAATGACCAGAAATTATACCCTATCCAAGAAATTATACAAAAAAATGACTTTTCAGTACTGAGGAACATGTTTCTACTGTTCAGACAATGAAGAAGGTACAGATCGTTATCCTGAGGTCCAATATTTGCCCTTAGACTGTTCATTTATTTTTCGTACCTTGGGTTTCAGTAGTGTACCTTTTCTGTACGTCTGTTTCTGACAGTGTACCAGTCAAAGGTTGAAACCTTCGACTGGTAGGTGCAGTGTGCTCTGTGTTGGTGGATTTATTCACTCATGTTTCATCTTCTTTGCAAAGCTTTGTTCTCCTGCACTGATTCAGGCTGTGGCTTTGTGGAGTTTTGTTTCTTTGTGGTGCTTAGTAGCAGTTTGTCTCTGCAGCAGTACAGAAAATGGTTTACATGTAGGGGTGTAGGAAAATGGATTAAAAAAAATAGTCTCAATGAGATCTGCTGTGACTAAAACACAGTTTTCTCTCTCACCTCCTTCTTTACTGTAATCACAGCGTCCCATCCTCTATCTTTTAGCTTTAGCGTCTGTCACTAAAGCACTACTAACTGTACGAATCGAGGGGAGTTACTCCTTCCAGCCAGTCAAGTTTAAATTGTGACAATGCAAAATGTGAATACATTACCCATTGAAACATACAATAAATCCAAAATGACCTTAAACTTTTTTTTTTTTCATACAGGTTTCACCATCAGTAGCCAAACTGATCCTGGTGCATTTTCACTGGCAGGTTTCACAAATAGTGGACAGGTTTGTCTCTTCTTCTGTGTCCCATTTTGTTTTTTATTTACTTCTGGTTGCTAACTTGCTCATGATCCTCAGCAGCAAGATTCTATCATACTTACTGTTTTTCAAATTATTTTTCAACTTCTTTTGCCCCTTGAATCTGAGTTCCCTTGAACATGATGCTAATTTAAAATGTCTGTTATGACTCTTGTTTTTACATTTGATGCCAGCAGTTTGTCACAAAGTGCAGCTCTTAATAATTTTCTAAGTTGATATCTGTATTAATATAGGGTACTGGTAAATTCCCTCACAATAATTTAACATTTGAAGTAATCAAAAAAGGTGATTTTTTTTATATTTGCCAGCCGTATACCGTGACATAAACTCTACAGTGGCGACACTGCATTTCAAGCATTTGTTCTTTGATGTTCTGCTGTTGCATAAACTAATCTGTGAGCAGAGAGCTCAGTTCTGTTTTATTTATGTGTTTTCCTTCTATTGAATTTCCATTTCAACCTTTCTCTACTCATCTTTCACACAGATGTAAGTCCAACTCTTCACAGCTTTTGTCAGATGCTCTGGTCCAGCCCAGCAGCACATGTAGATTAGCCTCTGTGAGTATCACTTCTTTCGTTTAGCTATTGGTTCCCCATTACACTGCCTTTATTGTACAGACAATTTTACTATTTATGGCAATGGTTACTGAGATTGGTCCGTCTTCAGCTAGATTTACACTTACTTGTTATTGGGAGTAATAGCAGTAAGGGAGCTAAGAGCTACCAGGTCTATAAGCTGTTACGACAGGAAGACTAAGTTGAGGAGCTTCAGAACCTCTATGTGTCTGAAATAAAGTCAGGGGAGGCACAAGCCATTTCAAGAGACAAAAGATGGTTGTCTTCCACAGTCCCCATGAACTTTCTGACCATCTGCTTTCCAGCTGTAAAAGCAAGAAGCTCCAGGACCTCTGCATCCATGCATGAATGACCCAATATTACTGCACCGGCATGCCGCCACGGCGCATTCATAAAACACACCGTACTGGCAATATTACCCCAATATGCCAGCACGGTTGGTCTTGTGAAAATGCTTACAGAGATGCAATAATCTATTTTAAAGGTCACCGCTATTTTCTGCCAACATATCAAGCTGTGTCTGTGGTTCATTAACCATAGGCTTAATAACTTAATGCTTAATAACCGGAAGGCTTAACAGGGTTTATTGATTTGCTATTCATGAAATAATAAAAACAAATGATCATGTTAGGATAGCGTTTACTGCTGTGTTCAGGCGTTTTCCTTTGTGTGTTTCAGGCCCCCCAGTCCCTCCAGTGTGGCGTGTGTCTACAGGCCGTTCGGAGAGACTCCCTGCTCGCTCTGCCCTGTCAGCACTCTTTTTGCAAAGCATGCTGGGAGCAGCACTGCACCGTACTAGTGAAAGATGGCATGGGAGTGGGTGAGTGCTGCACTCCGAGCCTGTGCGTTTCTCTGCAGTCATCCCATCTAGTAGAGTAGTGGCTGAGTCATTAAGTTTGTATTCTCGGGTTACAGGTTAGATTCTTCAGAGCAAGCAGTTTTATTTTATATTCTTTCATGCAGCTCTTTTTATTTTTTTTACGGTCCAAAGCTTTTACACATTTCGACAGAGTTTCCTGTTTGTCAACAGGTTTCTTCATACATGGGAAGTCAAAGTATTTAAAGAATAATTTTGAGATTTAATGAGACCCATCTGGATTTACATTTACAAGTGAAGCATGCTGTTGCTGGTGAGAAATTGTGCTTGTGTCGGTGGCAAAGCATATGTGTGCGTACGTGTGCATGTAGATTGGTTTAAAGTTGTTCAATATTCTGTAATTCTTTTCTCTTTTTTTTTCTCTTTCTTATGGATACTGTTGATAAGCATCACATTCCTCAAGTTGTGGCTCTGCTAGTTCTGTTTATGAGCCTGTTGAAATGAAAAAATGTCCGCGCTTCTTTTTAACGACCTCAGATAAATTCATTCTAGATAGCTGACTGTCTGTTGGCTGCAACAAGGACAGATTTAAAATGACCTCTAACTCCAGTCCAGTGTAACAGTAGAAACCTGTTTGTTGTCAAACCAAACATAACAGCAGAGGTTATTCCATGCTAGTAATTCATATTACGAGGTGAATCACAAAAGCAAAGCCATGGAGTAGCAGCTTTTTGTGAAACATTTTGCCCGATCATTGTCTTTATCTTGGAGCTTTGGCTTAGTGGTAGAGTAGAGTTGGCTTGCAATCGGAGGGCCGTGGGTTCGATTCCAGCTTTCTCCAGTCGCATGTTGATGTGCCCCTGGACAAGGCACTTAACCCGAAAAACAACGTCCTACCGAGCCATGTTGGTTGTCGGTGTATGACTTTGAGTATGAATGAGTGAATGTGGCTTCAATGTAAAGCACTTTGAGTGGTCAGTATGACTAGAAAAGCACTATATAAGTTCAGTGCATTTACCATTTTGTGTTTGTTTTTAAGTGCCTTGCAAAATATTAATATTCTCGAACCTTTCATATTTCATTACATCAACCACAAACTTTCATGTATTTTATTGGAATTTAATGTGACAGACCAACGCAGAGTTGTTGAGCAGAAATGATTCATTATTTTTTTTTTCTGATTTTTGTTTTAAACATAAATATCTGATTAACTATGGCATGGTTTTGTAACTAATCTGAATAGTTTCATATGACCACGATTTGCTGCAATTACCACTGCAACTCACATGGGGTATATCTTTCTTTTTACTTTTAAAGACATATTTCTGCCAATTATTATTTTTTAAAATATCACAAGAGAAGTCTTATTTGGATTAAGACCTTCTGTCTACCTTTTAGCTTTTTAGCTTAAAATAAAAGCATGTGTTTGTGTGTCGCGGACCTGCCAGCTTTTGGTAAATGTGAACCGTTAAGCCTAACATTACTTTCACTGAAGAAACCTTTGAGCCGAAGTCTAAGTGGGGAAAAAAGAAATAAATAAAGATGTGGGATGTTTTTTTTCTTTTGTAAATTTATCTGGTCCATGTCTCTCAGAAGTTCCGAATAAATATCAAGAACAATGGCCGTGCTTGCGACCCTCTATAGTGCCTCATCATGCATTTGCATAGTGTGCAATTATGATACAGACATCGGCCATCAGGGAGCTGCAGGTCATTTATAAATCAGCCCAAGTGATGTGTGCATATGTGCTGTAAGCTAATTTCAGATAACTATGAACTGATAAAAGGCAGTTAACTTGTGGCTATTAGCTTGTATAATCACCCATATAATCAAATCAAGTGGAACTCCTTAGTTTTACTTTTCAGTATTAAAATGTCCGGTGCAGTACAGATATTTAGTTAAATTGTAAAAAAAAAAAAAAAGTCTATCATTTAACTAGTCAAAATAACAACTATGAACATGTGTGTGTTATTTGCAGACTGTCAATGCTATGTGGACGGCAAAAACATTAAAGATTGTGGTCTGTACTTGCAGCACGACTGGAAAACCTTCTAGGGGAATCTATTCATTATGACAGACCTAACTTTTAGCGTTTTTTGCAAAAAGATAGCCATGTTGACCTTTTTCTGGTAATATTGGACATCGCTCTTGGCCGATGCTATGCCCAGAATCCATAGTGCTAGTCCTCTCCAAAAATGAACAGTAAAATAACAGAGAAGACACTGAAACGTGCGTTGCTTTTGGGTGTGGTTACTACCGTTTTTGTCTGAACCCATTCCTACTCCCCCAGCCTTTAAACGTGTTTGTGGTTTCAGGCATCTCGTGCATGGCGCAGGAATGTTCGCTGCGGATGCCCGAAGATTTTGTCCTCCCGTTGATGCCAGAGGAGCTCAAGGAAAAATACAGACGCTACCTCTTCAGAGACTATGTCGAGGTATGCAGCGCGCAGCACGCAAAGTCAGAATAGCAGGAGATATGAGTCTATTTTTTTAATAGTTTTTTTATTCTGTAACAATATTTGCAAACTGTCCCCTTAGACAAAACAACAATTTTTCTCGCAACATTTCAACTTCATTGATGGTCTGTTACAAGTTGCATTCACGGTTCGTTTTGTCTTGTTTTTCAGAGTCACTTCCAGCTGCAGTTGTGTCCAGGTGCAGACTGTCCCATTGTCATCAAGGTGCAGGAGCCCAGGCCACGCAGAGTGCAGTGCAACCGCTGCAATGAAGTCTTCTGGTACGACACGCAGTCCTCTCTAGACTGAGAGACGTTATGCATCGTTGAACTGAAAACAGCGCACTCTTCTAATGTTTGGGGAAGAATCCCACAGTTCCAGCTCAAACGCTTTTTTTTTTTTGCGTGTCTTCCAGTTTCAAATGCCGCCAGATGTACCACGCACCTACAGACTGCGGCACAATTCGCAAATGGCTGACTAAATGCGCCGATGACTCCGAGACGGCAAACTACATCAGCGCGCACACTAAAGATGTACGGTCACCGAGGCCACTTTTTTGTTTTTGACGGCTGTTTTCTTCAACGTGGAGAAAATATATACCGTGCACGCCAAATTTAAAATAGCAGATGTTTTTCTCTTTTAGTTAATCAAAACTAGTTGAGATAAAAAGTTTTGTTTTGTTTTTTATCTAGTGTCCAAAGTGCAATATCTGCATCGAAAAGAACGGAGGGTGCAATCACATGGTGAGAACCACAGAAAATATGTCTTCCACTTTAGCAGCTGTCAGCATCTATTTGGTGTCACCTCTGTTGAGCCTGACTGAAGTTGTATTTAAAATGACATGAAGCTTTTTGGTTCTCTAATTCCTTCTCCCTTTGTGTCTGTTTCAGCAATGCTCCAAGTGCAAACATGGTAAATTTAGCTTGTCAAACGTTTATTTTAATTTTTTTTTCCATTTGTAATCAGATACATCCCTCTTTTTCGACGTATTTAAAGTTTATTATGGCCTACTTATTTATTTTTTTTGTTGCTCACAGACTTCTGCTGGATGTGTCTTGGAGACTGGAAGACCCACGGCAGCGAATACTACGAGTGCAGTCGATACAAAGAGAATCCTGATATAGTCAACCAGAGCCAGCAAGCTCAGGCCAGAGAGGCTCTCAAGAAATACCTCTTCTATTTCGAGAGGGTAAGTGCTTCACTTTTTTATCGTTTTAATGCTCTAGATAACCTTCTTGGTGTTCATAACTTTCCAACTCTTTAAAGGAGTAGATGAAGACTGTTTAAATACTTTGGGTAATTTAGTTTTATTATTATTTAGGCTCACAAATAGGTTTATGGTTCATTTACTCATTTGTACAGACAGACGAGTAAAAGGTAGGGCGATATCTCCAGAACAAAGTGCGGTGGGATTTAGAAACAAGCAGGTTAAAGAAAATCATCTTAAGTTTTACGTTCTGCAGTTGCTGCTTTGTTCATCCCCAATTCTGGTTCTGCCTCTCTAAAGCCTCTTTTTAGTATTTTATGGTGATAATGTGGAGCATCTCTCGTACTTTGGTCTCTAAAACTGGGAAGGATGTTGAAATATCCAAAAGTGAAGCCTCCGTAATGAAATGCAGTTGAAGGAAAACGACACTAGAAAATATTTGAGGGTATTGTAGGTGATAGATCCTCTTTTCGTGTGCCCTTCATTGATGTGCATTTATTTTTATTTCATTTTTTAACAAGTGGGAAAATCATAACAAGTCCCTGCAGTTAGAGGCTCAGACGTACCAGAGGATCCAGGAGAAAATCCAGGAGCGAGTAATGAACAATCTGGGAACTTGGATCGATTGGCAGTACCTGCATAATGCTGCAAGGCTACTGGCTAAGGTACGGTGAAAGCAAGCTATCTGATTGGATGGTTGAAAAGCTACATGCAGGAAAAATATGTGCTTTGTTCCTCGAATTTAATTTGTCTTTTCCAGATCTGAATAATAATGGAAAAATGAAAATTTGCCAGATTTTTTGGACAGTGGGATCATGGATAAAATTCCTTACTTACTTACTTATACTTTTCCATCTATGTGGGAACGGATGGATGCAGCGCCATTAGCTGAAGTATAAACTAGGCTTTAAAGTTGTCTTACTCTGCTGCTCTCTATATAACCTCCTACTTATAATACATTTTTTTAAGTTCAGCAGAAGAGAGGGTGGTAATCAGGCAGCTTCATTTGCTTTCTTTTTCTTACTGGAGGATTTATAAAGATTTTGTAAAGATGACGAAATATACAGCATCAAAGGAGTCTTTGCTTTCCTCCTGTCTGTTTGGTAGCATTAGAGTGAGTTTTTCTTTGTTTTCAGTGTCGCTACACACTGCAGTACACCTATCCTTATGCCTATTACATGGAGTCTGGACCCCGCAAGAAACTGGTAAGACACAAACTGGAAGTTTTATTGTTTTTTTTGGTTTTTTTTCTCATTGTTGAAATTAGCGGATTTTGTAAAGGATATACTTGAGCTTTAGGCTCACAAAAACACGTCAGATTCCACCATGTTATCAATTAATAAAAAGAGATGAAACCAACATTTGAATTGGTACAGAACAAAATAAATTATAAGGGGTCTGATTTCTTTTTTACTTTATTTTATATCAACTGCCGATGTTATTGACATTGATTATTTCTTTTGACTGATAGATTTTTCTGTCCTCTGCAGTTTGAATACCAGCAGGCCCAGCTGGAAGCCGAGATAGAAAACCTGTCATGGAAGGTGGAGCGGGCTGACACCTATGAGAGAGGAGTGTTAGGAGGAGAGTGCGAGCTCAGTGCCAGCGACAGAGGGGTAAGAGTGCAAAAATAGGTTCTTAAAGAAGTATCATGTTCAAGGGGAAAGAACACAAAAGGAATTTCCAAACTGCTCTATAGTGGAACTCAGTGTAGGTTGCATCATTTTATTTTATTTTTTTATTCACAAATACCCTTTTAACATTTTCAAGTTTAAACACATTAGAAAACTCAAACCTCAATGTCAAGTTTATCAGTGAACAACAATAAAAAGAACACCAGCTAACCAAAGTTTTTCATAATTACATTCACAATCATAAAATGGATAATGGAATAAAACTGTAATGAAAGGAAGTAAAATGGTTAGGATTTCAGAGCAATTTAGCATCTGATACACAGACCGTTATAGGTGCAACCATTAATGATTTACCAATACTGGAATTGGGCCCAAAATCTTATGTGCTGTATTGGTATCAGTCATGTTGTACTGCTAAAATCTAAACCGTCCCACCCATATTTCGCCGACCAATCGTTTGTCAGCATTGTGCTTTGGGGCGGGAGTTCAGTTGTGCCGATTGTGCCCAGCTTAGTGAAACAAACATTACCGCGCCGGTTGAGGCTCGCGTAGAAGCGGCAAATGAATAGGTTGTAGAGGAACATGTTCTGCTCGCAAAACCTGCAGAAATCACCCGAAGACAGTCATTTCCGTGTGAGTGAGTGAATGAATGAAGCTTGAGCGAGTTGTTGTTTTCCAGGCGCACATGGTATGCGTCATATGAGTTGTTACTGTGATTGGCTAAAGACAAATCCTGGGTAACCAGTGCCAGCTGGAGCGCAACCTTGCGCGTCCTCCAATCAGCTCAAAGTATTCTACCAGATGGCCCTCCCTCTTTCAAACGGTTTCTGCTACACATAGAACTGGCTGATAACATTAACCGATACTGAAAATGTGAAAATTCTGCAATAATCTCACAGAAAATTTTTCTTTTTCACTTGAAATTTTAGTTTTGTGGTCATTGTTATTAACATTTTTTTTAATGTAATTCACCATCATTTGTTGTAACAAATTTGTTCCAATTCATGGCATTTGTGTGTGTGTTTGTGTGTGTGTGTGTGTGTGTGTGTGGTAGAATTATGGGAATTGGTATTCTGTATCTGCAAATATTCCAATCCAAGTATCGTATATTATCGGTTTGAAAAAAGTGGCATCGTAACATCCCTAGATTAAACCTCTACCTGCTTCAGGCAAGGCACACACTGCTAAACATTTGATAGAGTATCATAAAGAAGTTTCCCTTTATGCAGCAGCTAAGGCTCATTTTGTCCATACGGCTGCTCTCACTACAGCCTTAGTAGGCCCTATCATTGCCATCAGATCTATCCATTACAATTACATGATCAGGGGGTTTAAATTGGCGTCAGGTCCCTCATGGGCTGTGCACCATGTCGCCATTTCACTTGTAATTTATAAATCTGCTTCAGGAGTGTTGTAAGTAATTGTTCAGTGTGATGTAAACATGGTCTCATTGTTTCTGGTTCCATCTATGCTTCAAACAGCTAGCAGCTGAACAATTATTCACACTGATTGCTATTTTGAGATGCGTCCCATTTGGCCAACTGTTTTCCCGCTTCAACTGCTGATGATATCATGAAGGCGGTGAATTAAAAAGTTCATATCATAAAAAGTGGCATCGTTCCATCCCAAGTAATCATGTATCTTTTTTTTCCCCTTCCACCTCACATTTACGCTCTAATCCTCCAAGACTGGAAAAGCATCCAGATTTCTTTCAGTTTTTATTATCCAGGGGATACAAATCTGAAAGAAACAAGAAAATCTATCCTGGATGATTTTTGAAATAAATGCTGATCTCAGTTTGACAGTGTGATACGCTCTGTTGATTTAGATCACACTGCTAATACAGAACCCAACATGGTGTTGTGAACACACCATCCCTCAGCTGGCATGTGACGGTGGTGGCATCATGCTGTGGGGATGCTTTTGTTGATATTTCAAGCTGGAGAATTCATTAGATACTTTCCAACTTTATTCGTTGCAGTTAAAAAATGTTTTTGTGGTTTTCATGCAGATGGTCTGCATTTGTATGAAAACCACAAAAAATGTTTTACGTGGTCTGCATTTCATACAAATGCAGAGCATTTACCATTTTTGCGGTTTGTGTGTGAAAATGGGAAACATTCAGTGAGGAGAATAATTCAGGCTCTGGTCATTGAGGCATGCTGATGATGGCTGCACAGCTTTGGATGTTGTGTGCCTATGTTGTTTATCGCGTCTTCTTTGTTTCGCAGGACCTGGAGAATCAGATGCACATTGCTGAGCAGAGGCGACGCACGCTGCTGAAGGATTTCCATAAAACCTGAAGCTCCAGTCGCGACGGCAGAGCACCAGCGTCCTCCCTCCTTTTTCTTTCTTGCTTGCCCTGCTTTCCTTTTTGCTTCCCTCCACGATCATCCGTTGTTGCAGTCATACTTGTCCCCCCCCTCCCTTTGCCTCCCCACACTCACCCATTCACTTCCTTTGCTCCGTCTTTCCTGCCTCCCACCATCACAACGCTGTGGGGTCACAGAATGTCACTATTGTATCACCCCCCTCTCCTTACTCATATCACCCTCACCCCCCATATCTCTGATATATATGACACAACGTCTGTTGTGGTTACATTTGTTTGATCTCATCAGAACGGATCTTGTGGATCTCGGTTTGAGCTTTTGTGTCTGAAGACAGAAGTTAATTGCTTTGACATAAGCAACTACAAGCAACGTGTTGCCTGCTGGAGATTGGGAATCTTCCGGAATAGTTTTTTCCCCGTGATGGTGGGATTATGGTTTGAAAAGAGCAGCGGAAGTGAAGCTTTTCCTATTGAGTAAAGGAGGGATAGCTGGTCAAATGATAACCTTTATTTCCTTTGATGCAGCAGTGCAACCATTAGATCTGTATTTTGTGGTTTTTATATAAGCCAGACTGATCATACAGGCAAGTGTTATCTGGAAATTTTAAGAATGAATATTGTCCCATGTGCTGCAGAGTAATTCATGGAAATGATTAAAATAATTCCTAAAGATGCATTTTTCTGGTTTACATCAACTCATGCAGTCTTTAAGTTGTTTGAGCTGAAGAATTATGCTTCCTGTTTCTTTATGGTTTGTTTTACAAACTGTTCTCAACACCCTACTTAATATGCCTAACATCAAATCAAATCTAAAGCTCGTAAAATTTAAGTCCAGAAGAGCTGAGGAAACGAGTTGGGATTCACATGGCAGCTACTTTCAGTTTTTGCCACCAGTTTTTACCTTTTCTTTTTGGTTTTGCACCGTGATGTAAGAGCAACACATGCAGAGTAATCAGTGCAGAGTCATCATTCTGATAGTTATTTTCACCTTTTAAACATGTCGAGCAAAATGGAGACTGAATAAGATTTGACCTCCTCCTTAAAGTCGAACATTGAAGTATATTCTGGTTCATATTCATCCTTCACAGGCGCTACAGCACCTCCCACCAACATTCAGCTGGCAAGCACACGCTGACGCCCTCGTGTGTAAAACACTCCTCTAAAGAAACATTTGCTGTTGATTTGTCTCCTCCGTCTCCATCTCATGCTCTGTCTTCTTAATTTACTGTCATCCCAGCGTTTTTATTTTTGCTCTGTTTTTCCTTCAGCTCATGTTGCTCACCTCTGGCAAAAAAAAACATGGCTGTTGATAGTTAGATGATTAAAAAAAAATGGGAAAAAAGAAAAATACAAAAAAAAAATTGCTGTAATTTTCAACGGTTGTACATTAATACAGAAATAGAGTTACTGAGAGTTTTTAAAACCGGACTGTGTCTCTTGTGTGTTCATTACGTGTACAAAAACACTGATTAAACATGCAACACGATTTCCTCTGTCAACTAATATTTCTCACATTTTAGGAAAAATTAGAAAAGAGGTTTACAGATGGGTGTGTGAATGATTGCAGCCTGAAGTTGTTGCTTCCAAGTTGGGCCGCTGAACACCTCCGTTTTATAGCTGCTCCATGTGGCTGCAGGATAGCGAGACAATCATTCCAGAATTAACCAGATGCATTTAGTTTAAAGTTCAATATGTTTATCATCAAAGATGCAGTATATTGTTTGGAACAAAAAAATTCTAATCACAGCTCTCGGACAAACCATGCATACATTTCTCATTTTTATATACTGTTATAGAATACAAACATCCTTTATCGTCCATCATTGGGGAAATTTACGGAAAGCTGCAGCAAAATAGATACACATCGTGATAATAGGCTGTGCTGTAAATAAAAGTAAGAATTGAATTTACATTTCAAATTGAGTTGCTGTTTGATTGGGGTTTCCAGGAGCCATTGGATTTACTCCAGAAGAGCTGGAGGATCCGCTGGAGAAGATTGGAGCTACCGTGTAAAGGATACTGGCAGATAGCCTCCAGGTCTTACACAGCATTCAGAGCCCTGACTCGACTGATGGTCCCAAAGAACTGGGAGCCTCAAATGAAAGCTAAAAAAAAGGCTTCACATCAGCCACCTCCCAGAGGTTGTCGGATCAAGTTCCCCAGGGCAATGATCACTACAGTGCAGCATACTCTGGTGAGGCGGTGGTTTTAACAGTTATAGCATTTAAATTTTCCTCTCTATGGACTGCCACCTAATGGTGGTGGAGTACTTTGAGTATCCAACTGGTCTAAGTTGGAAGAAGTTTTATGCCCCTCTTACTATATATGGAATGCTAAAATGCTCCAAAAATAAATGCCTAAAGAAAACTAATGCTATGAAATTGTGAAATAATTGATTGCATATAAAATTATATGCCTGGTATGAAACATTTCTCATCCTTTAAAACTTTCAATGTAAAATATTTAACAGTACTTATTTTCCTTATTTATTTATTACCCATTTTTACTCCAAAACATTATTTTACAAAGTCAGTTCTAATTCCATAATGGTGTTATTCCCAGTGACTTGTTTGTTGCATCATGACACTTTTAGAATAGAAGGCAAGTTTATTTGTAGAGCACAATTCATACACAAGGCAATTCAAAGTGCTTCACATTTGCATAAATTAAGAAAACAGATAAACAGAAAAAAAACCATCAACGTAAAAAAATATTAATTACAATAAAAAGCAAGAGTGCAGATAAAATAATTTCAATTGTCATATGCACAGGTAAAAAGAACTGTTTTCAGCCTGGATTTAAACATTGTTAGAGTCGAGGCTTGTCTCACATCCTCATGAAGACTGTTCCATATTTTAGCTGCCTGAAACTGAAATGCAGCCTCATCGTGTTTATTGTTGACTCTGGGAACCACCAGGACACGCCTCCCTGAAGTTCTCAGGGCCCGAGATGGTTCATATGTCTCTAACATGTCAGAGATGTACTTTGGTGCCAAACCATGAAAAGACTTGTACACAAGCAGAGCTGTTTTAAATTCTATTCTCTGAGCGACAGGAAGCCAGTGCAGAGACCGGAGCACTGGACTAATATGGTCGTATTTCCTGGTTCTTGTCAGGACTCGAGCAGCAGCGTTCTGGATGTACTGCAGCTGTCTAAAAGCTTGCTTGGAGAGGCCATTGAACAGGTCATTACAGTAGTCTAACCTGTTGGAGACAAATGCATGGATAAGTCTCTCTAAGTCTGGTTTCGACACTATTCCTCTGATTTTAGTAATGTTTTTCAGATGGTAAAAAGCTGTTGATGTTATTGCTTTGATGTGGCTGTTTAAGTTCAGGTCCGACTCCATGATTACCCCTAGATTTCTAACTTGATTTTTTTCGTTGACTCAAGATGACTGATAAAACTTTCTCTTTGTGTCTGTGGGCCAAAAACAATGTTTTCCGTTTTGTCTTAGTTTAACTGGAAAAAGTTGTTTTGCATCCACACACTGATCTGTTCAATACAATGACAGAGTGTATCTATAGGCACCTGCCGTCAGTGACACCTAGATCTGAGTGTCATCTGCGTAGTTATGGTAAGACACATTATTGCTGTTAATTAGCTGACCCAAAGGAAGAATGTACAAGTTGAATAAAAGTGGTCCCAAAATTGACCCCTGGGGGACTCCACAGGTCATGGGAAAATTGTCTGAGAGACAGTTGCCAATTTCGACAAAGTACATCCTGTCCTCTAGATAGGACTTGAACCAGTTTAGAGCAGTAGCAGAGATTCCCACCCAGTTTTCTAACCTGTGAAGTCAGATCCCACGGTGCACTGTGTCAAAGGCATCGCTCAGGTCCAGCAGAACTAAAACTGAGACTTTTCCTGCGTTGGTGTACATGAGGATATCATTTGTCACCTTGATCAGAGCTCAGTGCTGTGGTGGGGCCTAAAGCCTGACTAGAAAGTATCAAACATTGTTTGACAGGAGAAAGTAAGTGAGCTGTTGATGTACTACATTCTCTAGGACTTTGAATGGTAGGTTTGATATGGGCTAGTAGTTCCTCGGTACTCTGGCATCAAGGCTGCTCTTCTTTAGAAGAGGCTTAATGACCGCATTTTTTAAGGCATTGGGGAATGTTCCAGTCTCAAGTGAGATGTTAACTACATGAACTCAGACCAGAGATAACCTCTTCGATTGTTTTGTCACTGACAGGTGTAAAATGTGTCAGCTCAAGGTGTTTATCTGGAAACAGTCTTGCCATTTGTTTTGTGGTAATTATGGCATTTTAATGCCTTGGACTTCATTAAAAAATATTGCAAACTCATTGCACTTAGATGCAGAAATTGGTTCTAAAGGCAGTGAAACTTGAGGATTAGTTAATTTGAATAGAAGAGAATAATAATTTAATTTTCCCACAAGGGGAAATGTGGTCGTAACTGCTGCAAAAAAGTTGTGCGTATACAAACAGGACACAGTACAGAAACACACATTTTTTTAAAGAAAAAAAATATATTTTAAAAATGTACAATGATTACAAAAACGAAGTACTCTACAGTTAAGGTTAAGTAAAGGAGTAAACTCAGGTTGTGTGCAAATAAAGCAGGATACTGAAAGGTGTTTAAATAATAGAATATTTAGAGTTAAAGTACAGATAAAGTACAGATTGTGCATTAAAAAGTAAACGTGTAACTTCCAATAAGTTAGTATATATAGACTGGGAAAAATAATGTGTGAGTTATGACAGTAGAGGTAGTGTTCAGTTGATTAGTGCAAATTGCAACGCTGATGTAAACCTCTATGTTTTTTGATCGTGCAATCAAAAACTGGAAACGCTCCTTCATGCATCTAGGATACAACAGTCACTGAAGGAGCTCTGCAGTTCGGCAACATTTCCATGCATGGGGCTGGAGACTGTCCATCAGAGATGTTATTTTGGCCACAGTTCTCCTGTCTCCAACCACCTGCACTGGATCCAGGGTGCATCCTAGAACAGAGCTGGGCCCTGTTCCAGAAAGCTTGATTAATTTACCATATGGTAAACTCTGAAGCCTCGGTTCATCAACCTACTCCTTGTAAACCCCGAAACATAAAGACCATCTCAATGGATCACAAAATTCATGAATCATAAAGGAAACTGACAAGAAAAAAAGGACAGAATACTTCAAAGAAGTGGAGTTGGAAGTACTAATGAAGAATTCAAGCCAATCATTATGAAAAAAAAGTAATAAGGATGCATCAGCTAAAGAAAGAATGTTGGCAAAAAATAACTCTGATTAAAGTCCAACTCATGCCCTAATCAACCTTTTTTTTTGCTGTGATACTGTATAAATTGGTGTCTAATAGTACTGTCTACATATCTTATTATTTTTGGTTTCTTAGTATATTTCGTAGCAAAAATTTAATTTCTACCAAAGAAAACATCAGTGGAGGGCCCTCTACAGGTAAAAACGTTACACTGCATTTGAATTTGAATAATATAGCATTCTGTCTAAGCCTTTTTGCAGCCATCAGCTATAAATATAAGTCCCAACAATATCCATTTTGATGTATTCATTTTCTACCTCTTATTCCCAGGAGGGCTTGTGGAGTGCTGGATGATATAATGTATAATTTAACATTTCTATCAGTATGTTGGATTACTATTCAAAATGTACTTTTTCTTTTTCCACCAATTTGCTGAGGGGAGAATAAAATTGTACATTGACTTAGACATATAATGACATCTAACTTAATTAGATGCTATCCTTCTGGAGCCAGAAGAACTCTGTCCAAGGTCAAAATTAAACACAAGATTTTCCAAAAAGGTAAGATTGAAATCAAACGGTTGCTAAAGAGATGTAAGCCTATGAAGTATTTTTTGTGCATTCTTCCTATCATGTAGCTAATCAGAAGAAGGCTTAGGCTCATTTAACAGGTGGAGGGGGGTCACCACCATCTCCCCTCACCCGGCTGAGTAGCTGGCTCTGTCCGTTAATAAAGACAGACCGGTGGTTGATGGCTTTCCAGGGGACACTATCATCTTTCTTCCAGTGACTTTGTTCAATGGAAGTTTACAACGTATACTAATATATTTCAACTCAACAACTATCATTGCTGCCACTTAAAGGCATTTAAAGCACTCAGCAGTAGTCATTGTTTCACAATGCATGATTATTTAATTCAGATGCATATAATGTGTACTGTAGTCTTATTTGAAATACTCTTACGTTAATATAAGTGTATTAATATAATACACTAATATTTTTGTGAAATCGTTTTTTTTTACTGTTTGTAAAATATAATAAGCTTCGTCCTCCAGTTTTTGGTGGATGTATCGTCCTGGATAATTAAAGTTATTTTGACAAAATATAGTATATGTGCTTTCACGTCCTTGAATCATTTAAAAGTTCATTCCATGAGAACCCTCTCTGGAACATACTTACCTGGAACAGAACCTGGTCCAGAGCAGGTTATGTTCAGAGATTAAGTTGCTATGGTTACTAACATACCTTGAAAGATACCTCTGTTTTTGGACCAGAGAGTTGAGGTTATCCAAAAACTCAGGCCTTCCTGATGACTTTAACCAATCTGTTACTCTCAGCTGTCGATAAACTGCTGCTCCAACACACAACACTGTAAAATAAAAATGACGGAAGCCACCGCAGAGTCATAGAAGGTCTTTAACAGCGCTCTCTGGACTCCAAATGGACTAACCCTAGGGTGATGTTACCCATAGGTTTCTGAAGAGCAGAAAATGAAGCCAACTGGGTGGTTCCCATCGCCGCAATCTTGTCCACGTCACTCTCCTCGTCTATCTCAGAAAATCCAAAAATGGGATGGAGCTGAGAGTGGCGCTGGGAGGCTGGGGGCGGAGGGTTGACGCTCCAAGCCAACATAGCTACAAGCTAGTCAGAAGCTAGTACGGAGCTAACTGAAGCTAACTAAGGCTAATGTAGGCTGCAGCCAGTTTCAGCCTGAAGACCGCGGTTGAGAGACTCATAGCTCCTTTTCCACTAGGGTCGCTTTGGACCCAGAAACACCTCGAGGGGGGAACAGATATCGATATAACAAGGCCCGAATGGGTCGGGTCAGTACAGCCTAAAACGGTTGAGTTTCCATTACCATCGATGGAGGGTGAGGACAGGGGAGGGGGTAGCTTAACAACACCTCCAGCAAAAAGCAATCAAATTCATCACGACAACTAAGATCCTCTCAAAAGTTAACATACTTTTGACTCACATCTCTCAAACATCCAATAGTTCATGCCTCCAGCTGTTGAACTGTGTTCCTCATGGCAGTACTAATCTAACAAGTGATTATCCAATCTGTTGAGAGTCCGACTCTGTAGTAATCTTCAGGCTTGATCTAGTCCACTCCTGCTCTCTGACACCGCTGCTCGCCGTGGCTTCTCGGTCCTGCTGACTTTGTTGCTCTGTCGCTACCCGACCGGTCGCCTGCTCCAACCTACGTGTAGGAAGATATAACAGCTCCGATCGGAGCTCCATTCCTCTTGGCGACCTGACAGAAATTCTCTTCCCTGCGAAGCTCACCCCGTATAAAGCCTCCCCTGAAGCAGACACTTCTTGGACGGTCTGTTACTGTAATCAATAATACAGTAAGACATTTTTGTCCAATAATTGCAGATCAACATCCAAAACTAAATAAAAACTGCAGAGGCAACTGATAGTGGAGTTCAGAAACAGAAAATGACCAAAGCCTTTACATTAGTCCCAGGCTGTGAAGGCCTTCCCCGAGCAACCAGTGGGGACAAGCAGACTAATGCTGCATTCCATTTGTCTAGGAAACATTGCACAGCAAGGCTGTGCAATGTTTAAATTGGTGACCGGATTAAAGCGGAAATGTAGTTGAGTTTGTAAGAGCATTTAAATAAATTTATAAAAATTTATAGTACTAATAAATAGTAAATGTGCAAATGTGGCTCAGGGGTAGAGTAGTTGGCTTGTAATCGGAGGGTTGTAGGTTTGATTCCAGCTTCCTTCAGTCACATGTTGATGTGCCCCTGGGCAAGGCACTTAACCCCAATTCTACATCATACTACCGAGCCATGTTGGCTATCGGTGTGTGAGTGTGAATGGGTGAATGTGGCTTCAATGTAAAGCACTTTGAGTGGTCGCTATGACTAGAAAAGCGCTATATAAGTTCAGTCCATTTACAAATAAAAAGAAAATAACGCTCAACTACGGGCACAGAAATCTTTGTTTCTGAGCTGCCCGCTCTGTCTACTATCAGAGACCAGCTCAAAATTTCGACCTAATGGGGTTGTGTCTCAGTGAAATGATGCGAGAAAACTGTGAGATTTCCGACTTTCAGACTCAGAAAGGTTAACTGGAATGCAGCATAGGGTGCAAGCTATCAGCTACCAGAGTTAGCCTAGACAAACCTATCAATCAAAAGGACACAACCCTGATTATTCAAGATTTCAAAATTAAAATGAGGAGTTAGAACAAAGTGACCTATTTTACGTCACTATGTTACTACGAGGAAGAGTTGTTTGCAAAAAAAACCCCAGTGATGTCTAGACCGCCCCTGAAGAGAGAGCGGCCTGCCTCTGATAGAATTGCGAACACACCCTCCCCCTTCTCAATGCTCATAGCTGCTCTGGTTTTACCTGGTGACACAACATTTTTTGTTGGAAATTTACTTTCTCTGTCAAAATGCATGTTTAGCTGCATGTGGTCTAAAAAATTAAACCTTGGGGCAGCAAAAAAAAAACTATGTTAACGTTTTCCAGTAGAATTTTTTAGTTAAGCCAACTGCTGGCAGAATTACGTTAATTCAAAGCAATGTTTTGAGTATGGTGAAGTAGCTTTTTGGTCATAATAACACACATTTCTAAGTAGCATGAACTTAATAATTGTCAACATGAACGCAAGTGTTTAAGTTGATCTAACATGGAATTTCAAGTATGGTGAATTATTTCTTTGGTCACAATAAAGCACATATCTAAGTAACATGAACTTAATAATTGTCAAAATGAATGCAAGTAATTAAGTTGATCCAGCATGACTTTACAAATATGGAAAATAGTTTATTTTATTAAAATATTTTTCACATAAAAGTATATGTACCTTGTAACTGAGAGGTTAAAATAAAATAAAGAAGGAATATAACCAAAAACTATTCATTTTAACTTGTGACATTTTTGATAGTTAAGAACATTGCAAATATTTAATGTGACACAATCAGGAATAAAATTACCACAGAAAATGCTTAAGATGTCCTCGTTGCAGAGAAACTATTAGGAATTAACATTACCACATAGATTGATTAAGCTATGCTCCTTGCAGACACCTAACTCTTGTGCACAGCCATCTCTATGACGGTGTGCAGACAATAACCACCAAACACTGAAAACAATATAACTCAACGGATAACTAAGGAGCACGGCTATATTTAGAACACAAACTATAGTATACAACAGAAAACTTCTAAAATTAACACAAAAACATTACCAATAAGTCTTTGGGCCGTACAACTGTGCCCCAACTGTTCGTTTCTTTCTATTTTTTTTAAGGTTTTGTGGCCATAGTGGCGTTTATTTTCAAGCAGCAATAATTTTCAATGACGTTCCCGTTACATCCCGTTACATTACGTTGTAATCAAAACGGATTACAACGTAAATTGGAAGTGTAATGTGGAACAATTAACTCTTATGCCTATTTAGAATTTTGCTCGAACACAATTACAAATACTAACACCCCCCCCCCTCAAAAATTACATAACAGCTGCTTTGCACACCACTATCATAGAGTTCAATTTATTAGCAGTTTTGTAACAACTGATACACAGATACAAAACAGCAGTTAAGCCATTTCTATTTCTCAAGTACAACGCACAAATTGCATTATTTGATTTATACTTTAAAACATCTTACAGTTACAGTTTTGCCCCAGTTGATCCAAAACAAATGGTGGAAAACACATTTACATTCTTGTGTGCAAAACAAATAACCGCTGGTACTTTTTGTTGCTCACATACAGAAATTAGTGGATGCGGTTAGCACCATAAGCAACTCACCTTAGCCTCGTGGCTAACAACATTAGCCATCTTTTAAACATTTTAAGCCAATACATTGTTCCGAACCACGGTACCACAGTAACGTTGTTGTCAACTCCTACATACCAACAGCCCTGCTCTCTGTAAATTACTTTCCAATCACCAGAACACTTGATGAGCTGGATTTTTCTGGACCTTTTTTTGAGCGGAAGAGGGAAACTGTGGGCTGCTTACGCATCATCATGTTGTATTTTAAGTCAATATAACTTAAAATAAAGTAATTTTTTGATTAACTTAAAATTTCAAATTCAGATAAGTCATTATTATATATATTGAATCAAAATGCATAATTTTTGTGTCACTAGAGCTCAATAAAGTAACAATTAAAAGTAAAAAGTCTAACAGCATTTTTTTAGTTGATTTTTCGGTTTGTAACTATTTATATATTTAATTTAAGACTAAAGGCGCCCTGAATTACTTTTGACAGTGTGGATTACAGGACTTAATTCTACATTCCTAAATAACAGCAGCTGGATCAAAGATGCCTGATGGACAGAGAAGTAAGTAGCTAAATTCTAATGTAGGTTAGCCATTTATCCAGCTGCTTATGTGATCTTATAACAGCATTGTGTGGTTAATTCATTGATCTGTAGGATCTCAGAATATTCAGTAAACGGGTGCAAACAACACCCATGGCTTTTTTAAATACTGGGCTGGAAATATTGCTTGCTGGACACAGCTATGTTGATCTCGGTTCTGTCTAAAGCCTGGATATGCTTGTCTGTATCCTGGTAGATTTAGCAGCTGAAATATGCTTTACTTTTACAAAAAAGAAATAAATAAACCAAACGTCCGAGCCCTTAAAGGGACTATATCAAGCTATTTTACAGCTTTCAACTTCTGGGATAGATATATGATAAAATGTTACCATTGGTGTTATACAGTATTAATTTATCCTAATATTTAACTTGTATCCTGTAGTTAATGTTGGACCATGAAGTAAAACAGCTTGTTTCTCTATAATCCCGCCTCCTGCGCACACACCCCTTCCCCGCTCCACTCCTCCCCAGTGCAGAGTGGCAGCAGCATCAGACTGAGAAAAACAGTTCTGAGCTTTATCAGTATTCTGACACTGAATTGGAAAAACACCAAATACCACAATGAGACTCTGTTAAATTAAGGGCTCAGACGAGTTTTTTAAAAATTATTTTGTTTGTAAAAAAACTGAGTCAATAAAGCTTATTTCAGTTGCTAAATCAGGAGGATTACAGAGGCGGGATTACAGAGAAATGAGCCGTTTTACTTCTTAGTCCAACATTAACTGCAGGATACAAATAAAATTTCAGGATAAATGAAAACTATATAAAACCAACTATAACATTTTATCATATATATGTCTATCCCAGAAGTAGAAAGCTGTAAAATAGCATGATATAGTCCGTTAAAACAAAAACAATGATTAAATGAAGTAGTTTTGTGGTAGATAATGGCTTATTTAGAGGCTGCATTCTGTGTGCCCCAACAACTCCCATTATATGGATATACATGGATCGCAAATTGATTTCAATGTCTTCTAAAGGACTTTCACCAAAACTGTCTGGGTGAGTAGATTAACATATTTTGTACTAAAATAATGTCCAAGTTGCAAAAAACACACACAAAAAAAACAGTACTTCCCTTTAATAAATGCTTAACAGATCATACATTATTTTCCAGCTACTATTATAAAATGAAGTATTTCTAACAGTAATATAAGGACAGTTCTAATTAGGTGTATCGTGCTAGCTAAAGTCATGTAGCATTCAACAATGCATTATTTAGGACTTGTGGATAAAAAAGTTTCATTGGAACCTTTTTTTTAGTATAAGTCACACCTGAGTAGGAATTCGATGCATCCTAGTTTAGAAAAAATGTGGTTATGAATATGGAACCAAAGTTTGTTTTAGAAAAAAAACACATTTCAGCCAGTTTAGTTTGAGGGTGCCATTTTAGCATTCAAAGGCAATGGCTTGCAGACTTACCTAATCTAACGTTTCAATTAAGTTTACTTAACTTTTCGAAATTGGTATGAGCTGTTTTGGTTTTACGAACGTCTCCCAAAGGGGACAAAGTAGAGCTTTGTCTCCGTGATGTTGCCGTAGTGTGACGTTATCCGCAAGCGCAGAGCCCCCCCCAGCAGATCTGGTACCTGCAGCGACTCTGCACGTGTGATCCGAACATGAGTTGCAGGCCCGTGGACACAGAGAGGCCTGAAGGACATAATCATTTTATACACTCCGTTTTTATTCTTAGGTTTAATAGTTAAGAAAGGAGGACGACTAGGGAACATCTCAGCTGTATGGAAGAAGGTTAGACCGCTAGCCTATCGGAGGGAGCTCGACTCACAGCAAGTGGGCAGAAAGTTCTGGATTTCTGTGGTGGTGGCCTACCGGTGAACCTCCCCTTCGGTGCCAGTTTCTGGGACCCCTAGGTTACCTTTGGGTTTTTGTGAAGGTGGTTAGTTTTGGTTCAGCTCGGAACATTGGGACCATGGCGGACTACCTGATCAGCGGGCAGACCAGTTACGTACCGGAGGACGGGCTTACGGGACAGCAGCTGTTTAACTGTGGAGACGGACTCACATACAAGTAAACTCTCTTTAAAGAATGACAGCCACTTGGTCTTAAATTTTGTCAATTAAGTTAGCATATTTGAAACATGAGGGTGTGATAAAAAAAAAAAACTTAACGACGTAGTAAAGTAAATGTCAATAGAATTGGTTAAATCTGCTTTTTATGCTTCCAGAGTTGCATTAATATTCAGTGGTGGTTCTTGCATGAATGGAACCCTGTGTATTATTATTATTATTATTATTATTATTATTATAACGTTTTAGAAAATGTGTTGATGAGCCCAATAGTTTTGAATTGGTGTGTTTTTACAGCTAGACCTAAGATTTGATTTCAAATTTAAAGTTTATCTGTTAATTGTAGCAAAACGCTACAATTCACTCTCTTCTAAAACCTGAAACTCTGAAGGTGTTGAAGCAATAAGTTTATTTCATGCCTTTAATTTCCTCAAGGCAATTTGATTTATATTTATCGTTCATGTTAGCATATCAGCTAAAGGTTCCTTAAAGGGCTGGAACGCGGAAAGCTCTGTGGAAGTAAATTATTTTCCACTTGTGGATCGGTATGGAAAACATTTCTACTTCCAGACTTTTGTTATTAATCCCATTTTTCGAAAAATACCATCCTTCTATGTATGTATCCAGCTCTTTTGGTTCTCCATCCTTTCAACCTTTGGGTTTTTGCAAAGTACATATTTAATTTACTGAATAAATGCTAAAATGTAGGATTTTCATATGAAAATATATAAGAACTTGAACAACAGAAACCTATGTGTTTCTATGTAATTTGGATCACCTTGTTTTGCGAAGAGGCTGAGCATATTGAATAAGTTTTTATCATCTTTAGGTTTGTACATACTTGTCTTAGAAATCAGTTTTCACCTGTTTATGAAGATAGATTTTTAAAGCTGCGTTAGGATGGATACATGTTTACCCGCTGTTCTTTCTCTTCATCAGTGACTTCCTCATTTTACCCGGCTACATCGACTTTACAGCTGACCAAGTGGTGAGTAAAGATGGACAAAGATGGTGTAATGCTTCTCTGTTATGTCCCGAGGTGAATTCATTATTATACTGTATTAAGCCCTTCTCTTTTCAAGGTCATTCTTGTTGAGTTTTCAATCCAAAGGAGGACATTAAAAAAGAATTAAAGGCACAAGATTAAAAAAGACACACTGATGGGGTTTAACGAGTTGATTAAGTAAACTTGGTTAAAAAATCTCAGACCTGCTGAAAATTAAAAAAAACAATCTGATGCATTATGGTGACGGTATTTTAATATAGTGTGTTAATGTCATCAAAGCCAGTCTGCTGGGACACAGGTGTCTTCAGCTTACATGGCTGCAACAAAGTATTCACTAATATCAGACAAAGGTACCTAGACCATCTTTTTGTGTCAAATGTAATCTTCAATGCGATTTTTTTGTAGTTTTTTGTTGTTGTTGTTTTTTTAACGGTACACATAATGAAAGAGGGAGAGGGTGTGGTGGGGGTTATTGTAGAGTTGTTTGTCTCTTTTGTTTTGCACTATTTACCAATCTATTAATGATTGTACATTCTCAAAATAAATATATATATATATAATATTTAATATATTATAATATATAATATATATATATATATAAGAAAAGATAACCGGACTAAATGCAACAAGCAGTTTTGGTGATGACTTTTATTAGCACCGCCAAGGCCTAATAACTGCCAGATCTGCAGCATTTTTAAAAATGGAACCATCTGACAACTTGAATTTAAAAGCCTAATCAATAAATTAATCAAAGTTTATTTATTTGGCACTTTCCACAACCCTTGTAGGAGACCAAAGTGTTTTACGGAAAAAAAAAATAATACACACAAGAACCAAAAGCCAGAATAAAGAAAAGTTAAAAATTTCGGCAATAATAAGACAAACATCATCAATATATGGCACTATAATAAGATCAGGATAAAAAAATATGGCGTAAAATCACTGTACGTTAAAATCCTGTCTGAAGAGATGTTTTTAGTTTACTTTGAAACAGAATCAAATCTCAGGTTGGATGCAGATTACAGCTTTAACTTTTGCCCAACAAATCATATTCGAAGTTGGTTTGTTTTTTTAAATATCAAACTTAAGTTCTATATGTTCTGTCCACCAGAGGGGAGTGTATCAGTCAATGTTAATACACTATGTGGATGCAGCCGGTGGACGCTACGCTATTCCACAATGCAGCAGAAGCCCCAAAATCGTAGAAGAAGAGTGACCTTGGCTACAGAGGAACTGTCAACCATTGACACTGCCACAGTTTCGGCATATAAGTGTAAAAGTGTAGCGGTGCTACTGATTACTTTAGTTGTTTTTTGACAACTGATTAAACAATTAAGTTAATGTTAAACGGGACCACAGGCGGCCTTGCGTAACATAAACATCCGTCAAAATGGTGGAGCAGTACGTCAGATTTCATGCCTACTACTTGCTGGTTTGCTCAGAATCTGAAATGAAAACGTTAATAAAGCAAACACATTTACAAAAAATAATTCCCATACAGGTTAGAATATTGAGAGTTCCCTAAAATTTGTTCGAACATCTATAACTTTTAAAACAATCAAATTATATTTGAATACCTAAGTTTGGAGTGAAAGCCCTTAATGCAGATCAAAAGACTGCAGAAATGCAGCCATTATTAAAATTGCTCTACTGTTGATGCTAATGTTAGCAGCTAACTAGCTCACAGAGGCTAGTGTCCGTGTTTGTCATCAGCCACTGTGGGCTTCCCTTTAAAGTGTAACTGAACCCCATGAAAAACCATCATCCCGCCCCCAGGTAACATTTGAAAATCTACTTAAGTGGGCAGGGCTAGGAAGCACGGAGGGGCGTGGCCACGTGTGGACCATGAGCGGGATGGGGGGACGCGGGCGTGTTGTCTCGAAGACGGTCAGGGCTGAACTGATACGGCATTGGGCCGCTGAGCTCCTCTGGTAAAGGGAGAAATCGTGATGTCTTTTCTCCACCGTCCACCAGAGGTAAAGGAAGGCTTTATGGAGCACAGCGGCAAGACGCCATATCAGGTCGTTGGCTCCCGCTGCCTGAAGCCAGAGCTGCTGCAGAGGGAGACCGGATCGGTCCAGCCTCTGAGTGGTAATGCTAACAGAGGCTAACGTAAAAAAAAAAAACATAGCTGTCCAGCCACAGGCTGCTGGTAATCCAGCCTGTTTGCTCTAACTACTTCCACGTTTTTCGGTTTAAACCACCTCGCCATTGTGTTCCTCCACAGTGCTTTCAGTTTCTCTGTTTCTCTTTGCGTCGTTCGCGTTGCACACAAGATACACATTACCGCTCGCCACAGGGCGGGGCAACTGTGTCAGAGAGGGAGGGCTTCTCTGTGAGATCATCACTGTGAGGTAGACTATGGAAAAGATGTACCACTCTCTGCCAATCACAAAATTCAAATGCAGTACCACACAATGACCATGAGCTGCAGCACTGAGACGTTTTTGGACCAAAAAATGTAGAATTTGCCCAGTTTAGATGAAAATGTCAAATAATGCCCTAAAACTGAAAGATTGTATTAGTAAACAGCCATGTATGCAGTTTATAAGCAAAAAAAAAGGTTATTTTGGGGTTTAGTTACTCTTAAAGAAGCTCAAACAACACTGCTGTATTGCCGTAAGCAGCTCCTACTTTGTGAATTTTGCATTGCATGCATCTTTTTATTTAAAAAACTCTCCAGAACTTATGCTGAGTTCACACCAACCCAATGCGTCAGTGTTAGTTGCGGCAAGATTACATATAAAGTCTATGGTAGAGTACGTCAGAGGTCCGTCAAAGTCTCTGCGGTGCGCTGTGTACGTTGGGTTCTGTCAACTTCACTTGCATTGCATAAGACAACGCAAAAATGCAGAAGCTCAGCTAGCTTAACTTTTGGCAGACCCAACGCAGTTATCGCAGTACGGCAAACAATCAGAGCGTCTCACTGTAGTTATGTCACTATACACGTATCTTGAATGAAGCGCGAGCCGAGTGAAAACATTTTCAACAAACGCAAATTTCAAAAATCATAAATAGCACTTACCGAAGACAGATGGACAGGCGCTCCTAAGGAGGAACAGAAAAGCTGTAGTTGGTGTCCTGGTAGGAGATTTAAGCTCTGATGCGGCCTAGGAGGTCGTAAAAATAGGTGTGCGGGACAGACAGAAGTAGCACTGAAAGAGAACATCATCCATACGCAGCTCCTGGAGCAAATGGTTAAACTCTCCAAACTCAGAACGCATCTGAATAGTGGGCGCTGATGTACCCGATGTCGACCTTCTCTAGCTCTATCTAGCAAATTAGGCCAAGCCACTCTCTCGTTACGATTCACCATACTTCAGAAGGTACGGCAACAGAGGAAGTCCCATCCACGTGTTGGTTTTTCCTGAGAAGCAGGCTATGGAAGCCAGTAAAGTACATCCGTCAAACTTCATCCGTTGAATGCATTGCATGACGCAGACCAACTGTGCGGTGTGAATGCACCATTAGATCTACGCTGTTGGCTCACTGCCTTTAAAGTTTTTCCAAGCTGCTACTGAGTCTGAGTGGCACAACTCTGTGTGTGCGTGAGTGGCAGAAAGAGCAGATAAAGGGACAGCGAAGATTTAAGAGAAAAACGCTTTGAAAAATAAACAATAACGTGGATTTACTAATATTTTTTCTTGACAACTTCACAAAAAATCATGGTAGTCCTAGTATTCTATGAGCTGCACTTCTTGTAAAAAGCTTTCCAGCTCAATTTAAACTCACTCTTTGTCGGCCAAAAAATGTCAGCACCCCCTGCTGTCCTGGTGTGAAATTGCTTTGCAACACTGACACACCACTGGTGAAGTATAAAAGGAAAACAACTCTGTCAATATGTCTGTCTGGGTGCAAACTTGATGATTGTCAAGTATAAACTAGGCCTAAGCCTTTTCTGAGGTGTTGGGACAACACCTCAGAAACACCTCTATGAACAACAGAGAGTGGCATAATCCACAAACAAAGAAATGGAGGAGTGGTGAATCTTCTCATGAGGGGCGAGAATACCAAAATCATAGTAAGAGAGTATCCATGTCCTCCACCTATATCAATATCGAACTCGATCAGAATAAATCGGATCGAATCAGATTGAATTGTGAGAATTTTATTTTTGCATGGTTTTAGGTTTTGTATTTCAATACATGATTCCCCTGGCTAACATTAATAAAGGGCCAAACCCCTCTTATTTTACAGGATTAAAGGTTGAGAATAGAGGATCAATATTTACAGAGACATTTTGAGGTAGGGCTGGGCGATATGGCTTAAAAATTAATCTCTGAATTTTTTTATACCAAATCTGATTTCAGATTTTAATAAACTTTTTCCTACCTGATTTTTCTTCGTAAGAAGAAATTGCAAGTGATGAAAAATATTTTCAAATACCTGCTTTTATTGCCATCACCTTTTCCTTGAATTTAATGTCCAACTAAAAACAAGCTGCAAAGTATCCTTGTAAAACAAGACCGCTAGATTGACATCACTCTGAGTTATGAAAGTCTATGTAGTACGTTGGTTAAAAAATCTCTTTTCCAAAAATTTAATCTTCAACAACAGAAGAGAGATGCTTTTTGCTGGAGTTTTTGTTAAACAGAGCCCGCCCACATCGTTGCCCACTACAATTATTTTGAAATGGTAATGGAAACACAACCAACCCATTCCAGACTGTACCGTACTTGCCCTAGTGGAAATGGGGCATAAGTTCAGCCTGGTTATTTGACACAGGTTTCCAGGCTGAAGCAAAGCATTTTAATGCGTCTCTCTTATTCAGGACCTGACATCAGCACTCACTAAACGGATCACCATGAAGACGCCATTCGTGTCCTCCCCTATGGACACGGTCACAGAGGCCAACATGGCTATTGCCATGGCGGTGAGTGACCACGGGAGCACACAGCTTTCTTCAGGTGGTAGCCATTTTGGCTCACATGCTTGTATTTTCTTTCTCTCTCAGTTGACCGGTGGCATCGGCTTCATCCATCACAACTGTACTCCAGAGTTCCAGGCTAACGAAGTTCGCAAAGTCAAGGTACCGATTGAGAACTGTTCTTTCTTTCTTTTGCTGTTTTTATAATATATTTCCTCACATGTCATGATTTCGTTTTGATCTGAGCTGTTATCTTTGTGTTTTATTGACCTATCCCCATCTTCATCACCTCGCTGTCTGTTCTTGCATGTTCGTCCCATTTTTTGGGGCACAGTAATGTCAGTAATTTTTCTGTGTTGCTCGTCTCCCAGCTGTAGAATGTAGTCAGTGATTGCTTTATTTTCCCATTTGTTGCTCTCTGCTTCCCCCGATTTTTTTTTTTCTTTCTTTTTTCCCCTACGTCCCAATTCCTGGTTTTCCCACAACTCTTCCATCCTTCCAGCGATACGAGCAGGGCTTCATTACAGACCCCGTGGTTATGAGCCCCAACGAGCGAGTGCGGGACGTCTTCCAGGCTAAGGCGCGCCACGGCTTCTGTGGCATCCCCATTACAGACAACGGCAAAATGGGCGGCAAGCTCGTGGGGATCATCTCTTCCAGAGACATTGACTTCCTGAAGGAGGAGGACCACAACTTGCCACTAAGTGAGGTTAGGAATACGTGTTTGGATAAGTAAGCGTCCCTTAGCTTAAGATGGGATCAAAAGACATTATTGCTGTTTTAAACTTAACAGTGTAAGCAGAAAACTGCTTTTGTCTTCATTTTTCAACCAACCAAAAACGACCCCAAATCAAAAAGTTGGGACAGTATGGAAAACGTACAAAAAAAGGAAGAAAGAAGTGATTTCCAAATTTACTTTGACTTGTATTTCATTGCAGTCAACATGAACACAAAATATCGTATGTTTTTTTTCTGGTCAACGTCACTTCATTTTTAAATGTATATACCCTTTTCTTTTAAGACCTGCCACACATTCCAAAAAAGGTTGGGACAGGAGCAATTTAGGGCCACTAATGAGCTAAAATTGGTTAAATAATGATGTGATTTGTAACAGGTGATGTCAGCAGGTGATTGTAATTATGATTTGGTACAAAAGAAGCATCCATGAAAGGTCTAGTCCTTTAGGAGCAAAGATAGGCCAAGGATCGCCAGTTTGCCAACAAATTGGTAAGAAAAAATTTCAACTGTTAAAAAACAATGTCCTTCTAAGAAATTAGGAAGATATTTGGAGATTTTGCCTTCAACTATATAAAACATAATTAAAGGATCTATGTCATGCAAAATCAAGTTTTTGGAGTTTTCAACCATATGGTAATGCAATTTTCTCATAACCCCACCGGAGTGGTTTTTGGTTTAATTCACACATTTCTGAGTAATCCTCCTGAATTCTGCTCTCTGAGCAGCTGCCCCTCCCTCTCCTAGAAAACGACTGAGTGCTCAACTAGTGACATCACTGGTTGAAAGTTGAGAGCTAGAGGTGTCTGCACCGCCCCTGCAGGCAGAGCAGCTTATCTGTGATAGTTCCAAACACCCTCGTCCTTCTCACAGAATGGCTGTGAGTAGGATTTTTTTACTTTCCCTGTGAAAACGCCCATTTGGCTGCATGGATTACAGAATTTTATTCTACATTCCTAAAGAACAGCAGCTGGATCAAAGAACAAAGACGCCTGATGGACAGAGAAGTGACTAATGCTAATGTGGGTTAGCCATTTATCAAGCTGCTTATGTAATCTTATAATAGCATTGTATGGTTAATTAATTGATCTGTAGCATCTCAGAATGTTCTGTAAATGGGTGCAAATAACACCCACGGCTTTTTTATATACTCGGCTGGAAATATTTGCTTAGTGAATGCAGCTGTGGTGGTTTGGGCTGTGTCTAAAGCCTGGCGATTTAGTAACCGAGATAGGCTTTATTGACTGCGTTTTTTTTTTTTACAAAAAAAATAAATAAACCAAACCAAACGTCTGAGCCCTTAATATAACAGTTTCATTGCAATCATTTGTGCTTTTCAAATTCACTGTCAGAATACTGTTTGAGATGAAGCTCAGCACTATTTCTTTCAGTCAGAGCTGCTGCGGCTCTGCACAGGAGGAGCGGAGCGCACAGGGGGAGGGGAGGGGGCAGTGTTATAGAGAAACGAGCCATTTTACTACGGTGTTGTCAGTGCCCTTGGTAAAGGTAACTTGCACCTCTGTGATGGCAGCATTAATGTTGAAAAGTACATAGAGATTTTGGAGCACAATATGCTGCCTTCAAGAAGGCATAGTTTCCATGGATGCTCCATGCATATTTCTATAAAACAGCGCAAAACCAGATTGTGCACGCATTACCAAGTCTTGGTCATAGTAAGAGGGTACGTCTACTTGACTGGGCTTCCTGCATTGCCAACCTGTCTCCAACAGAATGTGTGGCGCATTTTGAAGCGCAAAATGCGACAATGAAGACCCTGTTCTGTTGCCCACGTTAAGACTTGTAGGTTTTGTGGTTTTAACCAAGCACTTAAGAGTTGTTTTTTTATTTTTATTCTTTTACCATTTTTATCACGCACTTCTAGTTTGTTTAATCATTTAACTGTAATGTCATTGTTGAAGCGCCTTGCAAAGCTATACATACCGCCTCAATAAAACTTAATTGGAAATGGATGTGATAGAACCAACAGCTAGTGTGTGGTGAATAAGTGGGAGCGAAACGATTCATTGCTTTCTATAATCTTTCCAAATAAAATGGAAAAATTTGACATTCATTTGTAAGATATGGAAAATGTTCGGTACAGCTGCATACATACTGAGATGTGGCCAATCACCTGAGCTGAAAGGCAGGACACCAGAGCATCCATCCTGGAGGACAGTTGTAAGGCCCAACTCTAAATAAGCAGCTCACAGTCTGTTAAAGTGACATTTATTCTGGCGCTATGTACAGAAGTAATCCATAGGTAAACCATGGGGGTGGCAGCATCATGATGTGGGAGTTCTCTTTTTCAATAGGAAGATGGATGCTGTAACAACTGATGGGAGCATGGCTAGGCCCAAATACAGGCAATCCTGATAGAAAACTTGGCAGAGGCTTAAAAAAGATGTGGATCAACCATACCGGTTCACTAGTGTGGCCCAGTTAAAGTCCAGACCTAAATCCAGCAGAGAATTTGTGGCCAGACTTAAAAATGGATTTTGTGCTATGTTGCCAAGAATTGGAAGATTTCCTTCTCTAGAATTGTAAAGGGGAGGGACGTTCCACAGAAACTGATTCCAACTGTACAACACTGGGCTTAAATTCAAACGTGGAACACATTTTTTGGATTTGTCGTTGTTTTTTGACCTAACATGACAAACGTTCACAGGGCGTGAATATTTCTGCAAGGCTCTGTAAGTTCCCATGATTTTACAGGAAACATCCTGGATTGTTGAATCAGAGCTGAGAAAGGCTAACTGTGATGTTGTCCACCATCTTGTGTTGCTTCAGGTTCACAGATTCCTTTAATTAAAGCTCCAAGTCTTAATGACCTTCTATAGTAAAAGCAGTTTAGCTCTTAGGAGTAAAACAGAAGACAAGTCTGCTGATGTCTGTTAAGAGTCATGATGATCTGGATGAGTAATCTGCATAGAAAGATTAATACTAAAGTGTCATTACCACCTTGACAGGTGATGACCAAGCAGGAAGATCTAGTAGTTGCCCCTGCTGGAGTGACGTTGAAAGAAGCCAATGAAATCCTCCAGAGGAGCAAGAAAGGTTCATAAAAACACTTTTTTTTTTTTGCATAAATTTAGTCAAAAGTAAAATTATGCAAGCTTATTGTGCATTGTGCTGTGCTTTTAGTTTTTTTTTAAAATCTCCCTGGTTCGTCCTGCAGGTAAACTTCCCATAGTGAACAAGGAGGGCTCCCTGGTGGCCATCATCGCGCGGACAGACTTGAAAAAGAACCGGGACTTCCCTCTGGCCTCCAAAGACTCTCGGAAACAGCTGCTGTGTGGAGCCGCCATCGGAACCCACAATGACGACAAATACAGACTGGACCTGCTGGTTCAGAGTGGGGTGGATGCTGTTGTACTGGTGAGCGCTTGTTTTTAGTGGGAGTTTGGACAGAGCAGGAGGAAGACTGTTCAGGTCTTACAGAATTTTTCTACCAGCATTCTGGAAAACTACGGAGTTTGATTTCAGTATTGACCTTCCTTCCTTGCGTTCAACCTTCTTTCGATTTGTCCTCCCTCCCTTCCTTTCTGGTGTCCTCTCTTCATTATGTGCTAACTCTGTTTATTACACTCAACAAAAATATAAACGCAACACCTTTGTTTCTGCTCCCATTTTTCATGAGATGGACTTAAAGATCTAAAATTCATTCCAGATACACAATATTACCATTTCTCTCAAACATTGTTCACAAATCAGTCTAAATGTGTGATAGTGAGCACTTCTGCTTTGCTGAGATAATCCATCCCACCTCACAGGTGTGCCACATCAAGACGCTGATCTGACAGCATGATTAGTGCACAGGTGTACCTTATACTGCCCACAATAAAAGGCCACCCTGGAATGTGCAGTTTTGTCTCACAGCAAAATGCAAGAATTTTAGATCTTTAACTCCATCTGATGAAAAATGGGAGGAGAAACAAAGGTGTTGCGTTTATATTTTTGTTGAGTGTACTACCGTTCTTCCTTCCTTGTGTCCCACCTCCCTTCCTTCCTCATTGTCGCGTACCTCCATTCCCACTGTCCTCCCTGTCTTGTTTTCTTCATTCCCTTCATTTGTCTTAACTTGTATCCTCCCTCCATTTTCTTTTGTCCCTCCTTAGTATTTAGTCTCAATCTGGCCTTCTACGTCGTACCTCAGTTCCTTCTTTGTTGCCTTTATCCTCCTTCCCTTGCTACCTTCTTCCTTCCTTTTTTCTGTCCTACCATTCATTGATTCCGTTTTATACATGCGTACACACATGTGCAATGAACTCATTGTTATGATGTGTTTCTGTCAACAGGACTCGTCTCAGGGCAACTCCATCTTCCAGATCAACATGATCAAATACATTAAAGAAAAGTACCCCAATTTACAAGTTATTGGAGGAAATGGTAACCACACAGATGAATCTATAAATCTGAAATGTACACGTGACTGAAAAAAATATTTTTAATTATCACTGCTTCCCAAATGAAAGTTTTGAAGTTGTGTTATGGAGGCTTTTTATTCTCTAAAAGCAGATAATCGTAGTAGAGGATGCATAAATCATATTTCCATCTTCAGCTTTGATGTGAAAGAACTTAACGTTTTTTTATGACTAAAACCCCTTGAAAATCTGAGTTTAACAGTTCCTCTGTCTCCCCCTTTCTGTGGCAGTGGTGACTGCAGCTCAGGCCAAGAACCTCATAGATTCAGGCGTGGATGCACTGAGGGTGGGGATGGGCAGCGGCTCCATCTGCATCACACAGGAAGGTGAGCAGCTGGTGGTCAGGCTGAGGAGAACTCTGTTGGATCCTGATGTTCCAGTTCAGTCCCTGTCGTATGGATGGAAGAAAACAAGTTGGCGATCCGTTTTGTTCTTGGCCATTGGGAGCATTACATTATGTACAATCATTGTTAAAATAAACAGGACACATTTTGTTAGTTGGGATTTACCATATAAAAAAAAATAGTTACTGAATTCTGAAGTCATTCAAGTCTGGTTTGTAGGTGAGGTGTAACTATAAATATTCTGGCCTGATCATGCCTTCGTAATATTTGTGTAGTTAGTATCGTGCTGTTTCCTAAAGAACGTTGAAAGTTAAAGTGGTTTTTGACAAAATCTTTTCAAATCAAGTATATTTGAAAGAAAATGAGTATTTTTATGTTTTACTTGTATTTTCACTTTAATTTCTTCTTTTGGGATTAGATCCTCATCTTTTTGTCTTCCTGATTTCTTCTCCATCCCTCTATTTATGCCCTGTTTGTCATTGCACTTCCCTCCCCTGCTGTGTTTGGTGTCCCTGTGGATGTGTTTATGTCCATGTCCAGCACCCCTCATTGTTCCACCAGCTATAAAGCTCCTCAGCCCCAAAACCCCAACCACTATTACGGGATACTCCAGTAAGTTTCCCCCTGCTGGCTTGTGCTGAGCCTTGGTTGGCTCCACTATGATATGCCACTCCCACTTCACAGCCTTGCTGCATTGATTGGTTAACATCTGGAGATGCACTGAGAAATGGGAAAGAGATGGAAATTGGCTGATTTAAATTTTTTTTATTTTTTTTTTTACTTTTTATCATTGGTGAAGAGCCAGTCGGAGAAACAAAGGGTGATTTTACTGATCAGTAAACTGATTATACCAGACAAACACTCCTCAGTGCAGAAGTTTGAACTGGAGGAAGAAGATTTGAAATGAGCTATTTTCAGTGTGAAAGTGTTAAAGAATGAAGTCGGAGTAAGCTTTTGGAAGGGAAATTATGTTTAGGCAAGCTTATCAGCGGTTCATTCAGACGGCTTCAACAAACGACAGGAAGATGAACACATTGCTTTATCCTGTTGAAGAGTCAAGTTCTGTCCTTAATTTGACATATTGGATCAGGACATTTTGGAAATCCCACATTCCCTCTAAAACGTGCCTTTATTCACAAGGAATGTACAGGTAGTAAATATTTGAGCACACAAATTGTAATCGTTTACATAAGATGGTAGATACGGTTAAAAACGTCGATCTTATTCTTTATTCTTTATATTCTACAAATATTAGCGACATTCTGTTTACCGGAGAAGCTGTAGAATCTGATTGGTGCATCTCTGGTAACAGCTTTGCATCTGCTAATGGAGGTGTGGTCGTAGGTTTTAGTGGCTGGGGTTTTGGGGTTTGCTTGCTCCTGTGTCCATTAATCCTATTAACCATTCAGAGTGACTTGTGGTCTTCATGAACCATATTTTCCTCTCCTTTTGGTATCTGGTTGTGTTGTAGATCCCAAAAGGCGAAATTGTTTGTTGCGAAATTGCTATGTTTAAAAGGATTGAGTAAAGCAGCAAACATTTCATTCCTGATTTTCTTTTTTTGTCTAAACAGGAGGAGAGTTGTTCTCCAAATATCTTGCATGAATGCAGATAAAAAGCAAATGAAACCGTTGTACCTCTAATATTTAAACACCAGGCTGTTTGAATCATATGGTTTATGATGAATATATTATAGGATTCCTTTTTTGTGTTTTTGTTAATTGATTTCAAACGCCCTTGAGGAACTCTCATTGGGTGAATACTGTATAAATAAATTAGGTTAAAATATGAAAATAATGATTAACTTAACTGCTTATATATATTCTCGTCCCTTTTTATTTGATAGTGATTGGTCAGTTTCTGAAATAATTTAGCCAGCTGTTCTGAGCTCCATGCTGGTAGATGAGTGGGATTGAGAGTTTTGGATTTTTTAAATTTTTTTTTGCTGATGTAGCAATTGAACTTCCTCATTCTCACATGTAACAAACACAAAGAAACTAATCACCAGCTTTTTTTCATTCACTCTGCACATTCTTATGTTTTCTCACTTCCTTGAGTTGTAAATTATGAATGTATTCAGAACTATAGCAACTTTATTTTAAAATCAAATTGCCTTACATTGTTTTTTTTTTTTTTTTTTTTTTTAACTTTTGGCTGAAGTGTAGAAGTAGGAAGAGATGGACTGTGAACAGATTATGTGAATAGTGCGGATCTAAAGCTGGTCATTAGACCAAAGTTAAAAAAACTCTACTCTTCCTCGGCCATCCACGGTAACGCCTCGTGCGCCTTTCGTCTCTGTATTCTCAGTGTTGGCGTGCGGCAGACCCCAGGCCACAGCGGTTTATAAAGTTTCCGAGTACGCCAGGCGTTTCGGCGTCCCCGTCATCGCCGACGGTGGCATCCAGAATGTTGGGCACATCGCCAAAGCCCTGGCTCTGGGAGCATCAACGGGTGAGGATTATGGTGGAAATGGATTAAAAGTTTCAATCTGATGCATATTTACTTGAAGCAATAGACTTATCTAAAAAAAGTTTGCAGATAAAAGCGTCCACACCTAGTTTTTACATAGAGATATGTAGAAAGAGGTTGGAGTCTTAATCTGGCTCACACATTTACCCACATATTTTAGGAGGGTTTCAAATAAGGCAACCATACACTCACAATATTGTTTAATATTATTTCGTGGTTGGTAAATTCTACATCACGTGGAGAATTTTGCTTCCATTTAGTCTTTTTATAATTGGGATTTTTGGGTACATTGATATTCAGTAAATTTGGTAGCTCTAGTTTTTATTTGAACAAATACCACTCCAATAACCTGTAGCAGTTTAAGAGAAATCGCACTCAAGTTATTTAAAACGGAAGGCTCTCTGTAGAAAGTATACTTTGAATAAACTGGAATCAGAAACTATTCTGTCTAAAGTTTAATTTGTTTTCACACTTTTGTGTGCGTGCGCAGTGATGATGGGTTCTCTCCTGGCTGCCACCAGTGAAGCTCCTGGTGAATATTTCTTTTCTGACGGGATCCGGCTGAAGAAATACCGTGGCATGGGCTCCCTCGATGCCATGGACAAAAACCTGGGCTCTCAGACCCGATACTTCAGGTATGCAATCGCCCAAGCAATGTTCCACTTCTACCATATCCTGCTGTAGGAAGAAAAAAAAAAAATCCTCCCCACAGCTCTTCCTCATTTCAATTTCGGTGGCATCTAGACGTCCATGTCTTGTGGCACAGACTGATGAGCCTGCTATAAAAGAGTGGCATACATTTCAGGAAATTCCTCCTCATTATGCAGTGATTTTCACAGGAACTTAAACCCTGAAGCATGCATGAAGGAGGAGTTCTTGACTCAACATTAATAGGCAAGTTTCTTTGTATAGCACATTTTCAGCATCAAGGTAATTAAAAAGTGCTTTACATGATCAGAAGTTAAAACAAGCAAAAAAAACAACACATTAATACAGTCGAGGTTAGAGAATGCACATCTTTCAATCGTAGGGCTTTACAAACCAGAATCTTTATTTTATTTTTTTTACACTGTTTAAACATAAGGTTATCACCACCTTCCCACAACCAATTGATGCTGTCCATTAATCTGGGAAGGGTTTTAAAGATATTAAGTTCAATTTATTAAGTGCTTGTTCACAACAATTATCTCAAAGCAGTTTTTTAAAAAGTCCATCCATAAATATAGGTTGACAGCCCAGAGAGATGGTGGAACGGTAAAAATGAGACTGCTGCCAGTCTTTCGACAGCGTTAAACAGTGCTGTGCCCATAGAACTGGTAGAAAAAAGACAAATATGGCTTGTTTGGAAAAATTTCCAGTGGGAAACCTTCTCGTTAGAAATGATATTACAGTGGAAGGAACCACGAGACTTCTGGAACTATTACCTTTGGAAAAACCAGATGAAACTGTCATACTGCAAAGTGCTTCTTCCTGTACCAGCTGTATGCGTAGTGGTGGAGGGTTCTTGTATTGCATTCACGGGACCTCAGTGCCTTGCTGTCATTGAATCAGCCATGAACTCTGTATAAAGGTACTGAGAAAACTGAATGTGATGGCAGTTATCCAACGGAATGGCTACAAAAGAAAGCAATCAAGATCCTGTAATGGTCCGGTTGAAGTCCAGACTCCAACCTAACCTTAAAGCTTTGCAGAAAGAAAAGCAAAACTGAAACGGATGCAGTGAGACTTATTTACCCAAGTTAAACAGGTCTGACCCTTCGAAACTCACCTAAACAACTAGAGTTTTCCATCTCTTCCTTTACAGTGAGAGTGACAAGATTAAAGTTGCTCAGGGTGTATCTGGAGCTGTCCAGGACAAAGGCTCCATCCATAAGTTTGTTCCCTACCTACTGGCCGGTATTCAGCACTCCTGTCAAGACATCGGGGCCAAAAGCCTCACCCAGCTCAGGTGAGACTACTCAAACATCCTTCGGTGTTAAAAGGGTGGATAAGTTTACTGTCCACCCTTTCAAAAGTTTTGGTCCATAATAATATTTGAAAGGGTCTGATGGGCTAAGATACAGAATCAGGGTTGGTGTTCAGTGTTTTTTGATGAACCTTCAACAGGGCTGGACGATATATAGGTAAAGAGCATAACAATACAGGGATAGTCATATTCATATCTATAAATCTGCATAAGAAAACTGATTTTTTTTTGATTTTGTTTAATGTTGCGAAGTTTAATGCTTTTTTTTCTTTTCTTCGAGGATTGTTTCAAAACGGGACGAAACATTTACCTGAACTAAAATATTTGGGACAATTTCCTCCACCACTCCTTGTACCACACATTTATCGATTGATAGATATTTTTATGGAACTATCGTCCAGCCCTAACAATTACTGTCCTGTCCACAGTTGGTGCTGTAACAGTTTTTGTCCTCCTAGAGCCCTGATGTACTCTGGAGATCTGAAATTTGAAAAGAGAACAACATCAGCTCAAATAGAGGGTGGAGTCAACGGTCTACACAGGTATGTAAAACACACATCCAAACCGGTATTTTCCACTCTGCTTTGAACCTGCTTTTACTTGGTTTCACATTCCATTGTCTTAATAATTTTAGTTTCATGTCTTCACCACAATCACACAGGCCTTTGGTTAGACTTCCTCTTGGTGCCTCTGTCTCTGGACACTTTTAACAGGCCTTGTGATCTCTCCTTCTGTCTCTTTGTCTTTCCCACAGTTACGAAAAACGTCTGTTTTGAGAAGACTGACGACACTAAAAGTACCTGGGAGCCCTGCTTAGAAAACAGCCGACTTCATTTTAGACTAAATCACAGGTCTTCCTGAGATCCATCTGTCTTCCTTCCAGTGTCATCTATGCATCGTTACTGTAGGTGTGAGTGTTCAATGGAGAATGTAAAGAAATTAGCGTTTATCAGGTCCTGTATGATTAAGTTGAATGGGAAGTTCACTCGTAATAAAATGTCTCCATATTTGTTCATTTAAAAGCAAAAAAAGCCAATTAAAGGCATCTTTTTTCCACTTGTTTTTTGGTGCGTTTTAAACATGTTTTCCCTTCTACAAGATTGACAAAAATTAAGAATGTACTTTTCAAAAATTCAAATCTTACATATCTGCTTTTATACCAATCAACCTGCTTATAACTGAATGAACAAGCTTCAGAAGGAGCATTTTGCTTCTAACCCATTTATGCCGTGTTTAAGAATCAGTTTATCAGCAGGTTAGGGTTACTGGGATCTCATTACCTGGAGGGAAGCTTGTTGCAGCTTGTGGAGAGAAACGGTCTGCAATGGATAAAAGGTTTCAGATGAAGGCATGTGTTGAACCGTTAGATGTAACCTTGCTAGCAGTAAGACGTTTCTGCTACCAGGATATTAAGTCAGGGAAGTGATTAAATATCCTAAAGGTTATTGGATGTAAAAAAAAAAAAAAAAAGGGACAAATAATCCATGAAGGCGAGATTCTATAACAAATGGTATCAATTAACAAACTACTTCAACTCAACGGTCAGACTCAGACATACAGGGTCATCTTGATGTATGGAAACACTGGACTACAAGTTGATTACTGGAAATCCTCAATGTGTTTGATTCCACAATCTCGTGGAGAGTAAACCAATGGTACCATGCAGAGAAATCATCTTTTTACCCAATTATTAGTCAAGGTATTTTCACCATATAATTTAGGCATATTTTCTAACTCCCAAGCTGGATAAACTTGAATGCTCAATGGACTTAATCATAGCAGGTGATTTAGTACCTGTGTAATCAGGAAGGGTGAGACTTAAAGAGGTCAATGCCCTATATCAGGGAGTACATAAAGGGGGGCTTCTTTTCTATGAGCAAAAGAGATTGAATTGACTGGGAAGTCAAAAATTCCCCAAACGCTTCTCAGAGGGGTGCAGCACTCTTAAAATTCAGATATTGGGTCATGATAACAGAAGCATCAAAGGTTTCGTTGCAAATAGTCAACAGGGTCACAATGTGTTTTTTTTGGGGGAGGAAAAAAAGGGATTTGAACAATCAAGCGTGGAGTAACCAGGAAGCCATTATATTCTAGTTCTGTTAAATCCCATAACTGCTGCCTAGAAGTACAAGTTATTCAGACCTCAGAAGAATGGGTCTGTGGGCGGGTCAGACGCCAGCAAGGTGGAGGTGGGGGTACCTGTATGGGCTGCCGTTAAAGAGGAGCTGGTTGGACTTTCGACAAACCTGCCAACATTTAGAATACTCCATGTTCAGTGGTACAGGAAGAGGTCTGCATCTTTCAAAACAATGACTTATGTAAAGCTGTTCAAGATGAAACTCATGACATCAACCCCTTCCTCACCTGAACCCAAAGAGAACTTGTGAGCAGTTCTTAAATGGGAGATTTGTAATAAAGGAAATCTGTGGATCTCTCTTATTTTAACATTCATGTTTACAGTTAACATTTTGGATTAACCTGAGCACTTTAGTTTGTGATTAATACAAAAGACCCTAAACAATAAGACTTGCCTAATCATTGTGCACACAATGTAAAAGTAGCACCAACATGCTATGTCGTCTCAGTTTTCATTGGAAACACACGAAGCTCCCTTTCCTCCAATGTGTCTGAATGAGATCGTCCATCTGTGTTTCATGATCTCTGATTTAGCTGTTCTGTGAAGGCCTCAGAGGTAGGTTCATGATCAAACCCCATCATGAAGACCAACGAGCACAGCAACGCGTTCAATATGTGGAGAATGTTAAAGCCGGGCTTGAGTATGAATCAAGACATTACTGTGACAAGGAGAGGACTAATTAGAAAAAGCCAAGAGGAGCATGGTTACTCTGGAGAGGCTGCATTAATCTAAGGCTAATTTACATCTGCAGCACAATACAAGTGAACTAAGGAACACAAAATTAACACAATAACGGCAAGCAGATATTACAAACAAGGCAACACAGACAAATAAGAGGATACATTTGAAATTTTAAAAGACTCGGTAAAAACATGTATGTCCACGCTGTGACTGCAGGTTTGATTGTCCAGGAAGCAGAATCTGACTGATCTAGTGAAGTTCCTCAGTGATGGGATGTTCCCGGTTTGAGTGGCCCTCACTGAGAAGCTCAACCGGCCAAAAATGTTTTTGTGCCAGGGAAAGGCACAGTCTCTTATGCTTTAAGCTCATGTGCTTACACTGTCTTTAAGGTGGATGAATTCCTGCAGAAGGGGGCGGGGCCAAACCATGGAGTATTCTATAAACCAGTGCAAGGTCATGATACCGTATCATATTCTCCCAACTAAAAAACATATTTTGAGAGAACATAGAAATGGTTATGGAGTTATGCTTTGATCCAAGACCATGAGTGGCTGATTAGAAACACTCTCCACTGACTGTAGTATCGTTTTAATCGTTTGACTCCAGGTCGTCAAACAGTAACGAATGTGTGACATCATCTAAGTAAGCTGGAAATAGATTATTTCATGTTTGTCTGAAATTTCCCAAAGTGAGTTTAATTTTAATTGTTACTTTCCTGGTTTGGGATTTGAAGTACAGTTTAGAATCAATAATGACCCCTAAATATTTATATTTCTGAACCACTGTTAATGCACATCCTGCAACATCAGGTAGGTCAGGTTCTTTGCTGCACGGCTTAGGGAAGTACAGGCAAACAGTTTTATCCAAATTTAGAAAAAAGACCTGAATAGTTTAGCCATATTTGAACAGAAACCATTGAAGCCAATGGCTCCTTGGCTTGTTGTATTGGCATGTAGCTTGTCTTTACAGAAATAAGGTTGCCACAAGCCACCTAGGGCTCTCAAACATGGAGGATGGTACTGTGGTTTGATGCAACCAATGCTGACCGCTTCAGATTGCGTGCAAAACTTTGTGTGGTGGAAAGCAAACACTGCACTGGATAGATAATTCTGTCCATGAGAATTCCACTGTGGAGATGCTTTTCTTCAACCAGGAGCGTGAAGCTGGTCAGAAGTAATGGGAAGATGACTGCAGCTAAAAACAGGACAATCCTGGAAGAAAACCTGCTAAATGATGCTGAGAATAGAGAGGAGAGGTGTGTCCAAATTTCTGTTACATGGGCAAATATAGCAGAGTAAAAAGAACTGTGGAGTATGTAAAATACCAAAAAATTATGTGTTTTACATACTCCACAATAAACCAAGTAGGGAATACTTTAATTAAATTCATTAAAAGAAGTTAGATTTGTTGTTGTAAATGGATGTGTAAATTATTTCAGATGAAAAACTTAAAGGGTTTTGTCTTACTTAAAATACATATTGCAGTTTTTCCTAGGTCTCAGAAAAGAAAAAAAATGGAACCACTAAAATCAGGATTTAGGTCACTCTAAAAATAATGGCCTTATTTAGGTGAGTTTCTTAAATTCATTTAAAGCAGATTTTGAATGCAGCAAAGTCTAGTTTTGGGTAAAAAAAATGAAATGAAAATAAAAATCATTGGACAAATGTGGTCTTTGCAGGAAATGACAAATAATTGGTTTAGCCAACACGCTCTATTGCAAGAATTTTAATTCGTCTGGAATAATTTTTGTACCAACTGAAAATTAAGTCCATCTGGATCGGCCACTTGTGTTGGGGGTCCATATTGTATCATTTTTTAATTGAGTCTAGGGGCCACACTTTGGACACCCCTGGTTTGGAGCAAATACATGACAAGACTTGAGCAATACATGTCTACAAATGCTTTTTATTTATTCTGACTGGGCTTTTAACATTTTACAAAACTTTAATTGGCACAAAAACCAAAAAATGTCTGGGAAATAACAATACGACTACATGTTTTCACTCTTCACAATTATATGCTACTTTGCATTGTTCTATGACGTACACTACCGTTCAAAAGTTTGGGGTCACATTGGAATGTCCTTATTTTTGAAGGAAAAGCACTGTACTTTTCAATGAAGATAACTTTAAACTAGTCTTAACTTTAAAGAAACACACGCTATACATTGCTAATGTGGTAAATGACTATTCTAGCTGCAAATGTCTGGTTTTTGGTGCAATATCTACATAGGTGTATAGAGGCCCATTTCCAGCAACTATCACTCCAGTGTTCTAATGGTACAATGTGTTTGCTCATTGGCTCAGAAGGCTAATTGATGATTAGAAAACCCTTGTGCAATCATGTTCACACATCTGAAAACAGTTTAGCTCGGTACAGAAGCTACAAAACTGACCTTCCTTTGAGCAGATTGAGTTTCTGGAGCATCACATTTGTGGGGTCAATTAAACGCTCAAAATGGCCAGAAAAAGAGAACTTTCATCTGAAACTCGACAGTCTATTCTTGTTCTTAGAAATGAAGGCTATTCCATGCGAGAAATTGCTAAGAAATTGAAGATTTCCTACAACGGTGTGTACTACTCCCTTCAGAGGACAGCACAAACAGGCTCTAACCAGAGTAGAAAAAGAAGTGGGAGGCCGCGTTGCACAACTGAGCAAGAAGATAAGTACATTAGAGTCTCTAGTTTGAGAAACAGACGCCTCACAGGTCCCCAACTGGCATCTTCATTAAATAGTACCCGCAAAACACCAGTGTCAACATCTACAGTGAAGAGGCGGCTGCGGGATTCTGGGCTTCAGGGCAGAGTGGCAAAGAAAAAGCCATATCTGAGACTGGCCAATAAAAGAAAAAGATTAAGATGGGCAAAAGAACACAGACATTGGACAGAGGAAGACTGGAAAAAAGTGCTGTGGACGGATGAATCCAAGTTTGAGGTGTTTGGATCACAAAGAAGAACGTTTGTGAGACGCAGAACAACTGAAAAGATGCTGGAAGAATGCCTGACGCCATCTGTTAAGCATGGTGGAGGTAATGTGATGGTCTGGGGTTGCTTTGGTGCTGGTAAGGTGGGAGATTTGTACAGGGTAAAAGGGATTCTGAATAAGGAAGGCTATCACTCCATTTTGCAACGCCATGCCATACCCAGTGGACAGCGCTTGATTGGAGCCAATTTCATCCTACAACAGGACAATGACCCAAAACACACCTCGAAATTGTGCAAGAACTATTTAGAGAAGAAGCAGGCAGCTGGTATTCTATCGGTAATGGAGTGGCCAGCGCAGTCACCAGATTTGAACCCCGTTGAGCTGTTGTGGGAGCAGCTTGACCGTATGGTACGCAAGAAGTGCCCATCCAACCAATCCAAATTGTGGGAGCTGCTTCTAGAAGCGTGGGGTGCAATTTCTCCAGATTACCTCAACAAATTAACAGCTAGAATGCCAAAGGTCTGCAATGCTGTAATTGCTGCAAATGGAGGATTCTTTGATGAAAGCAAAGTTTGATGTAAAAACAATCTTATTTCAAATAAAAATCATTATTTCTAACCTTGTCAATGTCTTGACTCTATTTTTTATTCATTTCACAACGTATGGTGGTGAATAAGTGTGACTTTTCATGGAAAACACAAAATTGTTTGGGTGACCCCAAACTTTTGAACGGTAGTGTACAATCCAATTAAGTACATTTAAAATATGCGTTTGTAACCAAACAAAATGTGGAACGATTTTTAAACCATTCTTTAAAAAATATACTTTTGTATAGAAAGCTGATTCATATTTATTGAATAAAAACCCCCAGCAACATATACATGTTCCTCTACAACTAAACTTGTAGCAGATATCCATCCAAAAGCCCAGGATTAATAGGTCGAATTGAATCGGAGAACAAGCAAACGCCTCGTCTCTTCCCGCCTCACCTTCACCTCCCTCCATGAGGTCTCCAGAGAGGATCAGGTGCTCCTCAGAATCTTCCGGACTTTCCAGGCTGAAACCCAGACGGACCTGATGGGAGTTGTCCCGTCACGCTCTGTTGGTCACACCTGTCCACATCATCCATCACGAGGCGCTCAGACGTTTCTAATTAACAGAGAGGAAGAGTACATTTGCAGACCACAATTAGCCGGGCAGAAAGATGAGCATTTCCCACGAGAAATAAAACGGCAGCTCAAGAAACAGTTGACCAGAGCCAGATGCTAAGCTGTACTACAGTCACCTGTGTGTCACAACCAGCACTTCAGGTGGACACATAATGTAAAAAACCTTTAGTGTCTTAAAAAATAAAATAAAATCCATCAATGTTACCTCAGTGAAATTATGAAATGCAAATTTTTTTTTGCTGATATTACACGTTTCTAGTGTCTGTAAGACGCAGCCACTAATGAGAGAGGATTGGACTCATTGGTGAACAGCACTCAAAATGTTTTGATCGTTTCCTCTGAAATCAAATAATTGTACATCAGTTTTAAACAAAGAAACCAAACACATTTTAAAAAGCAAGAGACAGACTAAACAGGTTTAAACAGTTTATGTTCCTTTTACTTGGGATGCAGTGATACAGATACATCGGTGCCGATACCATTCCAATAGTCGTATCAGTATTAGTCAGTTGACCAGCACCATTAACAGATACTTAAAATGTGGAAACTGCAATAGTTTCACAGAAAATGTATATTTTTCACTTGAAATTTTTATCTAATTCACCATCAGTTAAGCTCAAAAAGATTCATATCCCTGGTTTGCTGAATTAAACTAGTTTGCTTCTAATGAATAAGACTGATTGTTACAACAAATGATTGTAAATTAAATACAAAATAAAATAAAAATGAGCATAAAAGAGACTAAGAAAAAAAAACATTTCTGTGAAATTATTGCCGTTTCTACATTTTAAAAATGGGTTCATGGTATTGGTAAACTAACTGATACGAGTACATAAGAATGATGTCACCCCAATAACAGTATTGTGCATCCTTACTACTAGATATAAGCAAAATGCATTGAATTACTAAAAGTTACTGAATTATGCGGAAGGAGAGATATTCATACCCAATCTATGTTTTTATGTTTTGTCACATCAAGAGTTTATTTGGATTTTAGGCAATAATAAAGGGTTCTTCTGTATGTTTAATGCAATAGCTGCATAGAATGTATACAGTACGGGATTGTTTTGAGGCTTTTAAAAGAAACTCATTGTTTCTTTTTTAGCTTCAAACTATGTATTATATATTTAAGTGGGTTATGCATCTCAAATTTCTAGATACGGTTCACTCAGCCTCATTCTACAAAATAAGGAGTTATTTTGCCTTTGTAAATAAGGAATATTATATTATTACAGAATATTGATTTTAATCTAAAATCTGAAGAAAAAAAAAACATTTTAGCACTGAAAATAGAACATTCAATATTTAGAATATATATAAAAAAATCTATAAAGCAACCCAAGACAAATGTTCTTTTGTAGCAGTGGGAGCAAAAGAAGGTCTTGGAACTGAAAATGTTGCTGACCGTCTATCTGAATCATCCCATCGTTGCTCTGATTAAGTTTTGGATCATCGTCCCGTTAACTCCTGTTCCTTCCACCAGGTTTCCTTTCTATACAATTAGCTCCATTCATCTCATCAACTGAGCAGCTTCCCTGTCCCTTCTGAAGGAAGGCATTCCCACAGCATGATGCCATCACTACTATGTTTTACCAAGCAGACTGTTCAGAATGGTATTCATGGTAGTTTTCAGATTTATATAGCATTCTGCCTGTAGTGGGTTTTTTTTATGTAGTTTTTTTACACCAGATTATATTATAAAAAGGTGTCAGAGTGAAGAAAAACAACCACAAGTCACAGCTTTCAGTTGGATTTTCACTCCCCCCCTGTATTAATCACATAAAAATCTAAATAAAACACCATGAAGTTTGTGCTTTAACATGACGGTGTCCAAAAGTTCAAGGGGGTTGATTATCCATGTATGGTATTTACAAACAAAATGTGATGATATGTACATCGGTACAAACAGGACATTTACCTTACAAATGCATTTACGAAAAAAATCTACATACATTATATATATATATAAATAAATACACACAAGATTTTCCTCAACAATTCAACATTTTTATGCAAGAACAAGAGAGGAAAGAAAAACTGTCTGTCCCCCAGGCAGAAGGGAGAGGAGGCAGGTTGTTAGTGGACAAAGGAAGGAAAGGAGGAGTTTGATCTGCTCAGGAGAAGTGAAAGTGAAATGAATCTCTGGAGTATTTAAAGAGGAAGTTGGGACTAACAGAGCTGTTGGCAGGCAGGACTACAGAAGACGACCTACTGCTCCGAGACGATGGTGAGCTCAACAACATTTCCTATTCCTCACACTTCACCACTCATTTTTTTACAGATCCAAATCTAAACACCGGCTGCCTCTTTGTTTTCACTTTGACTTTATTCCCTTGGCTCTCTCAGTCAGTCAGTCCGTCCGTCCGTCCTTTTGTTTTATTGCTCTGTTTATCGCTCATTTAACTGCTACCTCACCTTTTCTAATCTTAAGTCACTTTACTGCTTTACCAGATTGTTAAAATGACGGTTTCACAGGCACAAAAGTGAAAAGGTTTCAGGTTTCTTAAGGCTTGCAGAACAGCTGTCAAACTGAAAGTATGTTAGGTTGTTTTCTCTTAGTTTCAACTGTATCTCCACTGTCATGTATTTTAAAGCTTTTAAAAGTTTGAAGTAAGACAAATTCTTCTGATTCAAATCTATACCTTTAAATTTTTCCCCCAGCTATCTCCTCCTCGTTTATCACTTCATCAGCCCTTCCTTGTCAGTCTGACCTCTTGTACAACCTCTTTCCTGCTTTTTTCCCCTATTTGTCTTACAGAAGATAATACACAACAGGTTTTTCAAGATCCAAATAACAGCACAGTGATACTGAGAGATAAGCCATCACTATTCTTCAACATGAAATGGAAAAATGTATGACCTTATGCTGGATTTTGGACTGATTTCATTTCATTTTAATTTTTTTGGGGACTCATTTTAAATATGCAGGGTTTAAATGTCCCACCCCTCTCTTCTTCAACTGAGAGATAAAAGTTGTTTTTCATTCTTTGACTCCGCCATCACATTTGCATCAGAGGCGTTCTGGTGCCGCTCCTTCTCGTGCACAACGCAAACTTCAAGGAGGAGTCACAGTTTTGGTATTTTCTTTAGCTTTATCTAATCTGTCTGCCAAAACTACAGATGGTTTCTTGGAAATGAACCCAAAAACATGTCCAAAAAACAAGAATCTCAAAGATATTTATAACATCACTTATTGTTATTTAAAAAAAATAGGCTTTTAGAAAGAAATTTGATAATTTTGCAGCAGGTTTGGATCGCGAGGATCATTTAAGCTTCAATCATAAGGAAACCAGTTTTAGTAATTTAACAGATCTGATTACGTTCTGAGGCTTAACTCAAGTAATTGCAATCTTGCAGTCCAGACTGCATTAGTGCGATTACTTTCTAATATCAAAGTGTGATCTTCATCAAATCAAAACTGAAAACAATTCCAAGTGGTCAATAAAGTTTTATAATCATCTACAGTGTCCTGCTGAAACAGCTTTACTGTAGGTTAAATGCTTTCCGTACCCAATAATGTATTGAAGTTCCACTCAAATTATTGTTAAAAAGACAATGTGAGTCCTTCCTGATCACGTGTAATTCAGTCACATCGGCATAATAAAATGTGTTGAACGGAACTGACTGTACCATTACGGCCACGTTATTTCACAGTATTCTTTAGTCACACTGGCCCAGAGTGGAAAGAAGAATCAGTTCCTATTTTTCAAACCACTTTCTAAAACGATCTAAAGACAAAATAGAACAATTCTTAGGCTTCAGAACTGATTTAGATAAACATATTCTTATTATAATTGGATTTTTATCAACTCTGTCAAGTTATGAACTGGGATATCTAAGAAAACTTTTTTTTTGTCTTTTTAGCAGTGCTGACCCAGGACCATCCGGAAATTAGTTTTTTTTTGTGGGTGGGATTGTAACGGAACCCATAATGCAGCTGTGATTCTGAAGCCCAGCTGGTTATGGGGTCCGTTTCCATCCCACAGTACACAATACAACCTGAGCTGACACGCCTGTGGGGAGAGCCTCTCCCGCACCATCAGGAATCTGAAAGGGCTGCATCCTCCGTTTTATATCTACTGTAAGGTGCACTAACAGAGTCAATAACACGCCTTGTTACACTGCAACACTTTGTTTAATAGTGAGTAAAAACAGGTCAGAGAACAGAAAGCGACAGCAGTCCTCCCCGCTTCCTGTCCGTTTTTATGTTCAACTAGAGTTTGGCCTCCATATGAAAAATTGAAACTAAAACCAGCCTCAGACTGCTCAGAGATAAATTGTTCTTACTCTGCTTTCATGGTCCGTTTATGGTGTTGTTCCTTAATGACACGTTTTCTCCCGGATTGCTCGTACGCCTGAATGCAACCGGGAATTTCGTGTCAGCCAAGAACGACACCCGAGTCGACGCCTGAAATGACGGCTGCCATTTGTATTATGAGCTTGTGTCAAATGTGCTGTCATTCTAATAAACTTTTTGCTTCTTAATATATCAGTGAATGTGTATTTTCTAATAGGAATGATTTTAATTTAGCTGTAGAACGAATTTCCTTCAACACAAACAGCGACTGCTGAGAGGCTCCGCTCACCGTTTACCCGCCATCTTCCTTCCTATATGCTGCAGGTTATATTCACACTCACGGTGCAACATACAGAACCGTGCTATTCTAAAATGCCTCTGTCAGTGACAGGGCTTTTTCTGTAGCATTATGTTTGCTCACATACAGGATGAGCAGGGGTTGAACGATCACGCTGTAGAAAAAAGAAAAAAAGAAAAGCTGCTCTGGTCTCTGAAAAGAGCTACATGCAAACAGGCAGCACAGGAGACGTTGCTGCGATTAATACTTCATATCCATCTATTCATCCTGATCGCTACCATCTCAAACAACTCAGAGCTTTGTCTGCTGACATGCAAAGCGTAGCGATGAGCAGCAGCCAATGGTTAAATATTGCCAAGCAGAGTTTATTTTCTACAAGGAAAAGAAACATTTTCAGTGAGGTTATTATTCTAGCTTTTACGGTCAAACTTTCTAGAAGGGTGCTTTTTCTCAGGTACATGTTTATTACCTTTCAAATTGGGATTATTACTTAAATATACACAAACCATAATTTAAGCATATTTTTTAATTAAATTTTTTTAGCATATCTCGTGGCAAAAAGACCTCAAAAGCTTTCTCTCTTGGCCAAATCTGTACAGTCACTGATTCAGAAAATTGTCTTTTCTCACCACTTTTAAAATTTGATCTAAATGAAAAAGGTGGATGACTGATTAATTATACTGATGAAAATCGAAATTCTTAATCTAAAAAAAGGGTGCACTGTTAAGAAGTAATGTAATTTTCCTAGGTGAGAAAGCACAAATCAAAGCCAAAATATTTATTTCTATAGAAGCGCTTATCAGATAATCGAGCCGGTAACGTTACCTTGTTCAGCACAGTTCCTGAAAATTCTTTTTTTTTATGTACGCATCAAAACTAAGAAGTAAAGAATTTTTTTGTAAGCACGTCAACACAGCATGGACTTTGATGTACACATTCGAATCAACTTAAAATCTAAAATAGTTGGGGATACATGAATGAGGACAATCCTGTTTTTCCTTTAATTGATTGATTCAGAACTAGTGCCTTAATCATAGAACCTTTTGGGGGGAAAAAAAAATCGAATTTGTCAAAATCTATAATCATTGTGTTAAGACTTCAAAGAAAGGAACCAGAGATCATCATCATAATCATTTAATTCCTTCATTTCTAAGACTCAAAATGACTACCTACATCCAGCAATCTGCAGCACATTTTTCCTATTCTCTCAACATTTGTTATATTAAATTGCTTGATTAAAAATCAAATTAAAAGCACATTTGTCTGCATTACAGGAAAATGGGAAACATGATCGCTGCAGTTCTACATTTGGCACAAACATGACATTTAACCACTTAAACCCTGGACTGTGTTATTTCCTAATTTGGCATACCTACACTCTGGAAGGCTTTTTACATCTTGTAAAAGGTCTAAAATGTTCAAATTGCTCTCATTCATTAGGAAGGTTTACGGGGATACTGTGAATGTGAAAAGTATCAAGAAAATCATAGTGGGCATCAGTAATTGAGGTTGAAAGACAGAAAATATTAATTCAGCCTAAAAAAAATAAAAAAAAATAAAAAAATAAATAAATAAAGAAATCACATTAGCAGACTGTTTTCATTATAAAGAAGCAAATAAACATAAGAAATATTAACTACTCACTCTTATTGACTTTAGACCAACTGTTTGTGTCTGTAATAAATAATTGAAAGTTAAATCTTACTCTAGGAGGTGTGCCTCCCAAATGGGGGCTAGCGGGCTTAAGTGGTTAAGAAGATGCAACACTGAAACAAAGGAATTTGAATTTTAAGATATTAAGCTGAGTTTTTGTCCGGTAATGAAGCATTTTTCCTTTTGCATCCCTATCTCAATGATTTTGAAAGGAGCTTCAGTTTTCTTCCACCCCTTTAAAGGAACATTCATGTTTTCACTACGGCCATTTAGAATAAAACTAAATTAGGTCAAACTCTTACTTGATTCTTGATTGATGTGCTTTAGATAATTGTGTTTTTAGGGGGTTGGCCATTAGCAATCTTTATGCCTCAATAATTGCATGAATAGGGCTTTAAAACCTGCATGAATACATAATTTAACAATGCTTCCAACACAAATCTGTGCAATACCATCTCCGCCTAGATGACCAACTCTGGACAACCAGTAACTATAAACTATTAGCTCGATATAAATTCTGACTGTGTGAAATGTTGTCGTTCAGGAGGAGGAGAGGTAAATTAGGCAGACAAGGATTTAAAGGTTATATATGACTTCGACTTTCAAAGCCTACTCTGCCTTGTTCAAAAAACAGACCCTACTTGTTGTATGATGCTTTTTTTGATGCAACGTACATTGAAAAAAAAAAAAAGTTTTTCTCCAGCATTTTTAGCAAGGATGTCAGTTTTTTAAGAAGTCAATGACACCATGTCAAAGAGTATAAATAAAAAAGACTAATAACCTGCAACCGTAGTGTGAACATGACCCAACCTCTCAGTTTCTGTGCATCAGTGAGCCCACCTCTAATGCTGCCATTTCTAAGATAAGACCAACCAGGGGCGTAGGCACTAGTCAGCTGGCAGAGAAGAGTCAAACATTTAGAATACCTCCGTTAAATCCTTTCAGAGCCGTAGTCGCTTACAGTCCAGTGTTCTGTGGAGGATGAAGGCGAAGTGAATCTGGAATCCGTTTTGTCAACGGGTTCTACATCCGTCTAGTAGTTTTCTCAATCGATCTTTCATCTCATCGCCGCCAGGTGATCAAAGAGCTTGTTCTGCATCTCTCATGGTTTGTTAACCTCTGGAGTCTGTATCTTCCTGCGGCTGCCGGCGTCCATCTCGCCCAGCTGTGCCATCGTTGCGGCCACTGAATTAGAATATTGTTGCATTGCCGACCCTTTTCATTTTCTTTAGCGGGACAGATTATCAGATTGGGGTCTAGGCGATACAGAAATTTTTATATTTATATATATATATATATGAAAATAATTACTTTTATTGTCATTGTAATCAATACAACGATATTTAAAAGTGCCAAACAGTTGTGCTTCAATGGTACATTGAGAGATAAATAAAATAAATAATCAACGCATCCTTTTCCATAGTACACACAAAACAATATTCATTCTATGTACCATGATCCCAATACTGCAGTGTGATGTTAATTAAATTATTTGATGGTATTGAGGATGATTATTGCTGTTGGGTAATAACTATTTTTTAATCTGTTTGTTCTTGATTTGATTGACCTGTATCGTCTGCCTGATGGCAACAGTTCAAACAAAGTGTGACCGGGATGAAAAATGTCTCTAATAATGCTTTTTGCTTTTTTAGCACAGCGAGCATTATGAAGGTTGTCTGATGAGGGGAGGGGGCAACCGACTATCTTCTGGGCTAAGTTGATGACCTTGTGGAGATCCTTTTTTGGGCTGCTGTGCAGCTGGTGAACCACACACACAAGCAGTAAGTGAGGATGGATTGTATATCACACCTATAAAAAGGACAACAGCAGTTTCTGTGAGATGTTGTTTCTCCTTAGAACCCTCAGGAAGTACAGTTGCTGCTGGGCTTTTTTAACAACCTTCCGAGTGTTTACAGTCCAGGTCAGTCCCTCCTCAATGTGCACACCTAGAAAACGGAAATCCGTCACCTGCTTCACACAATCCCCATTGATGATGAGTGGTGCGACGTCACCTTTTTTCCTCCTATGATCCACCACCAGCTCCTTGGTCTTTGCTGTGTTGAGGAGAAAGTTATTCTCTCTGCACCACGCAATAGGTGATCAACTTAATCTCTGTAAGCAGACTCGTCTCCTCCCAAGAGATGAGCGTCATAACTGTAGTGTCGTCTGCGAACTTCACTATAATGTTGTTGCCATGGGTAGGGATACAGTCGTGCGTGTAGAGAGGGAACAGCAGGGGGCTTAACACGCAGCCCTGAGGGAAACCGGTGCTGAGGCTGAGGGCCGGGGATGTATAAGCGCCCACTCTCACCCTCTGGGTGCGACAGGTGAGGAAGGTGTTGATCCACATACAGGTGGGGTGTGGAATGCCTAGGTCCATCAGTTTGGTCATCAGTTTGTGAGGCATGATGGTATTGAAGGCAGTCTAGGAAGACCATTCGTACGTAGCTCCCTTTTGCTCTAGATGGGACAGTGCATAATGGAGAGCTGTAACTACTGCATCTTATGTGGATCTGTTAGCTCTGTAAGCAAACTAATGTGGGTCCAGGCTTTTTGGCAGAAAGGATATGATGTGATCCCGGAGCAGTTTTTCAAAGCATTTAATCACCAGCGGGTTGAGAGCAACCGGTAGGTGGTCATTGAGGCTGGAGGTATTAGGCTTCTTAGGCAGTGTGACTATAATGGAGGACTTCAGGCATGGGTGGGACTGTGGACTCTACCAGGGACCGGTTGAAGATCCTCAAAATGCCCTCAAGATTCCAGACAGCTGACCTGCGCAGTCCTTTAAAACCCGCCCTGGGACGCCATCCGGCCCACTAGCCTTCCTCGGGTCTCCAGCTCGAAGTGTGCGCCGCACCTGATGTTCAGTGAGGTTAAAGTTACTGTGGGACACGGGGAGTGGTGTAGCTGCCTTTGGTGGTACCACCTCAAATCGGGCAATGAAAGTGCATATATATATATATAAAACATTATTTTTTTCATATTAGTTGATATTGATATCACAATAAAAAAAAGGTCAATAATTAATATAGCCTAATAGTATTAGATTACATATGGAGGTTAGTCTTTATTGAAACTTTTTTTTTCAATAGTTGTCAGACACTAAACAACTGTTTCAGGAATAAAAATATATAGGTTAGGACTGGGCAAAATTAATTGAAAATAATATCTTCACGTTTTTCTTGCAAAGCTGTTTTATGATATGAATCAAGTTTTGTTTCTTCTCCTTATTAAGCATAAAAAGTAAAGAAAGCTATGTTTGGTGGATTATTACTTTTTATTTATGACTGCTTCTTGGCAAGAAATCCGATACTGTTATAAATAGTATTTATTCCTTATTTAAGTTTTGCCACATCTATAATGAAAACGCATTGATAGTTGAGTATGTGGGCTGCACTATGAACCCCCCCCCCCAAAAAAAAAAAAACTAAATAAAAAAAAATCAACTAAACAAAAAAGAAACTAAACTTGACAGATTTTCTCCAATCTTTGACTGTTATTCTGATAAGGACTATGGGTTGGCATCATTTATTGGAATGGACGATTAAAAGACAAACAATGTAGTCATTTCACAAGTAGAGGCCTTAAAGGTGAGTAGAAATGTAAAACAGTGTGGCCTAGGGCTGCTATGGAATATGTTACCGTTCTTCAACATATATATATACATACATACACACACAATTTACCACTCTTTTTCCCTAGACAATGATAGATGGAACATCATGTATCAAGAAAACTGAACAAGACTGTGTAAAATTATAAATAAGCAGCACACTATTATAATTGCTTGAGTATCTGTTCATTAATAGCATACAACTTTATGAATTTGGTCCACTTGCGTAATAATGCTACAGATTAATATTTGACTGACGTGTCAATTGTTGAAGAAGCTAGGCTGGGGACAGCTGGTTTGTGAAATAAAAAAACAACACATTGAAGTGGAAACCTTGCATTTACTCCTTAAACCCACTAGATGGCACCACACAGGTACAACATAGAATGTAGGTCGGGAGAAACACGCGTTCTCATGTAGTTCCGCTGACAGTAAACAACTAGTGCAGTCCCCCTCTCGTCATACAGTCAATATCTGACATCGATTTATAATCTGCGGGCCAGAATACCGCACATCTAGCGCTGCTTCCATCAGCGGCACTAACATTTTAGCGAGTCGAAAGCGGACATGAACAGAGTGTGAATGAGCAGATAGTGAGGTCAGCTCACCTGTCGGCGCTGCGGCGGCGATGATGGAGAACATGGAAGAGCTCTCGCCTCTGCGGATCACCTCCACAGTGAGAGCGCTCAGCTCCGCACTCCGAGGGAAGCGTGAACACGTCCATGGCACCAGCCGTGGGAAAGGCGACAGGATGTTCCCCGAACCGGAGAAGCTCTGGTTCAAGGAGAGCAGCGCGAAAAACCTGCGGAACAGGGACTTCTTGTCCCCGAGCACGATGCTCAACACGCTGTATGCAGACGGACAGGTTGGTCCATCTAATATCTTTTAAAATAAAATGACACTTAAATGACGTGTGATAATTGACATGCTCCACATCAAGTTCTCTTTGTTGTGTGCTAATAGAAGCTTTACGGTTCTTAGAACGCGAATTGCACGTCATGAAGGACCATTACATTATTTAACGTTAATTAACACGCCAAAACTCCTCGTTTTATTGCTCCGCAGAGTAAAATAGATCCTTATCAATACAGGTGTTACGCCGCCTGAACATCAGCCAATAAGAGAAAAGGACGGAGCTATTTACCTGTAAACGTAGGCTCAATCCAGACAGCTGGTTTAAATAAAACTACTAAAAGTTACATTTGCCCGCTCACTGTGAATTATGTAAATGAATCAGACAAACTCGAACCTACATTTAAACAAACCAGAAACTGTCACTGTCGCGATATTGATGAGAAGTCACTTTTCCTCCATTGTGTTGGAGCAGACACTGCCAGCCTGCAGCTGTATTTATTTACCCATGAGTGGCAAATCTAATGTGGGTCAGCTAGCTCGGGCTAGAGCTTCGCGCGACATGTATCTCACATGTGTCACTATTAGTTTAAGTTCCCCCACTATGCTTTTATAAAAATATTGATAAAATATTTACTTCCCACAGGCGTAGAAGAAAGTACTGCCTTACCGGGTCTCAGCATAGACGGATAACTATGCTCCTTAGCCACCTGTTGCTGCGCACTGCAGGTTAACAGGCTGATTTTTTAAATTTTTTTATTTTTTTGCTTGCGAAACAGACAAAATCATCATGTTGGAAGCTGAAACAGCCAGTATATAGCATAGAAACCTAGAAAACCTGCTCCAGTGGCTACAGTTTTAGGTTTGTCTATTTTTACACACAGGATGGCTTGCCATACTAGCTGATATAATCTTAATAATCCCTTTATAGAGTACAGAAAAAAGGCATAATTTTCTGCACAATAGGGCAAAATGGCAAAAGACCTGAATTTATGCCACCTGAAACATTTTGCAACTATTGCATCTGAGGTGGCTTTGGAATTGAAATATTCCACATATTTAAGACTTGTTGACCAAATATTGTATGGCAGAAAATGTTTTCTATTCTATATTCATGCAAAAGTTCTGTCTAAATCTCTCTCAGAATAAAATAACAATAAATGTTTTGTTTTTATATATATTTCTAACTGTAACATTCTATGTATTCTATTATATTTGCAGCTGCAATTTTGAAGGAACGCTTGTTAGGTTTCGGTTTTGTGTTTTTTTTCGGCACATTTATTTTAGGTTATCATAGGTAGAAAGCTCATTCAGTCCAGACACTTCAGATCTACTAATAATAAAAACCGTACAGTCCAATAGGACTAATGCATTTAGAGTTACAGTGGTTCAAGTGCAAGGTATAATTCATTATGAAGCAGGAAGTAAATAAAGTGCTATGAAATAGATTTTGTCCTGGATTCTGGAAGAAAACAAAAAACCTTGTTTTGCAGTGAAGATGGTTAAACTTAAGTAGACTGTTATAAGTAGCAAATAATCATCAAGACAACCAAAAATAATGGCACATTTTGCAATATAAGAAGTAGGCATTAAAATTTCTATATATAGGCTACCTGTAGTAGTTTCATGGTGTATATGATTCCTGATTATTCCTGTCTATTCCCTTTTATTCGCCTCTGCTCAGGTTCCCCCAGCAGTGATGTCCCGAGTCCTGTCGCTCCTAGGCAGTGGGGTGCTTCCTGTGGCCGGCGGGGAGGTGACGGGCGAGGGCTTGAGGCTTCGAGTGGACCGGCCTGCTGCATTCAGGGCTGTCCTGGCGGGTGGGACAACCGAGTATCTGAAACCCTCGAGTCAGAGAGAGGGCTGTGTGGTGCTGAACTGTCCTGCACTGCACCCTAAACCCAACACACCCACTCCGGACACTCTGAGCCTCGGCCAGCTGAGAACTGTTCTGCTGGCTGACCACATGGGGGCACTGTTGAGGAGACAAGGGTGAGCATGGGAAAGGCTTTCTATGCGTCAGTTATCGTCAGTAAATTTTTGTAATGCCGTGAATATTCTCCCTCGCCTTAGATTTGAAGTTTGCTTCTGCCCAACCCTTCCTGAGGATAGCGACGTGGCCGCCTTCCTCCAAGCTCTGGGCATCGATTGGCGAACAGCTCCGGCTAACTGCACGAATGATGAGCACGAGGAGAAGATCCAGAAAACCCTGGAGCACTCTCCTTACAGAGAACGGGGAACCGAGAGAGGCAGGAGGTCCAGCGGGGGAGGAGGTAGAAAAGCTGTGGAGGAGGAGAACGAAGAGGGGCTCAGGATTAATTTGAAACGAGTTTTCCAAGAGGAGGGACTGCTCGGTTACGACCCCACGCTTGGCACCTGCAAAGGTGGGTTTGGCAATTTTGCCTTTGTTCATTTAAAGCTCAGGGTTAAAGTTCCAGGCTTGTAGAGATAACAAAAAAGTGAAATGCTCTGCAAGATCCTCTCAAGCACAACCGGAAAGATTCCCAATGGCGTTGGCTTTCATTCCTTGTGCCATTCTTGGACAATCGGAGCCCCTATGAATCCTGGCATTTTTATCCTGGAACTTGTCTGTGTCATCAGCAAAGCTAAAGAAATTCCCTTATGGAGTAACCTGGTCGTTCAGTACATTCTGTTAGTCAGTTGACGTCATTCTTTGGGCTCGTAACGTGGCTGAACCTGGACCTTACCAACCGCAGCTACCCCAGATCACAGCACTGCCCCCACCGGCTTGTACACTATGCACTACGCACTTTATGCTCCTTTCTTCTCACCTTGATGTGCCCATCGCTGTTGTTTTAAAATTTGATTTCAGCAAATGTTTGAGTCACGATCATTTAGATTTTTTTTTTCTGACCACATAAAGATGATGCTTCCAAGCTATCCTACCAGCTTCCAATGACCCAATCTTAACCCAGTATTAGGAAATCTAAGTTCTCCTTAAAAGTTTTCTTGTATAATGCATCCCAATAATAAAACCCTTGTGATCCGTGACCAAACAATGTGTGTTTCTGATATGACTGTTTAAGAAATGATAAGCTGCTCACTGGATTTGTTTGGATTTGTTACCCTGCTGCCAGTGGGAGGCTACTACTTATTTTCTTTGTTAATTCCAGGTAGGGACTTGTTTTTTAGACAGGCAGTTTGTCTGTGAAACAGATTGTGAAAGAAGGGGACTTCATGGCCTACTTATTGCATGGTTATTATTGTTTTCATGTGCCGGAGGCTCTGATGATGGAACTATATGTTTTATTACTTTTCTTCAATTGACTCATTTTGTCTTCATTCGTTTTTGAGTGCAGCATGTGCTCAAATTGGTAATGACAGAGGTAATGGTAAATGCTGGCATTAGGGAATCATAAAACCCAATCTAGCTTTGTTTCAGGAGAACTTTTAGCCTAGAATTACTTCAGATAAGATCTGTGTGATGAACGACGACACATAACCACACCTCTGTTGCTGCTATAAAATTTTAAAGGGAGAGTAGCATAGAGGTAGAGGTATGTGTTACTTCAAAAATCTGCAATACACTTCCTATCCATTCAAAAAGGGTCCAGATGAACTGAAGTCCACAGATAATACACAAGAACAATATTTATAAAAACAAAGCAATGTAAGAATATTCCTAGTGTTTCCAGGAGGGGGCACCACAGCAAAATGACCCCAGTATCAACTCGTGAAATGCTCAGATAAATTGCAAAACTTTTTAAAAAGGTTTTCAGGTCTTAGCATATTCAAAGTTAAACTACGTGATTTTGAAAATGTCTAAACAAGTATGGCTGATTTTAAAGTGTCACTGTAAAAAACATCTCTTCTTACTTAAAATAATCTGGCGGCATGACTTAGATATGTAAATGAATATGCAGTAAACAGATGAATAGTATGTAGAGATGTCTGCCATAAAGACCAGCTAATTGTTTAGCAAAAACTCAGCACAGTCTATCAACCCCGTCTAACCGTCAAGCACATTGAAATACTCGAGTTTTCCCCCAACTATACTTTTCTGTTGTTGTTTTTTGTTTTTACATTTTAGAAAAGAAATATAAAAGGCCAGGTGTATTGCAGTAAATTGGGTTAAGGAGGAGTTTCTCATTTGTTTCTATTCCTAGTTCACAGAGACAGTGTTTCCCACCTGGCCCAGCTGGACCTATCCGTAGCAGACATCACAGTGAGACAAACACACCTTCATGGCAGACAAACGCCGCATGTTGCAGACTTTCCTTTGTTCTCACAGAAGAAATGTCCTTTCTTTCCCCAGGAAACCATGGTGGCAGTGCTACATGTGACATCTTGTCAGGATGAGTTTCGCCAGCAGCAGATAGCAGTTCTGTGGAGAGCCAGTGGAGCGACGCACACTCAGGTAACCCCCATCATTCGCTCTCACTCACACACACACAGAGCAGTGCAGCTCGTTGTGTTCCAATCTTTATTTTTTAACCTGCTCTTTGCGGCTGCAGAGGCATCTTGTGTGTGGTCCAGTGAAGACCCCCGGTTCTCACCTCAACGCTGCACAATACCTGCAGTAAGATGCTTGACTGTCTTTATTTAATGTGTTCCGACTATCTTATGACTTCTTTTATAACTTTACCAGCCTTTCTTTTGTTTTTGATATTTCCGGAGTTCCCACTAGATTTCACTGTCGTTTCTTTTCCTTAAGAAAGCTGTTTGTCTTCACAACTAACACTAAATAACTAAATTGTCCATTTCTACAGTAACTAAATGAAGCACAAGGGAATTTTTTGTTTCTCTCAGTGTTGTTGCTGCAGGTTTTCAACCCTGATGTTGATGAAAATGTAGCTTCTGTTTTCCTCTCATCCAGGCTAAGAAAAGGTCAGATGAAGGAGGCTTCTGAGATGAAGTACGGAGATAAAGTAGAGGGTGTGTATTGATTTAAAAGGGTTGTGCCCTTTATACACATTTATTTAGCAAAAGTCTCCATACCCCTTAAACTTTTCCACTTTTTGTTACATTACAAACGTCAGTTCAATTTAATGGAGTGTCATGTGATAGAACAGCACAGATTCTTGCATTACAGGGAAACAAATTCAAAATGTTGAATGATTTTCAAACATTTTTCAAGGTCCAGTTACTCTTATTTCCAAACGCTGGAGCAACCTCTTGCTTTCAGAGAGGATCGAAATATTATCTAGAGTTCATTTGTGTATAATTTACTCTCAGTAAATGAAGATAAAGTTGTGGAGAAGTTTAAAGCACATATAGGTTTTAAAACAATAGCTCAAGCTGCAGCAGTGCTCAATCTACCATCTGGAAAAGTAAAAGGTATGGTACGAATGCAAACATGCCAACAATTGGTAGTCCACTCCAACTTGCAGCCCGAGCAAGGAGAACAAATATCAGCGAAACAGCATTGAGGTCCATGTCACCTCTGGAGGAGCAGCAGAGATCCACTTCAAAAACAGCCTGAACTATTTGTCTGTTTGCACTTTACTAATCTGAATTGTAAGAAAAAAGCCTTTGTTCAAAGAATTCCATAAGATGTCCTATTTAAAAATCACCAGAAGCTACGAAATAGACATAGCAAATACACAGAACACCATCCCCACTGTGAAACATGACGATGGGAGCATCATGCTGTGAGGATGCTTTTCTACAGAAGTAACAGGAGGGAAAAAAAAAAGGGGGGAAGCACGGTGGCACAGCTGGTTGCACAGCTCACCTCACAGCTAGAAGGTCCTGGGTCGATTCCCGCTGGGGACGCTGAGGGTGCTGAGGGTTTGTGTGTTCCTCCATATCATCAGCACCACACAATGGGTAAAAAACAACAACCATGGGATGAAAAAAACCATGGGATTGAAAAAAAAAGAGACTGGGGCAGACGTTGACCTTCCAGCAGGACGGCGCGCTTAAACGTGCAGAAAGAGATACGGCAGGATGAATACGACAAAGCGTAGTCATGTGTTTGAATCTGGTCATCTATAGTAGGACTTGAATATTGTGTTTTTTTGGAATGTGAAGCAGACCTACAGCTGCCACAGCGCAAACACCTTTCACAGCCGCAGGGAGGCTGAAGACAAATGCACACCACACTTACCAATTAGGAAGCCAACAATGTTTTTCCTTCCACTTCAGCATAAGGCATAACATTGTGTTTGCCTTTCATATTAAATCACATTAAACACCTCAAAGTTTGCGGGGTAGGATGACCTTTGCTACCTGCTGCATACTCTCAGTATGTGAATGTTATTATATAATGATATTATATTCTATCTGTTAAGTATAAATGAGGTAAATTTATACCATCTGCAGGTCAGACCTGGGATGACATCATCAAAGTCATGACCTCTGCCACGGTCAGATTTGAGCTACTCTCAACTGTCCACACGAGTCCTGTGAGTTCACACTCCCTTTACAAGTATTGTGAATTTGCCAAGATGCCTATATCGCTTTAATAAACAAATTTTTCAGATGCTTGAGGATCAGAATCAGTCCCTTCAAGCTGATGGGATTTTAGAGAATATAGTCAGAACGATTGACATCCGTGTGCTTAGGTGACGCTGGACGTCCAGAGGGAAGGGGGCGTGTCAACCAAAGGGCCAAGAGGAGGCGTGTTTGTGATGTATAACTGCGCCAGGTTGCACACTCTGTTCGACAGCTACGAGAGGGGAGTGGAGAAAGGTAAGACCCCGTCGATGCCTCTCTGTTCTGAGATTAAGTTTGAAAACAAGCAACCAAGAACTCTTATTACCACATCTACTCCTCTAGTTTGCCCAAAATAGAACATTATATTCATTTATTTATTATATTTATTCAATATTTCACTGTAAGTGTGAACATGATATTATGCATTTCTTTTATGTTTTTATATATATAAAGTAATTTCTAATAGATATCTGGGGAATGGTGGTAATATGCAGTTATTATTTTCAGTCAGTGTTAAACCTTCTTAACCTCTGGATGTACCTCACTGTTAATCTCTGGATAGTGGGCAAATGAACAATGCTTAAAGTGATGTAGGCAACCTTACCAGGACAAAATGTTTTTCTGTTGTATTTTACACTGCTGAGAATTTATTATTATTGTATTACTTATTTATTACCTTATTATTTCTACTTACTTATTATGTAACTTTAGTGCATCTTAACGTGTCTTATTATTTTAATACCTACCCCAAAAAACCAACAGGAGGATCTTCCTTGTGTTGTTTCTTTTAGTCTTAATCAATAAATGACCTTTTTTAAGATGTAGATGCAACCACATTAGAGCGGTATCAACCCCAACACCAGTATCGGTGTCCTTCATTATGAGCTTGACTTTGATAATAACTGAGCAAAAAATCCTGGTTTTGGCAGAAAAGGTTGGGGTTTACATTAATGTGAATTGAGACTGGAGAATTAGAATTAGTGGTCTGACAAACCAGAACTACTGGGAGATAAAAATTATTCATTATTGGGTATAGATTACTTGTTTGTGGCAACCAGTTGTACATTAATAAAAACATATTACAAAATCTACTTAATAAAAGGAGAGTCATCAGCATTTAAGTGGAGTTCATAGTTTTTGGACGGGTTCACAGACCCATAGTTTATATAATGGTATGCATTTCTTTCTTTTTCAAAGCATCTGCAGTAGTGTTAAAAATAAACAGATCTTTGTGTAACATAAATACTCAGTGAGTTTCCACCTTCTCTCTGCAGGTCTGTACCCAGAAATCCCTGATGGGTCCCAGCTGGACTTCTCTGCTCTCAAAGAAGAGGTACCATTCATTAGAGTTCCCCAACTTTTTCTTAGATTTCATTGTTGTTTTGTTGATGTTTGAAGGCTAGCTGTCACTGCAACAATGAGGACACTGAGCTTTGTTCCCCCCCCCCCATCATTTTCACCGACAGGGTGAGTGGCTTTTGCTCTTCAATTACCTCATTCCTTTCTCGGAGCTGCTCGACCAATCAGGACAGTCGTTAGATTGTGAAGGAGGAGGAGGAGCCAGAGTGAATATTAAAACTGAACAGGTATGTATGGTTAACGAGCCATCAGTATAACCCAGTAACTAGAGATTGTTGAAGATTCTCATGTAACTTCTGTCTTTGTGCCCCTTCAGATTTGTAAATTTCTCGTCTCGCTCAGTAAAGACTTCAGTTCATACTACAACAGAGTCCATGTTCTGGGGGTGAGGACATTACAAAAGTTTTTGTCTGGGTTTTAAGTGGAAGAAACTGTTACTTTATTTAAAGTCAGTTATGATTACAAGTTTATGTTCGCCTGCAGTCCCTTGCAAATGTATCCCAGCCCAGCTTTTTCACAATTTGTCAAGTTGCAACCACAAAGATCAAGCGGGTTTGAGTGGGGTTTTGTGTAATGGACCACTCTTTTACAAGTAGAAAATTCAAAGTGTTACAGGCATTCAAACTCAGACTGTAGGGAGAGGAAAAATCCACTTTTAGGACATGTCTCAGATTCTGATTTGGATTTAGGTGTGGACTTTGACCATCGCAGAGCTCTATAGGCCAACACGAAAACTATGAAACAAACTCTGTAGGGAGCTATTGAACAGAGTATAGCACCGGGGTAATATGAGTATATTTAGGAGAGTTGGTTAGGAGTCTGGCTGCAGCATTCTGAATTACTTGTAGATGGGAGACTGAGGATTTGTCTAAAGATGTAAAACGAGCATTGCAGTAGTCCAGACGGAACAAAACAAATGCGTGGACAAGTTTCTCCAGATCAGATCTGGAGACTAAATGTTAATTTTTTGCAACGTTATCTACGTGGAAGAAACAAGATGGAGAACCAAAACCATGTTTTACATTGAGAATGTGATGTGCTGGCTAAGTCCTACTTTTTGCTAGGTATGTAGAAAAAAAACTTTGTGTTCACTTTAAAATAGAGCACCTTACTCCTCTTTAGAAAATATCAAAGTCACCTTTATTGAGTACCAGGGTATGCTGCACTTTTCAGATTTTTGGAAACAGAAGGAAAATCATAGTTTTTCCTTCTACTTGACAATTTTGTCTACAAAAATGGATGCTTGTGGTTGTAATGGGACAAAACTTCATTTTTCAAAGCAGTTTATGTACATTCTACACAGTTCTCATTTATTCATGGTTCATTTCCAGATTTAGACACATGCGTTATGTGTTTTTACTGAAACACATGTCCCCTAGTAATTTTTCTCCCTTGTTTCCAGGAGCCATTGCCTCACCTCTTCAACCAGATGTTTTGTCGTCTCCATCTGCTAAGAGCCTTGAGGGAGCTCTACCACAGTGCTCTGGAGACCCTTAACCTCCCCCCCATCAGGCAGCTATAGCCTCAACCTTAATCCCCTCATCTTTCACTGTTTGCTTCACCCACACCACCTTTTTCCTGAATTCCTGCCTGTACGTTGTGTAGCCAGCCGTAACACGGTGTTACAGATGATTATCGGATTTCCCAATGTCAGTCTTCGTTGGCATAATGGAACTCAGTATTTCAAAAGTATCACAGTGGGATAGTTGGTCATTTAAAGTCAACCTGTTTTTAAGCGAATAATTTGGCATTTTGGTAATAGGTATGAAATGTCAAGCTACATACAAGTTAGCTACATTTTATTCTGTCTAACATGATTGTCTTGCATATAAAGTAAGCGATTTCTCTCTCTCCTATTTTTCATCATCTGGATGAGAATATAATCCATCAAAACTATCAAAGTATTCCTTCCTTTACCTTTGGACGTCAGCGCATCTAGAACCAAAACCTTGACCACAGAGTGGACCAATCTGCAGCGTCTCATTACTTTGTTTTGATATCCACGCTTGTTCCTGCAACAGCAAATTCATATGTGCCATGACTCAAAAAGCTCTATTTTGATATTTGTACCAAAAACAGAGTAAAAATGAATCTCCCAACCAATGTGCGGCAACAAATTAACTCTTAAAACCTGCGTTAATCCCTCTGGATATGTTTTTTGACCAACTTTCAGTCTAATCAGGCATGTTTTATGTATTCTAGGATAAATTTGATTGAAATAGAAGCTGGAAGTTTGATACTTGTTGAAGCTTTTACATCTTTCTCATGTGCTATAGACCAAAAGTGTGAATCAGACTAAAAAGGCCACAAAACCTAACCTCCTGCTGTGTGAAACTGCTGTATTTAAAATTTTGTTTTGTGTCATTTTTAAAGTTGGTGCTGCTCATATTGTTATTATGGTACAAATGAAATGATTTGTTAAAACTGTAGCTTTAAAGAAACGCAGAGGCAGTGTTAAACCTGACTTTGAACAAACCAATTTTAACATTAAAACAATGCAGTTCTTGTGAGCACTCAACATTTTACACAGTATTCGCACCACAAGTTCATCCGTAGCATACTAATAATGTGTGATCAAAATGAAAAGACCAGAAAAATCAGCTTACATTTAGATTATTTATTGAGTTGGGTGATTAAAGTCATATGATCTATCAGGTCCTGTGTCTTTGGGATAGTATGATCTGGAGGAGAGGCCCATTTCTCTAAGTGTTTCTTGGAAATGAGATAGAGAAGAAAACATGTGTAAGATAGGTTGACTGTATTTCGATTGAGAGCGATGATTGAAAACGTGAACCTTAGCCGACAAAACTGGACGAGGACCGAGTTTCTCTGACCACCAATAACACAGGATAGAGCACAATAAAAAAGGTCGAAAAAGAATATTCAATGCTCAATGCTGGGAGAGAGAAAAAAAAAAACGTGGCTGAAGATGTAAGTTTATTCGTTCATCTAAAATAACCTTGTTGGAAAACCTAAGTAAAGCAACCTTATTTAACAAACTGTAGCTCTGTAGAACTAAACCCTGGTCTTAAAATCACCTTCACTTCTTTATGTCTAAGGATTATTGATTCCAGTTCATTCACCATTGTGTATTTGTTCATGCCACAGAAATATTTATTGTTGGTTTTAAAATATAGATCTCTGTACATTGTGTATGTTATGCACACAAGTCTTAATCTAGATTCTCTAGTTACAATGTGAATCTCCTTAAATCCCATTTATCCTGCTGGACAAATCACAGCTGTTAGTATTATATTGTAGATTAAGTTATTAACAAAACTCTTTGCAGATATTTGGTCGTTGTGCCACAAATATAAGAAATAGCATGACATTTATGTAAAGATCTTATTTATAGATTTCTGAGCAGAAGACATAATCCCTAAACTTTTTCTTCATATTGTCCTAAATGTCCCACTGCTCATTTTATTAGTTTGCTACATGGTTTTATAAATTAAGTGTCTATTATTGACATAAGCAAATTGGTGAATTTTTAACAAATGTGATCATAAATATTTTAAAGAAACTAACCGTTAAAACATTTTTTTTTTCTGTTCAACACATGCACATGTATGGGACGTCTATTTTATTTTGTTCACAGATTTGTTTTGCCGCTGTCATTGCAACAGTATTAAATCAGAGGATATGCATATATAAATACTTTTCGTGTTTTCCTTTTGCACTCCACATTCTTAAACAACACTTTGTAAAGAATAACGGACAAATTCCTGATTTAAAAGTTTGGTATATAGTTTCCGCTAACAATCAGTCAAAGTGGAAATCTCATCTCAATCATGTTTCGAAATTGTTATATTTATCAGTTTAAATATGGATAGTGCAACTAAACATCTGCCAACACACATCTGTCCGGCCTGTTTTCTGCCTTTTTTGCCCCCCTCACTTTGCAGAGTAAAATCAGCAAAGACAGACATTCTCAGGGTGGTTGCCTTCCCTCAGGCTTGGGGAGACAGATGGACACACTGTTGATGCTTTCTGAATGATAAATCAGTCCTGTGCAAACAAGGAGATCCAACAAATGTCAATAAACAACACTGATCTACAGTACCATACAGAGGAGCTTATTCAACCCTCATCTTTTTATCTCTGCATTTAAAATCTGTCTTTTTTTCCCCCTTTAAAACAGTGTTGTGTAAACATGTAATGTGAAAGTTGCAAAGATTTAGAACTTGAATGTTAGAGTTGATATACATGCAATCTACTTACAACCATGTTCCAATTCCCTCTGCTTAGTCTCTAGAAAACGCCAAAGAACACTTTTGATAAACTAGCAAGAATAAATAAATCACAGAGCAGAGGTCGCCAATTTTCTGCAGATTCAGCCGCTGCAGACCTCCAAACTTCATGTGGCCTTCAGATTACACCTAAAACGGAGCACAGAGGGATTTATGGAAGGATGGCTGGGGAGAATAGGGGCTGTTTTACAGGTGTTGTTCCTGGCCAAATAGCTCCATTGAGAAGAACTCTCGGCGTTTGAGCATACCAATACATTTTGGACAATTTCCTGCTCCCATCTCTGAGAACATTTTGGTACACACAACAAGATCCTTAAAGACATATCAGAGCTAGTTTGATATGCACAAACTTGAATTGATGGTAGGGAGTTTGGACCTCAACCCGACAGGACCCGTTGGACGGAGACGGTGAGCCAAGCGTAATGTTTCACGCAGGTAATCGGAAAACTCTAGATTTGTTTTCACTTCAGTGATCTATTTCTCAGCTGTACATCTATGTTCATATTTGTTTGTGGAGTTTAATAGATTTTAAGGTTTTAAAATGTCTATGTTACATTACTAGGTTTTAACACCATAAACTGTAGCAAGCAACAAGGATTCCGGCTTCTTTTAATTGTTACATTAAATGTAATTACAAGAGTAATTGACTTTTTAAATCCACTTTAAAGCTCAGGAAAATCTGTCAGCTTCTTAATAATAATAATATAAATATGAATTCCACCATTTCTTGGGTCACATGGAGCAATTAGTTTGTGCTTAGATAGCAAGGCATACAGTTAATTAGTGGAAAAGTCATGGAAGATGATAATTGAATATTATTGATTTACATCTGCAACGATCCTTGTGCACAGCGTGTTATAAATTAGCTCAGGTCAACAACACATTAGACACATTTTTCTGTTACCAAATCCTGTAAAAGATTGTTACATGTAATGTGAATAATAATTAGGAGGAAAATGCAGCGGTGCAATATTTGGTGGAATCATTCATCCTGAGCAATTAGGGGGACTGAATCAGAGGGGTGGAGGAGTGCTGCATATTATTTTATCCCCTCCGTGCATGAATTATGATAGCTTACTCAAGGTTTCTTTCCTAATTGTTTCACCTTCAGTAGATATGACAAAAAAGTTTTTTAAACCATGTAAACAACACGGGTTTAGACTTTAAATATGTGTGTGCAGATGACCTGTGGGCTGCATGCTAGACACCCAAGTATATCCACATACTTCTGGTACTGAGATATTCATATTACAAGCATCATGCTCTTTTGTATGAAGGAACAAAACTGACATAATTAAAAGTAAAAGCAGGAACAATCAACACAATCGATCTGCACATGGATACTTCTCCATCCTGTTTATTGACCAATAGTAGAGGAGTTGGTCATAGAATAGCAGTCCTCCTCATTTGCGTAATGAGCCAGAAAAGCATAAGGTAAAGTAAGAACAAGGAATGCATATATAAGGAAAAACAAAAGATATACCTTTCTTGCCGAAACTGCTTATATAATCAAAAGGAAAAACAGAATATAGAAAAAACATTTCTCGCTAAAAACATTTTCTCTTAAAAATGACTGTATAAGGAATAGGAAAAACAATTATATGTCTTTTTAATTATGTCAGTTGTGGTCCTCCATACATTTGAGTCCTACCCGTAGAGCTCCCTTTTATGTATTGTACTTCACTTTTATTAAATTGGTAAATAAAAGACTCAAAGTAAAAGTTAAACATTCTTAATAACAATAGAATCACTGTAATGGTCAAAGTGTTAAAATATTCAGGGATGCATGGTGTCCAATAAAATGGAAAGATGAATAATTGTTACAAGTTCATACCAAAATAAAATTTGTTCTTTTTTTGCCTTCTTTTTTTTTGCGCTATATGGTTGTGTATGTGTGTGGGCATATTCTTGTCCGCAGAGGACACGCAAGATATCCCTGAGTGGTTCTCGGCATGTAGGTTTTGACTTAATTTTGTAATGATGTCCATAAGGTGGCAGTATTTGGAGTGACACAATAGAGTCCAATTTAATCACTTACTATTTATATTTTCCTGTTTCTGCATATCTACGTGAGGGAACACAAAAGCCCAAACAGTTCCTGTGGACAGCTCTATGGAACAGTTTAATGATACCTGCTAAAGCCTAACCTCCTGTAATGAGCTGTCTGCTGTATCTGTCTCTGCTACAGGTGACACACTCCACTAATTCAAACACACCATGTTTGTGGCTTTCAACTATAAATCACTCACAAAAGGCCTGAGAAGCACCAAACCAGGTTAGAGTTATTATCCATCTAAAAGCCAGTTAATGTTAGAATTGTGGACCTAAGACTTTAACAGTAATCTTTTGTGTGATTATGTAGAGCATGAAATATCTCACATGCATTTGGTGTATGTGCATCTAAACATAAAAGCAGCTACTAGGTCCTCAGGATATGTTCTCTGCTCTGAATTGTGCGGTTATGCCCCCAACAAACACACGCAGACACTCTTTCATGCTGTTTTCAGGCTGAAGCAGCTGGTAACAGGTGGGTTTCAATCCCAAAGGGAGCGTTCTAAAGGATATTGTGTGTTTGTTAGATTTTCCTATGTGGATAATTATCTGGTGGCAAATATATGAACAAGTTCTGTTCCAGCTTTGTTCTCTCAGAGTTTCTGGAGATTCATAAGAGCAGATCCTTCAGCTATAAGCTATGGCTCAGAAAATGGGTTCTGGTACAAAGCTGGTACAAATCTACTCTGCATAAGATTTGTATATTTTTATGTATTGTATTTAAATCACATGTATGTGCACAGTTTCTAATGTGTATTTACTTCATCTTGTTTGTGATAACTTTCGACAGACATGAAGGACAGGTCAGTCTGTAGTAGAGACATGATGTAATCTTACGTCGTGTACTGTTCCAACCACATGATGGCGATATTGAGACAGTTTATTTTGAAATGCTTGACCCTCAGACCCTGAGCCCAGCTGGATGCACTGCAAAAAAGAAACACACACAAAAAAACTGAAGCTAAAACAGGATGTGCAGAGGTCTGCCTAAGCCATGATCGCAGGCTGATATGTAAAGTTTTTAAATAAAATAGAATAAGTAAAAAATAGAATAAGAAAAAACTGATGTGTGTATGATCTTTGCAAACCCACATTTATTTTAGAGGCCCTGCAATCACATGGCCATTCTACATGCCACCTCTTTAAGAGGTACGATTTAAAGAAGAAAGAAAAATTTCACCACTAGTACACACTTGGTGTTTACTAGTGTGTACTAGCAGACCAGAACCAGCCAGCAATACTTTTAGTATTCAACAAATAAAAGAATAATAATTTTAAAGTAGGAATAACATTGTGTTAAAACATTTGTAAAGAAGAAATTGTCTCCTTGAAACAAAAATATACTATCTATTCTGGTAAATAGCAATTCAATTCAAAAACACTTTATTGATCTCAGAGGGAAATTAAGTTATTGTTATTAATAGCACAAAGGTTTTGCAGCTTTTTTATTATTTTATTTTTAGTTTTTCCTTAGTTGATTTTTTGTTTTGTAATGCAAGCCATTCGGTTCCACAACAGTTGAAGTGCAGCTACTTTTTGACTAATCAACAATTGCCTGTTCTTTTTCCAGATAATTTTTCTTTACTTATATCTTTGGCCAGTTTTTTTTTTCAATCTTTGGAAATCTTTGCGTAAAAGAACAAAACTGGGGAATAAAAGAACAGTTAAAAGTAGCAACCTCAAGCATTCCTGATGTGCGGAATCCTTCTGAAATAGGACCCGATACGTTTCAAAGAATGTTTTTGCAGTGCAGTCCAGAAGGCTTTATCCTTTTCATCTCCCTCACCAATCACAATCTCCCCTTTAGAAGAGCCCAACTTGCTTGTCAATCACACCCCCTGGGTGATAGGTTGGATCAAGACAAAAGAGGGAGGAGAGCGATGGGAGTGGGTAGGCTTGGGTGGCTTATATGTGAAAATGGATGAAAACACAGGGATACAGGATGTTGGAAAGAGCGGAGCATGTAATCGCTGAAAGCAGAGTCACTGTCTTGAAGAGAGATGAATGAATGGGGTCAGGGACGCCCCTGAGAATAAAGAGGAAGAGGAAGAAAAGGGGGCGTGGATGAAGGGAAAATGGTGCGGATGGAGACGTTTCATGAGTTGGATATGGACTGAAGGTGAGAGAAGAGAGGGATTAAAAATCATTTCAAAATAAAACAGAGAGAGCCCTGTGGAGGGTTAGGATAAAGGGGGTGTCAGCAGAAAAGGAGAAGATAAAAAAAGAACGATGGAGAAGTCGAGAGTAAAATGGAACCAGCTCATCGAACTTCAGGGACCGATTTTCTTGCCACTATATAGAACCTAAGCAGATAACAGGTCAAATGTGATATCTAGGAAAACTCTCTTAATCTTCTTTTTTTATTTTTTATGAAAGTTTAAATTCAGTCTTCTTATAAATGAGAAATCAGCTTCAGTGTTGGCCTCTGTAGAACAGGCCATTAGCCCATTAGCCGCAGCTTTAAGAACAAATCAGTCTGGATTTGGATGAAATGGAGATACAAAGAAGATCCTTGGTGAGAAATTAAATCATAAAAAATTAAACAAAACCTAACAACAAAGAAAACTGAACTGTCTCTTTGAACACAGGTCCCACCACAATCTCTCTACACAATAAATCAGGTATTTAGGGCAGCAAACACAATCTGAAGATTTCTTGGATACGGACAGCTCTTGATGTCGCATTAGAATGCCTCAGAGGCAAACATCAGAGCCAGATAGCTTCTTGTGATGAAAACAGTGTAAAAGCGTCCTGAAGTTGGACTAATTCAGAATATCATGAGGATTTATGAGGGAATTTTACTTATGTTGATAGAATCTTAAAGATAAATGGCCTGCACTTGTATAGCACTTTATCAAGTTCATGAAAGCGTTTCACACTACAATCAGTTATTCATTCACACATTTACATACTGATGGTGGTAACCTGCTATGTAGCCACCGTTTCCATGGGGCCCTGTCATTCATTAGCTTGTCAGATTCAGGTTATACTAATCGTTTTTCATTTCACAAACATGTTTCTTCTGAAAGGCAGTAACATTAAATTTCAAAAGAGTTGTTTGATGATTTTTCCACAGATTATTGAGAATAGTATAAGTAATTTTTGACGCGCCATCACTTAATATAATGCCAATATATTATCCTACCAGAAATCAACCTCCTGGTTGAATGAAAATAATTTTAAACCTAAATCTGTCAGTGGTATGAATCATTTTTGGCTTACCTGTACATACTAGAACATCAAAGACTGGAAGATTAGCTGTGTAGCGGCCGATAGATACAGAGACAATAATCTCCAAGCAACTGAGATTGGAATGTGTTATTGAATATTAATATCCATTTTCCTTTCAATAATGTTGCTTTTGTAATGTTGTTTATCTACATGGAGATAAAACCAGGTGTAGCAACATAGACCCACCCTAACCTTGTGTGTACCCTTTCATATCTGCAATGTGGTGCCGGCAGCAAAACCTTGGTATGCCTGTGTATGCATTTGTGTAATGATGTTTTTGTCTGACTACTCTTGATTGGGCTGTACTGAAACGAATTTCCCCTCGTGGGACAGTAAAGGATTATTCAATTCAATTCAACAGACATTTCATCAGCCCTATCAGGACCCCATAAACGTTCATTTTTGAAAGCGTGTCCCAAAGTGGAGAAATGTCACAACGCTGGCTCAGTTGTCTCCATGATTATGGGTTCTAAGACATTTTTTTTTTCTGAGTGGATGATGTCGCCCTCCCATTCCTATCGGTATAGTGCATGCGCAACTCTGTGATAAAGTAAACAAACATGGGGCCATACAGTGTTGTATTCCTAATATTGCGAATACTGACCGTATTACTGATTCAAGAATATGATTTACTCTCCCTTCTCTATCACCAGCAACAAGAAATGGATCCTGAGAATATGCATTGAATAAAACTCTCATTTAAAATTAGATTAGTTTTCCACTGGGTTGACTGTGTATGCTCAATGTTCTTGTCTGTGTTTCTCTGGAAGTGTTACGGCCTCACCACTGGGCCCGGCATGGTACTACAGCATCTTAAGCTGTTTTTTGTGAATACGTGTAGAGAGAGGTTTTCATTATTGCGGTGCCATTTTTACAGACTGTTTTTGAAACTTCACGACTCTTACTCAGCCTGCCAGCTTGTTTCTTTGCACAGCTGGTTCTCATCCCTTGATTACCTCCTGCCTGCTTTATCTCCAAGCTGATTCTACTTACCTCTGATTAGTCAGTCTGGTTCTCAAATCATACCCAACTCCTTCCTCTGTCTATACAGAGATCCTCAAATCTACGCTTCGAGGGCCAGTATCCTCCACGTTTTAGTTCTTTCCCTGGTTCAACACACCAGAATCAAATGATGGCTGTAAAAGTTTGCCTTTCCTTATTGCTATTAACTGGTTCCTTCCATCACATTGCCTATCTTCAGTCCTCACGCCAGGTCTCGTTTTCTTTTGAGCTTCGCTGTACATCATCTTATTTATATTTTTATTCAAACATCCTGCTCCGTGTAGTTCCACTGTATTCAGAAGGCAGCCAGCTGACCAGGTAAGGAGGCACATATTGGGTGTCAGACCTGATTTGTCACTGACATCACTTCTATTGCTTACTGTACCATACATGGTGACAGACGGTCATTCAGCAAGCTCACGGTGGAAAATGGAAAATACTGTATATACTTATTTCTTATTCAAACACAAGATTTTGATATGTGTCCATGTCTATGATCTTATTCATTTGCATGTCTGCTGCATTGAAATACAAGGTGTCTCTGACTATTTTATACTTAAAATTTTTTTATTTGTTTAAAACATGCTTACTTGCACTTGCTTTTACTGCTGCTGAGTCAATTTTACTGAATTCTATTTTTTTATGATTTATTGATGCTTTGTATCGTTTTTAATCTGCTCTGTTCAGCACTTTGGTCAGCTCCCATGTTATTAAGTGCGCTGTTCAAATAAAGTTGGTATGATAAGGTATTTTCACTAGACATGGAATAGGAAGGGGAAATGTGTGACAGGGGCACATGAAAACTTTGTTCTCTTCAATGTTCGAATAAGTTTTGTGTGTATGTTCCTAACCGCAAACGCTCACTCACGTGGCAATGAAAAGAGAGGATATGAAAGCACCCAAGACTCTATTTTGAGCTGATTTCACCTTCCACAAGGCAGCAAGCTCCTTCTTGACTCAGCAGGAAGGCTCAAGGAGAAAAAGAGGATGATGGGAAGACTAGAGCAATCAGGAAGGAGGTGAACTGCCGCTGGTTTGGTTGGCACACCCACTTAACATCAAAAACAGATTACTTGTAATTTTCCTGATTCACACCTAGAGCAGTCGTGGCTAAGGGCAAAATAAGTTAAACTCAGCGTAAATACCACTCCATCTTAGGGAGAGAAAAACTGCCTATCTGCAGTTCTGGATTTCTCTCACTGAGTTCCCCAAATAAGAGCAAAAACTAGTAGCTGTTTAAAAAATACAGAATATTATGATGGGAGAAGACACACTGACCTTATACTGCTGGGAAGTTCGGAAGGATGGACTCAGATACAAGGAGAAGCTTTGATTGATTATTTCCCATAGTTTAATGAATAATAATAAATCCACAAAACGGGGAACAGGCGAAGGGAGTGGGAATCGAAATGGTTTATAAAGGGCAGGAAAGCACTGAAAAGACTAATTAGACAATGGGTAACAGGAGACTTCATTTAAACAAATAAAGACACAGACTGACTGACACTGATGAGGAGAAAGCGGGAGAAACAAACAGCGAGGGGGGACAGACACAGAGAGAGATGGAGACACATCGTAATAACGGGGTCTACAGAGAAGCCAGTTCCATTACATATCTGTTTAATTTAAAATATGACACCACAGTTAAGCTCTTCTTTGGAATTGTAAATAAATGTACAGGTAATATTCCTGTTAAACTATTTTCTCATTTAGTCACATTTCAACAACAAAGTTCAATGAATTTTTGTCAGGTGTTTATTAAGTAGGGCAAAATGGTAATGTGAAAGTAAAATGACACATGGCTTCAAAGTTTAGAAATCAGAATCTGAAAAGTGTTTCATATATATGCAATGATACTTCCTAGAACTATATTTTGCACGATTTTGTGACCATGAGTTTTCATGGTACTACAGCATCTTAAGCTGGTTTGTGTGAATACGTGTAGACAGAGGTTTTCATTATTGTGGTGCCATTTTTACAGACTGTTTTGAAACTTTACGACTCTTACTCAGCCTGCCAGCTTGTTTCTTTGCACAGCTAGTTCTCATCCCTTGATTACCTCTTCCCTCTTTTCTCTCCCAGCTGATTCTACTTACCTCTATTTAGTCAGTCATTAGTCAGTCTGGTTCTCAAATCATACTCAACTCGTTCCTCTGTCTATACAGAGATCCAAAGCCAAGCCTCTAGGGCCAGTATTCAGCATGTTTTAGTTCTTTCCCTTGTACGATTTTTTTACCATGAGTTTCCATCTTGCCACACAGCCCAATGATATTTAGGTCTACACTTTAAATTGGCAACTTTCACACACCTAAATTGATCCAAAATATCCTTTCTCAACCATGGAAATCCAGAGGTCTTGCGAGAGAACAATTTGAATTGTCTCTGCAAGACGCTCTGGCATAGAGCTATGATCCACGTTACTGCATTACGTAAGTGGCTCGGGGAACCAATCAAATCGGTGTATCTGATGAAAGCGGCCCAGAGGGTAGCTAAACTGATGATGAAAGAGCTGCGACATCCGGAATCATTCAGTAAACATTGAAAGATGGCCACAGATGAACCCCAGTTGTTTGAAACGGCCGCTACAATGAACGAGTTAGACTTGGCTTTTCATCTAAAACACAAACCGCGCTCTAATTGTTCTTTTGCAAAAAGGACGTTTTTGCTGTTTTGCCGACTGAATATGGCAAAAGTTTAATCTACCAGATAGCTCCGCCGGTAGCTCTGGATACGTCACACCGTGTATTGTTGTAATTCGTCGTGGAGTTATCCAATTAAGTGCAGTGAGTTTCAAATGCATGCTTACTTCCGCCCCTCGATTTAGGCCCTTTTCATTACTCGTTGCCAGACCCTTAAACTTAATAGATTAGGGTCTGGATTTTTCCAGGCTATCCTTTCAAAGCTCTGGCCAGGCTGCTGTCCTATTGAACGCTCCAACCGATTTTCTTTGAATATTTCTCTGTTTTGAGTTTCACTTATCTTTCCATTAATTCTGATCAGCTTTACTGTACTAAAAGAAAAACCTTCCTACAGCACGATGCTGCCATCATCAGTTGCTATGGTGTGGTCAGTGGGATGTACAGTGTTGGATTTCTGCCACATGAGGCATTTTGCCTGTTTGCCAAATGTTCCATATTTGTTCTTACCTAAAATAAAATATAATTACACACGTGGACTATATTTGCTAATGAAGTGACATTAAATTTCAATTTCAATTCAGTTTATTTATATAGCGCCGTTTCACAACAGATGTCATCTCAAGGCACTTTACAAGAACATTAAAGGGCAGTTGGTTGCACTTCTAAATATAATCCTTCTAAATTTTATTTAGAAGGATTATAAAAAAAAGGACTTAAATTGGATAGAAATGGATCCAATCAATTACATAATTGATTGGAATGTGATGAAATGTGCTAAAATGTTGGACTGTGAATGCCTTTGCAATATACTGTGTGACTCAAAAATGGTTAAAATGGTTAACCCTAACCCTCAACACATGGTTGCTATGCAGTAGGAAAATTTGATCTATGTGGATTTCTTTTAGAATATTAATTTCACCAAGGCCATCACTTAAAATAACAGGGTAATCTAGTTGCTTACATTTTGTATCACATTTAACAGCACATCTTTCAGCAAATGTTTTGAATTGAATCCAGGCCTGTGTTACACGCAAACATTTTTACTTTGACCGATATCCCGATTTTTGTTTTTTTGTTGTGAGGAGCACACATGGCATCAGCGGAAACAGGGCTGCACTCCAATTGATTCAGGAGGAGGATGGAAGAGCTGCAGATATTACTGTGCCTGACAGAGTGGAAAAAATCTCCCTGCAGCAGAGACTCAGCACTCTGCTGATTTCAACACGTGGAATGTTTCCTGAACCATGCACCTCCATTTAATTCCCCAAACAACTGCAAATGTTGCTGTCAAATGCAGCCACTGTGCGAGTGAAAGGTGGGAGATTGCTAAGGCTTTAGCCTTGTCAGCAATGCCTGCAGGGAGGCCTGGAGAGCACAGACAGGGTCTGTGTTAACCAATAATTGAATAAATTGGGAACGGAATTAAATTTGATTGTAGAAATTAGGATTCTGGTTATATGTAATTGCTGTGAACAATGTTTGCTTGCCCAGGGCTGTAGTCCAGGATGGGGGCTGGGTTGCAACAGCAGCGTAAGAAAATATGTGACAAAGCTTTCTAGAATTTTTTGTAACAATGTCATTTTTACAGTAACTACAGTTTTAATCAAAATTTACTTTGACCAAAGAAATATAAAAGGTGTAAGGTGTATTGAGTTTACAAATCAGCCATTAGCAAAATGGGTTTATTATCAAAGTAAACACTTATTTCAACAAAACAATGAAAGCTAAAAAAAAGTTTTTTTTTCATAAGAAATACTCAAATTGATGCTGTCACATGTAAGAACATGGTATCAACTGCTAGGCATGGTGGTGGTGGTACCATGCTGTGGGCATGCTTCACTGTCCATAGTAGAGGTGGATTCCCCTTCTCTCTACGTCCTTCCTCTTTTCCAATCACAAATGAAGAAAGGTAAATAGTGCAAGAATAACCTTTTTTGAAACATATCTTGCTTTAGAATTGATTTAGCATCATGATAATCCATAAGCCCCAAAATCAAATCTAGCCAGAGTTTGTAAAAAAAATTAAAAAATACTACCAATCAAAAAAAAGTTGTACTTGGGTCTGTAGTGGTCAAACAATCAGTTGTAACCACATTGAAAGTGTTTTGATGGCTGCAAAACGTATGTAGGAGAGGTGTAACCTGCTAATGGATAATTGTCCAACTGTCAGTGGGATTGTCTATAAATATTTAACTTGGATCATAATTATTAATTAAACCTAATACATCCATTTCTTGATTTTTTTATTATAATAAAAGTTATAAAAAAAAATAAAAAAATATTATAATAAAAGTTCCCCTCCCTGGGCTGCCACCATATCGCGGTGGAGGGGTTCACAGCAAAGCAAACATTGCTGTGAACAATGTTTGCTTGCCCAGGGCTGTAGTCCAGGATGGGGGCTGGGTTGCGACAGCAGCGTAAGAAAATATGTGACAAAGCTTTCTAGAATTTTTTGTAACAATGTCATTTTTACAGTAACTACAGTTTTAATCAAAATTTACTTTGACCAAAGAAATATAAAAGGTGTAAGGTGTATTGAGTTTACAAATCAGCCATTAGCAAAATGGGTTTATTATCAAAGTAAACACTTATTTCAACAAAACAATGAAAGCTAAAAAAAATTTTTTTTTCATAAGAAATACTCAAATTGATGATGTCACATGTAAGAACATGGTATCAACTGCTAGGCATGGTGGTGGTGGTACCATGCTGTGGGCATGCTTCACTGTCCATAGTAGAGGTGGATTCCACTTCTCTCTACGTCCTTCCTCTATTCCAATCACAAATGAAGAAAGGTAAATAGTGCAAGAATAACCTTTTTTGAAACATATCTTGCTTTAGAATTGATTTAGCATCATGATAATCCATAAGCCCCAAAATCAAAGAGCTGGTGTGCGAGGTCGAGAGGCTCCGACTGGACATTGTCGGCCTTAACCTCGACGCACAGCGCTGGAACCCATCTCCTCGAGAGGAGTTGGACTCTTTTCCACTCTGGAGTTGCTCCCGTTGAGAGGCGGCGAGTTGGGGTGGGCATACTTGTTGCCCCCCATCTCGGCGCCTGTACATTTGGGTTCACCCGGTGAATGAGAGGGTAGCCTCCCTCTGCCTATGGGTGGCGGGACGGGTTCTAACTATTGTTTGTGCTTATGCGCCAAGCGGTAGATCAGATTAACCACCCTTTCTGGAGGCCTTGGAGGGGGTGCTGGAGAGTGCTCCTTCCGGGGACTCCCTCATTCTGCTGGGGGACTTCAACGTTCACGTGGGCAATGGCAGTTAGACCTGGAGAGACGTGGTTGGGCGGAATGGCCCCCCCAATCTAAACTGGAGGGGTGTTTTGTTATTGGACTTCTGTGCTCGTCATGGATTACACAATCCATAACGAACACTATGTGTTCAGGCATAAGGGTGTTCATATGTGTACTTGGCACCAGGACACCCTAGGCCGCAGCTCAATGATTGACTTGGTTGTCATTTCATCTGATCTGCGGCCATATGTTTTGGACACTCGGGTGAAGAGAGGGGCGGAGCTATCCAACGACCACTACCTGGTGGTGATTCGGCTCCGGTGGTGGGGGAGGACGCAGGACAGGCCTGGCAGGCCCAAACGCATCGTGAGGGTCTGCTGGGAAAGTCTGGCGAGAACCCTCGAACCCGCTGGTGGACACGAGTGGTGAGGTATGCTGTCAGGCTGAAGAGGAGTCCTATCGGGCCTTTCTCGCCTGCGGGACCCCGGAAGCAGCTGATAGGTACCGACAGGCCAAGCGGAGTGCGGCTCGGATGGTCGCTGAGGCAAAAACTCTGGTGCTGAGGTCACTGAGGTTGTCAAAAAGCTCCTTTGTGGCAAGGCTCAAGGGGTGGATGAGATTCGCCCGGAGTTCCTAAAGATGTTGTAGGGCTGTGTTGGTTAACACGGCTCTGCAATATTGTGTGGACATTGGGGGCAGTTCCCTTGGATTGGGGACAGTTCCCTTGGATTAGCAGACTGGGGTGGTGGTGTCAGAGTTTGGTTCGCATTGCCGGCAGTAAGTCGGACTCGTTTCCGGCTCAAGTTGGATTCCGCCAAGGTTGCCCTTTGTCATCGATCCTGTTCTAAACATTTATGGACAGGATTTCTAGGCGCAGCCAAGGTGTTGAGAAGGTCCATTTTGGTGAACTCAGGATTTGGTCCCTGCTTTTTGCAGATCATGTGGTCCTGTTGGCTTCCTCTGAAAGAGATCTACGGCTTTCGCTGGGGCGGTTCACAGCCGACTGTGAAGCAGCTGGGATGAGGATCAGCACCTCCAAGTCCGAGAGCATGGACTTGAGCCGGAAAAGGGTAGGGTACCTTCTTCGGGTCGGGGATGGGGTCCTTTCTCAAGTGGAAGAGTTCAAGTATCTGGGGGTCTTGTTCACGAATGACGGAAAAATGGAGCGGGAGATCGATGGACGGATTGGTAAGGCATCTGCAGTTATGCGGGAGCTGTGCCGGGATGTCGTGGTAAAGAGAGAGCTGAGCTGAAAGGCAAAGCTCTCGATTTACTGGTCGATCTACGTTCCTGCCCTCATCTATGGTCACGAACTTTGGATGGTGACCGAAAGAACAAGATCACGGATACAGGTGGCTGAAATTAGCTTCCTCCGCAGAGTGGCTGGGCTCTCCCTTAGAGATGGGGTGAGGAGCTCGGTCATCCAGAGGGGGCTCAGAGTAGAGTCGCTGCTCCTCTACATCGAGAGGAGCCAGTTGAGGTGGCTCGGGCATCTGGTCAGGATGCCTCCTGGACGCCTCCCTGGTGAGGTGTTCCAGGCACGTCCCACCGGGAGGAGGCCCAGGGGAAGACCCAGGACTCGCTGGAGGGACTATGTCTCCCGGCTGGCCTGGGAACGCCTTGGGATCCCTCCCGAGGAGCTGGCCCAAGTGGCTGGGGAGAGGGAAGTCTGGGTCTCTCCGCTTAGGCTACTGCCCCCGTGACCCAACCCCAGATAGGCAGAAGAAGATGGATGGATGGATAATAAAAGTTTAATGTTGTATCATACTATTATTCCACCCTGGGTAAAAAAAAAATCTTTAAATGCATCATTAAATAAATACTCCATTTATCCAATTTATTAATGTGTGTAAACCTCTGGGTCCAACTGTGCCTTTTATAACATATCTCAAGATTCACCAAATGGCCACTGGTTTAAAACCTCTTAAAGAGGGGTTGATTACACTGAAAACAAGAAACTCCCAATTTTGGTGCAAGCAATCCTAGCTCCCCTCCGGCAGCAGTAGTGTCAGACGGAAACATCCTCCCAGAGCTGTGTAAGTCCTCACATTGCAAAAACAGGTCACGGGACATAACAGGGAGCCCAAGGTCCTGAGAAGGATATTTAAACTCCCTAGATACAAGTATGAACAAGCAGCACAGCCACAGTCCACAACAGGATTTCACTCTTTCACCAAAGCAGCAGGAAAGGTCCACTGCCCACATTAAAATACCTTACCTGTCTGTGTCTTGCCATTTTACTAGATGAAGCATTGAAATTATGTAAGTTTATCATTTTTATAATTTTTTAATAACTTATGGCTTTTAAAGGGCTGCTGAATGCACAACCGTTTTTAAATAGGTTAGTTTTTCACCTGTCTGACTCAATTTACTAAGGGCTCCCTCAAGAGGATGAAACTGGCAAGCTAAAATGTTACTCCCATTTAAACTGTTGCCAAGGCAATGCTGTGGTGGGTTTGTAAGCTTCTAATAGGTCAATTCACAACATTTGAGATAAATTGTTAAGTCAGACACGAGAACAGGAAGAGAATTGTGAACATCTACAAGTTGGGTTAATCTTTAGGGGCCATTTTCAGAAGCCTGAAGCTGCTAAGTTCATTTGTGCAAAAAAAAAAGAAAAAAAGAAAAGACAAAATACATATTTGTATAAACATTATGAGAATATCTAATCATCATACCCTTCAGAAAGTAGATGACTTGTTTCCAAAAGGCAAACATGTTTTGAAATGCCCTCAACCTAAAAAAACAACAACAAAGAGCTTGTAAAGATCCGAGGTGAAGCTAGTAAGAAAGTGTCATTGTCGCCAATGAAACAAGTTCCGTACAATCATTGTCTGAAAGGAAGAATCCATTATCTCCCCAAAAATAAAAGCCTGATTACAGTTTATAAATTCACCTTAATTTTTTCAGGACATTCCCTAATAAAACTGAAGCGACTGGCTGTAATGACCATTGATTTGGTAGAAAAGACGGGAAGCTTGCGAGATGAAGAACACCAAAACTACTGTGAAGAACAGTTTTGGCAGCATGATGCACTTTTTAAAATAGATTTTATCATGACGAAACAGAAATATATGTGGATATTGAAACATCATCTAAGGACAGCAGTATGGAAGTAAAAGCTTGAACTCAAATTGGTCTTCAAAATGGACCCTAACCATACTGAGAAAAAATAGTTACTAAGTGGAATAAAGACAACAAGAAAAAATGTTCTGTACTGTTCAACAAAAATCCCTGAATTTGGTCCAATAGAACAATTGTGGAAGAGTGAAAGAGTGTTTGTTAGCAAGACTACCAACAAATCAGACTTAGTTTCACCAGTTCTGTAAGGAGGAATGGTCCATAAATTCCAGCATACCATTGTGAGAGTCTTGAAGGACAAGAAGAACATTAGGCCAAGTAATACAGCTAAGGAGCAATGCTGTGAAAGTGTATGTAAATTTTTACATTTGAAAAAATTTGAAAAAAAAATCCATAAAGATCATACATTTAGCTTAGGTTGGGACTTTAGGTTTAGTCTGGACTCAGACTAAAGTCCTGACTTGAGTCACTTTTAGGGGACTAGTGACTTGACTCGAACAGTACGTCACTGACTTGGATTTGGACTCGCAATGTTAGAACTTGGACTTCATAAATTGCTTTTGTTGGAACTGGCATATAGCAAGGCTAACATCAACTTGCTATTTTGGTCAGTTATTTAACAAAGTTGATAACGACTTCCCTATGTTCTTGTGAGTGTATGGGTGATGTGTTGATTATTTATTGACTTAGGCCCCGTCCAAACTACTGCGTTTTCTTTAGAATATCCGTCCACACTAGCGTTTTCCCTGTGTATTAGAATTAATCTCCGTCCACATTAAAACGACTGAAAAAGCGGATCACGTGACCATTCTCCAACACTGGGAATGCGCGCGCCGGTATAAATAGGAAACAGATTGACCATCCCTCAGATTTGATGAAAGTAGCCAAGCTAACGTATCTGCTAAACATGTCGAAGGCCAGAGATGTAATCCATTATCCATGTTGCAGTTTCTAATGTAATGTACTCCAGGCTGTTTTTGTATGTTATCTTCCGGGGACGGGTCATGTGACGGGTGGCTGATGAATCAGAGAAGGATACGCCATGACCGATGACACCAATCATAGAGCCGACTGTGATCTGCTGTGTCATCGTTTCTAAAGTCCTCCGTTTTCAGACGTCCACACCAACACGCCCTCCGGAGTTTCAAAACGAAAAACGGGGTCGGCAGCGTTTCTAAACTTCTCGGTTTTGGGTCTCCGTTTTTGCCGTTTTAGTGTGGATGGGAGGTGCAAACTTAACAAAAGGTCTCCGTTTTTAAACGAAACGCAGTAGTGTGAATGGGGCCTAAAAGGTCATATAAAGAACATTTTCATAAAAAGCTACATTAAAAAATTACATTCATGGGGCATGTAGAGGGGTGCAGAATGAAAGTACAACATTTCTTTTAAAAAAATGTATTTGAATTAAAATATAGTAAAATGTACATTTATATTGGGCACTACAATGTCATTATGTTTACATCTACCAGCCAGTAGCAGCCGCAGATTGACAGTGATCCAACTAAATGTTTGGCACAGCTCGGCTCACTGTGGGAAGAATGGTAGAGTCAGCCAGTCATGCAGCTGCTTCAGAGCCCCAGATATTTTGATCTCCATTTCAGGAGAGCAGTCACCGAAGAAGAACAGAAACTAGAGTACTTTAGGTGAAGCCTACACTAGAAGGACCCACACAAATCATTTCCACAGCATTAAAACAAACACAGAAACGTCCACTTTCCTCCTGGATTGGTAAACCTACTCACTTGCTAATTTTGCTAACGTTAGCTGTCAGTTAAACTCTAAAATATATTCCTCACTGGACATGGTTCTGGTTGGTCACTGGACATATTGGCAGTGAATCAGGTAATCAGGTATCAGATGGAATTATGTTTTTGTTGTTCAAACTACAACCTAGATAAACTAGATGCCACTATTATGCTCATGTTTCATATACAACCTTTAACATGTTTTAGTATTTTTCACGTGTTACTGTATTTCCTTGGTGATAACGCTGGGGGATTGAGTACATTGTTTTTAAAAAACGTTAATGTGAAACGACAAAGATACATATACAATATACATCAAAGTATAAATTCTAGCCTGCAGCGTGAAAGTAATGATGATGAAGTCTAATAGTTCTTGTACAAATTATCTCTGTCTGGCTGGAGAAACTGATGCAATTTATTCCTATTTTTAACTTTTTTTTTAAATCAGCCATTTTTTTAACATAGCTCAAGGTGAGCTGTGTGGTTTTTATTGTGTTTGTGTGTGTGTGTCTGTCTGTATTTGGGCTATAATCCCACCCTCCCACAGTTGAGATAGTGAAATTTAATCAGATAAACTCTCGGTGCAACAGCTGTCAGACCAGGCCCAGCCTCCATGACCCGATGTCCCTGCCTCCACTTCCTCCCACTCTCCAATTCCTCCTCTTAATTCCTCTGTTTTCTCTCTGGATTTGATTCCCTTTAACTATATATATGTATAAAGTATGCTTTGAAAAAAAATATAAACAGCATACAGAATATATTCTCCCAAGTGTGACTTTTTTCTTCAAAACAAGAGTCTGGGATCCACAGAGTCGAAGAAACCAGTTTGCTGAGGGCACATGGGCTATAGGTTATGTGTATATTATAGGTTATAAGTACATTATATGTATTAATATGCACAGTGGAATCCATCTGGGAACTAGCTCAGAAAATAATATTTACAGTCTTCCTTGTTTGCTTTTTGAGATACAGCTAGTCATCCATCCATCTATTTTCTTCCGCGTATTTGGGATGTGGTCCTGGAAGCAGCACTTTAAACAGAGAGACCTAGACTTCCCTCTCCTCAGCCACTTGGGCCAGCTCCTCAGTGGGATTCCCAAGGCGTTCCCAGGCCAGCCAATAAACAGTGTCCCTACAGCATGTCCTGGGTCTTCCTCTGGGTCTCCTCCCTGAGGGACATCCCTTTAACACATCCTAACCAGATGCCAGATCCATCCCAACTGACAACCCTAGATGTGGAGGAACAGCGGCTCTATTCTGAGACCCTTCCAGAAGACCAAATTTATAATCCTATCTTTAAGGGAGAGTACAGAGACTTTGCGGAGTAGACTCATTTCAGCTGCTTGTATCCATGCTCTCATTGTTTTGGTCACTAGCCAGAGTTCATGACCATAGATGAGTGTAGGAACGCAGACCGACCAATAAATCAAGAGTTTCACTTGGCTCAACTCTATCTTAACCACGACAGACCAGTACAGCACGTCACATCACTGTTAATGTCACACCAATCCCCCTGTCAATCTCCTGGTCCATTTTTCCCTCATTCGTGAACATGACAGCCAGATACTGTTGAGTCTGACCCATGAATATATGAAATTATATCAAAGGGCTCTGTGAGTATGACTCCAGCATCCCCAAGCGCTGGCTTTCTCCGGTATCATCCAGAGCAGGAACGTCAGACCCCTGACGGAAAACAGTGCGAACCTGCCGCACCTTGGGCGATCAACAACCATCTCTCTCTCTCTCTGTCTCTCTCTCTCTGTCTGTCTCTCTCTGTCTGTCTCTCTCTGTCTGTCTCTCTCTCTCTCTCTCTCTCTCTCTCTCTCTCTCTCTCTCTCTCTCTCTCTCTCTCTCTAAGCTCACTCCCGGAGGGCTGGACTCTTGTAAGTCCCTCTATCTCGACTGTTTGAAACATAAATCAATCAAACCCACTATGGCTTTCCACATCTCTGAATGGACGAAGGAGCAGCTGAGAAGTTCAAAAAGCTACGCAGCCAACTCAACGTCCTCTCTCTGGTTCAACTCGTTGAGCTGAAGGAGACTTCCCTCTCAGCCCCAAGTCCTGATACTTGCGTAAGTGATGGAGAGCCCTTGTGTTTTTTTTTGTTGTTTTTTTTTAACGTGTCCTGTCTAGCAGTATGCTACTCAGAATTGGTGTCTGAGTACCAAGTACAAGCCCAACAGTTTTACTTTCCCAAGCAGAGTATTACAGCTTCGCTGTAGTACGCCACTTGATGTATATGTATGAAAAATCTTTATTAGTGATTACTGTGGGTTCAATTTCCTGACGTCATGGACATTAAACTGAGACAAGAAGGGAGAAAGGAAGAAGGTGAAGAAAAGAAACCGGACCAACAGAGGCGCGAACCGACGACACAAGACAGGGAGGCAAACAAAGAACACAAGAAAACATCCCAGTCCTCCACCTCTGCCGGACGGCAGAGAAACAGTAATACAAAACAAAAACAACAAACTGTACAGAACCAAACCAATAGTTCGGATCTAGTAGAATAAACAAAGAATTATACATTCACTACACCCAAGCATTGATTAATGAACATAATACAAATGTTTCTGGTAAGCTCCTGTGAACAACTAACTAATGATGATAACCTCAGCTTAAGATATGTCCGTCCTCACCTATGTCCCCACACCTATGTGTGTGCAAGCATGCAGGTCTGAATAAGGTTTCCCCATGCAATTGATTAATAGCTGGTGTAAGGAACCGTCAATCCGTCCTACAGGAATCGGCACAGACATGGAGGAGGCAAGAGATGTATGCATCCAGGGTCCCACAGAGTACAGAGTCCACAGGCGGATCAGCGCAGGGTCGATCACCCACCAAGAGAGGAACAGATGGAAGTCCCAGGGGAGCACCCACCAGCCGCAATGCTGGGGCCCGAGAGATCGCAGTGACGAGCCCACGGGCTCCGCCGGTAACCGGCTACGCCAGGGCGGGCCCGGATCAGGAACCGGAGGCCACGGGGACCAGGGGCACCCCGCCCCCCAGCGGGGCCCCAACCAGGGACCAGCCGACAAGGGCCCCCCGCCGCCGCCGCAGGCAAGGAGGACCCGCAGCCAACCGACGGACAACACACGCCGCCGCCACCCCGGACCAATACCCACCGCCAACAACCCGGCCCGCCTCCACACATCCACACGCCAGGGAGCCACAGCAAGAGCCACAGCGGATGTACGCCCTCCCCAGGCCGCGCCCAGCCGGCACCTGGACATCCAGATCTTCCAGCTCCAGGGTCCAGATCCCGCCCCACGTGGGGCGCCAAGATCAGGGGCCCAGCCAATGCCGGACAGCCCCACCAGGTGAACAGACCAGCCAGCAGAAGTCCTGGAACCGGCAGGAGGACTGGGCGCCAGGCACGGTCCCCACCGATCCACCGGACGGCACCAACCTATTCTACAACCCCGGCACCCCCATAAGAGGTGCCCCAGTCAATCCAAGGAGGACGTCGGCCCGAAACAGCGGCCGCCCGACACACCGGACCACCCAGGACCCGCCCGACATGCACCAGGACCGAGCCGGGCCGCAACCGGGACCCCCAGCCCCATGCATCGAGAGTCATCATCAACCAGCGGGCAGGAGCAACCATCACCGACGGGGAGTGACGGGGAGGGAAGAAGATGCATCAGGCCAGAGAGCAGCCAAACACCCAACCTGACAGGTAGACATAGACAGACAGAGACACTCATACGTACCCTCCCTCTCATGCGTACACATTCTTACAAATACAGGACATACGAAAAAAGGACGCTATACACTCATTCATACCCCCCATACGTACACTATACTCCATACTCCCAGGCCCAGGGACAGACGCCCCAATAGAGAACCCTGCCCCTGCACCCAGGAGACAGACCCCTTTGCCCACCAGGACGGGGACAAGCAGACCGCCAAGGCCCCCACACCGGCAAGAGCAGCCCACCAGCCCAGGACCCCGACCAGACGGCGTGATGTTCTATCCGGGCTCCGACCCCTGATGGTCCAACGAACAGGGGTGTGGAAAGACCCCCCAGCCTCTCTCCCCCAGCTCAATGTGGTGTTGTTGCGTGTTGTTCTAATGTGCACTTAAAACAGAGGGGGGGGACATGGGAATACTGCCGGGTACCCCCATCTCCCCCCCCGGGCCCTCAGTGTCTAGATGCGTTTAACCAGTGGGTGCCGGCACCACAGGCGAGGCCCCCACAACGGGGGGGCCTCGCCTGTGGCGCCACACCGCCAGGTCCCTACATGTGCGTTCCCTGTAAATGTTGCAAGTGTAGTGTCTAAGTTGCTCAATAAAATCGGGACCCAGGCCGCCACCGGGTAGCGAAGACGGAAGCTCCATCCCGCACCCCAGTGACGTGCCCACGTCCCAAGGCCTTGTGAATGGTAGAATGAAGGAGCAGGTGGACAGAGGCATGGGGATGGGGAGAAAATAACTGGGGTGACCATTGCCAACCCCAGGGAGCCAGCTCCCCTGCTGACTCCAATAGGCACCCCCGTTCGGCCCGATCCACCAGGGGTGGGAGGCCCCAGCACGTCCAGTCGGGGCCCACGGCAGCGGTACCGCCGAGCCCCATGGGGGCCCCGGCAATCCACCAGCCCCCATGCCAGGGGCATACCTAAATCCTCCCCAACATTCACACTGCTAACAAAACACATGTCACTAGACACCCAGGTTGAGTTTAGCCCCCCCTCACCCTCAACGCCCTCCCCCCTCCCGTCCCAAGCGCACCCCGTTAAAAAGAGCGCCTGTGCTAGATGGTAAAAAGCCTCCCCGCCAATAAGAGACGCCCCAGGCACCGCCAGCGTCCGAGGACCCCCGGGCCGAGGCCGGAACCCGGCGCACCACCGACTCGGGTACCCCGGACATGCCGCGCCAGGCCCGTGAGCAGACCGAAGTCCCGGGCGGCCAATCCCCAGGCCGACATCCTCCAGCCTTGCTACTACCGCCCGATGGCCGGGTGGCAACAGAACCCAGCACGTCCACCCACCAGCCCACACCCCACCAACTGGTCAGTCACCGTGGAGGCCGACCAACACCGGCCAGAGCCCCCCACCTCAGCACCCCCGCGAGGGCTAAGATCAAGACCCAGGAGCCATGTCCAGTGTCAATATAGCCGATCGGGCCCGGAGACGCCGGCCACCCGCCACGGCCTCTCGCCGACGCCCGGACGCGGCAAGCGGCCACCGGGGAGCAAGCGACAGGAACCAGCCCGGGGAGATGGAAAGGGCAGCAGCGCCCGCCAACCACCGGCCGACCACAGCCCCCCCCCAGCCGGCACCAACGGCAGCGGCCCCCCCCGGCCAAGCCCCAGCCAGGGCCCCAGCCGGGGGGCACGCCGCCCCAGAACCCCGAGCCCCAGGCCCAGCCCAGACCCCCCCAGAGCAGCACAGCACCAGGCCAGTAACCCGTGTCCGCCAGCACGACCCCTCTAAGGCGCCGCATGCAGCCACTAGGAGTCACCACACAAAGCCCCCAAAGTCCCACCCCAGGCGAGGGTCTCGGCACCTATCGCCGAACCGCAAGCGGACCCACCCCCAAGGACCTCCCCGCAGTCACCACCAACCCTTAAGCTCCACATCGGCAACCGTGTCCCACAGAACGGAATCAAGGGCCCGACCCCACTAGGTGATGGAACTGATCAAGGGTGACCAGAAAGATTGATCAGATGTGGAGGCAGATGCCGTTTCTAGACCAATGTAATCCAGAAGGAGATCTCTATATTGATTAATATTCAGAGTATTTTTATTTTTCCAGTTCAAGAGGATATTTTTCTTAGCGATGCATAAGGCGATGTAAAATAATTGCATAGACTTTGTATCCATGGTAACTTCATCTATATTTCCCAGCAAGCAAACTGTGGGAGCAGGTGTGATATTACATTTCAGACACTTTGATAGATCTTCACATATCTGGTACCAATATTTCTTAACAGGTGGGCAGAACCAAAGAGCATGAATATAATTGTCTGGTAGATTGCTTGTACATTGTAAACAGGTATCAGACGGCGTATAACCCATCTTGAACATCCGTTGCCCTGTATAATGCCCTTGTGTTGACGAAAAATGGCACTACGTTAATCTGTCTCTGTCAAAACGGAGTAGTATAAACTAGGATTTACTTCCGACAATGTTAACCAATGCTCTGACACCGGTCGTAGGGACCTAACAGCCAGTATGAAGGGGTCTGGTACCCCATACTCCTGGAGAACCCCCCACAGGACTTCCTGACGGACACATGTAGATTAGTTGGGAGAATTCCTGTAAGATAATCAGCGCAAAAAAGAATATTAGGGGTAAATAGAGTAAGAAATATAAATCTGTCCATGGTTACTTACAATGTCAAGTAAGTCTAAGGAGCTGGGTCTTGGATAGAACAAACTAAAAACCCTGGCCACACCGAAAAGGAGAGATGCTTGCATCCTACAAAGCAACAGACAATCACCAAAATAACTTAAGAAAAAAAAAGGCAAACCCAAAAAATGTGTATCCATACAGCCTTGAACATTTTTAGATTGAAAATTAAACAAAAAGAGCATTACTCGTGTTCACTTTGAAATCCCATATAGTCTAAACCCACATCTCGTTAAGCTCCAAAACAACACTTGGGCTTGTTGTAGTAATTGTCCAAGCTCATCTTCAGTTTCTCTGTTGCAGTCACTTGGTCATGGTGCTTCTCTAAAACCAGATCTCCTGCCAACACAGGCAACAGCACACACACATGAAAGCTTTAAAAGTGCTTGCTGGCTTGCATATAAGTCCTAGAACGCCTTTTCCAACATACATCCACTTATATTTGAATGTCGCAAAGTGCATATCCAGCATTAGTGAGATAGAATAGAGCAGCAGGGAATCAAAGGAGGTCTGTGTAATGAACCCCTGCTGAGCTGACAGCACTTTGGTTTAGGTTTATGAGGACATGTGCAAGCGTGATCGTTTGAGGCTTAGGAAACAGGGCCAATACAGTGGCATACATTTCTAGTCTGGAAAAAAAAAAACTCTCACAGACCTCACTCTGGCTGATGTGCTTTTCAAGTTTCCTTCAGTAGGATGGGTAGTGACTTAATGCCTCCTGTGGTGCTTCATTAGCTGTTTATGGAAGCTGCATTATTTGGTGTGACAGTACACAGAAACTTAACCCTTAACCTAAACTTTGAATTTATTTTAACCTGATGTAATGTGAACAGCATAACAGTTTTAATATTTATCCTAAAACTAGTCTCAGTATGGAATATATGTTCTGGTTTGTTAACTTTACACTGGAGTTGTTTTTAATTTACTGCATTACACAGAGTGATACTGTGTCACTTATGTATTGAAAAAGAATTCATATTAATAATATAAAAAACATTAGATTTAAAAAAATATCTATAAATTCTCTCCCTCTCTCATCTACAACCTTGTGAAATGACTTATTGCTTTCTTGTTAAAAAAAGGAATGTGTCCAAAGATAGAACAACAGAGGTGGCCAACATAATGCCACATTAAAAAATAGTAACCGAAAAAATATACTTAAACATTTGCTCTGTTTTGTTGGAGATTATGCTACCAAAATGTGAATGTAGAAAAGCGTGTTTAAGAGAAAAACAAACCGTTGAAAAATAAATGATAACGTGGATTACTAATATTTTTTCCTGATAATTTCACAAAAATCAGGTAGTCCTAGTATTCTAGAAGCTTTCCAGCTCAATTTAAACTCACTCTTTGTCGGCCAATGGTAGGCAGACCTGCCAGAAAATGTCAGCACCCCCTGCTGTCCTGGTGTGAAATTGCTTTGCAACACTGACACACCATTGGTGAAGTACAAAAGGAAAACGACTCCGTCAATATGTCTGTCTTGGTGCAAACTTGATGACTGTCAAGTATAAACTAGGCCTAGGTTGTGTTTCTGAGGTGTTGGGACAACACCTCAGAAACACCTCTGTGAACAACAGAGAGTGGCATAATCCATAAACAAAGAAATTGAACTGTGGTGATAGGAGATTTGAGCTCTGATGCGGCCCAGGAGGTCGTAAAATTAAGCGTGGGACAGATGGAAGTAGCACAGAAAGTGGAATCATCCATAAGAAGTTCCTGGCGCAAATGGTTAAACTCTCCAAACTCAGAACGCATATGAAAAAAGAGCGCTGATGCACCCGATGTCAACGTTGTCTAGCTTTATCTAGCAAATAAAGCCAAGCCACTCTCTCGTAGCGATCCACCATAGTTCAGAACGTCAAAAACAGTTACCCAGCCCTTTTCCAACATGAGATCACTGAATTTGTGACGAGATCACTGAATTTGTGATGAAGATATTGTCTCAGCAGGTGATTTACAGCTCTAATGGAGCATACGTGTCATGGAAGGTGGTAGGTATATAACCTTGACAGAAATTTAGAGCTTCTTGAGATTAATGTTTATTCACAAGCAAGCAGAAAAATGCTTTTTTTAAGCTTTCTCTTTCATTGTCTAATGTTTGCACAGAATCAAACTACTTTTTTTTCTGAACGGAAACACTACTGTCACTAATTAACATTTGAAGTATTAAATTATGTCACCATATTTGTAACGTAACTCACAAAAGCAGTTGCTGAACACACAAACATGATCAGTAAATTACTCATTATGATCACACAGCTTTTGTGCAACATAAACTAAGCTGAGTTTGACATGGATTTAAAACCTCAGCAAACTGCTAGCAGGGAGATCGTCTGAACCAGAGAGATCCCAGTACATCATGCTGACGAGATCAGACTCAGGACATTTGGAATACATGTGCTAGGAGGTTCTCGGCTTGTCTGTCTTTTGTTAGATGTGTTGAAAAGCAATATTTTTGGGACACTCATTCTAGAAAGATTAGAAAAATCTGGGAAAGGGAGTTTACCAAATTACTGGGTGGAGATTTATAGCAATTAAATTATGTCTTTAGCAGTCAGAAAACTCATTTTTTTCTTGGCTGTTGCTTGGTTGGAACCAAAATCAAAACTAATCTGCTCAGGTTTTCCCAATGCTTTCCTCTTTAATTTTTTTTCCCTTTTTTGCTTTGAAGTCTTATGCTGTGACGTTCTTTAAACTAATGCAAAAGAACTGCATAATTTTTTTCCAACCACAATTTAAAATCTCAAATAAAGCAGAGAAATATATTAGTTGAAAAACAAAAAAACAACAAGAACAAAAGAAACACTTGATTTGCCCAATGATTTAATCAAATACATCATGAATGAATAAAAACCAGGAATTACTTGATTGACCTCTTCCAAATCTTTCTCTTTGATGGGTTTGATCATTTGGACACAAAGACTGTACCTGATTGTAACTATTTACCAGCTGACTTCCATTTGGATTCCTGTCAGATACCAGGAAGATCAATGAAAATCAACTAGAATAAATAAAACCAACTCAAAGTTTTTTGCTTTTTTTAGAAAAAGATCGATCTGACTAAAATCTAAAATGTTATTCAATATGTATGTATATACTTAAGGGAAATGTGATTAATTAATATCTTAAAAGCCTTGTCACAAATTAACTAAAATCTAGTTATTTTCTACAAACATGATCCATCAAGGAGGTTCCCAACAGAAAAAAAGTGGTCTACGATCTTGGCTACAATCGTTTAACATCAAGCAATGCTGAAATCTATCAAAAGCATGACCAAAATAATTCAGGAGCAGTTGTTTTGATGAACAGAAGCATATTTGTTGGCCACATTTAAGAAGTATCTGCAGGAGGGTCTGAACATGACAAGCAAGTCAGTTGCCTCCATTTAAACAGGTTTTTAACAAAGATCTTGGACATTTTACAACATTTATGAGTCACATTTAAGTGCTCAGCAGAGCATTTGACTCAAAAAGCAACACCATCAGAATCAAGCATCATCGCAAACGACACTTGGCTGTCAACTTGATGATTAAAGGTGACATGCATTAATATTTATTCTACTTAACTGCCTCACTGATGGATTTTTTTAGTAATTAACTGACAATTTAGCCAACAGGAACACCATGTTGCTGTATTTCAAACGAAGGGGATAATATAAAGTGATTTATTTATTTATTTGACTGTGGAAAAATCTTTGCTTTTGATTACTTTCTGTAGATATTAAGCAAAAAAAAAAAAAGATTTGCATTTGTTATAGTAATTGCCTGTCATTGAATAGGGCTATCAAAGACAAATGAACCAGAGCAGCTGTATGAAAATAACAAAATGGGTCAAAAAGTCAAGTAGACCTACTGAAATTGGGGAGAAGGACATCTAGCTGCAACAAGGGGACCTTTAAAAGTTACATTTGACACAGACTGACAGATATCTTCTCAGACTTTTTCAGCGTCTGTTTTATGTAGGTAATTAGTTTATGTAGGTAATTTGCATGAAGTCTACATGGCTGTAAAGAGCAGATGAAATGCAAAGCTAATAAAATTAGGTAAAAGCTAATTTATTGAATAAACTTGATCCCAAACACTTTAGTTTAAGCCCTGTCACAAAGTGACTTACTAGTAATCTTACGGTTAGTTCAGGGGAAATGGTTATTGAAGATAAATCAACTGATATCACTCACTCTGACTCAATTGCTGTACAAAGAACTGCAGCTTACATTTTTTTTTACCTTGTTAACCAATCATATCGATGACCAAAGCCATCTTTGAACATGATCAAAGCATCTAAATCTTTGATGAATTAGCCTATGTATCCCTAGGATTTAACATCTGAATTCCTGATTCAAATCGTGCACAATAAACTAACTATGACTGTCTACATGCTGCAGCAGTGATCCATTTAAAAAAGAGGAAATGTCAATGTTTTGAAGTTGAAGGCACACTTCTAAAGAATATGGGAAGAGGTGCTGCTTTTATACTGCTGAATCTGCTTCTTTTCAATCCTAATATGTGTCTCGAGGCTTTGTCATGTCCACCAATTCGATAATTATGTAAAAGAAAAACCCTTTTTTACTTCTTGGTATTCTGCCAACGCGAGAACACTTGTACTGGTCTCAATTATCCTGTCAACTGTATGAAATATATATGGAAATGCTCTATTTTAAAAGGTGTAACGGCCGCAAATTATTATGCCTTCTATTTGCATTATGGCAGGAAATCATTGGTGGAGATGATGAAATTTAAAAGGGGGTTATTACTGCCATTTATTGCATTGCAATATGGCAGCGTCTCTTTTAGATGCTGAGTGACAAATACAGTACTTGCCACCTTGCACCTGTGGCCACTACACAGCTGTCAACTCCAAAAGATCTGCGACACAAATACTCCACCCCCCCCCCCATCTCATCTTTACTTTGGCATCTGAAGAGCTCTCATTGTATTTCTAGACAGGTACAAGGTAGCAAAAGTAAAATGACAGATGTAATCTAATACTTGTTCCAGCTTTTCAGACGTTGCTGAACAGAATTTAAGAATAAATAAGGTTGACAACTTGACTATGATTTACTAAAAGTCTTTAAGTGAATGCTAACTAAGAAAGACCACATTAAAGTTTCCACATGTATTATTTATTTATTATTTATAAGAATTGTTGCCATGTACAGTGTGATTTTAACTCCAAGTCCCTATGGGGTTGACTACAGGAGATTTGAAATTCGGAGACATAGATTTTTGGCCATTCTTTATTTATTTATTTTTTTTACCAAACAGCTCAAGTTCAGTCTGACTGGGTGGAGAAAATCCGTCAGATGCTCATCCGGATTCATGTCTCCACTTTCACAGAGGCATTCTAATGACAATTCCTCAATGCAAAGTATTAGAATTTTAGCCTAAGTTGCATGTGCAGGTTTGTAATACAGTTGGAAGATTAGCCTCTATCCCAGTCTCAAGCCATTTGCAGCCTTCAAGAGATTTTCTTCCAGGATTGCCCTTTATTTATCTCCATCCATCTTTCCGTCAACCCTGACCTGCTTTCTTGTCCATACAGAAGAAAAGAATTCCCTTAGCATGATACTGCCACCTTTATGTTTCTTATTGGGGATAGTCTGTAAAGCTTACAATTGATTACTCAACTGTCTTACTCATCTTCATAATGTTAGTTATTCACTGCTGATTTTCTTACAAACCTCAGAACCCTACACAGAACAGCAGGAAGTCTACTTCAGTGGACATCTTGGCTAATTGTTTGCCATTGGTTTTATTCAATAGCATTAGATTAATATCCAAATGCATAAAATTCAGTCATAATTTGCTGTCCACTTTGCAGTTATTCATTACTTTGTTTCAGTCTATTACCTAACAACCCAAAGAAACACACTGAAGTTTGTGGAGGTAGCATGACAGAATGTAAAAAGGTTCAAGGTGTGGTATGTGATTGATTACAGTCATTTTATCGTCAGCCTTTTTCTCTCAAGCATTTCAAATGTAATATAATTACAGCATTAAAGTGCACCATTCTCTTTTTATTTGGCACCAGCGTTGTCCTCACATAGGTAATCTGGAGATAGCACTGTGATGTAATAAGACATAGCTCTTTCCCTTGGCTTCAGTATTGATCCAATTTGTGATACCCATCTGAGCTTTGGCTGCAGGCTGACTCTCAGGGTGCCAAACAAACAAACAGACAGACTGGGTGATGCAGGAAGCAGAGCCAACTCTGAACAAAGCTCCAGTGATCTGAATGTGAACACAGTTTGACTCAAATCCATACCAAAGCTGCTCGACGCCGAGAGGGATACAGAGATGAGTGGCACTTACAGACTCAGATTACAGATGTTCTTCACAGGCTGATGACCAGTTTGGTCGTCTGATTGGGCCAAGTGTCTTTTTGTTACTGCTGCACGTGCCAGATTATGAGAGATGAGATGCGATCAGAGCAACTGCTCTAATTATCTTTAAAAAATAAACTGAGGAGAGCAGGATGGGTGTACTAGCAGAGCATTAAAGCATGTTAAAACAGCATAGTTCAAAAAGCTTAGCGGTGCATGAAATCAGATGCACAGAATCACTTTATCTTTGGTTCAGCTATCACTTTGTTTTTCTTTTTTTTCTGTCATACCATTTGGCAGACTAAAGACGTTTCCCAGCATGAATTTGTGAATGTTTTGTTTGTAATTCTTCTTTTTATTTTAATAGACTATACACCATCTACAGTGAAGGAACAAACATAATTATTTTCTGCGTTTTTATAGCTTTATACTTTATACAAATATAGTTCCTATATTTTCTAATCGATTGCCGGTACTCTGTCCAACATGCAAGAAGGACTGTCCACTGTAACCATGTGGAATTCAGTTGTGGCCTGTCTGAGGTTTGGGGTCTTTTTCCAACTTGGTGTGTCATGATACCCACAGCAGAGTGTAAACGACGTCATGGAAATATCACATGCTCTCCAAAATCTATATTTCCTGCTTTCTTCTGTAACTATAGCTTAAACCTCCATCCTTCCATCAATGGACAAGAGGGAGCTACAACCCTAGAGTGTTAGAGCACATTCAATTAGAGCGCAGCGTCCTTCTTGGGTTGTAAGTTGGTAACCAAAGCTACTGAGAAATGTCTCTGACTGAATGCTGAATCTATGACTCAAAGAATTAAGCCAGATCTGAAGGCACAACATATTTCAACTTGGGTCAAGTACAGCGTACCTTATAAATTGGTGGATGAGTTAAGATATGTAGTGAAACAATTATATTAATGTTTCAAACACTGAGTGTAACATACATCTCATAAAGTTACTAACTTTCTGAGAAGAATCAAAGCAAAGGTACCAACAAGGAACAAATCTTTTGTATTTTGGATCAATAATTAAAACCAGAGTGTGAAATATAGAGCTATAAAGCCTCTGTTCATCCAGAAATTATAGTTGCAGGTACAAAGAAAAAAACTGTTCCCGAAACCTCCTGATGATAGACTTTGCTACTTGTGCCAAAGCCCTGTTAGTGCTGCTGTTTTGAGCTGAGGTTGCAACAAGGAGGTGTGAAGCCTCTGAGTGATGCTAATGGATTCCACCCGTGTTTCTAATCACATTCTCAGAATTACAAATGCACTTATCTGCCTGTAATGATATTCAAAAACCAGATCCTCACTGTTTCTCGCACACCAAATATCTGCAAATGTTGGTTCATTTCCCAAAGATTAATTATTCCTTTAATTTTAAATCTAAACTTTTGATGAAGTATTTTGTGTCAGGGATACTTTTTGGTCCAACTACAGCTAATGATCCCAGTGTATGTGGAATTTACAATTTGGCATGCTTCAGATGTCTTCTTTTCCCCTCATGCATGTTGTGGTGCTTTGCTGTGGCTGCAGGGAGCTGCTGTGTGTTTGTGTAGTGAACCATCGCTGCAATTGGGAAGTTTTTGCTCTGGAAATGTAAAACAGGCAACGCAGGAAAAACAAGCTCAGTTATTTATAACTGAGCTGCATAATTTCAACTCCATAAATGTCACCATTCTCTCTCCCTTTCCTCTTTGTCTATCATTCCTTTCACCACTACCCAATCCATCAGCATTCTTTAAATCATTTTTTCACACTTGTTTCACCTCAGCCCTTTTTCCTTATCCTCTCCACATCGTCTGGTCACTTCTTCTGAAGCTATCATTACTTCACATGGCTTACATCCATGAACAGCACTCCTCTTAAGCAAACACATTCTATGGTTATTCTTCCACTTTTTATTCTGTGATTTAGGTCACTGACTGACTAAAAGACTACACACAGCTGGCCTATAAACCTCCCCTCCCGCTCTGTATCACACATGATGAATCACAGTCTTTTCTCTGAAACTCGCCCCCACAGTGTCCCAAAGCACTTTTTTTATCATCTGATGCATCATGTGCATCTTTGTTGGACCTCACACCTTAAAAATCTATTTTTTACCCACATCTTGATCTGCCATAAATTTATTTCTTTTTGCACACATTTCTGGTTATCACAACTCTTTCATAAACAAAACTCTGATTGCACTGGAACATCAGCTGTGCTCATGATTTGTTTCAATATAGACATTTTTATTTAACATTTAAAACCCTTGCAATATTAACAATATTTGAAAATATGTTATGATATTTGCATTGAATTTGATTTCTATACAAACCCAGAAAACCACCCTTTTTCATCCATGACTTTAAAAGTAATTTTTTTTCTTACAAACTGTAAGAGTTTTTTTCTTATACTTACATGTTTTGGTTTTCTTAGAGGAAAGTATGCCATAGTAAACACATTTTACATGCATAACTATCACGAGTAGACAGAAGATAACAACAAGAGCTTGGGATTCTTTGCAGATCTTCCAGTAAACAGGAACTGAATCGGGCATCAAACTGGGAGGATAGTTAGGCAGGAGTTTATTGATAAAATTGTAGCTTTTGTTGTGCAAATCATGCAAAAAAAAAAGCAAATGAGAAAATAATACAGTCACATTACAAGCCTAATGGTCACAAAAAAAAGGGTGGAGATGAATAAGGAGCTCAAAGCCCATACCCTCAGACAAATCCAACGTACCCTACACAGCTGAAAATGAGTCCATTTAATTATTAAAGCAACGGACAAAACAGCATAAACAGAAAGGATGTCTGCAAAGAGAGGTTTGAAGATACACATTTGGTAACAAAACATTTTTGTTTCTTTTTTTGCAAATTCAGCTTCTTTTTTTTTTTCTTACGATCCGCTGTATTTAAAGTTCGTGAGACATAAGAGCTTGATAACATCAAACTTCCCCCAAACTTCAGATATGCTGCAAAGTAGGGATGCACCGATACAGATACTGGTATCTGGGATACAGTTCTAATACAGTATACTCTTATCGGTTAGTTAACCGATACCACGAACCGGTACTTAAAATGCAGAAACTCTGCAAAAACTTTTACAGAAACATTTATTTTTCACTTGAAATCCATTTCATGGCATCCATTTCACTCATCCTCCAAAGAATGGAGACATATATCTGTACATACATTTAAGTTAAAAACATATATTTTTTGCCCTCCAAAGTAACATTTCTATAATCAAGGGGTTTTGATTCCTGTGTTTGAACAATGATAGACAACTTTGAAAACAGTTCACACATGTTTTAGTGCTTTAGTAACCCACACCATGAGTTTACACAGTTAGCCTGATGCTAGCTCAAAACACCTGGGGGATAATGTTTTTTTTTTTCAAAATGGTGGGCTTGGGGTAATTTGTGCCAAAGGGCCTGGGTTAAGTTGTGCCATTGGCTTATGATTAGTTACCATAAATTACTTAATTGTATTTTTTTTAATCTTACTGTTCATTGTATTCTTGTATTCTTTGTGGTAGAAAACAGAGGTTCATCTTTCAAAATTGTAAAAAAAACTTTAAATAAACATTGCAGTAATTAATTAAAGTAATGTTGAATTGAATTTTTCCTGCTTTTATATAGCATTATCATCTGTGATATTTTGAACGATCTGTTGTACATATAATATCAATGGCACCATTTAACCCAGTGTATTCAATCTAATGGCACGACTTACCCCACAACGGGAGCGAATTGTGCCACAAAACATTGTTTTTTACTAAAGCTATATTTCTCAAACAGTTTGTTTGAGATCCAAAGTGATTGTTCCTAAAGGTGCACAACATCCTAAACTATATGTACATAATTCAATTTGAGCCATTTCCTACTGTTCCCTTGTTTTGAAGTAAAAATTGGCCCTACTTATCCCAATCTCACCTATTGTTACCTGTATCGTAACGGTTTGAAAGGAGTGGTATCGTTGCATCCCTACAGCATAGCTACAGCTGGCCAGCACATAATGCTGGTCAGTTGCTTACTTGGACAGTCTTATACTCAAGTCTGTAAAGCTCTTTTCATTTGTCGATGGAAAATAAGAACATTTCAGTAAACACACCACATGTGTCCTTCTGCAGTTTATGATTTATATAATTGGGTATTTTTTAACCTTTAAGAACAAAATAGAACAAAAAAACAATTGGTCTAAAGACCATTTAAATCTAATCAAAGAGGACAAGGAGAACATTAAATTAAATAAATATCTTGCCTAAAATATTTCTGAGTTTTAGAAGATGTTTTTTATACTCTAAAAGCCAAAGATGAGTTTTCGGTTCATGAAATAAAAGGGATCTAATTTGGGTGTTTGATCTGTTGGAATTGAGACATGTTTACAGAATCAATGCCGATACTTCCACCACACAAGAAAGCGCTATCAATTCGTAGTCAGGTTTTATTTTCTTCTCTGCTTGTTATTATTAATACAAATGAGCACAGAACTTAAAAGTTAAAAAAGATATTTTCTTTGAAATTATTGCTGTGTTTCCACATCGTAAGTATTGGTTCACGGTATCGGTTAACATGAGCCAATACCGATACCGTACATTAGGCGGTATCGGGGCCGATACACAATACCAGTATCGGTATCGGTGCATCCCGAGTTTTATTACTTGACATTATTGACTGAAAGGAATAAATAGCTTATTTCTAAAATGAAAAGAATGATATAATTGGAATTCTACAACAGCAAAAGGAACAATTAATCCAGTTTTGTAAACCATATTTTTTTATCTTCCCTTAGAGGAAAACAATAATTTATGTGTAAATGAAAAATTAAAAAAACAGATCATCAGAAGATGAATCTTTTAAAATACAATAATTTGACAGATCTAAATATTTTCCAGAATAAACATATGGCTTTTTAATTTCTAGATAAAATTGTTTTGCAGGACCAATCATTCACATAAAAAGATTACTTTTGTCATTATGTTGTTTCTGTCCTTTGGATACACAGAACCACAATAGGGTCTTCAATTTAATGACCAAACTACCCATGCATGCAGGCTCCCCCTCTCTAATTTTGTCATCTAATAATGTGGCCACCAGATACAGCGCACAATCCGTGCATACACACTCAGCGATGCACTCAGATGAAGACAACGACACACCCTCAGCACAAACACACAGAGACAAGCTTAATCACATAATCTCTAGGCAAATAATTAATGGCATCATTTTTGGATGGAGCAGCAACACGCCGGGCAATTGGGCGCTGGAGGTAATAAAGAAGAGACAGAGTATATAGGAACAAAAACAGTCTTAAAAAAGAGGAGGGCAGAGAAAGGGGTTAAAGAAGGAATAAAGATACAGAACAGAGACAGGGTGTTTGTTATTAAGCTTTGGGCGCTTTAAGTAAATGCTTTTACAGTAGCATGCTTGAGTTAAACGTGATACAAATTGAACATTAGATTTGTCCAAAGGTTTCACATGAGAAAAAGGGCTAAACTAAACTAAATTGTTCAATAACCATTCTAAAACTATGTTAGTAAGCACTTTTACTTTACCAAGATAACCCATACCACCTTTCAAGTGTGCCTTATCAAGGTGCCGATTAGACAACATGGCCATTGCACAGGTGTGCCTTAGGCTGGGTACAATAAAAGGACACTGAAATTTTCAGTTTTATCACACAGCACAATTCCACAAAAGTTTTTTTTAATATTTTTTTCCCCCCACGATCCCCCCCCCCCTAGGTTTTTTAATAACCTAGTGTTCCTAGTCCCCAATTGCGGAAGGGCCCTACAGTGAACTCAGGCCTCCTTCTTGTCTGAGGAGTGAGCAGGCCCTTCTTTTCACTCGAAAAGATGGGGTTTCCCCAGCTGGACGTAGCACGTGTAAGAATCACGTTATTCCAGCGAGATCCTCCCCACCCCAGCCAGCTAGCAGGGGGTAGTGTACAGCCCAAGACATGTGGGAGTAGCACATTAACTACCCAATGGAACACGGGGAATACAGGGAGAACATGCAAACTCCACACACAAAGGCCCTTTTGCCAACCCCACCCAGGCTGTGGGTGCCGATGATGTGGCGGAACATACTCTCAGCACCCGCAGCGTCCCAGGTGGAAATCACACCCAGGACCTTCTAGCTGTGAGGTTAGCTGCACTACCAGCTGCGCCACCATGTCCCCCTTAGGAGTTGTAACTTTTGAGGGAGTGTGCAATTGGCACGGTAACTGAATCAAAAATAAATATTCATTTCTCCTTCATAAACTGTCTGCAAAAATGTTTCAGAGAATATGGCAGAACATCCAACCGGCTCACAACCGCAGGCCACGTGTAACCCAGGACCTACACATCCACCATGTTCCTCTCCATGAGGAACATGACAGCTGCTGCATCATTTGGTTTATAAAGCCAAAGAATTTATGCAGAAACGGTCTCAGGGAAACTCTTCTGCATGCTCGTCATCCTCATTGGGGTCCGGCCCTGATGGCAAATCATTGTCGTAACTGACTTGAGTGGGAAAATGCTCTCATTCAATAGTTTCTGGCATGTTGGAGAGGCACTCTGTTCATGGATGAATCCCAGTTTTCACTGTTCAGGGGAGATGGCAGACAGCATGTGTGCTGTCGTCTGGGTGGGCGATTTGCTTATGTCAACAAAGTAGATTGAGTGGGCCCATAGTGGCGGTGGAGTTATAGCATGGGCAGGCATATATTATGGACAACAAAAACAGGGGCATTTTATTGATGGCCTTTTGAATGCATAGAGATACCGTGATGAGCTCCTGAGACCCATTGTAGTGCCATTCATCCACGACCATCCTCTCATGTTGTAGCATGATGATGCATGACCCAATGTTACAAGGCTATGTACACAATTCCTGGAAGCTGACAATATCCCAGTTCTTGCATGGCCAGCATACTTACTGCACATCCCACCCATTGAGCATGTTTGGGATGCTCTAAATAACAACCTGTTAAACTCTCTGACAGAGAAGTGTTGAAGCTAATGGGGGCCACACCATACTGACTGTTTTTTGACCCCACCTAGACTCCCCAAGTAAAGCAAAACTGCACATTTCTGATTGGTTTCATCGAAGAATTCCATAGAGACGAAGATAAGGATAAGGATTGTTCAGTCTCCATTGGCGTTTTAACACATTTATTACGATGGTACAGGAAACCATCTATGGGCATCTCTCTCTCTTAACATGGTGCTTCTCCCTGACTTTGTCCGCTTCCAGAGCTTTTCTATTCGAAGTGTTTGGCCTACTGTACAGACATAACAACAACAAGATGAGTCCTTCAATTAACCAGAGTAGGTGAAATGTCCATACTTCAACTTCAGTCTCTTCATTGAGTCTCAAGTATTATACCATAATTGCCAGGTGCATTTACTAATAATTACTAATCACTAAATATAACTAACCCTGAAAGGATTTTCCCATAACAATGACCTTTTATTGTGGCCAGTCTAAAGCATAATTGAGCCAAACCCCTGCTTTCTAATCAGCAACTTCCTATGCCACAGCTGTTGATTTGGGTTGGATTATCTCGTCAAAGCAAAAGCGGTCTCTAACACAGATTTAGACTGACTTTTGAACAATATTTGAGAAGGGTGTTTTTTTTTTTAGATAGAAAGTGTTACAGATTTTTGCATTCAGGAAAAACAGAAACGCATTTATATTTTTGTTTAGCAGTGTATAATTTCAGATTGGTTCCCATGACATATATATATATATATATATATATATCACATTTCCATTAAACAAGCAACGTTGTTAAATAAACAACAGACTCATCCTTAAACTGCTTTTGATATGCTTTTTTTTTTTTTTGCTTTAAAGGCAAGTTTTGAAGATTTCTCCTCCTGGAATGACAGGAGGTAAAGAGAGCAAGTTTCATCTTAATGTGAACAAGACACAGGGTGAGCCAAGAACAGGGACTTTAATGATGAAACGAGAAGCCAGCTGTTAAATTTACAGTTATGGTTCACAGGAGAAGGAGCAGCTCTACAGGAGGTTTCCTTTATTTTTTTGTCACCTCTTTTTTTGCCACAATTCTTTCATCTTTTCATCAAGAGAGGCGCGTCCCCGTAGAGAGGCGAGGCTCATTATTCATGCGCGCAAAATCACGGCACGCGCTGGGCAGCTGCCGCCATATGCCTCCCATTTGTGTGTGTTTGTGCGTGTGTATTTATGTGTGAATATGAAGAGATGGGGCTTTTTCCAGCAAGTGTCTCTCCTGCCTCTTCAAGTGGTGGAGATCCACATTTAACCACACTCACACATAAAAAAACAGATCCAGCTCAGTCACCCTTGGCCTTTTGTTAAATGTGCATCAGAGCTGCATCACTTCCAGCCAGGACAAATGAGCAGAAGGCAAGTGGCCACCTGCTGGCCTGTTCAGGAGCTCCCTAGTTTATTTGAAGGGGTTGCTGGGAGGGGAAACCTGGGATACAGACAGCCTGTGGCCTTCCCCATCATGAACCCCTCCCCATCCCCCCTTCATATTCTCCCTGTGGGATGGATCAACAGAGAAAGGCTGAGGGCATGAGGCAATTAGAGGGGAGTGTTATACGAGAGAGGAAAGGCAATAAGGACACAAAACGACCTTATCTGTAGAGGTTACCTTTGCTGTCATCAGTTCTCTTTGATATTTCTCCATCCTGTTCGTTGAGAGCATGCTTGCCTGTACATGTGTGTGCTTAAGGTTTCTCTTCTTAATTTTTTTTTCAGCGTTGCCTTAAAATGAACTCCCCTCGACCTCAGTGATCACCTTATGTTCCTCCTTGTCTTTCTGTCTCATTCTGTTTCACTCAGCCTCAGTGTAAACCCCCCCCACCCCCCACCCCCAACACACAACAAAGACACACCCACACAGACCAGTGGACTGTTCCCATGGAAACATACATCGACAGAAAGCACACTGGTCTCTGCCTGGAAGCTAGAAGCAGTGTGGAGACTTCCTGCGAGGAGTCCGCCGGTTATTGATCCATCAGCACATGGAGACCAGCTGACTGCCCAAACACACACACACACACATCCCCACTCATATACACAAAAACAGTCCCTTTCCGGGTACCAAAAGCAAACTGGTTCAGGAAAACCAATCGCGGTTCTGATTTTAGCGATTTTGATGTGGTTGTGACGGAATGGTAAAATGTGGCAAACAGTGGCTTTGACCCCGTCTTGAGGCACTCAATAAAAAATTGATGGGATTTTTTTTATCTCAGAGTATGTGAATATTTATGTAATATTTAGGTGTCATATTTTCTGTTAAGTCTAAATCAATTCCCATGAGAACCTGCCCATAAGCCTTAAGCTTTTTACTCATTTTCCAGACTTCAGTATGTTTTATTAGAAATTTATGTGACATTTTAACACAAAATTGTGCATAATCGATAAGTGTAAGAATTATTTTTATTTTTTATTACTAAAAGTCTGAAGAGTGCTGTAGCTGAATATTTAGGGATGTTGTGCTGCTGGATGTTCAGCCTCAGCCTTAACCAAAGACTTTTGCTGATTATAACTGGGATTTTCTTCCCACCCATCAACTCAGATTTGTTTCCATGTTCCTACTGAAGAAAAGCCTCCACACAGCATGATACCCCTTCTACCAAGGAGTAATGTTCTCAAAGTTTTACCCACAGCATTTCACTAGCAAGTAACACACTACAAAGGTATGCGTTTCATAAGGTTAATTGAAGGATGGATGGATTGAGTGTGAGGATGGGCAAACTTGCTGATGAAGGCTGGGGAGAGGGAGTCAGGATGGTTGAACTGGGTACAAGTAGTCTTTTTTTAATACTGTATAATTAATAATGTTTTTATTAATGAAAAAAGTTCTATAATTGTTGCTTCATTTTATATGTGTGAAATGCTGTGATGGACTGACGACCAGTCCAGAGCGTAACCAGCCAATTGACCGCTTGACTTACCCCCCCCCTTCACAGACAAGCAGGTATAGAAAATGGATGGATGAATTTATTAAATATTTATGTATTTTATATGTATTTTTATAGTCTGTAAATATGCCTTTTATTAACTAATTCGGACAACTGACTCAGAAAGTAGAGTTGCATTTTAGGATAACAGAGTAAATCCAACCCTCTGCTCACATCCTCATGTTTTTTTAGGTTAATGTCACAAAGAAAGACTAAACAATCAGTCCCTCGGGGTAATTAATAATTAAATTAATAGAATTCCACATTACCTTTTGATTTCTTTGTAATTGCTCTAATAGTCCCCATGCCCCCCTTAGAATAATTTGAAGAATGCAGATGAAATTCTTATTCCTCCTCACCTGTGACACCATGCTATTGAAGGGTTTTATAGTGCAAACCAAACTAACTTACCAAAATTAGTTTTCTCATGTTAAATCAATTAAACGGTCAGCTGGGGCTGTTTGTAAGCAGCATTTTTCTGTTAAAATTCTCTGGTCACATTAGCATGCAGATAGATATTTATAACCTACAGCACACGCCAGCAGAATGAATCAGTGCTCAGATCCAGCTGTTCCTGACACATATTACCTCGAATAAATTAGGAACATTTTTCATTAAACATTTCTGATTTCTCTGCAAGCTGCCACCTGTTGGACGCTCTTCTCAATCTCCTGATATTACTTGGGCCAGTGTCAGAAAGTTTCGGCCACACAGCGGGCAGGTCTCTGTGGTCCTTAATGAAGCAAATATTTCCACTTTTAGGAGAAATTCTTCCAGGAAGTCATTTCACCTTATTAGCAAGCAGATAGGAGAGTTTGGTTCTGTTTTCCTAGATAATTGCCTCCTCAGGAGTAAAATTATCTCCCTCTCTGGAATCTGCTCTTTTAAAGCCAAAGTGGACAGTAGTGGTGGAAACTTCAACTACCCCCAGATTGATTCAAACTTTAAAATTGAGTCAGTGCATGAAAAAAAAAAAAAATCATGTAGGATAGTAACAGATTTTCTGCACTCATACAGGCAAGATTGAAGAAGTCAAAAGACAGCTAAACTAACCGTTGGCACTATGTATCTTAATGCCACAGATTTAAGGAAAGACAGAGCTACAGCAAGTGAAAAGGCAACATTTTATAGAATGAAGTACTGATCTCGTTAAATAGATTATTTTCCCTGAGAAGATAAACAATCTTCTCAGTATTTCTTATTAGGAAAGTTCTGCAGTAAATACAGGGGAAAGCTCACTGTCATTTCTTAATTAAAAGGCGTGCAATATTAGTATTGTTCTGTGCTGTACTGAGTCAGATATGCGGCTTGAAACTAAAAATGGAGGTTAATAGCTTTGGATTAGATGATTATGTAGCTTAATGTAATTACTTAGACTTCAGTGACATTGGCTGCTGCATGTTGTCAGGGGGTTGGATGCTATAAAACCGCTTATTTAAACATTTGCATTTTGCATACAAGATGATTTTTCACTTTTATTATTCCGCTCCTCTCCTCACTATATTTTCACATTGCCTTCTCTGTCCGTCACACTACTTTCTCTAGATTACATGGTTTGAAAACGTTTTTCACACTTTCTATAACTTTTTCCCATTTTGTTACATTACAGCTGCGAACTTTATTGTAAATCTTGGGGTTTTATGTGACAGACTGACACAAAGCACAACTGCAAAGAAAAATGTAAATTATAATAATGCTCAAGGAATTGTAGAGACCCACAACTCAGGTGGGAGAATGGGTCCACACAACAACCCCGTAAATCTGATCTTAATTGAAGAAAGCCATTGTTGAGAAAAACCTAGAGCATAATTTGAGCGAGTCCTACCGTAACAGGATCCACGGTGTGTTTGGTTAACTGTTTGCTGAGATCCATGATCCGTGTAATGAAACCAAGTTACCACCATCTCTGTACTGCTCTTTCTCAGTATTGTCGGATCTCCTTTGACCAAGTTAAATCCGGTTCCTTATGTGAGGAAGTCGGTGGTGAAAGGACAAAGCACTGCTACTGAGACATGGTCCAGATTTGGGAGGAGGACGAGGAAGCACACATGGCAGCGGTGTGGGATAAAAATGGGATTCATTAGAAATGAAATAAAAGTCAAATTTAGGTGCATATTATTGTAAATTCATAGACTCTAATACTGCTGCTCAAAGTATATTGTTTTCCAGTCAGAACCAACGGATCTGATTTTGTTTAATTAGTCCAAATAAGTTAAGCACGGCCACAGAAGTGAATAACACTAAAAGATTCTTTGCAGATTTTTCCCCGTGTAAACGCCAAACTCTCCAGCTACTTCTTTCACTCAAAATGTCAATATGCTGCACATCAGAAGTATAATTTTATAGGTATTTTTGTTTATTTGGCATAACTCACAATATATTTCTGTGGCGTTTGCATCTCTGAGCCAATCTTGAACATTTAAAGTAGATTATCAGAGATATTGGTTTATATGGGTATCGAAAATCAAGATTTAGACTGTATTGGTATATTAGATATGGGCAAAAAAATAAATAACTAAAGCCAAAATCACACATCCCTATTATCCACCGTATCCCACCTTATTTATACTGCCTTCTTTGTCTTAAAAAGCTACCATTTGTTATCTGACAGACAGAATTCTTTGCAGGCAGCGTTTTCTACATACAAACAGATATGTCTGTTTCATTCAGGACCATAGACAGCTCCCTGATATGTAAAAGAAACAAAAATGCTCACTTATTATCAGTTTTTTGTGGTTAAACATGCCCTCTCTTCATTTACTGAAATGCTGAAAACTTCAGGTTTAATAGAAGACATCCTATAAGATCAAAAATGTGTTTCTGTCACAGACAGAAAAAAATATATGTCAAGCTACTTTTCCCTGTCTCATGTCTTTTAGCTGTTCAACTCTCCTTTCCATCCCTTCACAACCTCTTTCCATCAACTTCCATCTCTTCCTCCTTCTGATGTCGAGCCCCACAGGGTGCCGTGGTAACTGTCTGTCAGTCAGCTTCGTTTAGCGTTTATAGTCCATCCAGCCTCTCTGATCCATAATAAATAGCTCTAAGTGGCACAGCACACTCTTCACAGCCTCCAAACACCCTGTCTATTAGACTCCCTGCTCAGCCTAATTAATCTAACTAGATGCTCAGAATTAAAATAAAGGTGGACACGAGAGAGCAGCGTCCCCGATGTATAATCCTATTAGCCTACAGATTAGTAACTTTAGAAAACATTAACTCAAAAGTTTATTTACCGAGGCATGTTGAATCAGATTGTTTACTTAATCGGAGTAGCACAGAAGCAGGGATCAGGCACGATTGATTTATGTCGGTATTTATGCGAACTGACATGCACAACAATTCATAATTTAAGGTTTTTCAAGGATGCATTGATGAATCTTCAAGGTTCACAGTCGTTTTGTGTTGTCTGCCAATCAGAAAAAACAACAACCTGCAGGTGGTTTATTATAACAAGACAAGAAATTTGAATTTCAGACCACAGGCTTTGTCACCATAAAGAAACGCTCATAAAGTGACTAGTTCAACACATATACAGAGAAGATACATTTTTTAACTGAAGCTTGCAAAGCTCGTAGGTGGATGTTTTAAACACTAGCAGATCATGGTTGGCTAGGCAGCGTCGACGTCGGACAACGTCACTACTGTGAGACGCTCTGATTGGTTGAGGTGCTGCATCAAGAGCGTTGAGACCGTCAAAAGTTCAACTAGCTGAACTTCTGCGTTGCTAGCGTTATGAGCTTTGAAGCTTGAAACGCAGGAAAATATTGAAAGGTTGACGGAGCCAACGCTCACAAAGTGCAGCAGAGACTGCAACGCTCTTCCAACGACCTTAACCATAGACATAAAGTGACACTGTGTAGTTTTTGCAGTACATCTTTGAAAATAGCCATTAAAATATTATGTTATAATAATTATGTAAAGCACATTTATTGCAAAATATTGGCGATATTGTAAAATATGACTTTAAAAATCAGTATTAGAATACATAGGCGCGGGTCCTCTTTTCAGCCCGGACGGAGAAAGCGCACGGAACACGCTCGCTATTTAAACATTGATTTCCTCTCAAAATGCAAAAAAGTTTAGCCAAAAATACATTTTTACCTCTTCGCTAGTTACAAGTGACGAAAGAGAGACTGATGTGCTCGTCATGTGGCTGCAAATAGATAATTCTCAGGGAATTGAGCATTTGAAAACAGCACTAGTTGGACCTCCGTTGTTGAGGTTCTTACTCGAAGACACAGATACTGCATGCTTGTGATAATTTAGGTATGCACTGCCCCCTACTGGCCGAAAATTGCACACTGTGCCTTTGACATCTAATCTTGACGTTGCTGACGCTCACAAAGCCTGCGGTCTGAACGCAGCATTATATTTGTTAATTCAGACTTAGAGGCTTTTTGTTAGATTTTCAGAATGCTCTCTGATTGGAGGTACATACATATATTTTTTACAGTTTACAGTGATATCCGCTTTGATGACAGCAAGACTTAAAACCCAGTAGGTTTCCTTGGTGCTCTGTGTGGCTCAGCTTGAAACTCAGCAGGTTTTTAAAATGGACCCAGACCGTGTGCACGTTTCGACGGTCCCGGTGTTATTAGACTTCCTGTTCACTGTAATTAACTCTCTCTCTTCCAGAGCATATAGGAAGCAAAATTATTTCACGGCAGCACATTTTCCCCACGGTGGATTCACCGCGGTCTCGATTATATGCTCCCTGATGGAGCCGGGGCTTTTAATACCTCAAAGGCCTTCAAGGGCAAACAAGGATTAGACTAGTTTTCCTATTCTTTAATGTGGTGAGAGACGTTTTAATATGAACTGTGTAATCCCGTCCATAATCATTTTTAATAATGCCTATTTTTTCCTAATGAATGCTGTTTGAGAGACCTGTCACTCCAAACGATGAATTACTATACTCTTGCAGTATTTGTTCTGTAATGGCTACAAACAGGGACTGAAGCTTGCAATGTTATTCTTAATAAATATATTTATAATGGGCGTAATAAAATAAAATTCACATGAGATGTTGGTAACAATTTAAGTAATCCAGACATACTAAGAAATGTGAAGTTATCTCATAATTCAAGTTGTGTGTTACAAAGTGGATTAAAATAGGCATGGCATGCAAAAGGCAGAGAAAACAAAGAAATCAGGGAAAATCTGTCATTTTTCAGAAAGCAATCCTAGTCCTAACAGATGGCCAAGGCATGGCACTATAAGCATCTCATGATAAATCAAAGCAAAGGGAGTTCCCAGCCTTGTTTTCTGAAGGGTTTTCTGATGAGTTATTAATATATTTACAGGGTATAATCTGAATTAAATTATTTTGCCATTCATTTGTCCTGTGTATACAATAATATTGTCCTTTATTGCAGAAGAATTTGGGCATTAGATGTTACACTTTTGTAAATAAAAATGAAATGTGTTTTCGTCCACTACAAGTACTAAACTTTAATAAGGTTTGGCTTTAAAACAGGGACCAGGGATAGGAATCTTAAGATGAACCTCTCAGGTGAGCTTGGTGAAATGGGCTGGAACGAATCAATCACCTGTCTTTTCATACATTTAAAATCAATAAAAAAGAAAAATCAGAGTGGATATTAGAGAAACCCCAGGACATTCAAGATATAAAGTCTGTTAGAGTGGGTCGAAACCCCACCTAAGAAATGTGTAACTGCTATGAAGGACTTTTCTTTGAAGTGTTTGATAAATTTCAGTAAGGTGGTTCAAAACTTTAATATCCTATGTTATTCTATTCTAACGCATGCATTCACTATTTTTGTTGACTTCTAGAAATTGGAGATTACTTGGGTTGTTACCACCATCTGGCACATCTTGCCTCTTTACAAATTTACTGATAAAAATATTGACTTCACTTTTTCTATGTAAGGTCTTGGACTTTTTACTTTTTCTTACAGACATGAGTGTCATATATTATTTTTGAACTAAAACGTTATGCTTTTTCAGTGTCCTACATTTGTCCACTCTAATTTATTTTAAAGTATACAAGTCAGAATATGCTATAATTAAGTTAATATACTGGATCATATTCAGGTGGAAAAGCAGCTGAAGTCCAAAACAACTTTCTGAACACCTTTTGAAAACTTAGATACCACTTACTTAAGGGCTTTTTTAAGTATTAAAAGAAAGTCAGGCTCTTTTGAAGCAAAGCATAAATACATCATACAACATAATGCTTCTGCACAGTACTGTACCATGTATAATCTATCTAATTACATCTACTAGGAGCAGATATCTAAAAAATCCACTCTAGATGAATCGTATATTTTATGTGAAAGGGATTTTACGCTCTTACCTAACTGCACTGCTAAATTATACTCTTACAGCAAGGAATAACAATGGGATTTAATTACTTGTATCAGTGCTTTAATAAAGGAAATTGGAACTCAAAAATCTGAGTGTGTTAATTTTCTCTAGCTATACCTTTCTATAATAATAATTCTTGGGCTTTTATTAGACACACTGTGCCTTTTGAAGGTAGTCATAACCGCTTATTACAAAGTCACATTATATTCACAAGCTTCTTTGTGTCACTGTTAGGGTTTTATACAGTAGCAACACTACACCACAATGAAGTGGATTGGTAAATAGACATTAAATGTCATAGAAATTAAAAAGTGTGGTATGTATCTAGTCTTTAATGAGGTCAATTAACCAATTTATTGTTGTGCCGACCTATGTATTATAAAACACTTTGGGACAAGATGTGGTGAAGGAGTGGAATGAAAATGAGTGAAAAAGTTGCTCAAGTCACAAAAGATTTTCCAAAGACCTTCAGGAGTCCTAGAGAAGTATAAATAAAGAGAACTTTAAAGGATACCCAAAAACCAGACTTAATCTCTCCCACTACTTTCTCCCAGACCTGTCTGACATTTACCCTGCTCTTCAAGGTGCTCTCTTCAGTAATGTCTGAATTAAAAATAACTCTGAAAGTACATAGCTACTCTAAATTATATTTGGGTTTATCAGTGTAAATAATGAATAAATCATAGGCCTGCATTTCAGATATATATGCAAAAATTCTGTGTGACTCACCATCCACTTCACAGTGATGCTTTTTTGGTCTGTCACATGAACTCCCAGTAAGAGACATTGAAGTCTGTAGTTGTACTGCACCAAAATGAAAAAAAGCCAAAAGGGTGAACTAATAATTTTTCAAGGTACTGTCTTTTCATCATGATGGTGTCTGAATATGAAGCTCTGACGCCCATTTCGGCTGCTACCCACCTTATTAAAGCCTGAGCTGCTGTAACCTCTGACCTCTGGATGATCATTCTCAAACTGAAAACTTCCACTATTAATCTGGCTATCACTACACTGAATCTGTCATTGCTGAATGGGTAAACTGCCCAACACCCATCACACTGCTTCACATGCCAAGTAGTTACAACTTGTCTAGACATCCTTGTGCTCTCTTGACACGGACCCATTCTAAATCCTGTTAACATCCTCGGCCTGCACCACAATAACCTACATTCTGCTGTAATCGCTCTCGCTGGCCGAGGCGAGCGTGTGAGGAGGCACAGGGATAAAAGAAAAGTAGAAAAAAATAGCTGTGAATCCTTTTGACAGAGCGTGAGGATGAAGGGAGGCTGCGGACACCCGGAAAGTGTATTTTTTTCTTATTTTCTTTCTTTTGTGTCATTAAATCTGTGCTGGGAAAAAAGGAGGTTGTCTGATTCGGATCACCATATTGATGTGGCAGCATTCCAAGCTTTCAAGCCAGGAAGGAAAAACACAGGCAGCAGGGATCCAGTCTGACTTGGACACACATATATTCATGTTAACACATTGTAGTACAAATGCTCCATCGGATGTTTCATCCAATACAGATATATCCAAAGCACAAATTTGGAACTGAATAAAGACAACAAAGGGCTAATTATTAAATGTGTCTTCAAAGATTTTACTTTTATAAATTTAATGTAATTTAATTAAGTTCAATAACACTAGCCGTTACAATGTTGTATTCTGCTGTTGAAAAAATATGTTAACTTTAAAAATATTTATATATTTCTGACTGGGGCTGAATTCATAGTTCCTAAAACATTATTTTTCTTTCTGCCCTTGAAAAACGTATCTTTCTAAAGTAAAGTCTAGAAATGCATACTCCTTTTCTCCTTTCCTTTCCCATACAAAGACAGAAACTGTTGAGGTGCCCTACTTTTTTAGTACAGGCATAAAAGTAGTGTTGGTGCAAAGAATGGAGTCCAAAGGATGAAAAGGGGTTCAGCTGTAGCAACACCTTTTATGTAGGTTAGGCTCTGCCATCTTATTCGTTTTTACTCCATATCTGCTGGAGCAGGGTAAAACTACAGATAAAAACCCACGCTTCTTAGTAACGGTTTCGTTTGCCTTCAAAGTGATTAAAAGGAAGTTAACATGAATAAGTTTTCACATTATGTTGTGGCTCTGCCATTTCAAAACATCAAATGTTGATTAGAGAAAGCCCAAGGGTGAGTTGTGAGATGATTTAAACTGATGTGGCCTGAACATTAACTTGGTCGGTATGCAAGGACATCAGATCTCTCCCTGGTCAGATTTCTGTTTTTCATGCGCAGGCACTCTGCAGCATAAAAAGTCGGGGGGGTTGATGGAGATACACATTGAAAATTTTTGCAATGCAATTTTCGCTGATGTAAGGCATTTAAAAAGAATTAAGAGCAATTTTAAATACATCCATTGTCTATACCTGAGTATCCTTGCAGGGGTTGTGGTGGGATTGGTGCCTATATCCAGTGTTTATTTGGACGTGGTGTACACTCTGGACCGGTTGCCAGTTCATCGCCGGGCAACAAAAAAACCACACAGGACATACAAATATGTATACACTCTAAGGAAAGTCATGATTTTAGACTGAACCATACATGCACAGGGAGAACATTAAAAAACCGGGCCGTGCAGAGACCTTTGGAGGGGCAAGTGCTCAAAGTTAAAAAGGGGCCCATACAGCTAGATTTTAAAATGGCTTACAAAAACATAACTTATAGTACATCATCCTGAATATTAATCAAGCTCTAATAGAGAATAGCCACATGACATTTCATCGTTATTGAATGAGGACTGTGCAAAGTAAAATTAGGCTATTTTTAATCCGATTGGGTACAGTGTTGGTGTTGAGACACTGCTGCTGGGCTGTGTTGATCTGAGACTGTAGACACTGAAAGGACCAGAGACCAAAGAGGACTTATAGTTGATTAAACTACTGTTGTAAAACACATTGTGGAATTTATCTCAAAGCTATGTCTCACTAAATAAACCCTCAAATTTGACTGCATAGCCTCCAGAACAACTCAGCTGCAGATAGACTGAAAAATGTAAACAACTTTAATGGGCTGAAGAAATCAATGTTTTAAACCATCCTTTCTTTTCTGGCAAATGGAGAGATTGGATCCAAAACACTGGTTGGTAATAAAATACTTCTGGAATGACTGGAGAGCTGGGTTGGACTCTCTGGTACAGTACTTAGCTTGTCTGGGTCTTACCTCATGAACAGGAAATTCTTTGTGTCAATAGTCAATTTCTCATCAGAACAAACCAAAATCACACGTGGGGTCCCCCAGGGCTCCATCATGGGACCCCTTCTGTTCATCTACATGATCCCATTAATCCAGATTATAATAACTATGCAGATTACACTCATCTTTACATTGCAACCTCACCAGGTGACTTTGATCCCATCCAGACCTAAAAAGAATGCATTGAACAAATCAATAGCTGGATGTCCCATGACATTCTCCAGCTGAAAAGAAACACAATTAAAGCAGTTATTTTTGGACCCAAAGAGGAACAAGCAAGAGTCAGCACAGCTTCAGTTAATCCAGCTAGAAACTACTGATGAGATGTGTCATCTAGGTTTAATAATGGACTCAGACTTGAACCTCCAGAGTCCCATAAAAGGCAAAAACAAGGTTAGCCTTCTAACACCTGTAGAACATTTCTAGGATTAAAGGACTAATGTAGCAAAAGGCCCTTCAAAAACTCATCCATGTATTATCTTTGGTTGGATTGATTACTGCAACAGCATCCTCACAGGACTACCTAAAAAAATCAATCAAACAGCTGCACCTGATCCAGAAAGCTGCTGCTCACGTCCTCACTAAAACTAGAATAGTAGAGCACATCAACCCAGTTCTAAAAACCTTATACTGGCTCCCTGTAGTTCATAGAATAGACTTCAAAATACTCCTACTAGTTAAATAATCATTGAAAAGCTTAGTGCCTAAATGTGTTGAAGACCGGTTGTCTCTATACCAATTCCCCAGACCCCTTAAGTCATCTTATTCTAATTCATTAATAATCCCTACAATGAGAAACAAACATGAAGAAACAGCTTTCAGTTTCTTTTCCCCTCATATCTGGAACAGACTTTCTGATGACTGCAAAGCTGCTCAATAACTGAGCTGCTATAAAGCCAACCTTAAAACCGATGTGTTTAAAGCTGCATTTGAGTAAACTACTATAATTGCTCTCTAATGTTTCCTTTTATTGATTCTAATTTTTTCACGTAATTGCTGTTTGTAATTTTCATACTTTTACAGAGTTTTTTGTCAAATTCCTGATTGCTGTTTGTACTTTCTGTGCTTTTATCATATATTTGGTTTCTGTACAACCGAATCATGTAAAGCACCTTGGATTACCTTGTGTTGAAAGTGTGCTATATAAATAATATTGTCTTGGCTTGCCTTAGTTCATCAGGTAACTCTTTCAAGCCCATTGAATAAGTCCTGAACTTCACTCTTTCAAAACTTCAGAAAGAATCTTTGATTTACAGATCCCACCGAAAAAAGAAAGCCTCTGCTTAACCGAAGCTGCTGAACCAAGCTAAGAGGACAACGAAGTCTGAGCTTACTGTGGTTCGCTGCTGCTATGCCCACAATGAGCTGCTGCTAGCCATTTCAGCTCAAAGCTGGTTTTCTTTCCTTTAATACTGATAACCCAGACAATGGATCAGAGATCTAAGAATCGTTCAAGTAAGGTGGTGTCTGGGCAGAGATAAATAAGCTTAGGATAAACAGTTTAGGAGTTGTTTTGATGATCTATTTAATTGATTTTGCTGCATTTGTAAGAATTCATTCTTCAATTGCTTGGGTACAAAAACTTTTCAAAGGTTATTGACCAATAGGAAGAGTTGATTTAAATCATGCACAGTAAATAACTCCGTTCCACCTGAGTTATCCTTTGTTCTTTGGTGCTAACTGCTAAGCTAAAAAGAATGGCCTGTAAATTTGTGCTACAAGTTAAAGTGATTTCCTGCATCATTAGGACAGATGAGCATCATTCATCTGCTTGCTTTAGCCTTCAAAAAGAATAAGGACTTTTATCTAGGCTATACAAATAACAGGTTGGCTTTAAAACAGATATTTTAAAAACTGAAATGTAAATGTTTAAGTCATTGTTGCCATTCATTCATGTCTTTTTGTCAGTCATTCCATCATCTATTTTTTTATATACCTTAGACTTATCTGGCAGGTAAACCCAAGCATTAACTGAGACTGGACTATTTAGCTATTATTATTATTCCTGGATCAATTAATTATTGTCCTAAGTGATTCATTATGTAGTGTGGTAATTCTGTAAACTTTTATCATTCAGAAAGTAAAAGTCTGTTTTAATTAGCTTGCATGATAGTTAAATGAAATGTTTTTTTAAAAGCCAAATTGTTTTATGCAGGAAAGCTTTTAAGTCATAAAAACTCTTGGGTAAGTTAAATTGCAAGACTGTAAAAGCAGGATGTTTAGATAAGAAACTGGGAGAAAAGTTTTAGAGAAGCAGATAGCCATTTAACCATAAATCTTTATAATGAACCTTTGACCCAGAACACAGACACCCATCTTCGGACCAGGATTCTGACAGCAAATCATGGCTAAGACACTGTTTGGAAAAGTTCTGATTGGACGGAGTTAGAAACGCCTAAAGTCCTGGCGAGGGCCGGTTTCTATAAAGTTGTGAAATGAAGATCAGTTAATTGTTCAGATTTCTTTAAGTCTGGACCACAGAGAAACTAGGGCAACTTTCTCTGTAAACTGCAATTTGTTAATCTGTTCAAAATAAATGTTAAACTGGAAATTGGCTCCATTTTGTCTCTGCTTGAACATACATTGAATTACTTATGATAATTATTTAATTCAACAACAAAATTGGTGACCTCGACGTGTGCAGGGTTTTGGACCGAAATCCAGTTATTTTTTTAAGTTAATTAACGGACATGTATTTGCTCTATTGACAATCTGCGCAGAGTTGCGTAGTTTTTTAATTCTATTGATAGGTTAATCTAACATTGGGTAATGTTGTCATGCAAGTTAAATATGTTTTTTGTTTTTTGTTTTTGAGCAGATTGACTGTTGCAAGCCGGTGGTTGAAGCGGCTCCATTGTATGTGTCTCTCTTCTGAGCAGGACTGCGACCTGCTTTGCGCTCCGCAGAGAAACACCGGTGCCTGCTGGGAGATGGAGTTTGTTACTCTGCAGGACAATGGAGCAGATGGACCGGATGGTGCGGTCCCTTCAACGACTCAAAATCGGAACCAAAGTGCGGATCGGGGCTGGAGAAGTGGCGATCTCAATTACGGAAGGACGCTTTCGTAAGATTGTTCGAGGCTGGCAAACGGAAAATAGATTAAGGAGCGCCTGGGTTGCCCTCTGTTAATCTGAACGGATTACTTTGAACTGCTTGCGTTTCTTTCAAACGTGCGCGTCAGCACCGCAAATTGAAATGGGAAAATGGTACGGCATTTTTGGTGAGGTCCGATGAGGTTAGTGTTTTGAATTCTGCTTGTACAAGTGTGTGTATTACTGTGTGTGTGTGAGATGTTTTTTACGCAGGCGCTTGGCGAGAAGTGCTGGTGATGTTGCGTTTTGTGTTAAAATGTTATAGTATAAATAATGAACTCGAGTATAATAAATAAATTAACATAGATAAATAAATATATAATTGAATATGATGGATAACTGAAATTAAATATCTATAAGAATTAGTTGTGAACATTTACGACAGGCCATCAGAGCGGCCGCCCTAAGCTAGGAGCTAATTCTGTCTGAGTTGCTTGATAACACGGCTAACATACGATAGCTGTGCCTATATGTTTTGATGAATAAATTAGTGGTTATAGGCGGTTTTCTGCCATCTGTTCGAGTCTTTTGAGGGGTTTTCTGGAAGCCGGCGCCAGGAAATTTCTCAAAGCGGACTACGAAACTTGTAACAGACTGGTCTGACACCTCCGCGATAAAATAATTAATTGGGTCTAAAAGCCACAGCTTATAAGGTTGTGTTTTTTTTGTTAATGGTTTTGGGCTGTAAAGGACGTAGTTGAATCGGTGTTTGCTGTGCGGGACGGCTGAAATTGGAAAAATATGTTTCAGTCCGCGTGGACGAACAGGAAGATGTTTTGTTCGTGCCGAATTAAAGTTTGGTACAGTGGTATAAATTGTGCGGATTAGGTCCTGGTATTGCGGTAAGTCATCTTCTAAAGTGTTTGTTGTGATTTTTTGGAGTTTTTCGCCGTACGTTTTGTGCTGTTTTAGCTTTCGTTTCACAGAGAACGCTAACGGTAGCACGTTGCTATAGGCTGTTGTGCTAACCTAGCGGTGGTTGCTTCTGTGTGTCAATGTGTTTGTGGTTGAAACTAACTGCATGTTCGATGTGTTGGAAGCTAAAAGTTGATTTTGGATAGAAAGTGATTACAGACTCCTGCAGACGATTGTCTTGTTAAGACTTAAACGAATTTGGATTTTGTTTAATTTTTCTGGTTAATTAGGATGTAACACGGCCAAATTTATTTGGGATAATTATGCATGTTACAATTAAACGTAAATGACTAAGAACAGTTACTCATGAGTCGATTCTGACTTGGTGTAGTTTTAATTTTTGATTTCATCTTTAAAATTAAAAAGAGGGAGTTTATAGTCAAAATAAAAGATGCATTTTTGAATCTTTAAATATGTGGATTTTTTGCTTTTTTGATTGATCTAAGCAGGAGTTGTTAAGTTGGCCTAAATAAAGATAAAGCTATAAGTAGTAATTATAAGCATTTAACGAAAAGCAAACGGTATTAATTGGAAAGCAACAAACTGGTTTAAATTATTTTAATAAGCACCGTGTTGAATGGTACAGAGAATGAGTCTGTGATTTAAATAAGTATCATTTATGCTAAAATTATGTTTGGCTTATTTCTGATGGCTCTATAGACTTTAGAAATATAGCTTAGTCTCTGAATGAATGACCTAAAGGAGACTGGTGTTAAATTATTTACACAATTGAACATTCTTAAGGATTTTCTGGACACAAAATGCTTATTGGAGTTATCAAATTTCAACTGGGGCTCAAAGAGTAACCCAGCATATTTTAATTCCGTTATAAATTGAATGTTTATACCATGCAAAACAATACTTATCATAGTGATATTTTCTAACTAGTGGGATTTGAATGTTTGGTTTAAAAACAGAAAACATTAAAACACAGAGTCATCTTTAAGTAATCAGTTTGTTTTTTAACAGACTGGGGATAAATTTGGAATTGGTCTAAGGATTGAAAGTAACAATTAAAGTCTTAGGTAGATTTATTTAAGAACAAATAATGAATATCACAGTGACCAAAATGATGGTTTAATTTGAAAGTAAGAAGTAAATTCTAAATTCATTTATTTTGATCGTGTAGAGGCAAAATGTGATTGGACCAGCTACATTGAAGTAATTTTTACCATATATTTGAATGCACATTTTGTTTTGACAAATAAGAATCGGTTTTGGGTTTGAAATTTAAGATTAATCTTTCAGATGTTCTTTAGCTAGTTTTTTTGATGCTGAGAGTAAATTTACAGGTCCTAAAACATTTTGGAACAGATCTGATCCTAGAATAATGACATAATATATCATTTGATTAGTGGGGACTCTGTAACTGACAATTTATTTAGATTTTTGATTTTATTTTCTTTATTTTTTCTTATTTTTATTTTTTGTTTTTTCCTCTTTCTCTCTCAAAATTTATATATTTGGTTCGATTTGGATTATGACCCAGATTTTTGAACTGCGGTCTGCTTATTAATTAGAACTTTGGAAAAATGTTAATTTGAGAAGCTGGATTAAAGAAAACATGATTCAGTGGTAATTTCTTTAACATTTCTAGAAGCTTCAATTCAATTTGGTGTTTATCATTGGAGAAACAAAAAGAAGCTTAAGAGGATAATTGGGATTGACTGTAAAATGATGCTTTTTGTAGTTTTGTTTTAATTTTTAAACTTTTGTTTAGAGAAATCTTATCTCTTGAACCTCATTTATTGAATTTTTTTGTTTTGTTTTACTGCTAAGGGGAATTAGACTACTATGTCTCTTACAAACATCTAAGAGGAGTTTTAGTTGCACAAATCAGTTTGACTGTTTGATTTACTTCATAGAATCTGACAAGAGGTTCTTGAAGCGTGAACTATTTTATTTACAACCAGGATATCTTGCCCAGTTGGCTTTTTGAGTTAATTTAAAGAGGAATCATATAAGCAAAAGTTACTTTCAAATTTAGATTAGACCTTGAGAATTAATTAGTAATTTGGGTTTGGTAGTTTCTAACAATGAGTGATTAATTTTTTACTATTACATCAATTCCATCAGGGAGTGAGACATGGGTTGTCTTTAAAATGTCCGGGAAGTCCCACAGAAATATTTAAAGGAAGCTGTTCTATCATTTAATTATATCTTTTTTTTTTGGTTGATTCTCTCTTCTTTTTCCATTTTCTGAATTGGTTGTACTAATTTTTTGTTTTATTTTTGTTTTTTGTCTGAGCCGGCTGGATAGAGGTCCATTACAGAAGTGATAAGTGATGCATCCCACTGAGAGACTCAGTGTGATAAGAGGGGAGTTTTGGATGCTCAGTCTCAACTTATCACTGTATGGAGGAGCATCACGGGTAACAGTGTTAAAGAATGGAACATCTTGGTTGGACATATTTTGTAGAATAATTATGGTAACAGACATTATTATTGAGTAAAGGGAGAGAGTCTGGGAAAAGTGGTGTTAAGTCTGACTTCAAAGGGGTTTAGTTCAATATGAGCTATTCGTCTCAAACTCAGTGAAGCGAAACCAGGAGATCCACTTTTCCATAGAGACTATTTTTATTGTTTTTAGGGACAGAAAAGAAAATATAACCTTAGTAGACAGTTATTTTTTGTGGTCTTTGTGTGAGGTTTTAGAATAGGAATATCTAATATGCAACAATATACAGCTATTTTTTATTTTCATCCACTCCGAGAAGAAAGAAATCAATATATAACATTGGTACAGTTCATCTCTAGGAATACAAATTCTGTCATTAATTGTGTTTGCTGTCATTTCTTGCACAGGAAGGAAGTTATGGGGGTGATGGAAGAATTTGCAGAGTGGGTAAGACTGACTGATAGAGGTTAACCTGCGTTTTTCTATACTTTTGGTGGTCAGACCATAGATCTACTTGTTTGGACATGTTAAGTAACGGTAAATATGATTATATTGATTTGCCAAATTAGGGCATGGGACGTGAATGGCTGTTTCTCCACTGTTGACGCACTCCAAAGGCTTGTGTTGGACTGGATGGACGTCTGGTCTGCTTATCTGTGGAAATGTCTTGTCATAACTGCCTTTCACAACAATGCAGGAGACAATTTGCTGAGATTAACAAACGTTCTTGGCTTTATCCACAGCAAGCATCTGAGGAAAATGGGGATAAGCACGAAGCTGCTGCCTCATGACAGGCCTGTCGACTGCTGGATGGGAAAACATGGCTCTGTTCCAAGGCTCAGGGTTGGTGAAATAGAGAAGATAATTGGACATTTTAAATTTATAGGTTTAGTTTTTTTAATTTATACTTGGAAATTTACAGGGTCTGACAGCTAAAGTGGGAAAAACTCAGGCTAACTAAGTTGGTTTTTGCGTACTTTATGGGATATATTTCTGGCTATGTGACATATGTTATGGGTTTTTTAAGCTGTAAGGATGAATTCAGAAACAATGTGTACATGTAAAATTAATCATTTGATTCCATACCAGGTTTTCTTAATGGCATCAGATCGCATCTTCCTGCACCTGGATGAATTGGCTGTGTTTGGGAAATGGTCAATTACGGGAGTAATTTACCATTAAAGAGGGATTATTATTGTAATCAGCTGATTGTGATTTCATTTGGAAAAGAAAATTCTTTTATAGACATTGACTGAATGCAGCTTCACGGAAACGACAAGCCTGGTCGAGGATCAGCAGGAAATCTACCTAAAGAGGGTCAAGAAGGTTTTGACTAAGCTGAAACGGAACTTGAAGCTATTTGGAAGAGGGGCCAGCTGTGGATTTGTGTTTATTGGAGGAAATGCTCAATTAATGAAGTAATTGGCATTTCAGAGAGTGGTTATTTGCAAATTTGGGAGTAAAAACTGGAACACTAAAAAAATAGGAGCCCTCCACACTGATCAGCTCTGTATATTGCTCTCTAGCCCCCAGGAGCCATTGAGGGGGATAAAATGAGAGTGAAGAAAGAGGATCAGAATACAAATATAAAGACTGAACATTTATTAATAATTTTTTGCATTTTACAGGTTGTTTAACTATTTTATTCACAAGTGAAGAGTGATAACACTGCCTAAAAGGGTTCTTAATACCTTCCATTTCACAGGTTTCTAAACACTTTAAGTCTGATTTCTTTCAGAATATAATATAGTAATAATGTCTATGTTCATGGATTTTCTGAGCTTCTTCCACACTAATTAACATGTATCAAGTCAGATTTAATTATTTCTTCACATATAAGACATTCTTATACATTGTGGGTTTTGAATTAGTTTGTGGGAATTGTTAAAATAAATTTTTTGGTTAATGCCAAAAGAGGGTGAATCTATGATTAACAGATTTACATTTTTTAATGGGAGTTAAGGTTAAAAAAGGTACTTTAATAGTTTGTGTTTTGAATTTTAGTCTGGAATACTTCATGTTTTTAAACTGATGAAATTTCTTGGATTTGATTTTTTGCATTCTCAAAAAGCTTTACAGGTTTTGATCTTTAATCAATCCATTTTTAAAAATGGATTGAAAAGAGGGAATTGTGGTAATTCTGTAAACTTTTATCATTCAGAAAGTAAAAGTCTGTTTTAATGAGCTTGCATGATAGTAAAGAAATGTTTTGTCAAGCATTGTTTATGCAGGAAAGCTTTTAAGTCATAAAACTCTGGGGTGAGTTTAAATTGCAAAGCTGTAAAAGCAGGATGTTTAGATAAGAAACTGGGAGAAAAGTTTTAGAGAAGCAGATAGCCATTTAACCATAAATTTTTATAATGAACCTTTGACCCAGAACACAGACACCCATCTTCGGACTCCAGGATTCTGACAGCAAATCATGGCTGAGACACTGTTTGGAAAAGTTCTGATTGGACGGAGTTAGAAACGCCTAAAGTCCTGGCGAGGGCCGGTTTCTATAAAATTGTGAAATGAAGATCAGTTAATTGTTCAGATTTCTTTAAGTCTGGACCACTAGAGAAATAGGGCAATTTCTCTGTAAACTGCAATTTGTTAATCTAGTTCAAAAATGTTAAACTGGAAATTGGCTCCATTTTGTCCCTGCTTGAACATGCATTGAATTACTTATGATAATTATTTAATTCAACAACAGTAGGTATTCATCGCCAAAACCTACCAATTGTGTCAGAAAAACTAGATTTCCACAGTAGTGTTAGTACATGAAAGATTCAGAATTCAACATGTAGAGATAAAAAAACAACAACTAATACCTTCAGCACACAGCCATGAGGCAAAATTATAAATGAAATGTACAATAATTTCACAAAACTATTTTTTATTTATTATGATAAGAATAGATAAATTTATTAGACAACTGTTGTTAAAATGTTCACATTTATGTGGCACGTCTGAAAGTTGACTGGTACCCTTGAGGGCAGCCTTTCACACACACAATAAAAAAAAGAAAGAAAAAAAAAATACACACCGAGACAGAAAAATTTGGGCATCATGGAGGGAAGGGGCAGGTGCCCAAGTCATCTCCATTCCCCCGTCCCTCTGCACGTGCCTGGTAATAGGCGGCGAAATGAGCTTCATACACAAGAGACCCACATACCGGAACCAAGAAGAGCACAAGGTGGACGTGCACACGCAGACATTCACACAGCTCCCCAGCCGTGGGCGCAGCTCTGTCTGCACGTCTGGGTTCTGATGCAGGCCATCCCTGCCTTGTATATCACCTCCCATCAGCTTAAAAATTAATAAATAAATATTAACAATATTGAGTTTGAACCATGTCATTAGAAACTGCTTACCACCCAGACAGCGTTATAAATTGTTATTGAATGGGAAGATTGTGAGTGAATGTTGGAGGAAATTTGAGGCTTAAACATTTGCATAATGCGATTTTTTTTTCCACCCCCCCGAACAAGTATCAGGAAATTGATCTACCCATTTAGCCTTTTGCAAATTAGTGTTAAAATGGAATAATTGTCAGACTGTGCACATGTGCCTGTAATTATTCACATAACTAACCCCATATTTTACATTTAGAAGGAAACTGTATTGGAGATCCAAAATTAAATAATTTCAAATAAATAAATAAATAGGTACATCTTTACCAACATGCTTCCTCAAATAACTAAAATTGGAAATAAACACAGCAATTTTTTTTAAACTGTTATTTAAACATTTGCATAAATTGTAGTTTATTAACAAAGAAACACTACTATTTCACTATTTTATTATTTCACTGCTGCTGCTGCTGCTGTAGTACCTCATAACTTTAACTGATCTGTCAATCCGAGGCACCACTGTCATTGGGCGGCGCCATTACTGCTGTGGTCTGTAACTGGTCTGAAGTTAACTTAATGACCAGGCTGACGTGTGTGATGTGAGGGTCAGTCTGACGGACCACAGAGACAATCGTTGTCTGGTGCACTCCAGTGCAAGAACCACGGCATTAATCATCAAAAACTGAAAAAAGGAACACAGGATTTTAACATATTAGTATTTCACACTATTTATTTGTTAAATATAATTACTTAACTTATATGGAATCAGTTATTCACACAACCTCTTGTGATTTTTTATGTGAATTTATTTCCATTGTTACTCTAAATAATATATGAAAGTTATGATACATAAAATGATTACCCACATACCCACAATCATCATTTTGATGAGTATGGCTTATAGCTAGAAAATTACTTAAGAACAATGAAAAGTTGTTGTTTTTTTCAGATATGTTGGTCTGCTGAAAAGTATGTCCATGTACTGTAGAATATTTCCCCTCAGTAGGCCTACTTGGCCTTGGCTCCTATTGCATGAATTACTTGATCTCCTGCAGGGTAGCATGAATGAGATCAGCCTGATGTTCCCCTGAGGTGTCAAGAATACCAAGGTTGCTGCTTTGTGGCCTTCAAGTTTTCTGCATTTTTGTTTCTGGTGTCTCTCACCTTCCTCTTGACAACATTCCATATATTCGTTGTGGGGTTCAGGTAAGGTGAGCTTGCTGGTCAATCAAGGCACATTTTGATACTCTGCAATGTGGACAGGTATCAAGTCCTGCTGGAAAATTAAATCAGGATCTCCTCAAAGCTTGTCAGTGCATTAAAGAGTGAAGCAGACTAACAGCACATGACAAATGTACCAAAATCATAATGAGAAAACTTCCCACTGAATCAAGGATTTTGACTTCAAAATTAAATCCCAAATGTAACTTTCTTCTGAAAAAAAAAAAGACTTTGGACAACAGACTAGCCTTCTTCTTATCCCTTATAAAGACACTTCTGTCATTGTTATTGGTTCAGGAGTGGATTGAGAAAAGGAAAGAAGCAGCTGTTGCCCATGTCCTGGATAGGTCTGTATGTTGTGGGTTTTGCCAAGCTGACCCTATAGTCAACATCTTGTAAGTCTCTCCTAAACTATAAACTCTTGACGATCACTGTTGATTGTGAATCATTTTCACCCCACTTTTTCCTTCCACTCAACCTTCTGAGAAATAGTTGATTAACTTTGATCTTTTGAAAATGTTCCCTTTTTGTTCTACATCAGAACTTATATTGTCTGATATGAAAAATGTGCTTGATAACCTAAATAATGTAAGTGCAATAAAATAAATAAATAAATAAACAACCAGAAAGATATATGTGATGGGATATATCCTTTTTTCCAGCCCTGTAAAATATGAATTTTTCATTTTAAAATTGAATTACCGAAAGAATGGATTAAGATGAAAAATACATTCTGGCAGCGTTGGCTCGAGTTACCCAACCATAGAACCATACAGGAAAAAGCCTATATGATTCGCAGTTGGAATTTGAGTAGTCTATGTCTGAGTGTAAGGGAGATTTACTAAAGGGCATAATAAGAAGCTTACGTCATTTTTATATGATTTAACATGATATTACCGGCGCTGAACTCGTAGGGAGGTTTTGTGGAGTAAAAAAAATTAAACAACCTGAAACGGCAGCAGAAATCCTGGCTTTAACTTAAAGCTTAATTGCGGTTGCAGGGAATTGCCTTTCATTACTTCAGTATCCCGACATATGTAACATCCATTGGCTACTTTTAAGTTTGTGCTCTTGTTGATAGAGTCCATCCTGCAGGGTTTTCTGTAAGGATGGTCATGCTTCATATAAGGTGATGACGGTGTGATTGTGTAAGACACGGACTGTTTCCCCCATCCTTTTCCAGCTGTGGGGATGACGGCCGCCGCGGGTTCTGTGTAACAGCCCTGCTTACTGAAGCCACGCATTTGAAGAGAAAAAGGAGAGAGGGAGAGGCGGTGGAGATGTAAGCGAAAGGGGGAGGAGAGATGGTGGAGAGCGTGATGGTGTGTGTGTGTGTGTGTGTATGGTTGGATGCTGCACGTTCATACTGCTTCCCTCCCTCACTCACAAACACACACACACACACACACACAATGAGGGGAGCCAGCCCGCCAGTCAGCGTGAGTGTGTGAGCCATGTTGGATGTGAATGAACGAGAGGAGAGATGCTGCCGCCGCCTCACCGATCCTAACACTCACACCTCCAGCTCCAAGGAGCACAGCGGGTAGATGCCAACTCTCCAGGCCGGCAGAGAGACGGGGGAGCCAGGGGGAAGGTGTCGGGCGGCGCTGGCGGTCCTGGAAGTGGCCACCTAGCCGGAGCGGAACGAGGGAGGAGAGAAGTAAGGTGGAGAAGTGAAAGCGCACACTGGAGAGAAAGGTGGAAGATAGATTGAGGTGGAGACGGGAGAAAGGAGGGGAGGGATACGGAGAAAGGAAGAGACTAAATGGCTGCACCTATAACGGGATTCACCCCGCTCCTGCTCTCGTCTCTGGCGCTCCACCTGCTTCTCCTCGGTCCTTTGTTAGCCCTCACCCCGGGGACGGTGAGTACAGGAGGGGCTTCCATTAGATGGACCCCTGCCCTCTTCTATCGAGACTCCGGTGAAGTATACCAGCAGCATCAGTGTAGGGAAGCAGGCGGATTACCGAGGGGAAACTGGGATCTCCGCTGGAGCAGGTGGACTGTAGCGCGGAGACAGACAGAGGGATGCACAGGAGCGCAGTGCACAGGAGGGACCTTTGGAGGAGATCAACTGGATGGGGCGCGGAAAAGGAGACTCAGAGGATTACAACGCCCTCGGGGTTCTTCACTACCACCTTTTCCTCTTCGCCTCCCAAGCAGAAGGAGCACCTTTAACTCTGATGGCGTCGGCGCAGCAGAGGGTGTGGAGAGGGGCGGGATGGAGGGAAAGGGCGTTGTTTCATCTCCCGCTACACTTGCTTTTACCTCTTTTCCGATTCATAACGGCAAGAAAAGGGCAGTACAAAGGACTAAAACATGCGTGCAACAGTGGTCGGCGCCGAAGCCACACCTCACCAAACGTGATGCTGACATAGCCTTTGTGCACGCCTCTGGACCGTGCAGCTCACCCGGAAGTGTCGAGGAGAGAGGAGCAAAGGTGTGCAGAGGGGCTCCTGAGGTGAAGAGACTCTCAGCTGCATTGCATGTCCACTGTCTAATCCCTGACAAGCAACTCATCCTTCCAGCCAACAAGCCTTCTCTTGGCTCCTTTTCAGCCGCTCCCTCCTGGTGCACTCATCCTATTTCTATATGCAGTTTACCTCATACTGACGCTTCAGATGACATCTACAAACGTTACATGGTTTACAGCATTTCAGACTGTATCAGAGCAACAAAGCTGGACAACGTCTGTCAATTTCCAGTTTATTATTTTTACAACAATGGCATCATTTATAAAACCAAGCAGCAGCCAGTTTACTGGAAAAGGAGCAACAAGATGGTTTGGGATACCAATTGGAACTCAGCTAATGTGGGCAGGAGGGCTGGTGATTGTTCTTATTTAGGAAGGCACTGTGTTGTCAATAGATACAGCAGCAGAGAGGAGGGCAGTTATGGAAGGGTTGCTGGGGGCATGCCAAGAAAAGGGCCTTTTTTAGATAGTTCCCATTTTTGTTGTGCGATTTCAAAACCTAAGCATGCTAGAATTCCTGATGAAAGGAGGGGTGATGGTACAGAAGGAAATTATCTCAGAGGAGGAGGAGGGTTTGACCACGTCAACAAACACGTTAAGTTGTCTAATTACCCGGATAATGATTTAGTTTTTCCGTCTCTGACACAGGGGAAATTAGTGCCTGCAACCAGGCAGCAGAGCAGTCAAACCCAGGGAGAAAAGAGGGAGGTTACCGGTTGTTGCTTTAGCTCTTTGGGTGGAAAAAAAATAGGAACTGCTCTCTTTATGACCCCCAAGGGAGGCATGGCTCAGATGAATCTCCTCATCCAATTTGTACCGAACAGCATCACAGAGATGCCTGGCCGACAGGTTTTATCCAACAAAAGACCCATTATGATGCCCATTCAGATGGAAGCAGATAATTATTCAAATAGAGTTAAACTAGCTAAAAGGCTCCATATGTGTGCTGCAAAAGTGGAAGAAACTTCAGATACTGAGTCTGCCAGTGACTCAGGCTTTTTCTTGCCTGCTAAGTTTACCGTTACGTCTCCCATTGGTGTGTCAGCCAAGACTTACTCTGCTGCTGAACATAATCCAGTTCTTCTCATACAGCCTAATTATACGATATCAAAGTATGTCTCGTTTTTCTCACAAATTTATCTGACCACACAGCAGGATGAGTCCCTGTTTCACTTAACCCCTGCAAAGCAGGCAGTTTCAGCACAAACAGAAGCTCTGCATGTGTTTTTGTGGGGCAGATTCAACACCAACAGCAATAACAACAATGAAAATAAAGAGATTGGTGACAGTAATGGGCATGGTTGGGAATCTGATTTGGGAAAATCTCCATGGCATAGTGAGACACCGCAAGGAGATTTTGGGTGTGCTGAAAGCATTTCCAGCGACTGCTCAGCCACTGAGAGAGGTGAAGGCACACATATGCAATTAAAATCCAGTGATCAAGAGCCATTAGAGCCCGAAGGTGTCAGACAGTCAGATACGCAGCAGATGGGGACTGGAGAAGAAAGGGAGAGGAGTGCTGAAAGGGAGGGAGAGGGCTTGGAGGGGTCCGCTGCTGTTGCTGCTGCTGTTTGGGGAGGAAAATTACAGGTGGGGGAGGGCGCGGCGCTGTTGATGGAAGGCAGGGAACCACGTACAGAAGAGGAGGAGGAAAGGGAGAAAGAGAGGGTAAAGGGAGTAACAAAGGCAAGCCAGGAAGAAAGTGAGGCAAAAGGAGGGTTGGGTCAGTATAGGGGCAGCAGCACCTCAGCTATCACACAGTTTGATCGCAATAGAGGGAAGAGAGAAACCCAAGTAGATGAAAGCCACCAGGGAGGTGAGGGGGATGAGGTTGAGTGGGAGAAAAGACACACTTCAAGGGGAGAAATGAGTCTGGAACGCCTGATAATAGTGGCAGATGATGATAACTCTCAGGGAGAAAAGGCAAGAAGGATTTTGATGCCATGGTCTCGTTCCAGACGGGCAGCCAATAGACGACCTCATTTCTCTCTGTATAACTACCAAGTACAGGTGGCAGAAAACCAGCCGCCAGGCACCTCTGTCATTATAATGTCAGCCACAGACTCTGATGCAGGTGATGCAGGCAGAGTGACCTACACAATGGCCCCACTGATGAATAGTCGATCATCTGACTACTTCCACATCCACCCAGACACGGGCCGCATCACCAGCACTCAGATTTTGGACAGAGAACACATGGATCTGCATTACTTCCGGGTCACAGCGACTGATCACGGATCCCCTCGGCTTTCTGGCACCACAATGGTAGCCATTACTGTTTCAGACCGTAATGATCATTCACCTATATTTGAGCAGTCAGAGTACAGAGAGACTATTAGGGAGAACGTGGAAGAAGGTTATCCCATTTTACAGTTGAGAGCAACAGATTCTGATTCTCCATCCAATGCCAACATTCGTTACCGGTTTATTGGTGAGTCTGCTGCAATTGCACGAGTTGCTTTTGAGATTGACCCACGTTCAGGACTGATTACAACCCGTGGATCTGTGGACAGGGAAACAAATGAACACTACACACTTCAGGTGGAGGCCAGTGACCAGGGGAAGGATCCAGGTCCCCGCTCTGCCACTGTTAAAGTTTTTATAACCGTACTGGATGAAAATGACAATGTGCCACAATTCAGTGAAAAGCGGTACGTGGTGGCAGTGAAGGAGGATGTTCGACCACACTCTGACATCCTACGTGTGAGCGCCACAGACAGGGACAAGGACAACAATGCGGCTGTTCACTATAACATCATCAGCGGTAATAGCCGTGGACAGTTTTCCATTGATAGTGTAACAGGTGAAATTCAGGTGGTGGCACCACTGGACTATGAATCTGAGCGGGAGTATACACTCCGTGTTCGTGCCCAGGATAATGGTCGGCCACCTCTTTCCAACAATACTGGAATTGTCAGTGTGCAGGTTACCGATGTTAATGATAACCCTCCTATTTTTGTATCTACACCATTTCAAGCATCTGTACTTGAGAGTTCCCCAGTCGGTAGTTCAATTCTCCACATTCAGGCAATAGATACAGATTCAGGTGATAATGCCAGGCTGGAGTACAGGCTGACTGGGACCGGCTCTGACACACCCTTCGTCATCAACTCTGCAACAGGGTGGGTCACTGTCAGCTCTATTCTCGACAGGGAGTCTGTCGAACACTATTTCTTTGGTGTGGAGGCCAGGGATTATGGTATGCCACCTCTCTCTGCTACTGCCAGTGTTACCATCACAGTCATGGATGTTAATGACAATCGCCCTGAGTTCCTTCAAAAGGAGTATTATGCCCGTCTGAATGAGGATGCTGCCGTTGGTACTAGTGTAGTGACAGTGACGGCTGTGGATAGAGATGTCAACAGTGCAGTGACCTATCAGATTACAGGTGGAAATACCAGAAACCGCTTTGCTATCAGCACAGCAGGAGGAGCAGGGCTACTCTCCTTAGCTCTGCCACTGGACTATAAACAGGAGCGTCGTTATGTTCTAACTGTCACTGCCTCAGATCGCACACTCCATGACACCTGCCAGGTACACATAAACATCACTGATGCCAACACGCACCGACCTGTTTTCCAGAGTGCCCATTACTCTGTCAGCGTGAATGAGGACAGGCCACCAGGAAGTACCGTGGTTGTGATTAGTGCAACGGATGATGATGTTGGAGAAAATGCTCGAATCACGTATTTTCTTGAAGACAACATCCCCCAGTTCCGCATTGACCCGGCAACAGGAGCGATCACACTCCAGGCAGAGCTTGACTATGAGGACCAAATGACTTACACTTTAGCTATCACAGCAAAAGACAATGGCATACCACAGAAATCGGATACAACATATGTTGAAGTAAATGTGAATGACGTGAATGACAATGCACCGCAGTTCCTCAGTCCCAGATATCAGGGTACAGTGAGTGAGGATGCACCTCCCTTCACTAGTGTCTTGCAGATCTCGGCCACTGACCGTGATGCACACGCCAATGGCCGTGTTCAGTACACCTTCCAAAATGGTGAAGATGGAGATGGAGATTTTACCATCGAACCCACATCTGGGATTGTACGAACTGTTCGCCGTTTGGATCGAGAGAGCGTGCCATTTTACGAGCTCACGGCTTATGCTGTGGATCGTGGAGTACCACCTCAAAGAACCCCTGTTCACATCCAGGTGACTGTTCTAGATATAAATGACAATGCTCCAGTCTTCCCTGCTGATGATTTTGAGATTTTGGTTAAGGAAAACAGCGCTGTGGGATCTGTGGTAGCCCAAATAACTGCCACTGACCCTGATGAGGATGCCAATGCTCAAATAATGTACCAAATTGTTGAGGGCAATATCCCTGAGATCTTTCAGATGGACATCTTTTCAGGAGAACTCACCTCACTCATTGATCTTGACTATGAGGCTCGTAATGAATACGTTATTGTAGTCCAGGCCACATCAGCACCTCTAGTCAGCAGGGCTACCATCCGAATCCGCTTGGTGGACCAGAACGACAATCGGCCAACCCTGCAGGACTTTCAAATCATTTTCAACAACTTTGTTTCCAATCGGTCCAACAGTTTCCCCAGTGGGGTGATTGGCAGGGTACCAGCCCATGACCCTGATGTGTCCGACAGGCTGTACTACACCATCGACAGGGGCAATGAGCTTCACCTTCTGCTCCTGAATCACACCAGCGGAGAGATCCGACTGAGCCGAAAACTGGATAACAACAGGCCCCTGGTTGCTCCCATGCTGATCACTGTCACAGGTAAGAGACCGTGAAGGGAAAATGTGTGGCAAATATGGAATGGTGTGTGTGTGTGTTAAGCTCACTTAGATCCCCGAGAGGTTTATCCATTGAAACAAATAGTGTAACGATAAGAATTTCAGCTCTACATTGTTGCGAATAAAAGGTAGATGCTAAAGCTGGGAAAAAGAGGGTTGCTTTTTCAGTTTCTCCTGTAGAAAATAATTTATTAAAAACATGAGCTGGCATTTCTAATCCCTATTTGAAATTGCATGTGGGTAAGTGGGACTGAATAAACTGAGGAAAAGAAAAAACTGCTTCCTCCACAATTCAGAAATAGCATAGATGTATAAAATAAATCTATTTTATTTACTTTTCCACTTAGCTCTTTTTACAGTAGAAAAAAAACGAAAAAACAAAAAACATTTTGTTTTATCAAAACACACGTGAAGCTGGTGTGAATGTCTTAAGATCTTTAGATTTTTCAATCCATTACTTCTTTTTTCACTGCTTTCTGGAGAACCAGTGCTTTCAGACACTTAAATACGCAAAATAGGAAAAGGAATTAAACATTTAGTACCATTAAGTGAGAGAGATTTGTTTTAAGATACCAAAATCTGTAAATGTTTACTATAAAATACAGGTGAAAGTCAAAAAATTAGAATATTGTGCAAAAGTTCATTTATTTCTATAATTCAAATTAAAAGGTTAAGCTAATACATGATATAGACTCATTACATGCAAAGGTAGATATTTCAAGCCCTCATTATTTATACTTTTGATGACTATGGCTTACAGTTTGTGAAAACCTCAAATTTAAAATCTCAGAAAACTAGAATATAACACTAAATCAATAAAACAAGGATCTAAAATAGAGAAGTGTCAGACCTCTGAAAAGTATAATCATGCGTATATACTCATGAATTGGTTTGGGCTTCTTTTGTATCAGTTACTGACTCAATTTGGCGTGGCATGGATGTTGTCAGCCTGTGGCTTTGGTGAGGTGTAATGGAAGACCAGGATGCTTCAAGAGCGTCCTTCAGCTCTTCTGCATTGTTCAGTCTCACGTCTCTCAAATTTTTCTTGGTTATGCTCCATAGATTCTCTATGGGGTTCAGGTCAGAGCAGTTTGCTGGCCATTGAAGCCCAGTAATCCCATGGTCATTGAACCAGGTTTTGGTATTTTTGCCAGTGTGAGCAGGTGCCAAGCAGTGCTGGAAAATGAAGCCAGCATCTCCATGAAGCTTGTGTAACATAAAGGAAAATATCTTGAAATATCTTGCTTTGCATGTAATGAGTCCATACCATATATTGGTTTCACCGTTTTAAGTTGATTTACTGAAATAAAATAACTTTGCACTATATTTGAATTTTTCGAGTTTCACCTTTAGCTACTACTAAACGTGTGCATATACACAGTATGATGTCTAACAGTTACAAAACAAATGGAATAGTGGCAAACAGTAAAAGCAAACTGTACCACTTTGGGGTTAGCAATATCAACACTTTATTTTAAGCATTTTTAACGCACCATTTTTCCAGGGATGCTAAAATTGTGAAGGGGACTGTAATTTTTTTACTTCTCCAGAGTAGCTATTGTGTTTGCAGATTCCCTAACAGTAGTAAGCTCTTCTTAAAAACGTGAATTAATAAAGACAGAGACTGATTATAATGTGTGGAAAGACAGTTTCTGCCAATCAAGGTGGAGATGATTTTTTTTAGTGAACAAAGCTCAGAAATATTTCATTTCTCCAGTCTGTGATCCCAGATATGCAACTACATGGATACATTTTTGTCTGATTTTCATATTTGTTTTTACATAGTTGGTTATAATATGCATGCTGTTTGCTTTGGACTTGGAGGTTCAATTTCTATAGAGATGTTGATGGAGTTGTGGGTGTATAAGGAGTGATATATTGTACTGCTCTCCAAACACAATTGATTGGCAGGATCTGAGTTAAGTGTGGCTTAATTTGGCATAACTGTTTTATTTGACTAAAGCCAATCTATTTAGAAACTGAAATAGTAAAGCATTCAGTATTACCTGGCAGAATCAATTGCTTTCACTGGCAAAATTTTTGCAGGATTATTGTAATTGATTCGTTATTCTGATATGTATGCTGGTAGAATGACAGTTAAGGGAGCATTTTGAGGGCAAAAATCTTTGTGACTTTTCTAAGTTGTAAAACAGTACTCATATCATGCACTGAAAATTAAACAGAATTTAATTTTAAAGCATCTTAAATGCAAGCATCACCATAAGGACCTGTTATAAAATGAAAGTTGTTTTTCTTTAATGTGCCTTTAAAGAGGCGTTCTTCTTTTTGTGGGGGCCTTTTTGGGGGTTTAGCTTTAACACATAGCTTCCTTAATGCTTCACATGCTTCTCTGCTGTCAGTGATCAAAGCCTTAGAGACCAAATAAGCTACAGAAAATGAAACAAGAGCAACATTCCTGCTTTGAAAACCTGATTATTGTTCTGTTTCTGTGCTGTACGGTAGAAGAGAGGTTGCTTGGGATTGTGTGTGACCTGCTATCCTACTAACACAATTTAAAAAAAGAGCTTCACATGTGGAGATATCAGCTGATAAATATTAATTTTGTTATCATTTTGCATGGCTAAATAAGGAAAACACAGTGAGTGATTGAATGTGAAAGTGGGGAAAGCTTAATGACAGAAAATCAAAGTGGGATAAGAATGAGAACGAATGAGAAATGTGTTTGTCTGATCATTATGTGGGAGTGAATGACAGTGGCAGAAGAAAGTACACAGCAGTTTTAGAAAAGTAGTATGTGTGTCAATGCAGTGTTTAGCACAGTTATTTCACTAATTTACCAAATTAGTAGGAATAGATAAGGACACCCTGACTTTGTAAAAAAATAAAGACTATGAAGCAGACCAAGGATTAAAGAAAGATGTGGACAAATGTGTTGGCATTGCAGGTAAAGATGAGTAAAAAGCCTTAAAATAAATGTGTACTCTGTAGCAGTGGCATGATCTCACATCGAATATAAAATGAAACAAACAAAAAAGCCTTTAAATTTCTTGTAATGTATTCAATGGTAAAAATGTTATTACATTTTTTTTTAAGAGTTCTGGTGCAACAATACCTTGTACAACCCATTCTAGGAATCAAGCAGCCCTCAGTCTGCTGCTGTGATGTTTGACAAGGATTTCACCAGGTTTCTATTTCCAATTTCCTAGCATTATAAACCACAGGTTTGTATTCAAACAACTGTGGAGTTTCAAAATTCACGCATCAAATTAAATAACAAAGATGACGAAAGTAAATTATGTTTTGGGTAAAAAAATGAAGAATTCAATATTCGTCATGGCATTCTCAAAAGACTTTCAGGCACTCTAGATCAGAAAAAAAGACCCACAATTCCAGCAGCCATAAAGAAAGCTTTCCTCATACTACTTTGTTTCATAACAAACATGTAACAAATATGTAACAAAAAAGCTAGATCTCATCTAACCAAAGTATATGGTTACAGTACAGTTTGGCAATCTTCACATGTTTCTGTTTGCGATGGTAGGACAGAAATGTCTTTTCCTTTTTTTTTGTCCAGTGAGTACATGTAGATAAATTAAGTTAGATCTTAACATCTTTTGAATTTGCAATTATGCAACTGCAATATAATTTATTTATTCAAGGCTATTGCACATTTTTACTTAGGAAAGCAAAAAAATGTGTCTGCATCTATACTTGCTGAATGAACCAAAACCTTCCGAACGTGTTTGATATTTTAACACATCTTCATAATTTCCTTATACCTGCTTTTGTAAACCTCTATCTCCATCTGTCTCTTCCGGTTTGCATTCAGGTCAGATGAGTCACATGTAGATCCTTTTCCATTTTGAGTCTGTTTAACCCCCCCATAAAGCCATTACACCATCCCTCACCCATTCTATTCCTTCTCTTCCTACCGCTCCAGGATGTGACAGTTATGAGATTATAATGAAACAACAGTCAGCCTGAGTTGCAGTCAGAGCAAGCCATCACTTTCATTGTTTGCTGTGTCTTATCTGTGTCTTCATGTCAGCTCCCAGCTCACCACTCACTTCCTCTTTCTTTTATATATCTTCATTAGGGTTTTATACCAGAATTTCTCTGTTGAACCGTTTTAATAATACCTATTTTGTGTCTTTCATTCCATGTCTGATCTTTCCTTTGAGATATTTTCCTAATTTTTTGTCTTATTTCTTTCCTATCTGGAAAACTTTTTACACTAAAGCACAGAAGAGTGCTCTGACTGTAATTTTTATTTTTTAATTTTAAAACACTGGAAGAGTGGAAAAAGAAAATGTACTTGAAGCAAAGTTAGTGAAATGTATCGGTTTTTGTAAACGCTGTTCCTGTCAGATTATTTTCTTTCGATTGGGTAACACATTTTGCAGTTTATAGAACAGTGAGAGTCTTGATAAAAACCCTCTTTGCACAATTCCAGAGGTAGTTAATTATTCTCTCAAACATTAGTTTCTGATTTTTCAATGCTTAATTGAATAAATTATGTTGTTTGAGATAATTCACAAGAGCAAAGAACATAGATCTGCATTTACTGTTAATTTGATGCAGTTCTTCCGTTTTTTCTTCCACAAAATGGCACCAAGTTGTATTTTACCTTTATCAGTCTTCAGAATATGTTTTTAAAGACATATTGTTATATCTGAAAATTTGTAAATTGAATTTGATTGAAAAATGTATCTTAGATAAGATCAAGAAAGTATCCCCACTTCAGTTAACAGCTACTTTCTAACACTGTGCTTCTCCTGCTTGACAGACATCAGTTATTTTAGTTTTTTAGATTATCAAAGGTTTATTAATCCATGACTGCTGGTTGTTAAAATAAGATTTGAGATGTTAGAAAAGTAGTAAAAAAATAAATATGTATGAGATTTACTAAGGGCAAAAAATGTATCCAGTTTTCTCTTTCTTTCTCTCCTTTTTCCTGTTTAATCCCTCTCTACTCTGATTATTCCCCTTTCGCTCTGCCTGCAATCCACTCATACAGTAACTAATGCAGGCTTTTTCTTTGCAACCGCATATTCTTTCAAAACCAGTTCCCTCATTTCTGTCTCATCACAGCATTTCTTTGCTTTCTCTCTTATTTCTGTGCTTATGTTATTTGCTCTCTGTGTGTGTGTGTTTTTGTGTGTATTTTGTGTACTGTGTGGTGTTGTGTATTCTATTTATTTGCGGACATGGACATGCTTTATTTATTTGTGTATTTCTGAGCAGTGTTTTTCTGTAGCAGATAGATTTTTCTCTGTGTATAGGTTTTTTGTGCATCACTTGTGTTTGTGTATTCTCATGTGGCTCTGGATCGCACTTGAGGGTGCATTCATATCTTCTCGATGAATAATATCTGCACAGGCCAGAGTGTTGGGACTGTTCTCCTCCCTTTGTTGCCCCTTCGTGCTTTTCTCAAGTGCTTCCCTTTGCACTTTCCACCCTCTGTTTCCCTCTTTGCCTGTGCTGCTGTCCACTTTCCTACTCTAAATCTCTCCTCTTTGTTCTCTTTGTGACAGTTGGTGTCTGGCTATTGATTCTGAGGGGAATCCTTGAATTTGTTGTGCAAAAAGCCACATTTTATACACATGCAAACACACGCATGGATCTGGCTTTAGGGTCGGATGGTTGAGACCGTAATGAAGCTACTTGGCACCCCAAATAGCAGCTGCACAAGGTGCCCTTGAGCAAAGTAACCCTCACCAGCTCCAGTGGCCAGCAGCAGAGTCTGTGGTTGCTTGTTCTGGCAAACTCCCAGCTGTGATATTAGTTAGCAGTCTGAATGTAGAGCAGAGCTTTGCTGGAAGAAGAAACTTGTGTCCAAGTAGACGTCTAGATGAAGGAAGGTTAAGGCAAAGTCAGCGTGGTGTTGGCATGTCGGGGAAACTTTTTTCGTCAGTCTTTGTCTGAGAAGACATTGAGATACATAAATGAATATGACAGTAAATGACTACTCAGACACTTTCAGCTTCTTTAGTTAGAGGATCTTGATGTTTTGTGCAAACTAATGCAAATAATGTCACTTTTTCTTGTCGTAGAAATTGAAATGTTAAAACAAGTATGTGTTGCAGTGAAGAAACAAATATTTGTAGCATTGTGCTGCTAACATCTTATTTTAATTCTAAAATTGTACCTGTAAAATAAGTGTCTGCATCTCCACCCTTAGTCATCCCTAATAGATCATGTTTATGATTTTTTTAATTTTACGATGAATATGTCATTGAAAATATAGGATTTATACCCAGCAACAGTTGTTGTATGGCCTGTTTACACACATAAAAGATAAAATAATAACAAAAACATGCATTACCTATTTTTAACAAGGCATGGTTACCAGTGTGTATTGAACAGTTTTAGATAAATAATGATACATTGGCACATCACTCTGCCAATAGACCAATAACCTTGGTTAATCATTTTCATCAATGATTGCAAGTGAGTTTTTAAGTTTATCATGTACAAATATGCATTCTGGAGAAACTTCTGCTTGACCAAGCATTATGCATGATCTCTAACCTAAGTTAGTTTCCGAAGGAAGTGTGTGCATTCTATAGGTGGGCTCTATGTGAAAAATATACACTGTGGGTGAAGCAAGACTCCGTATATTGTACCTAAATAAGACCGGTTGGCCCCTAATAATCTGTTTGCAACCATTTTTGCCGTAACAGGGTGTGATACTTTAATGAAGTGGTTTGTGTATGTAATTATCTTATAGGAGACATTTAGTTCACTGAATATGGGCCACACTCTGTAGAAAGCGTTCTCCGACACCATTAAGTTATCCACCAGATAAACTGAGGCCATAGTCTCATCAAAGTGCCCTTTTCTAATTGCATTTCAGATGCTATCATTGTAGAGATCAGGGTCATATGACCAATACATGCACCTCTGTGGCACAGAACAGTAGCCAGAGGTGAGCAGAATTCCATAAAATATCACCAACTCATCCATTTTCAGATCAGGTACCTTCCCCTTCTGTTTGCATTGAATAGGCATTTGAGATCTCACCTAAGAGCTCAGTCAGAGCTGGAGAATATATCGACAGGAAGTACCGAGTTGGATTTAGTTTCTTTCATGAAATGTACTCCAGTTGGGCCATGAGTCAGAAATTCTAGCAAATTAGATATGGTTAGTTGTGACTTTAAAGAAAAAAAAAAAACTATGTTCCTATTTTGTAGGCTTTAAATGTTTTTTTTTAATGTGTTCTATTGCTAGCAGTTTAAATTTCATCTGGGCAGTATCTTCTACTGAGTTGTGGGGATTCAGTAACTTTCTGACACCTTCTTTTTAACTTTGGCAGTGTTGGAGTCACACCAGCATAAAGGGACATTTTCTGTTTCCAATGACATTTACTTCAGGGCATCTGCTTTGTCTTAGTTTTGGGCTGTAATTTGTCTCAGAAAATTTCTTTTTTTTAACAATGGTGGTGTGGGAAACTCATCAAGTGATATCAATAGATTCTCTTCTTCTTTATGCTTATATTTCTTCTTCTTACAATCAACAGATGCACGAGTAGAAGACCCTTTAAAGGAAAATATATATAAAATATTTCATTTATATCTGTTTATTAAAGTATTTTAATAAACATCATAATATATTTATAGTATCTTTTTGTACAAGTTTGACAGAGATATTTACTTCCAGCAGTGCTGGCAGGAAGTAAAGACATCTGGTCATGTGACCATTCACAAAAGCTTCTTGAAACCGGTATTGCTTAGAGTAGACAGCCCGTCCTTTTTTTTTCTTGAATTAGCTGCCCAAAGCAAAAACGAAAAAAAACAAAAAAAACACCCAATCTTTGGATATTCCAGAAGTAAAAGGAAATTTGACCGTGGCTCAGGCAGAAAGTTGCTCTGTAATCAATGGGTTGCTGGTTTGAGCAGCTGCTCTGTCTGTCTTAATTGTTGTGTCTTTGGGAAATACACTTCATCCCCTCTCCTGCTGGTAGTGGGTGGAGGGCTAAGTAGTGGCAGACTCCATCAGCCTTGCCTCTTTCAATGTGCCCCGAGGCAGCTGTGGCTACAATGAAGTAACTTACATCCATCAGCGTGTGAATGGGTGAATAACTGAATGTAGGGGTCAGTCATCTGACTGGCAATAATTGAGCAGATGATATATTTGAGCGATGTAAAATGCTAGTTTTCCACAACACAAAATGTTGAGCAAAAAGTTCAGTTTTGGTTTCAGCTGAGAAGACCTTTTTCAAAAAAGTCTTCTTTGGCCCTAAAAACTAATTTGTGGACTGCGCAGTTGAGGGCTGTCCTGTTAGCAGGTTGTCCCACCAGAGTTTTGGGTCTTCTCAGCCCCTCTAGAGTTACCATGGGCCTCTTGGTCGCTACTCTAAGTAATGCTGCCCTTGCGTTGCCTGTCAGTTTAGCTGGATGATCAGACATAAATCAGATTTGAAAAATGGAGCATGGGATATTGTTTTATCACCTGACTCTGCTATATATGACAGTGTGAGGGTCCTGTTACTATGGCTCTGACTGATGATGTGCCCTGGCTGGTTGGCCACAGGGATATCCCGTTGACTGAATGGTTGGTGTGCATGACTTGGATTGTGCGGTTTGCCACATATACATTTCCACAAAACTTTTTCCCTGACCTATCTGCTGTTTTTCTTTATCTTCATGGTGCCGTTTTTATATAATCTCTGTAAAGTCTTTGAGGACTTCACATAACAGCTTGAATATTACTGATAACATAATTACAGACTGGTGGACTGTAATGATGGAAAAGAGGACTTCTGAACACATTTGATAGCAGTAGATTTTATTCAGGGGCTTCAGAGAAAATGGGATTGAGTAAACATGCATTTAACCATAATTACATTTTTCTTTTTTGTTATTTTGAAAACCACTGTCAATCACAAAAAATAGTAAAATACTCAGAAATATAGTCAGGTCCATAAATATTGGGACATCGACACAATGCTAACATTTTGGCTCCATACACCACCACAATGGATATCAAATGAAACGAACAAGATGTGCTTTATCTGCAGACTCTCAGCTTTTATTTGAGGGTATTTACATCCAAATCAGGTGAACAGTGTAGGAATTACAACAGTTTGCATATGTGACTCCCACTTGTTAAGGGACCACTGTATATGCCTTTAATATGATTAAAATAAAATAAAAGTTCATGGAGTATGGATACTTTTGGATTACATTGTACAATCACAAATGTCATACTAAAGAATTTAGTAACTTTCCCAAATCTCCTTGTAGTACGGTAATCATTTTAATGTATTTCCTTTTAATACATTTCTATGACTGTCATTCCTAATCTTCTTTAAAGACATATAAAATAATGTATGCGGAATTTTGCTTCTGGCTAGTTTTACATAACATACATGGCCATATTAATATTGCATCTCCTTCCGTATAGGGAAATAACAAAAGCAGATTATGTAATAATTTTAAAGCCATTAATGCTGTACATGCTGCAAATGAAAAATGCTTCAAACAATAAACTATTTTTCATTTGAATTTCCCCACTGTAGATTCAATAAAGTATTTCAATTCAATTAATAAATACATTTAACCTCATCAGCTCAAGGATCTCTACAAGATCCTTGCTCAAATACGACACAGGGTCCCATTGGCGGGGATTTGTGGGGAGGATCATGTTAATCAACTTTAAAGGACTTGCTTGATGCAAAAATAATGTAATTATGTCAAATTACCACACGTAAAGATACATTTAACTAAGCACAGGAAATAAATGACATGTAATTTTTAATGTTGCTTGTTTTGCTATGTCTATTAAGAAATATTGTTTACCACGTAAAGTAACTAAATAGGAAGAAACGTATTTGTTTTAGTCACACTTGCTGTGAGATCATTCCCAGCCCCCCTCCAAAGCATTCAAACCCTAACGGCATACCCATGACACGTAAAACATGTACCAGTGCATAGAGCCGTATGCTCCCTTTTTCTTCACATTACTTCCATCAGGCTTCAGGCTCAAATGCACAACCAAGCTGCTGTGTGACCTCGTTGTAATAGTAGATTTAGACGAGCTTTCACACCCTTAGGAAGTGTGCATGTGGATCAGGTGTTCTGATGCATTATTATGTGAATATAGTACATATTTCTTTTTTTTTTTTTACATTGACTTACATTTGAAACATGAAACTGCTGGAGCTTAAATACACGTGTACAGAAGAGTTCATATTCTGTGAACCATCCAGTTCTTATTGAACCATCTAGTTGCTGTTCAAATCTGACAGGAGTTTAAAGGCCTTTTTTAGGTGTTCCAAGAGCTCAGATGGTGAGTACATTATGTAGTATTGCAAGTCTGCATACAGATCAGCTCACAAGCAAATTCACTTACAATACATATAGGTCAATGCACTAAAGTTAACCAGTATCTTCTGTGAGCACTCTGATGGTTCTTGTTTAATGTGGGTCATCTTAGAGAGGTCTGATCCTGGGTGACTCTACTATCATTCAGGATTAGGTCCATCTGAGAAGGCAATGTGTTTTCTTTCTTTTTTTAAAACACAACAAAAAAAACCAAAACAAACAGGGAAGGCAAAATTAGATGTTCCAGTGATTCCTGAGGGGGAATAGGTTGTTTGCTTATCATAATGTCAGTAGTTTCATCTCCATCTTCTCCAGTCCACATGTCAAAGGGCCTTGGGCAGGACAGTGAATCCATGGAGGTCTGATGGATCAGTGTGAGTATAAAAGATAAGTGCATTACATGAAGGATAAAATGTTCTGCTTGGGGTGATGAAGCTTCCACTGTAAAGCACTTTGAGTAGTCAATAACAATAACACCATAACCTCCATTTACATTGCTTCCTTCATAGTTGATATCATTAGAAAATTAATAATGCATTTTCTGTAGCCCATCATAGGCCTTTAGTGATCTATTAGATTTCAGTGTTTTGTAGCAATCATGGAATCAGTTAAAAACTCAAAAAGTCGGAGAGAATCAAACCCAGCGGTGTGAATTTCATGTTAGGATGGAAACATTTTGATCCTACGATTTACTTCTTATCATTTCTAACCCCCGGCCAAAGGAAAAACTTGGGAAAGCCAGCTGAATATTCAGTCTCACATGAAAATATGTATTTTTTCATTCCTGGAAGATGATATAATTTTATTGTACTCAGTAGAAATCACCATATTTTACTCAATAGACACCAGATGCATAAATGTGTTTTCATGCTGGATAAAAAAAATCAATACACCTTCCCTAGATTTACCCCCTTTGAATGAGGTAACTACAGTGTGAAGCTTCTTGTAGTCGTCTACCAGGCTCTGACATTGGTCTGAGATAAGTTTGCCCCACTTTTCACTTTCAGCTGTGAGATGTTTTCAAATCTTTTGGATTTACAGCCTGTTTCAGATCATCCTACAGGAGCTCAATGAGATCAAGGTTTGGACTTTGACTAGGTCTCGTACTTCCTACGTCTGAGCCAATCCTTGGTGGATTTACTGGTATGTTTTGGGTCACAGTGTAATCTCCAGTTCTGCTTCAATTTTCTTTTTTTTCTTTTTTTTTACAGATTGGTCTCACATTTTTTGTGAAGCTCAATCTGATACAGTAAAATTAATGCAGGATTCTATGAGCCTGAACTGGTCACGTCCCTAAAACCATTTACACTTCCAGTGTACCGCTGTGTCTATACTTAACTAAATGTCTTGCAAATGTTAGTCTGGCATTCCTGTTCCGTAAATGTTTCCTCTTGGCACATCTTCAATAATAGCTGAATGTGTGGACTTTTTTTCCAGTTGTAGGGGTATGCACTGTCTTATCATAAGTAGCAAAAGACCTTGAGACCTCATTGAATCCCTTACCAGGCTGATACGCTGCTACAATCTTCTTTCTGAAGGCGTCAGACAGCTCTTCACTTTTTTTTCCAACACTCAGGACACCAAACTACATCTCTAAAGTGTAAACAGGGCAAACTCACTTTTAAACACTGAGTAGCCACCTTCTGTTCATGCTCACGAAATCACAAAATAGAATTTGGACATGTTACCTCGCGACTTTGATTATATTCTTGAAATCAAATTTCTGCCTTTTTCTCTAAAAGGAACTAAAATCTCAAACACAATCTCCACTACTGGTTTTGTTATACCAAGTGACCCTGATACCCATTGATAGACATTGTTGTGTCTGGTGCTATCTCGCCTTTCCTTTCCTCCCACATCCTAAAAGAGCCCAATGGCTGCTTTATTTCTCAATTGGTTTATTGTGTTGTGTAACTATGACACCGACAATAAATAAATAAAAAAACCTGTGGCACAGGCGATTTTTCCAATTGACCTGAACTTGTAACTTGTGTTTTTTATCCTCGTATCTTTTAAGCTTGTTGCTCTCGTTTCGACGCCACACCAGCCGACATACTCCTCTGCTTAAGGTTGATGTTTTAGAAATGTGTAGGGATGTTTCAGACACAGGCGACAGGATTAGACTATAGGAACACTAATCTAATTTCATGCTATGTCATTTAACTGACTGTGGGCCAAAGACGCAGTCGTTTTGGGTCATATATGTTTATCCCTATTACCTCATCACATGTGTAATTGTTTGACATTATACTGGCGCTTACTGTAAATTGGGCTGTCTTTCCAGTAGACAAACATACAGAAAGAAAAATCCCCAACCTCTAAGATTTTCTCCCTACATTGTAGTCAGGAGGTTTTAATTGTTCTTATTTGGGAGCTGCCCAGCACAAAAAAAGCTCTGCTTGATAAGCGTGTTTCCAAAGCAAATTGACTGACAGAATAATTCCTGGGAAGTTGTGATAAATACGGCGACATTATCCTGCAGGGCGCATGCTGTGGCAGTGAATTCAGGCTTGGAATGGATGATACTCTGACAGGAATAGTTTCTATAGAGTTCAAGCGTAACAGATTTGTTCTCCCTGCTGAGAGCTTTGCAGAGAGGCTGGGGAACCTTTACTACTGAAAGCTGCTCCTCACACCTTTCAGTCTACTTCACATGAAAAAGCATTCACATATAACTGGAAAATTACAACCTTTTTTATGCTAGAGACACATACTTAAATCAGGGGAGAAAATTGTTTAAAATACGATTTTATAATGAAGCAGTGAAATCAGATGTTTCACATAAATCATTGTATAGTTGAGCAGTTGAGTTGTTCCTGTGCTTTGCTAGTTTATCATGACATTTTTCTCCTGTTGGTTTTTAATTAGTGGCATTTCAAACACATGGTTGGATGAGTTTTTAAAATACAACAAAAGATCAAGTTCAGACCAAAAAAAAAGAGAGTTTAGAGAGAAAAGAGTGAGATATCAAGTTAACAAAAGTAGTCAGCTAATTTATAAGAAAAAAAATGCCTGTCCTCATCTACAGCCAGTGGGGAATACGATGATCTCATGTTGGTCAGAAGGGTTACATGAAGTAAGAGATAATAAAATATTGCCTATACAATATTGGTAAATTTTGATTTTTTTCTGCAGATAAATGACATCCTAGGTTAGTTGAGTTATGACAGGAGTTATATGACCATGGAAGCGAAAATAACAACACTGGTACAACAGCATCACAGAAGCTACAACATGTACAATCATACTGCAATAAACCTACAAAATTCCCTGTGCTGCAGCGTTTTTGTCGGCCATTTCTTTTGCTTTTGCATATCCTGCTTGTACTCCATCCGCTTCACTGCCCCAGAGTTTGTTTACTGTTTTTGTGATTCTCTAGGCCAACATGAGGAATGCCAACATGAAATGGGGCCGCCTACTGCCGCAACGCACTTAATTTAATAATTTGTTTTCCTACTGGAACATGTTAACTCAGTTAAAGGTTCCCATTCTGGTTATTAGCTCTATTATTGTCATAGTTTGGATAGTTGTGCATGTAGACGCACAGAATAAGTCACAGGAAGTCATTTCATGCAACCGAAATGATGAAGCATTATCACAAAGCTAGCACTACTACCAGTAAATAGCTATCACATTAGCCTTTTGATGTTAGTCTTATTGTATACAAGCAAGAGTATAACAGTGGGAAAGAAAACAGAGACTGCTAAAGTACCATTGAACTAAAATGTAAAACCAAGTTTGACTAAAGTACCATTGAACTAAAATGTAAAACCAAGTTTGACTAAAGTAACATTGAACTAAAATGTAAAACCAAGTTTGACTTTTTTCCTCTGTTTTGTTGTAGAGCTAAGTTATTTAGATTTTTTTTCTTTTTTTGACATATTAGGAGACAGAGAGACAATGGCAGTTGCCTTAGGTCTTGTTTCCTGTGTTTGTTGCTGTTATTGAATATTTGGCTGCACAGTAATAGTTGACCTAATGGTGCTAATGATATGCTGAGTAAATCCTTACAGCTTCATGAACACACCAGTCTACTGGAGCAAGCTGAAAATCCACCAAACATCAGATATTGTGTGTTCTTAAATCTTGCCCCAAACTGATCATGCCCCCCAAACTTGAGCTTTAGAGTCAGTTCCAGTCGTCATTAGTCTTCTCTTTGAACCTTTGGCTATTCATGTCTATCAACAAGCCAGTGATGATTTCATTTTGGGTTTTGGGAAGGGTGGGGTCATTTTAATCTGTAAAGCACTTTGCGAAGCTATGAAGTTGGAAAAGCACTTTATAAATAAAGTTTGATTGATTGAAAGCAACTAGATGTATTTTCTTTAATTACACAAAAAGATCTGAAAGGTTTGTTCCCCTTTATTCTGATGTTACCAAAGAAAAATCAATGCAATGAAATGTTTTCAGAAGTCATTTCATTTCATATGTTCAGAGAACATTTAGGACATGTGAAAAATATTAAATTGAACATTCTGGTCACAAAATTATACTCCTTAATCTACTCTGCAAACACTATTTGTGGCCAAAAACTATAACTATAATTTTCCATGAATACAGCATCCCCAAAGTGAAACATAGACTATGTTTACATGCAGCCAATAACCCATTAAAGTTAAAACTGGAATACTAGCAATTACCCGGTCACTTATGGCAATGTAGACACTGGCTAAAACCCAAATATGATCCCTTAGTTACCTCTTTTCTAGCACAAATATTTGGGCGGTATATCCCCATCCAAAGGAACAGTGGTTTGTGTTCTGCGCATGTTCTATTCACAAGGAATTCGAAGGAATCTTGGTCTTTTGAATAGAGGAACTTGTTGTATACAGGAGTGACTCTCTCTGCTTGCATTTAAATGGGTTATTCTGAAAGTCTCAGAAACCCAAATAGTGACCTTAACCCGACCAAAACCAGAATATTGACAGCTTGTAAATGTAGTCATTGTGGTGTCAGCATCTTTCTTTGGGCTTGTTTTTCTTCTGCCTGAACATAGATGGTAATCAGAGACTATTCAAAGATAGATGGAGCTAGCTACAGGGAGATCCAGAGTATACCGGTTAGCAGGACAACCCTAAACATACAATAGAGCTGCAATTGAATTGTTCTTATTTTCACGTTTTACAATGGCCTAGTCAAACGCCAGGCCTAAATCAAGCTTATTTCGATCGTAAAACTTGAACATTAATGTTAAAAAGTGCGCTCTGATTAATCTGTCTTAATCTGAGCAATTTTGCAAAGAGAGGTTTCCACATGCAATGTTATTGTTTAATGCAACATATTTGAGAGAACTCCATGGCCAGCAGAGACAGGTGCAGGAGAGAAGTGGATGGCTGCAGCTACTAACAGCTGCCACCCAGTTTTACATCGGCTCAGTACAGAGGTCACTGCAGATCTGTTTGGAACAATAAGCATCAGGATTAGTCTAAAAGTGACAAATGAGTGAACACTTGAGATGGTTCAGTGATGTTAAATTGGGTTTGGGGAGTTTTTCACCATTTTTAAGTTCATAGGTTGCTGCTGTGTGTAGCTTATTAAATTCTCTATTTCATAAGAATGAATATAATTAGACTCTAGATCTCAAGAGTGAAAGGCTTTGGCAAACAAACAGCCACAGATAAATCTTCTATCAGGCCTAGTGCCTGGGTGTTGTTGTAGTGATGCATAATGCACTTTAATTCTTGTGTTATTTTGCAGGCTTTAATGTATGGTCTCCCTCTCTCTTTAGCATTGCCTGTACTGATATGTTTGCTTTGATTGTTCTCACTTTCACACTCTCTTTAGGTGGAAAGTCATTTTTTTCCCTTGGGGTGAGTGTGCTTCAAGCAGCCATCTCTCAGCTCCATTAACAACTGTGTTCGGAAGTGGCAGCATTTGTTCAGCAGCAACTGCGCCCATTTATTTGACAGACCCGAGGGCAGCTGGGAACACCACCGGATTTGTTACAGAGTTTTGAAAATGTAACCCTGCTCGCTCTTTTGTTGGAACTTTTTGGGGACAGTGAACAACAGAGGAGCGAAGGGGAAGACCAAACAAAGCGAACGTGACAACACAGTGTGAAATGGGATTTAAAACCGTGTGATTGTGAGTGCACAGGCAGTGAAGTAACGGGTTGAGGGCACTCAGACAGAGTCTAGTACGTTTGAGGGTAAAGCAGCGTCGCTTTTGTTCACTTTAAATCCGATTGTACTGTTTTTATATATTTATTTATTTGCTAGGTTTTGCATGCAATCTGCACTATTTCCCCGTTTGGTTTATTTCCGTTTAATCCTCAGTCATTATCGTTTTAAGAGCGGAATCCGTTACAGTCAGACCCTTTCCAGCAAAGTGTAAATTTCATGTGTAAAGCATTACTGAAGCATGGAGGGATTTGAACTTCTAACCCTGACAGTGCGTGTCTTTACAGACTGAGCCACCGTGACTGATATAAAAGAAATGGATTAATGACACTTTAGGCTCAACAGTTCCTTTACATCGTTTGAATACAGAGATTAAGAGTACAACATGACCTTCAGTCGCATGATGAAAAAAACAACTGGTTTTTAGCCTACAGTTTGCAAACAGCTGATATTTAAAAGCTGTAATACATGGATCACCAATATTCTCTCTAACCTTTAAAGCAAGTTGTGTACCCCGTTTAGACAGTAAGTTCAATTTCCCTTGGGAAAATAGGTGCAGGTGGGTTCGAAATGATCATTCTTTCGATTCATGTAACCTTGTAAAACATCTAATAGGCAAGGCAATTTTATTTGTATAGCACATTTTCGACAAGCTACTTCAAGACGCTTCACATGATTCAGTAAAAGCATGGAAAGTAAAAACAGCATGAAAAGCAGAACAAATGCAAAATTAGAGAGAGTAAAAAACAACAAAACAGCAATTAAGCTTCATAATAGTTTAGTCAAAGGCAGTTCCAAACAGCTGAGTTTTAAGTTTTGATTTTAAGCAGGTTAGTGTCTCAGCAGCTTTACAGTCGTCACGAAGTTCGTTCCAGATAAGGGAAGCATACAAACTAGAAGGACCTGAGTGGTATAGGAGGTTGGTATAGTGTTAACAGGTCTTTGAGGTCTTTAGAGCTAAACCATTTAGTGATTTCTAAACTAGTAGGAGTATTTTAAAGTCTATTCTCTGAGCTACAGGGAGCCAGCTAAAGGTTTTTAGAACTGGGGTGATGTGTTCTACTTTTGTGGTTCTAGTGAGGATGCCAGCAGCAGCGTTCTGGATCAGCTGCAGCTGTCTGATTGATTTTTGATCTGTGAGAACGCTGTTGCAGTAATCGAGCCAACTTAAGATAAATGCATAGATGAGTATTTCAAGGTCTTGTTGCTACATTAGTCCTTTAATCCTAGAAATGTTTTTCAGGTGATAGAAGGCTGGCCTTGTTATTGCCTTTATTTGGCTTTGGATGTTCAGATCGGAGTCCATTAAGATGCCAAGATTTCAGGCCTGATCAGTAGGTTCTAGTTGGATTAACTGAAGCTGTGTGTTCACTGTTGATTGTTCCTCTTTGGGTCCAAAAATAACTACTTTAATTTTGTTTCTTTTCAGCTGTAAAAAGTCATGGTACATCCAGCTATTGATTTGCTCAATGCATTCATTTAGGGTTTGGATGGGCTCAAAGCCACCTGGTATTTGTGGTAGTAATAGTAACTAATCTTATTGGTTGTTATGATGTGGGTTAGCAGGAGCATGTAGATACAGAACAGAAGGGGGCCCAGGATGGAGCCCTTGGGGACCCCACATGTGATTTATGTCTGTTCTGATGAAGCGTTGCCAATTGACACAAAGAATTTCCTGTTCTTCAGGTAGGAATCAATCCAGTAAAGTACTGTAGCAGAGAGACTAACCCAGCTCTCCAGTTGTTCCAGTAGCATATCATGATCAAACATGCCAAATACCACATTGAGGTCTAACAGAACCAGAACTGGGGTTCTACCACAATCTGTATTTATGTGGATGTCATTAAAACCTTTCATAGACTTTGTTTCATTAGAACAACTTCCTTCAATATATTTCATTGGGACTTTATGTGTTTTTTGTTTTATATCTCTTAACAGCTTTGCACATCTAGTAGCTGGAAGTTCTCTTAATTCTTCTTTTAAAAATAGTTCAAGCCCAGTCTCCATCATGCTCTCCATCCCAGATTGGATCGTCTTAACATCCTTTTTTAAGCCTTGCAACTGATTTTCACATGTATTCTGGAGTTTGACTGGACCATTCTAATACACAGACATACTTTGACTTAAGCAGTTTTATTGTAGCTCTGGCTGTATGTTTATAATCAATGTGCTGCTAGAAGGTTAAAGCCACACGCTCATCTCTCCTACTTACAAGATTGCTTTGCAGATAGCTCCGTCTATCTTCTCATCAACCATGACCAACTTGTCTGTTTTTTCCTGAGAAAGAAAAAAACTCTCCACAGCAGGTTGTTTCCACCACTATATGTCAGAATTAGGATAGTGTGTTGAAGGGGAATTACCGCGTTAGTGTTCTGCATATAACCAAATAGCAACATTTCGGTCTGATCTCATAAGAGCACCTTCTTCCTCTGTGTCTGTGACTAATTGGTGGTTCTGTTAAAGATTCTCCCAGCTGAGTTCTGGCGCTTCACAGCTACCCTAGAGTTGATCAGCTTGCAGGTTTGCCACAGTTTATAAATTTGGATGATCAAAACAGTGGCTAAGTACGTTTTCAAAGTATGAACTTATGCTTTATGAAGGAACTGTTTTTAATAAAGTACTTAAAATGTTCCCATTAATGTATCTATGACCAGTCTGCTATGTGCCTTGGTTTTTCATGATGCTGCTTGTTCACTTACATCTGTTCACCAATTATGTAATTTCTGCAGGGGATTGGTTGCACTTAATTTTATTTGAAGGTATCAGGGGGCTGAATTAAAACATTTCTGATTTCTTTTTGAGGATGAATGTGGGAAACCTATTTCGTTTTTTCTTCGGCTTCCAATTTGTGCTTCTTCTTTTTGTTGGATCCCATAAGATTCCATTAAAATCCAGATAATTTTGTGGTTGTAACATAACAAAATGTGAAACTGTTCACGTCGCACACTCTCACAAGGCCATGTACATTTAAGGTGTATTCATTCCTAAAAATATTTGCTCTAAATTTTAACCTTTGAAATCATAACTGGGAAAATGCCAGGTCTCTTGTTAATAACCCATCCCTCTGGCCTATTTTGACCATTTTCTAGGTATTTTTCAGGCTGCTTCCTGCTGCTCAGCCTTTCTGCTGTACGCTTCTTAATATACTATTTCCGTTCACATTTCCTGGCAGCTGGCTCAGGATGCTCTGACATTCAAGAAGCTTTGAGTGTGTTATTAGTCAGGCTACCTGGTGCAGAGAGATAGCACTGAACTCCCTCAACCCTTTGAAAAGCTGGGACAGAACTCCCTACAAAGCGTCTCACAGAACCGAAGCGCTGATCGGAGGTCGGCCTCACTTTCATGGCTTGCGCATCGGCTGAACCTCCAAGTTGATTCTAAATCAGTGTGGTTATTCTTGGAGTTTCTATGCACGCCAACCCCCTGCTCTCCTCCCTCTTTGAAGTACGGACACATACAGAAACTGTCAGAAGGAAGCCCATAGGAGCTGTAAAAGCTTCCAAAAGTGTCTCTAAGTTGTTATTGGCAAAAGCTTTGTTTTCCCCTTGGTGCACAAGATTTCAGAATAACCTTCCATTTGTTTAGTTTTCAGTTACGTTATCAATGTTTCATTGTTTTTATGTACACCAAAGTGAAAACATATGGAGACTGTAGGATGCATTAGTTATTACTTTATGGCTTCAAGGGAGAATTACCTTTATTCACCTCTCACCTAAAGCAATCCACATTTTTCATGCAGTCTTCATATCACTCTGAGATAGATCTGATAGTGTGGGTCAATATTAGAGGAAGAGTTGGCAATTTAAACAGACATAATAGGGGCAGATAAAAAGGTGTAATTGCTTTTATGTGTCTTTTCTTCAGTGAGTTTCACCAACTCTGAGACGTTGCATATATGTGTACAGCTACAAAATACTAGAGAATAGTCTGGTGCACAAAATTGTCTTGTTATAAATGGTTAAGGAAAATTATGTAAAAGAAATATCAAAAATTTACTACAGTTTTGCTTAAAACAAAAAAAAAAGAAAATTTGACATCCTCATGAAATAACTGTAGTTTTCCCTTTCTTTTGTATTACATTTTATTTTACATTACATTTTCATTCCCCCTATCCCATTAATGATTATAATAATTAATATTCAATGATGATTCATTTCAGGTTGGACTTTTTTAAAACAATTTTAATTCTAAATTAGAGATTGAAATTTTAAACAGCGGGTCAAACCCATTCAAAGCTCATTATGAAAATTGTAAAAATGTCCTTTAGTTTAACAGCAATGGGAAGCTCAAGAACGGATGGTAACTTTAGCAATAACACCTTGCCAAATTTGAATTTATCACCTCCATCAAAACAATACGGCAACTTGATAACTATTTCCTTTCTTACTTCAAAATAAGAGTTTCAAACATAAGCCCCTTTCAAATCATCATTGTGCAATAAATATGCAAACAAAAGCATGAAACAAAAAACAACTATGTGGATCATTCACAATGGAGCTGCACAATATATTAATTTATAATCGTGAATGGACGAATAATGTTTATGACTGGTAATTATTTCTCGCTTGGATTTGATATTTGGTTGGATAAAATTATTCATGAGCCATGCATTTACCCTCTGCATGCCAATAATATATGTGGCCATTTGAATTGTCTTAAGCAGCCTTTCATGCTCGTAATTTGTATATTTGTAGATGCCACAGGTCACAGACAAATGGTATGGAAGATTTTTGATAAAGTAAAGAAGAAAAGAGGAGGAAATGTGGATTACTTGTAACCAGTTTCATCATCACAATATTTCACGATAATATAACAATTATTCCTGGTAACATCATACTATATTTCACAAAATTAAAGTTACAGCAACATAATGATACTTGTTATGGGGTCTAAAAAGTTGTAAATAATTTACAAATACAATTTTAAAACCAAAAATATGTGCAAATATTCATGTCACTGGCTAACAAATACCATGTGGTGATAAAAGAGAAACTATACCTCGAAAATTGGATTGCAGAGCTAAAAGAACACAGCTTATAATTTGCATAATTTTCTTGAGCAGTAGACAACCTAAGTTACTTATGGGGTCTAACCGAACGTATGAAGAAACCAAACTAGAGTAAGTGTTGCTTCATGTTGCATACATAGAATTTATGCATTTATAAATACAATTCTACAACGCTAAATATGTGCAAATATTAATTTCACAGGGTAAAAACAAATACCACATAGATAGGAATCAAAACTATACCTAGAAAATATTTCAAATCTACTGGAAGTGCTTTGATGCAAAAAAAGCGACTTCTCCCATAGGATGATATCAGAAAATGTAAAGAGATCAGGGATGTGCAAATGATTTATTTAAATAAATTATCAATGTTGAAGAAAATAACAGAAGGAGCCTGAACCTAAATTCAATTTTTTTTAAAAGACACATGGTTTTTAAGATATTTACAGTCAGATATTTGAATTATTTAGGTGTAACACTCTTGATGTTTTACTCCTCATTTTCAGACCCCCAAATGGGTTTGTATGAAATTTTTCTGTGCTTACTTAGGTTGCTCAAATTAGCTACATCGCAGCTCAAATGCAAGCTTTGAAAGTTCGCAGTTGAAAGACCTAGAAGCAGGAAGAAAGATAAGAAAAGTACAGAACAATTTCTATAACTGAAGCCCCGACAAAACCCAAGCAAAATGTGATCGTACAAGTTTTTTTGCAAACACACTTAATTCGACAAGATTCGACCGTAGGGAGCCAACCTATTACAATTATCTGAAAGATCAGAATCAGGTAATCACTAAATAGACATAGGTATGCTTAGTATCATGATTATGTGCAGTGCCGGTCCTGGCCTGTTTTGATGCCCAGGGCAAACACCCTCTCTAAAACTCTGTACTGCACTTACTGTATACACTGTTGCCAGAACTACACTGAATTTATTCAGACAAACATATATATATTTACAGTGTATACATACATGAACAAAGTAACTTAAATATGAATAGGAGAAAATAGAACTAGTTCATACAAAGCCACCCTCCCTCCCCTTCTTTTTTTGTTTTATGCAAGCTAGTTACATGCTGTTTCACTTCTAGTTACCTCAGGCCTGCTATTTGCAGCACCAGCAAGCAGCAGATCCAATGCCCTTTGCTGCTCCCAGACTTACAAATGGGGGATAGAAAACTGATCAGAAAGTAAAGAAAGAACAGACTTTGACCTACCTATCGCATAACTGGCAACCCACCGGTTATGGAACAAACTCCTACCACCTGAGCCACCGTCCCCCTATCCTAACTTCTGTGGCCATTCGGTCGCAGGCAGTGTACACGCTGGAAAAGTCCACAGTCCATCACAAAGGCAACACAGGAAACCCAACCATGCATGCACACACACATTCCCTAGGGCATTTTCGAGAGAATAATTAACTTTTGGAAAATGGGAGAACATGCAAACTCGATGCAGGTAGACCCCAAGCGGGGATTGGAACCCTGGACCTTATTGCTGCAGGGCAGCAGTGCTACCAACTGCATCCCCATACAGCCCATGAAGCCACCAGGATAGCTGATAGTGACACTTTTGATGCACGTTTTACATTTTCATCGTTTCATGTGATTTGTTGATTTATCAAAATTTGCTGCCTCAAAGCCACTTGTATCCCAAGTGAGAATTCCTGTGAGGCTGTGGCTCGCATGAACATTTCCTCTTAGTCTGGCAGTGGGATTGCTTTTTTGTGTGTCTGAAAACAACCACATGGACTGCAGGAGGCTATCATGCTTACTGTGCATAAAACAGCTTGACAAAATAAAAACATCAAAACGCTGAAGTGTCTATGGAAAGCAATTTTTTTTCTCTTTCTTTTTTTTTAAATCAAAACAGAAGAACAAGCTTCATCAAAGATACCACAGCGAGTCCTATTTATGTTGAAATGTACAAACAAAAATCTGATTTTGATGCATAGACTGAAGTAAATGTATTTAAAAAATGCACAAAAGTTTGTAATAGGTTTCGAGTGCTGGCCACAAAGAATAACATGGGGAGTCTAACAATATGTCATTAGCTTGTATCAGTTAATAAACATGCTTCAGTGGCCAACCTGTAATCAGCTGCTTGACAGATAGGTCAGTCCTAGCTTGCCAACTCGAGTTTTTAAATAGCTTTACCTGAATAAAAGTGATGCACCTCTCACAGGAACTCAGTTATATGATCTAAAACCAAACTTAAGGCAAGCCAAGGCAAGGCAAGGCAAGGAAATGCTATTTGTGTAGCACACTTTCAACACAAGGCAATTCAAGGTGCTTTAAATGATTACAGAAATGTACAAATTAAAGTCAAATTTAGTTACCATATTCATGGCTGTACATTTAACAGTGTATTTTTTTATGTAATTTTGCTCGGATCCAGCAGATTATCCCAGCTTTTGTTACTTATCCCTAGATAATTTTAATGGCATTGGAGGATCAGAATCAATTACTGCATTGTGTCTGCATTAAGAGTCAGACTAATAATAAATAATTTGGACTACTGAACATTAGCAGAATAAACATAAATGCTTTGTGTGTATATATACATATTCCAGTTCTTTTCTCATGGATGTACATGTTTTATGAAGGCCATTTGGATTTGGATGTGTGTGATTGTGAATGTTTGTGTGTATGTGTGTGTTGGTCAGCAGGGAGTGAGGCTCCTCGTAATCCGGTAATCAAACCAGCTGCCACCGAACCCAACCCCCCACTCTTGTACCCTTGTGCTATTTCTATCATCCTCCCTCTATTTCGTCCTCCTAGTTCAGTCTTTCTGACCACTGCTATCTGTATTTAATTCTTTTTCCGTTTTTTATTCTTCTTCTGACAGTCTTGTTGTCTTATTTTGTTCTTTTCTGTCTTTGTTTACACAGTTTCAGTCAACAATAATGGAGTAAAATATTCAAATGAGAGAGACCTTTTTCTATTTAAAGTATTCTGTGTTTTATCATTCACATTTGACAGGTGTGTCTCTTTCTTTTAAAATTCCTCTTTTTCTGCTCCTTCACCATTTCATTCTTTCTGTTTTCCTGTTTTTTTTAAAATAAACTCCTTTGCTGTCCTTCATCCTCTGTTGCCTTTCTGTCCTCCTGATCCTCTGTGTCCCTGTCTTCCTTTGCCCCTCACCCTCCATAGATTTCTGTCATGTTCTTTTCTTCCCTTCATCACTGTATTTTATTAGGTTTTCTTGCTTGAGGTTCTCTTTTATATTGCTTCCTCACTCTTTCACTCAAGATTTACTATCTTTTATTTGTTTGGCTTTAACATCAAGTCACTACCACATGTTAGAAATTGCCTTTTACACTTAGTACACTCCTTTTTTCAAACCAGATTGCTTTACAGCAAACAAAGAAACAGGTTGTGCCTGTGGATAAGATGGATGTTGTTCAATCATCCAAACTGGTTTGAAAAAAAAGGAGCATGATTGGAAATTTAAAAGAAGAAATGTGTTAGATTTGTATATATTTGTGAGTTATTGAAACTTTTGTTCAATGCTTTAGAAATACTTCTTACACTTGATATATAAAGCAATATATGATGCACTATATTTATTCTTTAAAATTAAATTAATTATATTTATATCTACATTGCTATCCTTGGAACTATCCAAGTGTACACATATTCACCACAGTTGAAGTTTGAAATTAGGCTTTAAAAATTATAACTACACTAGCATTTGTTCCTGCCCATTGGAGTAGCAAGTTACCATAGTGACTGAACCAGGCTGCTGAATAGGCTTAGCTACGTGCAAAACCTGATTTGCTGGGCATGTTAGCACTGGTGCTTGCGGGCATAGAACAAAGGTGACTCAATGTGTTGATTGGTCCCCTGTATGTGATAGAAGACCATACTTCACTGATATATCTGTAAAGAGAAATGCAATTGTGTTTCTTTGTATAATATGGTTATGCTCTTACTGGTCAATTTTTTTAACCACACCTAGTAAACCTAATGCTAAATTAGCTACTCAGACGATGAAAATAAATATAAATGCAGTTAGGCTTTTTGGGATTTTAATTACTTTAAAGGTACTATGTTTATAGCTGCCAGATTTACCAAGCATGCTCCCAAAAAAGTAAAAATTATATATATATCAAGTATTTTATTTCACCAGTTCATGTCGTCTTTTTCCACTTCATAAATAATTAGTCTTAAGCACAAATCAAATGAGTAAATTAGTCTATGAATATGTTAAGCATTTGTCTTTCAAGACAGACAAAAAGTTTGGTACAGGTCTCACCCTGTGTGTTGGTGAGACTATTCTAGATCATTTTAAAGTCTAAGTCCAAAGCTCTATGCAGACTACGTTGCACAGAATGGCGGCTTTGATCCAATATGGCCGACTTCTTGTGTGGTTTGGACCCTAGCTCCAAAAGCCTTTTTTTTCCCTTAGACATTAAACATATGTACCAAATGGTATACTCCTCGGATAAAGTATAGCTTAGATCTGATTATTTTTCATTATTCCAGGAGGAATAAGGCCACACTCACTACAATACAATTTTTTGAGACAAACGTATTGCCAAATCATGAGCGCAAATTTGCAACACCGCTATGGTCATACCCTTTTGACAAACATCTCTGTAGTGTACACTGGGTTACACCAACTTGTCTTCTGTAAGTTAGTAAAGTCTGATGTTGATTAGGTCATGGCTGTAAAATATAGACCTTCCAAAGCAAAACATCACACGTCCTCTTCTCATGTCTGCGTGACTATCTTAATAAGAGTTATAACAGTTCTTATTTTTTCTGGAAATTAGTTAAAGTGTGAGGCAAGGCCCCGCCGATCAACACACACAAATAGTCAGGTTTTTGATAACTTTAGATCGCCCAAGTCTGAAGGGCATACAGAACAAATCTGAAGCCAATCAGACAAAATCCCTGGGAATAATAATGAGAAATAATGCTTTGACAATAGGCCTGGACAGAGCGTTTGCTGCTCGGTATTAAATATAAACATGCTCCGTTGAACATGCAAGCAAAAACTAAATTATATTTTATTTACCTTTACAGTTTTTTTTCAAAATTGACTTGTGTGAGGGTTTTATGGTTGATGCAGTTCTTTATAAAGACAATCATTGATGTTCAGGATGATCAGGATGTTTACGTGGTGTGAAGGATCTTTTACCATGAATATATACCTGCATTGTTTGATCATATGGAAGTGAAACACAGTGAACATATTTTTAGTATACTGCAGTCTCTGCATATTTTGTTTCCAGCTCTGTCCCACTTTCATTTTACCCTGGCTCCTTTTCTTTTCTCTTTACTATCCTGGTTTAGGTTCATAAGTAACACACAGGAGTTATTCTCCTATTCAGACCAGATACATACATGTATTTTAGCTACAGTCAGTATTTAATTTCACTTAAAATTGTTCAAAATGAAAAATAGAGGTAATTGTTCCCCTATTCTCATGAACAACTTGATTGAAATAAGAACTGTTCATACCTTGGAAGGACTCTTGAAAACATTTCACTGGCATTTAACTCCACTAGTATACTCGGCATCTTTGTAAAGGTATTTTGTATATCATTTCATTTGAACAGTTGTGTATTTTTTCATTGATCATTAGATCTAAATGCTAAAATATTGGATAGCATTTTGAAGTAACTATCATGTTTAAACCATTCTTCATAAATAAAGTTTGATAACCAGTGAGATTCCTCAACAGATACTCTTTGCCTGTTTTTTCTAACCCTTTTGTCAGACATTTCTATTACCCATAAAAAAACACATTTGATTTCACAATAATAATTTCTCCTTCTTATCTGCTCCTTAACTTTTCAGACGGCGTCCACAGCATCTCCGCCCAGTGTGTCCTGCGTGTCCTCATCATCACAGAGGACATGCTGGGAAACAGCGTCACCGTCCGCCTCCAGAACATGTCCCAGGAGCACTTCCTGTCGCCGCTACTTGGTGCCTTCTTGGAGGGTGTGTCCGCGGTTCTTTCTGTGCCCGTCGAAGACGTTTTCATCTTCAACATCCAGCCCGACTTGGACGCAGCACCGGGACGCATCCTGAATGTCAGCTTCTCCGCTGCATTGCCGGGTGGCCATTTCTTCCCCTCTGAAGCACTGGAGGAGCAGCTGTATTTGAACAGGCCCAGGCTGACATCACTGACGCAGATGGAGGTTTGTTTGCATTAAAAAGCAACACAGATATGCTCATGCATAGCCAGGAGACAAATAACTGTCTGGTTTAGTCTCCTTAGTAAACTGAAAATGCTATTGTGCACATCTGTGTGAATCTCAATGAAAACCAATTTTTCTGTATTTTTATCTTGAGCAACATTTAGTATCTTACTTGATCACGATTTAACCTGTTAAAACAAAATTAAAATGTAACTGATAAAAAGAGATTGCTGATAAAAGTTTTTTACTCACTGGTAGCATATATTTTTTAGATTTATTTTTATATCATAGTTATAGTTTAGATTTCCAAATATACAAGTATATAAGGGAAATTATGTCCTTGAAAACAACTATCATTTTTGTTTTTTTCAGTCATATTTTTTTTAATCTGTTGGAACGCATACACAGAACCTATTGAGCAGAAAGTCTAACACTTAAAAAATACATTCCCTTTTAAATTACACTTACCTCCAGCTCCATCTCAATAAAGTATAATATCTAAAAGTTAAAGTGTTTCAGTAATTGAGTTCAAAAAGTCCGACTCATAAATTCAGTACATATAGAGTTGCCTTTTTGTTAGATTTTGTCCTGTTAATTTTGATGGATTCCAGCTCAAAAAATGTAATACGTTTCACAAACGAAAAGTATTTACATTACAGAAATACCATGTAATATTATACCTTACACTGTTGGTTTGACAGCTGCGAGCAGACAGACATTACCTCTATCTACGAGGAGGGTAGGACACAAAAGTTAATTTCTAAAAAAACGCATTTAGACTGCAGAGTGCTGCATCCAAGCATATTAATGGGGTGTTGAGTAGAAGGAAAAAGTATGACAGGAAAAAAAGGGATAAGTGCAGCCTTGATAAGACTGTAAAACAAAACCAAATAAAGAGTTTGCAGATGAATCATAAGTCAGCGTTCAAGAATCACAACACACACAGGACAGAACATTGAGTATAACTGTGGTGTTGGTTGTGTTAAGCCATTCCTGAACCAGAGACAATTACAGCAAAATCTTACATGGGCAAGGGGGAAAAAGGACATTTGCTCAGTGGTCGAACCTACTATTTTCAAGGGAAGGTAAAATTTTAGGTTCATTTTAATGTCAATGGTCCTTAATATGTAAATAGGTACAAAATTCAAGTTTCTTGTTTATCAAGTCCAAAGTCAGCACAGCCCTCTGTCGGGATTTTTAGAGCATTTTATTCTCTCCTGTGCAAAAAGCCTTATGGGGATAATATCGTAATTTATTGAGATGAATATATGTTTGTTAATGCACCTTACTCAAATAATTCAGATTTTCTCGAATAGCAAGAGAGCGATCTCAGGAATGTCTCACATGAACTGACAGTAATACAAGCCAGATGCTAATCACACAGCAGCCATATGGCTTCATGCATAACTACCCAAATATCACCACCATATGTTACCATGCAGGAAATCCACATACCTGCACACAACACTGGGCATCAGTTATCTACATGTGTACACAGCCCTGAGCATTTCTGTGTACACAGAGGTAAAAGAAACACACACGCACACATACACACACTCATGGACCTGAACATGTGAAATCTCCAGGGAAAATATTTCTAAAAGGAGGCACAAAAATGGATTGTGAGTAGTGTTTGGTCATCATTTTATACAAAACACATAACATGCTAAATAACTCAGATGTTAAAAATTCTTACGATTATTTTCCTCTATAATTCTTGAAAATACTTAATGACAAATAAAAATCAACTGATATAAAATGATTTGTGTAAATGTGTTGAAATGATTTGTTCAATGTTTTGAAAAGGAAGTAGGAAAGGACAAAAAAGCAACAACTTGATTTGAATTGAAGGGACAAATTAACAGCCTTTGCCTGTAGGTTAGCTAAACTCAGTCCTCTGTTCAGTCTAAGCAGATGATACTTTTACAGTAATCCAATCATTTATCAGTTTAGAAATCTACTTTTAGAACATCAATACAAAAATAATTGATTTGATTAAAATTACATTAAAATGATTATGCCTACATGCAAAGCAAATGCTGTTACTGCTACTATCAAATTTATTTTGTGAATAATGCCATGCAAAAAAAGCAATGTTACTGATACATTTCCACATATTTTGAACACAACAATAAATCATCCTACTTTATCTGACAAAAACAAAGCAAAAGAGATCAATTGCTTTCAAGTAAATATTCAGGTTCCAGTTAAAGTAAATCTAAGGGACAACTTTAGTTTCTCAAGCTGTGGCATCAGTGTCCATTTCCACTGATGCATCATGTACAATTTATTGCTTTTACTTACAGTATGTACCAAGCAGTGATTGGCGTTACGGTTGAAGGTATTTGTTTATAATGGAATCTACTTTAATATATTGATTTAGCTTCATAAGTGAAGGGTTTGAATTTGTCCATCACTTATTTTTATGACTCACAGGAATATCCATTAAAAGAACCATTAAAGTTTCCATCTAAGTCAGCTTCTGTTCATGCAAAGTTTGCTAAAGTATGAGCCAAATGAAAAGAACAGTAGGCCAGTTCTGGTCCTAAACAATAGAGACTCTAATTGTAAACTTTAGATAAGAACTGAAAACTTGGAAGTGAAAAAATGAATTGTGTTGAGGCATAACACTAATGATGCTGAATATCTACAGTGAAGCAGCTAACATGGGATCTGACAGGTTAGCATCAAAACCAGAGAGCATAAACACCAGAGGTGGGTGGTTGGAAACTGGCGATAGAGAAAAATCCCCCAAATGACACAAAATATTGAACAAATTATTCTATAAATCCATAAAAGTAACACAATTATCTTATTAAAATCCCAGAGAGCAGACTTTTTGACCCACCTAAATACATTTTCCATACAAATACATTAAAAAGAAATTATAAAAATTATGGATCTAATAGATTTACAGTACATAATAATTTCGAATTTTCACACTCGTGCCATCAATCAAAAATGATTTTAGGTGTTTAATGGCAAATTTTGATATGTGTGAAATGTGGTATGTTCAGTCGTATTTCAGCATTTGGATCACATTACATAATCATGAACTCTACACCAAACAGAGAGTTTATATGTGGAGTAAAATATTATACACTAATACCAGATTATTTAAATAACTGTTTGGGTTTCTGAAATTCAAAAAGTATAATTTTCTATTTGTGAAAACAAACCTTTGAGTTTGGTCCATAATGCTGTTAATTAAAGATCAGCATCTTTTTATCTTTTGACTTGTCCCTTCAGGGATTGCCTTAGTGAACCATCTGTTTCCATTTGGTCCTATCCTTTGCATCCTCTAACCTTGCACCAACTAACTTCATGTCTTATCTCAATTAAAGAACGGAAAATGTATGTGTTAATTATATGCCGTATGCTTAGCAATTTTGGTTATTGCAAGTTTTTGATTTGGATCATTCTCCACAAATACTTTTATCCTTTCTCTCTCCTCTTCCATTTTTCCAGGTTCTCCCATTTGATGATAACGTGTGTCTGCGAGAGCCCTGCCAGAACTACATGAAATGCATCTCAGTGCTGCGCTTCAATAGCTCAGCCCCCTTCATCTCTTCGCCTTCCATCTTGTTCCGCCCAATCCATCCCATTGCCGGCTTGCGGTGCCGGTGCCCGGTGGGCTTCACGGGCGATTACTGTGAGACAGAAATCAACCTGTGCTACTCCAACCCTTGCCTGAATGGAGGAGTGTGTGCCCGCAGAGAAGGAGGCTATACCTGCATCTGCCGTGAAGACTACACCGGTGAGTGGGAAAGAAAGAGAGCAAATCAAGACAAAGAAAGATAGAAAGACATATTTGAGTCGCACCAGAAATGGCAAAAAATCCAACTTAAAATATTTCACATTTCTCTTCTTCTCTCTTTCTGTAGTCACATCATTAATAATGTCAATGCTTTGGTCTTTACCACTCTATTAGGCTGAATATGGTATACAGTCTCTGACTTTTCATGAACTCTCAGCCTACACAGTTTATATTAACTGGCTGATCCTGCCAGTACACCTGCTCCAATAAAACAGTACGCTGGAGTCTATAAAGAAAAAGTGTGAACTTGGCTATAAACAGGTCCTTCATTAGGTATTATCAGTAGTGAAAAACGGGGCTCAATTCACATAAACATTGAAGGTCAATGCAAAAAGACCCTTGAGACCATTTAACATACAAACCCAATTCAGAAAAAGTTAGTTGGGACAATATGGAAATTAAAGTAGTGATTTCTTAATGTACTTTCACTTGTATTTCATTGCAGAACATATTAACACAACATAGTTCATAATCTGTCTGATCAACTTCATTTCATTTGTAAATATACATCCTTTCCTGTCATTCAGACCTGCAACACATTCCAAAAAAGGTTGGGACAGCAGCAATTTAGGACTAGTAATCAAGTAACTTAGTTAAATAATAATGTGATTTAAACAGGCGATGTCAACAGGTGGTTGCAATTATGATTTGGTACAAAAGCAGAATCCAAGAAAGGTATCTGGAAGAATTTCATTGCATAAAAGACAAGGGCGTGAGCCTAAGCTGAACAACAGTGATCGCCGGTCCATCAGGCGGGACGGCATTAAGCATCTCCATTCATCTGTAAGCAATACAACCACATAAGCTCAGGAATACTTTGGCAAACTTTTACAAAGTACCACAATACGTAGTTACATCCACAAATGCCAGTCAAAACTTGCATTTGTGGCAAAAGGAAGCCCAAATGCTCCATTTCCACTAGGGCCGGTACGGTACGGAACGGGTTGCTTTGGAATGCTTCTGGTGTGTTTCTATTACCTGTATCCGGTCCGAGCCGACCCCTTTTTTCGGACTACCTCTGCCTTGGTCCGAAGCATGCCGAAGCGACCCAACACACCCTCCTATGGACTGATTGGTCGAGTAATGTGATATCCCTCTCGCTCCTACCTAGCAGCGGTAGCCACTGATTGACCTGGAGTTGTTTGTTTGAAGTGATATTTTAGAATGTAACAGCACCAAGATCAGAAATGTTCTCCATAAAATTGAGAATCTTCAAAGTGTCAGAGAAGGTTTTATTTTTCGTTGCTTTAAGAAATTCCATGAAAAATAAAAAAGCTGAGTGCTTTTAAACTGTTTTGTAGCGTTTAGAGAGGGTTGCGGTTTTGATAAAGCTGAAGCCGAGAGGAGAATTTACATTGATACGCGTTACAGCTTGTAGCAAGGGAGAAAATTACTTGATATAGGCTGCAGCTTCGACATCTAGGACATGATGCTGATTTGTGGTTATTAAGAGTCCTTGTTTGCACCAATATGAGGGTCACCATCTAATCACCATCAAACATAACCAGGAGGTACTTTCGTAAAGATCAGCGCGGCGTGGGCTAAAACAGCCGATCTCCGATCATTACAAAATGTGAAAATACCTGACAATCCTATCTTGAGATCAGGATCGAGACACTTCATCACTTGGTGTGTTCAGTCCCTAAATGCCATGTAATTGTTGTGAAAAGGAATGGTAACATTACAAAGTGGTAAATGCTTTACTGCTCCAAATTTTTTTTTAAATGAACCAAAATTGGATTATTATTTATATGGACAAAAAAATACAATACAATTCATGAGGAATACATCAAATAATGTGATTTACTGTTTTCAATATAATACAGAAAAGGCAATTTAACAAATTACTATTTTCAGTTTGATTTTAATTTAACATATCAGCACAACTTTGTACAAACTGGTAGAGATTTACTAAATAAAAAAAAATAGTAATTAATAATTGGTCATTCCAAATTTGATGCGTATAGATTACATATTTAGTTTCAGTGAGACATTTGCATTTACCACCATGTGCATGAATGGTGTAATTTTGTTCTAATTCTAATTATGCATTTTACTTCATCCTTTTTTTAAGGTGCCATGATTTTACACTTAAATAAACACTTTTTATAATACTGACTGAATCTTTGACCACCGTCCCTATCAGAAAAGTTGGAGCTTATTTTAACAGGTTGGTTTCTTGGAATGAACAAAGACTAAGCTCTGCTAGCAAGCATGGGGTTGGCACTAACATGCTGACGGTCTGTTTTGCTGCCAGTGGTACTGGTGCATTCCAAATATAGATAGACTCTTTAAGAAGAAGAATAGATATTCAGTTGTACCAGGAATTATATTGGGAAATTATTAATGGCAATAATTACTGTTTAGCTTCTTTGCATCAAGCTGAATGACATTTGTCCAGAATGATATTCTAGTTCATACACACACACACACACGCACGTCCCCCCCCCCACCCACCCACACACACACACACATATATATATATATATATATATAGAGAGAGAGAGATCAATCTACACAGACAAAAGGTTGGTTCATAATTTTAATTAAAATCCAAGATTTTAATTAAAATTTGAGCTTAGATTTATATTTTTAAATGTTTAAAAAACATGGAGGTATTTGATTGACTCAATTTTTTTTAATTAGACATGCTTATTATGAACAAAAGAAATATATAATGATCAATTGTCCATAGATATTGTACATAGAAACAAATAGATGTTTGCTTCTACACTACTGATTTGGGAGTTGAAGACAGGACAACAAAAATAAAAGAGCATTGAGAGCATCTGTCTGTTTTTTTTGTAAGTCTTTAACTGTGCTCTGGTAAAGTAAAGCTGGCTGTCAGTGATTGTTTGTTCTTGTCCCACACTGACTTCCTTTTTGATCGGCTCTGTTTTCCCTCCTTTGTCATGTTGAGACGAACAACATGAAAAGGCGCACACTCAACCTCATGGGAGAGATTCCTCCTCCCAAACTACCTGTTACTTTGTCTGTTACTGACAGACATTCACACTCACACACAAACACACGGAGAGGCTGTTACTATTTTTTAATTTGTCATCATCTCATCTGCTATAACCCAGACACACAAGTTGCTCCATCTTTCTTACCTTGCCCAATACACCAGACCCTTTTCAGACAGCATCCCTCTTCTCGGTCCCTTTATGTTGCTTCAGTCATTGACCTGATGTAGGAGAAAATACATGCTAAGTTGTGTGTGCTTATATGTGAGTCTGTGGGATATTTTACATTTCTTTTCATTTCAATTCAAAATAGAGCTGGAAGAGGGAAGCTGTACTTTTCTTTCATGAGCGAGACAGAGCGTTTTCTAGCCTCCCACTGAAACAGATGGAAAGAGATGAGCAGAGAGATAAGAAATGAGTAGAGCTGAAAGAGATGTGCTATGAGAAAGTGAAAAAGACATAAATGGACACTGGAAAGCTAAAGACATGGACAGAAATCTTAGAACTAGAGCTGATGGGAACATGAGAAGAGGTGATAAAATCTTCAGAAGGAAGAAATCGAAAAGGGAGTGGAGATCATTAGATCATTGGATTTAGCTGAGAGAATTTATTTACCAGATAAGAAATGCTGTAAAAAGTTTTGGCTGGGAATTCCCAGCTGTTTGGGAGGATCCCACGGAAGCATGTTCATAAAAAATGATTCAAATTTCCAGACATACTGTAGTTCCAGTGTGTTGTGTGTTATATATTAGTGCTATAAATGTACTTTCAGTCAAAATAAGAAGTAACCTACTAGATGGGCAGTGACTTAAAAAAACAGGCATTACACAAGGATGTGGAAATGCTTTAATTGGACAGATTTTATGAGACTGAATGAACATTATTTAATGGAAATTGGAGCTTGGAACTGTTGCAATTAGTCGGAAAACTGAGATTAGCTACTTAGTGCTCATAAACCAAGCGAACTCTAAGTAACTTTACAATCACATTTTAACGTATTTATTTCCATTTTATGCATCAATCGCTACAGGAACAAGCTGAACAATGTGTTTTTATTACATAAACCAAAATACCTTTTTGTTTGAAACTTATCCTCCTATTATCTTTAATTTAAACAGGCTGTTAATTGTTGCTGCCTGTACTCACCCCATAAAAAAAAGTTTTTTGTTTTTCTTGGTGAATTGATCACACTTCAGAATTCCTCCAAGACTATTGAGGGCATGATTAAAACGCCTTTTTTGATGCCTCTATGTGTTTTCAGAAAGGACAGATGAACTCAACCCATCTTTATTGTGTCCTTGATATAGCAGAGGTGGGGGGACGATGTCGTGATGGTACACGGTCTCTTAATAACTTCTGGGATGTTTGCCACAGTTAAAGATAACATAAGCACAAACTTTTTGATGTGAGTTTTGGGTGTCAGGGCGAATAAGATGATAAAAGTATGATTCTGTTTCTTTTTGCTGACTGACAACTTAAGCGGTCATGGGATGCTTTAACGTGCCTCCACTGAAGACAACCAAGCAGCCAAAAGATATGCAGTTAGTATGTGTTTATTTATTTATTTATTTATTTATTAGAATATTATTATTATTATTATTAATAATAATAATAATAATAATAATAATAATAACAAGACCCCCAGATACTTGAACTCCTCCACTTGAGGAAGGACCCCATTCCCGACCCAAAGAAGGCACCCTACCCTTTTCCGGCCTTATTCAAACCTTAGCATCTAAATTCTCTCCAATAGGGGTGGGGCGGTTTACTGGATAACAAAGTGACATGATGTTGAATATTGGCATAACACGACTTGCTTCCTACAACTTTTTGCTTAAATTTTCTATGATTCATCAGACAGTATATTTTTAGGTGTTCCCCAATTCATAAACCATGGTCTGTTAGTAGATTTAAGCCTTGCAAATCAGAACAGAGGGGATGAAAAAATAAGAGTATAAAAAGATCAAAATGATAAAGAAAAATAATAGGTGTCATGAAGAGAAAAGAGGTCATACATGTTAGAAAAAGTAAGAATGAGCAAGAAAAACTGAGAATAACTAGAGTCAGCTCGGAAGGAGAGAGTGGAGTATGACAACAGCTTTAGTTGTGGACGGAGTGAAATGGATGAACTGAGTAACAATAAAAAAGAGGTAAAGCTGCAGGGAGAAAGAGATGAAGAGAGGTGGGAGAGAACAAGGAAAACCAGACATGGTCTGGGATATTGCTGTTGTGGAGCTCTTCCTGCGTAGGTGTCGGAGTTGTAGCGTCTCGTCTCTGCCCCGGGGCAAGAAGAAGGAAAAAACAGAGATGACGAAGAATAGTCAGGGATGAATTGATTCTGCAACTCCTAGAAATCTCCAGACATCTCCTAACCGTATTTGCTCTAGCCTTCTTAAGGCTTTCGTCCATCCCATCTTTGCCCATCCCTTTATCCTTTCTTTGTGGCTTTGATTTGGTTTTTCCCTGAAACTCTATGGATGACTCTCACAGGCAGGAGCTAAGCCTGCCTGGGGTTTTCATCTAGACTGGAAACTTTGGTTTTCCACGGAGGGAGTCATATGTTTTTCAGTGAAAAACAGAAGTCTGCTGCAGATCTGAGTCAGGTTTGATCTGTGAACAACTGTGCTGGTGTTCCATTGCAGCACACAAGATTATAGCAGTGCCTAACTTTAAACCTAACTTTAGAGAATATCTAAATAGCTTTCTCTCATCTGCCAGTCCCTGCTGTCGTGTTTTAGCTGTGACGAGGACCCAAATGCAGAGAGGTTTAAATAGCAGAGTGAATGTTAGCTGAGTGGGGAGGAAGAATAAGAAAGTGAGAGATTAGACCAAAAAAAATTCAGAGAAAAATTAAATAAACTCGAGGACAATATAGAACAATATAGAAAAACACAGAAATAAGTCAAAGCAAAACACCCAAAATACAGATTCAGACACAAAAAAAATCACAAAGTCAGTGGGATGATAACACCACCAGTGACAACAAAACCCATTCAACCTCAGTTTAGTCAGAATGTTACTGTTTCAAAGAGGGTTTTCCTAACCACAACATTGTAAACAGATATTTAAAATGTTTAATTATAATTTCTGCTTTCTCGGTCAAAGATCTGAGAATGTATCTATCAGCAGGAAATAATTGCTGAAACTCAAATGGTAACCAAAGCCATAAATAAAGCTCTGAATAGTTCATGTAAACCCCAGCATGTCTCTTTCCAGAGTTAATTCAGTTATTTAGAGAGAATCAAAAAATATTTGCAACTAATAATTATAACAGAAAAGTGTCCAGGTGTTCTCTTCTTGTGGTAATTTACCATTTGTTTCAGATAGTCAACAAAAATCAAGCCTAATGTTGATATCTAGATTTCCTTCAATGCATTTCATATACTGAAATATTATGTTCAGCGTGAGGCAAAAGAATTAAACTGTTCATCAAAGATTAGCGAAAATGAGAGGCGAGTGATTTTTAACGAGTTTGACATTTTGGATCAAGTTAGATTTGAGTTACAAATGGGTCAACCTGAGTCATGATGGGGAATCCCAGGCAAATAGTGAGAATGATGATGATTCTCTTTAAACCTTTAAGGGGTGCCTATCTGTCTCTTTTCTGGTTTACATTTCAATTTGAATGGTGAAGAGTGAGAGGTGCCACTGATAAAATGAATACATTTAGTGTTTTGCCCATATCTCACTATCTAGTTATGTTATTTGACAATACAGATGCAAGTCAGTGCTTTGCTTTGTGTCGCTAGAGTAGCCAAACTCTCCCGTATCCACACTGTGCAATATTAAAACATAGAAAAATGTGTAATCTGACAAATGTTGAATTAAATATTATCAAAATTAATTCAGTGCATGTTCAAGCAGAGACAAAATGGAGCCAATTTCCAGTTCTTAACATTTATTTTGAACAGATTAACAAATTGCAGTTTACAGAGAAAGATGCCCTAGTTTCTCTGGGCCAGATTTAAAGACATCTGACAATTGAATGATTTTCATGTCATAACTTTTATAGACACCAGACTTCGCCAGGATTGTAGGCGTTTCTTCTCCCTCGAATCTGCTCCAATCAGAACATTTCCAAACAGTGTCTTAACCATGATTGGCTGTCAGAGAATTATGCAGTCATAAGATGAGTTGTGTCCTTGTTCTTGGTCAAAAGTTCATTCTGAGTTTTATGGTCCTAAGCAACACTCCCAGCTTCATGGCCTTGGTTCCGGCATACTAAATCTACAGACATCCTGTTTTTACAGCCTGCAATAAAACTTACCCAAGAGTTTTATGACTTAAAAGCTTGTCCCAGTTAAATACTGGTCAAGGATATGTTTTACAACCATGCATAATAGACAAACAGACTTTTACCTCTGAATAATAGATGTTTAAAACATATGTAGAAATAATACAACACAAACTATAGCGGCGAGCGGCAAACCTCTTGGATAAGAGGTGAAACGTCTTCCAAGACAAATTACCAAGTCCAGTTGCGTTCAATTGAAATTTCCTTGAGATAAGTAAACAAATGAAAAAAAAAAAAAAAACTCACTGGCTTAGTCGTTAAAAAAACAAGAAAACCATTTCCTAAGCTCCTGCAAATGTCTTGTGACCTGACATCTGCCTTCTTAAATAATTAATCTAAACTGGGAATGAAACAGCTGCTGTGGTGTTTTATATTAGTGAGTCCAAACCACAGAAGATGTCTGCTGGCCAAGGAGTAAAGCTGATTGAAAAGTTGGTTTCCAGCCTCCCACTTAGTCAAATGTATATTCTTGGCCATCACATGCACTTCCTGTAAATTCAAAATGTGTTTTTCAAATATCAAGAAATACAATTTAAGGCCTACTGCTGATGTTTATACACGTTTAGGGCTGTTATTGGTGCATAAAATTGCTCTGAATAACTAAAAACTTAAACAGAAAGGAACTTTTTGTCAGGAGTCTAGTCTACATATGCATGTGACAAAAAAAAAAACTACAAACTGAATAAAACTAAAGTTCTGGTTGCATTTAAGTAGATATTCTCTCTGTTCTGGTTATGGTCAATGTATCTACTCTGATATGCATGGATGCACACCAGCACCCATATTTCCTGTAACTACTATGTAAAATGTACTCTCGATGTTATCTTGCCCTGCTGTGAAGAGAAGCAGCTGAAAGTCTCAGTATTAGAAACGTAATTAGTTTGTAATTTTCCTTGTGAGGTTTTAATTACTCTGTAATAATGTAGCTGTCAGAATATTATTTTATACCATTCAAACTTTGTAAGCCTGTGCACAATTAATTTCTTACACGTTTCTTTGCCCTAAAAATCCAAAACAAGGCTGGTGTTGCACATGTGGTAGACTGAAGGGTAGCTAAAATACTCATGTAAATCAAAAAATTAGCCGTAATAAAGCTCTATGTTCAGTTCTGAAGAAAGAAAAACAAGAGATTGTTTCTTCCCTTGAAGCTTCCTATTGTTTCATATTCGAAAGTATTGTGAACAGAGAAGCTGGGATGAGAAGAAAGCCAGCCATCTTTAATTTCACAAATCTTAAACAAATCTTCTGCATAGAGAATTTTTGGTGGGTGTAAAAGTGCTCACTCCATCATTTTCTGCGTTGCCAATAAGTGTCCACACATCCATTTGATATATATTTCCATTAGCAAGTTTTTTTCTTGTTAAGATAACAAAAGGTTCTTTTAAGTTTTAGAGTTGTGATCTTGTAGTCCAGACGAATCATATTTACCCAAATGACCTTTTTTTTTAGCGAGGCATGCCAAATAAATGTTCTTTTTTTGTTAAATTAGTCCATTTTAAAATGATCTATACTTTTCTGTCTTAATAATCTCATAAACTGTGCTGAATTACCACAGAAGTGATTAAATCCTTCTGGGTTTCTTTTTTTTTTGACGTCCTGCCCAAGAAAGATTATACATGACAAGTTTTTACATCTTGATTTCTTAATTTTTGCATTGAGTGATAGTTTCAGTAAACCTACTGGCTTTTAGTGCCATTTTCTATGGCCTTAAGAATAATATTTTATCATACCTTGGTGATGTTGAATTAAGTAAAACAAGAAAATAAGATTTTTATAATTGTCAATTTATGTAGCTTTTACATACAGAGAAAACTATTTCTATAGGGAGAAAAATAAAATTTATTTGAGAGATAAAATCTAATATTCAAAACCTGTAGAGTTTACATTTAGGAAAAAAAGTTTCTGCAGGTCTGACATAAACAACAGCATATAATTTATTAGCACTGAAAGCAGTCAGTGGTTTCAGGAAGCTCCCGAAAGACAGTGAACCTTACAGGTGGAGATAAAAGCCGACAGAAAGGGTAGATATGTGATTACAGTTGCTATTATACAGGGGATACGCCTCGCAGAGCTGAGAGATATAAAGGAAGATTCATGAGATGCAAGGGAAGAGTCAGAGAGACGGAAGCAAGGATCCACACTAAATTAGTTTGTGAAAGGATAAACTCGTGAACGGTGAGAAGAGAGGACAGAGACAGAAATTAAATCTGTTAGTTCTGTAGAAGTCATTTGTATCTTACACCAAGGGAAGCAGAGACACAGCAAAGGAGTTACCAGCATAGAACAAGCTGGAGAAGAAATGCGGTAGGCAGAGATCAGATTAGTTTTGGGTGTGATAAAGTAGATATGCATGTTAGACTGAGAAATCTAATCCTGCACATAGGGAGGGGAGACAGATCCCGCACAGAGAGCACATTAGCTGGATGAAGCTTATGAAGAAAAATGCTCGGCATAAACAAATGTTGCTTTTTATTAAGAAAATGGGCTCGGTTTAAAAGTCAAGACAGAAAGCAACATAGGGGGAGGAGAAAGAAAAAAAGATGAATAAATGTAGAAAAGACAATACTGGGCTGTGATCTTTAATCAGTAGGGCTGAACTAAATGACAAATGCCCGAAAATACACTAAGTGATAATGCCAAATACATTTTTTTTATTTTTCTCAAAATACTACATTGCAAAAGCAGACTTTTTTGGGGATGTTTTAAAACCATTTTCATATTGCTGTACAATTATTCCTATAAAATGTGCAGTTTTTCAATATGGTCAGGAGCACACTTTCACAAACAGGGTAATCCAAGGTGCTTCGGGTGATTACGGGATAAACTAAAAACAAAAATAAAGGATAAAACATACACAAAACATATGACACGTGAAAGCATTACTCAAATGCATCTCTAAACAGACACGCTTTTAGTCTTGATTTAAAATAATTCAGGCTTTCAGCAGCTTTGCAGTCATCTGGAAGTTTGTTTCAGATTTGAGGAGCGGACACACTAAACGCTGCTTCTCCATGCCTAGTTTTAATTCTAGGGATGCTGAGTAGACTCAGTAAAGAGCAAATTAGGACTCGTGAAGAACAAGAAAATAGCAGAATGCTTGAACAAACTTTGGAAAACAATTAGAAACAATCATAAATCCAGTTTGGATGGCCACAGCCATGGGAGGTGTGTGCTGACAAAAATGCTGAATCAGAGTGTCCACATTTTAAAACTTATCAAATGTTTTGTGTTATAAATTTCTGGTATTATTTCAGAGAACATCTAAATGCAAAGACAAAAAAGTAGAGGTAAAGCCAAAGGCAGGGATGTGCATGAAAACAGAGCCAAATCTGAAGGTTAATGGAGCTAATTATACAGCACACTCTGAAAGCACTGCAAGAAAATCAATATTTTATAGCAGTTATTCTGACGAAGCAATAATATTCCAGATTTTTTTTGAGGAAAAAGAAAAAAATGCTCAATTTATTCATTTTCTTTTATCATTTTAGTCTGTTAAAGTCAGCAAAGATGTAAAATCTAAACATATATTTTCAGAAAGACAGAAAATAGTAGTTATTTTAACAAAATGGCAGTCTAAATACAAGAATAACCAACTAATCCTTGTGTTTATACTTTTGATACACAGTATTTGTACTACTTTTCAGTGTACTTATAATTTATTAAAGATTTGTAACTCTGTAATGAATTGGTACAATAATCTGATGTTAAAGAGTCCTAGACAGAAAGTAAAAGAAATGCAAACTCAATTAGTTTTCAAACGAGTGTGACAGCTGGAGCAAATCAAGTAAAGTGATGGCAGAAGAAATGCACTGCTGAGATAAAACACGTAGGATATTGAGGAAAAAAACGAATAAGGGGTTTTCAAAGACAGATATAAGATTATATATTGCAGGAAAAGAAAGATTTTTAATAAAAGGGAAGAAAAAAGTTTGAATGAAATGTTTAAAGAAGGAGCTGGGTTAGAAATACTAGCAAACAGTTTGAGGAGGGACTGATAGGTTGAAGGATGAGGAAGATGAGCTGAGGGTTGTTGCAAAGATAAAAAACTTTCACGATTGGAAAGTCAGGGAAGAAAAGAGATAATGGTATAGAATGGATTCAGCGAGCGACATTCATTAAAAAGTTCATTAACTGAGTGAATGATTGTGTCTCCTGTGTGTTAGGATTGGACAAGAGAGAATTAAGTGTGTGTCTCTGTTCCTAAAATGCTTCGCTTTTCAACTAGACTTTGCTGGCCTTCTAAATACACAGTGGACAAAATTTTAAAAATATGCTGAATGAAAGAAATGACTGGAGTGGGCATAATTTGTTAAACTAAGGGGTATAAATGAATAAAACAGTTGGTGCTGAAAAATTATACAGGTTCAGGTAACTCAGAGGATTTTTTAAAGCGACAAATTTAGATGAGGTCAAAAATTTAGAGTTAGTGAATATTCACACCACCTTGTAATTCCTGTACCAATAAATTAGTATGTGTTCCTTTCCTATTATCCACATACAAAATGAAGGTTATACCGTGAATTGTTAATGTATTCAGACCCATCTCACATTATGTTGATGTTTTTGCTACAACCAAAAACATCAACATATTTCATTGGGCTTCTATGCGTTAGATCTAAGTGCTGCATATGAATTAAAAGAAAAATGATACATGGTTGTAAAATGTTTACTACAAATATAAAATTTAAACCCATTACATGCTTGCTCAGTGTGAGGGATTGCTGAGAATTCACGATGCAATCTTCTGTGGTTCTCTAATTCCTAGATTAAACATTGTAACGTAATAACTTTTCTTGTAAAGTGCCTTGAGATGACATCTGTTGTGAAATAGCGCTAGATAAATAAACTGAATTGAATTGAATTTGTAATCAACCCCCATTGCTCTGATTCCTTTACATAAAGTTACCTAGCAAAGTTACATATTAAATAGTCTACCTAAAAATCAAGGCCCCAGAGAGTTTTTATTTTAGAGGTCCCAGAGATTTTTTTAGATTTTTTTTAGAGAACATTAGTAATAAAAGGGTATCATGAAGACCAAGGAACCCAACCGACTGGTCAGGGAGGACTTTTTGAAGGCGTTTAAAGCAGTGTTAGCTTGTGAAAATTTTTTTTTATTTAGGTTCCTCTGTATTTTTACATATGCCACCAAGCACAAAATATTCAGCCTTCTGATTCTCTTTATTGGACCACAGTGTTTATTTCAGTATCACCATTTACCTGAAGGCTTGGAATCCACTCATGTGTTGTTGGTTGTTGTTTTTCTTTTTTTAACAGATACACCCTCTGCTTTTGGTCATTAAGTATGATGATTCATTCTCAAGAACACATTCAGATATCTCAGGACTTTTCAAACAAAGCCTCAATATTGAATGGGAGAATTTGGCACAGCACAAAGACTCAGAGTAGTGATATTACCAACATAATAATAAACAATAAAGCAAAGTATGAGGCTGTTTGACTGCAGCTTTCCTTTGGATGACACATCCCTGAAATGATCCGTCCTCAGGATGTTGGCTGGCCAGTGTCACCTCATGACATCATCCCTATTTATGCCTGTAAGCTCTGATTTCCATCAAAGGGGCAGAACAGACTGTGTTTACAGCTATTGATTTTATACATCAGAGTTTCTGGGATTTTCTCTTCAAACAGAAGTTGTTTTGTTTTACTTGTATCCAGAATTCAGTTAAAATTTTGTACACAGGAGATTTTTTTACAAGTTATTTCTGTTTGCTTGCTATGTATTGGTTGAGCCTGTTTTTTCCCATCCTGGAAAATATGTATCTTTGTTTAACGGAATTAGTAGTTAAAATGCTACATTTGGAGTAAAATGTGGTCTAAGCTCCATAAAGATCCTACAAGCAAGTAGTTCTTCAAGGAGGTAAAAAAAAAGGAGCAAGTGTATTAGGAAGGAGTAGAGGGAAGCAAGAGGGAGTGTGTTGGCCTCTGGGGATGCACCATGTGTTGGGCTGGAGGAAGAGGAGGAGGAGGAGGGCGATGGGGGCGGAGTGAGGCAAGATGCCGGGGGGTGGTTGAAGAATACCCACTTTGATGAATAAAACATCCGTGTGAATGAAGGGGTAGTGTGAATGCATTAAGACAGGCGTAGAGGTAGAAAAAGAAAGGATGAAATTTGGGAAAAGATTGAGAGAAAGAGAGAGCAAGAGTAGAGTGAGCTAAGCAAGGAAGAAATATGAAAATGCAGGGAGGGAACATGAGAGAACAATGTTAGAGTAACAAAATAACCAGATTAGTACTCGGAGAGCGCAGACCTCCGCCAAGGTTGTGATCTTATCATATATTTTTTTAGATTCTTCGACCATGAAAATATACTTTAGCAGCTAAGCCCCCTGACTATTTATTGTGGAGCTACGTGCACAAATGCTGAAAAAAGACCTATCTCCCAATGATTAAGAATGGATTTAGACAGTGATCCGGATCAACCCCAAATTCTCATCACTTGCTCCTGGTACCACTGCAGACAGTTTCTGAGAAATACATGAAGATCCACCCATAACTTTTTGAGTGATTTAGCTAATTAACAAACAGACAGACAAATAAAACCTGGCAAAAACATAAACTCCTTGGCAGAGGTAATAAATATAAACTGAGAGGAGAAAAAAAAGATAAGTTATATTGAGATTTAAATGTTTCTAGAGTTCATGGGAAGGTGCGATAACCGCACAAGCTGGTATGTCGCTGTGTCCAGAATGAGATCTTTTTTGAAAATTAAATGTGATAAATGAAAATATAAACTGTAAGCATGAGCCAGTAGTGCGAAAGTAGCCTGCACTCTTGATATTTTAACGGTTGTTTAAATCAGTGCTGATTAGTGGAGTGCCTTATTAATTGCATTACCATAATATATAAAAAAAAAACAGGTGGGGTGAGGGGGGATGCTGAATAATCTGAGGCATATTTTAGCAATTTTTAAAAGCCAGCTCATACCCAATACCGCTTGTCTATGAATAAACGAGTACACTTTTGCCGTATTTATTGTAAAATCCCTTCTATTTGCCGCAGGACTTTTAAACGACCCAATTATAATCACTGGAGGTGTCGGAATGCTTTATATTTGTTAAAACGTGAAAATGGCAAAGCAGTTATTAGTGTCGGTGAAGTGGAGTAAAAAGTTTAATAGCCCCTCCTGACATGTTGCTGTAATTTTCCCTGTTACCTTCCATCGACAGGGACGTCTGCATGACGTGTCTCATTCTATATGTGCTTCTTTGTTCGGCTGTATGCTTCTATTTAATACCATCTCGCCTGTGCTGCTGTGTGGGCGTGCTCACTTCCATTATGGTATGCTCATTAAAAACCATCTGTGCATGCAGCTTTTGTGTGCTTTTTTTTGCATACATTTCTAAGTGCTTTCTTGCAATGGGACTCCCACTGTTTTGTAATCGCTTGACCTTTGTGTCAGTGTGCATGAGGAATTGCACACGCTTTCCCTACTCCAGTGTTGTGTGTGTGTCATGCTACGGTTGATCAATGGAAACCTCAATGGAATCCAAACCTCACAGAGAAAGAGAGAAAAAAAAGGACCATCTCTGATTCACTCTGAGAATGTCTGCTGTTTTTCCGTCCATAATATCTGTATATGGATTCTTCTCTGGATGTTGATGTTTTTTGTTCTGTTTTTGATATTGTACATGTGCCTGCACATATCTTTAATTTGTATTTCCGACAGTCTTCCTTTAGCCAATATATTTTCTGTCTTTCATCTTGAGCTCAACTCTGTTTGCATAATAAACGGTGTGCGTTTTTAGGTGTCTGCTTTAAGGTCTCACCTGGCGCATAATTCATGAGTATTAATGTGTATTTATTTATTTTAATATTAATGAGAGGGTCTCTACGGATGAACGGTTGCTGCAGAAAAAAGCAGAAATATGGAGTGGTGGTGCTCCCAGTCTATATGCTTTATATGTTGTTTTCTTTCCAGTTTAATTGCTTCCCTATTGTGGGCACTCACACCCGAGTGTAGATTTAACCTACAATGACCGACTGGATGAGGGAAGCCAAAACACGGACGGACAGATTTGATCATTTTAAATGTCCCCAGGCTACTGTAAGTTGAGCTGGGATTGGGTCTGGTTGTCTCTCTCTGAATGGGTGAGAGCGTCCACATCCCTGGGGTGATGCAGCGGTGTGAAAGAGACTACTTGTCAGCCAAAATCTGGAAGATACGGGCCGCCTGGAGGCATGGCAAATTAAGTGAGGTGGAGAAACAGGGTGATTAAAAGTAGTAGAGAGGACAAACTGTGAGAGAATGGTAAATGGAGAAAACATAGCTTCGAAAAGCCGGGGAGCAATCAAGACTTGGGCCGATTTAGAGATGTCTCTTTGATCGATACTGGAGATAAGATGGGTGCTTCGAAATGAAACGGTTTAATTTCTTGTACAAACATTTCATGCCTTAGACATACAGTGCCAAATATTCACACCCTAATAAGTTATTTAACATTATGTTATAAAATCACAAACGCCAATGCTTTTTTAGGAGATTTCTTGTTGATAGACTCAACACAAAGTTTCCCAATTTTTTTGCCAATAAAAAGAGGTGAAATGTGCATTTGTGAAAACTGCACCTGAGTCAATCCATTGTTTCGCTCCATTTTCAATCTTTTGAGGTATTTCTCAACCAGTTTTCCACATCTACACACCCAAAGTCTTCACAAAACGGCTCAGATTTTAGCCAGTTTCTGGGTCTCTGTCACTATCAAGTCTTGGTGAAGGTTCTCACTTTAATTTAGGCTCTGGACTTTGGCTGGGCCATTTAAGCACATGTTTGTACATGTTTGGATCTGAACCATCCATCCATCCATCCATCCATTTTCTTAACCGCTTATCCAATTCAGGGTCACGGGGGAGCTGGAGCCTATCCCAGCAATTATCAGGCGTTAGGCAGGGTACACTCTGAACAACCAGTCTAGGGCCAACCAGGACAGACAACCATTCACACTCAATTCATTCCTAGGACAATTTAGAGTGATCAATTCACCTATCATGCTGTTTTTGGACTGTGGGAGGAAGCCGGAGTACCCGGAGAGAACCCACGCATACACGGGGAGAACATGCAAACTCCATGCAGAAAGACCCTGGGCTGGGATACGAACCCACGACCTTCTTGCTGCAAGGCAACAGCGCTAACCACTGCGCCACCGTGCAGCCCTGGATCTGAACCATTGCATTTTAAATAAGATTGTTTGTTTAAGGCTACTGGGAAGTGATTTCCCCAGTTTCAAGTCCTTCGAGCGTATTTAGATTGCATTGCTAGCTCCATCTACCATGGGTCGACCGTGACTCAGGAGTAAGGAGTTTGTCTCGTAATCGAAGGGTTGCCGGTTCTAGCCTTGGTCGTTGTGTTCTTGACATTTCACGCGTTGCCTACTGTTGGTGGTCAGAGGGCACGGTGGCGCCAGTGTCTGGCAGCTTTGCCTCTGTCAATGTGCCCGGGGAACCTGTGGCTACAATGTAGCTTGCCATCACCAGTGTGTGAATGTGAGTGTGAATGGGTGAATGACTGAAAGTAGTCTAATATGCTTTGGAATCTGTAGGGACTAAATAAAGTACCATACAAGTTCAGGCCATTTACCATCACCAAGGTGGTTTCTTGGAAACAGGACTTTCAGCAATGGCTTCTGTCTTGTCACTTTTTCATAAATGGGAGATTTTGAGAATTCACGACTAACAGTTGTCCTGTCAACAGATTGTCTCACCTGAGCTGCAAATCTCTTCTGCTCCTCCAGAGTTGCCTAGAACATCTTGGTTAGATATTGCCTCGTTTCCTTGAGAAGTTAAGGGATTATGAAACCATTTTCAAGGAAAAAAAATTCTGTTAGGATTAACAGGAAAAGATCACAACAAATAAAGACATTACTTAGTGACTGCTGATATCAGATTTAATCTTGGGGAGACATGACATGAAGCAGCTAAATGTCTTGTACAAGCTCTAAATGCTTTGGAAATAACGGCTTGTCATTTGATTTGTCCTTTGTCACACGGATTTAGTATCAACATCTGATCAGACCTGACTGTGGGCTTTTACGGCCTGTCTTCTTGGTGTGTTTCTATTCCACGTTGGTCTCGATTCGCCCTCCTGAGTCTTTACGTGTTTGCTCATTTGTGTGTTTTTAGGCTGTATGTTGTGATGCGTCATGCAAAATTCGGGTCTAATTGATCACGAGGAAAGGTGAGGACATATATTGACTCACAGCTGTGGTGCTGTGTGGGTGTGTGTCCCATTGAGGATGTGAGGTCGCTGCCAGGGGGTGTTCTGGCATCTAAAAGCAGCGAAGACAAAGTGCCAGCAGAGACAGTTACATGATCAAATCCGGCAGGCTCGAGGGCAGGGGCAATGATCCATGCATGTGTTGATGTGACTGGCGGTGTGCGAATTAGAAAGAGAGGAAAACAATGGGTGTTTATGTCTTTATGTCTTTCTTTTTGGATGAAAATATATTTGCATTGCATTAATTATTGATGTGTTAGCATTTTGGTTTAGTTTTGACTTGTATCTCATTGTATTTTGCGGCCGTCAGCGGGTTCTCAAAGTGGGTCCTCAAGGAGCCATCTGTCTTTAGGCTACTCTCAAACCCGTCTGCTCTGCCTAGTGAGGGGTCAATGTGTGTGGGTGTTCTTTGTGTGCAGCTGTTAAATGTCAGACAGTGTGTGTGTCCAAATACGCTCAAGGAAAGGTGAAAAGAGAAAGTCAATATGCTTCAGAAAGTACTGTACCTATTTCTGAGTGCTTCTGTTTGCCTGTGAATATGGGAGGGGGGATTCAGACTCACTAAAAGCCTTTCTCAACTCACAGCCAAATCTGTGTTATTCTTGTCTGCCGATTTGTTCATGCTGTTTTTGTTTTCCCACCAAGTTCTGAGGCAACAGAATTGAAGTCAACAGGAAAATTCTAATCTGTCTTTATCCTGCAGAGATGCAGCTTCAGCTTCAAATGCCCCTTAGAATATCTTGTGACTTTAATGAGAAAGGTTTCAAGTCTAATTTTGCTTTTTGAAACCTTTATTTATTTATTTTTTATTTTTTACAAGGGATGGAAAATATTAGTCTCATACAACAGTGGCTTTCCATGTTAGAAATTAGCACAGTGCTTCATCCATTCTCTAATCGAGAAGCTTGTTGTGATGCAGGCCTAAAAAGAAGAATGGAAATTTTCATCATGCTGAAAAACCATAGCTGTATATATTAAATGATTAAAGACTCTCGTGTTGGAAAAGCTCCTTTAACTCTTCAGCAGGTTTTGAAGTGCCACACATTTGATGATCCACAAGAGCAGCAGTGAGACTGAGATTGGCTTATTGCATATCTGAATTTTTGCATTTTCAAAATGAGCACATAATCAGTTCAGTTTGTTGTTGTTGTTTTTTTAAAGCGTATCAACCTAAACTATTCAATAGATGCCCATGCATGTAGCCAGATTAATGTGAGGAGTAGGGAAATGTACATTTTGTGCATTTTTCACAAGTGATGGCAGGGTGGATTTGGAGATGGACACATTTGGGTCTCGTCTGCTGTAATGCAGGCCCTGATGTGGTCTTTCTTGATGAAAACATAGCTTAGTTATATAGAAAAACATTTTCTGGTCTGCCTTCATTCTGACCATTTATTGGAACTTTAATAAATAAATAACTAATCTTCATGTTCAACTATCTTAACCTTCAAAGGATTTGTATATGATTGGGGGTGTCCAAGCTTGATACAACTTATTTTTCCTACAGGACCACAACCCCAAACCTGCAACAAATGTATTTAGTCAATGGACAAAGCAGACTAACACTGAGCTTTTGGAAAGCCCTGACCTCACCTGTGCTTCAGTTTGTGGACTATTCTTAAAATTCATGTCTTTGGTAGGGAACCAACATAAATAAACTCTGCATATTCTGCCAAACTAAGTAGTGGTGAGATACTTATCAGGATTCTAGCCAGAAACTTGTTGGTGGACACAACAAGCATGTGAGGATTAGAAAAAAAGCCACAGTGAATTCAATTCAGTGTAACTCATTCATGTTTTTCAATCTTTTTGATCGATAATTATTCCATTCAATGGCAAAATTGTTTAAATAAATCATTAAGAGCCCAAGTTAAATCTAATATTTACTTACTTCATATTTGCTTATGAAGCTTCTGGCTTGGTTTTGCTTTAGTTATAGTTTTAAATTGTACTGACTTTTCAAAGCTTGTCAGGATTGTTTTAACTTTGAAAGTTAGCATTACTTGTAGTTTGGAGAATGAGAATAAATATCATAAATTTTACTTACCCTGTAATGCCTTGTGTAGCCTTATCAATCTCATTTTAAAGAGTATTTAATTAGAGCCAAAAAGATAAACCAGAGAGATCTGCCCAAAGATCTGCTGCAGAGCATCTTTTTTTATAGACTTTTCCTATTTGGTTCTAAAGTCCCAGCTCAAAGAATACCTACTGGAATGGTCATAGTAGTTCAGGATGTGTTGTTTCTTTTTCTTGTTTTATTTAAAGAAATATCTGATGATATTGAATATCGTCCCAGAGCGTAGTAGCCCTGGTAAGGTGTTCATGAGTGAAATGAGGGCTGCTCATACTTCATTTACAGTTAATACTGATTTATTGACTTATCTCTGAGTCCCCAATAAGCAAACACATTTTAAAGTTTTTGTTTTGATGATGATTAGTTTATTTGCTGATAACTTAATTTTTTGTGTTTCAGGTGACCGATGTGAGTTTGACCGTCGGCAGGGTCGATGTGTACCCGGTGTGTGTCGCAATGGAGGGACATGTCGGGAGCTTTCCGGTGGAGGTTTCCGCTGTGAGTGTCCAGCAGGAGGCTTTGAGCGCCCATACTGCTCCGTCAGCGCCATGTCCTTCCCACCAAAATCCTTTGCTATGTTCAGGGGTCTCAGGCAGAGATTTCACCTCTCCATCTCATTAAGGTCAGTAGATAGTAGAAAGGGATTTAAAGCTCACAATTACAATGTTGTTCTTTGGAGTCTGTCTTCACCCATACCTCATCGTCCAGCCTCACTCAGACTGAAATCCATAACCATTCCCTCTTTGATTCTGGCTTCTCTTACAGAGTATATTCTCTTTAATCTATTTATTTCATCGCTGTGTGGGATCGATCCTGTAACTCATCTTTGCCAACTCTCTCCATTGAGAAGGGAGGTTTCTCAGCACACTTCTCTTTCATCTGTCAATTTACTGGTTTCGGTATCATCCCTGTGACCTCCTCTCCCTGCACTTTATGTTCTTATCTTACATCTTATTCTGCTTTTAGTCTCCTATCTTTTATCCAGTGGGTTAAACATGGAGGACCTAATCCTTTCCATGTCAGATCAGAAAAATAAAAAGCTGTTCCATTAAGTTATGCAAATATTCAACTAATTTAAGTGAAAAAGGGTAATAAGAAGATTTTTATGTTGTGAATTAAAATAAATAATATTCAAATGCCTTTAAGCTTTCTAGAGCATTTTTTACTAATAATCAATCTTGCTTTGTCTGATTATGTCTGTAATAGTTGTCTACAACCCCCACACTCATTTGTCTGCAGCCTCCTAACAGACCAAATGGTTCTCCAAAGGAGATTTCAAGTGATCCTTAGGAGTGGTCATGCAGGATTATGGGATGGTTGCCAAGGGTGGCGTCATCTAATGATAGTTGCTAGGGTGATGGTGCCCATGGGGTTGTTGCTAGGCTGAATAGGCCACCATTAGTGGTTTCTGGGAGACGTGTCAGTCGTCGGTGCCTTAAAGCATTCAGTCTGATTTGCTCTATTGATTTGTAGCCACCGTTTGTGTAGCGACGATAAGTGGAGGAATGAAGTTAAGGGTTAACAGGGGGGTCTTTCTTAAAGAGAGGCATAATTTATGAGCTTTTAACGAATCTGTTAACCTTTCTCCTTTAGAGAAGGTAGACTTATTGCCAGGTTAAATTTCCCATGATGATTTTGAATATTGGGTAACAACAGTTTTTGTTCTCTAGTTGATACCGATTTCATTTTTTCTTTAAAGACTATAATTTAAGATAATAGCAGAAATGAAGATATTTTTGAAGTCTTCCTGATATAAGCTGTATGTCTATTAGCAAGGGCAGAAGCTTTTTACCTTTCTCCCTCCCTAGTGTGTCTTATCCCACAGGCCTTTGTCTGTCTACTGCTATGAAGCCTCTTTTTGCATTCTCCTCCAAAATAATCAATGGTGAAGTTGGGTATGGACAGGTCAGATGGTCTCCTAAGCAAATAATTTTTTCCCGGTGAAGGCAATAAGGGAGTGCCGAGCTGTCCCGATGGATTACTGTGGAGGATCCTGGGTCTCTCACTTTGACCATTGAGGCACTAAAAACATGTGGAGTATTGGATTCATGATAACTGGATATCTACTGATTGCATAGTAGATTTTCTGAGGTATTGTAAATGTATGGCCTTATGAGGCAGAAATTGGCAGGCTGCCTGGAAGCGGTAAGCTGCATGGCTGTTGTAGCGCTCAGACTCTTGCGATTTCGGGCATGGACTCGTTTGTTGCAGTTTGGGAGAAACAACTTGGAGAAAGTTTTCAGCCGGCTGGAATGGAAATGACCCCTGATTTGGCTGGAAGGATGACGCCTTTGACTGACTCTAAGGCTAAGAAGGAAAAGTGATCTTTGCCTGTGCATTTCTTATCAATTGGAATTCAGCTTAGACCAAACATACTCCCTCTGATGTCAATCTAAAAGGAACCTCCTTCCCCCACCCTACCCCCACACCTTCAAGTATGAGCTGGCTCAGCTCTCCAAGGACGCAAATTACATCATCAGCAAACGGACTTTGGGATTGAGCTGTGTGGAGTTCATGGGCTACTGACTACTGACAGACACACACAGACTCACACCCTTACACATGCGCACACTTTCCTTTTTATCACTCCTCGTGCTGCTGTCTCATTCCCACTTCAGGGAGTAGGTAGACTGTACACATCTGTTGCAGCATGTCAACCTGTAGACTGGGGTTCATTCCCCACCTATCCCTCCTTGATGTGTCATTGTCAATGTCTGAATATGTGCTTAAATGTATGAGGTGTGTTTTTTTCTATTACATGTATTTTGACTCTTGTATAAGGATTAAAAATACAGTTGAGCGGTATCCCCCCCTCCCCCTCTCTGGTTCAATGGCAATAAAGCTATTCATACAGTAAAAAAAAAACACATAAAAACAGTGTCCTATGTTTAGAGCAACTGGTTGTTTTACCTCATTGCTTGATGTATACTGATTTAAAAGGTAATTTAAATATAATGGGGCAAGCCTATTAGGAACCTTCAATATTAGTGTTCAGATTTTTTAATAAAGCCTGTAAAAATAGAGGGGGTCCAAAACTGAAGTTAAGTGCTCATGTTTTCTCGCTTGTCTTTTTTAAATGAGCATCAGTATTTCTTACATCTACAACCGTTGGTCTAACCACACGTGCTGGGAATTACAATAAACTAAGCACATTAAATTAAACAAACAAACAAACAAAGAAACAGGAAACAACTTTTAAAAGTATGTTTTGAGATGATACAGCTTTATCTTAGTAATTGAAGCTAAAAAAAGAGTTGGTTTTGGCAGCTGAACTAATTTGCTTTGTTTATATGAAGGAGCTATCAAAATATTTGCCAAGATTCCTAATAAAAGAGTGATTGTATGATTTGGAGAAAGACATACGTTTTTGCATTGACCTCAGTGTCTCTTTTCTTACCCATTTGTTCAGGAGTTGATCTATGATACTGACAAGGTAAAACAATATAGCAACATAACTTAGACAAAGGCACAGCCCACACCATGTTTCAACAAATTTTTGTGTTTTTACAAACATACTTGGAATGGCATCACAGCACAGCTTCTTGCAATAGGAAGTTAGAAAAGTACCTGTTAAAATCCATGATAAACCAATTGTTTATTATATGTTTAATGATTTCTGCCACATTGTAACCCGAATCCTGGTATTTACCCAGCTTAGACTGTTGCTTAAATTTTAAATATCAACAATTATTGAAGCCAGTATGATAAAGGTTTGTCTTTAAGCAAGTCATATAAAGTCAGTGTTCATAGAAAGAAATTATCATCACAAATCTAGACAGTGGAACTAGTTACACACACAAACTTAGGAAGTTTGTTGTATTATTGTTTGCAATGTAGAACATTAGGAATTAATTTGGTTATTGTCCTTCTTGCCTATCTCCATGTACGCTGAAATATCACTGAGACAGGGACCTCAAAGTTGTAGTTTTAGGAAAGCAGTATGACGTGTGGCTGTTTGCCATCCTCCTTGAGTTTTGCATAGGGTTTTGCCACTTAAGTTTAATAAATAAATAAAAATATTTGTGAAGGTTTTTGTATTTGTAACTCACTGTTGAAATAGGGACGATATTGTACAAATAAAAATGTTTTTACACTGAGGTAGAAACATATTTACAGCCCAGTTGGGGAGAAATATGTGTACATGAGTTGTTTTTGTTTTTTCAGATATCTTTCTTTTTTCAGCTTTGCTTGAAGCCATTGCTGGCTGTTGAGCTGAACCAGTTTTAGGAATAACAATTATAATGAAAACATATTTATTCATGCAGTGTTATTGCTTTTGGGAATAAGTCACTTCATTTTCATGAGGAGTTCAAATAATGTATTTCCCCAACAGTAATTACTCTATCTGGAAGATGTAAAGCATGCTTCTTTGCATGTGTTTACTCCCCCTGCTTCTGTGCATCTCTGATATGTTAACTCGACAAACAAAGGTCAGCTTGTGTCTTTTTCTGCTGTTTCTGGAGGCATGTAGAGATTTGAGCTGCATCCATTAAATAATGGCATAATGAAACAGAAGACACATGAAGATAACACTAGAGTTAATGTTGACAAGATATGATTTTGTGACTGAGTATTATCTTACCCTTAAAACAAGCTGCGCTCCTCTATAATTTATTTTTCTTTTTATTATAAGAAGATTTGTTACTGTATATGTAAATTTTAACTTTCTACAGTGAGTCTTTTCATGATTTATTCAGCCGTATCAGACATTAATTATCTCTTAACTTGAACACAGTTGACCTTTAACATTTGTTGAGCTAAAAATGTGTTTTTTTGTCCCATGTAGGATTGAGTTGTACCTATTTAACCTTCCTAATGAGAGATAGAAAATACTGTTGCTCACAAATTTCAGCACCTTACTAAACCTAATTTAATATTAGATTAATATTGAAAGGAGAAAACAATCTATTTCTGTTTGACAAAGAGCACAACTTTAAAATACTCCAGAAAAAAAGGTTTGTATATGTTTGATTTAGCAAATTTCTTTTAAAGAATTATTTAAATATATAAGAAGACCATTTGAAAACATTTTTCTTAACCTTCTTGCTATAAAAACTGAATTATATATCTTAGAAAAACAGGCTAAATTATTCTTCTGACATTTTAACAGTTAATATATATATTTATCTCTTTCATCCTGATGCATTCAGTGATCACTAAAAAAAATACATGATGATGTTACCAATCAGAGCTGATCAGGCTAAATAATCTGCTGATTTCAGTGACAAGTCTAATGTAAAAAAAAGACAACACAACAGACTCTGAAAACATCTTTCCATTAATACTTAATGCATGAATCAACGTTGTGTGTCTTGTCTAGTTTTGCCACCCTGGAAAAGAGCGGACTTCTCTTCTACAACGGACGCTTCAATGAGAAACATGATTTCATTGCCTTGGAGATCCAACAGGGACAAGTGGTCTTCAAATATTCCACAGGTACCTCATCGGGACAAGTGATAGACTCTGCTTACGCTGCTTATATTCCCTGAAGAAAACAATGCGGGAGCTTAAACATAGCCCATATGTCTACTGTACCTTTCTCATAAAGCTGTTATATATCATGCCTTATGAATATGTGCAGACTGTGGAAAGAAATTTTCCCGCAGGGATGATAATATTTAATTATCTGTCTACTTATGCCTCTAGGGAGGAAATGCTTTGAGTGGAAAACAGAGAGTAACGTTTATTTTGCATACTGAATTACAGATATTTCTATTAATGCATCCATTTATTCTATAAAGAAAGTAACCTTATCCACTGTCTCTCCTAAAAAGAAAGTGTTTATATGACAAATAATTACTAAAATGCACGACCATGGTGTTACCTTGTTTAGAGTTAACACATCTTCCTCCATCTGCTTCCAGGTGAGTCGTCCACTCAGGTCAGCCCCTTCCTGCTCGGCGGTGTGAGCGATGGAAACTGGCACACGGTTCACATTCATTACTACAACAAGGTGGGTTTACCGTTGAAGCTGCTCACTAAAAAACTCCACAGTTTTCATCCCTCACCTTTGATATCTGATGCTTTCCGATTGCACATATATCTCAGTTAGTGTTCACTCGTTTGTGCTACTGAAGTGTTGGCAGGAAAGTTGTTCGTGCTGACTGAGCACTTTGCTTAGAGATTGTATGTTTCTGCGTGAGCTTATTTTTTTATGTGGGTGTTTGCCTGTCCCCATTATTTTCATGCATATTCGCTGCACATCTCCTTTAATTTTCTTCACTTTTTGTTTCATTTTCTTCAGCCAGCTACACGATATGTGAGTATGAATGTGTGTCATGATGCGTATAAAGATCCCTCTCCCCAAACGTCTTCTTTGTGCTTTTCTTCCCCTTTTTACAAACAAAAAAACCCAAATGGAACAATAAGGAATATATTCTACATGTACACTTCTGTGTTCTTGCTAAATTGCAGTTTTTTCTTATTGTCACACTAACTCAGATTCCCTCCATTTCCTATTAACATTTATAACAGTTGCAGTGTTTCTCAACCCTGGTCCTTAGGGCCCACTGTCCTTTAAGTTTTAGGTGTGTCTCTGCGTGAGCACACCTGATTCAAATGATTGCATTACCTCCTCCCAAATTCATTTAAGGCAGGTTTGTAGCAGTGACATAACACCTAAAATATGCAAGGCACTATGCCCATGAGTACCAGGGATAAGGAACCGTGTTGTAGAACATTGCTTTGTCTTTGATGAGTTTAAGTCTTTCATAAGTAAAAGCTGTTCTCTTTCCTGCATGTCATCTTTCCTGAACTTGTTTGTTATCTAGATCTTTGGATTGTTTTTTTTTTTAAATTTGCGTATGTAAATGTTTGTCTTCAGCCCAGACGCAGTTTGATCGGAGAAGCCCAGGGTCCGTCCGATGAGAAGATAGCCGTGGTTAGCATCGATGACTGCGATACGTCTCTCTCACTTCGCTTCGGTACACAGCTTGGAAACTATAGCTGTGCTGCACAGGGCAAACAGACCAGCAGCAAGAAGTGAGTTTCTCTCCCATTTTTCACTTCTCTTTATTCTGTTTTTTCTCTAATTATGAAAAATGTTCATGTTTTTTTTTTTTTTTTTTAGAGATGAAGTGCCTGTTGGTTCTTTCTTCTTTTTCTTTTTAGGTCATTTATTTTAATAGTATCTCTCCATATTAGAAACCTTAATTTGTTCCAAGTTTCATAGTTTATTCTTCTATGCATTTGGATATATTTCTCTTAGATCTGCGTTAGCCTTTTCACCTTTGTTTATAGATCCTTTTTGAGTCCTAGTTTAGCTCCCTTTGAGTTAATTGGTCTGCCTCCCTCTGTTTCCCCGGGTTTCTCCTGCCTCAGCTGTTTGGGTTTACTTCTGTTTGTATTTAGATCTTTTCTCTATACCGTTTCTCTTGTACCCACTATTCTACCTTCCCTCATTTCCTTCCTTAAATCCTCCCCCAGCTGCTCTGCCTTCATTTATTGTCCTCACTTGGTTTGGATGCCACAATCACATCACTATATATATAATTGTCTTGGTTTCATTCACTCATGGCTGGATTCTTCCTTCATACTGCTGCCATTTTACTCCCTTGTGTTCTGTAAGTTTTTTTGTTTCTTCACTAAATTGGATTTACATCATGCATCTTCATCTGTCTTGCTGCCATTCTGGTCCTCTCCACCACTCTCCAAAAAAACCCCACACTTCTAAAATTGTAGCTAAAGATGTATTCCTGGATAAATATAGAAAGGCAGGGTATTAATTATACTGTGCCAATCATGGAGGTTGACTTTTTATAATATAACAAAATTGTTCATATTCCTTTAGTATTGTATCAATACAAATTTTCTAACCACTGTGGCTCAGGGGTTAGGAATCTATACAGTACAGACCAAAAGTTTGGACACACCTTCTCATTCTATGCGTTTTATTTATTTTCATAACTACATTGTAAATTCTCAATTAAGGGCATCAAAACTATGAATGAACACATAATGTATGGAATTACTGTATGTACTTAAACAAAAAGGATGAATCAAATAAATCTTTATTTTTTTAGCACTTTTCATGCAAAAAGAGCAACTCAAAGTGCTTAACAGATTAAAATGACCCCATATAACCCATATTCCATTCCTTTCCAACACATAAAAACAATTATGATAACCCAGCCAACAACCCATTTCCCAGGCACACACGCACACATGGATACACACAAACACACACACACTCGTACACATAACATAAAACAAAAGGAGTAAACACTAGGCTGAGCTCAGATGGGTCAGGTGACTAACGACATGCCATCAGGGGAGCCATCTGCCTGGACTGAAGCAGATCCATGGCAGCAGCCGGGGCACCGACCAGGGCGCCCAGGGAGGGAGGGCGGAAACCCCCACCATCCCCAGGCACTACAGGAGGAGCACCCAGGCCGCCGTCGCCCACCCGAGGCAGAGGGCTCCACAGAGGAAACAGTGGAAGGATTAAAATACGTAAAATGTAAAATGACAAAAGCTAGTATGGATAATAAAATAACTAATAAAATGTAATAAATGAGATAGTAAAACTGTAAACATAATTGCGTATTAAAACTTAACTATAATTAAAATAAATGAATAAATAAACCAAGCAATGCAGCTAAACAGGCTGAAGAAATAGTAATCAGTTAAAAGCTAGACTAAAAAGGTGAGTCTTGAACCTGTTCTGAAAAACATGAACGTTCTCTGGGGCCCTGAGGTCCTCCGGCAGCCTGTTCCATAGGTGAGGGCCTTAATAATGAAATAACTGAAGACATGTGTTATATTTTAGATTCCTCAAAGTAGCCTCCCTTTGCTCTGATTACTGCTTTGCATTCTCTTGATCTTCCAGAGGTAGTCACCAGAAGTGATTTTCCAACAGTCTTGAAGGAGTTCCCAGAGATGCTTAGTACTTGTTGGCCCTTTTGCCTTCACTCTGCGGTTCAGTTCACCCCAAATCATCTCGATTGGGTTCAGGTCCGATTACTTTGAAGGCTAGGTTACTGTATTTCACAATTTTTTGTCAAAGTACTACATAATTCCATATGTGTTCATCCATAATTTTGATGCCTTCAGCGTGAATCTACAATGTAAATAGTCATGAAAATAAAACGCACTGAATGAGAAGGTCTGCCCAAACATTTGGTCTGTATATATACATTTGTTTTACACCTGAACAGCATTCTGCACTATGTGTTCTGTGTTGTAACATTCTGCAGCTTGTATTCTGTTATTTGCATCCTTCTCAGTTACTCATGTTGTGCTTGTTAGTTCTCATGTACTATAACTGAGCTGAATTGTAGAGGAGGCTCCGTGAGGGAGGGGGGGGGGTGTGTGGAGAGTGAGGGTGAGAAGTCAGGCCTTGTTTTTGCTTTGGTTCTGCCTGTGAGGTTGTTAGCTCTGTGTTCGGTGTGATTGCGGCCCACCATTCTTTATTTTCATTAAAGAACGGACCAAACCTGAAGTGACCGTCTCCGACCGTCATCGCGTCTGAGAAAATGCTACAATATATTGTAATTGCTTAAAACATTTGACGAAAGCTTTGTTTCCTATTGAGTGATGTACTATATATATATGTGTATATAATTTTATTTTTCTTCTGAGTGAAGAATAATAAAATTTACCGTAGAATGACCTTAAAGTCTGAACCCGCTTCATATCTGATTTTATGTTGAGCATTACACCTCCATATTCCTGGCAGATTTTGAGGTTCAAATTAACCTTTTATTCAACCGACATGTTACATTTGACCTCAAGTAGCGTTAATTTTTCAGAGGGGTCAAAACAGAATCCTGATTTATAACTGTTAAAAAAAAAATATGTGTAGATAGCTAAAGTTTAAGGTGATGGCAAAGAGGCCTTCCAGCCAATTCACCGAAATTAAATTGTAAAACTACAAGGGGAAACATGTCAAACACTGCTCAAAGACTTATTACTAGGGTATGAGTGCCATAAATCCCCCAATAATAATAATAATAATAACAATAATAATAATAATATAGTGATTTATTTTTGGGAAGGGTATAAATAATTTATGCTTGAATGTATTTAAAAACACACATTGACTTTTTTTAAAAATTCAAATTACTTTCACATTGTTGTTTAATCTTTGAACGATGAGTATGTCTTTTCCTATTAGAAAAAAACCCTCTTAGTAGAACAACACAATTTCAATTGTAAATCAGCCACAGGTATGAATAATTTTGATTTTAGCCGGATTCATAAATTGCTTTTAAAGCTGAATTCATACCGCTTGATCAAAATGTAATGCTCTTCATACATGTCACTGAATATTCATGACTTGAACCACAGGCAGATGTAATAGTGAGGATTCTCAACAGAAAACAAACACAACAGTTTCAAAGTTTTTACATGTAAAAACATATAGGTAGTCAACTGGCAGATTGGGATGCTCTATGGGGACACTTTGTCACACATGCTGTAGAGACAGAGTTACGTAGTCATAAACTCAAAAGTCTTTAGACTGAGGAATGACAACCAAGAGTTTGGAGCAACTGAAACCGGTTCAGTTTGACACCTTCATATGTTTCTTTAAAGAGGAAGTGATCTTCTCTGTACCACCCTGCTACCTTGATTTAAATGCTCAGATTTTAATTACAGATTTTATTTCTAGTGCACTGATTGAAACTGCTTAATAGTCATCGAACCTGTGCTGTCAGTGGTGTTTGCACAAGATGTGCCAGCGCCGTGGCACTAATAACTTACTTACTTTAAAGGCAGCTTTCACAAACTAAAAATTCAATAAAGCTTATCTGTGTCACTGTAGGCCAACTGAGACTAGGGGCGTTTTCACATGGTACTGGAGTCCATACTTGGGTACCGCATTTGGTCAAAATCCACTTATTTCATACCATGTGAACACAGCCTGGACCGTGCCAGGATACGGCCAGAGAGACCTGCCTTGGAGATAGTATCGGAGTCCAGGTACGAGTGGATACGGATCATATGAACACAAGCCGTACTCTGGCCGTATCCTAAGACAATAGACGCCCTCCACGCAGAAATGACGACACCGCCGGCCGAAATTACAGAATCACCTCGTGACCATAAAAAGACCAAAACAATGCAATTCAAGCATCCCACAGCAACACACCAGGTTACAAAACGGCGGGTTTACTAAAACACTCACCCTGTAGATGGATTCAGGTAGCAGTTGACCAGTAGACCAATTTGTTTAGATTCTAGGCTGTCGCTCGTTTTATGATGTTGGTACTTCTCACTCTCTTGTTTGTTGGACAGCTACAGAATTATTTGTATACCGCCACCTGCTGTTTGGGTGTAGTCCCTCATGTAAAACACTGGATTCCAGTACGGGCCGAAATTCGTGCCATGTGAACAGAAAAAAATTAGCATTTTCTCTGGCCGTTTTCTGGCACGGCCACACATGTGAAAAGGCCCTAAATCATTAGATTATAGTTTCAAAGGGATGTAGTTATAGAATATGTTTGTTCAGGCAAAGGCTAGGTATGTACTGATTTATCGTTTTATGCAACAGTTCCTCCTCTTGCTTTTTTCGCAGCTCGGAAATCTGAATCATGACTTTCATAAATCTGGAAAATCTTACCATCACTATTAAAATGATTGCATTTGCTTGGTCTCATTATTTTCTTTCCGCGTAAAGTCCAATAACGTTTTCATGCTAGTTTCTTAAAAAGACTTAGATTAGCAAGCACAACACACACACAATCCGTAGCAAACTCAAACTGGAGGAATAAAAATAATTCAGCGTAGATTTATGCTGTGTAATCAAGTGAATCCCAAGCTTTCCTGACGTTACTTTTATGTTCTATAACAAAATTAGGTTCTATTATATCTATAACACTGTGATGGACTGGTGACCTGTCCAGGGTGTACCCGGCCTCTCGCCCGTTGACAGCTGGAGATAGGCTCCAGCCCCCCCGCGACGCCTGGAGGAATAAGCGGTTCAGAAAATGGATGGATGGATGGAATATCTATAAAAAAGATTTTCATAACAACCGAATTAAGAAAAAAACCCACCATATACAGTATTTTAGAACACACCTAATCATATAGTGTAGTTACACACACTTAAAGCCTGGTAGCAGGGACTGCAGGGAAGGTGTTTCTAAAATGAATTGACTCAGGAGGTCTGAATACATAAGCAAAATGCAATTTTAAGGTTTTAAGTTGTAAAAGATGGAAAACCACTTATTATTTTCATTTCAGCTCCTTGGTTTGCCCTACAATTGTTTTTGCATCAAATAAAATCCCAATCATTAATATTAGAGATAGTGGTGATAATAAGACAAAAAGTGAAAAAGTTCAAGGTGTGAAAATACTTTTTTTAAGGCACAGTAGTATATTTTTCCAGGTTTTATGAATATAGTATTTGTCTGCAGATTTAATAAGATATAACAACAGTTTATGCACTACCACACAGTCAAAACAGAAGGCATCGTGCCACATTGTGAATCTCTGTCCTCCCTCCATAAGCTCTGATCAAGCTGTCTGTGTCCTGTCGGCTCTAGCTAAAGTAGAAAGAAGAGGAGACAGATCAAAGACGAAGGCCAAGGACTCACTTCAACAAAGCTTTTCCTTTCCATTCATCCATTATCAGCTCAGCTCCTCTGATGCAGACACCACATCCTTTCCTAATGACTTTTTCTGTTATTTGCTTCATCTGTTACTTAAGCTCTTGTGTGTTTGACTGTGAGGTATCATTTGTCTTTTGGCTATTATGAAACGCTCTCCACTGTTGTCTGTTCTTTGGCACACCGCACTTCTGGTCATAATTCTTAAGAAGGATGAAAGCTCACTCTTTAGTAAATACAAACATAAAAGGCAGCTCCCAGAACTGCCTTCAGCATCTTTATCCTCACATTTTACCTGCCTTCCATCAGTTGTTTTCTTCCACCTTTAGCCCAACCCCTCTCTCATCATTTAATTAAATCCTAATCTTTTATTTGTTTCTCTTTCTAAAGTCAAACCCAGAGGGATCTATATTCTCTGCTCTTGCTATTTTTAATGTACACTAACATCTACAGTACCTCATGTCTTTATTTCTCCCTGTATCCTCCACCTCTCCAGAGAGTTTCCTGTAACTCATGTTTATTTCTTTTGTGTGTTCACCATCTGTCTTCTTTTCTGCCGTGTCTGACTTTTCAACATGTCTCCTCCTCAGTGAGCTCCACTGTTTCTCTAAAAAACAAACAAAAAAAACATCCCAGCGATCTACATTCCTTTCTTCGGAACTTCAAATATTATTCTCTAAATCTAGTTCCTTTAAATGTCTACCTTTAATGCCACATTTAATCTTTGGAATATGTAAATCCCTTTCGTTTTTACACACACACCTTCTTTACCTTAAGCATGTTCTTTTTTTAAGTCTGTCTCCACTATCTTTATGGTATAATCCTGCTTTTATTTCTTTTAATCATTTTCTCCCTTTATTCCTCCTCTGAAGGTCTTTGGATCTGACTGGCCCATTATTTCTGGGTGGAGTCCCTAATGTGCCCGACAACTTCCCCTTTGGCAGCAGGGAGTTTATCGGTTGTATGAAAGACTTGCACATTGACAACAAGGAGCTGGATCTGGGTGGATTTATTGCTAACAACGGGACACTTCGGGGTCAGTGCTGATATTCTCATGTATTGCCTTAAAGTGTAAATCAGTATTATTCAATCATTTTAATATATTATTCTCAAAAAAAATATGGATTTTTAGTTGGTTAAATAAACAAATGGTAACAAACTTAGGTTATCACAACAGTTGATTATTTTAACCTTATTTTGTCAAAAAACAGCATATGGAATAATCCTATCTAGTATATTTGCCTTCAGATCAGTAAATGTAGGTGTCAAATTGTTTTTTTTTGTTACTTATCAATTACTATTAGATATTCTAGGATTTAATTACAAAAGTATGCACTAAAAAGGAAGCATGTCTAACAATCTTAAAACCTACAAGAAAATGCACAATTTAATTAAGGGATGAGGTTCCACATCCATTCTTTATTTAGTGTTATAAATACTGAGTCATGCCATGACTCACAGTATTTGTGTCATTCAAGATGCAAAGAAAAAGCTATGCTTAAAAAAATTTGTCTTCTAAATATACAGTATACAAAATTACTGTTATAGTCTTTATTTCTTAAGTAACAATAATTCAGCCACTTTAAAGTACAATCAGGTTAAAAACATACTTTGTGTGTAGATATCAAGGAAGACAAAGGAAACACTGCATCCCATGCATGTAGTGGGTCATGGAAGCATATTGTAAAAGCTCATACTGATAATATACATACTCATGACTGTCCTCTGTGGGAGGCTTTTTCAGAGTCACTGCAACACAGACCACTACAGGAAATCCTTTCTGCCCAGTGCCCACGGCCATAATGATCCACAACAATTCGTTAAAAAATAATTAATTAGTATGTGCTTTAAAAACACTAAATTTCCCTCTTCGACCAATAAAGTATTATTGAATTGAATAATGCCGCCTGAACCTAAAGAAGAAAAAAATTGCAGAGTTACTTTTAGACTATTGAGCAGCAGACGCTTCTTGGCCGCTAAAATAAATCTCTCCCAGTGACCAATATTTGGCGCTATGGCTAAGTTCAGCATGATTAAGGCAATAACCTAAAACTGCAAATCACATGATTTAAAACATCTGTATAGAATCTGGAGTGAATCTGCATCAGATTATGCTGACAGAGTTCTTTTTGGCTTCATCACAACAATCATACAAACCCAATAACAAAAGACACAGATGTTATATCTAGACAAGCTCTGGATGATACTCAACCTTAGGGAATAATCATATCATAAGACGAAAGCCATTACATTAAAGTTGGGTGATTACTGAACACTTAAGCAATTAAGAAAGCTACACGTGAACAAACGTTTTTGTGCTAGCTTGCTAAAACTGACTTCAAGTCAGAAGTATGGTTCTGAGGTAGTAAACATCCAACACTGACAAGTGCTATAGTTTATGAAAATGATAAAAAAAAAAAAAATTGGTGCTTGAAATCTGAACATAAAGAAATAAGGTTGATTTAAAAATCCAATGTCTGATTGCTTTTTACCTAATTGTGAGCACTTTTATACTAGGTGCATTCAGAAACATACTGATGTTACTGAGGTTATTCTCTGCCGAATTTTTTAAACAATGGCGGATCATGGCTGGCAGGACCATATCCACATCGGGTGACATATTCACAGTAAGATGCTCTGATTTGTTGACAGTGGCGCTGTGAGGCTGGGGGCGGAGGGTTGACACTCGGAGCCAACATATCGATATAACAAGACCCAAATGGGTCGTGCCACGACGGCCTAAAATGGTTTTATTTCCATTATCATCTGTGTCATTCATGACAACTCAGATCTTCTCAAGAGTTAAAAGACTTTTGGATCACCTCACATCTCAGACATCGATTAGTTTATGCCTCCAGCTTTGTTCCTCACGCCAATAATGATCTAACCAGCAATCATCCAGTCTGTCTAGAGTCCGATTCTGTAGTCTTCTAGCCTGGTATAGCCGACTCCCGCTCTCTGATGCTGCAGCTTCTTGGTCCTGCTGACTCTGCTGCTTTGACGCTACCTTGAGTGGTCACCTGCTCCAATCCGCGTGTAGAACGGTAACGGCTCTGATCGGAGCTTCATTCTTCTTTGCGAGCTGACACAAATTCTCCCCCCACTGCTGCTGAAGCTTCAGCCCGTATAAAATCTCCCCCGAAGCAGAGACATCTTGGATGATCTGTTATTATAATCAATACCACAGCAAGCCGTCTTTGTCCAATGAATGCGGATTAACATCAAAAACCGAATAAAAACTGCAGAGGCAACTGATAGTGGAGTTCAGAAACACGAAATGACTGAAGTCTTTACGTTAGTCCCAGGCTATGAAGGCCTTCCCCAAGCAAGCGGAAGGGGGAAACGGACTACGGCGCAAGTTATTAGCCACCGTTAGCCACCAGGGTTAGCCTAGACAGACATGTCAATCAAAAGGACATGTCACTAATTATTCATAATTTCAAGATTAAATTATATCTAAACGGAGGAGTTAGAAAAAAGTTCACCCCTTAGAGTTGTCATGATGGTAAACATGAATTATCTAACCCAAAATCATTTTTTGAACCAGGGTCTCGGAACCGGCGGTACTTACAGTAAGAAAACTTGCTACCGTGACGTTTAAATGTTTTTAGTACGACTTGGTGCTAAAGTACCAGGTCTTTTGACAACACTACTCTGTTCTACATTTTTTTTAAAGAAAATCCTATTTATTTGTGATACCATTTACAGGTTGCAGTGCCAAACACCCGTTCTGTAAGTCCAACCCGTGTCAGAATGGGGGTACCTGCAGGGTGAGCTGGGAGACCTTTTCCTGTGATTGTCCTTTAGGGTATGGGGGAAAGGACTGCAGCCATAGTAAGAGCCTTTTTTGTTTATAACTACTTAAATATAGTTGTGCATATTGTGTTAATAATTACTGTAAGATTCACCTACAGAAATGTTAGTTTAATACAATCTTTCAGTAAATGAAAGACAATTTAAGAATGCTTGAGTGTATGAGGAGAACCTTATACATCATTAGAGTGTGGGTTGGGCTAGTTTAATCATATATGAATACAATTAAAGAAAAAAGGACTTCTGGGTAACTAAACGTATCTTTGAAACCTACTGAAAATGTTATTTTCGGAGACACACTACGGTCATTTGGCTTTGTTTATTGGCTTATAATTGGACATAGATTAACAGCTATCTAGTAGCTGAGTATGGGTCAGTTATTTTTAGACTTCTTCATTGTAAGCTCAAACATCCAACTCAATCATGTAGCAAAGATGTCGAATTAAAGATAATTAAAACCTTCCTTTTTACCTCTGCTATGATTTTTCATCATACATTGGCACATTTACTACATTGCAAACCATTTATAATTTGGTCGCGTACAACGCAGCCGTTTCAATTCACACTTTTCATGTCGATCTCCTTTGCAGCAATGCCACACCCACATCGCTTCCTCGGGAATAGCGCCCTCTGGTGGGACCTGAAGAATGACGTGACCATCTCCACCCCCTGGTACCTGGGTTTGGTGTTCCGAACCAGAGCAAGAGAGGGGACGTTGCTGCAGGCCCAGGCTGGTCAGTACACCAGTCTGCTGTTCCAGGTGGGTACAGACACAAACATGCACATGATTGGCTTCGGCTGATGTTTTCGAAACCAGTGCTACTAAAAGATAACTAGTATAAGCACATCATTCAAGGGGAATGCATGCAATTGCTATGCAAGTAAGGACTTTGTTAAAAGAAAGCAATATAATTTGTTTTTTTCAGTCCTTTCCATAAGCCAAGCACTTATGTTGACATATGTAAAGATAGTGTGGATATCAATCCTAGGGAGTGAAAGTTGGACCAGATCTTTGCCACCCAGGTGTCAATTTGGTTTCGTAATCTTCCTTCATCATTTGCTCTCCTTCCAGAACAGGCTTAGCTAACTAAATGCTAGTTGACTTGTAAAACAGAGGATCATCATTAAAATGCAGCGTGGCCCATTGAGATGTTTTACGATCTGATTCTGCTTCCCTTATTACTTCAACATAGTAAAGTCACCCTTCATGTGTTGTGCTCAAAATACTTAAACAGGGTCACCTCACTTTGACAAGATGATGTAGAATTTCAAAAAGATAGAATAAAATGTAACATTTTAATATGGCAAGATCTCATGCCTTTAGATTTGGTTACACCCCTATTAAATATCAATACTGAAGCAAACGATGGTGTGAGAATCCATTGACAAAGAACCTTTGTATGATAATAATTTCTGTCCTAAAAACTTCTGTATAATATTTTTTTTCCTTTCTTACAAACGCTGTAACATACATAAGACCCTCATTTTCCTTGTTTTTCTTTCAGCTGCTTGATGCTGTGTTTTGAAGCTTTATTGCTTATTTTAGACAAAATTCTGCCAAAGGCCATATGATGTAAAATACTGTGCGGAGGCAATTAAATGTGTTAGCTACTCTTCCACTGACAATGATTATAACACTTTAGTCTAAGAATGGCACAATGGCAATCTATTTAGTGCTTACTGCTGAATTACATACTGCTGTGTTATGTAATCTAATGAAACATTTCTCCTTCTTTTAAAGCCAACAAAGCCTTTCAATTCTCAATATTGACAGGGGAGTCATTAGAGTTCAAGCTCTTGCTTTCACACACAAACACACTCCAAAGACCATAGACTACAAATATATATGATCAGTTATTTCGCCTCAACCTTTTTTTTATTAATATAAAATTTTACTGTAAGTCTGTTCTTCGATGTCTCAGGTGATAAACGGTCAACTGGTGTTCTCAATAACCCGCGGCTCCACCAGACCAGTGCGCTTGCGACTGGATCAGGTTCAAGTGGCAGATGGTCGGTGGCACGACCTCCAATTGGAATTGCGAGACGTCCGCAGTGGCCGTGAGACGCGCTACGTGGCCACGCTGCGGCTTGACTTTGGACTCTATCAGGTAATGGTCGTTTTAGAGAATCAATGAATTCTATCAATCGAGTATCAAGTATCAAGATGGACTCCAGCAACAAGGCCTAAATCTTTGAATTTATGTCTGTAGTTTACTAAAATAAATGAAACATTTTCAGTAACATTTCAAAATCTGCCTGGCTTGTATGTACTACCTACCCGAGAATAAATCTCAGTTAAACAGAAATGTTTGCAGCAATCACACGTTTTCTACATCCCCGCACAGAATCAGACTCCCCAAGATGTGGGACACTAATCCCAGTTTGCGTAATCTCTGATGGATTACTGCCATCAGATTATGATGGGTGATGTCTGTTTGAATCTGTGTTCCTGAATGGGACAGCCCATGAGTACAGAGAGCGTTTCATCATTTTTGGCTTGTCAGAAGTCGAATAAAACGCTTGTTTCATGTTATGCGTATTAAATGATCCACCGTTACATGATGCCTTTCATCTCTTTGCTGGTGTTAATCAGGATGTTCCTTAAAGTGCTTGAAAAAACACAGAGATTGAGTGTTGCAAAAAGCATTTGTTCATTTGAAAATAATACATATTGTGGGAGAAGGGGTGTAGTGCATGGATTACAAAATGCATCTGTGCATCTTCCCCTGCTGTTGAGACAACGATAAATGGAGCTCAATGATTGTATTTTCATTCTACCTGCGAGCTTTTCACCTTGTCAGCTTTTCTTCTCTTATTCTTATAATCTCCATACTTACTTCTCTGCACTTACTTGGTGAAATTTGAGGGAAAATAAGAGTCAGTCAATATTTAGAGGGAGATTCTTGTCCTCTTTCAAAAATATTGTTATGCTTTGAATTGCTTAACATTTTTAAAGTTACCACCTTAAACTTTAAAATATTCCATTTAAATGTTCTATAACAGACCATATTACATAGAGCATCTGAAATGTGTCCTGTGAATTTGCTTTTGATACCCCTAAATGAACTATAGTACAACTAACTGTCTTCGGAAGTTACCTTAGTGGCAAAGAAATCCACCTTTGTTTAACTTAGTTTTGTTAAAGATACAGCTGATCTGTTAAAGCTTAACATTGTTCAGTGAAGCAGCCAAAAGGACTGTGGTAAATCTGGAGGAGCTACAGAAATCCAAAGCTCAGAGGCTTGCCACTCTCTACAGGAATATTAGTCAAGCTCTCTGCTAAGCTGGCCTTTGTGGAAGAAAGGGAAATGGAAAGTGATTATTGAAAACAAGCCAGATGTCCAATCTGCACTTTACCACAATCCATGAAGGGAACACAGAAAACATGTGAAGGTGTTCCTGATTGATAAGATCGTATGTACTCTCTATGACGTGGACATTACTCTGAAAACACAATCCCCAATGGTGAAATATGGTTGTGACAGCATGCTGTCTGGTTGATTTTTCCAGTTAAAAAAGAAGATAGATTAAGATGAATGCAAAGCAATCCTAAAAGAAAACCTGTAAGAGGCTGAGAAAGACATTAGACTGGACCAGGGTTTTACCTTCAAGCAAGACAGCCACTCAAATATGAGGCCAAAGTTACCGTAAAATGGTTCATCAAAAACTATTAACAGGCAAAAACTATTCACAGGCACGTCTGATTTAGTTTAATGAATGTTGCAAAGAAGGATGGACAGAATGGACAAAATTTATTTTTTATTTTTTATATGGTTTAAAATATGTTTTCATACTGTTGTAAGACAAACCTTAACCTTTGTCTTATTAAAATAAAAAGACCATTATTAAACTACAAAGCCAAAATGAAATTTATCAATAAAAGTCTCCTTATATGCAAAGTTGGAAGAGACATAGCCGATAGACTTAAACCTTTCACTGCAGCTATAGACGTTATATAAACTAACACATTTTGGCTGAATTCAACCTTTGAAATATGTATCCTTAAAAATGTAATATTGTGTCATTTTTACGCTGAAATACTTTGTGGTTAGTGTGAAAAAATATGAAATGGTCCAACTGGTGTGAATATTTTTGTAAGCCACTGAATGAAGCCTCATTCTTTTCATAGTATTTTGCAGGTAATTTCTTCTACCAGACTCTTCTATATAATCAATCCATCAAATAGATTACAAAGGCAACAACGGTCCCATCAAGCTAACCCTTTTACCTCCCTGCCTTTGCTTCGCTCTATTAGGGAACAGTGATCGTGGGAAATGACATTCATGGCTTGAAAGTGAAACATTTGCATGTTGGAGGAGTTCTGGGCTCTGGCGAGGTTCAGAACGGGATAAAAGGATGCATACAGGTGACGATTAATGCACTGAATGTTTAATGTTTTGGTGGATGGGTAGATGGAAGCTTTAAATGTCAGAGGAAATCAGTCATTTCTCCGCTATTTCTTACCTCACTTTAACACGATCCTTGCTTTTTTACCTTCAGGGAGTTCGTCTGGGCGTGAGGCCAGATGCCCCCGCCCTCCCTCGCCCATCCAGAGCTGTGAGAGTGGAGACGGGCTGTAATGTTGGAAATCCTTGCGTCTCGTCTCCTTGTCCAGCTCATAGCCGCTGCACTGACATCTGGGAACGCCACACCTGCATATGTGAACCAGGTCAGGAAACGTGTTAAAAATGTCTTTCTTTCTTTGCACATATTAGTCTGCTGTTGTCACTATGATATTTGGAAGGCCTGGCCACATCTTTAAGGAGCATGCAACTATAGTAAAGGATTGAAACAGTTGCTCATTGGCAGGTCAGTTTGCATTGTACCAATTTAAACCCTGACTTCATACCCCTGCTTTGTTTTTTCAGTAGTCGGGGTTAAATGTCCTTACAGAAAACCTTGTAAAAACATTTTGGTCTATCATGTCAAAGCAAGTACCAAATGTCAGTTTAGAGGATACAAATGATCACAAAGTAGACTTTTCTAGTTAGAAAAAGTTTGTTTCACAACACCCAAAGCTGCAAATCACAACAGAGCCATCTCAGCAACTTTTTGTCTGCACTGAGAATGAAGCCTTAATTAAATTGAACTAAGCTTTGTTTTTTAGATTCATTTTTAAACACAAAGAATGCCATTTAACAAGCTATACTGCTGCATTAGTTTGGCTTCAATCATCTCACTTCTATATATTGTGGCTTAATAACGTTTGATTTCAGTGGTGAAGCTGCGCTGTAAACTGACATTGATATTTAAAGAAGATAAACATGTTCTGCTTAACATTTCTGACATCTACATCTGAACACTTTCTAGAAACAGCATAGATGTTTCATAGTAAAAGGCTTAAATCATTTACTTTCGTTACTCAGTATGTGTGAAAAGGACACAATAGTCATATTTTATTTTTATCCCTCTTTGCACATTTGAAAAGGCTTCTTGCTTTAAGACTAAGTGGTGTATATATATTTTGTTGTTTTTTTTTGTTTTTTTTTGCTTTCTGAGAAGGTGCAGAAACCAGAAATTGGCCTGTCTACTGCACGCACTCAAATATGTTTTATTTACATTTACTTATTATGCAGGAACTTTGAAAGATGCTGATCATTATTACACCAATGACTTTTATTTTATTTTTATTTTTTCTTCCCTTCATTAGGGTCGCTAATAAATCTGAAGGGTGCTGTAATATAATGTGTCCAGGGCAATGAAGTTGTCTTTTCTGTTGGAATAGAAGAAGTTACAGCTATGTGACAAATACTATCAAACGTAGAGAGAGAAAATAAAATAAGAAAATAATTGCATGCCCATCTCTCCATAGGTGTCTGGCAGCACTCTGACTGGGTTAAGCTGATATTTGGGTAAACATAATGAGCTCTCAGTCACTTGAGAGCCAGAAAAAGAGGTTAAGGCCAGGCTAACTTCCAAATCCCCTTAGTTAGGTGGATATAATGATGCCGAATTAATACGCTGGAGAAAAACATGATTAAAAGCAGAAATGGAGGGAGGAGAAACAGATGAGAGAAAATGGGAAACATGGTGTTTGTAGAAAGCTGGAGAGAAAAAGAGAAACAATAGGAAGGGTAGGAAATGCAGAGGAAGAACAAAGGCACAAAAATATTTTAATGATTAATGAGTTGAGAATAATAATGTGGCAGAAACTGCAAAAATGTACAAAGTTTTGATGCAACACAAGTGCACAGAAAATCAAATCAAATAGCCTGAACTCTTGTGACACATTATGGAATTGATGCAATTAAAAGGGCAACACAAAAGTGCAGGCAAATTAATTTGACAGCTGGTTCACCCAACAGAATAAAAAAAGCAAAGCTAAAGAGAGAGGATGAACAGACGTCTGGTAATAATTCAGAGAGTTATTAATGATAGCTGCACTTCAGTTCTGCAGGTATTGATTAAATATGCAAGACCAACTGAGCTGAGATTATTAAGGTATGTTAGCCATACTTATGATTAAAGGAGTGAAGGAGCCAAAGGTCTGATGGCATATTAATGAAAAAGGAAAAAGAGAACAGAAAGAGAAGATAACTTCATCTTTGCTGATTCTGTTTTTAGTTGCCACCTCTCATTTCCAATAGGAATGAAAATTATCTATCCTCCTCATGTATTTTTAAAGTACTCTATTTATTTATTTATTTATGTATTTATTTATTTATTTATTTATTTAAATAAAATACAGTGTATGATTAACCAATCAAATTCTTCTATCAATATTAAGCATCATCATCTTGTGGTAGCACCATTTTCATAGTCTCTTTTAAATAATGGTAAGCTTACTGGATGAACCGTTTATTACATTTAGTCATGCCTTTATTAGTTATAGTGAAACTTTTGCCCATCCAGTTTTGAATAATTTTTTTTTTTTTCTGTACTGGAACTTGTGCTCTTACATACTGACACATCTGAAGCTATAAACAGCTACACTAACCTCTCCACGGGTCACCATTGCTGATTGTCGCCCCAGCTCAAACCTGTTGATATCTGCCAGATTACAAATTTGATTATTCAGCAAGAAGTGTGTATTTTTTACTTGATATTGCTGTTGTGAGAACCCAACTGCACTGATGCTTTAATGCCTCATCCAAGAACACAAAGTGCTGCTGTTCTGTCAGAAGCCAATGGACTAAGTGCTTAGAAGCATTTGACAATTTTTTTTTAATTATTATTATTTTTAGATGTTATGTAGGCTATAAGAAATCAGTCATGAGAACATTTGGAGTTCATGAGGTTGTTGTTCCCATCCAGAGAAAGCTGGTCTGCCCCCAGTCTCATAGAGAGAGCTCTAGAGTCTTGGTCACTTGATCGTGAGTGATTGAAGGATGTAATCACTATATCTTCCCCTTTTGGTGTACAAACATCTTGAGATCCCTCAGAGTGATCTAGACCAGTTTTTCTCAGCCGGGGGTCCGCGAACCCCTAGTGGTCTGTGGTTGAATTGCAAGGGGATAAAATACATATATTTTTTAAAAGATCCTCTGACATTTATAGTATATTATTTAACTCAGATGTGACTGAGACCTTTATATACCTCTACTACAGAAGTAGAGAATCAAGAAAAAGATCTATTTCTCTAATTGCATTAAAAAAGTGAAACTTGTATATTAAATTAATTGATTGCACATAGACTGATTTATTTCAAATGTTTATTTTCTTTTATACAACTGTTAGTTCCGACCCAGTAATTTGACTGGACAAGAGACATCCCATGAGTGCTGCTATCACAGTAGAACAGCACTGAGACTTTTTACAGAGCATACTCCTCCGATGTACAGGCATTAATGGTGCGTTCCCACCGCCCAAAACGTCAACGCCAAGAATAGCAAGATTACATGTAAAGTGTATGGTTGAGGCCTGTCAGAGTCTCCATGGTGCTTTGTGTTCTTTAGCCACGGAAATATTCTAAATGTTTGTTGCTTTCCAAGCTTCAAAGCAGCAAAAGCCAGCAAAACAGAAGCTAAGGTATTTGGACTTCTACCTCTTCTGTGCGCCAACCAATCGGATCGTCTCACTATAGTGACGTCGCCCAATGTCGACATTGTTCAGCCAGCCACGACACATCCGGCAGAAAAAAAGGCGTGTTTTGCTAGCTGCAGCCTCAAAAATGTATAGGCTTCAAACCATAGACATTATTATGTCTAGGGCTTCAAATTAGTACATTTGTGAGCATTTTTTTGACTGTAACAAAGCGTACGGTGTGACCATAGACTGTAAATAGAATGGACAAAGCCTCCTCACTCCTCCCCGTTTACCAAAATGACACACGTTCAAGGGGGAATTCATGACGGATTCACAGATTCCTCCTCCCAAGCTCTTTCTCCTAAAAAGGGCATAGGGGCGGGATCTTCACTGTAGACCCTGCCCTTGCGGGGCGTGTATGGGCGTGTAGTTCAGTCGTAATCACACCCATCCTGCTCCGGCGTCTTTAGCTCTGATGCTAAACTTGGCTAACTAAGCTAAAGGCTAATAGCCCAACGCCTGATTGCTGCCGTATCTGCGCTCCTCCGACGGTTCTCCTATTTCTCAAAGCTCAAAAGGTAAGAACTAGTAACTTGAAATTATTATTAAAATGTAGTGTTACTATAATTAAATTTATACGAAACAGCCTGTCAATTAAAGTCCGGCCCCTCATTAATTATGCAAGATTTCAAAAAAATTTCTCACGAAAACCAGCTTGGTTTCTATTTTTTGGACTAGCCCAGCGTTATCTCAGGAGGAATATGTAGCCATAGAAAGTTTTAAAAAATTAAAACGAGGCAATAAAGTTGTTTTTAACGTGTCTAAAGTCCAATGCTTTTCATTGGGGGCCTAGCGGCCAAATGGAGGTACTACAGCAATGGAGGAGAAATGGCGGCCTCCATGGTATGCAGTCACAAAGCAGAGCAGCCAGCGGCCATTGGGTGTGACCATACCTTAATGTATGTGTTTCAAACGTTAATGTATGTATCGGAAATGTTCGTTTTGCCAGGCAACGGCCTTGTCCCCTTCCAATTGGAACTATTTGTGTTGCAGAGCTAAATAAACATTAAAATGGGCCAAACAAATCATAATCTATTCTCAATTGTTATTGTTAAAGAATAATATGAGCTCGTAAAACTGTTGTATAAAAGCAATATCACATTCGAGGTTGTGCTGTTGTGCAGAATATCAGCACTGGTGCGATTTGGTCATAGGCACTATGATAATCAGCACTCCCTCTCGTGTGATATTGCTTAATTAATTTTCATTATTATAATTGACAATTAAAGTCTTAAATTCAGTATCTCAGACAATTAGAATATTGTGCAAAATTGCAGTATTGAAGACACCTGGTGATACGCTCTAATCAACTCATAATTAATCAGCTCTGATGCTAAATACCAGAGAAACAGACTAGCTGGAGAGAGATAACGTTACAGCTGTTGGCACTATTTAATCCAGGTTACAGAAACTCATGAGACAAGAGCAAATGTCTCACTAACACCTTACGCACCGCATCCAAATGACATACAAATACATGGAAGTGAAAATTCTGTTTTGTTGCACACCGATTTCTGAGAGCTACTGTATATTTATACAGTAGTTTTCAGATATATGTTTGTAATAAAACACATTTTTTTATACAGTATTTTTCAGAAATATTTAACAATATAATGTTACATACATATTTCTGCATCTATTTTGTTTCAAAATGTTGTATTTTTCTGGAAACTGCCTAAATATGCCAAGGAGCTATTAATGATGTTCTTTGTTTTGGAAATTACAACTGAATGCTCATATTTGCCTTAAAGAGGGAATAAATGTCACAGTGCAATTCAAAAGGAGTTTCTGCTGAACCCCCATCCCCAGGGTGGGGTCCTCAGAGTTTATCAAAAATATGCATAGGGTCCAGTGAACCACTGATCTCGGCAGTGACATTGTGGAGAAGGGTGTGTCTCTTGTCACTTTTGTATTGATATTTAGAAACTTTGTATTCTGTTCTTATTACTGTCTTTTGCTCAAAGCAAATCAATGACAACCTTTGAGTTAATCTCATAATGCCAACACACTAATAAAATATGACCAACAACAGGTAACCCTAAGTGACTGCAATAAAGCAAAATATGCTAATGAGGCATTTCTGAGGCATTTCAAAGGTACAAGAGACAGGAATTACATTAAATATTAAACAGCTCTCACAATGGAGTGATATATTTATTATATATATTTCAGTGCTTACTAGCTCAGTTAGCACAGCTTGCATTGCTTATACCTCACTTTTGGTATGTATACCCTTAGGGATGTAGATTTGTATGTTAACTCTGAGATCTCCATAAGGCTGCAAGCATTTCCAAATCCAGCATAGTCCATAAGACAGCACTTTAAATGGATAGTTCGCATTTTTAGACATGAAGTTGTATACCATCCTTACCAGTAGCATAGTGTATATACATTGACCCAACTCTGAGACCACCTCCTGGGGTGAGCTCTCGTCGCTGGAAGCTTTTCAAGAAAGTAGTCCCAAATAGTTTCTGGGGCCATCAAATTGCCATTTTACTTCATAAAATGATATTCTTTTAAAAGCATGATTCATCTTCATCATAAAAATAAACGCAGGCCAAAATTCACACCTCACAAAGCACTCTTTGCTCTCAGTGTCGGCTGTTGCAAGCCGATCAGCTGTTTCACACTTGACTGCACGACTAGCTGACATGTCTCACTTTCTCTCCCTCTTAAAAACACTTTCCTTTAAGATTTTTACTGCCACCTTTTGTGTGTCCTCTTATTTTAAGCACCTCACTGTTGCAGAAAAAAGTTAAAATTTAGTCTTTTCTCACAGTAACAGTGTCCACACTGAAGAATGTATTTTTAAGCACGATCTGGTCCTGCTTGGAATAGTGTGTTTATACATACATGCGTGCATCCTTGCATTATCCTCCGCTTAATCTCAGGTCAGGTTGGGCGGCAAGCAGCCTAAGCAGAGAAGTCCACACTTCACTCTTCCCAGCTACTTGGGCCGAGTCATTCGGGGGAGTTTATAGCCCGGGAAAGAAATATAGCTTATCAGAAGTCTTCCTCTGGGTCTCCTGTGGGTCTCCTCCTGGTGGGACGTGCCCAGAACATTTCACCAGGAAGGCATCCAGGAGGCATCCTAACCAGATGACTGAGTCACCTCAGTTGGGTGATCCTGATGTGAGGGAGCAGCAACTCCACTCTTAACCCCTTTCTACAATCCCAGACCTTGTTGTATCTTGCTTTTTCTCTCATTATCCAGAGCTTGTGACCATAGATGATGACAGGAATGCAGATAGATTTGACTCAGCTCTCTTTACCACGACACACAGATACAGATAAAGTTTAAAGAAATAATATGCTGTCACTAAAGACCCATCCACAACAGCTCCAGTAAAAGCTGCAACAGTAGTACCTAATTTTAGTTGACGGAGGAAAGTTAAAACAAAGTTAGTAATAGAAGTTGAGCAAAAGGAATTAAAAGATCAAAGTAAAAGAGCAGGGTGTGAAGGAAAAATTCATGTGCCCTGAATGAAGGATATAGGGTGTAATTGTAGTAGAGCCTCAGGTCTGAGAGCGAGGGGAGGAAGCAGAGAGGCACTGTATCCCTATAGCATCCTCTGCTAGCCTGCAAGCAAATGCTAACACCCTGACTCATTAACATGGAGCACACATGTTTTCACACCTAAAAAGGATTACGGATACACGCGCACACCAATCTGGAAGCTTGATGTGCACACCCCTATTTACTGTATACTCGCTCACAAGAGTGTCATTCTCATTACCATTATGTTTCATCAGCACAATAAGTATTAAAATTTTAAAGTGTTATACAATGAATGGTGCTTTGGGACAAATCAAACTTTAATAAATGTAGAAGGGAAAAAATAGGAGAGGTGTCCTCTGAATAATTCCCTTTCATTTGCGTTTGTGTGTTTTTGGCCTCGTGCTGAGCCAAACTTAATAAGTCTCACACAGCTGACAGTTATTCAGATTTGAGCAATACAGCCTCCTACGAGGAAAACAGATGCCTTCTGTTTAACATACACTCTCATAGTGAGAAAATCCTCTGCATGAGAAAGCACAAAGATGTGAGCTTTCTGAACTCCTCACTTGTTCACCTAGCATGGCAGCTTCAGGCAGTTGCCAATGGCTAATTCACTGCTGTAGGCAAATTGAACCTAAATTGATAAATAGCACCCCTCTTTTCACTGAATTGAGTTCCCAGAGTTGGTTAGAAAAGCAACTCAATTACACTCCCAAGAGTGCTTCTGTAGAGGACAGAGTTATGTACAGCAGCAGTTTGGTTAACTCCATCCCACCTGGAGAAAAAGGACCGAGAAATGATTTATGAGTTTCAAACTACATATCCTGTGTTGGAAACATACAAAAGGTGTCGGATCTCCTCAAGCTGCTGAATCAGGATAACACTATGACAAATGACTCCACACCTTAGAGTGGCATTTATTGACCAGGATTGATACCCAAAGACTAGAAATTTATCAGCTGGCATTTTTTTTATTCAGATATATAAATTATGCTTTTATAAAACTTGAACCAGTTTTGTCTCTGATAACAGGATACTTAGCATAGGGTCTATTTAAATGTAATATTACAATGTATCACTTTTTTACAGACACACAATTTGCTTCTATTTATTTACTGATTTATTTCAATGTCTAAACTGTAAAAATACTTTCATAAAGATGGGAGGTAAAATACTTTTCCAGCACCAACAAGATAACTTTATGCAAGGGCTGAAGCTTATAGCTGTTTCTAAAGTTGGTGATTGGTTAATCTCTCAGGCCTTGTCAGACCCTTTGTTGAATTTTTCATTTTTTATTAATGACATGACTTTCAGTTACTTTTTATCCTCTTTAGATAATTTTAGGTGTGGTAATTCATATTCCTCCTTGTTTTTGCATTTTGCTAATTTAAAACACATTGAAAATAGTTGACCGTATTGGGAACAAATATGGGATGATTACAGTGAAGAAAGATCTACAGACCCAGATAACCTTTGAAAAACTTTCAAAAACATCCAGTTTAACACAACCCTGAAAGATTTTAAGAAGGTTTTTTTTGCGCTGGTAATTAAAACGTAAGTCTGTTATTTGTCTTTGTATTGGTGTGTCAAAAGACAATACAGGGAAAAATGTGAGGAAATAAAATGTATTTTGTTGAACAGGATAGGGCACCTTACTTTTGCTTTCACATCCGATTTTATTTATTTAATCATCTCCCAACTATCTTTTTAAGCCTAAAACAGATTTGCATTTAAGGGATGGAAATATTCAGAAAAGTGATTGTTAAAAAACATTTGTTATTCTTAAACTATACATACAAACTATACATAAACTAATTCAGATTCACCATTTAAAGGGATCCACCAAGGTTTATTGATATTTCTGACATAAAATTGTGTGATGCTTTGTTTTTGTTTTTTTCTTTATGTACAGTCCCACCAATTTATTCATGTTAGACAGTGGGTGGCTTTACATGACTGTTAGCCATATCGGTTGCTCCCCTCATCATGCTGGTCATTACCAAATGGCCCTAAACAAAATGGCCACATCAGTTTATTTTAATGAAACTGGGATGCCTTGTATCCTGTCTGGTAAAAAATCTTAAATTCTTAGACTGATCAAACTTCAGGTAGTTTAATCTAATAATGATACATTTTATTTAAGGGCACTTTTCTAAAACCCAGGGTTGGCGGTACAGAGAAGAAAAAAACTAACAATAATACATAGACAAACAATACACAAAAAACCCTAATCAAATAGGAAACAAATAGATAGTAAAAAGAAGAAAACTATTTTCTAAAGTTAATAAAACAGTCTGAACATATGTGTTTTGAGCAGAAGCCCAGAGAGACTGAAAGCTCTGTTTCCGATTGTGACAAGCTGGGTAAAATGAACAAGATGAGTGGCTGAGGAAGATCTGAGAAAACGGGAGGGAGTGGCGATGTGAAGCAGGTCACACAGATAGGGAGGGACAAAGATATGGCTGCACTTAAATGCAAGAATTACGATTTTAAAGTTGTTCCTGGATTCTATGGGCAACCAGGGGAGCTGCTGAAGAGCTGGGGTAATATGTCCTTTTGAGGGATTCTTAGTTATGATCCAAGCTACAGAGTCCTGTAGGATTTGGAGTTTATGACTCATGTGAGAGAATAAAGTAAAAAGAACTGCAATAGTCGATCCGGGATGTGATGAGGAATATGGACATGGATGGCAGCTGCATAGGCGATAAAAAATCTTCACTGAACAACAGTCCTTTTCAAGAACCGTTTGAGGTTTTACAAACCTTTTCTTGTTTATTGACAAATGAAACCTGGGCCTTATTAATGCTCTGTTAGCATTAAGACCCTCTTAGAATGAGGCAACATAAAGACTTTAATATATCAAATGGTCAAACCCTGGACTGGATTATTAGGTATCGAATACAGATTCTTTATAACACATTTTGCAGTTGTGAAACCTTTCTGTCATTTGTAAGAAAGCAAAATTTGTATATGATATGTTAAATTGTTTGTTTGAACCTTTTAAAATTAAAGAGTTTGATACAAGTAGTAGAACAGTTTTGTCATTGTGACTGGATACTTTAGTATGCAGAATCTTTGAGGAGTCAAAGATGTTGCTGGAAACACATGAGAAGAAAGGCTGGCTCAGTGAACAGATGGTCGTGTTGATCTGTCTTGATTATTTTCTTGTGGAGAAGTGAAGCTGCTGTTGAGGTACAACAAAGTCTGACGAGAAACGATAAGTCACACCAAATGTAAAGCTCAGTTGGCATAACTTTTGAAACAAACTCATGGACCTTGACTCAGGAAGTCAGAATCGTATTTAACTATAAATGATTTATACCTCTTTGTTCTTCCAGACTCAAGCCTCTCCCCAAGTCTGTCTATATCGTGTATTGTTTTGACAAGGCCAGTGTCATTATGAGAATCTGAAAACAGCCAAGGCCACTGGTTCCTCCCTTAGCCGGTTTCCATGGTGAGAGTGTGAAGATTTATTTATGCTTGACAGAATGACTGAACATGAACATGAGCTCATACAATGGGATCAAAGAAAAAGGATGATCTCACTATGTAATTTTGCTTGAATGCATGTTTATGTGAGGGGGGTCAAAATCTGAAAAGAAAAAATTGAAATATAAATGCATTAGGTTTTTTGTTTTATACAACTCACACCCTTTAAGCAGGAAAAGTAGCTAGAATAAATGTATACAGACTGTAATGATGAATGACAAAATGAATGCCTCTCTGTATTTTTAATTTATTTATGTACAATTTTAACATTTCGTAAAAAACATCAATGTGGGAGATAATTAATACCTAGATAACGTTGAAAAGCTGTCGGTCTGCAGCTATAGTCCAAGGCCAAAGGTTTAATAGAGACAGCATACTTCATTTTCTACCGACAAACACACAAAAGCCAACCTCCCACACCTTTGTCAGCTACAGAGGGAGGGGAGAAGTGCTTGACAAGGTGCACACACACATCAGTCAGTGCTTCAATCCATAAAAAAATCCCTCAGTTCATTGCTGTGAAATTAAAAAGGGAGCCTGGAGGCTGTAGGTGTTTGCTTAAAGCAGGTAAAAGCAGAGATTTTTATTGATTAGGGTGATGCTTTGGGTAGAATATAAAATTTTACAAAAATTGCATCACTTTCCCCCGGTATGAATGTACGTGCATTTGGACATACATTTGTATGGACTAAACAGAGTCCAACTACGCAGGTTTCTTCGTGCAGATATTTTTCTTATTTTCTTGGATGGTAACATTTTCTGTTGAGAGTAATTGTATTCTTGGAACATCAAATGAAGGGGCAAACACTTACTAATTTGTGTAGGCTCACAAGTTATCCGGGATGCTACAGAAAATGCATGGATTTTAACATATATATATATAGTTATAATTTTTTTTTATCTCTATCTTTAAGAGTGAAAAGAGCAAGGAAACTTTTAAAATTGAATTAATGTTTCAGTATATACAGTACAGACCAAAAGTTTGCACACACCTTCTCATTCAAAGAGTTTTCATGACTATTGACAGTGTAGATTGTCACTGAAGGCATCAAAACTATGAATGAACACATATGGAATTATGTAGTACTGTTCCATCCATCCATCTATCCATCCATTTTACGAACCGCTTAATCCTTAAGGGGTCGCGGGGGGGGCTGGTGCCTATCTCCAGCTGTCAACGGGCGAGAGGCAGGGTACACCCTGGACAGGTCGCCAGTCCATCACAGAGTACTTTTTCAAAAATTGTGAAATAATCTGGCCAACAAGTCAACAAGTACTAAGCATCTCTGGGAACTCCTTCAGGACTGTTGGAATACCATTTCTGGTGACATTTCGGGAGAATGCAAAGCAGTAATCAGAGCAAAGGGTGAATACTTTGAGGAATCTAAAATATAACACATGTATTCAGTTATTTCACCCTTTTTGTTTAAGCACATACAGTAATTCCATACATCATGTCTTCATTCATAGTTTTGATGCCCTTAATTCAGAATCTACAATGTAGTTATGAAAATAAAGAAAACGCATTGAATGAGAAGGTGTGTCCAAACTTTTGGTCTGTACTGTATAGATTAAAATATTCTACATTATCATTTTTTTTGTACTACATTCTGCTGCAACTTATTCAAGAAACATATAAAAAGAGTATTTCTGAATACAAAGCCTTGAGGCCCACCTTTTGTGCTATCAAGATATCAGGCGGAATAAGGAGGAATTACAGCTGCTGCAGCAATCACTGGAGTTTGCCAGCATACTTTGCAGTTTGACACCAGAAGCATAAATGGTGTGACGCAATGACTAGTGTTGCCAGATTTAATCTTTCCCCCCTGTTTTAACCACCATGGCTTTAGTCGGGCTTTTGTCATGAATGCTCGAATGAAATCTGCCATCACTTGAAAAAAAAATAAATGCGAGAGAGCGGCATTCAACGCAGCATTTCCTTCACTTTTATTCATGTTTATTTGGCTGCAGTTGTGGCTCCAACCAACCACCCCCAGTGTAATATAATAATAAAAATAGTAATTGTAACTGAAAACAGTTACTCATAATTAGTATTCTAAATGCGTACTGCCGGTACATGTATTCCATTACTACCAAACACTGTAATTAAGGCAATGAAACTCACCCTCTGGCATTTACATGCAACAATAAACTGAAATAAACAGATAAAAACTCCTATCGCTCCTGCAGCGAGGAGGAGGAAAAATGTCCGACGCTGTACTGCACTTGTCCTGCGTTTAAGTAGCGTTGGATATCTATGCTGAGTTCAGGAACATATGATATTTCAGTTTATAGTGAAAACACCAATGATAATAATACTGCAACTTACAATCATAGAACAATGTGAGCTTTCTCACTCTACACGTATATAGAGTTAATGTGATCCTATGAAAGTGGAGAGCAGCTTTCTGCACGCCAGCATATAAATATAGCCTACCCGAAATATTTTTCTATATAATACTGTACCAAGTAAGTGTTTTGTATTTTACTTTTGACTGAAATATTAAACTGAAATTGTTCTTTAATTCTCTGTAAGATTTTGATTTCAAGGGATTTACTGTAATGACTATTGATGAAATTAGTATTATTTCAGTTTTAGAAATGTCATTTCTAAAGGCAAAATATCGTATCGGGACTCCAAATCAGATCAGATTTGAGGTTAAAAGATAGGATCGGGATCAGAGGGCCAAAATGCTGATCGGGACTTCTCTATTTTTAATATATTTTTAGTTTTGTGGATATTTTTCAAATTGTTCTTTTATTTACTGTACTGAGTCAATATGTTTGTAATTTACTAGAAACTTGTAGTGCATCCTAAAATTAAAGGTGGTGTTTTACAGTTTATTTTTTTCTGTAATTTATTGCTTCTATAAATAACCCTTCCTTAAATACTAAACTGGCCAATTATGTTGTTTTCATATTAAAATAAGTCCTTGGCGAGAAGCTGATTACATGTATTCTAAATATCCCCAAAAGTGTTCATGAAGCACTTCTCTTTAGTCATTAGATTAAAGATGGGTTTATGTACCGGCCTCTATTACCATAGTAGGCTGCTGCATGTTTGTGTGGAGTATCTGGGGATGCTCAAAAGTTGGTGGCAGCTTCATTCATCACATCGCACAGGTGCAACACTGAACTGAGCTCTTTTGGTTTGCTGAACATTATTGTGTTCCAGAAGTGTATCTCACTACCTTGGGGTGTTTTAAGCTGTAAATCCTACTTTATTATTTCTTTGAATCCAATTTCTTTCTTTTTTCAAACTCAGTTTTTACTATTTAAACTTGTGGTTGTAAATATTGGAAAAAATGTAACAACTTACTAAGTAAAGGATTTCTTTGTTATATTAGGTAATATTTGGTCAATATTATTTGTTAAACAAATTAAATTATTTTATCTTTGTTTTTAAGTTTGAACATGTTAAATTTTATGCTATATTACTATAGATCTAAGATAATTATCTAAAGTTATTCTTTAACTTTGTTTTCAGAAGCTTGTACTGTTTGTGAAAATCTAAAAACCTTGCATATTTTATTCCCCTGGGGGGCTGTTTCATGAAGCGAGCTAAAAATATTCATCCTAATTTAAAACAGCCTTACTTCATTAGGTCTAACAGTTTACGTCCGGCTTATTCAGTTCCACAAAAGATCAGGGGTGTCATTTATAAAACTTTGTGCAGACTCCTCACTAAAACCATACTTAAGCTCAGCAACTTTTTTTTACTTACGCCTGGTAGGTTTCTGATCTATCAAACTTGGAGTACGCACAGGTGCACACAATCTCTGCTTTATAAATCAGAATCTTCGTAGAAATGTGGCCAGTATGGGGTGTTTCACTGGCAACCATGGCAACTGAGAGGTGGAGAAAAACAGCTGCAGGCATGCGGAGGCAGAGAAGACTGTTTTATTTGAATCAGTCAATCATTTTTTAACTATATAGAGCTTTACTTAGCCAAAGGCTTCACATAAAAAGACAAACATATAGTTGCAAAAAACGTGTTAGAAGACAAGAGTAAAAAATAAAAGCAAACAGCAAAAGAGATGAAACAAATAAGAACATTACATATAAAGTTTCAATTATAGGGTATGAGTATCTCTTTTAGCAACAGTAAGACTGGGATCAAAGCAAATTAAAATAAATAGAACTAATTCACAATAGAACATAATAAATTTAAGCACTCCGAGATATTTAAAGCCTGGCGAAAAGGTGCACTTCAAAACTACTTTTAAAAAGTATCATCCATTCAAAATATTGATTTGGGTACATAAAAATAAACGGAAAAGCTGCAGGTGACTCGCCGTTGATGAAGCTGCTTGCCTGATATAAAAAAGAATCTTCAATGAATGCCAACACATCCATTGTGCAGAATTATGCTGGGACGCTACAGCATATTTGTTCTTGCACCAATACATACAATTGCTATACAATCTAAACACATATAGATGAACATTATTCTTAGATTTAACATATTTTTAATCAAATTCTCTATGTGTGTGCAATGCGCTACAAGTCTGAAAATGTGGCTTAAATTCACAATTTTGGTTTCCGTCCTGCTGCGCTGTCAGTGCACTCCATTTCCAAGTGCATAAGCAAGATCCTTGGTGTGCTTAAAGTTGTGCATATTTTTCCGCCAAGTTTTTTTCTAAAAATTCCGAACTTAGCATATAAAGTTGCTTATGTAGTTTTCAGAACCTGTTTTGTGCATAAGCAAGCTTTATAAATGAGACCCCTGGTGAATTAAATTCCCATTTATTCAAGCCAGGCCTAACAAGCCAGGCTCATGTGCATCCACACTACATTAAAGGCAGCCCGTGTCATTAAGTGAGAATGGAAGGAAAGGGAAGAGCTGCATTAATTTCCCAGACGGACCAGGAATTATTAATACAAGTCTATGAAAAACACAAATATATTTATAATAAATTTCTTTTATTCATAAATTTTGTATGAAATCTGTAAATTAATCTAAATTGAACATGATGACACCATAGAAAGTCAGTGATGTATTCTATCCAAAGAAATATGTATATTTATTTCCCGCTTTAAAGAATCAGCAACTATGACTGCAGCATGGAGAGAAGGCGGCATAAGAACTGGGCTGACTTTCTATAGTATAACAAAGACGTTTGCAACATTGTACTGAAAGTCTCACTGTTGTAGATATTTGAACAACCCATAGATACGTCTGGACAATATGTCTGACTCTGACATGGAAAGTTTTATTTATTAAATCATATTTTTTTTTGTAAAAAACTTCTAACATCTTTTGCAACTGTTCTGACTAATAATTGCTAACCTTGGGATTTCTCTGGTCCATAATATCTTCCACACTAAAGAATTTTGTCAACATATTCTAGTAAGAGTTGTGATACATTCACTCATCGGAAAAAGATTGAATACTTTTTTCTGGCCAGTGTAATAAGGCAAGAAAATTGCCTTAGGCCAATCACTGGCTGATGTCTTGTTGTATTTCGTACTAATACAGACATATTTTAATTGCAATCAAATGTCTTCAGTCAGAGATGGCCAAGTCCAATCCTGCTAAAGAGTTGTAACTGTTAATGCATCCCTGCTCCAACACACCTGAATTAAATGGCTCAGTTCCCATGAGCATGTAATTCAGGTCTGCTGAAGCTGGGTAGCGAGTAATTGGTTCGACTCAAATGTGTTTAATGAGGGTTGTACCTAAAAGTTGCAGGATAGTAGTTCTGGAGGACTGGAGTCGAGCACCCCTGTTTTAAGCCCATAATATGTTAACGTTGTTGTGTTTTGCTGCACACTTCGTCATGCAAAGATGCAGCTATCAATGCATTGTGCACATGTCTTTGTGTTTACACACAGTTGTAAGGTTAAAGTTGCATATTTTACTAAAGAAATATCTCTGCTTGTACTTCACAGGGTACTATGGGAAAAGCTGCACTGATGCCTGCCACCTGAATCCATGTGAAAACGAGGCTCAGTGCCACCGGAAGCCAAGTTCTTCCCATGGATACATTTGCGACTGTGGAGACAATCACTATGGGCAGTACTGCCAGCACAGGTACACACACACAGAGACACACACACACGCAAACAAGCCTAATTGATTCAGCAAGTGAACCCCAATTTACTTGAGAGTTGTCAACAGCGTCTGAAGTACTTTGAAGTGTAAAACCATTTAAGCTCAGTGAGCGTCAGTGAGTCTTGTTAGCTCCCACACTGACTTGATGCCCCACATCTCCGACACTGCTTGTAATTCACTGTGGGACAGGTTCAGGCAGAAGTCATAAGATGCTCTCACACACTAAGGTGTGTGCTCAACTTTTTGTGACACCAACCTGACACCAGGCACTTTGCCTCTCCGAGAAAACCACTCAGCTTTAGCTTTTCCCTGATGATCGCCCTTTGTTTGAGTGTGTGTGTTTCAAGTGTTCATAGTTCAACTAATGTTTGTTTTTTCCTTAAGGATACACCTGGTCAGATGCTAATAAAAAAACTAACTTCTCTTTTTTTTCTTCTTTTTTTTACGTGTCCTGTCTGGCAGTTTGTTACTCAGAATTAGTGTCTGAGTACCAAGTACAAGCCCAACAGATTTACTTTTTCAAGCAGAGCATTACAGCTGTGCTATAGTACTCCACTTGATATATATGTATGACAAATCTTTATTAATAATTACTGTGGGTTTAATTTCTTGATGTTATAGACACGAAAAACAGGAAAAAAAAATAGAAGAAAGAAAGAAGATGAAGAGAAACAGGACAAGTAGGGGTGTGAACCGACAATACAAGAGAGGGAGGTAAACAAAGAACACAGGAAAACATCCCAGTCCTCCACCTCTGTTGGACGGCGGATAAGTGGGAAAACAAAACAGACAAAAACCACCAATAGAACAGAACATTAACAAAACACATCCAGTAATATGAAGTAAGAACTACACATTCACAACACACCAAAATGGATTGACAAATACAACACCAATGTCGCTGGTAAGCTCCTGGTACCAACTATCTGTTGAAGATAACCTCAGCCCAAGAATATGTCCCCGCACTTATGTGTGAGTGTGAGCATGCAGGTGTAAATAAGGTTTCCCCATGCAAGTGAGTGATAACTGGTGTATAGAGCAATCGATCCGTCCTACAGGAGTCCATACAGGCATGAAGGAGGTCGGAGATATATACGTCCAGAGCACCCCAGAGTCCAGGAGCCACAGGCAGACCAACGCAAGGCCGACCGCCCCCCAAAGAGAGGAACATATAGAAGCGTCTGGAGAACAACCAGCAGCTATGATGCCGAGGCCCGGGAGATCGCAAGGACGAGGCCACGAGCTCCGCCGGTAACCCGCTATGTCAGGGTGGGCCCGGGCCAAGACCTGGTGGTCACGGGGATCAGAGGTTCCCCGCCCCCCCCCAGCAGGGCAGACGTCACCGCTACCCGGGCCAATCCAATCTGCCCGACCAATGCCAGACTACCCCCCCCAATGAAACGACCAGGCAGCGAGCCCCCAGCCATATTGAGAGCCACCAACGCACCAGCGGGCAGGGGCATCAGTCACCGGGAGGGAGTGACAGAGGGGAAACGGCCCCCACTAAATGTGGGGCCTGAGATGCGCCAGGCAAGAGGGCAGCCGAAGACCCATCCTGACAAGCAGACAGAGACATGCAGAGACATACATACCCTCCCTCTTACATACCCCTCCCACACACATTCTCACAAAGCCATCAGGCACCCAAAAAAAAGGACGCTTTACAAACATTCATACACCCCATACGTACTCTATGCTCCCAGGTCCAGGTACCGATGCCCAAAACTGCAACCGGCCCCTGAAGCTGGGAGACTAATCCCCTGCCCCTAGGAGGGGGACGAGGAGACCACCAAAGTCCCCACCGCGGCAAAAATAGTCCACTAGCCCAGGTCCCCGATCAGACGGCCTGATCTACCTCCCGAACTCTGACCCCCGATTGTCAAATGAACAGGGGTGTGGGAAGACACCTAGCCTCTCTCCTCCAGCTCGAATGTGGTGTTGTTGCGTGTTGTTCTAATGTGCACTTTAAACAGAGGGGTGGGACATGGGAATGTTGCTAGGCACCCCTACAGTGAAGTGCTGGAACAAACTAAATCTGACACCAGAGGCGAGGCCCCTTAAAGGGCTCCGCCTCTGGAGCCGAGGTGAACCCACCGCAAGGTCCCTACATGTGTGCGTCTCGTGTAGATGTTATAAGTGAAAGTGTCTAAGTTGTATAGTAAAATTCTGACCCAGGCCGCCACCGGACAGCGAAGACAAAAACCCCTCCCCGCTCCCCAGTGACGTGCCCATGCCCCAAGACCCTATGTGAATGGTATAATGATGGAGCGGGTGGACAGAGGCGTCTGGGGATGGGGAGGATGCCATTCCCAGGGAGCCAGCTCCCCTACTGACTCCAAAACTTCACTTCTTTTAATATCATCTAATACATCTGTTCCTACTAAATTTGAAAGTTTAATTTTTGAATTATCTTAGATATGTCTAATATCATAAGCGTGGATAATATCATAGTATCATAAGCGGGAAATGTTTTCTTCTTCGTTTCATCGAACAAAGCAGTTTGTTCTTTACAAAGGAAACATTCACTGTAGGAAGAGTCAATACCTGCTTTCTTCCCAGATCAATTATATCTGACTTTGTTGTTTTGAAGTAATACAGAGTAACTTCCTGCCAGATGTAATTAAGAGATGTAGCAAACTAGTGGAAACCGTTTTTTTACATGGCTGATTGAATTTATAAAATGATTCATCTGATTTTAAACTCTTGAGAATTATTCATAATGAGAAGATATTCAGCTGTAGTTTAAAAGTTGGAGGAATATAATAATGTAATGTGAAATAACATGAAAAGCTGAGGCTTAGTTATTGCTGCTTTTAATGACTCACACAAGCATGAGCAGTGAAGCTTTCAGACATTAAAAGCCCCCCCCCCCCAAAACATCTCTGCCCTAGTGTTTGCTTGCCCTAATTTTTCTATGCAGAATGGCGACAAGTTTTCAGATAAAATTTTCAATTTCCTTAGGATTTGTTTTCTTCTTCAATGCCAAAAATGCCTTTTGTTACATGTAGGATTGACCACCAGTGCCCCCGCGGTTGGTGGGGATCTCCCACCTGTGGACCGTGTCACTGTGATACGAATAAAGGCTTTGACCCTGACTGCAACAAGACGACTGGACACTGTCACTGCAAGGTAATTAAAGCAAACCCACCAGGATTCTGTCCCAGCTTAGAGTGGTAACCTGTGCATCTATTTTCTAAGAGTATAAAAAATTGAGTGGAAAAGTGTGTGTATTGATTACAAAAAAGATGAGAGGACGGTTGATGGAAACAAAGGCAATTTATTATTTACACAGCAGCCAAGGCAACATCAGACACAGATCTTCGAACGGTTTTGAAATGGAAATGTATTGGAGCATTTCAAAACTCTCTGGTTCAAAGTTCCCCCTAAAAACACAATACTGCCAGGAAGAAACCCTCTGTGGTGCACCCCAGACATTGGACAATATTAAAGCCTAACTTAGACATAGTATTATATGATGATTTAGTTCTTCACTTCAACATATTGACCTACTGTTTATATATTTGTACCCTAATATATTTGTATGCTACCAGGGTGTTTAAGCCAGACATATCCTGCATTTAATCAGAGGTTTTCACCACAATCTCTCTGATAAATGTCTGCTACTGAGTCACTGAGTCATTTGCCTCAGTACTGAACTCAGCTCTGACCCTGACACATACCTTACCCAAACACATACAAATACACCAACAAATCTATATTCATTCCAGCAGAGGACATTTTATTGACTTGACTATGCTTCTGGAGACTTGGAGAACCCCCACATTTTGTACAATTATCCAGATCGATGTCTAAACATTGCTTTCTTTCTCCTCTTTGTTTCTCTACTGGCCAGTCGTTCTATAATTATTATGGCCACCTTCCAGCAGCACTTGCAGCTTTGTCAAAGTGGCACTTGTAGGTCCAATAAATCCATCTGATGCAGCTCTTACAGCTAATTTGACATTGGATTAGTAATTCATGTTATTGCGGCTTTTGTTTTGAGTACTCAGACGAAACACATGGTCGATGCGCTTCTGGCGAACGTTAAACCTCTGCTGTCAGGGAGGGAAACAGATGTGAAGGTAGAGATCTTGAGCAGCAGTAGAAAAGTGAGCGATGGTGGAAATACAGATTTTTTTTAACCCTCTGGTAAATTAAGATACTTTATCATTCCCAAAGAACAATTACATAATTACATAATGGCGATGCTCCTAAAACTCTCACCTCTATCATGTTGCATCAAATTTGTCCAAATTTCCTCATTCCGAATAGTGAAATGTACACCATTTGGAGTAAACTCCGCAAATTAAATGAATAGGTGATTCCCTTATCAAAGTTTGTTGCACAAAGGACAGCTATTCGGTTATTGTGCTATCCTCCTAATAAGGAAAACTGAATCTAACTGAGCAAATGTTCACAATGACCTCTCCTGTTCCAGTAATAATGCACAGTGAGGTGTGGTTGGATAGAGGCTGGAAAACAGGGTGATAGCTTAGCAGCAATATAAGCCGACCCCTCTCTTGACCTTTTGGAATTGTTTCTTTACAGTCGCGGGGACCTATGCCATAGACACTGTTCTGTTTTCATTTTTGACCAAGTCTACAGCAAAGTCTCTGAAGCTAAATATACACATGTATGTATGTATGTATGTATGTATGTATGTATGTACACTACCGTTCAAAAGCTTGGGGTCACCCAAACAATTTTGTGTTTTCCATGAAAAGTCACACTTATTCACCACCATACGTTGTGAAATGAATAAAAAATAGAGTCAAGACATTGACAAGGTTAGAAATAATGATTTTTATTTGAAATAAGATTGTTTTTACATCAAACTTTGCTTTCATCAAAGAATCCTCCATTTGCAGCAATTACAGCATTGCAGACCTTTGGCATTCTAGCTGTTAATTTGTTGAGGTAATCTGGAGAAATTGCACCCCACGCTTCTAGAAGCAGCTCCCACAATTTGGATTGGTTGGATGGGCACTTCTTGCGTACCATACGGTCAAGCTGCTCCCACAACAGCTCAACGGGGTTCAAATCTGGTGACTGCGCTGGCCACTCCATTACCGATAGAATACCAGCTGCCTGCTTCTTCTCTAAATAGTTCTTGCACAATTTCGAGGTGTGTTTTGGGTCATTGTCCTGTTGTAGGATGAAATTGGCTCCAATCAAGCGCTGTCCACTGGGTATGGCATGGCGTTGCAAAATGGAGTGATAGCCTTCCTTATTCAGAATCCCTTTTACCCTGTACAAATCTCCCACCTTACCAGCACCAAAGCAACCCCAGACCATCACATTACCTCCACCATGCTTAACAGATGGCGTCAGGCATTCTTCCAGCATCTTTTCAGTTGTTCTGCGTCTCACAAACGTTCTTCTTTGTGATCCAAACACCTCAAACTTGGATTCATCCGTCCACAGCACTTTTTTCCAGTCTTCCTCTGTCCAATGTCTGTGTTCTTTTGCCCATCTTAATCTTTTTCTTTTATTGGCCAGTCTCAGATATGGCTTTTTCTTTGCCACTCTGCCCTGAAGCCCAGAATCCGCAGCCGCCTCTTCACTGTAGATGTTGACACTGGTGTTTTGCGGGTACTATTTAATGAAGATGCCAGTTGGGGACCTGTGAGGCGTCTGTTTCTCAAACTAGAGACTCTAATTATATTATCTTCTTGCTCAGTTGTGCAACGCGGCCTCCCACTTCTTTTTCTACTCTGGTTAGAGCCTGTTTGTGCTGTTCTCTGAAGGGAGTAGTACACACCGTTGTAAGGAAATCTTCAATTTCTTAGCAATTTCTCGCATGGAATAGCCTTCATTTCTAAGAACAAGAATAGACTGTCGAGTTTCAGATGAAAGTTCTCTTTTTCTGGCCATTTTGAGCGTTTAATTGACCCCACAAATGTGATGCTCCAGAAACTCAATCTGCTCAAAGGAAGGTCAGTTTTGTAGCTTCTGTACCGAGCTAAACTGTTTTCAGATGTGTGAACATGATTGCACAAGGGTTTTCTAATCATCAATTAGCCTTCTGAGCCAATGAGCAAACACATTGTACCATTAGAACACTGGAGTGATAGTTGCTGGAAATGGGCCTCTATACACCTATGTAGATATTGCACCCAAAAAACCAGACATTTGCAGCTAGAATAGTCATTTACCACATTAGCAATGTATAGCGTGTGTTTCTTTAAAGTTAAGACTAGTTTAAAGTTATCTTCATTGAAAAGTACAGTGCTTTTCCTTCAAAAATAGGGACATTTCAATGTGACCCCAAACTTTTGAACGGTAGTGTATGTATGTATGTATGTATGTATGTATGTATGTATGTATGTATGTATGTATGTATTATGAAATGAATTACTCCCATTTTACCTTTGTCATACAGTAAAAGTAGTTTGTAAGGTTCATGCATCAATATTCTAATTTTTCACAGCGTTAAATGCACCAGTTCACATGCTTATAATATAAGTATTGATTTCTACACATCATCCAAATGTACCTTATGTGTTCATAGTTGCAAAACCCGAACTGTAATTGTAGTCTATAAGAGTGAGGGGGAGTTTGATCCGTGCTCTCAGTGAAAGAGCTCGTCCTCTCTGTTCAGGAGTTTCACTATCGTTCTCGAGCCTCTGACACCTGCCTTCCATGTGACTGCTACCCGGTGGGCTCCACTTCACGATCGTGTCACCCCGAGACGGGCGAGTGTGAGTGCAGGCCTGGTGTGATTGGCCGCCAGTGCAACATGTGCGACAACCCCTTCGCAGAAGTCACAAATTCGGGATGTGAAGGTAAGAAGGAAGAAACTAAAACCTTTCAAAACTTTTAATTTCCATTTTTGTTTCTTTTAGCTTCTATTATGTATTATTTGTTCACTTACCAAACCTGTTTCTGTGAACATAACTTTGGAAATTTAAGAATGTTTCTTTGTGTTGGTTTATTTCATTTATACTGTAGCTCCAAAACTTTTCCCAGCTGAAACTCTTGGGTTTTCATTGACACAAGTCTTGAACCTGAGATGTAAGATTTTTAATGGTGCTCTCTCTGCAGTTATCTATGACGGCTGTCCAAAGACCGTCACTCAGGGGATCTGGTGGCCTCGAACCAAGTTTAATCTTCCTGTTGCAGTCCCCTGCCCCAAAGGTTCTGTCGGTTAGTAGACTCACATCATTTCTGCCCCATTGTAAACGCTGTCAGTTTTAAATGACATCTTTAAAGCTTCTTTTTTTTGGCTCTTTACAGGTGCAGCAATCAGACACTGTGACGGGGAGAGAGGGTGGCTGGAACCGGACCTTTACAACTGCACCTCGCCTCCATTTGTTGAGCTCAACATCGCTGTATGTAGGCTACTTTAGAGACGTACACATTGAAATACTTGTCTTCATGGGTTACGAAAAGTACATTTCATTGAGTTTTCATACTACCGTACAATATTATTTCTTCAAAAAAGGGGAATAAAACTAAAAGTATTGATATACTCTTTTTAATTGGGGACTCATTTTTGTATCTTTTTAAAGATCAGTTATTTTGGTAAGTCCCCAACTCATTAAGACATTAACACTTAATGTGAGTTTATGATTTACTACCATATAAAATTGAAATGTAAGAAAAAGAAGCATAAACTCAAATTAAATGTTGAAGTTGCTAAGTGGCATAGAAGCTAGTGGATTAACAAGCTTGTTCACAGAAATCGTGATGCTCCCCGCAGCATATTAGGTACAATGAATTTTTTTGTAGCTTATCCTTTGAGAAGACTACAAGCATGTAATTTCATTATTTTTGTGTGAAATCCTATTAGGTATTTTTTGAGGATGTATAGTGTTGAATTAAATAATTATCATAAGTAATTCAATGCATGTTCAAGCAGAGACAAAATGGAGCCAATTTCCAGTTTAACATTTATTTTGAACAGATTAACAAATTGCAGTTTTACAGAGGAATTTTGCCCCCGTCAGTTCCTCTGTGGTCCAGACTTAAAGAAATCTGAACAATTAACTGATCTTCATTTCACAGCTTTATAGACAACCGGGCCTCTAGGCGTTTATAATCTCTCCAATCTTACTCCAATCAGATCATTTCCAAACAGTCTCTTAGCCATGATTTGCTGTCAGAGAATCCTGGAGTCAGAAAAGGAATCGTCTCTGTTCTGGGTCAAAGGTTCATTATAAAAATTTATGGTTAAATGGCTATCTGCTTCTCTAAAAACGTTTCTCCCAGTTTCTTATCTAAACATCCTGCTTTTACAGCTTTGCAATTTAAACTCACCCCAGAGTTTTATGACTTAAAAGCTTTCCTGCATAAACAATAGTGTCAGATCCTTAACCATGCAAACTTTATAAACAGTCTTTTACCTTCTAAATGATAAAAGTTTAAACCTTTATGCAGAATTACCACAATTCCCTCTTTTCAATCCATTTTTAAAAATGGATTGATTAAAGATCAAAACCTGTAAAGCTTTTTGAGAATGCAAAAAATCAAATCCAAGAAATTTTATCAGTTTAAAAACATGAAGTATTCCAGACTAAAATTCAAAAGACAAACTATTAAAGTACCTTTTTTAACCTTAACTCCCATTAAAAAATGTAAATCTGTTAATCATAGATTCACCCTCTTTTGGCATTAACCAAAAAATTTATTTTAACAATTCCCACAAACTAATTCAAAAACCCACAATGTATAAGAATGTCTTACATGTGAAGAGATAATTAAATCTGACTTGATACATGTTAATACTGTGGAAGAAGCTCAGAAAATCCATGAACATAGACATTATTACTATATTATATTCTGAAAGAAATCAAACTTAAAGTGTTTAGAAACCTGTGAAATAGAAGGTATTAAGAACCCTTTTAGGCAGTGTTACGACTCTTCACTTGTGAATAAAATGGTTCATCAAATAGTTAAACAACCTGTAAAATGCAAAAAAAAATTATTAATAAATGTTCAGTCTTTATTTGTATTCTGATCCTCTTTCTTCACTCATTTTATCCCCCTCAATGGCTCCTGGCAGCTGGAGAGCGATATACAGAGCTGATCAGTGTGGAGGGCTCCTATTTTTTTAGTGTTCCAGTTTTCACTCCCAAATTTGCAAATAACCACTCTCTGAAATGCCAATTACTTCATTAATTGAGCATTTCCCCCAATATACACAAATGCACAGACAGGCCCCGCTTCCCATAGCTTAGCCCACCGATGTGGGCTGGTCAAAACCTGCTGTGCAGCTGATTGGTGAGTTGTGATCTTCTTCTGTAGATCCCTTTTTTGAGATGGCAATTTCAAATTGCCCATCTCATTCATTGGCACATAGATCACACTGGATGAGTAATATCACCACCCAAACAACCTTCTGGGTGAGCTAGGCCCCGCCGCCTGTGGCCCCAGCTTCCGATTCAGCTTGGTCAAACCCTTCACAACCCTCCTTAGGCAGAATCCGACCAGGTTCGTCGTTGGCGTGGAGCTGCACTTTGTGTGTGTTCCCAGCTGTCATCTGGAACTTTGCTGAACCACTGGACTCCTCACGCCTTCGACCTGGAGCTGTACCCTGGACGCCTTCAGCAGCTGTGACCAGAGGAGACTGTGTGCTCCTCACGTGCTGCTGAATCCTGGAGATAATCCTGGGGGCATAAGCTTGTAAACATCTAAAAAAGACAGTTTTTTGATCCGGTCTTGTGATCACTCCTTTTCAATCTAATTCAACTGCATTGTGCCAAGAAATTATTTCACCCATCTAATTAAAAATAATCCCTGGGGAAAGAGCAAATCCACATTATTTCGACACACCGTTGTTTTTCCTAAAAACTAAACCAAAAACACCTCCCTCATGAATGGATTTAAAAACAAGAGCAGGCTCAAGAGTTTACTTTTTGTGTACAGTTCAACTGATTACTATCCATTTGCTTGTTCACCCAAATTGATTCTTAAATTTACTTATTTTATTTATCCAGTTTAAGACACTTATGTCTGTTCCATTACAATATATCCTTTCTTAAATTCAGTACATCCCTGTGGATGAAAACGTAAAAGAAAGAAAAAAATGTTTTTTCTCTCTCACCAGCCAGCAACCCCCTGCTATCGGCCCGATTTTTTCTGCCAAATTTTGTTCCCGGTAAATGGTGGTATTTTACCCGGAGATAATCCTGGGGAAGACATGGGGTTATCAAAATATGTAGAACCGCGGCCACCTTCGATCAGACAAACAGAAACTCTTGTGGTTAATTCAGCAACAGTGACATTGAATCAACAGTCTTTGATCATCACTTCTTCAGCAGAAACTGTCCATCTCACGCCAGCCAAGTGAATTCACACATTGTCCTTGAAAGTTCAGCTCAGCATGAGGAAACGTGCTCCCCCCTAGGGTGGCCTCCAGTTCACCTGTGCCTCCCTGTGTTTGGGAGGAGAGCACAAGAGAGTCGTAATTCTGCGCTGGTCGTAAAGATGTTTCTCTCTGTGGCCGTTACGGCGGGCGCCTGGCACTATCCGTCATCCGCCCACGCACCCCCACCCATCTCATCTCCCCAGGATCATAAATTCCATCTCAAGAATGTTTATCTGAGGGGTTTGTCTGCTGCAGGAGGAGAAAAAGAGAAAAAATATATAATTAGAGTAAGAAAAAAAACAGACAGTCCCTCCTTTCAGCTCATTCAAATCAAGTTACATTCAAACATTTTACTTTCATATTCATTAGTCTCCTTCCTTGAATGCTGAATTTAAATATCTTCCACACTCAGACTGCCTATGTGGGCTCTATTTTAATTTTACTTCAATCAGTTATACTAGTAATAATTTCTTCAATATTAATTCTGGTAAAAATATACCAATCAACAGGTTTGCTCTCTCCACCAGGAATAATAATCAATCCTTATACGTCTAATTAAACTGTTGTTCTAATACGTCCCCTGCGTATTTTAATTAATAATTCCTTCATTTTTCATCCAATTTATATTCTATATTTCATCAATGCAATGCCTTCCTCAATTTTTTCTATTTGATAAATGTCTCTTTCATCTCATGTGTAAATTAAACATTTATAAAGATGGAGCATCGCAATATCTCATCAACACACTTAGTTCTTAGAAAAACAAAATTAAATCAAAAAAGAAACAAACAAAAGGCTGGATTTTTCTGTTAGATATTGCTAATACACCACTAAAACATTGCAATAACAAAAATAAAGGCAATAACCATCTGCAAAGGTTCTATCCCTTTTTTTAAAAAGTCGCTATGGAAAAGTGGCTCTCCTGGTTTCGCTTCACTGAGGTTGAGACGAATAGCTCATATTGAACTAAACCCCTTTGTAATCAGACTTCACACCACTTTTCCCCGACTCTGTCCCTTTAATCAATTAATAATTTCTGCTAATATAAGTATGCTACTTAAATTGAGATAACTGTTGTTGATGTTGAAAAAGGTTAAAAACATCAAATGTTTAAAACAAAACCAGAGAAGAGTACTCACTGATAACACAACATAGTTTACAAAAACAGTCTTCAGTTTGCTATACTTCAAAGTCTATCTATATTTCTAAAGAAAAATCCAAGATTTAAATCACTGACAAAACAACTTCCCTATAAATATTTGCCAAACCTAAATTATATATATTTTTTTAACACAATCCAATATCCATTCAAAGTACTTTTGCTTATATGATTCCTCTTTAAACAAACCCAAATGTGGTCACTTGCCCAAATATTCTTGATTGTAAACAATGAAAACTTTTCATACTTCAAAAACATCTGTCTGATTCTGTGAAGGGAACTGAACATAGTCAAAGTGATTTTTTGCAACTAAAACTCCTCTTCAATTTTCGTAGGATGCACAATAGTCTAATTCCCCTCAGCAGTCAAACAACACAAAACAAAAAATTCAATAAAAGAGGTTCAAGAGATGAGATCTCTCTAAACAAAAACTAGTCGCAATAAAATAAAAAATAAAAACCAGCATTTTTCTTTTCAGTATCCCTCTTTTCCTCTCAGGCTTCTTTTTTTATTTTATTTTCTCCAATGATAAACACCAAATTAAATTGAAGCTTCTAGAGATGTCAAATACATTACCACTGAATCACGTTTTCTTTAATCCAGCTTCCCAAATTAACATTTTCCAAAGTTCTAATTAATAAACAGACCGCAATTCAAAAATCTGGGTCATAATCCATATCGAACCAAATATATAAATTTTGAGAGAGAAAGAGGAAAAAACAAAAAATAAAAATAAGAAAAAATAAAGAAAATAAAATCAAAAATCTAAATAAATTGTCAGTTACAGAGTCCCCACTAATCAAATGATATATTATGCCATTATTCTAGGATCAGATCTGTTCCAAAATGTTTTAGGACCTGTAAATTCACTCTCAGCATCAAATAAACTAGCTTAAGAACATCTGAAAGATTAATCTTAAATTTCAAAACTAAAACCAATTCTTATTTGTCAAAACAAAATGTGCATTCAAAGATATGATAAAAATTATTTCAATGTAGCTTGTCCAATCACATTTTGTCTCTACACCATCAGAATAAATGAATTTAGAATTTACTTCTGACTTCTAATTAAACCATCATTTCGGTCACATTCATTATTTGTTCTTAAATAAATCTACCTAAGACTTTAATTGTTACTTTCAATCCTTAGACCAATTCCAAATTTATCCCCAGTCTGTTAAAAAACAAACTGATTACTTAAAGATGACTCTGTGTTTTAATGTTTTCTTTTTTAAAACCAAACATTCAAATTCCACTAGTTTATAAACTATCACTATGATAAGTGTTGTTTTGCATGATAAAAACATTTAATTTGTAACGGAATTGAAATATGCTGGGTTACTTCTTGAGCCCCAGTTGAAATTTGATAAATCCAATAAGCATTTAGTGTCCAGAAAATCCTTAAGAATGTTCAATTGTGTAAATAATTTAACACCAGTCTCCTTTAGGTCATTCATTCAGAGACCAAGCTATATTCCTAAAGTCTATAGAGCCATCAGAAATAAGCCAAACATAATTTTAGCATAAATGATACTTATTTAAATCACAGACTCATTTTCTGTACCATTCAACACGGTGCTTATTAAAATAATTTAAACCAGTTTATTGCTTTCCAATTAATACCGTTTGCTTTTCGTTAAATGCTTATAATTACTACTTATAGCTTTATCTTTATTTAGGCCAACTTAACAACTCCTGCTTAAATCAATCAAAAAGCAAAAAATCCACCTGTTTAAAGATTCAAAAATGCATCTTTTATTTTGACTATAAACTCCCTCTTTTTAATTTTAAAGATGAAATCAAAAATTAAAACTACACCAAGTCAGAATCGACTCATGAGTAACTGTTCTTAATCATTTTCGTTTAATTGTTACATGCATAATTATCCCAAATAAATTTACATGCTCTCCTCGTAAAACCAGTTAACCAAATTCAGCATGTACTTGTTAATCTGTAATCTCCGTACCGTAACAGTTCAGTTAAACATGAAACACCTTAAAAAATTGCCCTTCGTAGAAATGTACTAAACCATTGCCGAAAGGGAGTAGCAACCAAAAGTTATCTGAGCAGTTTTCCCGAGGCCGTTTTACATCCTAATTAACCAGAAAAATTTAACAAAATCCAAATTCGTTTAAGTCTTAACAAGACAATCGTCTGCAGGAGTCTGTAATCACTTTCTATCCAAAATCAACTTTCAGCTCGCAACACATAGAACATGCAGTTAGCCACCACCGCTAAGTTAGCACAACAGCCTATAGCAACGTGCTACCGTTAGCGTTCTCTGTGAAACGAAAGCTAAAACAGTACAAAACGTACGGCGAAAACACTCCAAAAAATCACAACACACACTTTAGAAGATGACTTACCGCAATACCAGGACTTAATCCGCACAATTTATACCACTGTACCAAACTTAAATTCGGCACGAACAAAACATCCTCCTGTTCGTCCACGCGGACTGAAACATATTTTTCCAATTTCAGCCGTCCCGCACAGCAAACACCGATTCAACTACGTCCGTTACAGCCCAAAACCATTAACAAAAAAACACAACATTATAAGCGGTGGCTTTTAGACCTAATTAATTATTTTATCGCGGAGGTGTCAGACCAGTCTGTTACAAGTTTCGTAGTCCGCTTTGAGAAATTTCCTGGCGCCGGCTTCCAGAAAACCCCTCAAAAGACTCGAACAGATGGCAGAAAACCGCCTATAACCACTAATTTATTTATCAAAACATATAGGCACAGTTATCGTATGTTAACCGTGCTATCAAGTAAACAACTCAGACAGTATTAGCTCCTAGCTTAGGGCGGCCGCTCTGATGGCCTGTCGTAAATGTTCACAACTAATTCTTATAGATATTTAATTTCAGTTATCCATCATATTCAGTTATATATTTATTTATCTATGTTAATTTATTTATTCTACTCGAGTTCATTATTTATACTATAACATTTTAACCCAGAACGCAACATCACCAGCACTTCTCGCCAAGCGCCTGCGTAAAAAACATCTCACACACACACATACAGACACACACTTGTACAAGCAGAATTCAAAACACTAACCTCGTCGGAGCTCACCAAAAAACCAATGCCGGACCATTAACACAATTCCGTTCGTGGTGCTCAGCCACGCGTCTGGAATTATACGCAGCCCCTCTCCCAGGTAATTCGATAGACTTAACAGAGGGCGACCCAGGCCCTTCCTGCTGCTATGTCGCTCGTAGCCTGGGAGCGTCCAGAAAAGCGTCCTTATCTGGGTAGAGTGGCCAACTCGTCGAGTATCGATCCGCACTTGTGGCTCCGATTTGAGTCGTTGAAGATATCGGTCCGTCTGCTCCATTGTCCTCTCCGTCCCCCCCGGAGAAAAGAGTAAGAAACTCCATCTCCCAGCAGGCACCGGTGTCTCTCTGCGGAGCACAAAGCAGTCGCAGTCCTGCTCAGAAGAGAGACACAGACCTCAGAGCAGCTTCAACACACTCCGGGCATGCAATAGTGAATCTGCTCAAAACAAAAAACATATTTAACTTGCATGACAACATTACCCAATGTTAGATTGACCAATCAATAGAATTAAAAAACTACGCAACTCTGCGCAAACTGTCAATAGAGCAAATACATGTCCGTTTATTAACTTAAAAAATAACTGGAGTTTTGGTCCAAAAACACTGCACACAGATCGGGGTCACCATCTTGTTGAATTAAATAATTATCATAAGTAATTCAATGCATGTTCAAGCAGAGACAAAATGGAGCCAATTTCCAGTTTAACATTTATTTTGAACAGATTAACAGATTGCAGTTTTACAGAGGAATTTTGCCCCCGTCAGTTCCTCTGTGGTCCAGATTTAAAGAAATCTGAACAATTAACTGATCTTCATTTCACAGCTTTATAGACAACCGGGCCTCTAGGCGTTTCTAATCTCTCCAATCTTACTCCAATCAGATCATTTCCAAACAGTCTCTTAGCCATGATTTGCTGTCAGAGAATTATGCAGTCCGAAGATGGGTGTCTCTGTTCTGGGTCAAAGGTTCATTATAAAAATTTATGGTTAAATGGCCATCTGCTTCTCTAAAAACTTTTCTCCCAGTTTCTTATCTAAACATTCTTGCTTTTACAGCTTGCAATAAAAACTCACCCCAGAGTTTTATGACTTAAAAGCTTTCCTGCATAAACAATACTTGACAAAACATTTCTTTTTACATGCAAGCTAATTAATACAGACTTTTTCTTTCATAAATTCGTTTAAAAAGTTTAAACCTTATTCAGAATTACCACAATAGTAAATGAAAAAATTTTTTTTTTCATATTTTGTTTTGTGTAGCTTGATTCCCTGGAGCGTAATGAGACAGAACTGAACACCATCATGGAGAAGAAACTTGCCCACCAGCTCAGGGATGTTACAGAGGCTACCAGCCGGCTCTATGGCAATGACTTGCAGATTGCTGAACGACTCCTCTCCCGCCTCCTGATATTTGAGACCCAACAGAGTGGTTTTGGCCTCACTGCCACTCAGGATGCACACTTCAATGAGGTAGCAGACTGTCACGTTTTTGTTGTTGTCTTTTACTTCCAGGATTTTCGGTGCTTACATCCAAGGCAAAGGGCTATTAGGTTTAGTAGTCGCTGTCTTTTCCTTCACTGGCACTGGAGGTGTATGGCTCATTGAAATCTAAACCTTTATTGCAGCAGTTAATAATGATGAAATTTAGGAGAAATTCCTAAAAAACAAAGTCAAAGCAAACAAATCACAATCAATCTCATTATTTCTCAAACAAATGCTCATTAATTTTAAACTGCTACTTTTCTAACTTCCTATAATAACAAGCTGTACTGTGGTGCAAATCCTAGCTTGTGTTTATAGAAATAACAAGATGAGGTTAATCTGAAATTCTCTATAAAATAAAAAAAATAAAAACATTGTTATTGTATTTTCTTAATGAATAAAATTAAATGAATACTTTATTCTGGTTGAGTAAAGTTAAGTCGCTGTCCTAATCAGCTAACTAAAGTTTCACTTGTCAGTCAACTACTTGTCAGTGTACGAAATTTTGAAGATACATTTAATATAAACAAAATAATTGCTGTCTTTTAATCCTCCTAAATGGGTTAGACATAACCTTAAAATAATAGAACAGGTTTAATTCAAGTATTTTGAAATGGGTTTCTGTTAAAAAAGTCCTGGAGGCTGAAGCTCACTGCTAACCTGGGAGCACACCAGTAACCAAAGTGGACTTGTACAGCCATGAACCAACTCACAGCTCAAAAACATCATAGCATTTTATGCTAACTCTACTTTAGAGTTGCTTGTGTCTGATGATTAAATATATAGGAAATGCAGCTTGGAGGTGGTGCACCATCATTTATTTTCCAATGTGGAACGCATACAGAAAAGAGGGCATCTAAAGCTTTTACATTTTGGCTAATAATTCAATAGAAAAAGGACTAAATAAAATTGCACAGATGTTAAATATAAATCCTTCAGAATTATAGATGTGAATATTTTTTTTTTATGTAGTCAAAGCTGATGTTACCTTAACTGGTGTTTAGAAATAGGACCAGTAGCCTATAGCTAAATATCATAATTAATTAAAACAACTAGGCTAATGAGACTGTTTTAAATCACAATAAACCCTTATTTTTTTTTCAATACAAAACCTCATTTCTATCTTCTTGCTGTGTATTTTACCTTGGTAATTGAAAAGGGTGCTGTTTTTTAGCATTCCATATGATTGATAGACTGCACCATTATGAGGGACAGAGTTGGTGACACGAAATTAAAATAAGATGTCTACCTCTCTGAAATGGGAAGTGCAGCTGCTTTGGGACGGTGGTAACAGTAACTCATGAGATATTGCGACATGTCAACTAAACACATCAGAATTCTGTTTTACCTGCTGTGACTCAGACAGCTGAGGATCCACCAGCGGAGGAGATCACAGCTGTTTGACAGACATTTCATTTGGCCTCTGCAGATATTTACAGTGGTTATTAAATTTAACGGAAAAAGAAAATGGCTCAATAATAATCATAAAAAATGGTGAGCTAACAGCTGATGCTTCCAGTATTTCTAAATTATTTGCTGTAGCAGGAACAGGAAACTAGAGCAAGCCTTTTCATAAAGGGAAATTTTAAAATTACTCTCTGCTTCATCACTGTCACTCATACACATCCTTACATATCACAGAAGCTCATAGCATATTTTTCTACCAGTGTCAGTGGTGACGATGCTAGCTTTTATAGTGTGTAGCTGTTCCACACGTGGAAGATTTTATGCACATTTGCTGTGATCCAACTCTACCTTGGGTTTTAGTTTCCAGGAGTCATTTATTCATTTTAATAAGGTCCATAGCGGGTGATGAAAGAAAAAAAAGTTTTTCTCTGATTTATAAACCTGGTAAAAATAATTACTTTTTGCTTAAACTGAATATGGATATCATCCATGTCTTGACAGCTGTAGCAGCAGTAGTCTCACCCTGTGGAGGTAAACGACTGCTGAAAAGCTGAAGGGACGCTAATTAAATTGTGAGAGAAAGAAATTCAAAAAAATCCACCCGGTATGTTCAAGATTGAGTGCTTAATATTAGTGTTTATCTGTTTTCCTGTTTTTGATTTACCAAAAGCTTCTAATATTTTGATGCTGTAGATCTTTTGACAAAGATGCTTATCTTCTTAAAAATGAGAGGTTTTATTCAACTTTATTTTGACATTATGTTGTTGCGATTCAAAGAGAAAATTTAATCACAATTTAGTGCCCAGCTGCATCCCAAATGTAGTGCAAATGGTCCGTGTTTCCAAATAGATTACTGTTGTGTGACTAAGACAGTTTCTATGCCAACCCAGCGGCAGCATAAATTATATCATATACAGAGTAAAAAAAAGAGTTTACACCATTCCCATCTGACATCTAATTTAACCTGCCTGTAAATCACAATTGCACCTGTTAAGGCCTCACCTGCTTTACAGTGTCATAAACCTGCTGCACATTACCCCAATAGTACAAAAAAGCGTTTATAGTCTTTTTTTGGCTCATTTTTGAATGAAAACCTTAACTCGCTCACTTTGTAACCTAAATCTCTGTCTGTTTAACAGTCCAGCTGTCTTTATGTTGTCTCTTTAAAGTTAATAAACGGTTATTTCTGAAGCACAATCAGACACCCTGGTCTTTTCCACTAAAAAAAGATATCTGATAACAGGTGACGCCCCACTTTAGACAGCAGCTATTAGGCCACATGAGCAGGTAATGCAGAAGACAGTTTCTATAGTAACACAGTAGAAGTAGCAGAGCTTTGTAGCTGCAGGAGAATGGGATAAAGGCAGGGAGGACAGTAGTTCACATCAGGAATAAGGTGCTGGATGAAAGAACATGGGGAGCAGTTCATGTTCAAGCTGTGGTAGAAAATGGGTCTGTGAATTGCAGCAGTGTTTAAAGAAAGAATTCTTACTGTGAAAAAACATTTGAACCTCTATGATACATGCACAAAAACAATCGCTTATAGTGTTGCTTATTATTTATAACAGCAATGTTAGCTTAATTGCTTGTTATTTTATGATTAAGTGAGTTAGGTATATTAACTGTAATTAGAAATATTATTAAAATGTTTTTGCTCAAACTCACAATATCAAAATTCGTTGTTTGACTGGCACGCCTATTTGATGACAATAACATTCACGCTGCCTCATTTTCTTGCCTGGTATTTATTTTCTCTGCAGAAGGATTTCCCTTTTCTGTCCTCTCCTCATCTCCTCCTCCTGTTAGAATTGATCTAGCAAAAGAAGCAAGATGGAAAACAGCATCCTATTAGTGTGGCCTATTAGTGTCAACCTGTTTGGGAATATGTCTTCAGCCCCTCCACACTTTCGGAGTGGTTGATTGGTCCTATGGCAAAATAAGAATAGAAATGCATTCCTTTTGTTTTATTACATACATTTTATGAGAAGTAATGTTTTAGATTTGTTTTCAAGCGGGATCCTGTAAAATAGTTATCGCCAGTCTACAGCTTACATGCAATAGGTGAATGCCTGGAGTTTAGAGAATGAGAAGTATGGACCAGAAATTAAAGTTAACTATGAGTCATAGTGGAACTGTGCCAAATTTATGCCTCTTAAAACAGCTCCATGAAACTAATGTAGCAGCCTATGCAAACAACATTTTAAAAGCCTCTTAGCCAATATCGCTTTCATATCATGTGGTAATTTACGAGAGTTTAGAATTCTGTTACACTTAACATATAATTTATAGATTTTTACTCTAGATGACTTTTCTACCAGCCCTCTGTTATAATGACTGCAATCATTTTATAAATTCAGAATATTCCTATTTCGGTTCATTTTCAAACAAATCAATGACTGATGTTTTACTTTAGTCCTGTTTGCTATCCTATCAACCGCAAAAACTAAGAAAAACATCAGTTTGTTTTCTCTCTATGTTGGTTGCTTGTATTTCAGATTTCCCTCTAGCTATAACCTCTAGCAAGCATGACCTAAAATATCCTGATTGGTCTTTTGGATATATTAAAAATTTTTTGCACAAACATGTATACTTTTTTTAGTCTTGCTTTTAGTGCTAAATATATCATAATTAGCAGGCTATGTAACAATGATGATACAGATGATTTAGAGCTGTATTCTGATTACTTATTGTCATGTTCAGAAAACTAGAAAGTATGAGCATAACCTGGAGAGGAAGCGGAGTAATAAAGTGGATGATAAAAGACACATGCCATGCCTACAAAACTACATTTTAGTAACATGAAAGATTATAACAAAAGTACAAAAAACCATCACTAGTGATGTTTTGTCTTGGCCCTAAAGAAAAAAATCATTTTTGGATTTTCTCTTTCATCCCAACTGTCTACCTTTCAGCCTCCTATTTGATGCATCTTTTCTCTTTTTTCTCTTTTTTCTACTCTCTACCTAATTCCCTGAACATTTCACCACTTTCTCCTCACACTGCACTGTGTGTAATTTCCCTTGTTTGTCTGGAGGTTGCCGTACGTATTTTTTTCCCTCCCTTGAGCCTCATACGACACTGCAGTAGTTTATTAGCTTTAGTGCAGCGTGACTGCAAAGATTCACAGCCTCAGTATTACTCATTGTACAGAACAGTCTGCAAGGCTGTGCCCTTTACCTGTGATGCCCCTAACAGGCCTCCGTCTAGTGGCACCATGACAAGAAATGACAGGCATCAAGGACAGTGGTAAAACTGGCTCTAATTTGTATTTTAAAAAAGTTGTCTGGTTTGACGTTAAGAGATTTTTTAAATCTGAGCTGAATAAAAGGTTCTAAAACTGACGTTGAAAGACAAAGGTTCCTTTTCATGTCTATGCTCAGACATTTAAACTATACAGATTTGTTTCACATTTCAAACAAGAAAAAGCTAAAGTTGGTTTGCATTCAAAATCTGTAGTGGAAAACTTCAACATTTTAAGTTGTTTAATTAGGGCATATTTGATACTTCTACTTACAGAGTCCGTGTTAATAGAGACCACCTATATGTTAATTTAAGCTTAGTGTAAATCCAAGTGTTTTTAAAGGCCTCAGAGGCTTTCTTAGAGGATGTTAGTAACAAACAGCAAAGATTTTACAGAACATTTTGATAATTTAAAGGTTTGTCATCAGTGCGTCGGACACAAGAGACGGGCGTCCATCTTAACAAACAGGTCATTCGTGAAGACTTTTGGTCAGAGAAGCAGTCAAGAGGGCTAAGGTAACTCTGAAAGAGCTGTAGAGCTCCACAGCTCAGGTGGGAGCTATTCTGCTTTTTATGTACAGGATACCGTGATTTTGTGGAAGAGGTGCTGAGACCAAAATTGAACTTTCTGGCCTGTCCATGTAATTTAACCAACACAGCACATCACTGCTCCTACACTGAAGCATGGTGGTGGCATTATCAAGCTGTGGGGGGCTTGTTTGATCAGCATGGACAGGGAAGCTAGTCATAGTTGATGGCAATATAGGTGAAGCTAAATACTGAACAATCTTGAAAGAAAACCTGTTAATGGCTCTTGTAGGTGAATACTAATGCTTTCGACACTTTGCCACTAATGTTTAATTTCTCTTCCCGTTAAACAAATTGCTCACCTTGGTGCTAATTCATGACATAATGTCTCAATTGAACGCACTAAAATTTGTGTTTCTAACTTGACAAACTTACCTGAAGGATATTTGGAAGAGTATCTCAAGGAAATTTCAATCAAACGCAACTGGACTTGGTAATTTGTCTTGGAAGACGTTTCACCTCTTATCCAAGAGGCTTCATCAGTTCATGCTCGCTGCTGACCAGGCTGGGACTGGTCCAACTAACTGGTGTGGAGACTCAGCTATTTAACCTCTTGAACAAGAATCATTATGTCATTGGATCCTTTGTGCTCCATGTCTTAACGACGGTCGTTGGCGTGCCGCCTATTGGTGGAGGTTAGGTTTCGGCTTCATTAGTGCCCTATTGTGTTATAACGACAGTCGTTGGAGTCACAGTTGTTTCTGTTATTAGAGGCTAATTTGTTTGAGTCTTCTAGGGAGGGATGAAAGGGCAGCATTGTAAATTGGAGATAGGTGATGTCTCAGGCCTCCTCCTCTGTTTAGCGATGGTTTCTCTACTTTTACATAGATGGCTTCTTTTACTCCTCTTTCAAACCATCTGTCCTCTCTGTCTAATATCTGGACATTGCTGTCCTCAAAGGAGTGAGCTTTCTCCTTGAGATGTAAATGAACAGCAGAGTTTGGAAGAGTAACACCATAAAAATCTCAAATTTGTTTGGATTATGTTTTCTGCATTTTTTAAATCCAATCCAGTCCAAAGAAAATTTTCCACAAAGGCGGAAAATAAAGTTTTATTTTATTCTGTTCTATTCTATTCTATTCTATTCTATTCTATTCTATTCTATTCTATTCTAAGTTGTTTGTCTTTCTGCTTCTTCCAGAACATCCTGCGAGGCTGCAGCGTGCTTTTGGGTCCTGCTACCTCTGGGCTCTGGCGGGCTCTCGCTCATAGTCAGAATCACCTTCTCAGTGGTGGTCCTGCTGAGCTGACGGAGCTGCTAGAGCAGTACTCCAAGAACCTGGCTCAGAACATGAAACTTACCTACCTCAACCCTGTGGCCTTGGTCTCACCCAATATAGGTGAGGATAGGATGATCACACTCACAGGCTGACGACGCGCAAAGTCTTGAAAACCAATAAAACAAATGAGACAGTTATGAAGCTTTAATCTTTACAGAAAATTTGATTTGGTTTCCTTATAGTTCTCAAAATCTCTGCTGTGAAATCAACCAGAATTACTCATTGTAAAGCGGGAGATGAAAAGCACTAATGCAAAATTATGATGGCACAGCCAGAGTGTTTGGCAGGAGCACAAAACGACTGAATTTCACACTCCCACTCAAACATAGCGGCTCATTCTTTGAGCACATGCACAAAAACCCTGAGGCGCTAAAGCGCTGGCCAATGCACCATTCAGAATAACAGATGCCAAATGTACACACTCGCTGAGGAAGACGAGACATGAATGCAAACATGCTGCAGACATAAACTAACAGGAGCCAGTATTGGTTATAATGTTAATCAGATCAATGTGCAACAGAAAAATCTATTTGGTAAATGTAAACCTTCATGCACACTCGGAAACCTTAAAGCAAGGCAACTTTATTTGTAGAGCACACTTTCGACACCATGGCGGTTCAATGTGCTTTACAGTACATAAATAGAGGATAAAATAAAAGAAGCTGCAACAAAAGCATAAAACACAACATTGGAGAAACATATTATCACACAATACCTTAAGGGTAAAAAAAACCTGCCTTCAATAGAGCTGTTAAAAAATTACAGCTTTAACTGCATTTGAATTTATTTAAAATCCCGTCCGTGACATGTTCATGAAACACCTGTTACTGAGTCCTGCCTCATCGCCCAAAGTAGGTTTACAAACAACCTTAATGGTGCATGTGAAATTGTCCTGTCATGTCTCTTGCTGATCTCAAGGTATATTTAACCCCCAATTTATTATTTTCTTAATTAAGTGAATGTGTCTTTTCATGTTGGAATCTATGTAAACTTAATTTAAGTGAAGTCTAATGCAGACACTAAGTAGGTGGGGATAGAAATAACATGACTGGTGAAAGCAGAAAGACCAGTAGACATGACTGATGCTAGATTCCCCACTCCTACCAACACATTTGCAGACATTTTCCTCTCTTGGGCAGATAGGATTAAATAGATACCATGAGAACGAATGAAAATACACAGAAATCCTCTTGAAAATCTATCTCTTAATATTTTCCTTTTTTTAGCATTACAGCCAATCATTTAAGTATTTATTTGGTAACGGAAAAAAAAAAATCACTTTTCTCCATTAAAAAGAGACAAAGAAACATTTTTTTTTCAGCTTCTGAAAACATGTTTTTTATGCATTTGCTAGAAACAATGACTCGCTTAATTTCCGCTTAAATTCACTTCTGTTTGCCAGGAAATAAAGGAAGAAGGTCTAAGATTTTTATTTTGAGTGACGTACTCCAGCGATCTGATCTGTTTAGACACGGTTTCTTTTTGACAGCTAGTCGATCACAGTATAATTTTGACATCTCACGTGTCCTTGATAACGTACGATGACTGGTAAAAAAGTATACAAATGCAGGATGTTGCAGGTAGGCCAGAATAAAAATTGGGAAGCAAAAGCTCCGCCGATGCAGGAAGCCTGGATTTTTTGACTTAAAGTGGTGAAAAACAAAGAACAGACAGCACTGCAACAAAAAGTAAATGAGTAAGAGCTGAAAAGCAATAAAGTATCCAAGAAAACTACCAGGCCCAGGAGCTTTTAGATGGGGTATTGTGAAAAGAGAGTGTTAAGCATTTCAAATAGCTTCTATTTTTCAACATATTGATTTAATAATCTCAGTTCAAATATTGTAAAGTTTATACTTTCAGTTAACTTTAGCTGTAATAGATTTTTTAATAATCCATTTTGGTTTAAATCTCTGTGACAAAAGAGGAAGTAAATCCATCCTGCATACTAATATCTTATGGTATTTGCTTCAGAGGCGCAAATGTGTGTATCGTAAATTGATATTTAAAAAACCAAAGAGCAACTACTGCTCTGTGCGTGTGGTGCTCATTTGGTACACATCGCTCAGGCTTTATCTCTCTGCTAATATTACAAACTTTGACTTAATTTGAAGGGATTATTATACTGTTTTAGGGTGTAAACACTGTGAGATGAACACAAGATTCTGGCTCGGAAGCTGTCTCTCCCCTCCCTTAAGAGGTGATAGAAAATGGCAAGGAAGACTTTTTCGTTACAAAAGTGCTTCAAAATCTGTTACAGTTACAATTTTATTTAACTGTGTGTGCTCACAGTGATAGAATTATAGTGTTTTATTGCTGAAAATCCCTGTATCAATACCTCAACCGAATTAGGAGTTGCCGCCCACTATTAGTGGCGCTGCTTTGGAGAAGAAAACATTCACAAAAGCTTTTTCTTGGAAAATATATAGCTTTTTTAAACATTGTAATCAAAACAGCTCATACAATAGTATTCATTTTAACAAAAGGGAACAGATAATATGAAGATTAAGTGATGCATTTGAGTGGAATACAAAGCCTGAAGTACTGAAAGACCATAATGCTGTCATTCACGCTATCTACTTGATGATGTAATTTATTCCTACATTAAAAATACATGTAGCATTCGTAGTTTCTGAAGATTGTATACAATGTTATCCATTTGCATCTCAGTCATGAACCTGGACCGCGTGGACAACCACACCCACGTGCGACGGCGCTTTCCACGTTACCATCACACCTTGTTCCGTGGTCAAGCTTTATGGGACCCTTACACTCACGTGATACTGCCCCCTGGTGCCCTGGTGCCACAGCGACAGCAGCAGCACAGCTGGAAGGAGAAAGAGCGCTCAGATAAAGAACGTAAGTACAGGGATCGCTGAAATATCAGAGGTCAAAAGCCATGAAAACATTCTCACATTGGTTTCTCTTTTCCAGCCTCGGCCCCTCAGAGTGCCGCCTCGCCCCCTGCTAGCATTCCAGCCAATCAAACTAAGGAATACACTGCTGCTAGACGCACTGTTTCATTGACAGAACCGCCCATCACCATTGTGATCTTGCTGATCTATCGAAGCCTTGGGGCTGCTCTGCCTCCGAAGTATCACGCAGACCGGAGAGGAGTGAGGTCTGAATCATTTGCTCATAAAATAATAAAGCTCAAGTAGCATTTTGATTCTTTAATGAGTGAGTAATAAAACAGGCAATTAATGAAGCAGTCTATTAGGGACTCATTATTTGTATTTAATATGAAACTATGTTTCATTTATTTATGTTATAGTCTATTTATGTTATAGTCTCTTTACCAGCCTTTCTCAAGAACAGTGCCAGATTTAAAGTCTTTCCGAGGTTTGATAATCTTGCCCACTTTCAAAAAAATAATCGCAGAAAATTAAAGTGACTTCCTGATTTCCAGATGAAAAAGGATCTGATTTTTTGGGGGCTGCTTTCTAGATGGATGATGTGAATATTAAACAATGGAAATCAGCTAGCTTAAAGGTTTGTAGAGAAACTGGTTTAGCACTAATTACAATATTGCCTTACTTGACATCTGTTATTTTTTACTATCTTCTTCTAACACCATCTTCCCTCCTGTCTGCCATTTCTCACACGTCCTCTGGGCTTAATATTGCAGTAATTAGCTGTCCAGTTTGTAGCTGCAATGAAAAACCATTCATATCTAATCTAAAATGCAAATCCTGCTGCCTTTCTTTGTCAAGACTCTATTAGTCTGATCAAGCGGCTGGTTGGCAATGCTGTTCTTTCTCTCTCCTCTCCCCCAAGGCTTCCCAGACACCCAGTTATGAACTCCCCGGTGGTGACCATCTCTGTCTTCAACAACCAGACATTCGTGGGCGGTCACTTAGACCAGCCCATACTGCTGGAGTTCAAACTGCTGGAGACAGCCAATCGCAGCAAGCCTCTGTGTGTGCAGTGGAACCACAGCAGCCCGTGAGTGCAAACCAACACATGCTTGCATGGACTGGTACACAGCAATGCAGCAACATTTGGACTCTGCTGTCTCATAGGACTGTTTTTTCTCCTTTAACCTGTTTTCACCATCATAAAAATATCAGTTAAAAATATTGTTTTGCACATGATAACATGTTTTTGTCTACCCAGTTTTACACATTCGTTTGAGTGTTGGGTTCTATACTCTAACTTTTGAATAATTGTTTGCCACAAATTGTATTCGATATTGTGCGATAGTGCAAACGGGACTCTCTTGAAAACGAGACCTTGTCTCTAAATGGGACTCCAGCGACATGAACCATGCATGGATGTTGGAAGATTCATTTCTTTCTACTTTAAAGAGCTACTTTTTGAAATATTGTTCCTATCAAATTTAAATTTTAGATATCAATTGATAAAACTTTTTTTGTCTCACATAAGACACAATATAGTGAATAATTTCATAAACAAACTCTTGCTGGGGTTTGGCCAGCAGTATACTCACCTGTACAGTCTGGTTAGGATGGGTGGATGGATCTATTCAAGGAATCCAAGTAGATTGCCTAGGTGGATAAAATGCATTTACTGATACGCATTAGTACTTCCATTCATTCTCACCGGGGTCTCTGTAACTTGAGGACTTTATCCTCCTCTTGAATCAGTGTCCTTGGGCCCGGAGCCCTGCTTCGCACACAAGACCGCAAAAAACAATTCTAGCAATGCTAACAGCCAGATTTGTGTACAAAAAAGAAATGACCGCTATTACAACACGTTAGGCTTAGCCTACGTAATGCTGAAAACTTTCCCCCTTTATAAATATTGTTGTTTTACACATTCACCTCTTCACTCGTTGCCAGTGATGAAAGAGTCTGAAGTGCTTGTCATTTTGCTGCTGATTTCACTGGAGGTTGAAAACTGTGCAACAACCCCCCTAGGGGTTTTTTGCTTTCGTGGCCATTCGTTGGTAAGTTTGTTACTCAAACACAAAAATACCGCTTGCTTGCAATGATTTAGGTATGTACTGCCCCCTATTGCCAGAAAAACTACATATAGTTACTTTAATCTCTGCTTAGCTGTCGAAGCAGTGATGTAAATGACCAAAATAATGATAGCTTAGTTCTGCTGAGTCCACAAGAAAATCCTTCATCCTCGATGTAAGGGTAAAAAGATGAGCTTGTGGATGCTGTTGAGTGGGTTTGAGTCCTGTTGTAATGACACACCGATAATATTTTAACGCTGCAAAAGAGACAAAACTGTCTAAACGTTACCAACTTCTGGAAATATTTAACTTGCATTTTTGGCAAGTCATTTTGCATAGAGTCATTCTGTAATTTTAAACCCTTTTTTTTGCAGACATGAGACCGGAGGTTGCTGGACAGTGAGGGACTGTGTAATGGTGTACAGGAACAGCTCTCACGTCCGCTGTCAGTGCCAGAGACTGGGCACCTTCGGCGTGCTGATGGACAGCTCCCATAGAGAGGTTAGACACCTATCACGCATTTATGTCTAATCAGGTTTTAAAGCATATTTATACCATGACAACATATATGCTGATATGTCCTCCAATCCCTTTAGCATTGGTGAACCATTGTGTAAAACCATATCTGCTGCGGTATTTCTCTTTTCATCTTTCATCTGAATTCATAATTTCTGAATGTGCTTAATGTAGGAGATTGGAACCATGAAGAAAAAAATGCAAAACCTACAGTATCGGATGCTTAGAAAGCAATTGTTGAAGCGTTCATTTTCTTGAAGCTTAATATTTTTCTACCTCAGTAACACACAAGCTAAGCCAATAAGCAAAGGTCTGTTAGGTTATTTCCCTTCTTGATGTTTTCTTTCGTTTCCACTGTGTGTGAGCAGCAGTTAGAGGGAGATCTGGAGACACTGGCCCTGGTGACTTACGCCTCATTGTGCGTCTCCATGCTGGCCCTCCTCATCACTGTCTTGGTACTGTCTTGTCTCCGGGGCCTGAAGTCCAACACTAGGGGCATCCACTCGAACACGGCGGCGGCCATGTTTTTGTCAGAGCTGGTGTACTTGCTTGGGGTCAATCAGACTGAGCAACAGGTACAGATGTATGGTGTTCTTTACTAAATGCAGCTATATTCTGTGATAATTTTGTTTTCAAACTTCTTTTTTCTAGCTACTAGTAATGCACTTATCTACCATCGGATTTTCAATTATTTCAACAAAGGCATGCTTCCTCATTCAATCCATTTGCTATGCCATTACCAAGACACATGAACAACTCTTTAATTCAATATTCATTTTTTTAATTTGTCTTTTGTTCAACATTTTTAATTAAACTACCCGATTGCTGCTAAGCCATTTCAGTCTTTAAGTTTAAGTTTGTTTTTTTGTTTTTCACCAAACCTGTCTGACTGCAGTCACGTTTTCCTGATGTCAGTGTGTTCTCACCGTCTTCCTCCACCATTGCTCAGCTTTTCCTCAGTTACCTCCACTTTGTTGTTTCTTTTTTCCCCCTCTCCCTGTTCTAACCACTGCATCTCAGTTTTGTTACATAACACATGTTCTTGTGTTTGAGTGTGTTTGAAGAGTAGTGCAAAGAAAGAAGTGCAAATATGTGCTCACTCTGCGTGAAATCCAATTAATTAAGCCGTATCCCACCACACTGTGACTGTAAGGCTCTTTACAGAGCGATTGGTAACTTCTAGCTGAACAATATGTTCTCTAACTCATGAACATCACGCTCTGGAAAGCATGTTGGTGTTCGCAGCTGTCCTGTGCATTCATTTTTACTAGTTTGTGTCTATTTTTTGTCTGTGTGTGGTGTGCATGTTAGCGCGCTCCTCTGTCTGTGTGTAGGAGTGTGAAATTCATCGTCTGGCTGTATCGCTGCCAACGCTGCTCTCTTTTTTTCTTTTTCTTTGCGTTGTCCTTAGCTGTCAGTGGTATCTTGTGCTAAGCTTCTCTGGCCTAAAAATATATTTTCTATTTTTCTTTCATTACCTAAACAGACAAATTGCTCAGTTATATTCAGCTGGAAATATTTAGAGACATGCATGTTCATTCTAGTGTAACTGTACCAACTTTGGAATCCTAAATTCTCAGTTGAACTTTTTCTGTGATACAAAGGCAGAAAATGTTAAATTTGGTTTTAATTAATTTGGTTTATATCCTGAAGAAATGTCAGCCTGGTAAATTTGCTGGTTTTGAAGCTTCGAATGTTTACAATATTTTTCTATTACATATTTAGGGTAGGATTGGGACAGAGTAAGGATTTAACAGTGTCATAACTTTGAGCAAAGATAATCCAGTTCCACTATACCTAGTTCAGGATATCAAAGCATTTAAAAAAATGTAAAACAAAGCCTAGCAAGACCGTATAAGCACATTTATTTATCACAAAAAAATAACAGAAATTCCTTTTGTTGCTGAAATAATCTAAGCCACAGATTTTAATTTTTTCCCCTGTACTAATCTGTCTAATTTAACAGTTAATACAAAATTACAGTAATTTTTAAATCAATAAACCTACCAAGGAAAATAATTGAAAGGCAATTTTATTTCTATAGCACACTTTCAACAACAATGTAATTCAAGGTACCTTACATGATTGTGTGGTAAAGAAACAAACAAAACAAATGAAAAAATTCAACATTAGAGAAAAAAGGCAATAAGCATAAAAGCATGGGTAGTAAAAACAGCAATTATGAATAAAATATAAAAATTATACAACATGAAAAACATAAAAATACATTAGAGAAAGTAAAATACACAGCATTTAAGCATCATAAGCTCTAAACTAGCTCAATGTTTTTTTTAGCAGTTTTGCAGTCGTCAGGAAGTTTGTTCCAGATAAGGGGAGCATAGAAACTGGAACCTGCTTCTCCATGTTTGGTTCTAATTATAGGACTGATTAGTAGGTTTGAATTGGAGGACCTGAGTGGTCTGGCTCATTGGTAAGGTGACAACAGGTCTCCGACATGTTTGGAGCTAAGCCAGTTAATGATTTATAAACTAGCAGGAGTATTCTTAAGTCTATTTTCTGATCGACATGGAGCCAGTGTAAGGACTTTAGAACTGGGATTATGTGTTCTACTTTCCTGTTTGCAGTGAGGGTGCAAGCAGCAGCGTTCTGGATCAGCTGCAGCTGTCTGATTGACTTTTAAGGCAGACCTATGAGGACGTTGTTGTAGTAATCATCATCAACATTATTCTTTTAATCCTAGAAATGCTCTTCAGGTGATAGAAGGCTGACCTTGTTATTGCTTTTTTTTGTCTTTGGAGGGTCTGAGTCCATTATTACACCTAGGTTTCAGGGCCTGATCTATAGATTCTAGCTGTATTAACTGAAGCTAAGCACTCACTCTTAATTGTTCCTCTTTAGGTCCAAAATTAACTACTTCAGTTTTGTTTCTGTTCAGCTGGAGAAATTTACAGTATAGGACATCCTGATATTGGTTGTTCAATACATTAATTAAGGGTCTGGAGGGGATAAAAGTCACTTGGTTACATGGCAATGTAAAGCTGAGTGTCATCTGCATAGTTGTGGTAATTAATCTTTGTTGCCTGTTATAATTTGGGTAATCAAAAAACAATTAGTTATTAAACAGAAGAGGTCCCTGGATGGAGCCCTGGGGGAGCCCACATGTGATTTCTATTTATTCTGATGAGAAATTGCCTGTTGACACAAAGAAATCACTGTTATTCAGGTAGGACTCAAACCAGCCATGTACTGTTCCGGAGAGTCCGACTCAGCTCTCCAGTCATTCCAGTACTATATGATGATCAAAAGTGCACTGAGGTCTAACAGAACCAGCACTGTGGTTCTACCACACCTTGTATTAATGCAGATGACATCAAAAAATGTTAATAAAGTGGAATTTATAGAAACTAAACAAATATTTAAAATTTTTGAAACTTGACCTTTAACAGGGTAGGTTTTTGTGCCATTACACTACTGCAATCCTCCATCACATCCATCTAGATTCTAGGAATCTGGACTATGTACATACAGTGACGTAAGTCTTGATGATTTAATTTTGTAAATGTATTTAATGAATGGTATTAACGATAAACGTACATCATCCCAATGGGTGTACCCCCATAATAATGCCATGATTTAGATCCGTATCACATACCTTTGATTGAATCAAAACACCCTTATTACAGATAAGGAATCTTTGGTATTTTGTGGTATGATTCTGATACACAGACAAACAATCTACTTGCTGAATTTATCCATACTTTTTAAAAGCTCATTATGCAGAATATTATCCATTGTATCCATACTTTATTTCTTAGTTAGTCAAGCTATCTGCACAGAAAGACAACCTGTAATCTACAACTAAACAAACAGTGCTCTCAGGATGACAAATGTAAATGTGTGAGAGTAATAGGGCTGCTCCTTTTGCTTCCACTCCTTCACTGTTCATGTTTTTTTCAGTCAACTTCTTTTTTTTGTGTGTACATTTTGAAAGTGTGGGAGCCCCCTTTAGCTAGATGAGAGGCATGCTAAGCAGCAGAGATGAGAATTGTGGTTGTAACAAGTCATGTCCATGGCGTGTTTTTGCTCTGCTCAGAAATTAAACCAGGTGAATTCACTGTGCTGATTGGAATCACCTGGTTCAGTGGCTGAGCAGAACAAAAACGTCGCATGGAGATGACTTGATGAAACCAAATTCCCATCTCTGCTAAGCAGCAAGTGGGGAAGTGGAGCATTGTTTTCATTACTCTATGCTTCATACAGCTGAGTAAAAATTCTGCCCTCTTGTTGAAATGCTTTAAGCCACAGGAAGGGTATGATGAAACATCTAAATTCATGATCTTGTCATACCTTAAAACCTGTAGCCTCTCTATGCCTAATCTCAGGCAATACCAAGGGATAATTGAATATAATTGATCGAAATTCAAAATGAACCAAGCAAATCTGTTAATTTAGCAGAGTATTTAGTCTGCCTTTAGGCTTTTGGAAGAGTGAAGAAGGCAAAGTAGATTCTAATCCAAGGCAGGATTTACTGCTTAAAATTTTAAAGGTTGTATAAGATTTAATGCAACAATGTACAGTAAAGCCTCAAAGAGTTCTACCAGATTGCTCCTCAGTTGGATTTGTATCTCTGCAAAACTCCCAACTGGAGCACTATTGAGTTGTTTTGGTGGTCTTTCCTGGTTTAGCCCCTCAGTTGTCCCAGAGGACGGATGCCTTTGAGAGTGCTGTAGTTCTGTGCAACTTGTGTTAGAGCAGAATAGGTTTGTCTGTCCAGACAAACAAGACAGAAGTTTAAATAAACCAGTTCCAAAATGATCTAACAGAACCTAAATTCTTATGTTCTACTCTATTTATATGGAAATTCAACGTGACATCCACAGCAAACAACAGGTCTTTTCTGTGAGGAATTATTAGGGAGCTTTTATCTGCTCCAATGAAATGCAGCCTAAGCTATGCTGGTGGGGCAATTTTAGCCAATTGCAACCAAAAAAAAAACAATTTCCCACAATTTTTCTGTAAAAATAAAAAATGTAGCTTGTACGACTGAGAGCATTCCTTACTGTATAACTTTCTTTCTTTTTGCCATAATCACTGTAAAAGGCTCTCCTGGGTCTAATTTCTTGATCACAGTGCTTTCACAGTATTGACTTTCAAATGGTTTATTTTGCTTTTCCTGGAAATATTGTGCAACATGCAACCAGAAACTCTATTCACTACTAATTAAATCACAAAGTACTGCTCTTTCACAGCAAACATCTGCTCTGTTTTCAAGAAGACATCTTGTTGATTTGATGGGAAATCCAATTTTGCATTAGCTAGACACTACTTCTTGTTCTGCGTCTCTCGTCTGGTATTTCTCTCCTTTTTATATACTGTATATCCGTGTTCTTACCACTGTATCCAATTTTTCACTCTTACCCGGTTATTCATTTCTCTTTCGGTGTTCCTTCCAGTTCTTGTGCACGGTCGTCGCCATCCTGCTGCATTACTTTTTCATGTCCACATTTGCCTGGATGTTTGTGGAGGGTCTTCATATCTACCGGATGCAGACGGAGCAGCGCAACATCAACTACGGAGCCATGAGGTTCTACTATGCCATCGGCTGGGGCGTGCCTGCCATCATCACAGGTAACGCAGAAACGTATCTCCGTGGAAACGCCGCGTCAGCTACGCTTTCATGACAAAACACTGCCTCACGCAGGATCTGCACAGTACTAATATCCACCACTTTCAGAGCAAGCGTGGCTGTGCAAGGCTGTCCTATTGACACCTCTATTAAAAAGGTTTCAGTGACATTTTAATATTGAGATACTGTAGTAAGGCAGAGATTCACAAGCAAGCAATTACTGCCGTGAGACATGTGATATCGGCAGGCTCTACTTTCCCTCTTCCTTCACGCACACATTTGCAATTTCCATCAAGAACCATAAACGTGCTGTCAACTCACCTCTATCTGCTGCTGTTTCTGTCGCTGTCAGACCTGCAAGCTGCCGTCTCCCTTGGCCTCAAGAATGGATCCGTCTCCTACTTATTTCCACACACCGACACCAAACACACACACACACATGCATATATCGTTTGCCTCAGGCACTGAAGGTGCATTAATCTGTCTGCCTCAATTTAGGTTTTTCCTATCTTGTATAGTTTTGCGTTTCAATTTTAAACATACATATCCATGAATGTCAGAGCCTTGACAGTGATCTCTAAAGCATGGATACAACTTGACTGAATACATCACTGACGCCTCCTAGCAATCACATCTAGCACACAAGGACAAAAGTTGTTTCATATAAAAATATTTTCTCTTGTACTTTTTAATTATATGACCTCACTGTAACTTTTTCTATTTTGATTTATTTCTAATTTGGTTAACGGCCCTTAAAAAGCAGATTTGTTACACAAAAAAAAACGTAACATCAGTTTGGAGTGGACCACACTGCAGTGGTTTACAAAAGCATTTTTCACATTGTGTCATATTAAAACCTCAAACTATAATGGATTATACTTGGTAGACCCGACACAAGGTTGCACATAGATGTGAATTAGAAGTAAAAAGATAAATGTTTTTCATGTTCTTTTTTTAATAAAAAACAAATTGTCGTTTGTATTTAAGCCCCTGATTTAGTCCTTTAATACTTGAGTGTGATTGAAATGACACAAAATATAGAGAAGTTCAGGTGCAATGAACTCTGCTGCAGGTCACAGACATTGCTTAATGTAGATCTTTGTGACTGACCACAGAGACAACTTTGATGTCTTCTCTATCTGTCTGTTTTCTGCAGGGCTGGCTGTCGGCTTAGATCCCGAAGGTTACGGTAACCCAGATTTCTGTTGGATCTCCATATATGACAAACTCATCTGGAGCTTCGCTGGCCCTGTTGCCATTGTCTTACTGGTAACTTCATCCCTCTCTAATCACGTAAATAGCATCACCACCAAAGTAAAAAGGTCCAGTTCATTGAACATTGTGTGAAAACTTGGTTTATGCGTTACTAGCTTTTAATCCTGAGGAGGTTTCTGTCATCTGTCATAAGTGGCAGCACTACAAATTGATTTCAGGAAGAGAGCATACTTGAACTTTGCTGGGACTGAATTTTAATTGCCTGCTTCATTGTGTTAACACCTTTTAATTTGAAAACACTCTTCAACAACCCACTTTTACCGACCTTCAAATGGATCTTTTTACTTCTGTTTTTAACACTTTAATCTAATACCTGTTCATGTTAGGCGCCTTTTTACAGAACATGACGATTATTCTCTGAGTTGTGGATAAATTTGTCTGAAGCCAAATTGGTTGCCGTTGGGCAACCATTTTATCCACATTGATTTTGTGTCATCTGTTTACCCTGATCCCAGATGTTCGTAGAAGCAGATTTGGATTTGTTGAGATGCATTCAGCATGTTGGCTTACCAACATTATTGATCTCCCTTTATCCAGATGAATGGAGGGATTTTCACGATTGTAGCCAAGATGTCCTGTAACCCATCCCAGAAGGAGACTAAGAAACTTCCTGTCATGTAAGTAGCCTTCTCAACTCTGTTTTTACTTTACAAAAATAATGCTTTGTCTTCTGTATTGGCTGTTCTAAACAAATCAAATAAATTTGATTTCTAACAAACTGGTTAAGAAACAATAACTCTAATATTTACTCTTATTGAGGAAGCACACACATGATGTTCACATGTGGTCCGTCGTTCCATGTCACTTCACAATATACAGGTGAAACTTTCAAAAGTTAATTTATTTCAATAATCCAACTTAAAAGGCAAAACTAATATATGACCAGGGGTTGCGTTAACTAATCCTTCTAATATTTACCGTATTTATTTAGTTTTTTAGATTAGTGATGGAAAATTGTAAAGGCTGTCCGTCATTTTAACAGATTAGTATTCACACCTCCCTCTGACTAAATGTTTTACCTCTATGCACGGAGTCCAGGTAAATTAATTCCATCCTTTATTTATTCCAATTCTCCACTGCTGGTACCTATCTCCGGCAAGAGGTGGGGTACACCCTGTACAGGTTGCCAGTCCGTTGCAGCAGCTAAATATGTTAAAGATTACCACATAATGTATCCAATGTGTCTCGCTGACTGCACATTGGAAGGTTAAAGAATAAATTAGCCCTCATGAGGGTTTAATTGTTGATCTGCATGCAGAATCAGAATCATGCAGAATTATTTTCTAAAAGTTACAGAGAAGTGCGACTTTGTGGAGTGCAGCGAGTTAGACGTGCTCCAAAGACCCCGATGTGTGCCAAAGACAGGGTTTTGTGTCGCCTATTGTTGCTTTAACTGTGGGTTTTCCTATGGTAGTTTACAGGTCGGGAGAGGGTTTGCTCTGAGTCTTTGACTTCTGGTCAGCTAAATGAAAGAAATGTTAAAACATTTCGGCTGATTAATTTATTGCGGCCTCCAATGCGGCAAACTTCAGTTTCTGCATGCAGATAAAGAGCTAAATCTTCATGTGGGCTAATCTATTCTGTCCGAGGCAAAAATCCAAAACTTCATCACAATAACTTCTGCAACAAATCCGACTATTATATTAAAATAAGAAAGGTGAGCGTTTGCGCTCCATGCTGTGTAGGAACTGCATCTGGTATTCTTATAATCAGCGCAAACGTTTCATTTCGTTTTTATGTGTAGTTATCAGGTCAAGTTGTTATGATGAGCACTTCCTTAAGAAAAAAAAATATACTATTGAAAAGGTCTTAACTCTTCTGATGAGTACAGGATAGGATTTAAACTTCGACCGATTTAAACTTTGAGTGGTAAAAATAGATTGTGACCAGATTTTTCTGATCCTGACAGTCAAAATGACGGACAAAAAAACGTCTACCGCAACCCCTGTATATGACGTAGATGCATTACATGCAAAGCAGGATATTTCAATCCTTATTTGTTGTAATTTTTATGATTATGGTTTACAGCTTATAAAATCTCAGAGAATTTGAATATTGTGAAAGGATTTAATATATTAGGCTCAAAGTGTCACACTTCAGTCAGCTAGATAATGTAAAACACCTGCAATGAGTTCCTGAGCCTTTAAATGGTCTCTCAGTCTGGTTTAGTAGGAATCACAATCATAGGGAAGACTGCTGACCTGAGAGTTGTAGAAAGAAAGAAAAACATCACTGACCCCTTCCATAAGGAGGGAAAGCCTCAAAACTTAATTGCAAAAGAACATGTATGTTCCCAAAGTGATATATCAAAGCCCACTAATAGAAAGTTATGTGAAAGGAAAAAGTGTAAAAGAAAAAAGTGCGCAAGCAGCAAGGATGACCATTGCTTGGAGGGGATTGTCAGGAAAAGACCATCCAAAAGTGATGGATGGATCCTTGACATGAGCTTCAAATTCCTCTTGTTAAGCTGCTCCTGAACAACAAACAACTTCAGAAGCATCTTACCTGGGCTAAAGAAAAAAAAAAAAGAACAAACTTGTGTTGCTCAGTGGTCCAAAGTCCTCCGTTCTGATGAGAGAAAATTTTGCATCACATTTGGAAACCAAGGTCCCAGAGTCTGGAAGAAGAATGGAGAGGCACACAATCGAAGATGATTGCACTGTGTGTGTTGATTTGGGGAGCCATGTCATCTGCTGCTGTTGGTCCACTGTGCTTTATTAAGTCCAGAGTTAACACAGCCATCTACCAGGACATTATGGAGCACTTCATGCTTCCTTCCATACACAAGCTTTATGGAGATGCAGGCTTGATTTTCCAGCAGGAATTCGAACCTGCTCAAACTGGCAAAAAAAAATACCGAAACCTGGTTCAATGACCATGGGATTACTGGGCTTGATTAGCCAGCAAACTGACCTGACCTGAATCCCAAAGAGAATATATGGGGCGTTGCCATGATAAAGATGAGAGACCTGAGACCGAGAAATGCAGAAGAGCTGAAGCATCCTGGTCTTCTATAACACCTCAGCAGTGCCACAGGCTGACAGCCTCCATTCCACGCTGCGTTGAGGCAGAAACTGGTGTAAAAGGCGTCCAAATCAAGAACTGAGTATATATGAATGATAATACACTCTATTCAAAATTCTTTGGGGTTTTCAAAAGCTATAAGCCATAATCATCAAAATTACAAGAAATAAAGGGTGGGAAAAAATCTCAATTTTCATGTAATAGGTCTACATCATATATTAGTTTCACCTTTTAAGTTGACTTTCTGAAAAACAATGAACTTTTGCACAGTATTTTCATTTTCCTAGTTGCACCTATACAGTATAATAAAAGGTTTTATAATTCCGATTCAGATCTAAGTTTATATAGCCCGATACAATCCCAATTGGACTAATTTAGTCTTAGCCACTTAAACATGTAATCATAATTGGTAAATAAGTAATTCTGTAAAGGAACCCAATGACTTCACCAAGCTGTTGACTTTAAAGCAATCCCTCAACTGTGAACAGGAGTTTTACATTTTGTTGTGAAGAATATTTTTGAAGGGCCATAACATATAGGGGAAACCTTTCTTTACATACAGTGTCTGCAACATCAACCCTGCTTTACTCTGTTTTATTAAATATTTAGCTTTCCATAATAAAATAGCTTTTATCTTTTTGCCCTTTAAAGCATCTATAATTTGTGTATTTTTGAAGGCTCATTATTTCCCTTCTTCTTTGATTAGTGCTACCATCCGAAATGCCTTTCTGCTCTTGCTGGTTGCCACCTCCACCTGGCTGTGTGGTCTGATGGCTGTAAATCACAGCTTCCTCGCCTTCTACTACATCTTTGATGTTCTCTGCATTCTGCAGGTATGAAGAAAGTACAGCGCATACTTTCTTAATCTGCACCTGGATCTTAAAAAAATTCATATCTTAGACCTTACTGTGTGATCCTCAATTGGTTTCTCGATCTCAGGGCCTGTCGGTGATGCTGGTCTTCACTGTGTTCAACTCCGAAGTTCAGGAGGCCTGGAGAGTCGCCTGTTTGGGTAAGAAGAGCCCTGGAGAAGACCCACCGAGACCGCCACAGAACACTGTGAGTCCCGCATATTTTTTTTTTTTTTTAAAGGTTTTATCCATCATCTGTTTTAGAGTTATTTTATTATGTGCTTTTTGTAATCTGCTAGAAATCTAGCCAGAAAATGAAAAGGAAACATTTTTAAAAAATGTTAAATAATCGTTAATGTCGCAACAGGATGGCCATTATAAAGCTGTAATGACTGACAGAGTGAATCCAAAGTCCTGATGTGAAGCCGTAAATCATCTCTGTGCATGATCGCAAAGCTTTTCACTGTAGTTTATCCCTACGTATTCTCTCTAGGACACATTTTCACTATATGCCCATTACTTGACAACACAAAAGCTCTCTGGTCCTTTATTTCTACTTCCCTCAATCCATCCATCAATCTTTCCTGCCCTCACTTTGCTCCTCTTCAGCTGCCCTTAGGGTTTGCTGCTGACCCACATTAAACAATACACCAGCCACTGGAGCACTGCCTGTTCTTTAGCCTCTTCAACGAAAGGACTGTGCAGTACTTATTCCATGGCCGTGTGTGTGTGGGTGCGTGTGGGTGTGTGTGTGTGTGTGTGTGTGTGTGTGCATGTCAGTAAATCCTATCCTACTTTCACCTCTTTACTCTCACTTCTGCCTTGCGTGTTTATAAGTTCAGCTCAATGCACATTAGCCACTGCTGTTCTCTGATAATGATTCTTATTTGTTCTCTAGCCTGCATCTGCATTTGTATGTGTGTGAGTTATGAAAACTTGTATGCATGTGCATTGTATGCCTCATGTAATTTGAATTCCATATGCACAGAGCCCCAAGAGATGCATGGATGCATCTGTGAGATATTTGTGTGCTAGGATGTACTTAGATAAATTTGTGTGTGTGCGTGTGTGTTTTATTCCCCGTTTCACTCTTCCTCTCCATCACTGAGTCATCTGGGGAAGAAGCCTGGAACTATTATTAGAAGAATACGTTGCGTTTTTTATCTTCGATGGGCAACATATATTAATGACTGCTTATTAGCGTGTTTTTTCTCTGTCTGACTCATGTCCTGCTACATGTTATTTATGAGCATAGTTAGCCATAATGTGCATAGTTGGGAGGGCTGTCTCACTTAAACGCTGGAGCTCATGCTCCACTTTCCTAGTTTGCTCATTATATTTCACGTGGCTAAGTAGGTTTTCTAAAGATAATGGAAAAAGATGTGACTGATTTGGGTCCATAAACCTTGGAAGTATGATAGATAGATAGATGGATAGATGGATGGATAGACAGATAGATAGACAGACAGACAGACAGACATGCGATTTTCACAACCTTTTACTTATTCAGTTAAGGACCTATTGGACTCTTGTTTTCTCCCAATAAGAATCAGTCATGTTTTGTGTGTTGTATTATGCATGTGTGTTCAGGCTCAGAATCCCTACCATAATGCATCTCTGCTGGAGCAGAGTGGGCTGCACCGCATCACCCTGGGAACCTCCACCATCTCCTCTGTCAGCTCTGCGAGGTATTCCTGAAACAACACTGTTCGCACACTTTCACCGACATACTAAAAATCAATCTAATTTAAAACACACAAACTTTGACCAATTTAATGACACCCTTGATATAGATGTGTAAAAAGCCTTGAAATTAATTAGGTTTCTTGTATTGCTGTAGCATAATCTCTATTTAATGTGAGTACATTTGCTTAAAGGACAGAATTTAGTGGCAATGCTTTGGAGTGGTCTGCCTGTGATTTATCCTCAAGAAATATTTAGTTGCCATGTCTAATTTAAATAAATGAAGGTAGGTTTGTTACTCTTAACCACAGGGTTCTTTTCTTTGTCATGTTTTATTTGTGGTTGATCGTCTTCCTTTATACCCTCTTTTAAAAGCTATGCTGAATATATCTGGCTTTTAATTACTTTTTAAACCTCCAGTTTCTACATTTCTAAATTTTCTTTTCTACAAAGGAACATGAATTTCTTTGCCCCTTCATTGCAGTTATTTTGAATCAGTGGATCTCTTTAGAAAACCCAGCTGATAACTCCAATTTTCCGATTGGCACTTCATTAACACTTCATTTCTTTACCATATCTGTTGGAGAGAAAGCAGTCATGCATGGAGATCCTACAGAAACCTGATTGACTGTGTCCTTCAGGAGCTAAAGCAACTAAAAGCTGAGGCAATAACTAAGCCAACAGAATTTGTTGAAACATTCCTTATATGTATATATATATATATATATATAAACTATAACTCTGCACTGCTGTATATACTCACTGTACAATAACCCCGGTTTGGTGTATATATTATCTTCTATTATTATTTATTTAGTTTATCTATTTTTTATTGCACTTATTTAAGTCTGTACTAGTGAGAAAAGCTGCCGGAGTCAAATTCCTTGTATGTGTCATACTTTGCCATTAAAGCTGATTCTGATATATATACGTTTTTATTTTTTTTATTTTATTTTACTATTTTATTTTATTATTTTATTTTATTACTTCCACTGACAAATTATCCTACTGTCATAAAAGATTAAATTGCCTCAAGGTTTTTATATGCATTTTCAAAAGGGGTGACAACAAATTTTTGTGTGTCCTACTGCTGCAAGAAGTCTTCTTTTCCCTCAGTTTTAGAGCAAAGGCTTTGACAGCCATAACATAAAAAGGGCAAATTGATGTTGGCTCTGGATAATAGAGAGATCATCATTCAAATAGGACTGCATTGGAGGTTTTGTCGAGTCTCTGCTGCTCTCTGAGTTAGGGTTAGGATTCTTAGAGAAGAAATTCCCTTGCAAGTAAAATCCCCACTGTGTGCTTTTTTTGGGTCAGTGGAGTAAAGATGAAGAAGATTGGATTAAACAATGTACTGTACTACATGTAGAGCGACACTAATGTACCCTTAAAATGGCAGTTGGTGTCTTTAGGGCTCAATGATTGTCTTCCAGAGTTTATATACAGCACACACACATTAGATGGTCCAATGTTTTTTTTGTTTTTTTTACAATTTATTTGGGTCTACTGTGAGTTGTGTATGTACTTATCTGTCCTTGTCTTCTCCGCATGTTAGAGAAAATCTGTTGGCACGTCAGAATCTGGAGCAAAACATCGTCCACACTGGAGCGACTGACCTGGATGTAGCCATGTTCCACAGAGATGGAGGTTAGGCTGCGGGCAAACAAACCTACAGGGATGGGTTTACATCAGCTGTGCCTAAGTCCAGCTCTTGAGGAAGTGTCTTGCTTGTTTTACACGAGCCCCTGCTTCAACACACCTGATTTAATGGGTAGGCTGCCTCATCAGCATGTCATCAGTTTCTGCAGGTGCTTGCTAATGGGCTGTTCATTTAAATCCAGTGTGGTGATGCAGGGAAACATACAGAACACCCCTGAGGGCTGGAATTCAACATCATTGGTTTCGATCTTCTACAAAAACACATATTTCATAAAATAGACACATTCTCTCTGCATCTGGACTCTTTCCTTTTAGCTCAGTGCCATACCTTTAATAACAATAAATCATCAGAGCCTCCATAGAGGAGGAAGATTTTCATGTACTATTTTATGTTTGTCCTCACCTATTCTTGTCTTTTAAACCTGGCTTTGTTCAGGTGGGGATTCAGATTCAGACTCGGACCTCTCCATGGACGAAGAGCGGAGTCTCTCCATCCCGTCCTCTGAGAGCGATGACAACGTGCGTCTCCGGGGGCGCATCCAGCGGCGATTCAAGCGCTCCAATCACGGCGAGCGCCTACTCACCGAACCTACCAACAATGGCACCAAAGGTAGATAAGCGACTGCTCTGTTTTGAATTTCTTTAATGCAAAATGAAAAACCACGTTTATGAACATGGGATTTCATCACAATCCTTATGTTACTCATGTCTCTTGATTTGTTTCTGTTTCTTAAAAACTTGGTTATGATAAAAAGAAGTGTTTGAAAAATGACTTAATTTAATTCTTAGTTAAAATTAGTTTATTGAAGAAGAATAAAATGACAAGAGAGGCACCTAAAATACCTTTCCTTACTTTTTGTGATATTTATCGATAATTATTGATATCGATCAATATGAATATTCCCTTTATCGATATGCTCTTTTTCTGTATCATCCAGCCCTAGCACAACAACATTCTTGCCTACAGGCATGGTGGTGGCTTCATAATGCTTTGGGAGTAATTTAGTTTACCATGGACATTGAAGCTGGTCAGTTGATGGGAGGATGGATGGAGATAAGATATGGTACTGCAGCAAGGGTTCTCATTTAAGCAGGACAAAGACCCGAACCATGCAACCAGCTTCAATAGCATGGTTTAGCTTAAAGCATTTTGATTACATTATTTACCTTCCACTTGATAATTATGAACATTCTAGTGTTGGTCTTTCACATAAAGTTTGAGGTTGCAACTTGATATAATTTAAAACATCAACATCAAACACCTAAAACAAGAAAAATGTCAGAAGTAATTTTCATTATTGAGTACCATTCTTTTTCTGAAACTCATTAACTTATATGATTTCCTATGCTCTTGACAGTTGGGGATATAAATGTCATTTTAAAACCATTCTTATGAAAGGTTCAAATCAATAAATCCATAAAACTAATCAGTTTTTAGCCTAATAAGCTTTTTGGATCAGTAGAACCGTAGAACAGTAGACCACGCCTGTCTGTTGCGAGATCCAGATGGCCAAGGATCCAATCAATATATCACTGCAGTCAAATTAAGGAGCAATGCGGAGATGGCTTGCTTTTCTACTGAAAGGTCATAATCTGCAGGGTTTCAAAACCACTAGTCAATGGATCCAACGACTACAAAAAAAGCATTAACCCCTGAAGGAACATAAGATGTTGGGACTACAATAACATATCAAAATGGGTTTCCTAAACTCTGCTTTATAGGCTGAGATGTTCAGCAATAACCAAAGACAGAATCAAATGTAAAAAAAAGAATAATCATTAGTCATTCAAATCCACAATTTAGTTCTCATCCCATTATTTGATGAACAGCTTAATAATACACATTTTTTTAAGTAAAAATAAATCAACTCAGAAGTCAATTCACTAAAATATGAAACGTATTGATCGTTTTACGAGGCATACACCTTTTATTTGATAATGACTGCTTCAGTGCTTTGCAAAGGTATTTATACCGCTAAACTTCTTCTCATTTTTGGTTTGTAAATAAAAATCTGACAAGTTTGCTATGTATATGTATTCACGTCCCCACATAATCAAAGCTTTTTACAGCCACCTTCCATAGCAGTTAAACCTCAAGACCATTCCCATCGTAGCTCTGGATGTATGTTTGGGGTCGTTGTCCTGCTGTAAGGTAAACCTCTACCCCACTCACCGGTCTGTTTAGCACCATTCATCTTCTCAAACTCTGGCCAGCTTCCCTATATGCTAAAAATGCACTTTACCACAGCATAACGCTGCCCCTACCGTGTTTGTAAGTAAGGCTGGTTTATGGTTATATGCAGTCGTGGTAGATTTCTTCAGTGTCTTCAGTCTGAGGCTTCTTCAGTTTTGTTGCAACACAGACCGCTACAGGAAATCCTTTCTCCCCACAGCCATCATGGTCTACAACAACTCCTTGAAATTTTAATTAGTTATAAGCTATAACAACACTTAATTTCCCTCGAGGATCAATAAAGTATTTTTGAATTTTAATTTATGCCATTCATATAAATTTGCATTTAAGCCACAAAAAAAAAAATCATATTTGTGAAGTTTACTCTACATAGCTTTCCTCTAATTGAACCCTCCTACCTGAGTTCTGCATTTCAGCAGCTATCACAGAGCTACCATTAGTTTTCACTGATTGATGTCCTCCTCCTCTGTCTGGTTAGTTTATGTGAATAAATATCCATGTGTTGGTAGGTCAAGTCACAACCTTTGTATGTTTCTTTCTTTCTCCTTGACCTGTCTGCTGTGGTCCTTGTTGTCCATGATGCCGTTTGTTTTCTGATGTTCTCTAACGATCCTCTAAGGCCTTTGCAGAGCAGTTGCATTTTTATTCAGACTTAATCACAAACAGGTGGACTCTATTTATTGTTTGTGTGACTTCTATAGGCACTGAACTTTAAATGTCGGTATATATGTGAGCAAGGGAGGCTAAATACAAATGAGTGTCCAGTTTTTCAGATTTTATTGGTGGTATATGTTGAATTCCTAATGTTAAACTGAATAATGAATTAACAAAAGTGCAATTATGAGAGCAACAATGAGAACTAATCCCTAAAATAAATTCACACCTTTCTTTTATAATCTGAAGGAAGTCTCTTATATTTGCATGCAACAGATTTGGATGGAAATGACCTTCTGTCCTATTGGCCTGCTTTGGATGAAAGTGACACCTTGCAGAAGTGGGGCTCAGAGCGCCCCCTGGGGGTGGATTACAACAAGGATGCTGCCAACAACAATCAGCTTGATGCAGCGCTCACTAGTGGGGATGAGAACGGCCTCACCCAGCCACACAGACACCGCAAGGGTGAGAGAGACATGAACAGTGGCGGCTGGTGATAAAGTTTTTGGGGGGGCGCACTGGGAAAAAATAAATTACTCGCTGTCACGTTGGGGTGTCGATGTGGACCCGAAGGCAGATAGGAATGGAAGGAGGCAGATAGGTGAAAGGTTAACAGATTTAATGATGAATAAACTATTTAAAACAATAAACTAGGCTACTTGTAACAATAAACTATTTACATCAACAAACTACAACAATAAACTACTCGTAACTTTAAACTACTTGTAGCAATAAACTCTTTACATCAACGAACTACTGTACAACAATAAACTACAACAATAAACTACTTGTAGCAATAAACTATTTACATCAGCAAACTACAACAATAAACTACTTGTAACAAACTATTTACATCAGCAAACTACAAAAATGAACTACTTGTAACAATTAACTATTTACATCCACAACCTATTTCCAACAATAAACTACAACAATAAACTACTTCTACCAAAAAACTATTTCCAACAATAAACTACAACAATAAACTACTTGTGCCAAAAATTATTCACATCAGCAAACTACAACAATAAACTACTTGTACCAATAAACTATTTCCAACAATAAACTACAACAATAAACTACTTGTAGCAATAAACTATTTCCAACAGTAAACTACAACAATAAACTACTTGTACCAATAAACTATTTACAACAATAAACTACAACAAGCAACTACTTGTGCCAATAAATTATTCACATCAGCAAACTACAACAATAAACTACTTGTACCAATAAACTATTTCCAACAATAAACTACAACAATAAACTACTTGTAGCAATAAACTATTTCCAACAGTAAACTACAACAATAAACTACTTGTAGCAATAAACTATTTACATCAGCAAACTACAACAATAAACTACTTGTAACAAACTATTTACATCAGCAAACTACAAAAATAAACTACTTGTAACAATTAACTATTTAAATCCACAACCTATTTACAACAATAAACTACTTGTACCAATAAACTATTTCCAACAATAAACTACAACAATAAACTACTTGTTATTGTTTAACAACCAATTGCCCTTGCTCCATCTTCTCAGCTTATGACTTTATTGTTCATTCTCAGTTTCCTATTTTATTTTGCAGGTATCCTGAAGAATCGCCTTGGCTGTCAACCAGGACTCCAGGGTCTGTCCACCATGGGGCGGGTCCCTAGTGAGCTCAACTGGTACCGCACCTCTACACTCGGCCACCGAGGTGTTCCAGCAGCCTCCTATGGTCGCATGTACTCTGCGACAGCCGGTGCTACTGGAGGTTCTGGTTCTCTCTCACAGCCAGCTTCCCGCTACTCTTCACGGGAGCACCTAGACTCTCTTGCCAGGAGGCAGCTGTCCAGGGATCCCCTTGGAAGACAGACAGTTGGGGGGTCGAGAGAACGTCTGGACTCCCGGGGTTCCAGAGATAACCTGGATCTTCTTCCTAGGAGGAGAGAACTAGGATTAGGACTAGGAGTAGGGCTTGGGGGTTTGGATCACCAACGAATCTCATCATCCAGGGAAAACCTGTCAGCATCCAGGGACAGACTGGACAACCATCATGCCACCAGCTTCCACGCTTCAAGAGAGGACTTGAGTGGAAATGGAGGAGCTGTAGGAGCCGGGATGGAGGGATACCCCAGTGGTTCCAGATCCCAGTTGAACACATTAACTCGGCGGCAGGCCTCGTCTCGAGAACACCTCGGAGGAGCTCTGATGAGTAGTAGGTCGAGGGAGCAGTTGGAGGCCAACGGGGTGGGAGCTCAGGCTCAGCCTTGTCGGGAGTGGCTTCGCAGTCTACCTCCCAGGCAGCCCTCGCATCCCGACCAGCCTCTGTCTGCCTCTCCTCCTCCCCCAATTACAGAGGAGCCACAACAAGAACAACTACCTCCTCCTGCTCATGTCAGAGGACGCTTGGACTCTGCACCTTCATGTAGGTACCCTGGTCAGACTGTCCCCCAGCTTGCAAATCCAAACCCTCTGGTTCGACAGCCGTCCAGTGAACAGTTGGACATTTTGTCCTCTATCCTGGCATCCTTTAGTTCCTCTGCCCTTGCTCCTCCTGGTGCCTCTAACCCTGGCCCTAATGGCGTTGCCCATGGACCCTCCCCTTCCCCATCCCAGTCTACGTCTCACAGCATATCCGAAGTCTCTCCTGACACAGAGTAAGTTTATCTGTGTGCTTTGTGCTAGGCTAAAATCCAGCTGTCCCACTGTTTTCATTTCCTTTTTGTCTTTCCTTGTCCTGAAATATTTTGTACAGTGTTCAGCTTGTCTATAAGCGGTATTCCAAACCCCAAGCATAGAGTGTTGATGGTTTGTAGCTCATTAAACCAGTGTCATACATGGGGATGTGAACACCTACAGCAGGGCTGGGCGATACGGCCTCAAATCAGTATTGTGATCTTTTGAGCGGTTCAGATCGATAACGACAAATGGACGATAACTAGCATCCCCCATCTCCCCCACCACCGGCCCTTTGTATATGCAGTGACCGGTCGTGGCCTAACTTATATAATGTGCTTGAAAATGTGATCGGTTCTTGTTATTGCACAGCTCCAAACAACCTTTCAACTCAGGATTCGATTCCCACTCCTTTCTGTATTTCTTACAGTCCAGTTTAGACCCACACATGACTCAGAGAAGCGACCACACAGACCAGATAAGGAAGAGAATAGGGCTGTGATTGAAAATGGTGATTTGGTCAGTCGTTTATTTTAGACAAAAAATATTTTGCATTTACATCGGAGCACGGGCAGGAACAGATGGTGGCGGATTTCAGCGTATGCGATTCATCAACATTCTGGACTCAGCAGGATTACTATCTGCTCTGACTGAGCAGGATAGCTCTGGGCTTACTGCTCAGTGAAAGCAGTAACAATGGTACTTGCTCCACGTTAGAGTCGCCAAAGGTCTCTAATATCACCATAAAAAGCCCTTAGATTTATCACTAGTCGCTTTTTTGAAAAGGAGTCGTTAGAGGAGACTAAACACTCACTAAATACAGCGACACTCCATTATATGTTATATTTCTTTACCACTGAATCATATAAAGCACCTTGAATTACCTTTTTGAAAGTGTGCTATACAAATAAAATTGCCTTTCCTCACGTTGGCAATGCTGCTCCCTTCTGGTTGGGATGAAGTCACATCACTGTACATAGTGACGTGCATCAACCCTAGCACACCACTGATCTTAAAGGGGCATGAGTACCGCTAAACTAAAACAATTTTTTTCTTCTTTTTTTTTAAATACAAAATTAACAGACATGGGCAAAATGAAAGTCAAAAATGTTGGAACCCATACATTTTCGCTATACCCTCCAGCCCTAACCTACAGTGTTTGAGAATGTGGCTCATTTGAATTTAAATATATAAAACGGAGAACTATATTGGTGTTAGCTTGTATTACCACTAATGGTTAACACCAAGCAAAATCCCACTGTTTTTCAACCCGCAACCAGAATGCTTTCAACTCAGGTGGGATGTCATTACCAGTTTCCAACTCTGACTTCCTAGACCACTCTAAAAAATCAAAAGATGCTGATGGCATAGGAGCCATAATTAAATATATTAGGAGTTTCTCTCACTGTTTGAATTTTATGGTGATGCGCAACCGGAGTCACATGGGTGCGAGTGGTGACAATAAAAAGGGACTGTCAGTGGTTAGTCAGTGGTTTTGACAGAAAGAGATGAGGCTTGGGTTGCTGTAGTTTTTTTGTTGACTGCTATGCTACAGCACATTGAGTTAATTTCTCTTTGTTGCATGAATAATTATGTTTACGGGTTTGACCCAAATCAAGGATCCAGTCATCGTACAGTGAAATACTTTAATGAATGGATAAACGCAATCCACCATTGAGCATCATTTAAGCTGACAGCGTGTCATACAAATAAAGATGATCCATGCCCAACCTCTACAGCAACTGTGGAAGTGGCTACGGGTAGCTTGACTCTGAGTAACTATTAACATGACTCAAAAGGGGATTTCACATCTGGGATGTTTAATTTGGTTCGTTTCTCCCCTTGGTGTGGTTTGTATGAGCAGATAGAACCTCCCCAATCACTCAAGGGAGTGGACGAAAACTAATACCTATACCAAGAGTGCTTGGAGGAGTTACGGTTCCAAATGAACTCTAAATGAACAGCCGTCCAGTGAACAGTTGGACATTTTGTCCTCTATCCTGGCATCCTTTAGTTCCTCTGCCCTTGCTCCTCCTGGTGCCTCTAACCCTGGCCCTAATGGCGTTGCCCATGGACCCTCCCCTTCCCCATCCCAGTCTACGTCTCACAGCATATCCGAAGTCTCTCCTGACACAGAGTAAGTTTATCTGTGTGCTTTGTGCTAGGCTAAAATCCAGCTGTCCCACTGTTTTCATTTCCTTTTTGTCTTTCCTTGTCCTGAAATATTTTGTACAGTGTTCAGCTTGTCTATAAGCGGTATTCCAAACCCCAAGCATAGAGTGTTGATGGTTTGTAGCTCATTAAACCAGTGTCATACATGGGGATGTGAACACCTACAGCAGGGCTGGGCGATACGGCCTCAAATCAGTATTGTGATCTTTTGAGCGGTTCAGATCGATAACGACAAATGGACGATAACTAGCATCCCCCATCTCCCCCACCACCGGCCCTTTGTATATGCAGTGACCGGTCGTGGCCTAACTTATATAATGTGCTTGAAAATGTGATCGGTTCTTGTTATTGCACTAAAGGGGTTTATTTATTTATTTGTGATCTAGACTTGATCCAACAAAGCTACTGGGTATATGCTGCAAACTTGAGTGAAATGTCATTCTGTAGACAGGTTAGCGTTACATTGTGGGATGTGGTGGGGAAAAATCAATAATAAACTATGGCAGTACATGTTTTTCAATAAATATAAAGGCCCATACAACCTTCAAGATGTCTTTTTAAAATCCTTACATACTTCTCAGATGTTCTTGAATGAAATAATTCCCACAAACCTCTCTCTTTAACTATAGGTGTGAAAAATAACTTTTCACTCAAGTTACTTATTGGCTCGTAGTGTAACTCGAAGTAACTGTTAGCTCAGCTCTACATAACTTTTGGCTTGGGTCATACTGGATGTTAGTAAGTAGCAAGTAGCTTTACTTCTCAAACTAAATTGTTGTCACTGCCACGGTTTATGCTTCCAGGAAGTTTTCATGATACAAGTAGCACACACAACATTGCTTAAACCATCAAATGGCTTTATAAGTTAGCTTTTTTGTTTTAGAAAAACTGAAATAAGGCCATTTGCATTCAAAGCTTTCTGATGTTTCTCTGCTCTTTCCTTCTCCTCAGAGCTCACCGAAGCGAGGGACAGTCTTGATGACAGCCTCCACATCAATTGATGCATTGCAAAAGTGCTGGGACAAGCTCAAAGGTCAAGGATGGGCCTAAACTACAGGGACAGCCGGGGAAAGGGAAACACACTGACTCAGAGGAGAGAAAAAAAGGATGCAGATCAACAGAAAATTTACATATTAAACAGATTGTGACAAACGAGGAAGGTCGTGAGTGGGTCGTTTTGTGTATATCGAGTTTCTAAGTCCCACTGCTCACAATCTATGGTTCTATGGACAATGAATCGACCACCTAATTCTGCTACCTAAGAACAGTTAGACAAAAAAGAAAATTACAAATAGAAGAAAACACTCCTCAGATTTTTAACACACATGACCTAAATCCGATGAAACCTGTCAAAACAGAAGAAAAGAAAGTGTCTGTAAATAGCCTTTTTATACATTTTTTATCTTTTTCATTGGAGGTAAAAATATCTTGTGATGTTTCTCTTTTTTTTTCTTTTTTTATACACAGTCATGTCCGTGTAAGGTTTTGAATGAGGTTGAAGCGAATGCTGTCTTAAGTGTGTTGCTGAGGAAAGAAATTTCCTCTACAAAGTAAAAAAAAAAAAAAAAAATACCTTACAATTTCTCCCCAGAAATACATTTTCCACAGAATGTTTTCCTCAAACCTTTAAACTTCATGTAAAGTGACAGGGGTCTGGCAATAGAGTATCTGATGAGATTATGGAAAGACATGGCTGACGGGATAATATCGAAGTATTGAAACATGATTGTAACCAGAAGAAAGGGATTATTAGCTGATGGAACACGATGATTGTGCAAAGAAAGATTGCTAACAACACATTAGATTCAAAGATGGTTGTTTACCTATTAAAGCTCGGTCACACGTGTCCACTGTAATTGGGAGATTGTGCTCTTTTGTTTTTGGATTTGATGTACATAACTGCAACCTTCTCATCTTTCCACATTGCACCTGGTGCTGTCTGAACCAGACCCTGTCGGTACACTGATGTAACTGGAACATATCATCCCAGTTTTAAAAGCCTGGTGGGTGAAAGTTGATCTCGCCGTCTGCCTCTCCATGAGGCAAGATCGAGTAAAAAAAAATTTTTAAAAATGCTTTTAAGAACCCCTCAGGGTGTCTTTTACACTTTGATGCATCATGACTCAACCTGCCTCGAGGGGCACCACAGGAGCAGCTCAATCTCTCCAGCAGCAACTAGGAAACTCATTTGTAAAAGCTTCCAATGCAGAAGGCTTGTACAAATCTAAGCCAAAGCAACATAAACAAGTATGAAACATTGTTTACCCTTCTTTTAGCAAAAAAAAAGCCTTCTACAGTTGTAAAAGTAATCCACTTTTGTTGTAGCTGAGATTTTTTTTTATATACAAATATATATTTTGCCATAAACATAACCAAAATGAAACATTTTTTGTTATTGAGGCCTTTGTTCTACACTATAATTTAAACAGCTGCGTTTTGCATTTTATCTCACTGTGCAAACGGATTTTGATTCAGAGTGACAGAAGAAAAAAGATAACAAGAACAACATTGTTGAATCCCAGCGTGCTCAAATATTTATTGAAGACATAAAAGCAAACCTGAAACTTGTGTGCAGCACGGTGTCTACCTGAATATATCAGATCACATCTTTAGCATCTTCTCACTACCAGACTCCCCCAAAGGGAAAATAATCAGACAAGAGGTACTTTTTTGAAATCTTATCAAGCTCCAAAAACGTTCACTGTGAGTTGAGATAAAGTGCTTCTTACTAAAACACTTTTAGACAGATTTTCTTTTCCAACCATTTGGAGAAGTAATGGAGACGAGGAATTGTTTGTAATCAGTCAAAGCTTCTGCTGCCCTGTTTTGGGAAATGAAAGGGAAGAAGAGATGTCGGTAGTGTCAGCACTAAAAGCTATGACTTTTTGTCAGATGTAGGCTAGATATTTGCATCAGCTGTTGAATATTTCCCACAGACATTAGCAAAAACTGTGTGTTCAGGCTTTATTGGGATAGTTCAGGATTTTATATAGTGGTGTTCTCTTGGACAGGTTTTAGCAGGTATCTCATTTGTAGTATAAAACACTTGGTTTCTTCATGTAGTGTGAATCCCCATAAGTTCGCTATTAAATAGCGAATTGTTAAACTGCAGCCATGTTTTCATTAGGTGGCTATTTAGGCAAAAAACACAATTATTTACACAAGAAATGGAGGGTGGGAGGAGGTGCGCCACCAGTGATCTTCCTGTGGGAAACCCAAATTGTCTCTCGTCTGCATAAGTCTTGAATAAAAAGGCAAAACATTAGCGTTCAAGATCATATTTGCTTCGTGTACCACTTTACTTTTGTATTAGACATATAATCTGATCTAAAACACTCCAGGTGTTGCACTCAAAGTAGTTAATTCACACAGGAAGATATCTGGTGCCACACTGCCACAATTCTTTATTTCCAAATTTTAAAAAAATCACTGCCCCTGCTTTTAAACATGATACATTGTACGTTTGTGTTGCAAAGCTAGCATACGCTGCTTTGACATTTTAGATTGGAGATTCTACAGGTTGCTTTGGATGTTGGTCCCTATCAGAGTTGCATTTAGGTCCAGCCTACATAACCAGCTAATCAAAGTGTATGCTACATGATGATAAGAGAGTAACCAACATCAGGTATGATTAAAAACTGCCAATATACTTTCAATCTTGAACTATCCGTGTAAGGTAAAACACATTTTGAGAGCTATGAATGAAAAAAAGAGATCCCAGTATTTTTTTAAACAAAAAAAACATGAATTTGAAAATAATTTAGGACAAAATCATTTGAACGAGCAACAGCTTCCAGAAAAAAGAAGGGAAAAAAACGCAAGTGGGCAAGCCAAATCCAACAGAGTGGACGGATGAGACAGCAAAAGTTATTATATAAAGTTATGCAAGATGTAATCATTAGGAGAATAAAATGGGTCAGAAACCATGATTGTGTTGTAAAACGCGTGGCCACAGGGAGTGAGGTGTGGACGCCACTCATCACAGAGACAGGAATAGACAGAAATGCAGAAAAGAGGAGGGAACTGCAGAGAGTGGGAAAAAAAGACAAGCAAAAGCATATCTTCCTTCTGACTGCAGCTCTGTCAGCCCTGTCTCCTCAGAAAGTGACAAAAACCTGTTCCTGACAGCATTATTGCCAAAAATGTTCCTGCTGGGGGAATGCCACCTGTCAGTTAAATAAGCACTCCACCTAAAAATTGTCAGATTTTGTTTGATCTCTTTCTCAGATTAGACTGACATTAGATTTATTTTTGTTGAGTAATAATTTATTGACATTGTACAAATGATTTATTTTATTATTTTATTGAAATGAAAGTTTATTTTTAATCAAGAATGTGTTTTTCTTTTTATTTCAAATGTTCCCTTTTCTTACACATGTAACTTTTATTTTATTGTCAATTATGATGCAAGTCTCTCAAGGCCACAAATTACCAGTTGGACGAAAAAAGAGAAATGTGTTGAAATAAATGTTTATATGTAAACGACACAATAAAATGTGATACAAGCTAGAATAACAGGACATGGAGGTATCTAAAACCGAGACAGAACAGTCAATTAAAGGTATACTTATCTTTACATGAGACACTTACTAAACTTAGGGATTTAAAAATGCAGGTATGCTTCATGTCAAATTTGCCAAAAACTGGTGATTTGTCTGCTTTGGCATTCCGCATCAACCTATGAGTAACAGTGAAAGAATAAGAAATAGACTACAAATCCAGAATATTTGTTTCAAACCAATAGGAGCCATAGAGCAAAAGCCAGAGGAGACAGATTTGAGTCTAAAATGTTGTCATGTGTTCTGGAAAAGGAAAACAAGGGAGAAAGAAAGGCAGAAAAAGGTGGTGGGATGATGAGAGATTGTATTTGTTGGCCTGTGTTCATGATGAGATGCCTTCTGTCCCGCCGTCGGGACGGAAACAGCTGTTACCCTGATTTCGCAGAAACAAGAGAAATGTTGGACATTAAAAAATATGACTTATTCCTACCAGACTGTGTGTGTGTGTTTATATTCTGTCTGTGTGACAGAGAGAGGGATAGATTTGCTGTTTCATATTCATGAGAAATTTTTGGGGAGTAAAGCGGCGAGCTGGGGAAACATCCTGACAGAACAGCACTTTTTTTCCCCCAAGGAGATGCTTTTTACTGACTTGTTTTGACTCTCAAAGTGCTCAGTCACAATCAGAGCCATGCTCGGCTTAATATAGTCAGCTCAGGGTGGATGCTATCTGATACAATTGTTATTCCTCGGATAAAGAGTAGATTCACATCTAAGCTTTTAATGCAGCTTTGCATAATTATACCACTTTTTCCCCATTTTTACGTGACAGACCCACACAAAGTTGTACATACACTCACCTGAAGGATTATTAGGAACACCATACTAATACGGTGTTTGACCCCCTTTCGCCTTCAGAACTGCCTTAATTCTACATGGCATTGATTCAACAAGGTGCTGAAAGCATTCTTTAGAAATGTTGGGCCATATTGATAGGATAGCATCTTCCAGTTGATGGAGATTTGTAGGATGCACGTCCAGGGCACAAAGCTCCCGATCCACCACATCCCAAAGATGCTCTATCGGGTTGAGAACTGGTGACCGTGTGGGCCATTGTAGTACAGTGAACTCATTGTCATGTTAAAGAAACTAATTGGAAATGATTCGAGCTTTATGACGTGGTGCATTATCCTGCTGGAAGTAGCCATCAGAGGATGCGCACATGGTGGTCATGAAGGGATGGACATGGTAAGAAACAATGTTCAGGTAGCCCGTGGCATTAAACAATGCCCAATTGGCACTAAGGGGCATAAAGTGTGCCAAGAAAACATCCCCCCACATCATTACACCACCACCAACAGCCTGCACAGTGGTAACAAGGCATGGTGGATCCATGTTCTCATTGTTTACGCCAAATTCTGACTCTACCATTTGAATGTCTCAACAGAAAATCGAGACTTATCTGACCAGGCAACATTTTTCCCAGTCTTCAACTGTCCAATTTTGGTGAGCTCATGCAAATTGTAGCCTCTTTTTCCTATTTGTAGTGCACATGAGTCTTCTGCTGTTGTAGCCCATCCACCTCAAGGTTGTGCATGTGTTGGCTTCACAAATGCTTTGCTGCATTCCTCGGTTGTAACGACTGGTGATTTCAGTCGAAGTTGCTCTTCTATCAGCTTCAATCAGTTGGCCCATTCTCCTCTGACCTCTAGCATCAGCAACGCATTTTCACCCACAGGACTGCTGCACACTGGATGTTTTTTTCCGTTTTCACGTCATTCTTTGTAAACTCTAGAAATGGTTGTGCGTGAAAATCCCAGTAACTGAGCAGATTGTGAAATACTCAGACCGGCCCGTCTGGCACCAAAAACCATGCCACGCTCAGAATTACTTAAATCACCTTTCTTTTCCATTCTGACATTCAGTTTGGAGTTCAGGAGATTTTCTTGACCAGGACCACACCCCTAAATGCATTGAAGCAACTGCCACGTGATTGGTTGATTAGATAATTGCATTAAGAAGAAATTGAATAGGTGTTCCTAATAATCCTTTAGGTGAGTGTAGATGTTCAGTGAAATGTGACTAAATGTGGCTGTTTTTCATTCTGTCAGTCCTGAGCAAAAGCCTGTCAAACAACTTGCAGGTGTGACAGCCAATGTCAGTGCTGACCCTTCAGTAATTCAATTGTAATAGCTGTTGAATTAAAGTCAGATGTAGCTATATTGTAATGATGCAACACAGTCGCACACAAAAAGATTTTTATCAGGTATCTGCAGGAAAATGTATGATGCAATCTTTTGTTTATGAGAACTACATTGTCTACGAAGATGTTAAATTTAACAGCAAAATCCAATAACGCACATATTAGCATGGTTCATATGTGATAGTGAACTGAATGCATCAGTTAAAGTAATTGTAAGGAACACTTTCACCAAAAAGAAAATAACAAAACATATAACCTTAAAAAAAATTATAAAAACAACACATCAATTTAATTTTAAACTGCAGAGAAAGCATTATTGTTGTGGTTGATGTGCATTTTACAAACTACACAAATTTATTTTTTCTACTTTACAACATTCTTGTGCCTTTTTGTTCCAAAACATTAATTGTGACAAAGCAATTCTAAATAATGCGAAGTGAATGTGGTACTGAGAGTTTGGTTCTTTTTTGGCAGAACTGGTCTCTGGAAGCCACAGAACCAGCTGCCATAGTAACAATCCTGTGTATTTGAACCTCAGCATTAGTTCAATGCTGTAATAATGCTATCATAATTGCTAAATCTCCTTCAGGTAAATATCAGGCTTTTCCAGATTCAGTCATATATGTTCTGCATATAAAATAACAACATACGCAACTTTTCTGTTAAAATGTGGAAACTCTGCAATAATTTCACAGGAAATATTTATCGCTTTGAAAACAAAATTGCTATCGTTCATCCCAAAATATTTCCACACTTTTCCGGGCTTGAAAATAACTTAAGTCATATTAAAGATTTTTCCAGACTGTTTAGGAACCCAGAGTTTTTTCTTTTTAGTTTTGTTATACAAGTTATGAATATCCTATCAGCCTTTGATCCTTTATGGGAACAAATATTTTCTGCTTTGAAACCCATATTTTGTTTCCTTCCATTCCTTTAATTTATATACATTTATTTTTAAAGTGACAGTATGTAGTTTCTGCAGTACATATTTGAAAATACCCATTAAAATATTATGTTATAATAATTTTGTAAAGCATATTAATTGCAAAATATTGGCGATATTGTAAAATATGACTTTAAAAATCACTTTTAAAATACATAGATGCGGGTCCTCTTGTCAGGGGAAAGCCATATTAGATGACGTCTTTACTTCTACAAGAGCCCGGACGGACAAAGTGCACGGAACAAGCCCGCTATTCAAACATTGATTTCCCCGCAAAATGCAAAAAAGTTTCGCCATAAATACATTTTTACGTCTTCGCTAGTTCCAAGCGATGAAAGAGAGACTGATGTGCTCGTCATGTTGCTGCAAATAGATAATTCTCAGGGAATTGAGCGTTTGAAAACAGCACTAGTTGGACCTCGGTAGTTGAGTTTCTTACTCGAAGACACAGATACCGCATACTTGTGATAATTCAGGTATGCACTGCCCCCTACTGGCCGAAAATTACACTCTCTGCCTTTAAAAACATAGTCTCAAGGGTTATAGACAAACAGTGCGGACATGAAACTAATGAAAAAGATGAACCAGATCAACCATTGAGCGCACATGTTTTTTCTTCTTCATCACAGCTGCTAGAGGAGGAAGGCGGCACGTCTTCACCCAGCCTCTTTAGTTTGGCCTTGTAATAGGCCTTTTTCATCCTGAAGGCCTTCTCCTTCTGTCGAGCTGCTCTCCTTTTATCCCTAACCAGCTCCTGTTCCGATGCAAGCACCTTCATCCTGTTTTCCCACTCTAAAATCTTCATCTGTTCCAGCTGCTCCATAGCCTCTGTCCGCTGCTGAAGCTCATATCTTGACAAGTCCACAGTGTCTTGATGAGCTAGGCGCCGGCTGATGTCCTCCTCCTTGATTTCAAATGTTTGGAGATGATGGTTGACGGCCCTAGAGGTTCCTGTGAGGACAGAGTTGGCAAAGGAAGGGCAGGTTGAATGTTGTGTAAATGTGACGAAAAAACCGACTGGTAAACTATTTCACCAGTGTCGGTTTCTGATATAGGCGATGTGGCTCACCACCCAGGGTGTCATTCGATGGTAGGTGGCAAAATTCCTCCGTCGCTAAAAAGTGATTTGACTGATATCTTCCGATAGCGAAAGGGGCTATTTAAGTGTGGTATCTTTTTTTAAAGACTGCACTTCCATATATATAGTTTTTTTGTTAAATCTAAAGTACGTAGATTGACAAGACTTAAACTAAAGTAGTCACTACTGAACACAGATTCTTAATAGAATCAGATATAATAAACCTGTTTATTATTGAAGAGAAAACACACAAAAGGACCAACACCAAGACAAAGCTGTAACATTACCGGATTAAAAACAGTATTGATTTGTGAAACTGTTACTTTGTTTCTATTTACGGAAAGCAAAACCAAAATAATCGTGACAGAAGGAGTGGCTCCTCCACAGCACTATTCATGCGAGGACTGCCATTGCCATCTATAGCTGGTTCAGTGAACAAAAGATGGGTCGCTTACTGTCAGGCAAAACTAAAGCATATTTGGAGTATCCTTTTCTGCCACATTAAATATGCGTGAATATCCCGACAAGGAAATAGAGCTTTAATGGATTCCTTTTGTTGAAAGACATCTCCCTTTCATTCTGAAATCTAACGATCGGTTAAATTCCAATGTAGGTTATGCTTTTATGCGACTTAAATATTTTGTTTCATACGGGGGCTCTTTATTGTAAATGTGTATCTATCTGTACCTGGGGCTGTGAAGTAGGCAACAGGAAATGCTGCATCCTGCAGCTCTGGATTGTGGGAGCTGGAGTTTGTAGCAGGTTTCTGATCCAGATCTGACCAGTTGGTGATTTTGTCCAAAGCTTCACGCTGGAGGGCGAGGGCCACTTGCTCCTTGCTCTTCTCTAGCTAATAAAGAGGAGACAGACTGTAAAATTCCCTCTAAGGAATCCATTTTTTAATGATTTATAAGGAATTTATAATGGATTGTTATATTTTAAATCATTTTGAACAAAAGAAAAAATCTATTTTTTAAAATACTTACCAGATTCACGTTGCCATTCATCTGTCTTGCATCGCCTATTAAAGTACCTACAATAATGGACAAAAAGGAGAGAGACAGATGGGGAAGGTCTGAAGGAAAATATTTCTCACAACAATTTGCAAAGAGTGCCTCCATCTGGTGGATGCAGGCATTACATTATATTTACAAAAACAATTAGGGTTTAGATCACCAGGATGGTACATTTTTTTAGTATTGAAAGCATGACGTGCAAATCTGTAATCTAATTACTAGCAACATTACTTATTGGCATAATTGACTATGACAACTGTATTTTATTACTCAATTTGTTTGCTGTTTTTTTTTTTTTTTTTTTGCAGTAGAACAACCTCCCAATCAAAATTCACAAAAAAATGCAACCAGAGAAAAATAACAGTTACATGTTTATTAATATTCCAGTTACAATCCCCCTTAGTTGATGAATCTTTATGGGTTAATTTTTGAATGTTTTAGATAGTTATTGTGCTTAAGGACCCAATGAAAACTATGAATGACAATCTATTTTCTATTTTATGAGTCCACTGTTTGTTTTTTTAATTCTGTTCTCCTGGTATTTTACAGATTGCATGATCCCTTTCACTACAGCAGGGTTTAGAAATCCTCCACCAAACTTAAGAGCTGGTATTGGGTGTTTTCCCATTACTCATTCTTAGTTTTACGCCAAATCCACCTGGGTACGTTTATTGCTGAAATGCTCAGTCGTAATCTGATTACAGCATATAATTTCAGTTTAACTTCAAATCTCAGGGTTGAAAAGTTTGAGACGGGCACTCCACTTTTTTATCGTATCTTCCAACTAGCTTTGAAATGATTATTATGATTGCTGTTTTACACCTGCCCTGAGCATGTTGGGAAGATTAACTCGAGAGCAGCCTTTTTAGTCACTTCTCCAGTTGTTTTAAACTTTAGATTTATTGGAGCAAGAAGCACAAAAAATCCCTGCAGAAATGGGAAAGGTTAGGCAAGTAACTATCTTTGTGTGGCCATTTAATGTCCAATCAAAATCAACACAAATCTGATTTAATTGAATTATGTGTTGTCCTTTCCATTTTGCAGAGTAGCTGAGAGTAATTGGGGTCAGGACCAAAGAAAATGGGAAGACATAGGTTATTAATTAAATGTTCAGTTGATATATTTGATCCATTTAAAGCAATAATAATAATAATAATAATAATAATAATAATAATAATACGTTGGCTATAAGTTGTATTTATTTTACGTGAATTATTAAGAGGAGCCAAAAAGAACAGAAAAAGGTAATTTCGCAAAAAAGCAAGTTGAATCGTTCTAAAACTGGTTTTTACAGCAATCATTATTTTAGTAAGCTTGAAAAGATCAGAGAGCACGATATTGTATTCACCTTAGTGAGTTATGATCGATTAACATCTATGGTCTCGAACATTGGTTGAAATTCATAGACACATACACCAATAGGAGACAAACAAATACAAACCGTGGCACTCAGCATATATTTCTTCCGTAGCCAGTTTGTGCAGCTATTCTCCTGTTGTAAACACAGAGGGTAGGAAGGAATGGAGTGACCAACCTTCCAGCAGCTTGCGCACCGCAGCTTTGTGGCCAGCTCCGCCTGCGTGGCTGGTGAGAGCTGCCTCGCCCATGGTCTGAAGTTTGATTGATTTACAGCAGGCCCTGCACCGAGCGAAGTGGATGTCATCGGCGTCTTTGACCAGCCAGTCCTTGAAAGCGTCTTTTGTCAGCCAGGAATCCTGGAATTTACATTTCCCAGGCATTGTTAGCCTTAAAGTTAGCTGGACCGCTACCTAACGCGGACAAAAGTCCTATTTGGCGTATTTTGCCTTGTGATGCGTTTAAGTCCTCTGTGAAAATGTGTTCGTACAATTATCTATGCTAAAATAAAGAAATATTCGACGTATCGTAAAATATTCTTTAAAAAAAAAACACTTCGGGAAAATAATGGATTTAAACTATACAATAGCAATAAAAACAAAACATTATTACATACTAGCACTATTTCATATTTTGTTATTTTTGAACGAATAAAAAAACACATATATTAAATACATTGATATTATAGGTAATTACGCCCATAATAGCTCATATTTCAGAGATTATAATTATAATTATCCAAAGATTAGAGTGATGGTGAGGAAGCCTACCAACATCAAAGTTTGAAGCTCATCACCAAAAATAATCAACGGAAAAAAAAACAACAACTGTGGAGATATGTTAAATGCTGCTTAGCAATGATAAGGGTTGATTTATCTAATGGAAATAAATATATTCGTATTTAATATTTAGAATGCTATAAATAAATAAATAAATAAATAAATAAAAATAGCCTATTAGTTGCAAAAGTAATGTTTTCACAAATTCATTAAAATTGTGAAAAATAAATCTCAAAATTCTCCCTATTTTATAATTCTTCTTCGACACAATTGTTATTTGAAAACGATCATTTTGTTTGAAAAAAAATACTTTAGATTTAAACTCGCAAAAATGTTTAGATAGTTTTGAGCTTTACAGTTTGTTGACAATAAAAAAAGCGACTTTCTCACTTAACTCCCTTTTACTGAAAACATTTCAACGCAGCATAACTCGCTGCCCTGAAATGTCTTCTTTTGGCCAATAAGCACAGCTCATTTTGTCTTGCAGCCAATCGCTGTTAAATAAATTGACACTGTGGGTTTATTGGTTGACTCAGACAGGAAGTTGTACATAAACACATGTGTACAAAAGTGCCTTCTCCTGCACTAACTAGAACTGTTAGTAAAGAAGTTGTCGACTTGTTTTAACCGTATTAAAAGCGTCGAGGAGGTACGCATGAATTACAATTCTATTAATAAGAGCATACCTTTAATTATTAGCATTACATATAAACGAAGAACTCCTGCTGTTAGCTTGTTTTGCTAACTGAAAGCTGAAATGTGCTAGCAACACCCTTCGTTTTAAGCAAACCCACTTTATCTTAGAAAAATACAAATTGTAATTGGTAACGATGTTTCTTCCAGGAAGCATGCAGAATGTTTAGAAATTAAAGATTACCCTAAAAAGATGGAGACTGCTGCCCTGGTGGCTCCTATTACAGGTTTGCAGTTTATTCAGGACCAATTTCTGCTGACAGGTAAGTAAGCATAAGCTGAGTTGTTTCACATTTTTCACCGTTAATAACACACACTTCTATTAAACTTAATGGAACTGAAAAGTGTAGCGTGTCTTTTTTTATTAACTTAATTTTTAATACCAATAAATACAATTCCATTGTCTCTGGAGAGGATGTCCATTGGAGAGTATTTACTCGTTGGGAATTATATATATATGCATGCCACATCTTTGAGTATTTTAGTTTGAATAATTTTGCAAACCATGTGTCATTTTCCTTCTACTTCACAGTTATATCCTATTTTATCCAGGTCTGCCACATAAAACCCCAATAAATCATATTGACGCTTGAATTTATGATGTGACAACATGTCTCAATCTAATTACCTTTATGTTGGCAGCATTTATAAGAGACCTTGCTGATATATGGAAGACAATCCTTTTACCAACACAATAAGAAGATTAGGTATTTGGTATTAATGGGTATTGGAAGGAATCTGGTAATACCATATGTATCGCGATACAAAAGGGACTACCAGTCATAATTTCTATTTTACTGTAAAAATTACAGTCATCATTAATAGTTCCATTGAAATTCTTATAAATAAAAACATATAAAAAAAACTATCCTTTGCGTTTTGAAAATCGACACATTGACATATATACATTTTCTTTCATCTCTAATATTCAACCAAGAAACTGATAAAGAGATTAGAGTCTGATGCTGAAATCTCACAATCAGTCATAATTTTTCTTTTCTTTAGCTACTGTTTCTCACAAAAGTGAAATCATTAGCAAAAAACTCTCAGAATTGTAAAAAAATTAAAATACTTTGGCAAACAGTTTTCTTTTTTAATCTGGACTCTGACTGTATGTCTGTATTACTGTTCTTCCTTGCAGGCGAAGGACCAGTCTTGTCTGTGTACAGTCTCCAGCCCTCCCCTAATGTTGGTGCCTCACTGAGTGTCCTCCAACATTACAGGATCCATGGGATCAGACTGAGGAGTCGGGTCACGGTGCCGATGCAGAGCTCTGCCGTCACAGTCCATGGACAGTGGGGAAATGGTGTGCCACTAACAAGTTTCTTTTGACCCCTATAAATGTTTTACTTCTAAGTTTGAGTCAAAAAACAGAGCTATTATTTTTCTTTGTTGAGTAAATAATTTGAAAGGTAAGTTAGGTCCAATTAGGCTTGCTGATTTGGACGGATGCTCATTTCCTTGTTTTGTTTCTACTAAGCACTTAAAGGCAGGGTATACGATTTCATTTTCAAACACTTTTTTAAAACAGCAAAAAATGCTCTTCATATACCAGGGCCAACCTATAAGTTAGGAGTTCTTAAACTTGACAGAGTAATTTTCATACTTTCTATAGCGAGAAACCCTGGGAAAACCTCATCCGATCGACTTCCCCGGTCCATCCAAAATAAGAGGCTTGTAAGCAAAGCTTCCGTGTTCCAGCACCTCCGCCTCTGTGCGTCCCCTTCGTGTGAATCAACGCTCGTTCTAACCTGTAAACAGGAAGTGAGCTTGCGCTACCTTTCCAACAGATAAATAGATTGCGCCAGCTGCAGTAGCCGACGTGTTTGTTTTGTGAAGCATTCAGTTCGAAGTTAGTGCAGATTAGCTTCCCAAAATGAATCGAAAATGCAAAGCTCTTGTGGAAATGGCAACGAGAAAGAAGAAAGAGCGTGCCAAAAGCCGAATCTGCATCGGAGGTGTTGCATTTACACGGTGGCATCAATTCAAGGAAGCTAAGGGCTTGCTTACCGATGCATTGGTTGCTAGTTTTGTTGACTGTGGCGGAGACCCAATGAGACCATGCTGGCTGCGCGTGCCTGTGTTATTGAGGTGTCGCTTAGGGGGAGAGCATGAAGCAAGGGGTGGGACTTTTTATTTTGCAATAACGCCCTCTTGATGAGCGCTCCCACAATGGTATACCCTACCTTTAAAGCACATAGACAAAGTGCACCGTCATTTTTCTGATAGTAGAAGTGTTCTTGAATGCATTAGTAGCTGACTACAATTTATCCACTTACATTCAAACAACCACTTCAGTTCATGTTGGTGATGTAATTTTTGACCAATAAGTGGGTAGGTTTAAGTTTAAAAGCAACTAATAAATAATATGTGGAAAAAGGTTTATTACTACTTGACCTACAGATGAAGAAAAAATGTGGCGAATTTCTTGCTGATTGGTTTGATTGTTCATGGTTTGCAGAATGAGTTCACTCCTCCCTAGCACATGGCTATCATGAGACATTTCTTTAGTATTTATATGTTTGTCTGCTTTCTGTCCCCAGAGAAAAGCTCCGCCTCTGAACGCAGCTTCTACGACTTGGCAGTGCTTGGAGGAAAGGCTGTGAGGCTGGTCAGGCTTCATTTGGATTTCCAGGATGCAGAGACTCTTCACTTGGAGGTCCTGGGCCGCCTCTTGGAAGTCCAGGACTGGGTCCTAGATGTGCGCTGGCTCCCCTCAGACAAACAGTCCCTGCTCTGTGTTGCTGTCGCCCATAATAGTGCTCTTCTCCTGGACGCTAGCACAGGAACTGCAGTGGTTCGGTGCTCGTGCCTGGAAAGCTGTCTGCTGTATTCCGCCCTTCTTCTGGTGCATGAATCCTGGGCTGATACCGTCTTGGTTGGGGGGACTGTCTTCAACCAGCTGGTCATCTGGAAGCCTGGGCGAGTTGATGAAATGATCGATTCTGGCTGCAGGGCTCCAGCTGAGCGCCGTCTGTCGGGCCACAGCGGTGTCATCTTCAGCATCTCTTACCTCCGGGAGAAGGGATTCCTAGCTTCGGCTTCGGACGACCGCAGCGTTCGGGTATGGGGCGTCGGTGCCTTGGGAGGGCCCGGTGGGAAATGCGGCGACTCGAACGCGACCTGTTTAAGAGTCCTGTACGGACATCAGGCCAGGGTGTTCTCAGTCCATCTCTCGGCGGGTTATGCGTTCAGCGCCGGGGAGGACGGCGCCTGTTTAGTCTGGGACTTGGTGGCAGGGGATAAGGTGATTCGCAGGCTGAAGGGCCACCGCGCAGGGGGGGTGCGGTCCCTGGCGGTCAGTGGGGGAGCAGGCGATGAAGAGAGATGGGTGGCAACAGGAGGGGCAGACGGGGGAGTGAGGCTTTGGAAGGTGGAAGATGGTGAAGAGGAGAGTCTCGAAGAGAAACTAACAGACCTGAAGTTTCCTGGTCCTGGTCTTCCCAAGGTGGTTCATATTGCAAGGGGAGAGCAGGAGAACAAGCCCTGGGGTCAGTTTTTGGTTTGTACAGACAGAGGGACAGTTTGCCACTACAGTGATGAAAGTTGGGAGACAGTATGGGAAGGCCCTGCTGAGTCTTCTTCCTATTGTGTGATGGATTCAGTAACTGTCTTTGTAAAAAATGCAGCCACCACAGTTACATTGTGTGCTGTGGGAAGCATCAGTGGCTCAATCCAGGTGTTTCCCACTTCTCATTCTCCGTCTGGCATACGGCTAACAGGCAGACCGGGAAAGATCCACAGTGTTTTGTGGACAAAGGAAGCAGATAAGTTGTGTTTACTCGCATCGGGTGCTGAAGGACTTGTCTATCGCTGGTGTGTGGAGGTAGAAATGAATGAAAACTGCTTGTTAGCTCTGAGCGTGGTACCTCTTCAGCCTTTTCTCCTCCCTCTCTGTTCCAAGCGCTGGCTAATGGCCGCCATCTGCCTCCAGCATCATACCAACAAGGTGCTCTGGGTGTGCGGGGACAGGAGAGGGTCCCTGCTTTTGTATCAGGAGAATGAAAACGTTGAGCTTCACAGAACTGATCATGAGAGACCCAAAGAAGGCTTAGAGACAGGTGAAAACAGCCTAACGAAGGAGGACGAAGATAAGCGGGACTCAACGCTGCAGCCTCTGAGCTGTCTGTTCGGAGTTCACGGGAGGCACGGTGTAACCTCGGTTTGTGAATACCAAGGACTGCTTTACAGCACCGGGAAAGATGGCTGCGTGAGGATTTTTAGGGTGACGGAAACCCACGATGAAGAAAGTACCAGCGAGCTTCAGCTGGAAGTGCTCAGGGTCCAGCGGGCCTGCAGGGGCATGGAGTGGCTGGAATCCGTTTTAATTCTCGAGTCTGAAAACCCTGAAAACCTGGCAGAGAAGTTTGAAAATTCAAGCAGAGAGGAGCCGAGGGAGGCCAGGTTTGTCATCGCCGGCTTCCACGCCGTTCACTTTGTGGTTTGGGACCCTGTGAGGCAGGAGAGGCTGATGGCGGTGCCCTGTGGCGGGGGGCATCGCTCTTGGAGCCTCTGGCTGTCACACACAGGGTTTTGGTCTGGAGGCGGAGCTTTGGTCTTCATCAAGCAGGGGGCCGTCCTGACGTCGCAGCCCCCTGGGGAGATGCTCGGATGTGCTGGCGAAGCCGGGAGAACTGGAGGACGGAACTTGAGGGAGGGCATCCATGGGAGGGGGATTTGGTGTGTATGCCGGCTGGGACGGATAGAAGAGAACGGAATGGACTCTCAAACACACATAGGAGACGGTAACAATTCTTGGGAGATAGTGGTGACAGGAGGGGAGGACACCAGCTTAGCGGTCCTGGCCATAAACCCAGTTTCCGGGCTTATCAAGGTTCTCTCAGTTCTCACCGACCACATCTCAGGCGTGCGAACCGTGACAGCAATAACACGACCAGAGGGAAAGGCTCTCTCCGCCCTGCTACTGTCAGCCGGAGGCCGGGCTCAGATTCAGTGTAACCGGCTACTGGTCGTGTGGGACGGACGGAGGCGGACTCCTTCCTGTCAGGTGGTCCAGGTGGCAAGCCACCGATTGGATGAGCAATGGGAGAAGAAGCGGAACCGACACAAAACTGTGAAAATGGACCCAGAATCAAGGCATGTTTGGATCGGAGGTTTAAGATAGTTGACTTAATGAATTGTATTCAGCCAGCAGTAAGAAATGAAATTATCCAATTAATGAAATGGCTTCTATGTTTTGGTAAGATGTTGCTAGCAAAGCCTCGGTATTTTTCTAATCGGGTGTAGTTTCATATAAAAAGGACAGAAGTGATGTATTAAATTTCATTTTTATTAATGATCTCAATTTACAAGATTTTGTAAGTTTATATTTTTCTAAATCATGATTTGTCTATTTTTAGTCGATGACATGCCTCAAAATTAAAAAGCAAAGTGTTTAATTTAATACTAAAAACAGAAAGGCAGCTATGCAGTACAGCTTTCTAAATCTGCGTAGGGGAAAAGCAGTGGTAAATAAATACAACAAGAAATAATACAAAACCTAGAATGAAATACTCATCCAATTGATAAAACTATCATCATGCAGAAGTCCCAGTCATTGCTTATGTTTTGCCAATAAAGAAATAAAGCTGTGTTAATATATGAGAAATTCACACTGAGTGGTCCAGTAGATCTTGATGACCAGGGTTGGAGATCTCTGTTCTGGGGTAACAAGGTACTTTCAGTACAGAAAGATTTGGACTCTTAAGACACTAAAATGTGAGGCTGATATGTGTTCAGACAACAGAAAAATCATCTGACTAAAGTTTTCTCTCCTGGGTTTGTGTGTTTTCAGGTATATGTCCATAGAAATTCTGGACGAAGAGGAGGGCTGCGTCCTTGTAGCTCTGTCCTGCAGTGACGGGGCTCTCAGGTCAGTTCTATTACATCTTTGGTAACACAGGCAGGTCTGACATCCTCACAGTATAAAAAAATAATCACTTTGAAAGGATTATGCAAACCTTCAAAACAAATATATCCTTTAAATATTTGTAATCATAAATTATTTCAGTTGCAATGTTATGTGAGCATTTGATTTATTTTGACACCAAGCCTTAAGCAAAAACATAAATTTAAAGCGTGCTAAATTTATAAAGATGCTTATTAAGTGGAATAATATCACTTCAAACCATGTTGCTGTTTCTAGGTAAACCTATACAAGCTGGGGTTAGCTGGTTAGATAGTCAGGCTCTGTGCTCGGGTAATAAGTCGGCAATTAACTGCTTAACACATGCTGTACATAATTTTATTACGTCACCTTAATAGGAGGAATATGTGGTGCTTTATTAGAGTCCACACTGTTTTTTAGTGCCTCGAGATTTTCCCTATAGTTAGATTTATTTTCTAGCTTACCTTGTAAGTAAAGGAAAAGCATGCTAACCTCTAGGTCACTGTTCTACTTTCTTTGGATTCTCCTTAAAAGAAAAATGTAGAAGAGAGTTGAACATTTTGCAGCTTTGCAGCATTTTAAACGCCATCAGCAGGGGATGTTCAATATTGGCTTTTTTACAGCTATCGATATACCCATATAGACTAAACCGATATTTCCAATACCGATATAAACCAATATCACTGATAGTCGGGATATATTGCGTGTTTTGCCAAATAAACAAAATTTCTCTCAAAAAACTATACATCTGATTAGTCATACTTTGACATTTTGAGAGAGAAAAGTATCTGAAGACTTTGAAGTTTAAACCCCCTTAACATTCCTGCAATTTTTAACCGAAATGTGTGACAAACACATACTCAAATTAAAATTAAAGCTGTTCTTGGACCAATTGGAGTTGCGGCATGACTGGGCTCTGAAAGAAAACACTGAAGCTTCCACTCAACAGTCATAATCTAAGTGCTATTGTTATCAAGTAATATGAATGAATACACCGGAAAAGATAGCATGTTTAGTCTGCCTGTTTATCTTGTCAAAATACAGCTTTAAAGTGGCTTTTAATATTTCTAATACGTATATATAAATGGAATCAGTGTCCTTGAAAAAAAAAAAAGCCGGATTGGACCTCGAAGTATGCAAGAACCCACCAGTAGTACATAGGAATGCTATGTAAAGTAATTTATAACAGTTGTGTTAATAAGAAGGTGAAAACCAATACCAGTAATTTTATGATAGTACATTTTAATTCCGTTAAGGACTGTGGTCTGTTAGTATTGAACATCCTTAGTTTCAGCCCTTGATACCGAACTATGGTGATCATATTCTTTGACTAATCCAGAGAGTAAATAGTGACAGTGTTATACAATGTTTAAACATGTTGTAATAATAAACACTATTCACTAGTTTAGAATAAAATCAGCCCCCGAGAAATACAAAAAAAGGTGAGTGAAAATATACTCCACGGTTAAGCCTACCCGTATTTACTTATGACTTTTCTTGTATTTTCTGCATTTTTTGCTCCCCAGATTATTTTCTGTTAATGAAGCTGAAAATCAAATCGACTTGTTGTGGGAGACATTTTACCACCAGCGCTGCGTTCTTTGTGTCGCCACTTGCAACCTGAAGGATGACCAGGACAACAGGTGATCAAGTCTTTGATTCATGGACAGTTATAGTTGTAAATCATTACTCAGTAAGAACTTCACATTTATTCTTTATTACCATGAATATCATATTTCTTGTGATTTACTTGACAATGTAGTTTGGTAATTTTCTGAAACATGAACTAGGTCCAGAAGTCCTGATGTCTTGTGGATTTGCTCGAATCCATGGGGTCTATTTTATACAAAACTATATCAATATAGAAACGGGCTGAAATATATAGAGATATTTCCACAACACATTTAGGTAAATACCTCTTGACAAATGACAGCTTAGCCTCTGGTCAGCAACAAGCTTCTATCCCATTTCTGGCTTGATATTTGTTCATTGCTCTTGGTAGTACTGCAAGAATTCATTCAAATTGCTTTGTTCCAATGAACAGACCTGGCTTAGTCGATTAATCGGCAACATGGTTAAGGTCGAGCAAAGTCATAAAGGTTTCATTGTAAATCTTAGGTCTGTGTTCTTATCCAAACCTTCACTTCAGATAAAAAAAGACTCAATATGATTATAAACTGGAATAATCTGGAACGCTGCTGCCACTGACTGAGAGGGAGTGGACTGCAACAGAAACTCTTTCTTTAAAAGCAACATGCTTATGTTCAGTCTGGGTTAACACCTGATGACCGTTTGGTGTTAAAAGAGAACAAATGATCCAAAACGTACATCCAAACTGGTTATGGATATAAAACGCTAGAGGTGTCAAAAGATTTCGTCATACAAGATTTCTCATCGATTTCAGAGCTGTCTCACAAGTCCGAGCCAGTTGTGTTTGGCACCGACGACTTAACGTGTAGGTATGTTGATCTGCATCACAATCGCAGCGCTCGCTATCAGTAACACCTGGGAAATAAGAAATGAAAAAAATAAGGTTGTTAAATTTGTGACAAACATTAATAAAAATGCAAAAAAGATTCTTTTTTTTAACACCAAAGATTTTCTTAACACAAAAGTAAGACTTGTCCCTTCTTAGCCTCGTGATTCATCTCGTCTTGTGAAACTGTAATCCTAATGGAAATCTATGGACTGTGCTCAAAATTTTGTCCCTGCCCTAAAATGAACCAATGTAATCTAAGTATAATAATACGTAGCTGAAGGGTGGCACCTTTAACACTGTTGCCTTATCGAAACAGATTCATGGATTCCATTTGTGTGGAGTTGGCATGTTTTCCCAATCTATGTAGGGGTTCTTCACTTGTACTCTCACCGCAGTCCCAAAACACTGATTGTTAGGTTAATTGGACATTCTAAGATGCCCCTAGTTTACCCTTATTTCCTCTATTAGTGTATGTATCCTTATTAGTGTTAAGGTTTGTCTCTCTGTTGGCCTATGATGAACTGGCAATCTATCCAAGGCTGGTGATAGCCATTTGCTCCTTTGCAACCTTTCAAGGATTAACCTAGAATGGAAACTGGATTGATATATATATATCAGTCATGGTAAAAGGAGGAATGTTTAAATATCCAGCAAAAATGATTCCACATGCTTGTTGATGGCTTGAAATGTGTGGTCAATTTGCAGGTTGTAAGGTTGTAAGAATATTCCACTCTGAAAAAAGGAGCTCTTCAAATGGAATCTTCAGACTGTTTTTATAAATTCTTCAGCAGTGATTTAGGAATTGCTGTGTTTCTTCCACAGGTACAGGCTGCTGTTCAGCGCAGCCACGGATGGAAAAATTGCAGTGTGGGATTTGACTGAAAGTCAGTCCATATCGGCCAAGAATTCAAGTGGCGCTACAGCCTCACCGATCCCCTGCCTTGTGATTCCCGCCCACCAGAGCGGCATCAACTCATTGGCTGTTTGGGCACAGAAACTGGAACGACAAGAGGACGGTTGCCTGGTAACTGTTGCGAGCGGAGGAGATGATGGGCAGTTGACAGTGTCCACAATGAGGGTGCAGTACCCAGAAGAATGGAAGGTTGGGGGCAGCAGGGGATTGTCTCACATTAGTTACAATCACACCCCACTGGACTCACATGATCAGTCTCCAAACCAGTTTCAGCTTCATATTCACTCCCAGTTCAGCATACCGCTTGCCCATGCTGCCTCTCTCACAGCTCTGAAGCTCCTGAGCCCTGGCCTCCTGGTTTCTACTTCCTCTGATCAGAGGGTTTGTCTGTGGAGGGTTAGCGGTACCGGCATCAGCCACAGCGGGGCGCTGTGCTCCCACGTTGCAGATGCTGCAGGGCTGGCAGTGTGGGAGGATGAAAAGTCAGATGAAAAGATTGGGTTTGAGAGTGAGCAGGTAAATACAGCTTTGGAGGCTATAGTTGACCCAGTTTGCGAGAGCAATGATGTGACAGAGGAAGAACCAGCTGATGATCCAAGAAATCCAGTGTGGGAGGGAGACACTAACTCAGGTTCCTGTGAGGGCCGAAAGAAGATCACCAAGGTAGGATGGCTGCTGGTCTGTGGCCAGGGCTTCCAGCTTTTACGAATCATGAATCCTGGGATGGATGTGGCGACGTCGGAGAAAAAGAAAGAAACGGAAAACTGGACTTTTTAAGAATAGACTGCACAAATGTAATCAGTCCATCAAAGTGGTACCTAATTTTTTTTTTTTTTAAAGATTGGTTGATTTATGAATAGTAGGCTGTTTTGACTGCTGCTTCATAAATCAAAACATTTTTAAATAAAAGTTATCAATTTTCCAGAGTTCTTGTGTATTGTTTTTGTTAAAAGCAATGCTTGTGACTGAGGAAAGCTGATAAATTTGACTTAAATCTGTTTTAGAAAGTTTCAACAGAATGAACACAATTACAAGTACAACTGAACCAACCCTAACTACAAATTACACAAACTAGCAGCCTATTTAAATATACCAACACAACTACTTGAACAAGTGGTTTTCATTTACATAATTGTCCGTTTTTAATGATAAGTAATAAAATTCAACTTCTTTCTGACAAGCATCTTTAGTTATTAATAGAGCTCCTCTCACCTGGAAGGTTTTACCATTAAAAAAAAAAAACTGCTTCTAGAAACTGCATTTTCTAAGTACACTTCAAGTCAGGCAACTGTTGAGGCCACTTGAAACTTTTTTCTAAACCAAGCCTTGGTGGACTTTTTAGATGTGCTTCAGATCTTTTCCCTACTTCCTCTCACAAGATATCCTGATGCTTGAATCCAGCTTGCCCTCCACATGCTGCGGCCATCCAGTGTAAAGAGAGCCACCGCCGTGCTACACTGAAGACATGTTTTCAGCGTATACTTTATTCTACCTCCTCCAGACAGGGCTGAAAAGTTCTGGTTTATTTCTATGAGCCAACTATGACACAACTAAAAAGCTAATAGAGCCAATCACTAGTTACTTATAACCCCTGCGTTTCAAAGGTTTGCTCTTTTGAAAGTGAGATTTTTTAACATTTTTAAATTAGAGTATAATGCTAGTAACAGTTTTATACAACTATTTGAAATGTTCTTACATAATTTGTTTATTGCACAAATCTGAAAATGTTGGAATTTTTCCAGTAACCCTAATTTTTCAAATTTGGATTGTATTCTAAATGGCCCCTTTGCTTCAAATAATAAGCACAAACACATATATTTCTCATCAAGGGCTGGTTCAAGTTAGTCTGGCAGTTTCAAATTAATATTGATATTAAACTTTGCCCATCAGCGGTATTCTCCAGGGAGCGATTCCAAGCTGTTCATTTATAGCTGTTTAGGCATTGCTAGAACAAATCCAGCACTGTCTATATCCATCCAGCAAGATGACGACTCTTAACAAATCTTGACCTCTAAAGGAATGGTTTAGAGGAAAGATCTTAAGATTGTTTGCAGATTGACAGTATATTTTGCTTTTTCTTCCATTCATCACATTTCACATTAGCTGTAGGAGACTTTTTATGGTTTTGTTTTGACAAAACTAACAGAGATACTTTAAAGCCCCCGTGTATAAGAATTACCTCCAACTAGTGGTGCGCTCAGTGAATGCAAGCAACTGAGCAGTGTTCTCTGTCTTCTCGCCGTTATAACAAGTCATTACTACTACTGAAGCCGCGGAGTAAGTTGTCCGAGTTAAACGGAAGATAAAGTATTTGCTGGACTAAACTGTCCTGTGTCAAACATATCACTAACATAAACTTCATTGTTTTATGTCATTAACTTACCTTTCCAGCATAAAGACTGCAACCTCTGCATCCGTCTTCTAGTTCGGGTCCCCCATGAATAGTCTCCATTTGGTAAACGCTCCACCGATGTAGATTCTTGTTTTCTCCCAGTTATTTATTTTTCTTTTCTGTGGTATGGTTTCCTCCCTCTCACAGGGCAAAACATACGGATGGTCCTCCATTGAAATTGAAATCTATTATCCACGGCCCTCTATGCTTGTTTCTTCTCTTCACCTCTCCCCCTCCCCCCAACATCACTGGCTAAAACGCGTAAAGCAAAGAAGTTTAACCCCTTTCGGCTAAGGTATTCACAGATGGCGAAACAACATGGCAGCCTCAGATGGGGGCGGTGCAGCCTATGTATCTTTAAACAACGTATTCTAAGACACGGGAACGCTTTCATGATAATGCAATTGTGATTGGACCTCGGTAAAATACATATTTATGAAAGCAGTACTTGATTTTTATTAATAAAAAGCCAAATTTGTTAAATACTGGGTCTTTAAGAGTTAGATTGACTTTCATTTCTGCAGGTCTTGTTGAATCTTTGTGAGTATAACAGACTGAAACTACAGAAATGACCGTATCTGAATGCTGGGTTTCAAATGAGAAGATTTGTAACAATGTGTAGAAATACTGAAAATCTACACTTTAAAATTCATTTTGTAAGGTGCTGGTTTATTAAGTCTCCAAACTACTGCCCTCAGTCAATATTTCACCTGATTTAATCATCTTCACTTGGTACATTCCTGCATAAATCTTCACTTCATGAGCTAAAATTGAAACTGGAGACACTTCTTATCTCCTTACGTCTTGAGTCGACATGTTATGAATTGATGTCCAGATGTGGAGTTTCCAAACTTGAACGACGTCGTCAACGCTTCGTTTTGTTCTGAACTGTGTTCTTTACTTTTCGCCTTCCAAACTTTTTTTTTGTACCTTTTTCTCAATTTTAGACACAGAAATGAATGTAGCGAACTGTAAACCTCAAGATGATCGAAAAAGGAAAGTTAGCTATGCCTTTTAATTCATTTGGCTGAACTTGATAACAGAAGTTTAAGCATAGGTGCCCAGTTACACGCCAATATCAAGGCCACCTTATCTGTCTTCATGGAGGGCTTTATTGAGGTTAGCGCAAGCAGGCTCCAGGCATCCATGAATATATGAATATTTTATTGTATTCTCAAATTACTTTTTGTCTTGTGTCCATCTCTCTAACGTACACTCAGAATGAAAGAGGAGAAAGAAAGAGAAGCAGAGGGTGGGGAGGGGGAGAGCTTGAGTGATAATGGGGCCAAGTGGTTCTGGAAGGGGAGGGACATGAAGAGAAGGTTGATGAAAGCTCCTTGGATCCTGTTTCCTTTAGTGCCCTTATTCTCTTCTCCCTCATATATAAAGTAAAGAATGGTTGAGAGAAGAGTGAGGAGTTCTGAAAACTTAAACATGATCTGAAGAGCGAGGAGGATGGAGAGACGTTTCCTGTTATACTGAAAGTCAGTTGTTTTTTTGAAACCACATGAAAAAGAGGAAATGTAGAATAAGCAACAAGACAGTTTGGGACTAGATGCAGAGGAAGCTGTCTGCCAGTGCCTGGATTTGTGTTTGTTTTTCCATTTTATGGCTTAAAAGAGGGCTGTGTTGTGTAGTCCTTTTTCAGTCTTGCAACATGTGTGGAGAGAAGAAATAACTTATGGAATAGAGCCTGAGAAATCATCACCATCTGTAGTGATGAAGCGCCAGTAGGGAAACTGTTCCCGTCAAGGATGTTTTGTATCACCCATGAGAGCAGGACATAAGAGCGCAGCTGTCAAAGTGGAGAACGACAGACATTTTTGCTTCAGTCAAAGAGGTACACACACACACTCTCACAGCCTCCTATCTCCGTCTGTGTCCTCCATTTGACCTTAGTCCCAATCTCCATCATGGAAATGTGAGCTTTCTATAAAAGTAGATTTTTCCTCCTTTTTGTTGTTGTTGTTGCTTTCAGGATGGTTTCAGACCCTGCAATGCATGTTTCTCATCTCAAAGCTTTCTGATTACATAATAAAATAGCATTGGACGCCCAGCTTGTGAGCAAGTCTGTAAAGACTTGTAATGTGCATCATGTGCAATTAAACAACATGATTTAAATGCCATGGGTAGAGGCTCTCTGTTTTAAATAGCATAGAGACCAGTACAGACAGATGTAACGGCTTTATGAAAAGAATATTAGTGAGGTAACCTCATGCTGCATAATCGAGCAGGTCATCAACAACAGTGCTGTAGGAAAAACAGACTACCCCTTCCAGATATCTTTTTGATCCTTGCTTTTTTTAAATTCAGGATTTTTTCTCAGACTATGAAACAATATGTGCAGTACCTATCAGATTAAAGGCAAAGTGTGTAATTTTCGGCTAGTAGGGGGCAGTGCATATCTAAATTATCACAAGCATGCGGTATCTGTGCCTTCGCGTAAGAAACTCAACAACAGAGGTCCAACTAGTGCTGTTTTCAAACGCTCATTTCCCTGAGAATGATCTATTTGCAGCAACATGACGAGCACATCAGTCTCTCTTTCATCGCTTGGAACTAGCGAAGAGGTTAAAAATGTATCTATGGCAAAACCTTTTGACATTTTTACGCGAAATCAATGTTTTTTTGTTGTTGTTTTTTTGTTGTTGTTTTTTTACGTTTTCTGTCTAGCAGTATGCTACTCAGAATTGGTGTCTGAGTACCAAGTACAAGCCCAACAGTTTTACTTTCCCAAGCAGAGTATTACAGCTTCGCTGTAGTACGCCACTTGATGTATATGTATGAAAAATCTTTATTAGTGATTACTGTGGGTTCAATTTCCTGACGTCATGGACACTAAACCGAGACAAGAAGGGAGAAAGGAAGAAGGTGAAGAAAAGAAACCGGACCAACAGAGGCGCGAACCGACGACACAAGACAGGGAGGCAAAAAAAGAACACAAGAAAACATCCCAGTCCTCCACCTCTGCCGGACGGCAGAGAAACAGTAATACAAAACAAAAACAACAAACTGTACAGAACCAAACCAATAGTTCAGATCTAGTAGAATAAACTAAGAATTACACATTCACTACACACAAGCATGGATTAATGAACATAATACAAATGTTTCTGGTAAGCTCCTGTGAACAACTAACTAATGATGATAACCTCAGCTTAAGATATGCCCGTCCACACCAATGTCCCCACACCTATGTGTGTGCGAGCATGCAGGTCTGAATAAGGTTTCCCCATGCAAGTGATTGATAGCTGGTGTAAGGAACCGTCAATCCGTCCTACAGGAATCGACACAGATATGGAGGAGGCAGGAGATGTATGCATCCAGGGTCCCACAGAGTACAGAGGCCACAGGCGGATCAGCGCAGGGTCGATCACCCACCAAGAGAGGAACAGATGGAAGCCCCAGGGGAACACCCACCAGCCGCAATGCTGGGGCCCGAGAGATCGCAGTGACGAGCCCACGGGCTACGCCGGAAACCGGCTACGCCAGGGCGGGCCCGGATCAGGACCCGGAGGCCACGGGGACCAGGGGCACCCCGCCCCCCAGCGGGGCCCCAACCAGGGACCAACCGACAAGGGCCCCCCCCCCCCCCCCTGCCGCCGCAGGCAAAGGGGATCCGCAGCCAACCGACGGACAACACACGCCACCGCCACCCCGGACCAATACCCATCGCCAACAACCCGGCCCGCCCCCACACACCCACACGCCAGGGGATATCAATGTTTTAATAGCGGGCGTGTTCCGTGCGCTTTGTCCGTCCGGACTCTTGTAGAAGTAAAGAAGTCATCTAATATGGCTTTCCCCTGAAAAGAGGACCCGCACCTATGTATTTCAAAACTGACATTTTAAAGTCATATTTTACAATATCGCCAATATTTTGCAATTAATGTGCTTTACGTAATTATTATTACATCATTTTTGAATGGGTATTTTCAAAGATGTACTGCAAAAACTACACACTGTCACTTTAAGATAACCTGATTTAATTAAAAGAAAAGTATTTAAAATTAAGTTATCACTTAAGTAGAACCATCAGGCAACATGAAGTAGGCAAAAAGATTAGATATTAATTTGAGCAAATACCTTCAAATAAAGAGGAAATAAAAATGTAGTAAAACTTCTCAAGAGTCTGAAAACATAATTGTAAGACAAGTTCAATTTAGAACAAGGGGTGACAAATTATTAAAGTCATACTTAAAATACTGATATTTGTTTTTTGGTGCCTGTGAAGTACTTGTTTTTTTTGTGTAAGCAATGATGGAGTGTAAAACTGTAAACGCATTTTCAGGAAACTTTAAATGGCTTTGGAAAGTGACTGATCCTTTTCATTTCTGGCTTCCAGATTTGTGATGCCACGCGAACGACTGCCTTTAATTGGTTCATCTGAGAGCAAAGCAGGTGATCACTGACATTACAACACGGAGCAGGATCTTCAGCTCAAGCATTATCTGTCAACCTGGAGCTTGATTTGTAAAAATGGATGTACATATGTAGAATATTTTTTACATCCTGCTAAAGTTACATGTGGGGTGAATGATTTAGGGTTTTCCTATTTTTATCATTCAGAAACGAATGTATGATTTGATTATACAATGTTTTCTTCCAAATGGTTAATTGGATTTCCCCTGATTTTCAATGTATCATTGTTGTTTTTTTACTAAACAAAAGCATCCTGAAGACCAAGGAACATGGCAGACTGTTTTTGGATAAAGATGTCAGGAAGTTTAAAACCAGGGTTAGGTTATGAAACAATATGGAAGCTTTGAACATCTCATAGAGCTCTGATAATTCCAATATCTAAAAATACTGCAACTGCAAAACCACCAAATAAAAAAATTAGGCAGCCAAATAGACTATTATAAATAGAAATATGCTAAAACTCTTTGAAAGAAATTAAGCACAGAGAAAATCTCAAAGTAATGCACAAGGACACAAATTTCATGGGGTCCATCTGGAAACCCCTGTGACCTAGGATGCTTCTTAAGAGTTTTTTTTTTCTTCTTTTTCTATGCAAATATGCAGGCGTACCTCTCCCTAATTCCACTGCTCTCCAGCACCCGCACCTGACTAATCGCAAAAAACTCAACCAGCAGCCCCACTCTTCCTTCTCCTCTCACCATCACCCAGGACCGTCGTCTATCCTCCACTCAGACAACGTAACACCTTGGGGCGGCCTTGTTCACTCTGAATCCTCCTTTACAATGATACCCCCAGCACTTCCCCCAACAAGACCCCCTCCCCTCCCGCCAGCTCCTCAGCCAACGCCTACCACTCGTCAAGAGAAGGAGGAGGAAAATGAAGAATGCTCATGTTCAGGTTTCAGCTCTGAAATCCCATCTCCATGTCTGTTGGTTCCTCAGAACAACACAGGTATGGGTTCCTTTCCTTTCCTCGATGTAGTGCAGTTCACAACCCTAGTCTCCTGAACCAGCTGTTCTGCGTGTTTTAGAGCTTTCCTACCTCCAGGAAACTCGATTTAAAGAATCATAACCTCCTTCTTAAGCCTCCAATTGCTGCAAAAAGCCTGTTAATCACCCACTCCGTCCAGTTGTGCAGCTGTAGAGACGCCAGCGCCTACATAATATATACAAGAAGCTCTACAGCACAGTACATATCTGCTTGTCCCGTTAACCGAAAAGAACAATAACTGCTCAGAAGAAGAGAGAGTTTTTGGTGTGGACAGACGACGAGATCGATTTATTACTCTTCGCTGTTGTCTTTTTCTGTTGTGTCGTATTGTTATTCACGCAGCATTCATTGACGCCACTTCCTTTCGTTATCCGGGGAAGCTGTCCACACTAGCTTGCTTAGCCGTTGAGTTAAGATTTACACGGCTCTCTTACCCGGCTAATAGTTATACGGCCACAGACCTTAAACGACGCCGGGTTAGTGTGGACGATAGGGGGGTGTAGACTAAATAATTATACGTTTAAGGCATTATCCGGCTTAGTGTGGACGTGGCCTAAGTATAAGGAAACTCAAATCACAAACACCTAGCAGTCCTAACACTAAAATGATCAAATAAACTGAATAATGAAATGAAATAACCGCACCCAAAACGCAAACAACTAATAATCCTAATAGACATATGTGACTTACGCTTTTTAAACTGTTTAATAAATGAGGGTCTACTATTTTGTGTGCAGGTGTGGTGGGGAGAGGGCTGCGGGCAAGAAGGAGGGTCATACCACAACGGCGGGTTCCTCGGCCTCCACGTCTGCCACCGCTGCGTCCAATCACCAACCTCAGCTTCTCTCGGAGCTTCACCTTCTCCTTCTTTGAGCTGCCCCTGCATCACTCCCCTCACTGTCGGGCTGAACGTGTCAGAAACTTCTTTCAGTTGCTGAAGCAGATACACTACTGACAACTCTTGCATTAAAGCAATGGGCAGCACTTCCAAATTCCCTTATTTTTAAATTTATGGAGGTAAAGTGACGCGTAAATAAATCAATGGATACTCTGAACGTATAACTTTTAAAGTATCCTCTTATGGTGTCATGTTTTGACTTGGGCAGTCAAAATTAATAAGTTAACAAAGGTTGATTTATTTATAGAATTAATGCGATAATTTTTAGCACATTTTAGCACAGAATGACCCTCCCTGTTTATCCCAAAATTAAACCCACACTCCATTTAGTGTTTGTCAGGTAAACAGCATGCAACTCGATTCACATAACCTCTCAGTCATAGCCCATATAAGCCGGTTTCAAAAAAACAAACAATGAAACCACTTTGCAGCAAAGCAGGGGCAGCATCAGAGAGCATTTGATCACTCAAAAGTGGTCAAGTTCAGCAATAATATTACTATCAAAATTGGCAGTACAAATGAGGCAAGATTCTCGCCTTGCCATGCCACCACGATGCATTCACAGGATACACCATAACCGTAGCTTTACCCTGATGTACCGCCACAATGTGTGTGCTTTTAAACATGACATAAAGAGATTATTGGTCTACTTCACTCCCTGCTCTACGGCTCATGCTTTCTACAAATAGAGACGCAATAATGTCTTGCTGTGCTGTTGGTTGGACAATTCCCATTGATATAAACAACAAAACACGCAAGTTTTAAAGAATTCAATCAACTTACACCCCTATCAAGGCAAAGAAGAGACGTCTTTGGTTGCAAGCGATCAGAAGAAGCGTTTGGAATGAGCGGATGACTAAAAATGCAGCAATCTGAAGCAATCATTTCCTATCAGGTAAGCCTCCTTGGCTGAGACATAAACTAACATCATTATCAACCCAACTGCACCCGCTGTGTTGATAAACAAATTATCCCTCCATTGTTCAAAATAAACGATCATCTTTACATTCAGAAACTCTGAACCAGTTAGCTTTACCTAGCAAATGGCTAAAAGATAAACAGGTTAAAGGGGCCTCGTGTAAATGTGATAGTCGAATTCAAACACCCAAATCTTTTTTAATATTTTTGTCATATTTAGGAATTTAGACAAATTGTGATCTGTTTAAAGCTACCCTGTTACTAATTAGATTTAAAAATATATATATTTTGACAGCAAAAGGTTTGACATGTTTTACTTGGTTTTGGTGTCAGTAAAATACCCTTCGCTACACCTGTGGAGTGGATTAAACTCTTGCAAACTCCTGCTTTTTATGAATCAATCCAATCTCTTTTTTTTTCAATTTCATGTTAAAAAAACTTTGAAACAGACAGAGATTGACATACAGACGTGGACAAAATTGTTGGTACCCTTCATTAAATCAAAGAAAAACTCATAATGGTCACAGAAATAACTTTAATCTGACAAAAGTAATATAAATAAAAATTATATAAATGTTGACCAATGAAAGTCAGACATTGCTTTTCATCCATGCTTCAACAGAATTATTTAAAAAATAAATGCATGAAACAGGCCTGGACAAAAATGATGGTACCCACAACTTAATATTTGGTTGCACAACCTTTTGAGGCAATCACTGCAATCAAATGATTCCTGTAACTGTCAATGAGACTTCTGCACCTCTCAGCAGGTATTTTGGCCCACTCCTCATGAGCAAACTGTTCTAGTTGTTTCCGGTTTGAAGGGCGCCTTTTCCAGACAGCACGTTTCAGCTCCTTCCAAAGATGCTCAATAGGATTGAGATCAGGGCTCATAGAAGGCCAGTGTTTTCCTCTTAGCCCTTCTTGGGTGTTTTTAGCTGTGTGTTTTGGGTCATTTTCCTGTTGTAAGACCCGTGACCTGCGACTGAGACCATGCTTTCTGACACTGGCCAGCACATTTCTCTCTAGAATCCCCTGATAGTCTTGAGATTTCATTGTACCCTGCACAGATTCAAGACACCCTGTGTCAGATGCAGCAAATCAGCCCCAGAACATAACCGAGCCTCCCCCATGTTTCACAGTAGGGACCGTGTTCTTTTCTAGATATGCTTCATTTTTCCGTCTGTGAACATAGAGCTGATGTGCCTTGGCAAAAAGTTAAATTTTTGTCTCATCTGTCCACAGGACATTCTCCCAGAAGCTTTGTGGCTCGTCAGCATGTAGTTTGGCATACTCCAGTCTGTTTTTTTTTATGATTTGTCCTCTGGCTCAAACAGCGAAGGATGTTCCGATCTGACACTGATGTTCCTTGAGCATAAAGTTCAGCTTGGATCTATTTTGAAGTCTTTCTAGGCTCTTTTGTTACCATTTGGATTATCCGTCTCTTTGATCTGTCATCAATTTTCCTCCTGCAGCCACGTCCAGGGAGGTTGGCTACAGTCCCATGGATCGTACATTACTGAATGACATGTGCAGCTGTAGTCACAGAAACATCTAGCTGCTTGGAGATGGTCTTATAGCCTTTACAGTTAACATGCTTGTCTATGATTTTCTTTCTCATCTCCTGAGACAACTCTTTCCTTTGCTTCCTCTGGTTTATATTGAGTGTGGTACACACCACGTCACCAAACAACACAGTGACTACCTGGAGTCCTATATATAGGCCCACTGAGTGATTACAGGATTGTAGACACCTAGGATGCTGATTAGTGGACATACCTTGGATTAACATGTCCCTTTGGTCACATTATTTTCATTCTTTTCTAGGGGTACAATCATTTTTGTCCAGGCCTGTTTCATGCATTTATTTTTTAAATAATTCTGTTGAAGCATGGATGAAAAGCTATGTCTGACTTTCATTGGTCAACATTTATATAATTTTTATTTATTATTACTTTTGTCAGATTAAAGTTATTTCTGTGACCATTATGAGTTTTTCTTTGATTTAATGAAGGGTACCAACAATTTTGTCCACGTCTGTATTTATTTCTTGTTTAGTCCCTCACTTTCTTTCTGTCTGCCTCTTTCACTCTCTCACAAACATCTGCAAGCTGAGTCGGGATAATGCAGCCATTCATTAGCTTGAATTCACAGAGTGATTGATTGGTGAGCGTGGAGACGTATCGCGTTGGTAAGACGTATCGCGTCATTTCCTGTTTTGTGACTAACTCGTTTGTAGCAAGTCGGTGTTTCTCTCTCTCTTGAACTGATCTAACTTTCTCTGTCAATAAGTTTTTTCTGAGTTGCTTAACACACAAACACATTAAAACGTTAAGTTTCTTCACGGTTTAGGACTCTTTAAGCGTTTTACTGGGTTAATTACTTTGTTTTTAGGTAAGGTAAGGTACCGCTTGGTTAGCTTAGCTTTACGGCTAGCATGGCTTCGGCAGCTTTCTCTCTTGTCCCTCCATCTCTCTCTACACCTCCTCCTCTTTCCTGCTCTCTCTGTCAGATGTTTAGTTACTCCTCCGCCTCATTTAGTGAAGTTGGTAGGTGTAATAAGTGCAGCATTTTTGTAGCTTTGGAGGCGAGGGTTTCTGAGCTAGAGGCCCGGCTCCGCGCTGTAGAACAGCCAGGCCCAGCAGTAGCTAGCGCGGAGTCAACTAGGACAGGACCTAGCCGTCCTTCAACAGCTCCCGTGCAGCCGGGACCTCAGGCGAGCTGGGTGACTGTTCGTAGGAAGACTAGCGCCAGACCCCAGTCCGCGGCCAACCTCCAGCCCCTTTCTCTGAACAATAGGTTCGCCCCGCTCAGCGACGCACCCGCCGAGCAGGAGAGGCCGATTCTTGTAATTGGCAGCTCCATAGTTAGGAATGTGGCTCCAGAGACACGAAAGACCACCGTCAAATGCCTTCCAGGGGCCAGGGCTGCGGACATTAGGTCCCATCTGAAGCTTTTGGCCAAGGACAAACGGCGGTATAGCAGGATCGTTATCCATGCTGGTGGCAACGACACCCGGCGACGGCAGTCGGAGGTCACTAAAATTAGCGTAGCTTCGGTGTGTAGGGCTGCCAAAAAGATGTCTGACTCTGTAATTTTTTCTGGTCCCCTGCCTGATCGTACTAGCGATGACATGTACAGCCGTATGCTTTCGTTCCACCTTTGGTTGTCAAGGTGGTGTCCAGAAAACGATGTGGGCTACATTGATAACTGGGGGGCCTTCTGGGGAAAACCTGGACTGTTACGTAGAGACGGCATCCATCCCACCGAGGACGGAGCTTCGCTTCTTTCCAGGAACATTGATAGGGTTATCTCTAGTTCCCCAAAGCCGTGACAACCCAGAGTCCAGCTCAGGGAACCCAGAGTCCAGGTCAAGGAACAGGGACTGCCACCCACCCACTACCCTATAGAGATAGTTTCCCGTCCACTACCCAAAACTAATGAATTAAAAGTTAATGCTACTAGAGCAAAGTATAAAAATCTCATAAAGATAAATAAAACTCGGACTGAACATAAAAACAAATCAATTAAATGTGGTTTACTAAACATAAGATCTCTCCCCTCAAAAACACTCTTGGTAAATGACTTAATTTGTGAAAATAATATTGATTTGTTTTGTCTTGCAGAGACATGGTTGCAGGAAGAGGACCATGTCACAATAAATGAGTCAACTCCCCCTAGCTACTTAAACTTTAGTGTCCCTCGAAGTACTGGTCGAGGAGGTGGAGTAGCAACTATCTTTCATTCCGATTTACTAATTAATCTCCAAAAAAATAATAGTTACAGTTCCTTTGAGCATCTAGTTTTTAGCTTTCCTCATACACATAACAAAGCAGTAAAGCCACTTTTGTTTGTGGTCTTATATCGTCCACCAGGACCTTATTCTCAATTTTTAGATCAGATTTCAGATTTTCTATCTGACTTAGTTTTAAACACTGATAAAGTCATTATAGTCGGAGACTTCAATATTCATGTTGATAATGAAAGTGATAGTCTAAATACAGCTTTTCACACTATCCTAGACTCAATAGGCTTTACTCAAAATGTGCAGGGACCAACACATTCTTGTCACCACACTTTAGATCTTGTGCTGACTTATGGCATTGACTGTGAAGAAATAACAGTCTTTCCACATAACCCTATCCTGTCTGATCATTTCCTTATCACTTTTAAACTTACTCTAATGGATCATATCAAACCTGAAAGAAAACTTCATTATACCAGAACGTTATCAGACAACGCTGTAGCAAATTTTAAAGAAGCTCTTCCAACTTTAATTTCCTCAGTTTATAAATGCAGAACAGAAAACAGTGATTTAACTCGTGACCCCTCACAACTTGACATTTTAGTTCATAGCGTTAATTCCTCCCTGCGTCGGGCAATAGACAAAGTTGCCCCCTTGAAAAGGAAGGTGGCTAGCCATAGAAGATTAACTCCCTGGTTTAATTTAGAGCTACGTACCCTAAAGCAGAATGTTAGAAAACTAGAGAGAAAATGGCGCTCCACGCATTTACATGATTCCTTTTTAATATGGAAAAATAGTTTATTGCTATATAAAAAGAGCCTTCACACAGCTAGAACAGCATATTATTCATCTTTAATCGAGGAGAATAAAAATAATCCTAGGTTTCTTTTTAATACAGTTGCCAAACTCACACAGGATCATAGCTCTATCGAGCCAACCATTCCCCAAGCTCTAAGCAGTGACGACTTCATGCAATTCTTTATAAATAAAATAGACTCCATAAAGAATAAGATAATTGGGAACCTTCCCAATATGCTTGCTTCCTCCTTAGTTAATGAGGCAGCCTCAAAAATGGTGGAACCTAATATATGCTTAAACTGCTTTAATGCAGCCGAACTTTGTGATGTACTAAAATTATTAGCTTCATCTAAACCTTCAACTTGCGTTTTAGACCCAATCCCAACTAAACTCTTAAAAGAAGTTTTCCCTCTGATCGCTGCTCCAATTTTAAATATAATGAATCTATCCTTAGTCAATGGATATGTACCACAGGAGTTTAAGATTGCTGTAATTAAACCTCTACTTAAGAAACCCTCTCTTGATCAAAACGACTTAATTAACTATAGACCGATATCTAATCTTCCCTTCTTATCTAAAATTCTTGAGAAAATAGTTGCACACCAGATATGTGAGCATTTAAACAATAATGAGCTGTTTGAGAAGTTTCAGTCAGGCTTTAGAGCTCATCACAGCACTGAAACAGCTCTGGTGAAGGTTACTAATGATATTCTCATAGCCTCAGACAATGGACTGGTGACCATTCTGGTCCTGTTAGATCTCAGTGCTGCCTTTGACACTGTTGACCACAATATTCTCATAGAAAGGCTTCAAAGTGTCGGTATAATAGGAACAGCACTAGGTTGGTTTAAATCTTATTTGTCTAACAGATTTCAGTTTGTTCAGGTAAACAATAGATCTTCCTCAACCTCAATAGTTACTTGCGGAGTACCACAGGGTTCAGTGCTTGGGCCGATTCTCTTTACTATATATATGCTTCCTATTGGTAAAATAATTAGGCAGCATGGGATAAAATTCCATAGTTACGCAGATGATACACAGCTATATCTATCCATAAATCCTGATGAATCCAATCAGTTAGGTAGACTACAGGCATGTCTGGAAGACATAAAAACTTGGATGACTCTAAACTTCTTGCTTCTAAATTCTGATAAAACAGAAGTTGTCGTCTTTGGACCAGAAGCTCTGAAAAAGAAACTACTTAGTCAGCCCCTTCACCTGGACGGCATTAAATTAGCCTCCAGTAATAAAGCAAAAAACCTCGGTGTCATTTTTGACCAAGATATGTCATTTAGAACTTACATTAAAGAAGTCTGTAGGATTTCCTTTTTTCACCTTAGGAATATTGCAAAAATTAGAACCATCCTGTCCAGGAATGATGCTGAAAAACTAGTCCATGCCTTTGTTACTTCAAGGCTGGATTACTGTAACTGTCTATTATCAGGTAGTCCACAGAATACAATTAAAAGTCTTCAGTTAGTTCAAAATGCTGCTGCTAGGATTCTGATGAATATTAAAAGAAGAGATCACATTTCCCCTGTTTTAGCTTCTCTTCACTGGCTCCCAGTAAAATCTAGAATAGAATTCAAGATCCTCCTTCTGACATATAAAGCCCTTAATAATCTAGCTCCATCATACATAAGAGACCTGATTGTTCCATATGTTCCTAACAGAGACCTTCGCTCTCAGACTGCAGGTTTACTGGTAGTTCCTAGGATTTCTAAAAGTAGAATGGGTGGCAGATCTTTCAGCTATCAGGCTCCCCTCCTATGGAACCGGCTCCCAGGGTTGGTTCGTGAAGCAGACAATTTGTCTATCTTTAAAACTAGGCTAAAAACTTTCCTCTTTGACAAAGCTTACAGTTAGAGATATGTTTATAGGTAGTTAGAGTCAGGTCAGACAGGTAGATAGGAAGAGACAGGTTAATGTTAGTAGTCAGGCAGAGTGTCAAAAGTTAGGAAGAGATAGGAAGAGGTAGAGTAGCTAGGTAGAGATAGATTAATGTAAGCCAGGTAAAGATCCGGAGCCGGTCGCGGCTTACCGCCGCGGAAGAAATGTGCCCCACAGGGGCCAGCCAGCGCCGGAGAGAGGTCCCTCAAGGGGATCCTCCCGCACAGTGCGGCCGCCCATTACCTGCCGGGTTGAATCCCCCGGGCAGACTGTGCGGACCCCACCCGTTTATCTCTTAAACGTTTCTCGCCCTCTTCAACTCTGTCCTCTCAGTTCTTCTTTTTTCCTTAAGATAGTTGTCGACTATCGGTCTCGTGCCGGTATTTAGCCTTAGATGGAGTTTACCACCCACTTTGGGCTGCATTCTCAAACAACCCGACTCCGAGAAGACCCCGGCATGACGGGGGCCGTTACCGGCCCTACACCGTCCACGGGTCAGGAGGACTCAGACAGAGTGTTGGTAGCCAGGTCTCCTAGTAGCTAGGAGACAGGTTAATGTTAGTAGCTATGCTGCTTTAGGCTAGGCTGTTGGAGGACATTATTAGGGTCTGTTCCTACTTTCTCTCCTACTTCTCCCCAACTGCATGATGTGCTGTCAATTCAAGCACTAACCTGTTTTCTATTATAGTAGGTGCTCCGGATTAGCCCTGCTTGACGACCCTGACTAAGATGGCATTGCAGTGACGGAAAATTCTCCACGTCCTGCAACAAACTTGTGCATCGTTCTGTTGCTCTTTCTGTGTCTCTGTTGTGTATTCTCCAAGCCACAGACGGTCGCGGCAGATAACCGCTTGTGCTGAGCCTGGTTCTGCCGGAGGTTTCTTCCTGTTAAAAGGGAGTTTTCCTTCCCACTGTCGCTGCATGCTTGCTCAGTATGAGGGATTGCTGAGAATTCCACGACGCAATCTTCTGTGGTTCTGTAATTTCTACACTAAACATTGTATTGTAATAACTCTTTTTGTAAAGTGCCTTGAGATGACATCTGTTGTGAAATGGCGCTATATAAATAAACTGAATTGAATTGAATTGAATTAGCTCTGAAACGCTGCTGAAGGGGAAAAGAAAGAGGTGGTAAAATAGCATCAATGTGCAGAGTTCAAGGCTGTCTTCCTCTTTCCCCGATTCACGTGTAAGAGGCTGTTTAGCTCGGTGTGTGATTTGCCAACAGAACTATACACTATCAAAGTCACGTGTGAGCCTACTGTACTGATGTGATGTTAGCCGACTTTTCTCTCGTGTTCGAATGTGCTCCTTAGATTTGGTTTTAGTTCTTACAAAGTTCCTTTTTTTGTTGTGAAGTGATGCATTAAAGAAATCATCATTTAAGCAGGGATTTCAATTAGAAATCTGTAGTTCTCATCATAGGAAACGGCAATAATTTAGGATATGGCACAGGTACACTTTCTAGGTCAGGAATTTGAAAAACAAGTCCTTATCATCCTCGAACAAGGTAAAGAAACACTGCTGGTGGGGTTAAAGCTTTGCTGCTGGGGATTTTTTCCCCTTGTCGGGCTAACCTGTAATGAACGGAGGATTCCAAACATTTCACTCTCTATAGGTTTTAAACCTGTTTGTATCTTGTAATTAATGTCTTATGTTCCTCGAGGGAAAACAATGGTGATAATCTGACAACAGTAGTCTTTGTTCATCAGTTATCTTCAAAGATTACCCTGGATTTAGCTCCATCTTTAACTCTGATCAGCTTCCATGCCCCAGCTGAAAAAAAGCAATCATGATGCCATGTTTCCCTTTAGTGGTGGTTATAACATGGCAAGATTGGGACATTTTCAAGGGATGTGAATGCTTTTGTAAGGCACAGTGTGAGGAAGGACTAAGAAAAGTTTGGCGGAGAGGATTTTTCCTCAGATCTGCTTAAATTCTGAGATGGTCCATTGCTAAGGTTTGTCTGGCACGTGTTGGAAAGAAATACTCAAATACTTTATGCTCATTTGATGCAAGGTACTGAATGGGTGCTTTAACAACAAGCTACCCTTCATAATGTTCTATGAACTTATAGCAAACACACACTCAAAAACACAGAAGAGACTCATGTCCATAAGACGCACCCAGATGGACAGATGCCACACTGTTAAACTGACGAATGACTCATTATTACATAACAATCTGTTTTTATCTCCATAACCACCAATGGGCAGATACGACAGATATCTGCACCTGTCCGCTTATTAGTCATCATTATCTGGTGATCGTGATGATTAAAGCGGTGTGGCTTTTGTCTAAGTCAGGGTGAAGAATTTGTTTAGTTTCAAAGTTTGTAACTTGAATATGGAGAACAGTAGAAAACAAAACACATTGTTATAAAACTCTAAAGTCCCTAAGTGAGTGTTTTCATGTTTGCACAGACAGATATTCTTGATGTCAAAATAGTTTATATTGGGTGCTTTTAATCAGAAATAGTCACATTGATTGTTTTACAGCCATAGATCATCCCGGGTGCCATCCAGTTCAGACGGATGGTCCAGGTGGTGGGATGCAAACCGAGTGGGTCAGTAGAACTGGGTTATCCCCAACCCCCACACAACAACCAACAACACACACCAACCAAAAACCCAACAAAAACCCCACACCAAAAACAAAAAACCCCACCACCACCACCAACCCAAAAAAAAACACAAACCAAAAAAAACCCACCAAAACACCACAAAAAACAAACCAAAACCACACAACAAAAACCCCCCCACAACAAAACCAACCAAACCAAACACCACACCACCCCCACACAAAACAAACCCAACCCACCCCAAACAAAAACCACCAAAAAACACACACACCACTGCTGACCACACGGCCTCTAATGACTGTTAGCTCAGCAAATTGCTCTTGTGTGTGGGAGGCTTTAATCAAATCGAACTTTATTTATGAAGCGCTTTTCAAACACAGTTTCTCAAAGTGCTTTACAGATTTAAAATGACACCACAACCCCGCAACCCCCCCTTCAAAAACCAAAAATAAAATCACCATCGCAACTACACCCCCCGTCCCAACCCTTCAGCCGTACAAACGCACCCTTAAAAGTGACAAAAACAGCGGGCTGAGCACAGATGAGCTAGGAAACGCAATCCCGGGAGCCATCGGCAGCGGCAGATCAGCAGCAGCAGCCAAGGCTCCGACCCAGGGCACCCGGAGGAGGGATTGCTGGTACCGCCGCCTCCACCCAAGCACTACCTTGGGGCACCCAGGCAGCCACAGCCGACCACCGCTCCCGATGCAGGGCCCCCCCAGAGAGGAAACACTGGGAGGAAGATTAAAATAAATTAAGATATAAAGTGTATAAAATATAAAGTGTAAAACATTGATAAGTGTAAAACAATGATAAGATAGAATCAGGATAAAAATGCAAAGCAGATTAATAAATAAACAGTTAAAAGCTAAACTAAAAATTAAATCAGGTAAAACATGCTGACCAGTTAAACATATATTAATAAATAATGATTAGTTAAAAGCGCAGTTAAAAAGGTAAGGCTTGAGCCTGCTCTTGAAAACATGAACGTTCTCTGTGGCCCTCAGGTCCCCCGGCAGCCTGTTCCAGAGGTGACGGCCATAATGATGGAAAGACGCCTCACCATGAGTCTGTGTCCTGACTTTGGAAATGATAAGGAAATGGCTGACTCTGGCGATGTTCTTTAGGTGATAAAAAACTATTTTAGTCATATTTTTAATGTGGGGGATAAAATTCAGTTCAGAGTAAAGAAAATCACGCCCAGGTTCTTCACTTGTAACGATGGATTAAAAGACAATAATTGTAGTTTTGGTAAAAGTTTCTCTCTCTGAGCCACAGGACTGATAACTAAAACCTCAGTTTTGTCCTGGTTGAGCTGGATAACGTTTTCTGCCATCCAAGATTTCATGTCTGAAAGTGATTCCACAGAAAGATTTTATTATTTTGCCAGTTTTCTCAAATTTTTAACTTCCATGTTTTTAACACACCAACAGTGAGAAATTGTACATAGTAGAATAGTTGTAACGATATAGTCATTCTATATTTTATGGTTTATGTTTACTTTCCTTCGGTCTTGATTTATTTATTTACTTTACTTTTGTAGAGTCTCTGCGGTGCCTTATGTGCATTGGCTGCGTCAATTGTTCAAGAGTTACCTGCGTTTTTAAGTGGCAACTTAGCAAACGCAAGCAATGCAGAAGTTCAGCTAGCTGAAGTTTTTGACGGACTTGATGCACTGGAACCTATCAGAGTGTCTTACTGTAGTGACATCGCCCAAGGTCGACGTTGTCTAGCCGATCACGATCCGTGTTGTGTGGTTTACACGTCCGGCAGAGAAAGGCCCGCCCACATGCTTAAAAATTTATATGTCAAACTAGATGCTTTGGGAGCGTTGCTTGACGCAGACAACGCATGTGGTGTGAATGCACCATTAAAGGAGTAGTTCAGTTTCTTTTAACCTGGACCTTATCTTTAGCAAATATTACGTTCATTTACTCACCCCTTGGATTTGCGAACGCCTTGGAAGTGCTTCTTGATTCTTTTTCGGGCCAAGTTGGACGTAATACACATTTACGCCGCAGAAGAAGTGTTAAAAAAGTTTTTTATTTTTTTTTAACAGCCCTGCTGCAGCTTAAATGTGTATTTATGTGTAACCAAGGGCATCAGTTTGTTTTTAAAATTGGTGGGGACGTAATTATTAACTTGAATGCGGTTTGATGATTGGTGGAGACACTTATTAAATAATTAATAATGCGAGCGGACATAACTTATGTTTTGTTTAAGAGTCCCAAAGAGGAAAATGTTCATATGTTGTTTTGGTGTTGGGAGCAGGAGGGAATTTTCCGTGCTGATGTTGCAATGCTGTTGCTATCCATGCAGCGCTTCCAGCGATTCCAACTCATCCTCACTCCCAACTCGTCACATATGGATGCATGGTCAGGAGTCTGATCTTGCGTCCATATGCGACGAATTGGGAGTGAGCATGAGTTGGCGATTCAGGAATGAAAAATCTAGGTTAAGCCAGACTGGGCACAGTGTTTGGTTTCTGCACAGTGATTTCTGCATATACATTTCAGCTGTAGTATAATGAAAGACTAATACTTTACTGCACTATAATCTACTTTAAATAATGGATCAAGTTATTTTTCTTTTTGATTTTTTAACTGGGATGGAAATGTTGTCCACTCCCTGGTTCTCCATTGCTGCTTCGCAGAAGTGTCTCTCTCTGGAAGCTGGATGCAGAGATAGCGAGATTTCTATTGACATATAAAATTGATTTATATACATTTTAAAATAATCATTTTGTTGAAATAATGTATATATACATTTATAAAATAGTTTTTAATGTAGGGCTGCACAGTGGAACAGTTAGCACTGTTGCCTTGCAGCAAGAAGGTCCCGAGTTCGAATCCCAGCCTGGAGTCTTTCGGCATGGAGTTTGCATGTTCTCCCTGTGCATGTGTGGGTTCCCTCTGGGTACACCGGCTTCCTCCTATAGTCCAAAAACATGAAAGTTAGTCTAATTGGTCTAAATTGTCCTTAGGTGTGAGTGTGTGCATGCATGATTGTTTGTCCTGTCTCTGTGTTGCCCTGCGAAGGACTGGCAACCTGACAACCCCATACCCCTCTGTCTTGCCCAATGATGGATACCAGCCCTCAAGGTTAAGATGGATAGATAATGTAGGATAACTTTTCTTTGTGTGTGTTTAATTAAGACACAGAGAGAGTTACTGTTACCAGCCTATTTCCTTGTTTGTTTTAAAGCAAGCAGGAAAAAAGTAATCGTGTAAGGATAAATCTCACATCAAAACTTTGCGGCAGAAGAATTGTGATAGCCTTTTTGTCCCTGTAAAACCGAATAAGGGAAATTCATGGATTATGAAAGAACAAACAAAAAAAGTAGGAAGAAGATGCCAAGGGGAAACTTCTATTTTGTTTCACATTTTCTTAATCGGAGCAATAGTAATATTAAGAACTAGGAAAGGGTTTTCATTTGTTATTAATTTGTAATTGTAATAAAAACAAAAGTATAAAAAAATCCATTATCATCAGAATTTTTTAAGTCTCCTTTGATTAATCATTTTTAATAATATAGTCTTTAAGATGGCATTGCAGTGACGGAAAGTTCTCCACGTCCTGCAACAAACTTCTGCGTCAGTTATGTTGTTCTTTCTGTGTCTCTGTTCTGCATCTCTGCTCTGTATCTCTGTTCTGTATTCTCCAAACCACAGACGGTCTCGGCAGATAACCGCTTGTGCTGAGCCTGGTTCTGCTGTAAGTTTCTTCCTGTTAAAAGGGAGTTTTTCCTTTCCACTGTCGCTTCATGCTTGCTCAGTGTGAGGGATTGCTGAGAATTACATGACGCAATCTTCTGTGGTTCTCTAATTTCTACATTAAACATTATATTGTAATAACTCTTCTTGTAAAGTGCCTTGAGATGACATCTGTTCTGAAATGGCGCTATATAAATAAACTGAATTGAATTTAAGGTTTTGCATTCCTTTTGCCTCCTTTACTTGGATTCAGATTATTTTATGTCTTTCATCTCAGTTATCTTGTTGCTCCCCCATGGTTGGTCTAGGTTATATATCTGGAGGAGGCAGTTGCAGGACTGTGGGAGTGATTCTTACCAGTCTCTATTTAAAAAAAATTTTGTCCCTAAAACTTGAGAAACACCTTGAATAATTTCGCTGGAATGTTCACTCATGTTTGTCATGGTAGCAATAGAAATACATAACGTATTCATTCAACACAAAACTGTTTGCAATGAAACTTAAAAGTCTATATACAGTGTCAAAATGCCAAGGTTTTGTAAAATAAAAATTAGACCATGGTAAATTGCCAAAGATTCTTTGTGCTATTGTGGGCAAATGTTTAAATCATGCCGAGATGCTTTCTTTAGCTTAATAGGGCTTATGTCTTGCAACCCTACACATTAATGCAAACATATGAAGACCAGGGGAGACTGCAGTCACATGTAGAAATGACAAACTGTATGAATTAGGCTGCAACTTTCTGTTCACCACATCAATCACAACGGAAATACATTGATACACTAACATTAAGACCGGCAGTTCAACTTGGGGTGAAGTGTCTTGCACAATGGTACCTCAACTAATAGGATGGAGCTGAAATCAAACCAACAACTTTAAGATTGTAAGAGAACTATTTTTTTTTAGTTAGCCACAGTCACAAGAAGTACTATAAGAGAATTTCCTGCAGCTCCTTTCTTGTTGTCAGGTGGCAGTATCCCTGAGCCAGTTTTAGGTAAAATATTTTATTAGTTATGGACAAACTTCTAATTTTAGTAAGGTTGCAGTTGTTTCTCAATTTTTCCAATTACTGATAACTGTCTTTACCATGCCATGATGTAAAAATATAATTTAAGCAACGTTATCCTGACTGATACTTTTGCACAGGGATTTGTTTGATAATTGCAACCAAAAATCAGCTAAAACTCCTACAGGTGAACTAGGTTAAGTTAAACTGATATTCTTTACGGAAGATTTACAAAAAGTGGTTCAAAAAAGTAGTTAAAGGGTGTGCATATTTATGCAGCCAGGCTATTGCCTCCAAAATTTAGTGCAAGAACAAACATAACATAATTATCGTGAAACAGAAACTTCCAAAAAGAGCAATGATTATATCAAAGTATCAGGACAGAAAGCTCGAGTCAGGTGTGGTGATTGTGCAAGTTTTCCCTTAAAATTATGTGAGAGGTTTGTAATGTATATGTATATACATATGTATATATATATAGGGTATCTGTGCTATTTTCTATATTTATCTATGTAAGTATGTACGTACGTACACACATTTTCTTGTGTATAAGTGAGTTAATTTGAGCCATCAGGTCTTTAAGCATCAGTTCCTCTTGATGGGATATGCAATCTGAACAAGAAAGGGGGGGATATTACAGTCAGATGTAACTCCAGAGATTTTTCTGCAGGCCCAAACACATGCTTCTTCACTTGTGAAGAATGTCAGAGATATCGAGTCCAGACTTTCCCTGCACCCACTCACTACCAGCAGGAGATTCTCAGTGTGAGATACGTTCTCACGTCTTAAAACTTTTTGGAGTATAACAGTATGTCGCAGAACTCGGTACTGATGCAAACTGAAGATGTTATTAAACCCTGGAAGTAAGCCAAATTAGCTTTTCAAACTTTATCCATTTACTTCTTTGTTCACAAACAAGCAGAGTATCTGTGCTATTGTCTATGAACCCTTAAGTTCAATTCAATTCAGTTTATTTATATAGCGCCATTTCACAACAGATGTCATCTCAAGGCACTTTACAAAAAGAGTTATTACAATACAATGTTTAGTGTAGAAATTACAGAACCACAGAAGATTGCGTCGTGGAATTCTCAGCAATCCCTCATACTGAGCAAGCATGCAGCGACAGTGGGAAGGAAAAACTCCCTTTTAACAGGAAGAAACCTCCGGCAGAACCAGGCTCAGCACAAGCGGTTATCTGCCGCGACCGTCTGTGGCTTGGAGAATACATAACAGAGACACAGAAAGAGCAATAGAACTGATGCAGAAGTTTGTTGCAGGACGTGGAGAATTTTCCGTCACTGCAATGCCATCTTAGTCAGGGTCGTCAAGCAGGGCTAATCCGGAGCACCTACTATAATAGAAAACAGGTTAGTGCTTGAATTGACAGCACATCATGCAGTTGGGGAGAAGTAGGAGAGAAAGTAGGAACAGACCCTAATAATGTCCTCCAACAGCCTAGCCTAAAGCAGCATAGCTACTAACATTAACCTGTCTCCTAGCTACTAGGAGACCTGGCTACCAACACTCTGTCTGAGTCCTCCTGACCCGTGGACGGTGTAGGGCCGGTAACGGCCCCCGTCATGCCGGGGTCTTCTCGGAGTCGGGTTGTTTGAGAATGCAGCCCAAAGTGGGTGGTAAACTCCATCTAAGGCTAAATACCGGCACGAGACCGATAGTCGACAACTATCTTAAGGAAAAATAGACAGAACTGAGAGGACAGAGTTGAAGAGGGCGAGAAACGTTTAAGAGATAAACGGGTGGGGTCCGCACAGTCTGCCCGGGGGATTCAACCCGGCAGGTAATGGGCGGCCGCACTGTGCGGGAGGATCCCCTTGAGGGACCTCTCTCCGGCGCTGGCTGGCCCCTGTGGGGCGCATTTCTTCCGCGGCGGTAAGCCGCGACCGGCTCCGGATCTTTACCTGGCTTACATTAATCTATCTCTACCTCTTCCTAACTTTTGACACTCTGCCTGACTACTAACATTAACCTGTCTCTTCCTATCTACCTGTCTGACCTGACTCTAACTACCTATAAACATATCTCTAACTGTAAGCTGTAAGCTGTAAGTTGACAAGTAAAAATGTCCCGTGTAGATATTAAAGTAGAATACCTATCAACTTTTTAAGAAGTTGGATCTGATCTTATAAACCTTTATAGACACATCAAAAGGAGCTAAACTAAAAATCTCGAAGTTGTCTGTATTATGTATTTTTCGAGCCTCATAGGCATCATTGGGCTTGTTCTTCTGCTGGTCGACTAAAGTATTTCACAACGCACCTGAATTTTGGCAGAGAGAAAGTCATATAGGACAGTGGTAAAATATTTTGCTACAACAAGTTAAGGCAGGAAAAGTTGAACAAATGCTGTATGATTTTTTTCCCCCCACTCTGAAATTTTTCACGTAGGGAATTTTTTTATAATTCTTAGTTGGATTCAGATAGTTAATATGCTAAGAGGACTTGAGACTTATTGGCAGACATGAGTCTCACTGACATGGCTCCTAAAAATCTACTGTGGACTATACTATATGTAAAATGTCATCAGTGTGAAAAAAGGTCGCTAATAATGTCTCTACAGTTCACTTCTGTAAATAAAACCCCAACCTGATTTTAAGTGTACAATTGCATGAAGTGCAAAAATGCACATTTAAAATCAGAACTAATTAGAATAATGTATGATTTCACCAACTTGCTTGAAATCCAATTATTTAACATCATGGATATAGCATATCCATGCATTTTGTTCTCACTCCTTAAAATAGCAATAATGTCCAAAACTAAGGTTGGTGTTATACCAAGCTAATACACAAACCTGAGTGCTGCAACTGAGATGCAGCCAAAACATTATAAAAATAAATCTCAGGATAAAATCCACCATCTGTCACACATCAAAAGACTCAACTGTCACCACAGGCACTGTCTGGGCTAAGGGGACCACTGAGTTTCCGTCAGTCTGCTCTGTTCTCTACATTTTATTATTTATTACTCTATGAACTTGACATAGATGTGCTTATTTTGATTGGTCCCAGGGCAGACTAATTAACCAATAAAAGCTCTAATAAGCCTATAAACTCACTATTTATAAACAGTGTTCTGCTTAAATATTCATATTTTAAGGTCTCGCCCTAAGTTGATAGCCCATCTACATCTTTTTTTGTAATGTTTAAACAATAATGGCACTAAAGAGATGGCTAATTGAGCTCTTGTTGTATCTAGGCAATTGGTCACAAGAGAAGGGAATGTATCTCAAAGAAGTAGCTTTAACTTACTGCAATTTAAGATCAGATTCCTTTTTTTTAAAAAGGAGATAAGGCCTTTTTATAGGAGTATTGTTGGAAACTTTATGAAACTTTGCTGATGTTTTAAAGGTAAAATACTTTCAGCTTCCAAAAACCTCATCAATCACTTGTCTTTGATGATAGTTTTTTTGTAACGTTTTTCAGGTATGGTAGTGTTGCAGATACTGCTTCACTTGTTTGAGCTGAGGTGGTAAGCATGAGGAGGAGCGTGGACACAGGCTACGGCTCCAAATCTGACATCCAAAACGTTCTGAAGGGGCAGAAATTACAACAAACTGTCCTTAAATCTATGCAAAGTCCAAACCAGTGGACAAAACAGAACTGCTAAATGGAGGAACATAAACAGCTCGGATACATAACAGTGCTCATGCCGAAGTGCTCATACCCAATTTGTACATATATTATCACATTAAAGCGACCATCTTCTATGTATTTTATTTGGATTTAATCCAAACTCCATATTTGGTGACTGAAAGGATAATAAAACATAAATAAAATTTAAAAAAGAAAAAGCTTTAATGCACATTTATATTTTTATCAGCCCCTGAGTCAATACTTTGTAGAACCACATTTCACTCCACTTAGAAATGCAAGTCTTTTGTTAGCAAATTTGCATACAATCGGCCCTCCTCTTATCTTTGCAAATTAACTCAAGCTTAATATACATTTTTTATGTCCTCTAATAGGTTTGCACTTTTGAGTATAATTTAACATTTTCCCTCTCATTAATAAAGCCCTTAGAGTGAAACTCACCCTGAAATCCATTTTTTTTTTGCTGATAAACCGTATAAATGAGTTTATAATAGGGCTGTTTACATGTCTGTTCATTACTTTTGGTATTTTAACACATTTTAGTAAAAATATTAATCTATACCAAAAACCATTTGTGGAGTACCCTCTTTAGGTTAAAACTTTACACTGCACTTGAATTTGAGTTGGGCATTCCTACGAGCTCAGCTTCTATTACTGATGTTAGCCTGTATTTCTGAGGTCAGCCATTCTGCCACTGTGGAGTACATAACAAGCCTAGTCTCAGCCACACTTCCATAGTGAGTTGGAGTTGGCAACTCATGAGCCATAAATTTGAAACAATACGGCTAAAGCCTAGTTTATACTACTAACCTATGCAGCGACAGACGGAGTATTACATGATGAGACAACTGAAACAACGCTGTGGTAGAAGGCAGATAGTAGGCATAGCCACAATGAAAAGTTAGCACCCCCTGCTGTCGTGGTCGAGAATTGCGTTTCAATGCTGAAAAATAATGGAGAACGGAGAGAAAGAAATGGAGAACCATAAACGAAAAACGTCTCCGTCAACACGTCTGCATGCAAATTTGCTGTTGAAGTATAAACTAGGCTTAAGGGTGGGTCCCCTCCTTTACAGACCCTTCCTCCCTTTCCTCTCTTTCCTCTGGTGAAGAAGATGGATACAAATCTTCCACCTCATAATTGCCTCCTTCTTAGGTAATGGAGCTCGGGTCGCTATTGCTTTGCATCTTTCTGGCTTTCTTTGTGCCACTACAGAAGCCTTGCAGTCAACATGTTAATCACAGCGCACGCCACGTCCATCTTTCCTCCTTGCTGGTCCAGCAGGCAATCCTTAATTTTGAGGCTTTTTTCAAACAGGAAATGTGGGCGGAGTTAGACTCTGGCAGGTAGTGAGTTGTTTCTTAACAATCAAGCTCGAACATTCCGATCCGAGAATAATCAATATGTTCCTAAAGCCTAATTATACATCTCCATCAGCTAGTTTGCGCTCACTCGCAAATGTATTGATGGGCACATTTTCATTTTATACTTCTCCGTTGGTGTGTCAGTGGTTCAAACTAATTCCCCACCAGGACAGCACAGGGTGCAGAAAATTTCTGGTGGATCTTTGTACCATTGCAATGACATCTCTGATCAACAACAGTTTATTTATTTCAGCTTGTAAACGAACATCCACTCAAAGAGCAATGGCAGACAGAGGAGGAGTTTTGACTGAGCAGAAAAGATTTATAATCTAACTGCAGCTCATTAAATTATCTTAAAACACGTGTAAAAAACAAAAAAAACAAGCACAGTGGTCTGTTTTAGTTGTTCTCTACAAATCCTTGAGTTCAAAATTGCCAAAAGACCAGTTTGGATAAACTGGCCTTAAGAAATAAAGCATCTCGTGCCCAAAAGCTAAATTGACTACTGATTACTTTGACTATAGACCACCCTTCTGGTGAAATGATCTTGGGCTGACCAACCAAAGACATGTGCTCTCTGTTTTCGTTTTGGAAGATAGTTAAAAAATTGGGCTCCACTCCATCGTTGAGTGCCAGTCGAAGATTCCTTGCGTTGACAGATAAAGACTCTGTATTTCTCTGCACTTGTGCAGATGGAGAAGCATAAACTAGGCTTAACAGAGAACTTTGCTCCTATACTGTAGGATAACTGGTGTTTCCTAGAGCCTCTAAAAATAGAGTGAGAGCTAGAGCAAGCTCCTTTGTTTCAGAACCACCTACCAGTTTTGTCTGTGAGGGTGACACTCTGTCAACTTTTAAAACTAGGCTTAAAACTTTCGGTTCTGATAAATATTATAGTTAGAGCTATTTAGGTTATCTTGAGCTATCTCTATAGTTATTCTGCTATAAGCTTAGTCTTATTGAGGACATAATGACTACCTTTTTTTCTTGGCTACTTGATGCCCATTCTCCAGTTGTTGCTGCTAATAACTTTTATGTTATCCTTAGATGATACACTTTACTTTCTGTGATTAACCCTTTGTCTCTCCTAAACAAAGCTATTAAAGGAACTCTTCCTACCACTAACTAAAGTGTACTCTGTTTTGAGCGCATACATTTTACAACTAGCTCAAAGTATTAAATAGACGGAGCTATTGCTGCCATTGGCTCTTTATTTTCTCTTCAGGTTCTTCCATTTTTTTCTGGGTGTCTGCTCTTTCTTCATTAACCCCCTGTCGGTCATCAGAGGAGACAGCAGCAGAAGGCCAATCAAAGCAAGCTTCATTCTGTTGGTTTCTTCCTGTTAAAAGAGAGTTTCCTCTCCATTGACACAAAATGCATTCTCCTTCTGTGAGGGATTGCTTCAAAGTCAGTGACTCAAAAATGGGAAAAATAGTTGAGCATTGGATGTCATCATTGAACAACATTTTCAACTGGTTTATTGTTATTTACATACAGTACTGTGCAAATGTAACACTCCTATGGGGGTGATTACAGGGTAACATCAGAAGTAGTGTGCAACACTAATGTTCGGACCAATAAAGTTCAGCTAGGTTCGACTGCTGGAGTAAATTTGGATTTAAGTGAAGTAAAAGACCACAGACCAGAATAAAAGTTTAAATTGCCATCTCTTTATTAGAAAAATAATACATCGACAAAAGACATTAACATACAAAACATAAAATATTGATTTTCTTTATCAATCCAGAAACCATACAAATACATATAATTAATTTCCCCTTTTTGTTGGAATTTGTTAAGCTTGGTTAATTTTCTACTGTTTTTTTCCCCTTAAATCTTTATTTAGATTTAAAATATGTAGTTCTAATTTTGTAGTAGGAGTAGGTTGCAACCTTTAAAAAAAGTTATTTTCTTTTGAGTTAACTCAGTTTAGGATAAATCATTATTTTCTGTTCTATTATTCAGTTTAATTTTAGGTGTGAAAAAAAACAATTTCTCTTTTTACCTTCAACCATTTGTTAATTCACTATCACAGAAATAACATTGCAAAAAATTAACTTCGTACAATTATTTCATTATCACGCAATAAAATGAAGTGTGAACAGTTACAAACTCAAAATAATTCAGCAAAAGGCTGAATAAATCCAAGTTCGGTTTCAATAGTTCTGAATTGCAGTTCCTAATTTACTCTGGGTCCGTTGCAGTTCTGCAAGAAAAATTTAAAATCCCATCGGTTTAGAGGAAAACCAGGCAACACGACCAGTGGAGGGCACTCTGCTCCCGACAGTTCAGAACATCCATGGGTGGGTCGCCATCTCAATTATCCACGTGGTCTCTCGTGTCCGTTCTGGCTGGAATTCATCAACCCACGCCAGAAGTCCTGTTCATCCATTAATTAAAAAACGTCTTCAAATGAAACAGGTTGGAACAACAAAAATTGTATCTTCAAATCTCCTACTCAGCAGGAACAAATGATAGCTTTTTGAGTGTATCATGAATTATAATATTGTTGAGGTTTTTAATTATTTTTCAACTATTATGAGCTATTCATTTACGTATCATTTGTAATCTTTTTTTATGACTGTTTTTATGAACATGCTTTTATTTTTTGATTGCTATGTTAACCAGGATTACACAAATGTTTTAGGCAGGTGTGAAAATGTTGCTTAAGGATGCTTTCAAAAATGTAAGTGTTAATCATTTATTGTCATCATCAACAAAAATGCAGTGAAAAAACAAAAGATTAATCTAAATCGAATCAATATTTGGTATGACCAGCATTTACCTTGAAAAAACAATTAATTCTTCTAGGTATATTTGCATACAGTTTTTAAAGGAACTCAGCTGGTTGGTTGTTGTAAATATCTTGGAGAACTAACTACAGATCTTCTGTGGATGTAGGCTTTATCACATTCTTCTGTCTCATCATGTAATCCCAGACACACTCAACCATGTTGTGCTCAGGGCTCTGTGGGGGGCATACCATCACTTCCAGGACTTCTTATAATTCCTTACACTAAAGATAGTTCTTAATGAATTTGGCTGTATGTTTTGGGGTTGTTGTCCTGCAGCAGAATACTTTTGGAGCTAATCATACACCTCCCTGATGGTATAGCATGATGGATGAGTATCTGCCTGTATTTCTTTGCATGAGAACACCATTAATCCTGACCAAATCTCCAATTCCATTTGCAGAAATGCAGCCCCTGGGCATTGCGTGGCGCAATGGTTATTACAGGTGCCCCATGCTCAGAGGCCTTAGCAAAAGCGGCTTTCCTGGTTTCAACACCCAGCCTAGGACATTTGCCAAATGTCTCTCCCCTTCTTCCCCACCCATTTTGTGGTGTTCATTTTAATAAAGGCCACCATGGCCACAAAATCTTTGAAAAGAAATGTAGCCTCAAACCTTCAAGGAACCTCCACCCTGCTTCACTGTTGCACTGTTATACTGCTCTTCAACAAACAAACTGCCCTCTGCTACAACCAAATATTTCACATGTTATTTACATTAGTCCAGAGCTCCTGCTGCCATTTTCTATACCCCAGTTCATATGTTTTCATGCATACTTGAGTCTCTTGGCCTTTTTTCTATTTCAGAGGTATGGTTTTTTGGCTGCAACTCTTCCATGAAGACCAATTTTGGCCAGACTTCTCCAGGTAGTAAATGGTTGTACCTGGGTTCCACTTGTTTCTGCCAGTTCTGAGTTAATGGCACTGCTGGACATCTTCCTATTTTGAAGGGTAATAGACTTGTTGCTTCATCTGCTACACCAGACCCGGCGCCAGAGGGCATTACCTGGGGGGGCAGTGGGTTTTTCTGGGGGGGCTCAGTAAACTGTCTTTTAATTAACCCTTTTGCATGTTTATAAATATATCTGGTGGACGTTACATACACATACTTCCGCGTCAAATCTACCGTTTTGTGTCACTAACTTGTTCTACATACCTTACTGGAAAGCTAAGAGTATTCATTGTTTGATTCAAATTATGCATACCAATTAAAGATGCAAACAAAAATTAAGACACAGTAGGCTAACCATTTTTACTGAGTCTCTAAGAAAAATATGTCCAACTCACCGTTCTTAGCTGCACCTGCACATCACCGAGTCATCTCAAACAAAAACAATCCTTATGTCCAGTTAATGGTCTTTAATAAAGTACTTAGTCCATAAGTCTTCCTCTGTATCCTGCCCTGCCGCTTAAAACTTTAGTAAATTCTTCTTTTTGCCGCATTTCTCGTAATTTTTACATCAAAAATACTAGTTAGCATGCTGCTGCATTAGCTGTGTGCTTCTTTTTCTTTATCACTGCGGGTAAAAAATGACTTCATGTATTCTCGCCACCTGCTGGAAAGAAGTATGCACCACCGTTTTTTCTAAACGGAAGATTGGGGGAAAAATCTAGCGTTTTCTTTTCAAAAAGATTATTGAAAAACAGTTTCAACTTTGATATGCTTTTTAAAACATTTTAATCAAAAACACAGCAGCCACACCTGTATTCAAAATGGTTCAAAAACATTTTTAATTTTAATAGGCTTTTTAAAAACATTTTAATCAAAAATTGTAGGACTTTTTAAAATCCGAGCAAATAAATAACTGTTTATGTGGCCTTTGAAATGAAATATCCTGGTTGTTTAACAAAATAGTAATAACGACAAAAATCTTAGAAGCAAATCAACAGTGTTAAACTATAGTAGGACTATATGTAATATATAATATTGTGTTTAAAACAAATTTACTCTAGAAACTCGAGAGCAGCTTTACACAAATGTCTACTGAAAAAACAATGTTTTGGAAAGAATACTAAATATTTTAGCACATCAACACCTTTTTTGCTCAAACCTTAAAGATAAATGAAAACAAGCTCCGTGGAAAACTCTTTATAAAACATAATGGAACTCAAATATGGGATTTGGGAACAGTAATTTATGCTGGTGCTGCTGCCACCCGGTGGCAGAATTACTGTTGCTTCAGGTGCAGAAGCGCTCGTAGCAGAAGTGCTTGTTGAAGCAATTTCTGGCTGCACTTGCCCTCTTGATGTATTATCCCTACTTGTGCTGGGATTGCTTTTCTGTTTGCTAAACCAAGCTCTAATGTCCATTTTAGCAAGCTGCTGTGCCAAACTGCCAAAGGATCTTCTTTTACCGAAACTAAAACTCCTAATTAGTAATCTAGAGCGCCATCTATTGTTCGTTTTGAGCCAATATATTCACATGAAGTGTAATCTTTCCTGGGCGGGCCCGTCCTCCAGATGGGCGGGCCCGGCCCGCCCATGACGCCGGGTCTGTGCTACACTAAGTTTCCTTGGCCGACTTCTGAGTCTACCATCCTCAACGTTGCCCCTTTCTTCATTTCAGCTTGAACAATTCATCTTGAAACCCCAGTCTGTTTTGAAATCTTTGTCCCGGAGAGACCTTGCTGATGCAGTATAACTACCTTGTGTCTTGCTGCTGTGCTCAATCTTGTCATGACATGAAACTATCTTCCAAAACCTCACCTTGGTAGGAGAGTTTGGCTGTTCCTCTCCCAGTTTCAAGCCTCTTACACAGTTGTTTCTGTGTCAGTTAATGACTGTCTTTAAATCTACGTGTGACATTGATTATCATTAGCACATGTGTGGTATAATATGTTGACCATTCACCTAAATACAATCCTACAAAATCCCTGACTTTGTCCAAGTTTAGCCTACCTATTAGAATTGACTTGCTTTAGATTTTTCTTTTGCCTGCTTGCAGTGTATTTTGTAAATTGATTTAAAAAAGTAAGGTAAGGTCAATATTTAACACTATGGAAATAGTCTCTTTTTTAACCGGGTATGTGTCTGTATGTTGCTATTAAGCAAAAAAAATAGTTAGAACTCAGTTATATGTTCTCTATATTTTTTACCTGCTTTTTGCCTTACCTTTGCTTTTTATTGTCTTATTGTAATTTCTTTCTTGTATTCTAATCATCAAAGGGATGTATGCTGTGTTTCAATTTTAATCATGTAAAGCACCTTGAATTGCCTTGAGTTGAAAGTGTGCTATACAAATAAAATTGCCTTGCCTTGCCCCTATATGTCTTCAGTCACAATAACATTGCCAGGTAATGCATATATGATTGTGAGAAACATTCAACAGTCAATGTTCCCCCTCTGACATTCACCCGACTGTTCTCTAGCTTCTGTAAATCGAGACCATAAATTGTTTAATAGATAACCCCAATGGTAAATGCATATTTGGAGGGCCAGAAACATTTTGAAGGACACTATTCACCCCGGATTCTTTCTCTTTAACCTGTTGCCATCTGGTAGACGCTTCAGGTCCATAAGGATCAGAACGAACAGACTCAGGGATAGCTTCTTTCCGAAAGCTGTCACCTCATTAAACTTGAATTTGCACTAATGTAAACTGCACTATTTGCAATGACCTCTGCACCACCAGACATAATCTACCTGTAGTGTTATTACTCATTCAGTCGCTATTTGAACTCAAGTTTGAGCCCATAATATCCTTTGTTTTGTTGTTTTTTTTCTACTATTTTATTTTATTTTTAATTTTTTTAGTCTTTTATATAGTGCTAATTATGTGTGCACTTTTACAGAGTCGCTCTTTAAATCTCATTGTACTGTGTATAATGACAATAAATGCTTTCTATTCTATTTTATGCATTACAAACTTTGTCACACAAGACTTACTGCTTGGTTCTTGGTTCCAGGAACAACTATGTACAATCTCACACTCTTTTGCACCTTGCAAGGGGATAACAGAGAAACTGATGAAATGCAGTTCACAAATATTCAGAAATGATTTTACTCCAAAAAAAACTGTGTGGCTTCTTCTTGTCAATCATCCAAACCAAAAGTTTAAGCAATAACCTAGCATTATTGCTCGCCATAGCTGTTTATTACATGGGAGAAGCCTAGACTGCATGCTAAAACTCAAAATGTGATAAACATCATGGACACGATGAATAAGCACTCTTCAGTTCATAGATGAGAAGCGTTTCTAAAACTCTTATCTTTCCGTTTTGCCTTCCTGTGTAAGCATGTGCCTATAGAAGACAAACACATTTTTTCGATCTCTGTGATTTTTCAGAGGGTTGTTCCAAGAGGCGAGCTCAGAAAATCATTGGTTCTACGAAGGAAGCTCGGGTGGTTTCAATCTCTGCTAACTCAAGTGGCATGACAAGCGAGGCTCATGTGCATCCACACTACGTCAAAGGAAGCCCTGTCAATCGATGCTAGATCATGGAGAATGAGAGGAAGACTCTGAGGCGTAGCAGGAATTGTTAATGTAGCCTATGAGCATCACAAATACGTCATAACCAAGGGGAACACCACCTGCATGATATTAAACCTTATGAGGTTGCATAGTGTAATAATGTGAATCATTGATTACATGCTAAAATACAGGTGTTCTGCAGTAGGTGGTGTTGCTGTACTGACCGTTTAATGTGACAAACGGTCAGCCCTGAAAAGCCCTACCAACTGTAAACTTTTAACTTAATAAATAAATAATAAATCATATTACCTTTTTGGGTAGGGCAAGATAATCTCGAGTCTGCTCTGAACTATTAAAACCAGAATATAGACATAACAGAAAATAGCTGACACTTGGTTTATTTGTTTTAATCTCCATTAACTTCCGCAGCATGCTGTGTCAGCTACTCTTTCTGGGGTCATTTTAGACATCAAGCATATACAAACAATATTACATTACATAGTACAAAACATCATTTTATAATCCAGTATAGCAGTTACACCAACACAATACAGATAGTGGGTTTCAGGTTAAAGACTAGGTAGATAATCGATTTCTGACATTCATGTACTTATGATAGTTAGGCCAGTGAGTCAGACTGATACATTTGTCAAACATAAAACCTTTTGAGTTGTTGTTTTTTAAGTTATGTGATCTTATTTGTTCTCCTCTTGGAAATGATTCCATTCTTGAATGGTTTTAAAACAGATGTTGACTCTGACTGGTTTTAGTTTTTGGCAACGTGAAGCACTTCCCTTTAGAATGCCTAGTGGCATAGCAGTTCATATTTTTACTAAACGGCCGTTGAGGTACAATATGGCTGTGTTCGAGTTGTAATAATGTTTTTTAAAAAGTTGTCTTACATTTTTTTGAATACAACCACCTGTCCTTTACCCAAAGCCAGATCATCATCATGCAGATGAATTTTAGTAAAATTTGTTCTAAAACCACATTTCAGTGCCCCACATGCTTTTTGCACCAACTGTGATGTCTTGACAGTTTTAAGTGAAACATTAGACCAAACAATGGCTCAATAATTCAAATGAGAGCACACTAAACTTTGAGTAACATATGGGATCGATTATTTAGTTAAGTATTTCAAAAATCTTTTTATGATGACTAGACCGGGTCCCATTTCGAGATTAGTTGATTGTCCCAAGACCACTGACTGTCTATCTATACTCCCAAGAGCTTCAATTCCTCCATTTGTCTTACAGCAGTGTTCCTTATAAAGAGATTTAACTGAGGTTTGGCTCTTGGGCAATGCTGAGAAAGTAACGGATTACAAGGTTAGTCGGAAGATTTGCATCTGAAGAGAGATCTGAAAACCCCAAAATAGTGCCATGTTTATAAAGGTCTTTAAAGATTAAAATACTGTGTGTAAGGCCATGGGGGAATAGATGGTTTTGTCCAATGGGCATACATATTAATGGAGAACTATACTTTGACCCTAAACTGTGACCAAATCTTAAGGCTGGACTGTACTGTATGATTTTTTGTTAAATGAGAGGGGTTAAATGGTAATGGAGGAGACAGTAAAGCTTCTAATGAAGAAGGGGTCCACAACAGAAGGTGAAGTTCTGAGAGTGGACAGGCAACAAGTGGATCATGAATCTAGGCTACAGCCAGAGGAGCAGCATAGAGATCAAAATGAGGACCACAAAGCAGTTTCCAAAGCAGCTAATCTATCAGCAGTGAAACAAGGAAACCCCCAGTGGAGGTCTATGAGGAAGAAATAAGGCGCAGGTTAAAAGCATAGACTGTATTAGAATCGGAGTAACACCCTTTAGGACATTTGGCTTTGAACCTCTGGGTGCTTATGGAAAACTTTGCAACAGATTCAGTTTGCCATCCAGGAACCAAATCTGCACCAAGGCTGGATTCATTCATCAAAATCAATGAAGTGCAATACTATGACCTATGAGTAAGCACATACTGGGGGAAATATACATCTACAAAAAGTTTTGTAAAAGCTGTGATTACTTTTGGATTTCAAACTTCTAAATGGAATATCAGACGAAGCATCAGATATAAAAACTAAAATATCCATCCAGCTTAAAATGTGAAACTGTTGCTTATGTCGGAATTCATATTTTAAATTAAATCAAAAAGATTTTCTCATATTTTGCCTGCAGCATTTTGTATATTTTACAAATGAACAAGACCGCCTTTTTTAATGTGGTCTCAACCAGCAGTTTTTTTCCGTTTTGATCAGTTCCTGTGTTAGATCAGTTTTAATATTTTTAGTTAAGTTACAAAATGCAGAACTATGAGTCAATCAGTCAGAAACAGTGACTCATGAAAGATTTTAGAGTTGGATTAGTTTCCGATATTTAAAAAAAAAATTTAAAAAGCTGATCTGCATTTTGAATACGGTTGGTAGCAATCATTGTTCATGAATGCTAAAATTCACAAAAGCAGGCTGCACTAATATGACACAAGCTGCATTTACACTATCAGAAAAGCATGTGGAGCTAATGTATGTAGCGTAGCTAAAAGTCACTATTTTTTAACATAGCACTAAAGAACAAAGGAAAAATCAGGTGGCACGGAACTGTCCTGATTACCCGTCTGTCAAGTAAAACCATCTGGGATCTGCTTCAGGGAACCGCTACTACTTCAAACACCTCTTGATTAGGCCCTAACTAAGACCAGTTCGAGCACCTGCCTGACGCACCCTGAGTGAAGGCAAGAAACCATACCCGGCCTCACACAACCACAAAGAACCCAGCTTTTCAATTACTTCTTATTTGAAACAACTTACTTTCCCTGAACGTATGTGATGCAGGGTACCTTCTGCTACTTGCAGGGTATTTTAGGAGTAAAATCAATCAACATAAAAGGTTTCTTGATTACATCTCACCAGAGTACAGTTCTTAACTCCCAACCGTTTGATACATTCCTAGTTCATAGTTATTATTTAAACTGTTCCAAAGAAAACACCCAGATCTAACCCAAAGCACCCAACCCATTGTGGGATAATGTGTTAAACTCTTATGAGATCAAACCTTTTAGCAATTAACCATAGAGACTGTGGGTTATTGACTATGGATTATAGACTACGGATTATTTATTGCAAGACAAATAATATTTGTTCCATTTCCAAAGTCAGCTGTACAGGTTGGTCTCAGAACTTGGCACTTCAATAATCAAATTAATCCCAAGAAAAAAAAAATTTAAATAGGCCTGTTTGTGAAGGAATCTATGGTCCTGATTTTGAAGCTACATAAAGCCATGTTTATTTACTTGCAGTAGTTGGCCTCTCTGGCAAAGTTCATCTTTTACAGGCGGAACAAGCTGTTCCAATTGGAAGCTGCAAAAACAGGTGTGCAGAAAAATGACTTGGAGAATGTGTGAAATGGCCAGACTGCATTTTATTTTCCTTAAACATTTTAGGCTCATGCCACTCTGTCAATAAGTAGCTGAGTGAGCGAAACTTGACCTAAAAACCTAAAGAATAAGGATAAAGGTTACAGTTTTTAGTTTGAATGCCTCAGTCTGTTTTCTTTTTCTTCTTTTTCTTTGGGCTTTTCCTTCAGGGCTCGCCACAGCGAATCATCTTTCTCCATTAAGTCCTATCCTATGCATCCTCTGCCCTCACACCAATTGACTTCATGTCGTCCTTCTACACATCCATAAAACTGATTTTTGGTCTTCCTCTCTGCCTCCTGCCTGGTGGCTCCATCCTCAGCGTCCTTCCACCGATGTGTCTCCTCTAAACATGTCCAAACCTTCTCAGTCCGGCCTCCCTGACTTTATCCCCAAAACGTCTAACATGAGCTGTTCCTCTGATGTACTCATTCCTGATCTAATCCATCCTCATCATTCCCAAAGAAAGAGTTCTGCAATCGTCAGTTCTGCTTCCTGTCTTTTCCTCATTGGTACTGTGTTTAGACTATACAACACCGCTGGTCTCACTATTGTCTTGTGCACCTTTTCCTTCATTCTTTCTGAATCCCTTTTATAACACATCACACCTGACACTTTACTCCAAACATTCCAACCAACCGGCATACGCTTCTTCACCTCTTTTCCATACTCTCCGTTGCTTTAGACCGTTGACCTTAAGGACTTAAAGCCCTCTACCTTCTTCACAGTTCCACTTGTGTCTTTCTCATTTACAAACATGTATTCTGTCTTGCTGCGACTAATCTTCATTCCTCTCTTTTCTAATGCATACCTCCATCTCTCTAGCTTTTTCTCCACCTCCGTCCTGCTCTCAGTGCCTCAGTCTATCAGGGAAAGAAAACAGGTTATACCAAAGTTTAGTTTGCACAAACTTTTTCTACATCTAGCAACTAGGACAGCATAAAAATAATTCTGTTTCTGAGATAGACTTTGCAGCTTTTTTTGAGACCTTATTCCAATCTTACATAGTTCAGCAATGATATAACTATTAGGTTGATTCCTTCTCAGTCCCCCTTTTTCCTTTGGCGATATTTTACATTTGAATGAAATCCATTAGTATTTCAAGATAGACTTTCAGTTGGCAATCGTTTTGCGGGCATCATCGCCTTGTGCTTCTACTCATTCAAGTTAGAAAAATATGAATTGGTTGGACACAGAAAAATGAGTAGAATCACCATTAAGTTTTTTCCAGTCAGAATTCATTTCATGATGGTTTTAAGGTGATTGTTTTTGTGGAAATGATGGAATGGTAATGTAACAACGAACTTTCTTTACTAAAAAAAATTAAAAAGGTTATACATGATTAAATTTTTTGTGTAATTTCTTTAACTCCCATGTGGTTGTTAAACGTATAGAAACACATAAATACATTAACTCTCATTAATGTTTGGCAAAATCTCTGTTAGTGAGTTACAGACACATTTCTTGCTTCCATTGTCAGGTTTCTGGCATAGCTATGGTGGGATCCAGTCTGTTCCAGCAGTTTGTTGTCACTCCAAAACTAGTTTTTGTGTTAGTTTGGAATCTTTGTCCTGATGGAAAACCCAACCGTGACAACGTTCTCCTCCGTTAACTTGAACTCTTACCTGTGAATAAAGGAATCTGGTTTTGGATGTTCAAGAGCAGCATCAAACAGCCAAGACTCAAGCTTCCTAAGATTTGGAAACTACTAAAACATTAGTGTCCCTATTCATTGTGAGGCCAGTTTTAGTTTTAGTTCAGTTTGGTTTAAAAAAGGTGTGAACCCAGAAAATGCACATGCTCCAAAACAACATCGACAAATCTTCTGTAGATCCTGTCATCTGAAGATCATTTTTTTCTTATACGAGACAGATACTGAGGTATTTTCTTTCCAAAATGACAGGAAGAATGTTAGGAATTGCCAACAGTAGGAAATTGTATCTGTTGTCTGACATGGTGATTGCAGCATCATGGTGAGGTTCCATTTCACTTTCACAGTGGTGTATATTTGAATTAATGTTTTAGCGTTTTCACAAATGTTTTTTATTTATTTATTTTTTCACTTACCATAACTGGACCTGCTCTGAATAAGATTTGTCAATCCTCAAGATAACCCCTTAAAAAAGTTGATGATTAACACCCTCACCAATAAACCTTTTAATCATTAAGGCTAATCACATATTTCTCTGCAAACATTGCATGCTCAAACTCATCTGGCCTCTTAGCCAACATCAGGGCAGAGGTGAATCACTTTGTAAAAAAAGATAAGTAACCTTGGGAAGACAGGGCTTTTTTTAGGAAAATGCAACCTGACCTTGGAAACATTTTGTTGGACAAAAACTTTAGTGTGAACTTTATTCCAAAGGCTGGTTATTTAATTTCATTGCAAGCATGCTTTACAGTTCTTCACCTAAAACAACAACTTATATAGTGAGAGAAACTTGATAGGAATAACAAAAAAAGTGATTCTAACTTTTCTATCTCGGAATAAATCAATTTAAATCCTACTTAGGTAAGCAGTATCTGTTATTTTAGAGGCTTTTCCACATTCCTTTGGTGTAATCATAAAACAATATTAGCGAGGACATCCATGACAGGAGGGAGATTATTGCTAGTCTTATCATAAATAAATGCACTTAAAAGCATAAAACAAACAGATCAGACAAATCTAAGAGTTTTTGCATAGTCAAAAAAACTAATAAATCCGGCAAATTTACAAATCTACAAACATATTTGGATTAGTTTTGCAAATTTGTAATTTTGTGTTAAAAGGCAGTGTGCTGACTCATTCAGTTAGTAATAAAACACGCACACACACACACACAAGGAGTGCCTGAACCACAGTTACCTCTACCTCCTACGTTTTCATTTGTTCTTTGATTTCAAAGAACTTTGCTCAGTCTCTCCTTAACCACGTCTGGTGTCATATTAGGACTTCTCTCCTGAAGCACTTTGGCCACAACAGTAGACCACGTAGCTCACAGTTGTCGGAGTAACACCCTTTAGCTTTGAACCTCTTGGTGCTGATGGAAAAACTCTGCAACAGATTCAGTTTGCAATCCAGGAACCAAATCTGCACCAAGGCTGGATTCATTCATCAAAATCAAAGAAGTGCAATCGACCTATAAGGAAGCATATACTGGGGGAAATATACATCTACAAAAAGTTTTGTAAAAGCTGTGATTACTTTTGGATTTCAACCCTCCAAACGGAATACCAGACGAAGCATCAGATATAAAAACTAAAATATAATATATAACAAACTTTTGTGGTTCTTATCAGTTTCAAAGGAATCCAGGATTTGTGGCTAAGTTTGGGAGCTGACGATTGGAATCTATCTTTTTTTTGTTAACATACTAAGGTAATTATTTTTCTTTTATTAATAGTTTAAAATACAAAACTGTTGCTTATGTCAAAAGTCATATTTTAAATAAAATCAAAACTATTTTCTCATATTTTGCCTGCAGCATATTTTGCAAATGAATAACACTGACTTTTTTAATATGGTCTGAACCTGTATGTGAGTTCCGTTTTCATCAGTTCAGGTGTTAGATCAATGTTATTATTTTTTGTTAAGTTACAAAATGCAGAACTATGAGTCATTCAGTCAGAAACAGTAACTCATGAAAGATTTTCTATAATAAAAACGCCACAATAGCAGGATGACCAAACATTTATGGAAGACTTTTAACTGTTACCCAAGCCCACTTAAAAAAAAAATAATGACAAGGCTTAACTCTTGGAGGCAATAACATTAAATTGATGGATACCTCAGTATATCTAGAAAAAGGAGCTCACGAATATGGCAATAAGGTTTTTCCAGTAATAATTGAGAATTTGCAGGCAGCCCATTGTGACCATGGAGGAAAGAAGAAGAATAACCTACAAAGTCAACAGAGAGGTCTTGGATGAAGCCGATCTGGACGAGATGGGGGAGAAGAATGACTACAAACCATCTTTGTGTGACAGGATTAAAGGTTCAATGAGGTAAAGCCTCTCAGATCATTATTCATTGCCCTCCTATGTCCAAGGACCTGTCTACTCAGAAGAACTTTAAAATATGTACATGACAAAAAATATGAAACCAAATTGAGTGAAAAATTTAAAATAAAATGAAGTTGACATTTTTTTATATTGTTCATATTAGTTCATGTCACTTTATTTTGACCTTTAGTTATATCAAGTTGAAAATCCTTAGCGTTTTTAGGAAATGTTGCATCATAGTCCCAACATCATTGCATTTAATCAAGGGCGTCAGTTTGTTTTTAAAATTGGTGGGGACGTAATTATTAACTTGAATGCGGTTTGATGATTGGTGGGTACAACTGTTTTTCTTTTTAAACGTCACCAACAGGCTGTTGGTTGGGGAAGAATGATTAAAATCCACATCGTAGCACAAAGAACAATGTTGAATATCATATATACTCGCACCAGAAGAATGCGCAACAATAAAACGCGCTCCTTTTGCAACCCCAACATCATTCTGTGTGGAGAAACTTTAAATTTAACTTGCAGCTGACAGTCCTGCGATAGGGCAGCTACCTGTGCGTGATTCGCATAAAGTTGATTCAGGTGGAAAAAAGCTCAATAGAATTTCACGGCTCCGCGGGACAAATTTTATTTAATGGGAGCGGACATAACTTATGTTTTGTTTAAGAGTCCCAAAGAGGAAAATGTTCATATGTTGTTTTGGTGTTGCGAGCAGGAAGGAATTTTTCGCGCCGATGATGCAATGCTGTTGCTATCCATGCAGTGCTTCAAGCGATTCCAACTCATCCTCACTCCCAACTCGTCTGATCTTGCGTCCATATGGGACGAATTGGGAGTGAGGATGAGTTGGCGATTCAGGAATGAAAAATCTAGTTAAAGCCAGACTGGACACAGTGTTTGGTTTCTGCACAGTGATTTCTGCATATACATTTCAGCTGCAGTATAATGAAAGACTAATAATTCACTGCACTATAATATACTTTAAATAATGGATCAAGTTTTTTTTCTTTTTGATTGTTTTTAACTGTGATGGAAATGTTGTCCACTCCCTGGTTCTCCATTGCTGCTTCGCAGAAGTGTCTCTCTCTGGAAGCTGGATGCAGAGATAGCAAGATTTTTTCGCCTTCAGGGCAAAGTAGGCTAGTATTCTGGCATGTTCTCTACACAAATCCAGTATGTCAGCATATCATCTTTATATATTTTAGTCATTTCTGTTTTAGATACATTAGTTGTATGACCTACCTTACTCATATGTCAGGGGATTTAAAAAGGATTAACTCACTCATAAAGCCAACAGTGGCTTATGTATTATTATATGCTACTAACCTTAGATTTAACTATTGTAATTTAATTAGTAAAATGTTTAGTTCATTTAAAGACAGCATATGTCATCCCTGTAGGTAGTTATTTCATGGTCACAGGCTACACCTCAGCAGGAATTAGCTTTTTGTTTGAAGTATTCATCAAAATCAGTGGGTGTGGGTCATTTTAATTGGTCCGAAGTTGCAACGGCAGTGTGTTAACCAATCAAATATTTGGCTCTATTTCTAAGCCCATGAATTATTACATTTTTTTTTTTTCATGTTGCACTTCATCGTGTATAAGGAAATTTCCATTTAACATTGGCCTCTCAAAGTTAGGTTTGCATGTCACCAGAAACAACAGCAAAAGAAAACCTAAACATCAATGTTTCTTTTTAAAAATAATTCATCTCTAACAATGCTACATAAATAAATTGTCCAGAAATTTAAATATATTTTAACTTCATTTATGAAATTATTTTATCAAATAAAATAAAAAACAATTCTGTTTATTTATATATCATTGATTCACATGAGATGTCATCTTAAGGCACTTTACAAGAAAAATCATTTCAATTCAATCACACAAACATTCCAATCAGTTCAGTAGGTTTCTATTTAAGAAATCCCAGCAGATTGCATTCAGTCATCCAATTGTGCAGATACTCATCCTGAGCAAGCATGTAGCGACAGGAGAGGAAAAAACCCTTTAATAGGAAGAAACCTCCAAAAGAAACCTGGCTCAGTATGAGTGGCCATCCGTCGCAACCTTCTGGGGTTTTGAGAAGACAGTGCAGAGACACAGAAAGAACAAAAGGAACTTTAAGAGTAAGAGTACTTTCTATATTAAAAAAAGTAAAGACTAACAACAGGACAACAGTCACTGGGAGCTTTATCCCAGTCAACTCCACCCTCCAACAAGCCAATGCAGCAAAGCAGGACGCCAGACTAGGTGTAGCTTCTATAGAGAGAAAAACACTAACAAAAGAAAATAAAGTTTACGGTCAAAATAAAAGCAAAAAATAATAATAGAGAATAGGAGAAGAGGAAAGTACTAATGTTGAAAAAATGTCAGTCTGGTTTCCAACAGTCTAAGATCTCTTATGTTATTGCTTGATTATTAAGGGCTTTATACTTAAGGAGGAGGATCTTTCTATTCTAGTTTTAGAGAGCCAATGAAGAGAAGCTAAAACAGAAAGAATATGATATCTCTTTAATATTCATAAGAACTCTTGCTGCAGCGCTTTGGATCAACCAGAAGCCATTTCAATAGATCACACTAATACTCAGAGTACTGAAACAGTTTTAGAAATTTTTCAATAAAAATACAGAAAGTAGAAATACACACAATCCTCATGGAAATTATATCACATTTTGAGTCTCTTAAGATAAATGCAGATTTAAAGTCACATGTCCTCGGAACCATAAATCCTGTCAAGTAAGGATAATTGTTACATTTCTCCAAGTTGGGTGGCAAATATGTGATTCACAATCATTCACTTAAAACATAAAACATCAGCTTCTTTTAATAAAGAGAAAACTGAGTCAGCATCCCAAACCAGGATGAAACACAAAATGAAATTATTTCCTGTTGACTTGGGTTTAAATTTTAAAGTTGGATACTGGAACATACTTCAGGAAGTATATAAATGTTATGTTCTAAGTTCCCCTGTTTTCTTTCTTTTTGTCACTTGCACACAATCAGCTGTAGTGGTCCCAGAGTGAAGAACTGTCTGCTGGGGGCCTTCCCTGTTGCATCATGGCTGCCTCGCTACTCTTTCAGAGAAAACGCATTGGGTGATCTGGTCTCAGGAATCAGTGTGGGGATCATGCAACTCCCACAGGGTGAGACGAAGCTCCAGCAAGTGGGTGGGGTGGGGCACTGGGGTGAAGAGTTAAGTCAGAGAGACTGAGCCATAGATTATTCTTTAAAATGGTAAGTTAATGAGTAGCAAGGCAGTAAATGCTTTTTGAAACCTTGTCAAAGCTCAACAGAAGCAATTTTAGGAAGGAAGGAAGGAAGGAAGGAAGGAAGGAAGGAAGGAAGGAAGGAAGGAAGGAAGGAAGGAAGGAAGGAAGGAAGGAAGGAAGGAAGGAAGGAAGGAAGTGCACACAAAAAAAACATAGAAAGAGGAAGAAAACCAGAAAGGAAGGGAACATCTTTTAGATATTGAGATGGTGAATAAGGTCTGGAAACACCAATATTTTTCCACTTTCTTCTTTTTTTATATTTATTCAGACCAGGAAAATACTGAAATGTAATTGTATACATTTTGTGAGTGTAGGGGACACCCTGGTTATTTATCTCTTTCTTGGTTGATAAGACTTTTAATTCTGTTATAACAAAGGTTCCTGCTATATTTACTTTCTGAATTGAATTGAATTAGACTTGTATTATCTTCAATACACAACAATCAAAGTAGAATGGAAAAAACTATTGTCTCTCCCTCTCTTTATTTGAATTCTCTGTAGGTATGGCCTATGCACTCCTTGCATCTGTTCCTCCGGTATTTGGTCTTTACTCCTCCTTCTACCCAGTCCTTGTCTACTTCTTTTTTGGAACGTCAAAGCACATTTCGATTGGTAAAGTTTTTTTTTTTTGTTTCGGTTCATTATTTTACTTTTAAAAACCACCAACTGATTCAATATCAGACATTTCCCAGAGCAGTCACTCTAAAAAGTAATTCAGGGCGCCTTTAGTCTTAACTTAAATATATAAATTATTATCAAACCAACACTTTTTACTTTTAATTGTTACTTTATTGAGCTCTGGTGACATAAAAATTCTGCTTTTTGATTCAATATATAATCATGAGTTGACTTAATTAACAATTTAAAGTTGTATGAAAAAATAACTTTATTTTAAGTTATATTGACTTAAAATACAACTTAATGATGTGTAAACAGCCCACAGTTTCCCTCTTCTGCTCAAAAAAATCCAGCTCATCCAGTGTTGTGGTGATTGGAAAGTAATTTACAGAGAGCAGGGCTGTTATTATGGAGGAGTTGACAACAACGTTACTGTGGTACCGTTGTTCGGAACAATGCATTGGCTTAAAATGTTTAAAAGATGGCTAATGTTGTTAGCCACGAGGCTAAGGTGAGTTGCTTATGGTGCTAACCGCATCCACTAATTTATGTCTGTGAGCAACTAAAAGTACCAGCGGTTATTTGTTTTGCACACAAGAATGTAGATGTGTTTTCCACCATTTGTTTTGGATCAACTGGGGCAAAACTGTAAATGTACGATTTTTTAAAGTGTAAATCAAATAATTTAATTTGTGCATTGTACTTCAGAAACTGAAAAGGTTTAACTGCTGTTTTGTATCTGTGTATCAGTTGTTACGAAACTGCTAATAAATTTAGCTCTATGATAGTCATGTGCAAAGCAGCTGGTATTTGTATTTTTTGAGCAAAATTCAAAACAGGCATAAAAGTCGATTTTTCGACATTACACTTCCAATTTACGTCATAAACCGTTTTGATTATTGTGGATATACAAAATTAGTCTTTCAGGGAACATGTAATGGGAACATCTGAAAAGAGATAAAAATAAAGGCCACTATGGCCACAAAACCTAAAAAAAATGAAATAAAAGAACAGTCAGGGCACAGTTGTATGCCGCAAAGACTTATGGGTAATGTGTTTGTGTTGATTTTAGAAGTTTTCTGCTGTACGTTATAGTTTGTGTTCTAAATATAGCCGTACTCCTTAGTTATGCTTTGAGTTATTTTTTGTCAGTGTTTGGTGGTTATTGTCTGCGCACCGTCATAGAGATGGCTGTGCACAAGATTTACTGGTCTGCAAGGAGCTTAGCTTAATAAATCAATATGGCTATGTAAATTTCTAATGGTGTGAAACTAAAAATTGTCATGGTCCCAATGATGTAAATGTCATGATTAATGTTTGAATAGTTTTTGGCTTTGATCCCAATTTTATTTTAACCTCTCAGTTACAAGGTACAAACACTATTATGATAAAAACGCCAATAAAATGATCTATTTTGCAAATTCATAAAGACATGCTAGATCAACTTAATATCTTGCATTCATGTTGATAATTAGTAAGTTCATTTTACTCAGAAATGTGCTTTATCATGACCAAATAAATAATTCACCATACTTGAAATTTCATGTTGGATCAACTTAAATACTTGCGTTCATGTTGACAATTATTACTGTCATGCTACTTAGAAATGTGTGGTATTATGACCAAAAAGCTATTTCACCGTACTCAAAACATTGCTTTGAATTAACGTACTTCTGCCAGCAGTTGGCTTAATTTATAAAGTCTAGTGGAAAACGTTAACATAGTTTTTTTGTTTTTTTTGCTGCCCCAAAATTTTATTTTTTAGAGTGTATCACACATTTTAGAACCTGACAGATATCAAATTGTTTCAATGTTTTCTATGTTCCAAAAAGTTGCATATATGCAATATATCAGGACAAAATAGTCCATCTCTGGGAAGTGGAAGGAATTGGTGATTTTCTATTTTTACATCAGAATGTTTGACAGAAAACCTGCATTGAACACACACTCTTAAGTGAAACATGAAAGTGGGAGTATCAACCTGGCGCCTAAATTTCACTAGCCAGGACCAGGCTACGGATGGAATCAACTATTCACGAGCAAAGAACAATGCTACAGATTCTGAATTTGAACAATTTATTGAAGGCGTATAGGATCGAAAGGTCTGGGGAGACATATTATTGGAGACCCGGAAGAAACCGTCTTTCCGAGCCTGCTCAGAACCCCCCCAGACAGGACCTAGAAACGAGAGATGTTAGAAGGGTGGTACAGGAGTGAACGAAAGCGTGGAACCACGATGCTGCGAACGGTGGATGCTGCGAAAGAAAGGGGGAGGGGTTAATAGGGACGGGTCGGCAGGACCCAAAGAGAGAAAGAGCGAGAGAGAAAGAGAGGGCGGGTCGGCAGGACCCAGAGAGAGAAAGAGAAGGCGGGTCGGAAGGACCCAGAGAGAGAAAGAGAAGGCGGGTCGGCAGGACCCAGAGAGAGAAAGAGAAGGCGGGTCGGCAGGACCCAGAGAGAGAAAGAGAAGGCGGGTCGGCAGGACCCAGAGAGAGAAAGAGAAGGCGGGTCGGCAGGACCCAGAGAGAGAAAGAGAAGGCGGGTCGGCAGGACCCAGAGAGAGAAAGAGAAAGAGAGGGCGGGTCGGCAGGACCCAGAGAGAGAAAGAGAAAGAGAGGGCGGGTCGGCAGGACCCAGAGAGAGAAAGAGAAAGAGAGGGCTGGTCGGCAGGACCCAGAGACGGAAAGAAAGAGAGGGCGGGTCGGCAGGACCCAGAGACGGAGAGAAAGAGAGGGCGGGTCGGCAGGACCCAGAGACAGAGAGAAAGAGAGGGCGGGTCAGCAGGACCAGGCGACCTATAGGGATGGGAAGGGAGGGGCGAAAGGAACGAGACAGAAGAGAAATGAGAGGTAGGCAGGGTTTATATGTGTATCGCAGCGTGAATAGAAGCGCAAGGGAGGCCGGTGATGCCAGGTGCGGCAAATTTAGGGCTGATTAGGATGAACGAAGCGAGTTTGAAGCGTGGCCTTGCTCCTGAACTTCAGTTAACTTGGTTAACTACATATAATCAACTCTTAAGAATTTTCCTTATTTACTTAAGCCTTGATCAAATAAATCCCATACTAGATCTTCATTTCATTTAGATATTACACCAGTTGTACAATTTGAGTTCAGTAATAGATTCTACTAGACTAATAGAGTCAATTTTGGGGTTTTTTCCACCCTCTACAACAAAATCCAGAAGTAACTCAGTGGGTAAGGAAGGGAACATTCTGAAAAGGAGCACACAGACGATCCTTAAGAGCTTGAGTCCTAAAAAAGTTGAATCCTCAGAAACAGAGAGTAATTATGGGAAAGTTGTATTAAAATAGTAGGGAAAACCACCTTACTGTGGGGATTAACTACTTTGAGGATACAGTACCTGTTATTGCATTACATTGTGGCAATAAAAACAGGCTTATGGAAGGAATATCCCAGGACTCACAGAAATGCTAAAGCATCCATAGGTGAAGTGAACAAACACAATGACTGGTAAAGTATGAGTATAGTATAGTAAAGTATGATTGAGATTTTCCTTTTTTGTGGTTGGCAAAAAAAGAAATCAAAACTCCTCAGGTATTTTTTTATTGATTCCTGATCTGACTGATCAGGAAGATGGGTAGAGCTAAATACATGACAATCAATGTTATAGACTGTTCTCACATCCAAACCCTTGTGTTAAGGTGACAAAATGTAAAAAAAAAAAAAAATACATGTTCAAGGAGTATTAATATTTTTGGAAGGCAATACATGGTATACAGTGTATATTCGTATTCTTGAAGTTTGATGTCCAAGACATGACAGCTAAGGCTTAGCTAAAATTGGGTCCTTCAACAGGAAAACTACCCAGAAATCACTCGTAAAGAAATCAAATTGTTGCCGTTGCTGAGCCAGAGTCCAGAATTTAAGCCAACCTAAGTTAAATGTGTGGAAAGCCAACAGGAATAAATAAAACTGCACCTCACATTTGAAAGCTAAGCATAACCTTTCAAGCCAATCGGCTCCAAGTAATGACACTCTTCCATTCATATCTGTTAAAGCAATATTATACTTGTTTATGCCATGACTTGTTTGTAGGTTTAACAATACCGGTGCCTTCAGTTTCCGACAAAGCAAATAGGGTGATCATAATTACACTTTTACCTCAATTGTAACATTTTTTAAAAACCCACTCAATAAGAAGCTAAACCAAAAATAAATCAATGATAGTGTTTCCTCAAAAGGGAAGAAAACCTGTTTCTAATTCTGTCATCCTTCCACAGGAACGTACGCAGTGATGAGCGTAATGATAGGAGGGGTCGTTGAGCGACTGGCACCAGATTCCAACTTTGAGATCTGGGACAACGTGACCAACTCCACAATAATCGACGGTGTTACTCGAGATCAAGAAAGGGTCCGAATAGCTGTGGCAGTCACTTTTATATCGGGCTTGTTTCAGGTACAATTTCAAGCTTGCTATCACAGCAACTCGATTAATGTTGGATAAAGAAATAGCTTGTCTACAGCGGAACACTGATTAGCTACCAGCCAGCACCATCAGCTCATACAACTCTTCCTAAAAACTATAAGTTTTAAATAACACAGTTTTGCAAAAGTGAAACAGTTCATAAACTCAGAAGGTTAGTGATTACTTCAAGTCTAAAATGGGCAACTAGATATTGCAACATGACCTAATATTCTAAGATTAAATTAATTTAGAAACCTTTTATTAGCTGGTCAGGTTAAAAAGTTAGGTCAGGTTAAAAGTTATTATATGTGATACATAAATGATGAATCTTAACATTTTGTAATGTCACAGTCTAATACTTTTAAAAGAGAGGATAGAGACAAACTAAAGGCAAAAGAATTGAAAGAAGAAACATTCTTTGAAGGATTTCAATATGAAAACTTTTGGCCTTTTTCAAAAACAACAACAACAGTATAATTTGCTTTGCCCTGTAGAACAGGTTGCGCAATGCCTGATCGGCTTGTTTAGTTTTAAAAAGGTCCAGTAATTTTCTAGTCTCATCTCTGATTTTGAAACTGTGTTTGAATAAAACTACCCAGCTTTAGTCTCAACAGCATAAACCCAGTGTGTCGGTTAAAGAAACGTGTTAACAGATTTTTGTATTTAACAACTGAAATATCTAAGCTGAACAAATGATTCAAAAACCTGGGAGGTGGAAGTAAAAAAGGTCCAAAATAATCAGAATTTAAAAGTTTATACATGAACATTTAAATGTTCTTGATACTTTTTGGACAAAAGAGATGTAGGCTAATAAAAAAAGTATTTTCTGTCAGGAAAAGCAGTATCTAGGGGAAGGGATGTAGCTATTTCAATCAACTAGACTTTGGACTGATAGATTTATTAAAACCCTTGTGGTACTAAATATCTCAATAATTTTTAACTGGACAGTTGGAAATAAAAAGATATGAAAACTCTAAGAGAATCCTGGGTCAAATGTTCATTTTAAAGACGTCAAAAACTCCAAGAATAAAACTGTAATCTGAAGGGGTTTTTTTCTTCATTTTTTTAGTTGCAAACAAATCTAAAAACAGATAAACAAATATATTTAAAACAAATATATAATACAAAACTTCCTGATTGCAAGCATTCAGTTTTCTGTCATGTGATCTCCATTTGCATTTTCTATATGTTATGTGGGCAGATTCTTCTTGGCTTGGTCCAGTTTGGTTTCGTGGTGACCTACCTGTCCGAACCCCTCGTCCGCGGTTACACTACAGGAGCCGCCATCCATGTTATCGTTTCCCAGCTCAAATATGCCTTCGGTATCAACCCAAAGAGATACAGTGGACCTATGTCTTTGATATACGTAAGGAAAAAAATTAATATCTAAAACGGAAATTTGATTTAAACTTTGATTTTAAATTAACATCCGTTTGAATGTGGTTATCCCTTTCTAAGATGATGAAAAGTCTGTTGCTTTCCTTCTTAGACGGTGTTGGAAATCTGCTACCTCCTTCCAGAAACAAATATTGGCACGTTGGTGGTCAGTATCGTCGCCATTGTCGGCCTCATTCTTGCCAAGGAGCTCAATGCATTTTTGAGTAAAAAGCTACCTGTTCCCCTACCCATGGAGCTACTTGCTGTAAGTACAAAGGAACTTTTACATCACTAAAAACGTAGGCTGTTCAGTTAATCTGTTGTGGATTTTCTAGGTGATCATTGCAACAGTTGTCTCTTGGCAAGTTAACCTCGAGGAGAGATACGGAGTGGATGTCGTGGGACTCATTCCCTCTGGGTGAGGAAAATATAGGCACAACTGCGCATTTTCTGCACAAGAGAAGTTTGTAATGTCTCTTCTTCTGTCCTCTGCCTTTGTCTGTCAGTCTCCAGCCACCTGCTGTTCCTGCTGTGTCTCTGTTTGGCCAAGTGATCGGGGATGCCTTTGCTCTCTCTGTCGTAGGTTATGGAATCGCTATTTCCCTGGGAAGAATATTTGCACTCAAATATGGCTACAAGGTGGACAGCAACCAGGTAGTGTGATCAATGATGGATTGTTCAAGGCTGAACCCATTGCACTGTAGACTATTGTATGTAAATCTTGTTTTTTCTTGGTTTAGGAGCTAATTGCCCTTGGCTTGAGCAATTCAATTGGAGGAATGTTTCAGTGTTTCGCTGTCAGCTGCTCAATGTCTCGCAGTATGGTTCAAGAGAGCACTGGAGGAAAAACCCAGGTGGGTATGCATGCATCAAGTTTTGCTGCAGTCTAAATTGTAATACAGTATCAGGAGATTTTATTTTAAAAATCATTGTTTTGTCCATTTTTTAAAATGGTTTAGATAATGGTGAGAGGGCAGGCCCATTTGCTATCAATTAACAACAGGGATGGGAGCAGAATGGCGGAGAAGCAGAAGATAATAGGGAAATGAAAACAAGACAGACAAGACAGAGTAGAAATCCTACATAAGACCTAACTTAGGAGAAACTAAAGATAAGATATCTAAAAGGGAATAAAGAGAGACTTAAAATAAAACAATAATAAATGAGGAAGAAGAACCGAACAAAAGGGAATAAATACTGAAAGGAGAAATAAATGAGGAAACTATCTAATGATAAAATAAAAATAAAACAATAAAAGGTAGTGGCAAAATCAAAAGTTAAGTTAAAGTTAAAATATAACAAAACACCAAGAAATTAATTAAAAAGATAAAATAAACAGAATAAGGAAATGTGATTACTAAAACTACAAACACCTTAGCATCATGACAGATACGAGGACATTAGAAAGGTATCCGCCCAACACCCAATACCAATACTGGTACTGGTGCATCCATAATTATAACTCACCCCCAAAACCTCTGATTCAGGCCCATGTGAATATTGAGCAATACAAACCGTCAGAAAACGCTAACATTTACTGATGCTTCCCCAACTCTTCTCCTTCGTTCAGTTCACACTGCTAATCTCTACATCATTAATCTCTTTAATGTTACTCTCGAATGCTTTTCCTTTTATCTTTTTCACTTGATATCCATCTATTCATCATGTGCCTGTTTTCCCTCTCCCTTCCCCGCAGGTTGCTGGGGGTCTATCAGCAGTCGTTATCCTTTTCATCACTCTCTGGATTGGATCTCTCTTTGAAGATCTACCCAAGGTATTCACATGTGTTCGCACACACAATCACGAACATGTGTCCAAAACTGAGCAGGAACGTGTGCAGAATTACAGCCCTAAAAGCCCAGCTCAGGAGACATTTGCCTCACAGCTGAGGATTGTGATCTGAAATACAATCAACAGATTGTTCAGATTAAAGGTTTAAGATACCCACTAATGCATTTTACTACATCACCAGATATGTGCAAATCTTTGTTATGTCTCTAGTTCTTATTTTTAAAGTTGTGTTTTAAAATGCTAAGGATGTCTGAGTTTGTGCTCAAGTTTTCTTTTATTGGCCCTATTAGCTTCAGTTCTGATCTCACCAAGCTTAGTTCAGCACCCGATACAAACTGCTGTGTTTGATTAATTTTTCAGGCAGTGCTGGCTGCCATCATCTTCGTTAATCTCCATGGTATGATGAAGCAGTTCTTGGACATCCCTGCTCTGTGGAAAACCAATAAAATCGACATGGTGAGTGTGCCAAAATGTTGGCAAGGAAGATTCAGTATTCCCTTTTTTTGACAAAATGTTGGCACCTTTTTGTTATTCATTCTCCATGTTACATCGTTTAGCAATACATTCCTACTCCAAACATGCTTTTTTACCATTCTAATGTACAAGCTCATACATTAGGGTTTTATGCTCGTTTTACACCCCCAGGAATTTATTTTATTTTTGTGATACATGTAAATGTATATCATAAATATCAATGCAAATAAGTTCCAAATAATTTCTGCTCATCATCAGAATTCGTAATATTTCGCTCAGATCCTCAAACAATAAAACAAAAAAACAGGACCATCATCAGGCCACCATCTTTGACCGTAGGTGTGATGTTGTATTTCTGAAATGTTTTAGTTTCACACCACATGTAATACAACACACACCTTCCAAAAATGTCCACTCTTGTCTTGTCAATCCATGGAGTCACATGAGCTGCATCTTTGCATTCTTTTTGTTATAATTTTGTTTAACTTTCTAATTTTTGTCTAATCTCTTATTTTTAACCTTAGGTGTGGGAACATTTTACTGATACCTCACAATACCGCATAAAAGATATGTATCAGATTTTTTATGTATTTTTTTTTTTGTCTCCGTAATTCGAACATATCAATCCTACTAAGGTTCAAATTGTAAAACATGGCACAGAATGAGTAAAGCAGTCCACAAGTCAGTTCAGGCCATAACACCTTCAAAGTCTGAATATTTAGCCATGAACACGATTCCTTATCGGAGGACTAAACGTTTGCAGAAAACAACAATGATTTGACTTGGACTTTCAATAAAGGCTCTTGTGGTTCTTGTGCTCTAATTGTGTCTCAGGTGAAAATGTCTTCAGAAAAAGAGAATGTCATGCTAAATGTGGCAGACATTTCACATTTTAAACTCATTAGAGAATATATTAAAATGTTAAAAGCTTGATTACAGGTACATATAACCCTCCTTCTGCTATACACAACCAGGGAATCATAATGTTTTTCTTTGTTTTTTTTCTTCGTTAAACGTGGTACTTTATTAAAAAGACATAGATTAGTTTTGACCCCTGACCTGTGATTCTCTTTTTCCAGTTGGTCTGGGTGTGCACCTTCATCTTGACTGTGCTGTTGAACCCTGACATGGGACTAGCTGCTTCCATTGCCTTCTCCTTGCTCACTGTCATCTTCAGGACACAGTTGTAAGAAGACCACACTGTTTACACTCACTACATACAGCACAACATTGTCTGAAAATATGACGGTTCAGAAATGTTACTGAGAGCATGAAAGCGTGCTATTAAGCCATTTTGGTATTGTGATGCACGCAATGCATTCTGGGGTTTTTGGCACCTGCCCCTTTTCCAAGTGTCCTTTTTGAAAAAAAAACAAAACATTTTTTTTTTGGGAGGTGTCCCACATCATATTTCTGTGCCATTCAATACCAACATTTAACTGTTACTAACAATTTGGCTAAAATAAATGATCTGGTTATTGTCAGTAACACAATGGCTCATTATGCCTCTGCCTCCACTCCTCAGCTGCTTAGCCTTATGAGTGAGGTCGCTGGGGGGGGGGCAAGAATTATGGCCAAGAATATAAAAAATAGACCCATTTGTGAAGGAAAATATAGTCTTCATTTTGAAGTTACATAAAACGGTTTATTTAATTGGCTTGCAATAGTGTTTTTTAAATCTACTGACAACTGAATATAAAATTCTTAGCTTATTTGTATGAAAGATTTTTGATTTTCAACAATTCAATGGTAAAACAAAATCCTGATGCATATAATTTTAGCCATTTTAATTTATTTCTAATAGTTTTTATTTCAAAACATCTTTTCCACAAAGTTAGCTTTTATTTCATGGTGTTTTTCCAATTGCAGTAGTTTTTAAAATTATGTTTTTGGTTGAATGAGTACATCTGCCAATCAGGGTCAGAGGTTGGGACCTGAGAATATTTTTTTCACAAATTCACAGACCCATTATATATTTGTTTATTGTTTACTAATCTAGACATATTTCACAAGTTTTTGTTTATTTATTTGATTTTTAGCACTTTCGTGTTCCAATATGGAAAGCCAGACACACAACTATTCCTAGTAGTGCTAGTAGTTCCCATTCATTTACAATGGTTTATGCTAAGCTAAAGCAAACAGACTGCTGCCAGGTCAGGGTAATTACTGTGTTGGTTTTTTATCACTTATCACTCTGAGTAATATGGCAACAGATACATTTCTATTTAGGGGTGGAATATCCCTTTAATGCGGCACCTGAGTTTCTGTGGAGTTTAACCAGTCAGATATTAGGGTTTTATTTAGTGAGACACTGCTTCAAGATTAATTATTCGATAATGTACTTCATAAAACTTGTTTAATCAGCTACCAGCTATCCTATGGTCTTTTTAATGTTGGTATTTGATCAACCCAACCCAGCAGTACCGTCTCAAGGTCCCAGGGTACTTTGCTGTGCATGGTCCATTACTGATGATGTTGATATTATGTTGCAAAACTCTATTATTCTATTGCTGGATATTGGTTCTTGCTATTCAGGATGATACACTAAATTCTGTATTTGTAAGCCGTTTGCTATGTGTGCCCCTTTTTGAACTCTGAGCCCCTGCCCCTCTCAAGGTCTCTGTATGGCCCTGTTTACTACAGGCTTTAATAGGCTCCATATTGACGAAAACACAAGCATCCAAATGCTGTTTACAGTCGAGGTTTGTTTGGGTTCCTAAAGCAGCGACTAGGCGTCCAAGTGGCATTTTTGAGCATGTGCACTCTCAATACCAATATGGCTCATTAGAAGCTAGAGGCAGGACGAAATCGTTTTCCTCTTTTTAGGCAATGCAATAATATTTATTTGAAATGCACCAAGTAGTTTTCTCAAACATTATTGACATTACTTACACAAATCAATTCTATCTTGAAGTCCAGTAAATTAACCACTTTGTTTGGTGTGTGTTTCAGACCGAAGTACTCCCTGCTAGGGCAGGTTGCAGACACTGATATTTACAAGCCAGTGGAAGACTATATTCAGGTAATTTTTGGAAACCTCTCAGCTTGGAAATTTCTTAGGATTTGGCCAAGAAATAGAAACTATTGAAGAAACAAGCCCTAAACTATATAACATTTATTTATCTAAAATGTCAGTGTTATGACTGCTGTCCTTATGGCCTGTTTGTACTTTGTGACACACGGCATACAGATGAAATAAAATATGACTGCATAAATTCCAACCTTTTGTTTTAAATATTGTCTATAAAATACATCAATAACTTATTTTTATACTAAAGGAATCAGTTTGAGATGGTTTGAGCTTTGCGGCAGGATGCTGTGATCATGAAGGAACGGACTTGGTCAGCATCAATTTTCATTCAGGTTGTGGTGATTATATGAAGCTCAGCTGGTTAATGTTATTTATCTTTAAATTTGAATAAATCACCCTTTTTCTCCATTCTTGTCCTTGAACAAGGAGAAAGTCGTTTTCACCATTTTTAGATGCTTAAATGCATTGAGTTGCTGCTATCAGAAATAAAAATGGCCTAGCATTGCAAAAAGCTGAAGCATGAGATTTTAAAAAGTGACAGCTGACAAACAGCCTCAGAAAAAGAGTTTTTTTTAAGAAACAGGATAGAAATTCAACATAAAATAGAACATAAAATATGCATCATTCCTAAGTTGATCTATTATGCACCAAGTAATTACTTTGTTGGTGCTAAAATGTTACGTTATGTGTAAAAAAAAAATAAGAAGAAATGTACTGATTATGACCACAAACCTATTAAAGGTTGAGAAGGGACTGGGATTTTTGAATTGCCCTGTCCAAGTCCAGACCAAAGGACAGAGACGTGGTTTTATTTTCAGATATTAATCTGTTGTAATTATTTATTTTTTTAAGTATTGGTCTGGCAGATTCTTTTAAAATGTGTCACATTGTTCTGATTTGTGACTTATTTATTTAATGCCGTCACCTGACAAAATGTGAAAAAGTCAGACGGGTATTAATATTTCATCGCATTCCTAGTGTTGAACTTTTCAAGCTTTACCAGCAGATTCAAGTTAAAACTATCCATATGAATCAAGTTTAGTCAGATGGGATCTTAGATTATTCATGCTTTCCATAGGTCTGTCAGCAACGACCAGGTGATGTAAAATATTGTGCAAATATTAGATATTTGCTTTAGTGTTGGCTTTACTTTACTTGGAGCATTTACTAAATATGATTTCTGTGTTTACCTCATTACTGGATTCTAGGCTATACCGGTGCCAGGAATCTTAATCTTCCGTTCCTCTGCCACCCTCTACTTTGCCAATGCTGAGATGTACCAGGAAGCTCTGGGAGAGAAGGTGACAGCACAAACACAAACACAACATTAAAGCTACAGACACGGGGCTTGGTGTGCTTGTTCTAAACTTGGCTTCAAATCCTAAGATAAGCCTCTAACAAAACATGTCTTAAAAATTTCTCTGAAGGAAAACAAGAAACATGCCATATACTGATGTGCCCGCAACCAAAAAAAAAAAGTTCGGTGATACACATGCACCATGACCGACATTAAGGCCAGATTTAATTGACCAAACAGACGCATGCACAAACGTATGCATCATGCAAACAAAATCGATGAACCAACGTCAGCGACAATCCATCTTGTCCCTTTCTCTGTGTAATCAACTTCTCTTTTACAAACGTCATTTCTGACACACTAACAACAGATGAGGCACGTTACCATTTTCACACATCACAGCCGTGACAGACATTGTTCAAAACGCCATCTCTCTAACTTCTCTTCTCTTTTTAAGTTTTTTCTCCACCCATTCTCTGCCTCCCCCTCTTCTTTTTCCTCCCCCTTCTCCCCCTTGTTGCATTATGGGAAGCCAAATCGAGCAAACATGGACAATAGATGCCAGCAGACGGGAGTGGAGAGGGGTGCAGAGACTGAATCGGGGAAGGAGATAATGGAACCTCTCATTCATTAAAATGTCAACATGTCAAAGCTGAAGCATTTCTCCTCTGCTTTCTTATCTTTGAGGCACTAATATAAGCTCTCATTGAGCAGTCATGCACAGGCTGCAGGGATTGTTTACAGGGTGAGAAATCACCACTAGAGAAATCCTTGTTTTTGCTTCGTTTCTGGACGGCTCAGATGATTGGAGATATTAGAAGAATTTGGTGTTGTTCACAATCTGTTCCCAGACGGGATTTACAGAGGAGGGACAACTACTTGAGCAAGATTATCATATTGAATTGTAGTTTTCCTAAACATATTGAGAGAAATGGTGTAAGTAAAAAAAAAAAGTTTAAGTAAAAATTGGGCAGGTGGCCTTGAACGCCAACCTGAGCAGGGAAATTAGATGTAGGCGCATGGAATAACAGATAAAAATTGAGAAAGAAGAGCAGTAACACTGACTGCTGGTGAGATTTGTTGATCTTAAATTAAATTATGAGGTTGCATCTCCTGCAATCAGACAGAAATAGCTGCAGCAGAAAATGTCTCATCTGCCCCATTTGTCTGGACTGCTTAATGAGCATCATTCGCAGCCCAGTAAGTGGAATGAATGTATATATTTTTTAAACTTAAGTTTAAAGCAACAGCAGTTTTTATCATGCCATTGATACAATTTAAAGCAATGTAAGAGAGATCCCCACAGAAAGAGCAAAAACATGATGTGAAGGTCGAAAAGTAAGGGCACTTAAACACTAAGGATAATTAAACTATTAAAGATTAATTAGTGTCTTTGTTTTAAAATAAAATTAACAATAGCCAGTAGCGGTAATAATTCTTGGTTTTCATTTTTAAAAGCGAGGATATGTGGTAATTATTTCTACTACTACCTAATTTATTGCTTTATGTTTGGATTTTGGGTTTTCTTTTGGATTTGAGTTTGAATTATACAAATTTGTTTTTGTTTTTTTGTTTTTTTTCATTTCCATTCTGTTTTCTTTCTGCCTGCCAACACACCACAACTTCATACAAATTAAATGTGCTCACATTCCTGCGGGACACAAAATATCAGCTGGCATTTTCCTTCAGTTCGTTATAATTTTCTTCACATTTCTTTGGTTGTTTTTTATGGAGGACTACGGGGGTCATTGGAAAAGCAATACAGCATTGTGACCCCCCTGGTCCCTGAGAACACTGAAAACCAAGTTCAACCAATCACAGCTGCTCCTCAAATGTAACCAGCTCTCTCATTGGTTAGACAGCCACATTTGAGTGGAGCTTGCCGAGCTGTGCGCGCGCCAGTGCAAACAGAGTTGTAACTGCTTCAAAGTTTCGCCTTATCTGCTTCAGTCTCCTTAAAGTACTTGCATTATCGGCATCTGCACTGTCGACATACATTGCCAAAGTGATTAAATAATTTATAGTGCGGCTCCAGATGTTGCCAGCTGCTTCGTTCTCCATTTTCGAGTTTTAGCTATGATATGTCTCCTTCAAACCGTCTGCACATAGCAAGGTTTGATGACCAATCAAAACCATTTGGCGCGCACAGCTCGGCAAGCTCCACTCAAATGTGGCTGTCTAACCAATGAGAGAGCTGGTTATTCGAGGAGCAGCTGTGATTGGTTGAACTTGGTTTTCAGTGTTCTCAGGGACAAGGGGGGTCACACGAATGCTGAAAGGGGAGGGTAAACCATTTAGCAAATGCGATTGCAAAAAGGATTTGAAATGAGAGATGGAAAGAGAAAACGGATGTAGAAAAGGGAATACATTTTTTAAATGTATGAAAAGGAAAGATATTTACAATGTCATTTATTAATTGTGTTATTTAATTCTCCATGTTGAAATAGGATTTGAAAAACATTTTCAAATCACAGTATTTAATAATCAAATAATAAATACAATTTGCAATTCCTCTTTAGTATTTCAATTTAAAATGTGTAATTAAAAAATGTTTTTCAAATTTGTCTTTTTTTGTATGGATTAATTGTTGAATTTGAAATTATATTTAGCAATCTATATTTTTAATTCACAATTAAGCAGTTATCGTCAAAATGCTGTATTGCTTTTGCAATGACCCCCGTAGTCCTCCATAGTTTTGGGGTTTTTTTTGGAAGAGTAATTTCAAGTTCATGTCTATCCATTAATACTTTTATCTTGCATTTTATAGTAATCTGTCAGGCTGATTTAAGAATGAACCCTATCCTGATCTGATTCAGGTGGGTGGGTGTTAAAATCCACCTCCCTCTTTCAATGCAAAGATAGCTGACATTTTTGCAAAGCTACGTTAATAAATTCATTTAAGTAGAACCCCTAAATTAGCAGGAGCAACACAAAATCATTTCTTAAATTATTATTTCAGAAAACTTTAAACTTGGACATGAATATGATTGAAATAATCACACCCCACCTATATGGAGAGGATTAATTATTCATACTGTATATTCAATTTCTTGCATAATTAAAATGAAAATGTATTTTAATGCAGGTATTATTTTCAGCTGTTGATTTAAGTTCTCATTTGTGTTGATTCAAATTCTTAAGTTTATTTTAAAGGAGACTCCTTTTGTAAGTAGTGGTTTTATTATACAGACAAATCTGCAATGCCTGTTAATTCTGGTGTGGTAGAGTCAGTTTGATTGATTTCTCTTGACTAACAAAACCCATGCTCAATTGAATAATAATACATTTCACGCTATAATTATATTGTTCTGCGCTGTTTCTTTAAGTCTGGGATTGACATCACTAAGTTCCTGTCAATAAAGAAGAAACTGGAAGCCAAACGAAAGAGGCATGAAAAGAAAATGGCCAAGAAATTGAAGAAAGAACTCAAGAAGCAAAGAGAAGACATGGTGAGCCAAAAAACTTTGATAGCATTCCAAATCTGTATAAAAATTCTGAGGTTTTTTTTTCTGGTTGGAATGGGTTTTTATGTGAGCAATGTTTCAATATTTTTTGCTGAACACTAACTGTGTCACATCTGCTTCCAACCAGCAGGAGGAGCCAAATGCAGAGGACCAGAGGGACATTGCCACCATCGATGTGGATCATGATCCTGATCCCACACTGCCAAGAGCCATTGTCCTTGACCTTAGCCCTGTAAACTTCCTGGACACAGTGGGGGTCAAGACAATAAAAAGTGTAAGAAAATAACAGCCCTGTGATTGCACTCAGGGAGAATATTTTATTCTCAAATTATATATTTTTTTTGATAATCAGACTGATAAACAAATAAGATCATCACCTCATATGTTAAATTAATAAGACCATCTACAATTTGAGCTTAATTAGACTAGAATTTATTAGCATCAATTAAACTTTGGCTTAGAAAATCTAGAAAAGTAGAAATCATTTAGAAATGAACACAAATGGCGATAGGATTTTTTTCCACTTTAGGAAGCTTTTTCAGAAACCTAATTTGTTTTCCTGCTTGAATTTACCATCTTCTGTTTCCACAGTAGATGACAGTGTACAATCATACATTACTGTGGTAGAATTTGGCCCCGGAAGACAATATTTTGGTAGGGAGCTCTTTAGAATTTTGGATTCACTGAGTTTTCCCAGCTTTATGCTTTAGTCAGTTCAGTTTGTACTTCTTTATAGCTCAGGGTTTTTTTTTCCTAGATGTAAAAGATTTTTTTTTAAATCAGCAGGAATGCCAAGCTGTAGAGGGTGTAAAATGTTCTTTCAGTTGATGTTGCCTTAGCCCAATTTCTTTATTAAACCTTTTCCTCAAAGTTGGAGTTTTTAATTTCCATGGATAGTGTAACCACCATAAAAAAATATTCAGATGTCAGCATCTAAAGGTTGTTACAGTTACACCTTTGCATGGAGTTTGTATTGATTTCATATAAACCATGGAGTGAAAAGCCATCGTAAATATTCACTTGTACTATACTTCTGCTGAAAATCTCAGCTCTTGATTATTTCCACTCTCTCCCACACACTCAGCAGCAGTCTTGCAGGCAGTAGACTAAGCAGAATCAACCCTCCTAGTATCAGAAAATGTAATTTACATAAACGGCCGAGAGTGGAGCAAGCAGCCCATGGGGTGTAAAGGTTCAGGGTAATGAAGTTCCTGGGGATAAATGGTCAGGGCAGCATAATGGAAACACACCAACATGCCATTTCTTTTTCTTTCTTTTTTTTTTTTTTTTTTACCAGAATTTTATATTCTGTTCTGGTGTATACAATATACATTCTTCCTTCCATTATTTTACCTGTCATTTACATTGATTGTAAAGTGAATAAAACAAATGATCCACATATTTGTGCTTCTGTTTCAGATTTGTCGAGACTACAAAGAAATCAACATTGAGGTTGTTCTCGCCTGCTGCCAAAGTAAGTCCAGCCTTCAGGTTGTGTTCTGTCAGTTACCAGAAAACAAAACAATCTGATCATAATTTAGTTGATCACAAAGCAATTATTATTTTTACATAAACTGCGATAGGAAAATGTTGATGCTGTTTTTATGCAAGACTTCATCGGCATCGGCAATGAAATCACATTTGTGACAGGAATGGCCAACTTGTGCTCATATGCTGTTTCATCTGCCTTTTTTATTTTATTTTAATATTTCCGTACAGCAAGTCTATAGACTTTCCCAAAGTTGCTTTTTAAATTTTGTGCCAACTGGATTATGACAAAATAACGGATGTCTGAGTGAAATCTAGGGACTAAGTTTTTAGTTTATCTTCACATAATGGTTGACAAATTTAGAGCTGATTTGCTGTACAGAAAAAAAAAGCACACAGATCTCTGGGGGACAAGCAATCTGGTGGTGCAGAAAGCTGGGAGCATTCCAGATTACTTCAAAGGATCAAAAGCGCTAATTAGCCTGCACTGAGCTGATCGCATATTATGAGTAAAATTGGGGTTTAGAGTGTTATCCTTGCAACAGAGCTAACAAGAATATTCATGCATTCAGAAATTATAAAGCATTTCACTGTAGACAAGAAAAAAAACCTCCTGTTGTTTTTTCTCATCTTCACTTAACAGTTTTTGTTTTTTTTTTTCTTACTGCTGCATCCTTCTGGTTGCTTCATCTATTTTCAGATTCCCTTTAGTTCTGAACTTTATCTTTGTGGCTAGGTGGTGTTGTGGAAAGCCTCCAGGCTGGAGGGTTTTTCAATGACAAAGTGACAAGGTCCTGCCTCTTCAACACCATCCATGACGCTGTTCTGTACTGTCAGTCGGAAAAAATGAACCAGCAAAATGTTGAAGAATTTGAGTTTGAGGTAAGAGCCAGCATTCACATCACCAGAAATTCTTTTGAAGTACCATTCTGAGACAAAAAGGTATAAGGAAGTAAACAAAAACTCCCCTTTAACTTATTTACTTAAATCATCAATTTCCATTGTTACAGTATTTAAAAATGTTATAAATATCTTCAGAAATATTTCAGTATATTTCTAGAACTAAGAATCAGATGACAATATTGCTTTAAATAACTTCAAAATTTCCTGTTCAGTACACAATGAAGTGAAATTGGATATATTTTACTTTTGCATTTTCCAGATTGCTGCATGAAATCACAAAAAGTAATTTGTTACTCATCAACCTAGGTATATTTTTCGACTGAAGAGACCAAAGATCAACATATTTGTGTTCTAAAGAAAAAAGAAACATTACATTTACACAAATTTGTCCCATCTGGTAGAGGTGGTATCATGGTTTTGTCTTGTTCAGTATAATCAAATCCCTGATAGTTTGCAGTTGTTAAGAAATTTCACAGTATAAACAATCTGTTTCATACTGCTTCAGTTTGTTTACTGAATTTACCCTTTTTAGTTTTTAGCAGCATATTTTTTTTCTCTCAGCAGAACTTGAAGGTTCATTTACTTGTGAGGGAAGTACTTTTTATATGTGTAGATATATGCACGGGGAAAAAATGCAGTTTCTGCAAGGTTGTTAAAGTACAAATACGCTGGCCTTCTTTCATTCATGAAGAGAGTCTCTCATCAATATCAATTTGAAAAATATTTCTCATTGACGATATGGGGGGAAATGGTGTGAAACTGACGCATTATGTTTCTCTCAGAAAACAGTGATTAAAGTGTGGCTCATTTGCTTGGTTCATTTCTTCTTGCAAGAAGCATGACCCATGCTGCAAATGACACACACAGAAATCAGTGTTCAGGATTGTGTTTGAATGGGTTCTGATGTGAAATCACTTGTGCTTTCTCATGCACAATTGAACAGACATCTGCTGTACACAACAGAATTACTTCTCATTCCAGCACAGAGCATGACTGCAAATATCCTCTCTGAGTTCAGGAAAAGCACACAAACAGCCTATGTAAGGACTTATAAGCTATGTTTGCATTTGTGCTGATCTCCTCACATTACAACACATGTGCTTATCTGCAAGTCTGCATATTTTTCAATGCAACTTTGAATGCAAACCAGCCTGCATGTGTTTCTTCCGTTGATATTATGAGATCAGAAGGTGTTTGGAAATCATTTTGCTGCAAAACGTTTTGTGCAATCTAATCATTCACACACACACACACAGACACACACACGGAAGAAATGCTCCATAAGGGTTTCTGCAGTGAAAACGAGCTCGCGGGCTGTTGCATTCGCCTCAAAGGCTCATTAGAAATGCGGTTTAAAAAGTTTGAAACAACCCCGCAGAGTTAGTTGGTGATTTAAAACTAGACTCCAACCCATTGCTTCAGAGACAGCCCCACGCTGAGTGACAATTTCAAGCAGCCGCTTCAGTTTTCCTCCTCATTAAGCTCCGAGATGGAGTCTACTGAGAACATATTTTAGAAAGTTATGTTTCTTTTTCATGTGAGGACTTTATTTTTCAGCTTTTCGATGTCCTCTTGCTTCACAGGAGTTAAAAGGAACAAATTTTTGAGTCCTGAAAGAAGCGATGGAGGATTTTTTGGCAAAGTGACAGACACTCCACAGGAGGATTTTATCCGGAGAGCTTCAAACAATTTGAGACATCCCCATTAGCAAAATACTGAGAAAAACAAGTAGACGTTTTTTTTTTTTCTTTTTTTTTTACAAATTGTGTTTGAAATAAATGTTTTCAATATCATTATACTGTATTTAGCTAAATCTAAAAAAAAATTCCATGAGATTTTATATTTGAAATATGTATTATTTGCTATACTGTATATCGTACATGTACTGTATTGACTTTGACTTATTGACTTTAATTGCTAAACTAATGAACCAAGAGACATGATGGATATGTATCTTGCTGCATTTGTGTGAAGTGTTACTTTAAGTGTACACTAATGTCTTGCATTTAAATCTCTAAAAAATGTCTGTAAATATATTTTATTGTAAAAGTCTGCTAATGTACAATAATTACAGGCAGTTTCCATCTAATGAGAGAAGAAAATTACTTTGACAGACAGAAAACCTCCGTATTATTCTAATTAGAAAAAAATACGGCGCCCTACTAAAGTGTTCATGCACACGGAATATTTCCAGATGTTTCCATCTTAGAGTTTAGTTTATTTGGCTTTCTTAATGTAATGGACCAACCAAATATAGCTTTTAATTGTAAACTGAAAGGAAATGCGCAAAAATCCAATTGAATTCATTTTACCCTCAGTCTATTCTTTATGGAAAGTACTTTAGCACCAGTTCCAGCTGTGAATAGTTTGATCCATGTCTCTACCAGCTTTGCACTGCTAAAAACATTTTTTTTTTCATTTTTCTTAGCAAAATAGCTCAAGCTAGGGAGATGAATCAAGAGCTTCCCTGAAAATACAGTGCAACCAGAAAGTATTAAGACCCTTTCAAGTTTTTGACATTTTGTTATGTTTCAGACTCATGTTAAAATGGATCAATTTATTTTTCCCCCTCATCAATCTACACACAATGCTCTTATAATCCACAAAAAAGCAGGTGTTTGGAGTCTTTTGTAAATGTATTAAAAATAAAAGACAGAAATAAATAATTTATATAAGTATTCAGACCCTTCACTTAGTACTTGGTTAAAGCACCTCTAGGCAGCAATGACGGCTTTCTTGGGAATGACCCTACAAGCTTGGCACACCTTTCTTTCAGAAGTTTCGCCCATTCCTCTTGGCAGAATCGTTCAAGCTCAACCAGGTTGGATGGGCAGCGCCGGTGCACGGCCATCTTCAGTTTCCTCCAGAGACGCTCGATTGGGTTCAGGTCTGGACTCTGGCTGGGCCACTCCTGGACTTTCACAGAGTTTTCCAGAAGCCAATCCTGTGTGTTCTTGGCCGTATCCTTCGGGTCGTTGTCATTTTGAAAAGTAAACTTTCTCCCCAGGCTGAGATCCAGAGCACTCTGGAAAAGGTTTTCACTCAGGATTGCTCTATATTTTTCTGCATGCATCTTTCCTTCTACCCTGACTAGTCTCCCAGTCCCTGATGCAGAAAAGCATCCCCACAGCATGATGCTCCCACCACCGTGTTTGACTGTCGGGATGGTATTAATAAGGTGATGCTCAGTGCCTGGTTTCCTCCACACACGTCGTTGGACATTGTGGCCAAATAGCTCAATCTTTGCTTCATCAGACCAGAGAATTTTGTTTATCATAGTCTTGGAGTATTTTAGGTGCTTTATGGCAAACTCCCAGCGGGTTGTCATGTGCCTTTTAGTGTTGAAAGGCTTCCGTCTGGCCACTCTACCATAAAGGCCTGATTGGTTAAGTGCTGCACTGATGGTTGAACTTCTGGAAGGTTCTCCCATCTCCTCCAAGGAACTCTGGATGTCTCTGACAGTGATCATTGGGTCTGTGGTTACCTGTCTGATCAAAACCCTTCGTCCCCGACTTGTCAGTTTGGGTGGGCGGCTGGATCAAGGAAGAGGGTTTGTGGTTCCAAGTTTTTTCCATTTCAGGATGATGGATGCTACCGTACTCCTGGGCACTTTTAGCGCAGCAGAAATTTTTTTTGTACCCCTCCCCAGATTTGTGTCTTGACACAATCCTGTCTCTGAGATCTGTGGACCATTCTTTTGACTTTCATTGCTTGTTTTCACTCTGACATACACCATCAACTGGGAGACATTATATAGACAGGTGTCTGCCTTTTCTAATTTTGTCTGATGAATTCAATTAGGCACAGGAGGACTCCAATCAAATGAAGGAAGCATCTCAAGGACCATTGATAGAAATATGATGCACCAGAGCTCAATGGCAAGTGTCATAACAAAGGGTCTGAATACTTATGTAAATTTAATATTTCAGACTTTTAACACAAAACACTCAAAACACCTGATTTTTGGGGGAATGTTGCAGTATTGTGTGTAGATTAATGAGAAAAACAAACAAATTGAATCCATTTCAAAATGATTCTGGAATATGACAAAATGTGGAAAATTTGAAAGGGTCTGAATAATTTCTGGTTGCACTGTATATTTCCAATTCTTGCCAAATAAATTTATGTCTGGACTTTGTCTAGGCCATTATAACACATAAGCATGCTTTTATCTAAACTAGTTTTGGTCATGCTTCACCCCAATCTCACAGTAAGAACAACTTCTCCCCAGACTGTCCTGCATTTAGCTCCACTTATCTTCCCATCAGCTGTGAACATTTTACATGCTTTGCTGATTATAAAGGGCATGTATGATCCACCCACCAGGATGTTACACTGTGGGGATAGGGTGTTCTTTGTAGTGTAAGGTTTCAGTTTCTTTCAACACACGTTTTGCATTTAGGCCAACAAGTTCCATTTTGATTCCATCCCACCAGAACATCTTTTACCAATATATGGTATGTTCCTAAGAAGGCCAGGTTTGATGAGTGGATGACTAATCATGTCAACAGATCCTTCCACTTGAGCTGTGGATCTTTACAACTCCTCCAGAGTTACCATAGGCCTATTGTTTGCTTTCTTTTGTTAATCCTCTCCTAGGCCTGCCTGTCAGAGTCATGATCCATGCTTGCTTGGACTTTGAGTTGATTTTCTTGTTTATTAACTTAGATCTATTGAGTTCATTCCTGTGTTTGTTCCTTTGTGTATGAGTCATAGGCATTTTAGATTGTCTATTGATTAGAATTTGATTTTTCTTTTCTTTTTTCTCATGTTGATTTCATTCTTCTTAATGCAGCGTTTGGCCACTACATGCTTTATATTGAAAGGATTACTTATCTAATCTCTTCCTTTGGTGATTTTGAACACAAAGAGGTGTAGTAAAACAACAAAAAACATCTGCTGTGTTTTGTTTCCATGTATTTCTAGAGAAGTATATGAGCTGCACCTCTAGTAAAAAGCTTTACAGCTTAATCGAAACTTACTTTCTGTATTTCATTGCTCCTTGAGGAACAAATGCGTTCACAAGCCTAGAAAAAAAAAAGAAACGGCGCTCTATGTTAGTAGGCAGAGACGGCATGAGAACTTAGCACCTCTGCTAGCCTGGTCGAGCAACGCTGAAAAAACAATAGAGAATGGAGTGGAAGAGCGGAGTACTATAAACAGAAAATGCCTCCATCAATATGTGCGAGTCTGAGTGCAAATTTGCGGTCGGAGAAGCATAAACTAGGCTTCACAGGCATCTGCTTGGTACCTGATTAACTCCTCTGGTTTCGCTGCCATTCTTCACTGCCCCTCACTATACTTAAGCTCTCTGATTATTTCACTTCTCCACTTCTCCCATTTAATTTCCAGAATATATTTATTGCCCTTCCCTGTGTTACTTTTTATGTTCCAGTTACAGTCTTTTGTAATTTTTGCAACCTTTTTTTTTCATGAAATTATTCTCTGTCAACTTGTCTGCTATTAGGTCCTCGTTTCACCACCGAACATGACAGTCAGTTGGTAAGGATGGCCATATCTTGGCGGGTTTCTTCCCCGTTGAACGACATTGTTTAATACGCTATCTCTGCTTTAAATGTTTCCAAAACGTACTCCCTGACTGTGTGTTCCTGGTCTTCATGAGGCTTTTTTCAGGATGATAAGCTGAAGATGTTTTCTTCCTCTGGCCGGTTTTTATTCTGGAGTTTTACAAGAATACCTGTCACATGTGGTAAAAATTGTTAAAATGGGACCAAAAATCTTTTTTTTCTGATCTTTTTTCCTGGACCCATTCCTGTTTTTTTATTTCCCTGTGAGCAATTAGAGGAGCGGGAGGAGATTTATTTGTATTGTTCCTCGGACGTAATTTTGCATTCTGTTGCTAATTGAAACCAGGTATGATGAGTCATTGTTTCTTGGGAAAGAAAATACAGTTAATCAAACTTCTGTCTTTCTTGAAACAAACAGATGCTCCAGTAATGATTTAAATTAAAACTCCTGTTATATACTTCTCTGCATGTTGTTTTCAGTGTTTAACCCTAGCAAATAAATAGCTAGATTTTCTCTCCACATGACATTACCTTCAAATGACGGTATGATCTGTGTTGTCTCCAAGTTTTCAACTGTGTGGCCAGGTGACGACCACTTGCTATCTTTGGGTGGTGCTCCAAACCAAAGATTATATGTTTTTAGTACTTTTATTATTTTCAAAATGAGGGGTGAAGCATGGACATAATATAAAACAAATATGAGTCTTGAAACTAACTTAAATTTTTCTCTAAAATTATCTTACTGTGTCTATTATAGCTACAAAGTGTGAGTAATTTCATTTAAATTGCTGTAACAAAGTGAGAACTTCAACTTGAACAATGCTTTGAGAACTCGAGTCCTTGCCATTCTCTTTAGGAATGAATTTAAAATCTACCAACAGGGGGAGCTGGTGCTGACCATGCACACCCTATCTAAAACTGCATTTTCTAACAGTGTCTACCTCTTTCATCAGGGCAATTCTGGAGTTGAAGAAAAAAATAAATCTGCTCAAGTAGATTTAAAGAGATCCATATTTAAAGTCAAATGATTTCAAATCAAACAGATATCTGTAGGAGTTTCGACACAAACCAGTCTGATCCATCTACACCCCACCTTCAAACTTGCTGGACTAGAAAGGCTCCTTATACCAGATAGAAACTTGCTTATTCAATCATGGCAGATCTGTTAGTGCTACACCTACGGAATGCTAAACATTCAACCGTCTGATAAGTTGGGGGGGGGAACAACCAGTCATTGTGTGCCTTGGTATAAATCTGAATCCTTGCCCAGTTATAAGTTTTATCTTATTGTCATGAGAAACATACCTCTGTGGTCAGAGCACCACGACATTGGGCCCTGCAGCACCGCAAAAAAAAAGAGGGGAAAAAAGACGAGACGTGACTGAATACACACATCCACTCAGTGGAAATACCACCCCACCACCACCACACCTACTTCTAACTTACACACCCTAAAAAAGAATAGTTAATGATGTTAAAGAAGGTCTCCAAGGATTCAGCTTTAGATTAAAGGTTTATGCAGGTATGTGTGTTTTTTTTTGTTTTTTAATATTTGACTTTAGGTGGTAGCAGTCTCCATTAGGGATGTAAGAAAATATTGATAGCCAATCTATCGCAATATTTTTATGCGACAATATAATTTCGATATTAGAAATAAAAGTACAAATATTTTTGGAAGAATTTGAATTTAACTTTGTCATAAAAGGGCTGGAACCAAGAGGGCTGTTTCCGCCCTCTTGGTTCCAGTGGATCAACTAGCTCCAGCAATAAAACTGGATGTGTTATACATTAAACTGGTTGGAGTGTTTAGAAACCTGACAATTTTTCTATAGTTAAATTCATTTTTTAAAATCTCAATATATAGTCTTACTGTTCCATAGTGTCCCATTTGAATCGTGATATATTGCCAGATCCTTGCCAATACATATCCCTAATCTGCAGATCTTTGTTTCACTTGGTTTTAATCACTCTGGCTCAAATATCTAGAAGACAGAGGCTCTTGTTTTTTTAGTTTTTATTTATTTATTTATTAATTTTTTTTACAAATTCTTCTTTGTTTGTTAGCGATTTATAGCTGAGTTCTGAGCAGTCAAAATATGCAAGATTTTGAAATGGAGATGGTCAAGTGCAACTGAATGTGGGGCATTTTTTTGGGGGATTTGTGTGAAAAAAGATTTTTTTTAAATTGGAATTCAAAAAATATTGTTGAAATTTATACAGTTCACTCGGATCTTTTATAATATGATAGTTATTCGTTTATGATGAATCAAAGAGGGGTGGTTGTATTTGCAGAATGGACTTGGTTACGGGGACACAACAGCGGAAGGGGGTTGCTCAGGGTGTGATTCATATAAGGACTTCCATTGACCAGGAATTACTAAATGGTTCATTAAAATTTTATTTTGGTTGGTGTTCTTTTAGCTTCTTGATGTTTTTGGCAACTCTCATATAAGTACATAGCTACAAATCGAGAAGAAGCTCCAATGAACCTAGAAGAAAACGTGTCAACAACAGAAAGCAGTGATAGGCTTAATCAAAGGTGAACACATGCGATTTGGGGGGAAAACGTAGAATGTTTTTCTTTTCTCTGGAGCCGATTTATGATTTTTTTTAAAGAGTTTTAATAGATGAAAATGCAACACTGTGATTGCTAAAAATTGAGACAGAAAACACAGGATGTACATTAGTGAGTTTTTTGCAATCACGGGTGTGGTTGGCCGTCTGGATCTGGATCTTAAGCGTTCAACTTTTTGGAGAGGGGAAGGAGGATAAAAAAAACTCAATCAAATCAAAGTATCCACTGTCTACACCCACTCAGCCTTATATGGGGTGGGCCATCAGGGTACTCCCTGCAGCGGTCACCAGTCTGTCAAAGGACAACAGGTAGCCTACTATTAGAGTAATAAAAGCAAAACTATGATGGACGTTTTCAGTGTGCTTTGACATTTTGTTTGAAAACCCAACATCGTTTTTCCGTTATTCACCATTTTTATGAAATGCAAGTAAATGTTTTCAGTCTAATTGAATTTACCTTGATGTTTTCTTCATTCTAATAAAGAAAGATAGAAAGAAACCCAGAAAAACGATCAAGTCAAATCTATCTTGTCATTTTGCATTCTCCAAAATTCCGAAAGTGTTTGTGAAACTATTCAACTGGATACGTTCAGTGAGGATTCGCAATGTTATGATTCTATTTTGTTTACGGCATCTGTTTTGATGTAGGCTACTTGGAGGCGCCATGATCCATTTTCCATTTTACGGACAGAAACGCTGAACTGAAGCTAATAGAATTTGAGCTGTGTAAGCTCGAGTCTCCAGCACATAAACTACATAAACCAATCCGTTGTGTTGCCTAAGTCGATTGCAAGATGACAAGAAAAAGAAAAAAAAGATAATTGTGTTTTCTATTCTTAAAGCATATGCGGGTAACAGAGAAAGAAAGATTCACGACACTAATATTAAATAGATAATATGCGCCTGGTGTGCACAAATGGGAAACTACGTGAGCTCACGCATGCTGCTTCCTTTAAACTGTAAATGAGGCTAAACTGAGGGAGGGACAGAACTGCATCTGTGCGTCTGGGGAAATGTGTGTGTTTGTTTCTAAGAAAGCGAGAGGGGATATAAAGGATGTGTGTGTGTGTGTGTGAACAGTTCTTTAGTTTCTCCCCTAACGTAGCTCACTGCATTCTTGTCTTGACTGGAGGCGAAAGGAGAGCGATTTAAACACACACAGAGAGAAACAAAGGGAGATCGGAGCTGAAACTTCTCTGCAGACGCTTCTAGTGCAGGTTGGTTGATCTTCATAATCTTCTAATAGTCATATGTCAGTTCAGACTCAGACGCGCTGCCTGCAGGACAGCGTCCATCACAAGCGCGGATTGCTTATTTGGTGTAAGTTGTAGATTTGCGGTTAGGTTTGCACATCTTCTATGGGTCTGTGCGTTTAAACCCCGCAGACCTTTATGTTGTCGAAGCTGTCAAAGCGCACGTTGCATCTGTTGCGTGAACGCTAAGAGAGCCACGCTTGTAGCCGAGCAAGTTTATCGATTACCTGCGGAGCTTTGTTGTCAGCTTCAAATCTAGAGCAATCATTTTGGCGCTTTGGTGAAATCATCTCCATCGCTACTACGCCGTCAGGTTAACGACAAGACGTTCATGGGGCGTTTAGGTTTGGAATGTCGGGCCCCAGCGCAAAACAAAAAAGGAGATTTTACGCACGCATGCCGCCAACAACATTCCCCATTAAGGATCTCCTCAGTCCAGCATACACTGATGACAAGATTTCGATGTACATGATTCCCCCATCCATCCTTTTTTTCTTTTTTTACTCATGTTTTGATCTAACATAGAGAGCACAAATATGCGAACAGTAACCAGAGGTGTGAGTGCAATTACGACAAAATTCAGACTTGCTTGAAATATCCTGGCTGTCGAAACTACAGCTCGGGGATGATTATAGGGTGATGACTGGGGCTTTTTGGAGTTACAGAAATCAATTGCCAGAATTCTCTGAAACGTTGACCTTATGCGGAAAATGATATGAGTCCTTCCCGTCAGGTTACTAAACCTGAAAACCGAAAGATGTCAGATTTAGAATAAAGTGGAGGTGTGGCAGTTCCGATCAGGCTGTTCTTTTTTAAATGCAAATTGCATTCAGTGCATAGGCTACTTGGCGCATAGGTGTGTAGGTCTGCTCATCCAGATATCACGTGCATCCAGTTAGCACCTGATGCCAGAAGATGGATGCAGAAACAGAAGTGCGGGTTGAGTGATGCATTGTTGTACAAGTTAAGAATAATAATTTTAAAAAAACTTATGCAACTGGAGGGAAACATTACATTTTTAGACATAAAAGGCGGTGTAACCTAAGTTAGTAGTTGCACTAGAAGAAAAGTGTATTTATTTATTTTTTATCTCCTGGATCATTTTCCTGTAGCTTCTGTCATGCATTTATATTTGCGCAGTATGAATAATGCACTTTACTGTTTAGTTATTGGATGGTTATAAACCTGATTTGAATTAGACAGGTGTAAAGAGAGACAGTGAGCGAGCTGGTAGAGCGAGCTTGCAGTGAGAAGAGCATATGGTGTTGTGACGTAACATGAACACACGAGCCGCTATGCGCGCGCGCCAGTCAGCGTGCTTGCGTGTGTCTGTGTGTGTGTGTTATCTGAGCGCGCGGGGCTCGAGATTAGATCCGCACTGACTGACCCACAAACACTGTGTGACATCACCCCGCGGTGCACGCTCGCTGGCTCGCGCGACGAATAAGGACGACAGTAACCTCCATCATTTAGATAAAACAGCAAATCATGAACGCCGTGACCACCGCAGCCTGCCTGCTCGTCGCCGCCTTCAGCTGCTACCTCTACGGCGGCGGCGACGTGCTGTCATCGCTTCTCCGTGTCTCTGTTGCAGACGACCCCTCCATGCCCGAGCCGGGAGATGCTCCGCGGCGAAGCCCGCAGGGAGTCCCCTACACCGAGCTGCGGCACATCGTCAATGCCGACGGACTGCACCTGTTCTGCCGCTACTGGGAACCCGCAGCTCCTCCAAGGTGAGTGAAGAGCAGAATAGCAAAGATGATCTGAATCCTGTGTTTATTGAGAATAGGAATAATGTTCACCAATTTGTTCTGGCTTAACGTGGCGGCCAATATGTGATCTTGCGATATTGCATGTAATTCTGGGCACATGGCTTTTTTCCGTCATCGAGTCACATGACTTCAACTTTGACAGATTGGAGGGAGCTGTTGTTCAGCTGACAGTTGTGTTGTATATTGAGACCTGGCTGGCTAACAGCACGTTTTCTGTGGGTGTAAACCACGATGACTAAGCCTCCACCAGTCAAACACCCTGTCAGTGTTTCCCGCACAACTTCTTCTGAGCTCTTTTATTTTTTTTTAACGAAGGTTTCACTTTCCAACAGACAAGATTTCATGCGACTGATCACAACTGAAAAACTGTCTGATAATTTATATAAAGCTTTATTCACCCTTGGAGTTGCTTTAAACAATGGAAATGGGTCAGTAGTAGCCTAGTAGTAGGAGTCAATAATGAGAGACTGCTCTAATCTGTTGGAAATCTGGACGATTTAGCTCATGGTGTTTATGCTACATAAAACATTTTAATTATGTTAATCCCTCCATAGTGGTAACAGACCACATGCTTACTCTTACTAGCCACATGCACTTGGCTTTTAGAGAGCCAGATCAATCATCTTTGAAATATTTTATTTTGGAATGTTCAAACCAAATTTTGTTACATTAACTCGAATCACCTTTTGGTGATAAAAACAAACTGCTTTTAAGAGTAGTTTTTATACGCAGTATTTTATACTCTTACTTGAGTACTATTATTATGAAGTATTGCTACTCTTATTCTAGTACAATTTCAGGATGCTTTTCCTACTGCGAGTATAAATTCACTGAATGAAGAACAAAAATATTTCAGCCAAAAACACACCAGACAATAACACCTACAATTAATATTAAAGGAGATCACCTGTGTCTACACAAACTTTGTTATACTAATGTAATTTTCTGTCTGTTGGGCTTCCGGTTACATTTGTAGGTCAGGTGTATTTACAGTAAACACCATAAATTGTCTATGGAAGTACTTTTTTATCTTCTTCTAAGATATTAATTCGTTACCTACTGTAAGTATTGGTATACTGGGAAAAAAATGTTGACTTAGAAACGTGTATGTTCTGCTTGAATGTTTTATTTTATTTTGTAATAATGTCATACATTTGTATCAGTTTTTGTTCATTTTTTGTCTGTCTGATGGCATCATTACAAAAATATGAATTCAGATGTTACTTAGTACTCAAGAGGCCTGATAAATACTTTTTTACTCTTCCCCACTTATTTTTCTTTAGATTGCTACTTTTTACTTTTACTTAAGTGAAAAATATTTTTGAAGTAGTGCTACTAATTCTTGAGTACATTTTTTGGTAATACCAATCTTTGAGTTCAATACAGCTCAAATAAAAAATCGAATAAAACTAAGACAATAAAAAAAAGCAGAGAGGCTTTCTTTTGGCTTTCTACCCAATTTCCTGTTTTTAGTTTTTGTAACACTTTAGTCATCCAAAACTGATTTTAGCTGATTTATCTTATGAACTACATTGTAAAAAGATATAAAAACAAGTTTCTTTCAGCTTTTGTAGAAAAAGAAGATTTTGCTGTTTTGAAATGACTACAGAGAAGTCATGGTCATTTTGTCATTAATCAATTATCATTATGATTCTATATTAGTGGTTGGCATGACTACCATTACTAAAATAGCAGTCTCCATCTGTGTTTTCTTGAGAATATAGATATTTACTTCAACGTTGAGACTTAAAATAAGCTGCAATCATTTCCATGCTTGAATGCTTAAAAGTTTGAATCAAGTCACCTTTGTTGTTCTCTGTTCAACCTTCCTGTTATCTTCTGAAAGGCTTACTCTCTCTTGTTCTCTCACAGCCTTAATGAACCTCAGACATTTCGGAACATGTCATAGAAAATACAAGACTGTTTTAAAAGACAATGCTGCCATCAGTGGCACCATCAGTGAACTTTTGGTCATTCAAAAATGCTCTGCCTGTGGTGGCAATGTGCTGCGGTCAGGTGTTCTACACAAAAGATTATGCCATGTATGAGATAAAGGGGGGTGTGGGGGGGGCGTGCAGGGTTTGTTTAAACCGTGATACAGAAGAGTTTATGGTCAACAGAGAAAATAGTTGTACATAACTTGCTTTTATCCAGATTGAGCCCAGCTCTTTCAAAGTATCTGTGGACGGCTCTCTACATCACTCCAGTTAGGTATTTCAACTGATAAAGTTTGCAGATGCTAAATGAAGTCCCCAGGTTTACTTGATATTTAAATACATTTGCCTGCCAGGTAGAGCGCGCATTCAACACTTCAACCTGACATCATCCTCTGTCACGGCAGTGTTTGATCGCCATTTGTATGACAAATGTTGCAGAAGTATTGCGATAATATTACTATCAAACTTGCGGGCACTAAAACTACAATATTCCCACATCACCATGCCGCCACAGTGCATTCATAAGACACATCACGCCTTAGTTGCAGGCACATGTGTCTTATGAAACGCCTACAGTGTCTGTGTAAATAGCTTCTTACAGCCTTTGCGCTTCCGTCGTCATTCATTTCATTCAAACAATACACTAATGCTAAAAGTAGCTGACCTAAAATCTTCTTCCCTCTGTAGCAGCATGAACACTGCTGTGTTGTTGTTATCTCGGTTGAGTCAAGTATCACAGAATAGTTGTCAACCCACGAGACAATTCCCAGGCCAAGTTTACATCTATCAATAAAGGAGTTGGATTTTGCTTTAACACCCCTGTGCACAGCTGCCACTAAGTCCAGGTACTGTCCGCATTTTTCACCACAAGCAAACAGCATGAAGGTCTGAAATCCTGACTCATCCTGCATTCTGTTGGATAAATGACATCACTGTGTCCTTGCCAAAATGACATCAAATCCCCAAAGACTTAAAACAACCCTTCTGGATAGTTTACTTTAGTGGCAATGCTTCTTCCCTCAGCCTCCGGTTCTAGGGCCTCACTGTGGTATGCAGTCTCAAGCTTTTGAAGTCCTCTGCAGCCTTCACATGTGTGTCTATGGTAGCGTACGAAACACAACACATGGTTACTCACGACTCTGAGATGTCACCCTCCCCAACCAACCGCAAAGCTGCATGCCAGAAAATGAGGCCACACAAAATAGAGAGCAACAGCACATCTGCAACCTGGATTTCACCTATCACAACACGGGTTGGTACATCTCAGAAAGACAGAAGGGTTTGTTTTCTATTTTCTATTTTTTCTATCTTTAACATTTAGATTTAGATTTAATATTTAGATTTAACATTTAGATTTAACATGTTACATTTCGAAATAATATTTAGAATTTAGATTTTTAAAATGTAAATATGCTGGTAAATGTTGAATTTTAGAAACATTTTCTTCCTAAATGTATGAAAGTGTGCTAAATGTGGAAAAATGAGCTAAATGTAAAAAAAAAAGTGCATTTCTACTAAATAACGAAAATTTTACACTTGGCGCCCCATAGTTTTCTGACCCAGCTGTGGAGCAGATTCATATTTTAGTCACATCTGTATATGTTTACGCGGCAAGTCATTTCTTGATTAATTCCATGTTTTTACACGGGGCTGCTTGTATACCTCTGTGTTTATATGTCTGTGTATATGAGCAGCAAACACTGAGGTTTTTTTTGTGTAACTATGGCTTATGAGACAAACATTGGACCTTATAATTACCCATAATTCTACCTTGGAGCTAAACAACAGTACAGGCACACTAAATTCATTACTTTCTAATGGTACATAATCACTTATATGAGTTTCCCTTACAGTTACAGTAAAAATCTGAATCAGTGAAGGGTTAAAATATCTGCAGAGTCCCCTGTGCTGTAACAGTTTTAAAGCTGCAGCTTTTTATGGTTTATGTAGGCGCTTTCTCAGCAGAAGCTGCAATTAAAGTTTAACAGTCCAGTTAAATTCTTTGCTCAGACTCATTTAAAGTTTTAATTGAGCTTTTTGTAATTACACTGAATTACTTTCAGTTTTAGCTGAAGCACTACAGTTGTTATTTATTGATGGCAGAATGAGAGTTATATTTCCAGAATGCTTTTTTTTCCCATTTGATAAATTAATAATGTTGGGTTGTGGTAGTAGTTGTGTGGAGGGGTTGCCTTTGAATTGGAAAGTCAGGGTTAAATTGCTAAGCTAGCTATGTTACAAAGAGTTGTTAGGCAAAAAGCGGAATTTCCCGTTTACTCTATTAGGCTTATCAACATCTCTTCACTTTAAGGTGATTTGGATAAGAGAATCCTCACTTTTTAATAAGAAAAGACACAGGTTAATTGTTTTCTGTAATAGATCCACAGACTAACAATGGCCATGTGCAACTGCAGTCAGCTTATTATCATGAGGTGCTATAATGGTAACATTATAGATTAAGGGGTTTCAAGCTAGAAACAGATTTTGATTTAAATGAATGAAAAAAAAACTTTAGCCTTAGCAAAATAAAAATCTTCAAATGTTAAACAATTACATCAATGCAAATGGCCTGTATTTGTATAGTGCTTCACTTAGTCCCAAGGACCCCAAAGCGCTTTACACTGCTGCCAGACACTGGTGCTACTGGGCTCTCATTTAGAGAAAGGCAATTTTATTTGTATATCACGTTCAACAACAAGGTAATTCAAGGTGAATTCTCTAAAGGCATAAAGTTGGGTTTTTTGCACCATCGAAAAAAATGAAGCAATTTTTCTTGATATAAACAGAACACAAATGATATTGCTAAGACATTGCTTGCAGCTACGGCTGGGTAACATCTTGATTATATCGATTTATCAAAAATTACTAGTTATGAAAATGGCATTTTTAGAACATTGAGAATATCGTTAAAAAAAAATACATACAAAATTATTCACCACTGCACCTCTGGGTTTCCATAGTTCAAAGTGATGTAAGATGTCCCTAGGCTAACCATCTTGTTTTTCAAGCATTATTTACATGGTCTATTCAGTTGGACTTTGAATTCAGGTCTATTCAAAGAAGGGATGATTGAAATTAAAGCAACATTTAAAAAAAATGTTATTTGTAATTTCTTTTTAAGAAAAGAAAGAGAGAAAAATACTTTCCAAAAAAATTAGTTTTGATCCATATCGCCTAGTCCTAACCTCCTTAAATTTTTCAGAAACAGTTGTATAATTGATGATGACTGATGATGATTGATAATGACTTGTTCAGTTTTAGAAAACAAGTCTTTATATTCAAGATGACCACTTCAAATTTTAGGAATAGGTAAATAATTACAAAATAGTGATGTTTTATAGCTTAATATACAGATCGATATCGACTAATATGAAAATATTATCATAATTTTAAAAAACTTCCATATTGCTCAGCCCTTCTTGCAGCACTTTCTTTTTCCCCCAAAAAAATATCTATTAGCACAGATCTTTGCTAAATGTTAAGCAAAATGATTAGTCTTTTAAGCAACGAGAACGCTGAGAAGAACACCATGAGGATGGTTAAGGTAGTTATAATAAGTATGGTTGTTTATTATTTATCAACAAGAGATATATTATGCCGGCTAGCATTTCCTTGACTCTGGGTCTTTTTCATTTGCATTACTACACGTTATCACATTGCTGATTGCATTGAGACCAAGGTATAGTACAAAGATATACTTGTGCAGCTACTCCAGACAGTAAATGTCTTTTACAGAATGTTAAAAAGCAGAAATGAATCATTCAGACTAAAATGAAACCCTGTGGTGACTGAAAGGGGAAAGCCTAGGTAGGGTGTTCATTGTGACCTTTGTTTGAACCTACTAGATGGTTTGATCAAGTGTAGGAATAGTTCATGAAAATCTGTCTTTTTTTTCACGCGAATGGTAAATGGATAAAACACCTACGAGGTGCATTATATCTAAATTATTATGGGTGAATAAAAGAGCCACCACTTATCACCTTGAAAAGCATGGAAAGGACCTTTTTAGTTTACTGTATTTTTAAAAGCTGTTTTGTTATCTAAATGTATTTAAACATTGCTAATGTACCTCAGACAAATAGAGAGAATCTGATATGAAATTCTGAAATGGATACACAAAAAACAATAAAAACATAATGTATAGTATGCTGTTTGAATATCTTTTCGCTGGCACCTGAAACTTCTTAAGATCACAGAAAATTTGAGTTTTTTTAAAAACAGATTGTAAAAAAAAATCTCTGTATTCTGAATGCTGGAGAGATAAAAAAAAATGATACATATGTTTACACCATTATCTTTGTGGTATTTATTTTTTTTCCTTATTGGGAAACAATTATGAAGGATTAACAAACTACTAATGTCTACCGTTTTCTTGGTTAAATATCATCTAGAAAAAATACTTTCAGTGGATTAGTGGATATTACTGTTGCATATCTTAACAGTAAAACACTACTTATTTTACTGCTTACTCAAAAAGCAAAAACTGAAATGTTTTGAGCAAAATATCAACTGAGCAGCAATGATTATCTTCTGGACATCGCTAAATTTTCCTAAAATGTGTTAACTAGCTCTAATTATAAGGGAAACTCCTGTACGCATAACATTTTAGACCAGATCACCACAGTGAAGCTCCTCTTAAAATTGTCTCTTTATTTTCATATAAATCATAAAAAAGGTCAAAGGTCTCTATGGCCCCTGAATGGTCTTTTTTTACAAGAAGCAGGTGAAAGGTAGCAAGACAAACGTTGGAACTTCTGCAATCATTAACAGGGTTCCAGGAGATGTTTGACTCGAGTTAACCGTCAACTAACATGAACGCACAGACAGATTTGGAGCTACATCTGAAGTCTGCACGTGTACATAAACAGTGTTTGTATGCACCAGACGCAATAAACCCTTTACAGTGAAATGTCTGAAAGGTGCCAGGGTTTTCTTTTCTGGTTGTGTTTTAGCATCATTAGGCAGTTTCATTTCAAAACTGTGTCTGTAGATGATACTTTAATAACAATGGTTCTTTTTGTTTTAGCAGTAAATTATGGCAGGTCGATGGCAGCTGTAATGAATGAGGGGAATTCTAAGACACTGATTTTAGTTGCCAGTTCACTGTAAATAAAACAAAAATAATTCCTTTATATAGTAAATCAATCATAAGTTGCTGTGTTTTCTTTTAATTTGGATGAGATATGGAAAATCCGCCTTACAAATCGGACCACAACAGAGATCATGATCAGTGTTCAGTAATATATGTTTTGAGAAGCTGTGGCCTCTGAACTTTACCTGTCTCTTGTCTTTTAAGGCAACAAGAAGGTGAGCTCAAGCTATAAAGGGATCACACTTCTTAGTGTATTTGTGAACGTTTACTTTACAGAACATTCTGAGAAGTGACAGCGTGGCATCTGTCTTGACGGTGGAACATTAAACCATAACTTTACTCCCGCGAAGTTCCTTGGGAGGTCATTGGGGGAGGCATTTTGTGGGGGGTACTGTGGTAGCCTACAGAGTGAACGGGACGCTATTAGAGGTTATCCTTTCCTCATTTAAGAGCTGTGTTAGCACTCTGAGGATAAAGTCACGTAAAGTTTGGACTCCATCAGGGCTGCCCTTAGTGTTCATTGACAGAATCCCAAGTCATTGTCATGGAGAGGAGAGGAGGATATCTGGTTTGGGAACTTCATCTTCTGGGTGATTCTCTGAATTCGGTGCACTTTCTGTCCTACAGGTTTACCCCCAAGATTCTTATTTAAACTAAATTACAGAATACATTTTCTGAGACGAAACAAGAAATATAAGGATCTATGTTCATTTGTATTATGACACACAAGCGTCTTTTAAAATTTGTTTTTAAAAGTTTTATGTGTTTCCATTGAGTAGAAGTCAGCCAAATAAGATTGTCCACATTACCCAATGTTGCCATTTCAGTGAAAGAAATATAAATGTGAATAGACAGTAACCAGATTTTTTTTTCTGTTAATATAATAATTGTCTTTCTTGTTAAGTCTAGATAAAAAAATGAATAAAATTAATTAATTATGTGTAAAATGGCAAAATTTAATCATGTCTCTCAATCTTGTTCAACCACATAACAGCATACAAATCAGTTAAACTTTATTAGTACCCAGGAAGTGACATCACGCCAGTCTTTTCCTGTTCATTCAGTATATGTAGGTACTAGTATACTTTCTGACCTACATTTTATTGTTTTTATCATCAAACTGAAATTGTCCAGCTCAAACTGTCAACCATGTTACATAAAAAAATATTTGTGATTGATTTTTTGAAAAAGAATGATTGTCATGAAAAATTATATTCATATCTTGTTTTTCACATGCTATCTGCTGCTCCAAACACTAGCTAATTGTCATGTTTTGGTTGATTGAGGACCCAAATGCAGAGTGTTGTTCCTCCACGTCACAAGCTCCTCAGATGCCGGCGACCATTTCTAACCGTGTCACCTCCTCGTGATTTCCCTACGTCTTCCACGTTCTGTCCACGTCCTGTATCCATTTTGAACTTTCAATAAAGATGAGGAAAAAAAAGCTCTAAGCAACACTCTGCATTTGGGTCCTGATTCAACCAAAACATGTCAGTAATGTAACTTTAGCTAAAATCTTCAACCCTGTAACAAAATAGCATCAAAAAAAATATTGTTATAAGCATTCTGAGATTTCATGGCTAAGGTGAATACATACTTTCTCAGAGGTACAAATACTCCTTCATCAGATGCAATGTTCAGAAACATTTTAATGTTGGTTAATTTTTCAGTAATCAAAGACCCCAAAGTGCACCCAATTCAGAGAATGACCTTTCTCATCCTTGTCTTTCAGATATGTAATGGCTCTGCTGATAATGACCTTTTTTAATGACCTAGATAAGTATGAAATGATCAAGACTTTAGTCTGCTCTTCTAAGTCTGAGGTTATTTTTCGACCATAAAAGGGTGACCTGTTCCCTGTAAGGCCAGTAAGGGCTGTCTGTGCCTCAAGCAGAGGATTTTGGTGCCTTTCTGTAACAAGATATGGTAGAACAGTGCAGGAAGTTGGTGCCTTATCTACATTAATGTAGATAGAGCTCTGATCTGTCATGGGGAACAAGGAGCAGAGGTACATTTTGATCCTTACATATGTTCATGAGATATGGATCATGACCCCAAGGATTAGATCCTAGAATGGGGTTATCAGGCTCCACATTAGAGAAAGGGAGAGGAAATCTGTCTTCTGGTAGTCTGAACAAAGGCTGCTGCCTGATCAGAGTACCTTCCTTCAAAGGTTTTATTTCCTTGGTAGAGACCACTATGGAGACCTAAAATCCATTGGAGAGACTTCACCTCTGATTTGGGCTCACCTAGAATAACCTGGAGAGGCAGTAGCATTAGATGTTTTTTTTACTTAGTATTAATTCTTTTTTAACCTTAATGTGTACATTTGAAAGGTTTGAGCTTTTTATTTTGAGCTCTGCTCTTTGCCCAATCAGTTTTTTTTTAACAAATCTGATAAATTGTCTAAATAAAAATCCCTGCGCACAGAAATATTTTTGAATAAATATAAAATATAAAATCCCAATTCTTTGTTCCATTGGTTTACGCTTTCCTTCTGTCACAGCTTGTCTGCCTTAGTTTCTCTCCATCACGCAGCAATTTCCTGTTTCTTGTCTTTTTTTCCCCGTCACTGCTTAACACTTTTTGACACAAAATTAATAACTTCCCCATATCCAGCATCCTTTTCCGTAGTGGTCTGTCATAATTAACTTTATACTTGTTTTAAACGGCATCATTTTCCAGCTGTCTCTCAGTTCTTCTCCGTCATATCCATTTTATGTTTTGCTCCAAGTGCATCAACTCATCCTGCCACCTGGGAGTTCAGCCTGAATAAGCCTTAAATGGTTCTGTAACATATTGAATTAAAGAGACTTGAGTTACAGTTCAGTCTTTGTGAGTTTTTTTGCACTGTATTTCAGAATACTGGGAATAAGAAAAAGATTAACAGCAAAAACCTTTCTAGTAGGGATGGACAGATACTGGTATCGGGTATCGAGGCCAATACCATTCTTATTTGCTTCATCGGTATCGGTTACAGTTAACTGATACCATGAACCAATACTTAAAATGTGGAAACTCTGCAATAATTTCACACAAAAAAAAATGTATTTTTCCATTTAAGTTTTTGTTTTGTGCTCATTGTTATTAACATGTTATTTTTTATCTTATTCACCATCATTTATTGTAACAATCAGAGAAGAAAACAAAACCTGTCTTCCAATTCGTTGCATTTTTTTGTGTGTAGTAGAAGATTCGGAATTGGTGCGTAGTATCGGCAAGTACACAAATCCAAGTACTGGTATCGTATTGGTTTGTAAAAAGTGGTATTGTATAATCCCTACTTTCTAGTGCTTCATTTCCTTTGAAAGCTTGTGGTCTCTCTTTCATTTGGTAATTCTGTTTCTTCCTTGTTTGTCTTGTCTTTTATTGCTGCCTCTTTATTTCTACTCTTCATAAATAAACTCCTCAAATGGAGCTTTATGTGATGCAGAGTATCCGCAGAGTTTTCAAAAGTATAAAAAGTTGATAAATTGATTTTAGGAAAATAAAGATCCTCATTTAAAAGTCTTACATCAATTTGGTAAGGTCTTACATTCGTTTAGAATTGACGTGGTATAAATAGGTCTGTCTATCAAAAAGAGACATACATAAACTAATAAAATGAAACGAATTGCAGCAACGCATTACTACTGAAAATGTGGAAGTGTAAACTTACTGATTCTTGGCTAGAAGTCGAGGATTTTGAACATTAGCTGAACTGTGCGTTTTGTAAAAAAGATCAGTGTTATGTCAATGAGCATCAACATTAATGGAGCTAGCTAAAAAAATCGCCGCCATTAAAATCTCCAGCGATCAATCAGCAGTTTTTGTTCTGAAGCTGCTACTGGGACAGCAGGAGCAAGTTTAATTCCTGCAACACCTGTGAGTATTCCACTCCCAACGCATACGTATTCACAGCTATGACACACATCTGACTCATAGTGGCGCTAGCGGGCACATCAATGCAGCAGAACGATGTGATTTGCTGTTTACACATAGCAGTTACCTACCACTCGCTAAATGATGGAATTTTTTCCTTGGAAAGTTTCAAGGCTATGTTTCCTGATTGGGTATTTGTAAAACTGTTCAAGCTAACACAAAGTAAACGCGAAAAAGGGTTCAAGTTTTATGTTTCCAAGTTTGAACCCTTTTTCGGGTTTACTTTGTATAGCAGATGAAAAGTCCTTGACAATGCGATTAACATCGTCCACTGAGGTTCTCTTTAGATTTCCCAGACATCTTGAAAAGTAAAGTTGCTTCAGGCTCCATCCATTTTGACAGCGCTGTGGCGACAACAGGAAATGCCAACACCAGCCTCAATTTCTCAACAGGAAGTAGCATTTGCTAACATGCACAGGTGGTATAAACAGTCCAGTTGTATTGCACCAAGGTATTTCAACTTCCTGACTTGCATTTTCTTTTAGTTGCATAATATTTTCGAAATGCTCTATGAAAAATAATCCGGGAATAGGCAGATTTTCACCCAATAGTTTGGAGTCACGTTGCACAGAAACATCCACCAACAGTATATTGAAAATCTAAACACATGGGAAACCTCAGTGAAGGCTTAAAATGTGTATGTATTTAATATGAGATTTGATTGTCTAATTTAATTCACTGTTTGTTCATTGGTTAACTGCAAGATGAGTTGTGTTAATGGTGAATTAAGGGAGGTTGTAGGTGGCTAGGGGGCTTCAATGTGTTTTGGGCTCCAACTTAAATACTGCTCTGGGCCTCACATAACCTTCTGTTCACACTGTAGCCATAGGAGGTATTGAAATAGCCATAGGAGTGTGGCTATTTTTCTTGGATGCCTTTCTTGGGCTTATAAAGTTAACAGACACCCAAAAAGCTTATTTTTTTACCTTACTCATTTTACCTTCCTCAGTTACCTCAATTTCTGGTCATAATGAAATACCAGGAAAACAGAAAGTCTAGGATTACTATCTCTGATTTAATACTGATGAGCATTAAATTAGAATATTCTAAATTCTAATAATTAAAATTTCCTGTAGGTCATCTTTTCTGAGTAATTGTACATTAAATTTGGTTATTTTAATGTTTTATACACATCTGCCAGTGGTGACAATAAATTTAGAGGATGCTGAAATAAATGTTCTGCCTCGTTTCCAGTTGAATGCTTGTTCATGAAAATATTTTCCACTACGCTAGAGGTAAAAAGTAATAAAGCAAATAAATGAAGATGAGAGATTATAAACATGTCAAAGCTTGTTAGTAGCTGCAAGTGCCTGTTCAATGTAATATTCACCAGTGATGTTGGGAAATGTGTGGACCATTGAGAGTTTTAGAAGTCTTCTAACCTTGCTGGACCCCACTAGCATTACATAAGGCGGATTAGGGCCGTGGCTTTGTTTAGACCTTGTGGTTGTTTGGACTAGCCCCATGTTAAAGTAGCGAGAGCCACACACTGTCTCTCGCTGCCTGGGTGTTTTAATAGGACTTGTTCTAAGCCACGTTGTTCCAGCAGCGGAAGCTGTGTGAGAGACAAGTAGGTCTCCAGTTCCCATGATAGAAGAGGCAGTGAAAGGAGAGAATCCTTCAAAAAAAGAGGAAAATCTGAAAGTTTCCCAGCTTTACATAATCATTACCGATCTAAACAGGGAAACGGGGTGCATTTTAAATTAAGCTTATGGCTCATTTGAATTGTTGATAATATTTCTTTGCTTTCAAAAAGTATTTTCACCATTACAGATTTCTTTTGCCTTTGATATTTTTTCATACTTTAATTTTTTAGGTTGTTAAATGTATTTTTATTTCAGAAAAAAGCATCCTGAGTTAACCTGACAAAATGCTGTTTCCAAATGGTGATTTAATTTGGTCCTATTTAAAAAAGTAATTGGTCCAAAACCCATTATCCACTTGTACTTACCTGGGCATTGGCAATGCCTGGAAATGAGTCTTTTTCATCATTGTGGAGGAATTTTGTCACACTCTTCTTCGCAGTATGATTTTATTTTCAGCCCCATGAGATGGTTTTAAACCCCTAACAGACTCCCCTATGAATGCCATCTTCTACTTTCTTTTAGTGTTGAAGCAGAAACACAGGCCTTAACTGAGACATGGTTAGGCCTTCTGAGTTTAAGATGTGTTTTCTGGCTTTTTCTGTGACCTCCTGGAAGCGTCATGGTTGAGCTCTTGGGATAAATTGGGTAGGATGACAATTCCTTGGACGGTTCACTACTGTTTTATCTTTTATTCATCTTTGGATAATGGCTCTCCCTGTTGTTCAAAGCAGTCCCAACGCCTCTGAAATGGGTTTTAACCCTTTCTAGATGGATAGACGTCAATGATTTGTTTCTCATTAGAGGCAAACTTTATGTCTGAGCTCAGCTCAAACGTATCTGATTAATAAAAATCTCTGTTTGAAAACTGTCCTATTTACTAAGAGTATCTTTGTCTTTGAGGTGACAACATATCAAAAAGAGAAGAAATCTGAATAGGAACAAATTGTTTATCACAGCATTATAAATAGAGATGGTACATTTTGTCTTAAGAGTTTGTTTTTTTTAATCCTGAAATTTACCCTAAATTAAATCTGGAACAATGTATACTTGAATTTCACATTGTCAGACTATCAGTGCTTCTTTTTATAGGACTACAATAACAGATGTTTAAAAATAGGAAGCTGATTTAAGTAAAAATGCCAAACAAAGGCATGTGCCTGGAAAAAGTGTCCTGGCTTTGTATGGCTGAGCCAACATACTGAGGATGCCTGAGTCAGGTCACCTAGCTGTCTGGAGTGTTTGTTACTGAATGGAATCCAGTGGTTGTGGGTACTCTGGTCCTTTAAACTGAACACACTATTTACTTCATTTCTTTTATATCTCTTTATTGCATGACAGAAATAAAAAGCAAGCTCATACTGCTCATAAGAAACATGCTTGGGAATGATGGATGGGGAAAATGTTGAAAAGAAAAACTGAACATTACAAATGGAGTCGGCAGCATGCTCTTCCCTGTACAGTTGCCTTGACAGCTAATCTAAATTACCCCCACTAATATACCGCAGCTCCTGTGCTTGTGTGCTGCGGAACATTATGCTTGCACAAAGACACCCATTCACACTCAAGTTCGCTCGTTACGGGTGCAGAAGATGTCTTAGCCCAAGGCGATGGGTGCCTAAAAAAGGAGGGAAAGAGCTGTGAGTGATATAGAATCCCTGATGAACAGCCACTACTGTTCTACTCCTCCTCACCATACCACCCATAACACTCACTCGTTTTCTCCTGGTTTCACTTTGTTCCCTCCTTCCTCTGTCGCTGAATGCATTTGGGTTAATTGTCTGCTGCTGATTAGTGAAGCTCTTGCAGGCTTCTCAGCACCACGGATGCTTCTGAGAGGAGGAACACTCTGCTTCCCCTGTTTAGTATGCACTGATGGAAGACGCAAAACATTTGATCAAATCAAATGTCGCCCTAAAAAGCCCCATTCTTTGAATACAACTCCAGTATATTCCTCATTTTCAGGGGACAGTTTAAAACACGCTAATCTGACCGTCATACTGGCCTGTAGCTGGTTAATCCCTTTAGTTTAGGAGCCTCAGTAATTAGAAAATAGTGAAATCATAGATTCTGATAAAAAAAAGAACAACATTGTAAGACTGAAGAACCATTGATAAGGAAGATGTAAAGCAGCACAGTCTTTTAGACAGTTCTACAGAGGAGTTATGATCTATAAACAATAATATACAAATAGAGGACTTTTATCAATTGAATCTGCTGCCAAAAAAATTATTACTGGAGAAATATGAGCTTAATTTCCTCAACATATCAAGACATGTCATGCCTGTCAGTCTGCAGCCAATCAGAATAAGTTGCGATGCTACATATATATATATATATATATATATATATATATATATATATATATATATATATATATATATATATATATATATATATACTGTATATATATATATAAACTATAAACTGAAAAGACTCCAAACAACACTAATTAGGTGACACAAATGAATTTGCAGTGCGGTATATTGCATAAATTGAGGTGCTAAATGTACACCCCTTGACTTTATTTACATTTTGTCACTAGTACGTATGTTTGTCAAATCATATACACTAAACCAACATAAATTAGTGCATAATGGTGATTCTGAAGGAAAATGTTGCACTATTTTCTTTTTTTGTTGTTACTCTGATATCACTAAATGAAATACAATACATTCAAGTCTCCTCTGTTATCAACTTAATGAAAGGATTCCTGTATATATAATTTAATCTCTGTATAAATCCAGATGTTCTGTGAAAGCCTCATGGGCTTGTTGGAGAGCATTAGTTTGTAAACAACATGATGAAGAGCAAAGAATAGGGCCGACAGATCAGGGATACATTTGTGAAGAAACTTAGAGAAGTCTTAGGTTATTAAACAATATGGCACAACTGAAAAGCATCTAAAATATGGCTGACAATCCAAACGAACAGGCTGGGTTTGTCGTTCCGTGAAGAACTAGCTCCGATTAAACAGGAATTTAAATATTTTGTTTGTTAAAAATTGGGAAAGTGGTAATATTTTTTTACTTTGTGTTTGTGTATCACCTGAGATCCCAATCAAATACAGTGAAGTTCGTAGCAGAAGTGTGATAAATGACCAAAAGTGAAAACTTTGAGTAGGACTACATTCATTTTGTCTTGTTGAAACTGTTTTTTTTTAGACAAAAAGATAAACTGAAGCTTATTTACAAACCAGGGAAGTGCTAAAATCCTCCTTTCTCAGTAAACCAAAGCAGCATCCTCTTTGCTATGTTTTGTTTAAAAAGGACTGAAGGAAAATACAGTAGCTGTTATCGCTAAATTCATGTGTTAGGCCGTGTTTTGGTGGCATCTCATGTGCGTGTTTTGAGTCAGGCAGGCAGGGGTGTGTAGAGCCAGGCAGACTGACAGATGGATGATAACTGTAATCTCTGAACACACAGTCTGCTTCATTCTCAGCATGTCTTTTTCTGCTGTTGCTCATGATTTTCTTCCATCATCCTGCAAGTCGGTTTCAGTACGATAGAGGATCTTATCAGTAAATCGAGGAAGGATGCCACTCCCTTGCAGAATGTGAACTCTGCATGAAAGGGACAGAAAGGAGATGTTTTAGAAAGATTGTTAAAAAAAGAGTCACCATTTCCCTTCTTATTTCCTTTTAGGGCTCTGGTGTTTATTGCTCATGGAGCAGGAGAGCACAGTGGGCCATATGAAGAAATTGCCCAGAGACTGAAAGAACTGTCCCTGCTGGTGTTTGCGCATGACCATGGTGAGTGACAAATGCATATCACAAGACTGTAAGCTCATGCATACATTTACACCCACGCTCACTGTGTCCTTCGTGTTTATCGTTAGTCGCATACAGCTCTGCCTGATCACAGATTATTCATTGTACAGTTAACTAATCCTTTCTAAGAACATTATTTGGTTTTATAGCTCTCAGGGTGAGTGTGAGTCGTTTTTTTTGTGTGTGTTTTTTTTCCTGAAGCCTGTTGCTTTACGCAAGTTTTTCCAAAACACGGACCGGCCTAACACTTAGAACAGGAAGAACTGGTTTAAAGCAGGACACAGCCCTGTTATTCGCTGGATTTTCGACTTTAAATTAATCCTTTGCGTTCTGTGCAACACTGCATTACGTCAAGGGTTGGATATGTATTCATCAAGCACTTTATCAGGCTCACTCTGGTGGTAAAAAGTAGCATCCTTGCAAAATATTAAGTGTGGCTCATAAAGAAATGGAAGAGCTGCGAGTGACACAGTGTTGATGCAGTAGATCTAACGCCGGGTCCAGTTCAACACATACATCTAAAAGGAGTGCTTTTAGGAATATAAATCGGCTGATCCACTCATCATCATGGGCCAGGAAATCTCTAAAATCTCACACAATCAAGATGCTGCAAGTGGCGTGATTTTCAGTGAGTGCCAGCACATCCATTCTGTAGCATTATGTAGGAGTTGTATATATTTTTATATTCACACAATTAATGCACTAAGTGCAATTACTATATAATCTGAAGACATACATACAGTATGAGCATACTATGATATCATTCTTAAATGCAACATATTTTCCTTCAGGTTCTCATTTTAATGCTCAGTTCAGAGCTCTACAAGTCTGAAAAATGTAGCTTAAATTCACGGTCTTGCCATCTGACTGGCTACGCTGTCAATGTCCTCGGTGTCCAAACAGTAAGAAAGGTTCTTAAAGTTGCGCACATTTTTTCTGCCACTTTTTTTTTTTTCTTCTACAAATTCCGATATTGCCGTAAAAGGTGGCTTAGACAGTTTTCAGACCATGTTTTGTGCATAAGCAAGCTTTATAAATGAGACCCCAGATGTGTTTTTTTTTTATCTAACTAAACCCAGAAATACATTTTAAAAAATGACCAACAAAAGAAGGAAGTTACTTAAGCTTTGTTTTATGAACGTCTTGTTTCCCCTGTCCTTCATATACCATAGTTTGACATTAAATATAAAAATTAAAGTAATCTAAAAAAAAAGGTTTTAGTGTAAAGATGTAAATGTTTTTCAAGATTTTTCAAGATTTCACTACATGTGATAACTGTGGCTTTAAATAAATGGAGAAGTTAGCATAGTTCTGCTTATTAGTTTTTATCCGTTATGTTGACAGTTAGCTACTTAATATGGAAATAAACACGTTATAGTAATAAACACACACAGTTTTGGGCTGTGCTTTTGGTGAACACCCTAAAACAGCATTTTGTTGTTTGTTTTGTTTTTCCAATTCTGGTTCTCAAGGCACTCTGCCCTGCATGTTTTACATGTCTCCCTGTTTTAACCTGCCTGCTTCAGATGCTTACTGCTGTTTATTAGCCATCAACTGAAAACATCTAAAACATGCAGGACAGCGTGCCTTGAGGAGCGTTGTAGAAAAACCCAGATGTAAAACATGTAAAGAGTTTGGTTGTAGTGGGGCAGCATGTGACTGCGCATCAGTTCCACATTTTAAACATCAAAAAAAAAATGGATTCCTAATCAGATTCTTTTTAAGTTTAAAAAAAGGCAGAGAAAGAGATGCTAATTAAAAAATGTAACATTAATTAACTGTTGGCAAAGACAATAAAAACAGATGAATGACTCTAAACACATGTTCAGTGACACTTCTTGCAATATGACATTGTTAAATGAGACATACTTAACTGGAACAGGTCCCTGCAGACACCTCTTTTTCATCTATTTTTCTGCTAACACAGTTGCACAGAAACACACATCGCCTTTGGGAGTTCCTAACCGACTTCATCAGTTGAGTTCCTTTTTTTTTTTCACAGATCTCTCACGTAAATTTCTTTCACAGGTCTTTTTCATTCACAGCCTATATAGATTGTTTCTTCCACCTTGCAAACATTCCATCTGTTAGCAGTCGACTTTGTTTGAGCAACCCCTTAAACAGTATGTAGATTTAGAGACGCACGGATAAGAATTTTGGTGCCTGTTTTCAGTCCTTGCTTTTTGCAATTAAAATAATATGTTATTATAGAATGTATTCTGGCTTACCGTTATTCAGTTGGAATTGAGATAAAGAGGTGATCAAACCTAGCTTTTTTGTGTCTATTTATTCCCCCACAACCTGACAATTTCTCTTCAAGAACTTATAAATGTGGAAGAAAAATAAACAGCATTCAAAAAAAAAAATTCCAGCCTTTCTGCCTTTTGTGTTCTTTGCTTTTGAATATTAGGAACACAAGCAAAGTCACATGGCGTGTGTGACAGAACTTTCTTTAAAACAGGGTTTTGCTAAATCTACAATAACAAAGACAAAATGAATTGATATTTTAGCTACTTTAGCATCTTTTTTTTTTTTTGCAAGTGTTGTGACTAGCATTACAACATCAGTCCACATGTGTTTTCTTGAAATATTAAAGAGCCTTACCTTAGGTCTGAGATTTCTAAAAGGCTACAAATGTTTTCGAATCCAACATGCAAGACAGAGGTTGAAAGCTCCAAGGGATAAAAAGCTATTTTGCTGTACTTTGCTGATCTTTCTCACTTGTTGGAGGCATTACCTGCAGTATTAATGAACTCCAGACATGTAATAGAAAAAGCAGTTTTCTTTAGGCAAGGCAAGGCAATTTTATTTGTATAGCACACTTTCAACACAGGGCAATTCACGGTGCTCTACATGATTAAGACTGGTTCACAGCATAACTCAGTTTGATGATTAGAATACAAATGAGCAGTTACAATAAGAAAATAATCAAGAAAATACAACAATGTAGGGACAAGTGCGTAAAAAACACAGTTTTAGTTCATTAACTGACCTTGTTGAAGAAAGCTCACAGTTTTTAACCTAAGAAAGCATTTACAGTAATTTAGACAATTGAAATTGAAAATTAAAAACAAGCAAGTAAAAACAGTTTCTCATAAGCGAGTCTTAATAGGTAAGTTTTAATTTTAGATTTAAAAGAGTTTAGTGTCTCTGCAGCTTTGCATTCTCCTGGTAGTTTGTTCCAGATATGAGGAGTATTGAAACTGAAAGCTGCTTCCCCATGTTTGGTTCTGGTTCTGGGGACGATCAGTAAACTAGAGTTGGAGGACCTGAGGGATCTGGATGGTTTGTACCATGATAGTAGAATGTTAATGTATTCTGGTGCTAACCCAGTCAATGATTTATAAACTAATAAAAGCACTTTGAAGTCTATTCTCTGAGCTACAGGGAGCCAATGTAAGGACCTTAGAACTGGAGTGATGCGTTCTACTTTGTTGGTTCTAGTGAGAACACGAGCAGCAGCGTTCTGGATCAGCTGCAGCTGTCTGACTGATTTTTTAGGTAGACTTGTGAAGATACTGTTACAGTAATCAAGGCGGCTAGAGATAAACACATGGATGAGTTTTTCTAGGTCTCCTTGTGTCATCTGTCCTTTAATCTTGAAATGTTCCTAAGGTGATATAAAGCTGACCTTGTCATTGCCTTTATGTGACCTTGGAGGTTCAGGTCTGAATCCATTATTACACCTAGATTTCTGGCCTGGTTGGTAGTTTCTAGTTGGACCAACTGAAGGTGTGTACTGATATTTTAATCAATCTTTTTTGGGTCCGAAGAGAAGCACTTCGTTTTTGTTTTTGTTCAGTTGGAGGAAATTATGGGACATCCACGCTGTTAATTTGCTCAATGCATTTATTGAGGATTTGGACGGGTTCAACATCACCTGGTGACATTTAGATACAACGCTGAGTGTCATCAGCATAGTTGTGGTAGTTAACATTGTTGATGGTTATAATCTGGTTGAGTGGGAGCATGTAGATGCTAAATAAGAGGGGCCCCAGGATGGAGCCCTGGGGGACCCCACAGGTTATTTCTTTGTTTTGTGATGAGAACGGGCTAATCGACACAAAGAAGTTCCTGTTCTTAAGGTAGGATTTGATATTTAAGAGTTTCTTACATTTCTGGACGTCCACCGACTTTAGTTTAAACACCTGCTTGTTACTAGAAATAGCTGCCATTGAGTTTTCTTCCCTCGTCTAATAGCGTTCACAATGAAACAGGTTATTTCATCATTACCAGGTAGAGTTTAGTGATATGAGTTTACTTACTGTTAGGACTTAGGTTATCACCATATGATTTCTCTGTGCATCTCCACATTGATGTTCTCTTTGTGCACTGTAAGAAACATTTAAGTTTAAGTTCCTCTTTTTTTCATCCTACTTTGATTTCTTCATTCTTTTTCTGTTCAAACAACTTGTGTGTGTCTCTGTCTCTCATCAGATCCCCCTCCAGAGCAGTTTTCTACTCCAATCAGTCTTTTTCCACTTTCACTTGTTTTGCCTTATTTGGATATTTTGACTGCCCTATCTCTTAGAATGTTTTCATCATCTCAGCCTTAGTTTCCCTCATTCTCATCAGCTTGACCTCCCTGTCGTTTTTTTTTCTATTTATTCATTCTTCATGTCTTTTTAAACAGTCCATCATTTCAGTCTTTTTATGTCTAAAACAAAGTAAAAGGATGTCTTTGTAACAGAGGGAGAGTGCCTTAAAAGGCAATTAGAATATTAAGTCAATACCATTAATTAAATCTCCACCTAAACATTGATGTTTTTGCATAAAAGATCTTTGAATATTTCATGCATATTAAGTACTGTCTCCTGTGATCTTTCTTTCCCCCAGTTGGCCATGGTCAAAGTGAAGGAGATAGGATGAACATCAGGGACTTTCAGGTTTACATCAGGGATTCCCTGCAGCACATTGACCTCGTGAGGTCCCGCCACCCTGATCTTCCTGTCTTTATTGTGGGACACTCCATGGTAGGACACTTTCCAAGGCCTGTTTCTGTGCTTTAAGTGATTCGTTCACTGGTTTTTCATTGATTGTAGACATTTTTAGTTTGCTTTTGAATTATTTGTTTATTCAGGTCTATTTGAATGTTTTAGATTTTAAAACCATCCAGTGTTGTGTGAACTCAACTGTTTCTGAGATATCAAAGGAGATTTTATGATTTAGTCTTTCCGTAAAGTCAAACCAGATGTGGTTATGCCTCACAGAAATGAAATATCGGAAATAGCTGTTAGAGGAACCAAGCTAGTTTAATATGCATGCCATCATCTAGCCACAAAATCATAAAAGAAAAAAACATCAGTGCAAATTCTTCTCACTTTAAGTTCATTTTTTATTTGTTTTTGGCTGCATTGGAGTGCCACGTGTATTATTTGTGTGTAAAGAGCAAATGTCAACAGTTCAGGAAAGGTTTGTTAGCTTTATGTTTTTTCAGAAAAAAATGCACTTCACCTTTTACACAGTGACCCAGATGCCACGCAGTCTGCAGCTGCTTCTGTTTAACTAAAAGAGCCCTAACAGAGCAAGTCATAGGCTGAATGACCTGCCAAATGTCAAGGTGGTAGTTTGCACATCCAGCAGTGTCATTTTACCGACCCTCTCTCTGCCTATTGTAGTTTACGTTACTTTCAGTTTACATAAAGGTTTCAGATTTTACATCTTTCACATTAGTATCATTTGTGTTTTGTTTGAAAAGGTTTATATTTGTTTAATCTGGCTGCTAGAATTACTACAGTTACTTTTCGTTAAAGACTGTTCATAATGAGCAGTAAAAAACGGAAAGTAACTACTCCCGCTCTATCAGACTGTAACTCCATTAGTTTTTTTTTTTGTAGCATAAAGCTCAATAAGGTAACTTTAGAAGTGCTGTAATCTTCATAAATATCAGTTTGTGTCCTACACCTGTCTTCCAGTTTTTAGTCTAACTGAGACAATTGCCTGTTATTGTATTTAAGGCATAATATGGTTTTTAAAGCCTCTTATGGTCATTCTTCATTAATATACTTACAGTAATTAAGCAGAACTGGATCTAGAGACACTTCTTTTCAGTTTAGTTTTCCACAACCCGAGAACCAGCTAGATGCCACATCAATAAATAATTCAAATATTTCGACCATTAAATGATTCTCAGTCTGATGTATTCTGAATTAATGAGGGGGTTCACTGCACAGACAGCGAGTTTAACCTAACAGATCAATTTATAGACCTAAATAACACTGCTAGATATCGACCAATCAGAGTTTTTGGGGGCAATTTTTGATCACTTATTACATAAAGCACTGCTCCTCTTATACCAGTTTGAGCCAAATCAGCTTCACGAATTGCATCAGGAATATTTTTTTTTAAATATTTTGTTATAATGCACACATTTCAAACTATATATAATTATTGTTTTATGAAAGACCTGTTGATACCCATCCATCCATTTTCTTAACCGCTTAATCCTTTATGGGTCGCGGGGGTGCTGGTGCCTATCTCCAGCTGTCAACGGGCAAGAGGCGGGGTACACCCTGGACAGGTCGCCAGTCCATCACAGGGCAGGACAAACAGGACAAACAACCATGCACACACTCACACCTAAGGACAATTTACAGTGATAAATTTCCTGACAGCTCATGTTTTTGGAATGTGGGAGGAAGCCAGCAGTACCTGGGGAAACAGAATGGGCTGGGATACAAACCCACAACCTTCTTGCTGCAAGGCAACAGTGCTACCCACTGCGCCACCGTGCAGCCCCTGTTGATACCAATTAAATCAATAGTTGTTTGTTGTTTTTTTCCAAAGTAATTGAGCTGTCTCTTAGCATCACTGGACATCTACAAATACAGTAAAGTCCCTCAGGTTGTGGGACAGATGTACAGTCTTCTGAAAAAGCATTAGGTAAAGTTATAGTGACTAATGCACAATGTTGCATTTAAATTATGGTTTCTTTCATTAAAGGAGAAACAAATGTGTGAAAAAAGTAATCCGCAAACATTTCTGTGTATGAGAAAGACCAGTTGTTGTTACACAGCTCTGCAGTTCAACACAATTTCCTTTATATTTATTTATACATCCCTCCAAACAGGTGTCCGGACATCAACATCTCTAGACCAGCTGATCTTTGGTACCAGCAGTTTCTGTAGTGGAAACAGAAATCCCTGGTGTTAGTCTTTGTACTTGGAGTTCTTGATCCTGACAGGCAAAACCTGGCCAGCAACCCGGCATTCAGTATCTTATAAGCTTCTGCACATGTAGAAACATCGTCAACAGTGCTGGTATAAACTTTAAACAAATTACTGCTGCTGATTTGTATCCAATTCAATGATTGGAGCATTAAATTGTAAACCTTAAATGCTAGCTTTATCAGATGTTAGCCAGCGGTTTACTCCCTGAAGGACTAATAAGTTTAACTTTTTGTAATGAAACTGGTGATGTAGATGGGTATAAATGTCAGTACAGAGAGGAAAAATAAGTTGTTTTTTTTTATGAAAGATGAAACAAGGTAATTAAATAACTCTGTGATAGAAAAAGCCTGAAGGGCAGCTGCTGAATTATTTTGAAGTGATGGGTTCAGAGCATTTCAGAGAACCGCAACAAAACAGCACAGCCTCTCATCGTTGTGCTGTGTTATCCACTAACTCTGAGTGCAAATAAACAGAACAAAAACATTAGATATTGGTTACATAATGGATGATTACTGTCAGTGTTTGTGGGCTGAGTCAAGTTGGGTCTCATTGAACTCATCTCTGTTGGATTAACAAGCTACTCACAGTCTGTACTTTTACTTTATGAGTGTTTGGCATGGTATCACGCTTCATATCATCTTTATTATGGGATCAGGGGATTGATAGAGTAAGTATGGAGAAAGGCTGCAGACTCAAGCACAAGTCAGGAACATTTCAACTTATGATAAGATAACTTGTATATACTGTATATTTTTATGATAATGATCATCTGAAAAGCAAAGAGAACTTTAAATTCATTGCAGAACTGTTTCCTCCTTCTGTAAAGAGCCTTTCCTAGCAGTGAATTATATGTAAAACTCAACACAAAGAAAAGTTTGTTGCAGATTTAATGAGCTTTATGTAGGAATTAGAGCAAGAAAGGTATCAAGAATTAAACAGGATTGGATTTTGAAGAAAAGGCTATCCACTTTCAGGAGCATTTAACAGGAACATTTAAAACCCCATCCAAGTCATTTAGATATTCAATACTTTGAGAGCTTAAATTCAAGGCTGACCTGGTTATCTATTTCAGTGTTTTAGTTGTTTTATGTCATTCTTCATAATTTAAGAGTATCTGGGAGGATATCTCTGTCTAAAAGTACCTTTAATAGTGACATCCTTTCGTAGATATCTGCTTGGAAGCTCAATTACTTTTAATTAGATAAACAGTCAGATAACATTAAGTGTGCATTATAAAGCACTTTTTACAAACTTGTCAAAAAAGTCAGATCTCCAGCTGTTGTAGAAAAATTCTGTAATGGCTTATAAAATTCTAACTAGGGAAGGAACGATACCACTTTTTTCAAACCAATATGACACCAATACCTGGATCAGAGTACTTGCCGATACCGAGTACCAATGCCGATACTTATACCACAAAAGAAATTTAAATGACTTGGAAGACAGGCTTTATTTGCCTCTCTGCTCGTTACAGCAAATTATGGTGAGTTAGATAAAAAATAAAATGATAAACATGACTACAAAAAAAAACATTTGAAATAAAGAATAACAGTTTTCTGGAAATTATTGCAGAGTTTTCAGATTTTAAGTATCGGACCACGGTAAAGTACATTAGAACAGTATCAGCCCCGACACAAGTATCAGTGCATCCCCAATTTTAACCTATAAAAGTACATTTTAAGATAATGTTCTGACCATGGTTTAAAAAAAAGATGAACTCCAAGTGATGGTAGAATGGATTGAGACATGAAGAGGCTGAATGGAGCACCCTCAGTAGTAATCCAAATGTTACTCCAGCAAGAATCTTGATTTACGCGTCTAGTTTTCAAGCCTCACCTACAGTATGATCATGAGATATGGCCATAATGGCCAAAAGGATAAGATCTGTCTGTGTTTCTGGATGGATGGATAAATTGTCCTTCTCTTAGGCCTCTTCTTCTCTTTCCCTGTAAATCAATTCCTGTTTCAGTAGCCAGGACCACGCTACGGATGGAATCAACTATTCACGAGCAAAGAACAATGCTACAGATTCTGAATTTGAACAATTTATTGAAGGCGTGGAGGATCGAAAGGTCTGGGGAGACATATCATCGGAGACACGGAGGAAGACCCAGTGTGGGGGCGCAGTCTTCAGGAAGAAACCGTCTTTCCAAGCCAGCTCAGAACCCCCCCAGACAGTACCTAGAAGAGAGAGATGTTAGAAGGGTGGTACAGGAGTGAACGAAAGCGTGGAACCGCGATGCTGCGAACGGTGGATGCTGCGAAAGAAAGGGAGAGGGGTTAATAGGGATGGGTCGGCAGGACCCAGAGAGAGAAAGAGAAGACGGGTCGGTGGGACCCAGAGAGAGAAAGAGAGGGCGGGTCGGCAGGACCCAGAGAGAGAAAGAGAAGGCGGGTCGGCAGGACCCAGAGAGAGAAAGAGAGGGCGGGTCAGCAGGACCCTGAGAGAGAAAGAGAGGGCGGGTCGGCAGGACCCAGAGAGAGAAAGAGAGGGCGGGTCGGCAGGACCCAGAGAGAGAGAGAAAGAGAGGGCGGATCGGCAGGACCCAGAGAGAGAAAGAGAGGGCGGGTCGGCAGGACCCAGAGACAGAGAGAAAGAGAGGGCGGGTCGGCAGGACCCAGAGACAGAGAAAGAGAGGGCGGATCGGCAGGACCCAGAGACAGAGAGAAAGAGAGGGCGGGTCGGCATGACCGAGAGATGGAAAGAAAGAGAGGGCGGGTCGGCAGGACCCAGAGACAGAGAGAAAGAGAAGGCGGGTCGGCAGGACCCAGAGATAGAGAGAAAGAGAGGGCGGGTCGGCAGGACCCAGAGACAGAGAGAAAGAGACGGTGGGTCGGCAGGACCCAGAGACAGAGAGAAAGAGAGGATGGGTCGGCAGGACCAGGCGACCTATAGGGATGGGAAGGGAGGGGCGAAAACGAACGAGACAGAAGAGAAATGAGAGGTAGGCAGGGTTTATATGTGTATCGCAGCATGAATAGAAGCGCAAGGGAGGCCAGTGATGCCAGGTGTGGCAAGTTTAGGGCTGATTAGGACGAACGAAGCGAGTTTGAAGCGTGGCTTTGCTCCTGAACTTCAGTTAACTTTTTTAACTACATTTATTGCAGTCAGTTAAGCTGTTGGGAGCTTTTAGTATCCCTTGATTAATTTGTCTAAAGTAGTTTGGTTTTTATAGCTCATTGTTCACAGAAACATCCTAAGATACTCTTTCTTTATTTAAATAAAAGGCTGTAATGAATACCATTACTGTTTAATAATAGATGCAGACATTATTGTGTAAATATCAGAACTAACCTGAATATTTCCCCCGACGTTTATATTCATCTTTACTTTTCTCTTTTTTCTGATTTTTCGCTACATTTCCTCATCATCTTTGTCTTTCATCTGATTGGTTTCTTTAGCTGTGTGCAGATATCTGCCTCATCAATCTGCCTGTGAACCCACCAGCTTTTATCTGTCAGTTTCTTCTTCTATTATCCGTCATCCTTCTTCACCTCACTGTATTTTCATTCCAATCTCTTCCATATATTTTCCTTAAATGCAACAAAATCCAAGACTGAAAGTTACGGAAACCAAGCCCATGTAGTGTTGTGTCAGTCTGTTTTCACAGGCCTCAGTCTCCGGCTTCCCAGTTCTATAACGATGCATCCTGTTTCCATTAGCGTGTTCCTCTGCTGCTCTGTGTCTGTATGGATCTGTTTTGAAAAGAGCCTTGAATGACGCAAAAACCTACAAGACAATGAACCACCTGTAGACTCCACTATGTGCTCAGATTGTAATGGAGATAACAGGATCCAGACACAATGTCAGGGAGCCTACAACTCCAAAAGAGCATTCGCTTTTCAGTCAAATTGAGGAAAAAAGCATCTAAGTTTTCCATATATGTTTTTTCTCACTCCTTTGTATTTACTCAGCTCAGCTAGAAATGCTTGTTCCTTTACCAGAGAAATGTAGGTTTAAGGTTCTACCTATTTTAAGTGTTCTTAGGGCCTTACACTTCTCGACTGTTATGTGATCAACCTCTGAAGATCCCTAGATTTCCCGTGTATATCCTGAGCTTCAGCATGTCAGTACTGTAAGCTCTCGGCATGCTTCCCATCAAAGCTGGCACTAAGGAATGTCAGCTATTTTGTATGAGCTCATAGGAACATTTCCAAATGTGCTTTCTGCTTGCTCTTCTCCCTCCATCTAAACTTTTTTTTTTTTCTCCAGCAGAATTTGTGGCCATGGCTCAATTGTCTAATTTTTCAAGTGGCAGCAATTTATGAAACGGTTTATCACTGTTTAGTGTATGTTTGCTCATTATTTGCCTTTATATGTGACACACATTCAGCATCTCCCATGCCCAGCATCAATGTGACTTCTTGACTTACTTACTGGCATTTTTAATACACTCTATACTTCAAGTGTTTTTATACATTTGTAAATAAAAAAACAGTTTAAAAAAAGGAAAATCTTCAATAGGATATGAAATAAAAGAGGTGAAGGAGATTCCTGATTTCACAATAGTATTTCCTGGTTTTATATCTTTTTTTTCTGACCTTTTTTATTTGTAATAGTCTGTTAATTAATTGCAGAAAGTTTATTTTAGTTTTTTGCCACATTTTTTTATTTTCAAGAGTCCTTTTAGTGACAGATATTTATTTTTCTTTTTGTGACATCCTAGCATATTACAATAATTTCAACTTTTTTTCATCCATCCGTCCTTCAAGAACTGAACTGGTGCCTATCTCCAGCAGTCAGTGGGCAAGGTGCTGGGTCCTCTGTGGACTAGTTGGCACTCAATCACAAGGCATCACAGTGATACATAGGACAAACACACACATTTATGTGTGCACTTTAGAGTTTTGAACTGCAGGAAGAAGCTGAAGACTCCAAAGTAAATCCATGCATTTAAGCTCCATGGGGAAAGACCCTAAGAGTGGGATTAGACCCAATAAGCTTATTTCTGCAAGGCAACAATAGCAAAAATGATCACTTTTTGTCTCTATTTCTGTTATTAAGCTTCACCCAAAGACCAGCTTACACATTTTTTTCCTGAAAACTTTGTGTGGATTTAGCATTTTTCTTTAACACTTAAAATGAACTCATTGACTGCAAACCAACTTCTGTCTGTTATCACTTCTAAAAATAATGTGTCACATCAATCACCGATCACCAATCATCACCAATCAAAATAAATACATTTCTAAAAACACCTATCAGTTTATTTGCTGTATTTAGATCCTGCAGTGTGAGTAAATAAGCTGTGAAATACATAGACTGTATGTTAGCTCATCAGGCAGTTCTTGTAAAGTTTAAGTTTATCCACTGTCAGAGAGCAGTAGGACAATAGCAGCATTCATCCCTCCAACCAAATTCAAAGGAAGGCAGTAATCAGTGTCTGAAAAGCTTTACTGTCTCAATCCTTCCTCTCTTGCTTTCCTCGTTTATACATCTATCAGACCTATGAGTGAAATTCTACTTTTTCTTCTTTAAAAAAACATTTGAAAACTCATATAAATATGTTGGGTGTTAAAAAAAAACACAAACACATTTTCACCTTAAGTCGAGTGATAATTCAGGCATTGTGCAGAGGGTTCTTGTTTTCACACATGGTGGTATTACTGTCGGTGTGAGTAGGGATACAGGGAGATATAACGGGAAACAAAACACGGAGAAAAAGGGCTTCTCTTTTCCAAAATCAGTGTACATGCCTGCAAATGGACGTGTCTTGGTTTTCTTGTGGGAAATGTACTGTCTTCCTGTGGTGCTCGCTTTCACAAAGTGGACCTGCCATTGGCCCCAAGCTGATGAATATTCACACAACTGACAAAGAGTGCTCCGGTAAACAAAAATGAAGTCAATTAGTTTCTAAAACCAGAGACGGAGAGAGAGGGGAAGACAGATTTACCCATGCTGGATGGCTGCGTGTTGTCCACATCTTGCTGCACACAGGGAGATGAGCTGTAGTAAAGTCAGCCATGGCTAATTGATTTTAGCCCTGATGGTTACAGAGCTGCTAATTATCATCAGCCTACACTACATCACAGGTTCTAATCAAAAACAGGAAATATCTGCATGGCTGTCAAAGTGTGGCTTTGTGCCAATGTTTCATCCTGAGGGCTTTTCAGTCACATTTCTCTCACAGTGTGTGTGGATTACAGAGAAGGGCGGGCGGAAACTTACGCCCAAATAAACAAAAGATGGATTGTTTTACATTGGGCTTGACCTCCTGGTATTATCCCCATCAGAACCTCTCTCCTTCTCTGATTTAACCTTTCCAAAGCAGTCACAGGGGAGAAGCATCTCTGCATTACTTGTTATAAACAACTGGATCATAACATTAAACCGTATTACTTCACTACTCATGTATTTGTTGCTCTTCGCTTTTTTTCTGTATTTGTGGTATCTGTTTTTTTTTTTTTGGCCAAATTGGTTTTGACAACATTTCTACTTTGTTTATTTGCGGCCATCACTATCATGAGTTTACCGGTGCCTCTCTGAGGATAGAATGCATAGTACCTTCACCACTTTCACCATCATTATCTACCAATGTAGCATGATTGTACAACACACATTGTTATTCAACATAATTAGCATAATAGATTAATATGCAGGCTTTTCATTTTTTCTCATAGATAATCCTGGTGAAATGACTAAAAATAACATTAATCCATATGTTTTCTTCTTATTCATGCAGTTTCTCCAACATTACCAAATCTTTAGCTCAGGTTCCTCATACTAGACAGTATTTATTTTTACCTGTTAAGCTCATGAAATTTGTTCTTAAATTTCAATATGATAATTAGTCAACAGTGACTATTTAAATTAAGACATTAATTCTAATTGTCATTAGCATTATATTATAACTGTTTGATGAGAAATATTACTTTTTTTATTGAAAATGAGGATAACTATTTGCTTGGAACTACATTCAGTAAAAGCCTGTAATATGAACCAGAGTGCACGATCTTTATCAAAGCCCAAGTATGAACTATTAAATTGGTAACCCCTTTTCAAACATGATGGACTGGATCGTGTGAGAATATCATAATCAATATTAAACAAACAAATTAGCTTCATGAAGCTTCAGCTCATTTCTAAAAATGTGCAGCAGCCAATGAGAATCTTAGTCTTAGCTGACATTCAGGTGGACTGGAACTAGAAAAAAGCCCCATAGCATTTGCATTTTGACCTCTGGTTGAAGAAATCAAACAAAAAAAAGATATAATAAGCTTTTAGCCTTTCATTCTCACAACATAATAGCGTCAAAATAATCCAAGGTAGGAAATAACAAATTACGAGGTTTATTAGCATCAAGGCCTCAATGGAGAAAAAGTTAGGTCCAGCATGTACAACTAATCTGACAAAAACAAATGTGGTGAAACCAAAACTTTGCATTATTTTCTTTTCCTCAGGGTGGCGCTATCTCCATCCTCACTGCCTGTGAAAGACCCAGTGATTTTGCTGGAGTAGTCCTGATAGCCCCGATGGTCCAGATGAACCCAGAGTCGGCGACACCCTTTAAGGTACCGCCTTACACTCTGTGTGTTTATTCTCCGCATTTCTTACCTTTTTGCTATCCTTTCTCTCCTACTAATTTAGAAAACTAATTTCATTTGTCACTCACTAAATTCCTACAACCATTGTGTCATATTTTTTTAAAGTCAAACAGCTTACAGTCATTCAAATCTTCATTGGGATAAATTGTTTTTACTAAATATTTGTTTTAATGTTGTACCGACTTCAAATAAGGAGATACTTGGATGTGAAGAGAACTGAGAAAATGTTCAGACAAAAAAAGATTCTGCTGATGAAGGTGTCAGAATGTGGAAATAAACAACAATGAAAAACATCTCAGTTAGCTTTTTCTCCCCAAAGGTATTTGTGGCGAAGCTCCTAAACCACATGCTGCCTAGCCTCCCTCTGGGATCCATCGACTCCAAATGGGTCTCACGGGACAAGAAGCAGGTAAGAGACAGACGTTGGCTGCCGTTAATCTGGGTTGGTATGCTCCGTTGCTGATATTAACAGAATATCAAACGGTGTGTCTGTGTCTCATGCGGGAAATTCAAGCGATTGTGTACGTTCATGTGAAGTTGAGCATTATTTAAACAATCCCAGGATGAAGACCACACCTTTTGGACAAGTATTAACAAAATGAATCTACTTTGTATCACATATAAATAGCTTGTCACATTCACACACCTGTGGCAGCACATATTCGTGCAGCTTTGTAAAATTGTATCTATGCCGTTGTCTATGTACCTCAGCAGGCCCACATCCTGCTAATACCACTTCCTACATTAAGACTGAGGAAGTTTTCTTTTGATACCTTTAACAGATACGATAGCCAGAGATACGCAGCTTCATAGGTTTTTGGGTTCCACAGTAGAAACATTAGAAACCATGACCAAACACAGCGTTAAACAAAAGTGTTTCAAGGCAGTAAATAAAGCTAAATTCAAAATTTAGTTCGTAAAAGTGCATGTATAAATGTGTAAAAAAAAGTTTTTATAGTTTTGCTGCCTTGTAATATACCTTCTGTCTTATCATATGTATTTATTTTCATGCTGAAAGTAAAACTAGAGTAGAATCACCTTGTAAATGCAGCAGTTTGTAAGTAATTATCGCAGTTGTCCACTTGCTGGAGAGGACACCCCTCAGTCTTGATTTTTTTATAGAAATCTATTGAAATTATGTTTAGACCTTGCACATTGTGTGTCCCACTCGGGACTCCGTAGCAACAGTTAGCAGACAGCCGTCTCATCATCACAAGGAACCACACATTGCATTTTCCCAAAGAAGTAATTCTCGCCAGTTCTCATACAACTCACAACAGCACCTGGTAACATTTTAACTGCCTATATCACATCCCCCGCGATCAAAGCACACGTCTACAGAGCACATTAGCTGACGCTAGTAAGTAGGTATTAGCTAAGCTACAACTCGACCACGGCTAGGACAGATGAAGCAGCGGGAGCGGAGCTAAAGCTGCTCCTTCTACTCTCGAATCACTAGTGAGGAAATTTTGAGTTCCCAGTAAGTGAAGTCCACATTTGTATTATAAACAAGAGGACCACTATTAGCTGCATTTATACTCGGTGCAATGAGTCGTCTAGAGAAAATGTGTCTCCAGTCGTTTTTCTGCAGTAACTATAAAGAGTCGCTAGATGGCAACCACTCTGTTACTAATTATTTGTGTTATTTAAACAATACTCTTACATTTTTATTGTAAATAAATTATTTTCATTTGACCATTATCGCCTAATGTGATACAATAGACAAGAATAATAAAAACGACATCACTTTTGTCTTTTAAAATAAGATTTACTGGACAAATGAATGAAACCAATGATCATAGACTAGTCTAAAAATGGCATAGAGCTCAATACAGTAAAAGGAAAAAAATGTAATAAAAATCGTTAATTGAATCATGAGTGAATTTGATCGATTTTGCTACAAAATTGAGATTGTGACACGGCTAATATATATATATATATATATATATATATATATATATATATATATATATATATATAAATAAATATATACAGACTATAAACCTGTTTAAAAAAAACACAAATGCAAGCCTGAAAAAACTAGAGTTCACAAATCACAACCTCTAACCAGATAACCTTTTGTACTGTGTAGATGTGCTGTTGGTTCAGTTTGTTTCTTCACAAAAATTAATTTCTTCATATGTCTTATAGTATTTGTTCTTGTTTGTTTTTTTTGTTTTTTTGTTTTTTAAATCTCAAATTAGGTTTCTTTTACTACCATGTTTTAAAACTAAAACACTGTCCTTTTTTTCCTCTTAAATCTTTTGTATGGATCTCTCCTGTCAGGTGGAGGCGTATGACGCTGATGAGCTGAACTACCATGGCAGGTTACGGGTGTCGTTTGGCATGCAGTTGATGGGGGCTGCGGAACGGATCGAAAGGGCGATCCCATCCATCAGATGGCCCTTCCTCCTCCTCCACGGCGATGCTGACAAGCTCTGTGACATCCAAGGCTCCAGGATGATGCATGAGAATTGTCCAAGTTCTGACAAAAAATTAAAGGTAGGTGTAATTTCACACAGATGGAATCCTTAATGGAGAGGTAAAAGAATATACTTTTTTCAACAAGTCAAGGTAATGTAGGTTAATTTGCATAGCATCGTTCAAAGACAATGTAATTTAAAGTCCTTTACAGGAAAAGGCAGCCACAGAATAAAAATTAAAAAAAAACATTTAAAACAAGAAATAACTAAAATTTAAAATTCCTGCATCACATAGAGAAAATTTGCTAATTAAATTTAAACTAATGAAAACTGAAACTAACAATGGCATGAGAAGGTGCCTTGTTTGTGGTATTTTTCATTTCCAGTAATATGAACAGAGGTCTTGAACAGTGATTCTTTGAGAAATTATGAATGTGATACAAGGAGGGATTTTCCATCACAGAAAAAAGTGTTTGAAATTGTTTGATTAAGAAAATAGATGCTGTGTTTTGAAAAAGTCTTGAGTCACGTAATCCTGTTTTAGTGTTGTCCTTTCTAAGCCACCTGACAATGATACATCATGTGAGTCCTTCAGGCACATATGTAAATGCTCTTAAGATCAAGCCATGAACCAGTGTGGCATCCTCACATAAAAACAAAGTGTCCGATTTAATTGGATTTTTATTTTCAGCTCTTGCAGAAACACAATTGGTTCTGATTTCTTGAATCAGAAAAAATGTCAAAGGGAACCCTGAAACATGACACTCAGTAGGTAATCGACTAAATAAGAAGGAAGACTAATCTAGTTTTAATTCTGACTTCATGGGACCTTCTGATAGATTTTTTCCACTTGTAATCCAGAAATTCTTAATTTATAGTTATAGAAAATATAAAGCACACAAGGAATCAGTGCTTCAAAAACAGTTCCAGGTGGTGTTTTCTTTGAGATTTTTAACCATCTCATCCAAGTCATTAACTTATTCAGCTTGCATTTACATTTTATTGGAACAGTGTCAGGAAAAAGCATAAAACACGGTTTCTAAGAACTTCCAGACACCCAGTCCACACATGTACAGTACAAAGTTTTGAATATCTTCTTACTTTCTCAGACTGACTGTATTTAGTGCTCATTAGATGGCTTATATTTGAGAAAATCTTATGTCTTCCTTAATAAAAACAGTTTTTTTGCTTTTTCTTTTCAATGCATCTGCATCTGTCTGAACTTGCTAAATGTTTTTCCAGATCTATGAAGGTGGATACCACGCTCTCCATCATGACCTCCCAGAAGTGGCCGAATCTGTGCTGAAGGACGTGACGGGTTGGATCACAGAGAGACTTCCTCCTGTAATAACGCAAAAGCAGCAGGACGTGTAGATCTCTAATATATATATATATATATATATATATATATATATATATATATATACAATTTTAAAACTCAGTCAGCGCTCCAAGGACACTTCCAAACCTTTTCCAACCAGACTTGCACACTTTCCCGAAGCTTGTGAGGCGTAACAGCTCTTTCCTAACCAAGAGACATTTTGGGTCACTGATAGACATTGTGTTAACCTAATTTTCCATGTTCTTTAAGTGGATGACGCTGTCACAAACTTTAATTCCAGAAACTCAGCAGCAGTAGAAAGTTTCAAGCAGAACCTTCAATCAGGGATGTAACTCATATGGTCCAGCCAATGAGTGAGTTATTTTTTTTTGCTAAATCTCCTGGTCTGCTTTGCTGCTCAACTGAAGATGAAATCACAGTAAGCTAGGGTTGTAAGTGCAATAACGTCATTTTAACTACTAACGCCAAATGTAACACCTTACATTATGGATCTAAAGAAATCACGCCCTCATCAGCAATACGTCAGAAGGTTCCTCTGACATTCTAACATAAAAGCTATCCTCCTGAAAGTCATGATTTATATTTTTACAGCAGATATCTCTCTTAACTCTATTTATAGTTATAAGAAATCCTGTCTGTTTCCTTCGTTTGGTCAAAAGACAGAACATCGCACTTGTGTTTATAAAAAGTAGAGCTTTCCATTTAAAAGCAGCCTATAAGCAGGTGAAAATCAACGCTAACAATGAAGATTATGGCAAATTTTTTTCACTGATAAAATTGAAGACTTTTTGTATGTGGCACTATTACCTTTTTTAAATAAATGAGTGCATTTAGCGACAGGATGATCAATCCTGAACACAATCATTTTTATTCTCGGAGAGGAAAATCAACCAGGTGAAGCTGGTGTGACTTTCCCTGCTACTGGGGCCTCATGCTGAGAGGCCAGGGTTCAAACGCTTTGATCCCTTTAAGGCCACGGTTGACTTCACTATTAGTGGTTCATGTAGCATCTGTTTGGTGAAGAGAGGACACCTTAAAGCTGTAACAGGAAGGAAGTAGCAAGCTGAGAGCTGTCAGGGAAAGCAACAGTTCCATCTCACGCTCAGATGTAATCATATCCTGGATTATTATTTTTTTCCGATTTTGTCAAATTCCTACCATAAATGTGTATTTTTTTGTATTTCTATGGACCACCCCAAAGTAGTGACTAATTGTTAAGCTGAAAGAATCTGAAAAGTCTGAAGCCTCCTTGCATTTTTTCCCTCGGGGTCAATATTTTTGTTGATGCACCTTTTGTGTAATTACAGAGCAGATCTGTTGAGTTTGCTACCAGGTTTACACATATAAAGACTAACACTTGTTTCCCCATTCTTGTGGGCAATATAGCTCAAGTTCATTTAGATTGGATGGAGGGCTTTGAATAGGCCATTCTGCTGGAATGTGAACCTCTGACTCAGTTTCAGGTCTTTTGCTTCCAGGTTTTATACAAGTATTGCTCTTTGTATCACTCCACGCATCCTTCAATCAGCTCTCATCAGTTTCCTTGTCACTGTTGACAATGGCAACCCCACAGTATGATGCTGCCACCACCATGTTTTCCTGTGGAAATGTGTGTTCTCAGTGATGAGTCTTTTGTTTTTCCACTACAGGAGGCATTTCCAATTGCAACCGCAAGGTTAAATGTCGGTCTTATCTTACTTGGACTCCATTTTTCACATGTATGCGTCAGAGTGGGGGGGTGCAAATGTGCACTACATTTTTAATTTTCATTTTATTAATAGTTTTCCAAAAGTTAAAATGAAAATGTATTGTTTTAAAGAAGAAAGCTTCAAAATAGCTTTTTTAACCTGAATGCTAAATAGAGATAATTACCATAATTACTTTGCCTAATAGAATCAGATATCACCTCTTTTTTTTCTATAATGTCTATAACAGCAGTGTGTCTCCCCTGAAGTCAGCCTTGGCTTTAAACACCTAAGCGATAATGTCACAACGGCTTTTATTTTTGATAGCTCTTTAATTATGAGCCAAACAGACCCACGCTGCGCCGTATCGTCCTGCAGACTGCAATTAGCTGATATTGCTGCCTGTTGCTTTGACACGCTCATAAGGAGAAAACTGTTTTAGAAGTCAGGCTCCAACATCAGGTTCACAGTTAGACCTTTGTTGGTATTCACAAGCAACTTTTTATAGTTTTTTGTCTTTTTAGAAGGATTTTCAATTATCAGTAGAAAATGAGTTTATAGTATGAATCACGCAGAGGTCAAGGACTCTCAGGAGCGTAGAGAACATTGTGTGCTTTACCACAATGACCGGCTGTCATGTTTAGCGGCAGCAGCAGTTCTTTTGTTTCAGATATGTTTCACGTGCAGTCACCAGGGAGGATCCCAGCAAAAGTAATAGAATGATTCTCTGCTTTCCATTGGTCTTTCCAGCTTTCTGTCTCCTCTGGTCTCGCCGTGCTTTACTGCAAGCTGGGACTTGTGTTTTTTTTGTTTCGTCTTTCACCTTTCTCTCTTTTTATTTTTTTTTGCCAAAGAGTGCAAACGATTGCTCCTTGCTCTGCCCATCACGTACGCCTTTTGCTCCGTTACAGATTCAGACATCTTGTCCACGGACACCCACACCGTTACACGCAGAGAACTATCTCAGCAGCAACAGGGCGCGGGACACATTGTGGAGATGTTTTGCCTCAGAGTTGTCTTTTTTTCTTCTGTAAGAGATTCAACACTGTTCAAGATTTAGCTCGGCTTGGATCTTACAACACGGTTTCCATGTGAGAGTGCTGTAAAACTTAAAATATGCACAAGATACAGTAATTATCATTAACATGAAAAGTACACAAAATCTAAAGAGATAGCGTTTTATTATTATGCCGCACAGAAGATTTATTCTGAGCCTGGAACCACAATGAGTGCAAACATAGATAGAAACGTAATATATCCCTGATTCGGAGCGGGAATCAGCCCCTTAACCCCAGCCAGAACCGCTTGCACTTCAAACACAATCTCCTCCTGATTAAGCTGCAGCAGACCCAGCAGTACACAAAGGCTACCCAGTCCCCAGTTTTACTCAAACTCCTAATGGCTCCCCTGCTGCACATCATTAGCACAATAGCCTCAGCTCGCAGCATAATTAAAAAAAACACACAAAAAAAGCTCTACCTGTCAGACTATATGAGTGGATGCTACTGCCTGTTGTTTGCTTTGAGCGTGGAGAGAGAAACGGGGAAGGAGCAAGAGGAAAAAGCAAGGATAGAAGCCTGGCAGTAACCATGGTAGCACCCTCTGTTTCTCCTTTTTTTTCTCCTTATGAAATCACTCAGTAAAAAATATATATCCTCATTAATTTGGTGGATAGTCTGGCAGACCTGAGGGGCTTGAGGCTTGTTGTCCATCTGCTGCTTTGAGGATTCCCTTTTTGTGTGAGTGTTGAGATAAGAGTCTAAAGCATCATCAGCTCACAGTGAATAATAGGAGGTGCATGCAATGAATCCTAAACAGCATGCATCAGGCACCATTTGTTTCTCAGTAGAGAAGCTTTTCTTGGACATCGTGTGGTTGAATTGCCCTTTTTCGTCATACATTTGCTTACTTTTCCTCATCCACTCATGTTTATTAAATAGTGGTCAGATGCAATCCACCCCTTTTCTGCTAGATTTTCCACTATTTATCCCAACAATTCACAATATCTGACTTCACATCTTTTAAAGCCAATACTTTTTCACAGTGACATGTGATCAGATCGCCCACACTGGCAATGTTCAGTTAATAACTGAGAATCCTCTCAACTGTTCAGACCACGAGTTAGGACAGACACTCTATATTAAGTAACTAGGGAGAGGAAAAAAGGGGGGTAGTACAGAGCAGAATCCTAATAGGGCTGTGGGTTTTATAACAAAGCCAGATTCATCCTGCCTAGTAGTTTATCAATAGGGTCACTGTTTCTGTTTGAGTTTTTTTTCTTCTATGACTTTAGGACTGTTTCTAAGAAAAGAGCTGCTATATATGACAGGACTGAGGGGCCAAGGCCAGGCTTTCTATAGTTTTATGAGATTAGCATGTTCTGGGAAGGCTCAATTAAGCGTTTGCATTAAGGCGGTAGTTCTTGTTTTGTTTTTTGGTGTGAGGTTTTATTCAAAGGATATGAGCGGTTAATATGTTGCCTGCACTGATAATTCTCTTTGCAGTTACACAACCTACACTAATAAAAGTTAGAATGAGAGGAAACATGACCAAACCAGATTTCTACAATCTTAGAACAACTTACTGTCCAATGTTTGGCATTGGGGCCATTTGGGGTCCTCAGAATTATAGTGTGTGACACGGTTATGACCATAGTTAAAGAATGGTACATTTTGACCCCGGAGCAGACGCTGCTCATCAGGCAGGCTGTTTTTGACACATTCAAATGTTTCTTCTTTGTAACAAAACCTCACCTCAAAAATCCGGAACTGTCCCTTTAAGTGCCCGTGATGCCTTGCTCAATCTCTCAGTTAGAGTTGAGCAGGTCTACCCCAAAATCCTGCAAATACCAAAAAGAGGAAAGTTCGAACTCATTTTAGTTTCACCAATGTATTGAAGGAGCATATGCCAGGTATTGGGTGTATAACAATGAATTTTAGAAGTCCAATACAAATCTTGCCATAGTTAAGAAATATTTCAAAATCCCTGTACAATAGCTTTGTATTTAAAACCCTTTACTGACAGAAAATGCGACTGTATTGTATTTTACCTACTTTTTATTTATTATGTGTAGAGTATGAATAAAAAAATGACTTCATATATTGGCATGTTTGTACTAATTACTCAATGTCAGCACACATTGTATACCAGAACCTGTTCAGACATGCAGATGTTCACCTGTATCCCACTTGTGGATAGATTTCTATATCTAGTCGGCAATCAAACATTGCTTTTCTAAAGAGATTTATACTGAAGAAAATTCACTCCGGTATGTTTCAGTGTAGATGATGCTGGTTGCAACTACTGCCGAAAGATTTTACAGAGCTCCTAATTCACTCTTATGTTATTAAGATCACAACTCTTCTAACAGTTTTTTCTCTTAGTTCTCTTTACAAAATGTGATTCTTAAAATACATTTTTAAAAATAATACATTTAATTCTGCAGTTTTGAAGGAAATCTTAAAATCTTAAGCATTAATCAGAAGAAGGAAAACATTGAATTTAATTCCCTTAATGCACAATTTAAGAGTTGTTTGTGACCATACATGCATTGTAAAACTTAGTTTTAGTTTTGTTTGTGCCTTAATTACTGATGAATGTGTATATTATGTTTCTATTTGCCTGTATTGAACTGTAAGTTGATTAGAGATGCACCAGTCAATAAGCTCAAGAACAGAGTCTGACAGTTTTCCATATTCACTGCCATTAGTGATGGGCGGACAATATATAGTTCCTTTTGGAACATTAAATCCATCAAAACTGAGAATATACATTAATTAATAGGATGTGCTTTTTTAACTTTAACAAAAATGTTGTTTCTTTGATGCAAAATTGGAGGGTTTCTTCTAATTTCCTTGATTCCGTTTTTATTTTTATTTTACTTAAATCAAGGATTCCGGAGCATATGATATTTTTTATTTTTTATTTAAGAGCATCAATTGCAATCCTTCAGAATTGAAATAGACAGGATAGACATATCAGTGTTAGCCAGAACATCTCTGACTGGTGCATCTCCAGTGTTCATCTTGTCGCAAAAATGAAGGTTTACATACAGTATGTAAGGCTCCTGGATTTCTGACTACAACTATCTTGCCAATCTCCTTGTGTTTATCTTATCAGTGTCATTACATTTTTGTTTATGAGTCAGGCACCCAATAAAAACAGCTTCTGATCAGCACATAAATACCCACCAGCTTTGTTACACATTTGTTAAAGTTTAATGTTAATTAAAAAAGAAGAATTTAGATGAGTTTTTTTTATTTTATTTACTATGACTAATTGTACCCAAATTACTAAGTTTATGCTTAAGCATTTATCAGAAGTGTATAGAGTTGTTTTTTGTGTGAGCTAAAAAAAAGATAAGATTTTCAAGAGAGTACTTTTAACGATTGGTTATTTCCCACTTCTTTCTTCTAACAAATATCTTTATTATATTGTTTTCTACAAAAGGAAGCTCCACAATGATACACAAAGCCTGCAGATGTTAGATTTTATTGGTGGGGTAATAACACACAGAGGATTGGATCTTTAAGTCTTCCTTATACATTTCTGTGTTGATCTGTTCTAACACATTCTAATGTTACTGAAGGACAGTGTGAATATTCCTGCGCTATTCTTCTGTCAATGTCCTCCAAGCTGTAATTCAACTTAAATTCAGGTTTTAAATCATTGTACTTCTCACTGAGATATTAGAAACACTTCATTGGTCGGCTGTCGGCATTTGACAGTTTGCTATTGTATATAAGATGGGAATAAAATATATTATTGAAAATTCTTGTGAATGTCAAATGACTTATTGCTAGACTGTTCACAATGTCCACATGTCTTTTAAAATAAACAAAATGACTGTTTATCTGTCCTGGGTGACTTTTCTTATATTGTTCTCTCAGTCCTATGTGGCTTTAACATTTATTTGTTGTTAAAACTCATGTCAAAACTTATCTTAAATATGAGTTAATATGCTTCTGTGAAAGTAAAAATTCAAATTTTATGCGATTCTGTTTTGGGGATCCAACTTCAGTGTGTTCAGTTTATGAATGGTAATAAATTCAATAAGAAAATAAAAAAAAATAAAAAAAACATATATATATACATATAACAGTATTATATGTATTTTAAATTAAGCTTTTAAAGTGTAATATAAATGAATTCACACATTTATGTATTTCCTAGGCAATGCTGTTTTATATGTTAAGCACACTTTCAACAAGGCCATTCGAGGTGCTTTGGGTTAATTAGAGGATAGAGTAAAAGCAACAATAAAACATAAAACACCCAAAGAACGTATGACACCAGGATACCCTCCAAAGATTATTTGAAAACTGTATTATTACCTTTGCTGAGGGGGGTGAGTGGGGCCTGAGTTCTCGCTTTTTGTAGTTTATTTTTAAAATTTTAATATTATTTCCTGGTATTCGGGTACCCGAATAATTTCATATTGACCAGTAGATGGCAGCATTGACTCGGTGCAATAATTGAAGTCAGCTTGTTTGTGTGAATGTGATACTTGTTGAATTCCTAAATAAAATACATGAATGAACGCGGTATCTAGTCAGTTTTTTTTAGGGTTTTGCCTCGATTTCTCTACTGTGAAAATAATAACTGTGAACTGTAATACCGTGAAAATAATAAGGATAAGGTCCCACAAATACACTGTTTGATTGCCTACAAGTTTAAAGCATGTAGCTTGACTGCATAGTTAAAATCAAAATGTTGTTATTTTTTCTCTGATGTTTTGGCAATTTATTCTATTATTGTGGGGTTGTTGTTGTTTTTTTTATTAAATAAACTAATCTAATAAAAGATATCCGGCTATACTGCAATGATAGTTTTTGGCACAGACATTCATGGTCTCTCAGATTTTTTTTTTCTTTCTGACCCATTTCTCTATCTCTGCTTCCCTCTCCCACTAAAAATGGAGGCCTTGCAGCTCTCTTTGGTGCATTTTTGGAATTGGCTCAAACTACATTAGCTCTAATTCTCAAAGGGGAAACACTTCTAGGAAAGCCATGACCTGAATCTTCACTGTAGATGTGGATTTTAATCATTGACCTAATGTGAAGGATGCACCGCCTCAAATTTCTAGTCCTATAAGTCCACAAGAAATTCTACGTACAGAAAAAATAATTCCCAACCGGAGCAAAGGAATTGAGCTTAATATTTATGATGATAGTGGATTTCAAACTATAATTGATTTCACTAGACCAGCTTTCATATAGCTTATCATAATGATTTTTTTTTTTTTTACACATGATGCGGTGTGTATTAAGTGCAGTCTCTAGTGACTATCAAAATGTTGTGGCAATTATCTATTTCTAAAATTAAATGTATTTTGTAATTTAAGTAGATTTTCCCACCAGGGGGAGTTTTCAGTTCTTGTTTTCTCTCAGTGTTTGTTAAAAACTAAGAGATAAGCCAATAAGAAACAATCTCAAGGAATTAAATAAGAGCTCTTTGTGACCATGGCAACAGCTTTACCTCAGTGACAGATAGAAGGTGAGAGATAGAAATGGAGTAGGAGCTAATGCATTATTGACTGGAGTCAGTGGGTTACTGCGAACTTCACTGGAGAGGTAGCCTGCCTGTAAAGTGAACCTTAGTGACCTGAGCACACTTGTGGCCTTTTCAGTCTAAAGAATCTAAGAGAAGATTTAGCTAAGGGAAGGAAGGTGGACAGGGAACTAAGAGTCACCGGTACTCCTGCGGTTAAAGTTGTGTTCACAAAAATAGAAGAAACTGAAAAGATGGATGGCATTTCAACATAGTGCCTTACACCCATCTTATATTCATACCCTGTGCACATCTTTAATTTTTTCTGCAGTCCAACTACAAAATTCATTGCATTTTACCAGGAATTTAGAAGATGAATCATTAAAAAGTAGTGTGTGAGATGAAAGATTATATTATACCTGGTTAAAATAGAATTTCAAAAAAGTTTAAAAAACAAAGAAAAATGTGGAGGACTGTTGCCTTGCAACAAGAGGGTCCTGGGTACGAATGTCAGTCAGGTGTCTCTCAGTATGGAGTTTCCATGTTCTGTCGGTGCATCCTTTCAGGTTCCAAAAACACGAGAGCTAGGTTTCTTGGTCTCCAGAGGAACAGTCCGGCTTTGCACATCTCGAAACTGAACAGTTTACCTGTTCTTTTCAAAATAGCTCAAAGTTAGTCAAAATGGATAGAGTCTGTCAACATTAGTTTTCAAATCTGGCACTCTGAAAATAGGCAATTTCCACAAAAGAATATGGTTTAATTTAAACCACTCACTGTAAATGTGGTTGTACTGTCCTACTGGAAGGTGAAGTTTTGACCCAAGTCTTTTGCACCCTCTGTAATTTTTCCAGGATCTGCTTATATGGGATTCTACCAAATTCCCATGAACTTTGACCAGCTTCATTTACCTTACTTTAATAAGGAATCCCCGGGATTCCCCCTAGGTGCTAGCCTAAGTGGCTAGACTGGGGAGGCTCTGGGTCACTTTGCTTAAGTTGCTGCCCTTGTTACCAAACCCCTGGTAAAAGGAAGATAGAAGGATGGATGGATGGATGATCTGACTATGGCAAATTCTGCCACATGCTTGCTCTGTCCTCTATAAGACTTGTGGCAAGCTGCAGATAAACAGCAAAAGGCTCAAATGACTGTGAGTTATTGGAATTGTTAAGATGGTTTCACTAGACCTTAGAGTTGTCAGAGTAAGAAAACAGAGGCTGAATAAGATGGCACACCAGATTCTTCAAATTGAAACAGTAAAACGATTTTCAAAAATTAAGGTTCACTTTACAAGCATGCATTAATGTTCACTGGTATACCACAAAAATTCAACAAAATACATTGAAGCATCTGATTGTAACTGAAAAATGCAAAGAAGTAAAACAAAGTGTTGCAGAAACCTTTATGAGGTACAGTTCTTGCTGAGGGAATAGTGCCAGTTATATAAACAAAAGGTTTGAATAGAAGAAAAATGTTTTTGGATTTTTGTCAAAATAAAAATATTTATATTTAGTTTATAAACTGTTGTAAAGATTTGATCATATTAATTCACATTTTCATTAAGACATTAGTTACTCTCTACAGGCGGCTCGATTCTAATTTGGCCACTTTTAAAACTTAAATTTGACTACATTTAACTTACTATCAAGCTCTCGGGGCCACCTTTGTAGGTGCGGCCTTTTTTGGAGCGTACAAATATAGTTCTGCCTTCAAACCCGCCTTTTCTTAAATGGCTGTATACAATTGGCTATTACACGTCCATTCTTAATTTTCATTGGTTCTTCGCTCTGCAAACCTGGAAAGCTCCGCCTTCTCACGCTTGCTGAAACATCGGTCCATCCGTGCGGAATAAACTGTGGATTACCTCGTCAGGGGGGGAGCAAACCTGCTTTCTATAAATTTAGCAGGCTTTTTCCACATTATTAGTCGCCTGTCAGATACATTAACAAACCTTTAAAGTTTTTTTGTTTCTTCGTTTGGTACCTTTTAACAACTGGTGTGGTTCTACGGTGTGAACGGTGAGCTCACAGCAGGCTTTTGTGTCACCTGCTCGCAGCAGCTGATTTCGTGTCTTGCGACGCTCGGAGTTGCCAAAGGAAAACTAGCGGTTGCTAGTTAGCAGGTCAGCCACTTAGCCCGTCAGCTAGCAATACTGCCACACTAAAAGTCCCACCCTCTGCGTGTGCGTGAACGTCGGGTTGCAGTGGCGAAGACGAGTACAATATTTTTCGCTCCCTCTGAACTTGGCCAGCATCCTTGTACACCTGGCTGGCAGGAGAGATTAGCCCGTCATAAAGTTAGCGTTGTTAGGTGGCGCTAAGGGGAATTGGCCGTCTCTACGTTTGGAGAGTATTTTTTTTTTATTTCTTTTCTATGAAGGGATACCGATAAAGGCACTGGCTCAAAAAGAAGAGGCGAAATAAAGAGAGAACAAGGAAGACTCTGAGGAGGAGGCGACTGGCTTGATTAGCCGGGGAGACATAATTGTGAACGTAAGTGACTCATACATAGCTGGAATCGTAAATGTGGCTTGTTAAACGGCTTACGTGACCTGTACAACACAACTTGCAGCGCTTGCACGGCAACATTTATCCTGCCTGCCGCTTTTCTGGCGGCTTAGCACCCACAGCCAGTGCGCCATACTATAAGGCAAGCTATAGGGGGTTCTCTTTAGCTAGCATGACAGCTTAGCAACGATGGGCTGTAAGTAGAAAAAAAATTAACCCCCCTAAGAAAACACTTCAGCCTTAGCATCTGTGCACTTGCAGCAGGCATTAATTTTAACAATCGCTTGCCGGCAAGTTTGGTTAAATTGATTCTTTAGCTGTAATTCAGCTATTTCTCAAGTGTTAGCCTAACTGGTTATGCTAGCTGTTTTCAACCGACCACCCACCCAAGTTGACAGCTCTTTTTCAAACGATGCAAAGCACCTATGTTTGTAAAACCCCGACTGGTTTACTGAATTTGTGTCCACTCCTTAGTGAACTCATTATCTGTCGGCTGCAGCTGTGAGGACTCCGTGTTCCTCAGCTCAGCTTCAGATAAATTCGGCACTCAGTAGTGACAGTGTCACACAAGGTTGTTAAACTCTGTTGCATTAAAAATAAAAAGGGGGGGTTAACAGTAGGACGCTTTCTCATTTTGGCTGTCAAACTTTCTAATCTCCTTGAATGCATCCCTTTTTGTCATGCAAGGCTGTCATCACCTTGTCGGTTTAGACAGACATGCCTTGTGTTGAACTAACAAAAGTCATATCTGTTAAAATCAACAATCGGGCTGTTATAGACCACACCACGTGCCAGCACTCAACACATGAACAGGATCTTGCAACCATTAGGGCTTTCACTATCTCTTTCTGTTGATTATGAATGAAAATAATAAAAAAATCAATTTTCTTTATAAGTTTTAACAGCCAGCTTTGTGGTTCCAAGCGTACCACAAAGAAAAGTAATGATTAAAAGATGCTGCTAGTTAGGTCTAAACGGTATTGGAATAACGTTTAACTACTGTAAAGGTAGCGGCTGCAACCAAATCATGTTTTCCTCTATTTTAATATTTTTATTAGATTTTTCCCTCAGAGCAACTTAAATACTTTCTAAAAAATGTTGTGTTTTTTAGACATTTCAGATCAGTTCTGGGTATACAAGGCAGTGGAAACTGCTTAATGTATGGTTAGGATGTGTCAGTATATCTGTTATTGCATTAAAGCAGTTCCTTATAATTGCTATACTGCAACGATGATAGTAGCTAGTGTGCTGATCTTGATCTGAATTTAAGAAATAAGTGATGTTCTTGGATTGTATTGGTATTAATAAAAATGTATTGTTTTTTTTGTTGGTTTTTTTTTTGCAGTGAAAGGCTAGTTAGACAGAACGGCTTTCTCAGCTTATCGAGGAATTCAAACCAGGAAATGTTTATAACTGTGGCAGTACAACACTATTTCAGTGAAGACTTTCAAGGACTGTTATGTTTATAGTTGTTTTGTAAGCCAAAAAATTATGTGTCCAGGATTGATGTCAACTAATTGTAGACGGCAACCCCTCGTAGGCAGCATACAATCTGACACCGTTTCCCTTTCTTTTTTTGTCCTTTAGATATCTAAAAGCTAGCGACAAGCCGACACACAGCCATGAGTATTGAGATACCAGTGGGATTGACAGAACTGCTACAGGGCTACACTGTGGAGGTGCTGCGACAAAGACCGTCGGACCTGGTGGATTTTGCTGTACAGTACTTCACCCGCTTGCGGGACTCCAGAAGTCAGGATGGATCCGGCATCGGCGGTAAACCGGGGAAGGGGGTGATGTTTGATGGGGAGCCCATGCAAACGGAGTCCAACGGCGAGGACGATGAAGATGATGACTCTGACTTCGAACGTAAGTTGGTGCTTTGTTATATGGGTCCCTCTGAATAAATCGGAAGAAAATGGCTTTTAATGATGAGGTAAAGGGATAATTTGTTTTACGTAAGGCCTGGTTCCTTTGTGATTTTCAACATGTTCAATTGTCTTAGCCCGATATTACAATGTGTGTGTGTTGCGAGGAAAAACGAGCAATGCAGCCTGTTGAATGTGAGGTGTAGCCAATCAGTAAGCGAGGTGACAGGCATCGATATGTCTTGGTCTGTGATTGTTTTCAAGTGGCAGCTCGTTGTTTCCCAGTGAAATCATAGCAGTAATTTCCCTACTTATCTTTGTATAGGAAGTGTACTTCCTGCTGCTGTTGCTGTGTCCACTCCCTTATCCAACACCATTTTTATCAATGTTAAAACTAGTCCACAAACTATTGCCAGGGCCTCATCCTCAGGGTTTATATTTATCTACTCCTGTGACTGTAGTCAAGTTGTAAATCATGAGGTTTTGGGAGATTTTCTTTCTGAGCTTTGTATGTTTGTGCCTAAAATCGGCTCATGTTTGGTGTCTTGTCATTGCCGTGTAGCCGCACACCACACACTGTGGGACCAACACAGGAATATTCTCTTGTTTCTTCTTCTTTTTTTTCCCTTTCTTTGTGTGGTCTGAACTCTTAAAATCCTGCAGTGTGAACCCGGCCTAAAAGCGTTGTTTAATTTCTCTCTTTATGAGAGATGGATTACTTTTAGCATGTAATGCCAATCATATTTTCTTACAAAGTATCTTATGACTGACAATTTGGGGTGGCAGTCCTTCCTTGCCACTTGTCTAATGTAGATGTTCTTCATCCTTATTACCTTTTGTGGTCATCAGAATTACTTTTAATGTTTGAAGTGTCGAGGTCTTTAGATGTCCATTTTCTCGACAACACAAACACCCAAGTCAAAAATTCTGCAGTAAATTCTTGTGGTTTGTGGCTTTTTCAGAGCTGTGCTCAAGCTTAATTAAGACACAGATCTGTTATGAGCCTCATCCCTGTTCGTTTTTGTTTTTTTAAAAGAAGAACCGTACATCCTGCGGGCCCTTAAGTTGCATGTTTCCACATCTGAAGGTCAGAATAATGGGACCCTGAAAGTTCCCACACTGCACATTGCCTCGTCTCTGGTGCATCACTCCCCTGTGTTTGAGCAACTGGCAGAGGATGTAAGCCATTCCATAGCTCAGCCCTTCTCAGAGCAGTATGGCCTAGATCTAATCACTTTCTGATGCTGTGAATGGGGATTTACCGTTTATTCTGCTGCTGCTGCAATCTAACTGAGGTATCTCTACAATTCAGTAGTATGCAGAGGAAACAAGTTAAGCATATTGTGTGTGTGTATGAATGCTTAATGTGGTCTAAATGGTGCATGTGTGATTAAGCTGGAGAGTTTCTCTAATGTTAAATCAATGTTGGCTATGATGCATTGGAGCCAGTTTTATATTGCTGTTTGAAAATGAAGATTTATTAGCCAAGTCTTAACACCTAAAATGAATTTGGCTCTGGCTGCTGTTGACTCTCTAGCTGTACAAATGGTTGATTTATAAAACTCTAATACAGCACTAGGCTATATAGAATAGATGCTGAAGCACCGCAAGCAGGGCAATAAATGTAAGATGAGAAGATGTGATGTTTGTAGATGTTTGACAGAGATTGGATTGTCAGGCATTGTAAAAGATGGAGAGCGATGACTCTAATCTCCCAGTTCTATAACACCCAGTTAGAGATGGATGATATAAAAGCTATATTATATTATATTATATTATATCGATTTCGATATACCTCTAGATGCTGTTCTTCCCAAAAGGTATTGACAAAAAAGAAATTTAGAATTCAAGTTACATGTCTCAAATCTCACACAGGAACTTTTGACATATAGTTGGAGATTTATATTAGAAACTCTGTCAAAAATAAAATACCGGCACATATTAATGAAATTACTTTCTTGAGTATAGTAATGTTATATTCTTCCGAACCCCAATAGTTATAGTTTTTATTTTTCAAAAGTATTGTTTTGGACATGGATGGGCTGGTTTTGAATTTCAACCCAGGAGCTTGGTTATGAGAGGCCAAGAAAGAGAAATGAATACAAAATATAGTATTTTAATTTTTCTAGTACTTTGTAAAAAAAAAACAAAAAAAACATATACGCTGGGCTTGTCAACCACCATTAAACAGAAGTTTTTGTCTTATGGCATTATTTTCAGTGTTTTTTTGTTATAAGTTTTAAAAGTCCTACATCGTTAACCTCATCATACATTTAGAATGTTCCTTGAATGCACCACAGGCATTTAGCATAGCAGAGACAAGCTTCTGCCTTTCTTCACATGAGCGACAGACACTGTTCTTATTACAACAGATGCTTGAATGAGCATACCGGGACTCTGTGAAAACTAGGGATGCACCGATCCAACTTTTTCAGTCCCGATACCGATACTGATGGCTGGATTTTGTGTATCTGTCGATACCCGATACCGATCCGATACTATTTATGACAGTGTGGAGGTCCTGTCACTATGGCTCCGATAGATCATGTGCCCTGGCTGCTTGGCCACAGGCATATCCCTTTGGCTGACTGGTTAGCGCACATGACCTTCACCTGGGAGTCGTGGGATTGAATCCCACCTGGGTGTACCTTGCCACATATTGTTGAATAAATAAACTGTATAACTTCTGGTGCCTTTCTTGAAGAGACTGAAGGCACCAGACTTTACAAACTAAACATAATTGAGACAAAATAACAGATGTAAAATATAAAATAACCACAAAAATAAAATTTCAAGTGAAAAATGTATCTTTTTTTGATGAATTTGTTGCAGATTTTCCCCATTTTGAGTATTGTTTCATGGTTAAGTTCATCGGTTAAGTTTAACCGGTACCGATACCAGTACATTAGGCAGTATCGGGGCCGATATCGGTATCGGTGCATCCCTAGTGAAAACGTTGTCTGCGCTCAGTCTACTTAAAGCGCTGCTAACCAGCGGCTCCTCTCACTTTGTCTCTCGTCTCCATGGTGCTTTTAACTTCCGGACTAGCAGGGGAGTTGCAATGAGATTCACGTTCTGTAAGGATGGAAGGTTTAGCAAAGGTGAAGAAAGGCGAGAGGCTAAATAACATTGGGTCGTTCTTGTATCTTATATGAAAAACCTTTATATTTCTTAAACTCGAAATATTGCCCTACCCTTAGTATGCCCTCTCTGGTTATAAATTGTAGTTTTAGGTTCACTGTGTTGAGTAAACAATCATCTCTCATGTAAAAGCACTGTTGGCAGATGGTGCAGACTGGTATAAGATGGTTTATGTATTCCCTGTTTATTCTCACACAGAGTTTGGCTGCTGTCTTAACAGATGTAGCCGTAACTGAGAGAAGAGCGTGTGTGTATTCACACTTGTACATCTTTGGTTTCTACTTTCCTTTGCTTTAAGTGAACTAGTGTGTGCTTGTTGGAGCACACTGTTGTTGTGACTTCTTCACACCAGTTCAAATTCCAACCTACCTACGTCATGACACTGTTCTACCTTTCTGGGCCCTAACCTCCACGGTTCTCCAATGGGGGAAGAAAAGGATGGAATAGACACAGATGGTTTCAGGAAGTAGTTTTTGTCTAAATGCGTGAGGTTACAAACACAACTTCCATGGCATTAAATCGTCCAACCAGGCCTGTGTGCGCTTCCCCCAGAGGATACCATCCTGAGATGGAAACAAGATGAGACCGTATAGTGAAAGAACTCATGTGCCTTTTCAAGGACCGCTGGATTAGCCAGCAGGCGTGAAGGTTTGAGGTCTTCTGCAGAAAACAATTGTTTAGAAATACCTATGTGCAGTATTTAAAGGCATAGGTTAATATTTTAGTGGTGTTTACATTCAGTATGTGGAAAGTATGAATAAACTACAAATTAATTGGTCTTTATGAAAATAAAATAAAAAATCTGTTCTACAGGTTGTTTCTACTCAACAATTATTATCATGGTGTACTGATTCACAAACTAATACATTTATTGCAACTGGAAACTTGCCAAATGGATAGCGATTCACAAGTGTTCAAAACCATTTTTGTTCATGATGGTTAAACGAAACGAGCATTAAATGTCTGGTGTGACGCTCAGACATTTTAAATATTGACAAAAAAAGTTATTTGTTTTATTTTTTATTTTTATTTTAAGATTATGTATCGATATTGAGTGATGTGAAAAATGTTAGTGGTAGAATTTTTTTTAAAGGCCTAGATGATTTTTTAAAATCTTGTCAGCTACTCCTGGGAAGAAAAAAAAAACTAAACAAAATTAGAAGTTTTTCGTATTGGATTCCTTAAAGATGCAAAATTATTCACACTGACACCTGCAGCACTCAGTGACGCATCATTGAGTATTAATGATTATCATCACTTTCCAGTTTTTAAATGCATCTCGGCAGCTTTATAGTGCATGACCCATCATGAAGAATAGATCCACCCTTAAATAACATGCATTATAACCCCAGTGTGTGTTTCCCTTACCTATTCTGGCATTTGAATGTATTCTGGTGTTGAGGTTTTTAAAACCCAGATTAATATCTTCTCTTTTGGAGGTGTAGAAAAGGAGCTGCTTCTCAAAATTTTTTGTTCACACGTCAGAGGTCTCCACTTTGTCTAACGAAGGCTCTCTGTAAGTAGGCCATTGACATATTTCGTCCTGACACTGTTTAAGAAAAATCCAGTTAATGTAAAATATTTAAGGTACCTCAAAAAAACGCTGCTCTCTAAAACCTTGAGGTAGTTTGGTTTGAGATGTGATTAATAGTATGAGCATAGGCTATATTCTGCATTTAACTATTCTGTACCAATGAATTCCGTCTTCTTAGGCTGCTTACAGTTCTGATGATTCACTGTTATGGTCATAACCTTTAAATTGCACTGCAGGAAATCGGTGTGTCTGTGTGTGTGAGAATGAGAGGGCGAATGCTGGCTCAATGCTAAATGAACTAGATCGGTGGTTTTGCATTCCTATGGTTAGTACACTTCACCCCTGAATGCATGTGTTTTTTTGGGGGTTTTTTTTCCGCTCTAACTCTTTTAGCTTAAAGGCACTGCAGGATCACTTTACAAGCCTCATCTTAAACAGAGATATTGATTTCAGTGCAAACTAACATATGTTATCATAGGTGTTGCTAACATGAGAACTAACCCCATAAATGACCTTTTCAATACCTCATCAGAATCCAAAATTCTAGCACCATTGTACTAAATTTCACTACATTAATCATGCATTTACAAAATTACATATTGTCCTTTTGGGCACACAGTATGCCTAAAACAAGCTGCCAAAAACCCTACAGTCTCTTGTACTTACAGTATGCTCAAGCTGTAGGTTCATGTGTAAACACTAGATTGCATGTAATCTGAATGGCAATGCATATTTTAATGCATTCCTAATTTGTTGTGTGTCGGAAATGAATGTACAGAAAAAGTTGTTGCTCCTGCTTCATGATGTTAGGGTTTCGCTTTGAATGGCAGTGACTTTGTTTGGGCTGTGGATTAGTGCATCAAACACAGCCGTGTGTGGCAGGATGGCTAGCTGTATGGCTTGGATGCAATAATTAATCAGTGTCAGTTGTAATACTGTCAGTTAGTTGGACATGGGGGTGGACAACATAGAAAAAGAGCATGTCAATAAAGAGAACAGTCATATTGATCGATGTTGATAATCATTGATCACAAAATGTAAAATATTATAATTATATACAATATTTTAAGTGCCTCCCTGGTCATTTTGTTATTCTTCAGTGAACTTGTTAGCAGCGTGACCTGGGTACGTTTTCCCTGTCTCTCTGTAACAGATTTGCAGTGAGCCGGTAGAGTGAAGTCCTGTTTAAAACAGGAAGCGACCTTTACCTGAGCTACTGAAACTTTTATCTGGAACAACTTCGTCCGCTGCTCCCTTGCTGTGACATTTGACCCCGGCGAAGACACGCCGATGGTTCGCCTAGGGACTGTCAAAAAAATTCTGTTTCAGCTCAAATCATTTGATCCTTTTTGTGGTTTGAAAGGTGGCTGACAGAGCTGCGTGGCTCCACGTTAATGATTCGTGTGGAGTAGGTAGTAACTGTAATATTAAGCTACCTGGTACGCTATAACGAAAAGAGAGGAGCTTTTTTTTTTTTTTTTTATCGTTATCGACCCCCTCTTTTTTTTTTCTATGGCACCACACGCCTATCGATCCATAGATATTGCTATCGAATTAACGTTCAGCTCTAGTTGGACTTTCACTTTTTTAGATGTTGATACAGGCTTTAATTGGCTGAGGTGCTAAAGGATGGAGGGCAGTGAGTCCCAGGGATGACATTAGAAATTAATTAAACCTGTTTTTATTAGAAAGACAGTAGGAATGAAGCAGTGACTGAGAGCAAAATGTCAATGAGACTGAGAAGCTCCTGGATGATTAGGAAAGCAGCTGTGTTGTTTGCAGATCATGACAAAGCTGCATCGATGGATCACTCACTTGGATATGAAAATCATTTGTGTAAAACGGGAGGGTTTTTCCCCCCAGATTATTGCAAAACGTGAAACAACATAATAAAGTGGGGGTTATAGTTGGATGTGCCATTCCGTGTAATTTCTTTAAAATAAATTAATTCTGAAGTGTCACTCTATTTTCCAAATGCTTGTTAGGTATGTTGTTATGATTATGTATAAACACGGGTATTTTGAAAGCAGAAGGCTCATAACATCACCAGACGTCAGCCAAGTGTTTCCTTTTCGCCGCAACAGCCCGCTTCCATCAGTATATGCAAAACTCCCCAGATGGTTGTTTATTTTTGACAGCAGACCTTCTCTTACTGGTAAACACTTCAGTAAATAGGCAGATGAGTGCGAGGCTGTGAATACAGCCATAACCAATTACTGAACAAAGCATTTCTTTTTAATGGGTGTAATCAAGGTTTTGGGTTTTGTTGACTTTAATTTAAGATTTTATACATTACATTAAATGTAATTAGACTCTTATTCTTACCAGGGGTTAGTCGGGAGAAATGTGCGCCCCCCCCTTATTTATCCACAAACCACTCTGTTCCAAAGTAGTGTAGAACTCCATTAACTGTGAATAATTGTGTAATAGTAACAATGCATTTTTGCCATAAAACAATATGTTGAATGAAACCGGTATGTTGCCTTATTGACGAGTATGAGTTCTCTTTCAACCAGTCAGATCCTCTGGCAAGCTTTTATGAATTTTGAGGAAATCCATTTTCAACCAGGACACTAGGGCTGGGAATCTATTCAAATTTTAAGAATAGATTTGATTCCGATTCTCAAGAGTTAGAATCGATGATACCCGATTTGATTCAGTGGGATCCTGTTCAATATAAATATGGGTTAGTGCTTTTAAAACAAGTTTTTTTTCTTATATACCCTGTACTTCAGTGACTTAACACTTGGTGAGTAAGAGTTTGCCAGGAAAAAAACAGTATTAACACTTTCAGAGCCAAGCCTTAAAATGGCTATCTGGATTTTTAATTCCTATTTTAGGTGAAAAAAAAAAAAAGAGAAAACTGTTTGTTTTTTCAATAAACCAATTTGTAACTTTTTAATTGATTTGATTTGATTCTTAGAATTGTTATAATAATCAATTTAGAATCTTTTCTCATTTTTTTTATAACACAGCCTTACCTTAAACCTAAGTATTATTAGCTTTTTAAAGTGTTTTAATGTTTGGAGTTTTAGTTACCAAATGCATTATTTTATGAAAATTAAAAAGGTTAAATCCTTGGAAACTTTTTGTTTTCTTGTATTTAAAATTGTCATAGTCATTTTTATTTTAAATAAAATATTTGTCACAGCCAACAAAGCCATGACATGCTCAAACGTAGGGCTGTACAAAGAGTACATCGTCATATATATATATATATACACTACCGTTCAAAAGTTTGGGGTCGCCCAAACAATTTTGTGTTTTCCATGAAAAGTCACACTTATTCACCACCATACGTTGTGAAATGAATAAAAGATAGAGTCAAGACATTGACAAGGTTAGAAATAATGATTTTTATTTGAAATAAGATTGTTTTTACATCAAACTTTGCTTTCATCAAAGAATCCTCCATTTGCAGCAATTACAGCATTGCAGACCTTTGGCATTCTAGCTGTGTTGTTCTCCAGATTACCTTGTTGAGGTAATCTGGAGAAATTGCACCCCACGCTTCTAGAAGCAGCTCCCACAATTTGGATTGGTTGGATGGGCACTTCTTGCGTACCATACGGTCAAGCTGCTCCCACAACAGCTCAACGGGGTTCAAATCTGGTGACTGCGCTGGCCACTCCATTACCGATAGAATACCAGCTGCCTGCTTCTTCTCTAAATAGTTCTTGCACAATTTCGAGGTGTGTTTTGGGTCATTGTCCTGTTGTAGGATGAAATTGGCTCCAATCAAGCGCTGTCCACTGGGTATGGCATGGCGTTGCAAAATGGGGTGATAGCCTTCCTTATTCAGAATCCCTTTTACCCTGTACAAATCTCCCACCTTAACAGCACCAAAGCAACCCCAGACCATCACATTACCTCCACCATGCTTAACAGATGGCGTCAGGCATTCTTCCAGCATCTTTTCAGTTGTTCTGCGTCTCACAAACGTTCTTCTTTGTGATCCAAACACCTCAAACTTGGATTCATCCGTCCACAGCACTTTTTTCCAGTCTTCCTCTGTCCAATGTCTGTGTTCTTTTGCCCATCTTAATCTTTTTCTTTTATTGGCCAGTCTCAGATATGGCTTTTTCTTTGCCACTCTGCCCTGAAGCCCAGAATCCCGCAGCCGCCTCTTCACTGTAGATGTTGACACTGGTGTTTTGCGGGTACTATTTAATGAAGATGCCAGTTGGGGACCTGTGAGGCGTCTGTTTCTCAAACTAGAGACTCTAATGTACTTATCTTCTTGCTCAGTTGTGCAACGCGGCCTCCCACTTCTTTTTCTACTCTGGTTAGAGCCTGTTTGTGCTGTCCTCTGAAGGGAGTAGTACACACCGTTGTAGGAAATCTTCAATTTCTTAGCAATTTCTCGCATGGAATAGCCTTCATTTCTAAGAACAAGAATAGACTGTCGAGTTTCAGATGAAAGTTCTCTTTTTCTGGCCATTTTGAGCGTTTAATTGACCCCACAAATGTGATGCTCCAGAAACTCAATCTGCTCAAAGGAAGGTCAGTTTTGTAGCTTCTGTACCGAGCTAAACTGTTTTCAGATGTGTGAACATGATTGCACAAGGGTTTTCTAATCATCAATTAGCCTTCTGAGCCAATGAGCAAACACATTGTACCATTAGAACACTGGAGTGATAGTTGCTGGAAATGGGCCTCTATACACCTATGTAGATATTGCACCAAAAACCAGACATTTGCAGCTAGAATAGTCATTTACCACATTAGCAATGTATAGCGTGTGTTTCTTTAAAGTTAAGACTAGTTTAAAGTTATCTTCATTGAAAAGTACAGTGCTTTTCCTTCAAAAATAAGGACATTTCAATGTGACCCCAAACTTTTGAACGGTAGTGTGTATATATATATATATATATATATATATATATATATATATATATGACGATGTACTCTTTGTACATTTAAAAACTGTTTAAGAACATTATCAAATTCCAGATACATTTCAGTGGAACAACTTCAGGTGTAGAATACCATTTAAAAATAGTAATTGTTCAAAATGCAGCAAAAAAAATATTCCAGTCTTTTTCCAAAAAATGCAATGCAAAAGTTCAAAATTCTCTACTTTCCTGGTTACTTATTTTTAAATTTAATATCGCACAACAAAAATAAAGCTGGACATATTTAAATTAAAAATGCTTAAGTTCAACATGTTTCTTTTCTGTTAAATAGAAAAATTGCAGGTTTTAAACTTCCAATATCAGATGTAAAAACAAAACACTGAACATCAGCATTTATCTGTATGCGTATCTTGTACAAAGTAGGCAGGCACAACTTAATGACATCATCAATGCACCCAATCCTTGTTGGATGGCAAAGTCAAAATTTCTACCGTTTTTTAAATTTTTATCATTTCTACTTTATATCTTTTACATCTCCCACTACTACTACAGAGCTTTGTTGAATTGTAGTGAGTTGAGATCATGAATTTTATTAGTACAATCAGGTGCAGCTCTGCAGTCGTTTCATTTTCCCTGTGTGCATTAAAAAGGGTGAACTTTTTTTCCCCTACATATGGCCCGGTATATTTGTTTCTGCACAATCTACCAAAACCAGAGTTCAATCCTATATTTAAAGACACTGCCACAGTTATCTTCAGACTTTTAAACTGTGCATCAATTGAGCCCTTCATTGATGTCAAACACTTTTAAGCCCTTTGCCCTTAACAAATGGTAACTTTTTATTCTGGTATGTTTGTGCACTTTGACTCTTTCGGTGTCTTTGGTTTTCTTACACAACTTTACCTAACATGTGACTGAAAAAATTTGCTCAGTTTTTTTCCTTTATTGTATGATACATATTTAGCCATATTTTTGTTAATCTAGCTTTAGCCATTGGCAACATTGAAGACCTTTTAGTGACCTTGCTTCTGCTATTCATTGTCTTTTATGGATTGTTTGTACACCAGGGCTAGACCATATAGAATGAGTATATTAATAAAAAATAAATGGTGATATTGATCATTATTGATACCCATCACAAAATACAGAACATTTATGTTAAGTGCAGCCCTGGTCATTTCATTTTATTGTTTAATGAACTAATTTCAGTAGAGAATTATTTTTTTTTATTTTTTTTTACCATGACTGGAAGTTTGTGAGAGATAAAAACAAATCAAGAGACACTGTAAATACTGACAAATATAAAGAAAATACTTTATTTATTATTAACCGTTATTGAAAAGTTTTTATATAGTTAGAAATTGAAGGCTTTTCTTGATGCTTTTTTTCTTTCTTTTTTTTTTAAACATTTTTTATTGTTTTGACACTTTATGTTAATAGCTCAGACACTTTAAGTTTGTATGCAAAAACCAATGGCCGCTGGCTGCTCTGCTTTGTGACCGCATACCATGGGTTGACTGTGCACAAAACATTTGAGGCCAGTCCAGTAACTGAGTGCTGAAGCCAGCAGGTCTTTCTATCCTCATTTGTATTTTGAAAACAGTCTCGCTACTGAGGACGTTGTTGAGTACAAGGAGGAAATTTTTACAGCTGCCGGTGTTATTACTGCAGCTGGGGGGGCGTCAGGCCTGGGCCCACGACCGTAGTATTTCCTGTTTTATTTTGTTGCATTTAGTGTTGATATGTGTCACGTATTTGTTCAGGTTGTAACATGTACCTGCAGAGTGAACTACAGAACCTTTTTTCAGGACAGTTTCCTCTGCTGCTCACTGTTGCAACGTCTTTGCTGTCTTTTGTGGTTAAAGAGAAGCAAGTGCTTGGTGACGGAGTTGCCTGGTTCTGCGTTTGATTTGGTTGCAGAAAAATGCGAATTCAAAAGTCTGGTTTCAGTCGGACTAATGTAATAATTCGATTTTGTCTTGTTGCCTGTAAACGCACCCACTGCAGTTTGGTAACTACTACTGGGATAGACATATTTATGATAAACTGTTACCTTTGGTGTTATACCGTATTAATCTAACTTTTATCCTGTAGTTAATGTTAGACAACGAAGTAAAAGATCTAATTTCTCTATAATCCCCCCAACACCACCTGCATGCGCTCCGCTCCTCTTGTGCAGAACCGAAGCGGCTCGGACTGAGAGAAACTGTGCTGAGCTCCATCTCAAACAGTATTCTGACAGTGAATATGAAAAGGATGAAGTACCACAATGTAACTCTGTAAAATTAAGGGATCAGACTTTTGATGTATTTTATTTTTGTTAAAAACGGAGTCACTAAAGCCTATTTCAGTTGCTAAATCCCCAGGCTGTAGACGGACCGAAAACAACTAGCTGAGTCCAGTAAGCAAATCTTTCCAGCCCATTATATAAAAAGCCGTGGGTGTTGTTTGCATCCGTTTACTGAAAATGTTTAGATGCTACAGATCAATTAACCACAAAATTAGGGCTGGGGCGACATGTCGACGTAATCGATTACGTCGACACGTAAAATACGTTGACGCAAAAAATGTGTGTCGATGCCTCACGACTTTCAAAACAAAAATAGCGGGAGCAAGTAGTGTCAGCATGAGTGAGTCAGTTGACTTAAATACTTGCATCTGAACTCGCAATTCAAAGGTGTGGAACTATTTTAAAATAAAATGGAGCGATTTTGTTGTTTGCTGGCTTTGCAAAATTGAAATGGCTTATAAAAGCACAATGGCATCCAGGAGCAGTTCCAGCAAATGATTAAACACCGTCAGTTTTTTTACTTTTTTACTAACGCTTTGGATTTTACCCTCTAAATCACCCAAACACCCCCACATAGAGGGCATATACTCATACATAGCTGCGCCTAGTGTATGTTACTGCTTTCTGTTGGTTGGTTTTTATTTGTGTCCCGTGTTGGCAGAATGAGTCGGAATGCGCACAGACTGATTATGAGCAAAAGCCGAAATGTGAGAGACTGTTATTCGGTCGCGGTAAACATGTTTGTTAACAAAGGTAATGTACTACCTACCCGCTAATCGTAGCCGTCGTGGACATTTATACAACATTGTTTAAGTGCTTACAAAAGCAAACCAACAACAAACTCTTGATTTTCACATTAACGCCTCATCCTGTTTGAATACTATTTTTTTACTTCCTGCTTCTCCAGTTTGTCGGATTCAAAGTTGCCATCTAAAAACTCAAAAAATCTGCAGCATTTTACTGTAATGAACAGCGCCTCTCCCTCTCTCTTGCAAATCTTATGTCAGAAACAAGCGAAAATGCAGCAAAATAATTTTTTTGTGAATGAAGAGCCCTTTTTTGAGTGAAATGAATGTTAAATTTTGTTTATATTTTTGGGGGTATTTTCTCTCATTTATTAATGATTTCTTTGCACAACATTTAACTTCTTGTTAGATGCAACCTCTAACGTAAGCTTGTACTAATACTACAACTTTATTAGATTTTTTTTAAAGAAATTTATTTCATGGAAATACATAAATTAATGTCAAATTTCTATACAAATCAAATTATTAGTAAATAATCAATCAAATCGAATCAAAATCTAATTGAAAAATTAAGCATTAGATTAATAGATGCATTGAAAAAATAATCGCTAGATTCATCGATTACAAAAAACTCTTTTATCCCAGCCCTACACACAATGCTGTTATAAGATCACATAAGCAGCTTGATAAATGGCTAACCCACATTAGCATTAGCATGTAGCCACTTCTCTATACATCAGGCGTCTTTTGTTCTTTGATCCAGTTGCTGTTCTTTAAGAATGTAGAATAAAATCATGTAATCCATGCAGCCAAAGGGGCGCTTTCACAGAGAAAGTAAAAATTCCCCCCAATTTTTTTTTAGGCTGCGAAAAACTGAAGCAGCCATTAGCTGTGAGAAGGACGAGGGTGTGTTTGGAACTCTAGCAGAGGTAAGGCGGTCTTCCTGCCGCGGCGGTGCAGACACCTCAACACTCCCTTGCTTTCACCTAGTGATGTCACTAGTTGAACACTCAGTTGTTTTCTAGGAGAGGGAGGGGCAGCTGCTCAGAGAGCAAAATTCTGGAGGATTACTCAGACTTGTGTGAATTAAGCCAAAAAGCACACTGGTAGGTCTTTTTAATGAGAAAATTGCATTACCAGATGGTTGAAAACTCCAAAAACTTGATTTTGCATGATATAGGCCCTTTAAGTAATATGTTATTTTTATTATTTCTAGGCTTGTGGGACACAGCTTTGAACATGTTTTCACCTAATGAAGTCTTTCTGTTCTGTTCTCTTTGTTTAAAGAAGTGCATCATTTCTCATCTCCCATAAACACAGCTGCAACTTTTTCCTTGCTGTCAGGAGTCTGTTAAAGCCAGCACAGCTTACCGTGCAAGGGGAAAAATGTGAAAAATGCCTTAATAAAGTGAATGAACTAACTTGGATAATTACAAGTAGCTAAAAAAATGCAGAGAGGATTTTCACAAAGCCTAACTCAACCATGAGAAAAGGAGATAAATCAGATACAGAGACATGTGAGAGTGTGGTACAGCATGCTGCTATTCACTGATAGACATCATTTGAACTTTGTTACTTCCTCTTCTTGTTCTCGGGCATCTTTTTTGGTGGCACTCCAAAAAGGAGGAAATTATAGGCTATGACATGTATTTAGGGAGGGAGTTTACACTGTTTTTCATTGCTGTAGTTTGGAGCGAACATGTTTAATCTTTTCCCAACAAACATTTCCCCTCTGAACAGTATACAATAAACTCTTTCATACTTTTTAACTATAGTCAAATGGTGAGACCGGTGCACGATTCAGGTCTAAGTGTTACTCCACTGTGGCACCCACAATACAGTGGTCAGCCTAGGTTTTGCACCAGAAAATATGGATCTTATACCAATCACAGACAAGCTAAAGAGTTGCACAAGAATCTTAAAGATGTTTTTTTCCGAATTGAATTGATTTTCACAACTACCTGAGCTCCCCAGCTGGACGCTTCCCAACTTACACTCTCGCACTGCAGCGACTGATGCTATGAAGTTTAATTAGTCAGTGCAATTTTTTTTACTGGTCCTGCATTGTATTATGCTTTCCAATAAAATGCCAGTTTTTTCTGCTCTCTTTGAACAGACGGACAAAAATCTAAGTAACAATATTGTTTTTGTGTAATTTTAAGTGCATCTGATGCTAAAATTGATAGAAAAGTATTTGTCCATCTACAAATAAACAAAGGCTTCATAAATATCAAATAGTTTTTCTTCTTTGAAAAATCTGTTGGATGAGAATTTATCAGACTCAGGTTTGACCTCTAAATATTTTAGTCTTTGTAGCAGAAATACAGTCTAGCTTACTTAAATGGTGAAACAGTCCTTCTGGTTTAAACACAGACAGGAAGCTATAAAGCTAAACAATCAAAGAGTTATGTCTGCACTTATTTCAAAATAAGTCTCAATCATTGATAAAAAGGACAAGAATGACTACCATTTAAAACTTAGATTATTCAGTGGGCTCATTTTATGATTAATTCCATTGTTTTCCAGAAAATAAAATTGTTATAAAAATCTAGTATTAAATTTGTTTTTCTATATTTTCACAAAACTCCAAATAAGATGAAAAATGAAAAGTATGAAATGAATTTTCACCTCTAGCATGACAAGAACATATCAAATTAAACCATTTAAAAACATATTTGCAAATATAAGAATGACTTTAGAAAGTGATGAAATTGCTGCGGGAATAAACAAATCTCAGTTCAGTCATGAGTTTGACGCCAAAGGAAAATATTGTTTACATGAACTACATAAAGGACTTTTCATTGATATATTATTTTTTTTCATTTGTAAACCCCTCCAGCTCAATCCTTGTTATCTCCATAAACCTTGGAACAAACCGCTTCACTTTGTGTTTTGTCTTAAACCCGGAGCAACCAACTGCTTTCTGTTCAGCACCGTTTCTGTTGTGGTTGAGAACATGAACCGTAACAGAGGCTGTAGTGTTGGAGGGTGGCACAAACACCCGTATGGCGAAATGTAATGTTGACTTGGATCAGAACGATGAACATAGCAGTCTACTATTTAGAGAAAGTGTTTTGATACCTGAATAGTTGCATGCATGTAAACATCCCTACTGATGGAGCTAGAAGAGATGAGGGGAAGAGCAGTAGCCGATAGCAGTACAGTACTGCTTTACTGCTGTTCGCACCGACACGCTAGAAGGCAATCTAAAGTGGAAATAAAATAATAAAACCTGTTCCCAAGTCTGTGTGTAGCTATAAAGCATGCAATAAAGACATTTTACCATCTTAACTTTTATATGTCTATTATCCTTCTATTATCTTTTTTTTCAAAGATGATTTATGATCATAAACACATTTGTGCTCCCGTGTGCTCAAGAGAAAAATCCAGAACCCCTATGGTTGGGTCTCACGCTGTGTTTACTTAAAGTTGCTGACTTTTATTTGACAAGTCAACTTTTCCAATCTGGGTAAATACTGGATGCCTTAAAAGTAAGAGAATGCAGAATAAAATCACCCAGTGGATGATTGGAGGCAGATTTAAGTATACTTTAACATTTATACTGATCAGTTCATTTTACTCATCAGTCTTTTTACTGTTTATGAACTGGTTGCAAGCTGTTGTTTTTCCAAACCCAGTGTGTAAGATAAGCCTGAATTGACTCAGGTTTTAGGTGTATTCAGTGACTTGGCATTCATTCTTATCTTCAACCCAGTGCTTAGACAGAAAGCCTCTAAAATGGGTCACGCAAACGCACGTAGTTTGTCCTCCAGTGTTCGGTTGTTTGTCTATTTCTTTATACTCGCAGAGATAAGACTCGTGTGACGTTTTCCCTTAAGGCCCGTGCATTCCTGGGCGTTTTTATTTGTTAATTAATCAAAACCATCACTCGCTCGTCCTGTCGGCTGCCAACCCACCGATGTCACACTTGTCCCCGGTTACTTGCTTTGCATTTGTCTGTCTCAGTGTAAAGCCCCAATCTCATTAGACCCACTGGCTTAGAGGGAAGATGTTATTAGAGCGGTTTAGCTGAATGCCTTTGGCAGGGTAAGAAAGATTTCACAAAAGGAAGAGGAGGAGCGAAGACGAGAAAACATGAATTAGAAGAAGAAGCTGAATGGATGGGGGAAGCAAGAGTTGCCGTTAAATGTTTGCCAGATGTTTCTCAGTTTAGACGTTGCCAGATTTGTGTAAACTGTAAACCTCTTTAACAGAGAGCATCTAAATACTCAGCACAGGTATTAAAATGCTTGCTGACTAGCAGTTCAGTGTGTTTTGGGGGGTCAAATGTAGTTGAAACACTGGAGCAATATTTCAATAGTTAGGCTTTAATTTTGCTTGTTCATAGTAAACTTTGATCTTTGAGTAATAAGCAAGCGTACATTTGGGAACCGCAGCAGCAAACTGAAAGGATAAAGAATTGGTTTCCTGCTAAATTAGTTAGTGGAGCAGCGAGGTTCTTGTCTACCTCGGGGCTTGATGGGAAGCTGTAAGAACTAGTTGGTGGTTGGGTTGCAAGTAAACGTCATAAGAACTGTTTGCCCCAGCTCATAAAGCTCAAAAAATCATTAATATGTTGGCTAAAGTTATGTTAACTTATTAAAGAACAGGTTAGAGCCCACTTAAGCCACTGTTTAGAGAAATATATTGGGGACTGTTTCTAAGTTATAAAAAAGTACTCGTACTTAATTGTTAATATTTTGCTTTTGTAGTCGATTTAACCTCTGCCAGGCCGAAGTGACATTTAAGAAGGTAGTCCTGTCATCTTGATCGATTAAAAATTTTTATGGATTTTTAATGCCAACTCTGCCATAGAAACTTTAAATGTTTGTAACTACGCAGCTTATGAACCACAACCATACAGGCATGAGCCTGCTGCAAGCCGCAGAGAGTGGACAGACCAGTTGGAGGATTGATGCCAGAGCTAAACATGGCTAAGCAAAACTAACATTGTTAGCCTGGTTGCTGCAAGCTAGTGTTTTTTTAACCACCCACATATCACATTGCTTCTGAAATTTGATATTCTTTTAACAAAGTTAGTCATTAGTAGATTTTAGGCAACAAGATTTACAATTTACAGATTCCGTCTGTATAGAGCTGAGCCTCTGTTCAATCGTGTCTCGCCTGCCACAGGTCTAGAAGTAGCTGCTGACATTGGGCCGCTGAAGCTGTATACACTGATGCACTCCGGCTGGTTTGGATCACTCCTGATCTTTGCTTTGGTATCCCATGTTACAAGTCCATCACATTGCTAGGATTCCAGCCTCCAGTCTAAGGGAACCACAAACTATTGTTTTTCATAGCCGAAGCAGAAAACAAGTCCAGGCTTTTCACCTGCCATGAAAATACACACACATTAGACTCTCTCTCCCCCCATTATATCACAGGTAAAGATTATAAAACTTAATTGAAATGTGCCATTAAGCATTGCGGAATTTAAAACTCTCTCAAACGTTTAAAATGGTAATTTTTGCCCCATATCTTATATGCGTTTTTCTAGTCTTCAAATGGAAATTATAAATGTGTTGTAAATAACCTTGCCACAACCATTTAGGACTGTTTGGCTGATTGCCATAAATGTCACTGCATATTATTTACTTCCCTTTTTTAATGTTGCCATGTATGTGAGCAAAATTAATTTATGGGTTGAGCAATACTGTTGAATGTTTGGGCTGTGCTCATGAAATACCTGCCAGATGCTCAGTTAATACCAAACAGCTCATTTTGCTATTGCCTCTTGATCTGTATACTTTATTGTATTGGGTGATTGAAGAGATATTGGTAATGGGGGGGGCATTCACAGCCACAGCGTTCTGGCACGTGCTTATCCTGCGGGCCACCAGCTTGGTCACACGCTGCTGTGGGATGGCATCCAATTTCTCAACCAGCATGTTGCAAGTCATTCAGCACTGTGTTGGTCACTCTGGCATGAAAAGCACACCCAAGCTAAAAGTGGCAACGAAAAATTTCTTTTTGTTTCAAGTATTTCTCATTGGGGTTTGCCTGTGGTGATGGACATCTTGCTTAGCATCATTTTTATGCTTCTGCTTTAAAAGTGAAAACTGAAACTGTAACTTTGGCTGTAAAGTGCTTGATATCTTACTTTAAACAAACCACTGAAAACCTATATATTTTTTTCTTTTTATTCCAAAACCTGGTGGCCAGCAGTAAATTTGTCAGCAGCAGAGAAAACACTTTTTAGAAGAGTATAAACTCAACTGCTGCATCCAGTTTTTGAATAAATAGCTTTAAAAAAAGACTTATTTACCCTAAATAAATATAGGCTTAGGCTTTATAGATCTGTCCTTAACAGCGCTGTAAACTGGCACAGTCATGGTCACCATAGTGACAACAGACCTTGAATCCAGTTTTAGCCTATTGCTGCTGGTAGTAGCTGTGATTGGCACTGGCCTCACCTTATGATGGTTTAGATAAGGAGGGAAAGGGGGCTATGAACCACTAATGACCTCGCATGCTTAGAGATTTTCTTCTTGCATCATGTAACAGTTCTAGTTTTTTTATTCATCCAGTTATGCAACTCACTAGATGAATTGTTTCCTAAAAATGTTGTATACCTTAAATGTTTTGCATAATCTCTCCCTTTTTTTTTCATTTTTTTTTTTTCATAGAGCCACCCCGTAATTAAAAATATTGATAGAGCTTTACCAGGATAACTCAGGCCATGTCCACACGTAGCCGGGGTTTTTTTTTTTAAACGAAGATTTTCCTCTGCTCCTTGAAAAAAAAAATCTCCATCCACACGTAACCGGATAAATGCGTTTTTCAGCACATCCATGGACGTGGCAAACCTGTAGGGCGCAGTAGTTCTCCCCAGTCCTATCCGCCAAGAGAAACTTTATATCCTCTCTTCAGCACGCAGCAGTGATACAGCTTATAAAAGCAAACAAACAAGACGCGCTTTAACAATGGATGATACCAACACAGCTCTGAGGAAATAAATGCTGTTTTCGAGAGTAAACACAGGTCGCACATGTGGTGTTGGAGCATTTTTGTAGCGGATAGTGACGTTGCGGCTCTTAAAACTCCGTTTTCACCGTCCACACGCAGATACTGAAAACGGAGAAAACGCAAATCTCCACTTTGGCCGGAGTTTTTAAAAAGCTTCGTTTTTGGTGCCGAAAACCTCCGGCTACGTGTGGATAACAGGCCAAACCGTAGAAAAATATCTCCGTTTTGTGAGATACCCGGCTACGTGTGGACAGGGCCTCAGTGTAAGAATTTAGCTTTCTGTTCTTTTCCCTCCCTGGAAGAAAAGCATACATGTTGGGACTTTTCGTGCAGAAATTCACAAGTTTGCTTTGCGTGCCTTGGTAACAGTGGATTGTGAGTGATTGTCACAAAAGGTAGTGTTTGCAGAAAAACCTGGAACTTCATAGGTCATGAGTTTTGCTGCATATTTGCGTCACATTCTTCAGATGACAGATAGGAGCCCACCGGTTCTACTTGTTCTTAATTGTACTTGTTTTCCCTGATAACTTGAAGGATTGTGACAGATGTCTGAAAAGACTTTAGACTGGTCTACTTTATAATGGTTTAAATTTAAGTTGCCACTCTTGATTTTGGAGACGTAACGATTAATCAGCAACCTCTGCAGCTTTAATTGTGTGAATCTAGATTTAAATATTTATTTTTTGTTCTTTAAAGGTAACTTGCACTGTGCATATTTCTCAGCAGTAGCACTTGTTCAAATTACACCCTGCATCAGCTTTGACGTCAATATAGCACGCAGTCATCATCAGCAACCAGTGCCTGCCGGTTACTCCACAAATTACTTAGTTCTGGGAATCTTTTATAGGCAGCGACATCTGAATAAAGAGGGAAAAAAACAGCATATTTCCCCATGAGAAAATAAGTCTGGGAAAGTTGACTTGAGTTAAACCAAAGTGTAGTTTCTGTCTAAGTCATAAGTCATAGTTTTTACTAAGGAGAAACTATTATCTTAAAATTGATCATTATCATTGGTTTCTTAAAATAATACTCATAATCATTGATTAGTGACAAATTAAACCACACAAAGAAATGAAAATACCACATCGTATGGGAATACAGGTTTTTGTCCATTTCCAGAAGAAAAAAGAGCAGCTGAAATATGTAATTTTAAATCCTTAATAGGAAAATCAACTAAAAAGAAATCTAATAAATATGTAGACTTTAAGGTTAAGGATGTGGAGATATCTACACTGTGAAACAAGAACTTTAGGTTAGGAGTGTGTTTTAAGATAACACTACAGGGTGGGTAGTCCTATTTTTTGTGTGTGAATCTCTGCATTTGTTTTCATTATTGGTTGTGCTTAAAGGCAACGTTCGTTGTTTTTTTTTCAACCTGGACCTTAGTTGTAGCAATCTTTATTGTTTGTTTTTAACTCGCCCTGAGAAGTTATGGACCAGTTTGAGACATTAATCAGTATTTGCATCCACTCTATATCAGTGTACATCTGTAGAATGGAAGTGCTCGGGGCAGGACAAAGGGGGCTTGTAACGACGTTTAATCTGCCCCAAACGGATTAATTTTACCATGTTTATATTCACTTTGGACTTACAAACGCCTCGGAAGTGCTTTCTTGATTTTTGTCCTGGCCAATTTGGGGGCTTAACAACAAAACGATAATGAAATGCTGACAAATCTGCCATGCGCCGCCGCAGGAAGCTGGTCAATACTGGATGTAAATACTGCTGAACGGCTCCAACTGACTCAGAACTTCTCAGGGTGAGTAAGAAAACAAGATTGCTCAAAATAAGGTCCAGGTAAAAAAAAAGAAGAAGAAAAAGAACGTTTTAAGTAAAGAAAGTATATATTTATGGAAATTTAATTTGGAAAATTCTCGCATACTTATCACCTGTTGAATGTAAAGGGAATTGCAGCAAAATATCACAGCCAGGGTCAGAGGGGGATTTCCACAGACTATAAATAAGCATCTTCTCAAGCTGCTTTAAAATATCTCCACAAAGATTTTACTAATGGTGGGAATAAATGTTTACGATACCAAGCCCTAATCAGGAGGTAGCTGCTGTACTGACAACGTGTAGATGTGAAGTACTATAAAGTTTTATAGTGATAACAAAGTTGTTCAGTAAGTGTAAATAAAAAGTCATACTTGTCATTGTGGCAAAGTTAAGCAGTTTGGTGCTTTCTTGTTTATTAGCTAAAAACTGTTTCTCCAAGTTATATTCTTTTAACGAAGTGAAGTTCTTATGTTTTGAAAAAATCTTTAGTTGGGTGAAATCTACAAAAAAAAGGAAAGGAAAGGAGTGCTTTTCTTTCTAAGAAGCAGTGTGTTTAGGAGTCTCGCACCGGTGTGGATTAGGAACCAGGGTACGGCTTTAAGTTATAATGCGACAGACTGACATAGTATACTAACTTCAGCTTTTTTACTTTCTTTACCGTTTTGGTTAGTGGATCTTAAAGTTGAACCATCTGAGTGTATATAATCCATCAGTAATAAACATGTGAAGTAAGAACAAGCTTGTCAGGGTCAAAGTGGGTTAAATTACATCACCAAGAGTTGAAGAGCAGAGAAAGCAATGCTACCAAGCTATAAGCAGGCCGGAGTTACTTCCTTTTAAGGGCCTAAGTTTCAGTGAGTGTGCGAGGAGAGGGTTGAAACACTGGGAAAATGGACTGAGTCACAAATGGGAAGAGGGAGAAGAATAGGAATTGTACATATAGAGTTCAATGACGAGAAACATTCAGGATTAACATGGAGCTAAAACTTGCTAAACAGCATGAGGAAAAGTATTAAATTTGTGATGAATAAGAAAAAGGTTTTCACTCTCTGTCCTCTGTCTCTATCTCTCTCTCTCTCGAACATTAAGTTCTGGCAGGCTTCTTACCACACTCTGCTTAGATTCTTTAATCTAAAGCTTCTTCACATTATTAATAGTCATGTAAGTATTAGTTTCTAATGACAGCCGAACACAAAAATTTGCCCCAACAGTTGATCATTCTTTGCTTTTTCTCACCAGATATTGAATACTTGTCAATATCATTGCAGGATCTATATTTTTAAATGAAAGTGGAACCTAAACTTTTCTCTTTTAGTTTATTTTGAGATTAAAAATTTAAAAGTTGGGTGAAATATCAGATTTTAAAAACTTTAGAAAATAAAACTGAAATTCACAAGATACTAAATACTAGGGTCTAAATACTAGATTTTTTTCAGTTATTGGGTAAAAGAATTAAAACATTTTATTTACTAAAATCAGTTTTACATAATTATTAGTTTAACCACATTTTTGTGCATTAAAAAATGCATCATAAACTTTTGTGGAATAATTTGTTTTTGATTACACAATTTTCTGTTTAACTTTTTTTCCCTCCAACCATAATTTTTATACAGATGTGATTAATTGCTCTGCCCTCATCTTTTTAATAAAACATAAGCAGAGACAGATTTAAAATGAGTCGTCTTTAAGTCTTATTGGCTGAACAGCTTTGGGAGAGCTGATTTAAAAACACTCGTGCAGTCGTCCTCAAACGGCCTTATCATTTCAAGCACTTTGCCTTTGGGCTCTTTAAACTGCTGTTCCTGTTTTTAGGATTTAAACTGGGACAAAAAACCCAAAAACAAAACAAAGGCCACATTACTCTGAATTATTTGTTAACTCTACTCCAGTAATATCTTCTCAGTTGACTGTCAGATGATCCAGCCTCAGAAATAGCATGCACAGAGCGTGCAATAAATTCCTGTAAGTTGCAACGAATTTGAGTGTGTAAAGCGATCACATTGGTGACGCAGCTACTGGTAGACATTCAGCACTTCCAGTGTGTGCTCAGCCCATGCGGTGGAGCCTCAATTTGCAAGAGCCAATAATTGGCATGCTGTTTGACACTCATAATTTGACTGTTGCATGACGCACTGCAGCCTGAAGACACACGTCAGCAGACCTGATGCCTGCATTGCACTACATGTTTTACCTGGTATGACACAAAATATACCATCAGGATGGTCATCTACAGTCTCTCGTATGTAGCCACGATTCAGGTGAAAGATTCAGGCCAGATTGGGGGGGGGGCTTGAGAACGACGAAAGCGTTATACATCTTTTCTACAATGTGTGTCCAGTTTGAGTGAATTGTTGTTGTTTTTCCTGATACTTTGGCTGTAAGGAGTAGGGATGCACCGATCCACTTTTTTCGTTTCAGATACAGATATCTGAGGATCATAATCTGCCGACACTAATCCAAACAGTACTGAATTACTTAAACTGTACATAAACTGCAACGATGCCACTTTTCTGATCTGAGCACTTGCCGGTACCGAGTAACAATGCCAATACTTCTACCACACACAAAATTGCAATAAATTGAAAGACATGTTTTATTTTATTCTCTGCTTTTTACAACAAATGATGGTGAATTAGAAAAAATATATTAAGAAAAAATGATAGCGAAAGTAAAATTTCACATTTTCTGTGAAATTATTGCAGTTTCCACATTTTAAGTATCTGTCCATGGTATGTGTTAACTTTAACCAATACAGTACATAAGAACAGTATTGGCCCCAATACCAGTATCTGTATCTGTGCAACCATTGTAAAAAGCTTGAACTCACAAAAACCTAATCTTTTAAACACATAATTTCCCCGTTGGAACAGGACAGACTTTGTTTTTAGGCTAGAATTGACTGTTCCCTCTAAAAGGACAGCATGTACTTGTTAGCACTCGATGATTATGAAAAAGTTAAATTGTGCTTCAGGAGGAACCATTTTATATAACAGCAAAGTGAGTTTTTTTTATGCTGCTTTAATCTACTTTTGATCTTCTACATTTTTATGAGTTTGCAAACATAGCAAACACATGATCATTTATTATGGTAAGGAAATCACAGGTCTGCGTTCTGCATTGTTTAGATTCTGTATTTTTCTTGTCAAGCTGTAGAGCCCAGAGCTTATGTTGCTTATAGCGCAGCTAGCATTTTCACTGACTACAGCCATGTAAAACCAGCTACAGAGATACTCTGTGAGGAGGAGGAAATCCTTGGATCAGATATGTGTTTGTCCGATTCTGTATCAGGACATGAAACGTGGAAGAATCAGAAACAAGGTTTTCTAGGGTGATCATTTTAAAGGCAGGAGGAGTCCATGCCGATGATGCCGAGCAGGGAGTTACTGTATGTCTCTTTAAAAATTCTTGTTGTCTGAAAGTATTACATTGTGACACAAATGTTCAGATAATGAATTTTAAAAATCCTTCTGTTCTGCTTCCAGGGTTGTCCTAGGTTAAAAAAGGTCAGTGGTGGAGCCCACTGGTGGACTTGAAAGCACATGTGATCGTTTTGTGTTTTTCAGTCAGCCCAAATGAATTTCCATTAATAGCATATACCGTGATGTCAAAGTCATAATTTCTCAACAAAGGACACATTGTGCAATATCACATTTATTTACAGCACAAAGCCATTGGTTCAAAACCACTAGCTGTTTTTAGATGTAGAGGAAATTAAAAAGTTAGACTACTTTAAATGACTAACATTAGAAAAAAGGCTTAAAATAAACAGTAGATTCATTTGAAATTATTAATCAACCCTTTGCAACCTTATTAAAAGGGTGACAAACATCAGTATAGTATTAGTTGGTCTTGTGCAGCTTTGACAAACCGACAGTGAAGACACTGTGAATGAATCTGAAATGTGCAGAAAAACAAAACGGTCAGAATTGGATTTTAGAGTTTTAGTGAAAAGAAATCCCTGCAGATGAATTTGAATGGCAGATTTTTAATATTGAATTAACAATTTCAGCAGTACAGAACATGTTGACATATTATCTTTTCCTCTTTACCTGCAACGGCGGGAAGTAAATTACTCTATGCAGACTTTAAAGCGCAAAGTTTTTCTGTTTTTAACGACGCGTTCAGTTTGCAGAGTCCTGCCCTGATATTGAAACAGCGCCACCACTGTTGCTGTGTTTATTTGGAGTGACTGCTGCTACATCCAGACTGGGGCTGTGCGATATGGTTTAAAATTCATATCACTGTATATTGAGCATTTCACCTCCATAACGACAAGTGGATGATAACAATGACTACATCAACCCCCCTTTTTTTTAAACGTGTCCTTTTCTGTATTAAATGTCCGGTAGTGGCCAAATTTGTTCTTTAAAATATAATGGCTTCTTGCTATTGAACGGCTTCAAACAGCCTTTTAATTCAGGGTTTGATTCCCACTCCTTTCTGTATTTCTTAGAGTCCAGTTTAAACTCTGATGTAAACTCACAGACAAGATGAGGTGAGGGAGTTACATGGGGCTTAGTGAAATCGGTAATTTTAGTGTGCAGTCGTTTATTTTAGACTGAAAATATTTTACAATGGAGCTCAGGTGGGAATACGCAGCGTCTTCAAGCGCTGTATGAAAAACAGCAGCAGCAACTCAGCGGGTTTAATATCTGCTCTGCCTAACAGGACCTGGGCGGGCGGCGCTGTTGAGCTGCAAATGCTCTGGTTCGGCAGCAGCTCCTTTGCTGCAGTAAAAACCAGATGTGCTTCACGTTACAGTCTGAGGATCCAATAACACCATAAAAAGTAACTTTGTCGCTAGTCACATTTTTCTGAAAAACAGTTGGTAGACGAGTCTAAACTCTTGCTAAATATAGCTACACAGTAGATGCGTCAGCAGCGGTTCCTTGCTCTGTCACAAGACTGTGCGTAGTCACGTGACTCAAGGCAAAGCTGATTTCTTAAAGGGGCCGGAGCACGGGTTTTCATTTTTTTTAACATGCCGAACTTACCGGCACGGGCCAATTAACGTTTGTAACGGTCATAAATTTCAGTATCAGTATCCGGTCATTTAATTATTTCCTTATATCCCCATCGTGAGCTGGTGGCGGCAATAAATTAGACCGTGAACACCAAGATATCTATGTAGGGAAAATCCTGGCTTCCTCTTCTCTGCAGACTTTGCACACAAGGGCGATATTCAGAATGGGAATTAGGACAGAGAGTGGCTGCACTGTGACCACAGTAGCTGGCACTGTAGCCTTGCAGCAAGAAGGTCCTGGGTTTGAATCCCGGCCTGGGATTTTAGGGGCGTTTCTGCATGGAGCTTGCATGTTCCTTCTGGGTTCTGTGGCTTCTTCCCACAGTCCAAAAACATGACTGCTAGGTTAATTGGTCTCTTTAAATTGTCCTTAGTGTGTGTTTGTGTGAGTGCATGGTCGTTTGGACCTGTCCAGGGTGTACCCCTCCTCTGCATAGGATCGACTGTATAGGTGATGGATGGAAATAGGGTTGCATTAAGTGTGGGAGTACAAGCACAACTAACGCTGATGATTTGTTTCTCTAAGCTGTGTTCCATTGACTGTTTGGTGAGCCTGCTCATGTTTGATGCTGTTTGGGTTCTGCTGACCTAGGTGTGTACCTGAATGAAGGATTCAGTTGTTCTGAGCGTAGTTGGACTCATTGGGACATCCAAGGCTGCTTGCTCTGGAAGAGGAGTAACACGTGGCCGAAGTTCATTGAAATGCATCCGTCCCTGTTGTTGTTGTTATCAATCAGACCTTGAGGGTGGAGATGGGGCAGAGATGGGAGTGTGGAAGAACAAATGGCAGCTGCGTTTGTGGAGGAAGGTTAGGCTGCAGGTTAGGATAAAGATGGACAGACATTTGTAAGTCTCAACTATTTTCTTAATGGCGGAGACTCTTGTATTTTTTATTTTTTGGATGCAATGGAAGCAGCTGTTAATCGTTTCTGTGGAAGGAAGACTTTTCTCTGAAAGAGTCAAAGCCTCTCACAAGAACAGGAACTTTATAAATACTCAAATCTGACAGTAAATGATAATGATGATACACCTTTAGTGACGTACCAAACGCATATGGGCTCAATATTCTGACAAACTGCAATCTACCAATTACATCCAAAGCAATGGTAAGGCGGATTTATTATACCCTGGTGCAGAGAAACGAGACTGAATGGAAAGACTAGACTCTGCATTTTAAACGTTTGTTCCAGTGTTTTGCAATGACGTGTAATTACATAATTACAAATGTTGGGAGAAGGGTATCAATTTCCAGGTGGGCGTCACTATGGCGTTAAATGAATGAGATGAAGCTGAAAGGATTCAGGAAAACGTTGTTGAATTGTGATATAGTCATCAGTTTTGAGCCATTGTTTTTAATTCACTGAGTTCACTGTTTTTATACTTAATATGGGGAACATTATGGACCTGTATTATGGGAAACTACAAAACCTTAAGAATGTGTCTCTTGATTAAAAGATTCAGGAAATTGTCGGGTTTCATTTATTTTTTGAAGTATTTGTATTTTCACTACATTTGCTGTGTTTTTTGTCACACAGAGCAAAAACATTTACCTGTGAACATAAAGTCTCCTGAGGGGATTACATTAATCCAGTTTTACAAAAAAAAAACAATCCTAAATAAATTAATAACTCTGAAAGGAGTTTGACTAGCTGCCAAAACTTGTTAGACTAGTCTGTTTAAAAGCATTTTTGGCCTTTCCTGGAAGCAGAGGTAGTTATCAGAACATCAGGAGCCGATGAGTCTCAGCATGATGGTAGATCTTTTTTAAATGACTTTGTTTGTGGTATTTTTTATCCTGCCAACTCATAGCAGTCTTTGATTCCCTGATCTACCTTAAGTTGATTTTAAGAGAGTGTTTGCAGATGGAGTAATATTTTTTCCGTGCCATTCTACGATGTAAATTTTTATCTCAAGTACCACAGCCACAATAATCCCCCCTTCAGCCAGCTAGATGAGGTGACCAAGGCTGACAGTCACACAGAATGACTGAAATATAAATCAATGGAAAATGCTAAGCAGAGATGGTTCTATGCTCTTTTCTTCCTCATTCACTCAATGAAATTATACTTGGTGAAACCCCACTAAGTATAATTTCATAAAATTAATAAGAAATAAGGCTATCTCTCTGGGGTTTTTTTTTTGGTTGTTTTTTTTAGTCTTTTCCATATCACCGGAAACACTTCATGGCATTACATTTTTTTTTTTTTTTTTTTTTTTTTTTTTTTAGAAATTGCTGTAGATTTCGCTCTGCTTCCCCTTCTGGCCTGTCTATTTGTTTTCCCCCCTGGTTCTCCCTCTGTCTTTCTATTTCTCTTTCTTCGACCCTCAGCTTTTCCCCCTCCATCTGTTGATGCTGCTACTGTATGTGGGTGTGTATAGGAAGGGATGGAGCTGTGTGAAGGAGAGGACGGCAATCTTCCACTTATCACATGTTGGATAGAAAAGTGGGATGGATAGTGACGGGAGGGGGGGGCGTTGTTACAGTGATGACATCCTCTTTGTGTTTGGTTGTCAAGGCAACTTCAGTCACACTCTTCATACAGCCACCACTACTACCCCGCCACACTCCGAACCCCATCAGCCACATGACTGTAGGAAGAGCTCTTCACACATTACACACTCGGACTCCTTCACCCACACAGTCTGTGTGTACACACTCATCCTTCTATTTGACATACGTGAACCAGCCCGGCAAATTTAAGATATTATGAATTGAGATCGAGGTTGAATACCATGATGTATATGGCATGTCGCATATTAATAATGTCACCAATCAGGTGATTTGGTGGATTGGCTCAGCACCATTGCAATGGAATAAGTTTTAAACAAATTTGAGGCACATCAGCTGTGCTTGAGATTCTCGGCTGTTGTATTTCTCACTCTGTGAGAACACTGAAAGACAAAGCAGAATCATACGTAGGATCCTATGCATTGTGATCATATGTAGGCTGAGATATTGGTAGCATCCTGTTTAGTGGACCTTAAAGTGACAGTGTGTAGTTTCCTGGCGATAGGTGGGCAGTACATACCTGAATCATTGCAAGCAAGCGGTATTTTTGTGTTCGAGTGACGACTGATGGCCATGCATGCAGGCCAAAAATAAAATCGCAATTGTGCAATTTCTAATACTTCAAGGCAGGTAGTTCAACCTCCAGAGAAATCTATAAAGAAAAATGAAAAGCACATCAGACTCTTTCATCACAGGCAGTGGGTGAAGAGGTAAATGTGTAAAACAGCATTTGTGAAAGGCAAAGGTTTTCAGCATTTAGTAAATTGGTGATATAACCCAGATATTCACTAGAACCCACGCCCATGTATTTTACACCCGCTTCATGTTATGAAGCAGTACATTTTTCTCAGTGATTGGGCAGCATTTTATTCATTTTCAACAATATTTTGATCAACATTTCCAGAGATAAATTGTAAAAACTACACACCGTCACTTTAAGCTACGACTAAACTTTGACGGAACGGAGTAAGGCCCCGCAGACTCCACAGGGCATTCTGTAAGCCCCGTGAGTCATCAAAAGTGTACTTCATTACGATCAGGGCCATTTTGCGAACTGCAACACTCTGAAATCCATTCGGTTATCCTAACACATCTATAGACTTTTTTTTTATTTGACACAGCATAATGGTAAAGGACAACTAACGGCTCCTTTAGTAGGGGTGTGCAGACTTGGGTGCCTTACAATTTGATTTACAAAATAATTAATATTGTTTCTTTTATTTTCCTTCATTCCTTCCATCGACACTTTCTACTTTAAAATCCATTCAGTTTCCATTAAGGTATCCAAACATGTGAGCTCTGACTTTTCTCAGTCTTTTCATTATTTCTGCGTCAATGTTACCAACAGGATCTTTAGATCCTGTCAGATGCAGATGCAATTGTGATATTTTTTATCACTTGCAATTTCTTCATAGGAAGAAAAAAAATGGTGTAGGAAAAATCTTGTTAAAATCTGAACTCAGATTTAGTATAAAAAAAAAATCAGAGATCAAAATGTTTCATAATATTCACCCTCTATTCTGAACCTTTTAATTCTGTAAAATAAGAGTGGTTTGGCCCTTGTTTAATAATGTTAGCCAGGGGAATCCTATTTTGACACAAAAATAAATCAAAGAAATAGTGCATTGAAAAATCTCGAATTAGTTTCGGGTCGTTTCGGCACGCTTGGATCCAAGACAGAGGTAGTCCGAAAAAAGCGGTCGACTTGGAACTGACGGAGGTAACGGAAACTTGCCAAAGCGTTCCGTTCCGTTCCGTACTGGCACTAGTGGAATTGGGGCATTAGAAAGCCATTTATTTCCTCATAGCCATTGTTCTAATAGCATTGGCATTGGACCTTCTTTTTATGTTAGTACTATCTGTTCTGTGTTTTTGCTCCCTGATTACATGTCTTATAAATAGTAATATCACAGAAACAATATTGGATAATTTTTTAGCTTTTATTTAGATTCTAGTTTTTCTTTTTTTCTTGGAGAACGCATGATCCTAATGCATTTAATGACATTAGCATGACGGTAAAAGTAGCACACTAACAACTCCAGGCTCTTGTGTGGAACATCTGCATTGTATACAAATTAACTGAATAGAATTGAAGACATATACATCTTATTATAGTAGCGTTTCTATAATTGCATGATATTTGACAAGTGGTTTGGCATTGTCAGTAATGCGGTCAGTATATGCTCTTGTAAAATTGCTAGAATTTTTCTTTATTTTTCATGTAGTCTGCTTTCATAAACAGACGGTTTTCATTTAGTATAATCTTTTTCTTTATAATTTAAGAAATTCCTCTGTTATAGATTTTAAGTTACACAGTATTGTGTTAGTGATGGTCTTTCAAATGCACGGCTAAAAATTGCACATTATGACATTTTTAATGAGGTTTTGAGACATTGAACAGTGGTCGTATCTATAGTTAGTGAGTATGTAAAGGGGTTGGGCGATGTCCCCCAAATTGAGAGCTAACGATGTTTATAGTAAAACATCGTGATGGACGATGACATCGCTGGAGGGGGAAAACGTCTTTTCTTTCTTTTTCACTTATCTCTTCAAACCGGCCTAAAATTTTTAACATACAGCAAAAAAATTTAACTTAATTTTTGTAAACTGTGCTTTGATTAATATACTCCACTTGTACAAGCATTATGTGATTTGCAAACTGTCAAATGGATTTGAAATCCATACTCATGCTTTTATGTGCGCACGGATTTTGGCATCATGCTGGACCTTTTCAAAGCTTTGAACTGAAAAATGGGTATTATCCTTTACCTTCTAAATAAGAGGATTAAGCTATACATAATAAACTCACTGCAGGTCGTTGTCCTTCCAGGTAACAGCCTTATAATAATTTCTTCCAACCGAGCATACACCACTACATCAGCTGACAGGTGCACAGTTGATCTCCTTTGACGCTCTCATTCCCCCTTTCAGCCCAAAGCAGCATGAAAACAAAAGGCAGGCACCGATATCCGCGCACCCTTGACTCATAGTGCGCATAGCGCAAGTTTTGCGGCAATCTTTGCTTCACAAAACAGGTGAAACGGTAATTATCTGCCTCACGCTGCCTGTCTGCCGCTGGATACGTGTGCGCGGAGCTGTAATTGGGCCTTAAAAGTTTGCCTCGAACCGACCTGAATCCGAGAGAGTACAGCCCGAGCCAAAGAGTAGGCTATATTTTTATTGACAGCTTATTAAAGCTCAAAGCGATTAAACCGAACATTTTTCCGCTAGAAAAAAAAAGCACCTTGACGGTCACGTTGTCCGGTTTTCAATTTACTGGACAAATGTTTGGAACTCCGGTCAAATCCGGTTGATCTGAGAGGAGAGGGTTTTTTACATCATGACGCATGGTGTGTGCCAGTAACATCTTGACAGGTAGATTCCGAATAATGTTAGTGTCCCACTGCAGCGCTTGATTCTAAATTATCGCACTAAAGACATGGACGGGTTCGGGCAAAGCTCTTCAGCTCTAGTGCGCAGTAATCGCTTGTGTTGTTCGGCCATTGGGTTCAGTCTTTGCCGTCCTGCCTCTGCTCTTTTTATTTGCGGTTTAACAAGTTTTGCGCAGCTGTAACAAAGCAACTGATTGCTGCGTTCGTCCTGAATCATCCAGATCAATTCTTTTTTCTTTTTTTGGAGCTTCACAGAGTGAAACGAATGCAAACAAAACACACCAATTCCACACACACAAGTCACGCAAAATATATATATATATATATATATATATATATATATATATATATGGATGGAAAACTCTTCTGACATCTATCTCTACTATTTTGGATATTGTTTTTATAATATCTTATATTTGACGTTCAATAAATATTTATAGAGTTTTATTGACTTTAATCTATATTGCACACAGTGTGTCTCTAGTTGTCTTTCAAAATCAATATGCCGCTAAAAAGTATATATATATCTGTCTTGGATATCGGCCTTAATAATCTGCTTTAGATATCGACCATTGGCTACCAAATAACTTTTTTACGGTATCGGCACCGGCCTTTGAAAAAAAAAACTATAATGGTTGGCCTCTACACCAAAGCTCTTAGGATGCTTCTGGTTCAGTTAAGCACCCCGCTATCCTGCTGTGTATCACCATCATGGTCACATGCCCAAACAGAAACCGCACGGCCAACAACATCCTCCTCTCCACCCGAAAACCACACAAACGGCAAAATATGAACAACCAACATTTATTTCTATCAGCCCAGTTGTACTTCTGGAACTGTCACCGACGTTAAAGCAGATTTCTTGTGCACCCTTCTTACAAACTCTCTGCTGCCCTGAAGCCTAATACTATAGCAATATGAAGCTAATGTAAAGCAGCTTTAAAAAAAAAAAATTCTATGTGAATGAGATACTAAACCTCTCTTGTTCCTTTTTGTGTGTGTGAATCCCACTAACAGCCTAGATCTAATGAGCCCTGACGCTCTACTATGAAGATTGTAAGGAACTCATGGTGTTCAGGTTTTTTTGTATATATGATTTATAAAGGAAAGCTTCTACGCAGTTCGTCCAAAACGCTGGAATTTTCTTTCGTTACTGGTTACATTGTTTAGGCGGCGCTGCAGTAGGGCTTCTGTTGAGTTCTACAAACTAACTGCAGACGGAAATCACTTGTGGGGTTAACTGTGTCCCTACGTTATCTGTGCATCCAAATATTTTTGCTTAAGCGGTTTCATTCTGAGTATTCTTGCACGAAATTAAAATATAATTAAATGAACTCTGAGCATTAAATGTCTGAGTATTAAAATGTCTGAGGCAGATTTCACTTTTTTCTGTCTCTTTTGTAATGAGTCTTTCATCTTTTGTCAGCGTATTAAACTTTCTCTGCTCATAAGATATTGTGCTCAAGTTACAACAGTGATAATAACTTTGGTTCTCTCTCTCTTCTGCAGCTCCACCGCCAAGCAGATTCAACAGGAGAGTGTCAGGTAAGGAGTGTGTGTGTGTGTGAATTCAGTTATGTGTATATATATAGGTGTGTGTTTCTGTTTATACATGTGGGTTTGACGTCATGTTTCTGGGGGGTTAATCTACCTTGTGTCTAACTGTTTAGGCAATGTGTTATGAGTGTTTTTGTTACGTTTCTTTGCTGTGTTTCTCCTCTTAGATCGGCACTTCTGGGTTTAGTGTATTAGTGTCTCCGTTTCTCTGGTCCTGTGTGGAGAGTACACTTGTTTTCTCACGCTCCGCTGTGCCCCTTTACTGTTTACATTTGAGTGATTCAATGTCGTCAGCCGTCACAGAGCGTTGCACTTTGATTAGGCTGTGGGTGGGTCGGCTGATGTTTATCTGTTCAGAGCTCTGCTGTCTTTGTTTCACCAGCTTTGCTTCTTATTAATGTTCAATTTTGCTGGTATCTTAATTGTTTCATTTAATGTTTTTCAATTGTAATGTCTTAGAGGTCCTTGTTACCATAACACGCTAACGTTTTCTTGCAAAAAAAGGTAGAGAGTATTATGATGCTTTTTAGACTACAGTTAATCATCATTGTGCAGAAAGGTGCAACCATGGTTCTAGTTACATTTAACTACCTGAAGAATGTTCTTGCTTGCTTTTGTCTTTTTCAACAATCCCATATTAGAAATTTTCCCAAGGAAGAAATATGTACGTTTTCTTTTTTTATTATTATTATATTGTTGTTATTATTAGTGATTAGTCCTTGTTTATATTATGTAAAGATGCACCAAAGGATGGTCTGTGCTCTGATTGTGGACCGGTTGATTGGAAACTCTACAGCCTGATATTTTTCTGAACAGCGATCATACTTTGTCAAGAGCTTCCAGGTCGTTTTAACGACACTCTTAGGACTTTTCCACTAAATAAGTCTCTGCAGTAAGTAACTGGCTCCAGCATCAGCCTAGTTAGGAACAATGTTTCCCAACCCTTGTCCTCGAGGCTGACTGCTCTGCATGCCTTAGACAAAATCCTGTAAATCAGCTATCAACTGAGATCAGATATGCTGAAGAAGGGAAACGTCTAAAACATGCAGTGCAGTGAGCCTTGAGCAGGTTTGGGAAGCACTTCTGGAGCGTTTTTGTGACTGACTGGTTTTGCTTCTGTCAGTATAAACCTCTCATCCAGCTGAGTCTCATGCGTTGTGCTTTTTTTGAAGGATTGTATTGCATGGAAACAATTTTACCAAGCAAATATAATTTATTACATTATCCCTGATGCTCTAATTTCACTATCCTACTTTATTAACACCATCTTAAACAACCAACAGTAATTGGGAATGCTTCTCAATCCTAATCAGCTAATCTCTCTTGCGCACCAGCAGGAAAATTAGACAGAGCTATTAACACCAAGTGGAATATTAAAAGACGGGCAGTGTTAAATAACTCCATCAGTCCCTAACATTTATGGACTCACAGCAAAACATTCAGCTGTGAGTGCAGCTAAAAGTGAGCTAACTGACTTAAACTTAGTGATGACTAATAAATACAGCGAGAATATAAGAAAAATGTATTTTCATATGCAGATGCTGAACTGACAATATAATGAAAAACTAAATAGGTTTGATTGGCTGCTGTTAAACATTTAGCTCCTGGAAATAATGTCTACATCTCAAGTATCTAGTTTTAGTAGTAAGGTAATGATGGCGTATTTACTCTGTTTTGATACTAGTCAACAATAATTTAAGTACCACTAGTCTATTCATTTTAACGTTTTTGTATTTGGGCTGTTTGTGTTGCAGAAACATCAATGCATTATAATCTAATATAACGCAACTTGAATTGCCTTCTGTTGAAAGTGTGCTATAAAAATAATATTGCATGGCATTATAAACAAACCTAACAGGATCCCAGTCCTGATCCTCGGAACCTGATTTACTGTATGGTTACTATGTCTCCATACTTCAGCTCTCTTTTTTTTAATTAATGGATCCTTAAACAGTGGAACTTTATTTAAAACTATATGGCTAATTAGTTCCTTTGAATCAAACCTGCACGAGCAGGAATGTATCAAATTATGCAAGGGAATGTACTGGTTGGATATTCCAGATATTCATTTGAAGACAGCTTTTCCTATTTGGAAGTAAGCCCAAATAAATAAATAAAAACCGATTATGGAGGAATTAGGAGATTATCTTTTAGGGCTGGGCGATATGACAAAATGTTCATATTGCGGTATTTTAAAAATATATATCGATATTAATGTATTTAACAGTATTTTTTTCCATATAAGACCGTTCATATCTACATTATCTTATAAGACATTCTTGATGTTCTAAAGCTGAAAGTATATTTGTTTTTTAACCTCACCTTGACAAAAGGCAAATTCCATCTTGTACTGGCTTTCCATGTAGTGCTTCAGAATCCCGCTAGGAGGCAGAGTACCGACTCATGATGTACATGTAATTGTAACGGCTGCAGTAGGAGAGTGGTATAATTATAGTTTTTACATGCAAGTTTGTTTTTTTTAACCATTAATAGCTGTACTGTTGAGGTGGAATTGTTATAAAGTTTTGGCTTTCAAATATGTTTTTAAGTTGCTGTGTTTTTTTTTTTATATCACAAATTTTGGCTTAAGAATCAGCCTTTTAGTACAGGCAGGGTTAGGGTTACATCAAATAAATGGCTAAAACCAAACATTTAGTTTAGGATGTGATTCCCACTCTGTTCTGTATTTTTGAGAGTCCAGTTTAGAGTAAGAATTATGTTTAATGTACAACACAAAGAGACGACCACACAGTGGAAAAGGTAAATGATTGGGCTGTGAGTGAAACCGGTGATTAATTTGGTGTGCCATCATTTACTTTAGACAGGAAAAATTTTGTATTTGGGGTGTGCGATCTATCAGCAGAGTAAATATCTGATCTGACTTAGTCGGGGGAGCTGCAGCATGCAGTCTGGCTGCCTGCTGTAAGAGGTTTGGGCCTGTGGCAGCACGGCTGCTCAGTGAGAGGAGTAACAATGATACGTGCTTCATGTCAGTCTCCAAAATTCTCCAGTAACACCATAAAAATTCACAAGAATTAATTTTGTAGGTTCTGAATGCAATACACAAATAAAATAGAATAGTTTTTTACATTTTTATGGCGACACTTTCGGCAACAGCTGTCTCCTTCCTCAGAGCTTCCAGTGGTGGTGTCTTCCGCTGTTCATGTGTGGGCAGCAGGGGACAATGTCGCCCCCTACTGTCCGTGATGTTCCAGAACACTCCGTCCCACATATGGTCTAAGGTGTAGACGCCACAATATCACCAGTGGAAGCTCTGAGGAAGGCGCCATCTGTGGCCGAAACTGTCAACATAAAAAGGTAAAAAAAACGATTCTATTTTATTGTATTGCAGTAAGAACCTTAAAATTCATAAAAATCTACACAAAATGAACATGGCAAAGATGAGTCAAAAGAATTGTTGTTGTTTTTTTGATTGTTTTTTAAGAGTTTAGATATGTCTAAAACCTCTCTAAATATAGTGATAAGCTGCTACCTTGGCAGCACGGTTTGTTCCCTTCTTGTTGCAAACTGAAGGGGGTGGAGTGACATGACAGGACATAGTCATGTGACTCCCAATGGCTGCTGGCTGCTCTGCTTTGTGATCGCATACCCTGGAAGCCACCATTGCTCCTCCATTGCTGTAGTACCTCCATTTGGCCGCTAGGCCCCCATTGAAAAGCATTGGAGTTAGACACGTTAAAAACAACTTTAATGCCTGGTGCCCCATTGTTTTAAACTTTCTATGGCTACATATTCTTCCTGAGATAACGCTTGGCTAGTCAAAAACATAGGCACCAGGCTGGTTTTCGTAAGATAATTTTTTGAAATCTTGCATAATTAATGAGGGGGCCAGACTTTGGTTGACAGGCTGTTTCGTTTGAATCTAATTATAGTAACACTACATTTTAATAATTATTTCAAGATACTAGTTCTTACCTTTTGAGGTTTGAGAAATAGGAGAACCGTCGAAGGAGCGCGGATATGGCAGCAGTCAGCCATGGAGCTATTAGCCTTTAGTTTAGCTAGCCAAGTTTAGCATCAGAGCTAAAGATGCGGGAGCAGAATGGGCGCGATTACGACCAAACTACACGCCCTGCGATGGCAGAGTCTATAGTAAAGATCCTGCCCCTGTGCCCTTTTTAGGAACATGCTTTGTCAGAGCTGGGGAGGAGGAGTCTGTGAACCGCCATGAATTCCCCCATGAAAGTGTGTCATTCTGGTAAACGGGGAGGAGTGAGGAGGCGCTGTCTATTCTTTTTTACAGTCTATGGTGACTCCACCCCATCCAGTGGGTATTAGTAGTACAGGCAGCATCTTAAAGGGACATGAGCATTGTGCTACTAAAATATATCTCCTTTATTTTAATGCCGAATATATAACATGGGTAAAATTATGTTTTTAACAGTCATACAGTTTGGTATCTGTAAATCTCCAGTTCATCGCCCATCCCTTGTACAGTTATTGCTTCATCTTTTCCTGGGGGAGAGGCAGCTTACCTTTAACTGCATCTTGGTTTGTTGCATTCTAGAGCAGGTCACAGTGCCCCTTTTGAAGGTTGGTGTTCTTTCTGTAGAGTTTTAGTCCTCTGCAGCTTGTTTAACCAGGAAGGAAGGAAGTCTGATGCTAATGCTATGGGTTGTTCTCTTCAACTGGGAAATGGCTCACCCTGTCTGCTCTTTGTGCTGCAGGAAGATGAATTCTGTACGACACAGGTGATTGCTGCTGTGTTTGCAAAGAGGGACACATTTTTATTCCGACCAGTGATATAAACCCAATTTATTTGGCAGCTGCAGTGTTACATGCTTTAGATGAGTAAATAAACTTGCATGTCTACAACCAAATTCCCGTTGTTCTTTTTCTTCCCCGGTCCCTTTCAGTGCTCATTCCCACAGTGGATAGACAGCCAACCAGTCATTTACCTCCTGGAGGCTGTGTGTTTTGTCAAAGGTTTAAAGAAAACCAAATAATCTGTAAATTTCCGGCATTCACTAGGAATGGTTAGTTTATATAAACAATCTATTAAGAATTCTGTAAAATGTTTGTCGTGCAGCTGTAAAACCAGCTTTGTATTTCTGAAATTGATTTTACTTGAATGTTTTAATCTATGACATATTTACAAAAAGGGGGGGTTGCTGTCACTTATCCTTCAAATTAAAGATGGAATCAATTTTAAATCTTCAGTGACCTTTAAAGCCCCCGTGTGTGAGAATTACCTCCAACTGGTGCGCTCAGTGAATGCAAGCAACTGAAGACTTTATTCTGGCTTCTCACTGTTATAACACGTCATTACTACTACAGAAGCTGTTGAGTAAATTGTTTCATGTAATTAACTTACCTGTCCAGGAGAAAGCCTGCAACCTCCGCGTCAGTCTTCAAGTTCGTGTCCCTCATGAATAGTCTCCATCTGGTAAACGCTCCACTGATATAGATTCTTGTTTTCTCCCGGTTATTTCTTTTTCTTTTCTGTGGTATAGTTTCCTCCCTCTTATGAGGCAAAGTGTACGGATGGTCCTCCATTGAAATTGAAAACTATGATCCACGGCCCTCTATGCGCATTGCTTCTCTTCTCTTCACCTCTCCCACTCCCCCCGACGTCACTGGCTAAAACGCGTAAAGAAAACAAGTTTAACCCCTTTCGGCTAACATATTTAAAGATGGTGATGTATCTTTAAACAACATATTCTAAGACACGGGAACACTTTCATGATAATGCGATTGTGATTGGACCTCGGTAAAATACATATTTATGAAAGCAGTACTTGATTTTTATTAATAAAAAGCCGAATTTGTTACACACTGGGCCTTTAAAGTAAATGCTTCAACACTTTGACTATCATGAGTTTAGATGTGTATACATGCATGCATGAACTTGTCAATTTATGAACTTGTCAAATCAATTTATAAAGTGCCTACATGAAATTTAAATTTAGAATTTTTGTACCATGTTTTCTATGGCCAGTTTTGATTTATTTAACATACCTGTTTAGGTGCTCTACCCTCTTTATATGAGAACAAAGTGTTTGTACTCCTTTTATCCCACAATTTCTATTCAGTAGAATTTGCCTATTTAAAATGGTTATTGGAAAAAATCCCATTTATCTTTCCATCAATTCAGAAAGAAATCTTGGAACTTTAGAAGCAGAGTAACGCAAGCAGTTTCTTCCTTGTTGGCATAATGTGATTATTCCTTCTGGTAGCAACAATTCAGGTTAATTTCTACATAAAAAGAATAGCAAGTATGTTGAACATAGGAATAGAAGATCAGAGTTAAATAAGTCATATCTGAGTTACCACTTTCAATGTTAAATTTTTTTTTCATCAGTTCTAACAAAAAGCAGCTGTTATGGTCTCCTGTTAAGGAGAAGGAAATGTTTGCCTCTCTAAAAGATCCTATAGTTTAAAAAAATATAAAACAAAATCTTCTGATAGAAACCTTGAAAATACCTGCTGCCTTTTAAACACCTAAACAGACAAAAGGGTGGAAGTGTTGAACTCATTTTACCGTCCAGACTTTTGACCCCACAAACACAAATGTATGCATTAAATGCTGTTGTTGCTCACTGGGTTATCAGGACTTACAGTTTTTCTTTAGTCGCTATTAAGCTCACCTTTGCAACATTTACTTCCAATCTGAGCATTCAGCTGCTGTTGAAACGGACTTTGTTCACACACTGAATGTAGTTTAACCGAAGAAGATACTTTTTTTAGCAGTTGGTGACAGGCAAGAAGGGACAGTCTTAGCAGTCACAAATGTTTCGCACAGTACTATGCAAAAGTTGTAGGCTGGTGTGAAACAAAGCTGTAAACAAAGAATGCTTTCTAAAATAGAAGTGTTAATTTTTTATTTTCATCATTCAACAAATGCAGTGAATGAACAAAAGAGAAATCTAAATCAAATCAATATTTGGTATGACAACCCATTGCATTCAAAACGGCATCAATTCATCTAGGTACACTTGCCCACAGTTTTTTAAGGAACTCGACGGGTTGGTTATTCCAAACATCTTTGAGAACTAACCACAAGTCCTCTGTGGATGAAGGCTTCCTCACATCCATCTGTCTCTTTATGTAATCCCATACACACTCAATGATGATGAGATCAGGGCTCTGTGGGGGCCATACCATCACTTCTAGGACTTCTTGTTCTTCTTTAAGCTGAATATAGTTCTTTATGACATCGCTGTATGTTTGGGGGCTTGTCCTGCAGCAGAAGAAATTTGGGGCTAATTATACACCTCCCTAATGGTGTTGCATAATAGATAAGTATGTGCCTGTATTTCTCAGCTTTGAGAACACCATTAATCCTGACAAAGTCTCCATTTGCAGAAATGCAGCGCCAAACATTCAAGGAACCTCCACCGTGCTTCACTGTTGCCTGCAGACACTTATAATTGTACTGTTCTCCAGCCCGTGGACAAATAAAGGGCCTTTTGGTACAACCAAATATTTCAAATTTTGACTCATCAGACCAGAGTACCTGCTGCCATTTTTCTGTATCCCAGTTTCTGTGGTTTCATGCACACCTAAGTCTCTTGGCTTGGAGGTATGGCTTTTTTCGCTGTTACTCTTGTACGAAGACCACTTCTGGGCAGACTTCTCTGGACAGTAGATGGTTGTAACTTGGTCCAACTGGTTTCTGCCAGTTCTGATCTGAAAGCAGTGCTGGACATCTTCCGATTCAAAGGATAATAATGTTGATGTGTCTTCATCTGCTGCACTAAGTTTCCTTGGCCAACCACCACGTCTATAATCTTCAGTGTTGCCCGCTCTTTGTGCTTCTTTAAAAGAGCTTGGACAGCATGTCTTAAGAACATGTCTGCTTTGAAATTTTTGTCTGGGAAAGACCTTGCTGATGAGGTATCACTTCTTTATGTCTTGTTTCTCTGCTCAATCTGTTGGCGTTACGTCTTGTAGGACTGGGCGATGAACCAAAAATGTACCAATGCCAAAACATACGATCGTAACAGATTTTGCTCATGTCGGTATAATTGGTTAAAAAACAAAGATATGTACTTTGGTGGTGTTCATGTCCCTTTAAGTTGTTGACTTTTCTGTACGTTACAGACTGGATGAAGTGGAGTCATGTGAATCTACCCAGCTTAGGTGACTTTGTCGCTGTATTTATAAAGTGTTTAGACCCCTATAGCAACCTTTTTCAATAAAGGGACAAAAACTAGTGTCTTTTCTGATGTTATTGTAGACCTTTGATACGTGAAGCGCGTGTCCTGGTTACTCTTTGAACTGAGCAGCGGTGGTGCAGCAACGCGTTCATCTCCCATGCTCAAAGCAGGCACCGGCCCGCTCGCTTACTCCACTAAGTCCAGAATGCTAATAAAGCGCCTGCTGGAAACCACCGCTGACTGATCCCACCTGCATTCAGATGTAAATCTAAAAATTTCTTTGTCTGAAATAAATAAGAACACACTAAATAAATAAAAAATTTCACTTACAGCTCAGTCACAACATTCAACAAAGTGTGTGGCTCTCTGTGACTTTAAGCTGTCATGTCTCAGTCTAGAAATACAGAAATGAGTGGGAATCAAACCCTGAATTAAAAGGCTGTTTAAAGCTTTTTATGGGCGGTGTTACATGGGCCTCCTGCCTGTATTTTAAAGCTTTTTTTTTTTTTTTTTTTTTTTTTTTTTCTTTACGCCAAAATTGCAAAAACACACATCAAAACTCAAACATATTCAAAAGGCAAAACATTTAAATATTTCCACCCCAATTTTACTGCGATTACCGAAAAAAAAAAAAAAAAAGTCAGCAAAATCTAATTTGGAAAAAGGATTCCCCTCTCCTTCAGCATCCATTACAATTGCATGTACATTATGCACATGAGGCAACATGAATATTGAAAGGGGTGTTGTGGGGGGTAGAGCTGGTCAAGGAGGAGGAGAAGAAGCCACAGCCCCATCTAGGAAAAAAAAAAATACATTTAACATTATAAAGGTAAACTGCTCAATATATCGCAATATAACCTCAGTGGAACTTTATCACATCTAGACACAACTCTGCTAAAATATGCAAACTAAGTAGTAGTGTTGTGCTTGCTATAGAAAATAAATGCTAAACTTGCAAATCACTGTTTAACTATGTGTAACTAGATCCTGCGTCTCAAGATTCTAACGAATACATTGACCAAAAAAACAAGGAAGTTTGTGTTTCAGTATGTTTTCTGTTGTAACAAAGCTTCTTAGCAATGCATTTTATGTTGTGGAAAGCGCTTATGGGATCAGATTGGACTTTTGGTTTATCCCAGACTGATCGACACAACACCATCAGCTGACCTATAACAAATTATTGTTGAGGAATGTGAAGCAGACTGCAGCGTCTGACCAAGCTGGTGACCAGCATTAGGATGGAGGTGCCCTGGTGGTTGTGTGTGATTCTTCCACGTTCTACTTCCTGGATGTCTCACCCAGTCAAGCAAAGGACACAGAGTGTCAGATCATTTCTGCCAAAAACAGCTTGCTCTGCTGTTGACTGACAATACTAAGCTCCCCTTAAACCTATTTTTTTTATGACACTATTTCAGGGGGAATACTATTAGTGGGTGTTGCTGTAGATGGAAGTCAATGGGAACATGGACCATAATGTACAGTTCCACTGGGGAACAGCGCTGCTTGTGTTCACAGAAACTGCTAACGTATCTGGCCTGCCAGGCTGCAAAGTGATGGCCGATGGCTCTCTACTTCCTGTTCTGTACATCCAGCTCCAATCAAAAATGATGCTTACTCAATATTCTGCTCCCCCCACATCTGACAGAACCCAGCGTTATGCCGTCTCTCTTAGAAACTCGTATTAAAGGTCATGTTAGAACTGGAAAAGGTGTATATTGATAAAAAATCTCTAATTATATTTATGTATCTACAAATATTGTTGCATTTCCATTTGGTTTGAACTTGGATGCCAAGAGTCTGTGTCCTTACTTTTTCCTCTGGCTGGGTTAGGTAAAGGAGCTGAAAGCACTGAAGAGCAAAATGTTACTAACATGCCCAACATGTTTAGGACTATGTCTGCCTTTTATAACTTTTATAACCATTTATCCAGTATTTTCCTTGGTCTGGGTTCTGCATCCAGATTCACACTTGTACCCGTTTTCTTTTACAACCTGATCAACCTGAACTAAAGAAGCTGACACGTTGACACTCCTGAGGTCACGCTGCTGCGAACATCTCTGACAATGCTCCTGGGCGAAGAGACGTTACTCGCTTGATTTCCACACACACTTTAAGACTTCAGTGTGTTTAGTATAAATGTCATGTCAGAAGTGTGGCGTGTCTGCAGAGGAGGCGAAACATGGATGCATACTGACAACTTGAAATGACCTTGTCAGGGTTTGTCTTCTGGTGTGGCAAAACATGTTTCAGTGTACGTGTCACTTCCTCCTCTGGGCTCCTCCAGCGTCTCCCACATCCTGCAGCCTGTCGCCTCATTATTTGCTCTCCTGGTTTTTCTATTCATGTGGGGTTTTTTTTTTTTTTTTTTTGTATCAAAATTAACTGGTATTTGTGAGTTTTGTTCCACCATTGCGCCCAGTAAAGACTGCATTGCCTTTTTATCTGGATGGCTTTCTGCAAATGTGGACTCAGAAGCATCTAATAGAATTCCGTGTCTTTCTGTCAGTTTGTGCCGAAGCATTCAACCCAGACGACGACGACGAAGACACTGAGCCCAGAGTGGTTCACCCAAAAACCGACGAGCAGCGCTGCAGACTGCAGGAGGCCTGTCGAGACATCCTACTCTTCAAAACACTAGATCAGGTAAATTGTGTTGCAACCCAGACAAACTGTGTGTATTGATGAAGTTGGAGACGAAAGATTGTGGAACTAAAAATAATGCAACGTCTGTTAAGATTGTATCACAGATATGAACATATAAGGTCTCCCGTTCTTTTAGGGGATCAATGGAACTCACTCTCCATTTGTATCAGGAATGGATAACTGAATTGGTTAGATTTTTAATTGAATGTGTCCAAAAAACCAACCTTACATTATCTCATCGTAATTCAGTGAAAATATTCACAAACTTTCGGGATTATGCTAAATATATTTCAGAACATTTTAGACCCCACATGCACTCTTGAATGCCAGCCAATTATTCCCCTGTTTGTCTCACAGTTGCTCTGTTGATGTGATTATGAAACACCATCTTTTCTACATTCAGAAAGGTTTTCCTTATTTCACTGCCTAATCTCTGATTTTTTGCTGTTATTACGTCTCCAGGAGCAGTTCTCACAGGTGCTGGACGCCATGTTTGAGTTAAAGGTCCAGCCCCAGGAGCATGTCATCGATCAGGGGGACGATGGAGACAACTTTTATGTGATAGAGAGGTAGGACTCATTGAAAACCTATATTTACACCTCACAGGAGCAGTGTTTGAATCGCAAATGGCTTGTTTAGATGCAAAGGCTGTTGGCATGTTGTGCGCACCATCTTTAAACTGGGCTTTCACTGAATAAGATCTTGGTGACTGAATTTTAGAGACTTAAAACAGAGGAAGACTGTTTGGATCATCACAACTGGAGTATTTCCACTATCAGAACTTAAGGGTAATTGAGCAGATCTTTTTCTGGCGGGGTAATCTGTTGGCCTGCCCTTCTTAGCTGCTGCCTTCATACAAAATTGTCCCTTTAAGGAGTCAGCGAAGACATACACGCATCACAACCAATCATCACGACTTAACCAGCCCAGCAACTCAATCTGTCATTCCAATCACATACCCCATACAGGTACTCCGTTAGTTTTCTGAAATGTCCCAGAAAACGGCCCTGTTGGCCCGGTGAAGTGGAGACGTGGGCGTATCGGGAAGTTGCGGTAAATTACCCTGAAGTGAGGCTTGTGCAAACGCGCCTTTTGTTGGAAAGGAGTGGCAAGGAAATGTGGCCTTCAAGTGTAGTTATAGGTTTGCAATATTCAGCAATTATACTGCTATCTATTGTTTCCTTAAAATTGTTCAACCATAGTTTAGGGTTACAAGTATTTTACCTCTATATTTTGCATATTTGCTATATTCCCTTTAAACACTTTTTCATGTTTCTTTGCAAATGTAAAAAAAGATCTTTTGATTCCATAAGTTACTATGATATTGCTGCAATTTTACTACATTTCTCATACGACTCTTAACAGAATGTGTTATTTTTCCCAAAATGTTTCTGAGTTTTAAAGATGCCATTTAACGGCATATTACGAGCAGCGTTTGGCCCAGCGGCTGGTTTGTTTTGTCGTTTGCCTCTATTCATTCTTGACATATCGACTCAACACATTGTTATAGTTCCATTTGGGCACAATCTCCCGCACCTTCTCACACAGCCGGCCCCCTGGTACAACACAAGCGATGACCTTTAAGAGTGGCGCGCCTGCCTGATCATATACTGTCCCGGGGTTTTCCATGGACAAAGTAATGAGTGGTAGCTAATGTCATCAGCAGGGTGGGATGTGAACATGTACACACAAACGAATGAAATTATGAAAGATAAACAAGAAGACATTGTCTAAATAACTCCTGTTTTATCCCTCTTTGGTCAGTGATCTGTATTTACTCATTCCCTTCCCACTTCAGTGTATATCCATTTTATTCACCAACCTCTGGGTAGCTTTACTTGTCCCTGCTTTCAGTCTATTCTCTATCCGGCCTCTTGCCCTGCCAGTGTGCTGCCATTTGGCAGCATTTCAATAAAAGAATAAACAGTGTTCTCAGGCCCATAAAACAGGAAGTAACTGAAAATCCTCTGCAAGCCCTGTGAGTAGCAGGAATATCACTTGGAAGGGACTTGGAAAATGTAATAAGGATCATTCTAAAATATTATCAAGCATGCTAATGTAATTTACATTCAGAAGGCCATCCTGTTTCTATTTCTTGGATCCTTTTCTGTTGCTTTTTTTCCCCATCATCCTCATTTATATGAGTAGTTCAGCATCAATTACACTATGATCATATATTTAATAGAGAGAAGAGTTTTCATGTTTTATCATAGGAGATGAAATTGTGAAGGAACACATGCTTGCTGTGCAGCTATGAACTTCCATAGGCACCACCAAGTAGAATAGAGAATAGTTGGTCACATCAGGTCACTCTATTACCATGCTGATTGATTATTGCTGCCTGGTTTGTTTCATTTAAGTATTGAATAATACTGGTCCCTTTTTATCTAAGGCCTTGTCCACACGTAGCCACATATCTCATAAAACAAATAATTTTTTCTACAGTAGCCCATGCAATACAAAGTCTTTCTGGACTTCAGCTAATTCAGAACACAAGCGCTCACTGTCCCCATGGTTATGATAATCCAGAGTAAGCTAATACTCCAACAGCAACGAGTGCTTTAGGCCGTCTGCACAACCAATGAGAGGACAGGCCTTCTTAGAAAATGACTAGTTAATCCTGTCGAGCAACATCAATGCACATTACCTTCCTTATATATAATCCCCATAAAGATGGAAAGAGGAGGAGAGTACAGAGCTGCTCTTTAGAAATATTGCACTCCTTTACTTAAGTATTCATCTGCACTTTGGGAGCTTCTTTTTCATTTTAAAGTAGCTTACGAGTGAGTTTTGTTAGGAAATTCAGCTTCATTAATGAAACACACCAGGTTTTATTAGGAACATGTACAGTAATATCAAAACTATTCATACGGGTCAGACAAATCTGTCATAACACTTAAGCAATAGGAAATTATAGACGTATCTCGTAAAGTAGCAAAACAGGATTAGGGTATTGATTTAATTTTTCTATATTTTAATTATAAAAATGAAGTCACAAAGGATCCAACCTTTCTCAACAATCAATAGAAAACTCTTTATTAGCATTACAATATTCGAGCCCTGCTTATAATCATAGATTTCCACTGGTTTCTGCGGCTACAAGTCTTTGAGGTTGGAGGAGCTCTTTGCTCTCAGCCTCATGTTTAGGTCTCTTTATGAGTTCTCTCTGTTAGGCGGATAAGTTTGGTAAATAGCCTTTATGTTGAGCCAAAGTCTGTCTGGGGTCTGAAAAAATAATGGCTTGACGTGCTACAAATGTTTCCCTGCATATTTCTTTTTTATGAACAAATGTACTCTACAGAATAATGAAGTATATGATTCTACTACAAAGTATTTTTAGATGTAGGACTTAGAAGAAAAAACTACAGAGGCAGATATATTTGGCTTAACATCACAATAATTCATTTTGCCAATGATTCTAAATAATATGGTTCAACTTTGTATATTGAAGCCACAGTTTGACACAAATAACCCAGATTAATTAATTGTTGATAATTATAAAATGACTCTATATATGAAAAAATTAATTATGTAATCATACAAAGAGAGTCTGATGTCATATTTTGCTAACATTATGTTTCTTTTTTTCTGCTGCTGTTTTGTCTAAATGTCCATCTCTCTAGGGGTTTGTATGACATTATGGTATCAGGAAAATGTGTGGGTCAGTACATCAATAAGGGCAGCTTTGGAGAGCTGGCGCTCATGTACAACACACCACGCGCCGCCACCATCATAGCCACCCATGAAGGCGCGCTTTGGGGCCTGGTAAGAACACAAATAAAAAGCTAGATTGTAATAAAAAAACAACAACATAGAATTAGATTTTATGAGGCTTAAATTTAAAAGGAGAAAATCGTCTCTTTAAAAGTGTATTTTCATGCTCCTTGCAAGTGTGGCTGTAATAATTTTTAAATGATGTCAGTTTGAAGCCTGTTTCCCTTCATCCATTAGCTGAACTGTCATGGCTGTCGACGTTTTCTTCACCAGTGAGCTCTGTGATGCTCATACATGTTAAGAATGGAGTCGTGTAATCTATGAATGGAGACATGCTTCAGTCTGACCATGTATGCTGCCGCAGCTCCTCCTGGTGGATGGAAACAGAGATGACAGCCAAACGTCCAGTCTGTGCTGGAGATGTTTTTTTGTCTTCTCACAATTTCTTATGTTTTTTGTGGGGGGGGTCGGTATTGTTCTAGGACCGTGCAACATTTCGAAGACTCATTGTTAAGAACAACGCCAAGAAGAGAAGGATGTACGAGGCTTTCATTGAGTCTGTGCCGTTGCTTAAATCTCTGGAGGTACGCTTGGATTGTACAAGAGGCTCTTTGTATATAATATTGATGTTTTTGAGCAAAATTATTAGAACCAGCGTACAGACAACTGAAACTTTATAATATTTAAGATGAAAATTTTTTTAATGAAATATTTGCCGAAAATAAGAAAGGTGTCATAGTTTATAGTTTCATTGTGCTGAGACTGTAGAAGGGCTCGCATGTAAGAAACACAAGATTCTATTGAAATATGAGATGGTTTTTCCAAATATAAATGTTTTTTTTAAGAAACGTAATCTGATTGTTTAACTGAAATAACTACCTGTCATTTTTTTTCTTTTTCTTTTTTTTTCTTTTCTTTTTTGTGATTTTCATTCGGACCAACCCAATTATGTTTAACACTAAACCGCAGGAATATATCGATCAACGGGACAATCCTGACTGCTTCCTGTTTTTCTTTTTCCCATCCAGGCAACAGAGAGGATGAAGATAGTAGATGTATTAGGAATGAAGCAGTTCTTAGATGGAGAACGGATCATCACACAGGTGGGAAAATGCAGGTGTCCGTGGTTTTTACCAGTAAGTTCATTTTTGACCCGTTTAAAACATTTTCTTTTTTCTTTTTTAGGGAGACAAAGCCGATTGCTTCTACATCGTAGAATCTGGAGAAGTGAAAATCATGATGAAGAGTAAAGTAAGACACAAAGCCCCATTTTCATTTGAATTCTAAATTACTTTGAGCACAGTACTGTAGCTGATCATGGTGTTTCACAAGCACAATGGATGACTGCAGCCCACCCACTCAATTAAAATCCACCAGGCTCCAGGAGGGCTTCCAGGTTTTGCATAGCAACAGCAGGGAGTCCACCACAGCCTCTCAGCAGCTCACACTGTGCCAAGAACAGGGGGGGCTCCTAACCTTTTCATCCTGTTCTCTGCTCGTCTTCCTCCCTGCAGACAAAGGCAGACCATGCAGACAACGCTGAGGTGGAGATAGCACGCTGTAGCAGGGGTCAGTACTTCGGGGAACTGGCCTTGGTCACCAACAAGCCCCGGGCCGCCTCAGCCTACGCAGTGGGAGATGTCAAGTGTTTGGGTAAACAAAATGAAGTTTTGGATTAACTAATGTTGGCATTGGTAATAATCCTGAAGCTTAGCCAATAATAATGCACCGAGATCTGCTTGTATGACGCAGCTTGTGGTCCAGAGAACGAATGGTTAAAGAATAGCTATTCAGCATCTAAAATTGGAGTTAAATTCCTCCACAAATATTACTATGCGCTTTCCTTCACTAGTTATTAGTAAATAAAAGATACTAATATGAAATCAGAGCGGATGAGTAACTTAAGCACTGTGTGTCTTTATTTCCCACTGATTGAACAGTTCAAAGTAGTTATTTTGCAGTTATTAAGGGGAATTTCAGTTTTGAGTTGTTTTCAGTTCATGTTCAACTCCTCTACAACAACCTAGTAATCTCTAATAGCATAAATTTGCTTTGTGGGTAGACCTCTTCAAATGGAAGAGACAAGCAGCAGTTTTCACAGCTGAGCGTCAGCTTGTGACACCTCTCCTCCTTTTTCTGGGAAACATGGATGCTGTCTCACCTTCCCCATCAGACCTGAGTAACTGAGCTGGCGATAACGCCGCCTGGTTGCCACGACTTGCCGCTCGGATTGCAAAACAGAGAGGATGAAATTCAGCTGATCTGTAGCAATATTTTTTTGTTGCTCTGTTGTATTTCTCACCGTTATCCCAGCCTCCTGCCGCTGTGAAAGATTGTAAGTAATTGACTGTACCTCTGTGCCTTCTCAGACATGGATGACATTTTATTCTGTTCTCCCGAGGCATTAGAGAGATATTGTTGAATTAAATCAAACTTTCACCTATAATTCAAATTACAAGCAGCGTAAAGATGTAGTTGTTCAGCTGTGCTGTTCCTACATGACTGTAATATTTCATATTGATGTATTTATTGATCCTTATACTCTTGACGTAGTCTTTAATGTAGTAGTTAGTTCACTCTTTAGAAATGGCCTGGTTTAGGTCGTCCCACATGGATATCGAGGCTCAGAGAAATTTCCAGAGGGGGAAGAAAAAACACCTTTTGTCTGACTTGGTCCTTCTTCCTGGAGTGGAAAAAAAATTTTGTGGGTGATACCAGTGCTGACATAATAACCATACAATTTATAATATTTGTTACATCAGATATCAGTATAGAAGTGCATATCTTAGTGTCATGGAGTTTGTTTGCAAAGTCAATGAGTCAACTTGCCTCATGTTGCCGAACCTTTTCTACAGATAATCTTAACAGCTGCCTCTCGAGCATTTGACATTAAAAACTGAAAATGGAGCAGGTTTAAAATGGTAAACATGTCATTAATAAGAACTTGAAGCTTTGAGGAGGTATAAAGTCATACATGTGTGATGCACTTAAATCACTTTAAGCAACCGAAACGTTTGTCTTTTTTTTTTCTCTTCCTCCTTTGTGTGCAGTAATAGACGTGCAGGCGTTTGAGCGCCTCCTGGGCTCCTGTAAGGAAATCATGAAGAGGAACATCGCCCACTATGAGGAGCAGCTGGTGGCTCTGTTCGGCTCCAGCATGGACCTGAGAGACTGAGCCTCCCACTCCACCCTCCGTGCCTTCTTTTACAAACACACCAACAAACACACACCAAGCAAACACACACATAAGTCCTCTCCAACGTCAGGAAGTGGTGAAACGGACTCATAAGCTTTACACATGGTGCACAAGCATGGGAAGGCGTACTTGGCTCACCTGCAGGTACATAAATCCTCAGTTTTCGAACACCCGGCCCTCCCGCTCACACAAACTCATGTGGTAGGCCCCGAAAGACGCACACTCCAAAACGTCCAGCAAGCTGAACCGATTCCTTGACGAGATGACTTTAGTTCGATCCACATCCTGCTACAAGCCACCAGAGTTGTTAGATTCAACCTCTCAGTATGAATGTCTTAGCTGCGGTGACATTGTGCAGGCAGAGCGGTGCAAGGACACACACACTCCAAACACTTTCAGCATCACAACATTATGCGTGCAGGCTTTCCATTCACGCGAGCACTTGAACAATTCAGAGTTGTTCTAAGCCTCAGCCAAGGACACACCAGACTACAGGCGCACACACGTGGTGACAGGTACAGATGCTCAAACACACACACACACCATGGAGACAAAAATCGTTAAATCTCTCTGAAAAGGAAGACGAATCCAAAAATGCAAAAAAAAAAAAAAAAAAAAACATTTAAAGACAGATACGTTTTAGAAACATTTTATGAAGATAAAAACAGAAGCTTTGATAAAATATTATTTAAATAGAAAAAAGGTGTTTCCCCTTTTGGAGGCTGGGGTGCAGAACTTTGTGAGCACACTCCGTTTTCTTCCTCTGCTGTTGTTGATTGAGTCGTTAGTGCTGGTGATTGTTGCAGTACCACGGAGGAAGCAGTGAAAACAACAAAACCTACACCTTCTGGGCCATTGTTATTCTGTCAAGAAGCCACACATCATTGTATTGAATTAATTATTAATGTATTGTTATTATATATTCATTTTTTTGTGTTTTGTTTTTGTTTTACGTTGACAAGTTCTGGATAAAAATTCACCATCCTTCTCTGACAAAATGTAAAAAAAAGAGAGGAAAAAAAATCTAATAAACACAGTGCTTAATTCTTCTTGATCATTCTTGAATGAGTTGTCATGGATTTAAAGAAAAGCTGAAAAATAAAGTAAACATTTTGGTAACACTTCTGCTTCCTTTTACTTTGTGCTAAAACACAACACTTTCAGTGCTCTATATGTGAAAGCTGCATTTTCAGTGGTTCACCCATACTCAAATGAAAAGTGCTACCCTCCGGGATACAAAGAAAATTGGCATGTTTTTTTTGTAGGGATCCAATTTTGGACACATCTGTTCTACATTAATTTAAAATTCTATTTTTGAGAAGCCAATCTTGCATTTTTTTTTTTTATTGGACCAAATTCTTTTAACTGACTTCCTTTAATACAGTTTTTTTTTATCTTAAGGATCCACTATACTTGGACTGATGTTTTAATGTACTTCATGAAAAAAAATCAGTGTAAAGTTTACTCATAAGGTTGTTGTAATAATTATGTTTGTTGGTGTGCACCCCTAAGGATTTGGGAGTATAGAAGACTCATGTGAAACAGAAACCTTATTCTTATAAAATGGATCTATTGGAGCCAAAATTATTTGGAGGCTAAAATGCCTTTCCTACACAAAAGATATTTGGACAGCAGAACAATGTCTTTGTTATGAACCATATACAGAATTCAAGTAAAAGAACCTAATGGCTACTTGTGAAATATAAAGATGGAATTGTAAATGTTTGCACCTGGCCAGCTCACCATCATTTAGGTTTACCACCAGAGTTACTGAGGAAAATGTGAGACTAAAGCTTGTACCTCTTAATGCCACCAAGGACTGGCTGAGAATTGAGAAATTGATAATTGCAGTCTGAGTTAAAGATTTTAATCTCTTTAAGATAATGGGAAGTGATTTAAAACGGAATGTAAATAAAACCACCTTCATATCTCGCCAGAACATCTCATATTTATTTCTACTGACAGCTATAAGGAGTAATTTTCCTAAGGTTCCAAATATACTGTGATTGATAAGCACAGCCAATGTTAATTTTAGGTGGTTACCTCTTAACTTTTTTCTAGGGATACACAATATATTAATATTTATCTAGGGATAAAAATTATACATCAATGTGACTTTCAGAAATGAATATTTTTATCACTAGACTGGGCACTGCCGATCTGATTGAAGAAAACCATTGTGTAATACCACTCCAATCCGCAGAGTGGCAGTGATGAGATAGTCTTTTCCAGAAGATAAGCAGGATGTTTAGTCTGACACTGAAACAAACTGTTATTGGCTGTCGTCGTTGCCGACACTGGTTACGCTGACCGGAGACCAGCTGTTTGTCCAATCAGAGCGCATTGACAGGAGGACTACCAGCGTCCGAACGCGAGAATGAAAATGTAGGTAACTTTTAAATGTGACTAAGCGCCTAGATGAGGTCAATTATAAATTAGACATGCGTTTTAACCAGATATGGAATCACCACCACAGGATTTAAGGCAGTAAACGATCACCTTAAAGTCATGCAGCTGCTAATTTCTGCTTTACCTTACATGGAATTGGCAGCTACGGAGACAGGAGATATTATAGAGAATCCAGTAAAATTACGTTCCACCTCCAATAGTGAAGATTTATTTTTAGCACTAAACAATTTGTGTTTGGTGTTATGGTGTAAAACATTCCTACTGGTTGGTATTTTAAGTAACTCACACGACGTTTTTCTATTGTCACACATAGGATTAAAAAAACTGTTGCAACCTTAAATAATGCCTTTTTCTGCTGGACTACTTCAACATTCTACCTATAGGCGCGTCCCGATTCTCTTACTGCCATAAACAAGCGATTTTTATTTAAATATCTGGTCACTGTTTAAATCTTTCCTCCACTGACAGCAGCTGTTCGATTTTGTTGAGACACTTTCTCGTTCTTAAAAACGTCCACAGGCGTGACAGCTTAATACATAAGATGCTTACTGAAGCATATTCTAAGGAGCCTAAAATGACTAATATAAACTTAATTATTTCCTTGTGTTGTACAAAAGGTGGACACCATTCACAGTTCTAAAATACATCGGGTCTGTCCAACTCCAGGGGCTGCATATAACCAAATATTACGTTGTTAGACGTTTCGAGGCGTGGCCATTTTCGCCACGTTCCCACAATTCCTTGCGTCGACACGGAGTTTGTTTTTTAGTCGTGTATTTTTTTTATCGTTATGTCGAGTTTTAACGTTGTATACGTGAGATTCTTAGTTAGTGGTTTTAAAAACGATGAAGTAGTTTAATTTGTGATCTTAAATGAGATCCTGTGTTAATCGGTGACATTGTACCGTGAGTGAAGTAGGTATGATGATGAATCAGATGGGGCACTCAGCAACTTAGGAAGTATACGCTCTTGTTTCTCTTCAGATCGTATAAATCTTTCGCCTTTTACTAAAGATTTCCGTGGAGAGGAACAACAAGAGTTTGACTCAATTTTTTGATACCCTGCCATTTGGTGGGGTGCCCTTCCCCTGTTAAATTAATATTTATTAATATATGGAAGACAACGCTCTACATCTTCTCTTTTATTCATTGCATAAATGCCAAACGATTGTAGCATGAAATTGTTTGTCTTCTTTCTTGTCAAATACATTTTATTGAATTTTTCAAAGAATACACAGCGCTCTCTGTATTAACAAAACTGCAATAACCCACTATAGTGAACTCGGATATCTGACGACTGACCTCACTACAAAAAACAAAAAGGGAAGTCTCACAACTCCCCTGATGCAACAGGCATCCCATGTATAAATATTCATACATAAATGCCATTTTTGTAGAAGTTGTTGAAAGGACATTAGTGTGTTATCTTCATTGTCGTTTTTTTAAATGTTCTGACTTAATGTGTTTCCACATATAGAAGGATCCAGAGCATCTCTTCGGCCTCCTTGAAATAAACCCATATTTTCCCTTTGTAGGTGTGGAGTACTCTCTGGGGTACTCCAGCTTCCTTCCATATTCTAATAACGGGATTGTTGTGCTGAAGGAGGAGCAAGAAGTTTCCCATAAATACGACAGTTGGAAAAATATATTTATATATTAAATAAGTAGTCACTTATCTCAATTAGATTTATTTTATGTTCATTTTACTGTACAGCAATGGTTGTGACTGAAGGTCCTGCATAGATATTAAGTTCTTCTCTCTCTGGACTCAGATCTGCATTATGATGAGTAAAAGCCACCGCTGCTTCTTCTTATTCAAAAGTATGTGCGACTTAACAGTTTCCTGTTACGAAGCAGAATGTGAAATAGTCCTGTCTGATTAGAGGCAAGTTAAATAGTTATCCAACAGGCAGCCTTTATTCTTCAACTTTTCTCTCTCGGTGAGTCAGTGTTTTTCAGTTGTCTCTTTCTTTGTCCATTTTATGTTTTCTGTTCTAAAAAAAAAAACAATACCAGTGAAATTAAGTCTGCGTAGGATTGCACCTTCCCTCTTTCCCCTTAAAATTAACTCTAAAAAATTTGTAAAAGTGGAACATGACGGGATTGGGTCTTTCATAGTGACTTTTTCATGAATGTTCTTTGTCAGTGTTTCAAATACTAACAGGTTTTGGTGAAATTAAAAAATTATTACATATACATTTCTTTGAAAAAAACTTGAAAGTAGTTTTTTTTGTGTGTGTCTTTTTCTTTATATATTTATGGGGACGTGTGTCTGAAAGCCGCCGCCTCCCTATTAGCTGATGTACGTTAACACTAAGAAATATTGGCCGGAATGCGCCCCGATGAGTTACAGTCCTGTTTATAATTCTTGTGCAGCGTTCATGGCTGTAAATGTGACTTGATAGTTGTTGTTTTTTCATCTCTGCTCTTGGCCGGTTTTAAAAACAAATCCTCCAAGTTGTGCAGGTTGATCTTCTGAGCACAGTTCATTAAACGGCTTTTATTTTCTGCACACAATGAATCCATCTGCTACATCAGGTGACATGAAGTTATATGAAGATCATACATTAAATTAATGTTTTTTTGGGCGAATCAACTATGCTTTGTCCTTGAGGGGTACTGTAATTAAACTGTAATTGTAATTACACTGTATTTACAGCTTTAAATGCTTTTTTTCACGTGAGAGGCCTCTCAGAGTGCATATCATACTTTCATAGATCTCAGCTACATTCAGGAATAAGTGATGATCAAAGTCTGGTTTTGTTCAATTTATTTTCTTTTTATGTTCCACCCATGAAAGTTACAAAGAACTAACAGGACATGTTACAATTTCCTCTTCCACTTAAAGCAACTCTAGATTAGAGGTATGGTGAAATGTTGGCACATCTAAGTTATGCGCGCCTTTGACAAGAAATGGTGTAAGAAGATGACAAAAAGCAAGTTTACTGTTGAGTCTTTTTTGCAATTGCAAACTTTATGTTAAGTTGTAAACAAATCCTGCACCGAGTGATCTGAGACATTTTGTTTAACTTAAAATTGATTTACTGATACCTGTTTATCAAAGTCTTATATCTAAGAATACATTCCAATTTACTTATTTTTCTTTATTTTGTAAGTTTCTGTGTCTCTAATGGCCTTTATTTACAGTTTTCAAGCAAGAACTGGGCAAAGAGAGGTGGGAAGACATGCAGCAAAGGTTGGGAATCGAACCCCAGACTGCTGAGTTGAGGGCTTATAGTCTCCATTTAAGAGGCGGCTACTCTACCACTGCCTCGTTTCCCCTTTTTTATGTAAATCTATCACCAAATGTTGGATTTTAAACTTTTTGTCAAAATTTTTTTTTTAGTATTCTTTTAAAATTGGAATTAATCAAAATTTAATTAAAGATGCTTGATAGACAAACAAGCTTAATAATTATGAAAAATACATTTAATCTTTTAACAGTCACCCTCGAAATACAGTTTAGGGGATATTCCTGTTATCTTCCTATTGCATTTAAACAATACCCAGGCTAAGTAAACTAAACCGTCTTTCTATCTGAAACTTAAGCGACTCTTACTCGATTTCCAGCTAAGACAGGCAAGCATGGATTTATCTACGCTCTACTCAAATGTCGCCTCAGTGTCAAAGCTATAACATCTCTCATCATTACCACTTAACAGCGCTCATACACTCTGTCTACACTGATAAAGATTCACTTTCCTCAACATCCCCAATGCTTGGAGTGGCTAACACAGCAGGGGAGATTTAACGTCTGCGCATATAGTACGAAGGAGTATTATATTCATGTGGAGAAAAGGAAAAACTGGCTATCTTTTGGAGTTTTTTGTTTTTTTTTGTGTGATAATAGACTTAAGTTGAAATGACCAAAATAAAGTGAAATGTTGAGGGGAAAAAGTCAAAATTCTGTTTTTGGTCCACTGATAATCTAGGAATTAGCATGCACTTGATGGAACAACTAAAAAATGATCAGTACCTTTAGGCATCGGAACAATTAGCACACAAGGCAGCTCGGTCCCCCACCAAAATGATTCGATCTGATTCTAACTTTAATGGATAGTTTGACGATGAAAACGTTTTGTAGCAGCTGGATTCAGACTGATATCATTATTAGTTCAGTAGTTATTCACGCCTTTTCAGCTATGCCGGTTTTCGGATCGTCTCGAAATTCTAATGACTTTGTTTCTGGTCCGATTGTCGATATTTGCCGAAAATGTAATCAAAATCCGCCCATAACTTTTTGAGTTATGTTGCTTACAGACAAAACACAAAGCCTCTTTGGTGGAGGTAAGAGTCCAAAATACATATATTGTTCTGTAAAAAAAAAAATAGATATATAAATTGGTAAAAGTTGTATTTAACGGGTTAAACCGTCCAAAAATCTATGAACATCTATTATATATACATATACACAGAGATTAAAGAGATCAAAACTGTACCTGTATCCTCCTGTCTCCAACAAACAGAGGTCTTAGAAGCTGCCAGTTAATAAAAAGAGGATATTTCTAAAGCTGTAGTGTAGAGAAACTAGAAAAGACTCAAATGAAGTATATCTTGGAATCAGTTTTTTTTATTTCGACCTCTAGCCTCTTACTACCTGTTGCGTGAGGCAAACTTGTGTCATTTGTTTCAGTGTTTCAACCGTTTTGAGAGCCCAGACTGACTTCAACCCTGTTAATCACAGGTCTGAAGCTCTAACATCCCCATGTTCCAGAGGCCAGCTGTACGTTGGTCCACAGACCCTCCCAGAGTCACATTATGCCGAAACGGTCTCAGCCCCAGATGGAGGCGTTCAGGACGATAAGCCCAGTGACGCGGAGGAACCAGGGAGGATCCATGTGGTTCCCATCCACCAGCGTCCGGACCTTCTGGTTCCCTGCGCAGATCTGGTCAACTCTGAGTGGCAGAGGAGCCAGGTGGCCCGGGTCCACTCCCTCCAGAAGTCCTCCTCTGAATTTCCTGTCTGCCTGGTACTCCTGCAGGGCCCCAGGGGGACGGAGGAGAGGCTCCTCGGCCACGCCCGGCTCTCCCGGGTCGTGGCTCACGGCACCAGCCTGTTTGTGGAGTCGGTGGTTGTGTCCAAGCAGGAGCGGGGAAAGGGCTATGGCCGGACTCTGATGGAGGAGACTGAGCGCTACGCTAAACGCAGAGGCTTCAAGCGGCTGTGCCTGACCACGCACGACAAGCAGCACTTCTACGCCCATCTGGGCTATGTCCTCTCCAAGCCGGTGCAGAGCGCGGGCGCCGTGATGGCGTTCCTCCCTACGGGGATGCTTATGAGACTTTCGAGAGCTCAGAACGATGAGGCAAACCCCACGAAACAAACTCCGACAAGAAGGGAAGACTCAGAAGGTTGTTGTGTTGTTGGGTCATCTCCACCACCACCACCACCTCCTCCGCTTCCTCCTTCTTCCTCCATACCTCCCCCACCTCCTCCACCCCCTCAGTGTGCAGGGCAGATTGTGGTTCAGACTTTGACGGAAACTCCCTACAGAGACGCCAGAGGAGTTCCCGTCTTTTGGATGCACAAGGACATTTGACGAGCAATCGGATAATAGAGAAGAACAAAGCACACGTGTGTTCCTGTCAGACGCACTCAGGGAAAACCGTCTTCAACCTTAATGACGGTCGTAGGAAACCAAAGAAGCAAAGGTCAATGCACTTCTCACACAAGCTGACTTGCAAGATCCACGACCACTGGCAGAAGAACCACGGACGGACAAAACACCAGCAAGCAGACGCCAAGAAAAGGAAAAATGTTTATAATTAAAAATAATATTTTATGAAAAAATAAATGTTTTATCCCTAATGGTAGCCATGCTGTCTATCCTTTATACAATCTCCCAAGATTGGAAGTGTACTTATTACCATAACCTCCCCACTTTGTCCTGGGTCGTTACTCATGGTGCGTTCTAATTGTACTCGGAACTCGGAAATTCCCGCTTCTCGAGTGGGAAAAATCAACTGAAACTCCCTCCATAGTCAGACTACCCACTCTGAAAGTATGAGAGTTTTTTGTTCCGACTTTGACTCAGTATGGCTGCTCCTCACGTCAGCTACAATAGCTGTGGTGGAAACATGGTTTTTGTTTTTTACAAAACGCACTAACAAGAATATGTCTAAAATCAATCTTACATGAAGAACCTTTAATTAACTCTAATCTTAACTAAATAAAAAGAGGTGTGTGCATATTGAAATTAAAGCCTAAAACGATGTTTGTAAGATGTACTGCTAGGGCTACCATTATTGAATTCCGGCCTATCCGTCTTCGTTAACTGAAACAACATTTACTCGGCCATGACGCCAAACCCAACTCTCACTTCCGAGATGAATAGAACACACCATTATGCCCTCTTCTCTTCAACACATTCAACAGGTTTTGAAAAGAATTAGTCCAGTGAAGAGGAGTTTGACTTTGTGTCTTTTAACACAAGCCTGTGTTGTTTTGGCCGGTTGTTTTTGGTGTTATTATTCAAGTGACATAGCCAAATGTTTTATTTTTAGTATTCTGGGAGAGAACACTGATATTTCAAAGAGTCCACGGGCCTAAACAAGATTCCCAGACCCTTTGGGTCAGAAACAGGACCGCAGCATTATAGATTCCCTACCGTACCTCCCAGTGGTTGTGAGGCGCTTTACCACATATTCATCCTGTTTCCAAACTAATCTGGAGTTTTTGTTGCATAAAAAGGTAAATTATTGTTTCTTCTGATCAAAGCACAGAACTTGTTCATGTTGCAGACAACCAGCTAGCATTTAAACACAGCCTGATGGTTGCTATGGATACCTTTTACTTACCTCCTTTACCATCAAGCTCAGTGTGTTTGGTGGCAAGTTAAACATGGATCTACATGCCTGTTTCCACAGGCTAAAAGAAACAGGCTACAGTATCATTATATTTATAGATTAGGTTAGAATTTAGAAGGATTATCTTGGACCTTTAAATGTAAAGTACTGTATAAAATAATAACACTTAAATTGGATATTTATTGATGACGCCAGTGACTTCGCCCCACTACTTCTCAACACAAGAGTTTTCCCCCCTTATCAAACAATCTGTCATTAAAAGATTTCCATCTAAGTTTTCAGTGTGACATTATGCTGCTGTGATGAAAGCTTAGGCTAATTGATTTGAGGATGATTTCTCCTTTTATAGAGACAGCCTCGCCCAGTCAGGGTTATATACTGTATATGTTCCAGTACTCTATTATTCAAATAAAATCAACAAATCAAACTTTATTCATAAAGCACCTTTCCTACAAAGGAAATTTTGTTTAGGAAATTTAGAAAGTGTTTTACAGAATATAAATTAACCCCACATATATACCCTCCTCCCCACTCCCACCCCAAAAAAGATGATCCTATTTACACCCTCCTTCCCCCAATCCCATGCCCATGTGCGGACACACTCCGAGAGAGAAACACTGGAACAATGTGTCCATTTATATAGAGTAAAATAACAGGAAAATATATAAAAATGCATAGGTAAATAAATAAATAAAATAGATAGATAAATGAGTAGACAAATAAATAAAATAAGTAGAATAAATACAAGGCCAAGTAGTAAAGCATTGATCAATAGAAGCAATTAAAGCATTAAATGCAGATAAAGAGTCAAAATAATCAGTTAAAAGCTAGGCTAAAAAGATGAGTCTTGAGCCTGCTCTTAAAAACATGAACATTCTCTGCTGCTTTTTAAAAATTTGTATTATTGAAAACTCTCAGTTTGACCAATCAGACACAAGCTGTGATGATGTCATCAACACAGTCTTATGTCCTCTTACAAATTAACCAGACTGACAAAGCCAAGTTTCTGAGTTGGAAACGGTCTGTTCTGGAGCCAGCACACAATTCTTCAGAGAAGAAAGTAAAAAAAATTTTTTTTATCACAAATCTGTTTTGTACGGAAGCGTAGAGCTGCCACCTCGGCAAAAGAAAAAAACAGAGCTGTATCACGTTATTCCATGATAACTTTATTGTTCTAACAATATACTTTTCACGTTTGTACAATATAATATCACGTTATTACGTGAAAACTTTATTGTTCTAACAATATACTTTTCACGTTTGTACAATATTATATTACGTTATTTCATGATTAACTTTATTGTTCTAACAATATACTTTTCAAGTTTGTACAATATAATATCATGTTATTACGTGAAAACTTTATTGTTCTAACAATATACTTTTCAAGTTTGTACAATATAATATCACGTTATTATGTGAAAACTTTATGGTAGTTTACATCCATGGAGCTTTCCATGTCCCTCCAGCTGATCAGCGAGAAATGTAGCCACTTCCATCGGTTCAGACTCATTCTTCCTCCTGTACAGCCCCATGCATTTTAGGTTCCTTCTCAGTGTCCGCATACTTATCACAATACTGTCCAAGCTGCTCAGTAACTCAGTAACTCCCCATGCCTCAATCCAAGCATAAAATAGAACTTAATTAATTCCAGTAAACGAGACATTTTTGCACGCGCTGATCTGCACCGTTATCAACTTCAACTGGTGTGAAAATTATATTGTTAAAAAATTAATTATTCACGTTTGTACAATATATTATCATGTTCGTACAATATATTTATATTGTACAAACGGGAAAAATATATTGTTAGAACAATAACGTTTTCACGTAATAACGTGATATTATATTGTACAAACTTGAAAAGTATATTGTTAGAACAATAAAGTTTTCACGTAATAACGTGATATTATATTGTACAAACGTGAAAAGTATATTGTTCAAACAATAAAGTTATCATGAAATAACGTGATACAGCTCTGTTTTTTCTTTTGCCGAGGTGGCAGCTCTACGCTTCCGTAGTTTTGCATAATATCTGTTGCATTGTGTAATTATTTCACTAACATAAGATAAAAGTAGTAGCTTCTCTAGTTTATTTTGATGTGTTAGATTAGTGGCACCTTATCGCACAAGACGTTAGATTTTCAATGGCTGCTTGATATGGGGAGGGTTGTTAAAGATCACACAAAGTGTTACAACCTTCCCTTTTTATTGACACTTTGTAGCCTACTGGTCTCTTTTGAACTGCCTGCCTTGGCAGATGTTCTCCGGGAATGGAAAAACTCAAATAATCCCTGGAGCATCTTACGGGTCGCCATGGTCCACAACATCTATCCCGTTACCATGTACAGATGTTCCGAAGCTGCAGGGAACCTAAAAGAATGTTTGGAGATAGTCAGAAAGTCCAGATTGAGATGTTCAGACTAGTGCCTAATTAGTAATGCGTTGTGAGATCAGAGTTCACTGGGGCCAACACTGACACTGGAACGCACACAAGCATAGTCAGAGCGAGGCCTGTGCCCTGGGACACTCACGCGCAGCAGGAGGAAATCTTCATGCAGTGAGGCAGAAGGTGATGAAACAGGGAGAGAGGAACACAGTCATCTAAGACTGAGCTGCAAAGTTAGTTTGAGGAACACAAGCTCCAGCCAGCGGATCTGTTGTGATACGAAAATGCACAAAATACCATGAACCAATACTTAAAATATGGAAACTCTGCAATAATTTCACAGATACGTTATATTTTTTGTGTGTGGCTGAAGTATCGGCATTGGAACTTGGTACTGGCAAGGACTCAGATCAAAGTATTGGTATCGTATCGGTTTGAAACAAAAAAAAAATTGGCATCGTTGCATCTCTAGTTACAACTTATTCCTGTACCTGGGTAGGCTGTAAAAAAACCAACCACTTTGCATTTGACATGAACTCATCTGTGATGGTGTGGTAGCAGTCCAAATGCATGTCATTTAGCAGAAACAAAATGGGCACCACATGTTAAAAGTTGAGATCTGTGATACTATCATCCCTGAATCAGGTCAATAGATATAAAATTTTAAAAGGCAAATAATATTCTCTTTCTGTGTGAAGAGATTCTAAATCATGCAGGCTGTTCTATGTCTCCCTAAAGGAAGGACACACCGACCAATGAGCAGCCATGGCGCTGTCTCACCTTCGTCTGCTCACCTTCCTCGTCACAGTGTTGCCCTGCGCCTCGCCGTGGGAGAACCTCTCCTTTCCCGCTGTGGCCGCTGCGGGGACGGTCCAACGGGACCAGCCCTTCGTCGTGGTGTGGAACGTGCCTACAGCTAACTGTCAGAAGCGCCACAACGTCCAGCTGGACCTACAGGATTTCGGGATCGTTGCGAATCGGAGGCAACGCTTCCAAGGACAGGTGGTGAAATGATTTAGATGGACTGAAGTGATGGATTAAAATGATAATTGCCACTTAATTACCAGCCGTAAGTCAAGATTCTCCACTTCCAAGATGTCAGGGAGTTTTGGCTTTGGTCAGTCGTTATCTAAAAAGACCTTGGGAAAAGCTGAAGAGACATTCATCAGGAGGACTTAAACGTTTGGCACCTGAAAGTAGCTGACTTGTAAGAGAGAGTTGTATAGACTTCCAATCTGTATTTTTTTTACTTTTCCAGAATGTGACCATCTTCTATCGAGACCGCCTGGGGAACTATCCGTACCTCTCCCACGACGGCAGGGAGGTGAATGGAGGAATCCCTCAGCTTGGTGACCTGGCCTCTCACCTTTCCCTCACAGAGCTGCAGCTGCAGGCCCTGCTGCATCCCAGCTTCTCCGGTGTGGGAGTCATCGACTGGGAGGAGTGGCGGCCTCTGTGGGGGGACAACTTCGGATCCAAGATGAAGTACCGCATGCTGTCCAAGCAGCTGGCAAGACAGGAGAGGCTGGACTTATCTGAGGAGAACGTGACGCGGCTGGCTCGGCAGGAGTTTGAGGAGAGCGCTCGGAGGTTCATGGAGGAGACGCTTAGGCTGGCGGTCAGGCGATGGCCCAAAGGATTCTGGGGCTTTTATGGTTTCCCCTTCTGCTTTAATAAGCACAAGAGACAGACAGGTAGAGCAAACACAAACTGGATTGTAACTCATTGTCCGGGATTTATTGTTTTACAATACATAAATACAAGGTAGTTTATGGTTTTTAACTCCTAAAAGGGCCACAAAAACCAGTGTTTTTTATTTGGATTGTAATATTGAAAAGCTGCAGGTGTTTTTTTAGGTTTATCTCTACCACTACTGTATGCCTACAGAGTTATCATTTGCTTGTTCTTCTACACAAAAATAGTTTAAGCTGACCTTTTATCGAGAATTTGCTTATGAATTCAGTTGTGGCCTTAAATTGGGCCATTCTAACCCACAAGTATGATTTTAATCTCAACCATTATAGATCTGGATGTATGTTTAAGGTCATTGTTCCGCTGGAAGGCGAACCTCTGCCATAGTCTAGAGCAGGGTTCTAAATCTCAAGACCTCGAGGGCTGCAGTCCTGCAACTTTTAAAGATGTCTCATTTTCAACACGACTAAATCAAATAATGAGCTGAATCAGCAGGAATCCGTACAACCTGACAGCCTTCAGAGGAAGCAACTTGACAATTAGATTCTGGGCTCCTCCTGAGTTGTAGATCAATGCAGCCTCTTTCGGGTAAGCTGTCCTACAGTATGGTAAAGTGGCACCACCGTGTTTTCAAGCAGTGTGTTAATTTTCTGCCAGAAAGTATTTAGCATATCTGTCGAAATGTTAAATTCTTGTCCCATTTGATCAGAGCAATTTTCTCCGCATTTGCTGCATGGTTTTTGTTAGTTTCTTTGCAACACTTACTTTCTTTTTGCTTTTCTTCCACAAAGCCCAGATTTGTGGCTTGATCAACTAATAGTTGTCTTGTTGTTAGTTTTTTTTTATGTTACAGCCCCCTCAGAGTTACCATGATGCTCCCCTGTCAGTTTCGATAGATAACCATGTCCTGGTGGGTTTCAATAGCCATACTCCTTAAAAGGTTCTCAGGGACACTTTTAAAGCTTTTAATATTGTTTGCCAAATTAACCGTGCCTTAAACTTTTTTTCTTAGTTTATCCCTGACACCATGTCTGGGTGTTTGTTTGGCCTTCCCACATCAGCTGTTATATTGAAAATAATTTATAAAAGATAGACTCTACTATTTATGTAATTAATTCAGAAGGAAAGGGGTGAGTAAAAAAAGTGTGTCAGATTTTACTTTCTAAAAGAAATATAAAAAACAATTAGTCTACCACATAAAATCCCACCAAAACACACTGTAATTGGTGGATGTTAAGACAAAAAATAAAAATGCTGAAGTGTTATGAATGCCATTGCAAGATCCTGTAAATCATATCTGTTTAAATAAAAATGCATTTCAATGTTAAGATTTAACACTGATATCACCAATTATGAAAACGGACATCTTTGTGTTTTATTCAATGTGTGAGATCAGATAAAACCTACACTGGACGTTGCCACAAGGGGACGAAGCAGAAGAATGACCAGCTGTCCTGGCTGTGGGCTCAGTCCACAGCTCTCTATCCCAGCATCTACCTGCCGCAGAGGCTGGCAGGGTCCATGGATGCAGCTCTGATGATCAGGTACGAACAGGCATATTTATTTCCAGTTTTAACACAACCTTTTTGAAACCAAACGTATATTAAGCTGCTCTGTTTTTTACACTCAGACACAGACTGCTGGAGGCTTTCAGAGTGGCATCACTGTGGGGTCATGACAACAGTAATAATCCGGCCATGCCTCTTCTTCCATATGTTCGACTGGCATTCACACATACCCTGGACTTTCTTAATAAGGTGGCAGCTCAGTAAAGTTAACATAATATGGTGGAATTGGATTTTTAAAAGTAATCAGGATGTCTTTGCTTGCAGACGGATTTGGAGCACACACTTGGAGAGAGCGCATCACTCGGCGCAGCCGGAGTCGTGCTGTGGGGAGAGATGAAATTCGCCAAATCAAAAGTATCTGAGTAACTTCATCATTGTGTGTGTGTGTGTGTGTATTCAAAGTGCGTATGTAATCAAGTTATCTTGTCTCATCTACCAGAAACAGTGCATCCTTCTCAGAGAGTACATTCACAACATCTTGGGTCCCTTCATTCAGACTCTGAGGGCCAACGCGATGCGATGCAGCCTCCAACGATGCCGCAGTCATGGCCGATGTGCTAGGCGACGCCCCAACTCCGGTCACTGGCTATCATCAGCATCCATCTCCCAACCTCATGATGATACTGACTCTGCTAGCAGTGAATATTTTCAGCGATACTTTGTGTGTCATTGCTATTTAGGCTGGTCTGGACCCCAGTGTCAGAGAAAGGGAGCGGGGATTGGACAGAACAAAGGCTGATGAAGTCGGGACGCTGTCAACTAGGATTAGAGTTTTAAAAAAATATATATAAAATACTTTTTAAAGTTTTTTAAAAATTCTGCTTTTTGACAGTAAAACTATTACAAAAATACAAAAATAAACAGTGTTTGACCTTTTAAAATCTGCTTAATGGTGTCAGTCAACATCTTAATATTAGCATGTTAGCAAAGGTCTGGGTGTTACCTGGTGTTTTCCTTTAAGATGAATAATGTTTTCTAATTAATGCAAGAATATCGCCTAAATTTATCTCAACAGATGATGATGAATCTTTAGGTTTAATGCAGTATAAAAAGAATACGTCAATGCTAGCATTTAAACTCATTTAGCATTTTGTCTAATACTGGTACCACAAGCTGTTAGCATTGAAGCTAACAACCGTTTATGTGTTAGCTAGCACTATATTACATGTTTTTTTAGTTTATATTAGATTGTGACATAATATGAACATGATACGTAACTATATTGCTAACAAAATGGTGAAAAGACACATTGCGGATCTGACCATTAGTACAATTACGGCCTTACTTTTTTGTTGTTTATTATAGGTTAATAGGCCTCTATTTTTTTTTTCCTGATTCCCTAAAGGCTTTAAAGCCCAAAGCGGATACATTTTTGGATTAACACGATTATATAATTTGAAAAAGTATGCAAATAACATGTTGACTGTTAAAACTAAGAAACTTCATCAATAAAAAAAAAAGAACATTCAAACTTTGGATTTGATGGCCAGCCTGGGACACCAGCATAATCATCGACTTTTGATTTCTATCATAGAAAAATAAAAAATAAAACAGAATTTCAGAAATGTTGGTTGACGAAGAGGTGCAGCATTTCCCTGTTCCTAAATTTTGTCAAAATAAACAAATATATATAATTTTTTCTTTCTTCCAACATTCCAAACATTTTTATTATAAATTGTTGATTTGTGCAAATGGTTAATGAATGACATTCCTTTTCAGATAAACATTCAAAAGAGTTGGTGGGCTTTAAAAGACTGTTCCCTATTAGACACCTCACCTTATTCAATCTAAATAAAATAACAAAACATAAACTTCAAAGAAGAAGAAAGCAGAGTTATTTTACAAAGGCAGCATGCAGATATCTATGGTGTACGTTTAATCCTGGCTTGGCAATACAGCACATAGCTAAGAACCAACCCATATTAAACACCATCTTCTTCTTTTTCCATGTCCAATGGATAAAAGTATGGATTATTTATAGCTACAATAAGATCTGCAGCATCTAAATTACACCTTAAAATAAGACCAGGGAGTCACACGTGTTTCTTATAGGCTGCTCCCTTAGGTCCTACTCCCCTCTCAAATGATCTCCAACAAATTCCTTTTTAGGCAAAAGAAATTGAGTTTTGTTTCATTTATGCAATTTAATGTACACAAATAGGCAAATAACGACTTGTTACATTTCAACTCAAGCCACAGGGAGTGTTCAGAAATGAAAGACCAAAACCTACATAGAACAAAGTTTCATACTTTACAATTTAGAAAGTATTTGACGTCCTCTAGAAAACAAGTTTGTGTGAGTGGAGTGCTGAGCATTCTGTGCATGCCCTTCTCATGTCTCTCGTCTCAAGGCTGTCATGTTTCGCCTCAGTTCTTGCAGCTCCTGGATCAGCAGCAACAGCTCATTGGCTGCAGCCTCCTTTTCCCTCACGGCCTCAGTCAGCATCCTTATTGCGCCGCCTTGCTGAACTAAAAGGGGCAAAACAGCAGATATTGTGTTTATTTATAGCTCTGGACTAAAACTGCAATGCCCATTTGAAAATGATTTACCCACGTCAACGTACCCACAGCACAAAAAGACACCAAATCGCATTTTTTGTTTCTGTCTGAAATTCAATCAGATTAAACTTTTGTTCTTTATTCCTTTTAGGATCACAATTTTTTACATTTTCTAAATTCCAGAAGAAAAAGTAAAAAGATTTTTGAGATGCTTTTAATTTTCCTTTAACTTCTTCAAATTCCCAAGTTTACTTGTATCAAGGTTTGGTAGAATTGCCTTTTAAACTAATAATAAGATATAATAAGATAGTAATAATAAGATACAATAACTTTGCCAAGTCCTCCTTACAGAGGAGTAATTGTAACTGTGTCACGCTTTTGAGTTTTAAAGGTTACTTTTCCTCACACCCACCTTTTTAGCTCTGTCTACACATACCTATTAGCATTTTTCTAACTAATTTGATAGTATTATTAATTGTCAGTTCATAAGACATTTTTATGTTCAAGCTTCTTGGATGATAACTTGAGCTGTTCCTTTACTGTATCCACATAATGTTCTTTCCTTATGATCATCAATTTAGAAAGGTGGATCTGTCCCTCCTACAGCAAAACACCCATGCAACATAATACTGCAAGCCCCATTCCTCACAGTTTGTCTTCAGACTTGCCAGCCTCCCTTTTCCCCTCAAATGTGACATTGATCTTTGTGACAGAGTGTTACAATTTATTCAGTACACAGGACATTTTCTCATAGGGTCTTAGTCCCTAAGTAGATTTTCAAAACTGATGTTGCTTCTGAACTGATCCTGTCTTCCTCAGTGACTGGCCTTTCAGGTACAGGTCTCCCAGGGTTACACTTTACCAGCTTCCACAATGTTTACAAATTTATTAAAGGCAGGTCTAATCTTAGTGCATGTAAACTCCTAAACCTGAAGAAAAAAAAGTATCTCATTGGGATTTAGCGAACAGAAATAATTTAGGTAATACTAACCTACCGAAAGCAGAAGAATATATAGAGTCTGATCTAATGTCAGACCATTAAAAGAGAAAGGGTGGGTGTTTCTTTAAATAATAGCTTTATGAATGTGGGCTCATACAAGCATCCTGTCTGAGCCCACTCAGTGCTCCAACAGGCTGAGTAAAATCGATGTGTGGCTCACATGCCCATGATGCCGGGGACAGCAAAACGTTATAGTGAAAAGATGTGAATCTTAGCTTGAGGTCATAAATTGAGAAAATTAACTGTAAAAACCGTAAAAGAAGTCTGATTGAGGGCCACAAACAACAGGATGTTTGTGAATTACAAGTGAAACACAGATATATTACCTAAGAAGTAGAAGATGAGCAACACAGTGAGCAGAAGCAGGGTGATGATGGCACATCCCATAGCGTAAGCTCTTGATGAACTTGGTGTCAACATATCTTGAAGTCGTCTCTGCCATTTGCCGCTCAGTTGGTGCTCCCTTCGACTGACAGCTGTCCCATCATGTGTGTACAGATTCCCATTTGGGGAAGGGGTGTATGCCGGGCGAGGAGGCTTTATCCCTGAAAGGACACAGGGAAATTAATTGGTTGGCTTATTATGCATGTTTGTGGTGAGCCTGTGCATACCTTTATGGCTGTGCTCGGGGTGCATTCGGTGGAGGTCATTGATGGAGTCGACGGAATGCAGCTCGATCTCCGTGAGGTCTCTCTCGCTGACCCTGTAGAACTGAGGAGTGGTCTGGGACGAAGGAGGCCGCGACATATCTTCCTGCTGTGAGGGAAAGTGTGGATGCAGATGTGACTTCAGAGATAAGACAAAATAATATTTCTGACATCCAAATCCTCCTAAGAGAATATTTGTTGTTTTTCAGGTTTCTTCTTTTTTCAGAGTATTAAAAGAGTTGTTGTTTTTTTTCTACTGGTAAGAATATTTTCCAGTAGCTGCATACCCAGGCATACGCATTAGGGAAAAGATCAAGTGTATATCAAAAAAAGAATCTACCACTGATAAACCTGAAACACAATCTCATTATAGACATGACTTAAACGATGAGGGAGGTGTCTAATTTTCATAATCGGACAGAATATTTAAAGAATCCAGGAAATCCCACTGTATAATTTTTTTAGGTATTTAGTTCAATAATTTTTCCAGAAAATAAGTTTTTGGTCATAACGAAACTTCACCTCTATACTTTGTAATGTAACCTTGGTTGACGATGACAGATGTCAGATGTTTTCTGTAGGTCTTCACTGTAGGTGGTATTTTGGCCCATTCGTCCATGCAGGTCTTCTCCAGAGCTAGGATGTTTTGGGGCTGTCGCTGGGCAACACGGACCTTCAGCTCACTTCATAGATTCTCTATTGGATTGAGTTCTGGAGACTCGTTAGGCCATTTCAGAACCTTTGTATGCTTTTTACGTAGCCACTCCTTCTTTGCCCAGTGTGTCTGGAATCATTCTCATGCTGTAAAATCCAGATACTCTTCATCTTCAAAACTCTAGTTGATGGAGAGCTTTGTTTAAATTCTCACTATACACGGCCCCAGTCATCCTTAATACACATCAGTCGACCTGTCCCCTTTGCAGAAAAGCAGACGCTAAGCATAATGTTTCCACCCCAATGCCTCACAATGGGTATTGTATTGGGATGCAGTTCAGCATTCTCTCTCCCTCAAAACACGGTGAGGGGCGTTTATAAAAAAAAAAAAAGATCTATTTTGGTCTCATAAGACCACATGACGTTCTTCCAATCCTCCTCCGAATCTTTCAGATGGTGTCTTGCAAACAGACAGGCCTGAACATATGGTGGCTTAAGCAGGGGGACTTTTTGAATGCCGCAGGTTTTTAATGCCTGTCAACGTAGTGTATTACTAATAGTAACCTTTGCTTTTGTGTTCCAAGTTCTTTTCAAGTCATTGAGCATTTCACTCTGGAAAATTCTGGGCGATTTTTTTCACCTTTCTCATGTTCATGTGTACCCAATGAGGTGAGATATTGCAGGGAGCTCAAGGTTGAGGTAGTTTGTCAGTGATCCTACTCCAATAGTTGGATCCTTTCTCAACAAGCTGCTTACCTATTGTACTTAGATCAACTCATCCTAGTTTAATGCAAGTCTACAGTACAATTTTGTCCCTGATGTCCTTGGACATCTCTCTGGTCTTGGCCATGGTCGAGATTGAAGTCTGGCTGTTTGAAGGTGCAGACTGGTGTCTTTTATACTGATGGGTTCAAAAAGGTGCCAATATTAGAAGTAACAAATGGAGGATAGAGAAGCCTCATAAAGAAGATATAAGTTTGTAAGAGTCAGAATTCTGACTTGCTTGTGGGTGCTAAATTCTTATTTTCTACAGCATTATAGAAATAAATTATTTAAAAATCATAAAATGTGATTTCCATGATTTTTATTACATTCTGTCTCTCAAAGTTGAAGTGTACCTATAACAAAAATTACAGGGCTTCCTAATCTTTTTAAGTGGGATAGCTTGCACAACTGGTGGCTGTCAAATACTTTGGGCCCCTGTGAATTCAAATTCATTTAAATGTATTTATATAGCGCCAGTTCACAGCATGTCATCTCAGGGCACTTTACAAATTATAAAAAGAAAGTCAATTCAGTCTAATTATTCCTAAATGTGCTTGTGTTCCTCAAGACTTAGAAATAAGGAAATCATTCCAAATGTTTCTGTTACTGGGTGCAAGTGTAAACCTTTGTGTTATTCTGCCATCCTGACATCTAACCAGTTGTTACTTTTTAGGCATTGGTCTCCATTATTCTGTTTTGATATTAGAAACATCTTTAGCACACACACAAAAAAAAAATAATTAAAATGTCTGAATGTGCCTGGTGAGCTATGGAGCAATTAGCTGTAAACCCAGCTGAGTCCTGACCATGTACAAGTAAAATTACAATTTTGGAGATTGTTCAACGCAAGAAAATATCTCAAATTCTAGCATAGTGGCAAACATTCTCTTTTTCTTCTTTTCTGATCGGTATATTTGGATGTGATAGTGTTAGTGGCTGACAGTTATTTACGGCTGAGAATATGCAAGTTATAGAACACTTACTAAAGTGCCTCAAGCAAGAGAAAGCATTTGGCTTTGGGGAGACTCAAGTGGTTATGAAATTAACATTCAGTAAATGTTGAGTAAAATGATGGACTGATGGATGTGTCTGAAATAGCTATCAGAATGTGCTATAAAACTGAAAATAACTTAATAAAGCATTAAGGTATTTAGTATGATGGAAAAATAAAAAATAATTTCCTGTGAACAAGTGTAAGAAAAACATTCTGCTAACAAAACTCTTAACAGCTTTTCAATATATTCAAAATCCTTTACCTTGCTACCCATAAATAGAAAACGTTGTTTTAGACCAGAGGTTTGACTAGGCCATTCCAACTAAAAAAATAAAAGGTGGATATCTATCCCCATTCTTAAGTCTCCAGTTTCCAGGATTCTCTTTCCTTACCACTTTTCTATAAAGGCCAGGTTCTTAAAGTTCTCTGATTAATGCTCTCCTTGGTCATCTTTTTTGGTTTAGCTTCATCTCCTGGTAGGTTTAAAGTTATGTCATATCCTTTCAATTTTTAAGATTATGAATGTTCAAAGCTTGTGCTATTATTGAAATCTAAAGTTCACAATCTAAACCTGCTTCAACCTTCTCCAAAGTCTTCCCCCTGGTCCATCTCCTGAGCTTCTTGGACTTAATGATGCTGTTTGCCGACTAATGTTTTCTAACAAACCTCTGAGGCTCTCACAGAACAGCTTAATTTATACAGACTATAAGACTTATGAAGGCAATGGGTTTTGGAGGTTTTTCATTTAGGAGCATCAGTAAAAGGGATATAATATATAATAATGTCTATTTTTTCAGATTTGTAATTATTAAAAGATTTTTTAAACCATTTATATCATTTTTTTTATATTTCATAGCTATGCACTAACTTGTTTTGCATTGGGTTTTACACTTACCACCACAATATATACACAATACAATGTGTCTTCATAATTTGGAAAAAAATGTCAAATTGTCCTTCGTTGTGAATATAAAAAAAAGAAACACATCAATTAGAATATATTCCTCCATGTCATAGAAAAGAGCAGATCTGTTTGACAGAACAACATACACGAATATCTTAAGATATCAGACCTATTATTAGAGCTACTTATCAAACTTGTGTAGGCATGACGCTGCTGGAATTTGAATCAAGGGTCAAAGGACAGAACGTGCTCATGAGTAATAAATGACTGACAGAATAAATCAGTACACGGGTACTCCGTGAATTAGTCTGATGCAATACTTAGTCACCTTTCTGACAACAAAAAAAAAGAGACGGAACAGAGCAGAAAAGATTTAGTGTCAATCCTCTTACCTGATGTCACTAGTAAAGAAAATCCTGTTTGAGTTTTATGAGTTTCCTGGTTCTGGTCTTCTGGTTCAATTCTCACATGCTGACAGAAAGCTGTCAAAACATGCGTCTGAGCCGACAGCAGGAGCAAGAAAATAGATTTCAGGTGAACACTCTCTCTCCAGGAATCCCATCAATGGAGTCCAGGTTAATCCATACGGTTAAATGTGTTTCACTTTAATCCTTCACATACGGAAAGAAAAGTAATCTTTAATTGCCAGAAGTCTCAAAGCAGTGGCACGACGTTGTAGATACAGTTCCTCGAAGGTCAAATTAGGTTTGTGGTCGAATATTCAGATATAGTCCACCACAGCGGCCCTGTAGAAGACGAAAGGAAGGAGATATGAACAGACAGAGAATGTTTTTTTTTTCTGCCTTAGTCTCCCCCCCAAACATGCACATGCTTGGCTCAGCTCAAAATAGCACCAGAGACATGAGATTATTATTAGTTCCTCTAGCCAACAGGATGATTCAGTGACCCGGGTGAAAGGCATGATGGACTACACTTGGATAAACACTGAAAAATATCAGAGACATTGACTAAAGATAACATATCTAAGACTTTGACAAACAAATAATTCAATACAACTAGAGACTGCAAAATTGCCATTTTCTTTTCTCTTCTATTTGCGCAACTGGTTAACAGTCTGAAAATATATGTAGACGATGTCTGAATTAATCCCTTTCTCTCATTTGCAGGTATTGTCATGGAATAGGAGATAGTTCTTTAGCCGTACAGCAGCTCTTGAAGCGTCTCCAAGACTTAAATGTTGTACAAGCATCCATCATCAGGAAAAAAAAAATATTTTAACAAGAGTCATTTGTTCTACTGAAAAATACTTTTATGTTAGGCCATGTTATGTTTATGTTAGGCTTAACCTTAGTTACTCTTTTCTTTAGATCAGTTTCTAATTAGTTGTTTGTTCACATCTAATTAGATTATTTAGTTTTAGTTTATTTCTTTCCATCGTTCACTGTTAGTATCATTATTTGCTTCAGTCTCTCTTTCTAGTTATGATTTCCTCCCACCATAAAAGTCTTATATTATTTTTCAGCAGCCTCTGTGGGAGCCCTCTACGCCTCAGAAGCAGTGGTCAGCTGTGGGTGCCTGGGTGCTCTCCAGGTATCGCCTTGGTGGAGGTGGGTCTATCAGCCTCCCCTCCTGTCCTCTGGGCGCCCTGGGTGAGTGCCTTGGATCCTGCTGTTGATGTGCTGCTGCCGACGCAGATGGCTCCCCTGATGGCGTTTCATTACCTAGCCTGGTTCATCTGCGCTCGGCCCTTTAATGTTGCTTTTGAGTGTGTCTGTACGGGGGGGTTGCTTCAAGGTTTTAATTTTGAGAAGGAGGGATTTGATGTAGTATATGTGGGGTCATTTTTCATCTGTAAAGCACATTGAGTCGCATTCGTTGTATGAAAAGCTCTTTATAAATAAAGTTTGATTGATTGGTTGAATGAAATATTATGCCACAGTGTTCCTGCTTTTGGGTCCAAAAAAAAAAAGAAAAGAAGAAGAAGTTGGTGGGAGCAACATCTACATGGAGAGGGAAACTGATGGGATCAGTTCATGTGTTCATTTGATTGTGCCCATTCAAACTAAAGCTGAGAGGCAATTCATTGATGTGCATAAATGCTCTCCATCCAATCTGACAGAGCAGGAGCTGTCTGGAAATCACGGGGAGCTACTTTTAGACCCCCCCTTCAGCCTTACAACTATATTCTATTTTGTGTTTGTGCATCACATAATATAATTTTTTGTGTTTGTAATGTGACAAATAAAGAAACATTTACGAGGCTATGAATTAATCGATTTTTTTTCACTTGTAGACCCTGTAATGTTGTTGGACATAAAAATATAAACTTTGTATTATTCTCTTCCCTCTTGCTGCAATGGTATTGTGACTTGTCCTACTAATATAAAAATAGTGTAATTCGTTGCACAGCTGGGACATGACTATGACTAAACCATCTAAATCTCTTTTTTTTTTTTTTACTTTAAAACGCTGGTCTCCATAAAACCGAAGTTTAATTAACTACGTTTCCCACAAGTCTTTGCTCCTTCCTTCAGCGTTATCCACGCTTGGTGTTTTTTTTTTTTTTGCCAGGAAAGCAGGAATCCCAGAGTTCAAGGAGTTTGGAAGCACATCGGAAGTGCTTACACGGTTAGAGCATCAAGCGGGTTCAAGTAAAACCCTCCAACGGGAATCAGGCTGCAGGATGTGGGCTCTGGTTACGGTCGGGGGCTCGGGGCTGCGGGCTTCCAGGGAGTGTTTGCTGCGGGTCACGGGTGCTGGATGTGCGGGGAAGAGACGGAATTTCAGTGCAGAGGTATGGGACAACTACAGATGTTTTTTTTTTCGCAGTGCTTTAAGTCTTCCGACGGGAAGGTTGTGGCTATTTTGATCAGACATTTGCATTGTGCTTTAATATTCAGAAGGGAAAAAAATCACATACTGAACGTTCAGATGTAGCCTATTACAGAACACAAGTTTGTTTCAATTTCATTCTGAAGCCACGTTTGTGTGACTATTTTAGATTTACATGTTTTTTTGTTGTTTGTTTTATGTTCCAGGTTTTTAACGACTTTTTCATCTGCATAACAAAACGGTTTCGGTCGTTAATGAAAGATTCCAACCATTTCAAATGCATCGTGTGCATAATGAACGGCGAGTGTCACTTCAGAATCAGTTCAAGCACTTTTAACCTCGGGTATGAGTTGTACGAGCTTGCTCAAATTCAAACGAATCCGTTCACCCATACTCGGTCCTAAGCACCATAATTAGGGAAAATCTGGCTGTATCTGCGTTGCTTCATGTTTCAGTGATAACAGAAGCAAGCTCTCCAACAACAGCCTGTTCATGCAGACATAACGCATGTGTCCCTGCAGACTCTCTGGTTCACCTCACCGAGCTGCACAAAATGATTTTTTTATTGAAACCACGAGTGTCTGTCTCTCCAGTGTTATCGGAGGGTGCTGATAATCCCCCCCACTTTACCAGCCGGTTCAAAGGTCATTGGGAAAGAAAAACAGAAAATGGGATTATGGCAGAAAAGCAAAAAAAATAAAATAATTAAAAACACTAATAGAGCTGTTTTCATATCTGAATTGTTTGGTGTTTGCATATATCTCAGTAATGAGCAGGGCTGGGTAGTAACGGATTACATGTAATCTGGATTACATAATCAGATTGCAAAAATCAAGTAACTATTATCAGACCAGATTACAATAAAAAAAATGAGTAGTATGATTACAGTTACATTATTGGGGATTGCCTGGTTACATTTTATCATGCAAACAACTTGCAACTTGTTTATGACAGCCTAAGTATTAATTTTCTGTGGCCTTTGATATGATGAGCTTTGAAAAATTAGATGTGTTGAGGGAATAAAAAAAATCCTAATATGCTGAAAAGAGAACATGTCCATTTTGTTCTAAGATATGTTTACAGTCTTATTTGGAGACTTATTTTGAGATTTCGAAAGACGTGTTGCTGATATGTTGTGAGAGAAATTCAGAGAGAGAAATGAGAAAAGATAGAAAAAATGTTTTTAGTTGTAAACATTCAATATGATGTGAGAAAAGAGTTAAGCAGGTCGATATGAGGATATGTTCTGAAAAGCGGATTTGTTCAAAGTAAAGAAAGTATTTAGTAATACGTATAAAGTTATTAGTTTTATACAGTTTTTAGTTCATTCACAAAGGAATAGGGCTGGGTATCGATTCAAATTTCAAGAATCGATTCGATTCAATATGATCCAATTCAATATTGATATTGGTCAGTGCTATTAAAAGCTTCTTTTTTTTACCGTTATCTTAATTATATGCCAGAAATTCAATGACTTAACAGTTGGTGAGTAACAGTTCACCATGGAAAACTGTATTAACCCTGTCAGACAAAAAACTTAAAATAGCCGTCTGGACTGTTCCTTCCCATTTCATCTTTAAAAAGGGAAAACTATTCTCTAAAATAAAATCGATTATTGAACTTGTGAATCGATTCGATTCGATTTCTATAAGAATCGATTCAGAATCGATTTTTCGATTATTTCAACACAGCTCTACAAAGGAATGCTTTACTGAGAGCAAAAAGTTTTCTTAGATGTAATGAACTAATAAAGAGAAAAATAAAAAGAGAATTCATTGATCAATTCTGTGACCATGTCTTTTATTTTAGGTGCATATTTATTGAAGTAATCTAAAAATAATCAGACTACATGTTTATGGTAATCCAACTGATTACGTTACTGTTTACAAAAAGTGTCATGTCATTTGTGGTCAGTTATGGATATTTATTGATCATTACAGCGGCGACTCCCTCCATGGAGTGGATAAATTACGCCGCTGAAGGCTCGCTCCTGAAGGCTCGCTCCTGAAGGCTCGCTCCTGAAGGCGTTGGTTTCGGTTAGGGGCTGTCGCTAAATTTCCATACATCACAGAAAAAAAAACAAGAAAAAAAATAAAATACCTGTACGAACTCATGACAAAGTTACCCCAAACTTTAGCCTACCTGCCCGAGTAGAAAGTTTGTAACAGAGGAATCAGTGGGGAGCCCAGAGTGCGCTGTCAGCATACGCCGTCGTTGGAAAGAATCTCCTAAAAAAACACTCTGGTCTTGTTTCTCTCTTCCCTTCCTCTCATAAAACCTCAAAGACTCCTTTTCTTACAGCCATTTTAAAACCATCCTGTGAGAACTGTGAGGCAGAACGACTGGATAATGGCGTAGAGCGACGGATAAACGTCAGAGAGTGCGTATGCAGGCTCTCTGGATGATTGACAATTAGGAGGTCAAATAGTGTAGACGATCCCCCCGGAGGAAAAAGATCCTCCACAATATTTTTAGGCGTATAGTCATTTCCTTTCAGTGCATAACTGTGGGCTTCTTTGTGTTGCGACGTTCTTTCGTCATTGTCACTGTGTTTCTGTTAACCTGCTGACCCACTCTGCTGCTTTTCTTGTCAGGCTGCCTTGAAGAAAACCCCACTCTTTGACTTCCACAGGAACCATGGTGGAAAGATGGTGGAGTTTGCAGGCTGGAGTATGCCTGTCCAGTACAAAGACAGTCACATCGCCTCACACACGCACACCAGAGAGCACTGCTCCATCTTTGACGTCAGCCACATGGTGCAGGTGAGGGCAAGCTACAAGCGGTTTCGCCTACCGGCCTGAATTCAGTTCAAGTCAAAAGGAGATTCGCCTTTATAAATATCTGATGTGATCCTACAGAAAGCAGGGTTCTTTTGATGCATTTCACCACAGCGTGGCCGTTTCCCCCTCGTTTCTTCTCTCAGACCAAAATCCATGGCAAAGACCGGGTAAAGTTCATGGAGTCTCTGGTGGTTGCAGATATCGCAGAGCTGAAAGAAAACCAGGTAGACGGACGACTACCTGTTACCAGTTCTCACCTTCTAAATCTGTGTATGACTACGACAAGATGATCTGTTACTGAACTATCATGTCAGAGCTGTAACTGTTTTCCAAGAAACATTGAAAATTTTGAAATCTTTAAGTGTATTTCTTTTTTTTTGTTGTTCTTAATTTAACTTATAAGGTCTTCACTGACTCTTTTAATACATTGATTAACTAAGAATTTCAATTTACTAAATAGTATTACCACTTTAACCTGTAATTTGTGATCATATATAATAGATTTAAGTTTTTTTTCTTTCTTTTTTTCTCTGCATTGTGACATTGATAATCCTGAATACAGAATATGATTAATGTGTAAACTCAACGTTTCATCCAGAGAAACAGGGATATTCATATAATTCATGTTGTACAGTAAATCCTTATAATCATCTTTCACATCTCGGCTTCTCCCTATTCTCCTCCTTTTCTCCTCGCCTCTCAGGGTACGTTGTCGCTCTTCACCAATGAGAACGGAGGGATCATTGATGACCTTATAGTGACAAAGACCGACCAGGGCTACCTCTACGTGGTCTCCAACGCCGGCTGTGCCGACAAAGACTCGGCTCATATGAAGGTGAGGAATGTGTGCAGGCAGACTGGCCTGGAATCACCTGGAAAGTGTCTGATGGAGCATATCTGTTTTTTTCTATGTTCAGGCCAGACTGGCAGAGTATAAAGCTGCCGGGTTAGATGTGGATTTGGAGTTCATTGATGAAGCCCTGATTGCTCTGCAAGGTCACACATCCATTTGGTCTTTCCTCTTCTTTCTATCATCTTAAAAGTGTCCTTCTTTTTGCATTGTTCTTTTCAGTCTGTCTTTAACCGGCCTCTTATATGCAGTGCTTTAAGAAGAGCTAAAGCTCTCTCTCTGCAGATTTTCACATTTCCAAGACGTTTTTTGACTTTAGGTCCCACAATGGCTCAGGTGCTTCAAGCAGGGCTGAAGGCAGACCTCAGTAAGCTGACCTTCATGACTTCCACTGTGGTCACGGTGTTTGGTATTCCTGACTGCAGAGTGACACGCTGTGGATACACAGGAGAGGATGGGGTGGAGGTGAGCTTCTCCATCGATGATGTTCATTTTGAACTTTGTTGTTCATCCCTGTCTGCCGTTGCAGGTTCTTTTCTCAGACCTTCCCCAGAATTGTGTGAATGCGAGCTGAATGTTTGAAATGCACCACCTCTGGTCACTGTAGTGCCTTGCCGAAGTATACACTCCCCTAAAATGGTTCACATATTTTCAGCTGAGTCAGTACAGCTCATCTCTGTCAGATTAAACAGGGGGCATCCAGTATTGCTTCAGATACACGAGTGGATTTAGTTCTAGATTTTGACTTGACAATTCTAATACAGGAATATGCTTTGATTCAAACCAAAAGTGTCCACGGGAGAGTGGGTACAAAGTTATTGTCATTTATTAACCGGGTTATTACTTTAATTTCTACTTTATCGTAAGTAATCCGGACAGAATGTAATTTTACCTATCAATTTTTAAATTCTTTTTTTTTGTTTGTTTTTTGGGGGGGAGGATGTCTAGCAATCGGCCAACAGGTTAATATCTAGTCAGTAGTATTTATTTTTATTCATTTAAAAACAAATGTTCAATCCAAAGAAGATACCTACTTATAAAAGTGAAATCAAACAATTGGACGTGAAATACAAATTCCTGCTGCGGTCCCTGCTCCACATGGAACCTAAATGCATGCCCGTTTGTGCGTAAATAGTGGGATTACTACTGGATAAATAGTGTTATCACTAGAAATAGTCAAATAGTCGGATTGCTGCCGAAGGCTATTGCCATGAGTTTTTGGATTTTTTGCCTCAGACAGTTGACTTCTCATAAAGGTGTTAGACTTTGATCTGGAGGCTGAATCCCTGCTCTGCTGCTGCACTGAAGGCTGGAATGAAGCGCCGCATTGGCCAAAGTTTTAAAACGAAGAAACATTTCTCAGATTCTCAGACCCTCTGAACTAACCGTTTCCTCATCTGTAAACTACACTTCAGAGGCAGGAAAGCCCGTGGCAGGAAAGCCGCAGCACACATCGGGCTCTTTGCAGCGCATTTAACCAACTGTAACGGCCACATTCTCGCTCCAAAGCCTCAGGGATGTTTCAACATATTCACCTTCAGTGAGATTCATTGAATATAGTGTCCTGAAATCTTTTCTTTAATCGATTTATTTACCTGGACCCCATGTGTAAAGTTAAAAAAATATCAGTGCTTTTGCTCCAAGTGGTCAGAGGTGTTATATCTGCAAACTACAAAAAGGCTTTATTTGAATTACTTTCTATCCCACCTTCCTAAACACATCAAATCTACTGGGCTTCCAGATCATAGTTGTCTTTTTAAGTCTTCCACCCGAGCTGTGGCTCTCCACAGCTCCTCCAGTGTTGGTAGTTGCGGGTAGATCTTCTTCTTTGGGTTTTCCCCACTTTTAATCCTGTAACAGAAACCTTTGTCTCAACATGTAGATTGCTGCAGGTAAAGTTACACCTCCGTCTGTCTGTGTTTCCCAGATTTCTGTTCCTCGTTCCAGAGCGGTTGAGCTGGCAGAGAAGCTGCTTAACAACAATGAGGTGAAGCTGGCCGGTCTGGGAGCCAGAGACAGTCTTCGGCTGGAGGCGGGACTTTGTCTCTATGGCAACGATATCGATGAGACCACCACACCTGTGGAAGCCAGTCTTGTATGGACGATAGGTTCGGTTTTATATCTCTTAACAGTCTACCTGTAGCTGTCGAGTACATGCATATTTACACTGCAACCTGCACTGGCACTACATGAGGCACGTATAAGTAGGTTCACCTTTCACATCAGCCGTAGCAAGGCAGGACGTAATGATCTATCCCCTCTAATAGTTTCTAAAACTTGATAAGGCCTATGTACTTATATGTAACGGAAACCTTCCCAATATATATTTTTAAAAGGATCCATTTCTTTTCCCTCTCACTTGCAGGGAAGCGAAGGCGTCAGGCGAAGGATTTTCCCGGCGCTGATATCATTGTACCGCAAATTAAAGCTAAGACGGCCAGGAAAAGAGTTGGACTGGTGTCCACCGGTCCCCCTGTGAGACAGCACACCCCCATCCTCAGCCCCGACGGACAGGTCATAGGTGAGGGAGCTAAACTGGTGTGAGGGATAAGGAGCTGAGAGCTTCGGCACGCCTGAATTTCCTATTACAAGTAGAATCGTGCGGAAAGGATCATCAAAGAAAGCAATACAACTGCATATTAGTGTTAAATTGGTAAAACTGTTTATTTGTTTAATTATTTATTAAATTATCAAAATCATAAAATATATTTGAATGGACTTTTTTTATTGTGGTTCTAACTGTCTTAAATAATATGACCACTTGGGGTCACTAAAGTCCTTGCACTTATTTTAAACCTAAGTGTTCACAAAATGTATAATTGTTTTAAAACCATCCCACATTGAAATAATCTATATGAGGATATATGCACGAATATGAAATCTATATGCAGTTTATATGCACATATATGCTGCCTATATACAGCATGTATGCGCATATATGATAATGTACCGCATACATGCGTTTATATACCACATATAGGCCAAATTGAGATGTATGCATGTGCAAATACAGGCCATATATATTTACAGTAATGCTTCTATATCCAAATATAAACCCTATATGTTTACTTATTAGATATGTTTCCTATATAGCTCAAGGCATGATCTGGTCATTTATCTCACTTTGGCAACTGTCATACATGATGCCTAGCTCATATTTTTTCATTATCAAGGTAATGACTGAGTCCATTACAAAAAAATGATGCAGTTGCCACCCTGGAAACGGGTTTCCCTTTTTTGTATAGTTTACTTTATTACAATTATTTTAAGGGGCAAAGGACTACTCAAGCATCGCTTATATGATCCGCATGCGGATCATACGCAAACTTTCAGTTGTATCATAGACTGTTTGTATGCCGGCAAAGCGATTGGGAGTAAATATGCCAATGTCACCCTCAGGGATCCGACATGTCCCCTCCGAGAATGGACTGAAGATGAAAATGGGAGGGGGGGGGGGCACATACTGTTTCGCTCTCTCCTGTGTACGGAATTTTTCTGGAAAAATATTTTCAGGAGTGTGACAGCCGTGGGGGTTTTGTCACTATAAGTCCAATAGATCTTGACAGCTGTGTTGTCCTGTTGGCTGAGTGATAAGTGTGAAAGATTCTCATCTCTGAGACCACCTTGCGACAATAATTACTCCTGTAGCCGAGCACCTCATCACATAATGAAAAACCTATATCTAATTCGTTTTGAATATATGTCACATATATAAAATTGGCAGTTTTCCTGCTAATTTTATGTATGTCACATATATTCAAAATGTATATCAAAACATACAATAAAAACTAGGAATGCACCGATATTGGTATCAGGTATCGGCCCTGATACCGTCTTATGTATTCGTATCGGCTAAAGTTAACCATTGCCATGTACCAATACTTAAAATGTGGAAACTCTGCAATACTTTCACAGAAATTGTTTATTTTTAACTTGCAATTTTTAGTATTGTGGTAATTTTGATTAATATGTGATTATTTTTTTTAAATCTAATTCACCATCATCTGTTGTAACAAGCAGAGAAGAAAATAAAACCTGTCTTGCAAATAGTTGCTCCTTTTTGGGGGTTGAAGTATCGGCATTGGTACTCGGTATCGGTAAGTACTCTCTGATCCAAGTATCGGTTATGAAAAAAGTGGTATCGTTGCATCCCTATTAAAAACTATATGTTATATAGATTCTTTCCATATGGGATAACATTACGTTTTCAATAGTAAGGCATTTGATTAGACATCTACAAATATTTGCTACTTTGTGAATATGCGGGCAGAAAATTTATGATCTGTAGCACAAACAAATGTATCCACATTTTTTGTTTGTTTTATCTTAAGACTATTGCAGGAGGTTTATCTTAGCAAATGGCAGACTGGTCGTCTCATAGTTTCTTTACTTTCATTGACTTCTTCATCATTCTACACAGGGGAAGTGACCAGTGGCTGTCCCTCGCCCTGCCTGAGAAAGAACATCGCCATGGGTTACGTGGATGCAGCATTCGCCAAGAACGGCGCCGCTATCCAGGTTGAAATCAGAAAGAAAACAGTCCCGGCGATCGTCAGCAGGATGCCATTTGTTCCCACAAACTACTACACTGGATAGGAGCCCCACTCTGGGTCATTCTCTCTCGTCTGCCGCTGGTATCCCCTGGTGTTTGATTCCAACAATACAACGTTTAAAATATAAAAATACTTTCCATTAAGTGTTGAAAAAACATGTAACACTAAATGGGGGTTGGTGTTCAGCTGTGATCAGCCATGTTCAGTGCAGAAAACTGTCAGGTCATAGAAGATGTGAAGAGCTAAACATGAAGTTTTACTATTGCACAGTCGGCTGAGTTGAATGAAGCCATCCTTTTAAAAAATGTTTAACATTCGTTGGAAATAAACAAGGTGGAAGATGAGAGCACATGTAGCACTAATGATGCTAACACAGTTATTGGAGCACAATAGAAACATGCAGAGAACACATTTTATTTGACAAATCATATTGATACAAACCAAACCGAACAAACAGCCTCAAACCAACAATTTGAATGCTCATCTTTCCTTTTATTTTATTTTTTTCTGGTACCTGATGTAAACATCATCCGTGGAACATTTTATACTGACTTTTTGTAAATCTGGATCCAATTCTACAGCTGTTAGAGTATATATCTGTAGTGTAGTGTACTCCTAATGGAAGGAAATGTGATTACACGACTACAGTTAAAAACATCTACAAGCTGGAGGGCGCTCTGAATTCTAATGCCTTCAACAGAGGTTATATTCTGTCATGTTTCATATGAATCAGCGGGCCCAAACAGAAACCAGAACCACAGTCAATAGAAATTGGGTGTGATACAAGGTTTTCAGCAAATATATCAAATCTATCTTCATAATTAATGTGAACACTTAACTACTATGGAACAAAGTGATCCACTCTGGTAGAAATTTGAGGGCGGAAAATGAAAGGAGGCAAATGATTACACAGAGCCTTACAAGTGAGACAGTGTGTGGCTAACATAAAACAAATATTTTGTGAATAAGCCTACATCTTATATTTGCACGTGGTTTTTATCTTCTAATTCCATCTTAATTCCACAGATGCATACTTGAATTTATGGTATAGTTGTAAACATGTTTGTTTTGTATGATGATATGGGAATAATGATGATGAAGTTTATTTGAATGTTTTCATACAATTAATTCAGAAATCCTGATTGAAGGGTTAATGACCTAATTTATGGAAATTTTGCTATAAAATTTATGTTTTTCTCTTACCATTAATACAACCTTCATTATATAATTAGAGCTTTCTGTTTTGACATAAGGCTTCTTAGTGGCTAAATGAAATGTACTACTGACTTAGAACTTTAATTGTGCTACAATGTGACTAACTTGCTCAAAGTTTTGTGAACTTTTTTTGCCTTTAGAGTCTTTAGGTACTTTTGAATGAATAAAGTTTACATTTCTATTTGCCTGTGATTATTCATTTGGTTTCTGATGTGGAAACGTGTGAAAATCAGATCATTTGGGAAACAGCTCTTAATGTATTACTATTTGGACAAAATCTCTAAGCAGATATCTGCAGGGTTTTTTTTTAATCTGAAGTTTTTTTTTATCTTTACATCTTTTTTGATTTTTTTTGTCAACATTTTTAAGTACACATTTTGTTCAGTTTTATATGTGCAGTACCCTGTATAATTATTAAAACCATCTTTTTCATATATTGCCATATTTAACCACAGTTTGGTATTTAACGAGAACATTTCTTATGATTTTGAAGACCAATGATGCAAACTTTTGAAAATGTCTACAAATAAAAATGTGATGTGATATATATTTTGCTTTATATTTATATGTACTTAGCTCTCTTGAGGCAATGCTTTGTAGAACCACGTTTCACTGCCATTAACCCTGGTATTTTTGTAAATGATTTTCTCAACTAGAAAAAAATCTTTTTGTACACTTTTCATGGTAAAATAGCTTCGGCTCACTTAGATTAGATGATTTTACTCACATCATCTGTTATATTTAGTGTCAGGGCCCTCAAACACATTTACAAACTATGATCTAAGCCATTCAAGTACAGCTTTAGTCGTGTTTAGTGTTGTCCCTTTGAAAGTTTGAAAGTTGTTGGCCCCTTAGTCTTGAGTTAGCAGATTAAAACTGTGAGCCTATGTCTATGACTGAAGGCAACATTTTCAATTTCAATTCATGTTAAAGTAAAACTGATGGCAAGGTTTCTGCACAAATTCAAATCGTGATAAGAAACTGTTTTAGTAGTATATGTTCTGTTGGATATCATTTTTTTCTACATGGGGAACTGGCCCCTGCTGGCTCCCGTCTATGACCGTCCCTGCTAACTGTACTGGAACAGGAAAGGTTTAGTTGGATTTAATTTTGATGACAAAAGGTTGTGTATCTCATTGAATTCAAAATTTTACGGTATAAATGCTGTTTTGGCTGTATTTTTGAGGCTTTAAAACTAAATATACATACAAAACATTTACAGATGTTTTGTGTCGTAGAATTTTGAAGTTTGAGTTTAATTAACCTTTAAACAGACGCTTTTCCCTTTATATAAGAGAACATATCTTGTTGAGTACAGAAGCCTGTGTAGGAGTAAAATAAAATACATTTAAGGGTACCATTAGAAAAATGAAGGTTTTTTGTGTTTGACCTACCCGGAAACGGGGGATGTCACCAGGACCAACCAACCTGGCAACCCCGGTAGCCGGTGGGTTCAGTAGTTACTGTGGGGAAGATGGTGGACCTGATGACAGCAGCGTGCTCCAAACTCCGTCCTAAACACTTCGAGAAATATTTACCATCTCAGCCTGGCATTAGATATAGATTACCTGGGGACAATCACAGATAATACATAGAGAAACTCGACAAACTGTGAGACATATCCCGCTCTGGACAAGTCCTTTTTTTCCGGGATTGAAGACCGCAGAGAGTTACAAAACGTGGTTGGTGGTGCTCGTCACCGACGCTAGGCGAAGTATCAGCACGAGAGTGAATTCAATAAAAGAAAAGGTGTTGTTTTACTGGCATTTGGTTTGTTAACAGAAGTTTAAGTAAAAGGGACATTTTGGACAGCCGTGTCTCTTTCTCCAGCTGTTGACTAGCGGCGGAGCGAAGAAGGAAGCTAATCCCCGCTGCTACCTCAGCTAGCTTTGTTGTGACCCGGAGTATCTGCTCGACATGCCACGGAGTAAAAAAGGGAAACGTGGCTCCAGTAAGACGGGTGAGTAACAACAGCACGGAAGCCCCCCATCCAGCTTTATGCACAAAAGCTGACAGCAGAAATCAGGAAAATTTGACACAAAGGCTTGACATCTCTTTGAAACGCAACTGTTGTAACATTGATGGTGTCCATGCGGCGACAGCAGCCTGTTGCTCCTCTGCCTCTGTTCAGTTATGGACTCAAAATTAATAAAATCCACTTTCTGAAAGTTTAGTGCAACGTACTTTTTTTTTTTTTGCAGCAACCATTGCATTTTCGAACTATATTTATTACAATTTATTGTAAGTTTTAACTTTTCTGAATGCTTTTTTACGGGTTAAGTTCGTGTTTCGACACATCGCCCCTTTTAGCATAAAACGTTGCGACTTTTCATAAAACACGATCATATTTACAAATTAATGCAGACTAGACATTTTGTTTCTCATACACGTAACATAGCGGCTAGAGACTCACTAATCCAATTCGGTAAAAACAACAGCTACCAATACAGATTTCAGCCAATTCCGATTTTTTTTTGTACGAACTTTAAATAAAAATAATACCCTTTTTTGTTGTTCTGTTCACAATTTTCTTGGTAGACGGAGAAAGAAATGTTTAAAGCGGGGGGGAAACAGTATTTACCCCCCTCTCCCTTTGAACAACCTTTTGGTTACATTCCTTATTTTGCTTCTTTCTTTTTTTTTTACAGAAAAGCTAAGATACTCCATGTTGGACAAAGTTATCTGGAAGGCTAAAATACAACTAGAATTAACTAGAAACTGAAAAACAAATCACCCAGATAATTAAATCAGCCCCCCTCCCCCAAATTGGCCTTTATCATTGATTAGTAGGGCAAATTTTGTAAAGAAAAACCTCAATAAAACCATATTAAGGTTAGCGTTGATGTATAATCTATTCGTATTGGCTTAAAAGCTTTCTGAGTACTCGGATATTTAAAATATTAGCATAGTGTACTCATTCATCAGGACACATGTAGGGTTACGGTGAACTGTGTAGTATTTTTAGCAGCACTAATATGGCCCTCTGTAAATCATGCACAACTGGTTGTACAGTTACAGTTCATAGGGCTGTGAATCAAAAGAAAGCGTGCAGCATGACTTGCTCCTCTGCAGCGCTATATAACTACACTACATAGCTTCTGACATTGTATGACAATGATGTGGATCTTGTGTGTTCCTGTTCCAACCTGCTCAGGTTTCAGTGTATTGCCAGTGCTTGGGAAGCACGCATCTGTACACACAGACTGTTGTTACGCAGACTACCAGCATGCAACTACAGACTCATTAAGCAGTGAAGTCATTGATTATTTGAGCAATGATGTTCATATGTAACGTAGTGAGTGAAAAAGTGATGTTTTTCTCTCCATCACCGTCATCCCTCTTCCCTTTGTCCCCACCTCATTTATTCTTCCGTCCGCTATTCTTTGTACTCCATTTATCCACCAACATTGTACGTCAAACATCCCTCATTGGTCCCTTTGCCTATCCCGTCTCTCGACATCATTAGGTTCTCTGCGTCAGGAGGTTCTTCAGCTGCAGCTTACAGCTAAAGGATTGCTAAAAGGTAACTTTGTCTGACTTCCTAACATCAGAACCCTTGAACCTCAGTGAGATGCATGCAGTAAGTCTTAACAGCTGTTCAAATGCTAAACGTTTTCTAGATGCACTGAAGGGATTTATACCACCCTGGCCTACCGTCCACTTAATATCCAGGCAGCATCCCATACACTCATATTTCTTTCATTTACATCTTATTAATCATAATTGGTTTAAACCTGTATAAGTCACTATCTACTTGGCACATTTCACATCGCAATTAATTGGTTGAAAAAGGGAATCAGGTCACTGCTATCATCGAGATATCCAAGATTCAGGATTGCTAGGATCTCAGATTGGATATTGTGCAAAACAAGATAGGATTTTCTCACTAACTTGACTACCCAAATATCTATCCCTGAAGCGCTAACAGAGAAGCATGAGGCAGCAGAATGGCACTTACGCAACAAAGGCTAGGCTGCGGTGTTTAAAATTTGAAATGGGGAGCCTAAGACTTCTGCCCTCCCGGTCGGCCCATGGGACCCCAAACCGAAAAAATAATGAATGGAAGTCAATGAAGCCATAAAAGTTATTTTCTGGTCCGCTTTGTCTTACCTCCTTAAACACACATATGCTGTACTTCGATTTAAATGATAACTAATGATGTACATTTCGACTGTGTTTGTTCAGTGATTTGGGATTTATTTGATTGTAAAAATTCGCATTTAAAATGCCTACAAATCAGGGGTCGCATATATGACGTAATTTTGCCTACAGGAGTTAGCACTCGCTATAGCACGTAAAACACTCACCTACAGCTTGTAGAGCTTCTCCCTGCTGGCTCTCTCACTCCACCGACTGCTTTACCCCCAACACAGCTGCTACTTTCCACATGGTCAGATTTATAGTGGTTTTCTCCATGTTTAATACTACTTTCTTTGTCTTGGAGGCTACGGCCTTCACTCTCCTTCTTCTTCTGCAGATGTAGTCCACTAAGCGTTTTTACACAAAACCTAAAGTAACTTTTACCTTCAGTCAAAAATCAGCGTTTTCTCTGCATCACAATTTGTTTTTATAACTCACGGACATCATATGTTCGATCCACGGCGCATTTTAAACTGGATCAGAAAATAGCTTTTATCGCGCTATTGACTCATTAACTTTTTTCTGCATTTGGGGACCCATGGACCGGAAGTAGAAGGGCGTGACTTAGGCTCCCCATGTAAAACGATGTAAAAAAAATGATACGTGGCCCAGTTAAATTGATAACGTGACTGCAATTGAACAACAGCGAGATGAAAAAGTTACCAGCCAAATAACCTTGTCTCCAGTGCTGCAAACTCAGCGATTTTGTACACCCCGTTGTAGGTACCATATCTGCTTGGGGCCCTGCGCCCACTTATGACTATGCATTGCACGATTGGCTGCAAGCGGATGTTAGAGTACACATGATTGGCTGAACGTTAGAATGTGTTGTGCAGTTCTTTTGAATAACTTTATTTAAAAAATAGCAATTATACAAAACACGAACGAATTAAGTATATAGAGGAATTCAATACAAACAGGCCAGGGGTGTTATATAAATACCATACACACAAAACGTACGTATATTAAGTCTTTTGACAGCCTTTTTTGTTATAGCCTGATATTGATTTGATGTATAGTTAAACCTATCATATTTTTGGGGTTCTCTAAAAAATAAACAGAAGAATTTTTTTTACTTCACATGAAAATCTTTCAAAAATACGGTAAATAGCAACCTGCCAAACTCAGTCCAAAGCCCATGCGTGAAAGCGCTGTACCAAAGAAATGTCGTATTTTCTTAATCTCCCCACAGGAGATGTGTTAAACATTTATGTCTCTTTTAAATTTAACTAAACAGCACTTGCAAGGTAGTTTGTCCGAGTTAATTTGCCGTAGTGTGACATTTTCGGCAAGCGCAGGCACCCCCGAGCAGATCTGGTACCTACACAGTTTTTGTTCCAGATGACTCGGTTTCGTCACATATGAGGCTACAAATGTTGAGTGTCACACTATATTTCTTTTAGGGATGGTTTGCCAAAAGCGCTTGCTGTGTCTACAGTACTGATTGTATCCTTGATTGTAATACACTGTAGGTGGTCCGCTTTCAGCTGCCAGACCAGGGCAGGGTGGTCCGGTTACGGTTGGGGCGGTGACACTGACGTCAAACAGCATAGTCCTTTCATTGCCTGAAGTCATAACCTCACGTCTGCGACAACTACAAAAACAAACTAGTTCTCTGTTCCAGCCATTAACTTGAGTTAGTAGGTACAGGTAAAGATAGAAGCAAGAAGCAACAGTGTTTGGTCAGCGGAGGAGCTCCAGACACGCGTTTTTTGGTTTTGTTTTTCAACACTTCCTCGTCCCTGTCGAATGAGGCTGCGTCCCCACACGCTTCGGCAGAATCCTGTCTGTGGCGGGAATGCAGACATGAAAAGTGAGCATAGCACAATAGCTCTGTGGAAACGAGGTATTAGCTTTTAGTGGTCTATAATATGTAAGTTTACATACAAGTTGTTCGAGAAAATTGGCGGATTTAAACTCTGATGTAGAATACGTTCCGCTCACGGGACAAAGAGCCGCTAAGGGGTAACAAATCTAGAACAAGAACAATCTAACAAGAAGAAAAAAAATCACCATTCATCAGTTATTGTTGGATTCGGTAACGATCTAGAATGTCGTAATTCCCAAATAAGACTAAGTATTCAGATTAGACACCATCTAGATCTACTGTAGATTTAGATATTTAATCTGTATACAGTAGACCTTTTTATTTTTTTTTGGATTCATTGCATTTATTATTATATAATGTTCACATGAAAAATAGTGATGGTGAATTGCTGTACTTTAGCTTACCCGAAAGTGGGCGGAACATGGCCCCGGTACATCTGTTGGGGCCCACTTGTCTCTGGCGTGATGCACCCTATTTCTTTGTGGCCCACTCTCCTCGAAAAACCAGATCGTTTGGTAACCTAAACGGGTTTAGACCTGCCTCTGTGGTTTGGCAAAAATATCCTCCTACACAGCGACGTGGCATTGCTTCAAACGTGAATGTGAAATTCGGAAAAAAGACGGACCAAAAATCAATCCGTAAAGTTAGCTTTCTCTCGTAGTACCAATCACTTCACTTCCGCCCCCTTCCCCAATCGCTGCCAGGGTCAGAAGTAGATTTTTTTTGTTTTCAATGGCGTGCTATTCAAATTGTTAGCCAGTCTGCATACACAAAGACGCATTTTAGTTTATTATATTTCGGTTGCATCATATATTACAACTTTTCATGAGCACTTTAATACCACGCTTAGCTATTTTTAATGCAACAAACCTGACCCAAACTTTTTTTAAGTGCACCAATGCTAAACTGAAAATGAACTTTATCAACCGTGTCCGTACTCCCTCTCCATTCCACTTATTTCTCTGTTGGCTGCTGATAAAATTAGAGACGGTCTCCAAGAGACAGTTTGCATAGCAGTCATCTGAAATCACAGCAATCGCCTTTGTCTAGTGAAATGGATTTATGGTTTCAGATGGCTGATTATTAACAGATCACTTGATTAAGGGAGCTATCTAGTGATATTTGGGGAGTGTGGCCGAGCGCTGGAGCCTAGTGTGTGATTGACCACTGTAGATAACGGAGCCGTGTGTGGGTGGCTGGGTGGTTCTGCGGGGGAAGGTGGATCACTGCAGTGGAGTAAGCAGGAGTTCAAGGATGATGACTGGGAGAACACAGTGAACATTAAAACACCTCGAACACATTGCAGCACACTCTGCTTTCTCGTTGAAACCTTTCAAGTTGGAGAATGAATTCAGGAAGTCAGATCCAGTGATCGGATTGGTGGAAACACTGGGTTTGAGATTTAACATGTGATCTATTTCTGTGAACACTAAGATGTGACATCATTGCCTGTGTTTGTTCTTGATCCCATGTTGGGAGAGCTCAGATTTTTCAGTTGAGTGATGGAGGGTGAACCCACTATTAACGAGTTTTGTTTTAAAGGGGATATATTGTGCCTCTTATTAAGCAAGTTATAATAGTTGTATGGAAATTAGTAGCTGCAGACCACACCCACCAGATGTGGGTAGCAACTAGTTACATTTACGAACTTACTTTTTGAGAGAAGTAAAATTGTAGGAGTGGTTTTACCTCACCATACTTTTAACTTGAATAATATTTTATAAAATATAACAGCTCTTACTGGAATAAAATTTCTGGCTACATATATCTATATTACAGTACATACTGGTTTTATTAGTTTTACTTTGAAAAGACTTTAGGAAATTATTTTTGCACTAATTTGTTATTTAGGAGTTTATGTCGCATATTTGTGTTTATTTTAGTCTTCAGAATTTGGACATATTTCTGAACCCCAAGGAGTGAAGTTTGACAGGTGAGGGGCGGTTATATGCATATTCTGCTAATTGTGACGCTGCAGTTAAGCAGTTTTACACACGGCTTGTAGAAGCACAAGATTTGTGGCATCACCAATATGCAAAAAATAATGGTTGGTTGTTTTGTTTTTTTATTAATGTACGGAGTGTTTATAGAGGCAGCAGAGACCTGAATGGCAACACAGAAGGATGAAAAACAGAGAAGTTTGCATAATATGACCCATTTAAAGTTGTAATCCATTGTGTTTAAAGGCTTCCACTTCCTGACACACATTTTTAGCAGTTTACAAATAAATATTAGAGCAGCATCAAGCTTTTTGTAGCTTTCCAGCTGTGAACAGTTATGAAGTATTTATAATAGAAGAGGTCGTGTCATAACACAAGTAACACTCAAGTTTGACAATGTTGAATGCACTTTGGCTATTTTTTAACGGATAAAATGATAACAGAGTTTAGCATCTTACATTAGGGATTACATCAGCTAACATAAAGCTTTCCTTAAGGTCCGAGCTGACAAAGATGAACTGCTCGGTAGGATACAACGAAGAACCCTTATTGCCCTCTTTAGCCTTTCTGTTAGCTGCTGAAAGTCTTGCGCTCTATTGCAGCCTGAATGAACAACAAAAAATATAGCTTCCTTTTACATGGTGTCTGACAGCTATGTGGTTTAGTTTTAAACACCTCCACCATAATAGAACTAGCTGACATTGAGTCACTTGGATATGATGTGTTCACTGATTAGTAATATGTTATACTTTTCTTTTTCTTGTCTAATTCCCTAGTCGATTTGTTAATTCAAATTCAAAGCCTTTATTATCATATGCACATTAAAGTAATACATCTAGCTTTATTAATGTACTCTCATGTACGGTTTGTGGATGCATTTATGAGTGGGCCTTTGATAATAGGCCTCTAGAAAGCCTATCTGTTGGGTTATATATAAGACGTCCAATAACAATCAGTCTAAAACTGGGTCAGCTCAGATTTAAATCCTTGAACTTCCCCCCCTAACTTACTAAGGTTACACATCCTCATTCCGGTTATTCACCGACTGTTTATGATCTACTTGTCTTTTTCCTGTATGCAGGAGGAAACCGCTTAACGGTACAAAAGAAGTTGGTGAATTTCTAATTGCTGCCACTTCTTTTGTTTCTATTTTTATATTTAGTTTGGAGTAAATATCAAGTGTTCAGCTGGGATTTAAAATAAAGCTTCTTTACATTCTTGCAGTTTGAGTGACCTCTGAATCACGTTCACTGTACCAGTTGACTTTAGCATGAACACAAACGCAGCATGACCATTCTGGAGCATGAGCACTGAATGACGGAGCTGATGAATGGCCTCCCTGGTCTTCAGTAATCCCACCAATAGTAGAAAGTCCTGAGCCAGCAGGAACCTGAGAGTTAGCTTAGCATTGTCTGCCTCTTCATCCTTTACCACACATGCCAGAGCTGTGCTGAAACAAACTCCTCGTGCTAATAAAAGCTTCAACCTTGCTGCCTATTGGAAAAACCTTTCCTCATCTGCTGGTATATCCTGATCAGTAACCTAAACAACCCATCTGTATCTCTGGTGGATGTTGAACTGAAAGCTATTTTACTGGACTATCATGCTTGGTATGAGCCTGATACAGCTGGTGGCAAATTGCACACATAGTGCCGGGGTGTGTGTGCCAAATTTGAGCTTTCATTGTGGACTTTTTTAAATCTACGGTTTCAAAATACAACCTGCACTTTCCAATTTTTGATTATTCCAGTCTATTTAAGAACAGTTAAAACACAATTCTTCTCCGTCTTTACAGTTTCCTTTATTGAAGCCTCTGTGTTTCTCCCGACTTCATAGTTAAACCACTAAATCTCTTAAATGGCTGACGTTCAGTCTTCCCTTCGTAAACACTTGTGCACCGAACGTTGTTGCTAGCAGTGTGAGCTGGTAGCATCTCACTGAGGTGCATTTACAGATCGATTAAAAAAACTTGGAATTTTAGTGTAATGAGATCAATTTAAAAACTGGTAGACAAAAAAACCCTGTGGTAGACAGTGGACTCGTGTATTCGCAAGGGTTACGGATGGCTGGAAAATGCCCAAACCCCAAACATCTATGGCAGAGGTGCCCAAATCCAGTCCTTCAGATCTACTATGTAGCAGTCTTTAGATGCATCCCAGCTAGTACACATTTATGTCAACTGAATGGCTCGTTACCACATCTCTGTTTTTAAGCTATCCAAGCTACGTTTTCTTTTAGATGTTTTAGATGTGCTCTACTGGAAAAAAAACCAGTAAATACTAAAGTACAAACAAGCAGGGTTCCATTTTTCCTTGAAACTAACCCATGTTTATGTAAGCGTTTGTAAGAAAAAACGTAATTTGTTGAAAAGGTTAATAATCAGAATCAGACTTTATTGTCATTGTAACCAGCAGCCCGGTACAACAAAATTGCAATGGAAATTAAAATAGGATTTAGTCAGTGAAATCTTAGAATGATGAGATTTAAAAATGTCTATATTTCAGGGTCATTTAAATATATTTCAGACATTAATGTGAGCTATCTTGGTTATAATTGCAAAGGGAAAGAATGTGCATCGATCTCTCTGTAAAACAAATGAACTGCTCTGGTTACACACTATTTCTGCAGCCTCCTGCCGGGTTCCAAGTCTGTTCTTGGTCTAGTGCTGCTCCACTAAAGCACAGAGCTTCTGTTCTGCCCTAGCTTGGTACTAGGTGATGGCAGTGAGTTTGGTAGTTTCCCCCCCCATTCTCGTGATGAGAGCTCCTGATTTTAAATCGCTTTTCTCCTGGCTTGTGGAAACATCAGTCATTGCTGCTGGTAATGGTGTGTTTGAAGTACAATAACTCCCACACATATTCTCAACCGACATTGTTCTAACTTACTACCAAAAAGATTTCAGTCAGTTTTTTCCTTTCTCCAAGCGATTTACGTTCTATGGCTGTTTTTGTCTGCAGGTGTTAAAAATGGGATGAAGGGAGAGTCTGCGGCCAGTGACGATGAGCTGGCATCGGACATTCTCAGCCACTACAGTAGCACCAGTGAAACTGCTTCTGTTCTGGAAGAAGGAACAGGTCTGATCAGACACACACGTATTAGAATACACTAAGCAGGTTTAATTACTGATAGTTGTGGTTATTGAAGTAAATATCTGTAACTTTTACAAGCTACTGTCTTGTCTGAACCTATTTTTTTTCTATGATCATAATTTAGTCAACCTATAGCTTATGAATGTTCTCTGGTCACACTCAGGGAGTGAGCAGGTGGATGAGCAGACTGCACAAGAAGAAACTGAAGACAAACTCAAGCAGTGTATAGACAACTTGATGGACAAAAGGTGAAGGTTTGGATTGTTGTTTTGGCATCCATTTTGCTTCTTTAAATCAAAAAGATTAATAAAAAGCTCGAGGATGTGGAAGAGCTTGGCAATATTTCCTGTAAATTGAATATATTGAGCTTTGTTCCATGGCCTGACAAGAGTTGGTGTGCAGAGACGGAGATGGTTGGTTATTAGACATACAACTTGATGTTTTAATTGTTATATTGAACAATAATATTGCAGCGCATGCCTGTTATCATGTTGTTGGAAAGATGGTTAGAGTCTGAGTCACTGTTTGCCTCCACATTATAAGATGTTGAAATCCTGCCATCTCACTGGGTTTTACTCGGTCTCTCTTCCAGTGCAAAGACTCGCCTAGCAGCCCTACAGTCACTACGACAAGCTTTCAGCTCCAGAGTTTTATACGACTTCCTGACTGGCCAGCGTCTCACCGTGCGCGACTGCCTGGAAAGAAGCCTCAAAAAAGGTTCTTAAAACAAGCGAGTCAATCGCTTTATATTTCCCCCCATTAACACAAAACATTGTCTCCAGTTAGGTTGTTACCAGTAGCCGTCCAACCTTGAATAACGCCCCCCTTCATTTTTATAGGCGGTGGAGAGGAGCAAGCGGCAGCGGCAAACGTTTTCACCCTGCTGTGCATCCAGCTGGGAGGCGGAGATGAGGCTGAGGAGGGGTTCCAGTCGCTTCGTCCTGTCCTCACCTCCATCCTCAATGACACTAGTGCCAATATAGCAGCTCGTCAAAGTGTGAGTGAAATTGTCTCTCATGCAAGCTGCCCTTTAAAAAGCAGCCTCAGTTCCTGACGGGAAGTAGGGAACAGGAAGAAAAGAAAAGCAGAAAAGTTTTTGTCAAAAAAATTAAGATGGAGACATGTCCGAAGCATTTTCAGGGTTATTTTTCTTACCCGTTTTCCTTAATATCAGTTTTATTAGACCTGTGTGGTATACCTGTTCATACCGAAAATCTGTGTTATTTTCCATTATGTTATGGATTTTTAAAATATACATACAGACAAATACTGCATTCCAGTTAACCTTTCCGAGTCGGAAAGTCGGAAATCTCGCAGTTGTCTGGCGTCATTTCACAGTTACACGCCCCCTTTAGGTCGGAATATATGAGCTCCAACTCGGAGCTACGAGAGTAGACCGAGTAGAGGGGAGGCAAGTTGGAAACAAAGATGGCTGCGCCCGTAGTTGAGATATATTTTTTTTGTATTTGCACTGTTGGTCATTTTAATGTCGTTCTTAAATCCTATTACACACTTGACTACATTTCTGCTTTAATCCGGTCGCCAATTTATACATTGCACAATACAATGTACAGCTTTGTTTTTCAGGCTGCTCTGCTGAAGATGCTATGCTGCTAACAACAATAGCCATAACTATCCCACCCCTCGACAGCTGCTGCCCTCAATGCGTCCATGTTCTTTCCGACTCGGAGTATAGCGAGACAAACTACAACGCTTTAAATCAGGAATGTCGTCACGTTATCATGTACAGCAACTCGGACGCCCGAGTTTCCGAGACAAATGGAATGCAGCAAAACTTTGCAATGTTTGATGTTGGAAAGTGTTACAGCGGGGACTGATCTCACTGCTACACATTAACACCACAGCGTGAAAAGTAAAGTTTTGACTAAGCATGAACAGCAATATTTTGTTAATGCTATTGCAAGCAACCAGTAGGTGGTTGGGGGTGTACAGTGTTATTTGACCCAGCTGTAGTTTCATGGTGTAAGTGGTGGCAAAACCAGTAGGAAAGAAGGCAACAATAGTGGTTGTTTTCCAAAAATGAATCAGCGTACGATCTCCTATGGTCGCCATTAGAATCGAGCAACGATTGGAACTGGGACCAACTTTTCAATTCTTCCAGAATTGTTTTAGTTTTTTAAATTCCGATTTTTAGTTTCGATTCCCAATCTGCCAACCTTATAGGTCTTGTACGGAAAGAAAATGCCGTCAAATACAGTAAAACCGGTGTTTTTTTTATGGTTATTTTAAAACCCCGTGATATGAAAATTTTGCCGAGCCCTACTTATGCATTTTTTCCAGGCTGCATTATTTGTTAGTGAAAATTGTGTTTTTGGATGTTGTAAATAGAAAAGCACCATGATAATGGTTTTAGTTCATTCACTGTTTAGACAACAAACAAGAAAGATAAATCACATTTATGTACATAAGTAGTTGGGGTATGGAAACATCTACTTATTTTGTATTTTCTCAACAGTGTGCCAGGGCTTTGGGAATGTGCTGCTATGTCTCCACTGCTGAAGAGGGAGAGGTGAGATCCTTTGGCAAAAACCCAAAGGAGCATAAAGTGCCTAAATTTATTCTGCTGGGTTCTCTGTTTTTTTTATTTAATTTATTACATCAGCTCTTTGAACCACGATCTTCTCTTACTACATGTTAAATCTACATCTTTAATACGATCTCTGAACTGTTGCAGGACTTGGTCAAGACCTTGGCTCTTCTGGAGAGCGTCTTCACATCTTCCTACCCTAATAGAGAAGGAACACTGCCTACACCCAAACCTGGAATGCCAGGCCTCCACACTGCCGCCCTTCAGGCCTGGTCGCTGCTGGTCACCCTCTGTCCCGTTTCCAAACTCACTGAGCTGCTGGAACTGTGAGTGGAAAGGAAAATATAAATTTAATATTAATATGACTGCATGTGATGTTGTTGATAATATCGTGGACAAATACTTTAAATGCACATTTCAGCTTCAGGCAGGATTTGCAGAAATGTATATATAGACAAAGTCGAAGCCAAAAAAAGGGTCATACACTGCTTTGTCATTGGGCCACCTTTAGCCTGAATACCTCCTGCATTTACTGTGGCATTATTTTGATAAGCTTCCAAAAGAATCTCAGCAGGGTTAAGGTCCTGACTCTGTAGTGGCCAATTCATGTTCCCAATGAATCATTGGGGGGAAAAAAGATCAAATTGATGGAATAACAAAATAATCCAATACATTCAGGTAATCAACGTACTTTTTTTTTTACGGGTCATAATGTTGCTTAATCTCGATATCCGCAGGCTTGTAGGGTAGAACCTAGGCGAGATGGGTGTGCATCACTTCATCTTCGTCTTTCTTACCCTGATGCTCCCATCGCTCTGGAACAGGGTAAATCTGGCCTCATAGCTTAAAGCCTGATTAGTGTTTTTCTTTTGACTTTGAGTTTACTTTATATTGTGCGCGTAGACATGCTCTGACTTTCACTATTAAACATAACCCTGAGTTCCGCTGATGCTTTTCTTCAATAATTTTTTTTACCAAACTTTTAAGCGATCGCCAGTCAGGATCCTTCACGATTTTAGCCCAAACACGTTTCTTCCTCGAAGACGATGGTGTTGAAATAATGCATCAGACACTTCTTAGTCTAAAATTAGTAGTTTCTTCAATCTCTTTGGATCTCTTCTTCTTTTTTTCCTTTTTTGTTACTTTATTCATGCCATGATTTGACCCTTCAAAACCACAAACATCTTTCCCACAAGTACAGATTGTGTATTACTCATTAAGAAATGAGAAGCTACTCATTGCATCAACTGTCGTTAAATAACTTGAAGCCAAGTGAAACATAATCCCGCATGAAATAATTATCCAGTTGGTGGCTGGTACATATTTGCTTAGTTAAAATCCAGCTGGCAACGTTTTATTAGCCAGGCAGTGTATACAAAAGGTAAGCTGCCGTCTGAAAGAAGAAATTTGCATCTGGACACTTAATGCTGATGGACATGAAGTTGATATACGAGTCTGTTCAACACTGATGCTTGGTCTTGATATAGTCCAAGGATGTCACACTACCTCCGACAGCTGTCGTCCTTTAACTACGTCTGCGCTCCGACCCACTTGAATGTGTCAAATGTGTGTGCCGCTAAGGACGGTTATTTGATTCAAGCGTGTTGAGCCAAGATGTGTTTAATGGTTGCAGGCCGGAGTTTTAAAGCCGTGACTTTGTCTTATGTCTCAGATTCCAACGTTTTGGTAAAACACTTAAGTTGGTGGTAGTTATGTGATACTGATCCTGTATTCAATGCATTCTTTGTAGGCACCTTCCTAAGCTGCAAGCCTGTCTTCAGAGCAGTGACGTCAACTACAGAATTGCGGTGGGAGAGGCGATCGCTCTGCTGGTGGAGTTAGGCCGAGATATAGACGAGGTAAATGGATACAAATACTAGCTCTGTGACAGCAGATGTTGAAACTATAGATGAATAATAGATTAATACATTGCTGAACCCAAATCAGTTTAGTTTCATTTTATTTAATGTAGGGTTTTGCAACACTTTGCAAGTGTTATCCCCACTTCCGTTTTTCTTTGAAATGTATTTTATTGTGATTTTATGTCGAAGACCACAAACTAGTTCTGCACAATTGTAAAGTGGAAGGAAATGCATAGTTTTCAAATTTTTGTAGAGGTAAATGTTTTAAGTTTGGGTTGCCTTTTATTTTTCCTTCACATTCTTTACTCTGTTGGGCATAAATGAAATCCAGAGCGCCCTACTGCTTTCAGAACTCACCTAAACTGTGTATTTAATCTAACCATAACTGCAACTGTCCTGGGAAAGCCTCAGATGTTTGTTGGAGTTTCCATAATTTGGCTTTGTGATGTTCTGTGCCGAATCCCTCTCACTGAGGTGCATAAATTCACTGGATAGTATAAAGTCTGAAGACCGGATCAGAATTAAATTATTCAGGGGACCACCCTCCATCACCACCTACCAATTCACATTCTGCTACTCTCACTGGACCTAAGAAGTGAATGTCACAACTCATTTTCACATTTTAGAGTCTCTGTAATGAAACCTGGTCAGCGGTAATATGACACGATGAAGATGAGCGTCTGATACTCCAGCCATAGTTAGCCCAACATTTATTAAACTATTTCCTGAGTTTTTTCTTAGATGGTTGAACACATTAATTTTTCTTGATTTAAATTCAGCACAATATACAATAATATTCAATATTACTGATTTTAGTTTGGATGAAAAAAGGTCTAAAAAGCTTGAGGTCAAATTAGCTTGTCACACAGGTTAGTGTAGATCATATTCGCTGGATCCATTCAGAGCAAGTCTATTTGCTGGAAAATGTTTCTGCTCCACAGATCAATGTTCATTAGAGTTTTGCTCATTTCAGACATGCCCTGGATCTGAAACCACTAAATGTTAGCCTCTAAGCACTAACACTAGCAACTAATCCTTAACCTTTCATGGGGTCAACAGTGAGAACAATATGGATAGTAGTCTAGGGAGTCGTTCGAGAATGTGCCCATTTTGAACAGCCTTTCTACCCGACGTCATTACGTGACGTAAACGCACATGAATGACGCATATCAAAATAAACCTTCGGACGAGGTTGTTGTACTCACATGTGCGCGTCTTTTTCCTTTCAGCCATTTTCGTTATTTTACGTGAGGTGGGCCGGGCGACTTGTATTGATGGCGTCTTGTGGCGCAAGGGATTGTGGGATTGCACATAGCTCCTAATCGCCAGTTAGTTAGCATCAGAGGTCCCTATGCTAATGTGGCTATGATAGTTAGCATACAGGCCACTTTCCCTTACTCCTTCCTAACTGGAAGCCAAATTCGGATGCATCTTATGATGGCGGACGCTGACTCACAGCCGGTTTGGCTTAAGACCTCTTACCAATTTAGTGGTTTCGGATGCAGCCAAAGACTAGCTGTGGCTTCATACTAAGCAACAGGCAATCTGATTGGAGCATAGAAACATGCAGCCTCCAGGGGGTGCTAAAGTTCACATTTTAACTCATAAAATGAGATAACCTGATGGGGTTTGGACTTTTACTACTAATTTTAATTGTATTGTTTAAAAAACCAGAGGATGTAAAAATAATTAGTCACTGTAGCCTTTACTACAATAAGGCATAATTTACAACTGTAAATATACCCTGCATTTAGATGGTAAAATCAATATGTTGGGGATTGGTTGAAAAGAAGTCTGATTCCCAATCGCAATATCTGCGTAGCATAATTTGGCTTCTGAAACTCCAGTTCGGTTGTATTCAAGTCATTCAAGTTCATTTTAAAAGTCTGGTTCAGTCGGACTAAGGTAATTCAACTTAGACCCTGTCCACACGTAGCCGGGTATCTCCCAAAACGGAGATATTTTTCTACGGTTTGGCCTGTTATCCACACGTAGCCGGAGGTTTTCGGCACCAAAAACGAAGCTTTTTAAAAACTCCGGCCAAATGATGCTTTCTCCGTTTCGGTATCTGCGTGTGACGGTGAAAACGAGTTTAAGAGCCGAACGCCACTTTCCCACAAAAATGATCCAACACCTCAGCGACCTGTTTACAAAATTTATTTAGACTGTGTTGGTATCATCCATTGTTAAACCGTCTTGTTTGTTGCTTTTATAAGCTGTATCTGCTGCGGCTGAGAGAGGATATAAAGTTTCTCTTGCGATAGGCTGGGGAGAACTACTGCCCCTACAGTTTGCCACCAACAAAAACCAACCACAACAAACAAAAAACCAAAAAAAACCCACACCCTTACTGTTTCTGTATGTAAATGCACTGAATGAGATCTAAGGTGAGCGTTCCAAGGTCGCAATTCAGCAGGCACAAGGAAACTCCTAAACGACTTGGAGAAATTGCAACAAGAGAAGGTGGTGCTGGTAATTTAGCTTATCAGCACCAACGTGTGAATGTATGAATGAATGGGTGAAGGTAGTGCAAAGTCCTTTAGGGTCCTCAAGACTAAAGTGCTATACAAGTACAGGCCATTTACCATTCTCTGAAGTACAAATTCAGAGGATTTAAATGCAAATGTCAATGTTTGCTTCATTTTTATTCCTGAAGATATTTGAAAACCAAACCTCATTCTCATATTTATTTTATTACATAAAATTTTATTAAAATATATTGAAGTTTGGGGTTGTAACTTGACGAGATGTGGAAAAAAAAATATCAAGGGATTTTAATACCTTTGTAAAGGCAACCTAAATGCATTTGATTTATCTTAACTAATACTCTGTCGCTCGTGTGATTGTGTGTAGGAGTTTGAGATGGAGGACACTGAAAGTCTGTGCGAATCTCTGAAGAGTTTAGCCACAGACGGCAACAAACACAGAGCCAAAAACGACAGAAGGAAACAGCGCTCCATCTTCAGAGAGGTGCTGCATTACATAGAGGTCTGTAAAAGTATTTATTGAACTTGGTGTTTTCTGTTCCAGTGGCTTTCTTCTACATCCCTGCTAACATTCTGGTTTTGTCTCACAGAATGAGGACTTCACAGAGGAAAAGATCAGATTTGGTGTGGAGAGCGTTTACATCGATGGCTGGATGAGGAAAAGAATCTATGATGCCTTTAAGGAGATTCTAGAATCTGGAGTCAGACACCATCTCCAGGTATGGTAACAGCTAGAGGACGTTTGATATATTTATCTCCACTTGCTGGTAGACTATGACAGAGTATTAGGGTATCTGTAGACAAAATAAGAATATTTTGGTGTAAATTTCTGCCCATATGAAAACAGAAATGTTGAGATTGTCAAATTTTTTCCAGAAAAAAAACTCGAAAAATTTCTGATTTTGAAGTCGAAAATTTGCAAGAAAACGCAGATATATCCACGATTAAAAAAAACAACAATTTTATTTAAACTATATTTTCTGAAATTTAAATTAAGACATTTTTAAAAACAAAAAACTCAAATTCATCATGTTTGCTTAGATTTTAAATGATTTATTTCTGAAAGAAAACGCACTTCTGTACAGGGTATCCACAGAGTTGAAATATAGTAAAAGTTAATCAATTAATGTACAGCAAATTGATCAACTTCTAATAAGAAGTCTTATATTGAATTAAATTTTGTTAGTATAGACATGGTTTTAATATACGTTTCTATATCAAAAGATGCATGTAAACTAATAATAAAAAACAATTTCTTCTTATGCGAGCTGTTTGCATGGGTTTCTGTACCACGTGACTTTATCTAATATCGTTATCATTTTTGTTGTGACGTATCCAGTTAATTTATGGCGTACTGCAGTTACGCGATTCATTACTATCGAAAATAAGAATGTATAAATTTGACCCTTCGCTTGAAGTAGAGAATTTTAAGTTTTCTCCCAGAAATTTTCGACTTGTCTAAATCAGAGATTTCCCCCCAAAACATTTGTTTTTGGGTGGAAATCAAAATATTTTCCTTTAATGTACAATACTTAGTAGACAGAATTTTAACCAAACGAGAAGCAGAAAAGTGGGCTATGTCCAGCTGAATATTTTTTGAAGAATCTAGGTTTAAGAATGCTAAGTGTGAGCCTGTATACATCCGACGCTCCAAATCAGTAAAACGTGCATTTGGGCGGAATTGTCAGCAGTTTGTCCTCGATAATTTTTTAATACGAAAATTTTTCTTTATTGCAGTACAACCAGCTCCTCCGAGACATCTTTGGCCTTGGACCCCCCATCATCTTAGATGCTGCTACTATCAAAGGCAACAGGATCTCACGGGTAGAAAAGGTAGGCGGGCGTCCGCTGGGTGTTTTATCAGTAGCTTACTCTCAGCTCTTAAAAGCATCGACAGCGGTCTTCAAAATAAGTGTTTAAAACAGTTTGAGAAAAAAAAAATTTTCTTCATAAAGCGACACGACGTCTCCAAACTGATTACTGATGTGAAACTAAATTCTTCAGTACATCCTTTCAACAATGGGACTTTCTGGGGTCTTCTTGCTGGAAGGTTATCATATTTAATAATTGTCCCACTAATCCCAACCTACTGCAGACCTCCTTTCTCATCCAGGAGCTTATCATTGGCGGAGTCTAAGCCCTTTTGGCTGTTCTCTTCCCCATTAGAACAATAGTTTTGTTTTCTATTTTAAAGCTTTTGAGATTATTTAGCTAAGCAGGGTAGCATTGTTTTTTCCCCCTTCTTCGATTAACTTTTTAATAAAAAGTGCACTTTTTTCCCCCCTGAACCATTGAGTTTATTCAGCTATAATTAATGATTCAGTTGCACAGATTCAGCAGATATAATGAAATTACCTTTGGATCTGTTGGATTTGCTACAACTCACCTGCATTTTTTGATGTTGGACCGCCGTCTGTTTGAACACAGCTGTGTCAGATCGGTGCTAAAATTCAGTTTTTGTTCGCTGACAGAAACGCTTCGGTTTTGTGTTTCCCTCCAACAGCATTTATTCAACTCTGCTGCCTTCAAGGCCAGAACGAAACTGAGGAATAAAGTCCGGGACAAACGAGCTGACGTCATGTGAAGGACGGATGAGAAGGGAGTGGATGAGGAACTGACATGCCTTCGGATCTTTACCCATCAGACAAAAAAAAAAAGACTCAGAGTTTTTTCACTTGTGCTCTTCATCTGCTCTATCAAGAGCTTTACCTGCTATTAAGTCGTCTTTCCAGACCAGATGTGTGGTTTTAGTACAAAGATTTGATGCTTTTTTTTATTAATGAGGAGAAGAACAGGTTTTAAATCTGAGCCCATTTATTAAAGAATCACATTCTGTTAAAAAAGAGCCAAGAAAATGTTCTGCCTAGTCTTTTTACAGCATCGGACATCTCACTTCCTTGTTTAGCCCCCTGAGAGTCCCATCTGCTTCAGCAGCCAAAACAACTTTTACAAACAATGCAACCTGTGGGAGAAATGTGTGTGGTGTTTGCGTGCGAGTGTGTTTTATCTGACATTAATTTAACTATGATATAAAACACTTACCATCCAGAAGATGCCTAATAAAAAAAAAATGGAAGTTAAAACATTGATATTATCATCTTTGTATTGTTTTTTTTCTTGGAAAGGAAATTAGCTTTTTTCTGGTGAAACCTTGTATTTTACTGTTTTAATTTATTACAAAAGCTGCAATAAGTGTTTGTTTTTTTAAAGAAACTTAAAATTACACACAGTTTACAGACAATTATGGTTAAATGTAACAGAAGTTTCTCGATCATATCTTTCTGATGCATTTTTAACGATGGTTAATGGGTCATAAAATAAAATATTTACATGTAATACAGAGAACATGGATTTATGTGTATGCAAGTGTTGCAAGAAATTAAATGAATAATTTTATTCTCTAAAGAAACAGTAAATGCATACAGAGCTGCTGATCAACAAGCTTGGAAATGCTGTGTTCAACTGATGTTCACATTCAAATGAATTTTACTGTTTAAATTTCCTAGATTTAGTGAACGCGATGTCCACCAAACAGTTGAAACTGATAGACCAAAGGAGCTAAAAATGTTTGCCGAGTCATGATTAACTTTTTTACCAGACTGTCCTTGTTGATCCCTATCGTGCTGCAGCACTGGGAGGCGAATCAAATTGAAATAAAAAGCAGTTCAACATCTAGATTGTTTTCAGTTATTTCAAATTGTTGAAATGATGCATCATTTTTGGTCCAGAAAACATTTTCTCATTAAAGTCAATCCAGAAAGAGACTAATATGCATGTTTGGGTTCTTTAAAAGTCATTTAAGATAAAAAATGCCATAAAAGAAAAATCTTTAAATCTTACTTTGCAAGATTGTCCTTCTGAAAATGTGGATTTTGATATATTAATGGATTTTATTCATCCTGTCAAGTACGGCTCTGTAAAATTTGACCTTAGATTGAAAACATTTACTAAAGTTACATTTGACGACTTTAATTGAGAGGGGAAGAAAATCCCATATTTAATCAATCACTAATTTAAAAACACCAGATGCACTGTTACTTTTACAATCCTCTTACTGTCAATAGCAGCACACACAATCAGCTATAAATGTTCACATGGGTTGAGAGATGCAGAAAGATTCCTCTTTGCACATTGTCTCTAGATCAGTAATCGTCTCGGGTCCCCATGCTCTTGAAGTCATCTCACAGGTTCTGTGGGTATATATATATATATATATATATAACAGAGAAAGCATGGAAGGATGCTGATTTCGTCTGGTGAACCACAGACGTAGCTCTATTGAAAGATCCAGCGGATTAACCATTGTCCGAATTCATCAGTTTATTTAAAATATCTAAAAAAGGATTCCTGAACACTAGGAGGAGAAACGAGCCCACGGCATCCCACACCCAACACTGTACTCAACACCTCATGCTTTGTTTTATACCAGACCTACAACAAAGAAAAAAAAAGTTTCTCATCTGGCTAAGGTAGGCCTATGCATTAGTGATGCCTATTTACAGAAACCAGTAATTACGAGGGCAACTTTACTTTATGAAAAACTGTAAACCACCCTGCCAGATTTAGAACATTTCTGGAATAAATTATTTTTCTTGTCTTTTACCTCCTTGCTCGCTAATGGCCATTAGTTGAAAGAAATTGGCCTTTGTATCTCATATCAGACTCGGTCCAATGTTTCATTCGGTGAAAAAAAACGAACCCTGACGAGGTTAGTTCTTTATTTTCTGAACTAATACACCGCGGTGAAGTTAGTTTTGAGTTGGATATTAGACAGACATTCGTTTCATTAAAGCGGAGACTCCCTCTAATGTCTCACCGACAGCACGGTAACTAATACCTGGTAATTAATTCGAGCAAATTTTTATCTTGTTTCTCTGGGGCAATTCCTGCGTTTCTGCTGCCCTCTCGCGGTTAATTTTAATCATCACACCCGCTTCAAACTACTAAGCAAGGTGGTTTAGTCCTTCCATGAATTCAACATGGAGGCGCAGGTAGAGTGAAAATCATTGCGGTTTAGGTATTGAAGCGGGGCTACGGGGTGCGTTAAAGTCATTGACCGAGACATGCGATCAACTCTTGGTCTGAAACGGAAGCCATAGGCAGCTGCTGTTGTGAAGCAGCACCTTAATGCAAAAGGCTGTACCATTAATATTAGGCTTGTTAGCCGAGCCCAGTGGCTACTGAGACGTGTGTGTTTGCCACAGACCCGGATGGACTCCGACCAAATCACCGGGCTGTACGGGAAGGTCAGCGGCCTGCCTGCGCCTGTTTCAGCTCATGTGAGGGAGGAGCAGCTCCCGGAGGTCCGGGTTTACACGGTGAAAGCAGGTGAGCTAAGGGCAGCTAACACCTCTACAGCCTTCCTCCGCTCATGGAGGAAGCAAGAACCACATCACTGTTGGTTCATTACACACTCTGAAACATAACGGAATCTAGAAAGTTGCCTGAATTAATAGTAATAATGATAATAATAATAATAACTTTTTAGATGCTTCACTAGAAACATTTCATCAGTAAAAAAAAAAAAAAGAATTATTCACATTATACAGATTTCCCCCCCCCAAAAATATATTTACTTCTGAAATATCAGTAAGCCACCATGTTCACTTTCGACATAAACTAATCAATTGAAAGCTATTTTCTGTTTTTAAATCTTGTATGTTGAGCCCTGATTGCTTAAAATGTTATTGTGGCAGTCAGATGTCTTAATCATCTAGCCTCTTGTTTTGAGCTTGAACAAATCCTAATTAGAAGAACATATACTGTACTGTAAAACAGTAAAATGATTAAAAAAAAAATTATCTCTTGAATTTGCACTATTCATAGGAAGAAACCAAAAGATTGTGCTGTACCACTTACTCGCAGTGGGGCATTGGGCTTGCCTCCCTCCTTATTGGTTAAACCTGATAGAAGCTGCCCTGAATCCTTCTAAATTACACTTCTCTCTTAAGTTACACAAATGTAAAACATATGGTATTCCCAAAAAAAACGTATGTCCGGGTGTATTATAAATATACAGATACTGCCTATTTTTCTTAGCAGGAGGAATGCACAGAAACATGCTTCCAAATAAGCTGTCCAAACATGCTTCATCTGCAGTTTTCATTTATAGTTGACGAGAAGCTGCAGTTTGCACAGTGATGTGAGAAATATTTCGCCTCGCAGGTTTCTTCTGGTTAGTTTCTGCTACTTTTAAAACTTCAGATCATCTAATCGCGTTTATTAGACTTGGTGATGACTTTTTTTTTCTCACCTGGTGCAAATTGAACTTTGTTCAGTAAAATACAACCATTGTAAACTTCCCTTGTTCTGTGAACACCCAATCAGTTTGTGTGCTTTTAAGCTGTACCCCGGCCGCTTTGTGCTGTGAAGATGTTTATTTTCTGAAATGATGTTTGCATTTACACTAGATGTAAGGGGGATGCAACATTTCCAGATAGTCTTCACTTTCTTCCTGTTATTCCACAGGATGTTTTTTTTTTTTTTTGCAAATGTGAAATTGATCTTTGTGTTCTTTTGATAATGTTCTGGTTCTGCAAAAATCTGGAATATTCTCATCATTTTAAAGTCAGAGTTGCTGACTTCCATTTGATTTGTGGGTCTATTTTATTTAAACGTCAAGATGTCCTTTATTGTGTGTGCACAGTATTGTATCTTATATCTGGCATTCATAATTATATATCACATTTCTGTACACATATGTAGAGATAATGTCTTTGTTCAGTGTAAAAGTTCTACGGTCTTTCTTTTTAGTTGTCCCCTTTAGTAAATCCCAACTTTTCACTATGTACCAATGCAGAGTGGATTCAGAGTGACCTGGTCCGGAGCTCCAGACTTCGCTACCTGCAGCAGTGGACTCTGATCGCTGACAGCAACAACCACAAGAGCATCAGGACCATCCTTCCACCTGGACCATGTGCCCCAGTTTCTGGAGAGTGAGTGGCGCTTACTTCAATGCGCACAGTTTTATCCTCAAGTAAACTTAAAGCTGATATCAAAAAGTATACAGATGTTGTCCTGTGTTAGAAAGTATCAAATGCAGAACAATATTTCAGAAATGTTTCCTCTAAATCTCTCAACTGAAATTGACCAACGCCTTTACAGAAAACAAAATTGTATGTGCCATTTTACTGAAAAGGAATGGAAGTAATATCGAATGAAATGCTCTGGAATTTACTGAAATTGGAAAAGATATATGGAGCAAATGCGCCGCCAGATCTTCCTGACAGGGATCTGCAGCATCCAATAGGTTCTCTTTTTCCCGGGCATTGTGGCACCTCTGTAACATGTAGAAGAGGATACAGCTTACCTAGTTAACAATGCCTAAAAGTATCATTAATGGTATTAATCATTTGTTGTTCTGTTTTTCTTTGAGGACAGTGTGCATCCCTTAAAAGTATCAATTTCTGTTCCTCAGGTTGTTGTGTGAGGTCTCGCCTATTAATGGCCTGAGGGCTGTAGTCAGGGAGATGGGCAGCCAGCAGCTCCTCGAGGTAAAAGCCAAAGACCTCAGTCATCCCCAGTGAGATAAATGCGTTAAAAACATCCCCGCCAGACTGCTGTTTGTGGTTGCTTCCATCCAGATCTGGGACCATCACGGCCTCAGGAAATGCCTCAACCTGTCTGCCCTGAACATCCACGGCAGCGTGTACGACGACAGTAAGCGACTGGGGCTGAGCATTATCAGTGAGTCTGGTACTTAAACCACGCTCCTCAGGTGTCAGTGTGTGCTTCCAGCTCAGTTCGGCTGCCTGTCCTGGTCGGAGTGTGAGAGCAAGCTTCTGTACGTCGCTGAGAGGAGCAGGAGCTCATCGGCAGAGTCGCGCTCTGGAGAGCCCATCGGCAGAAAGGTCGGACATTACCACGGAAACGCACTCTGATGTCGGGGGTTTTAGAGTACGGTAGGCCTGGGTGGTACACCGGTTCATACTGAAAACCGGTGTTTATTTTCGTAATGATATTAATTTTTAATATACCGTTATACCGGTGAATAGCTCAGACAACATCCGGAATGCTTAATGAGGGGAAGTGTTTCAGTGCTCTTCACCACAGCATGAAAAGTAAAGTTTTTAACTAAGTACAGCTGCCGGCAGGAGCTGTCACACTGAAGTACACAATGCTGAGGAAGTAATTCCAAAAGAGGAGTCACGTCTGTGGTTTAGCAGTTTATCAGGTTTAAAAGGTCAGACGAGAACTAAACGGAATATCTTTTACAAGCGCTATTGTGAGTAACAAGTAGGGGGTAGTGTTGAGCGCTATTTGACCGTCTGTAGGTACACACGGTCAACAGTGGCAAAACCCGAAAAAAAAATCGAAAATAGTTGTAAATATGTTTTACATACCATCTATGATACTTGTGCCGTCTTTTTTTTCTGATGTCTGAATATTAACCTGCTAATAATCTCCTATGGTCGGCATGTTTTTTTTAACTTGATCTTTGGCACTATCAATTCTGAGTGTGTACTCTGCCCCCTAGCAGGATTCTTATGTACTACATGCAAAGCCAGTACAAGATGCAATTTGCTGTTTGCGTCAACGTGAGGCTCAAAAAACAAGTATACAGTAGTGGCCAAAAGTATTTAGAATTACACAAATATTACTTTTCACAAAGTTTGCTGCTAAACTGCTTTTAGATCTTTGTTTCAGTTGTTTCTGCGTTGTACTGAAATATAATTCCAAACACTTCATATGTTTCAAAGGCTTTTATCAACAATTAGATGACATTTATGCAAAGAGTCGGTATTTGCAGTGTTGGCCCTTATTTTTCAGGACCTCTGCAATTCAACTGGGCATGCTCTCAATCAACTTCTGGGCCAAATCCTGACTGACAGCAACCCATTCTTTCATAATCACTTCTTGGAGTTTGTCAGAATTAGTGGGTTTTTGTTTGTCCACCCGCCTCTTGAGGATTGACCATAAATTCTCAATTAAGATTAAGATTAAGATTTGGGGAGTTTCCAGGCCATGGACCCAAAATGTCAATGTTTTGGTCCCCGAGCCACTTAGTTATCACTTTTGCCTTATGGCACGGTGCTCCATCGTGCTGGAAAATGCATTGTTCTTCACCAAACTGTTGCTGGATTGTTGGAAGAAGTTGCTGTTGGAGGGTGTTTTGGTACCATTGTTTATTCATGGCTGTGTTTTTGGGCAAAATTATAAGTGAGCCCAATCCCTTGGATGAGAAGCAACCCCACGCATGAATGGTCTCAGGATGCTTTACTGTTGGCATGACACAGGACTGATGGTAGCGCTCACCTTTTCTTCTCCTGACAAGCCTTTTTCCGGATGCCCCAAGCAATTGGAAAGAGGCTTCAGCAGAGAATATGACTTTGCCCCAGTCCTCAGCAGTCCATTCCACATACTTTCTGCAAAAAATCAATCCGTCTGATGGTTTTTTTGATAGAAGCTGCTTCTTTGCGTCCCTTCTCAACAACAGGCCATCTTCCAAAAGTCTTCGCCTCGCTGTGCGTGCAGATGCGCTCACACCTGCCTGCTGCCATTCCTAAGCAAGCTCTGCACTGGTGGCACGCCGACCCCGCAGCTGAATCCTCTTTAGGAGATGATCCTGGCGCTTGCTGGACTTTCTTGGACGCCCTGAAGCCTTCTTAACAAGAATTGAACCTCTTTCTTTGAAGTTCTTGATAATCATATAAATTGTTGATTTAGGTGCAATCTTAGTAGCCACAACATCCTTGCCTGTGAAGCCATTTTTATGCAACGCAATAATGGCTGCACGCGTTTCTTTGCAGGTCACCGTGGTTAACAATGGAAGAACAATGATTTCAAGCATCACCCTCCTTATAACATGTCAAGTCAACCATTCTAACTCAATCAGCCTGACAGAATGATCTCCAGCCTTGCACTCGTCAACATTCTCACCTGAGTTAACAAGACGATTACTGAAATGATCTCAGCAGGTCCTTTAATGACTGCAATGAAATGCAGTGGAATTTTCATGGCTAAGAAGGACTATGCAATTCATCTGATCACTGTTCATAACATTCTGGAGTATATGCAAATTGCTATTATAAAAACTTAAGCAGCAACTTTTCCAATTTCCAATATTAATGTAATTCTCAAAACTTTTGACCACGGCCATACATTGAGCCTTAGAACATCAGGAATGTCTACCAGAATCATAATATTTTTAATTATTTTCATGTCATTCAACTCTATCTGGAAAAAAGCATGATGCAGTCCATATGGCAGTAAAATGGGCCATTTAGGAGAATGTGGACTTGTATGAGAAAAAAAGAAAAATACCATAATAACGATAGTAAAAAAAAAACATGATATGAAAATTTTGCCATACTGCACAGCCCTACTGTACGAAGACGTTTTTTTGTGTCCAAACAGGACAGGAGCGTCTACTGTGAGGACTGGGGCGAGGCTCTGACCAGTAAGAGTGTCCCGGTGCTCTGTGCGGTTGATTTGCATCACGGTGCAGTCGACGTGCTGCAAGGCGTCCCGCCGGACGTCTCACCTGGACAGGTGAGGACGATAACCTTATACCTTGGTGTTATTGTTCAGGTGCTCACATGTTTTAATGATCGATATGTGTTTGTCTCCAGGCTCTGTGGGCTCCTGGCGCCCAGTCTGTGTTTTTTGTTGGTTGGTACCACGAGCCTTTCAGACTTGGCCTCAAGTTCTGCTCCAACCGCAGGTTTCTCACTTTGTCTTTCTCGCCCAGCGTGAAGCAGCATGACGAAGAAAACTGAAATGTAATCCCTAAAATAAACGTGCTGCGCATTAATGCTGCATTCCAGTTAACCTTTCCGAGTCGGAAAGTTTGAAATCTCGCAGTTGTCTTCGCGTCATTTCACAGTGGCACGCCCCCTTTAGGTCCGAATATACGAGCTCCAACTCGGAGCTCTGAGAGTACACCGAATAGAGGGGGAAACAAAGATGGCTGCGCCCGTAGTTGAGATATATTTTCTTTGTACTTGCAGTTTTGGTCATTTTAATGTCATTTTTAAATGCTCTTACACACTTGACTACATTTCTGCTTTAATCCGGTCACCAATTTATACATTGCACGGCCTTGCTGTGCGTGCAAAACAATGCTTGTTTTGTTTTTCATGCTGGTCTGCTGAAGATGCTATGCCGTTAACAACAATAGGAATAACTAACCCGCCCTCGACAGCTGCTACCCTCAAAGCATCCATGTTCTTTCCGACTCGGAGTGTAGCAAGACAAACTGGAATGCTTAAAGTCGGGAATGACGTCACATTCTCATGTACAGCAACTTGGACACCCGAGTTTCCGAGACAAATGGAATGCAGCATAATAATACTCAAAGTATAGCTTTACTTTTTTATGTGTTAATATGTGAACACAAAAAAATTGTCAATGTACAAGCTGGAAGAAAGCTGGGAAATTCCCAAAGTAGTAAAATGTCCATAACATATCCTTAGATACTTTAATAAGACACAATCAACAATAAGGAGAAAACACCCTAACAGACTTTTCTGGCTTTCTCACATTTGTCTTTTTGGTCAGTATGACCGTCAGTTTAACAACTTCTCACAATTTTAAATCCATTCTTTTCACTTTTACTAAAAGTAGCCTCAGGTCTGGACGGTTTCATCCATTTATCTCAAAAGGTTCAGTTTTTTGAACCTAGGTGACCTTTGTCTAATATATAGTATCACACTTAAATCACGTTATTAATGAGTGCGATGAGTGGTGACTAATCTATCTGGCCAGTAGGATGGAACATTACTTGATCTATGCCCATTCCTGATTGCGTTTATGGAGGCCTTATTGTGCTCAGCCTCTTGGTCGCTACAGGGGAATATTTTTGCTGGCACCTGCTGAAACATCTGCTTTCTGTGTGCATTTGTTTTTGCTAATACCAGCTGTTAATGTTTGGAGAAAAACAAGATACATGGTTTGTATTGTTATTGCAATCGGCTAGTCCATATTTGAATAAATTAGATGATTAAATTGGCATATCAAAGTTTTAGGTCTAGGTAATGAAAAGCTGTTTTATTAGTTAACATTAATCAGTTAGGTTCTATGTCTCTCACGACGTGTAAATGTTGCTTCGGTCCAACTTTTGTTTTATTTTTTATGAATCTACATTGGTGGCAGCTTCAGAGACTCTGAACTGATGAGCATCCTGTAATTAAAATAACATCAGCTGCCTTCCTTTGTTTCAAAATGTTTCCTGTCTTCTGCAGCACCATATGGGGGCATTTTTCACAATACTAAGCAGGGACCGCGTTAACCGCATATTTTCCGTCCTTGACTGCATTTTTTTCCGAGCGGTAATAGAAAAATCGAACGGCCATCTATCAGTTTGATAGATTACAATTCCCATTCCTGACCACTTGGTGCAGATTTTTAAGGTACAGGAAGCTAAATTAACAATGATAGAAATAATGAAAAATTAAATAAGAAAATCATCCGACTCTTAATTTGGATGTTTAATGTATAATTATTATAACTTGAAAAATTGTGTTTAGGTGTACGTTGTGAAAGGGATTATTTTTTTATTTTTATTTTTTTCACTTTTTCAGTCAAAATGAGCAATTGCGAAAAGTCTAGCACAACCTTTTCTGCCAAGTATTTATCAGAAAGATCCACAGTCTGTTGTATTCTCAAAGCCTCATCTAAGCTTTAACTTCCTGATCGGAATAGTTTCTCTTTTTCCTCCCTTGACTGTGAGTTGCTGCTTAAGAAGTTAAAAACAATTCAAAAATCCAACAGATGTCTGTAGATTATTTTTTTCTCCATATTCTCAAACCCTTTCCAGAAAGTGTATCTAAAGCGTTATTTTTTTCCTCTTCTCTTCCCGTGTCTGCCTTGCCTGTTTTTCAGGTCGGCTTTATTCAGACTGGGCCTGGACGGACACTGTGGTGAGACCTTTCCCTCCGTCTCTATTAATCTCATCACCCATCCTGTCACCCTTTTCCTCCATGACGTACATTCTCCTCTCTCCTTCACAGAACCTATATCAGGGGACGGCCTTTCGGTGTCCTGTCCCAGGCTGAGTCCAGACGGAACCGTATTGATCTACCTACAGGGTAGGGTGTTTGGGCCTCACAACCAGTGCCACAGTGTGCAACAGGTACTTTGTGTGTGTGTTTGGTTTTAGTACTTTTGTGCTCTGTATATTTAGCACTGTTAACAGTTAAATGTTAACCCTGGACAGCTGGACCTGAAGAGTTGGAAGACCTCAACCATGCTGGATGTTGTCAGCAGACCTCAGGCTGGTGGGTTGAAGTTTTGTCCAGGGCTTGCAGTGATTGACGCGGCCCAGCATCCTAAAATGTCTAGTACTCTTTTGTGATGGTTTCAGGTGAGTTTGCAGGTGTGTATGAAGCTCTGCCGTCCCACTGCTGGTCTGCAGATGGTCAGAAAGTCGTGTTTAGCAGCGCCGTTAGAAACTTGAAGGTAACTCCACAGCTAACAAGTGGATATCCGTGATGTACTAAGGAAATCAAACAGTTTGCGTTTTGCTTTGAGTTTAGGCCACCTGTAATTATGCTCACCTGTCTCGTCTCAGGACGTCTTCATGGTGGACAGGAGAACAAAGAAAGTCTCTACCCTCTCTGATAGTAAGACTCCGTCCTCTCCACCTCCTCCTCCCCCACTCTCTCTCCTGTCCTCATCTCCATCATTTATTTTCCCTCCTCCTCCCTCCCTGCCTCCCACCCCTCTCCTTCCACCCCCTCCATCCCCTTATTGGTCTTTTTACTCACCACCACCACCTCCTCCTCCGCTGCCTGTTCCTCTCTTTCCACCTCCTCCACCTACTCCGCTCTCTCCTCTCCTTCCGCCTCCTCCTTCTCCTTTTGTCCAAAATTCAGCTCCTCCTGTTCCTGTTGAGCCCTACTTTGCAAATCCTCCACCCCCTCATTCATCATCTCATCTTCATCAGGAACACCAGAATGATTTGGAAGGTATGAAAGTTAAAAAATAAAAAGTCGCTACCTGCAAGCTGCTATCTAGATAGAAGAAAATGAATGAAAGTGCAGCTAGTGTTTTTCACTGTATCATAAACTCATATAATACACCTTGCAAAACTAATCAAATCCCTTGAACTCTTGCATGTTGGACCAATTTGGACTCAGGATAAGCCAGGTGGACTGTATTTTACCCTTTGTAACCGACAGATCACAGAGTAGAGTAGAATGAATGGGGTTCTGTCTGACTCCACAGGTTCTGCACAAGGGTGTATGCTTTCACCCGTATGATTTATTCTTTACACAAACATGTGTCAGAGCAGATATGAAAACAGGGCCATCAATACATACACAGAGGACTCTGTAGTCGTCCGCTCGCTCAAGGAGGGTGAAACTAGTTGCGGTCTAGTTCTTGATAAATTTCGTTTAGTGCTGTTGCTATAGATAGATGGACGTAGCCTCTTTGACTTCACTCGTAGGTTTCTAAATTGCTGAATTGAAGCCAACGTGCTGGAGTGGGGCTGTGAGGATGGGAATTGATGATTGACATGCTACAAGCCAACTGAGCTAACCAAAGCTAACAGAGGTTAGTGTGTGCTTTTGGCCATAAAACCGCAGTTGAGCGACTGTGCTACCACTCTGGCTTTTAGGCAGATTTCATAATTTTGTCAAAACAGATCATGAAGCCTCGTTGGTTCATAGCCTTCACTAAAACCTTAAATATCAGTCAAAACAGTTTTAATCATCAATATGTTAAGAAGAAATGTGATAACTTAAACCCATTTTTGACCAAGCAGCGTCATCTTAAATGCACGGCAGAAACATAATTCTCCTTAACTAAAAAAATGGAATAGAGACTTCTTGGACAGTCTGTTAGTTCTGTCGATTCAACAGGAAGCTGTCTTTGTCCAATAAGTGCATGATTTACCTCTGAAACAACAACAAACACTGCGGACACAATTGATGGTCAAGTACAGAGAAACAAAATGGCTTAAGACTGTTAATGTGGGGCCGAGGCTACGGCCTTTTCCTGGAGAGAGCATGGGGTTAGTAAGCTGCTAGCCACCAGCGCTACCGCTGATGGCTAATCTGAGACCTGTCAGTCAAAAGGACATGCCAACAAATGATTCATAATTTAAATCCTAAAATTCCTTCTAAATGATTGAGTCATTAGAAAATCCACCACCTCCTTCAGTGATGTCATGACGGTAAACTTGACCTATAGAGCTCCAGGTGGAGTCGTCACTTCTCCTAGCATTCAACAGTTCAAATCAAATGAGCGCCATAGTGGCAGGCAGTCTCCTGCAGTTATATTAAAGTTATATTCAGCTAACCCAAACTTAGAAACGGTAAATATGGTGGATACCTGTTGTGCCCCATGAGATAAAGAAGGAAAATTTAATATGACTCCTCCAGAGTCCTCCAGAACTCAGAAAATTTTGGGTTATTGCAATGAAACTCGCTAGCGATCAGCTAAAATGAAGCTGTGGGACCCCGCGAGCAAAGGCCTATGCTTATGTGACGACCACTTCATATCAGGTACATAAACCAACGTTTCCTCAACTTTATGCCGAATATATTTTCCATACTTTTATTAAGATTCTTAGCGTACTTCCTACAGTTATTTTGCTATGGATTTTTTCTGTCTTGTTGCTCACATAGGAACTATTAAACATCTGGTAAAACTTTGTAGAATCATAATCTTTGCGATGTCTGCATGCTGGTGTTTACACATCTTGTGATCATAACGAGGAACAGACCATGGTGTAATTTTTTTTTTTTTTTAAGCGATGATTGATTAAGAGTCCAATATTGACATACATAAAAAGTACACAGACATAACCTAGCTGGCTTATGGTAGCTAAAATGAGGACACATTTCCACTTACCCTCCCGGGGCTCAGCCCTTGGTAGAAAGATTGCTGATCTGGATTTTGATAACAAACCCCAATTGTGTCCATTTAGATCCTTGCAGGAGTTTATATGCTTGAAACGAGGCTCCGGAGTAGGACCTGGGGAAATTGATCAAGAAATTGTATGTCAGGGTATCTCAGCTCCGGTGAAGGCTCCACACTGACAGCTACGAAAGTATTAAAGCATCCCAGGGGCATGGTAAGGGTTGAAGATGTTTAAACTTTTTAATTTTCCAGTATATAGAATAATCGGTTTTAAAATGGGACACGTAACATATGGAGCGCATCTGAACAAGTGTACTGATGGTTTTTAAAGCTCACCAGCCAAAACAACAAAAACATAAAACAAACAGTTGCTCAGTTGGTAAACCGTCAATCAGTTTTCCCAGCACTGTATTACATCCCCATCCCCAAATTACAATTATTAGTTACCAATCCAGTAGCAACACGGCCAGTTCAGCATCCGTATTACATCCTGTTGTATGTTTTAAAGTCTCATTCACTTTGGCTGTGCTTACAAAACTGAAATGTTGTAGCCGCGGGTTTTAGAAGCTATTCCTACTTTGACCTAAACTGTTTGACAGAAAATATCTTTCATAGCAGTGAGGCAAAGGAAGTGTTTTCTGACATGTTTAATCTCCTGTCTTGTTGCTCTATGAGGCAGCAGGAGGAACTGAGGGTGCGCTGTTAAGCAAGGCAACAACCTGGTCACGAGTTGAGAAGCTGGCGCAGCTTCAGTGTCCAGCTCCGCGGCTCAGCATGCTGCAACTTTCCTTACCCCTGATTCGTACTGGGCAGAATCGGGCATTAACGAGTCTTCTCCAGCGGTGAAACCCGGGCAGTTTTCAACTTAAGAAAAGTTTCCTTTCCTCTCTTCTTCTGGTAGCGTCTCCTTTGGTGGATCAGCCATGGCTCAAGTCTCAAAACCGTACGTTTGTTTATATCATTAGGTAACAGGTAGCATACTGCTGTAAAGCGGAACTCGGTCAGTACTTCCCGGCTTGTGGACCGCTGGTGAAAAATTTTGTAGTGTGCTTTTCAGCAGTGGGACCCTCCCATGCACTGACAGCTCAGAAAATTTACATCATAAATGGTGTGTTGCCAAAATGTTTCGAAAACATGTGTTTTTCTGGTGTAAAAGTTACGGGGTGTGTCTTTAACTTTGTTTTATCATTGTTTTATTGAGTCTGTTTTATCCTGTTTTATTATTTTTAGTTCAAATATGGCTCCTTTCTCTCCCCACCTCTTTTTTTGCCTCTTGGCTGCAGACTCCTCTGATCTTTCCAAGGGTTATGGCAGCTGGAAGTTACTGACAGTCCAAAGAGACCTTATGGTTGTTTGCTGCTCCAGCCCCAATTCGCCGCCAACGCTGGTCAGACAGACTACAGACAGACACCCCCAATACAAACAGGACCGTATTTGCTTAGATTATATTTGCTTAAGTCACACCTGTGTGTTGTTTCGCTGTGTGCAGAGGGTGGGATTCCTCCCATCCACCGGTGAGTCCGTGACCTGGAGAACTCTGCAGCAGCCTGTTATGACGTTTGATTATCCCTGGACGGTTCTAAATGTTACACCTCCATCGGAAGAGGACAACAGATGTTACCGTGAGCTTTCAGCTTCTGACTCATTAGAGAACCAACATGGGGGTTAACATGAGCTAAAAAATGTGCGTTTCAATCTGTCAAACCTGGATGGACTTTTACATGTGCAGCTTAAACCAGATATGTACATCCACTGTGAAAAGAAAACTAAATGATGCCTTTTTTGTTTGATTTTAGAATAAAAAGAGAAGTCCTTTTAAGTAGTTTAATTAGCCCAGACAATGATATTGAAATTAGCTGAGATAACAGAAAGAGAATTGTTGACCTTAGAGTAGAAGTTCGTTTTTTTTCAATCTGGACCTTATTTTTAGCAAATATTGCGTTCAGTGACTCACTCAGACAAGTTTGGAGTCACTTTGAGTGCTTCGGGAGAAGTTTATATCCAGTCGCTATCAGCGTATATCCATTCAATGGGAGTCAATCAGGGCAGGAGATTTGCTCTCTGTAATAAGGCATTATCTGCCCCATAACTCCTTCATCTGTTTTGCTATGAATAGTTAGCGATATTCCCCTGTGAGTTCGGAGGTGCTAAGGTATTAGCTTCTGGATTTTTTTACTGGCTTTTAATGTAACCGATTCCAACCTACACGAACCTGGGATTTCAATGACGTCGCAGCCATCTGCCATTACAGCTGTAGTCTGGGCATTCAGCTCGTGCAGTTTGGAAACACGCTGAAGCGAACCATCTTGATGTCTGCATTAGCAGGTTCTGTATAACCGACCGGCATGGAGCACAGAGTGAAAGCCCTGTTGACTTTACAACTGGGATGGAGAATGGCAGTGACGTCATTGTAATCACGCAATAATGTAGTTGTATAATTGACTCTAAAACACGCCGGAACAGAACAAATAAACACTGTTGAGACTTTCTGAACTCTGAGGGGAGTATTGCTAACAATTAATAATGGTGTGAATGACAGGGTTTTGGGTTAGATAATGCCTTATTACAGGCAGCAAATATCCTGCCCCCATTGATTTTCATTATATGGATATACGCCGATTGCTGACTGAATATAAACTTCTACCGAAGGACCCAAAGTTGTCTGGGTGAGTACATGAACATATTTGATAAAAATAAGGTCCAGGTTGACAAAAACCAAACTTATCCTTTCAGAGGTATCTGTCCTCTTTCGGTGAAGTTATCAGATGTTGACTGAAGCTGATGAGTGTCGCCCACAGTGAAACAAGTCCTGTAGCAACGAGAGCTGAAACGCCAATTGGGGAGGAAGAAGCCATTTGTTCAAAAGCAACATAAAAGACATATTACAATTTACAAATATGATTGAGGACAGAGACGTTAATTTTTTCGCATCCAGTAGTCCAATGAATCTAAAGTCGAAAAGTTTGGGAATTGCTTGGAAGCTTGCCGGCCTCAAAATATTATACGCGCTGTGAAATAAGGGGGAGGTAGCATACTGTGTCATGCCAGGGTTTGCTGCAGGAAGAGCAGTTTATACAGTGAATGTTAATGTCGTGTTTTTTTTTGTTTTTGTTTCTTTACTTTTAGCTAGACTGTTAACATTTATAATATAATAACAGTGAGAAACATTAAAGATTTTACCATTTGTCAATTACTGTAAGGCGTAAAAACAAAAAGGTTTCCAGAAAACAAATGTTTGTTTAAATCGGGCTCCATTCTTCTTCACTGTCTCTTTTTAAACAGCCGGTTTAGATTTTGGCGCCATCTTGGTCAAACCGACTCGTCTCCTCTGTGAAACCGGAACGCCTCTGGTTGTCTTCATCCACGGTCTGAACCTCTCTTCAGCTTTGCGTGGACATTTTTTCATTTAACGGACAGCATTGTAGTAATAATGCTTTGTTCACGTAGGTGGTCCCCACTCCCAGTTCCCTGCAGAGTGGAACAGCACCACCGCTGGACTGGTTGAACTGGGCTTTGCTGTGCTTATGGGTGAGATATTTTGTTTCCCGCTTATCTGCTGGAACTTCCTTTAGTACACATATGTCTTTGGGAGAGACCCCATGTCTGTAAAGTTGCGTGGAGGTTCAAATAAGTGTACTATTTTACCACGAAGAAAAGTCTGCCTTTTTTTCCACCACTTTCTTACTTTAAAGGTCTGTTTTGCAGTTTTCTTTTTCTTTTTATTATTATTACATTTTATAATTTTTTTTAGTCCATGGGGTTAATATTTCTGTGGTTCTGTTTTGATCCAGCTGACATCATACTGCATTTCTTTCTGTTTCCATCAAGTGAACTATCGGGGATCCACAGGGTTCGGCCAGGACAGCATTTTGTCCCTGATTGGTCAGATCGGGAATCAGGATGTAAAAGATGTACAGGTATCAACTATCCATAACCGACTCTTGAAACATACCTGTGATGAGTGATGTTGACAGAAGGTCCTTCACCCTAACACGATAAAAACCTGATCTGGCTGTGTTTAACCAGCGGGCTGTTATGGCCGCGCTGCAGAGGGACAGAACCCTCGATCCGAAACGCTTGGCTGTGATCGGTGGTTCCCACGGTGGTTTCCTGTCCTGCCACCTGATTGGTCAGTACCCAGACTTCTACAGAGCGTGTGCAGCCAGGAATCCGGTCATTAACGCCGCAACGCTACTGGGAACCAGCGACATTGTGGACTGGTGAGGAACACTGCCCATATTATTCACAGCAACATCACAAGGCTGTTAAAAAGTATTCACACCTCTTGGACTTTTTCGTATTTGATGACGTTACAAATTTTATGTTTTTGTATGACGGACAAAAACACAAAGCAGGACATAGTTGAAGAAAAAAAAAAAATGAAACCTCATGTACATTTTTACTCCACGTTTTTTTATAACTCTAGATAAAATCCAGAGCATTCATGAGTCCTGTAAATATTAAAAGTATTCCAGTGTGTGTAATTTGTACTCAGTATGAACACAGGTGATTTTTTGAAAACCTCTGAGATCTAAAGAACATTATTGAACAAACATTATCTCAAAGAGAGGTCCATTTTAACTGTGCAGAAAGTAAAAACATCAACAGTTCAGGTGGGAAAATTTGGACATTATGGGTTATGGAGTCCATAAATCTGACCTCCGTGGAAGAGTGGGAAGAACAAAGCAGTTGTTCACGGAGATGCTGAAGAAATGCCCTCAGAACACCATTCTGACTCTAAAAACATGGTGGTGGCTTGTGTGGATTGTTTGCCATTTTTCTTTAAGAATCTGCATTAGTTTGCATTGATCTATCACATAAAATCCTTTAAAGTTTGAGGCTGTAATGTGAAGATGTATAAAAATTTAAGACGTTGGAAAACTTTCACAAGGTGCTTTAATTGTTCCTTCATGACATTAGTTTGGTTTTCCTCTTGTCCTGCTTACAGGCGATACACAAGTGCAGGCTTTCAGTTCTCATATGACAGCATCCCTACTGCTGAAACCTTGGCTGCAATGTTACAGAAGTCCCCCATCACACATGCAGCAAAGGTAAGACTCACTTTATTTATGATCTCAATGTAACAGATAAATAACCTTGTCCAAGACTGAAGTTATTGCTACTTTCAAATACATTTTTAGCACCAAATTTAAATCCTTATTAACATAATTTGAAAATTTTAAAGCTCAAAGTTCTGCCAAACGTGCCCTGTAGGGGGTGCTAAATGTCTTTAATGAAAGTGTTCACATATCAACAGTTTCAGGATGTTAAAAATGCTATAACAAATAACAGTTTTGAGGTGTAATTGCTTCTAGTTGAGAAAAAGAGAGTCTATGTCACCTTTAATAAATCAAGTGTTATTGTCTTTATGTGTGTAGATCAAAGCTCCTGTGTTACTGATGTTGGGCGGGAAGGACAGACGAGTTTCTCCTCATCAGGGCCTAGAGCTCTACAAAGTACTGAAGAGCAGAGGTTCACCTGTCAGGTGCAAGAAAGTATCATAAAACCCAAAACATTGGGCCGAGCCTTTGGGCTTATGCAGTTTTCTGTTTCTCCTACCAGGCTCTTGTGGTTTCCAGAAGACGGACACTCTCTGTCCAGGGTGGACACTCAGGTCGACTGTTTCCTCAACACTGTGCTGTGGCTGAACCAACACCTCTGAGCAAATCCTCGCAGACAAACAATGTTACAAGGCTGTTTTGGTTCTGCTGGATGCTTAACACCACTCATTTGTAATAAAAACCGAAACCCTTCTTTGTACTAAAATGAATCCCAATTTTGTAAAATGTATTTGAAGCAAAAGCATGCAATAAACACTGGTCGCAGATTTGATGATTTTGATTCAGTTTGGTTGAATCTAAAGCTGAGACATTTTCGAGCCTTGGTACTTAAGATATTTATTACTAATAGCTGACATCAGTGTGTATTATTTTTAAGCTCGTTAAGAAAGAACAAAAATATGATTTGTGACTTTTCCTAAAAAAATGAATTTGATTTGATATTATATTAACTTTGATCACAAAATAAAAGTATTTACAAAGGGGAAAAAAGTACAAATGTTACAATTGTTGAGATGGGAGAGCAGAAAGATAGGAGAAACAACTTTATTGGGATACTCTTAATGACATCCAGCGTTACTGACATGATGTGTAGATCCCGTAGGTGATTTTTTTTTTTTTCCAATGCATCACGGTGGAGGAGGCTCGTTTGTGAACATGAAGCTTTTTTTTGTTTTTTGGTGGAACCAGTTCATGACTCCCATCTTACAAATAACTTCTTCCAAGAGAGGGAAATCCCTCTTTTGATCCATCCTCCAAGATCCTGCAGCCTAAATATGATTGAAAAGGTTTGGGATTGGATAGCAAGGGAGGTGTACAAAAGCAAACTTGAGTTACAGACCATAGATGCCTTTCCTGAAACCATGTTATCTAAACTAATTTATTAAGTGATCGACAAGAATTCTGCTGCTTCTCTGTTACTGTAGCTCTTTTTAAGGGTGATGGTTAAAATCCTTGGATGTCCTGTGACTGAAGCACTGCCTGTTTGAACTGAAGTCATTTTCAGTAATCTTTCTCCTGTTTCTGGTTGTTGGCATCTAAAGCTCAACTTGTAGCCTGGTTAGTCTGGTCGCGCTGAATGAGAAAATACCAGTAACATTTTCCCTAGTCTCAAGATTATCAGGAGTATATATTTCAAACAAAGATATACTGACCATTTTTTTTCCTTCAGAATTTAAATATCCCAACTTTAGGGCTGGGTCTCGATTCAAATTTCAAGAATCGATTCGATTCCGATTCAGAAAAGTTTGAATCGATTATCACGATCTGATCCAATTCGATCCGATTCAATCTGATCCTGGTCGATGTTGATATGGGTCAGTGCTAATAAATGTTTTTTTTTAAGCTGTTATTTTAAGGATATGCCTGATATTCAATGACTTAAGACCGGGTAGGTAACAGTTCACCATGGAAAACTGTATTAACCCTATCAGACACAAAACTTAAAATGGCCGTCTGGACCTTTTCTTCTTCTTTCAGTTTTAAAAAAGGCAAACTTCTAAAAAATAGTATCAATTTTTTAACTTGTGAATCGATTCGTTTCGATTTTACAAGAATTGATTCAGAATCGATTTTTCGGTTATTTGAACAGCTCTACCGAACTTTATTCACTAAACTTTATATCAATGAACAGTGAAAGTGAAATAAATTGGAACACTGTAATCTATGAATCAGTTGCAACAATAACATTTGTTAACTTGGATTTTATTTTATTTTTTACAATTCTGAGTGTATTTGCCAGCTTTCCCCCCACTCTTATTTCCAAAGTGCAACCCTAGAAAACTATATTTAGGGCTTGAAAACCTTCAGTCCTCCCCCTACTTGCTGCCAGGAAATAGTTGTGATGTCCTGCTTTCAGTTCCTATGCTCCTTTTATCTGGAACAAACATCCTGAGGACTGTAAAGCTGCTGGAACACTCAGTGTATTAAATCAAAACTAAAAACTAATGTTTAGAGCTGCCTTTCATTAAGCGAATAATAATGGCTGGAGGGCCATATATTTCGTCACATGTATTTTCTATAATGTATTTTATTGTTCTCCCCAAATCATGTTAAGCATCTTCAATTGCCATGTTCGTCAAAGTGTGCTATACAAATAAAGTTGCCTTGTCCTACCATTCCTTATCATATGCTTAAGACTGCATTCCACCTTTGTCACTTGTGTTATGCAAACAAGAACAGTATAAAACAGCACAGTGAATGTGATTCAGACAAACGTACACCAGATGGCGGTCTTGTATTATAAATTATTTTGCAAAAGACAATGCCTGATTGTAACCAATTGAATGTGGAGGTTTATCATGTGTATCGTTAGATTTCCTCAATAGCTCTCTGAAAAATAATAAAGATGTAATTCAGTTGGAATAATGGAAAGCTATTGTACCTTATTTAAATAGAAGCAATTCCACTTGTGTTATAAGGAAAATATAAGATGGGAAAAAAGTCTTAGGATGCTAAGAGATACTCAACATCTGAGGCTTTGTAACCACAGTTACCAGTTGCATGGATCTAGCCCACCTGAAATTTAATATCCTTTTAATGAGTCTCTTGACCAGCTCTCTCCTGGGACCGGCTGAGCATAAAGAGCTGTACTGCTGGCCTTCATGTCAAAAGATTGAAACAGGATCCTAAAAAGCAATTTACTTGAAAGTGAGGCTGTAATAATCCAGTCTACACAATCTTGTTTCTTTTTCGTTTTGTCTCAATTCACCTAAATATCATTTCAGGAAACATTGAGTAAAACAGTCCAGTTCAAATCCAATTATCTACAGATCATTCCAATTTTTGTCATGCTGGAGAATTTAACTCCTCTCTTTTTGTACAAAACTGAAACATAAGTGAAAATTCAGCTTAAAAAATAATAATTTATACACTTTATATAACTTAGCAGTAAAGGCATAAAACTTTAGTTAATTATTGTCTTACTGTCCCCAAAAGACCCCCCACCCCAAAAAAAGCAAACATGGGCCTGTAAAAAACTTAAATTAGATGACCCCCTGCTGTCACAATTTCTCCAAGGCAGACAAGAAATTGAGTTTATTTTTGATTTTTTTTTTTATAAAGATGAACTGTTTTAATAGCTATGACAGTATGATAGCTATTTCTGGTTCAAATAAAAAAGTCTTCGACTTGTATATACTAATATACATGAATATATCTGATTATGTAGCTCACTGAGTACAAAGCTCCGTTAAAACAACATGACCATGCACCACAGGTAAGCTACCAAAGGTAATGTCTGATTCCCACCGCATGGTTCAGTACTGAATTAAAGAAACATTTTAGCAGTTGTAAGGACCTTAGACTGGGGCAAAACAATAGTTGGGGTATGCGATAACTCTAATGACATGACATGCAATAAATAAATAAACATCATCTTACCTTCTGAAACATTTTTATGCTGCATTAACCAATCGTCATCTAGTATGTAGACAAGGATAGAGAGCCTGAATGCATGGTGCTTAAACAGTTGGCTTATATTGATTGCAGTCTGAGCAGTTCGTTGGTGTGTATATTGCATTCAGTAATACTGCAAAAATTATATGTTTATGATATACTGTGCATTTTTTGTATAGACTGCATTTAACCATTTCTATTTTAGAATCCAAAATATACATACAGTGCCAGGCTGGTCTGGTTTGTTTTAATTAGATTTTGCTATTTGGCGTCTGGAACCATTGCGGTTCTACTCCGAAATCCTAACTTGACAAGTAAAAAAAAAACAAAAAAAAGGAAATCCTGTCTCCTGTGGGGACAAGATACTGCTTTACAGATGGAGCAGAATCCTTGCTGGTGGCCATGAACAGTGACACCACTTTCATTTTCCACACCACGCGTACTCCTCACATGATGCTGATGTCAAATGCTGATTTGCAGACGCCTGTACAGAAGCACTAACTTGCTTTGCGTTTTCTGTTTTACAGACGTTATCAGCCAGACACGGTGGCGACATTAATTTTCCAACACCCAAATCTGCGGCCTTGGCCGCAGCTGCTGCCTGATGAAGTCACTGTGATGTGGGCGCTGGGTGAGGTCATCAGTTTAGGAGATGGATGGAGGCGGGATTGGAAGCACTGATGAGGAAGTGACATATGAAGTAAAGAAAGAAGAGATAGACAGAGACGAGCGGGTGTTGTAGACAAGGAGAGAGCCAGATAATGGGGAAGGCTCAAGGCGTCCCTCTGTGGTATTCTGACATGTGGGATGGTGCAAAGAGATGAGGCATTGTTAAAAAGCCAGAGGCAAGGGGGGAGATTCATACTCAAAGCTTGGTGCATGTAGGAGGTATGGAGACAAAGGGAGGAAAGAGTTGAAGTGTTGTATTCTGAGGCTGGTGAACAAAGAGTCCATTGGTGTCAGTTTGTTCTGAAGTGTTCCCTCTTTAATTGCCCGTAGAGAAATTACAAGTTCAGAAGAGGTGACAGAAAAATACTTAGCAAAAACACTATTCGTACCTGAGTTGCTGGAAATGCATCCCTTTAGATCTGACTTTTCACTAAGGGACATATAGAGATCCTATCTCACCATAAAAATGTTGACAAGCTTTTTGCTTTTTTCCCATTGGTGTTTTTTTATAGACTTATCTTTGGTGATGAGCTTCAAGTCTTTAAAATTGAAAGTCCTTCTTACCATCAACCTAGCTTCTTTTCCAGATTCTGCTTCGGATTTAAGTTGGAAATCTGGATGGAATAACTTACGTAAAAAAGAAAAAAAAAGTCTTCACTTAGGACAGAGATGTCCAAACTTTTTGGTACTTGGTCCAGAATCATTACGTTGAAAGTACTCATGGGCCACAAAAAGAAGGTTTTTTTTCTATTAAAATTTTTTTTTGTTTTTTACTGTCTTAACAATAAATTAAACATATAATATTTCAATCAAGCAAAGTAAGAATTATTGTAGAAAAAGGATTTTTAAAGGTTTGTAGATTCAAAACACAGGGTTATTAAGTTTTGTCTTTTCAAAAGAAATAATTACATTTGCAAATATTTCGGAGGGGCTAATTTTAAAGCAAAAATCTGTATTTTCTGAGAAGAAAAAAACAGGGTTTGGGTCATTTTTTCTTTGAAAGTACGTGTTATTTTTAGGTATGCATGGTTGTCTCTATAACTGCTTTTGCATTAAATGTTGACGCATTAAAATTAAAAAGAAAAAAAAAAGATAAAAGTATAACTGTTAAAAGCAGACTAATTTCTTTTGTACCTTGGATCATTTTTTTAATCCTTTTAAGTTGTCAACAAAATGATGCCCGTATAAATTAAATTCTCCATCTGCATCAATCATTTGTTAAGGGTTTCAAATTTCAGAATGTACCAATCTTAAATGGTGGTCAAGGGCCATGCAAAATCTGTCCAAGGGCCGTGAATGGCCCCCGGGCCGCAGTTTGTCTTAGCTAAGTCTAAACTATTTATTGTAATGGATATGTGATTTTACAGCCAGACTGGTGCTCTGGAGAAACACATAAGGTCTGTTACAATTGAGAATTCACCCTTGCACAAGTGGAAACCCGGCCTGCATTGTTGCACAGCAGCCATCATCAAAACAACAGTACTTGAAATACGTACACACTTGGAAAATTTCATGGTGGACTGGCAGCTGCTGTGGATCAGCTGCCTTGAAGTAAAGGAACGGGTTGGGTTCTACAGCTAATGCCAGCAGGCTTTTAGCTCAGCGTGACAGGAAACAGTCGAGGGAAGCAATAAGCCTGGTTTTGTCTAAAGTCAGAAATATCAGATTTTTAACAGTAAACATGTCATTTTACATGACATAGTATTTCTTGCTCATTTAATCCATTAAAGTAACATCTGATAGTTGAGAACCTGAACGGAAGTTATTCCGTTCAAGTGTCTTAAAATGGGTCTTAATCTGATGGAGGAGGAATAATTCAGGATATTTTAATTCAGGCATTACATTACTCTTTGCTGTCTTGCATAAAGAAGGGAGTTCAGCCGTGAAAGTTTCACTAATAACGTATGTCTGGCATTACTAAAGCCCAAGAAGAAGACATTAGATCAGAATGACGTTGACGTCATTTGACTTTTGGCACTTTCAGAGTTGATCTTCAACTAAATTTCTGCTTGGCTGATGCAAAAGTTGAATTTAAAAGATGAATAAATCTAATTCTTAACTACAAAGTTTCGACATCTGCATCTCCTTACATTAATGCTGACTTCCCCTCCTTTCATCCTCACCCTCGAGTCATGACCTTCAGTTAGAGAGTCTGGTTGTGTGCCGAGATGCTATGCCGTTCTCAGAAAGTCTGTGAGTGTAGATGAGTTTTTAGATTTTGACTACAAATGATTCAATAAAAAAAGGACTTTTGTCTCTCATACCTCTTTTACACGCATTCTCCGCTTACCAATGAGCTCTCTTCCTGCCTTTAATGCCTTTGTCTACTTGCGTCCACCATGAACAGCCATTTGTGGGTCTGTGTACAGTGTTCATTCACAAGCCTATTAAAGCCGGCCTTCACTGAAAGGAATCTCCTTTTTTATTTCATTATTTAGCTGTTGAGGGTTGTGTGAAGAGAAAAGGCCCCAGTTTGTAAAGGAGTGACTCAGTATTACAACACGACCACTTTTGTTAGCTCCCTCAACTTTCATCTTTTCTCTTATTATCTTTCCTTTGCTATTCTTTTTAAAAAAATCTTTCCTTCCAATAACAAAAGAGCAGGGTTGTCATAGCTTGTACGTAACTATGGTGGCTTTGTGTTCCTTGAAAGATGGAGCGACTGTGTGGTAAAGACATTTAAAAGAGTGACAATTTACAAATCTCTCCTTTTTTCTCTTTTCTGCTCTTGCAAAAACAAAATCCATTACTTTCAACATCACTGCTCCTATCAGGTAACAACTATGTCTGTTTTTTTCCCAAACAATCAGTCAATATTTATCATATTATTCTGGGTACATGGCTTTTTTAAATTGTCTTGCATCTTCCATGTGTGCTTTTTTCCATGTGCAGAGACGATTGTTTTTTCCACATGCTTTGTCCCGCTTTCATCAGGACCTTTACTACTTATCTGATCTGACTACATATCTGACCTCAACTGCCAAAAATGTCTCATTTCTAGAGCTTGCATCTTGCAAATGGTTATCTTCTGCTTCAAATGACTTTCTTCTGTCCTCTCAAAAGCTGTTTTTTAAAACTTTGCTTTAAAAACACATGGGAGAGCTTGAGGAATGTTATTTTTTTCCTTCACAGACTCTTTGAAGGAGCTACCAATGGCTCAAAGCATGGCTGTTTAGCTATCCTAGACAAACCACTAAAATAGCCACCATTATATTATATATATATTTTTTTTTACGTAGACAGTAGACCTGGACCAGTGTTTCTATTTTGTCAAACCTCCATTCGATCGCAGCAGATGGCCGTTCATGCTGAACCATGTTTGGCTGGAGGTCTTTTCCTTTTTCACCACTTGCAGGCACAGTATGAGGGGTTGCTACGCTGTTAATGACTCTATGGAATCAGTTGTCCACTGATGCAACATGGACAGCCTAGAAAAGGAATTGCTGCAAACCTAATGACTCAATAAACACTGTATTTGACTACCTTGTATGATAACTAGGATCAAAACGGAATGTGTGTAACTTAAAGTGAATCTTTTTATGTGACTGTATTGATCTGATTATATGTTTTTTGAATTTTCTGTAAATTTTCTTCTAAAGTGCTGTGAGATCATATTTGTTAAGTGCAATATCAATCAATTGATTTGAATTCAAATGACTTTATTTTTAAAAAAATAGCCCAATTATAATATTTCCTACTAGGTGCATTGTAAATACATTGCATTGTGAATGTATTCGCAGGTTCTTTTTTAAATTGAAGTTGCCACAGATCTGTTGAGTTTAATATGATTTACTATAAACTGTTTGTAGCAAACTGAATAATAACAAATGGTCGCTGAAGAGCTTTTTGAAACAAATGCCTGAAATATATCAGTCTTTGAAAGGCTTCTGTATAATACAAGCTTCACCTTCTGCTACATTAAAATACTCAAAGCAATGAACTTTTAACTACATTAACAGTACTGCTGCTGTTATTTGCACATCTGGTTTTCTCGGTTTCTCATATTTTGTTAAATTCTTGTAAATAATACATTTTCTTTTTTTTACTTTTTAAGGCACAACTACAAACTCACACCCTGTAAATATTCTCAATTTTTCAATTATCAGCATATTCTGAGTATGCCACTTTATGCAGAGTACTTTAGTTTTTGTAATGGTGTCTTAATGTACATGTATTATTCTTAATCCTGTTTTTATACTTTTTCTATCTTTCTTGTGAGATCCTAAGTGATTCTATTAACCGTCACGTTGCTGCTGTTACAGCTGAATTTCCCTTTTATGGGACAATAAAGGATTAATTTATTATATTTTCTTTTATATTTAAATGATTAGAGATGTCCCCATAAAACAATGATGAGGTTAAAGGGATAAAGAGAATCATTTCACATCCATTTGGCTGAAATCCAAAAAATAGTGCTCCCAGCTCCCCAAATGATGCATAAAGAAAAGCAAAAGTTTTTGGTGTATGGTTTAATACCAAATTTCTATATATTTTACAACTTTGTATGGTGCGCACTCCTAACCTTGATAATCTCCGAGAAACTCTTGAAAGGGCTTACACACCTCTCAAGGCTGTGATTATCCAATTTGCTTATGCACCTTTTTATTTACCTAGATATATAAATTATATTGGTAAATACAATACAGCAGTTATGGATTTTATAACTTGTAAATGTAAAATCGATATAAAATTTAGGAGTTATTCTCAGAAAGTATTGTAACTCTGTGAAAAGACCATAATGTGCCTATTTTTCCTGTGAAAATAAAGTGCTTCATTTAAAGCATCTCATTGGGGCTTGAATTGCAAAATATTAGAATTATGTAACGTTTTTCTTTTCCCCCTAAAACTTGAGGCTTGGCCTGACACATCACATAAAATTTAAACATTTTTTTGTGTTCTAGAAAAATCATTTGTGTTCCCTGTTTTCCTATTATTCCTGGAGGATGGCGTGAAGTGTGTTTTTCAAATTTTTTTTTTTTAGATTGTTTAAACATAGAGATTATTTTCTTTATTGTCTAAAGTGAAGTACAAGGCATCCTGATAGATCATCAGTTCATTACAGTTCCCCAAAAAAAAGAGCCAACTATCTACCCACATAATCATACCTAAGAGCAATGTTGTAGTCGCCTATTAAACTACAATGCAGTTAGTTTTGAAGCAAGGTAGGACACCAAGGAAGACCAATGCATGGTAGAACATGCAAACTTCAGACAGAAACAATCCAGTAACAATGTCTTGTGTCCCTAACTACCTAACCAATATTTTGTAGACTAGCTTTTTTTTGTTTGTTTTCCGCTTCTTGACGTTCAGAAAAAGCATCCATGATGCCGAAAGGAATTCTGTTTTGCTGTACCATTCAGGATCATGGGAATATCCCCCCTCTGCTCTACTTTAACAGTAGGAGCTGTCTGAACTTCATCACAAAACAACTCTCATTCATCGCCCCTCATCCAAATATTTGGCTTGCCTCCATAATCCTTTTGTTGCGTTTAACTATCTCTCGATCCCCATGCTGCCTCCTAAGCTACTTTTTGTATCGGTGCCATGCAGGATAAATAGTGGTCTGAGGGGAGGAGATTTCAGCACCCACTTCAAAAACAATTTACACCAAAGAACATGAGATGGCAGTGAAGCTTCTTGTTCTGTTTAAATAACATATTTGGCCATTATGATCAGGAGAGATTGAAATTATACCACTCCTGATCCAGAATTAAAAGAAACTAAAGCATGCAGGTAATTCTAAACCTATGCTCAGAAGCTATAATATTGCTTCAGTTGGATTAAGTTGGCTTTTTGTGTAACTTTAACCATGGAGGGATCATTTTAGAATTAAGTAGCAGGGTATCCCATCTGTAAAAGCTCGATTATTAAATTTAATATTAAATATTTTGCTTTTTGTGGTCCAGGTTATACGTTTTTTGTTCTTGTCAGCATTTTTATGTGTGTGTCAGCGTGTGAGCCTATCTGTCTACATATGCAGAGTGTGTTTTTGCATGAATAATCTATGCAGTGGAGCATTTAGTAATGTGTGTGATGCATAATTCATTGATAAGGAATGGGATGGGCCTTCATTAGTCAGGTTTGAAGCTGCTGTGAACACCACCTGTTATTACACTGCTCAGTGAGTCGCACACTGGGATCGTTTGAGTGTTGCTTTTTGACTATATAGTGTTTATAATTCCTCAATAGTCTGGCATGCCATTGGAAAATGTATTTCCTGCTATCGATTAATATAGGAATAAATGTGAATCTAGTAAAACTAATAAGTAATTTTTTGAATTTATTTATTGTTTAAGCTTTTACACTTTTTTGTTTTTTGACCCGAGCATCAGCCAACTGATAATAATGCGATGCAAGGCTATCCTACAATGTTCTTATTCATAAAGTGCCAGATAAGGCCTTTGAGCAATCCAATTAATATACCTGTTTAACATTTACCACTGGAAGTAATGTTTGTAATTTATCGTCATTCTGTTTCCTCAAACCAGACATGTTTTTCGAATAGAACCAGGTTCCCATTGTTCTAACAAGACACTTCTACGGCCTGATCCAAGCAGATTTAGCTGCCAAACCCTAACCCAAGATCATACAAAATCCAACAGTGACGGAAAACAAAACTATAACACTTTTTTTTCTAAGTTTGCAGGTCTTTGGTGCATTTCATTATTAGTCGGAACTCGGAAATTCGACATCTGAGTGGGAAAAATCATCTGGAACGCCCCCCAAAGTCAAACTTCCGACTTGGAAAGTCCCTGATTTTTTCCCCCACTCAGACTTTGACTTTCAATGGCCACTCCTTGCATCAACAATAGTAGCTGGGGAGGAAGCATGTCTATTTTACATGACACACTTGTAAGAATGTGTCTATAATCAATCTTATATGCTTGCAACTCTAAACTTAACAAAATAAAAACGGTGTGTGCAAATGGAAAGTATACAACTTAAAACAATGTTTTTAAGAGGTACTACCAACTACGGCTACCTGGGCTCCAAAATATTGGAAACCCTATTTATCCGAATATGTAAACTGAAAGCTGCTAACTCGGGCGTGACATTAAACCCAGCTCTGAGTTCTGATTTCGGATGTAAATGAAACACATAATTATCAACAACTCCAGCTTCCTCCCACAGTTCAGAAACATTGGTGTTAGGTTAACTGGTCAATCTAATTAGTCTTTATGGGGGTATAGATGCATGACTAACTGTCCTGTGTCTCTGACATGTGCAGATGTCCTTTGCTACCCTGGAAGTGTTAAATGAAAATGGGAAAGGGATGGATCTCAGGGATGGATCTGTGCTCTCATTAGACTATCCAGAATTTAAAACTTCAGTTGAAGTTGATTAGATAAAAGCATGACCAATGGAGACCAAAATTTTCAGACTGAAATTTTCAGAAAACTTTCTGTGGGAAGAATCCTATCAGATGCCCAAAACCGCTTCAGCAAACTATTTTGATGTAGAGAAGCAGCAGCTCTATTCCAAGCACCTCCCATTTGACAACGCTCATCATCTCTGAGACTCTAAGGCTACGTCCACACTAAGCCGATATGGTTATACGGGGAGTTAGACGCCTAATGTTATCCACTCAACACGAGCATTTACGCCCCGTTTAAGGTCTGTTTAAGTTCCCATGATTGCGCAATCCCATACCAACATGTGAAAATACTGGGCATGCGCGAAAAGACGCACTGACACGCGTATAATCTACGTGACGCCAGCGCCTACATAATATATACAAGAAGCTCTACAGTCAGCTGGCCGATAGAAGAAGCACATTTCAGCCACTTCCATCCAGGATCTCCCTTGTGTCATCCTCCTTATCATTTTCATTGAATGGTAATTGAAATACAAATGGGTTAATTAGAGCTACTCCAGAAAAGGCAGTAGACCAGCCTCTAGGAATTGTGGGTGTTTCTTAATCTTTAAGGTTAAGAAACACAACCTTACAGTTAAAAGAGCAGAATCTAATCACGGTCACTTCTCACTTGCCTCTGAGTCAGTCTATAATGCTGGTCTGAGATGTTTCCCTGCTTCAACACCTGATTCTAATTAAACAGATCAAACAGCTTGTTGTCAAGCTCTGCACAATGAATCAGGTGTCTTGAAGCAGGGAAACATTTCAGACCTGCGGGATAGTGGCCCTTGAAGGACTGGAGTTGCCCTGCCATGAATGCATGATTGTCATCATCATACCAATAAAAACACATCTTGCTATCACTTATTTACAACAGGTAGGTCTTGAAAAGATGATCTCGTATTGAGGTCTTCTGAGATTTACCAGCATATTTAAAGGTGATATCAATTATACGGAAAACCTGCAAAACAGCTGTGATGAACTGGTGACTGGTGATAAATGAATGCTATGTGCATGTTAATGAAAAAAGAATAGAAATGCAGTGGTGCTTTCTTTTTTTAATGTAACTCTCTTTGGCAATCAAAACTTAGTATTTGGTTATCTTTTCTTTATTTTTAACATCGAAACTTGCAGACCTGTCTAATTTCTTCTAAATGTCCATTACTTGGTCAACCAATGTTTTTGGAACTGATTAATGAAGTCGAGTACACTATATCCATCAATGCTGACTTTTGCTAACTATAGAGTGCAAGAGAATGATGAGACACAGCAGTGTGTGAAGAATATATGTTTCGCTCTTAAGCACTTTCAGATGTGCATATGCATTCATTTTGATTTGCACGAGTTTCAAGAAGACGCGTGTGGGTAGGCTGGTTTTGGCTGCAGTAGGTTTGCCAATCCAGGGTGGGTTTCAGGGGCTCAATGTATGCAAGGACTCACTTAATGCATGATTCATAAATAAAGGATTTGCCCCAACTTCTTATACTCATAGAAAAACACTGTAATCAATACCCTAAAATTAAATTCGCCATCAGTCTTGCACATTCCATTATAAGTCTACTGAATGTGAGCCTTGTTACTTCTCTGGCTCTGTTTAACTTTCAAAATAACATCCACTTGTGCAAGAAGGGGATATACTGTATGCTCCAAGCATTTGATTTACATTGTGTGTGGTTGTTGATGTTGCTTTTTAAAGACCTTTTCTGTTAAATTCATTTACTGTCTGAAGATTGATGAGTCTTATCGGGTCCAAAACCTGGCACTACTGTAGCAGACCCCCATTTTTATGGTTAGTGGTAGGGGTTAAAAATGTATGGATAATTGTTAAGGTTTAGGTAATTATTACGACTAGCCACAAATGGAGTTCTTAATATTAATGGAAGTCAATACAAAGTCCTAATATGGTTTGAAATCCTATTTTGTGTGTGTGCAATTATCTTTCATGCGTGTTAAGATTCAGCAGACGTCTTGTGTGCAGCAACGTCCGATGTAATACACTGCTTTAGTTGAAAAGAGTGCGTGTATGTGCGTGTTGTCTAAATGTCCCACCTCATATTTATTCATCAACTGCTCAAACTTCACTGCAGTACTTACTTAACTCTGTGCACTTTGATCTACGGATCACTCAAACTGCTGAGCCAGGGAAAAAAAATGGAGAAACTCTTACAAACACGCTGAAAAATGCAGACTCCACCAGTGCTCTACATATATTAGCAGTCACCCAGTAACTGAGCCTCCATTCACTATTCCAAGTTGGTTTGAAAAGTTTTCAGATTTAAAGGGCAAATATTATACCTCTTTTATAAAAAGTTATAAAGGGTATGGTCTGTACAAAATATGTTAAAGTTGTCTGCACAAAATCACTCACATAAAGCGGTCTCACCCGCTCAATCAATGACAATTGCAGTCTCTTTCAGAATGAGCTGTTTAGAGGGCTCAATCATTTTTATATAAATTAGCGTTTACAGACCACGCCCATCCATCATGTTGGCATGTAGGCCGTGGGTTTGCACACTTGAGAATGAAATAGGAATTGGTGGTAGTGGTGGTTGTGGGGTTATATGGAAATTCTGCTTATTGTGATGTCACAATTAGGCACTTTTTTTATGAAGCAGTTATTATAGAAGCACAAGATTTCTGACAGCAAAAATATGCAAAATGATGGTTTTTAATTCATATATGGAGTGTTTATTTATTTATTTTTTTGGAGTGTTTATAGAAGCAACAGAGACCCAAGAAACCCAAATGGTGGAAACTCAAAGAGATGAAAAAAGGGAAATTTGCATATTGTGTCCCCATTAAAATACTAGACCAACCAGACCTTATTATAAGGATTTAGCTGATTCCAATTTAACTTTACTTTAGAATACAAGTTTTTAATTCTATCACAGTTTTGGGAATGCAACCATAAGTGATCACAAGCAAGGGATTTCTTGTGCTGGTCCCAAGTCCGGTTCCAGTTCGGTCCCAGTTTAATATTTGTGGAGCATAGTGTTGTATACTTGCATAACTCTCAATTCTACCCTTGAATTGAACCCTTCCACTGAGCCGATATCTGTGGACTCAACCTTCTTAAATGTTGACTTTGTTTTTTTGTCTGTGACAGAAGAACCAGCACCCTTTTCTGTGACCCTCCAGGCTGGTCGACCATAGCTTTGAGCAGAGGCCTAACCATCAGCTGAACTGAAAGGCATGTTAGACTCACACCTCTACAGAGACCAAGCCAGCTGATCGTTGAAACTGTAAGAATGTACAACCTTGTTTTGCACCATATTTTTTGTGCTTCACTGCTACTGTTCTGGTTAGTTCTGGTTAAGCTGGCTGATGATAAAAATGACCCGTGAGGCTTTCGTTTTTTTCTTTTTTCTTTTGGGAAATGGATAAGCTCCCAACAGTTGTTTTTTTACTTTTATTTGTAGTTTTTAGAGCTCATATCCTTGTCATTAAACATTTCTTTCAATAGAGTAGTGCTTATGTCCGTATAAATGCTTGTTTTTTCATCTTTGAGTTGATCTGTAGTAAGTAGACATTGGTTGTTTTATTGATTTATTTTTAGTGACTTTCAGCTTTAGTTAATGTTTAGATTAGAGAAAAATCTTTATTTTAACTTCTGATCTTGAGAAACATGGAAAGATCTAATTGTGCTTCAATTTTACAGATCTTGATACTGATTAATTAAAAAACATTAATTTATTTGAACATAGGCTTATCTAACCCATACAGTTTTAGGCAAGTAACAATATAGAGAACCAAACTTTCAGCCCAAGATGGTCATGCAATTATTGATGGTACAAAAAAAAGACTATACAAAATCCTGAGACGATACAACTAAAGCAAAAGTTCACATATGGTGTGTTCACACCACCCCAAAAAGCAGCGTCAGCAACGGCAACATTACATAATAAGTCTACGGTTGAGGCCGTTGGAGGAGCGTCGCAGTCTCTGCTGCGCTTTGTTTGCGTTGGCTCCATCAACTTTTCAAGATTTTTCTGCGTTTCAAGTTTCAAAGTGCCAAACGCCGGGAACGCTGAAGTTCAGTTAGCTGCACTTTTGACGGTCTTAACACTCTTGACGCATCAAGGCAACCAATCAGTGCTTCTCACTGTAGTGACGTGGTCAGACGTCGACGTTGCCTAGCCAACCATGATCCGCGAGTGTTTAAAACATCCAGCAGAGAAAGGCTAGTTTTGCAAGCTTTAGCTTAAAAATTTATCTGTGTATATGCGTCAAACTAGTCACTTTGTGAGCGTTGTTTGAAGCTGACAATGCGTGCAATGTGAACGCACCATTAGTCTCTATGCAGTAGTGCATTTTACACTATAAATATTTCATCCCAACACAATCACATCATTAATGATATGCATATTTCACATCAGTGAGATGACTGAGGTCCTGTTTAAACAGAGACAACATGGGTGTAGTTTCAAAAATAGAGTCTGTGAAAAATGGCAACAACATCCAACCTTTGACCACACAGATTCACTCAAACTGCTTTAGTACCTATACTGGGTCCTTAAGTAGAGCTGTGACACTGCCAGAGAAACACAGAAACAAACACCGAGCATGTGCAATCAACCTAATGGCAAACACATCAAATCTAGCTAGCTTTCTTCAAAAGCATATACTGTCTGTGGTTTTCTGGATCCATTTTTTGCTGCTCGTGATAGAGAAGGGACAGTAAATCATTTTCTAGGATCCATAGAGTCAGTATTTGATTTAGTAGGACTGCAACACAATAAAGCGGCCTTATCGTTTACTCAGTCACAGAGTTGCGCATGTCCATTAAATATAGGAATGGGTTGGCAATGTCATCCAATCAGGAAAAAATGCCCGGATAGCTTGTAAACACTGAGACAACTGAGCTGGATTTGTGAAGTTTCTCCACTCTGGGACCCAATTAAAACATAAATGCTCGGATAGCTTGTAAACACTGAGACAACTGAGCTGGATTTGTGAAGTTTCTCCACTCTGGGACCCAATTAAAACATTATCGTTTACGGTGTCCTCAAACACCGGCTCCTTGTGGATGAGACAAAAATTTGATAAAATATCTTTGCTACTATAACTGGTTTCATGTCTTCGTAGACAGAGCCTTAATGTTTTACCGATTGTGCTTCAATTCTCAGCACTTATGCTGCATTCAGACCAAGCCCATACGTCAGCGTCAGTTGCGGCAAGATTACATGTAAAGTCTATGGTAGAGTACGTCAGAGGTCCGTCAAGGGCTCTGTGTTGCGTTGAGTACGTTGGCTCCGTCAACCACGCTTGCATTTCATACGGCAACGTACCAACGCATGCGTCACAGAAGTTCAGCAAGCTGAACTTTTGACGGATTCAACGGAGTTAACGCAGTGCGGCAACCAATCACAGTCTCACAGTAGTTATGTCACTATACACGTATCTTGAATGAAGCGTGGGTCCAGTGAAAACATTTTCAACAAACACAGATTTAAAAAATCAGAAATAACACTTACTGAAGTCAGATGGACAGGCGCTCCTAAGGAGGAACAGAAAACCTGTAGTTGGTGTCCTGGTGGGAGATTTAAGCTCCGATGCGGCCCAGGAGGTCGTAAAATTAGGCGCGGGACAGACAGAAGTAGCACTGAAAGCGAACCTCATCCATACGCAGCTCCTGGAGCAAATGGTTAAACTCCCCAAACTCGGAATGCATCTGAATAGTGGGCGCTGATGCACCCGATGTCAACGTTGTCTAGCTTTATCTAGCAAATAAAGCCAAGCCACTCTCTCGTTACAATCCACCATAGTGCAGAACGTACGGCAACAGAGGAAGCCCCGCCCGTGCGTTGTTTTTTCCTCAGAAGCAGGCTATGGAAGCCAAAAAGTACATACGTCAAACTTCATCCGTTGGATGCGTTGCTCGACGTGTCCAACGGATGCGGTCTGAATGCAGCTTTACAGAAGGACAAGAAACATTATAAGGTAGATTATTAATGACATGAAATGTAGCAGTAAATTATAATTAAAAAAAATCTAGATTTATGATCACAGCTAGCTTCTTGCTATGTGGACTGTTTAAACTGTAATCTTTTTATCTGACACACTTTTCCTACACCTTCCTCAGGGAGTAAGCACACACTATTTTCCAAATCACCCATTTCTGTTTTTTTCTTGGCTGTTATCGGCAAGTTGTATAAGTTCAAAATATACACATGGTTACATGTAAAAATTCTGTTCAGGTTCGAAAATATTGCATAACGGCTCTCATCATTCATAGAAACACGCTATATAACTAATGCCATTTCTTTCTGATAATTCATCACATGTGCATCATGAGGATTCTTCTTGGATTAATGATTAACCATAATGAAGCAGCTCTAACACATGAACCTTTAAGTATTTTGGATAGCATGAGAATTTAAAAGTTGTTGTATTTAGACGGTAATAATCTTAACAGTAAAATACTTGTCCTGTATTTTGCAAATATGTTCATTTTTTTATCGTTTTCCTACTCCCCTAGTTTGTTTTCTGCTTCTTCAGGTGTACCTCAGGGTTTAGTTTTAGTGTCCTTTCTATTTATTATTTACGTGCTCCCTCTTGGCCAAATAGTCCAAAGATTTAATGTCAGTTTTCACTGTTATGCTGAAGACACCCAGCCCTGCATTTCTTCCAGACCCAGTTCCTCCCTTTCACCCACCTTCCTTTCAGACACTGTCATGGAGATTAGATTCAGGCTTCTCCTCTAATTTTATCAAACTCAACAGAAAGCTAACTGAAGTGTTACTCGTTGGTAATAATAATAATAATAATAATGCATTTTATTTCTTAGGCGCCTTTCTGGACACTCAAGGCGCCTTACATCAAAAAGTACAAGAACAACATCAAATGAATAAAAACTAATAATAATAAAAAAAAAAAAAAAAATAAAAAAAAAAGCCTCCACTTTAGCCAAACTTCAGTTATTCCATTAAGATTGATAACTCCCCCATTTTTCCTACTCCTCAGATAAAGAGTCTGGGTGTCATACGTGATAGTACACTCTCATTTCAAACTTATATTAATTACATCACCTAGTCTACATACTTGCATAACATACTCCCCATGCTGCCTTGTTCAATGCCTCTTCACCTACCGGATCGACTATTGCAACTCTTTTCTGTTTGATCTCTCAAATAAGCCCCATTCACAAACTCCAACTCTAACAAAACTCCCTGGTTAACTTTGCAATTCTAATGTTTGCTTTTAAGTACATCCGTGGCCTTGCCCCTCCTAATCTGTGTGACCTTTTTTTCTGCATTATCACTCCTTCCAGTCCACTCAGATCTTTGTCAGGTACTGATCTTGTTCCTTTCGCCTGGCTTGTCACTGTGGGGAGCAGAGCTTGCTGTCACTCATTGGCTCTGAAACTCACTTTCTCACGACATCAGAAATGTTAACTCTTCATTTATCTAAATCACAGCTTAAAACATATCTGTGGGCTAATTCACATTAGACTTTGATTTAGGTTGTTTTATTGTCTGATTATTAGCAGTTTGATTGTTTGTCTATGTGTCATTTTTCTATTTTTTCTTCTCTGTAAGGTCTTCACTGACCTTGGGTTATAGAAAGGTGCCCTCAAATAAAATGTATTATTGTTTTCCATGAAGCCGTAAAAAGAGCCTCAGTTATAATTAGCTGTGGAGGAACCTGGGAGTCAGAATGAATATGAAAGATTTCTTCTTGCCTAACCCCCTGCGGGTGTGTTCATCATAGTGCACAAGTTGTACTTTCCTTTGGCATCAGTACCATTTATTCTTATCAAATGGTATCTTGTATTTGTACATGTGGAATTATCATTAGTTTTGCTTTTTTGTGCTTGCACAACTCTTTGTTAGAATCTAACAGATTACCACTGATATCTGCATGTGTGTATTAAGTGAATGTTTCAATTTAAATGAACTTAGCCTGAGGCAGAAACCTGCTTTTTTTAGTATGTAGTGGTTATGGACTCCTGCCAGTTGGCAAAAAAACAACAAAACTATACAATCAGCATTTTGATTTAGGTTTCATCTTGGGATTCATTGAAGGTCTACACTGCTTACCAGTAATAAAACATTCTTTATTCTCAATGATAGAGAAAAACATAGAACAAATGAATTGTTCCTATTATTGTGGAGATTACTGGGTGTCAATCTTACATTAGGGTCATCCAACTAAGATGTGAACAAAGTAAAGTGCCTTAGAAATAGCTTCAGCAATGAAGTGGAAAACTATTTTCACTATACAGATTTTTTTAAACTTTCGTATCATCAAATAAATGTTAATATCAAAGATCACAATACCAAAAAGTACAGTTTTCAAATTTATTTTAACTAAAGAAGGAACGTTTTCCATATCTGTCTGAACCTATGTAAAAATGCAGTTACCAACTAGAACTTGAACCTGGTTGTGCCACCGTTAGCAGCAACAACGATCTTGAAGCATTTTGGATAAATGGCACCAAATCCTTACCATTAAGATATAGAAATTCTGGCACTCTCCTCCTTATGTTTTAATTCAGTCATATTAAAAGATTTCACTCATGTCTAAGGTCATGCTGAAGTATCGCATCTCAGACTTTAATTAGGCCACTTCAAACTTTAACCCCCCCCCCCTTTATAGAGTAGGATAAATAGTTCCAACAATTACCAGAAATAACTCAGGTTCCGAAGAAGCAAAGCAGCACCAGACCATCATACTACCAGCACTATAATCCTTTCTGTAAAAGGTTTCATGTCTCTTTCATCAGTCCAGAATATTTTTCCATATGTCTTGGAGATAATAAAATGATTTCTCGGACAAATATGCAATGGGTCTTGGTTCTTTTCTCTCATCAGTGGTTGCTGATGTCATAGAAACGGCATCTGTCCCATGGATGTCATTAATCAGTTTCCTAATTTCGCTTGATGAAGACTGATTTTTCCCATTAAAATTTGTAATTCTTCTAATAAAGTTCTAGATTATTTTTTGACCTGGATATGTCATTGATCCGCTTCTAAAATTCTGAAACATTAGACATTGTGTGCCTCTTCTAGATCGAAAGACACAAATGTAAGTCACGCTTAAAGGGATAGTCTAGATATTTTTGAAGTGTGGTTCTGTAAAGTTATCAGAAATAATTACCGTACTCCGAATGGAAAAATGTGAACAGGCTAATAGGTTCAGATGGAGCTCCCATTTGAACTAATTTTAACTGTTTAAAACCACTCACATTGGAGATTCTGATAGATTTTACAGATGTTATAAATTATTACTTACATATATTTTCAACTTTTACAAACATAAAATGTACTCTTACTGTTAAGAACCCACTTAATAAATCCAAACTATATACTTTAAGGAAAAGTACTTCTTTTTGTCTGTAATTACTTTTTTTTAACCTCAGTTGGGTTTTGTGTCACATCTGCTCACTCTAAATCATCCTTAGGTGTGACTATGCACTTCATGATTGTTTGTCCTGTCTGTCTCTGTTACCCTGCGATGGACTGATATCCTGTCTGCTGAAAGATAATGTATTTCTTCAAGAGTTACAAAGATGCTACCTAAGCAAGTCTGGTAAATCAGGGGCAATTCGCGGAAGATTATATTGTTGCAGGGATCACTTTATTCTGTTGCTTGTGTGTTGAATTGAAGCACTGGTCCGCATTTCTTAGAGATCTTCAGGCCCAGAGCAAAATCTGTCCTCTGTTGCGCAAACTATCTGTAAAGAGAGTTCATGTTACCTTTGTGTGTCTATATCTTCGTAGGAGTGCTTCTAAAAGATAAACTAAGATAAATACAAAAGGAGATAATAGCCCCTGAGGCCACTTCTTCTGACATTTGTTGGAAATGAATACTGCAGATGAGTGGTGTTTTTATATTAAATAACAGGAGTTTCAGTCAGATGGCCAGGTTATATGACCACAGCATGGGTTTGTTTAGTTTAGCTGAGAGAAAGCGTCTGCAAATTCTTGCAGTTATTCATAAAAATTGCTATAAATAAATGCTATTAACAGTCTACGTATCTCCAAGCAGCATTGAGAGCTGAGTTGTTGTACAACCAAGAATTAAAGTTGGTCTTGGCTGAAAATCCATCCAGGCAGCAAACTGTCAAAAAACACAGGAAAAGTTTATGTCAGAAATCCATGAATCATATTGAAAAAGGTTTGAATCCAAGTCCCATGATGTTTTTGAAAAAATTCTCCTTGTAAGTTGCAACCATATAACAGACGGGCACAGCCTCCAATAGGGTGGAAGGCTAGGTTAGTTTTCCCAGGCAGGCCCAAAGTAAAGATGGTCTAAGAAACTCTAGGACTTAAAATACTACAGGCAGAGAGGGAAAGAAATGGATTGACATTTTTGCCAGGCATGTTCTGAACGGTGCACCTGCCTGTTAGCTTGATGGCTGGAGGTGATCCGCTTTAAATGAAATGCAGATACTTGTTTAGAACCTCAATCCCTTAAGGAAGGTTCGACAAATGGCTTTTGGAGCTTTGATTTAAAAATATCACACAAGCAGAAAAACAAAATATGATACACAAAATATGATAGAAGATATCTTTAAATGGTAAATATTATTTTTCCACGGGTTACAGAATGCCATAGGTGGGGGAGGCCCATCTAAGATTATCTTGTCCCAGAGGCTAAACTATTAGCTGGTTGGCATAAAGTCGTCCAATTAGGTTTTAGGACGCAAATTCATTGATGGCAAAATACCCATAACATGGTATTTGTTCAAACATTAAAATCCGACCATATATCTTCCGTCCAGTGTCCTGCTGTCAGATCTTAAAACAGATTTTTTTTTTCCAAGTCACAAGCTCTTGAGAGCAGTGGGAAAATCCACTGTCAAATGCTTTTGCAGAAGTTGTGGGTATTTTTTATGTTCCAGCCCTAATCGGCACTGATGTGGGTGCTGTAGCCACAAGCACAGACTAATTTTCAGTGAGTGGTGCTGTGCTTGGGGCTATAAGCACAGGAGTTCACATTTTCTTTTCAGAAGCAGACCATTTCTTTAACATGACTCACCTGGAGGACGACAGCAGCTGCGTTTTAACAGCTAGAAACTCACAAGCTGAACATTTAAGATTTTCCTCTCGCTTACTTTGATTAACAGGGTTTAAAATTTTCAGTAAATAATAAGGGAACTCAAATTATCGTAAAGTTTTGATTACTTAAAAATGATGGTCTAATGCTGCTTGATGCAGCTTATTGCATATTTTAAAGTTGCACTGGTTTGACAGAGCAGTGATGGACTGGCGACCTGTCAAGGGTGTACCCTGTCTCTCGCCCATTGACAGCTGGAGATAGGCACCAGCCCCGCCCCTATGACCCCTTAAGGATTAAGCGGTTCAGAAAATGGATGGATGGATGGATGATTTGTCAGATGAGATTCATTGTCCAGCATGTCGCAGCTGCCACAGTGGGAAGTTTAGTAATATAAATAGGATCATTTGTATCGTGAGTACGAAGAACGTTTAACTGGCATTTGTGGAACATCTCGTTAAAGAGCCGCTGTATTAACTTTACAGGAGGTTTATCTGATTTAGATAAATGTCTTTTGTACTTTAAACCACAGATTTTTGTTTAAATACTAAATGGTATGACCTGCACAAACATTTGCATTGGACAAGTTGCTGTTAAACCTTAACCCGTCTTTCACAAGCACAAACACCTCGATAAGATTTCAACCCTCTCAGCAGTTTTCCTTTTCCCAGCTGGACTTGGAGAAACACGCGGTCATCCCCTCATTAATACCGTCCCATCTTTCTCCTCCGTTTACTTTGTCCATCCATCACCCTTCCCTACCTCTGTCAGTTCAACGAACTGTAAAGAGATTTACAGCTTACGAGCAGGAACACGGTTTACTGCACCTCTATATCCACGGCAAGCATTGTCAGGACCTGCCAGTCCAAATAGTTTTCTTTTTCTCAAAGCATCAAGAACGGCTCAACATAAATAGCTAAAAATCCACAAAAAATAAACACAAGCAGGGGTTAATTTAGTTAATTTGTCTTGTGTGTTTTAAATATGTTTTTAAATTAATTTGTTCATTATTTAGAGAATGGCGGTGAGTCACCGAAACCATTTTTATCACCCACTGCCAGATTAATGTGTGCAAAAGCCAATGTAATTTTAAAACTAAATAAAAAGTCAGTGGAAGGACTCCAATGGAAGCAAGTTCTGTGGCAACAATACTGTGACTCACCCAAAGATGCTTAAAAGTTTTTAAAAGTGGGCCAACTGCTTTTAAACTTTGACAAATTTTTGGACGTGTTTCGAGACTGATGACTGAACTCCACTTAACTGTGCACAGACCCAGGTGAAAAATAAATGCACTAAGTGTACTCAAAGTTGACATACTTTTGTGTACTTGAAGCAACACTAATCATCATTATACTTCAAGTGTGTTCATAATTAGTTAAATTGAAGCATGCTATTTTTGAACAGCTAATTTTGTACTAAATATATTTTAATAGTAATTAAATTGTAGTAAAGTTCAACTTTAAGTGTATTTAGTATACTTTTATGTGCTAAAATGGAACAACTCAATATATATTTAGTATACTTTAAATATATGGTTTTACATGTATTAATATATACTTAATTAGTAAAATTAAAGCATACTTTATATTATAAGTTTATAATATAATATTATTATAATTAACATATTATCAAAAATGAGCAAAAATGTCTATTTCTTTTAAAGTTTTTAAATATTTAAAGATTTTGTTTAAAGAAAGGGCTGTTGCAGATTTTTCTCTGGACTGGAAGACCTAACAGTAATCAGAAAGAGGAGGAAGTATGAATTAAAAGCTTTGAAATGCTCTTTGTCAACTTTTCTCATCAAAAATGCCAAGATGGTCTAGATAAATTGCATCTTCAGGGTCTTAAAATCATACTGTAAGGCTGTTTATGGTTTACTTCGTTTAATATACTGCTGATACTCCATTTTGTGAGCAATCTAAAATAAAAGAAATAATCTCTTACAAACATTTTCACAAAAATTAACTCTCACAAATTTTTCAGTCTTTATACAATTTCCTCCTGGTTAAGGTTTTGTGCCAAGAAGAGTCGCTTTCTCAGTAATAACCCAGTAACAACGCTGGACTCCAAAATTAGAAATATTTACTATGTTTTATACTGGGTTCTTTACCTCAAGCTCAGCTACCATTTTCAAATAAGTACATTTATTTGAACAACTTATTTTAAAACACTGCTTTTCACCCCATCCATCTGCATCAACTGTGAGGGACTTCATACTGGAGTTAAGTTAAGGCAGTTGGTTCTCAGAAAAAAAAGCAACCTCAAAGATATTTAGAGATTTCTTTGTATTTTACTAAACTTTACAATTTCCATCCAAGCTATTCACTACTAAATAAAGGGCGCATCAAATACACATTTTCTTTGTCTGCCTTTGTGCCATTGTAGTTTTGGTTTACATGTCTGTTGTTCAGATAATTAAATATGCTATTCTGCAGAAGTGATAGAGCGCATTTTATAATTGCTCATGACGGGCCAGGAGGGTGACGGCATTGGAAATGGACTACTGAATGGTGCATTGTGGAACAACAGGAATTACTGATTTTAAGCAAACACGAAAGCAAAAGTTGACAGGAAAAGAGGCTGCCAAGAAGGAACACGTTAACCCAGCTTTACATAAACATACTGTTATGTCATGTTTTATTCATTCTCTTACAGAACTGACAATTACTCAAGTGCATAAAATCACTGAGAGGTCAAAACAGAATATTTTCAGTCAAGCTCTGGGGCACAGAGCTGAGTAACAGCGGAGTGTTGGCTCACTCTAGCTTTCTCTTACATTTTCTTATGGAAAATGGGCCTCAAAGCATGTTTTCCTGTATAGCTGAAATCCTCCTTTTAAATAGAAAAGAAACTCAGAGTTCGTAATTTCTTAACAACTGCATACAATCAGACTGATGACGTCACGTAGTTAGAAAATCTAGGACTGAACTGCTAACATAGTCGGGGTGAACATCTTTCCTCATGTTTTTGTACTTGTGAGCATTTACAATTGAGTTATGCTTACAGATTATAACAGAAGCCAATGTACAATGGAAATAGAGTAAGGAACTTCATCTGAGGGGACCCTGTTTAGAACACTTAACAAAAGCTGAAATGGTTTATGTATCCAGTTGCGTAGCAAACTTTTGAAAAGTGTGGGGGATGGATATGGTTTCCTCACATACACCCTCATCAAAATATTTTCATTTATTAATTTACTTAGTATCTTCCACCACCAATCAAGGAGGCCCAAAGTGCTGTACACCACAGAATACAATATAAAATCCCATCAACAAATAATAAAAGTGAATCAATTAAAACAACAGAGCATCTAGGCAGAGAACGAGGCACCGGAATGCAGGATCAACTTGGGTTTAAAACTCTTTACAGAGGTGGCCTCTCTGATACTCGGTGGCAGTTGGTTCCATAGCTTCGGACCCAAGACAGAAAAAGCACGATCACCCCTGGACTTGCATCTAGTTTTCAGAACCAGCAGCACACACTGGTCTGACAAACAAAAAGCTTTTAGGGGCGAACCACCTCCTTAGCATGAGCTGTTACTGATAAATCTAACACACCAAATGAGGCGGGACTTAAGGCAAAACAGCCAATCATTGGCAGGTTACATTCATAGCTGGTGTCACATTTAAGATGGAGGGAAGAAGAGGGTGCAATCACAGAGCGGCCTTAGAAACAGTTGTCAACAGTAACCAGAGATGGAGGAAAGATGACCCTAAAGAAGGAAAAATGGATAGAAAGAAGGGTGGATGCATACAGACACTACTAACACTAAAAGCTCTGTGATTAAATACTTGAAAAGTGAAGTGATTACATTATGTCTGAAACAGACACTTCCATGTGAAGATAAATAATCTAAAATGTTAAATGAGAAATATTTATTGTTCCTTTTCTTGATTTAATGCTCTACTGTCTAAAAAGCAACAGATTTATTGAAGAAGTTCCGTGTTTTGTCTTCTTGTTTTCCGGACTTTTGATGCCCGCTCTTAGTTTAATTAAGCTGATGTTGATGACGCCTCCTGCATCTGCTGCTCCCCCTTGATTCATTGCACTCTGCTCCCCATGACCATTCCCTGCAGAGGATAAGCCACCAGCTTCCTGGCTGTGTGTCAGAATGTTGAAGTCATGTAAGATATTCAGGTTTTTATCTGTCATTTTAGTTTTTAAATCCATATTTAAAAGCCCGCATGGTGAATTCAAAATAAGTCTCTTTTAATCAACCTCAGCCAATCGACACTGATTACTGATTTGAACATGTCATATCTTTTGCAGTGGAAATGTTTTTGAAGTTCCTGAAAGGTCTTAATCTTCACCCAAAACACTGTACCTGGGTGATGTTAAGGTATGCTGGTAATGTGGTAAAGTGCATCAACCATCTTGTCGGTGAGGGAGATGGGATGCAGTGTTACAGAGAGCTAGCAAAGAAGAGATAAGGATCAGGTCAGGGCCATGCAGGCAATCCTGCAAAACCAAACATCTGCACCCTTAGGTGTAGACCCATATACTGTTTTAACCATGGCTTGACTTCATTTTTGGCATTTAAGTTGAAAGCGAATATAAACAGGATGCAACATAAACGCACTTTGGGCTTTTTTCACACACCATTTGAACATTGAGTAAAGGCAGGGTACTGCAACCTGCAGCTCCGGGGCCGCAAAGGGATCCATGCTGAATTTTTGTATACTTGTATTGAAATCACTTTTGTTGTAAAGTGCGTTGAGATGAAATTTGTTGTGAAATGGCGCAATATAAATAAAAGTGAACTGAATTGAATGCTTCGAAATTGCTTTTTTATTAAAAAACAATTATCCAACCTCTTTGTAGAAGAGTTATGTTTTTCTTTGTTTTAAAACCTAAAAAAGAAAGTGAAGTGCTTTTTTTTAATGAAAACTAATTTTTAGTAGATATTTATCAAGACATTCTAAGTTATCTTATTTTTCAAAAGGTCATTTAACATTTGAGGCTCTAAAACATTTTTTTTTTTTTTTGCTGGACCCAGGCAAAAATAGCTCCTCTGATTGTAAAGGCTGTAGGTCCAGCAAGAAGCACTTGTCCTTATATTCTTTGTCTTCCTAGTACAATTACACTTGTTGTGCATCATCCTCAACAGGTTATCTGCCTCACATTCTGCTGACTGACATCCATTTCTTAGATCTGACGTGTCTGGAGGAAAATCTGTTGTCTCTCTCCTTTGGACATCAGGGGACTTTTGCGATTGCTGCAAACTTTCCTTTGGTGGATGAAGGGCATTAAACTGGCTGGCTGACTTCAGACCTCCATTTTGTGTCTTTAAGACTCTGGCCACCATCTTTGGATGAACTGATTTGTGTTCTTGCTCCACACAGTGATAGGGTGGTATAGGACGTAAAAGATATTCGAAGAACAAGAGGAAGGAGTGAGATCTTGGGGTGCAACATGTTTCCATAACAGCCAACCTTCTGAAATGTTAAAGCAGGAGGATAAGTGTTTTATCCTGTCGGCAAACTCTGCAGAAAGGAGGTTGCAAAAAGTTGAAAGGGGTTTTGATTAAATGTATGGGCCTTCTAACTGTAAAGGTAATCATGTTCTTTTATTGAACCGGAGACACTGCTCTGGGTGGTGTTTTACCTCCTTCTCAGCTATTAGCTTTCTAATCTGTTCATTTTTTTACTCCCAGAAATATTTGTTTCTTAAAAGTTTTTACATTGCACAGGGCAGTATCTTTTTTTTTCATGTCAGTTCTTCCTGAACCTAGATTAATGCAATCGCTCGGTTTTAAACTGAATGTAGAAGCCTAAACAGATTTTCCAGATCCCATGCAAAAGTGGAGCTTATTAATAGTTAGCTTTTTGTGCTAATCTTTATTGGTTTGAAAAGATAAAGAATATATATTTTTACAAAGACATCTAAATTAGAGAGGGACAAAAGCCTGATTTTGAAGTAGAAAAGAATCAGTGTTAAGCGTGTAAAGTCTTTGAATGAATGATCGGTTAAATGTGTTTAGTTCAGCCAGAAGTTGTGGGTAGGACTATGCAGATAGGTGAAAAGCCTTCTTCCCTTCCACCCGCTATTTTTGTTTTATTAGTAACTTGTGGATAAATCTTCTCCATTGTTTTTGTTTCCACATGCTCTTAAGCAAACTTACAAATCAAGCCGTCTCTGAGATTATTTTTTACTTTTGGATAAGAATTATGTGGAGGGTATTGGAGCATCAGACTGAATTTCAACTCATCGCAGAAATATTCAAAGCTTAAAACGTTAATTTGAAATGAAAAACAACCCCCAAAACACAGTGTTCTTTATAAAGAAAGACTCTCTTTGACATAATCTTCCTTATGTTTTTTATTGGAGTGTTACTATGTAGAATAGCCTGCTTAGCACATGTTTCTCCCAGAACTGCCTAGCTCCATTCTTTAACACAGTGCAGAATTTCTTCAGATCACAGCACATTACTGATGCCATAAAACAGAGCAGGCAGCAGCAACATGAAACAAATTCAAACAGAAAAAAAGCTGAACAAATCTTACTTCCCGTCTCTTAATAACCACATTTACACTTTCACTGTGTCTAGATACTTTCTTCACAAAATCAGACTCAACAACAACCTAAAGCACATTAATGATCGGTGCGATCACAAAGTTGCACGCCATGGCTGATGGACAGTTGCCTGACTTCACACACTTGAGACACACTCGTACATGAACCACCCACATGCTTATCACAGAATACTGTAACACGGCTGGAATGCAGTACTGGACAGTATCTTGATCCAAATACTGATATAAATGTTCCTGCTTTAATCACAGAAAGAATTCCTTAAAAGTCATTGTTAATTTCAATCATTTATACTAATATTTTCAAATATGTTTAACGGTACCCGAAAATGTTTTGGCCAGCCCTATACATCTAATTTATGAAAGTTTTATTTATCTAATTTACATTTATTGCACGAGAGAATAAAAAGTATTTATATCTAATCCTTTTTGCCAGAGAGTCTTTACTCTTGTGCTTGGCTATCCAACTTTATGTTCATCTATAGCTGATGAGTCTCATTGTAAATATACACTAATGTGACAGTTTAATGTTTTATCTGCTTGTAACTTTCTACCACCACTCTGATTTCCACATCAAAGCAACAGACGCTATCTCTGCCTGCATCTGACTGCACGCCAACAGAAGCGTTTCATGGAGCTTTTGCTCAAAAGTATGCATGCACGTGGATGAAAGCATCCTATCCTCACCTTTCTTTTTTTGATCTTGCGTTAGTTGTATCTTTTCAGGGAATAAGTTGTTTTTGGCGTCAGAGCAAACAGGATTCACAATGAACAGATGCTGCCTTCCAGCCTGTCCATAAAGATCAAGCTAATCTGTTAGAGTAGACATGTCCATCTAACATAAAAAAAACAGCTCCAATTATTCTGTTCTGCAGATATGATGGATGGAGGGATGTGTTTGGTCACGTCTACTCAAAGACACAGGAGCTTCTTTGTTGTGGTGAAGAATTGTGTGTTCGTAGAGTGGTTGACAGATGCACCCGTCTTGATTAAAGACACACAGTTGCGTGTGTCTATTTCTGTCCCTATAACATATTTTTCTGTGAAGTTTTACATGCATCCATTGAAGTCACATCCAAGAGTTTGAGCTTCTGATAGCGAAGCACTTGTGTTCCCGCTCTGTAACTTGGCAGTAATTTGCTGCAGAGCTTCCCGTGTTATTTTCCAGATAAATGACAGATGTTCTGTGTGTGTGAAAAAAGGAGAGCACACCTGTCTGGTCAGGAAAGGAGATTTTCTGCCGTCAGTAAACCCAGCTTTATCTTCTCTGTTCGTAATGCATCACACACCTTGTTTATGTTGAGGTTGACTTCATGTGTGGCCACGATCAAATGATTTCATTTACCTTTTATAGAACTAATTTAAATGCTACAATCAGAAAAAGATGCCTGAAACATGAATGGGGATATTTATTCAGTTTTCACTTGAGATTCATTTGAAATTGACCACCCACACTCATTTCCTAGATAGTACACCTACTAATGCTCGGTATATAAAAGTATGAAAAGCTGATATTTGATGATTAATTAGTCAGGCTACCAGCTTTCCCAGCAAGCCTGTATTCAGCTGCTACATGTACCTTGCTGGGAATTGCAGTTAGCAGTTTTGTTTTGATAAGAACTGATGGGTGGGCACCTTAGTTTCCACACTATTACTATTCATATTTCTTGTACCTGGAAACCAACTGTTACTGTCTTGAAATGAGGGATTTGAAAAAAAACATTTTCTTTCAGCTAGCTGAGCAGCAGTGCACAGTGACTTGTAGATGAAAGAACAGCAGTGCATCGTAAAAACCTTGGTATAACTTTATTCCTACATTTAATATTTTTCATATATTAATATTATTAATATTAACATATTAATGTTAATGTTGACATATTAATGCTTTCTGAATGCTAGGTGTTTGGAGAAAAAGGTATTAAAACGAGCTCCTATTAAAGTTTTAACACTTAAGGATAATACTTCTCACTTTGTACATTAGCAGTTGCATCATGCAGAGTTTTCTACTAAGCTGGTTTCACCATTCAGTGTCTTATCAGCAGCACCATGCATTCATAACAATTTAAGTTTGGGAAAAATGGAGAAAGCATTCACTGTCTAGTTAAGATAATGACGAAGCAAATAATATAAAAACATTAGATCAAAACTAAAACATTTCATACAGGTGCAAGCAAGTTTATCAACTGTGTAAATTCTACACCAGAATTTTATTTTCCAAGTAGATTATGGCCATTTAAACTCATTTGGGGTTTCAGTCTGTCTGTTGTGCATGTGTTGCAAAGAGAATGTGTTTAAGACTGAAAAAAATATACTATTGACTTGTATTGACAGTTTTTTTATATGGGTAAAATTTGTTTCATATAATACCCAGATTGAATAGTTCTTTTTCTGACTCAATCGATTAGCTAAAATGAAGCTGTCGGACCCCCGTAAGCAAAGGCTTATGCTTATGTGACGACCACTTCATATCTTAATGTTTCCTCAACGTTATACAGTATTTATTTGACATGGTTCTATTAAGCTTCTTAGCGGACTTTCTAGAGTTATCTTACCATTTTTCTGTTGCTCACATAACGAGCAAAGATCTTGTAAAACTTTGCAGAATCATAATCTTTGTGATATCTGCATGCTGCTGTTTACATGTCTTGTGATCATAACGAGCAACAGATTATGGTGTAATTTCTCCTTTGAACCAATGACTGATTAATAGTCCGATATTGGCAGACATAACCTAGCTGCCTGTAGCTTATGGAAGCTAAAATGAGGACAAGTTTCCACTTAACCTCCCGGTGTGCATGGCTTTGCAGGAAGATTCTGGATCTGATTGTGTCCATTTTTATCCTTCCAGGCTTTTTTATGCTTTAAGTGATGCTCCGGAGGAGGACGAGGGAAAACTGATCAGGAAATAGTATGTCCGTGTATCTCAGATCTGGTGAAAGGTCTGCTGCGACAGCTTGTACAGTTTTTAAAAGTATCCCAGGGGCATGGTAAGGCTTCGGAGATGTTTAATCTTTTAAATTTCCCGATACATTTATATCATACCCATACAATTATATCTTCTGTTTTAAAATGCTAAATCAACTCCATCATAGTAAAATCCCAGCGGGCGGCATTCATTTTGATTACGTTCCCTCCTGCCAACGTCAAAATGGAGCTCTGAGAGTCACATGATTTCTGGAGCTCTATCGGCACCCCACTTAAACCATCAGTGTGGTCACATTAGCAGAAGCAGGTGTTTATCTAAAATTATCTAATGGAAATATATATATATATATATATATATATATATATATATATATATATATATATATATAGTATTATACTAATACTTTTTTTTACTTATACAATATATTTATACTTACAAATATTTATATTTATACTCTTACACAGAAAACAACAGAAACCCCCCATCTGGAGGTGTTGGTGGGACTAAGGTGGTATGTACTAAGGTTACTGAAGAGTCAAATTGTCCTTGCAAATCGACTGTGGAAGGGTGTGTCTTGTGAGATCAGGTAAAACGTTTAAAGGTCACAATTGCTTCAAAAGTAAATAATTTGATTACGATTCTACAGTGGAAAATTAACCAATAAATTTGTATCTATAATGCAACTGTTTAAAGCAGGACATATATTAGGCCTAAAACTTGACCTTGACGGCAAAAAAATGAGAGACAGGAGGTAATGAAATGTAGACCTCTGTAGATGAAAGGAATGTGGGTAAAAACAAAGAACAGCTGTTTCTGAGTGCCTTAAAATTGGCTACGGTGATTGGATCAGGACAAAGACGGGCAGACTGAACGCCATCTGGAGACTGATGGTCTAATTCATCCACGAACAACATGTATCATTACGTGTCTGTGTGACACTGGCTTTATGTCCATTATGCGACAACATTTTTTGTGTTGAAATCAAAGATGAATGCTGTCTAAAATTATATTAAAAGAAAAGAGGCCGTAACTTTCTGACTGTGACCAACCTGTTGTCATCAGGATTCAAAGATAAAAAAAACAAAAAAACTTTGGCAAGGACAATTTTTCACTGTCCTTTGCAGCTTTCCTGAAAATATAATATCCATCTGGAAGTTATGAAGATATTCCTCCCAAATCACAAACAGCCACCGCTGTATAAGAAGAGCAAATTCTTTAGGGGTATGAACTCTGGGATGGTTCAATTATTTCCTTAAAGGAACAAGACATAAGTTTAACCACAATATATATATATATATATATATATATAAACTGTAAAATTTCTTTCTCATACATGCCCCAGCAATGCTCTTGTTGGTAGAATAAGCCCTGGCCTTCTTATTGTGGTTGGGGCAGTGTAATGCGTAAGGATGTCATGCGTGTTCACTCTCAGGTGTAGCATTCGCTATCTCCATCATAAACACTGATACCACTGAGCGAGAGGTAGATTTTGAAGGATAGATGCAACAGTGCATAAGATTTCAAAAAACCTTTCAAAACTTTCAGACTCCACATAGTCCCTTTAACTAACTTAGAGACTAGGGACATTGCCTTTTTTATGTCCAGGTCATGTGGTTGTTTAATTCCTCACTTTATAGCACACATACATCAAAGAGGCCAACATTAGTCGCTGATGACAGATGATACTGCAGCCTAGATATCCAGTTCTTGGATGGGTTGTAGAAACAAGTTTTAAATCACACAAGCCTTTTATTGGTTCTTATAATTAGTACACAGATGTCTCCTGTTTTGTTTTTATTGTACAGGTTTTACATTTTTTTCCCCTGCCACTGAACTGTATAATTCGTTTTTGGGCCTTCATTATATTCCTTATCTTATTTTTTATGCATTGTTTGAAGGATAAAAGTATGTATTGATGTTTTTTGCGACTTTCTTGAACTGTTTTGTACAGTACATTGCAAGGACTTTGAGTGATAACATTAATTCCTTTTCTCATGAATTCTTTGATTTAAAGTGTCTAAACAATAAAAGGAGTTACATGATCAAAAATGTTTTAACCTATTACTTTTCAAATTCCAAAAGAGAATCAAAAACACCAGAACATTACTAACCTCTAAAATCTAATTCTTTGTTCTTTTTATTATTGCATTAACAAAGCCACTGTACCTGGTGGTTCATTCATAAATGCTGCCCCACTGTTGGGAACCATCTGAGAACCCTTTCCCACATGTTGTTGTTCTGGTACTGAAAAAAAACCAAACACAAAAATGCTCTTCTTTTCTTTACTGCTACTTTTCTTTACCATGCTTACTTCGTAGTGTGGGGAACAAGTTCCTGCTAACACTTCATGCTGTGCTGCAAGACAAACTGTGGGTGGGGTAAGCTAAAACAAGGGCACTTAGGCCTAATCATGGAGAGAAAAGGTTGAAGGCAGAATAAAAAAACTAATCCCCCCTAATTCAGGCTGGAGATAATGGTATCAGCAAAACAAAGAATTTCATAATAATAAGACAATTTCTCTGGGCAAATTTCCACTAAGCTTTTCTGAATCCGATTATGCTCCATCATAAAAGATCCTGGCGTTTTTCTTTCCGGGGAAAAATTAACTCCTCCTTTTCCTTCTGCTGCCCTCTGGTCAACTTATGACTTCCTGTTTTACTTTATTCTGTCTGGATCAGCCCACACTTACGACCTTTTACGCCATTGGTCAGCTTAGGAACACAAAGTATTAAACAACCAGCAGAGCTGCAGTGCCTGGAGAGAAACTCTCTCTCTCTCTCTGTCATTTTCAGGTACACAAAGAGATTCGCAGAATTTCGCACTTCGGATTAGCTGAGATTTTAGGATTTTTAACCTCCAAATATTCTTTTCCTTAACTGCCTCACATCATCCCAATAGCATAGACGTTCCTTTTTTTTAAAAGAAAAATAGTTGCAGCATGGAGGGCAGTGGATAGAGGGAAAAATAAATGCAGAGACATGCTTGTTTTTGCAACAATTAGAGATTTAAAGAAAACTGAAGGAATGATTTATCCTTTCTTTGTCCCTTTCAGGGGCACTGTTGTTCGTTCTCAGCTGTCCTAGGTCATGAAATAGGCCACACCTGAGAAATTACCACATAAATAAAATGGTTAACAAACCTACACACTACAACCAGAAAATTCAAAATTAAATTTATTTATAAATCACCAGTTTCCCTGGAGTTTCCAGTTTCTGACACACATTGTTGTTTTACTAAAAGTAGTGAGGACCTTCTTAGACTTCCATCCATTTTAGTTACTGTACTTTGCCTAAACAGGACACTTTTCGTAACCCTAACCATTATCGATCTATTCCTATCCCTAAAACTTTGTTCATTCCATACCTCTAAAACCAAAGAGTAGAGCTCAGCAACAGTGCCCCAAAGGGAGGATCAGGTAAAATGTCCTCACTTTGTATTAAATGGTGCTCACTTTACAGGTTAAAACCCCGAAACGGTAAAAATTGTCCCTCAGTCTGAATACTAGACGGGAGCACACACACAAGCCCTGCTAACTTTCAAATGTGGCAGATTTCAATAAAACAGGATAATCTAAAGGCAATGTGTATGTTATTGTACTGTGTTAAGGGATGGCTTCATACTCCCATTTTGCCAAGTTTACCTGTTTCTCTATCTAACGCTTCTATGATTTAAATTTTGTTAATTAGATCTTTTTTAGTAAGTAATGTAATCTTTATCATAATAAGTCTTGAAAAAGTTCTATATGCTGCTTTTCATTGCTGAATTTGTTTAGAATTTTCGAGTTCAATTCTAGGTTTTATTCCATCTTCCTGATAGGATTTGCATTATTCATAAAGTTTAACGGCTCTACGGCTTACAGTTGTATTCAAACTGGTTGGACATTAAAAATTTACTCCCGCTTACAACTTAACTGAACACCACCTGAGCTTTACCAGATTGTTCCTTTTATTCTGCCATGTTAGTAATAATGAGTTGAAGGTAAGTGAAACTACTAATGAATAAAACCTATAGTGCCACAAAATTTAAACAAAGTGAAACAAAGCCTGTGAATATTCTCATTCATCCAGGTCATGGTTATCTCAAGGAAATTTCAATCAAACGCAACTGGACTTGGTAATTTGTCTTGGAAGACGTTTCACCTCTTATCCAAGAGGCTTCATCAGTTCATGCTCGCCGCTGACCAGGCTGGGACTGGGACCAAACAAAGAAAAGTCCAAATCTGACAAAGTATTCTAAACTATTTCATAGTTACATCTCTCCCCCCTGTAGTAGCAATTCTATGGTTAGCCATTTCTGATCATTACTTTAGTTTGATGATCAAAAACATGTACGCCTCGAATAAAAAAAAAAGGCTAACCAGAAGAATTCTGCAAGCCACCAATACTTTTTCATAGCTATGTGTGTTTGGATTGTGGTTTGTGCCTGCTTTGTGTTTCAAATGCTTTGTTTTAAAGAATGAACTCTACACCATGTCATCAGGGTGTAGAGGCAGACCAGTGCAGACTTGTCCTTACGCCCGCACTCATCCCTTTGACCTGTGACTCCCAACCTTTAACCCGTAATCCTTCACTATATGGGATGGGAGGCAAACAGGTTAACCTCAGGGACAGCAGGTTAGGCAACACCTTCATCCTGAACACATAATGTAGTGGATTACTATTATTTTTTTATCAAAACAGAAACACTCCATACTTCTTAAACTTGAGATGCTATATATATATATATATATATAGCAAAACATTAAACCTCCAACAAGTCGACTCTTTTTTCTTTGCATCTTAGCCACTTATTCAGTTCAGCTGCATGTCTTGATGTCTATCATCCAACAACCCCAGGAAGTTTGAGCCTGTTGCTCCAGGCAGAACGAGGTGACAGGTGAGTTTCCTTTATTTATACCATCTTCCTGGTGGTGAAACAGGTCTCTACTTGAACAGGTTAGCTAAAAGCCCAGCCACTTCTACACATACCAGACTGCCTTTAAGAAACTTTTTGCAACAGTTTATATATGTCAGAGTCAGAAGCAAGTGTTATGGTGTCTGTTTATTTTGAAACTCCTTAAAAAAACAAACAAAAAACCCCCCCCACAAAACTTTATTTTGATGTACATACTTTATGAAGTGAGGTACCATGGTGGTAACCTACAGTTCCTCCATGTAGTTCGACAAATAGTGGGGAATCTTTCTTGTTATTGCCTATATCTACATGTGAAAAACCACCAGCATTTTGTTACTTTGTCAGGAAAAGTGATCATTGGTCCAGTCTTTGTTTTACATTTATTCCGTTAAACCGTTGCATTTCAGGACCAAGGGGTAAATTGTACCCTTCTGCTTTTTGAAATATGAGTAGATTTTTCACCCGTACTTAAAAATGTTCCAAGTCAGATTTCCTCATTTTATCAGTGATGGGCATCTAACCTCAAGAGTTTAACAGGATCCTGTTTCACTCCTGCTGTTTGAAATATATTAAGCCTGGGGCCAGTCTTTGGGATTTAGTCTCAAGGTTTATTGCTACACATCTGTAAGAAATATGACATTGGAACGTTTGGGTCTTTGTTCCATTTAATGGTTTGTCCTTTAAATTGTATTAATTAATTACAAGTCAATATCAAATATCGTTACAACAGTAGCAGTTTTCTTTTAAAAAAAAACATTTCTCTGTTCAAAAATAGTAAAGGCATGGTTTCATTTTGTGGCCAAATTTTCATGTGTCATGAGTCTATGAAATCCATGTATTGCTTATGGTGCATCTTAGTTCTCTAAATAATGCGCTATAAAGTTATGCGATTTTCCACTTAGATAGGAATGGAGGAGAATATTTACCAAACTTAAGATCTCTAGATATGGGGATGATATAGGGTTTATATTTGGCACTTGCTCCACTTCTATATTATGCATCACAAATGATGCAAAATTGTATATTTGTTTCACTTTCATACCCATCAGACATACAAATAGTTGATGTGCCATTTTAATGTTTAGTTTTAAGAGAACTACCCAACACTTGTTATCTTGAATAAGACTTATTATCTCGTTATATTAAGTAGAAATATGACAAATCATAAATTAATGAGTAAAAATGCATTTTGGTTGTGAATCCTGTCTAGTTTTCTGCTGTATTGCTGAAGTAGACTTCTCCATTGTGTTTCTCTCTTTTCATCACAGCAACATTTGACTTTTCTGTAGTGAAATATTTGTATAGCGACATCACTCAGCCCAGCAGGATCTTTATAGACTCTCTAAGATATTTGAGAAGGGACAGGAAGAGTTGATCATAAAGCCAAGGTTTTGAGGTGACGAAAATTGCTCTTACATGCAGTCAGGATCCAAATAATTTATTTGGGCACTGGCAGATTTAAAGCTGTAATTTTATTTGACCAACATATGTGCTGGAAATAATGTTTTGGGGCAGCACAGCCTTGTACCTGACTTAAAATTGATAGAGAATGAATGGAGAAGTCAAAGATCTGGGTACTGGCAAAAGGGTCCTCTAAAGACCTCATCAGCAAAGATGAATGCTGAGATTCAAGTTGAAGGAATGATTGCGCTAATGCCAGTAAAGACTCACTTGTTGACAATTGCAAAATGCATTAATAACATTTGAAATATCATTTTTTTAAATGAAAATACAAAACCTTTCCCACCCTCAAAATGATACCCCTTGCAACTTGTCTCACTAACCTCAAGTAGTTGGTAGTCTCCTTTTTGTTTGGGTCAAAAATAAACTCATTTTAGCCTATCTGTATGTTGCTGGGGTAACTTCAGTTAGTGGTGTAACATTAGATTATTTGTTATGGACTAGAATTAAGTAAATGCCATCATTAAAAAGTTAATAAAATATATATAGATATATATCTGGGTTACTGTCTCCTTCCATTTCCCTCTTTCTCACCTTCAATCCCATGTGTTTCATGTCTAAACAGTAATTGCCTGCAAAGTGAGCCATGTGAAGCTGTGCTGGACTGAATTGCCTCAGGGTAGAAAGCAGACCGAAAACACTGAGGTGGCAGCAGAGAGGGGAGATTTTTTGGAAAGAGCAGGAAAATAATAGTTTTGGTTTTCAGATTGCAGGGTACATTGGATTATATTTTTTGCAGATACGTTTATAAATATGGTTACAAATAAAGCTAATTCAGAATGTAGAAAAAACACACTTTATTATTGACTTTTTTGTAAATTATGAGTCACACACGTAAGCTAACACTTTTTGATTGCAAACACACACCCAAACAAAATGTATTAGTGTGTATCAGTATAAAGTCACTTGTCAAGCCTCTTATTTACCAATTTATATTTTCAAATCACTAATACTGCTTTTTCAGAATAACGCAGACAAAAGGATTAAATTCCCTCAGCGTGGGAATGAATCTTCTTTAAAATATTGCTTACGTAAGATGACCCTTGATGTCTGACAGAATGTTTGATGGGTGTACTATGGACAGGTTGTTAGTTCATAACAGGGCGACATGGTGACATAAAGGACCTGATTAAAAATCAGCCTAAATGTGCATTTTATTTCAATTTAATTCAGTTTATTTATATAGCGCCAAATCACAGCATGTATCATCTCAAAGCACTTTACAAGAAATTTCAATTCACTCCTACATACATTTAAATGAATCCTTCCGTTCATTATTCCAACAGTTTAAAGGTTTTCTGGCTAAGAAAATCCTAGCAGACTGCATCAGGTCACTGACCTACAGCATTAACTTCTCCAGGACGACCATCTAGCAACAGTAGACAGTCACTGCATTGTGTTGTTGACTTCACAGCAATATCCCATACTAAAGAACAAAAAAACTTCCCTCAGAAAGATGGATTTAATAATACTGGATTGGTTAACTGCATGTCAGCCATCTATGATGGGTTTCAGGAAGTTTTAATCATAAACTATGCTTTATCTGAAAAACCATGCAAAACATATAAATAATCAAAGTTTACAAACAAACTTGACCATGTTAGGTCAGTGATGTGTCTTAGGGCTAAATCTTAGTGTTAGCATTCTTAAAATTTGTTGTATAACTGGGTATAAACTTGCACGATGTGCCATACATGCCACACACTGAGCTAAGTTCCTTCATGTGTAGAAACATGTTTATAAGATAACGCACAGGCTCATGCACTGCACTCTACTCCTGAATCTGATCTATGTGGGTCTTAATCAGTGTTATCTCCTCTGCAACATTGTGCTTGTGCACCCATTGCAAAAAAAAAAATAAGAAAAAAGAGCAAAACACAGTTCTATAATAGGGGAAAGCTAGACAATCTGTCAGGGAGAAAAGATAAGTGAAGGGTTTTTTAACTGCTGGGAAGGTGAGTGAGTGACATGAGAAGCAGATTGACTGATCAGCAGTACAGCTGGGGAGGATGCTTAACTGAATAAAGCTGACTCAATAACAGAGGAGTTAACTAAAGCCTTTCTAAGACTACATTTTTCAACTCTCATAGATAAATCTTTCAATAGCTGCGTTTCCATTACAAATATGTGTAAAACTTTGTCAATGTTGTCGAAATGTCGAAAAAACACAATTCCGCAATTGTGGTGTTTCCATTAAATAACAAACTAAGTTTAAATCACAAGTTTTCACACGACAAGTCATTAAGAAAAATGATGACGGATGTGAACATTTACGGTAGATATATTCATATTTTAGGCACAGTGAGTGTTAGTGAGTGTTTTCCATTTCAAGAGTAAGATTTGCCATGGCTTGTGGAACCCTGCTTCCTTCATTGCAGCTTCAAGGCCTTGGTAAATGCTCCCGTTTCTTTGCTGATTTGAATCTAATATATTAGTTATGCCTTTATTACGAGCCAAATGCTAAAAAAAAAACTCGGTCTCTTCGTGAACCCAAACGTGCTGCACCATCTTTCTCCTCCTACTACTATTTACGACGTCATCGACGTCAATGTCTTTTTTGCTCATAGTAACATCCTGTTGTTAATCACATGACTCGTGTGATGTGAAAAAGGTATTTCCACTACTGTTTTGCAAAATATTACATTTCCGCAAAAAACACCTCATCCAAGCACAAAAACATTTTATCGAAAAAGGCATGTTTTCTTTTCTTGCTTTTTTTTGGCAATGTACAGTGTACTCATGATTTTGTTGTGTCCTGCTAGAGCAAGACAAAGTGCAGTGTGACTCAATGAAAACATGAAACAGTCCTTTCTGACAGATGAAAGGTGCACAGTGTTAACCAGGCTTAAGAGTTAATAAACAGGGCAGAAAAAGATCTTACTAACCAAAGGACTTCATCTGAGATAAGTATCTAAATCAATACACAGAGATCAGAACACAAGAATCTTGACACAATGAAATTAACTATATATGGAAATTTGGTGGTGCCTACGTCCAGAGGCCATTTTATAAGAGGCGGGTTACACTCTGGACACAGCACAAGACAAATAGTTATTCACACTCACACCTAAGGGCAAGTTGCAAACAAACTGTCCTACCACTCATGTTTTTTTAAACTGTGGGAGGAATCTGGAGAACCTGGAGAGGACCCAAACATGTATACTGGGAAAACATGCTAACTGCATGCAGAAAGAGCCCAGGCCAAGATTTGTACCCAGCACCCTCTTGCTGCAAGGTAACAGTGTGAATGCTTACTCCACTGTGCAGCCCCAGAACTATAGAGGGAACAAAATTGCATCAACAACTAGTATGTTGCGTTTGGTACTTTGTAAGCTCTCCTTTTTAATAACAATTTCAAAATTTAAATAAACGTTTCTAGAATGCTGCTATGGAGTGGCGACCTGTCTGGGTTGTACCCTGCCTCTCCCCCATTGACAGCTGGAGATAGGCACCAGCCCCCTCGCGAGCCCTTAAGGATTAAGCGGTTCAGAAAATGGATGGATGGAAATTTCTAGAAGGAATATTTATTATCACTATCACTTTTATTATTTAGGGTCCCAATACCCACTATCGTTGATTTCTGACCTCCGTTGGGGTCCCATCTCAAACTTTTGAATTCACTGATTTAAGTTATGAAAACTATTATTATTTTCTTTCAATAATCATTACAGAAGCACGGTAACCTGGCAGAACCATTCTAACCAACCTAAAGCTGCTCTTGTTTTATTTTTGCTCTAAAGCATGAATGAAAGCAGGTGTAGGGACTGTTGCACTCTAGTCTTTATTATCCTGATTTGACATATTGTCCGACGCTTGTGGTTCACTGCTCTCAGACAGTCAATGGGCTGTGAGTACAGCAAGAAAAGGAAAAATCTCTTTGCAGAATGGATGAGCGAAAGAAAACAGTTTGTTAGTAAAGGAAGCGAAGCCGTGCAGAACGGCCAACTGAATACTGATCCCGAGCAGGAGAACAAGTGAATGGGTGAAAGCATGTTGCGACAGCCGAGGAAAACAAAGTGTGATAAAGGAGCGGCAGGAGATGTGCTTCAGGGGTAAAAACAGAGGCCCAGGGTCAAACCTCCCCCAGGGAGCTCCACAACAAGACCATGAGCAAGGCAAAAGGCTAGACCACACATACATTCTGACAAATCACATACTTGAAATTGCTTCCAATTAAAAAAAAATGAATGAGTTGTTTCGACATCGGGCTGCCCCGGAGAGGATTTACCCATTTCTAAGGTCACCTGTGCGGGGAGATAATTTAAACACCTTTCAAGAGTAAAACTGGAGATGAGATAAGGTCAGAGGATCAATCACACATGTAGTCTAAATTGCCTTCATCCAATCTTCCTTGTCTTATGTGTGGAGACATGGCTACAGAGAATCTACTGTATCTCTCTATAAACCTGTCTGGACTGAAGTATTTGCAAAAAAAAGCTTTAAAGAAAGAGGTGATGTTTTGTAGAGCTTAGTTATGATCATATGCGCAGCATTTGTTAGTAACTTGAAAATAGGGGAGATGAGATAAAAAAGAATATTTGATGATAAATAATGGATGGAGGGGAAACCGAAACTGAATCCACCTTCCACCACTGTGTTGGGTCTATCTGGTACATATTAAATGGACTCAGTCTCACATCATCATTCTACCGGACCATCAGCCATTTGGCGACCCCAGAATGGCCTCCCATTGGTTAGTGTCAGCGACCATCTTGGATGATGCTGGCAAAGGTTATATAACGGCCAGCTGAAATGCCGGGAAATTCACTCTCTGCTATAGCATTCCCTTTCTTACTTCGATTCTACTGGCTGGTCCGAAGGAGTCACTCTGAAACTGCCCCAAGGTTTCCTATTCGCTCTGCTCCATCCAGTTCAAGCCAAAGAAGCTGACCGTGAACTGGTGCTTCCCTAACAAGCCGTTCCAAACAGCTGCAGCCGGAACACACCTCCAAACTCTGTCCCCTCTCTGAGCGCAAATTGAGGTGGAGGAATTAAGCTCTATTAATCTCTGACCCAGTACGTTTTCTTCAACTTCCTCATCATCTGATCGTGGACTGGAGAAGCAATCAAAAGTAGAAACTTTCCAATTTTCTTAATTCCTGGGTGGAACAAGGTTCTATTATTTAGATTGACTTGTATGTGTTTTCTGACAGAACTGGCTGATCGTGTTTAATGTTAGTTACTCATTTTCTTTTATTTACAAGTAGAAGCAGTGTACTGTCTTTGTTGTGGTGTATTGCTGTGTCAATTTCATGACCTTTCCTGGTTGCTCCGGAGAGAGGAGAAAAACGGCATCCATTATCTGACAGCTTCTTTGTTTAAGCCACAAGGCTAGCTAGCTATCAACATGTTTTCCTTTGTCTTCCCTGAATCGATCGCGAGCAATGATAAATCACACCTGGTTGATAGGTGCCTTCCTGTCACTCTCTCCCCTCCCTGTTTCATAAATGCCTACTACGTAAGCAGGTGAGGTCGGATCTTCCTGTGACGTCAGTTTGTTTTGATTCTGCCTTCCACATTTAATTTATCTCCTTCCCTGTAGAATAGACATCCTCCAGATTAAATAGCATAGCTAATTTTTCGACTAGATTGAATTTATTTTGTGATTTTGTGAGCAATTGGTTATTAAATTCCCTAAACGTGAGATAAAATCTCTGTGCTTCCTTTAGTGTGTGTGTTTTAATACATCGTCCAAACGAATTCATCCTTCAGATAAAGACTGATTCTATGGTGTAATTAATTTGTTTCTTATGTAGATTAAGAAGCTGGTGCTCCGTTTTACTTATTTTATCATTGATAATTTGAGTTTCATTAATAATTATTCCAGTGTTAGGTTATTGAATAATACATTTTAATTATTATTAACCAGACAGAAATAATTTCTCAAAATCTTCAACAACTGTAATGGGAGCATTTACAGATTAATTTCCACTGGAAGATCACATCATTAAGTCTTTCTCTGCCTCAGATCACAGTGTCATAGTGGCTGATCTTCAACACCTGCTCAGTTTTTTTCTGTCACTGTGCGGTTGGCAGTTTTAATTAAAGTAGCCACTGCTATTCACTATTTATTACTTGTTGTTAAAGCTACCTAACAGGATTGCTCTGTTTGATAACAGAATTGTTAAATGTTAAAATAAAAATAAAAAAAGGAACATCCTGGATCTGTTTATTCACTTTTCTTTATTCCTTTTTTTGTGTATTACCCATAGAAGTATCGAATCGGGACCTGTTATTAGCAGATACTCAAAATCAAATAGTCCCTAAAATCAAATGACTGATCAGGACATTTCCACTAATTCCCAATACCAGGTACCAAGCCGATACTTCTACCATACATAAAATGCAATGAATTGGAAGACAGGTTTTATTTTCTTCTCTGTTTGTTATAACAAATGATAGATAGAAAGAAATAATAATAAAAATGACCACGAAATAAAAATTTCAAATGAAAAATAAAAATGTTCTGTGAAATTATTGCAGTTTCTACATTTTAAGTATTTTTTTATGGTATAGCTTAACTAACTGATACCATTATGAGCACAATCGAAGGGTATCAACCCCAGTGGGTGTTACCAGTGTGGTATGCATCCCTACTAATTGCCTTAACTACTTTACATTTACTTTAGTTATCCATCCATCCATTTTCTAAACCGCTTAATCCTTAATGGGTCGCGGGGGGGCTGGTGGCTATCTCCAGCTGTCAATGGGCGAGAGGCAGGGTACACCCTGGACAGGTTGCCAGTCCATCACAGGGCCACATAGAGACAGACAGGAAGAAACAACCATGCACACACTCACAACTAAGGACAATTTGGAGAGATCAATTCATGTTTTTGGACTGTGGGAGAAAGGCCAGAGTACCCGGAGGGAACCCACGCATGCACAGGGAGAACATGCTAACTCCATGCAGAAGGATCCTGGGCCGGGATACAAACCCACGACCTTCTTGCTGCAAGGCAACAGTGCTAACCACTGCGCACTGTTGCCTTGCAGCAAGGAGGTCGTGCAGCCCTTACTTTAGTAATCTTTAGAAAAAAAAGAAGCGACTAATAATTTTACTGCTGTATGCCTTTTACTTCTGCTTGAGAAATATTAGTCTGAGTTAACATAACATATCAATACAATTTCTGACAAATCAACCTACCCCAACTTACTAAACTGAGCGAACCACAAAGTTTTAATGAAAATTCGCATAAGGTTCAAACTTATGCTAATTAACTAATTCAAGTGTTTGTTTCAAAAACCTTTATGTTGCAAAACACTAATGTGGAAATATGTTTTCTTTCCGAGTTTCTTTTTTGTAATGATGTGATTCATTATTGTGATTTCATCCTATATCATTGGATGAGCACGTTTTACTTTACTTGAGGACAATTTTGGTTACTCTAACCACCTCTGTGTCAATTTCGATTGCTAGAGAATGTTTTAAAGTGAGAGTATAAACAGATAGGTTCTCCAATGCTCTTTTAAAACAGAAATTTAAAGAAATTCTTCCACGATCAGCACACTTGTTTTGTTCACAAATTTTCTTTAAAGACACTTTAAAGCAATGAAACGTAATTGATGAGCTGTTTAGTGTCAAACAATAAAACACAATAAAAATAAGGATATTAATTTTTCACTGCATTGGCCAATTTTCAAATGAAGTACGTTCCTCAAGCTAAATCATTTCAAGGAGAACAACAACTCAGCATCAAAGAGCTACTCAACATGGAAATGGGAGAAAAATGTGTGGCTATCACTGAGGATTTTTTTCTATTATAGTTAATGATAAGAAGTGCCAAACATCTGCTTTAACCATGGGTGGGGGTTCCAGTGAAGGTTACTGAGAACAAAGTCACGCCTCTGTATGCAGGGGAATAGAACATTAGCAAATTCAGAGATTATTTGAGAATATGAAAACTGTGGTTGAATAAAACAAGAAAAAGAGAAAGCAAACATATACTCTAGGTTACATACACTCCTCCCACAAATATCAAACTATGGTCACTAAGCAGAGTTAAACAAGATATAATTTACATGCATACTTCCCCTTCAGGTAAAACTCGAACAATCTTTTCTACATGGAATCACAAAGAAGGACAGAAAAGGAACATGGACTATGGATGAAAGAGGCAGCAATAAAGTCATGTCTGTTTTTTTTCATTGACTTGATGGTGATCCAGTTTAACTGAAACAAGGTGATGAATAAAGTCAAATTAGAAACACAAACAAGGCTATGATAAACATCCTCTAAGCTACCCTCCAAGAAGGAAGTGGTCATATGTAGACTGAACAACAACAAAGGTAAGATCTAAGCTCTTCTTGATTTTCGTATAACGTAAGACATTTTAAAAAACAGTGATTTCTCGTAAACCGATATCACAAACACGTTTCCTACTGTATTGTGAGACTCATTTGGGTCAGATCTCAAACACCCAATACAAATGGAAAATGACCTAATGTTAGGTAGACTTTAAATCACTACTGCCTGATTTTTTGGTAATTCTCCATTAGGTACTGGGGGTAATAGAATACTTTTTCGTATCATCTACCAAGGCTTTGATGCAGCAGAGCCACTGCTTCATCCTGTGAATGAAAACATGTTGGTCAAAACTTCCTATGATGAGCAACATAAATGGAATCAGTGTTCCCTCAACTGGACACAGATCAACCGGGCCCTCCTCTCTAGCCCGACCAGGAGGTGAGGCATGTCGGTGGTTGCCTGGTGGCCGGACCTTTGCCCATGGGGCCCACTCAGGCTCAGCCTGAAGAGGTGACATGGGTCCCTTCTCCATGTCATTTCTCAGATCAATGCCAACATAAAAGTAAATAGATAAGTTGATTTACGATTTTGAGCTGTTGCTCGTGTCTGTCCGAAGGAAACTCTGACGTTAACTAAAATACTTTTTTTTTTCAAGATGTTATTTTTCTATAAATTAAAACAGCTTGGTTATGTGAGATTTTTCTCTCTTTCCCATCTAGAAATCAAAAACAACTGAACAAACATCCTCAAAGACGGATTACTTCATATTGCCAGAGGTTTGTATTTAATATGAAACATATCTCCTTGACTTTGAATTCTGATAGCGAGAGCAGTGTTTACACAAATTTAACTTTGCAACAAACTCTGTGAAGGCCAGTAAAACAAAACATGAAGATTCACAGAAATGTTTTACTAAAAGTGGCCAATAGTGATGAAACTTGATTCATCTGAAACTTTCATAATGTTGCTGATAACAAAATGGCGTGTCCTCCATTTTAGTGTCATGATGATCTTCCATCCATGAACCAAAGCAGGAAGAGAAATCTAAAAGGTCAACGTTACTGTAAAAGTACAGAAATAGGTTTTGTTAAACCTGCTGACTTGACAACTTCTAGATGTCCAGTTAGTAGAGCATGTAACATGACAGATGAGAGTTGGAGTTCAGGTCAAATCCACAGTGGCATCTAAACCCTACTGTACATTTGTCAGTGTCAGAACAGCTGAGTGATTTCTATTCACAGATGAGTAACACATTACTCTCCCACTGATTTCATAAATAATATTCTGGAACTGTTCAATAAATAATTTGATCTTTTATTTTATTTTCAGATAACATTTTATTGTTATTTTTTTATATTTATTTTAACAGAATATATAATATACAAAAAACAAACAAAAAATATCTCATGTTACATTGAAATACAATAACATATTACCACTGAGCAGCCCAATTCAGCCCTCTTACATTACCACTGGTCAACAATTAACAGGACAGTACCACTATGCAGCATGTAAATGTTGGTTTGGTGTATACGTCAAAAATACTTGAGAATCCTTTGGTCTTTTTCTGAAATGAAAGTTTAAAATAAACTCAGGGAGCCAAAATATACAGAGAATATTCCAAACTGTAAGTGGCTTTAAATATTTTTCTTTCCTCCTGCTGGTTTAATTGTGGTCAGTGAGGGGTGAGACAGAGGCTGCTGAGTGAGTAGTTTCCAGGGAAGCACAGCTCGACTCGCATCATGGAATATACCAGCAACGCAAAAAAAAGAAAAACTGCTTTTCTGATGAAAATGAGCATTAGAAGCTCCAGCCTAGTTAAACAGGAGAGAAAGGGGTTTGTGAAAGTTTGTAGACTGAAAGACATCCTGTGGATGAAAAATTAAACATAGCAAGACATAATCATGGCATAAAGTAAACACGAGCAAGGACTCTAACGAGGATGTCTATACAGTTTTGTGTCACTGATTTATTTAATTCAATATTTAAGGCACAGAATATAATACAAATTAATGTAACCTATTTAAGATTTAATTGGATACTGCCTCCAATTAGGTTATGTAGATTTTTTTAAAATCAGAATTGAAGTGAAAAAATAAACTATTACTTTTTTTTGGGGGGGGGGGGGGGGGGGAGTCGGTTGCATGTAAAAAAAAAATTGTCAATAAAAAAAAAACATGTATTGGACAATTTCCTTGTTTGTAAAAGATTTAAAAAGCACATACAAGGTAAAGATTTTCTTGACCAAACTAAACTAACCTATCTATATCTTGACTGGGAGAAACACAAAGAGCCACAAAGTGTTAAAAGAGCCTCCAACAGGTGAGATCAATCCATCATGGCAACTGTTCAATCTATCTAGGCGTTTCATTCTGGTAAACCTGGGAAAACATAGTTAGAAAAACTATATTTTACATCCACCAAGAAGGTTATGCTTTTGCCAGGGTTTGTATGTCTGTTAGAAACAAAACTCAAAGAGATATAGATGGATTTTGATGACATTTTCAGGAAAAGTCCACAGTGGGAGCAAGCACAAGTGATTAGATTTTGGGGTTGATCACATCTACGTTTGGGGGGCTCTGAACTGCCTTGGTCCGCACTCTCAGAGTGCTTTCCTGGTTTTTTGTTGCATTTGTACTGACCAGAACCAACCAATCTACAGTTGTGTAAACTTATTTCTTTATTTGGTCACAGAAAACCATAAAGGCTTTACAGACTATATCTGCTTTTTGTCTGTCTCGACTTGTGGCAAGCATGAGTGGTATCCTTGTGTTCCAAATTTCCCCACATGGCAAAGCTGTACTGTTTTTGGAGCCATACTATGTCAGCTTAATAACACTTGTCTAAGATTTGTAGAAACATTTTTTAACAGAGCAATTAATGAGGAATAGTGGCTGCTGAACAACAAGAAAGAAAACCCACCAAATATGTAAAATGGTCTGAAGAAGGTAATATTTGGAAAAAAATATGAAGGGTAATGAATAAGAAGTTGAGGAAAAATACATTTAAAAAGTCTCAGTGAGGGTTTGATACTTTCGGGGTCAAAAACCCTTTACCTATGCAACGGCAGGTTTTGAGAAGAAACAGTGGAGCGTGAGGAAGCATTCCAGAAGCAAATTAAAGGAGGGTTTGTGTTTTTGCCAAGACATTTACTGTAGACAGTCTGGTATTAAAAGAACAGAAATAATCAGCTTCTACAAAAAAAATGGCTATATGAATACCACAACAATGTCCCTGAAAAGCCATTGGCACCAATTATCTATTGATGATAACCTCAGCTCAAGAATGTACCTGTTAACACTGATGTCCCCACACCTAAATGTGTCAGGTTTGGGTTAAAGGAGGACCCAGATGCGGAGCGGCGTTTAGGGCTCTTCCGGCCCATGTTTATTTAATAGTCCAAAAGCAGACGTGAAGCACAGAGACGGCGACGATGAGAACTAGAGGAGATAACGACAACAACGACCCGACGAGGACAGACAGACACAGAAGGGCATATATACTGTGGGAAGGGTAATCAGAAAACAGAGAACACCTGGGAGCAGAGTAGGGAAACACAGGGAGGACTAATAGGACAACAGGTGAAACGAACTAGGGCTAATTAACTCAAACAGACTGGGAGGAAACAAACAGGGAGGAATGAATGACACAGACGGATGGATCATGACAATATGTGTGTTTGATAGCTGGTGTGAGGAGCCGTCAATCTGTCCCACAGGAATTTACTTAGAAGGAGGATGGAGACATGGACGCCCAGAGGGCCCCAGAGCATAGGAGTCCCAGGCGGACTAATGCAGGGCTGACCGCACCCCTGAAGGGAGGAACAGAGGGAAGCCCCCTGGTAACATCCCGCAGCTACAATGCAGAGCTCATGGGCTCTGCTGGAAACTGGCTACGCCAGAGTGGGCCCGGTACAGGACTCGGAGACCCCGGGGACCAAGAGCATCTTGCCCCCCAGCAGGGCCCAAACCAGGAATTAGCCAACAGGCGTTCCCAGCCGCAAGACCGAGGAAACAGCAGCCGCCCAACGGACGACCCACTTCGCTGCCGCGCCAGGCGAACCCCAACCGCTTGACCCATTTTTGTTTGTTGTGGATGTGTAGTTCGTAGCTCATTTTCTTTTATTTGTTTTGTTTATGTTGTTCCGTTTTATTGGTTGTTTATTCTTCATCTTCTTTTTTTCGTCTCTCTTGACTTTGCCTCTCTGTTTCCATAACCTCAACAAATTAAATCCACACGAATACCTAATAAAGTTTTTTCACACATATATATCAAGTTGAGTACTATAGCATAAGCTGTAGGGCTCTGCTTGAGAAAGTAAATCTGTTGAGCTTATACTTGCTACTCCGGTACTAATTCTGAGTAAGCCTTTGACTTCGAACTTCGTTATTCGAATATAATTCGAATGTTTTATAAATTAAAGATATTCAAATTAATTTTAGGCATCTCTTAATAATGAAACCTTTATGGGAATTTTTTTTTTGTAAATGTGTTTGCTCATAGACGTGGTTTTCAATTCAGTTTAGAAGCAAACCAGCGAGTAGTAGGCATGAAATCGGACGTACTGCTCCACTGTTTTGTGGTCCCGCTAAACAACTTATCAACTTAAATGTTTAATCAGTTGTCAAAAAAACAATTAAAGTAATCAGTAACATTGCTACCCTTTTACATTAATGCGGCTGGTCCGGCAAAATGTCTGCTGCGACAGCTTCTGAAATTTTGAATAGTATCCCAGTGGCATGGTAAGGGTTGTAGATGTTATGTCTTTTTAAATTCCTGGTATATACAATAATATCCTCAATTTTAAAATGGGAATTAAATTCTGATGGAGTAAAATATCAACCTGCGACATTCATTTTGATTACATTATTCCTGCCAAAATGCCGGCTACACTCTGAGAGTCAAATGATGTCCGGAGCTCTATAGTACAATAATTACGGTATGATGCTGGTAAGCTATTGAAAATATATATTGTTTTATGTCTCTGAGACACAAATACATTGTATGACTTCTAGAACAACTTGACAAAAAAAGAAGTCAAAGACAAAAATAGCAAGCTTAAGGACAGCTTAGCTGCCAAATGCTACCAAACAGTGAGGAGGTTACATTTGAATCAGTAAATCTGGCATCAAAGAATAACAATAGGACCCAAGATGAAAATAGTGATAACAAAGACTTCAGCTTGAATCTAAGCTCACATACTGAATATTCATAGGGTGGGTTGTCCAGCGGAATAACGTCAGAAATCTCATCTGAGAAAAGTTGTTTGAAAACCTAATAGTGGCAAATGATAGCTTTTGAAAAATATAAGAAAACAAATAAGAAAAAAAACAAACACTTGAAATGCTGACATCTTTTAGTCATAGTTCCTGCAAAACAGTCTGATTTAGATTATTTTTAATGTTTAAGTCATCAAAATTTGAAGGCACTATTTTGTTGAAGCTTCGATAGAGGAGCTAAAAAGTATTACAATATGTTGGTCATGGATCTACAACTTACCTAGCACTCAGGGTGAACACAAACAATCTATTTTACAATAAAGTTTGAGTCTTTAATTTTGTTATTATTTGGAAACAAAATTGGGGCCCAGCATATACAAAGAAACTTGAGAAAATCCTTACGTGGGATTGAACACTTACATATTTATAATAGAGAGGGTAAAGAATACAGAAATCTGATTACTGATGGGGGTATAGGAAGACTCCTTTCTCATATTCAGCAGTCTACAATGAGTCAAAACATGGTTAGATTTTGGAAAAAGTAATTGCATATGCTTCCATGGCAGAGTATAAAGTTGACAAAGCCCAAAAGTCAACTAGTGAAAACCAAATGAAATGTTAGAAAACCCCCCAAAAAACTGATATATTCTGTTGCTTATTTTTTTGTTTTTAATTTAAGGATTGAATGTTGTAGATTCCAACTAAAGACTTTTAAGTTCTCAAGCATTTTGTCTAACAAAATTATTTCTTTTAAGTACACATTCAGTCCATAAATGTATTTCCTGAAGATTGATGAAAAGATCAAATACAAGACAAGTTCCAAATAAAACAACCCTAGATAAATCCACTTTGAAGCTGGGATAAACTTTTGGAAGTGATTTATCTTCAGCAATTTAGTTAGTACAGACCAGTTCTTAAACTAAAGCTCAACAGAAGTTAAAGTCTTTTGGTTTTAGCTCCCGCATATGCAGGCCCTTTGTTTTGTAAATCTGTCGGTTATTCCATCGTCTTCCCATTGAGTTTTTCCTGTCCATTTCCATTTGTGTCTGGATCGCTTGTAAATACAGGAGTCTGTAGATTTAAATCTTATTCTGAGCGTGTCACGGTCTGCATACACTCATGGGAGATGTGTCGGGTGCTGTCCAGCATGCGTGTGCATTTAAACAGAAATAAATGGTCATGACTCTTGTCTTTTTCTGCAGCAGCGTTATATAAGCCTATTTTGGTTCCCCAAAGAAAATCCTCTCATAACTTTTCAATCTCATCTTCCTCACTCCTCCCAACCCTTTCTTCTATTTTATACATGATTCTACAAACACACCCACTCATCCCCTTTGCTCCTCAAATTCAACAAAAGGGTTTACCCATGCTAAAGGGTTTTTGGCAACATTTAATCATGTCTGGCACATGCTCAGTCTTCGACAATTGTGATATCTATTCCTAGAATCCTTCAATCTTTCTGTTCTCCTTCCACTGTTTCCTTCTCTTTTTCTGGCTCATTTTTTCAAACAATCCATCTGGCAGCTACTCCCTCTCCTTTAGGTCACTTTCTTATCCCCTCTGCACACATTCAAGGTCTGCCATCCTCCATAAAATCCCATTCATCAAATAGATGCCTATATCTTCTCACTCTTTCATTGATTCACCTTCTTCATCTAGTGCTTCCACCCAAACCCTCCATCTAGCGTCTTCTAACAATAGCTTTATTCTCTGCCTATTCAGTGTGTACCTCACAACCTGGGGTGTATAGATCCCTATTTTTTTTAGGAGGGGGTGTCTGATTAACACTCTGTATTCATCTCTTTTATTTATTCTCAGTTCTTTGTTTAGCCTTGGAGGTAAGGGTTTCTGAGCTAGAGGCCCGGCTCCGCGCTGTAGAACAGCCAGGCCCAGCAGAAGCTAGTGCGGAGCCAGTTAGGACAGGACTCCTTAGCTGTCCTCCAACAACTTCCGTGCAGCCGGAACCTCAGGCGAACTGGGTGACTGCTCCTAGGAAGCTCAGCGCCCCACCTCCAACCCCTTTCTGTGAATAATAGGTTCGCCCCGCTCAGCGACGCACCCGCCGAGCAGGAGAGGCCGATTCTTGTAATTGGCAGCTCCATAGTTAGGAACGTGGCTCCAGAGACACGAAAGACCAAAGTCAAATGCCTTCCAGGGGCCAGAGCTGCGGACATTAGGTCCCATCTGAAGCTTTTGGCCAAGCACAAACAGCGGTATAGCAGGATCGTTATCCATGCTGGTGGCAATGACACCCGGTTCCAGCAATCGGAGGTCACTAAAATTAGCGTAGCTTCGGGGTGTAGGGCTGCCAAAAAGATGTCTGACTCTGTCATTTTTTCTGGTGCCAAGCCTGATCGTACTAGCGATGACATGTACAGCCGTATGCTGTCGTTTCACCTTTGGTTGTCAAGAAAACGATGTGGGCTACATTGATAACTGGGGGACCTTCTGGGGAAAACCTGGACTGTTACGTAGAGATGTCATCCATCCTCTTGGTAAATGACTTAATTTGTGATAATAATATTGATTTGTTTTGTCTTGCAGAGACATGGTTGCAGGAAGAGGACCATGTCACAATAAATGAGACAACTACCCCTAGCTACTTAAACTTTAATGTCCCTCGAAGTACTGGCCGAGGAAGTGGGGTATCCACCATCTTTCATTCAGATTTACTAATTAATCCCCCAAAAAATTATAGTTACAGTTCCTTTGAGCATTTAATCTTTAGCCATCCTCATACACATAACAAAGTAGTAAAGTCGTCTTTTGTTCGTGGTCTTGTATCGTCCTCCAGGCCCTTATTCTCAATTTTTAGATCAGATATCAGACTCAAAATGTGCAGGGACCAACCCATTCTTGTCACCACCTAACTCCACACTCCCACCCTCCTCTCTCACCAACTGCCTCCATGAAATTAAGTCCTGGTTCACCTCAAACTTAACAGCAATAAAACTGAATAAGTGAACAAATCCACTGAACTGAACAAATCCACCCGAAATAAAATCAACAATTTCTCTATTCCCATTGATGGCTCCTCCATTTCCCCCTCTCTTCAGGTAAAGAGTCTGGGTGTCATCCTTGACAGCACCCTCTCCTTCACCGCACACATCAACAGCATCACTCGCATCGCCTACTTCCACCTCAGAAACATCCGCCGGCTCCGCTCTTCACTCTCCCCTCAAACCGCTGCCATACTGGTTCACAGCCTTGTCACCTCCTGTCTCGATTACTGTAACTCCCTTCTGTTTGGTCTCCCACAAAAAACTCTCCATGAACTCCAACTGGTCCAAAATGCAGCTGCCCGCATCATCACACACACCCCCTCCATAAACCACATCACACCTGTCCTGCAACAGCTCCACTGGCTCCCCATCACCCATCGCATCCAATATAAAATCCTGCTCCTCACATTCAAAGCAATCCACTACCTCGCCCCTCCATACCTGACTGACCTCCTGCATATCTACACACCTGCCCGCTCTCTCCGCTCCTACTCGTCTTTCCGGCTCACTGTCCCTCCCGCTCGTCTTGTCACCGTGGGTAGCAGAGCCTTCAGCCGCTCTGCTCTCCAGCTCTGGAACACTCTCCCCCCTGACCTCCGCAACACAGACTCACTTCCACACTTCAAATCCATCCTCAAAACTCATCTGTTTAGACAAGCCTATTCACTGCGACCACAAATGCATTGTCCTGTTTTATTCATGCTGTTTTAACATTGTATTTTAATTGTTTTTTTAAATTATTATTATTTTATATTATTATTATTTTTCTTTATTTGAAGTTGTTCTTGTACTTTTTGATGTAAGGCGACCTTGAGTGTCCAGAAAGGCGCCTAAGAAATAAAATGCATTATTATTATTATTATTACCACACTTTAGATCTTGCGTTGACTAATGGCATTGACTGTGAAGAAATAACAGTCTTTCCACATAACCCTATCCTGTCTGATCATTTCTGATCAATTTTAAACTCACTCTAACTGACCATTTCAAACCTGAAGGAAAAATTAATTATACCAGAACGAGGCGACAGCGGAAGAGACACGTTAATGTTAGTAGTCAGGTAGAGTGTCACAAGCTAGGAAGAGATAGGAAGAAGTATAGTAGCTAGGTAGAGATAGATTAATTTAAGCCAGGTAGAGAGTGTTAGTAGCTAGGTCTCCTTGTAGCTAGAAGACAGGTTAATGTCTGTAGCTATGCTGCTTTAGGCTAGGCAGTTGGAGGACATTATTAGAGTATGTTCCCACTTTCTCTCCTACTTCTCCCTAACTGCATGATGTGTTGTGAATTAAAGCGCTAACCTGTTTTCTCTTAGTCTCTTCCTACAGTAGGTGCTCCTGACCCTCCCTGATTGACGACCCTGACTAAGATGGCATTCCAGTGGAGGAACGTTCTCCACGTCCTGCTACCAACTTCTGCTTCTGCATCAGTTCTGTTGCTCTTTCTGTGTCTCTGCTGCCTTCTCCAAACCCCAGACGATCTCGGCAGATGACCGCTTATTCTGAGCCTGGTTCTGCTTGAGGTTTCGTCCTGTTAAAAGGGAGTTTTTCTTCTTCACTGTCGCTTCATGCTTGCTCAGTGTGAGGGATTGATGAGAAGTCACGACGCAATCTTCTGTGGTTCTCTAATTCCTAAATTAAACATTGTATTGCAATAACTCTTCTTGTAAAGTACTTTGAGATGACATTTGTCATGAAATGGCGCTATATAAAAAAACTGAATTGAATTGAAAACTTCATTTTAATGCTGATATAGTCATTTTTATATTTTCAGTAAATCATAATGGGAACAGAAACGCTTTTATTTCTTTCAGCACTTTCTGAATCTAACATTTGATTATTCTCCATTCTACTTGCCTTTCATTTCCATCTGTAATATTTGATTGATCAAACTTCTTCACTTTTAAAAAATTAAAGAAGAGAATTAATCTAGAAGTCCAAATACTGAAAAGTTAAGGGTAAACATAGTTCCTCTTTTAGTTTTAGAATTTTAGGTTTAATGAGTTCTGTAACAGCAGCGAACAGTTAAAGACAATCCTCAGCAGGACAGTGGCATCCCATCAGAGCCAGACCCGTGGGGTAGCTCAATGCCAAGTGCCTGGTTATGGCGCTTTGGCTCTTTGGGTTAGGTAGGGCTTAGCTAAAAGAGCGATCAGGATGGAGCCTCAAGCTGGAACAACAAAACCATTGGCGGTGTAATTCCCCAAACCCATGAACTAAGTGCCTTACTACTGGTTTTAAAGTGATGATGAGGAAGCATGGTGGACCCCTGGTATTTGTGAAGGTTAGGGACCACAGCGCACTGTAAAAAGTGAAAATCTGCAAATACTTGAGACCTCCTCTAAATACGCTTGTAACTAGCTGTTTAACTGTTTCACATAAGAGATGCACCGATTACGGAACTGATGTTGGGTATTGGGGCCGATACTGCTCTTATGTAGCGTATCGGTTAAGGTTAACCAATACCATGAAACGATAGTTAAAATGTGGAAACTCTGCAATAATTTCACAGAAATTACTTATTTTTCATTTGAAATATTAGTTTTGTGGCCATTCCAATTATTTGTAGTTTTCCACACATAACTTAGAGTCACGTTCCACCCAAAAATCCATGACCACTGAACCGCAAATTGGCTGAGGTCCACTCTGTAAAGTATCAGAGATTCTTTTAAGGACCTTCTCATCAGTTTTATTAACGTTAACAAAAACGAACGAAATAACGAAAACTGGAAGTTAAAAAAACATAACTGAAATAAAAATAAAAACGAGAATTTGAAAAAAACCGAAAACGAAATGTAATGAGTGTTCACAAAACTAACTAAAACAAACTAAATTTATTGAGAAAATGTGCTTAGTTTTTGTTTCATAAAGTGTCTCATAAAATCTAGAAGATTATTTCTATGTCGCTCTATGCCTTCTGTGCGTTGTCACCAGAAACAGATGCGATCATCTGTGTTGTGCCTTTTTAGTTGCACTAATTGCCTTGATAAAAACAACAGAACTGGAAAGTTGGATACCATCCCATCGACTCGCTCCCTTTCAAGGAAATAATAGACGTCTTTGGATTACAAGCTATCAGAAGAAGCGATTGAAACAATGATTAAAAACGCAACAGTCTGCAACAAAAACTTCATAACAGGTGAGCTACGGTGGCTAACAAGCAAGCTAACACTGCGACTGCATGCAATAGCAATGGGAGCTGGGTAGCTGGTGTAGGTTGTGTGTGTGTATCTTGCTATGTTGATAGACAAATAATCCCTCTCTAGTTTCTGGTTAATTGTGGTTTTTACTGGCTTTGCTGCATTATCCCGACATGTCAGTCAAGTCGTCTGTGTTGCTATGGTCCACCTAGCGTCATGTCAGCAAAGGTTGAGAGAAAGCGCAAATGTGCAAAATGATCAACAGGATCATAGTACTTAACATAGCTTGGCTTTTGTTTTGTTGTGTCATCTCTAAGTGTTTTTATAGAACTGTAGCACCTGCATTAATCGTTGGGCTTTTTAATGCACAGCTGCTGTTACTGTGTTTAAAAAACTTTGAACGTTACTCTACCATATATCTTTTATACTTGCCTAATTTGTATGGCTGTTAATCTGTTCCAAGCCAATACATTTATAAAAAAAAGCATAATTATTTTTGGAGATTTTGTTATACATTTTATTCTTTTTTTTTGTCTTTTTGTCATGTTTAAGGAAAAGACCAAAAACTAAAACTAATCAAAAACTAAACTACCTAACAAATGTTAAAAACTAACTAAAACTAAATAGAATTTAAAATCTTAAGTCAAAACTAAATAAAAACTAAAACTAATGAAAATATTAAAACTATTATAACCCTGCTTTTCATGTCCATCGACAGAATCGGAAGGCATAGTCATCCTATTAAGTGAAGAAGGAGATAGCTGGAGATGAATAGACAGATTCGGGCTTCATCTGCCATAACGTAGGAGATGCTGTAGTCTGCTGTCGTAAAGAAAGAGCTTAACTGAAAACTGAAGTTTCTAATTTTCTTGACTGGCTCCGTTTAAAATGTCACTCTCTTGCGCTATGAGATCTGGATCACACTGAAAACAACAAGAGACAAGCAGATGAAAAGTTTTTCCTCCATGGATGGGGGAGACTTAACATTAGAGATACTGTCAAGAGTTCTACGAACCACAGAGCACTTGTCTTAGAGCTTCTGCTCCTCCACCTCAAAAGGACTAACCCCTGATTCACACCGGGTAAAGAACTGATGTGGCCTGGTGTCTGTACGGCTGCCGCATGGACGAAAAATCGTGGAATCCAATCAGAGCTTTACCACCAAACACGGTGCGGTCCAGGGGTGGATGCAGAGCTCCTTAAATTTTTGGGATCAAGTCTATTTTTTTGGATAGAAATGCGTTTTTTTTTTTTTGAAGTTAAAGACATTGCATGAGTCAGACAGGAAGTGAGATATGAGCCAGCTAAACTAATCCAGTACATTTCAAAATAAAACCAGTATGAACAGATGAGTGTGGCTTTTCAGCTGTAGTTTTGTTTACAAGCTCCTCTCTATTTACGTAGTTGTTGTAGTGCAAACAGCCGAGACTTTGGCCTCTCGCAAACCACTTTCACTTTTCCTTTTACTTCTCTGCATTGTATAGAAACATTAATTTCTTTAGATGTGGAAAAAGCACATACCTTTTAACAGCTGAAATATAGCAGCCCACAGGCAGCATCAGCGTGCTTGATGATTCCGTACAGAGAAACACAGAGAGATGGAAAGGCTATGGATCATAATTGGAGTGGACGGAACAGAACAAAGGAGGAGAGCCAAGGACATAAGGGAGAGAGATTGAAGCAGAAAGTGGCAAGAGAGAAGATGGAACATAGGAACGCATTAAAGCCAAGGACAGGGCGGAGAAGGACAGGAGGAGAGAGAGGGAGGGGAAAAATCTGTAATATATAATATATAAAATAACATTGATGAATGTAGAAAAAGAGCTGGTTATTATCTTTTGTTCATGTTTACTGAGGCTGGTAAGATTCACCAGTTAATTTCCTTTAAATCACATGCTGACAGTCAGGTGGCTTGATTAATAGGATTCATGCATGTTTTGAAATTATCTCCTTACGTTTAACCTTAGTGTTCTGTACAATTAACTGAGTTTTTAAAAGAAAATAATAATTAGTGAGCCACTTTTTTTATAATTGGGTTGAAATGTTTCAAAGCTACTGCTAAATGTGGATGCATGTTATTTTCTCGTGTCCCTTCCAGCAGTCTAAAATGGTGTTCATTTGTCTTCCATTCCCAATACTACCCTGTTTTCTACCCATAAGTATCAGTTTCTTTCCATCTGTTTGTGTGTGTGTGTTCAAGTATTTGTGTGTGAGACACTTTGCCTGGCTTTTTCTCAAGGTTTTCTGATGTAGAGGCTGTTGTTTCGAGCCACTTATCAGTATTCAAGTGTCCTTGGGTCACACTGCAAATCACACACAGACACGCCTATGTGACTCAGACATTCACCTTCGAGTTTACATTCTTTTTTGCTGTATTTTATTTTAAAAAAAATAAGTGGGACAAAAAAAACAACAACCCCAAAACAAATGAGAAAACCAGACAATTTGACTGTATTATAGAAAATACAGACAAACAAACAGACTGTTTTAGACACAGAATACAGACGTGGTTCCCACGGTGGAGGGTGAGTGTGTTTGGTCTGTAAGGTTCTGGTCTAGGCTTATCTGTCTGTCATGCCATAACAACTCTGTGAGTTTCTGTGTGTGAGATACAAGCAGACACACACTCACACAGACTTATTCTCTTAGCCTGTGTAAAGGTCAAAGGTCTCATAATGGAAGTAATGACATAGATACAGGCAGCATCACTTCCTTACAGAACAATGGGAACACTCAGACATTTTTACCTCTTCAAATTTGTGTAATAAAAAAACAAAACCAGAACAACAACAAATATTTGAAGTCACCTGTGCAAACTTTGGAATAACATAATTTCTTTTATTTATCTGTTTCACTAAAATGTTAAACAGAATGTTTTTTTCCCCTCTTGAAATGTTTCAACTGAAACCCTTCTGCGTTTCAAAAAAAGTGTGCGATCCCATGATGGTTTAAATTTTGGTTCGGGAGTTATAAGGATTTCAACAACAACCAACCTTATGATGCCTATTTCATCATCTGTAGGCTATTTCTCAGTGCAACGGTCAGATAGATGTCCCAACACTCTCATTATGAAAGTGTAAAAAGGTAATTAATTAGGACTTAACACAAATTATTCAATTTGTATGTAAAGGATCTTGTGGTATTCTAAAATTTAAAAAAGCCAAACCTTTTTTAAACATTTAGACTACTTATTTTGAATAAAAAATGAGATTATATAATATGTCAGATTTAGAAGGCAGAAAAAATTCCCAGAACAGTTTTGTTGGAATAGCAGCAGCAGGACATTACCCCCCCCTTTCTTCTCTTGAGATAGAATTATGAGCATCTCTTTCTTTCTTTACGTTTTTTTGTACAATCTGTGTAATGTAAACATTCATGGTTAAGATAATAAATAGGTATTTGCTCTGGCTGTGTCACATGAACATAAAAATATGGGTAGGTTTTAATTTTAGTGCCTCACTTAAACATGAGGAACTGCATATTTTTTTGTGCAACGGGTTAATTTTCTTCACTATGGTTAGTATAATGGTAATATTATTATCCGTATTACTTCTCTGTTTTAATCATTTCCATCCATCCATATATATATATATGTATATATATATATATATATATATATACTGTGATCGCGACTTGTCCAGGGTGTACCCTGTCTCTCGCCGATTGACAGCTGGAGATAGGCACCAGCCCCCCCGCGACCCCTTGAGGAATAAGCGGTTCAGAAAATGGATGGATGGATGGTGCTTTAAAGTTGGCACTTGTTCCTTAATTCTTTGAAAGTCTTTCCTTAACTCCTCCAAATGTAGGACTACTTTTTGTCGTTTTGAACTAATAGCTCAAACTTTGACTCATCTTACAATTATTTCTTATTTTTTTCCAGAAGGTATATGGCGTGTCCACATAGTTGCACATTTCAGTCTATCTTAAATATGGATTAAGGTACTTAATTTTAGGTTAGCACTCACTTATCCATGGCGAAGTGTGGAAACTGTGGAAAGTGGCACTGTTATTCGAGCTGTTTATTGTGGACATGAACCTCAGTGATGCCTGGGTTGTCTATGAACCTTCTAAACTATTTTAATTAGAAGATGCAGTCTGGGGGTTCTACCAGACCTGGGCCAAGTGTTGAGGCATCAAAATTGCCTTTATTTAAACAATTGTTAAAGTGAATCTCAAACTGCCTAAAAAGGCTGTAAAATAATTTTACAACCTGGTTTAATCTGCAGTACCGTTTGTAATGCTATTTGTCAGAGATTTCCTGAGTTCCTTGTACTTTCCCAATTTTTTAAGAAGTGTTTCTTTAATGTGTGCTGTGAAAGCATTTATCTCCTTTATGGCAAAATGCCACAAACATAAGCAGTAAGGACAGGTTAAAAGGGTTTGGCTTTGCCGTGCTAAAACATTTAAGAATTGTAGCAGTTTCTATTAAAAAAATTAAGGTTATAATATTTAAAATATTAAAAGTAAAATATTAAGTTAAATTATTTAAGGTAGGTATGCATACCTATCTTGTGTGTCTCTGTGCTGCCCTGCGATGGACTGGTCCCATCAAAAACGCATGGGATAGATAGTATAGGTAAACAGTGTTGGGCAAGTTACAAAGAAATTATAATATATTTCACATTACTAGTTACAATGTCAAAAAAAGTAATATGTTTGCATTACATATTACTGCCTTAAAAATGTAACTGAGTTACACTACTTTAAGTTACTTTTGGCTAAATATTTTAAATATCTAACACAACTTCTAACCACCGTAACTTATTAATGTACATTTTACACAAGTGTCACACAACAAATACTGTATTTTTAGGACTATTTTATTAAAATTAAGTCACTAGTTCCTTTGCATGCCTTCTATTTCATGGTAATGTTTGTTAAATCTAATAAAAAGAAGTGCTCATCACAAAGATGGTTGACAAAGATAAGACTCCGATGTCTGAAGTTTTACAGCAGATGCTTAGGAAAACAACGTGAATAATGTTTAAATGTACAGTCCATCTTTTCCTCAGCAGTCCTGATTCTTTGATGTTTTAGTTTTGAGCAACAGGAAGTGGATCTTCTTCTATGGTATCCAACTTGGTTTGGTACTGTATCTGACTGTAACTATGTCTAGAAAAACAAGTAAAAGAGATTTGGTTAAAGGTGGTAAGGAGAATATGACAGCTAAACTATAGAGTATCTGAGCTGGAGCTTAAATGAAAGAAAGATGAATGTGTCTGCTTAAAGAAAAAAAAATAAGTTCACTATTTGAGAAAAATAGATAAACTACTCATATTTTTTGATAGCACACACAGCGTGTAATTTATGAAACATTTACCTACTAAATATCCTTTGGTAAAGAGCACATGGCTAACACTGGCAGACTTTTATTCTGCATAAAAACTCCTACTTCAATCCAAACAAACAAAAGCAGTCTTTTGTGGTCAAATTAAATCACAGTCATCCATCAAAACCAACTCACTTCCAGCTGTATATAAGGCATATCGATTTAAATAAATGTTTTTTGCATGTAATAATGGATTTTATTCTTTTAAGTATGCTTCCTATAAGAACTAAAGCTGTCATTCTTCTTGGAAGGAAACAATTTAATAAGGGAGCCAACATGTGGGAGAGAAGAAGCCAAAGGTCAAGATTAGGAGGAAAATCTAACAAAAGACAAAGAAGAAAAAGGAGGACCAGAGCAAAAAGGGACAAGTGGAGTTTAGATACAGTAGCAGGTGATTCCACTTCCTGAACGGGCGGTTTATCTCATTAAAGGGGCCCTGTGCAGTGACCTACAGAGGGAGTGAAGGAGGATCAGCCAAGTGTTTACTTTAGACCCACTCTAGATGCAAGTCCTCTCTGAAAGCAGTAGGTTTTGAAAGAGAGATCATAGGGATCATAGGGATTTAGGTGCCACAGCATGTGGGATTTTACAGTCTGATATGTTTGCAAGTTTGTGTAGAAACCTTAATGTTTTTAGACAAAAGGCACTCTGGTATTTGTTAGTAATCAATTTTCCAACTCTTCTGATTATGGCTTTTTTCGTACCTGAAAAGGTTTGATGAAAACATGCAAAGCCACTCTGCTACAAATTCACACCATCAGTCCAGCAAAAATAGAAAATACGGTGAAACAGAATTGCATTTAACACACAGACTGATTGAAATCAAAATCTAATAGCTGTGTCAAAAATATTACACAAAAAATAAAAGACAAATGGATTTCTCGGCTTGAACCTTTAATGCAACTTTTAATTTCCTTTCAATATATATGGTCACTTAGCCCGTGTTCTGCCTTTTGATTCTGGTTGTTAGTCGACCCCCAGTCCTGGGAGGTTTGGCCAGAACTTTGGGATTCATAAAGCAGCACAAAGAACACGTTGTTCTTTCCCTCTGGTCTCCTTTTGTTCCTTCGATTTTAATTTGTCCCAGCTTCTTTCTCTGTTGCTGTTTCACTTTCTTTGTCTTTTTTGTGAATCATTGACAAATTGCTGTGGGCTCAAATGTCAAAAAGTCAACCATTTCCCAGCCAAGCAGTTACAGCCAGTAGAAAACCGTACTACATACAAACACACAGTCAAAGAAATACAAGTACACATTTACATACAGATCATCAGTGCTAAGAAGACCCAAACTTAAAAAAAAAATCTACATTCCACATCCACACACATACATATGTAGTCAGGTGGTATTCATATTAACGCAGCTGTGTGCTCTCCAGAGCAGTGAAATGATTTTAGGTCTTCTTTGGCAGCCTTTGATGGATCTAACACACCACTGACTTCTCCTTCATTCTATCTGCCGACAAAGGCCCTAACAGAAGGCTGCCAGACTGTTATTAGGCAGTTCAAATGCACCTGTTTACTGGCATTTTAAGTATTCTAACACCACTTGGGAGCCTATGTCTCCTCCCTTTCCTGTTGGCCCATGGGTCCACTGGCCGAAAAAAGAAAAAAAAATAAGAAGAAAAGAAGTCATTGAAGCAACAAAAGTCATTTTCTGGCCCGTATTCTCTTACGTCCTGAATCACACATATGCTATACCTCAATTTAAATAATAATTAATGGTGTGCATTTTGACTGTGTTTGTCAAGTGATTTCATGTTTATTTGACTTAAAAAATTCACAATCAAAATATCTACACATCAGAAGTCGTATACACAGTATGTCAGGGGCTAACGCTAGGTAGCACTTGAAATACTCACCGAGACCTCGTAGAGCTCTGCTGTTTGCTCTTACTTAACAGACTGTTTCTCCCCCAGCATAGCCATCACTGTCCCAATAGCCAGATATATAGTGGGTTCCTCCAAGTTTAATGCTCCTTCCTCCAGGATGAAGGAAGGAGGTGAATCACAGGCTGCATTCGAATACCCCTACTCTACCTATTAGTAGCAGGCGAAAATAATTAAGCAAGCGATGTATTAGAGCTAAATCTCTAGTATGGATTGGGATAGTAGGCATAAAGTTCCCAGATGTGTACTACCGCCACAGTAAAATCCGCTGTATGCTACGCTATCCCACAATGCAGCGGAAGCACAAAAATCGTAAAAGAAGGATGACGTCGGCTATGCGGAGGACAGAACAACAGGCGACGTAACGTAACGTAAACGGTAAAATGGTGGAGCAGTACGTCCAATTTCATGCCTACTACCCACTCGTTTGCTATGCAGTATTTACTGGCTCAAAGGGTAAGTAGTAGCTACTAGTAGTATGTAATAAATACTATAGAAATCGGATACATTTTTCCATTTCTTCTTCTTCTTCTTCTTCTTCTTCTTCTTCTACTAGGGCAAAGATGTCAAACTCGTTTCCATTTTGGGCCACATAAAGATAATGAATGTCCTTAAAGGGCCAGTTGTGCCAGAAAATATCGATAAAGCTATATTTAACAAACTACTAAAACATGAAGAAATATCTGTCTCTGCAATTACTTCTTAAAATTAAAATATGGCCACATCTATGGCCATGGCAGGCCAGATTCGGCTCCCGGGCCTTGACTTTGACACCTGTGTTCTAGGATGTGTCCTAAGTTCCCCATGAAAGACAGAAGAGAATTTGCCAGAAAAACATGTTGGTTTAACTAAAGACAACATACCTCAAAAGTCTTTGATTGAATGGATATCTGTAATAATGATAATGAATACGGCATGCGTATTTGTGACATATGCTCAGTAATTTGTTTGCAGGACAATATGGAGTGATTGTTGGCAAGACAGTTGATGTTTTGTCCAAGCATCAATCTTTTCACATGTTTGCTATGTCAAACTTTGTGGGGGAAAAACAACTTTGAATTTAAATGTAAAATATGTAATTTTGAGCATAAGGAAGGGTAGAATTAAATTATTTCAAATTAATGACAGTTTCTAAATATTTAAGTTCCCATTTATCCTATCATCTCATCCCTTTTCTTTTTATGAATGAGTTTTATGCCTTAGTTCATGAATTTTTTTTTGAAAGATAATATGTAGCTGTTAGGAAATGAAAACAAAAGAGTTGTATTAGTTCATAGCTGTGTGATGCTATAGCAGTTGTGAAAATGTGCAATATGGCCAGTAAGGCGTACAGCACTCTTATGGTGAACATTTTCAAAATATCGAAAATACTGAGGCAACCCTAGCTTAGCTGGTGGTGAAATTCGGTGCTGGGGGGTGAAATGCATAGTGAGCTGATGTCAAAAGTTTGCTAGCCATTAAAAAAAATTCAGGTACACAAGTGTGAATGGGTTAAAAGATCTTGATGTAAAGGCTATTAACAATCCACATTATATTCTCATATTAAAATAACTTTATTTATTTTTATGTGGTTATTATTATTATTTTTTACAGAATATGTTTTCTTTTCCTTTTTTTTTTGTATTAGGCCAATTTTTGACAACATTTATCTTAATACCTATAGGCCATTATATTTCACATTTTTTGGAATCAACCAGACTAGAAAATTCTCTTCATCCCAAAAAAGGCCTGCTTCCTCCTTCAAATTTTAAGCTCTTCAAAATTGTGTTGCTGCTCAGGCTACTTAGACTTTAACATCAATATACATGAGACCCTCTGCAGTATCTGTTTTTGGTCAAGCGAGAAGCTGTAGGAATGTTTTTGGGAGCAGAATTTATCAGCTCTTCTCTTTTCATCCTCATAACATAAATCATTAAAAAGGTATGTGTTTCTGCTTTCACCTCTCCCTGGTCAGTCCTGAGCCTGAACTCTGTGTGTGTGCACACCTCAGTGCAAGCTTGTGTCTGTAGGCCCACTACTCTGTTTTTTGTGGTTTTATTAGATGAGTTTTGCTATTCGTAAAAATAAGTGGCGTTTGATCTTGTTGTGATTTAACTATAAAAGTATACGTTTCTGTATTTAGCGTAAGGTTGTGTGTGTTTGTGTGTGTCAGAGAGGAGGAATGATTGATTCATCGGTGTCTGTGAAGTGTGAAGTTACATGCCTTTTTAACTTTTGGATGTGAAATATTTATATTAACAGCACAACTGCTCAGATAAAACATATTGCATAAAGAAGAAAGAGGGATCAGTTTGTGTTTACAGGATAAATACTAGTGCTGTACAATACTGCAAAATTTAGTATCGATCCGATACCAAGTTAATACAGGGCTAGTATATCTGATACCAATACCGATTCCGATACTTTTAGTACTATAATAGAGATTTGTGTAATTTATTAAGTGAATGTATTATTACTTTGAAAATTTGTCTAAAAACTTGAATATTGATGATAATTTTTTACGTTTTCCTTTAATATATAATGTATATGATGATGATGATGATGATGATGATAATAATAATAGTATGAATAATAATAATAATATGATATAATAATAAACATAGGAATACTAATGTTGTCTTGACAGTTAATATAAAAGATTTATTCAGCCATTTTCATATTTCAGGACTGAGGCTTCGCTATGGACTTGGACTGGTTGAATATATTCCCCATGTGACTATCTGAATAGTAGTAGTAATAATATGCTAAATTATTGTAACCAATTAAACTGAAAAATGCCATTAGCCTTTAATGACATCTTATTTTCAATTCACTATAAGCTACCTGGATATTGTTGTTGCCAATGCTGAAATGCCTCTGCAAGGGACAGCTGTCTCTGTGCTGGGGAGCTGCGTTCCCTCTCTTCTTCCTTCTTTTGGCTCTGCTGCAGCTCAGAGTTTTGGTTGGGGTGTGTTTTAATATGCTTGTACAGGTTTGTGGTGTTGCTACAGTACTGTATTTGTTTCCTGCAAACATTACAGGTTAAGAATCGATCTCATCACACAGCTATCGATCCCTACTCAATACCAACGTTAGATCGATACAATCGATATAATAGATCGATCTACCCAGCCCTAATAAATACCTCAAACTCCTAAGCAATTTTTAGAGCAAATCCATGACTTAATATAATAAAAAAACATTTGGTTGTATTTTATTTAATGTGTTATGTCAATATTTTCTCACAATATTTTTTTAAGAGGTCCGCAAAAACAAGGGTTAGGGTTAGGGCCGATAGGTAAGATTAACTCAAAGGTCCACATGAGCCCCCAATTTAACACTTCATAAATATTGCTAAGAACATGCTAAATAGATGGAAAAAATGTGATGATAGTGAAATTAGACAAAATATCAGATGTTTGCAGCAAAATGTCATGTATTCTTTCAAAATGATCCAACCCTTTCAGATTCACTAAAATCAATGCTTGTGTTAAAATGGCTAACAGTATATCAATGCTAAACAATATTTAAAAAAAAGTTGCACAATAACCTGTAAAACTGCTCAAAGCGCTTGTGCACTACAAGTATAGCCAGCCAGCCACATGTGATATTGTCTTACAGAAGGGAAAACTCTCAGTGGGGTTTTCTTGAATCAAAATCTTAACCGCAAATGCACTCTTCCAGTTGAATCAGTGCAAACCCATGGTGAACAACTGAGTTAAGGAAATGTTATAAATGTTACTGTATACCATCCATTACTTGTGATGCCTTCCCAAATTTTTTAGCTCAAAAACTCAGCTTCTATATGGGCTCAAAAGAGAATTGCCAACTTGAGCCAAAATGTACAGTTGAAACTGAAAACTAGAATATTGTTGAAAAGTTCATTTATTTCAATAATTCAACTTAAAAGTTGAAAACTAATATTGGATATCAACTTATTACATGCAAAGCAAGATATTTAAATGGAGATGGGTTGGGTATCGCTTAATTTTTATCCGATACTGTGCCAAACCGGTATTTTTCAAAAGTGCCGCTGAATAAACGGTGCTTAAAACGGTGCTTAAAGAATGACAAAGATAAAAAGTTTGTCCAAAAACCCTCTTAATTTTATTTTTTATTAGGGCTGTCAAACGATTACAAATTTTGATCTATTTAATCACAGGGTAGCTGTGAATTATTCACCATTCCTAAATATGACCCAAAAACTGCAATTTTCAGTGTAAATAAAGGACAAATCCAGATGCCGTTGCGCTTTAAAAATTTTTTTTTAGAAGAAATCAATGAAATTTTTGTGTGGAACTCCACAATCACATTCAAAATGTAGGTGTGGTCTCATGAAAAACAATAGCAAATACAATTAAAGTGGCAGAACTAAACTAAATACATGAATATACTTTGCATTTGAATAGCAGTCTGTGTTAAACATCACATAAGTCATTTGTAATATAGGCTTAGTAATCAAATGTCACAATTGACCATTTTCCCATAAGTAAACACTCAGCAGATAAAACTCCCACATCAGGAAATAAATGCTCTTATTATGAAGATGTAAACAGCTACTTCCACTAATGAATTAGCATTAGTTCAAGTTCAAAAACATAACTTTAACTTGATCATGCGTATTTTAAGGCAGCGGTAACTCACTATGAAAAACAATGAAGCTATACAGTGATCAACATGTATAGAGTACAGACCAAAAGTTTGGACACACTTTCTCATTCAGCGCGTTTCAAAGTACTAAGCATCTCTGGGAACTCTTTCAAGACTGTTGGAAAACCATTTTTGGTGACTACCTCTTGAAGCCCAAGAGAATGCAAAGCAGTAATCAGAGCAAAGGGTGGATACTTTGAGGAATCAAAAACACAACACATGTATTCAGTTATTTCACCCTTTTTGTTTAAGTACATACAGAAATTCCATACATAGTGTGTTCATTCATAGTTTTGATGCCCTTAATTCAGAATCTACAATGTAGTCATGAAAATAAAGAAAGCGCATTGAATGAGAAGGTGTGTCCAAACTTTTGGTCTGTACTGTAAATCAACATAAATACGGCACATTTATACTTTGCACTGCGCACAGCGAGCTAACATCCCAAGTGAACATCTCCTGAAAAAAAGAACCGAAATAAATCATCGAAATGTGCGTTACCTTTCGGTCTTGTTACTACCATTTATGTCAGAAACACTGTCATTATGGCACTGAATACGTATTGGTACCCATCCCTATACTTCAAACCTTTATTAGTTATACTTTTGATGATCATGGCTTACAGCTTGTGAAAACCCAAAACTGAAAATATCAGAAAACTAGAATGACATGAAATCAATAAAACAGGGATTTCAAATAGGGAAATGTGAGATGTTTGAAAAATATAATCATGCTGCATGTTCTTAATTCTTGATTTGTGCTTCACTGCATTGTGAATTGGATGGTTTCAGACTGTGGCTCTACTGAGGTGTTATGGAAGACCAGGATGCTTCAAGAGCGTCCTTCAGCTCTTCTGTAATGTTCAGTCTCATGTCTCGCATCTTTTTCTTGGTTGTGTCCAGTAGATTCTCTATGGGGTCAGGCCAGTTTGGTGGTCAGTCAAGCACAGTAATCCCATGGTCATTAAACCATGTTTAGTTACTTTTGGCAGTGGGGCAGGTGCCAAGTCCTGCTGGAAAATGAAGCCAGCATCTCCATAAAGCTTGTGTGGGGAAGGAAGGATGAAGTGCTCCATAATGTCCTGGTAGATGGCTGCGTTAACTCTGGACTTAATAAAGCACAGTAGACCAAGAGCACCAGAGGACATGGCTCCCCAAATCAATACAGACTGTGGAAACTTAACACTGGATTTCAAGCTTGTTGGACTGTGTACCCCTCACTCTTCCTGCAGACTCTGGAGGATTGGCTTGGCTTGATTTCCAAATGATATGCAACATTTGTTCTCATCAGAAAAGAGGACTCTGGAGCACTGAGCAACAGACTTCTTATTTTTTCTTTAGCACAGGTATAATGCTTCCGATGTTTGTTATTCAGGAGTGGCTGGACAAGAGGAATACGATATTTGAAGAACATATCCAGGATCCATCTGTGTGTAATGCCTCTTGATGCACTCAGACCACTGCTTGTGAAGGATCCCAACACTTTTGAAACGCCTTTTCCTCTCCATCCCTACTGCTTCTGCTCCTTTTTCCTCCACACTTTTCCCTTTCAAATAACTTTCTATTGATGTGCTTTGATACAGCACTTTGGGGACATCCAACTTGTTTTGCAAATACCTTTTGAAGCAATCCATCCTTGGAGGATGTCAATGATGGTTTTCTGCACAACTGTCAGGTCTGCAGTAATCCCTATGATTGTGATTCCTACTGAACCAGAATGAGAGACCAATTAAAGGCTCAGGTTTCATTGCAGATGTGTTTTGGATGAATTAGCAGACTAGATTCTGACACTTTGACCCTAAGATATTGAACTGTGTCACAATATTTTAACTTTTAAATTAAGATTTTAAATGTTGGGTTTTCATAAGATGTAAGCCATAATCTCAACAATTATAACAAATAAAGGCTTGAATGAAGGCTTGTCATATAACCAATTTATGTTTGGTCCTCCATATTTTGTGCTGGTTTTTGCATAAAAGGCACCTGGTGTTATAACCTTCATCTGCAGCCTCATGTCCAACAAAACATATGGCTGGTTTATTGAAGAAACAGCCAAGTGAAATATCAGACAAACATTACAAGCTTAAAAATGTTTCCAGTAACTGATCATGACTGATAATAATTATAACAAATTAGAAAACATCAACAATGTTTTGAGGAAGACATGGGGACCATGCAAAGTTGTGGATTCATTTCATCCCTTTTCCTTTTTTAAAAACTTTGCAGTCCTATTTAGTACCATTAAAGAATTACATTGTAGTCAGCAGGGGACATCATAAACTCGCTTTCAGAACTAAATATTTAAAGATAATTTCTTATGTTCTAGTTATAGCCTACCCTAAGGAAAATTGTCTATTAAAAAATACATACCAGCAGGAGACTGCTTGGAATCAATATGCTTTAAAAATCGGGGTTTTAATTTAACAGATTATTCACGAGTCATGGCCAAAATTAGGATCAGATACACAACTGATGGAAATAGGTGTCAGACAAACGTTTGGAATAATATTTGTAATTATATAAAAAAATTTGTAATAATTTTGTATCTATGGTATGAAAAAAAATAAAATAAAAAAATTGTCATTGGTTTAAAATGTATAAAATTATTTACTTACTGACATTAAAAAATAAGAAGGGAAGAAATACTGCATATATATATATTTTCAAGAATGTAGTCATCATAAATTAACACACACAATACAAAGAAAACCTAAAGCTATAATAAGTGCAGAAGGCACTCTTTGAAAAACCTCTTTTGTATGGTACTCTAAGAGGAGAATATCTTGCCAGTCTACATTAGTGGTCGAGGGGCTGGAAGAACGTTTAGTGAAGGACACCTGGTGAACTTGGCTGTTCTGTGTGCATGTGTGCGTCTGTGTTAAAGGCTAATCTAGAGAATAAACAGAACAGGGTAAAAGAAATAAAGACTTTGAGACCTTTATAGAGAGCCATGTGTACTTTTTTAATGCATGTTCATTAGTCTCTGTGTTTGTGCTTGCAAGTACGTCTCTGTGTGTGCTCTTTCCATGTGCATGAGCCTTCAGACCTTAGTGTTGACAATAGCCTGGTAAGATCTGGGAGGAAGCCAGCTTCACTAGAAAAGGCCTTGAACAAACAGAGCATATAGATGACAGGATAACAGGAGGGTGGGATGTGTTGAAGAGGGACTGTTGGAGGGGCACATGGGGAAAGTGCAAATGCACCGATTTTTTTGGGGCCGGGTTTTGCAGAGAAAAATACTTAAATGATGGAGTTTCTCAGTTAAATGGAGATAGGTGGAGAAAAGGAAATAAGTGTAACTAAAAGAAGTGGGACCATGGGGGATTAAGGAGGTACTGAAGCAAAGGGGAAAGGATAAACCAGAGAAAGTAGGCATGAAAGGGGCAGATGAAGTCAGCATATAAAACAAAATGATTAAAGAAAGGAGAATTGGGGGTAAGGTGCAGGATACGGTAAGGACAGAAAATTGGGACATACAGATAAATGGATTTAGTCAATTTTAGATAAGGGATCAAGAAACTGAAAGGAAAACCACAGAGAGTGCAAAGGTTAGCTGAAAGAGACGAAAGGGTCAAATGTGTTTGAGATAAAAAGAAAGGCAAAAGAAGACGATATGGAGAGAATTTTTATTTTGTACATTTCTCCCAGTTTTAGTTGGAGGAAAAAGGAAAATAGATGGTTAATATGTATGGGATGAAGTGCTGGTTCGAAGAAACTAATCAATAACTGATAAATAAATGATTAGCCGCAAAATTTCAAAAGACCCAGTCAAAAACAAAGGATCCAAGACCTTGGGAGCTACAGTATCAGAGGGGGGTAAAAAAAAAATGTGAGCGAATGGGTGCTTCAGTGTGCACATGGCTTGGGGGTGGATACTTCTTTTGTTGCAATTGTAAACATTTGGTGGCTCAGTTGTGTAGTGTTGATGTTTTCACCATGGCGTGACAGTTTCACATGCTCATGTCCGGTTTGTGACATCAGAGACTTTTTTACTCTGAGGCTTATCGGCTTTTACTTCAGGTGTCAAATATCATTTTAATGAGAAAAAAAAATAACCTTTCGGAAGTTTGCACAACAGGAGTGTTCATGAACTTATATATATAAAAAAAAGTCATTCCAAATACAGAAAGGTTCCATGAAAAAAAAAAAAAAAGAGTACTCAAAACGCCATCTGGTGATGTAAGCTATTGTTGTAGAAAAGTAAACCATGATAAGGAGAAAAGATTACGTTTATTTTTCACATATACCCAGCTTTGTTTTGTCTGCTTAAAACCACAGCAACTATAGTTCTGTTTTTCCGGTTTCTTCCACTGTATCTACCACCTTACAAATTTCTTCTGTTTGTAACATGAATGTTTCAGATCATCAAACAAGTTTTAGACAAAGCTATCAAAACCTGGGTCATTGTAGTGCAGGAGCTACCATCAAGCTTTTGTGATAACTGAAATTGAGTGTTTTATGTCGCTGTGGAGGAATTTCCCCCCACTCTTCCTTGTTTCAATTGAGGCACCTGTTTCAGGTCATTTCACAATGTCTTAATTAAAATGAAATCCAGACTTTTCAGTTTTCCTTTCAGACTCTGTCTGATCATTACCAGAAAAATACTTCAGGATTTTCTGGGAACAGAATTAATGTTACCATAACTTATTCAGATGTGAGATTCTGCCTTTTGTCGAAAAGCAGCTTTATTTGTCGCAACAAATCCATCTCTATTATTTTTTCATTCTCCAGACTGTCACAAGGGTGCTGGAATTCATACAAACATTATGGAAGCGACATCAATTCAATTCAGTTTAATTATATAGTGCCAATTCACAACAGATGTCATCTCAACAGTCATTTCAATACAGTTAAAGAAACATTCCAATGAGTTAAAAAGTTTTCCATTTAAGGAATCCCAGCAGATTGTGTCAAGTCATTGATATGAGGTTGTGCCCTCGACATGCAGACTACAAACATTACAATCCTCTCAGCAACCTCTCATAGAGCAAGTATGTAGCAACAGTAGAGAAGAAATCTGTCTTTAACAGGACGAAACCTCCAGCATGTACCTGGCTCAGTATGAGCATCCATCGGTTAGTACCGTCTGGGGGTTTAAGACAGAGACACAGAAAGAACAAAATAAACTGATATAAGAGTAGTTTTTATACTAAAGAAAGTAAACAGATTATAACTAGACATGGAAGACATTCAGTGACTGGGAGCATCATCTGAAGCCTAGTTTATACTTCTCTGTCAGCACAGATGTAGATGTATTGACAGAGGCGTTTTTCTTTCATAGTTCTCCGTTGGTTTTTCAGTGATGCAAAGCAATTCCCCACCAGGACAGCAGGGGGTGCCGACTTTTTCTGACAGGTCTGCCTACCATTGCAGTGTCGTTTCAGTTTAACTAGAGTGTTATTCTTCTTCTTCAGCTTGTGAACACAATATCAACCATCAATGGAGAGCGTATGCCTGTGATTGGTCAGTGTAAAAACACCCAAAGATCATTTCACCAGAACAGTGCTCTATAGTCATAGTAATCAGTAGTCAATGCAGCACTTGGGCACTGCATGCACTACATACACACACAATTTATCTGATTAATAAATCCTGCATGTTTGTTTTCAGTATGTCAGTGAGAAAACATACATTTTAATTAGGACAACACAGACCTATGCAGAGAACTTTGATTGACAAATGAACTCCATGTTAATACTGCAACAATGATTAAACCACATTGATGAGAAAGAGATAATGTACACCAGTTTGTTAATCTTAAGACTAAATTGTAATAATTTGTAGTATCTGTTAGTTCCATGTAACTATCATATCAGCAGATCTAATTCATATTATTTTTACTAATTAGTTTTTTTTTTTACTTTAACATTAACATTTGAATACAGACATGCACGTGTATAAACATCTTTTCCCAGTCTGTGGCCTTACTGTGTGTGTGTGTGTGTGTGTGTAGGTTTGTGTGGGTGATAATGAAAGCTCTTGACAAAGAGATTTGATTGGCTCCTTCCTCAGTCTCTTGAGATGGCTGTCTGAATGGTGCCAGTTTGACGCCAGACAGACGGCACACAGTGTGCTCGTGTGTGTATTTTGCATAATAAGTGTGAACAACATTAGCGTTTAGATTAAGATGAAGCTGTTTGTGTGCACATAATGGTCTGACCTTTGATTGTGTATCTGCATGGGTGTGAAGCTCCAAGTGACAATGAAAATGTCCACATTGCAAGATTCCACAATTGTGTGATTGTGTGCTCATTACATTCCCCCTCCCACCATTAGTTCTCTTTTTTTCCCTATGAAATGTGTGAATTTGTCCCATCAGGTTCAGGTTTGGCCAGTGGTTTTATTTTTCTTTTGAATGTGTCTACCCGTAAAGTGATAACAATTAAAGTCAAGTCTAATCAAATCATCATGGTCCTTTACTAAGGAAACAAGTGCAAAAGAAAGAATTTCAAAACAAACTGTCTTAACATAAAAAAAACTAATGCAGCTGAAATATGCTGTTTTCTAAATCATAGTTCAGGTTTTTTAAGGAGATGTTCAATCAGAAGTTAAAATCTTACCTGAAGTAGGAAACGTCAATTATTATTCTGTGACAAGCCAAGACTAAAAGGGGCTTTTACTGTTTTAAGACAGCGTCATATGGAATACTACAAATGTGATTCCATAACCAATGAATCGTTGTCAAATTGAATTGTTATTTACACAGAAGCTGAATATCTAATACATTTACTTCTGTAATAACTGTTTAACTGACATATGTAGGCACATTGATGGTTCTCTTACTGCTCCAAGGTGTTGATGACACCATATCAGTTTCTTAACACACTATTCCATTTTTGGAGTGGAATATTTTTACTACTGCTTGAATTGAGTACCAATAAATAGAGTAAGACTTAGACAGGGCCGTAGGTGTGTTCAATGGTTTTCTAAGTAAGAAGGAAACAAATGTGAAATAAGATAAACATGGTTAAAGTGTTTTTGTCACCTTAATTTCTCCTATCTTTGATTGTGGATGCCATAGCATTATCACAATCTTGTTCCTAAGTGTTCTGGACATTAAATCAATACTGAAGACATAGTATCCATTTATTCATGATCACGCGGGGTCTGGCTTTTTTGATTAGAGGATATTGATGTGTGCATCCTTAAAATTCAGTTTATACAAGGAATGCTTCAGGACATATGTATTGACAATAGCTTAAAATATAAAAAGAAACCAACACAAAGATAACAATAAAGAAAGAAGTCAAACCAGTCAGAATGTCGAATTTGGATAAAAATCCTGAGATCCTGTAGAATAGATCTGTGATATTGTTTGGAGGATGAGACTGTAAAAGGAAATTCAAATCAATAGGGAACAAGATGAAGCAACAAGACATCTGTGAGGTTTTGTATCCGGAGCGAGTCCTCTCTTTCAGAGAGGATCTGTGACTGAGTTGGTGCACAGGCTGATTGCTTCCACCTGTTCCCAATCAGCTGTTTGGTGCTTTATAAGGAGCTGGCTGACAACTCTTCAGCGCCTGATGGTTACCATACCGGTACAGCCAAGCCTCTGTTTCCCAGGTTTGTTGAATGGAGTTTTTTTGACGCAACCAGTCTCCGGTAAAGCCTCCAAGTTTGACAGCTGTTTTCCAAGTGGATTACTCACCTCCATCACAGTCAGTTTCTTGTGCAGCATTCTACCTGCCTGCTCGCTCTCAGCCACACCGTCTCCTCCCGTACTCCCCAGAAGCCCCAGTCTCCGCTCAGCAAACCTCACTTACTCCTCCCAGGATCAGACATCACCCCGGATCAATGCCTACCAGTTCCCGACGTTCTCTAGCTGAACTATTTACTTTCTTATTTAAATAAACCCATTTGAATTGTCAAACAGTCTCAGTGTGGTTCTGCATGTGGGTCAGGAGTTTGGGCCGAACCATGACAACATCATCAGGTCAAGTAAAAACAAGCTTGTAAGGAAAAGGAGTGGCTGAGTTTTAAGAGACATGAAAGAGAGGATGGAAGCGTAGGCTATGCATGTTGATGAATCATGGCTTTATGGAGGGTAGTGGTGCTTGAAGCCATTTTGGGGTTAGGCTCCCCAGTGGGAGCTTCTTTGAAAAGTGACAAAGTATGATGTAAGATTACAGCAGGAAGACTAGACCTGGGAGAAAGACGTATTTCCAGACTTTCATTGAAAACATGAATAAAGTTTGTTTAACAGTGAAATGTTTTGCACCACAATGACTTATTTAGCTTTGTCATTAACTTCTGTCTGTTTGAAGTTTGTTTTCAAGTGCACTTTACATCTTTTAAAATTTAAAATAGTATCTTAACTAGCCACATACCAAAGGCTACTATGGATTTAACTGATGATGCTTAGTGACAGCAAATATGTATACCTACCTTCATTGGGTTGGAAAGAACTGATGGAAACAATCAGTACAACTTTCTCTGGCCTGCCCAAAAGACAAGACATTAATAGCTGCAACCTAATCTCCAGTGATAAGAGATGCTATTATTAGGTAAGACCTTGAAAATGTTGTGGTAATGCCTACAACACCCTTACCGCATGGTGGTAAGGGGGGTCATTACTAGTGTTGGGATTAACATCGTTTGAGTATAACGGCGTTACTAACTGCATTATTTTTTAGTTAACGGTAATCTAATTAATTACTTTTCATATCGTTGCAACACCGTTACTGTTACTGGAGATGTAAAGTGCCGCATTACTACAATGTGGTTGAATGAATGCAGCGGAGTCAGGCTTTCTGACAGACACACTTCAGCTGCAGAGAGGCAGAGAGCAGGAGTTGGTACTGATTTGCTGGGTGGGCGGTGACCCTGAGTAGGCCTACTCTTGCTGTCTGTCTGCATGCTGTAAGACTGTGGTAAACGTAGTTTTAAGTTGGATTTTCGACGGATATTTGTTTAATTAAAGTGGAAACTCCCTCCCATGTCTCACTGAGAACTGTGCTGACAGAACGGATGCATCGCAGCCGAAGGCTCGCTCACGAAGGCTCGCTCACGAAGGCAGGGGTTTTGGGTGAGAGTATCGCTTTCAATAACTCTCCATAAAATAAATCAGTACCTGTGAGAGCTACAAACAAAGTAACCCCAAAACATTGATAAATCGTTGCTCGACACCCAAGGAACATGACACATCAATTCATTAAAAGAAATGATAATAACATATGTAATATTTCTTAATATGTATCTTATTTTTCTTCAGTAGCTTCCAGTTCATGTGACCAGATGACGCCAAGCCAATCTTGAAATGTCTTATTACATCTGAACTCAACAATTAATTTGACATTTGAATGCATATAATATTTCATGTTAATATTTTACTGTAATATTTCAGGTTTTCCTTCAATAGGTTCCAGGTCATGTGACCAATTGACCATTTTAAAATGTCTTACTACAACCAAGTTGATGTTGTGCTTTGTATACTGTGCAGTATTGCAGATACTGATATTTGCTATTTTTAATGGAAAGATGTATCTTTTTATCCGTATTTTGAACTCAGTACATTCATGCTGTGACATAAAAGCACTAACAACTGTCCCACTGTGCAGCCTGTCGTAAGACCTATACAGTTGCGTCTCTGGTACAATAAGTTAGGTGGGACACAACAACTCAACAGCTAATAGCAACAAATAATTATTCTGTGATGCATGCAATCTGATTCTGATCAATATTAAATAACCACATAAAATAGCACAAAACTGTCGGGGATAACCTGTCCAGGATCTCCTCCTTTTCTCACCCTCCACCACGAATCTCCCGGGCTGAGGAGATTCTGAAGGTGCTTCCTCATTTCTGGAGGAAATGCTGATCTCACCATGCTGCGGAATGAAGAGGCGAGAGTTTGCCTGAAGGATGGGAGGAGATCATCTGTTCACCCTCTCTGTCTCCAACATCTACACTGAAAGAAAAAGTTATTTCAATTTACATTATTAAATTGTGTACATCGGCTCCACATAATCAGAATAGGTAAATCTGGCATAATTTACCTTATTACTCCAAAGTAAAATTAACATATTAAATTAACATGATATTTTTGGTTGTTGTAACATGAATGTATTACATACAGTAATGCAGTCACATTGTTTTTAAGTAATTAAAACAAAGATTTTCACTTCAACATGTTTGGGAATTGTTTTTACCCATACTCAATCTTATTGTGCGATGTGAATACAACTTCATTTTTTTACAGGTCTGATGTTGAACTTACAACTTCTGGTTAAAAGGCATTTTATTACCAAATACACCACTGCACCCAAATAAAGTCTAGTAGAGCCCAATACCTAGTAAATAATGAAAGATAACTCTTTTCTCTTAGAACACATTTTTAAATACCCAAAATGGTTTAAATCACATGCTGTATTTCACCTCATGTGGTTCAGAGGTTTTACCTGTGATAACAGTTTTTTTTACATTACTTAAAAAAATCAACTAACAGGTAATAGTTAATGCTATAGCAAAACCTTTTACTTTAATCTTTCTATAAAAAGAGGCAATGTTTTCTAATCACATTTTTTATGTTTACAGAAAGTTGGGAATACGTCATAATATTTTCACAGTGGGGCTAGAAGAAATAGCCAAAATGAGAATAGTGAAACCTCAAAATTATTGTATTTCTTCAAGGTTTTGTTGCCACAATAACCTTTATTTGACAGTGGATTGTACTTTGAGGCACAAAAAGATACAGCTGGGGATGAGAATCGAAACCAGAAAAGAAACATAGTCTCTGCTTTGTCAACACGTGCATTAACCACTTTGCCACACAACATAGAACTTTCTTGTCAAATAAGACATATGACTTTCTTTCCAATGTTAACTAAACATGATTATAATTATTTCTGTAACACAATTCCTTCATTTTCAAACAACACAAGAAAATTGTGTAAATTCAGTATTGTTGATAATTGCTTAAATTGTACTTAAGCAAATCCTGGAAATAAGAGGAACATGTATAGATAGTGTAGCATTTAGTAGATTTGTTTATGTAAATTCAAAGAACTGCCAATTTCCTTTTTTTCAGTGTAGGTGCAGGCAAAGGTCCTGCCACATCAGGTCTGTTTCTGGGAGCGGGGAGCAGAGCACCGCTACTACACCGACTCCCAGAGTGGGTGCTGCAGCTGTGAGTGATCCTCTGCCAACAAACGCTGCACACTAACTGCCTCACTAAGACAGTGGTGTCGTTGCGGAAGAGTTGGATTGAAGTGCAACCTATCTGCTCACCTCTGGTCCTCACTTCCCAATCTGCATCTGGCTCCGCCCACTCCTTGTGCACCAGCTGGCCCCATTCCATTCAGCTCAGAACCTGGTTCCATTATATTTTTCTTCAATCAATTTAGTTTCTACTTTAATTAGTTAAGTTTTCCCTTCAGTAAGCTTAGTTTCTACCTCAGTCTGTGATTCAGTCAGCAAGCCTGCTCCTGCCTGTGAGCCAGTCAGACAGTTGGCCATGGCTGCAGTCTTCCTGGCCGCTAGTGCTGCTGAGGAAGACAAGAGCAAATCGTCCCGGCCTTCATTACCTGCTCCTGACCTGAGTCCTCGGGACCCCATGCCGGTACTATGTCTCCGGGACCCCATGCCAGCACCTCACTTGGGCCTTCGGGTCCCAACATCAGGGCTCCCAGGAGAAGGTCAAGGATGACCTGCCTCTGTCGTCAGAGATCTCGGAGGAGGTCAAAGACATCCTACCTTTGCTTCCAGTAACATTGCTGCCAGGGGCTCCAACTCAGGGGATCAAGAAAAGTCATACCACACTGTGGTCCTCAACAACGGGGAGGGGGACAGTCAACCTCCAGCGGAATCCAGGATCTGGGATGGCTCGCCATCTCCTCAGAGAGGAGATGTGCTAGCTCTGTTGGCTCATTGTGCTGCAGCCTGCGTTGCATATATTGAAAAAAAAAAGTATCTCCTCAGGGGGCGGGATCTATCTCCTCTACCCAATCAGAGGGAAATATCCATCTTGCATCCAGTAAAATGAACTAACGAAACTGCTAATGGACATATAAACTAACCAATAAAGAAATATTTTAAACAGGAAAATTAAGATAAAAAAAGAATTAAGCAAAAAGAAAATTATTAAAGTGAAAAATTAGGAAGCTCCTTTCCACAGGGTTACACAATGTTTTAAAATGAGAAAAACATTTCTTCAATTGGAGCAATCAGAAAAAAAGTTTCCGAACCCGTAAACTGTTAGAAGAAAGCCCTAGGTAGGAAAGCAGCAGCAGATGCTAGTGTTTGGCACACATCAGCCTCATCTGAAGGCGTCTTTCCAACCGCACCGGCCACAGTTGCAAACTGCTCCAAAGCCTCAGTAATTTTTCAATGTGCAGTCAGCTCCCAATCAGCGAGACGCATTGATTATAGTGTTTAAAGTGTTTTCCTTAGTTGATTTATTTACCTGGACTCCATGTGTAAAGTTGAAAATACCTGTAAATTTGCAAAAAGTATTCAGAGGTATGAATACTAATCTGTAAAAAAGGACAACCTTCCGATTTTTCCATGATTGTTCTAAAAAAACAGTAAAATATGGAAAAATATTCGGTTAACGCGATCTCTGGTTCATAGTTATGTTGATGGGGGCTAATCCTTAAGAGTTGAGCAAATCATAAGTTTTACCTGCAAAAAGTACAAATCACTCAAGAAACAAAATAGAATCTCGGGATTGACTTGACGTTAATATAAACACTGAAATCAGTTATTAATATCTACACAAGGACTGACATGCAGCTGGGTCAAGTGTGCAATGTATAATCCTAGAAGATGGACAAGATGATCTTGTTTATTTGACCTTCATTTAACCAAGTCTTGGTGATATAACATTTTGTGGAACAAGAGTGTGTTGTGACTGGGTGACGAGAAGACTTCACCTCTGGACTGTGGTAAAGGGAGTGGCATTGAAAGAAAGAGAAGGTTGTGTGTTTGAGTGTGTGTATATGTGTGTGTCCAAAACACAGGGCTTTGCTTTCACGCCTTGCTAAGCAGTGAAAGAGTATCGGTCACAGAGGGCAGGCCAAAAGACAGAGAGTAAAAGTTGAGGCAAAAGAGACACACAGGGAAAAAAGAGCATGGAAAGAAAAGGCAAATGAGGAAGAGCAGATAGAGAAAGAGTTTTGCTAAAAGCAGCTTCTGTCTTCTGTTCCACCCCCTGAGTGTCTTCCCCTCCTCTCTGCCAGGATGGGAGGGAAAGGAGTGCAGCAGAAGAGACCGAGAAAGAGCTCAGCCACGCTCGCTCTGTAGCGCAGGACCCGGGAATTCCAGGACCTTTGGAGTTGAGAACACGCAAGCACTTACACATAAATACGGCTTTGATACAAATCTGAACAGGGCTGAGAAAAGGAGTTAAACAGAGAAAAGGTCAGAAAAAAAGCTAAAGAACAGCTCTTTTCTATGGACTATTTGACCATGACGGCACCTGCCGAGTGGAAAGTGGTTCAGAGGGGCTGAAGACTGAAACGGGACGCAGGCAGAAGGAAGCCATTGATGAAGGTGAGAATGGGCTTTAATTACATATTCCATCTGGCTCATTTATCCTTTATTCTTTAGATTTTTCCAACTCAAACAAAGATATTTCTAAGGAAGGTAAATTTAATGAGTGTGAGCCATGATTTAAAGTGGCATGTGAGTGTGGATGCTTTTAAACATCTCTATTTTTAAACTGATCATCTATAACCATGAATTAAAGCTGTGATGTGTGTTGAATATGCTCACATCCTGATGCTGGGAAAACTCTATTCAGGTTTATGGAGTAATGGATTTTACACTTTACACATTAGGGCTATTGAAATTTGAAACAAAACGCTACTCCTGGAAAAATATTCATTTGCAAAGGGACAAATTTGGGAAAATTCCTCGTTTCTGTTCATTTTCATTTAATGAAGTAAGTGAATCACTTGAGGATAAGCTGTGGAAGAAAAAGATTTTCCATGCTGGCAGTGGAATGTGTGTCTGTGATGCTTTATTTCCTTTTGCCAGTGGAAGTAAAGGATTGTGATGCAGGTGTTATTACTTTTTGTAGGCAGTTTTCAGCTGTTTACTGTTACATGTGACGCTAAAGTTATTTCTTAAGGTCTTTCAAGACTTTCAATGCAAGTTTCTCTCCTCTGTAGGCCTAAACAATAAAGCCTTTTTCCCGCTTTGACCATATAAATCAGAAACATGTCTTTGTGTTTTTTATGTTGTTTTACACCTGCTGGGACTGTTTCACATCTCTTTTCTTTATTCTTACCCACATCCAAATTAATTCTGTCTTTTTGTTTCCTGATCCCATTACTTCTGCTTTTTCTCCAGTGGTACATATAATGACAGTTTCTTATCCCATACCACGCTGCTTTGCTTTCCTCTGCCATTTCATCCGTCTTCTCTTTTAATCTTCAGCATCTTTCTAGCTTTTCACATACCTATAAAGCTTTTTCTAGACTGCTCTACCTTTTGTACCACCTATTATTTCCTGTCACAAGGGATCCTTCTGTTTTGTGTGCAAGGGAGTGGGGTTTTTGCCTTGCACATGTGTGTTTTGTCAGTTACCAAGCCCCCCTCTATTACCATACCATGTTACAAAAACATTAACCCTTTTGTGTGTTTAAAAAGAAACCGTCAAAATAACTTAAGTAAAATACCTTTGGGTGCTGCGGTTCACCATGCGTGTTTTCCACGAAAAAAAAAAGCATCCTGAAGTTTTTCCAAAATGCAATTAGGCTGTCATTTGTTGATTTCTCTTTATTAACTGTTTCCACAACTACATGGGAGTGTGACTGGTTTGACATGTCTTGGAGTCGTTGAACGAAACAGACAAGACGCCACAGGATTTATTCCACAATCTATGAAACTGAAATATGCTCACTGGATCAATAGTGGGGCATTTATCATGGTTTTACTTTTCATTTGCTCCAGTTTGCTTCATGCTATTTAGATTATTTCTATAAGACATTCTCAGATTTCTTTATAGGTACTGTGCAAAAGTTGTAGATAGGTATGAAATAAAGCTGTAAAAAAGAATGCTTTCGTAAGTGTTGATAATTTATTTTCGTCAGTCAACAAAATGCAATGAAAAAAAGAGAAATGAAAATCAAAACAATATTTGGTGCGACGAACCATTGCCTTCAAAACTGCATCATTTCTTCTAGCTACACTAGCACACAGTTTTTTTTAAGGAACTCAGCTTGTTGGTAATTCCAAACATTGTGGAGTACTCCGATTTGAATCACATTATCCAGCAAGAGAAGCTGAGCTTCTGAAACTCCAGTTTGGTTTGATTCAAGCCGGGTTAAGGTGTATACATGCATTTTAAAAGTCTGATTTCAGTCAGACTAATGCAATAATTTGAATTTCTCTTGCTGCATGTACATGTACTCAGTGATGTTGAGATCAGAGCTCCGGGGTAGGTCATACCATCACTTCCAGGACTTCTTGTTTTTCTTATCGCTGAAGATAGTTCTTAATGACTTTGGCTCTGTGTTTGGGATTGTTGTCCTGCTGCAGAATAAATCAGGGGCCAGTCATATGCGTCCCTGTTGGTATTGCATGATGGATAGGTATGCGCCTGTATTTCTCAGCATTGAGAACACCATTAAGGCTGACCAGGTCTCCGACTCCATTTGCACAAATGCAGCCCCAAACATTAAAGGAACCTCCACTGTGTTGCCAGCAGACACTAATTTTACTGTCCTTCAGTGCCTCAACAGACAAATCGCCTCTGCTAAAGCCAAAAACTTGAACTTTTGACTCATCAGTCCAGAGGACCTGCTGCCATTTTTCTGTATCTCAATACTTATGTTTTCATGCACACTTGAGTCTCTTGGCCTTGTTACTATGTCAGAGGTATGGCTTTTTGTCTTAAACTATTCTATGGAGACCACTTCTGGCCAGAATTCTCCAGAAAGTAGATGGGTGTTCCTTGGTCCCACTGGTTTATGCCAGTTCTGAACTGATGGCAGTGCTGGACATCATCTAATTTTGAAGGGTAATGAGTTTGATGTGTCTATCATCTGCTGCACTAAGTTTTATTGACCAACAACTGTCTACGATCCTCAATGTTTCCTTTGTGCTTCTTCAAAAGAGCTTGAACAGCACATTTTGAAACCCCAGTCTGCTTGGAAACTTTTGTCAGGGAGAGACCTTGCTGATGCAGTATAACTACCTTGTGTCTTGTTGCTGTGCTCAGTCTTGCCATGAACAAGAAACTATCTTCCTAAGCCTCACTTTGGTAGCATAGTATGTCAGTTCCTCGCCCAGTTTTAAGCCTCCTACACAGCAGTTTCTGTTCCAGTTAATGAATGTTTTAACCTATGTGTGAAATTCATGATCATTAGCACCTGTCTGGTATAATTGAGTGATCATACGCCTGACTATAATCCTACAATATCTCTGACTTTGTGCAAGTGTACCTATCAGAATTGATGTTGGTTTGAAAGCAAAAGACAGTAACACCAAATATTGATTTTGAGTTTTCTTGTGTTTGCTGACTTTGCGTTCTTTATGGAGCTAAAATTGGGACTTAAGTTTTGTACCTGTAACTTTCATTTTTGTACTTTTAACTAAATTCTTTTGTACCTATAACTTATGTTTTGTACTTGTAACTTATATTTTGTACTTATAATTTATGTTTTGTACTTGTAATTTATGTTTTGTAACTTGCACACATTTTAAAAATACAAGTTATAAGTTTCAGTTTTCAAGTTTCAGGTTTCAAATTTCAGGTTTCAAGTTACAAGTTTCAAGTTACAGATCATTTTTGACCATATTTGGCTTGCCTAGAAGAACCAATGAGTGGCCTGCTGATTTTGACCAACAAATCATGTTTCGGCAACTTCTATCCAATCATGGCAGAAGGAAGGTAGGGCTCTGCATAGCTCACAACCAAACTTGATTACAGAGTACTGTGTTTTTGATACAACAATATACACTTCTTGGTCACTTTATTAGGTACACCTTGCAGGCACCAGTGTTATGGGAAATGTATTATTAAAGGCACAGTGTGTAGTTTTCGACCAGTAGGGGGCAGTACATACCTAAATTATTACAAGCATGCAGTATCTGTGTCTTCGAGTAAGAAACTCAACAACGGAGGTCCAACTAGTGCTGTTTTCAAACGCTCAATTCCCTGAGAATTATCTATTTGCAGCAACATGACGAGCACATCAGTCTCTCTTTCATCGCTTGTAACTAGCGAAGAGGTAAAAATGTATTTATGGCAAAACTTTTTTGCATTTTGAGGAGAAATCAATGTTTTAATAGCGGGCGTGTTGTGTGCGCTTTGTCCGTCCGGGCTCTTGTAGAAGTAAAGACGTCATCTAGTATGGCTTTCCCCTGAAAGGAGGAGCGGCGCCTAGGAATTTTAAAACTGATTTTTAAAGTCATATTTTACAATATCGCAAATATTTTGCAATTAATGTGCTTTACGTAATAATTATTACATAATATTTTCATGGATATTTTCAAAGATGTACTGCAAAAGCTACACACTTTAACAATGATCTGCTCTGTGTGGTAACCAATCTGATTATATGACACTGTATAATTCTAGGTCAGGTCAAATGTACTGATTCCCCTCTCTACATCCTGGGTGGGCATAGTAACCTCCTCTTACATCTAAGGACATAGATACATAGATTTTGCCTTCACTATCAAGTCCACGACATCAGAAGTCTAATGTTCTCATTCTGAATAAATGTTTTCTGATATGATATTGATAGTTGTCATGAATCTATACAGTATAAGTCTCTGTCAGGTTTTGGAAGGCAGGTCAGTATGCATCCTGTGCAACACTGTTCCTCCTTGTTTGATCCAAAAAGCCTATAATTAAAACCTCCTAAAACTACTGAAGGAATCTCTGTCATCCTTTATTTAAGAACTTAGATCACACCAGATAAGACCCACTTTTGCCCTCTGAACTGCATTAATTCTCCATGGCATAAATTTATCAAGGGGTCAGAAACATTCTTCAGAGATTTTTGTTCCACATTGACATAATAGCATCCCACAGTTGCTGCAGAATATTCTGCTACACATCCAATCGGCAACATTTTTTATGTTAGTTTCTAACTCTGGTGAATGTGAGAATTTTACTTTTGTTTTCCTGTCATTAGCTGACACCACATGTTCTCATCTGTTTCTTCTTGGTATAACATGTTGTTATTTAAGCTACTGTAATTTTACCATCATCTTGAAACAGTCTGTCTAATCTCCTCTGACATCAACTGGGCTCTTTGTCTAAACCACCGCCACTCACTGAATATTTTCCCTTTTTCTGTAAATCTGAGAGATGGATTTGAAAATCCTGCTGTAGTAGCTGCTTAAGAAATACTCAGACTGCTTGTCATGTACCAAGAGCCATGCTGCATTCAAAGTCACCTAAATCTCCTTTCTCATCCATTCTGAAGCTTAGTTTGAATGTCATTAAGATTGATGCCTAAGTAGTTAATTATCTAAACATGAATTATTGATAAAAATGTACAAGGTGGTTAGTTAGAGGCAGAACTCATTAATAAGGAAGTGTTCCTCATTGTTTGCTGAAAATCAGAGATACTACAAATGTTATACAAAGTTTAAATTCCTTCTACAAAATATCTGATCCCTTTCTCTGGAGTTGCCACAAGAATAAGGCGTTAGAATATTTAAGCACACAATATAATTGTTCCAATGATTATGCTGAAATAAGGTAATTTTAAAGGTCTCTTTGCTGGTATTTTAATATTTTTTTCCTTGTTCTCTGGTATGAAAGAATGCCGTCTGTCGGTTTGTCTGAAAAAAAAATCCTTCCACTACTTTTTCTTTGTGTATTCTAGTTTTGTGAAGCAGTGAGAGGGGAGAAACAGCACAATTTGGGGGCTTGCTCATTGAAATTAATAACACGGAAGTTTCTGCCCTCTGATTGGCTCACTGCAACACAGCTCTTACATTATCTCTGTTTACTAAAATCAGAAAAGGGTAATGTGAAACCAAAATATTGCCTGTATTTAGCCTTAGATGGAGTTTACCACACAGTTTGGCAGCACTCCCAAACAAGACCGGACTGCAACACAACGGGGCCGTTTCACACTGAAACAAAGCTACGGTCTTTTTTAACGTCTTATGCCTGCCAGTCGGAGAGGAATTTGGTACTGTGCTCTTCCCTCCTCGCTGCCGTTGTATACCTTATTTCTTTCTTTTACTCCATTTAGTAATGCTTAAATTCAGTGGGTCGTCTCGTCTGATCTGTGGTCATAGTCCATTCAGATTCAGATATCTTTTTTAATTGGATAACCTGTTATGTTAGATGGAATGACTCAATGGAAAAAATTACTAATTTCAAGGTAGTTTCACTGTGACTGCTAGTTTGAAAAGGTGAATGTTGTTACCTGTCCAGCAGGAAGCATGCCACCTCAGCGTGTTTCCTTAGACTTTGCTGGTCCTTCAGTTATTTCCATCAAGAGAATGCAATGCCGATGTTTACTCTAGTTTTCTGGCGGTATAGATTGTCTTTCTGGGCTTCTGCCTCTTATGCGGAACACAACAGCTGATTGTGCAGCTCTCCCTGAGCGGGGACCTGGTGCTATTCCCCAGCAACCTGAGTTGGGTGTGTCTCGGAATAGATTGGTCAGTCCGTCCGGGCTGGAGATGTTTTTTAGAAAAAAGTATTTTCATAGAGCTCTTCATTTAAACTTCCATAGAGGATGAGCTTCAAGGCAGATTCAGGACTGTTAGGTCCCTAGCAATGTAGTAACCAGCTCAAAGTGACTGAACAAATCACTAACCACGGGTACGATTTTGCCTACGGTGTTGCAAAAACAAATTAAAACCATTTCTTCTTCAGCTCCTTTTCCATGGGTAAATCTTTTTTAGCATTGATGTTTTATTTCTACAAATACTGATCATGTTCTGCCATGTTGTAGTTGCTAATTGTTAGCTTCTCATAGCAACAGATCTGCTCTGCTCCCTGGGCAAAACAATGCAGCATTTCTGTGGGCGGTCCCAAATCAGATGATATTCAATGGACAGGCTTTTTTAGACTCAGCTGTTTTCTAGTCAATTTTCTTTCTGTGAGCGACAGCGAATTGAGTTTGGAGACAATATTCACATGCAGCGTGCTTATAGAACTCAGAGTGACTGATTGTACAGAAAATAAACCAAGTTTTCATTATTTTAAGTGAAGGAGACTTTCAATAAGGTAAGCTTTGTCTCTTAATTGTTAATGGTAGTGGTGGAGTGGAAAGGCAGTGAGACAGAATTGACCAAATCTTATGGCATTTTTTGAAATGAGATTCAAAATCAGGGAAACATTATTTAACACGAAGAGGCTTAAATATGAACTATATTGTTCAAATAAAAACGTGAAATATTCTATACATTTTCTTTAACCTTTCAAAATAAAAACTGCAACATTTATGCAAGTTTTCAATAATTAATGACATTTCTTACACCACATTACAAATTCTAAGTTGGCCATCAGATTTAAAATGATAAAAAGCACATAAATAAATGCTAACAAGCAAAAGTCGCTTATGCATTAAATTTTTTCACAAGCAGCAGATTATCTTTTAAAATATTTTTATTAGAAGTGTGAGCGATTAATCTATTGCACAACATGAGACTAGATACTGACTTTTTGAGACAACATGAGATCTTTTTTTTGTAATCATTTACTGGACAAAATTCCAGCTTACTAGTCCTTATATTGTGAGATTTAAAATTATTTTATGAAGTCTAATTCTGATGTGTTACTAATGTATTCCCTCCTCGTGTTTTCACAAAAACAGTTAAACAAATGTCACACTGATCAATCCAAGGACTTTTGTGATCCAAATGTGTTCTTTTCACCTGAAAGGTTTCGTATTGGAAAGGAGGTTTGAAGTTACAATAGTACACCCTTTATCCACCAGAAGCGGTAGTCACAAACCTCTTTCCACTATGAGCTGAAGGGAGTAATACTGGATTGCCGAATAAGTTTGATGTAGGAACATGGTGCAAAGCAAAAACATCTGTAGAAGGAACAAAAATGTGAGATGTAATAAGGCCAGAGGCAACTTATGTTCCAGAAGCTGTCTGATCTAGTGATTAGCAGATGTCTATAACAACATCTTAAGGATGGAGGATAAACATTCTGCTTGTATGTAGAAGGACTGAATGGATCTAAAAAAACCTGCATCTGAATCCAAACACAAACTCAGTCCTTTGAGTTTCCCTTGAGAAATCCTCCACAGGTCTTTTGCATTGCAACGGTAAATGATGCAATTTGTGAGCCACGCCCCTTTGTTTAAACAATTTTAACAGCTTGTTGTCTAAGTAGACAGTAGTAGTTTCGACGGACCAGCTTGTTCAATATGAAACCACAATGTAATACACTATAGAGGGTTCTTGGGTGGATGGTTATTGCTGAACTATGATCCGAAAGAGTTTTTTTATATGCCCTGGACAATCAGATTTCTAACAACTCATGCACTAAATAGTACTTTTATCACAAATGCCGCAGGATCACATGCTGCTATCACTTTTCTGTGCCATTCTTTTACACAAAAGAGCTGCAAAGTGGACATTTTTTTGACCTAACAAATACTGGGGGTTCAAGGTGGGTCTGCTGATTGCCTGGTGATAAATCGACTACCAAGCTAACTTTACGGTTAAAGTACCTATAGACTGATCCGCTGTCACACCTTAAAACCCATTAACCCCTAGCTCAACTCCGGCTCCGCCGAAAAGCACATTGACCTCCCTTAACCCTTTTCTCAGGTGGAAAATTGTCCAGCAGGTCAGCAGAAACCAGTCAGCCTATGTGCACAGAAAAGTTTTAAAGGTGTAGGCTATATTATAAAAGCATAATATAAAAAGCATAAGGCTGTGAACATCAACATTTTATTAGTTTATCGTTAATATATATATATATATATATATATATATATATATTACATCTTTACATTACATTTTTTTAATCATTTTGATTAAACAAAGCAACAACAAAAAGAAAACCTATGTCTGAGCTACTGAACAGTAAAATTAGTGCATTTCTTAAAGAGGGCATTGAAGGTGGTTTCTCTAAAAAAGGGTTTTGCTAAATATCTCTTAAACTTCTTCTTTTGTAACATTTTGTCATGTTACAACCACACATTTTAGTGCGACAGACCCATGGACCAACACAGAGTACACACAACTGTGATATGGAAGAAAAATTAAACATGGCAAAAAAAATTTTTTATTACAACCCCCACCCTCAAAAACCCCCCAAAAAAACTGTCTTAAATAGTGTCCATTTAACTTTAGCCACTTGACCATATCTGGTATTCTGAATCTTATATTTTTTTTTTTTTAGTCTTATACTTTGAGACCCAAAAAAACGCCTGACATTTTCAAATAAAAAGAAAACTATAACCAACTGCTGAAATGTTTGATTCCTTTCTGCTGACCCTCATATTAATTAGAAGCTATAATATTTAACATAGACATTTTTTTTGTAATTTGATAGTTGAGTTCAGTTCCATAGCCAGCTTAAAATTTAAAAAAGTACACACCACTATTCGCAAATATGTTTATTCATGAGGATGCAGTTGGATGAAATTATAATAATGAATTCTTAATTTATGTTTGTAGGATTTCTTATAATACAGGGTTTTCAAAAGCTTTGGGTGCTGTGTAAATTAACAGTCCTTGCCTTAAAGTTGTTATATGATACGTGAGGATAGCCTTACTCAGTGGATGGATGCTGGTTGGACAACAAAAGAGTTGAGCCTTGGGTCAGCAAAGGCCGTTTCTTAATCCATCACTTTGTTACAACAAGTGATGAAATGGTAGACTACAGCGTGATTGATGTTCAAGTTTAACCTTTTAATGTGGGTTGATCTTCTAAGACAAGAAAGACCACATGCACATTATGTTCATGTTTTGAATGTTTTTTTCAGATAGGAAGCCATTGATGCCTGCAAAGGTGAGCGAAAATATCTAAAATATACTAAGAAATATTAAATCACTACGTTGATAATGTTCTTTATGTGTTAGAGAACCATTTTCAGAAAGGACTGTGAACAATCCTTTCAGTAAATTAGACATTAAGACCTGACCATTAAAGAAAAAGACAAATATTTTGAGAAAATACATTTACAAGTTTTTTTAGATTTGATTTTTGCATTCAAGAAGACTGGGGAAAGTCATTAGCCTTGACTAATGTTCTGCACAAAGATTGATGCTGATTTGTAGCTGAGAACAAGTAAGATTTCTCTTGAACTCAGGTGTAAAGTTTAGTTTAGTTTTAAACACTCAAAAGCACATTTTTATAAAAACTTTGAGAGACATTTAGTCCATGTAGGGAGATTTGGGCTGAGCTTTTACATTCAATAAAGGTCTTTTTTCTGTTACCAAAACAATACTTGTTGCTAATCACACCATACAAATCGTTGTCTACATTGATGTCAAACCCAGATAAGTGTTGCTTTTGGCTGCAAGGTTGATTTCCATAATAGGACTCTTCTTGCTAGCTGTAAAATGTTTCAACAAAGAGAAAGGAGGAAAGGTCCTCATGATGTCTGGTATCTGAGAAATTTATGATGCAGGGGGTTGACTTCTTATGGCCATGTTGCTACAACAGTGGGAGTTAGTATGTAGAGCGCAATGCCTGTAAGAATTAATACTGCATACTAACCCATGGCAACAAAGGGCTTCCTGTGTAGTTTGCAGTTTCATTTCATAGTAAGAAACTTGGTTGCAGTAATCAGTGCAGTCACAGGACTCAAGCCTATCCCACCTGTGAGTGGTCAAAACATGAGAACCATTCCGAACATATAAGTTTCTTAATATGCTATATAAATTGTCAATTTTATGTAGTTGATGGATTTGGCCTGTTCCCGTGGTGCATGGGCTCATTCTGGGTACTCAAGCTTCTTCCCATTGTTCAATAATGTGATCGTTGGGTTAATTGATCTCTCAAAAACTTTCCTTTAAATAAAACTGAGCTTGTTTTTGAGGTGTGAATTGTTAGTGTGAACTATACTGCAAAAAAACACAGTTGTGTTGTTTAAGTCTTCCATAGCAAGCATTAAATTCAATATTTCTGTGAGTTTGAGAGATTTTATTGCATAAAATCCAGGTAATTAAAAAAAGTCAACAGTTTTTGTTTTTTTATTGAGCCACTTTAAAAAGTATAAATATTGGGTTACCAGCTAATATCTTCTATGAATTTTGAAAAGGGAAATTGTTTTAAGTCTTAAGCATATAACTGCTAACTTAAATGTACTCTTTACAAATATACAAATAAAGTGAGAAAAGCAGAAACAACTAGGGTTTTTCTGCAGATAATAGTGTTAAGGGCAGTCTCTCTCTCTCTCTCTCTCTCTCTCTCTCTCTCTCTCTCTCTCTCTCTCTCTCTGTCTCAATAGAAATATTGCTTTTATAGCTATAATAATATTTAATATTGCTGTTATGACCCTTAGGTGTTCTGGGATATATATGCTTCAATTTGCACCAACTTATTTATTATACTGGTATAATAAAAAAAAAAATTGTGTTTGTTTGTTACTGCCAATTTTAATGTAAAATTCTATGATATTCTGAAAAATCATCAGTCCTGTGATTTCAGGGTTGTACAATGTTTTATTGTTCAATCTGGATTTCATTTACAAAGCTTGACAGTAAGATGCTTAAAAATGTTTGATTCTGAAGTGCTTAAAAACATTTTCAGTTTCATGCTATTGCTATCCTTCTACAGAAGAGAGCAATAATGTTTTTTTAAGTCTGTTACATATCTTAAAGTGATCAAAGCTAAATATATTTTTTATCTAATACTGTATTTATGTCCTGTGATAGACTTGGCAACCTGTCCAGGGTGTACCCCTTCTTTCGCCCAATGACTGCAGGAGATAGGCAATGGCCGCCCCGCGACCCTTTGAGGATAAATGTAATAGATAGTGGATGAATGTAATAATGTGTATGATGCTAGAAACTATACTAAAATAATACCACGTTAGTTATGGAAGTCCTCTGCTTGCTCTCCACTTTTCTAACCAGCATAGCACTCTTCCTTTCTTTTTTATCACATGAATTAATTTGTCAATAATGGAGAACAATCTAATCATTACCAGGCTGACCAGTAATTACACTCTGACTTTGCACAGAGGTCTCTGAATGCATTCCCCTGCATTAGGGAAGCCGGGCCTGTCCAGTCCCATCACCTTGAGCAGTCATGTGGTGCTGAAGGTGAGGGGGAATCAGAAAGCTTCACGCAAGGCAATAGCAAAAATAACGAGATTCCCGACAACTCGTCACACGCACAAGGACACACACATACAACAAACACACACGTGTGCACACACACACACTGGAATTGTTTCAGGAACTCTCTCCAGTTCTACCCTTATGTCCCAGGGGAAAGCTTGAGGGGCTTATGCAGAGGATTTTGCTGTTCTGCAGTGTGCCTGTCAGATAAGGAAGGATACACCGGTCTGCCTGGTGACACACTGCTGAGCGTGTGCCATGTTATATCTCCTCCTTCATTTTTGCCTCTTTAACCAGCCACTCAAGTACAGTACCTACCACCCTCTACTGCTTTTTGTGATGATACTACACGCATGTACTAAATGGTTTCCCATTTTGGTAAACTCTCACATGAAAATGTGTACACACTTCCATAGATTTTCCCCAGAAAATCTTCTCTGCATTTCTCTGACAGTGACTGGGTAATTTGGCTGTCCTGATGAAAGATCACTGGAGGATGTCCAACAGGCTTATTTGATTTTCTACATACAGTGAAAGATTAGTAATTTAGGGTAAAACCATCTGCTAAGTTTGCCTTATAAACCTTCTTACTTTCAACCATTGCAATATCTACTTTTGTCCTGTTTAATTTCCATTTTGCCTTAACAGAAAACATTTTGCTGGTTAAAGGCAAAAAACAAGGCCATAATTTGTAAAACTACGTTAACCAGCATTCTACAAGTCAGAAGCTGTATGTAAAAACAGACTATATGAAAAGAAGCGCAATTAAAATGTTTAAGATTACTAAAGCCAAATAAGCTTTATCTTAAATCTACATGAACCTTTTTTTTCCTCCTGCTGAGATAAGATATACTTGCAAAAAACTCAATCTCAGATCAAACAGATGGTGTCTCTGAAGATCAATTTTTAAGATAATTTACCATTCCATAGCTACTCTAGTCATTTATGTTTAGAATTCTTGTCCAACTTTGACTTGCTGCCCTTTCCCTGCTGAAGGAAACCATCCCCACACCATGATACTACCATCAAGTCTCGCCCTAGGGAGGGTGATGTGCAGTATTCATTTTTGCTTCACTCGGCATTTTGTAGATAGACAAACATTTTTGATTAGGTCTTATCTGAAGAGAGCAGTTCTTTAGACATCGTGGTTGTGTCCAAACTCGGACCTGCTGTGTTTGCTAGATGCAAACTGAAAGTTGGACTTCCTTTGACTTACAAAAATATCATTTTTATTCCACGTTTAATAGGCAGAGGAAATGTAATTGAATGTAATATAATCTGTAATAAACCTCCGACAGCTTCAGATAACTGCTGGATTTACTCTGAGATTATATACTGTATCTCACGGTAGACTCTATTAACAAATTATGGGATTTCTGAAGCCAATACTTGTTTTGGATTTGGACTTTGGGGTACCAAAGTAAAGGGGCTAAATACAAATGGACATCATTCAATTTTTTTGAAAACTGTACCTAGATTAGATTTTCCTTAAATAGTTATCTCCGAAATGTGCAAAAGTTTTTGTTGCCTACAAAGAAAACCCCCTCGTGCTTCTGATCCTCCCCCTCTTTGGCTTTTCCCTTTCCCCCCCACCTGTAATCCCACTTACTGCAGCTCTCTAGGTGCTCTTTATAACATGAAGCTACAGAAAGCAGAATTTGGGATTACTGTTTAGAAATGGTTCCAAGTTGCCAAATATTTTTCATGACCAACACCATTCATTAAAGGCAGTTTTTAGGAGAGTCCATTCTGTTTCCAGCTGTGATTTGACGTATTGATCTGGTAGGAAAATGATCCTGTGCCAGAGCACTCAGCCTCTCACCATCTTTATTCTATGCTCAGTTTAATTCTGCAGCACAGCTGCAGCCACACCTACACCATCATCATTTCAACCTCCTTTTTCATCACTGCTTTTTTGTGTCTCTAGTGAATTTGCCAGCCTATCCATATTAATGGAAGGGTATCATGTGTTATATGTATGATACTCTGACCATAAGGCTTCAGTAACAATTAAACACCATTTTGTTTAATAGGTATTTAAACTCAAACTGAACTGAATCACAACAAACTAACAATTTCTATATGTGGAGCTACACAACATTTTATACTACTTTGATCCTTTTGTCATTTTTATGAACATCCCCCAACCTATGGCCTTGTCCTGTCTTATCCTGTCCCTGTATCATCCATTCACACCCACCGACACCCTCTTTATCAGGACCATCCCCCAGCCCCAGCTCCAGCCTCTTGGCAGCTCCTCCAGGCAGGCTAATTGACTCAGTCCCAGGAGGAGGGAGATCATGCCACATTTCTAATTTGGCTTCTCCTTTCCCAGATAAAAGCTATATCCTTCCATTCTTCAATCCCTTTTTTTGTAAAAATGTTTCCTATCCATCATTTTATGCCATTATTCCTAAAAAGTAACTGTATTTTTTTTTTATGTACGAAATCAGTTTTTTTTTACTTAGCTATCTACACAAATACAATTACAGACATTACAGAGAATTGTATGAAAAGAAGCATGCCTACACCACACACCAACACACACACACACACACTCACACGCACACACAAAGCTCAACAGCTCCTTTACTCACCATGGGGTTCACCTTCAGAAAGCCTAAATTTTCACATACTCACCTCGGAGACTTAATTAGGCGTGTCTCAAACAAATATCGACAGAGACCAAAATTTTTTACATTTTTTTTTTGTAATTTAAAATGATCAGTTTCAAAACTTTGCAAAACAAAAAATACGCTTTATTAAACAAACGCTTTATTGTGTATACTCTTGGTTGCTTGTTCCCACAGTATGCGGTATTAAATTAAATTGCCAATAGATAAGTAGAAATTTAGCTGTAAATTCCTTACAGTTTGCACTGATCATTACCTGCATCATAATGTATTTATGAACCTTTATAATCCAGCATATAATCTACAATTTATTAATCAACATTCACTTTACTGTCACTTTAGCACATCCTGCTGGTTATGTGCTGTATTGACGTGGTTACGACATATCTCCGCCCACTCACTGTAAACCCAGACTTTGTCCTAATTACACTTCTGAGTGATCATTAAAGCCTGCTATCATGACTAAACATTAGTTAGGATACATTGGTATATTTAGTTTTCTAACAATGGGGAGGGGCCTAAATCAAAAATGCCCCTGATCACATCACAATCCACCAATCAGGACAGGGGAAAAAAGGCCCACCAATCAATGACCACAGCCCCATTTAACTTTGAGCATCCCAGCAACACCAGCAACCAAACACAATGACAAAGAGCAAATTACAACACATAGGAGATTTGTCTTTATATTAGAATTGGACCACTAGACTTGAGTATACTTATTGGTTTGACGACTGCTTTTCTTTCTAAGATTTTAATATTTCAAATGTTGGTATTGCACTATTTTCGCAATAAAATTTCTTAAAAAGAAGTTTATTGTCAATTATTGTGTAATGTTTAAAAAACATTATGATTACAATATATATTGACTTATTCTAACTATTAAACATCATAAATAAATACTGATAAACTTGAGTAATGGTTACATATATACATGAGAAATGGTTAAGGGAATTACTGGTAAACATTAGTTGTGAAACCTTGAGTTCTTTAGTGATGAATTATCTTGGACACACAACTTTATGTAAACAGTTTAGTTTTTGATTTCGTAAAGTCTAGACATCCCAGTGCAATCACTTACCGCGAACAGCTTTGGTAATTATTACTAGTTTGGATTTATAGTGCTCCAACTTGCATGTTCTTGCAATTTTGTGTTTCATTATAGAGATTACTCTTCTATTTCTATTTTTACCGAGATTTTTTCATTACATTATTATATTATCTGTTCACACAACAGATCCAAACTTGATATTGGTGTTTTACTTTTATTTCTCTGCTGTTGTAGGTTCTTTAGTCAATAATTTTGTACAGTATTCCTAACGGCCTTTTATTTCTTAACTATGGAATACACGCTATAATTCTTGACAAGGTTCTGTTTCATTTCATATATTCATTACATATTGCTGAAATATCAATGATTAACCCATCTGAGTCGCATTAAACAAATTCCTTTTGAATTTATGTACATTTGTATTTATGTTATTTTTTCATCTTATTCCATAAAGCTTGTTTTTGTGTGCTATAAATGTCATTTTGACCCTTGAAGTTAGCAGTTTCATCTAGATAGAAGAGAGAGAGAATCTTCTCCGCTGTATTTATGGGACTTACTCAGGTGAATATGGTTTGTGCATTTTCATGTATACATTGGTGTGATGCCATCTGCCTGACGGATAGCTTAGATCTGGAATGTGACTGTTTAGAGTACATTTAAGAGCTGCAGAAGGACGAAAATAAAATAGGGAATCAATAGATGAGTTTTGAATTGAAAGTCGAAAGACAGAAGTGTTGTTTTTGTAAAACAGTGATGGATTAGTGTGAAAGTTGTTACAGCGGGATGTCTTTGTAAGAAGTAATGTTCATTGACAGTGGTGTGATTACATGCATTCCGCAGAGAAAGAAAACCCCATGGGTTACTTTGTTGTTGTTTACAGCAGAATCTGTTATCTACATTTTACCTGTCTTTTGTTGGTTACATTTGCTTAATATGTATAACAGGCAACTGTGTATCTGGTTATGAACATCAAAACAATCAAATATACACTGTCCAAAAACTGCATGATCAGTCCTGCAGGGCTTCAGTGAGCAGGAAGGGTTTAACAGCATGCTATGACAACATACTCATACACCAACACTTCCTGAATAGGGAAAAATGTCAATCATTGTTATTAGAAAAACTTGAGAGACTTCACTGAGAGCCCATGAGCGGCGGGATGCAAGTATTAATCCACGTCCATCACATGCTGTGGTTTTGATGTGTCAGTGGGACGGTTGTGAGGTCCTGAAATCCTTCTTCAGAATGAACTCAGAGGATTTTGTTAAGTTCTCACTAAGTCGCTGCTATGCTGAGATAATTTCTACTTGAAATGAATTCTACAAGCAGGGACGATAATTACATTAAAACTGGAATGTATTTAACCAGAAGTGCATGTCAATTATTTCCTCATTGAATTAACAATTGAAAGAAAGATGATCTTTTAAAGCTACAGACATATTCAGTAAATTGGAATTTTCACGTCTGCCAAGGAGGTTATATTTTTGCCAGGGTTTGTTTGTGTTCTCATATGACATGGACTTTCCAACGCATATGATGGATAGTTAACAAACTGGGCTTACAACAACCTAATTCATACTTTTCTGTCTAGGTACAGAGACACGCAGCAGCATTATCCATCGACCTAAGGGCTGTCCGTCACTTAACTATCTCTGGAACAGATCTGAGAGCGTATGCCTGTGATTGGTCGGTCCATCATCAGCCCAAGATCATTTCACCAGAACAGTTCCCTATAGTTGATGTAATTAGTAGTCAATGCAGTTTTTGGGCACTAAATGCTTTATATTCCAAAGGTCAGTTGATCTAGTATGGTCTTTAGGCGATTTTGAACACAAGGAGATGTGGAGAATAACAAAACAGGCCGCTGTGTATTCTATGAACTGCACTTCTATTAACAAACATTCCCAACTCAGTGAAAATTCATTTCTGTCAGCCATTGTTCCTTTAGTGGAAATGTGTTTACAAAGTGAAGCAAATAGTTGACCAGAGATGTCACTGCAATGGTAGGCAGACCTACCAGAGAAGGTCACCAACCCCCTGCTCTTCTGGTAGAGAACTGCTTTGCAACACTGACACACTTACAGAGAAGTATAAAAGGAAAACTTCTGCGTCAATATGTGTGCGTGTGAGTGCAATCTTGCAGACAGAAAATTATAAACTAGGCTTACTCCATTTGTCCTTGTGTGAGTGAGCAGAGCCCTTGTGTTGACGGATAATTATGTATAATGTAACAATTAATACAGAAAGCAGAAGATAATTGTTGGGAAACAGACAGATGCAGGTCAAATGAATCCAACCCCGTATTTACTTTCTGCCCTCTTGTCCTCTTTGCTCTTCTTTCCATCCAGACATGAAATAGTCATTAGGTGTAGCGGTAATCCAGCCCAGCCGTCTTTGCACATTAGCTAATGTACATCAGAAAATGTCAGAAGCCTGCAGGTCTGCCTGTGCGTGTTTGATGTGTGTGCATGTATACAGTATCTGGAAACTTCCACATGCAGGTCTACGTCTGTCAGTGTTCAGAAGAGGGTGCTTCTGCCCTGAGGAGAGCCTGGGAGGGTGGTGTGTCTTTTTTTACGTCAGACAGTTCGCATGACATGGTTTTCTGTTCCATGGTCGACAGGTGCTAAATAATAAAAGCAGCCAGTAGAAGCAGGGGAACAGACAAGGCAGAGGTACATGAAGAGGAGACAGGGAGAGGCAGGAATAGAAGACAGAGAGGGGAAGAGAAAAGAAACCAGGAATAAACAATAGATGATACAGAACAACTGTTACTTTGCTGAGCTTAAAAACTCTAAACATGTCTTTCTCCTCTGAAGAAAGTAAAGTATGCTCTTTAGGGTAACTAATAATAAAAGCTTCATTGCTGTTTGTGACTTTTGTTAAGGAGAATTACAGGTGTGATGAAAAGGTGGATGAAAATAAGTAAATGAATGAAAAAGTGGAAAAAGAAGCAGTGTGGTAAGGCAAAATTGAAGATGTATGTTGATATTGTGTGTCAGAGTAAAGTAACATATCCTTTTAGGCATTAGCTCTTGCAACAAAGAGAGACATTCAGTTGGGGAGGGGGGATCAAAAGAGAGACGGACTGAAGGTGACATTTGATTTCAGGTCTCCGGCTGTCGTTTGTGTCTGCATCCCAGATCACCTGTGCATGCATCTGTGATCGAGATACGGTATGCACCTTTAATTTTTTTTAAGCATGCAAGAACTCCACTGAACCCTAAGAGCATATGTCAGAAACATTAAGACTCTAACTGCATCTGATGAAATGATGTGCTCTGCTCAGCATCCTGCTGAGACTGTAATGATACTGTGTCAACAATGAGTGTCAGCTATCTGCCAGTGTTGTATTTAATTGATTCAACCAGATCTGAAAAAGCTCTGCTGAGACGCCCTCTTTTGAAACCCAATATGTGGCACACACAGACTGAGAGGCACACACCTGGGCAGGATCAAGCTTACTCCGAGGGAAACTTTTTCCAGGACAACTATGAGCACACATTTTTATGTTATGAGTTTACATGAGTGGTACACTTTCATGTTCAAATTCACATGTTGTGCTTTTTTATTAACTCTGAACAAGGCATTGGTTTCTTTGAGACACTTATAGTAAGCTATCACACCATGGTTTCACATTTATACATTTATAAGCGTTAATATTTTTTTCTTATCTTATTACTATTTAAATAAAAAAACAAAGAATACCATATCATAGATGTAGGAGTATTTTTGATTCGCTTTTTTTATGGAATATTTTCCCTCTTTGAATGTTTGCATTTTATAGCGTAACACAAGATTAAAGACAAAATTACATTAGCTGAATCAGCTGGACTACCTGTTTGGGTAATGAACGGACGTGCAGCTCTTAAAATTCCTCACTGTACTTTTAAAACCATTACCTTACAGACAGTCAGGGTTAAGACTTTTATTTTTGTTTCACCATCATGATTATGTGTTTTTTGAGAAACTTTTAAATAACCTAATTTTTCCTTCTTGTTAATGAAAAGTGCAGATCTTTTTCTCTTTTAAGCCACCTGATTAGTGCAGGGTAATCTATGTGCTTCTCTGCTTCATATTAATATGAATTATGTTTTATTAGAACATTTGAGTATCACAGTTTTGGACCTACAAAGATTGGCTGTATTAAAGAAATGTACTATATCGGTTCACGTATGATCTAGAGTCATACGTCACATTAGTGGCATATTAATTGAAAGTTGAGAGGAAAAAGGTAGACAAGCAACATGAATAACTGCAGACTTGTACTGTAAGTTGTTTTCTACAGCTGTGATGACTAGGGGGAGCTATGTCATCATCATATTTGATCAAGTCCAAAGTCAACAAAGCCTTCTACAAGGAAATTTCAGACCACTCCATGCTTCCTTTGGCTAGCAAGCTTTATAAAAGGCCTCTCTTTCAATTTCAGTCAGCACTTGGTATCTGCCCACACTTACGAAAGTGTCATTACCATGGTATCTCTTACCTAGAACCTATGGAGCTTTTCAAGAGAAAGATGAGAAACAGACATCAGACATCTGAGTCGACAATACTGAGGAGCTCAAGGCAGCCATTAAATGAGACAAGGAACTGGACTGTGCTCAGTTGTCCCAAATTGCCTTTTTAGATAAATAGAACATCTGCATTTTCTTTTGAAATCAAGGTACTAAAGTCTGGAGGAGTGGAGAGGCACACATGTTTTTGTTCGCTGTTAGCCTGAATGATCAATATAACAGAGATGAAGATCAGAAATATATCACTACGTGTGTAATAAATCCACGAGTATAATTTTTTTATTTAGATACTGATATAAATAAAATGTAAATGTAAAATGATATTGTAATGTTTTTAGATGCACCTGTTAAAAAAGATATGTATAATCCACTAAATTAAGACATACACCATTTTTCAGTCATAATGCGCACATCAGGATGAGAAATTATGATTTCTATTACTAGGTAAAACAAGAAATATACCATAAAGGAATCTTCTAACCCCAGATGTGTAATCTGTTAGAGGTTGGTCATTGAACACTTTGAAGGCGGAATGACTGGTATGTGCATGTATTGACAGTTTCAGCATGGCTGAGTAGGCTGAGCACTGAGGCGGGCAGAGTTTGGACAATTAAAGTAATTCCTGACTGGATTCTTTGTCCCATGAAAAACTCCCATGTGTATCAACAGTGGCTCAAAACACAGGGAGCGAGTGCAGAAGAGACACTTGATATCCTCTAATCCATTCCCTTGTGTCTGTGAATCATTTCACTATGACAGAACCACACACAGTGAAGCATATTACCTTCCAACTCGTTACAGAGTGCAATTAGTGTTTTTTTTTTAAAGTTTGTTCAGGTTTAAAACCCCTTATGTCTGTAAATGTTTATCTTTTGCTCTCAATACCTCCCTTCAGATCTCATTAGCAGACGAAGTGACGTTATCTTTAAACACAAGCTCATCCGTACACAGCACATTCCTAAAGTGCTGACAGCCAACACTCTGTGGTGTTGCTGAATTTCATTAATGTTGCATTGCGGCATGGGCATTCCTGCATGCAGCACTGAGCTACATGTATTTTTGTCTAATTTCACAAAACCAAGCCTCAAATCTTCTTATACCATAACCGCTCCTACCCCTCAAGACTTCAAACATGTTGACACTTATGGAAATGAAGTGAGCTGAGGATAAGGGGATTTGTTACCGATCCCATCTGTCATCATCCTAAGTGGTCTGAAATCCCAGCTCATACTGTTTGATTATTTACAGGTTTCCCTGAGAGGATAATGAGCTGATGTGTGATTGAAGCCAGTCACATGTATTGACTTTACTTTTTGCTCTTCAAATTAGCTTTGCTGCTCCATAAAGTAATCGTGCAAAGAAAACCAGAAAGATTTTAAAAACATAACATAAGATGTTAACATGGAATATGCAGTTTTTCACTCGAAACAGCTTAAGCATTTACTGTCTTTACTGTCCCCAACCATTTTCCCCCAAAAAGCTGTATCGCTGCAGTCTTTTACTGACAGAGTATTGAATTCAGTTCATTTTCTTATGTGCTCTCTCCAAACTGCTTGAGGTCACAGGCTGCATTTCATGTGGTGCAACATCTTAGAGAACAATCATATTTTAGGCATGCTGTCACTGTCAGAATACAGATAATTTAGAGCTGTTTCTATTTGTAATTTATTTAATCTGTCGTTTTTTTAAGGTTATCCAAAATAAACTGACTGGCTCTTCTGAACTGTAGATCGTGCCACTAACCAAAGTTGGTTGATCCAAAATTGGTCCATAATGAAGAAATCAATGAAGTTCATGGGAATCAGTGAAATAATTATTCCACTACAACTGCCCCAGATTTTCCCATAGCATGACACTGCTACCCCTGTGCTTTGCAATGGGGGTGCAGTAATTTGAGGAATATACTGGTTTAATTTTATGCTGCAAGAAAATTTGCATAGAGGCAGGAAATTCGATTTCAGTGTCCTCCATCTAGATCAGCTTCTTCCAAATTTTCTTCCTGTCCTCTTGCGTTTCAGTGGTGCCATTCTCTTTCTATTTTTGAGCATTGGAGATAAGAGCGCTCTGTTAGATGGGGAAAGTTTAAGAAAATATTTCTAAACTAGCCCTGTTTTAAACTTCTTTTCCAAAGCTTATCCCTAACCTATTTGCTGTGTTCTTTGGATGTCATAATACTGTTTGTTAACACTTATTCTCTAACCAATCTGAGGTCTTTACAGACTATCTGAATTCATGCTAAAATTAGATTTGGCCCTGGTTTACTCTTATTTACTAATCAGGTGGAAGTTTGTTGCTCTGAACTGTATTGAGAAAGATCTGAGTAAAGGGTGCATACAAACATAAGTCTTTAAAGAAGCATGTTTTATAATAATATGTTGAAATGTCAAATAAATTATATTGTGAATTTTGAAATGAATACATAATACATGTTAACCTATTTATTGCACTACTTGGCATAATTTGTGTCAAAGTAGGTAATGTTAGATAATGTTTAGCACTTAATTTTAGCCTCCCTCAAGGGAAAACATGGGACTTTTCTTTACCTTTTGTCTTTTCTTTTTAAGATTTTCACTGCAAGGATTTAAATATAGAGTGTTAAAGAAAGACATAACCCTGTGAAACGCTCTATTCTCTGCCAATGTAACATCTCTCGTGCATACATTATTAAACCCTCTCATCAGCAACACCATGTTCTCTGGAGAGGAAGTGAAATTCTACTATTTGCAGCATCTCCCTTACCCTGAATCAGGGATGTACTCCACAGTAACACTGAGCTTGCACACTCAACTGTTTAATTAACTAATTAACCCTATGAGCGTCCCGACCAAAGTCCAATTAGCGTGGTACTCATACAGTTAGACACAGCCAATTAGACAAGGCTTTCAGACTAAATTTGTTAGGTTCAAACTCATAAAGTGTGTTAATTAATGAGGAGGCGCAAACCAGAGGAACAGAAGGCAACAGTATAATGTTGTTTTGTTGCACTAAACATTTCTTGAATGATCTGAAATAGTTTTAAATAAGAGTTACCATCAGAAAAAGATAACTAGAGTAAATTCAAGTCCTTTAAGTGACAAACTAATTTATCAGGGACACAGCTATTTTCACCACATCAGGGCCTGACCACTGCCAGACCTTTAACATTAATAAATGACTTGAATCTATAGGTATGAGCTGGAAAGATAGCTTTAAAACCAGGTGAGTCTTCATGAAACTTTCAAAATTGAGATTAAAAAGCCAAGGACTAACATCATTGTGGAGAAATATGATTAATATCAGTAATTACATTGTAGCACACTATTCCTTTGCATTCCTTATGGGCATTCAGCTATCTTTATTAGCTCAGTGCTCAAGTTATTGTTTTGGATGTTTCTGTAGTGTGCCACATATGTCGTTTTGAATGTCAAATCTACATGAATGTCAATGGTACTGTAAGCAAATGGTCTTGTTTGCTTGTTTCTTTTTGTGTGTTTTTGTTCGCATTATTCTCATTCTTAATGCTGCTTTTTACTGTTTTCTGCAGATGTAGCTATGAGTTGAAGTGGCACACAGAAAAGTGACATGTAATGTAATGTGTGAGTTTTCACTGTATCTTTGTTTGGTTGTATGATTAGTTGCTTGGATGCATCAGGAATTGGACAGTTTGCCACTATAAGTTGGTAACAAAATGTCCAGAAAAAGTCTGTGATCTTAAGTTCAAGCCAACTTTGGTTATGTAGGAAGACAATGATTGCAACCACACTATGAAGTCGTCCCCCTTTAGAATAGAATAGAATTCAACTTTATTGCCATTGCACATGTCACAAGTACAAGGCAACAAAATGCAGTTTGCATCCATCCAGAAGTGCTTTAGCAATAACATGGATATATTACAGAATATAGAACTATTATAGATATGTTATAAATGTACAGTATATGAGGTTTTGTTATGAATATACTATACATATATATATATATATATATATATATATATATATATATATACAGGCTAAAACTGTAGTTAATGTACAAGCCATGTACAGGCTATGAATAGGTTGTGCGTATAGATATAAATAGGAAAAGCTATAACAGATTATAGATATACAATTGTCAGTATTAGTAAACAGAACTATAATTACTGTACACTATGGTTGTCTATACGGTATTTACAGTAGTGCCGTTGAGATCAGTGAGATATGATGGACAAATTATACGATAGTTATATAAAGTGCCAGTGGTTGTAAGTGGTGGTTTAGTCAATGTTATTATTGTGTGTATGAGGGTATGGTCAGTCATTTGTTTGTTTTTGTCCATTGGGTTTATGTTCAGTTATGGGTGGTTGTGATTGTGTGTTTTCAGTCCATGAGTTCTAATGTGGGTGAGATGTCAGGAGAAAAAGTTCAGGATTCTGAATAAGCTGTCCTGGCACCTGGTGGTCTTAGTCATGAGGCTCCTGTAGCGCCTCCCAGAGGGCAGTAGGGTGAAGAATTAAGCCCAGTTTATGCTTCTCCGACCACAAATTTGCACTCAGACTCAGACGTATTGTCGGAGACGTTTTTCGATGAATACGGTCTCCGTTGATGGAGACAGAGAGTTAAAAAATGGGGCTCTACTTCGTGTGTCCTTGTGTATGTGACGGAGAGCCCTTGCGTCAACGGATAATGGCGCTGCATTAATCCATCTCCGTCAAACCGGAGAAGCATAAACTAGGCTTCAGTGTGCTGGGTGACTAGGGTCTTTGAGGATTTTCCCAGCCCTTTTTAGACAACACTTCCTGTATATATTTTGTATGGCAGGAAGTTGTGCTCCGGCGATGTGCTGGGCGGCTTTCAGCACCTTCTGTAATGCTTTCTGATCCGAGGCAGAGCAGCTCCCATACCAGACTGTCACTTTTGGTCAGCATAGTGTCAATGGTGCAGTGATAGAAGCTCACCAGAATGTCTAAGAACAGGTGGTTCTTCCTCAGGGTCCTTAGGAAGAAGAGGTGCTGGTCAACCTTCTTGACTAGCTTGGAGCAGCTGGTCGTCCAGGTGAGATCCTCTGAGATGTGGACTCCAAGGAACTTGAAGCTGTTCAAATGCCCCGCAGTCGTCCCTTTGATGTGGATGGGTGGATGTGGGTCAGCATTCCTCCTAAAGTCCACGATGACCTCCTTGGTATTCTTGGTTTTGAACAGCAGGTTGTTGGAGTCGCACTACTCAGCCAGACGATCCACCTCCCCTGTCTAGGCGGCCTCATAGCTGTCTTTGATAAGGCAGATCCCCGTGGTGTCATCTGCAAACTTAATGATGGTGTTGGAACCATCGACAGATCTACAGTCGTGGATGAGGAGTAAATTTCAATTCACTTTCAGTTCAGTTTTATTTATATACTGCCAATTTACAACAAATGTCATCTCAAAGCACTTTACAACACAAAATCATTTCAATACAATTATACAAACATTCCAATCAGTTATGTTTCCTATGTAAGGAATCCCAGCAGATTGTGTTGAGTCATCTACGTGAAGTTATGCCTGGATCATGCAGACTCCAATCACAGCAATTCCTCAGCAATCCCTCATACTGAGCAAGCATGTAGCGACAGTGGAGAGGAAGAAATCCCCTTTAACACGAAGAAACCTCCGCCAGAGCCTGGCTCCGTTCAAGGGGCCATCTGCCATGACCATTTGGGGGTCTGAAAAGACATAGAAGAGACAGCATGGAGGATGCTCGGTGACTTGGACCAATGCTTCCCATCCAGCAGGGGGTATTATAGTTGAACAGGATACCAGGCCGGGTGGGGCTTCTATGGGGAGAAAAACACTGAGTGAAAACAGGGTTAAAAATTGCAATAACAGTAGAAAAATATATCTGGGGAGTAGTAGGAGAGACAAGTAGAAGAGAGAAGAAAAGTGGTCAGTCAGTCCTCCAACAGTCTAAGCCTATGGCAGCATAACTACAAAAATAGTTCAGGATAAGCTAAGACATTCTAACTTTAAGCTTTATCAAAAAGGAAGGTTTCAAGCCTAGTCTTAAAAACAGACAATAGAGTATCTGCCTCACAGACAAATCAAGACATAATTTTAAAAAGGCTGTTTGCATTTAAAAAAGTCTGTTTGTATTTACTCTGATGATATGTGTCTGATATTAATGATTTGGGATGATCTGAAGCATTTGAGTATTACAAAAATTAGAGGTGCAACAATACCACTTTTTTCAAAACCGATACCATACCGATACTTGGATCAGCGTACTTACCGATACCGAGTACCAATGCAGATACTTCTACCACACAAAAAAGGTGCTATCAATTGGGAGTCAGGTTTATGGTGAATTAGATATAAAATAAAATATTAATAAAAATGACAACACAACCTAAATTTAAAAGTTAAAAACAAATGTTTTCTGTGAAATTATTGGTGCATTTCTACATCTTAAGTATCGGTTCATGGTATCGGTTAACATCAGCCTATATCGATACGAGTACATTAGGCAGTATCGGGGCCGAAACCCAATACCAGTATCGGTATCGGAGCATCCCCACAAAAAGTAACAACAGAAGAATTCTACAAGGAGGGATATATTGGTTTACAACAGTATAGATTAGTCCCACTTTTTTGTCTGAGTTGCCAGCCCAGGAACCAGAAACTTCACAGAGAATGGTACATGGCCTAGTGTGATATTTTCTAATGCCTTTTTTTGTTTTTAATACAAAATCTTTATGAAGGCAAATAAGTTCTTTTAAAGTACCGGTCTCTACATTCTTAAGATTTTGAACATTAATGTAGTTCAGCACTTCTGGGTTATTTAAAAAAAAAGTGAAAAACGATATAAAATATCCAAAAAAGCATGTTCCAAATGCTACATAATGCTGCATTGCATTGCACCACAAGAGTGTTAGTTTTGCAGTGGTAATCATTGTGGTTCAATGTTTTTGGAATAGAACGCATGAATTGCTGGATAAAGCTTGACTCTGCTCTGCCTCTCTTTTGTACACTGTTGCCCTAATTAACTGAAATCATGAGGAGGTCGTTAGAGCCATTCAGCCGCATCACGTTCTGTTGTGGTTTCCTCTGTCTTTGGCAATGAATATTTAAAGGAAGCATTGATCTGACATTGCTGCCCGAGCAAAGTAAAACACGAACAAACAAAATAAATTGGAAAATAACAAGGGCTTTTCTTACAGTGGTGTGGCTTATTCTGCAGGGTTTCCCTTGTCAGCAAGACTGCAGTTGTTTTGGCTGTTTTGCAAAGGTTTTATAACTCTTTAACTTTTTTCAGTTTACTTCTGTGAAGTAGCTTGAACAATCAAGTAATAAATAACATAAATTCTTCTCTTTTGGACTTTAGTGCAGCAGTAAATATAATAAAGTCTAATATAAAAGCAAACAGCATCTCAACTTAAATAAACTTAATGAGAATGCATCTGAGTCCTGATCAGGAGGTGACGTCCGATTCCGACTGAGTCTGAAACAACTTGATCCGGCCCGGTTTCCGATCACTTCATCGGATCCGGACATCTCTAATAAAAACTCATTGAACATATTGAAGTTTATGACTGTAACAAGACAAAATGTTAGAGTTCAATAATTATTATGCTAATAACTAAATAAAGGTAGGAGGTACATTTTTGGTTATCTACCAGTTTTAAGATAAATCAAAGAACCTAATTAGCCAAAGTTTCTGAGTATTTATTCACTCACCACTTATTTCAGTTTTGCATAAAGGCTTCTATATCATAGAGCAAAATTTCACACCATCTTTCTTTCACTGCTATAATTATGTGATTTTTAAAACTGGGATTTTGGCTGCCAGAAAATAACAGAATGGGAGAGAAGTTAGAGGTGTTGTTGGACAGAGAGGAGGAGGAAAAAAGAAATGATTTATGAGCAAGCTGTATTATTCTTTCCTTGGTCATTCCTCAGGGTCTCCTCTCTCCTGTCCTTCTCTTCAGCTCTTTTTTTCACTTGTTTCTCAGCTGTTTATATCATCCAATCTTCTGCTTTACGCTGCTTCTTTTCAGCTTGTGTTGTCATCTCTCCATGCAGTTCAAGTGTTGTTTGACTAACCTATTTAACCATCTAGCCGTAAGCAGATACTCTTACTGAAACCCACTCTGGAGAAAATTTGCAGTACTTCCCTTATGTCACCTATGTGGCATTACAAAATCGCCGGGAGAGGTATGTGGTAATTTGGTAAAGTGGTATTTGAGAGCAGCTGTCATAAAGAGAAAATGATAATAGCATGCAGCGAATTGTCTTGATACATGATTACAGTATGTTGTCTTTACATGAAAAATGACTGCTCTAAGAAAAGTGTTTGCAAAATGTCTGAGGGTACACTGAGCCAGGTTTTATTTCAATTGTGATCCACACAGAATAAAAAAGAGCTTGAAAATCTTTTTTCCGTTTTTCTTTTCAATCACATGCCAAAAGAATATTAGATTGGTCTTAGCTTTGTTTGTACTAACAAAGGTTACATAAATAATTATATAAAAATGTGTATACATGTTGGTCCCAAGTGGCTTTATGTTGCTTCAGATTTTGTTTTTCAGCAGGCATTCTTTTCATCGTGGTCAGTGTATACACTGATTTACACTGCTGATTACTAATCATAATGTCTGCAAAGCCTTTGCTACTTCACTGGGTGGCGATGAAGATAAACTTTGTACAATCTAAAACTAAAAGATTCTGAGCCTGTGCAAATCTTAACTAAGCTAAAGTGTCTCCCAAAACAGTTACAGTTGAAGTTGTCGGTCCTGTTTACCTTTTTTTCTTTCAATAATTTCCTTTTTCACCTTATATTTGAAGCTTAATCTAAACAAAAGTTATACAGATGTGGAAAAGTTCATATTGTGGCTACTAGCACCAACATAATGCTGTGCTAATTCCTCCCTGTGTCCCTTTATGGGACAGCTTTAAACGTGTGTATCATGAGTTTATGTTTGAGTGATGCTCAAAATGTGTTAAAGTTGTTGAGTTTTTTATTTTGGTTTGGAAATTCACCAATTTGTTGGATCATTGAATTATATTATGTGCTCTGTTCTCCATATGTGCTATTGACCTGAAATATTATGACTTACTTTGCATCTTTAAAATGCATTACAGTGTAAGTAACACCAGTTACCACGAGTCACAGAATCTGAGTTTTATTTCCGCTGGCTTACATATAAGATTATAGATATTTCTGTGGCACTGTTGATTTTTAAGACAGAGCTTTGTGGCAGGTGTGGTATGTTTATCCAGATTTTAGTCAGACGGCAGATAAACCTGTCTGTGAGTGAGAGTTGATGTGTTTCCCATCTGAGGGTTATGTTGGTTAGGAGCTGCGTGCGGATGCAACTGAGACAAAAATAATTAACCACTATGAACACAAACTACCTTGACAGTTGAGTTTTCTTTAAACTTGTTTTACTTTGTTGTAATTTCACCAAAACTTATAGAAGTTGAAAATAATGTTAAAAACATCTCAGATAAGGATCATGTTACTTGGAAAGTTGATCTTCATCTGATGGAACAGATAAAAAAAGATGGAGAAACATCAATGCAGAAGGAAAAGTAGGGGGTTATGGAGGTAAACTATATATAAAAGGTACGATATTTAAAGAACCATGATTTGGTAAAGTGGGACATTTTCGAGAACAATGATGACAAAATAATATATTTCTGGTTGTTCGCTTGGCGTATTTTTGCTTGTGAACTAATGTCAAACTGTCCATTATTTTTTCTGCCTTATGCACGCTTTATGGTCCCAGCTTTACTGCCTCACATTTTCCTTTGGGCTTGCTGAAGCCTTGGCCAAACATTCACATTATTGAAACTCACCACTTATTTTACAGTCTTTCTTCGAACACATGGCAGCAAGAACCCATTCCAAGTGTCTTTGGTACTTTTCAGTTCGTTAGTGCTGACATGTCCCCCTATCATGTCAAGATTCAACACACTAGTTTATCATGCATAAATATGTGATATCTAAAAGGTACAAGTGGTACAAGTGATACAGGTATCTACACAAGCTAATAGCCCTGCATATAATTCTCAACATGCAGTATACTCTCACAGCGATGCCTCGTTTTTGTTTTTTTGTTTTTTCAGGAAGATGCTATGGAAACCTTCAGTTCAGAAAAAAGGAAATCTGTAAGGAATGAAATTATTCCTGTTTTTTTTGTTCATATGTCATATATATATATATATATATATATATATATATATATATATATGAAATTGTTCCTGGATTTTTTTTGTTCATATGTCATATATATACAATTTCATTCCGTACAGATTTCCACACACACTCACTGGCTACTTTATAAGGCACACCTGTCCAGCTACTCGTTGACACAGATTTCTAATCAGCCTATCATATGGGGACAACTCTATGTATTCAGGCATGTAGATATTGTCGAGATTATCTGCTGCAGTTCAAACCGAGCATCAGAATGGGGATGAAAGGTGATTCAAGTGACTCCTAACCTGGCATGGTTGTTGGTGCCAGACGGGCTGGTCTTAGTAATTCAGCAAACTGCTGATCTACTGGGATTTTAATGCACAACCATCTCTAGCGTTAACAGAGAATGGTCCGAAAAAGGGAAAATATCCAGTGAGCGTCAATTCTGTGGGTGAAAATGCCTTGTTGATGCCAGAGTTCAGAGGAGAATATTCAGACTGGTTCAAGCTGATAGAAAGGCAACAGTAACTCAAATACCCACTTGTTACAACCAAGGTATGGAGAAGTGAATCTATAAATGCACATGTTGAACCTTGAGGCAGACGGGCTACAGCAGCAGAAGACCACACCTGGTGCTATTCCTTGCAGCTAAGAACAGGAAACCGGGGCTACAATTTGCACAGGCTCAGCAAAATTGGACAATATAAGTTTGGAAAAATGTTGCCTGGTCTGATGAGTCTCAATTTCTGATGTAACATTCGGATGGTAGGGTCAGAATTTGGAGTCAATAACATGAAACCATGGATCCATCCTGCCTGTATCAACGGTTCAGACTGCTGGTGGTGGTGTAACGGTGTGGCGAACATTCTCTTGGCACACTTTGGGCCCCTTAGTACCAATTGATCATCGTAGCAACGCCACAGCCTACCATGGCAACTTCCAGCAGGATAATGCGCCATGTCATAAAGCTTGAAGCATCTCAGACTGGTTTCTTGAACATAACAATGAGTTCAATGTACTAAAATGGCCTCCACAGTCACCAGATCTCAATCCAATAGAGCACCTACGGGCTGTGGGGGAACAGGAGATTTGCATCATCATCCAACCTGGTGCTAGCAAGTTGTACCAAATAGAGTGGCCAGTGAGTATATTTTTATAAAACACTGAGCTGGTTCCAATGCTAGTTTGGTACCGTAGCATGACTTGGCTAGTTGTTTCCCTTTTCTACCATCAAAGCACCCATTTCTTGGTTTCTAATTGTTGCTTAATCTAGCACTAACTTCTTGCTGGACCAGTGATGGTGCTTGCAAAAAAATATTTTCTCCTCTGTTCACATGGTGATGCAACCAAGGTGTGAAGGTGGGATTAGAACAGTTCAGGATAGCGAAGGGAAACACAAGACTGTTATTGTCATTCTTAACAATGGAAGCTAGAAATAAGCAGAATTGGACTAAAAGTGGGAAAGCATAAAAACAGTACTTATAAGGCTGTGATGAACTCCTTTATTTTTAAAACCTCTTTCTCTGTTTGCTCGCTTCCTCTATTCATCTCCCCGTGTAGACTTATACAGTTGTGTTGGAGCACAGCACCGAAGGCCCCACGTCAGTAAAAAAGCAATTCGTTCTTTGAAAGCACCCACTAGGTTTTGGCTCTGGCAACAGTACTGAACAAGCACTGGCTCCATTTTGGTCTTTTTCTGTCTCCAACGCAGCTGTGAAAATTACAATCATGGAAATCTTTCTTATTATTTGCCTCAGTCCCTTTCTAAAGATTCCAATCATAACTGGATTATTTCAAATAGATAACTATCAGAGAGGACCTTTTAAACAACTACAGCATATATGCCAAAACATTAATAAGATTACTGATATTAATTGATTACAATAACAGAAAAACTTCCATCAGCAACTATCTATCAGTATTCCGTGTCAATGTAAAATTATCTTTGTCCACAAAAAAATGTACTCCAAAATGTTTACAGCAGCATGTATAATACTGTATGTGCCACATTCTGTTTTACATGACACTTTCATTTCATATGATTTCTATGGAACTGTTTATTCCAGCTCCTTCAATTTGAATTCTTTTAGTACATAATCCCAACAGATTTTGGTTTTTGACTGAGTGGAATTTCAGATGGGAAACAGAGTTTGGCTCACATGAATAACAAAAAGACACTCAAAAAGGAGCAAATATTTAAATATGACAGAACCTATTATGCAGATTCAAATATGGCAAATGGTAAAAACATAAACGCTAAAGGGGAAAATGAGGATAAAAAAGCACTGACCCAAGCAGAGGAACGTGCAATGAGACATAGAGCAGCAAAGAGTGAGTATCAGAGGGAGAATCCCACTAATGATGAACAGATGTACAAGCTGCACAAGCTTCAGTTCAGTTTTATGCTGAGAACAGTCAACTCCATGAAAGCTCACAAGAAAAACCTCATTTAACAAGGGATCAATTATCCTTTACCACTGATCTTTTTCAACAACAGAAGCCTGTTCAGACTTCAAATAAGGTTTCTTTTTTACTGTGAATTCTTTAAAATAAAGTGTGATAAATACTATGACTTCTACAATAAGTAAACTTTCAAAGCATATAATATTTTTTACTCAAAGTTCAGTAAATGATGTTTTTCCTAACCAATTATTATGCTTGCAGCTTGTTTTAGCATAGTGTAGTAACAGTTAACCAGCTCAGTGTTATTCTTAATATGCTCATAAAAAATTGTTATTTAGCAAGAAGGAAATTGATGTTCGAAAATAACTTTATGAAGGATTCAACATAAGGAAATGATTTGATTTCATGGAACGTAAAGACTTTACACATCTTGGATTTATGTCAACTGCTTTAGTCCACTCCTATTCTGAATAGTGAAGCATAATAAGATCAAAGATGTGGAATTCAGTGGTCTTTTGTTTCATTAACTGTGTGTAAAGTCAGAGGCTTCATTTTTTCTTTTTTGTAATAACGGAAGAAATGTGCAAGAACAAGCCATTCGATTATTGAATCTGGAATTTTTAAGTTGCAGTAGCATTCCATAACAGTGTTGCCTATTGTTGGTATACACAATGTAGTTTGAACTGTGAAGCTTATCCAAATATCCTAAATGAGTAAGAAGGTGTGTGCACATCCTTCTCCTACAATGTCTCCTAGTCCATTCAAATAAATTGTAGATATGCAATGGTGTGATGAGATGATAATGATGGCAGTTATTAGGCCTCAAACCTGCTCCTATTGTTTGTTAAAGCAATGAAATACAATAACCTTTATTCGTCACCCTGTAAAGACAATTTGCATCGCTTTGGTAGCTTATGCTTTATGGGTCAACAGTTCTGAATTTCCACCATCTCCCACCTTGGGATGCATAAATAGGATCTTACACTCAGGTTTTGTGCAGGTTTTAACTCAGAAACTCTGCATTTTGTTATTCACATGAGAATATGCTTTATTGATCACAAAAACCTTTGTTGATAAGAAATTGTTAAAGTAAAAGACTGATATTAATAGCAAACTGTGTTGAGTTTGATTTAGCTTAGTTTGTTCCCAGCTCTTTTAATTAAGGTATTTTTTGTTCTTTACTTTAATTGGTTCATTTATACATTCATCTAATTTCTAGATATGCAGTTCTGGTAAAGTATCAGGCTTTTTCCAGTTTCCAAATTTCCAGACAGTTTTACTTTTCAAACCATCTGGCTTTAGAGATTAGATGCTGACCTAAGATGAAGTTCAAAGGGAAAATAAAATAACTTACATAAGGAGGCAGTTAACCTACTTACTTTAAAAAAAGGTGCACTGCTGTGATGTATATGAAAATTAAAGCAGACAATGTCTCAGTGTATAGTGCACGCTTCTCAGCACTACTTCTTGAAGTTTAAGTGCAAATGTATTGATAATAACATATACAATTATACAAGTCGTACAAAAAATGATTACTAAAACCTAAAACTCAGTAAATCAAAAAGCCATTTGATCTCTTTTTCTTGTGAGGATGCAAGCATGTTCATTAAACTTCAATAATGTACAAAGGTAATATTTAACCTTGTGAACACAAGCTTTAGTGGGTGGATCCAACAATGTGACTGAAGGTCAAATAACAAAATGGTGAACATTACGATTGAGTCTTCCCTGGAAGAATCCCTAACACAAAATCTATCTTTAGATATAACTTCGTGAAAAGTTTCATATTAGCCATAATTTGTTCTCATGGACCAATCATCACTCTTTCACCTGCTAACCTTTTCTTTAGTTATCTAATTTTAAAAGCTTTTTTAAATTTAAAGCTTATAGCAGTCCAGTTTAAGCTAATCATCAAAAAGAAAAAAATGCTCTGTTATAATTTATTTTTTACACAGAATGTCTGACCCTTAAATTAAACTTCTGTTTTAGCTTTGTAGTAATAATCTTTAAAGTGCAACTCACCCCTAAAAACATTTATTTTTTGATAAACTGTATAAATGATGTCTACTATTGCTGTCTACATACTTGGTAGTTTTTTCCGGTATTTTAGTACATTTTAGTAAAAATATTAATTTTGCACCAATAAACTGTTAGTGGAGTGTCCTCTTCAGGTTAAAACTTTGCACTGTATTTAAATTTGAATCGGACATTGATACTGGCTCAGCTTCTAGCCATCCTGCAGCTGTAGAGTATAAAATAAGCTCAGCTTTGGCCACACCTGCATAGTGATTTGGAGTTGGAATAGCGAGAAAGTGCTATCGCTGTCAGCCCTTCCCCATCGTGTTCCTTGGTCGGCCAGGCAGAGCCTCATTTTGCCGGTGCCAACTTCACTATGTGAAAAAAGAAACTAGCCCCTTTTTAATACTGAATCAATTCTGAATAAACAAATTCAAAAGATTAATTCAATTTCCTTAGCCACATGCAGACTTGATTATTACCGAACCTGCAGAACCAATACATCCCTTAAATAAAACCTATCTGACAGAAGGATGTAGATTAGAAGGTATCTTAAAGCAACATACCATGCACATATCAAATATGGTAATGGTAGCATGATTACCTTGGGCTGCTTTACTGCTCTCTAGCAGAAAATTCCAAAACCCTGATTCATGATTTTAAGTTCCAGTATGTGGTATTAAAATTGCTCCAAAGGGCACCAGCAATTCACCTCTAAATAGCTTTAAAAAAACCCCAACCTAAGTCTGGATTGGAATCTGATTAGATTGCTGTTGCATGACCTTTCATGACTGAAAACCTTCCAGCTATACTAATGCAATATTGCAAAGAAAATTGGGCCAGCATTTCTTCAAAGTAAAGTGAACATTTGAGGAGTTTTCATGAAGGCAAACACTTTAACGCTGTGGATGGTCCTAAGGATGGTGTCACAAGTAACTAGGTTTTCTTTTGCAAAGGGCCAGACTGATTTGGATAGCCCTTCCCCTGAATGAATTCTATTTTAATATCTAATTTCTGTATTTCCTTAGGTAAAGTTTACCTGTCAGTATTGGTTTAATGATGTGAAATTTGCAACAAAAAAGTAAAAACTAAAAAATGTCTAAGAGTGAAAAACATACAAATTTAAAATTATAGTGCAATGAAAAAGAATTTCACCCCTTGAAGACTTTTTTCATTTTTTTTGTTTGTCATACGTTTGATGTTTGTTTTATTTAATTTCTTTCCTTGATGTCTGCATTTTTTTCAGTACAAATTAAAGACAAAAAAAACAAAAACAATAAAAACCAGCCACCAGACGGTGTAACAGTAGACTTGGTAAAAAGCTCTTGTTTTGGTGCATACAGCAGGGCAGGTGAACTGTGGTTGCAACCAACATATTTGATACATGTAGGAGAAATGATTTTCACAAAGGAGTGTGATGGTATAAATGAGTTTGGGATTATCTTTAAAAAAAGGGGACATTGGATTATTCTACCTTTTGGTATAGTAATTTAAGTGACACAGGGAAAGAATAATGATTATATCACTGTATGGATCTAGGAACGTGAATACTTCGTAGAGCATTCTGCCCTTGAATTACTCACTATGACCTGTACAAATTAGGAGGAAGTCTAAGATAAAGGGAAGTTAGATTTGCATCAACCATTAAAAAAACAAACGGATCAAAACACAAAGCTTTTCTCTTTATTATTGGAGAAAGTTAAATGTTAAAGTTAATTCTTGAAAAGTGTGCTATAAAAAGGCTGGAAGTTTACCTTGTGAAGAACAAAGCCACTTGAATAGACATGTTGTGCAATTTATCGCTGTGAGAGCAAAGACTAAAGAGGAAACTGAGTGTGTGGCTTTGCTGCTGTTTACACAGCATTAAAGTGGGTTTACCCTGTCAGGGACACTGAGTGTGTGTACAGTGTTCTCCATGTGCTTAATCTTAGAGCAGATGTTCTGTACTGCACTCGTTCTTGATAACTGGCTTTGAAATAAATTGCTTGTTCCTGAATATTGTTTCCTAATCCCACTGTATTTTACTAGTTGAGGTTTTTACTTTGCTAAACAGATTTATTTGGGAATTCAGATACAGATTTATAGGTTGCTTTTATCTGTTGCCCGGGGCATGACCATACATTCAGTACAAAACCAGATGAAAAAAGAGATTTGGTTCACAAGAACAAGATAATAAGAGATCTTATCAACAGTTTTGGAAAAACTAAGAATCAGGGACTTTTTTTTTTTTTTTGCATTTTCCTAAACACAAAAAAAGAAAAGGCGTTTTTGTGTTTTTACAAACGGAAAAATGTTTTCGAATTTTAAAGTTTCTGATTAAGAGTATTATTAATAATACTGTTATTTTTGGTCCTAGAGATGATCAAGTACAATCCAACAATTCAGTTTAAGCACAATAGGAAGTCCCAAAGCAGATGCTAATTTCAGTGTTATTAAGATCTGTGGTGAGTTATGATATTCTTACAGTGCCCAAAACCGTTTGCTCGTCATCTGCAGCTCTTTGTTTGTTTTTTTTTAATGTTGCCACACAATTTAAAAATGATTGGGAGAATCTTAATGAGCTGTTTTAACTAATCAGGGCTTTCTTTGTTACTTCAAATTAAAAGACTCAGTAAAAGAGTTAGGTTGTGCTACTATGTAACAGTTCACATTTTGTAATGACTTTAGATATTTATTCTTATTGCAGGATTTTCTGAATTTTAATTTATTATTTCATTGCAGTACAGTTCAAAGATTACAAAGCAAAAATTAGGCTTATAAAGATCAAGGCGGTTGTACTTGGAATGATAATAAAAATGTATAGCATTCCATCTCTCTTTATCATATTGTTTGGATATTTCTGAATATTTCATTTTGGCAGCAACCCTCCCCTGATTTACTAGATTTTTTTAAAACATTTAACTGAGTTTGTCACACTTAATTTCTCACTCAATACTAATCTTCCCCTATTTTTTTGTAATTTTTTATCAATTCTCAGTTTCAACAGCTTTGTTTTTCCCCCTGTTGACACTTTGGCTCTGAAAAGAGAGAGAGAGAGAAAGTGGAAGGGCTTTAACGAGAAAAAGATGTGGGACCAAAAGGAAGGAAATGACAGTTTGGTCAAGAAAGCTTATAGTTGACTGACTAGGTTTGTGCTCAAACAGGATGAAACAGACATGAAGAAACAGCCTGTGGTTTTACAGAAGATTTTAAAGTAAGATATAGTCCTTGAAAATGCAATTTTTTCTTTTCAATTTTGGGATTAGAAAACACTGAAATACACCTGAAATTCAGGAGAAATTGCTGATTTAAGATGTAAATCTAGCAAACACTGAAAATGTAAAAAGAAAACCCAGAGGAAAGCTGGTTATTGCCTGTAATCCCATGATAAATCCAGCTGTTGGGCAGCTGTGACATCTTGAGTTGATGTCCTGCTCCAATTTTTTCTCTTTTTCTTCTCCTGTCAATGAGTGGCAGAAAAATAAAACTGCATATTTCCCTTTGATGATATTGACTCAGAAAGGTATTTTTATGTGTCACTGCATTTTTTTTTTCTGGACGCTTGTGTTTGTTCTTTGTGATTTGAAAGCTATTTTAATGACAGCTGTTGAGTCTGTGATCATGAGGTGATTTCCCATGCTTCCATGGAAACTCAAAATCCCATTCATTGTCCTATATTCTTTTTGTGTACGTGTGTGTGCATGTGTAAAACAGGCAAAGCAACCTCTATTTACCCTAATTTGGGTCTGGATTAAATATGGACTCAATTGTGGCTTAATGGCCTTGCCATTCAGCTGCATGCTGTTGATAGAATCCTTTGTTCTCCAATCAGGATTTGAAGAGTCTTTAAATTTTAGAGGCATAAAAATTCTGAACAACTTCTGTTTTTTTGTTTTGTTTTTTTAAGCGGGGACTAGGTAACAAAGTTGTATTAACACAGGTTTAGTGAAAATATAGGGACTGCTTTTGTTTTATCTTTTTTTTTTTCTTGAAAGCCCCAGCTTTTCTCTGCTGTATTAAAACTGCAAACATGAACACATTTGAATTGATTTGAAAACTTCTTTATACTTTGCTTGAAAATAAGGCACTAATCCCAGAGAGATGTGGAGGTACTACATTTAAAAATACTATTTATTGTAAAGTAAGCATGTACTCCTATTTGCTAAGGGTGTGTAGAAATATGTCTTATGGTTATTTAAACTGTTTTTTCACAAAACAAATCTGGTTGAATCCTATTCCCTTATGTTCCAATGCAAAAAAAACAGTGCACTGATATCAAATCAAAAAGAGAAGTACATGGATTATTATATACTGTGTAATTAAGAAAGCATTCAGATCTTGAAAAGAATACTTTCAGTTTCAACCAATCTAGTTGCAAAAGTAAAAATAACTTCTTAATAGCTTAAAATAACTTATCCAAATAACCCGAATAATGCGTTATCAATGGATAATTAGAATATGACACAATGTCATATTTACATTACATAAAAATCAAGCATCATTAGCAGGAAATAATTGTCAGATAATGATATAATAGTTTACTGCAGTTCAGCTGTAAGCTAACGGTAAGCTAATCAGGCTAACGGTTCTGTTGTCTATCCTCCACCCCCAAGCACACTGTATTCTGTGCATTGCTTCATCCTCAACAAATCATCCTGTAGGTCATCCTTCATTTCAAGACAAGAATTGCCTTCCAAACATAATTAAACTTTGTCCATGTTTTTTTCAAAAATATATAAAAAAACATAATAATCCATGGGACCAAAAAAAAACCTACTTTTCCTGGAGCAAGGGAGGTAACGGCTGGTCTTGAATTAATGACTCCACAAAAGCAGGAAGTCCATAAACATAAATCTGGAACACCAAAAGATGTAGACATTACCAAACTTTAAAAATAAGAAAACACAAAGGAATGGGGACATTGGTTTATCAAAGAAATGCTGGGCATCTTGGATTGCATGTTCTACAGAAAATAAAGAGAAACACCCATTAGATGTGGAAACTAAGGATTACAACAATGTGTATGTTACCAAAATCAAAAGGAAAGAGTAAACCATGATGATCTTTGCATAACCTTAAACAAAACATAATACGGAGGAAATTATGAAAATCGGAACAAGCTACAAAAAGAAACCAAAGACAGAGTCAGGAAATAAAACATGAAGTCAGTTTAACAATAAACAGACAACATAGTAAACCATGGCAGGTGCAGTACTTTTTAAAGTGATGTGGCTCCATTTGCTTATTTGCAGAGACCAACTGTTCCGCTGTCACTGTTTGAGACTGTCATCATTTTCTGATGAAATCACAAGTGTCTTTCATCAAAGTTTTTCTTTTTATAAAAAATGTTTCAAATGATGCTCTGCCAGACTTGTGAAAACTCAGTATGATTCTTCCACATTTATCATCAGTTGTGTGATGCAAGTTTCTGTGTCATCTTTTAAGCTGTTGGATATTTTGGGGGGGGGGGGGGGGGGGACAAAAACCTTTGTGTGATATTAAAACCAGTGAAGACTCTCAGTGCTGCTGCTGGAAAGCCAAAAAGTCCACTGAGATGAGTAATGCTTAAGGTACTGAGGAGTAAAAGAAACCTTGAAAAGATGTTAGTCTCAGAGGAAGTGGACAGATAACTAACATAACTTTACAAGTATCATTTACTTTCCTTTCATTTTTGGTCTCAACCCTGGACTCTGATTGACATTGTAACTCTTCCTGGAAACCTAAATGAAAAAAAATCATTTCACTGGTTTAGCCATTTTAGAGCATCAACGTGCAACGCGTCAAGAGTGCTGAGCAGATTTATTGGCATGGCTGGTAAAGAAGTGTAAGAACTTGTAAAATAAAAATAATCTTTCATTGCTCAAGCATAATCCTTGGTACTTTAAAATAAAATCTGCTGATAATTTAAAGAGATTATGATTCATTACGCTGTCTCAAGGACCCTAGGGCTTTAGAAGAGAAAAAGGTATCACAGAATCTCCAATATAGTTACTGTTGCAGTTGACTTTCTGTGCTTTTCCAAATATTCATCCTTTAATTGGAGCCAAACTCTCTTAGAGAATTAGTTACCTTAAATCTCAATCTTGTTCTTATCAGACCAAAGCACTCAGTTTAAATTAGAGTCCCAGTAGAGCTTAACGTGTTTTTGCTTGTTGTAGTAGGACAGAACATACTTTTTCCTGACATGACTCCAAATATAATGGCTGTTTTGGATACTTGCTAAGATGCCACTCTTTGATGCAGTTCTGAAACAATAAGCAGTAAATGTACCTTTTTTTTCATTTTCTAACATTTTCCCCTTGTATGTGGGGGCCAAATGAAAATTAGTTCTTGTACCGCCTTTGGCAAGATGCCAATTAAATAAAAATCATGTAATTTTATAGCATTCTTAAACAAGAGCTTAAAATATGTACTTTAATTATTACACAGTATAACCACCTTAAAATAACAATATGAAAAATGCTTTATTTTAAGGGAATTGTTTGAGGGTAACAATAATTGTTTCATTGGGGATTTATTTTAGAACTTTCTTAACCTGGGATTTGTTCCTCTGAATAAATTTACCCAATTAAAAGCTTTGATTTTTCGATTTTTTTTCTCATTGTGAGATGATCCTCACAGTGATAATTAATAAAGATTTTTTTCACCACATCTTTACCAGTGGTGCCAATAATTGTACAGTGTCTGTACATGATATGAGTATAAAATAATTACACACTGTATAACCCTTCCTCAGCTATTTTAATTGGTGCATCCCACTTTTTCATCCTCCCCTTTTTAACTATGGTGAATTGCTGGTGGGGGATTTCTTGCCCACCAGACAAGCTGCTCACCTGTGATGTAGGTACATGACTGTTAGCTTTAGAAGTTAATGAAACTGCTGTTTTAAGGTCTAAACGTTAATTTACAATAATGGCACGTTGAAAACTGAAGCTTTTTTTTGTATGTTTTTATGCGTCGCCTTGCATTACAATCAATGAGAGACTGCATTTTTCACATGCCTCTAACTGTGAAAGGGTTTTTGTGAGGGTTTACACAGCCTGTGATGGTTTGCTTTGGGGTTTTGATCCGTTCCAAGACCATAATTTGCTTGCAACACAGTGTTAAATCTCTTTAGTCATGTTTTCTCATAAAGAAAAAGACACCTCCAAAACTTAGGTAAGGGATGTAGAGTAGTTTTTTTTTTATTTCTAGGTTAAAAAGACAGAAATGTAAAATTTCCCTTTTCCACTGTTTTAGAGAGAGGGAGACACTCCAGGGTTGAAATGTGAGAAAGCCACTGTGAGATGTGATCTGTAACTATCGAATATGTTCATCCTACAGAACTGCCCGGTGCGTGCCTGTGCTTTTTTCAACATATTTGTTATATATTGTGACAGGCAGAATCACCTGTGCAAGGGAGCACACTTAATGTTCTCGTGAAATCTTTTCAGTGCTAAGCTTCTCTTAGATTTCCCCTGGGGGTCTATCCACACACTCAAATAATACTAACTGCACAGTCTAGTGTTTCAACAGCCCCCTGTGAAAGTGTATGTTCCTATATGCATGTGTGTTTGTGTGCGTGTGTGTGGGTGTTTGTGGGTGTGTCTGTGTCATGGGCGTGTGTTATTAATCCTCAATGATGCTGAGAGGAGCCTGTCTGGCTGGATCAGTGCCCGTCAGGATCAGTTGGGTCGGCACACTGCTATCACATCTCAGGTCTTAATGAAGCAGCACAGCAGCTCTGCAGGGTACGAGTGTGTGCGTGTGTTGGTGTGTGTTTTCATCCTTTACATCTCAATTCTAAACTTTTTTCTAAAATTGTTTCCGACAATTTTCTAGTCTTTGTAGAGTGAAATGTTTTATTGTTGACTGTCAAACAACAGAAAGAAAGCTCTACCAGGTAATATTATGTGTCATAAAAAACACCAAAAACATGCATGATAGGTGAATTGATCACTCTAAATTGTCCCTAGGAATGAATGTGAGTGTGAATGGTTGTCTGTCTCTCTGTGTTGGCCCTGCAACAGACTGGCGTCCTGTTCAGAGTGTACCCTGCCTAACGCCTGATAATTGCTGGGATAGGCTCCAGCTGCCCCCGTGACCCTGAATTGGATAAGCGGTTAAGAAGATGGATGGATGGATGGATGGATAAAAAACACCTACTGGTTCCGCTGTATTTGTTATAGATATATTCAGCTAATACTGCTATCATAGATGTTACAGGTGAAGATGCTAAAATATATTTAAAAAATACATTACAACTGTTACTAAGTTTAACAGGAAAAAAGGTAGTGGAGGTGGTTTGCGCCTGTGGGTTGTCCTTCATTAACGGGTGATCTACTAAGATTCTGTGAGCAATTCATAATAGAGGCAAGGTTCAGTATTCAAATAAGTGCTATGACCTGTGCCTCGGCTAGAGAGAGAAGGAATATGTGCATGGATTCATGATGCGTCTTTGGCAAAATAAAGAGGAAAAAAACCAGAATACATATCAAGTCTATGGCTGTTACAGAGTTAATTACTAGCAGGCTAGAATGTTGTGATTTATATTTTAATTATGCTAAGTTTACTAATCAGCTAAATTGAAGACTTTTATCATTTAACCTGGTCCCATCTCAGCGTTTTATAAACTGTTATTGATTAAATGTAACTTTATATTGGTTCATATTAAACAAGCATTCTTCCCTTTGCAGATTATAATTTTTAAAATCTCTCGAGTAAATGTTTTTTTTTTTACCCACTTTCCAAAAGGTATTATTTTACAAAGCTTGACTATCACATTATTCCTTTTTTTTTAAATAAAATCTTTAATGAAAGTTATGCAATCCCAATTACAAATTTTCTTCTTCCAGTTAGGAAGAATCTTCTTCCAATAAGGAGCAGTGTGCCAAAAAGCTTCAAAACCCTTTTTTTTATGTATTAATTAATGCCTTTCTTTAGTAGTAATAAAGAGCGAGGTGGTGTATGACTTGGACATGTCAATCCGAGGGCACCATAGAGACAAATCAATGCATGGACATGCCATAACTTTCTCCAGGTGAATAGAGACCAAACTGAAGTAAATGTCCTGATAAAGGTTCTTACAAAAGACTTTATTCTCAGACTACTAGTCTTAAGAATCAAATATAACTCAAGATCAAGTCTATCCCGAGAAACCCTCTCTGTCATGCAAGATAAATCCAACGATTTCCCGAACGACTGCATGCTGCACTGCTGCACCGAATGTATGTATTTAGCTTACATTGCATGTTCAAAATACTAAAAAGATCAATTTAAATGATGATTCAGGGATTTTTAGGAGCAAAAATTATGGACAGTGTGCGGTCTGAAATTCACAGACATTTTTTAGTAGGTGATTTCCCATGTTTGTCTTTTATCTGACTTACTTATCTGTGCCCAATAGCAACAGTAAACACATGCTAGGTTTAATTACGGTGTACTCAAGATTTACAAGGCCCTTTGCAGTACATTTGCCAAATAACCATAAACCTCTTTAGTGTAACATTCTTTATGTACTTTAATCAAAGTCTAACTATCAGTCTGATCAAAAATCATTTATACATAAAACATTTGTTTAAAAGTAAATCTAAAGTGATGTACTTCCTCTAAAGAAAAGATAAGCAGTGGCAATACTGTTGCAATCATCACTATGCCCTTTTGCTTTTATCCAAGGTGCAGAGCTAGTACAAACCACCTTAAAATGTACTAAAGTTTAAGTGAAAATGTCTGCTGTTTGTGTGTGTGAATGTAAATAAAGAAAAAAAGGGACAAAGCTGTAGTCATGCATATTGCTGTAACCTGGAGAACCTGCTGTTTGTGTGTATGTGCATAGGTGACACTAAAACCATGGATTGGTTTGAAGGTGGTCTCATCCATCTAAAGGCCCTTTGAACCAGAAGGTGTGTGACCACATGCCTTTGAGCATGTAAGAGTGTGTCTCCCGTGCCTGAGCCTGCTGGCCCTGCAGTCAGCCCCCATATTCATCCACTCACCCACCCACTCAGGCTGTCCTCTGACATGCCAGTCCAACCCCCTTTCATCCTCCATTTTCTCAGTTGGGTTTGATCACATCAAAGTGCAACAGGGGGAATTACAGGTTCCTTTGCCCCAAGGGGTCCCAGACACGACCCGTCTCCCTAACTGTGGCAGACACACACCCTTTTCCATTCCTGACACCGTCCCTGGGGCCCCTGTAATCCGTTCGGTGTCACAAGGTCAGGGTACCATGTCAATGACGTCCATTTAGGACCTGCAGAATCCAAGTATGTATATGCAATTTTTTGTGACTGTTCAATCCATTTCTTTAAACCTTTTTCTTTCTTTAACTCTGTTACCTCCTAGCTGACGCCATGACACTGCCTGTTTTAAATAGAGGTTATTTTAAAAACAGATCAAATGAAAGCAGAAATTAGGCTGGAGGTTAAAATTTTCTCTTAACTGCCACTGGTATAAATGTACATTTGTTCATTACATATTTTTATGGTTTTCTCTTCCTAATTCTTTAAATTTTTTACTGTGAATGAAACATAGCAGCTTCCAGCTCTGCAAATGTTTCCCTGTTTTGTGTCCATACATTGCCATTTTGTACCTTCATACTATTTCTTAAACAAACTACTTTACTTAAAGTGTTGTGTATCAGTGTATTTCACTTTGGTTGTTTATGATTTTAAGATTTTAAAATCAGACAATAGAATATCCAAATCTACTTTTGTTCATTAATTGTCAAAGTTAGCTGCTCCCGTCAAAAGCTAGCCAGTCCAGTAGTTCTGTGTGCTGTCAGTTGCTCCCTTGGTGTCTTGTGCATTGCTGCCATCCACAGGTCAATTCTAGAAACTTAACACTGTGTCCATTGAGGAATTTATTTTAGAGGAGTTTAACTGACAGCTAACGTGAGCTAGCTTACCGATCCAGGAGGGATGTCGCCGTTTCCACGTGTATTTGATGCCATGGTAATGTTTTATGTGGGTCCATCTAGTGTAGCCTTCACCTTAAACTACTCTAGTTTCTGTTCTTCTGTGGTCACTCCTCTCCTGAGTCGGATAACAATCTCTCAAGTAGCTGCTTGACTTGTAACTCCACCATTTTCCCAGTGCAAGCCGAGCCGTGCCGAGCATATAGTTAGATCATATAGAACATAATTGTCAACCCACAACCCACGGCCGCTACTGGCTGGTAGATGTAAACATAATTTGATGGTTAAATTAAATGTAGATTCTATTATATTCAAATTCAAATATAATTTTCCAGGGAAATGTAGTTTCATTCTCCACGACTTTAAAAACCCAGTGAAAGTATTTTTTTTTCTTTTAGCTTTGTATGAAAATGTTCCATATTCAACCTTTAATACCGAGGTATGTGCATAAAAAAAAAAAAAAAAATTCACAAAACTTGACCAATAGAGGGGAGTTGCTTCTAAGATCCCCCAAGTGGCTCATTAAACACAAGTGGAGACGATTGGTATCCAGCACCGTAGTTGGTTAACAGAAATATAGCTAGTGGTGGATGACGACATGAGTTTTGCTGCAAAGGACATGAGTAAAAACGACAAACTGTTGATGCGCTAAACTATAAACATTTTACTTATTATATACTATCAACGAATCAGAGAAGCTAAAATGGATCAATAGGTATGCAGTCTTCAAGCCATGGCCCACTTTAAAAGCATTACCACTAACCGAAGTATTGAAAACAAGCATTATTAGCAGAATATTCTTAACCACCCAATATAAATGTTTGAGTAAATTTTTTCTGTGATCAAGAAGATGCCTGTAGAGAAAGGAACTGCATTCCAGCTGCTTCTACAACTGTTGAACTCAAGTCTTGGATGAGACTCCATGTCAGATTAATTTCATGGCGATAAAAAGGGGCTGCTGTTATTTGTAATATGTATGTTATCTGACGCCATTGTTCCTCCCCTGCACTTGAAGAAGCTCTCTGGCTCTACATCTGTCGGCCAGGATTCTCAGAACATTCTTCATCAGGGTGCAGCAACACCAAAATGTGCTTGTGCTGCACACCTAAATATAGAAATATCGCACAGAGTGTGCGTTTAGCAGATTAAAATGTTTTTGTTTTTTTAAAGGATGCAAATATGGCAATAATAAAACTAGGAAAAAATAGGTTTCTGTTTGCGTAATTTAAATGACCTTGTGATGACACCCTTGTGAAATCGTATCCATTTGGGAGTCTAATGTTATTCTTTACAGTCACATAAGAAAGCTGCATGAACTTTGTGAGGAATCTGTTTAAATAAAAGCTTGGATTTGATCTTTAGCTGAGGGGATGTATTCCAACAGCAATACTCTGCTTCCACAGCACTTATGGTAATAGGTGCAGTTTTTAAAGTCAATATGGTATCATTAACTGCAATGAAGCATGACCTTCCAGGACTATGGCGCTGGTATTTCCCTTTTATTCTGGGTGTTTAGTTCAAGATTGACTTCAGAGGTGAGTCAATGCTGCATTAATATTTTCATATGCACCGAGTGAGCATGCCTAATTTGATTAAGTGACAGAAATATCTAATAACTGATCTAATATCAGTGTTGCTTATTTAGGTTCTGAGTTTTCGAAGCCAAAATCCAGTCAGGCTTTTTTTTCTTTTCTATTTGGCAGCTGCGGTTTTTGAGCCTCTTGGCAGTTGAAACTGCTGCTTTGCTCGACTTGCACTTCAGCTTCAGTAGCTGCTGAGTAGATTTTTTCCATGTTATATATGGACAATTTAATATGTGTTTATGAAGGTTTACACACAATAATGCACTTGGGGGGGAAAAATGGTTGCTTTTACTAGCACTCTTTTTAGCAACATATTAATAAGAAACAGTTTTCTTTTTTTCAATTTTTGAAATGTAATCATGATTGACTCTATTAATTATTAACTTTGTTGTTTGAGCACTGGGGTAAGCAGAGCCACCCAAAGGCATACACACTAAATAAATCTGCACCTACATTGGAGAACGCAGTTTGACTTGCCAAACCATGTCTTACCCCAAACCAGGAAAAATATTAATATGCCTTTTACCTCTTCACTTTTTGTTGAAGCCGCTGTATGGAGTTTTTCAAGTAGTGAGAGATTTTTTACATCCTACTTTCAAGGCCCCTCCCAAAACATCCATCCCTCCTCCCATCCCGCTCCGTCTATCCATACGTCAACAATTGTGCATACATATTGGCTGGGTTTTCACCACGGGTCAAAGATGTAAATAGCAAGCGCTATCGAGCATCAGTCGTTTGTATTTTGTTATGGACATTTCAGAGCTGACTGACTTCTCTATGACTGACATACTTTTCCAATATGGTAACTACAAACAGGAGCGGCCCGTGCGCGTGGCCCTATCCTCATAGATTTGTACAATGCGTATGCAAGTTGATTTAAAGCTGACAAGGAGGAAGCTCGAATACTGTTGGCAAAAAAAAAAAAACATCAGTCAGTGTGAAATGCATATGGGAGGAAATGTTGCGGAACACTAGCGTTGTATCATAGTATAGGACCCCACCCTCATGGATATATAAAACGTTGATACATAAATAAATTTTCCCAACTGCAGCTTTTATTTACAATGAGAAAGTGCTATGTGTTTTATCTGGATTACATTGTGTTAGACTAACAAGAAGTTGAAGGGTAAAGAAAGTGACAGATGATCTTCAATAATTTTGACAAATGTAAAAGCTAAGTGGTGTGCATTTGTATTTAGCTGCCTTCAGAAAACACCTCGCTAGCCAGTTTTGTCGAATTGTATGTATTCAGTTTAAAGGCAGTTGTTTAGGGAGGGTTTTTGAAGCTAATGAACATAAGCGAACAAACCTCATAATGAATACCTAGAAGACAGATCAGGGATGGAGTTGTCAGAGTTGGGTCATAAAACGATATCAAAAAGCTTTGAATGGAGTACTTTTCTGTCTATTATCCAAAAATGGAAAGTTGCACCAGCAAACCAAAGTAGACATGGCCATTCACCTAAACTCATAGACTAGGCAAGGAGTTGGATTAATCAGAGAGTGGCTCACAGGGAACTGTACTGCAGGTTTTCATATCTCAAGTGGGAGAACCTGTTGACAGGAAAACTAGTCATGCAATCCACAAAGCTAACCTTCATGGAAGACTGATAAGAACAGAATTGTTAGAGTGCAATTTGGCACAAGCCACATGCAGTAAACACCAATCATGTGGAAAAGGCTGCTGAGGTCAAATGACAATCAAACAGAACTTTAAAAAAAATGAGGTGTTCCAGAAAACAAATACCTCCACCGATTACGTTGAACATATTATCCCACATTGAAACACAGTTGTGGCACCATCATGCTATAGAAATACTCTCCTCTAGCCCTTACAAAGAAGATAGTTTGGGTTATGTGAAGCTGGGTGGAGCTAAATGCACTGGAATACTGCAGAAAAACCTGTAGCAGCCTGAGGAGGATTTGAAGCCAGCATGCAGGTTCATTTTTTAGCATGAGTATGAGTCTAATTACATCACCAGAGCGACAGTTGAATTTCTTAAAACACTGCATAATACATTTGTTAGGATGGCCTAGTCAAAGGCCATACCTTGATCCAATTCAGAATCTGTGGCAGGATTTGAAACTTTATGTTAAGATGCTCTCCAAGTAAATCTCTAAATGTGCAAAGATGGTAGAAACACCCCAATGACCTGCAGTTAATTGCAGCCACTGAATATCAAACCAGTCAGGTTTTAGACAAATTAGATATACAACTGTTAAAACATTCACTCTACAAATGATTAAATGTTACAAAATATTTTTCACATCAAGGTTATTGGTAAGAGTAATAAATACATGATATGTGATTTTGATTTCAAGAAATACATTTTCTTGGCAGCTGTGCTGGTTATATAATACCTGTTATGAATATTGTACAACCTTTTACAGCAGCTCAGGAAGTTACATGACTCTGTGTTGAAATATGTACTAAGCTTATTTCAAAAGTATTTTCAAGCAGATGTCCTAAATTCATTTGATCAGGTCAAACCAGGACTGACTGAATGTCTTTTTCTAGAATCTAAAAGAAAAAAACATCTCCTTAAGAAGGACTAATTGGAATCACTCCAGCTGAAACACTCAATTACTCAGTTAGTCACATAACTGGCATTTCTTAAAATGTCTAAAAGAGGACGTTATTAGAGCTGCCATGTGAGTGTTTGTGCTTGCCAGAATATGTAAAATGAAACACACGATAAAGCAAAACATGGTTTCAATATCCATTTACAAAACATAAACCAGCTGATCCATATCACGTTAGCAGATCTTTCTGTAGTAGCATGTTTAATTCTTGTTACAGTTTAGTACCTCCTAATGGGTTCTTTATTAAACATTTACTTTTAGATATTCCCACTATGTGATAAATAGATGAGAGCACCCTCGGACCCACTTGCATTGAAGCAATGATTCATCTGGAGACTACCAGGACTCTGAGCCCTAATAGGTCTCAATAGCACTGAGGCTTTAGCTGAGACAAAGGCTTTTGTCATGATCACAGAGTTTTCTCTATAGCCTGTAGAGACATCAGGCTTGTTTATGACAGACAGGTCAGCAGGGGGTGGAGCAGGGGGTTGAGACATACATATAGCTTTAATTGTGAAAATGCCAATGTGCATGAAAGTGTATAGAGGCCTGGAGATGAGTGTGCATTGTGTGAAAACTGCCCTGCAAACCTGGGGACAGCGCCCACCCCTGCTATAGTGTGCCCCCTGATGTGAGACCCATGATCTGGCCAGAGTGGGCTATGTGTGTTCAAGAGAGTCAGTAAATCAGGGTTGCCGGGTGCAGTGTGGCACCTGCTGCTGGAATGCTGGAAAACAATCAATCCAATTTTGGTGTGAGTGTAAGCTTCTAACCAATATGCCTCCAGAGGTCTGCTGTTGGCACATCTGGTCAATGAAATTCTGGATTAAAGAAAAAATCAACTGGAAAGAATCTTCGTGTTAACTATTTTGAAGACAGCTTGAATCACATTAATCAATTAATAGGAATCTTAAATAAAGTACAAAGAGAATCAAAAGACAGGAAAAACATGAAAAGGTAACAACAAATGATTTGTTAGTGTGCGTACCCATATGTTTGAATTTCTAAATGTCAAGTCCTAACATACTGTCCATGAATAATAATAATACCTCAAACTTATATAGCGCTTTTCTGGACACTTAAAGATGCTTTACAAATTCCATTATTCATTAACTCTCACACACCAGTGGAAGCAAGCTACAATTGTAGTCACAGCTGCCCTGGAGCAGACTGACAGAAGCGAGGCTGCCTTATCGCGCCATCAGCCCCTCTGGCCAATACCAGTAGGCGGTGGGTGAAGTGTCTTGCCCAAGGACACAACAACTGAGACAGATGGATCTGGGGGCTCAGGGATTTGAGCCAGCAACCCTCCAATTGCAAGGCAACCTCTGAACCCTCTGTGCCACAGTCGCCCAAGTGAAGTTAGAATTCCAGTATGGAAAGTCACAAATAATGTGTAAGTCACCAACCCGACCATTAGTTTCCAATCAATATGGCTGCTATGAATATAGACTATAGTATGAGTTACAGAAATGTAACTGTTAATCTGCACCTTTGACAGCTTGCATCACATCACACCATCAGAAATGACAATCACTATTTGTGGGCATGGTTAATCACATCAATATTGTTAGTTTCTAAGTGAATAAAAATTTGAACACAATTAAAATATGATATGCAAAGATGAAACTTACATCCAGCTTTAACAAGCATCGTTCTCATAAAGCAATTTACTAAAGTGCCAAAGCTAATACTAGCATTTTTCTCCTTTGTTCTGTAGTGACTGGCCAATAAGTCCCCGTGTAACATATTTAATTGATATTAACCATGTTTAAACAAAACTTACAAAAAATTGTTTTTCTGCTTCATAAAATCAGTGTTTGAGTTAAACATCATAACTTTTAAAGACAAATGTTTTAGCTCTTCTCTGTTCAACTTTTCCCTACAGGATTACTTACAGCTGTCTGAACACATCTTTAGATTCCACCGATGGCAACTCCTAAATAAGAAATGTAGTGATTGGCTGTCATTAAGTTCTCTAATAGTTACAAAATTTTTCATTTGCATATCTGTACATATGTATTTCAATAGCAACAGATAGTGGAGAATAATCTCTCTGGAGTAAAAAAAGTGAGAAAAAAAATCTCATATTTCTGGCAGGTTTTGTTTTAAAATTATTGTCATTCAGGCTAGTAGTTTGTTCTGCTCTTAATAAAATGTATTTAAAAAAGACCTATTGAAAACTATGCCCTTCCTAATAATTGATGGAGACATCTTCATTGGCATAACACCAACCCTTATAAACCTTGATAATTGCTAACCAGGTTTTGTATGTTTCCAGTGGGGTTTTGACTTGGACTTCGGCCAAGGCCAAAAGAAACCAGGCTTGTAGTACCTATCTCCAGCTGTCAACAGGTGAGAGGCGGGGTATACCCTAGACAGGTCGCCAGGACAATGATATGAGCAAAGCAACATTGGTCTGATAAATGATTATAAGCTATTTAAATTTAGCAAAATCACATTAAATTGATAATTTATTGTTGTGTTGTTTTATTATACTCACAAAAAATGTGCATTCTCGAGTTTCCAACAACACATAAAAAAATCACTAGTGTTTGTTTTGCTTATTTAAAAGAAGAATCAAAAAGGTACAAAAAGTCACCAAACACAGTCAAAATGTGGGCAACTTCAGTGATTAGATCTCAAATGCAAGAAGTGAATATTTTGGAAAGTAGGACTGGACGATAATTCGATAGCAATATCTATCAATTAATGGACGTGTGGTGCGATAGAAAAAGAAAAAGTCAATAAAAAAGTTTGATTAAAAAAAAAAGTTTCCCCTCACCTTTTCATAATAGCCTATCAGGTAGCTTAATACAACAGTCATTAATTACTCCAATGAATCATTAACGCTGACCCACGCAGCTCTGTTAATATTATAGTGTCATAAAATGTTTAAAAGATTTAAAAAATAATCAAGATATGCCTTTAATTTAAATTACCAAAATAATTTCAAAAATACATAATGGTTAATAACATTACTTTTCTTTGTATTTACTGAAGTTAATCAGGTCTCTTGATTTGTTTCTGTTTCTTACAAACTTATTTATCATAAAAAGAAGTGATTGAAAAATGAATTCATTTAATTCTTAGTTGAAATTAGATCATTGAAGAATAACAAAATGACCGGGGAAGCTTTCAATGAAAGGCCTTGAGTCTGAACTAAAACTGGCTTCCCAAATACATACACATACTTTAGTCAGGCGGTCTAATAACAACCTCTAATGGGAACAAACTGAAGTAGTTTAAAGGTTCTCAAATGTACATTTGGTAACGCTGAGATAACGCTGGGCTAGTCAAAAAAATAGGCACCAGGCTGGTTTTCGTAAGATAATTTTTTGAAATCTTGCATAATTAATCAGGGGGCCGGACTTTGATTGACAGGCTGTTTCGTTGGACTTTAATTATAGTAATACTAAATTTTAATAATTATTTCAAGTTACTAGTTCTTACCTTTTGAGTTTTGAGAAATAGGAGAACCGTCGGAGGAGCGCAGATGCGGCAGCAGTCAGGCATGGGGCTATTATCCTTTAGCTTAGCTAGCCAAGTTTAGCATCAGAGCTAAAGATGCGGGAGCAGAATGGGCGCGATTACGACCGAACTACACGCCCATACACGCCTCGCGAGGGCAGAGACTACAGTGAAAGGGCTTACTGTAAAAAATCGGTTTGTCTACCAACAGTTGACATACTACACAACAATAGAGAAACAGGCCTATGACTGAAAATCTTCATGCTTTTAATAATTTTAGGTTAGTTTCATGATATGGCTGTGGGATTTAATGCTGTAAAGGGTACTCTTCAATCTCATAATGTCACTTTTTTTTTGGCATAAAAACCTTTAGGAAGCAATGTGTGATTTCAAGAAGGAAAAAACCACTGACTCACATCTGATGTAAACCCTCATATGCCACAAAGCTATCCCAATTACCCCTGCCCTGGGCGTATATCAGGCTATGAGCCAGTGTGGTGTCAACCTGAATCATTCTTACTTTTCTGGAAAGCTTTTTTTATCTCAACATTGTTTACATAGATCTTTATCCAAATGGTTCCGCTATCTTACAACATCAATATACAAAGTCTTCAGAGAGAAGTCTTGTGTCAGTCAGCGTAAGTGTCAAGTCATGTCTTCCAATTATTGCAGCCAAGTTTTTAAGCCTGGACAGATGAGAGCTGTGCAACAACTAACGCGTTTTATTGCATGTCACACTGTGTTGAGGTGATTCTAGCAAAATCTTTGTTGAAATCCCTGTCAAACAATATCACTTAGAGACGTGTTCATGTACTTGGCAATTCTTTAAAAAAAATTGTCAAGTTCCAGTTTGAATGTGATATTGATTTCCTCCAAATTCTGAGGTTTAGATTTTTTTTTTTTTTTTTTTTTTTTCTACAAACCAAGTCTGAAGTTTTATGCCACTAAGCCACTGCAGGCGTCTTGATTTAAAAAGCAGCAATAAAACCAAAACAATGGAAAGCCACGTGGAAAGTATGATGAGGTCATGTTGGGAGAAACATTTCTTTTTAGATTTTCCGGTGCCTTTCCTACAGCTGGGAAAAAATCAAACAGTGTTTAACAGTGTGTGCTTTATGAAGGGAGTTTCTTAGTTGAGGTTTTATGCCTTCAGCAGTAGTTTGTTAAAGTCTCTCGTCACAATCAAAGGCAGTAGAGGAAACCGTTTCATTCAGGTAGCTGCATAAATATACAGTATCAGTCACAGCAGAACCACACACAGCATGTCTATGGCCCTTTCCACGCCCCTCCTCTCACCTCCCACCTTTTTTCTCCTCTGTTCAACCCCTCCCTCAATCTTTCTCTGCCTACCGTTCTCTCCCCTTTTGAATTAAGCCCACTCTTTCTGCCTGTTCTCCCTCTGAGCAATTCTGCTCCACTCAGCTCCTCTGAAAACTCACTGTGTATGTGCATGTTTGAACTCCTTGTGTATGTGTGTGTTAGGATGAGTTATTTGTGTGTGCACTGGGCTGTGTGTGTGTGGTTTTTTTAAGAGGAACTGAAGTGCAGCCGTTCATCAGTGTAGCTGACTGCAGTCCGGGGAATACTCAGATCTCACAGCGTCGCTTTTCAACTTACTGCTGCTGACAGGATTTCTTTTATTTAATACTTACTGAACATTTTTTTTGCACCAAATCTGGACAGAACTGCTGCTCTCTATTTGTCCTTCTTTTGTCTTTCGCTGGAATTACCAATATTCATTTTTCGAAAATTTTTTCCCAGGATTCTTAAACTTTGTTTTATTTATTCTCCTAATTTTTGGTTTGTCAGTTTCTGTAATTTAGATCATTTTGTTTCTGAACTTCTTTCATGCTTTTTTGACTTAAGAAATATTACACCTTTAATGGAAAATAAGGGCTTGGCAAAAGTGTAAAGCTGTGCATAAGCCATAAGATTGTTGATTTTTGCAACACAGAGGAGTTTTTCAAACAATGGAAACCATCAGTAGGACAAGGGTCAGAGTGGGCTCAGGTGGACGCTGATCCCCACCTGGAAAGTTCTGAAACTTGCCATATTTTGCTTGGAACTAGATTGGAAGGTGAGTTTTCATTCATTGCACACTGTACTCACATCTCTAACATGTAATTTTTCTGTATTTTAATGGTAAAATAGTAGCAGACATATTTTATGAGTTATGTTCTGCCTGGCCTTTTTGCCTGTGTGAAATAAAAAAAAATGACTACAATCTTTTTTATATATATAGTATCTGTGATAAAACACAAAACAATACCATAATAATCTAGAACAAAGATACAATCTTCCTTCCTTTACTCAGCAATATATAGCAGAAGACTTACCTTTTCAAGATTTTTCTCATTTTTATAAATTATATCTGTAATGATATCTTAATACGATAAAATGAAAAAAAAAATGAACCAGATTTTTTTGGACCCTCCATCTGTCTCTGACAAAAAAAGAAAAATAACTTTTAACACTTTAAATTGTAACACATAAAATTGACAGAAAATTCAAAATCTTTTTTACAAAGTAACAAATAACATAAACTTGTTTTCTTTGGATCATAACTGCTTCATTAGGCTTTTGCTATCATGCAATTTTTATTAACAAAAAGTTACATTTGATATGTATTCTAAAAACACTTTGCACAGTTAAACAGCCCTTATCGCTTTTATTATTTTTAAACTCTTCACCATTTTTTAAAACGCATTTAGCATTTTTGTAGAGAATGTGTCAAATATGTTCAGCAACATATTTACTGGATTCATCTGATTTTTGAGAAAAATACAAACTGTTTAAAAAATACATGTCTAAATTGTGATCAAAAATGGAAAAATTTGTTGTTATAGGTATAAACAAATATTTTGGGGAATATTTGGTGGCCAGCACATGCATGCTCATAGGTGAACCATAGTGCCAGGGTTTTCCAATGGACACTGATTGTATAAAATACAAAGAAAAGGTGACCAAAATTACTGGTGTTTTATGTAAATAAAAATAACGTTTGCTGGTATTATAGGGCATAAGTGCATGATTTTAATAGAAATGCACTAATAAATTTGGTGCCACATAAAATAATGGACTCCCCATAACTCTGCATGGACAAGCTGGTTTTGACAATGGATGGATGAATGGAATTAGAGACTATTCACTAAAAATCAGGGGCTGCAGCTTGAATGTCTGGGTCTAATAACGGCTACGGGTGAGAGACCATACATGATACTGGTTCACGTAAATGAGCAGATGGGAGATGTTAGAATCATTTATGGATAAACTAAAAACACTTTTCACAAAATAGTTGTTTCACAAACCGATTTTTAAAAATGAGTTATCAGTGAATAACCCAGCGAGGGTATGATTAGTTTAAATCTAATTCTTGTATAGCCCTTTTACCAAATGGGCATTAATTGATCATACTTTTTTATGTTTTCAAATAGAATAATAATTTTAAACCTTTTTTAAAAAGCAATTTTTATCTAGAATAGGTTTGAATTCAACTACTTTAGACTTTAAAGATGAGAGGTGCAGTCCAGAAACGTAACACCACACAAATTAGAGACCAATGGTTTGCTAGTTGTGGTATTCTCAATGAACTCTGGTTATCTCTCCAGAACTGCTTCTCTTTATACTTTATAAAGAGAGAATAAAGCTTAAAAACTTGGGGTGTCAAGCTTAAAGCAGGCCTCTTCACATCTGCAGCTCATAAATAGTTTCCTTATTGGCTTAAACGTCTGCCTGGGAAATGCACATCCTGAAAGCAGTAGTCAATTTTACAAGAACTATTGTAATAACTTAATTCAATAACACCCTTAGTTATTAATGTAAACTGTTGTGGCTATAGTTGGGACATCTGAAGAAGACATAACAGCTGTTAAAACTTTTCTTAGCCAGCTGTCTTAAGAACCTGGATGTGTGCAACAAAACTATTCCCAAACCATTGCAAATCAAAGTATCTTTCATGTTTTGTTGATTGCTTGTGGGATTTGTCTTCATAGAACTACAATGAAAGCTGAGCTCTTGTTTCACTTACACGGGTCGGTTTGTCTTTCCTCTGAGAGCTTTTTGGAGCAGATCCAGTCAGAAGACCAGAGAGTGCTCTGTAAGGTCTTGATTCACAGTGGGCTCTATTTTTGACAGCACCAAGCAGTATGCTAACAGTGCCCAGCAAGCAGCATTAACTTTTGTTATACATTTATTGTCAATTAATTGACGGATTATATTTTAACACAACTGAGAGGCATTTTTAAAGTGTATACATTTATGAAGTGGAATCAATCTCCTGGTTAGATATTGGAATGTGACAGTTATCCCTTAATTAGGTCTGATCAGGGTTTGGTAAATTAATACAGAAACATTTACAGTGATGCACTTTTATTTTTTTATTATTGTTAATAAAATGCAGATAACAGTTACAGACATATGCTTGAATGCATTAATTAAAACCACTATAAGTGCGTTTCCACTATTGGAACTTCAGGGTAACTTGACCAGAACTTTCCGAAGAGTGTGGGCCGGGCCATCAGAGTCGGTGTCGGGGTCAGTTCTGGAACCAATGGAGTTCCTGTATGGGGATATGTATATTCACAATGGCCCGATTGAGTCGTTCAGCAGGATCTCTGGTTAAGCTGTGCTGATTGTTTTTATTTTTTTTTAGAGGGAAATTAGCAGATTTTACAATTGTATTTGTAAACATAAGACGAGTTGATGGCAAAGCAGTTAACAACAAACAGAAGCACAGCAACAAGCCATGGTACTTCCACGTGTCGATCTCTTGTTATTTCTGCTGCTATTTCTTCTTCCTGTTCTGCAGCAAACATAAGGATATTCTAGAAGGTAATATTAAATACATTCTAACAAGAGGTTATCAAGCTTAAATGTGCTGCTGTCGTTGAGAGCAATTTCCACTGGTCTCCTCTTTTTAGCACGTGGGTGAAAACTGACATAATAAACAAACAAGGGAGACACGGCAGAAAAGCAGATCAGCTGATTGTTTTCATGATTGAAGGAGCAACCGCAGAGGGAGGGGGAGAGAATAAGAGGAGAAGACGCAGCTGCACAGCAAAAAGTCACAGAATAACTCCAGCATTGTGTCTTTTTTCATTCCAGCGGAAGTATGGGACAAATCCCATTCCTTTTCACTTCAATAGTGAACATGCAATATTTTCTCTGAATACGGGATTATTCCGTTTTTACGGCTGGCGACCCTATTAACGTAATGAATGATAATTCACTCTCAGTAACATCATAACACGTGCTTAGCAGTATAGAAACTTCGTCATGGTAGCTAGTACACACTGGGAGTTATTGTAACTGGCAGTAATAAGTAAGCAAACACAACAAAGATACATTTCACCTGAACTTTGTTTATATCCGACCCAGATGGATTACAGTTCATACCTTCTTACCTGAAGTTCAGTTCCCCTGCTTTTCGGACGGGATAGCGGCCAGCTCGGGTCTCTCCACCTCCTCATCCCGTCATCCACCTACTCGCTTCCACCATTTGCGGCAGCTGAGAGGAGCTGGCACACATTACCCTGTCAGAAAAAGATCTGGTTATGTTACCCTGACGTTCTGATAGTAGAAACACTCCTTTTATCAGGTTACCTCCAACTTTTTTTCCCTCCTCATTTAGAAGTTATATTCCTTTAGAAAAATTGTCAAAATCTGATATAACATACTGATTGGTACATCTTATTAAACTTACATGCTTTACCAAATTTAAGATAAGTCCAGTCCTATAGAGTCCATTCTAATAGACCTGGCCAGTGGGAAATGTATTAGAAAATGAACCTAACTCTGATCCATCCATTTATCCATTGTCTATACCGCCTATCCTATGCAGAGTTTTGGGGGAGGCTGATGCCTATCTCCAGCAATCATTAAGCGAGAGGCAGGGTACACCATGGACAGGTCGCCAGTCCATCGCAACCCAGCTCTAAACATAACTCCAAACTCAATCCACTCCAGTTGCAACATTTCTTTTTCCTATTTAAGACTTGAATACTTGGAATGATTAATCCAAATCAAACAAAGATCAGCCACAGGTTTGCAGGCTTGAAAACTTCCCCTTCATGTTACAGGGGCAGATGGCTCAGTACCAGCAACCAGCAGAGTGCTGTGGTCTCGCTGCACAGGGTCTCTTTTTGAGCACTCAGTTCATTCATTTCTAATCGCCTTACTCTTTCTGGTTCACCTTGTTTCAGTGTAAAATCCCATAAAGACGGTTCAAAGCTTTTGTTGTACAATTGCATTGGTTTGCATGCTACACTTGGGTGCATTTGAGATTGTCTGTATTTAATTGAGTTTGAGTGAACTTTAATGAACAGATTCAACAAGTTCTTAAAGCGATGCTGTACGGCTACACTGTTATGATGTGGAGACAGAGTATGAATATAAATGCATTCCTGATTTGTAATTGCGCTGGTGTAAATCAGTCTAATAGCCTTTTTTAAACTTATCTATTACTTTCACTTTTATGATCTGCCTAAATATCTTTGACATAGCTAAACTTCACAAAACGTTTTTCACACCACTGGCGGTCTGTGTGTTTCTGGTTTTGAGTGTACAGAGGTGAAATGAGGCACTACTCATCTACCTCTTGTTCTGATTAAGATTAAATTCTGCCTCCCTTCCAGATCACAGTTTTATTTTATTTTTTTTGCATACTTGCTCCATACTTCTGTTCCTGTTTTGGGAGTGTTTGCAGAAATCTGCAGCATGCCCACGTTCTGCCATGCTTCTCCAACTTCACCTGCTCTTCTGAGGCTGAATATCTCTTCTAAATCAAAAAAACAACAATTGCTCCTAATGGTGCGTTTTTGTTTAACAGTCCAGTCTGGAATGTTGCACAAATCATGTCCAACTTTTTACATGCCGGTTGAATTTGTATTACAGTATGTATGAAGATTTAGAGGGGAGTCCCTGGACAGGTTCTCTCACTTTCAGTCATTCGAGTTAAGGTCCATAAGGGTCAAGCACATGAACCTCTGTGACCAATGTGACTCAACTTTACTTTTTGAGATGTATGAAATAAATCTTTTTTATTGGCTACTTAGAAAAGAAGAGCAAAGATGCAAAAAGATGAACAAAGTTATCTGTCAACAAAAAACCAATGCAGATTTTTGTCCTTTTCCTGGTTTGATTTGACTCATGTGTGTTTGATGGCACTGTTGTAAGAAAGCTGTGTACATTTTTTTGCGTACAGTTAGTGCGATCACAAAAGTCTGGGCTGCATGTGAACGACAGATCATAACCGATGAAATGGATGTTTGTAATGGTTTCCTTACCATTAGCAGAAAGGCGTCATGTCATTGTGAGCATGTTAGTGTTTAAATATTTTGTGGGTGGTGGATTTTTAACAATTAGTCAGAGGTACATTCTTTGCTTTAGCTGACTTGAGGAATTCAAAACAGCTTTCAAGGAAAATCGTTTTAATTCAGTCGTAACAGCAGCTTCATAGAGGGGTTAATATTGAGCTGGTTTGTAAACTGTCCACTCCTAAAATTGGAGAAAAGAAAAACTGAAATTACCAATTTATTACTTCTCTCTCGATGGTGCCTTCATAGGCTGTGCATTTTCAACACAACCTGCACCCATATGGAACATATATTAAAACTGAATGTTGTGTTTACTTCTCTTCCTTTCAACCGAGATTACAGTTTTGTTTGTCTGATGTGTATCTGTTGCCACCTTGTGACTGGGAGTATTATTGTCACTTTCAACTCAGCGTAATCTTCTGAGCTGTGCACAGGCGTCTAAAGAGAGTCCTTGTGGACCCTAGTGATTAGGTACAGATTATCAGATTTATGTCACACAGGCGTGGTGGTTTTGCAGACAATTCAGATTTGCCATTTCATGCAGAACACCATTTTTTTTTTGAAAGGTTATATATCCGAACCAAGTTAAACTATTCAAATATATGCAAGTGTTACCACTAATGCACAATTAAACCTCAATCAATCAAACATCTGCAAACAAGCATCATGTGCCAAACTACAAGATATATATATATATATATATATATATATATTTTTTTTTTTCTACATAGTAAAGTACCAGGTTCAGCAACTTTACAATCAAGACACTTTTTAGGTTCACTCCTAATACATTTTTATAGTGGCACAGTATGTTTGTGTTTACATTTAAAATTAACCACAAGTTAAATTAAAATGACTTTATCTTCCAATTATAGCTTGACAAAACAAAACCTTTTAAAAGAGAATCTAAGTATATACTAGTACTGTATAATATAAAAAACATCCAAATGTATGTAAAATACATACTTAAGAGCCCGAGTATATGCAAATGCATATATTGTAGTTTGCAGCCCAGTGGTAAAAAGGAAAACTTTGTGCCATTTGTAACATTCTGTTGGGAAATTCCATTCAAATGTCAAGGCACCAGAAAACTTTGAGAGAAGCATATAGTTAAAACGCTGCAGGTTTAAACTATTTTTGCCCTAATGAAAACTTTGTGGTGCCTTGAATTACAGTTTAGGTCTATGTATTTATTTACTGTTATAATGTAAAAGCATGCAGTCCTATTGAAATAGACCTCCCAAAATAAACTCAACAACTGGTAAACGGTCATAATAGGTGGTCTGTAAAGTAAATTAATAGGAAAACAAACAAAACATATTGGTGTGAAATCTGTGGTTGTATTTTCAGTAAACAAGTAGTCATTCAGTAGAAACAGCAGTTGTTAATGTCTGCATTGAGATTCTTTCTCTATGATTTGCTGTGCTTTCTTACCCTTTCAGTCAACTCTTATCCCTTCTTAAGATTTTCCTACTTTCTGAGAGTGTAGCGCGTGATTATATGCCGACATGGAGCGGAGATGTAAAATCCTATTAAAGCTAACCACTTTAAACCCCAGTAACGCGCTTCATGCTTCCACCCTCCACCCTCCACCTGAACTCAATGTCTCCTGCCAATCAAGCTGAGCATAAAGCCAAGAGTTACCTGCTGTTTGGTAGTTTGCTCTAAACTGTAGACCCCTCCTGCCACCTTTCTCGCTCCTTCTAATTCTTCCTTCTCTCACATTCATCTCTCCAGCCTTTCAATTCTTAGTTCTAGGGAAGCTTAGACTTGTTGGTCACTAGCCAGGGAAACTCTTTTCTCGCTGCAGGCAAACAATTGTCTCCTTTCTCTCCATCACATACTCTTTTCCTTTTGCATCTCTATACGTTTTCATTCTTGCCGTGGGACTGTCTGCATGTAGGCATGCTGCGGGCTTCAAGTGCCCAAATCCCTACGTCTTGTTCTTTCAGAACTTCCCTTCACTTCCACTCTCACATGCTGTTTTTTGTCTTTCCCTGCCTTTTCAGTTCTGCTTCGTGCCTGTAAATCAGATTTCGAACCATTCTGCCTTCTTTATCCTGTATTTATGTGCTCATACAGTTCAGCTCTCACCTTTTTTCACAGCCCTTGTCATTCCATTGGTTCTTTCCGAGCAATCAAAGATCATGATACCATTGCAAGTCACATACCCTCCTTTCATTTTTCTTCTTCTCTCAGCTAAATGTTCTTACATCTACTGTACTGTGTCTCTTTTTCTTCTTCTTGCTTCCTAATACTTTTGTCTGTCTTCCCTTTCCGTCTATGTATTCACTGAAACAACGTGGCCAAAAATACACAATTAATGGGATCATTTGGTAACTCAGTGCAGGAAGTTACAAGAGTAACAAGTAACATAGCCCAATCTATTCTTGGGTTCAGTTAACATAGGCGGGGTGAGTTATTCACTTGAATCAGCGTTTCATTGGAACATTAACCATTTGCAAAGTTTTCAACCGAAATGTATCTTAAGGAGAGAAACTCTTTTGCTCAGGATTTTGTTGCTGATTCCCAATCTTTACATTTGAAATATCTAACCTGCTAAAGCTGCTTCTGCCTGATTCCAAAGTATTTTCAAGATTTATAAAAAACAGCACTCAAAAAGCTGTTCCTAGCCTTCATAAGTTGAGTTGTCACTGAATCTATATATCAGAGTAAAGTTGTACAGATAATATCACACCAGGTATCTAAGCAATGTTGCTTTAAAAAAAAAGGATGCTAAATTTTTATATCAAATTATTCCTGATTTCACATTGTAATCTTCTTAGCATCTTCTATTAGAGATTAGCAAAATTATCAAAGCTAGCATTGCTGAAACCACTGTCTACTTATGTATAGTCCAGAGAACCTAGATCTCCAGAGCTCTGCCAATATTAAATCCTGTATGTTTCCTGCTGAACAGAGTCTGAAGGCTCAAAAGCGTAAAACGAAAGCATTGCTGTTGTCAGCTTGAAGTATCACATTTCCGATTCTCTTGCAACAAGAAATTACTACAGCAATGTTTTTATTTGACAAGGATTCTTACCCTAATATCTTTGTATATTCCCTAACTGAATTTTTAAACAACTTACTGATACAAAAAAAAAAGCTAAATGTGAATTTTCTATCTGCAGAAGAAAAGAAAAAAAACGTTCACTGGTGAGTGCTGTTGTCACGGTGATCTGGTAGCTTTTACACATGATGAATTTTTCCAAAAAAAGTTTTTTTTCTTTTTCTTGTTTTTTTTTCCTTAGCTTGATGAAGCTAAAAGCCAGTACATTTCTCAATGCATCTTTGGTTAACTTGAGTAATGTGCATGCATTGGAATAAACCTTCATATGTGGAACCCATGAATGCCGAGGCCAATTCTGCAGTGCTAACAACTTTAGCCCTATTTCCACTAGTGCGAGTACGGAACGGTACGGGACGCTTGCCGTGTTTCCATTGCCTGCGTCCTTTCCAAGTGTTCCCAGCCGACCCCTTTTTTCGGACAATCTCTGCCTTTGTTCCAAGCGTGCCGAAGCGACCCGAAACACCCACCTATGGACTGATTGGTCCGGTAACATGATATTCCTCTCACTCCTACGCAGCAGCGGTAGCCGCTGATTGGTCTGGAGCTGGAGTTGTTTGTTTGTCTCAGAGTACGCTATAGTTTAAAGTTTCAAATAAGCAGCACACTGAAGTTAACTGAAAGCAGCCTAACATAAAAAAGAAATCAGAATGAGTTGCAAATTATAGAACTTAAGTACAGTAAGTAAGTAAGCATATATATTATTGAATCCATGCATTTTGTCATGTTGTCACGTTGGCTGAATGATTAGTGTTGGTGACTCCTGTTCAGTAGGTCCAGGTTCATGTCCTGTTACTGCGGTGCTTAAAGTCTTTTTCACAGTAGTTATTGCAATCACCCTTTCCTTGAATTTAAAGTCCAACTAAAACAAGCTGAAAAGTATCCTTGTAAAACAAGATGGCTAGATTGAACTATGGAAGTCTAAGTAGTGCATTGGTTAAAAAAAAAAACTGTTTTCCAAAAATGTAATCATCAATAACAGGAAAGAGATGCTTTTTGCTGGCGCTTTTGTTGTGATTGTATTTTGTTGGAGCTTTTGCTAAGCTAAGCCCACCCACGTCCTCGCCCACTACAGTTCTTTTGAGATGATACTCGTTCCAGACCGTACTGACCCATTCCATTCTGTACTGTACTGGCCCTAGTGGAAATGGGGCATATGCCATAATGCAGCAGTGTTTTTTTTAAAGAGACAACTTCAACACATCTACTTTGACAGTTATATTTGGAAAAGATAAATCATGATACATACAATTACATAGAATACTATCTGTCTTTATTGATGTTGAGACAATTTCTCTGGTAAAGGTGAGAATAGTCAATTTTTGTAGAATTAGCTTGTGCTAACTACTTAGGTAAAGGCTAATGCTATCTTGCATGGACAAAGTTGTTCTTTAGAGTGAACCACAGTCATTAAAATAACCCACTGACATGGGTATTGTTGTACAGCATCATTTTATCTTTTCTCATTACATAACGTGTCGAAAAAGTTTGGTGAAATCTGATCAGGTTGTTGTGTAGTTCAAAATATACAACAACCTAGGAGGATTGATTTTAGACCCATTGTTTGGTTAAAACTACCCAACTTCTGACCCAGCAGCAGCAAAAACCCAGCATTTGGATTCATTTGGTGTACACCTTTCTGACCATCATTGTCTCAAACATTTCTACATTGTCCCACCCTGTGAAAGTAAAAGGCTAGAAGTTAAGTTGCTAATACTCATTCATTCAATGGTGGTTGTGGTGCTATAGGGTTGCACTCTAACCTCTCTCTGCAAAGGCACGTCTCACCCTGGAGGCGGCCGGCTTTGTCTGCCTGTCTCATTTAGGCTGGTTTTTGACAGGACAGCTTGGCCCCTCGTCTCCCCCTCTTTGAATCTCTGTCTGTCTTTATTTTTAATCCATTCCCTCTTGGCATGCTGCCACTCCATGTCTATTGAAGTTGAACTGAATGCAAGTGTTGGTAAGCCCGGTGGCTTTTTTTTATTATTAAGATGCTTTATGGAGCATGCAGCGAGTTTGAGTATTCTAGCTCAAAGAGTGCATGTTTGCAGACCTAAGTGCTGATTGGGAAGCGTTTGTTGTTGAAATAGCCCCCTGATTGCTTGTGTGTAAATGTGAAAGTGTGTGTTCCAGCAAATAGTTCAGAGAAATTATGCTTTTACAGTGATGGTACAAATAAACAACATCATCACACATTGCGTCGCAAACACATGGAGCTCTGGGAGACTCAGAGTGACAATGGGACCAGTCGTTTGGTTTAGACAAGCCGACAGGAGTGTAAGGATTTCACTGGAGCCTCTGTCACTCCCAGGAACTGTGATGTGAAACATGCGTGAGTGTGTTTTCCTTTTTTTAGCCATGGTGCCCCAGCTGACGATGATGCTGACGTCCGTCTGCATACAAATACTGCAAGCATCTTTGTAGTTTTGTGCACAACCTTGATCTCACAAACACACAATGTCTTTCTTTCTGCTTCGCAGAGGGACACTTAACTTCATGTTAACACTTTATTGTTTAGTTTTTTTGCACCAGTATGTGCATCAATTAAACCAAACAAGGGTGGGGGTAGGAAAGTGTTAATATGTTTCCTTGAATGTATATATTTGTGTTGGCCATACATAATGTGTATTTGTGTTTATATACTGGAGGGTATGAAGGAGTTTATGTCTCATTTCAGCTCTGCCCTGTTGTGTTGTGGTCTAGCAGCCATGGGCTTATGAGAGCTCTCCTGTCTCAATGCCTCAATGGCTCTATTATTCATAAAACTGAATGCCAACAGTCTTGACTGTGTTGTGTGTCTGTGTGAGTTGTCTTTGTGTGTTTTGGGATTTATATGTGGGGTTTTAATATTTCACTACAGCATTTAATTGGTATTTCAGTTGAAATCAAGAAATGTGAGGAATAACATCAGGAGCAACTAATCTTCTTTCCCCTTGAATTTCTTTGTTTCTTGATAATCTTTCCAGATTTCTATAAAAGTTTAAAAAATAGGATATTTAGTTTCCTTCTGTTTAGGAAGGGTTAGGGTTAGGGTTACGAGAGTCCCTCTTATCCCATAACTGGGATAGGAGGGACTGTAACATAATCTACACCAATAATAGAAAAAAAAAAAAAAAAAAAAACGTCAACAAAACTATTAGAATTGAAACTATATAAAACTGATCGGAGCTGGGCGCAGATGGGCACAGCTGGTAGCACAGCTCACCTCACAGCTTGAAGGTCCCAGGTTCAATTCCCACTGGGGACACTGTGGGTGCTGAGGGTGTGTGTGTTCCTCCATATCAAAAGGGCCTTTCTGTGTGGAGTTTGCATGTTCTCCACATGTTTCCTTGAGTAGCTAATGTGAGCTATTCCCTCAAAAGCATGCACCACTTGGGCTGTATACTGCTCCTGGCTGACCGGGGCACCTAAAGCGTTGGGTAGGACCTGGCTGGAATAACATAATCTTTCCACGCACTATGTCCAGGTGGGGAAACCCTGCCCCTTCAGGTGAAAAGAAGGGCCTGCTCACTCCTCAGTGCCAGGGTTGGCAGAGGGAGAACAATGCCCAGGACTGCAATTAGGTAGTGACACTTGGTGATAAATAATGGGGGACAAAACCTCTCTTTTGTTTAGGTATGTCAAAATGACTGCTTATGAACGTTCTTAAATTCCGGACACATTGTCTCCTTTCAGCTCTGCTTTTGTTGTGCAAATGCATAAAAAATACAATACAATAAAAGTAAAATATTATGACTCTGCTTTCCAGGTTTTTTATGTATACATTTAATAATGCACAAAAAATCCCTGCATATATTTTAATTAGATGCTTCAAGTTCAACAACTTTAAATTATGTTAAATGAAAAACATCTAACTTTAAACTTTCAATATCTAGTGTAAAGACAAACATCAACAATTAGTATCCTTGTGGACCTGGTACAAAGTATGTTGGTAGATCTCCATGACATCATCAAAATGTATAGCCACGGCATGGCGGTATAATAACAATCTCTACCTATGGCTATATTTATATGATTTCTACCTTATACCTTCTATATCAACCACTACAAATCTGAAGCGGGTAAGGGTGACAAACATATTTAACTAGGATGAATATGTGAGAGGGCAAACTTTTTAACATTACTTTATTTGAAGTAAGTGTTGAATATCATTTTGAATTAAGAAAATAACATCTAACAGATTGGGTTTAAATAGCAAGCTAGGCTGTACAAAATTTTTTGTTTTATACGTCTGAATCTTTTGAAGATTAACAAAATAGGTATGTGGTGGTACAACATGGTATGTTTGATACAAAATAGCACTAGATAGGTACAAAATGGCAGAGTGTGGAAAAAAAATTGGTTCCAAATACCGGTAATTAGTTTTATGAATATGGAATTATATTAAGTCGGATAAAATAAAAGTGATAATAGCTCAGATAGACAGAAACATGTTCTACCGTAAGCACAATATGGTGAAAAGGTCTAAAGAAATTGGTGGGAACCCAGTCAAAAAATAACAGATGTGGGTACAAAATGGTTTGCTTTACAAGTGCTAGGTGGGGACAAAATGGAATGGCAGTATTTGGGCACAAAATGACTTTGGTTACAAAAATAATTTGCAGGTATGGATTCGAAGTACGTTGGGGCAAAATATTTGTTTCAGGATAGTAGATGGGGAATTAAATGCAATTTATTTGAAATGCCATATGGGGATAAAATTTCAAAGCATGAGTAAGAAATGGCAAAGGAATTAATTCACTCAATTTATAATATATAATTTTATTTTTTAGTATTTAAAAGTTCAAAATTTCCTCAAAAAATTTTACACATTGCAAAATATGCTGGTTCATAGAGAAGGTAACAGATGAAGGGCAGTGATATAGGATCATTGTCAGGAGAGGTGGAAGTGGTAAGAATGAAAAACATTAAAAGCCTGTTGATTGCATGTTACTCAGTGCCAAGTATGAGATGCAATATAATAAAGGAGACTGTTTTCAGTGAAAAGCTATATTATTCTGACTGACCAGCAGCAGAGTATGGGAAGAAAGGTTTGTGTTTGTCCACATGTGTGTGTGTGTGTGTTTATCTGTGTGTCCAGCGCACACTATTCACAAAACCACACCACTATATTTCTACTGATTGGTTTACAAACCAGTGACGTGGTTCTTGAACCAGCTGAATAGAGTCATAGAATACATAATGTATATCTTTCAAGTCATTACTGTGACAATTTACCTCTTATCCCAGTTATGTCTTTTTTAGATCCTCAAATACACTTCTATACTTTTATTTGTCATGTTGTAATTTATACATTTAAAATCAATACCACAGTTTCATTTCAAAATATGAACGTTTTAACCTTCCTGAGCCTCCCTGGTTTTTAGCGTCCCTGAGCACGGTCCTGAAGGGTCTGTGGGAGTTCGCCCAACAGGTCTACATGTGTTTTGTGGACTTGGAGAAGGCATTCAACTGTGTCCCTCGGGAGTCCTGTGGGGGGTGTTCCGGGAGTACGGGGTACCAGGCCCTCTGTAACGGTCTGTCGTGGTGAAGAGAGAGCTGAGCCGAAAGGCAAAGCTCTCGATTTACCGGTCGATCTACGTTCCTACCCTCAACCATGGTCACGAATTCTGGTTGGTGACCGAAAGAACAAGATCACGGATACAAGTGGCTGAAAGGAGTTTCCTCCGTTAGAGATAGGGTGAGAAGCTCGGTCATCCAGTGGGTGCTCAGAGTAGAGCCGCTGCTCCTCCGCATCAAGAGGAGCCAGCTGAGGTGGCTCAGGCATCTGGTTAGGATGCCTCCTGGACGCCACCCTGGCGAGGTGTTCTGGGCATGTCCCAACCGGAGGGGGCCCAGAGGAAGACCCTGGACTCTTTGGAGGGACTATGGGCGCTTTCACATGGTACGGGAGTCCGTACTCGGGTACGGTATTTGGTCAAAATCCACTTATTTCGTACCATGTGAACACAGACTGTACCGTGCCAGGATACGGCCAGAGAGACCTGCCTTGGAGGTAGTATCCGAGTCCAGGTACGAGCGGCCACGTATCATGTGAACACAACCGTACTCTGGCCGCACTCAAGACAATAGACGCGCTCCACGCGGAAATGACGACACCGCCGGCCGAAATTACAGAATCACCTCGCGACCATACAAATACCAAAACAACGCGATTCAAGCATCCCACAGCAACACAGCAGATTACAAAACGGCGGGTTTACTACAACACTCACCCTGTAGATGGCTTCAGGTAGCAGCTGACCAGTAGACCAGTTTGTTTACATTCTAGGCTGTCGCTCGTTTTATGACGTCGGTACTTCTCACTCCCTTGTTTGTTGGAGAACTACAGACTTATTTGTATACCGCCACCTGCTGTTTATTTGTAGTAAAACACTGGATTCAAATACGGGCAGAGATCCGTGACATGTGAACAGAAAAAATTAGCATTTTCTCTGGCCGTTTTCTGGTACGGCCACACATGTGAAAACGGCCTATGTCTCCAAGCTTGCCTGGGAACACCTCAGGATTCCTCCCGAGGAGCTGGCCCGAGTGGCTGGGGAGAGGGAAGTCTGGGTCTCTCTGCTTAAGCTGCACATCTCTTTCTCACATGTGCTGTCTTCATTACTGTGGTCAGTGTGTGTGCTTGTTTACGTGTGTGATTTCGACTCTGTTCCTCTGTTTTTCGCTGTAATGTGAAGGGATTATAGTGTGGCTGCCATAATAGAGGTTGGCATTGACACACCCTGGCATGAGCATCAATCTGATTCAGACTAAATATACCTCAGCATTTGTGTCTCTGTGTGTCTGTTTGTGTGTGTACATAAGGGCATCCCTGGCACACGAAGTGCTTGTTTCTGAATCGTCTCCCTCTCTCTGTCTCTATTTTTAGGCTCCTGTGTCCAGGCGGAATGTGTTTGTCCTGTCTTGGATTTGAAAGGTGTTCTGTGTCGCCGTTCATAAGAGGACCAGCAGATATATTTTTTTAAAACTGTTCAGAAGAGGAGTCCAGAAGAGGTGCCAACTAGAAGCTGAGCTAACTGTATCCCAAATTAAGAAAAAAAAAGTGTGTGACAGTGAAATAGAACCGGATGAAGACCAGATAAATAAATCATCTTTCAGTACAAATATTGAAGACTTAAAGTGACCAAAGCCACTGAACTCTAACTTTTGAAATAGAGAGGTTAGTCTAAAGGCTGCCAAAATGATGACCATGGTTATGATGATGATGGTCACCTGCAGCTCTCTGTTGGTGCTCGGGGTGGCTGCTGCATACGCTTCTTCCAGCACAGTAACCCGTTCTTCATCTTCATCCTCCTCCTCATCTTCCTCATCCTCCTCTTCCTCTTCACCACGAATGAAACTTTCATATAAAGGTAAGGACAAATCATTGTACTGTGTCAGTTTGTCTTACCTCTACACTACTTTCATAAGTTATTATTAAGACACCAGACACAACTAAATACATATGCACACATACACAGACAGCTTAAAAATACAGCGGGACAGTTGTGCGATCAATTTTTTCTTTTTTTATGTTAGAAGAGAAAGCTTAGTGCCCAGCACAACCACATGAATCAGAGATGTGTTCCATCACCTAAAACGGACAATTATTGGCCTAAGGTCAATTTCTAAGGTTGAAAACCTCACTGCAAGCTGCCTAGCTTTCTCAATTTTGTGCCGGCTTCAATTTCAGTTCATGGTGACATGCCGCTTAGAGAGTGAAATAAAATTATTTTTATGCATGCATTCCATACTGAATTTGTTTAGTTTAATATGTCGACATAATTAGAAACAACTTTTTTTGTATCAAAATATTTTATACATTTTTGTTTAAAAATGTCTCGTGAAGTTAAATCAAATTTTTCCAGTTCAGTTGCTTACATCTTTTTGTAATCAAATTAAAATGGTAGCTAAGCTCTTACTTTTTCTGTTTGAGTGTCACCAGGTATTAAACTTGTTTTATTTCAAGGTAAAGTGAAAATATAAAAGTATAGCACATTATCAAGCTTTGAGCCATGTATATTGGTTTTATGTGAGTAGATCTCTAAACCGTCTAGCTTACTTAAAGAAATTAAAAGATCTAATTCACATTTACAATAAGAAAATCATTTTAATTCTAAAAAAAATACCCAAATCAATAATTCAAAGAGTTTTTGGTTATTCCTGTATTTATTTTTGGTGTTATGTCACGTTTAAAGTAATTTAAAGTGCAGCTTTAACAGGACAGCTGGGTTTTATTAGGTTGTCTGCACAATTCCTTACAATTGTATTTGATTGAAACCTGTCATTGTTAAATAATACATTTCTTTACTGGACTCAAAGTTGTTTTAACCGCAAGATACTGGGACTGAGTAATAATGCCCCTGATGTCATGCAGGCGTTGGAGTTTGAAAAATAACAAGCCAATAAAGCCTTTTACATGTGTAAATTAATAAGGCTTTGGTCTTATTTTCTCAAACTTCTTGTTTAAGTCAGGACAAAGAGGGAGGATATTCTTGTAACTTCTCTGGCCAACAGCTTTTTTTTTTTTTTTCATTGGCTTGGGTGGACTGTTGAAGCTTAAATTTACAAAGACAAGCTAGACTTTTCTAGGCAGTGTTCCCCACAGATTTGTTTTTGCCAGTTTTGTTACGACAGGGACACTCAGTTTTTCCATCTAAACCATTAGTTTCAGAGGACTTTGTTCATCCTCTTCACAAGTGCCTTGATGGGATTGACATTTTTTGTGCTTAATGTAAAAGATTATGTAATCTCTTAATCAACCAAAAAATATATAGCTATAACATATTTTTAGACTAATATTTAAAACTAAAATATTTCTCAGTCATATTTGCACTGTTATTCTGACAAAATTGAATGATTATGCTCAATACCAAAAAAAAAATAAAAAAATAAAAACACAAAACCATACAGGGTACATTTATTTGACGAACCCCTAAACTTGGTTTAGGTTCTCTAAAAGCTTTAGACACGTTTTGGAATCCAGTCCTTAATTTAACAGATTTAATTGGAAGCACTTGTTTGAAAGGAGGAACCCAATGGATAAACCAATGCTGTGTCTTTAAATAACCGACAAAATAGTGTAGAACTAAGCTTAAACTGGACTTATACAACTTCTGTGGTTGGGTCAATGAGACAATAAAAAAAGCCCCTTTCAGATGACTATAGAGATGGGAAATTAGCATTGTTTAAAATGTAGTACTCCATAATTAAACAATCAGTTTGAAATGTTTTTTTGATTAATAAAGGTATTCATGGATTAGATGTGAAATCTTTTCCTCCACAGCAAACAATCACAATAATGCATTTAAAAAGACAGTAACACATCTTTATAATTCTCAGTGCTAAGATTATTTGTAATTAGAGAAATAATAAAATCTAAAATCATCTCATCAAGAATATAAGAAACCCAAGATAACATTAAAACTTTTCTCGCTGTAGAAAAAGCCTCATAATAATACTCTAAACTTTTAATCCATCAAAATAAAACAAAAAATACATAAATATTGTAATCATAACATTCATGAACACTACAAGAACATCATATTCATTTAAAAGAGTGACGGCATCATTATTAATAATTGAAGCTACACAGTAATCATAAATAGATTAACCAGACTACATTTTATTGCAACAAAAAACATAAATAAATAAAACAGTCACTGTGGAGAATTCACACAACCTCTTGAGGTAGAACTTGATACAGATAATATGTTGAGGATGGTTCAAAACCACTTTCCCTCTATTCTAACATTGGAAACAATGTTTAAGAAAGTTAAACTTTGCAGATTTATTTAAGGTCTTTTTTCTAGGAGTTTTTTTTCTAGGTCTGCCACATTTTTTTTTTATTGTTTGCCCCAACCTAACAAAGAGAATTATAAGCATTAAATAGTGATTATTTTATTTTATTTTTTGGAACCAATTCCCATAAACGTTTTTAACAAGATTCCTCTGTTAAGATTATCTATGTTGCAAAAATCAGTAAAAATAATTTATTACTTGAAATTTGATCACCCTTTTTTATTTCTTTTTTCTAGAAGTGCAACAGTACCACGGGGTGCGGCGATTTGAGCTGGAGCGCTCCTGTTGTTTCAGCGCCATGCTACTGGATGAAGAGAGGGGACGACTGTTTGTGGGGGCCAAAAACTACTTGCTGTCACTCTCATTGGACAACATTGCCAAACAAGAGCACAAGGTCAGCATGTTTACAAGTCAAATATGTTTTAATGTAGATGATCTTTTAATTCATTATAATAATTACCAAAGGTATCTGATCACACTCTGATGGGGTGGTGACCTGTCCAGGATGTACCCCACCAGTTGCCCAATGATTGCTGGAAATAGTCATCAGTCTCCTTGCAAGCATGCAAGAACAGGCAGGTTGAGACAATAAAAAGAGGGATTTAACCCTTCGATCACTCTGTTTCATATCAGACATGGCTACGTACTGTGGTCATGTATGTAGTATTTTTTTTTAAAGTCAATTAAGAAAAATTCTTGCTGATCAAAAATCAGCTTAATGTGTTATTCTGATAACAACTGAAATGATCTAAGGAAGTAAGGCTTTATTACAATCTATGTTAGCCCCTCTCTTTCTTGGAATTAGTTGTTTTGTCCTCTTCAAAAAAGACGACACATTTTTGAAAAGGACTTCCGGGAATGTCAAGTAGAAAAAAAATTCAAATTCATTTTAAAATTGGGTCTTTGAGTACGTATAAGACAACCCCAGTTTCTGACCTCAAGGAGTCGGATAAATGTGGAATTCAAATACTTAGAAAACTTTTTTTAAAAGCATGAAAAGAAAAAAATATCCTTTAAACCAAAGCTTTAGACATAACAGCACATAATAGTCATAATCTACTTTTTAAGTTACAGACCTATTCTTCCAGTCCTAAAAATACTCTGTAAAGTACAGGTGTACTTTAGCACTAAGAATGTATAGTATCACTGACAAAACTATAGTTAGTTGTACTATATAAGCAAAACATCTCCAAGTGGAAACGTGTTCCCAGCTGTTTGGAGTAAATTACATGTTTGCTGTGTCACATTTTAAAACTTTGTTGGTCTCTAGCATTTGGATGAGTTTGATTTATTGCAGGGGTTTGCAGGTTCACCATAGCTGATGTCATTTACACTTTGTGGTCACGTGTGTAGGGGTGGACGGTATCAGAGGAGTGAGGATGAAATGGGAAATAACAGACCTAGAAGAGACAGGAAGTGAGCTAGGTAGCCAAAATGAAGACCTTTCAGCAAAACAGGTGTTTTAAAAAGAATTACAGAACCTCGCTCAATCTTTTGAGCGAGGTTCATGGAGCTGAAACAACAGGAGCGCTCCAGCTCAAATCGCCGCACCCACGTGGTACTGGTAATCAGTTTTTGCAAAGGTTTTGAATGAGTGAGATTTTTCTGACTATCTCTTCATGTTTCAGATATATTGGCCTGCTCCTGTTGACTGGAGAGAGGAGTGTAACTGGGCTGGCAAGGACATTACTGTAAGTTCTGTTTCCTTCCTGTTTTTTAGTTTCTGAGTTGTAAAGTATGAGTGAAAAGAAAACCTTGTAAAGGTTTTCTAGAATTTAAAAAAAAATAAAATTAATAAATAAAGCTTCAAACCTTGGCACAGAACTACTTGAGTAAAAATTGTAAAAAATTTAAAAGACAGAGTTTTTGCCGTACTGTGTGATCATATTTTTCTTTTCCAGCTGAAAAGCACAGTTTCAAAGTATAACATCATAACTTCCTGTTAATGAACCTTTATGAACATTCAACTTGTTTTCAGCCTACAGTCATCACACACTCTACACCGCACACAAAATAAGAGGCCTATGGAGATGTCCACTCCTACCCAGACTGACACAATACTACCTTTTAATAAAGAGGAGTCATGGGAGTCATCACAAGACAGAATCACTGCATGTAAACTGATAACATGCAATAATAGGTGCAGCACTCCTACTTTTAGACCTGCCATGTGGTGAGATTACTTCCTCAAAAGCTAGTTATTTTAAAGCCCATGTGACTGAGACTTACACTCTTGAAAAGTCCAAAATTTGTTTTGTTTCCTCCACAGCTCAGAAACAGAAGGTGTAAATGCACAATACAGATCAAATTACTTGTCTTACATATTTTACTGTGATCATAGTTAAACTATTGTTATGCCGTTGCTTTTTTTGGTAGCTATAATGGTGGTTGGACAAATGTCCATTACATAAGTCTAAAAATATGGAAAAAAATTGATTTTTGTCAAAAATCCAGTCCTGTGACATCTCTTTTGTTTAGTGAATGACATGTGTACCTAGATCAAATATGTAAAATAATTTTTCAGGACAGAGTACATTTCTTTTTGCCATGTCTTTTTTTGTGTTTTGTTTTTTTATACGTTGCTATGGTGTCACAGAAGGTCGTACATACATACATACATACATACATACATACATACATACATACATACATACATACATACATACATACATACATACATGCAGGCAAGGCAATTTTATTTATATAGCACACTTTTATCACAAGGCAATTCAAGGCGCTTTACATGATTCAGTGGTAATGAAACCAAATACATTATAAAAACAAGAAAATTAAAATAGATCATTACTAAATTAAATGCATTTAGTAACTGAAGCATGAAAAATAAAATGTATGTGAGTATGACATTTAAAACCACATAAAACATAAGAATAAAAAGAGAAGGAGTAAAGAACAAATTTCTGCAAAATAATATAGATGAAAAACAGATAAAACACAATCGGTGAAAAAAAAGTGGATTTGTCAGTAAAAACTTGTTAAACTTGTTAAATGCTTCCATAGATCCCCAGACCACCCAGGGCTGAATCACATTCATGGTTCTACATCTTTCTGAGCGTCAATGGTTTTTTTTCCCCTGTGATTTGTATGCATCATTTTTCAGTCAATGTTTGATAGATTTTTAGTGTTCAATCAGAATGTGGAAATTTGCCATAACTTTGTACCCATATATAATTCATTAATTTCTCTCTGTTCTATATGCCTTCTGTTTACATTTACTCACATACGGTATGTATATAGGCTAGTATCAATAACATGTGTGTTTCTTTCTGTGTGCGCGCGTGTGTGTGTGCAGGGTGTGTGTGTGTGTAAAGCAAACCCGTCATCAATGTGATTACACAGCTGTAGCAGACAGACAACGAGCTCCATTCATACGAAAATCCAGGCTCCAGTTTCAAATGACCAGAAGATGGACTGTGTGTGTTCAGGTTTCGTCAAGTTTGTGTGTCTGAAAGAGAAAGCAGTGGCGGAGGTGATAAATGGTGAAAAGAAAGTTTGACATTGTTTCTGAAAAAATAAGCAGAGGGATTAAACAAAACAAAAAGGAGACATTTTAAAACCTTGAGAGTATTACGACTCAGTTTTTTTTTTCCTGACTGACAGGCTTTTCACTTCTATAGAGCTTGCCATCCTTAATTCTTGTTTTTCTTCTTTGTTTTTAGTTTTTTTAGGAGGATACTCAGCCACACAGGAACAACACTGACCTTACACTTTTGACCCCAAATTACAGAGAAACCTTTTTCTTTTATTTTCATTTCTCTCTGTGGATCTTCTTTTTCTCACACGCTTTATTCCTTCTCTTTGTCTTCGTCCTGCATTCTCCTTGCAAAAGATCTTGTCCCCCCCCCCCATATTAATCAAACTCAAGGTCTTAGGGTGGGAAGCCTATTTTAATATCATCCTTTCGGCAGTAACCTAATGTGGCCAAACCTATCATGGCAGTAAATTAAGCGAAACAGTTGCCATCACTCTAACAGACAGGGATACACAGCAAAGCCACCAAACAAACAGAGATGTGTTCACATAAACAGATAGACAGCAGCAATAAACAGTTGACACTTCATTGAGACCGAGACGTCTGACTCAGGACTCTGAGTGACACTCTGGAGCTCTACTTAAATCCACTGAAGAGAGTAACTATCATTGCGCTTTCAGTTTAGAAAACTATTCCAGGAACCACTGCTTCCACTGCATAAATATATATATATATGTCCTGGATACAAATAAAACTAAAAACCCTCCAAACGAGGGACATACTGCTTTATAGAACCTGTAGAGTTTTTTGGGGGGCAATTGATGATGAAGGTGAAGATGAATTTAATAAATATGAGTTAATATTCAACAAACTGTTGAGCTGTGAGGGGTTTTATATATTGAATATGAAAGAATTATAAGGATGAAAGACGTTTTGGTTGCTGAGCCTTGAGTTCTAATCCTGGTCAGAGCTGCCATTCATCTCTCCTCTGCCACAAATGCAGTGAAGCCAGGAAGCTGCATCTTTGAAACACATTTTAAACCAGTTAGTTACAGTTTTGCAGAGATTTTGGAGAGACTACAGAAACGATAAGCAGGCTTTAAATATTTTTTTGTGGTATTGCAAAAAGCTATACTTTGGTTTTGCCAGTAGAGCCTTTCATCCCACTCATAATCTGATATCTTGCAAGTTGCAGACTGAGAAGGATTCACCTCAGTGCTAAAATCAAAATCAGAATAATTAGGGATAGTCAAGGTTGTGCTGACATTGAATTTGACTTCCAAATTTCAAGTACTAACATAGATAAATATATCAAATTTAATGAATTTAAAATATGGGTAACGGAATATTATGAACATTTGGAGCCATTTTTCTATTATATGAAAGAAGGATTGTTGTGTTAATGCAAAACTACATATTAAATTTCCCAGCTGACAGTTTCCCAGTTTGGCTGAAAGTTGTTTATTGCGTTACTCAAGCAGTTAGTAGATATTATTCCTAAAATCTGCTGTGACGTTATGAAGAAGTTAAAAGTAGCTCTTTAAAAATAGATATGAGACTTGGCAATTACATTTTAACTCTATAGTTTCTAAGTTTGCATAGAATTTATTTGGAATTCATTCCCATTTCTACAGAATGACTAAGAAGCCATCAATAAACTTCTAGATAGTTCAGCAGGCTTGCAAAATACTACGGGTCATGTTGGAATGCACAGCGATCACACTAGCATTGTATTATTTATGCAGGAGAAACTGAACAAGGAACTTTGAACCCTTGAATACTGATTGAGTCAGCTTAGTGGCCATTTAATATGTAAAACTGAAGCCATGCTGCTACTGATAGTTGCCAATGTCTTTTCCAAATATTTTAAACTTGTAAACTTGCATGTTTACTGCAAACTATCATTGCAGAAATAATGTTAGATTAAGAAACAATGGTTTTAGAAGGAAATACATTTTACTATACAGTTTTTATGAAGTCAAAGTCCAGAAAAACTAACTATACCTGGAGGAATATGTCAAACTGGTTAATTCAGCTGCATTGTCCAGAGTTGATCAAAGGCATTCCTGAGCTGTGTTGTTTATCTAATGGGCATCTTTGGTGCACCGCCAACCCAGCCAAGTGCACAACTCAAAAGCCTGCTTTTACCTTTAGAAATGCTTCTGGGTTTGTACAGAGTTGCGGTTAAAAAGGGAAAAAATAAAATATAAACTCTAATTCTAATGCAATTAAAGCTATATTATGATAAAATATAGCAATATAGCAAAATATGCAACTTAACAGACAGAAGCATAGAGGAAACTGATATATCCAGAAAAGATTTTCCATTACTTTGCTAGAGTATTAATTAAATCATGCAATCCTATCTAAATAACTTATCTAAATTACTTATCTAACCTGACAGATGGAAAGACAGACAAACAAATGTATTTATCAGATGAATCATCTCCAGAAAACAAAAAGTTAATGTGAAAGAAATACGTCCTTACTTTGCTCATTGCTCAAGGATTCAGTTGAAGGTCAAAGGTTGTTCAATGAACCCTTTCACATTCCCAACCAGCACAATCACAAACCTAACCCTGCAACACCCCCTTTGAGAAAATGTGATTGCTGACATAAGTCACCATACCTGTCCTGCGTGTCTCTGGAGCATCTTTAGTTAAAAGCCATCCTGCTCTTCTTCTCCTCCTCTGTCACATTAAAAGACCATGACTGCCCAGACTGTCTCCCAATGTGATGACACTGACATACAAACAGAAACCCAAACACACACTACAAGATAAAAATTTAGATTGCAGTTGTCAAGTATCTGCACACTGAAAGGTTGTGTCAAACTTTGGACTGATACATTTTAACGCAGGTATAACTGTGTTTGTAAAATGAAAGCTTGCAGTCTTTTATACGGATTTTGCAACTTTGTGTTTAAGATTAAGGGCAACTTATGCACAGAGGTGGGTAGTAAGTAGTTGCATTCACTCAGTTACATTTATTGGAATAACTTTATTGGAAAAAAAATACTATATTAGGAGTATTTTTACTAAACCATACTTTCTAATTTTTACTTGAGTAATATTATTATAAAGATTGCTACTCTAATTTTATTAAAACCTTTAAAGACTTTAACCAGTGTGAGTAAAATCAGTAAACAATGATGTTATAGCCAAAAATGCACCACATGTATACATGTTATCAAATAAAATATGGAAAAATGTAAGGGATACTGTATGAATATATTAGTAAGCCATTGTATATAATCTTCTTAAGGCCCAAGGGCTACATAATTGCCAACCACAGTCATGTTTTATTTAATTCTGAACATTTAGAGCTTTATATCATTGTAGACTATTCAGAAAAGGAAAGGCTAAATTTGAAGTCAAACCAATATGGTTTCATTACCACTGCCAATTAATGCATGTGACTGGACATTGATAAAAACATTACATGTTTCAATGAAATCCAGGCTAGAAACTGGAGCCCCCCCCCATCCATCTAATCCTCGTTTCAATAGCGGTTGAAAATGGTTGAAAAGCACTGATGACCTGCAAAATTTGCTGCCACTGCAATTTGTGTGTCACTGCATCAACCCCTGGGACTCTTCGTATATCCTGCCCAATCTTGCTGCTAAGGCACTTTGTATTGCTATTTTTTCCCCACAGACAAATCAAATCCGTATGATGTAATCTATAACTCTAGAGAAAAATGCCATTAATGATAATAATGATTATGCTCATTATTATGTGCACACTCTCATTATTTAAGGGTCTAATCAGAGCTCACAGTTCTAAGGTTGCACAGTTAATGCATCTTGTAGTCTCTTAGCATACCATAAGTCATCTGTTAGCTGTCCTTTGAGAACACGGTTACTGTTGGTTACTGTAATGTGACTCGGAGATGGACAGATGCGATTCAGGGTCAATAACATGCAATTTGATAGGACAAAAAAGGCTCAGAAAGAGGTCAAGATGCTGAAAGTGGTTCTCGTGCAGAGAGACCACATGACAAAGATAACAAGTGGTTTTGAAAGTGACAGGTATTGCAAATGATTATGATAATGAACTTCATGATTTTTATGTCTTGTTCAAATTGTGTTTTGGTTTATGTATATAGTTCATCAATTGAAGTATTTATTTGAAAAGCAAAAGATCTGAGGTAAGCTTGTTGACCTTAGCCTATTTGGATTCAGACGTAGATATGAATAGCTGTGGACAGTCTTGTGAAAACATACTGCAGGCATGTGTGTGTTCAGACAGGACACAAAGAGAGTCACAACAGTGTGCTGGAGTTTGATCTAAGAGCTTGGCCATGTTGTCACAGGCAGAGAGCGTGAGGAGCTATGTGAGGAATGTGAATCAATAAGCCAAAGGACAGAATGTCCAACTTTAGCCTGGTACAGCTCCCACTACGAAGAGGAAATCTTTATATATATGTGGTTCATGATGCTCAGAAAAAAGTATTGTTAAACCTGCTGGTACAAAAAACAAACATTATTACTGTATCATTAATATAAGAACAATCCATGCCTGTCTGTTTCAGTCTGACTGTGTGAACTATGTGAAGATTGTGCACCATTATAACCGTACCCACCTGTACGCCTGTGGAACTGGGGCTTTCCACCCTACCTGTGCCTTTGTGGAGGTGGGACACAGGATGGAGGTGAGGAATAAACACAACAAATCCAACACGAACACTCTTTGTTAAAGTTTGAATCTAACATTTCATATGTGTGATTGATTGCTGTAGTATGAAAATGTTCTTTGTGATTTGCTTCCCCATCAGGATCATGTGTTTAGGATCGATCCCTCTAAGGTGGAGGATGGTAAAGGGAAGAGTCCGTATGATCCTCGACACAATGCTGCCTCTGTGCTGATCGGTAATAGAACCATTACAAAATTAATGGAACATTTTAATCGTTTGACTATATTAATGATGGTTATGTCACTTAGGTCTTCAAATATTTGACTTATTCTGACCTAAAACGTGTTTAGGACTAATTAAAGTGCCTTACAAACATATTTATAAGCACTGAGCATTTAGAAATTTTGCCACATTACCACAAACCTCATTTTATTTTACCGGGATTTCGTGCACTAGAAAAACACAAAAACATATTTGTAAAATACAAGAAAAATTATACACTGTTACTCTTATACCCTCAACATTCAATGCAACCTATGGGCTTCAGAAGTCAAACTTGATCATAGCGTCTCAGAGGTTTGATGGAGAACATTTGTCAAGAAACAGCTTCATGAATACCAACAAACATACTAGGTAGGTCAGGGAAATTTTTTTTAAGTTAAAGCAGATTTAGGTTACAGACCGATATCAGAAGCTCTTAGGATCTCCCACAGCACTGTTCAGTCAGTAATCTGAATGTTGAAAATTATCCAACAGCAAAACTAAGAAAATTAATCAGAGAGTCTGTTGACAGGACAATTATTAGTTATGCTTTGCACAAATCTGGCCTTTATGGAAGAGCGGCGAGAAGAAAACCACTGTGGAATGAAAGCTTTATGTCATTTAGATAGTTGTGGAGGACAGAGCAAATATGTGGAAGAAGGTGCTTTGGTCTGATTTGGCAACATTCACATTTTAGCTAACATGAATGTATGTGATGTGGAAAGCTAAGACTGCACATCACTTTTAAAACAACCATCCCCATTGTAAAAAATAATGGCAGTATTATGCTGTTTGCAGGCATTTCTTCACCATGGACACGGAGCTAAATACCTGCTAACTCAGAAGAAACCTGTTAGTGTCATGTTTTAAGGCAGACTCCAATTAAAGTTGAACAGGGAGATTTATTGAAAATATCTGTATCTGGTAATGGCAGATGGAAGCTTGTATGGAGCCAGGTTCTATTGGAGTGCTCTTCTTGTTAAAGGGGAGATTTTCCTCTCCACTGTCACTACATGATTGCTCAGTATGTGGGATTCCTAAGGGATTGCTGGGTTTGGAGTCTGTATCAATGGGGCAAAAATGCCAGTCAAATACTCAATGCAATGTATTGAAATGACTTTTCTTGGACAGTGCCGTTCTTGTGCAGTGCCTTAAGATTGAATTGAATTGATGTTGAGGTCTGTTCTAGGGCAATTTCTTTTCCATAAAAAAAGAAGGTGCTGGGTGAGCATAATAAAAGTATGTAAATCATTTCCACCCAACTCATTTGGGTCAATTTAGAAATACATAATTTTGTTGTTTAAACTGAAACTGATCAACTGAAAATTATTTTAATATTATTATATAATAAAGATCTGCCAATTCCCTTTTTTTATGAAAAAAGATGACAGAATTGTATTACTGAAACATTATAATCATGTTTAGTTGACACTGGAAATGAAGTCATCTGTGTTACTATATACAAGTTTTCTGAGTTATTGTGTAGCAAAGTGGTTAGTTCAGGTGCTCAGTAAACAGAGGCCCTTTTCTGACTTTGCTGTTAAACTGCTGTTTATTTTTTAGCCTTATAGCAGCTCAAATGTATTAGGTTTACATTTAGTTCACTCAACAAAACTCTTTATAGCTAAATTGACCAAAATCAGTTGGGTGGAAATGATTTACATAATTTTATTATGTTTACCCAGCAAGTTTTTTTCTTTTTTTTTTGAGTGTATGATGGGAGGGGTTTACACTATGAAAGAAAATGGTGAGAGATGAGTGCCATTAATAACTGGGGCAATATTGTGAGGTAGAATTCAGTGTTGATTTTACTGGTTTGTGGTTTCGTTGTTTTTAGTTGGGGTGTGAGCAAAGTCCATGGGGTGTTGGTCCATGTGGTGAGCAGGGTTCCGGTATGGAGTAGATGGAGGAGGATTAAAGGATGGATAACTTCGGCTGGAGGTTCCGATGGAGCAGACAACCTTGAGGTCAATGGTCATGGAAGAAGTTGTCTGAGAAGTTATTTTACATGAGGTTTGAAAAGTGAATTCAAGAGGCATCACAGAGAGACCAATCCAGGAGTGACCTCGAGACGTAACCTTGGGAACAGGCAAAGAAAGGGGCGTTAGCATACAGCTCGGAAAATACTAGAAAAACTCAAGAAAAATAACTCAGCAGGCCAGAGGTACCACATGGGTTGACACCCATGTGTTGAATGACTGGGAGCCAGCTTTTCTTAGGCTCCTGTTGACTGGCTGATCATTAGCAGGTGTGTGGGAGTACCCTGCTCAGTCCCACCCTCTGGTGTAAGCCTCTAGCTCTGAAGGATAGAAACACACAACACTCAAATCTGTAAGAGTTAAAGGTTTCATAAGACAATTTATGAGGTTGAGGTTGACGTTTCAGCAGAAAAAAACTCTAACTATCCAACCAGAGCTTCAATGGAATGATTTAGATCAAAGCTTGTTTGTTAGAATGGCTTAGACAAAGTCAAGACATAAATCCAAATAAGACGTAATTGATGTTCACATACACTAAAAAGGTGGTTCTATAAAGTATTGACTCACACTTTTCAAGTTTTTCATTGAAAACCAATTCTCCTACTATGTATTACTTTGTGTTTGGCTGTTACTTGTTGAAAACATGCTGACGTTTGTGGTTGTAATTTGACACAATGTAAAAAAAAAGTTGAGGGGTATGTATACCTTTGCAAGTACTGTAAGTGGCATAAACTCAATATTTCTGTTTTCCAGGTGATGAGCTGTACGCAGGTGTAGCCACAGACTTAATGGGACGGGACTTCACCATTTTCAGGAGTCTAGGGAAACGTCCCTCTATTCGCACTGAACAGCACGACTCGCGCTGGCTCAACGGTGTGTGTCCTTTTCTTTATCTTATTAATAACCATCAAGCACCCTCAGACACATGACATGATGACTGACACTGTGCTAATTGCTGACTTTAATCCTGCCAAACAGAACCAAAGTTTGTCGGCTCCTTTTGGGTCCCTGAGAGCGAAAATCCAGACGATGACAAGATATTTTTCTTCTTCCGGGAGACAGCAGTTGAAGCTCAGGGTTTGGGAAAGTCCACTTACTCCCGAATTGGACAGCTATGTAGGGTGAGAGATCTCTTAATCAAGATACAACCAAAAACTGTAAAAAACTTTTTTTTTTAAAAATCAAAATTTTTATGCAGAATGAGATCATAATCAAGAGTTTTATTCTGTCAGAATGATATGGGTGGACAGAGAAGTCTCGTGAACAAGTGGACAACATTCCTCAAGACCCGACTGATTTGCTCAGTACCAGGAGCTGATGGCAGTGACACATATTTCGATGAGCTGCGTAAGTCTACTGTGCACACAGTCAAAATACTAAAAATAAACAACTCATTTTCAGAGGTTAGGTATGACTTAACATACAAAATATGTGAAGTTAAAGTTATCCAGGAAACTCAAATAAAGCCTTTAGTATGTTAATGCAATCATGAAGGAGGTTGACCTGATTTTGTTGCCTCAACTTTTGTCCTAGTGATTTGCAATCATTATAATAAAATCTGTACTATGAGAATTTGGGAATAATATGTATATTACCTATTTCCATTTCTGACAATATCTACAGCTCTATATAGGGAATTGACCATTTTTGTGGCTTTAAGAAAAACAGAGGGAAGACAAATTTGAAGCATTTCCAACCCTTACCTCGAGTTTTCTACCCAAAAAACACATTCTGATGGTGTAAATGGAAACAATGTAGGAAAGATGTGATAAATTCACTGGAAATTATAATCTTAATTGCATATTACCTTTCAGTTTGCAGCCTCAAATGATACATATTTGAAGTAAAGCGTAAATTTAATCTTCAGACAATTCAAAGAAGCATACAGATTTCTGGTAGAAGTAATGCTTCTTGCATTTGTATTTAGCTACAATTCAGTTCTTTAATTGTTGATCCTTGAAAACACTCAAAACAACTGAAGACAGATTAATCTGTAATATTGTATAACTCCTCCTAACCTTTTCCAGATACTTTCGCTTTATCTGCTTCATATTGGCAGTTGAACTACAAAATTATTCATACCCCTGGCAGATTTAGGTTTAAAGTAATGTTTTAATTTAACAACATGTTTATTCTAACTGTGCACACAATTGACATGTTGGATTCTATGGCCAGGGTCAATCTGATGATTAGGGTTATGTCAAGACGTCTTTTGTTCAACCTCAAACATATGAAACTTAGCTCTAAATCACCACAATACTAGGAGGAACAAAGCCTTTTCAGTGGTCATAAGAAGGGTTTTATTGCTATATTGCCAATTTCCTTTATCAGATGGACGTCCAACATATTTATTCAATCAACAGTTATTACGTTTAATATTTCTAGGAACTCTCTTTCTTAATCTGCAGTTCAAATCAGCCAGTTCAGAAGGATTTATACCTTTACAACTGTTGTCTGAAGTTGGTGCCAACAAGCCTTAAGAATACATAGTTGTAAAATGATCACTACACTGTACAATTGGATTTGCCAATTTTACTAAAAAAAAACATATAAACAGATCGCACCTCAAATAACAGGGACATGGTTGTAAGTAATTATGTTTTGGAGCCACAAAGCAAATGGCTCCTAAATGCAAGTTACTATAACTAAGACTATTTACAACTCAGAAAGAATTGCTTAATAAGATCATTTTGACATCTTTTGAACAGGTTTGTTTTAGTTATAGTATCTTGCATTTAAGAATATGAAGTACCTTCACTGTTTCTTTCATGAAGACATCCTTTATATAAAAAGAATATTTGTGGTCCAGGCATGAAAAACAGCTAACTCAACCAGCTTTTTAGCCTCTGATCTAAATAACTAGATTGATTATGTTAAAAAAATGTAACTTGTTAGAATTTACCAAGTAATTTGCAATCTCTTTATAGCAATGCTTTATCAACACAGTCATCTTTAATTAGAGGCCAATATCTTATATTTTTCAAAAAAAAAATTTTTCCAGAGTTTTGTTATGTAATATTTTTGTCAGATCTGTAGTCATGTGGCTTTTCTAGCTGCTGCAGGAATTTTAAGATGTTTCTGATAAAAGTGTCTGAAACTTTCTGCGGGCTATAATATGATCTGCCTTTGTGCTCATCTCATGACGAAGTGAAAGGTTAACTAAGTGGAAGACTTTGTCCAAATCCTAACCCCACCTTAGGCTAGACCTATCATTCATATTCTCCATGAGAACAATGAGTCTCTTATCTATAGATGATGAGCTTGGGACCATACCTGAGGCCAAGAACAACAATAACCTTTTTTGTTGTAAATGTAAACTTTTGTAAACCTTTTCTAGTCTTTTTCTATAAAATTTTCATGGTCAAGACTGTTTAAGAGGCAAGACTGAGTTTGCTGACATCCATATTGAGCTTCAGTGGATTCTGTTTCATGTCATGACCCCGACTAATCAGCAAAAATGTTTCTTTAAAGTGGTTAGACATGTCCATAGGGCTTTGTTTATCTTTTTCCCAACCTTTGACCTCTGGGCTACTGCCACCTGACCCGACTGTCTGTGTGTGTCTGTCCTCAGGGGATGTGTTCTTGCTGCAGACAAGGGACAGAAAGAACCCTCTGGTGTACACTGTCTTCTCTACTTCCAGGTCAGATTCTAGCCACATGTGCATGTTTGTGTGTGCACATGAGTGAGTGTGTGAGTATGTGCACTAGAAAAAGTAAATGGCGAGGAAGCAAAGTGCATGCATGTTATGCACGTGTTTGTTGTATCTAACCCTGCTCTTCTTGTTCCCCCAGCAGCAGTGTATTTAAAGGCTCAGCTGTGTGTCTTTACTCCATGAATGACATCCGGAGGGCCTTCCTGGGGCCCTTTGCACACAAAGAGGGGCCTAACTACCAATGGGTCCCTTTCCAGGGAAAAGTACCCTATCCCCGCCCAGGAATGGTATGTTAATAACTGCAATGACTAAACAACAGACACTGTAAAAACATCCAATGGTGACAGGTTGTTACAATAATAAATCCCAATTGAGGAAAATGCAATTTCTATATAGTTTACTACATTATTTATGTTCTTCAATTTACTACTAAAATTCCCATTTACCACATACTTTCCACCTCAGAGTTTTTTTCCCTTAAAATGTATACTGCCATCCCAGTGTTGCACAGCAGTTCAAGCATTTGTAAAGACTTTAACTTTTTTTGTTTTACTTTGAATACATTACAATGCATAAATGTGTATTTTAGTTTAAATCAAAAGCTTAAAAAGATTCAGCAGTTTTCCTCAACGTAAGGAAATCGTTCCTTTCCTCCTTTACCACCCGCCTCGCTGTGTGTATTTCCAAGACAAACATGGGCCCTCCTCAAGCTTTTCGGGTTTCACATCCAGCCGTTTTAAGGTTGTTATTTATTACTCTGACTGTAGATATGAGCATGTTTAGGCTTGTAGATATTGTAGCTGCATTTTTTGAGTGATTTAAACACTGACATTAGTTAAACAGGAACAAACTATGTAAACAATATAAAAATGTTCAAGTACCACTAATTGAATGAATACATTTTTCCCAATGTGGGATTAAACTCCCCTTCCCTTTGAATAATTGCAATTAGATTAAAAAAATCCATATTTCAGTGAAAGATCAAATTTACAAAAAGTTAAGTTGTCACTCAGAAGCCTAAAGAGAAGACATTTACAGCATAACTTTGTGGTTTGATTTCTATTTTGTTTAAAAAGGCAAAAGAACAAAATTCAGTCCTTCTGAGGTAATACTGATCAGCTAAACATATGTAGAATGGTAATATTTTTATAAAATAACCTTTTTAGACTAAGATAAACTGTAAAAAAAATATCTAAACAATTTCTGCAATCTTTCAATGTAACCATAACAACTATACCATGACTGATATATACTTTTACATCAGTATTTTTCTTAAAAGTGAAATCGTTCAGTTGAATAAAAAAGACAAGGAAATGGCAATGTTGATATTTCTACATCAGCATATGAACATCATGTTAAAATGACTTTTGACTAGACTTATGGTTAAATAAACACAATTTAAAGGGACCTGAAGAAAGACCAGTTCTTGTGGGTGAAGCCGAGGAAGGCCGCCTCACTACTGTCAGTGACAGGAATTATTTTATCACAACAATTTAATGTAAGTACTTCTAGAGATCTTAGGTTGCTGAAAAAAAAAACAATAATTGGTTGTACTGAAGTCTACAGTACATGTGAGTATGTACATACAGTTACTGTGTTAAGTTACTTACAATACTTAAATGGAAAACCAATTTTATTCAAATAGATACTACAATCTAATGAAATACTTGTATATTAGAAGGGACTTTGATAATCATTACTAAATGCCAGGCATTATTTTCCATGCAAAGCAGTTCCACACGTTCCCCAATCAATATGGTTTTCACACTCCACCAACTACAGAAGCCTTCGGTCAGCAGGATTTGTTCATGCTAAACTTCATTTGAAACTACCACAGGAGAACTATGCATACAGCAAAGTTATCACACAAATTACACTTAAAGAATACAAGGTAAATGATGTAAAGCTTCTTTTTTTCTGATTTGGATTTTAGTTACAGAACCCTAATCAAGGATTGCAGTCAAGCTGTACCAAAGTAAATGAATCAAATTTCTTCATATGAAAGCAGATAAGAAATAACCTAGTTTTGAGATAATATGTCTAGAGGTGCTAAATTGACCTAAGTATTCAGGAAATCCAGGGCTGGAATTTTAATTAAAGAGAGAAGCTGGACTCTGACCTGGAGTAAATCTCTTCCAATTCCCTGACAACCCTCACACCATAATGACCTCACTGTGGCCTGCTGGACTGTGGTTTGGTGCATTTTTAAGAGCTGAAACACTGATGAGTCAGTTGTTTTATTCCACTTGTATAAAGCCAAAAAAATATATATCTTTCTATGGAATGGATAAGTCCAGTCATAGCAATATATATATTTTTTTATGTTTTCGCAAAGATCTTGCAAAATTCTTCTGGAAACTAAAATGTGGCTTTCCTTTCCTTAGTGTCCCAGTAAGACCTTTGGTAGTTTTGAGTCCACAAAGGGTTTCCCAGATGATGTGATCCAGTTTGCTCGTCACCACCCTCTGATGTACAACCCTGTTTACCCCATGAATCGACGACCAATTTTTGTTAGAACCAACGTAGAATACAGCTTTACACAGATCGCCGTGGACAGAGTGAATGCTGCTGATGGACAGTATGATGTCATGTTCATTGGGACAGGTACGTGAATGGTTTTCTCTTCACTTTGCATGTATTTTTTAGTAAAATAAAATGTATGGTAAAATTATATCTATGTGATATTTCAGACAAGGGGACAGTACTAAAGGTTATCAGTGTCCCCAAAGAGAGCTGGAACAACATGGAAGAACTTTTACTGGAAGAGTTGGAGGTCTTCAAAGTAAGAATTAATTGAAAACTATTGTGCATTAAAATAGAAAAAAATACTACATTGTATTACTTTACCTAAGATTTCTTTTTCCAATTTAATATTACAGGGAGTTTAAATCTTGCAAAGAGTTCTGTAGTCATAAAAAAAACAGAAAAGTGACAAAAAAATTTTGAAGTCAGTGGCGAGTTGTACAGGGTGTACCCCGCCTCTCCCCCGTTGACAGCTGGAGATAGGCACCAGCCCCCCCCGCGACCCCTTAAGGATTAAGCGGTTCAGAAAATGGATGGATGGATGGATGTTTTTTGAAGTCATTAAGTTTAAAAGAACATAAAAACACGTTTTTGTAACTTTTCAAGCTTACTTTGAATTGTGTTCAGACTATTACTCCATGGAGGTTACTTTAAATTCAATCTGAATATGATAAAATAGGAAGGAAAGCAAACTCAATCAATTCAAGAAAGCAGCCTGATAGAGACTGATAAAAGTATGTATAACGTTACAAACTCCTGCATATGTGCATTAGACAGTGGCCATTAAACATAGTGACAGTAAAAATTTCACTTTGAATTCTATGTTTTTCGTTGCAGATGAGGAAGTCAGGAAATCAGCTGGTAGTAGCTTAGAGATCTAACAGACTGGTACTCCACCCAAATCATTTAAAAGAATAGTTTAATTTTCCACAGTGATGAAATAGAGCAAAAAATTATTCAAAACAGTAGCAACAGTCGGGTAGACGCTGAATGTTTGTGCTATATAAATAAGGTCTTACATATTTACTTACAAACCGTGTTGCAACTGTGTAAAGTCAACTAGTAGTGAAAGGAAGCACCTGAAAGTATCACTTGTCTACACATTATTAGCGTGCATATTTACCTTTGTTTGCTTATCTGTGTTACAAAACATCCAAGGGCTTTCTGTGTCATGCCACTCAAGCTCTATAAATCTGCTTACAAGTAACAACTGGTTTTTGCATAACATGTCGTTTGTTAAAAGTAATGCTACAGATGTAGTGGATAGAAAGGTCTCCAAATTATGTTTCAGGTTCTGATGCTCATTTGGCTCAGTTACTGAGTAAAAGTCTTGCTTTTAATGAAATTAACTTTGAATGATATCTGCTCTTTTAAATTGAAAAGAGTTCAAAGCATAACCCTGAATTTTCACATTTTTACACTCATCTTACAAGATTTTTTTTTTTACAGTACAGTGTATTTTTAGAAATGCTACTTTTGTTTGTTTTCCATAAATTTTTGTAATATTTCATTTGAGTTGTATTTTTTTATACAATATTTCTGTTTTAAGGGTAGGTTACTTATATTTCTTATCCCTTTTTCTTTTCTTCAGGATGCCTCATCTGTTATCAACATGCAGATCTCTTCCAAACGGGTAAGTTTACTTCAAAACACCAAAACAAACATTTAAATGCCTTTTTTGTTTCATGTAATGTTGAAAATAATATTTGCAGCACTGACAAAAAAAATGGGAAGAAGAATATACATATAGGATGACAACCCTGGATCATATGTTGAAGAAAACAAACAGAAAAAAGAAGGCTGTTAGAAGCAGTACTAAATCAAAATGGTTACAGAAAGTGCTCTTCAGATCACCTAAAGGCATCATAAATTACCAATGTCATCTGTTACAGAGAGAAACAGTTTGATTTATGACAGATAACAGCTACAGCTGTTTTAAATTCTTATAGGCCAACATTTTTTAGGCCTTCTTGTCAAAAGTTTCCATCTCGTCCCTGCCTGTTTTTACAGCAACAGATGTATGTCGCCTCGGACACAGGAATCGCCCAGGTCCCTCTTCATCGCTGCAGTGTTTACGGGAAGGCTTGCGCAGAGTGCTGCCTGGCCCGAGACCCATACTGTGCTTGGGATGGAACGTCCTGTACTCGCTACCTGCCAAATACAAAGAGGTCTGTAACACAAAGTCTATGACATACAGAATTTATTGAGAGATATCTACAAAGAAAAACAAAAAAGTCTCTACAGAAATTAGTATAACAATTTTTTAAAATTTGTTTTAGACGTTTCCGTCGACAGGATGTAAGGAATGGAGATCCCAACACGCTTTGCTCAGGAGGTAAATTTACGACTATCATACTGCAGAATGCATTCCAGTTCAACTTTATTTTTAAGAGTATAGTAGCTTCACTTTATGTTTGGAAACGGAAGATTGTTTTTTGGGGGATTTTTCCAATTACACTAAAGCTTTTACTAACTACCTACTGTTTTTTTTTTTCAAGGATTTGAACTTACTATAAAATATCTCCTTTCATGTTTGATGAGTCCATATATTGTGTTTTTCTTTGTTTTTTATTTTTGTTTTTGTTTTAGGTTGAACGTGATGGTCAAAGTGCATTACATTGTCCTCTTTTTATGATTTCAGAATAAAGATTTTTAGAAATCCCAAATATCAGTTTTTAAAAGAATATTTTTCAGCTTTGAAAAGTCCAGTTCATGCTTGATAAGTCAAGGTATTTCCAAGTACAACTTTTCAAATGGAATATAGACTTACCGTAATTAAAAACTGAAATAGCCCTTTAGCTCAGACAGGAGGCACTGAACCACAGTCCAACTTTAGCAGGTATAGGTTAGCCAGCTGCTCTTTTCTTGTGCTTAAAGTTAATTTATATTTTCTGTCACTTTGTTACAGTTTCCCTTTTCTGCCATGTTCCCAAAAATCTTCAACACTGATTTTTGTTTTTGTTTTTTAACTGGTGTGGGCTTCTTTATTGCTTTAGCAACTGAATGTTGCTGATCAGTCTCAAAAGAAATGTTGTACTAGTTCATGTTTGACAGAAACTAGTTTTGGGTTGGGTCCAACCAGGTCAAAATTAAATAATTCCCATTGACAGTTCATCTCCTATATATTCTGCACCCCAACTTGCCGTTTATTTGTATATTTCTCCAAAATAAAGTTAAAAAATAAGTGTATGGGTTATGGCTTCCTTTACGGATTAGCATGTCAGTTAAGCTATTGTAAGGCATCTGCAACCCTGCCTTATGTTTTCTAAAATTTCCTGCTGTTATCTTTGCTCACAAACAGTGCATTTAATCATGGTCAATTTTCCACAACAGCAGTTCTCCTTCACGTATTCCTGAAAAATCACATAAGAAAAAAAGAATCACTGACAAAATACGTTCTTTCACTTTAACTTTGTCATGTACCTTGTCAAATTTCTGACATGATGGAACTCTTGGTATTTGAGGTCTTACTGTCCGCATGCTTAATAACTAAAATACTTCCTCCAAGTGACCTCTGTCCTCTCACTCCACAAAGAGAGCATTCTGCCCTTGTCTGTGTATTAGCACCATAACTAAATCAGGCTAATCACTTCAACTGAAAGAGCTCCTGAGTAAAAAGGTTGCATAATGTGGCATAGAAGCTGAGTAAAAATGATGAAGGTCAGCATAATTGTCTCCATGACTGGAGTGGCCCCAAAATGCTGACCAGTCTGTGAGGTAGGTTGCATTGTTTCCCCGCTAAAGCAGCATGCCAGTGCAGAAAACACTTTCTTACTTTGTTGAGTTGTTTCTTTTTTCTTTTGGTACTTTTAGCTGAAGCATAGAGGCACAGGGTGTCACCAAGTGATGAAACCACAACACGTGCAAATATTTGGATCGACTAACTAAGTGCTGATAAGTAATGATGAAAAAATGCTCTCTTATAGAGGCATTATCAATTTTCCCCATCGGCTACAAAAGAACTGTCATGTCCTAGTAGATTTTTTTAAAATATCCTTACAAACAATATAGGCCAAAGTGACAATAGGTTTCACCAGGCACTATGTTTTTGATCAGATACAGCAAACCTATGACATCTTTGTCTCTCCTGTCCCCTTCAGACCACCACAAGCATCGTGTTGCAGAGAAGAAGCTTTATGGGGTTGAGGGAAGCAGCATTTTCTTGGAGTGTATCTCCAAATCCCTTCAAGCCAGAGTCACCTGGACCTACCAGAAACATCCACAGAACCCTCGAGGAGAGGTGAGAGGGGGGTGGTGAAGGGCAAGTTGTGGACCTGCAATGTGCAAGATAGAGAACATAAGGTTACTGGCAAGAAAAGCTAGGCAGGTCACTCCCCGTCCGCGAAGTGATCGCAGCTAAACAGAAGCACCAGACCATTTGTAATGTTATAAAGGCCTGTCAGATAGAGTTCAAGGGTCATAGAAACTTTATTGAGCCTCTGTGTATTATATAGTGTTTATTTAGATAGTCAGATAGAAAAATAAAATCATGTATTGAGAGCTGATTTGAATTGTATTTTCTGACTCTAGGTACGTCTTGATGAACGTATCCTCCAGACAGACAAGGGCCTCCTGATTCGTCGGGTCCTCAAGAGAGATGTTGGCGTCTACCAGTGTCATGCTATGGAGCATGGATTCACCCAGACATTGCTGGGCATCACCTTAGAAGTTATACCATCAACATCTTCCTCCTTCTCCAATCTACCTTCTGATGCCCCTGTCCGATTAGGTCCTCGCAGCAGTGGTGGTTCCTCACTGACCAATCAAAAGCTTTGGTACCGGGACTTCATTCAACTGGTGGACCACCCTAACCTCAGCACTGTCGACCAAATTTGTGAGCAAGTTTGGGCACGGAAGCATGCTGTTGCTGACCAGGTTTCAAAAAGTTTTTCTTCTCCAAGGAAGGAGATACCTTTGGGTCCCACTGTCCGACCAGCCACTAAGAAGAGGAAGCATCTCCAGGAGATCAGAAAGGGGAGAAACCGCAGGACCCATGATGGGAAACCAAGCCCTCGGGCACCGCGCAGTGCAGGAGAGTAATGATGAAGAAAAAGAGATGAAAAGAGTGAGGGAAAGAGAACGAAAGAACGTAACTGAGAGACCAGATACTCATGGAGGTGCTCACACATACAGATGCACACATAAAGACATGCACAGACACACCTACATCACCTCCTGTATTGTGTTTATTTATCTATGGATACCACCACTATATGGTACACCATTCCCATGATTCCTCATCCCTGTGACCAGGTTCCTGCATGTGCTGCCTTACTGCCCAAACTGATTCTGCACGACCCCTTTACACTGCTTCACTAGGATAGTCAAGTTTACTAGCAAATACCCGAGAAGAAACTCACCCTTATGAGGAGGCAATAAACTGACGCATACCACAGAAGCTTTTTCTACAAGCCATCTACACTACTTTAATGATTAGTGGATCGCCTATGTTAGTCTCTGGAAAACACACTAATCAAACAGTCCTGAAGGTTTGGATGAACTCTTCAAAGTATATCATTTCTTTAAGCGACCTAAATGTGGACAGAATGGAGAAAGTGTCAACTGGAACATGATGCAAAAATATAGTTAACAATGAATACTATGTTTGTTTGTACATGCATGTTGCTTGATTAACATCCTTCTGTGGCCCCCTTTCCATTATCACTTCTTGTCTTTTGTACAAATTAAACAGTGGAGCCATAAAGACACACCAGCACTTGTGGAATACATAATCAGTTGTGAAAATGTTAAAAATTTGTGGTGGGATTGGATCTTTAAATCACTTTTATTTATTAGCTCAGTCAACGTAAACAACATATATAAAGCAAGAGATGCACTGATCTGGGTTTTCTGACCAGTTTCCAACTTTTAAAGCTTCGACCTGCCAATACCAATTTTTGCCGATTTGAATACCATTTTAGAGGCATGTTTTAATTATGTGACTTTTGAATGAAGAGGAGAGGCACAGGATCAAAACCTAGTTGTCTAAGTGGAAATCTGTGGTCATTTCACAGGGTTTATCCTATGACTGGGTCTCTCTGGGAGTCCTGTGGAGGGAACTTCATGAGTATGGCGTACCAGGCCTTTTGGCATAGACTGTTAGGTCCCTTTGAAACCACTGTCAGAGCTGGGTCTACATTGTCGGCAGAAAGTCAGACTAGTCTCTGGTATGAGTTAGACTCCGCAAAGGTTTTCCTTTGTCGGCAATTCTGTTCAAGGTGTTGAGGGGATCTGTTTTTGCTGTTCTCAGGATTGGGTCGCTGTCTCTGATGTGGTTCTCTTGGCTTCATCACACCGTGATGTCCAGCTTTCACTAGACCACTTTGTTAAATGTTTTACAGTTAAAGTTAACAGGACGTGTGAGCTTCAGAATATTTTCATATTATAATATTTGGCACTATCATGATAATAAAAAATGCAAACCGATTTAACATTCTTAGCACTTTCCTTCACTAAACTATTCAAATAACGTTTACTGGTAAATTACGAAGTACCTCTCTATAAAGGCCTTTTACTACTATTAAATTTCTGCTCAGACAGACTGGTCGACAGTTAAGCTGGTAAAGCTGAAACTCAACTAGTACCAATCACCAGGGGTCTCATTTATAAACGTTGCGTACGCACAAAACGGGGCCTGAAACTGGCGTACGCCACTTTCAAAGCAAAAGTTGTGATTTATAAAAAACAGACTTGACGGGAAAATGTGCGCACCTGTACGCCAACTCTGACCCGTGCGTAGGATATTTTGGAGACGAGGGAATCGACGACGCAGTTGGTGAGGTGGTCAACTGCAGCCAGTCTGCATATTACTCCTCTCACGCATATCATTTCACCTCACACCAAACATTAATTATGGATTCATGTTATTATAAACATCCAAACAAGCAATGATATCTATATTGTAGCATAGCAGTGAGCTATAGCTCTTCTAAAAACATTTTTCAATATTAAAATAGATACATAAAATTTATCTCAAAACCTTAAACTCAGATAAAAGGGCCGGGACTGTGTGCCAATTAAGAAATTTAATCATTTGCCGTCCCTGAGCGCAATAATGCCTGCAGTCTTGGATGGGATCATTAAGATGAGCAGGCGATACATCACGTTTCCATATACTGTGGGGGAGCAGGCCGAAATTAAGATGCAATTTGCAGCAATGTCTGGGTTCCCAAACATAATCGGCGCAATTGACTGCACCCTTATTATTATAAGGGCCCCGTCCGAGGAAATTCCCCTCCCTCCTGGCGTACACCCTCCCCAGCATGAGAACCCCGACCCACAGCCGCCTCCTCCTCGACAGGAAGCTTTGACCCAGGGAGCAAGGATCGGCCAGGATGTAAAAATGTTTTTATTGTATCATTTAAGGTAGCAATGTGTCAGCTCGGGTGTACACATACCCCCTCCAGTAGCAGACCCACTCTGGCGGTGGGAAGCAAGTGTTTTTTTCCCCCCTCAACTTTGAGGTCCGACCACTTTTTAAAAAATTTTTATTTTGGGTACCGTGCTGTCAGTTGCGCTGACAGTCTGCACTGCAGACGCCACATGCTGCCACTCACAGTTCTTCCAAGAAGACCGTGATTTATAAAGGGAAATTGCTTACACCTGTGCGTAGGCATGGTTTTATAAATCAGAAATCGTTTTGGCGTACGCAAACTTTTTGTTTTTGTACGTACACTTTTAGTAGGGATTCTACGCAATGTTTTAAAAATGAGACCCCAGATGATTGCCCGGTGCATCTCTGCTCAGTCTATCAGTGTATATGGTTTTAGTTAGGAATGGGTCATAACTGACATGTGATTAATAAATGACATTGTTAGAACTACTAGTAAGTGAGTAGTGGAAAAAAATATTCACATTCCTCAGAGTGGTAGAACAACAAGATGTTTAGAGAACACAGTCAAAGCCAGAAGAAACAGGAAGTTTATTAAATCAATTCTTTAAAAAATTATAAGAAATATTTTGCATAAAAATACAGCAACCAGAAGATATTTGATGTAATTCAGAACCTTGCTTCTTAAAGAATATCTATCTTTTTGTTTCGACTATTTTTGGCACTAAAGTAAAATAATGCATATAGTTGGTTTTTCCAGGGGAAAGTGACTAGTAAATATGATAAACAAGGTCTGAAAAAAAGAAAGGGGTAAGCAGACACAAAATGACAACCCATGTTTGTGGGCTACAGTACAGTATATAAATATAAATATATATCCATATTAGCATGATATTTATGAGTGAGAATAAGGTTTTTCTTTTTGTATACTAAGTGGTACTACATTTATTTTATAATCTTCAATTCTAAATTGTTAGTGATGCATAGATATGCAAGAGATATGAAGTGAGTATGAGATTCTTAGTTCAGCACAGTGAACTTCCCACAATGCATTTTCTACAGCTTGTGAAAATAATATTCTACACTGTATGTAATCACGTTTCATATAATGTTACAGTCATTTAGATAATTGGATGCTGCTTAAGGACGTCAACTCTAGTTAAATGTCAGTTAGGAGGTCCTCCTTGTTGATGTCTTGGTCTCTAGTTCTATTTGTAAAGAAACCACGTTTGTTGGTTGTTTGTGCAAACATGCTGTGTGTAGCGTGCCCCCTAGTGTTCATTGCTTGAACAGGCTCAGAGAAGGAGATTTTCTGTGGTACTTCGATGTCATTATCAGTATGCAACAAAGAAAGTAGTGGATCCTGTTAGATAAACCACATGTTTGTTTTGGGGTCATAAAATCTGTACTGTTCTTTTGTGTACTGCTATCACTGAATATTATGGTAGAAGCAGCACACAATTTTAATCAAACTATCTTAAGTTAGTGAATTCATCACAGTTAAAAGCAAGGCAGCAAAACCCGGGTCTTTTGGGGGGATTTTAGATGTATGATATCATTGTCACTGTTATTTATGTATCTTTGTTATAGATGTGTAATTGAGTCTTTAAACTAAACTGAACGATGACGCCTATAAAAGGGACACTCAGCATATTGACACCAAGTTGAACAGGACAAGATTGACTATGAATAGCTAAAGCAAAACAGACTTTAAATTCTTAAGTAAGACCTTAATCAGTTCTTTGCTCATTTCTGCACCAACTCTGAACCAGCAGTGGTATCAAACATGCCTGAGTATCCCTTTTCAGCCAGCTTTTGTTTTGTGCTTGAACTTGCATGACTGAAGTTCGTGGCTAATGCATCTGACAATGACATGGTGACAAGAGAAATAGAGAGGTAAAGAAAGCACAATGTTAAATATCATTATTATTCCTGTGTATTTATGTGGAAAGATAAGCTGAGATGTTGTGGATTTTGTTTTACTTATAAATGTAGATTTACTTCTGTAGCATTCATGTTCTGGTGACAAGGACTTAGTATTTTTTACGACTTTACAGCCAATAGAAAACATTTTGTCCAATTAGTTTTTTCTTTTTCTAAAAGCATTCATTTCCCAAAGTTCCTTTTATATCCCATTCTATGTGATGTGCCGTTTTTCAAAGGCTCACAATGAGAAGCTTTTGTGTTTGTACATTGAGTGAGTGTGCGTCTGTGTGCAAGAGTAAACTGTTCACTTGAACTCGATTTGTGTCTTCTATCTGACAGTTTTTGTGGACAACAAAGATCTGTATATAGTGGCAAAGGTACAGTGGTGTGAAAGGAGAACTGTAGCTGAGAGTCTGAGGTCAAAGACCAAAGTTAATGGGGTGCACTGTAATATACCTGGGTCTTTGTGAAATGTCATGTCAGATTTTTTTGATTAATACAATAAAAATATGCAGTTACTTTAAGATTTGCTTGACTTTCTTGAACACGATTCTCATTTTATTGCCTATGAAATACAGAACGCCAAAACTGGGTTTTGTGGTTAAATTAATGGCAAAAATAGCATTTATTCCTCTGGCCAGCATAAAGTAAGTACAACTGCAAAGCTACCTTTGTTTTACTTACACATAATTCCATCTGATGCAGTTCGATTGCATGTTGATTTGCTGTAACGTAAAATCAAAAGTAAAAGAAATACATCCCTCTGCATATATTAAAGCTAAAATGTAAGTTTTACTAATTATAAATGACTGAAATTATTAACTTGTAGATCATATAACTTCCTAAATCAGAGCTTTTTTTTAAGATAGTGTTTATAAACTTCATTGTTAAAAAAAAAGAAAAAAATATTTTTTTTATCCCACAGTTTTTTTCCATTATTCATCACCCAGTGTTCCTAAATCCAGTCCTGGGCATTGCTCTCCCTCCGCCAACCCAGGAGGGCCCCACACTGAGCTCAAGCCTCCTTCATGCTTTGAGGAGTGATGAACCCTTCTTTTCACCTGAAGGGGTGGGGATTCCCCAGGTGGACGTAGCGTGTGGAAGGATCACGTTATTCCAGCCAGATCCTCCCCAATCCTTCAGGCACCCCGGTCAGCCAGGAGGGGGCAGTATACAGCCAAGAACCGGTGCATGTTTTTGTGGGAGTAGCTCACATTAGCTACTCAAGGGAACACGGGGACAACATGCAAACTCCACACAGAAAGGCCCTTTCGCCAACCCCACCCAGGATGTGGGTGCCGATGATATGGAGGAACAAACATTACATTCATTGTTGAACGTTATGACTATAGAACCTCCTGTGGGACATAGTGGATTTTTTTTTCTACTGCGTTGCCTTGCAATAGGTTTTGTTATTCCTTACATTAATGTATATACTATTGCGTCATTTGGCATTGTTCATATGGAAAGTCTTCCTTTAAAATATACTCTTTTGATAGAGCATTAACATGTATGTTCATATCTCATTTGTGAGAGACTGAAGTTTTATATCTTTTTAGGATACAAATACACCACAAAGTTATGTGCAAAATGCCAGAGCCAAAACAGGTCAAACATGGGATGTCTATTCCAGCTCTAAAACACAAACATGACAAAAACTTTTTCTAAGAGGGAGAGAGAAAGTGAAAAAAATTAAACCGAACTATTTGTACTAATTTGAGGTATTTTCCATAGACTAATACCGCCATATGCAGACAATTTTAGTTTTGGAGTTTTAGTTTGTGTTGGTAATGTGTTTCATAAAGGAAACATTGTGCATTCCTGCTATTAGATATTTGTCCACCAAAAGATCACAAACAAACAAACATGTACACCCAGTTAATAGATGGATTTTTAACCAGTTTTCTCCACCACATGGACAAAAATGTTTATGAGGATTTTTAAAGGTTAACATATGTGCAATTTTACATCTAGTTATCACAGGTGACTGTGTGCAAAATAGAAAAAAGGTGTCATTGCAAATTCATTGCAAGAGAACAAAAAAAATAAAAAAAATAAAAACCTTCCATATCCCCTAGAAGTATCCGTACATGTGTTTTCCATAACACAAAAGCGACAACTAAGAACTGATAGGAGTCTGAGAAAAGTTAGGCTTCACCAGAGAGAGAATTTTGTATGAAATCCTGAGCTTTACTGGCGGGAAGTGAGAGTTCCTGGACAGAGACAAGTGATAGTATTGATGGATTATGAAACTGATTTGAAACACATGAAACGCAGAGGGGCTAAAAACAGAAGTCTGTCTTTTTGGTCAGCAATGATCCGTCACTAGCCGGTGTCCAGAGTCACCATAGTAGCAAATTGCTCTACTCGTCAATAGGGTGGTGATATTTCCAGCTACTTCCACTACAACTACTACTTTTAAGTCTCAGACAACTTTTTTAACTGGACTGAAGGTCTTGAACATGACATAGCATTATTTTTGATGTTAGGACTATTATATAGTCTCCATGGTTACAAATATATATTGTTTGTTAAAAATGTGTTGTCAGGTTTGGTCAGTACAGTGTTATGATGTACTAGAAGGGCTGAAAACACCAACTAGTTTTGATGTTTATGTTTGTAAAAATTGTCAGTATGTAAAAGATTCACCATAATACACAGAACATAGTTCAAGAAATAACACTATAGTCTGCTGGTTCCCTAAGTCAGGGTAAGGGCTCGGTTTAGGTCTAATAGCAGCTCCTATATACTTTTATCTTGTTAGTTGAAGTGATTCTCTGTTGTAGGATCCTTAGCGTTTGTCCATTCAGGCTTAAATATCTGCCCTGCATTTAAGACGATTTATAAATATTTTTGAGGAGTGACTCATTAAAGTATATAACAACTCATCTCTTCTTAGCAGTTTGTAACGCAGGTTTTATGTTAGAAATGTTGATATTCTTATATATTTCAGTATAATCTTCTGGTCTCTAAAACTTATCCAAACTAGTTGAAATATTCCCCTAAGTCCGATAACGTCATGATTTAAAAGCAATTATCTCAGCAGCTGTTTAAAAGTAAAACAAAGTTGGGAAAAAGAGAACAGTCATCAGGAATAAAAATATGTGCTTGATATTTATAAAATCTGGGTTTTAAAATGTAGATGTTATTTATTAATAAAGCCAAAGATTAAATTGATTACCAATGGAATAACATAGGCAGTCTATTTTTTATTATTATGAGGACAATATCATTAGCCCATGATCCGTTTTTTTCTGACTCATTCCTTTATATATCATCTTCAGGATTTTCCCACTACTTTCCATGTGCCTAACCATTTCAGCCTCCCAAATCTACGCCAGGGTTTGGCGACTGAGACTCCATCTAACTGGTTGAATACATAAGTATCATCCAAAGTGTAAATGCATGTCACTTTAGGTGTAACAGGCAACAAAAGGTTGCACTCAAGTAGACTTTTCCAGTTGTAACTACTGGTCCAATTGAGTTGATGATTGCAAATCAATATATTGTGGAGGTCCATTTCCAGATAAATTGTGCAATTAAATCGCATAATCTCTCTCTTTCTCTCGGCCTCTCTCTGTATGTTTATATATACATATGTTATCTGCAGCTTAACATAAGCAGAATTCTAAAAATTCGATCAGAATATGCAGTTTAGATTGTCAAGAAGTGAAAGAATTCAAATCATCACAAAGATCATCTTGCTGCATCACAGTGACTAAAGCTCTAGAACACATTCTGACACACTCTAATTCTACTTCTCTTGTTGGATCACATCATTTTAACCAGAGCTTTGCTACAGTTCACACGGTTAAAAAAATCCTTCAAGCAAAATGAAAAAGATCTTTCGCATTTGTTTTTTCACACCAAAGGTACGTTACATGGTTTACCTGAATACATTTCTATAAATTTTGTTTGTAATGTGCCAAAGCGGTAAATGCTGATGGAGATCAAAAGCTACTATTTTGGTGATTTCTTTGTTAAATATTTTAACCTATACATAATTTTATGAAAATAATACTTTTTTAATTGTTCTAAGGAGAAAGGTGTTGATAAACAGTTTGTGGCAGAACAGAAGAAGGCCACCAAATTTACAGAAAGGTAAAGAAATTGTCTTTTGAAGTTTAGCTTGGTGATTTTTTTAAAACTTACTTTTGAGTTTGACCAACCTTTAAACAGATATAGTCTTAAATGTTTGTAGTTTTGCAAATAGTTTGCAATCTTGCTGGCATGAAGAAAACACCAAACATTATATTCACATTTGATATTAAACTTTCAATCTCTGCAGAATACTTATCCTGTAATATTTTTGTTTTTCTAAAAAAAATCTTAAAGCTTCTAAGACTTGTTTATCATGTAAGGTTTACTAGCAGCTATACCTCTAAATAATTCAATAACATGTTTTTCTTTTTAGCCACACCACTTCAAGTGTTCAAACAGAGAGTATACCAAAGGGGTGCTGGCCCTTTAAATGGTTCAGGGTATGTTTCACAGACGCTACTAAAGTGTTTAAATATTTGCTTAAAATGGCTAAATAAAGGCTGTAATATTAGTTCACGAAATGAGAAAACTATCAATGTGATGACTATAACTATGATGGCTGATTAAAACCAGAAGTTCAGATCCCCAGAATATTAAAGATTTAAATCTGAGTTAAGCTGATTTGTCTCAACAGAGAAAGAGAAAACATAAGGTGACTCCAATTTTATTACCAGACCCAGACAAGATTTCATCAAATAGTCCAACAAGGTACTGGTATTTATTTAATGCTTTCAGTTTGTGTGTCACTTTTGTGAAAATAAATCTTTTTAAGAAACAAAGAATGTGTACGTTATTTTAATTGCACCTGCGTGGATTGACTTTTTTTTCCTCCTACCTGCACCTTAAGTCCACACAAACCAACAGATGAGGATTTGCTGAGACTGTTTTCTACATCCCCAGACCAGAACAAGAAAAGTCCAAACACAGAATCCAGGTCTGTCTCAGACAGCCACTTTAAGTGTGAACCTACTGTGGGCTTCGTTGGCTTCTCTCTATTAATAATGTTGATATCAAGAAGTTTGTAACTCTTGCATTTTAAACATCCTGTGGCAATAAAGCAAACTTGATGTCTATCTCCCATTTTCAGAAGTGGCTCTGATGAAACCAAAGATGAGGAAATGCTACAGGATGTCACCTTTCCAGAGTCTGAGAAGTTCTTACCCATGCCGGCTGTGGGGCTCAGGTTAGACTTGAACACCAACCTCAAAGGACCTTCTTCATGAGTCATTTCAGAACTCAGTGATAATTTGTTTCTCCTTCCAGTGGCACTGAAGATAATACAACAGGGGAGCTAGATACGCGGAGAACCTCCACTCCATCCTCAGAGAAAACAACTAAAGACACAAATTACATACATTTTCTAGAATTCCTCATCAAACAAAGCAAGGACTCTGACTTGCTAGGGAGTACATTCCTGAATCCACTCCTCTTCCAAAAGTTGAAAAGGTGACATATATCTTGAACTCAACACCATTTCTTAATCTTACCTTCTAGAACAGTGTAATATCAGAATGTTTTCTTATCTCCTCACATGGGTTTGTGTTTTTCATTTTCCAGAAACAATCAATCACGTTATACAAATTTAAACACTTTGAAGCAGTACACCATTAATCCCAGAGGGTAAGAACATATAAACAGATAACTAATTAAATCCAACTATTTTGGAAAACAAAATATTAACTTGATTCTACAACTGGCCATTGGAAGGATAATGAAGCCAACTTATTTTCATATGTTGTTGTGTTCAGGTTCCCAAACATCGGAAACACTTGTTATATGAACTCCACCCTGCAGAGCCTCCTCAGCATGGGAGATTTTTTCAGAAGCATTAAATGTACAAAGCAGGTCTGGAGTTTGGTTCCTGAGGCTCAGCTTCTGAGGTAAAACAGACACCAAACCTTAATGTTTTTTCTGCACATCCACATTAAAACACAATCTAACAAAAGACCTCTATTCTTTGTTCTCTATATGCAGTAAAATGGATGAGATCGGAGACTGTCACACCTTGACAGACCAAAAAGTGAAGATTTGCCACCTAAAATCTTTAAAGAAAGTTGTGTCTGATCTGGCTCCGGAGTTTAGTAATGGTTCGCAAAACGTAAGTTAGTTAAGCCTGTTCAGGAGATAGAAACGTTAAACGTGTAGTAGCAAAGAAATTCACAGCTTTTTCTTCAGTGGAGATTGGCGGTGCAGCACAGCTAACTTTTAAAGGAAGTAAGAAAAGTATCCATGTGAAAGTCTTTGCTTAAACACTAATGCAATCAAAAATAAATAAAGAGCCAATAGTGGAATATAGTCAATTAACATATTTTTTCTTCCACTTGCAAAAAATACATGCATATGCAATATTAAGTCATTCAACTATTTGTTTTAATTAAAAACTAGTGCACTTTAACCAAACCTTTATATAAAAAATATAATTTACTCATTAGCCCTTTCAAACTAAAACTGCTGATATTTCATTGAAGTTTTACCTGCTAATGGTAACACTAGTTACTGACATTTTTAGTGTGGCAAGGCTCACACCGAGGGCCCAGGCAGGATTCAATCCCACAACTCCTGGGGGAGAGTCATGCACCTGAACCATTTAGCCAAAGGGATATCCCTCTGGACAAGAGGCCAGGGGACATCATCAATCAGAGCCATAGTGACAGGACCTCCACATTGACACATTACCATGCCAAAACTGAAAATGGTCCACTAATGCTAACATGCTAGTAATTCTAGCTGTGTTTTCAATCATCATAGGCTAGCCATTTCATCACCTTTAAAATCAATACAGTGTACAACCTCTGGACAGTGCTTTTGCCAAATTATTTGGGGAATTATGTCACTATGTACTGAAGCACTAACACAAAATGGCCAAAATATTAAAATTTTCACCTCTTAGTGAATGCTTGAACTTTTCTAACACACCTCCTAATTTAGAAAATAATTATTGATAGGTTGTATTATTATTATTATTATTATTATTATTATTATTATTATTATTATTATTATTATTATTATTATTATTATTATTATGTAATAATCATGTATCTGTTGTCATTGATATTCAGGACGCCCATGAGTTCCTGATGAGTGTCCTGTCACAGATCCAATTTCTTGCTCCTCTACTAAAGGACTTTGCTTCTTGCCTTGGAACAAGCTACACCTGCCCAGTTGAAGAAAATCTGGTATTTAGGATGGAGAACACCAGGACATGCAAGATGTAAAACCATAAAATTCAACCTCATCCACCCTGCCATCATGTCTAAATAAGCGATGGTCTACTATTGTAAGTTTAGCAGGTGTATTTTATTAACTTATACTCCTCTAATCTTCCTCTAATCAGGTGTGGATATCAGTCTTTGAGACAGGAGGAATTCAACAATCTGTCTTTGGATCTGGTTCCTGGTGGGTCAGTTGATGAGATGCTTGAGAAGTATCTGATGGTAAATATCTATATTCCTCATTCAGTCACATTAACAACATACATTAATGTGTTGCAGTCGTCAAAGCAAGTTTTTAACTTACACTTGTTTTCATTGCTCTGTAGGAAGTTGAGTTAGAGTTCAAATGTGAGTGCGGAGGAAGGACATCGGGCCAGAAGTCTACATTTGCAACTCTGCCTCGGTAAGTGACATCTCATTTACCATAAATTATCACCTAACCTACTGACCTTTAGCTGTTCTATAGATTTGTTTCTTTAAAGAGGACATCTTATGCAAATTTTTCATAATTTTCTGTTGCCTTTGTAAACATTAAAAACATGAATAAAAAACACATTTTATAAATACATTTTTGCTGTCAGAATATTGGGCTTCAACGAGTTGTTTAAAAAGTTCCTTTTTGTTATATCACATTAAGTGAAATTTGCATATATCCACCCCTCACCCTATGAAACCCCACACACCAGTTCCAGTTTATGTCCTTCTCATGCATCTCAACCTAACAAGATGGGTGGGCATAGTCCTTATAGTCCTTAAAGGGACAGAAATTGTCAAGATCTGAGATGACGAGATTGCTTTATCTTACCTTTATAGGATTTTGTGCAAATAACTTCATTCACATGTTTTGTAGAGACTTGCAATTAACACCTGTAAATACCTGTAAATACTGGGGCTTCGCTCTGTACATATTTGTTTTCCCTTCAGATTTCTTATCTTACACCTCAAGCGTTTCCGGTTTACCCCATCTTTCAATCTGGAGAAGGTCTATGATCCTATTACGCTTCAGAGGGACCTAGTGGTGTCCTCCAAGCTGGTAAAAAACAAAAAACTTTTCACAATATACAAAAGGAAAAAAAATCAGAATAATCTACAAATGAACAACCTGTCTGGGATGTTAAGTGTGATTAACTGTTCTATTCTTTGGTTTTTGTCAGGGTGGTGGGTGCTACAGTCTGATAAGCGCCATCAGTCATTTTGGGAACACTGAAGAAGGACATTACATCTGTGACGGGGTACACCCATATATCCGACCAGATGAGCCAAAAGACATCTGGCTCACATTTGATGATGCAAACGTAGATGAAGCGCCTGGTTGGATAGTTTGCACAGAACGTGAAGAGTCAGCGTATGTCCTGTTCTACAAGAGACACGTAAGTAATTAAAAGCTTAACATTCCAACCTTCTGCAAATGAAAATAATAGCTTAAACTGGCTAACACATTTTGTCTAAATATGCCTGTTTGTTTTTTGTTTTCTTTTTATTAACAGCTGTAAAGAACATTGGCGCCAGGTTGTGGTCAAAATTAGGGGAGGGACATTTATTTGTTTATTAATATAGTGTTTATATATGAGAATGATAGAACAGAGTGTTGAAATAGGATAAAATTTGAAAAGTTTTGTGTTTAGAGTTTGCATATTCTCTACCATTTTATTAGTCAGGGTACAGAATATGGTATTGTCCTATAAGAGTATAACATGATAAATTATCTCAGTCTTACCATTAAAATTTTGAAGGTGATAACAGTCCAAAAGCTGTTGACTCTAAGGTCATGATCCAAAGGCTAGAGTTGGTTTCTTTCCATGTATAGTTCCATGTTGGGTATTTGTTCAATGTGTGGGTTTTCTCCGGGGTGCTCCGGTTTCCTCCCAAATTAGCAAAAAAAATAAATAAATGTGTATTTTGTTGATTATAGATTGTAGATTGGACTCTGTGAGTGAGCAAACAATATTTGCCTGATCAAAGGAATCTGTACAAGTGAATCTCATTCAAACTGTCTGTGTACATGATAAAAAAAGAGCACACAGCAGAGATGAGCATGCATTTCTCTGTCTCAGAGCGAGGTCAGGTGCTGAGTCCTCGCATACTCAACTGCTGGATTTTTGAGAGTGAGGAGTTTTGGGCTTTGACTGATGTGCTGTATCCTCTGATTGGTCACTTTCTCTCTCTCCCCCCTCCAAGAGCTCATAAGCTTTTTCCTGGACCACGATGGCGACTGTCAGACCACAAATCTGTTCATTAGCACCATCAGCTGGTATGAGGAGTAGTTTTTATTCAAATATATTATACTTTCAATATTGTTAGTATTTCAAAAGTGTACAAAGCATTAACATACCTTTAACTTAATTTGACACTAGAAGAAAAAAAAGAAGAAAATTGCAATGTAAAAAGGAAGCAATGTCATTGCAGCTAGCTTGATCTTGTCAGGTGTCAATTGACTACATACTCTAAATATGAGATAAAACCAACTAAATTATATTGCTATAAGTGACTTTTCTGGATTTTGAATAGTCTAGTTTGAATGAAAAGCTAAAGAGTAGAGAAGGGAGGAAGTTAGCGAGCAGGAGTGGTGATGTGAATGAGAGCAGATTTGTAGGATGGTGGCAGATTGTGAAGTGCTTTGAAAGGGAAAATTTCAAATCTGTTTTTCTGTTTGATAAAAAGCCAGAGGAGTTGAAGTTGTCGCAGTATGGGTGTGACATGATGAGTGGTAGGAATCCTTGTCATAATACATGCTCCAGTGTTCTGGAAAAGGTGTCGTTTCTGGAAAGATTTGATGGGCGGACCAAAAATAAGTCAGTTGTGGTAGTTAGTACTGGAGGTCGGGACAAGGATAGCAGTAATGTGAGGGACAAGAGAAGGACAGAGACGATTATTATAAGAGTAACAAGGTATGTTGATGAGGATGACACCCAGACTCTTAACTCACAAATATGGAAAGATAGTTACATTTTTAATAGAGATGGCTGGGAAACTATTACTTTTTTTAAAGAAGGTGGGTTATGCCTACCAGGAGAACTTTTGTTTTTAATCTGTTAAATTTAAATACATTGGAAGAAAACCAAAAAAGGATTTCCTTGTAGACAGAGGGTAGGGGAGGTTAGTAAAAGAGAAACTGAGAGCTTGATACAGAGGTAGAGCTGGGTGTGATCCGCACAGCAAGGAACTTGAATATTAAGTTCTCAAAACAAGGACAGCTTAAAATTTATTAAATGTACTAAAAATGTTTGAATTGAAAGAGAAGCCAAAAATAATGCAGAAAGAAGTTTAGCATCATGCATGTTATTGTAAAATTAGACATTATAGTCAAATAGACACCTGGAAAGGTCAAGCTAACTGCAACAATATTACATCTGACCTGTATATAGGTCTTTAAAAATGTTTCACCTTCTAAGACAGATGACCCGTAATTGATTTCGTCAAGTATCTGAAATATATTCTCTACAGGTATACTTACTTTTTATGCTGTTTTTCTTTATGAAAACTGATGATTTGGTGTTATTTTTTTACTCTGCCGTGTTCGCCTTCTGTTTCTTCTAGTAGCAAAATAAAGTTAAAGTGCATTAATACATTGTGTACTTTTTCCCAAAACAAACTTCCTTTAAGCATGTACATTTTTATTCAGTATCATAAAAGAGAAAAAATATAAAGTTATAGCTATCAACTTACTGCATTTAAAAAACAAAATAAAAAAGTGGTTTGAAATAATAATATGTTTGAGTGAGAAATAATCTTCAAACCAGTTGGTAGCAGTAATGCACAGATTTCTTGCCTGTAAACTGCTGTTATGGTCCAGGAATAACCTATTGGGTTCTTCAGGGAGGGGGAAAGAAGAGACAGAAAGTGACCAGAGAATACAACACAGCCATCACAGCCCCCGCCTCCACATTCTCAAAAAAACAGCAGCTGAAAGTGAAACGATTCAGCAATGAACTTTGCTGTCAGATAGTCAGCTGCAAGCGAGCACTATTGTGTGTTCGCAGGCAATCATGGAAAACGAGCAGTTTGATTAACATTTACTAGTACAGATGCTCGTGAGCGTGCAGATACTGTTTGCTCACTCACAGTGGGCAAACACCCTCTTGCGATGTATGTTTTTACTTACGAGTTATAACCTCCAAACTCATATCACATTTATGCGCTCTATATACAGCAGGGACACAAAAAATTACATTTTTGACTAAGCAGATTCCATACTTGTCCCCTATAGCCCTGCATTAGGAGAATAAAATTGGGTAAATAAATAAACAAAGAAAAAGAAGGACTCTTAGCTGCACGACTAGAGTAGTTCGGTAAAGACTCACACATTTGAAAATAATTTTTTTTCTTCTCTTTTGTAAAGTCAGGGACAGAATTTGATTCAATTCCAGTGACTATTTATCTGGACGGATCGATAGATCGATAGATCGATAGATAGATAGATAGATAGATAGATAGATAGATAGATAGATAGATAGATAGATAGATAGATAGATAGATAGATAGATAGATAGATAGATAGATAGATAGATAGATAGATAGATAGATAGATAGATAGATAGATAGATAGATAGATAGATAGATAGATAGATAGATAGATAGATAGATAGATGTGATCTGCACATTCACTATATATGTCAGATTTATTATTAAAATATACAAGAAAGTAAATTAGGACTAAAAGCTGGGCCACTTGACCAGGCGCCTTTGCTATAGGTCATGTAAAAGGACCAAAGGACTATAGAAAAAAGAAGCATGAAAGGAGCAACAGATACCAGCAGGGAGCCAAGATCCATCATGTCAAAGATTCAGCCGGAGAAATGGAAGGTTAGCTCACCAAGAAGGTAAGTAAGATATTAATGCTTATTGTGATCCCTTTACAGGAAATGAATAGCATGAACATAATGCGGAGTTGAGCCAGAGTTTTCATGGACTCAACTAGAATGGCAACTGGAACATAGCCTCCTTGCATACACAGGACAGTATGTAGTGTCTGTACATACTTTTTCATTGAACATATTTGTACATGTGACCATGTAATAAAGCGTGTGTTTTCTCTCTGTTATTTTTGGTTGAAAAACTCTAAGTCAAGCAACAACTTCGGACAACGAAGAACAGCGGGAACGGATGGACTGGAACTGGAACTCTGATGGATTGGACCGGTAAGTGGTTATTATGAGATCTGAAGAACAGAGTTCTTGAATAATTGGGTTTGGAGTTGATGAGTTTAGTTGAGTTTTGGATCCTTTTAGTCCTGGGGAAGTTAAGTTGGAGTCAGAGATCTGCAGTTGGCTGGTGATTGAGTGTTTATATGGTTTGATGTTCTGGGTTTTTTCTTTGCAGCTGATCAATGTTGGAGGGTAGGCGGACAGACAGCTTACGGAGGAGATAAGGTAAGTGGGTTGTTGTTGATGTGTTTCAGGATTTAGCAGCGTGGACACTGACCAGGAAGGCACCAAGACAAAGCAGGGTCTGAGCTCGGCTTGTGGATAATCCAGACTGATTACTTAGATCGGTGGCGTGACAACCGGAGTACCAGAGTTTTAAAGGAAGGATCCCAGGAGGAAGATCTGCCGAAGAGAGAAGCAGGTAAGTTATAGTACGAAGAAGTAGTAACAGGAATAGTCTTGGTAGGTCAGGAGACTTAATATGGCCGTGTACCATGCTAGGAAGTGGAGCAATCTGGCGTCAGCTCTCTGCAGCCAATCCAGTTATAGAGGCCAGCGTTGAATGTGATGAGGAACACCTGGACCAGTGCCTGATAAATTGCACCCTGCGGGAAAAAGGTAGGAGGAGGAGAAACAAACACAAATACGAGCACACAGACTCTGATTCTTAACACTCTCATTTTTTCTTTCTCATAGAAAGTCTCTGTGGACCATTTCCACCAGCCGGTCAAGGCAGATGGCCTCCCATACCAAGTCTGGTTCTGCTGGAGGTTTTTCTCTTCCTGTTAATAGAGAGTTGCTTTTTTTTCCTCTCCACTGTCGCTTTCTGCTTGCTCAGTATGGGGGATTGACTCAAAAGTCAAACAATTCGCTGATGTCTTTGGATTTAATATTATTGAATAAAAATGCCACACAGCCAGACAGAACACTTAAAAAAATAAAGATTGTTTTCTGCTGTCTTCGACAACCTTTTAATAATGTATTGTTATGACTTCCTTGATGAATGCTGCATGACTGTAATAAAACTTATTTAATCCAACATAAGCCAATGACAAGAGGGAAAAAAAAATGAAAAAAAATTAGACAGTTGTAAGCAAAATGAAAAGGTGAAGAACCAGAAGCAATGCGTTTGCAATGCCTTTCTCAGTGATGGTTGATATTGCAAACCCAAATCAGAAAAATTCTGAACAGTATAGAAAAACAACCAAAATAATAAAATAAATAACGATGTGATTTGAAACAGCTGATGTCAAGTGGTGAATGTAATTATGATATGGTACAAAAGCAGCATCCAAGATAGGTCAAGTCCTTTAGGAGCAAAGACAGTCATTAAACATTTTAAATCCACATTTCTCAAAGAAATATGGGAAGAGATTTGGATATTTCACCTTCAAGAGTTCATAATATACCTACATTTTCCAGGAATCCTCAAGACATAAAAGGACAAGGCCGCGATCCCTCACGTGACACTGCATCAAGAATCATTATTCATCTATAAGCAATATCACCACATGAGCTCAGGACTACTTTGGCAAACCTCTGTCGAGTTCCACAATACATGGTTACATTCATAAAATGCCAGTTAAAACTACACTGTGTCAAAATGAAGCCCTATACAGTGCACTGTTTATTTATCTGAGGAAATATTTAATGTGGTCATATGAATCAGTATTTTAGGTTTTCTTTGGGAGAAATGGACAATGTGGGCCAAGGACCCAACAAGAAACCATTCAGACTTATCAGCACCAAGTCCAAAAGCCAGGGTCTTTCATGGTATGGGGTTTGTTGTGGTGCTCTTGGCAAAGGTAATTTGCAATTCTGTGATGGCTTCATTAATGCTAAAAAGTACATATAGATTTTGAGACTAAAATCATGTCAGATTCTTCAAAGACAAAGGGACAAAGCAAGAGACAAACGTCAACATTGGCACCATTTTTCCCTGGCCGGAGAGCTCTAAAGGGGACATAATGGTGATTCTTAACTAGCCGTGTTGCTACAATTGGACTTGCAGTTTTGGGAGTCACTCATTAGAAAAGTAACGAGTAACGAAAAGTATATACAGAATATATTACTTTTTCAGAACTGGAGTAATGTACATTACATATAAAAAGTACAGCAATATATTACTAGTTACAATTTCAATAGCTTGAGTAACATAGCCATTTAAAATAGATTTCCCCCCCAAATAACTCGGTGGACCAAATTAAGTTGGATATCGCAGAAGAACATGCACGGTGCACTTCATGTTGCTCAAAACAAAAAGAGCAGAGAATCAGGATGGCTGAGGAAAGGATTAGCTTTACATTTACATGGTGGCATTATTTGCACTATTTCCCTGCATTCCATATATCACAACCCCATAACCACCAACTTAAAGACTGTTCAGTCTCAGGTCTTTGCTAGGACCTTGTAAAGCCATCAGTACACTGGTCTCTTCAGATGTCCTCCATAGAAATTTGCTTTTACATAAGTGACATTACGCAGCAACGCTTGAAAGGGTCAACAGAGAGCAAATAAAGCAAATTTATTGAGTGTGCCTAACAGGATAACCGATCAACCCCCCCAAAAAAAAAAGTTTTTTCAAATTATATTGAAGTAGTCCCAGCATCTTATAATGTTTGTATGATTACATTTATCATAAAAAAAAAATAGTTTTCTAGTTTTTTATCATTCGAAGTTGAAAGATTACATCTCAAGGAAATACTGACCTCATTTCAGTTTGACCAATCTTAGTTTTTGATAAAATATAATAGCCTGCAATTTATTCTAAAAAACCGATAAAAGACAAACAATAAAATGACTAAACAAAAAAGTCTGCATTGTAAAATATACATACATCCAATACTGGTGAATTAACAAATTTAGCTCAACCCTTCTTAGTTCTTTTGTCCCAGTCTGTGCACTTTATTGTTGTTTCTAGTTTAAACCACATGGGGGCAGTACAAGATCTACAGCTGATAAATTGTACATGTTCCACAATACATTTGTACATATACATATTAGCATAGACGACAGTATATTCTTGCATGAAGGACATCTTTCATTTTGGGGGGGTGGCATTCCTCATCACCCACTCTTATTCTTCACATGAATGAAAAACTGATATTTAAAATTGTATTGTGTAGTTTAGCCACCATGACTTCTGTGCGTGGATTTTCAATAAAATACATCACCTAATGCACCTCTTCTCACAGTTGATATGTGATGACTTAATATTCAGAGAATCACATTAATTGCAGACACGTTTACACTCAAAGGTAGGGTTAAAAATTGTTCCTAGTCTCTTCTAACAGTGAAGCATGTATGAACATGTCTGACATTATTCATTCTGATTCCATCCAGCTACTTGTAGGTACTGGCAACACAAACACACATTTACCGTAGATTTTAAGAGACTCTGATTATTTATGAACACTCTTAGCTTTAGGTATTCACTTAATCTCACATAGCAAACACACAAAAAATGCCGTCACCAGTCATAAAGTAATAGGAAATTAAATTGTCTATAATCTTCAGACTTGCAGCCCATAATATCCCTAGTGTTTTCAAAGGCCTTCAGAATTCTGTGAGAGTAAAATGAGTTTGCAATGGTCCGTGGGGTCCTAATTGATCTCATTTCCCCTGACTGATTTTTACTGGTTGCCACTTACCATCATCATTGGATCTAAGTTGCAGCCAGTAAAAATGAGGGTGCTTGCATTTTTTTCTTAGCTGTGTTGATCATCATACTTTTGTTTCAGGTGTTGTTCAGTTTTTATCCTTGAATACAGCAAAAGTTACATTTAACATGAACATATTTACATTTAGGACTCTTGTTTTTTTCCTTGTAAGGCTAATTGTAAAATGCACATGTGTCATTCAGACATGTTTTTTTTAAATAAATACATTCTTATGGGTTTTATAAAATATGTTGTGGTACAATACCACAATGACTATGTATATATATATATATATATATATATATAGATATATATATAATATATATTATATATTATCATACACAAACATATATATATATATATATATATATATATATATATATATAGATAGATAGATAGATAGATAGATAGATAGATAGATAGATAGATAGATAGATAGATAGATAGATAGATAGATGACTGAGGGATGTTAGGAAATCAGTGTTAGGCATGATGAATGATGAATTTTGCTGGAGCTGGAGCAGCTAAACAAAATTGTATACCTCCAGTAATGTAAGATATAGTTCTTGCACAACAGTGACAATTTACAGGTATTGAAAACAGTGAGATGATTTTTAAATGCTTTCACTGAATGCACAGTCAAAATTGATTCTTTAAAGAATTATGTGATCATTCACTCCCTGGTGAGCAAAAAAAACAACAACCTTCTAATATGCTGAAATATGAATTATGCCACAGAAAATTATATGGCACAGTTTAACTCTTCTCTTTAACTCTAAAGCACCCAAGAAATATACATTTATACATACTTTATTGAATAATTTCAGTGTTCAACCCAACAAAGGTCTGCCAGTAGTAAAAATGTCAGCAACAGAGCACTCAATGATACCAAGTCAAAGAGATGGCATCACAAAGCTTGATTTGGCATGGCAGAAATGTCTGTATACAGCAAGACTGGATACTGGGTCTGCAGATATTGTCATCCTTAACGGATCCAATAGAATAAACATAAAGCAAAAACCTCTTTAACATGTTTGGTACGTTAAAAACACATTTGTATAAATCCAGTGTTGGGCAAGTTAAAAAAAAAAAAAAGGAATATATTTCATATTACTAGTTACAGCCTCAATAATCTAATATATTTGCATTATATATTACTGTCTCAAAAATGTAACTCAGTTATACTACTATAAGTTACTTTTTGCAAAATATCTTGATTATCTAACACAACTTCTAAACACTTTAACTTATCAATGTACATTTTACACAAGTGCGTCTCCACAAATACTGTATTTTTAACATAAATTTATTAAAGTTAAGTCTCTTGTTCCTTTGCATGCCTTCTATTTCATGGTAATATACAGTATGTTTAATCGCATCAAAAGAAAGCACTGAAAGTGCTCATCACAAAGATTTTTGGCAAAGAAGAGACTCTGACATTGAAGTCTTTCAACAGGAGGTTAGGAAAACAATGTAATTTATGCCACCATGTAAATGTACAGTCGATCTTTTCCTCAAACATCCTGATTCTTTGATGTTTTGGTTTTGAGCAACAGGAAGTGGACGGTGTATCTTGTTCTACTACTAGTAATGTATTTGGTATGTTGCATTAGTTGAACAGAAAAAACAATAAAATGCACTTGTAACTTGAGTTCCTAAAATTGTAACTAGTAATATATTGCTGTATATTTTCTAAGTAATGCATTACATTACTCAGTTACCAAAAAAAGTAATATATTCCTGTAACTTATTACTTTTGTAATGCGTTACTCCCAACACTGTATAAATGATGAAGGTATTGCATAACGGATATTTAGTATGAATATGTTTCCCCTAAATTGTGTGGTTAAAATTATACATGATTAAGACAAGATTTCAAAATTGATGGTATAAAGTTAATACTACTTTTAGCACATTGCTGTGTAGAATTTACACTCAATATTGACATTTAATTAAACAATTTAATTTAATCAATGTAAATAATATTTATTTAAGTTTCATATTTTACGAGTAAATGTATAAAGATATATACATTAAAGATAAGCAGCAGAAACGAGGTTATTATTGACTTTCTTTCCATTGAGGACATTTTTTTTTTTTAAATGAAACGCTTTTGTTGGAGGTTGGATGTTAAAAGCTAGTGTTTGTAAACCTTTCAAGTTAGCTAAAACAAAAGCAATCTACATATACACAGGTGGAAGTATAACCGGTAATGTTATTAGGATATGAAAGGTTATTTACATTTACAGCTGAGTACTTTTGGCACTATTACTATATTATAAAATCTCTGATTTCATACCATTTATTTGGTCGATGTACACAAACTCTGTACAGTTTTGAAACCTGAAACAAAATCAACTGTTTCTTTTTCACTTTTCTTACACACATAAACACACATGCCTATACACAAACAACACTTGACACTAAAACAGACGGTGTTAGGGAAAAATAATAATGTTGTATTATTATTTTCTTAGGGTATATTTCTTTATCACATAGTTTAAATGTACTTTTTAAATGTCATTTGGTTTCAACCATATGTTCCTTTGTATACACCCTGTTCTTTTAAGATGCTAATGAAGTTTGACCAAATAAAGAGATTGGGAGGGCCTTTTGAGACCAGGAGACAGAGCTGTGTGATCAGGAGACAGACCTGGGAGACTGTCTGAGAAGCTGAGAGGAGAACAGATACACGGTCAACCAGAGTATCTTCCTGGTCTCCCTCTGCAGAACTTTAGTTTATTCTATCTCCCACTGCAGAGCTCATTTAACTTCAATTTCTCTCCGACCCCTGTGGCTGACAGTGTCAGTTATGCAGTTTAAGTTAATTTCATTGTTCAAGTTGTAATAAATAAGTTAAGTAAGTTGTTTAAAAAGGAATACTTTAATTTATATATTGTTTTAAACTTCTCATTTCAAGGTCCTGCAGAATGTTTTCATGGTGGAACTAATGTTCAGTATGCTGTTTTGGTCTGATCAGTTTTTAAGTTGCACGTCACACTCAGTAGAGGGCAGCATGGTTTTCCACTGTTAGTCTGGGTTAAAGCCTTTGAGATGGGTGCAGGGACATTTTTCCAATGTTTTTCATCAAAGAAGTACTGCAAGATGTTTTAATAACTCCTTCAAGTTAATGCGGCCAATGAGGTATGTAATTTGTATTTTATTTTTTTTGTCTTGTATGAAAATAAGATGTCTTTCTTTGACCAACTTGAGTTTATGTTCACAAAATTTACTGTTAATGTAATTCTTAATGTGTCAAGATTTTGTAGAAGTCAAATAACGGATTTGTTATGGATTTTGTTGAGTGATTTGATTTTGTTGTCTATTCTCTATGAGAATGCCTTACTGTACAGAAATTTATAATTTTATGTTCTTTGTACAGTTCTCACGGCATGTTTGGTGGCATCCACGTCCAATAAATGCCAGTAGAAATCAAGAACGCCTTGTGTACGTTATTCAGCTTGGAGGGAGTTATAGTGAGAACTCAGTCTGCTCAACACGAGGTGAGGAGACGAGGAACTGCACCTGTCTGAGAAGCAAGGAAATACGAAGATTCGTCACACTTTAGCATCAGACAGATAAGACTGCTTATGCCAGTTTTGCAGTTTGCAGCAAGTTTGAAGTTTTACATGGATGATCCAACAAGTGATACATTTAAAACAAGTAAAATGTTAGAAGTGGATCAACTTTGGTAATTACTTTAAAAGCACACTGCAAGTACTGAAAATTTAAGTAATCTGGTGCTTTGGACATTTTTTTCTAAATTTAAGGTTCTGTATAGGTGAATTCTCAATACATATTTGTTTTATTTCAAGGTTAAAGGTGTTAAAGTATTAAGTGCTATGTGTTGTTGGTTTAAAGACCACAAATCATCACATTAATGCAGTTTAAAGAGCTACCCATTTAAATATTTTTCCAAGGTTTGAGGTGCTGTGAGAAATCTGTTTTTAACTAGCATTTCTATTCAAGTTAAATTGTTTCATCGTTAAGATAGAAGTTGATTTAAAAATACTTTATTTGAGCTACGTAATAAGCAGATATTGCAAATGGAGCAAATAACTGAGCACGAAACAAAAAAGGGTGACGTACTTGATGATGGTAATGCGGCAGACCTACAACAGCCATCAGAAACTGAAGAGGAGCCACGACGAAGTCAGAGAAGTCGAACACTTACTGAAAAAGCTCAAGAACTGCATGATAATAAATCCAAAAAACTTCAGCATCGTTTCACTGTAACGTACGATAGATGGAAAGGAACTGCCAAACAAGCTAAGAAGGTGATAAAGGGATCCCCACCTACGGAGGATGTGCAGGAGTTGATGACCAAGATAAGTTGTGCATCAGCAGATGTGAAACATTGCTATGAAGACTTGCGCAAATATGCACCCCCAGACAGTGAGATCCGTCGCAGAGTTGACACCTGTGATGCTGTATCTAAAATAATCTTGGAAAATGCATCCACTTATCAAAAAAAAAAAGAAAGGAAAAATGTTCAGACAGAGGATTTTGTCTGGCCTAAATCAGGTTCTGTGTTTTCATCTTCATCTTCCCAACGCACAGGTACTAGGTCTCAAGGAAGTTCCAGCTTTACAAGCAGCTCAAACATAAAATCACAACTCTCAAGTGTGTCTTCCATTAAGAGACAAGAAGCTCAAGCAGAGCTAGCTGCAACGCAGGCTGCTTTAAAGGTTCTGCAAGAGATAGAATATGAACAAAAGGAACTAGAAAATCTTGAAGAAGAAAATAGAAAGAAGATTGCACTACAAGAGGAAGAAAATGTGGCAAGAAAAAAAGAATTGGAAGAGAAGCGCAGACAAATAGAGCGCCTTCGGACTGTAAAGAAGCTAAGTGCTGCAAAGGCACGGCTGCAAGTTTATGAACAAGAAACAAGCTCAGATGACGAGATCACAGAGTTACTGCATAACAATGCAGTTCAACAAAAGGGAACACCAGGAGCTAAAAAGAGTCCAGTTGAGACTCTGGTGACTTCCCAAGCAGGCAGCGCCACAGTTCTTGCTGAAGCTATAGCAGAGTCAATTAATGTAAGCCGTCTACCAGTACCCGAACCTTCCGTTTTCACTGGAGACCCGCTAAGATACAAGGACTGGAAAATGTCATTTGAAACCCTAATAGGCAGGAAAAACATTCCAGTAAATGAAAAAGTTTATTACCTTCGTAAATATGTTAGTGGACCTGCAAAAAGGGCCATTGAAAGTTATTTCCTTTAGGAACAGATGCAGCTTACAAGTCAGCATGGGATATTCTTGAAGAAAGATTTGGAAGCTCATTCATAATAGCTAAAGCCTTCAAGGATAAGCTTGCATCATGGCCCAAAATCGGACCCAAGGACAGTGTCGAGCTGAGGGATTTTGCAGACTTCCTTAGGGGGTGCCAGGCGGCCATGTCCCAGATTAAAGGTCTAGAAGTACTGAACGACTGTTCTGAAAACCAAAGGCTTCTCACAAAGCTTCCTGATTGGCTGGTAGCTAGTTGGAACAGAAAGGTGATTGAAGTAGAAGAAACATGCAACATCTTTCCTACGTTCAGTCAATTTGTGGAATTCATCATAAAGGAAGCAAAAATAGCCTGCAATCCAGTAACTTCTCTTCATGCCTTGAAGTCAAGCGATGGTGAAAAACTAAATACAACAAAAGCACGAAGCGTTGGTGCAAAGGTGCTCGTGAGCAGCTCTGAGGAGAATACGGAACTCAAAAAATGCACCTTCTGTGAAAAATACAATCATAACATTCAAACCTGCTGGAAATTCAAAGAAAACCCACTTCAAGAACGTCTCAAGTTTGTCCAAGATAAGAAATTATGTTTCGGATGTTTAAAAACAGGACATAATTCAAAAAGCTGCAAAAGAAGAGACCTTTGTGAAACGTGTAAGGGAAAACACCCGACGTGTTTACATGAAGATCGCGAAAAAATAAAAAGAAGAGAGAAGTGCAGTGATGAACATGGAGAGATTGTAAAAAACTCTGAAAATACTAAGTCAAAGGAAAAAACGGACCGCAAACACATACCTGAATCTTCAAACGAAGCTACATCAAACAGAGTAGTACAAAGGAACGACAACATGTACTCCTCTACAGTTGTTCCAGTATGGTTATCTACATCAAGTAATCCAGAGAATGAAATTCTTGTATATGCACTACTTGATAACCAAAGCGATACCACATTTATTATGCAAGACAAGGCAGAAGCTCTGGGAATGAAAGGAGAGTCTGTGCAGTTAAAACTCTCCACACTTTCATCCAGAAATACAATCATCCCAAGTCAAAGATTAGTTGGACTGCAGGTGAGAGGTTTCTATTCACCAAAGAAAATTCCTCTTCCTGTAACATATTCAAGAGAGTTCATCCCTGCTAATCTAAATCACATTCCCACACCCAAAACTGCTAGAGTATGGCCACACCTAGAGCATCTTGCTGAGGAGATAGCTCCATTGATCGAATGTGACGTAGGACTGCTCATAGGTTACAACTGTCCACAGGCTTTCTTACCCCGAGAAGTGGTCCCAGGTAAAGACAATGAACCATTTGCTCAAAAAACAGATCTTGGATGGAGTATAGTTGGTTGTGTTAGCCCATTTCTCGACTATGGTGATTCCATTGGAAGCAGTCACAAGATTATTATGAAGTCAGTGGAACCTAATCTTCAAACATCTAAGCAGCTCACAACTGAAGTGAAATACATATGCCGAACTCAGGTTAAGGAGTTCATTTCTCCATCAGATGTTTTGAGGATGCTTGAGTCTGACTTCAATGAGAGAAGAGTTGACGATGCAAATTTATCCCAGGAAGATTTGCGTTTCATAACGATAATGGAAGAAGGAATCAAAATTAAAACAGACGGTCACTGTGAAATGCCACTGCCGTTCAAGAAAGGTCGACCAAAGCTCCCAGACAATAAGGCATGTGCAGTTCACAGGCTCCGATGCTTAAAAAGAAGATTTGAAAGAGATAAACAATATCAGAGAGATTACACAACCTTTATGAATGAAATTATAACAAATGGAGATGCAGAAAGGCTCTCAAAGGAAGAAATTGACAACAGTCCTGTGTGGTACATTCCTCATCATGGAGTGTATCACCCACACAAGCCAGGGAAGATAAGAGTCGTGTTTGACTGCTCAGCTAAATTTGAAGGCATGTCATTGAATGACCATCTGCTTACCGGGCCAGAATTGACAAACAGCCTGATAGGTGTTCTTTGCCGCTTTCGCAAGGGACAAGTTGCAATAATGTGTGATATTGAGCGTATGTTCCATCAATTTCATGTAAGACAAGAGGACCAGGATTACTTGAGATTTCTCTGGTGGGATGATGGAAACTTCCAGGCTCAACCATCAGTTTATCGCATGCGAGTGCACCTGTTTGGAGCAGCCTCTTCGCCTGGCTGTGCAAACTTTGGGTTAAAGCATGTTGCTGCCCAGGGACACGGTCTTTACAGTGAAGCAGCCATTCAGTTCATTGAAAGAAACTTTTATGTGGACGATGGGCTGACCAGTGTTGCAACAAAGGAGGAAGCCATAAAGTTGATAAAAGAAGCAAGACAACTTTGCAGTGCTGGCAGACTGCGAATTCACAAATTTATTTCCAACAACCATGATGTACTGGCATCCATTCCCGTGGATGAGTGTGCGGATTCAGTAAGAAATCGTGATTTAGCTCTTGGTGAGTTGCAGATTGAGAGAGCACTGGGAATCAAATGGTGCATTGTTTCTGACCAATTCCATTTCAGAGTGATTGTGGATGAGCGACCACTTTCAAGAAGAGGAGTTCTGTGAACTGTGGCATCCATCTATGACCCCCTTGGCTTTGTGGCGCCATTTATCCTGGTCGGGAAGCAAATACTCCAACAGATGTGTCGAGACAAGGTTGGATGGGATGAGCCATTGTCAGAAGATCTCCAACCACGATGGGAGTCGTGGTTGTTAGATTTAAAGAACCTGGCTGACATAAAAATTCAACGATGTTATCTTCCAGATGGTTTTGAGAAAGTTCAAAGATATGAGCTGCATCATTTCTCAGATGCGAGTGTCCAAGGATATGGCGAATGTTCTTATTTGCGAGCAATAAGTGTATCAAACCAAGTCCACTGTTCTCTTGTTATTGGAAAAGCCAGAGTGACTCCTACAAAGATCACCACGGTACCCCGGCTTGAGCTATCAGCAGCTGTTATTGCTGTTCGAACAAGTGACCTGCTTAAAAAAGAGTTGGACGTTCAAGCCCAAGAATTCTTCTGGACAGATTCAAAGGTCGTCCTTGGATACATTAACAACGACGCCAGACGATTTCACATATTTGTGGCAAATCGCATTCAGCGTATCCAGGAAGGTTCTGATCCAGATCAATGGAGATATGTGACCTCTGAGAACAATCCTGCTGATCATGCATCGAGGGGTCTGACAGCAAGGGGACTAATTACTTCCAACTGGTTCACGGGTCCAGATTTTCTCTGGCATGACACATTTCTTCCTCATGACATTAAGGTGGGAGAGTTGGAAGTAGAAGATCCAGAACTTCGCAAGACTTTTGTCCATAAGACGGTAACAAAAGCAGATTCGCTGCTCAATTGTTTCTCAAGGTTCTCAAACTGGACAAGACTGGTTAAGGCTATTGCACGACTTATACGATGCATCAAAGAGATCAAGGGTTTGCAGTCCAGAACTAATAAAGTCTCCAGTCTTGAGGAGAGAAAGGAAGCAGAACTTTTCATCCTGTCCACTGTCCAAAAGGAAGTGTTTTCTGAAGAAATTAAAGATCTACAATCCGAGAAGACAATAATGAAGGACAGCACAAATAGGCTGCACAAACTAAATCCCTTTTTGGATGAAAGGGGTGTGTTAAGAGTGGGAGGTCGGCTGGAACATGCTGATTTACACCCACACATTAAACATCCAGCAATTTTGCCAAGCAAAACCCACATATCAAAGCTACTGATCGAACACTTTCATCAAAAGGTTCACCACCAGGGACGTGGGATGACTTAATGCACTATTTACATAAGTTCTTTGCATTCAGGCTTAGTGAAATCACCAGTGATTTGGTGGGAGTGTGGCTGACAGTGTCAGTTATGCAGTTTAAGTTAATTTCATTGTTCAAGTTGTAATAAACAAGTTAAGTAAGTTGTTTAAAAAGGAATACTTTAATTTATATATTGTTTTTAAACTTCTCATTTCAAGGTCCTGCAGAATGTTTTCATGGTGGAACTAATGTTCAGTATGCTGTTTTGGTCTGATCAGTTTTTAAAGTTGCACGTCACACTCAGTAGAGGGAGCATGGTTTTTTCTCACTGTTTGTCTGGGTTAAAGCCTTTGAGATGGGTGCAGGGACATTTTTCCAATGTTTTTCATCAAAGAAGTACTGCAAGATGTTTTAATAACTCCTTCAAGTTAATGCGGCCAATGAGGTATGTAATTTGTATTTTATTTTTTTTGTCTTGTATGAAAATAAGATGTCTTTCTTTGACCAACTTGAGTTTATGTTCACAAAATTTACTGTTAATGTAATTCTTAATGTGTCAAGATTTTGTAGAAGTCAAATAACGGATTTGTTATGGATTTTGTTGAGTGATTTGATTTTGTTGTCTATTCTCTATGAGAATGCCTTACTGTACAGAAATTTATAATTTTATGTTCTTTGTACAGTTCTCACAGCATGTTTGGTGGCATCCACGTCCAATAAATGCCAGTAGAAATCAAGAACGCCTTGTGTACGTTATTCAGCTTGGAGGGAGTTATAACCCCTGTGTGTGATACTTTTTAGGTTAAACCACTATTTTTTACCCTAACATACGGACAGGTCTAAAGATTAATGAACCTAATTTGGAGCAATTGCCTCAGTGGTTACCCTCAGCAAGAGTAAAATATATTCTAACATAAAGAAGAAAAAACTCTCTCTAACTACATCCAGATATTCAAACATGTAGACTCAAACATCAGGTTTGTTTAATATGTTATAATTAAAAATCTACTACTTTGTTAAGCTTTACATATAGCTTTTTTTTCTGAGAAAACCAATGGGCCAGACAAGAAAAGAGAAAAAAGACGCTATGGAATAAAACACCTAAAGATATGTTTAAAATGTAACTGGCCCACAATCTGGGGTTATTTATCATACTTGGACAGAGAATCTCCAGTTATGGTTCATCTGCACCAAAGGGTTTGCATTATAGTTTAAACCTTGCTGTATGAAAAAGACACAATGTGTAATGGATTGGCATATCTAATCAGTGTTATCATGTTCTCTACAGAAATATAAAGCAGACTATTTGGACGTCACACTTTTACTGAACACAATGCATTTGAGCAGTAAGTCTGTCACACCTTTAGCCAAAGAGAAAAAATGTCCCTGAAGAAAAATTAGACTATTGAGTTTTTCATCCAAGCAGAATGTCTTGCTTCCTTCTTAAATCAGCACTTCTGATCAACTTGGACTTCATTCTCAAATGATGACATAGTTGGAGCAGGAGAGCATTTCAGAGGGAAATACAAAGATTTCTGAAAACGACTTTAGAAATAGAAATGAAAAAAAAATCAAAAGAGACATTATACAATTAGAGCTCTATGATAACGGAAATATATGGGAGTTAATGCTTGTAGCTTTTTACTATCTACATTTTTTCCTCTAATAATACATCTAATTTTTGATTTATTTATTTTACATTATTAAATGCTTATTAGTTGGATGCAGTAGCTTAAGCTAATGGCTAGTCTGAGATGTGCCAAGACTAAAATATAATCCTTCCTTCTTAAAAACATCTTCAGTTTTAAAAAAATCATTGCGGTTTATGAGACCGCAATATTATGAACCTTTAGATTTAATCATTTCAAACTTGATTGTTCAGAAGCAAGACATAAAACAATGGTGCATTGTTTAAAGGCTAAGAAGTTATACTTTAAAACTAAGAACACAAAGACAATAAACTAAAACTTTAATAAAAACAAAAAACAATGTGTAAAATGCATCTTCATGAACTGAGAACAGAAAATTGTGGCATATTATCAAGCGGAGTAATTGTATGATAGAGATTAAAATTGGTAAAAGTTTAGGTAAAAAAAATTATGGCATGGCTTGGTTTAAATGTGGCAATGGTTTAATGATTCTTAAAACAGCATTGGCACAAACTGTTATAACCTTTTAACAGAACTGCATTCGAAAACTCCAAAGTATCCTTTTATGGTAATTTGAAATTAAATCAAGATATTGACCAAATGACTTTTTTAAACTGATGACAGCGAAATGTTGATTAAACCAGTGTATAGTTGATGTGTAGAAATATTACAAAAGGCAAAAGAGTTGAATAAGAGAGGAACATGTGTTGTAAATAGTTTTTTAGTTCTCAGCAATAAAGAAATACAAGTTTTTAGTTGTTTCCTGATTGACTTTTACAATTCTATGCTTATGAATGTAAGTGTGTGTGCATATATGTGTATGTCAAGTGATTGACTGACAGCTTTTACAACATTAGCTATATAGCAGAGTGTGTTTGAAAAGGTTTGGTCTCAGGTGGGCTGTTCCAGAGGTGCCTGCTTCATCAGCCAGCACCACACAGCTGCTACGGTCATCATTCACAGTGGGCCAGTCCTGTCAGGCCTCTCATTACCTTCAGCATAATCAAGACTATCTGGAAGCAGACCAATTCCACTTTCAGCACTGATCCTAAACAGGAAGTGAACAGGAAATGATGCATGAGTATGTGTGAAGGTAAACAACCAAGCGGTATGTCACATCAACACCAGATTTCCCAGCAACAAAAGCCTTAGCGTGTAACTTACCCCAACCATTCACCAACCAGGTGCTTGTTTTGCTTTGGCTTGTTTATTCCGTTTAGGGTAGAAGCAGCACTTATTCTCCAGCTCCATCCGTTTCGAATAGCAAAGGGGTGACTGTTCGCACAGCACAAAACATGTTCTTCCTTTTGTTGTTGCAGTAACATCTGTTTGAGGCTAAACATAGTGTTTTCCTGGATGTGTTGAAAACAAGATAACTACTACCTGGAAATTATCTGGTCCCTCTATCATCAACTTTGTTTCTAGTGACTGTTTCATGGATACAATGATGATTCATTAGGTGGACAATGAGAACTGAGCAGGGGGATGCGATGACTCATTTCTGTGAGAATGAGGTGAAAGAGTAGGTACACAACTGAAGGTTAGACACACTCATTAGTATTTTGGCCCAATAAATACAAGTTATGGTGTCGTCACATAGATTTCAATGTTCTTTTCAGTATCTTTAAAAAATATTAAACTATATTTTTGTGCTGCATATTTCAGTCCCCAATTCATTTTGGGCTTTTCTTGATTTTTTTCCTGTCATAGAATCTACTTGAAAAATGGAAATGCTCTAAAATGAAATTTCCCCTTTACATCTTGCAGTCTTACTTGGTCTTGCTATAGTAGATTAATAATCATCAGTCAAAGATTAATCTTTGCACCTGCTGCTGGCTTCCCGGCTCTGGGTGAAATGCAATACCAGCTGACCTAAGCAGTAACGAAACAAAAATATATACTCAGTTATACTCACAATGAACTTTCAACAATCTTGTGAACTGAATTAATGAGAGAATAATCCCTACTGCTTGTTTGGGTGACATTAGATGAAGGGTCCTTTTGTTTTGGTCCCAGCATGAGCCAGAGCAACTGAAGTGTTATCAGGGAGTTACAATTCAAAGTGTGGAAAAAAATCATACAAATCATGTTTTTCTTCATATAATGCTATGCTTCAAGTCAGTTTCATTCAGTTTATTTATGCAGTGCCAATTTAAAAAAAATTAAAGATTATAATTCTATTAATACACAGATACATATAATCGATTAAATCCAATCATACAAAAAACAATCAAAGTTACCAATTTAATCTTTGTTTCAAAACATTCAAGTTTATTTTATAATTCCATTTCACAAAAAGTTTTCTATTTTAGTTAAACCAGCTCGCTGCATAGAGTCAGTGAGTTTGCAAAGTCAGTCTTCCTGAACAACCAAATAGCGACAGCGGAGAGTCAATTGCAATGTCTTGCTAGTAATGTAGTAATCCTTAATGCTGAGTGGCCACGTGATAAAATACTGTTTATGGTACAGTCGTATGGATGAAAAATGTGGTAAAATCTATATGACTGAGTTTAAAATTGACTAAAAGGTGAATTTTCCAAGGAAAATATTCCAGCATTGTTATATTTGAAAGCATGTGTATTGCCTAAGCAGAAACATAAATGTACTTTTCTCCTCTTTTCAGGTTCTGTTGCAATGACTAGACGTGTAAAATCTCCCTTCTGTTTTCCTGAGTCAAGCTAAAAGAATTCAAAGGACATTTTTACATTTAATATATGGAAACAGCTGCTTTACCAGCTCTGATTAACGTTTATTTGAAAAACTCGTTGGTCTATCTTTTGTGCGGTCGAGTTCAAGCGGCTTTTTTCCCCCCATCTTATATTGTTAGTGATTTCATCCACCTGAGTAGTCTAAACCCATCGATGCTGATTGAATACATGAAACTTTCTTTGTGAATACTGGAGAGTATCAGTTCTCACAATTAAAGGCTGCAGATCTTGCCCTGTCCTATGCAACATGTGTTTTTCATTTAACAGGCACAGATCTGTTTGTGTTTATGCTTGTGACCTCATTCTGGTCAGTTCTACTTAAATAATCAGAATTAGGTAGACTGTTTAAAGGGATTTTCCTTCTGAACGATTTGGGTTAGCTTCCTTGATTTACTGATCTTAAAGGAGCAGGGGGCTGGATTTCTGAAATAAATTATATCAATGTTCAGTTTTGTAATTGTATTTGGTAATGAAGCGTTTTAAACTAAGTAAAATGAGCCCATCCATGTGTTATTCCATTATCTTGAACAGCCTGTGTGCTGCAAAATAGTTTGCGATTCGGGGCTGAATTTCCCGCGCTTAGCCGCTTAAACACGGATGTGACGTCAATCTACAACTTCTTGCGCGTTCTCAATTTAACAGGAAGAAGGAAGAGAAAGAACCCGGACTTCAGACGTGGTCGATTCAACTTTGGGTGTGGATTCGTCCACATCGGGCAAACGAACAAGCACCACACAAAGCCCACTAAAAAGTGGCACAAAAAAGAAGGCTTTATCGGCTGCATCTGTTGAGTCTAAAGCAAGATATGATTGAAGTCGGGCCCGTGTAAATATTGGTTACGCCTACGATGATTGGCGGCTGCTACAGCTCGAACTCGGACTGAAAACTGATGCAAATATGGCTAATTTCCTATTGACCAGGTAAGCAACATTATAGCTTGTTTAACAATGCTGTCTAAAACATGAAGGAATTTTTTGTAGACCGACCACCGGAGTTATTGTTGTCTACTACAGTTATCAATGCTAGCGCATGCTAAGAAACATTATAGGTAATGTTTACAGCTTGATATGGAAATGATATCAGCTTACTGATAACTTAGACACCTAATGTGCCGTAGTTTTACTGCTCGTTTAACAATGCTGTGTAAAACGTAATGGAAATTGATTGTAGACCGATTACCGGAGTCATTGTTGTCTACCACAGCTATCAAAGCTAGCGCATTGCTAGCTCTAGTCCAACAGTCCCTATGCTACAACTGATTTGGTTCCCCGATTGTAATGTCAGTGTTACCGCCATGAAATCTATGTTTGGACATGTTGCTTGTACAGCTGGCGATGTGCGGTGGCCTGAAATTACGTTACATTGCTGATTTACATTTTATACGCATTCCCGTGGTGGTTGCAGTTACTCGCAGCGCCGGGCGCGGCAGTCGCGAGTTTAATTCTTCAATCCGGCCCCCTGCTCCTTTAAAGTGCACCATTTTAATGTGCAGTAAATGTATGTTTACAGTGTCCTAAAAAAGGCCCTTAATATCTTCTACAATGCAGCAGCAAAGTTCATGCAAATTTTGGTGGATTTTTGGTTAACCACCAACTCAAAGTAGTTTGTGGTTTTTAAATCAAGAAAATTGATGCATGTTTTCAAAGGTTCCTCAGCTCAGGCAGGGGAATCTGACGGCAGGATAAACATTCGTTGTTGACTTTAAAATTTCTGACCTTTCTGGAAAAGTGGCAAGAAGATGCTGTCAGAACTCCTCTTCAAAGTTAAAAAGTTATCTTGCAGATCAACAGATTACAGCATAACATACTCACTGTGTTTACATGCATATCTAAATCACGTCATCTAGAAAATCAAATTATTGAATGAAGTGCGTTAGACTCTGCAACACTAGGTGGCGACATTCGCTCCTGCCTTCTTCCAGTTAGCCTAGAGCGGCACTCAGAAAGTAAACTCTTCGTCAGTCCAAAAAAGCACTGATTGGCCGCTTATGTTGGTTCATATTCTGCTACTTGTTCTACTGTGTTGATTCACACTTTTGTGCCTCATCACTTTCCAAGGGGGTCCCCGGATTGTGGTGAGGGATTGGCTGCAGAAAAATTATCTGGGTGTCTTACTGTAGCTTGATTACGAGGACTCTAGTTCAGTTTGAATTCTGCCTGTCTAAGGTGTATACATTTGTTTCAAAAGTCTGATTTCAGTCAAACTAAGGCAATAATTTTAGTTTTCTCTGCACTGATTGAAGATCAAATAGCACCAGACATGAACTTGTCCGCCTAAATAAAAAAGTTAGTTTTAAAGGACAAACAACACTGTATATGACATAATCAACTAGTCAGAACATTGGTGGCAGGAAAATGCTGTTGTTATCAGCAGGAAAAGGGGTATCCTAAGGGTTGATGGGAAGATGGTTGGACATGAATACAGGGTAATCCTGGAAGTAAATCTGTTAGAGGTGATAAAACACAAATCACAATTATAAGGTGAATGTGTACATCAAAGAATCTTTAAAAGTTAAGACAAACAAATGGGCAAAGCTGGTAGAGGCATACCCAAAGTAAACTGCCGTTGAACAGTAACTGCAGCAAAATGCTTTTTCTATAAAATGTTGACTGAGAAGGGCTGAATACATTTCAGATTAAAATACTTTTATTTGCATAAAAATCTGAAGAGCATGCATCATTTTCCTTTTATTTAATAGTTTTTTTTCAACTTTTTTTTATTTTACCACATACAATTCCAATGAAATAAGACTAATTCGTAAACTTGTGGTTGAAATGAAAAAATAAAAACATAAATCAAAGTTTTTGAAAACGTTTACAAGGGACTGTAGTTTTCTCTGCAAAGTTGTATCAACCAACTGCATTTAAGATGTTGTCTCCCCTTTTTAGTTTCCACCTGACCTTGATAATAAAAAGAAGATAGCACAATGAATTAAATATACAGTACAGACCAAAGGTTTGGAAACACCTTCTCGTGCAGTGTGTTTTCTTTCTTTTCATTACTATTTAAATTGTAGATTCTCACTGAAGGCATCAAAACTATGAATGAACACAAATGAAATAATGTAGTACTTTTACAAATAAGTGTGAAATAACCTGGTGTCCAAAGTCACAGGACCTGAACCCAATCGAGATGATTTCAGGTGAGCTGAACCGCAGAGTGAAGGCAAAGGGGCAACAAGTACTAAGCATCTCTGGGAACTCCTTCAAGACTGGTGGAAAACCATTTCTGGTGACTACCTCTTGAAGCTCAAGAGAATGCAAAGCAGTAATCAGAGCAAAGGGTGGCTACTTTGAGGAATCTAAAATATAACACATGTATTCAGTTATTTTCCCCTTTTTGTTTAAGTACATACAGTAATTCCATACATTATGTGTTCATTCATAGTTTTAATGCCCTTAATTGAGAATCTACAATTTAGTCATGAAAATAAAGAAAACACACTGAATGAGAAGGTGCATCCAAACTTTTGGTCTGTATTGTATATTCAGGACTTTTTTCTCCCAGAACCACCTTTAAAAATCTCACATTTTTAAGATGTCTTCTAAAAATACTACTTACTATCTTCAAGACTCTAAAAAGACATCTGTGATAATTCCATGAGGCAGGAAGCTGAATACTTTCACAATCTGGAACAAATCAAAGGATTTTAGGCCGAGGCTTGTAAAAAGTGCATTGTGATTCTCCAGATGTGATAAGATGAAAGCATGCTGGTCTCCGTATTTAAAATGCACAACACTGAGGTGTTAAAAATCTATCTTAAAATGAAACCAGATATTACAATCTGTTCCAACGAATTCAACCTGATCCAAGCAGAATTACATGTTGGCAAAGGGAAAGTGAGATAAAGCATTTCACAATCTCTCTGGATTTCTGCTGGGTTCATTGGGGGCTGTTTTTATGAGTTGATTGGAGGATCAAAAGGGAATGTTATAAACGATCTCATACTCTAAATTTTAGTAACGTAACAGTTATGGTCCATTCGCACCGCCCAAAACGTCAACGACAAGAGCGACAAGATTACATGTAAAGTCTATGGTTGAGGCTGTTCGAGGGGCGTCAGAGTCTGTGCGTCGCTTTGTGTGTTTGAAGCTTTTCCTGCGTTCTAAGAGGCAAAGCACCAAAAGCCAGCATCTCAGAAGTTCGGCTAGCTGAACTTTGGAGACTGTTGACACACTGCGTCAACCAGTCAGAGCATCTCACTTGAGTGACGTCGTCCGATGTCAACATTGTCTAGCCAGCAATGATCCGCCATTGCTTAATTCATCCGGCAGACAAAAGCCAGCTTTGCAAGCTTTGTTCAGCTTGTTCGATTTTTTCTAGTAGCTTTTGGACAAAGCTTTAGTAAATCATCACCCATTGGCTTCACAACTCTGATGTTGACTTAGATCGGGACTTTTTACTCCTTAAAACTCCAGATTCGCTTAATAAAATTATATCTCTACATTGGGGAATGTTTGTTAGAGAATGAGTGAGGACGAACTATAGTAAAACTGTGGCTGAAGGTGAATACCTTAAGGAGATTTCTCAAAGGAGTCACTGGGTTTGAGCAAATATTATTTCATCCTGTTCTGACATTTCTTGAGCTTTGTTAAAGTACAAGTTACTTGCTATGTTTGGTGTTAAAATATATGTATAAAAAGATAAAATCAGTATTCAGATTTTCCACTCTGCCTTATCCATATGAACTACTTCATTAACAAAGTGATTGGTGATAATATATGCTACATGTTCAAGGTTAGGAATGAACAGTGTTCTGTTTGACAGTATTTAGCCATTGTAAAGTTTAAATTCTGGTCTGTTTGTGCAGTCCCTCTGCTTTAATATATGTTCTATGTTGGCAGCCAATGGCAAAGATTTTCGCATGACGGTGTGTTTGCTGAAGTGACAAGCTGCCACAACTGTTACAGCCCAATTAGCCTTTAATCACATGCATGGCTAGACTCAGTGACTGGGTAACGTCATAGGTCAGCACTGGGCTCGTAATTCTCCAGTCTTGTGCACAAATTTTTTTCTGCTTTTTCTGAAAGGCTTTTGAAGTCCATACATAAGATCTGATACAAAGACGACATACACCCTTGCTCTGAAATACGCATGCGTGGTAATGACCTACATTTGTGAAAGCACACCTCAAGGTAATGTTACTTGTGCAGCAATCTATAAATGATACTAAAACTCCACATACATCTATCATAAAGTGGAAGGGTAATTTCCCTTATTTATAATAATCTTTTAGTCATGCATATACTGTCCTACACATGTTAACTAATTTGGAAATACCAAAGGAAACACTCTTGCAGGTGTGTATCTTCCTAATTTAGTGAGTATTATTTATTTGCTGTAAAATCTAGAAAAAAGAGAAAAACCTTTAAAACATAGTTTTTTGTGCTATTTTTGTATTCTTGTATTCAAGGATAATCTCTGTTTTTATATGAAATCATAAATGAATTAGAGGTCAACTTTGATTTAAAAACAATAAACATTTAATTGTGTTAAACATTATACAAGTTTGTAGCATGCATGGTAGAAAGACACTTAAATAAAACATAAATACATATTTAGCTTTTCTCTGAGAGGCTCTGAGGCTGTTACACTAAGATTAAACCTTTGACAGATTTCATTTTAATACAAGTATTTTATATAAAGTCTGCAATCAGCTTTAAATATTGAATTATCTGCTTTTATTTCTGTAAAATAACATGAGCTAAAAATAAAATTAAACAGTGCTTTTTTTTAAAGTTCCCTGTTCAATAATAGCTGCTGCCTTTTCTTTGAATTACTTTGCTTGATCTGTTCAACTGTTAGAGGATTACATACACAATGAAAACATAAGGCAATTTATCGTGGGTCCAAACATTACATCAATTTAAATTTACACCATTAGTACACTGAATGCAGAAGACTATAATGCGAAAGAGATTAAAATAAATGTTGCATACAAAGTAGTTTACTTTACACTGTAAACAAAATGCAACTGAAGGATTTTAATGGTCTGTGAACCCATGATAATAAGGTTTGTTCATATCTATAACCATCAAATCATTAATTTAATCAAGTTGTGCTTTAAAATTGAATTCCTACACTTTCACACATTACAGTTACAAAGAGGTATTAGGATATTTAATGTCAATAAATCAGAGTTCAGAGAAACAGAAGGTCAGACCAATACATGACTTAAACAAAGACTCATAAATAGTCAATTTTAGTCTTATAGCTAGTGCACACACTGTGTTGTGCTCTACAAACTAGAATGTAATTCATCAATACAAAGAAATACTTTGTAGATAATTCAAGATATTAAAATGTAAGGATTTTAGAAGTTTCAAATACAGTTGGATTAAATGCTCATAGTACCTTTCTAAAGAAAACACTTAAACAGCTTCCTCTGTCTCCATTAACCCTGTTCTTTTCACTTTGAGAAATCTTTTACTTATTGGAGACACAAAGTTGATCTGTATAGCTGTCATCCTTTTTATCCATCCATTTTCTGGTGCCTATCTCCAGCTGTCAATGGGCGAGAGGCGGGGTACAGGTCGCCAGTCCATCACAGGGCCACACATAGAGACAAACAACCATGCACGCACATACGGATAATTTAGAGTGATCAATTAACCTGACAGTCATATTTTTGGACTGCGGGAGGAAGCTGGAGTACCCAGATTACTGGGAGAAAATGCAAACTACATGCAGAAAGGCCCAGGGCCGGGATACGTACCCCCAACCTTACGTACCCCCAACCTTCTTGCTGCAAGGCAACGGTGCTAACCACTTCGCTGCCATGCAGCCCGATCCTTTTCATATTGTTGTAAGTTGTTTGGCCTTGATTTGTGTATTACTGCATATAAAACAAGACAGTTTGTGTTGAATGCCCTGTCCACACGTACTGTAGCGGGATATCTCACAAAACGGACATATTTTTTGATGGTTTGGACTGTCATCCACAAAACAATGCACTAAAAACGGTTTTCTCTCGAACGTTTAGCTAAAGTCAAGATCTGCATTTTCTCCGTTTTAAAGGGCCTTTACCATACAATACCATACCTATACCATTTTTTAAATACATTTTTATTTGTTTCTCCTTTCCATGCACAACAAAGATGGACATTTTTCTAGACGAAATAGGCGAAATACATTTTATTAGTTAAGTTAAAGGGGTTTAAGACATTTCCTTTCCAACTAAAAAAATAAATATAATAATATCGAATTAGAAGCTTTTTATTTTCATTTTCAAGCCATCTATTGATTTAATACATTTATTGCTGCTATTTCACCTCAAACCTAGGTTTATCTTACAATAGTGGATCTGATCTAATTTAAGTTAAAATAAGCACAAAAATGATATCTAAAAAAAATAGATTTACACAGAAATTGGGTTGCTCATCGTTAAAAAGTAAAGTTTTTAAAGTAGGATTTTATAAAACGGAAAACACATAAAAACCTGACCATTATAGTTAATGACTATTTAACTATAATGATTAATGACTATTTCCTGTTTATACCTCAAGAACAAATCAGAAAGGTTGAGTCATTATTTTCTACCTAAGAAACCAGTCATCACAAGAAAAAAGTTCCTTAAGATAACGTCTCATGAGGGACAACAATAAACAATTAATGCATAAAGTACTTAAAAATGCAAAAATAATTAAAATAGAGCCTTACAAATTGCAAATTGAGAAAACAAACATCAATCTAATTGTGATGAAAATATTACCAAGCATGTCAGATGATTTGTGATCCCTAGACCCTTAGTAGTATATAAATAACATTGATTAACGTGTAATGCAAGAAAGCAGCAAGACATGAGCTTCGAGTTCTTTAGCATGCAACATTTAAACACTTTAACAGATTGGATGCAAAATGTATGGCAATGGTATTACAACACCTGCGAGCATGTGGACGATCCATAGCACTGTCGGCTATAAGCGCTTGATCCAAAACTAGCAATAGTTTTCAGCCCACAGGAACCTAAATATCTGCAGAACATCTCTGTGCTTGACACCGCAGGTCCTGTTTCCAGCTGGTGAGATCCGTTTTTGACAGCATATCCACAGTATCCACACACTTTATTTATAGTGGTCTTTCTGCATATGTTCCAAGAGATGTTAAAGTCTGTACCCCAAAATTAGCCACAGAGAATTTTCCATCTTTGAGTCGCTACATTGAGTTCTTGATCTTTATCTTGCATTAAAGAAACTGTCAGTCCACAGGAGTTAAAATAAAGCCATGTGTCTTTGATCCGTTGAACCATCAACAGTCGTCTCATTGAAGATCTCATCTTCTGCATGTTGTAGCTGACTGAACTTTCAGTTAATCTAAGTGTGTCAGGAGGACATGGAAAATTAAGCATCTAATGTACAGTGGAAACAAACTGACTGATTAGATTATTTGAAAAACATGCAGTCATATGAGAGTATGTGCAGGTGTGTATCAGAGATGTTTTTTTTCCAAATTACCATAAACAGTTTGATATTAGAAAACATAAAATGTTGAAAGAGTCACAACGGATCATATGCAAACATGAAACAATGTCCTTTCTGAGCAAAATAATTCTACAAACATGCATGTTTTATAGATGTCAGGTTGTGAAATGACGTGATAAAATCTAACATAAAAAAGCAGACAAAGCAAGAGAAAAAAAATCTCGACAAGCTTCACATCAAAAAGCATTTTAGGAAAATACTGTAATTAATATACGGTCCATTTTCTGAACAATTCAGCAAAAAAGTTTGTTTCCTTGTGCTGATAACATCCCCATCTTTATTGACAGCCAAGTTCATGTTCTTCACAAGCACCTATGAACTTTATTGAAATGACTCACTGTTAAATACAGAATTTTTTTTTTGCTTGTTTTTTTCCATAGAAATAAGAAAATAATGTATTTATTTCATGGCAAAAACAAACTAATCCACTGGATTCTCATCCACCGGTTGATAAAGTCAGTCTGTATTAGCTCCAAAACGATCCTTTCCCAAACCAAAAAGATCTCTTCTTTCACTTTGACTTCAATCCCTTCAGATTCTCCTGCATTACTCCTCCCGTCCTCTAAGATCTCGTGGAGTCCGGTTACGTTCTCCAGAGCCTTTGCTGCGGGCCTTCCTGGCACTCTCCTGAGCTTGGCGGTATTTCTCCAGCATGCTCTTGTGTTTCCTCCGCAGCTTGTCATTGCACCACATCCTTTCGCAGTATTCCTGAACGTGAGGCATATTAGATGGCCCGATGAGCTGCATGATGTCCTTGAACCATGTGCGAGACTGACCGATTTGTCCCCTGCTGTATGGGCTGCAAGGCATCCAGGGCCTGTGGTTCGCGGGAGACCAGTCTTTGAATGTGTCAGATATGCCCGCACTGTCACGGGCAAGGAGCTCATCCACGGCGTCTCCCTGAAGGACCTGAAGAGAGATGCGGGCCAGGGTTCGACTGAAGCTGTGCTCTTGAGAGCTACAGATGTACACACCTTCATCCTGATGGAAGAGATGCCGAAACAGCAGACCCTGATCGGTTGACATCACACGATCATCCAGCTTCACCTAAATCAGACAGAGAGAAAATAATAGTTGAAATTAGTTTAGGACCTACCCAGTGGCATGTTCTGGACCTGGGAACATAGGGTGCTGAGGCCACAGCCTTGCAGATGAATCTGGGGCAACCTAAATTGTAGAAAAAGGCTTTTTATGAAAGTTTTTTGAGGGTTATGGCACCTGCTGCTCTCTTCTACTCATTCTCTGTCCTAAGTCATCTATAAAGCAAGAATACCATCATATTTCTTTTATCAAAACAGATGTTATCAAAAGGTAATCATGAAGGGGAACTAACCTGCCGGGAAAAAGCTTGCCTTCCAGTGTGATAAGGAGCTAAAGTCAGACACAGATTTATGGGAGCCACAAACATATGAAACACCTGTTTTTTAAAGATTTTTTTAATGGAAGGTTCCAAGGTTAGAGGAGAAACACCTCAGTAAACATGTCCAGTGATCTTAAGGTTTTTGCCAGACAATTTTAACATCGGTAATAATCGACTTTCCGATGTGTTTTAGTGAACACGGTGGTCAGAAATGATCTGGATAATGCTCATACAATTCTGAAGGCATACATAATTTTAATTAATTATTTGTTTACCTGTTTTATATGTTGGCCCAGAGTTTTGCTGCTCACTGAAAGCCAACACAGCTGAAGAATTGTCCCTCTTATTTTTGTAAAAAAAAAATTAAATAATCTATTGTCAATTTTCTCTCAGGTTAGCTCAAACTAATACCAAAGTTTCAACTAGAGACAGAGCTGTCAGCCAATAAAACACGGAGAATTCCCCATTTCAGTACAAAGCCTCACTTATTGGTCATACTATTGTGGCTATGTTGCATTCACTGAAGCCAGGAAATTACAAAACTGCCTTCTTCACTAAAGTCATAGGGCGGCTAAGTTGTTATGTAAATTTATTTAATCTGGGGTGAAAAAACATTTGGGGCTCGATGAGGAATGATCAGGAGGCACTGCTCAATTTTAATAAAAAAAAAAATATATATATATTTTTTTTATGTATCTCTGCAGCTCTCACAGCTTTACAAAGGACCTCTCTAGAGGTGCATAACATTCTAAATAGGAACCATCATTTCAATATCAGTACCAGTAACTGAACATTCTTCCTATCCTGTTATCAACTTTTTACTTTCTTTAACATGAAAGTATTCATACATGAGTTCATTTTTTATTCTGTATATCTGCTCTGTCTTCTCGAAACCCCCAGCCTGTCATTGCAAATGACAGATTACTGAGCCAGTTATCGCTGCTGGTTTCGTCTTGTTAAATGGAAGTTTTTCCTCTCCACTGTCCGCTACATGCTTGCTCAGTATGAGAGATTGTTGTAAAGTCAACAACACAATGCAGGTGACTGTCTACACGTTTCTGCATGGAGTGAATGCTGAAAGTCAATAACTATATGCAATCTGTTGGGTTTCATTAGAGAGACTGGAATGTATTTATGAGTGAACTGAAATTACTTGTAAAGTGCATTGAGATAACATTTTGTGATTTGGCGCTATATAAATAAACTGATTTGAATTGAAAGGAAAAGCATGGCGAAATGGCTTTGAGAGTAGCTGTATCCTGAAGTTGAAAGCCAAGTGCAACATTAATTAAATATATAATTCAAATGTACTGCAATCCCTCAAATAGTTCAAAGTAGTAGGCATTCTGTTGAAATTTTTATGAAAATACAAAAAAACAGCTTGCATTCTTTGTCTGCACAGGGAAATACACTCTTCAGCACTTTATCTAAAACCGTTTTTCAAATTCTAGCATTTTTTCACAATCTTAGCTGAAAACATATTATCTGTCTTAATAGCATGACACAAGAAGGCAAACAAGTTCTGCTGGAACTTTTTTCCTGGGCGTTACTAGACCTTATTTACTGGGGCACGTGCCTTTTTCCAAAAGTCTCCAGTGCCCCAGTAAAATTATAGCACTGATCCGCTGGAAATGGCATTCGTGAGTGCATTCCCGTGCCCAGTGTTGGGAGTTACGGCGTTTAGGTATAACAGCGTCACTAGCGGCATTATTTGTTAGGTAACGGAGTAATCTAATTAATTACTTTTTCTATCGTTGCAACGCCGTTACCGTTACTGGGGATGTAAAGTGGCTGCTTTACTGCAATGTGGTTGAATTAAGTGCAGCAGTGTCTGGCTTTCTGGCATTTCAGCTGCAGAGAGACAGCGCAGGTGTCTGTGATGATGACGCAGCTGCAAATAAGATGAGGATTTGATGAGTGGACAAATACTGAGTGTTTTTCCTCTCTTCATGCTGTAAGAAACTTAGTTGTGAGCGTAGTTTTAAGTTGGATTTTAGGTGGACATTCGTTTCATTAAAGCGGAGACTGCCTCCAACCGAGAACTGCGCTAACAAAGCATTTGTATCGCTGCTCGCTCCTGAAGGCGTTGGGTTTGGTTTTCAATAAATCTTCATATATCACAGAAAATACCTGTGAGTTCTACCAACAAATTAACCCCAAAATATTAATAAATTGTTGCTCGACACCTGAGGAACATGACACAACAGTATTTCTTATTAATATGTTGCTGTAAAATATATGATCCCCCCCCCCAATATATCTTCCATTTCATGTGACTGCAAGTGACACAAAATCCATCTGGAGACATCTAAAGAACCAGACACAATAAATTGACCTTTGATTGCATGGAATATTTTCGATTAATAATTTTCCTGTAATATTTCAGGTTTACTTCAATGGCTTCCAGGTCATGTAAACAAGTGATATGAAATCAACCCTAATATGTTTCAATACAACTAGTTGGATAGTGCTGTTTACTGTAACTTAATATATTTTTACACACAGCTATCTGTCTTAGTTTTGCACTTTAATGGAAATTGTGTGATTATGTATTTCTAATATTTACTTTTTGCATATTTATTTTTTTCTGCATGCATCTTCAACCCTATTGAGTCAACTTAAAATGCCAAATGTTCTAAAATACTGTCTATATGGTGATTTATTATTTTTCATTAAGTTATAAAAATATTTGACCTTATAGATATTATAGAATGTAACTGTGTCAAATAAATAATGTCACAGTTACTGTGCTGTGAGGAGAGATGAGGGAGGTATGATAGTTGTCCACATTAACGGTAACATTAACATTTATGCTGGTTATAGCCAGTGCTGTGATTTGATTAATGGTTTAATGGCAAACTTAAATAGGTTTACTGAATTTTCAAATGTAGCCTACAATAATCTACACAGAGTCAGAGTATTATAGGCTACATTTGCAAATTATCACCAAAAGTCAGTATGAAGGCTTTGAATTAACAGCTTTGTTTTTTATAACATTGTCCAGGTAAAACCTTGTTTATTGCCTTTTTAGTCCATGCCGTTGTATCAAACATATGCTGTCAAGCTGTGCACCACACAGCTTGTAAATGAATAGGCTATGTGCATGTTGGACGTTACCATCTTGTTTGAGTTTGTAGCCTAATAATGCACAACAGCTTCACCTGAAAAAGGAGCATCCTGCATAATATAAAAGAATGACTTTATGTTTTTTGTTTGTTAGTTACTTTGGTTTCATTAACTACTTGATTTAAACATGGACTGAGGTTTAGGTAGTAAATAATCTGACTCTAATCTTAAATGGTTGCAGTAAGAGGACGTTGTTTGTAAATCTTTGAGGTGTGCATGTGCAAATAAATATCCTTATATTATACCCATGAAATTATCCTTGTACCTTTACCAGTGGTTTAGTATAGCCTACATTATGACAGTGACAATAATGATTTTGAAGCTTGTACCCGTAGGTGTCGATGCCTGAAATAATCATATTGCATACACATTAAATGTGTTTTTTGTTTGTTTTTATGTGTTAGGAGTTGGGGGCCTGTGCCCAAGCAAAGCTCTAGGCCTAGAATCGCCCCTGTTTTTTTTTTTCTCAGCATAACATGTTATAATAAGAACTCGTGAAATTTGGAGGCTTTTTTTTTTTACCTTGAACCTTTTTTCAAATTTTCTCTTTATTTCTTTCAGATAACAACTTTGACTCTCCCTGCTGCCGTTCTATATTTCATTCTTTCTGTCTCCCACATTTTGACATTCTAACCTCGTGTTTCTTTAGCGGTAACCTGTTGCCAATCCAAACACGTAGTCTTGTCAGCTGGTTGCAGCTAAATGTTTATTTGCAGGGAAATGGAGACGGGAGGTAATGCCTTAATACTTGAACGGCTGTGTGAGATATTCACTTGAGCTCGGAGGAACAGAACCTCAAACAAATAAAAGATGTCTGTGGGTGTACATGCACACAGCGACATCATTTTCTAAATACAGCTTTAGAAGACTTTATAGCTCGGTGTTTAAGTCACGGTGGCCAGCAGACGTTTAAATGACACTTGATCTGTCGGCATCATGTGGCTGAGGAGGCTGAGGAGCTTTGAAGAGAACTTACTGTTTATTCAAGAGACAAGTCAACTGAGCATTTTGCTTCAAAATATAACTGCTTAATTTGAGGCATATGTCAGATGGTTGTCAAATGTGTCAGCCAGATGTGGCCAAATTCTAAGACTACTCCCACTTTTAACGTCAGTTAGTAAAACCACACAAACGTTTCACCCCATCCTTTAACACTTTTCTTCTTCACCAAAAGCACATGTATTTCATTATGACACTTCTGATGTTTGATTTTGATCTGAGGATTTATGGAAATCACCTCACCTCTTCTTTGCGGTCATCACGTTGGACAAGCCAGGTGATGGAAGCCTGCGGGGAGCGAGGGACACACTCTAGGAAGGTGCTGTTGTTTTCTGTCCCATATACGAATTTCTCCTCAGTCACATCCAGGTCTTCTCAATAAAAGGTAAAATAGAGAGTTAGAGAAGACATAGACGGCCAGTCAGAGGCATGAAAAAAAAACGATTTCTCTAAAGTTCTACAAAAAAATATAATTCTCCATGAAGTTAGTAAAGCTCATGTCATAACCATCTTACCACATATGTGGATGTTTTAAAAAAAATTGCATATTATTTGAATCTTACCATGAGGAAATTGTAGAAAATTAAGCCATGTCATGTCTTCGCAGTATGTATGTCCCTTTTGAAGTGTTCCTGTTCTGCATAGTGCATGCTTATTAGGATCAGGGTTGTGGAATTCCAAGTTTTGGGCTGTATCAGCACCAGGTGCATGTGTTCTGACTTTTAACATTTTGTAGGTTTTGTGAAAGCCCCCAGGTGATCAGATAATTGTGGCTTTAATTAATCAGAAAACATTTAAAGCTGTAAGTGTCACTTTCATTTTCACTAGTGCAGAAAAGTGAGATCAAGCAATTTATTATTAGCTTGTTGCTGCCGTGTTTGGTGTGCAATTGTGCTGAATTTATAGCACTGGTATGAATATGTATTTTACATGGTGTTTTAAAGCTGCACCGCTTGTGCAGCAAAGTTTTTCAACATGGCAAAAAGAACAAAAAAACCATCAATAGGAACCGACCTAATCTGGAACCAAATAGTGCACCCTACACTATCAAATGCATAATAACAAAGTGCCAGAATATTATACAGCTTTTCAGTCTTTCTAAATCATTGCAATGAAAGTTGCCATATGCTTGGTATGAAGCGGATGTCATTGCTGCCCTAATCAGTACTTACAGATGAATCATTACCCAGCTAAATACTGGTTGCTACCATTCTTAATGTACCTCAGGTATGTCAAGTGACATTTTAAAATAATGGATTTTGGAGAGACCAAACTTTGTGCTAGGATATGTGTAAAACTGATTGAAATATTATGTTATTAAAATATGACTATAGAAAAGTCAAATGGGTCACATCTTTTTGAAGAATCATGACAACTTTCCTTTTTACTTATACAGGGGAAAAAAAGGTGCTGGAGTATTGATTCCTTTGCATCAGGCTAAATGGTGGCGTCAGCCATAGCAAGTCCTGTAGTAAAGATTTGTACCTTTTTGTACTTTATCAGTCAACCAACAATTCAAGATAATTTCTTATACTACAAACCATGTCCTACTTTAAAAAAATCTTCTCAAGTGAAAGAAAAGGGGATAGGAACCCCCCCACCTAAAACAAAAACAACCCCCCCCCAAAAAAACAGGGTGTAATGCAAAGTTTTCATTAGACAGCTCCAATTAAATCAAATTATTTTATGACTCATTTTATTCACAATGACTATATTTATCTAAACTCAAGAAGTAAATGTTACACTAAGGTTTAAGCACAGTAAAAGATTGATTATCAAATTAAAATGAAAAAAAGGTACAAAATGCTAATGAATGGTTATGAAATGACTGTAAAAGTTGCCAAAGGAATAGTCACACAAATCCACTCTAAAAACTCTTCTTTAGCACTTGAACACACTTGAAAGCCTTATACAAAGACAGCTTTTATAACCAAGGTTCACTGAGAGGCTTCGAAGGAGGCATCTTTCATCGCTTCACCACCAAACACTCAGGTGAGTAAACAAATACAGACATGCCTCTTTCTGCTATTTCCTGAAGTGCTTGTACGTCCTCCCATCTGTTTTTAACCACCTTATGGCCAAATTGTACATCGGGCACCTGAATCAAATTTTTTTAATGCTTGACTGTAGAACGATTTGAAAAGTGGAATTAGCGAGTGTTTTTCCCCCTTTGATATCTTCAGCTTTAAATATCTGTTAGTTCTTAAGTATTACTATGAGTTTTTTTTAACATTAAACAACCATTTCACGTGTAAAAAAAAAAAAAGCTAAACTCAGGTCAGATCCTATCTGCACAACCATAATGTAATGAAATGGTTAATCTCACCACAATTTGACCTAATTACTTATTCATACATTTTTCAGTACCACAACTTATATTTTGGTAGCAGTGTTATTTTAGTTCTACCTTTGATACAAACCAAAACAATTTGTACATCTCCAGGCAACATTCCGATATGTCTGACAAATTAGCTTGCAGATTTTTTTTTTTATCACAAGCAGACTTACAGAGAGTCACAGTAAGTTTGATTGTGGTTTCGTCTTTCATTCATTTTTTCTACGCTTCTTTAGCTGTAGTTTCTTGTTTGCTGGGATATTTGCACGTTTTCTTGTTTACAGAATATATCATTAGTGGGGGGACATCACATGTTGGGCACAGTTTGACATACACTGCATGCTCTTTGCAATACTCCAGATGTCACTCATCAAACATTACAGTCACATTATAGGAGTGTAACGTAAGCATTGGTAAGTAGACTTTTGGTTCACAGCAGACTTTAATTTGTTTTCCAGATCTGGGAAAATGAATGCAACATTCTCTCTCGTATTAGAACCAAAATAATCAGAGATATATCATGGAATGAGGTCAAAAGGTAAAATATCCCTGCACAGTTAGAGTAATGTTCTATCAAACTACTGTTTACAAAGGTTTAATAGCACATTCCCAAGGGCTTCAGGTTTTTCCAGAGAAATGTGGGTTAAATGAAACACTCTCTGCTTCTGTTTTTAGAAGCAAGTAAACAGTTTAGGTTTGTGACACAGGTAAGAGATACAAATATTTACAACCACTTAAACAACATGTGCATTAATTGCCTGATATGCTGGTTCTAAAATTTACAGAGGTTCGAAATTATTCATACCCCCGGCAGAATTCATTAATTTTTATTAAAACAGAAGTTTGTTTTCTGTTGGGAAATATAATGATCATTTACAAAGGAATATCAGTTTGAAAACTATTTGTTTATATTTACATTTTCACTAATGAAAAATATTTCTTTTTTTTAAATTAAAAACTGCCAAACATTACTTATAGCATTCTCATAAGCAGTGTAGATTTATTTATTAGCTTTATGCATTGCTAAAAAGCTTTTTTATATTTCCACTGGTGTTTAACAGTTTATCTTTGGCAGTCAGCTCCTAGCCTTTGCAATCACCCAAATCTTTACCTCTCTCCATTATCTGACAGGTTCAACTCAGAAGTCTCTCTGGGCCACTTTAAAATTGTTATTTTACAAAAAGCCAGTAGAAACATGATAGAACTTTAAAAGATGACTTACAAATCCTAGTCTCAAAGGGGAATCAATAATTTTGGGTTAAACTGTATTAATTTCCTACAGCAAATTATCATTTTTACTCAGTAATCAATACTCTCATAGCTCAGGTTAACCACAGGCCTAGAAACTGTAAACATTTCTCTACTAAAAAAAGTATCAAACCCTGTCTGAGGACTATTTGATTTAAAGAAACTCCATCATAAATTGTAACCAAACGCCAGCCAGCAGTAATCTCATTGCATTCACTATAAGGACACACTCCAACATGTCACTGGAAAAAACACACAAAAGATCATACCAACATGTAATGCACAAAGAAGAGGAATGTACACGCACCGCTAACATTCTGATCCAAACACTGTAGCACAGCATTCCCATGTCTGACATCTTGCCTGCGGAAGCGACGTTTGCTGTTGGGAACAAATCGAGCACAGGACGAGCCATCCCATGCACAGTAAGGATCTCTGGCCAGGCAGCACTCAGCACAGGCTTTCCCATACATCTCACAGCGATGCAGCTTCACCTGTGCCACACCTGCTGGAGAGCCCACATATAAAGCTTGCTATGTGGAGGCGAGATAAAAAGAATGAAGGGAGAGGCAATATGAAGACAGTTTATTGAAGTTGACAAACATAATAATTTGAGCCAGTAAGTGTAGATGTATCAACTCACCCTTTTCACAGATATATCAATTGAAGTAATTGGCGTCGATGCCTGAAATAAATATATTGGTTTATCAATGGATTGGAGATAAAAAAAAAGATGATGTAATAAGCATTTAAAAAATATGTAGGGCAACTAGTCTATCACCTTTTTATACTCACATTTTATGCCCACATATTCTCTTTTAGCCCCAGCCTACTTTTATTTGGCCCCCTGGATATATACTGTATATACCCATGTCTTCAACCATTGTTTTTCTGTTTATTTCTCTTAGTTGTTAAGTGTTTTAAAAAATTAAAGAAACAAGTAATCATAAAAAAATTCTAAAATCTCTTTATATGAGTATTCTGTACGACACCTGATTTCCAATTACTGTACTATGGCTTTAATTGCGGTTGAATGCAACGAGGTGGCTTTTGATTGGAGGTTGATTAAATCTAAAATAACCCAGAGCAACAAAATAACGTTAGTAGATAAATGAAATCACTTAACGTCATTGTTTTTAACTAAACTATTAGTAGATTTTAGAAACTGGTTGTCAAAGTGAAATGATCTGAATGTGTGCCTGAAATGATCCACTGCAAATATTTGATACATCTTATGTATTTGGAAAAAAAAGGGAGGAAATTGATGGCCCTTTTGTTTTCTTTCACAGTCGACATCTTTTGATTACAAAAAAGTGAGAGACTTATCTAAATCTACAATCCTTTGCATAATATTAGAGGAAAAACTTACTTTAAAGACTTGTAGCTCCTCCAATGTGACCTGTTCTGTTTCCAGACTGTTTCCAGTACGCAGGGAAATGACCTTCAAAACTGTGCCAACATCTTAAAGAAAAACAGAGAAAGACATTAAGGCTATGTTCATAGTGCAGGCAAAATCCGACAGCTTTGCCGCCATGTATGATCAATATCTGATTTTTTTCTAATCACAGGGAACAGATTTTTTTCAAAACAGATTAAGGTCATTTTCACATCTGGTCCTGAATTGAACACATGTGTAATATTTTTCAAAGCAGCCTCAGTCTGAACACTCATCTCACATTTAGGACATAAACATTTTTCCCAATAATTTACCCTTGTAGGACCAAGTAATAATTTTGTCGACTCCACATGACAATTTTTTTAACTGATAGTTACACTTTAACAGTTTAGCATCCTTATTTACTTCCGTCAACAAAGCACTCTGTGTGTGACATAATATCTCTTCCTTCACAATTGCCTCAACTCAGGCCCATAGAGTATTCACACTTGATGTCTGATTGCATCACATTTTTATTGTTTAGTTAACATTTGTAAAAATACTTGGGATCTGAGAAATAATTCTGAGGATCTATAGTAAAATTACTTTGTAGCTAAATTCAAATGTTTGCCTTTTATAACGGACTGTGTCTGACTTCGTGTGGTGAATGTAAAACCTGCTAAATTCAATATTTTATACTTGAACCAGAATTAGTGGATTTTTTTTACAGACTCAAGACAACTCAGCTAAATAAGAAGATTCAAATTTCTGAAAAGAAACATAACAATTAACCGTATACAAGTTCTGTACTTTGAAAACACATGCGCCTACCTGTACCAATGAACATGACATCATACTGCCCATCCTCTGCCTCGACTCTGTCAACCACAATTTGTTTCAGCTTGTAAGGAATGTTGGCCTTCACAAGCACAGGCTGGCGAAGTGCTGGATGCACCGGTCGCCACATCAGGGGGTGGCTGCGGGCAAACTGCAGCACTGAGTCAGGGAAGTCCTTGGTGCTGCCAAACTCTTTGCCGGGCTGGTTTGTGATTTTACTAGGGCACTGGCAGCATAGAAATAAGGGGAGAGACAAATGATGAACAAAAAGAAAAGTGTTTATGTAGTTCAGCTTTGACTGAATAACTTAAAGCATTCTGCAAGTTAGGAAAGGAGGACATGTTCAAGCAAAACCAACAGATGGAAGAGATTACCATTTTCTACTCTAATTCCAAATTCTCACAGATTTACACCACACTGTAGGTGTGTTATCCAAATAAACTGCAGCCTAATCATGGTCTTAAATTCTACTCAAAGAACCCTCATTAGGAGTTTTATTTCACTTAAAAAGTGTCTAAAAGTTCACGACCACTTTAATGGCATCAAGAGCTTTGAAGAAGCTCCAGCTTCTCTCACTATAGGAATAGAAAACTCAAAGAAGCATTTGGCTTTGGTACTATATCACCAAATTAATCAAGAAGGCTTTAAACAGTCTAAATGAAAGAGCTTACACGAGCTTTGTGAGCTTTAATTTTGTTCATAAGGCAGATGTGGATGTCTTATGGGAGCAGCCAAAGCCTTTGTCATGCACAGCTTTATTTTTATAAAAATAAAGGTCAAGAATAATGTCATGCAGGCAGATATCTGCCTCTCTTTCTTCTTCAGGTGGCAAAAATAATCATGAGTGGTGCTTAAATTGTCTTTTCTAAATTGTCACTCTTGAGAAGGATCATGTGTGTGTACATTATTTTAGGGTGAGAATATTTTGAGTTCCAAAACAGGAGGACACTTGGCTGAGTCCTGAAACACTGTCAGGAACGTACCATGACTTTGATTTTAGCTAATTTAAGTTGAGCACAATTACTTTAAAATACGTAGAAATTAATTAATTAATTAATAACAGAAATAATTAGTCCTCTGTGTTAGAAAAAAAATACCTGTGACATTTAGCTAACTTAGAGTTATAGGCTACTTCACAAAAATTGCACAGAAATCTGAAAAAAAAAATTTAAGAAAAAAATAATTTTCTTCTCCATTTAATAATCAAAGTAAATAGAAGTGGTCTCAAAAAGGTATTAAAAAGTGTATAATATAGTCTTTAGTTTTCATTGTCATCCTCCTCATTCAATTTATAGATAAAGTCTTACTTTTCACACCATTATGATAGTTTCTGTGTTCATGTGGACCTACTGGATCTTACAATACATTTATTGTTTTTCATAAACCTTAGAGAAAATGAAGAACTACAAAGTTTGAAGTTTAAATCAGTTACCAGAGTAATTGAGGCAGAAATACCTGTTGTCCATGTAGGATGTCAAAATTTGGACAAATAGCAACCAATCTTTTTCTAACCTTCAGCACCTACTCACCATTCTGCTCTGATTTACTGATTTGTTTTTCTTTCAATATCTTCCTTCACTCTTTTCCTGTCAGTTTGAGGCCAAGACATTCCTGTTAAATAGAGAGTCTGTGGGGGTGGGGGGCTGGGGGGTCACAGAGGTGTCCACTTTGTTCTCACATTATTCATCTTCTTCCTCCATGCTCACTCATTCGCTTTGGTAATGAAGCAGAGTAGCACATGCGACATCGTTTTATGTACACATGTCTGCGTACATGAGCATGTTTGTGTGTTTAACAAGGCTGAGTTACAGCGATGTGGTTGAGAGCTCCACTCAGAGTCAGGATGTAAACCAGAAGAGGGGGTCTGTGCCGTAATCACAGTCACAACAGCTGCACTTCAACTTATAATAGTTTACTTTACTGATATGGAAACTTTCCACACCTCATCTATAATGTTTTTATACCTCCTTCCATCCCATAATATTTTTCTTTCTTAGTTTTTCTACATACTGTGAACCTAATAAACCATTCCTTGAGTTTTAGACTACTTACAACGAACCGACAGACAGCTTTGTATAGTTGCACTGTAGATTCATCAAAATCTATCAATGTTATGTTGCACCAGTAGAGACTCCAATGTGGTGAAGCTTAAAGCACAGATTTGAATAGGCAGGCTTTAAGCTATCTACCTTCAAAAGAGATGGTTTAGGAATCATGTTATGATACAAAACAATGAGGCAACACACTGCCTACACATGCTTCCAGTTCAGCATTGTGTTACAAAGGCCATTTCATGTTTTTAGTACCTGAACCAACTTAGCTTTGATTCAAAATCCACTTGGAAACACTGGGATAGATTAAATATCTGTGTGTCAGTGCTTTAAAGGTTTCCTTCACTGAAAATCAAGAAAAACATTTTTTTCTCTCTCTATACAATCAGTCATTCTGCATTGTATAAGCATGTTGCATTTAAATATTTTTCTCCAAACGCAATCCCCTGCATCAGTTAGAGAAACAAAATAGACCAGAAAACGGCTGAGTCTAAAAAAAGCCTTTCTTTCTAACGTCATCTTGAATGGGACTGGCCACAGGAAGGCTGTATTGCTTTGGCCAGGTAACTGTAGCTAACAGTTAGCAGCTTTACAACACAGCAGAACACGTTCACTATTTTAGAGATAACACATCAATGCTACATTTCTTTTTACCCATGGAAGAGGAGATGAAGAAGAAATGGTTGGAAATTGTTTTTGGAGCACCACTGGAAAAATGATACGCTTGGTTAGGGATTTGCTCAGTCACTTTGAGCAAGTGACTTCATAGCTACGAACCTAACAGTCCTGGCTTTACCTCAAAGCTGGATTTAAAACCCCGATCTGTACCAAAAAGTGGAACAACATCTACCAGGCTAGTGTAACTAAAAAAAAAATTGTTCAACCAATGCTTCACTTTTTAAATTATGTGTTAAAATGCGCCATGACAATGAAATGTACTATGTCAGCTAACGCCAATATCTGTTACCACATCTACCCAGCGATGTAGCTTGTTTAACTATCCTCAAACCTAACCCAAGCTTCAAACCACAAAGTGTAATGTCAGCAGCTAAATCTCCTGGTAGTTAAATCTCCCAGCCTACGGAGCTCGCCATCAGCCTCCCCACTCATCAGTGGGAGCTCGATCCAAACGGACTATGACCTCAGATCAGACGAGATGACCCGCTGAATTTAAACATATTACTAAGCAGAGGAAAAGAAACAAATAAGGTTCTCCTCAGTAGTGAAGCACTGAATCCCTGTCCAATCGGCAGGCACGTGACGTACAGAAGACCATAGCTCTGGAGGCTGAATCCTCCTGATACAGGCTCAGTGTGAGCCCTGTAAAGGCCCCGTCGCATCGCGCTCCGGTCTTGTTTGGGAATGTAACCTAAACTGGGTGTAAAATTCCATCTGATGCTAAATATTGTATGTAAAACCTTGATCTATGTGTGGTGAGAGGGTGTTCCTCCGTCCTCCCACTGAGCACAAGTGTTGCACATTGCCTGGCAGTGATAGCCGGGCAGGGCCACTGCTTTATATGAAGGGAGACGGCGATCGGTGTGTTATTCCTCGTGTCAGCTGGACCTGCGTGGTGGGTTCCTGGGAATCGCCCCACAGAGATCAGTGTCTGACATTTGGGCGGTCTTTGGGTGTTTATTGCAATGTGCTTTGGTCCATTTTGTGGCGGTGGTGGCACGTGGTATCTGCCGGCCATTTGCCTGATTATTGGTAAAATTATTCCTAAACGGTTTAAATTGTTGTCTGTATTGTTTTCAAAAAAGTGTTATTAAAAGGTGTTATTTTAAGGCATGACCCCTGGTTGCTGATGCAATGATTGAATCTGCGTCCTTCCTAGTTTTGTCTTTTTGACATCTGGACTGGCGCTGCTGTGTACAAATTATTTTTATTTTATTTTATCTTGTTACTGACAAATATGTAAAAGGGAACAGATACCAAATGTAGTGAAATTACCAAGTTATGAGTTTTGAGCAGGTGAGTATTGATCTGTGAACATTATGTCAGTAGCTAAAAAACTCAACAGCCACTGACTTGGACAACAATCTAAGTTTTAATTTAGCAAATGTAAGATAGAAAATAAACACTGAATTTGGAAAAATTCAAACTTTAAACTGAAGAAATTCAGATGGTCAATTTTTAGCTGAAATATATTTCTTTACACAATTTTCTTTTCACATAATTATTCTGAAAAACCTTTTTACAAAATCAAACTCCAGGCTTTCCAAGATGACCCTGTAACCCTGTTCAGCTTTCTAAATCTTTGCATCAACATATTGTGAATACTTACAGCTGACTGTATGGTACATGCAACTACTTAGACAGCCACAATAATGTAGTGAAATTCCTTACTGAATAAATATAACACAGGAAAATCTGGCTTTATAAAACCTAATATATTATTGTTTAGCCATATATTTCCAACATAATAAATGTTCTATGCACAAACAATTTTTGAACTTGAAACTTGAACAAACCTTTAATTTAAATTTATGGACAATATGGTGCTTTCAGTTTGTTGGACTGCTTCTTTGCTTTAAGATGAATTTCAACTTTCCTCATGATTATTAATCAAAACATCACAGTCTTTATAAGGATTGCACTAACCAGTTCTTCACTGACGTAAATCCCCATCTTTGTAAATACAGTTTACAAACATTAACCTTTGGATGCTTGGATTACTGAGATTACCAAAATAAATGTGAAACTTTATGTCATCCGCATATAAAGAGATGCTGCACTCTAATGCTACAAAACACAGTTCACTTTAAACGTTTCAGCAGATGTATAGTTCTATTTTAGTTAAGGCTATAACACTTGAATAAATAAGGTTTACTGAACCTTAGCAAGTCTTATATTACAGGATAGATAGCAGTTAATCTATCACTTACAACTCCTGGTCTCGGATAAGGCATCCTGCCTTCATAGGCACCCCATTGATAGTTAGGGCCCTCTTTATGAGCAAAGGGTCCATTGAATGCTTCTCTGATGTCAGCCATACGGTAAACACATACAGCATAACCCTGGAAGACATTACTGTAGAGAAAAGACAAGAATTAATACATTTTTAAGAAATCAAACTATGAAAACAGCTAAATCTACAAATTAGTCTGGAAAGGGTAATTTATTCTTAAAATGAAACTCCTAGAGCAGGGTTGCCCAGTCCTCAAAGACAGATCCTACAGAGTTTATATGTTTCCTTGCTCCAACACAGCTGATTTAAACGGCTGAACTACTTCACCAGCTTGCCACCTACCTCTGCAGAGGCCTTCTAATGAGCCGTTCATTTAATTCAGCTGTGATGAACCAGGGCAACATCTAAGAGGTAAAGGACACCTCCACTTGAGGGCTGACTTCCGACACCACTGACTTAAGTTATAAATTACCACAGAATCAGAGAAAAAAACATTACTTAGTGTTCATAAATACTTTCTGAGGTCATTTATAATGTTCAGTTGAAGATAAAACATGTTTTTATCAAGATGTGTTTACCTGATAGTGCTGAAAACTGCATAGATGTCTGGGTTTCTTTCATCCTTGGTCCGCAGCAGGAAAACATCCTCTGGTTTAAATTAAAACAATTATATGTGAAATGTGAGTGATGAAGTATTACGACTAAATATATGGTTTGTTAAGAAAGCAGAGACACAGTGTTCCAATGAAACTGTTTGTATCTCTTATGTGTGTGTGCTTATCTCACCTAGCTGGTTGAAGTGTGTGTCAATGCCTTGAGGTCCTGGTACAGAACAGACTAGCCTGGCTTTTATGAACGTGCTCCACTTATTGACAAGAACTCTTTGTCCTCCAACATCATTCTGTTGGAAAATTCAAACAAACAACCGAATAAACACGGCTAGGCATTTATTTTCATAAAGACACCATTCTTTCTTTTGGCTCATTACTCTGACACACTGGCTTTTAATTCTAGAACAATAAATGTGGACTACATGTATTATTTCAGGGTTCCATACAAGGTAGGGTTTCCATCCTCTTTAAAGCCCCGAATTGTAAAGGTGGAGATACTGATAAATTTCATCCACACAATGTGATAAATTAGTTTTTTAGAGAAAATCAGAGTGATATTCTATGCAAGCCAAATACATCTTGTGTCCTCAATTCAACTGAAAAACTGTTTCATAGTTAAGTGCTAGGGTGGAGGGAAAGCAACAAAAAAGAAGAAGAAACAATTGAATGAGATGAATGTGAAACAGAATGGGAAGAGCACATTACCCCTTCCAGGGTCAAAACACGTTGTTTGTGTGGTTATCCAGACTCAAATGTGAAAAGATAAATAAGTAAGCAAGTAAGTATTTTTTTATCCACCTCTACACCTAAAAAAATACAGAAAAATAATTCCAGTCTTTTCTATACTCTGTGGGAGCCCTATAATAAAGCTGCATACTAAATATTCAGTGTGTTGTCCTCCAAAAAACACAAAATACAAGAAGAAAGGAAAACATAAAGAGATTAAGTTTTCAAAGGAAGATTAAACTAGAAAACTATGATTTAAGGAATATACTTTCTGAATATTCTTTCATAAAAGTATTCTGGCACAATATACCACTCTTCAGCCCTGCAGCTGTACGCATAAGTGCAAGCAAGCATGACTATATGTATACTTTTTTATTTGGCTTCTCCAAGCACATATGGTTTTCTAAGACAAATCAGTGCGTGGAAGAATGTTGCAGGACTTGGAACGCAACTGGAATCTCTAGTTGGGAAATTTGACAGCTGCATGTAGTTTGGGGGAAGAAAACATGTATCTTATTCTGAGTATACTGACACCTTCACACTCCTTTAGGGAAATGTAAATACTTTTGAATAAATTTGTTCTTTCAACACAAAGGTTTCAAAGTGTCATAATAAAAAGGCTTAAATATTGAACACATTATCCCCTGTCCTGTAACATTATTTGTAAAGTAAATTGTATGATTGTGTTGGTTCTTGTGTGGGTTCTTACATCTAATCACTGCTTCCTTGTAGCTCTGTTGAGGTTTTCAATGGTAGAGAAAGTAAAGATATAGCATAGCTCCACTAATGCTTGAGGATGGAAACATAATCATGTACTGTCTCAAAAGTATTTAAATTACTGTGTGAAGGTATGGGGTAACACGTACAAACGTACAATAGATTGATTAGTCATACTCCAAAAAAGGGCAGTTAGATTAATTAATCAGGTAGGATTTTTAGAACACACTAATGGTTTAGTTTTTGGCTCTTGTAAAATATCGAACTGCTCAAGGTATCTTCAAAGCTAGACATGAAATGTTACTGTGAAAAATACAGAGTTATTTTTCTGAAAGGGAGGGCTGTTATGATCTTTGAGGGAAGTTTAATTAAAAAATCTGTAAGAAACGGACAATGCATATATATTGTAGGGGTCAAGCGATGGAATTTATCGTCGTATTATTTGCAAACAAGTCTAACCATTTTTACATTTAAAAACAAATTTAAGATAAGTATTTTAAAAAGTTTTTTGGTTGAGGAACATGTGCATCAAAAGCAATGACCGAAAAGCTTAGGATTTGTTTTTTCTTGATGGGTAGGAAGGTTTATGAGTATGTATTTGTATGTATATATACTTATTTGTATATATTCACTAATTTTGTTTAATTAATTTTTGCAAAATATTCTTATGGCTAAGTAGTAAGTATACGGTAATTAACATTGTGATGGCTGTTTTATTTTGGTTAAACGAAGCTGGATTATGATGATATAAATTATTATTCTTTCTTTTCCTCATAGAATATTATAGGTAGCTTTTGTTTCGAAATGAGATATATCATCGTAGTCCTTTTCAAAGTTTATTTTGTTCTTTTTTTTGGTGTATCTTTATCTATATATTTTAAAAAGTTTCATCAAAATAAATAAAACAAGAAGCGATTATGATTTCTTACCGCACACACTCTTCCAACTCGTGTATGGATGACCTCCTCCTTGTCCCCTCCCTCAGAGGCCTTCTCAGTGAAGAAAAAATACACTTTATCGTCATCCTTGTCATCATTATCAGGGATAAGGTGGGCAGCAATGAACCGCGGGTCTGAAAGGAGTAAATTGAAGGTTGAACAAAGTCAAATCCTAAAACCAATAACTCATTAGAAATATAATTTTCGCACTATAAGCTGCTACTTTTTTCACACACTGTGGATCCTGTGTCTTATACAACCATGTTGCTCCAAGGAAGACATTAGAATTAGTTTACATGCACACACCCTTATCATGGAAAACCCATGAAGAAATGCTTATCATGCAGCTTTTAAGTTAAAGGCAATCGAGCTGGCCGTCAAATCAGGAAATAGAGCTACTGCACATAAGCTTGACGTCAGTGAATTGGTGATGAGACATTGGAGGAGGCAGCAGGAAGAACTGAGTTAGCATAAAATGATGATTAAAGCTTTCAGGGAGCCTGAAGACACTGAAGAAGAAGATTTCAGTGATGTTAGGGGGCAAGAGAAAGATGAAGATAGTGATCAATTACTTTTCTGGTAGGCTAAGCAAGTTTTATTTTCTGACCAAGCATGTTGCTGTGTTAATGCCATGTTGATGCGGTAATACCAATTTTCAGGCCGAGTAAAAGGAAAAAAGCAATGAAAACAACAACAAAAAAATCTTTCGTGTACAATTTGTCGTTGTAAATATCTCATCTTACAACGTGAATATGTGTAGCTTATATTCAAATGTGGCCTATACACATACAGAATTTATTGTAATATTTATTTGTCCTGGTTTATATTCAGGTACGTTCATAGTCCAAAAATTATGGCATTCTTTTCAGCTTTTGAATATTCACTTTCATGCTTAGGGATGTGGGATTATTTTGTCTCCACTAAACAAACGAAGATATAAATATTACATCACTTGTGTGTGTACTAAAACTATGTAAAGAAGATTCAAAGTTACCTTTTTCTAGCATTGATCAAGTGTCTCCATTGTTTGATTTCTACATCAACCTGCTTTACTGGATTTCAGCATAAAGTGACATGTTTACCATGAAGAAGTTTCTGGTCGGTCTCTGTTCTCATGGTGGTGCGTCCTCCCATGCTCCTGAAAATCACAGAGTCTCTTCCCAGAAAATCTGCTGTCAGTCCTGTGTATAACTCACCACCTGTAGGCAAGAGGGGGAGAGAGAAAGATTTAAACCGGCATTTCATTTTGTTGTACCTGAAAACCAAACAAAATTAGTTTGATATTATGAACAAAAATCATTGATGACAGCAACATTGTGGGAACATTGAGAACATTGTGAAGTCAACCAGAACATGTTGACTTCTCTGCCAGTCACAACACAGTCAGTGGGTTTACATGCAGCAAGGGAAAATCGAATTATGCATTAGTCCGACTGAAATCTGACTTTTTAGATGGATTTATACACCTTGGTCCGACTTAGGCCGAAGAGAACTGGAGTAGGGGAAATCAGACTAAGATAGTTCGTTCGTTGAGACGGCGGAAGCAGGAACAACAACAACAGAACAAGCAGTGACGGGTTTAACAAAATAGAACAGTACAGTATATAACAAAACGTACTGTGCTGCAGCATCGTTGTTGTCCATTTCTTTGCTCTTAGTGCATATCCTGCTTTTGATCTGTCTGCTTCACTGACTTTAGCATTTTACGATCCCTTTGACTTTAGTCTAATGGAGGAATGTCAGCAGGAAAGGACACATGTCGACACCTTGCATTCTGGAGTCCAACGCACTTCTGAGTGACATGTAAACTGGGACACGACTCTCACCTCTGGCTAACCCATTAGTCCCATTACTTCTAAAAATGTAACGCTTAAAGATGTGTATGTAAATGTAAATGAGTAAGAGAGGTTTGAACACTGAAACATGATCTCTGATGCAAAAAAGACTTCCTTAGTCACAAAGCAGCTTTTGCCTTCATAGAACATAATTCTTTCAATTAATATTTGAACAGCAAGTAGACATGGGTGAGCTACTAGAAAAGTAAATGCTGGTAGAGGGGAAAGATTTTTTCTCACCAATAAAAAAAACAAACAGTTTCTTTTGTAAATACTTGCCACAGCATTATTGCAGTTACGCGACTGTAATGTAATCAAAGCCTTATGAATAAGACAGATAGATAATGTGGAAAAAAGACTGCATTTTTAAGTGTATGAATTCCTAAAGTAAAGTACGCCACTGAGGGGAAAGTTGCTGAAGGAAATTTGCAATAGTAGACCTTTGTGCACCAAATTGATAATAGTACGAAAAGTAGCAGAAAATACCATGGCTATGTTAAATTTTTATGGACAAAACTTGGAACAGGAGAGTTTGATGATAGTACTGATATCTTGATTAGACATTGTTCTGCTCTTCAACAACTTTAAGTTTGTCGTTGTTTTAGCTTGTTTTTTTTTTTACAGCTTTTTCACATTTATTAATTACTGGCATGGAAAGAATATCATTGTTTTGAGCCACAAGCCTGAACATATCTATCTATCCATTTTCTGAACCGCTTATTCCTCAAGGGGTCGCCGCTCTCTCCAGTTGTCAACGGGCGAGAGGCGGGGTACACCCTGGACAGGTCGCCAGTCCATCACAGAGCCTGAACACAATTGACTGAAAATATGAGAGCAATTACTTAGCAACTCTGTGTACAACACCGCCTCTTACCTATCAGTTATATTAACAATTATCTTTCAACAGCCAAATCAGTTGCATAAACTAAATTAAAACAGGCTCAGAAAAAATATCCACTGGTTTAATAATGAATCGCTCACTGAGAGTTTTTCACAAGAACCGTATTTGTTCTGTAATCTCAGCTGTTTTTAATTTTGTTCCTAGATACTGTTGAAACTGAATCCATCCCACAGATTACTTTTGTAAGACATTTTTGAGGGGGAAAAAACATTACTTTCTTTGGCAGTACTAACACTATCAGGAGCACACACCCATGCTTCTTCAAACCACAAAGATAAATATTTCTTCACATTATTTTGTGATATAAAGTTATCTCCTAAAAAAGATTTAGAAAATAGACCAAATAATTAGTACTGACTAACATTGAGAGTTCAGTATGGGGTTTTTAAGAAAGGATCAGCCTATGACTGACACCAATGACTTTAATACATTGTTATATTTTAATTATCAGTCCGTGTAATGCTCATTCTTATTGTATGCTTAAATAGGTTTGACAAAGATAAACATTTGAAAAAATGGTCTTAGGAAACAATGTAAGCAATTTGAGTTATCATGGGACTGATCTAAAAGGAATTAACTGTCAGAGAAAAAAAATAAAGGACAAAAAATGTATTTAATTAAACACAACTTTGTAAGAGAGCAACAAAATCTACAGTGGTCTTCCAACGTGTAAACTGAAGACACATTAAATAAATTGTTGTCTTCTCCCTGCATTTATAGTTGATATTATCAAATGTTTCAGCCTGTATGGACCTCCCTAAATCTCTCACTATTTTTGCAGTGAGCTAGAACATTTGAGTGCCCATGTGGCCCATGTATATGATAGCTGGGGTCCAAACTGCTAAATATTTGGCTCTGATTTTAAAGTTTTCCTGCCAAACTCAAAGTACAGCTGGATGATTTCTGATGCTGCAATCACCCCGTTGTGCTGGTGTATGCTTACACACACACACCATGCAGGCCTCCACCCCAAAAAGATCTCATGATCATCTGTCACTTGCATAAATCAGTGTTCCTTCATAAGGTGCAATAAATACTTAATGACATTTCAAGAGAAACACCCAGATTTGTTTACTCCAGTGAGGACAGGTCCGAAATGTGCGCATTTTTGTAAATGTCAAAGTAAAGGTTTCTTTAGTTGCTTGTAATGAGGTTTTTCCTTGGTAACATACACTGCTAGTCATTCCATATAGCTGCAGAGTACAGAGACAGATCTTCTGATTGAAAGTTTAAAGACATTGCACATTCAGGACATAATGGCGCATTTGACTTGCATTTGGTAGTTGATTTATCTGGAATTTAAAGTAAGGAAAACTGCCCACTGAAGTAAAAAAATTGGCAGTGTTCAATATTCAATATGACTGTAGCATATACAAGTTGCAGAATGGCAGGAATCAGCAGAAAACTGTTGCAGTTCTGTGCATAAATGTATTCAAATGTATAGGATTTGTGAGAAGCATTAACTGTTTGAGACTTTGAACTTCAGCATAGTTTTTACATCAAGGAAGTTCTCATGATTTGATATGGACTCAGATGCAGTTAGATGTAGATAGTAAATACAGACTCTATTGGTGATCCAGGTCTGGGTTCAACAATACAGGAATACAGGACTTAAGATGAGAGTAGCAATGAACCGATAGGAGAACGACTACTATAATGAACTGATAGGGAAACGATGACAAACCAACATCGTTTCCCCAAACACAACCCCTCGAATAAGAGCAGACACTCTGAGGCAGAAGATCCCCCAAAAGAAGAGTCAGGGAGCTGTGGCAAAGGAGCCTAGGAGGTTGAGTTGGTGAATCACTGTGGCAGAATCGACAAGGTAAGCAGGAGACCCAGAACCAGAAAGGCACTTTAGGGACCTGGGACCAGGAAGAGACTCAGGAGACTCAGGACAATGAAGGCACTCAGTTGCAAGCAATCTAGAGCTGAGATGGACAAACTTTGGACCCCTCAAAAGTAGTTCATGTCTGGAACCAAGACAGTTTAGCCTCAATCTTCTTTTTGAGGTTCTGGACTTTGAGGCGCTGAAACCCAGGAGCAATGAGGCGCCAGAACAGGAACTAGGGAGTGACAGGGTACTGGAACAAGAACTGGCGAATGCAGTCGCACTCAGAAGGACAAGAGCAGGAGCTTTGACAGACCAGGAAAGGGCAGAGAAAATAGCTTGGACAATTTGGCAAAGGGCAAGGTTAGGAACTTGTTTACGTCAGCTAGGAGGTCGGACCAGCCGCCAGGAAGCCAGATCAAGAGCCTGGTTATACCGGTAGGGAACCGGGTGGGCGATGAGGGACAGGCTCTGTGGGCCAGTAGACAGCAACAGGGAACCTACTTATTGGTCTGGCGAGCATGGCAAGGGGATAACGCAGTGGCCTGAAAGCTATGGAGAAGAGCTGATTTAGAGGACTGAAAGGGGCTGATGGTTGGGAAAGGTAGGGCCAGCCTGATGGGGACCAGGTCTTTGGGGATCGTGAGTTGGGGAGAGGAAAGGCTTCAAACCTCCAAGGGCCAACTCCAGAGGGACACAGCCCTAGACCAGTACCCCCAAAAGGTGAGTCTCTCAGCGGGGAGAGTTCTTGGAAACCTCCCTAGCCAACGGTTAAAATAGTGTCAATCCTTCTGGTTGGTTGGTTCTGTGATGATTTGAGATGGACTCAGATGCAGGCAGAGGCAGATGGTTAATAGACCATTTAATGGTGATCCACAGCTGGGTTTTAACAACATGGGAATACAGGAAACACAGGACTTACAATGACTATAGTGATGAAAAGACAGTAGAATGATGACTACTATGATGAACTGACAGGTAAAAGATGTGAAACGACATAGGTCAGGGTTACAAAGGGGATTAAATATACAAGGAGAGTGATAAGAAAAACAATCAGGAAAACTCAGGACGGCTGGGGACTATCAGAGATGCAAGGACTGACAAAAGAGGAAAAGACTTCACACTGTGGGAGGTGTTACAGAGCTTATCCGTTCCTGGCTTTTATATACCTTTGCTCTGAATGGTTTTTCACACACTTTAAAATGGGAATATTTTAGGAAAAAACAGCTTTTTTTATGAAAAGACTCATAAAATTCACCTTTAAAGGTAGAGCTGGATGACTGCTGTGTTTTTTTGTGCATGAGCAAGTGTTTCTGTTTGTAGTTAAGATTGCTATGTTCAAATATATATGTCTTTGTAAGGACCTGTTGTTTACAATATTTGGCTGTCCATTCACCCTGAGCTAAACTATAACACCATCTGCTTCACTTTACATGGAAAAATATAAAGTTTCATGCCTTAAGAAAAACTTCTAAACTTTAAAACAATTTTAGGTTCCAACAACAAAAGCATGACAATGTATTAAAGAAAACAGATTTTGCGTTATAGCAACAAAATTAAAATACAGTTAACATGAGCAAAGACAACAAAAGTTAACTAAAAAGGAGCAAATTATCTGGTCAAGGCCAGATTGTACATGTTACATTATATATACTTATATATGATAACTGTTGCACTGTGTCATAATCTATAAATCCCATTACATGGTGTGGAATGGAAAAAGAAGTAGTACTTGAGGAGGATGAACTGTGCACAGTGGCACAGGTTCAATTCCTGGCCTGGGGTCTTCTGCATGGAGTTTGCAGTTGTCGGTTCCTTCCAGATACTTAGGCATCCTCCCACAGTCCAAAAGCATGACTTTTGGATTAATTGGTCTTTGTAAATTATTCTTAGGTGTCACTGTGTGCATGCATGGTTGTTTGTCATGTGTGTGTCTATATTGCCCTACAATGGACTGGCAACCAGGGTGTACCTCTTGTCCTGATGACCACTGGAGATAGGAACCAGCCATGACAAGGACAGGCGAACTAGGTCATGGAAAATCAAACATCCAAAATGGTACCAGTGTGGTCGGCTTGCCATCTGTCTCTGCTCTTTGGTATTTTATTTGTCTGGAGTTTTGGTCTTCCTTCTGCAACAAATGTGCTGGTAACGTACAACAGATCTACGTTGTTGTACTTGTGTTCATCTTTGTTGGATGGATCGTTGCCTGATTCCTGTTCTTCCTGAGGTTTGTGGTGGCTTCAGCTTACATGGACCATCTATTCGCCTGCACTACCGAGGAATCAACACATGAAATCTTTGTCATGTAACGTTTACTTCTCAGAGCATCTTACCTGACAGACCACTAAAGAGCCAGTTAGTTCATTTCTCATTAAACAATGCCAGATCGGTCGGTAATAAGTCTTTAATCCTGAAGGAGTTTTTTTTTGATAAGAGACTTGACTTCCTCTGTGTCACAGAGTCCTGGATGGTGCTGGGTGTGTCACCATTCTTTCTGAGTTATTTCAGCAAGACTGCTCCTATTTTAATTCACCTAGGGAGGGCAGCCGGGCTGGCGGCCTCTTAACTACTTATAAGTCTAGCTTCGATTTAAGCAATTCTTTCTTTCACTCCCCTGCTCTTCCTTGGAATTCCATTCATTTAAACTGCCTAGCTCTACTACCTTGTTATGTATTGTGATTTGTCGCCCTCCAAAATATAATATTGACTTTATTGAGGACTTTGCATCACTATTATATGAAACTGCGTCGAAATATGAGCAGGTACTCATTGTTGGGGACTTTAACATTCATGTTTTTTGCCCCACCCTACCAATGGTTAAGGGCTTTCTGGACTTGTTGGACTCCTTTGGTTTAATTCAGTCAGTATCAGCTGCTACTCATGACAGATCACATACCGTGGATCTGGTACAGTCTTATGGTGTTTCTATAATTGACCTGTCTGTCTTGCATGACAATTTTTTAGGGGCCGTATTCACAAAGACTCTTATCTTACCAGTAGGTGCTGAAAGGTCTTACGTAGGAGTTGTCGTCTAAAACCTATTCTCAAACGCACTAAGAGCTACTTTTACGTAGGACAAATCCCTAAAAGTACGTTTAGAGTGATGTCCCGTTGCTATGGAAAACGTCATTTCCTATGCACGAGTAAATAGACGGACAGCAGTGTGATTGGTTGTTGAATGACACGTGTGAAACCAGGAAATGGAAAACTCCACTGTCAATAAAAGCGTAATTATGAACAGCGCAAATAGCAGAAATAATGCACGATGACATCTTTGTGTCGGCCACGAGACTGTGACTTCATACTACTTCCACACAATAGCCTACTTACAGAGACGGTGAAGTTTAAAAATAAAAAAAACTTGAAATGCATCATATTACCCTGCCTAACGCCTGCTGATAGCTGGAATAAGCTCCAGAAACATAAATGCATCTTATCCAGCGGTGTCTTGAACATCAGAAGACTGAGAAGAGATGATATTCTCTACAGTCCCACTGTCGGCTCGATATCGCCGCTTATAAAAAGGATGCTGCTGCAACAGGTAGGCAATGTCCGTCATATAGACATCCCTACATATGTTGCATAAATTGGAAGACGTGCACGCTTTCTTCTTTGTGCAGCCCCGGCATACCTGCAATCGCCATGAAATTGGCTTTAATTTGATGCATTAGCCGGATGTCTGATGGGAAACGGATGAATTGTTGGATAATGTGTGGTCGACAGAGTGCTTTAATAGTTTGGTAGATTGATCGGCTGATAGATGGTGGTGGTATACCCTTGTCCTTATCGACCTTTCAACTGCTTTTGATACTGTGGATCATACCATATTGTTTCCCCGTTTGGAACAATTGTTAGGGATAACAGGATCTGGACTTCAGTGGTTTTGTTCATAAATATCTGACCGTAGCGTATGTGTGAAGTTTCAGGAACATGTTTCCATATTGAGCAATATTTTTTTTTTGGAAACATGGGGTACAATTCCACCTTTATTCAGACAATTGCCAAATGTGTGTTCCTTTTAACCTGGAAACTTCCTCCAGCTATTATTAGACTGTCTGGATGAGGTAAAGACCTGGTAGGCGGCACATTTTTTTAATATCTTAATGATTCAAAAACTGCCCAATAGTAAATCGTCCAATAGGATAAGCTTGATCTCTGATACCCCAGTAGCATCTATTTATGTGTCCCTTAGTAAGGCTGTCACCTCTCTAGGACTAAAAATTGATTCTAAACTGACAATGGATGCAAAACTCAATAGCTTAGTTAGAGCGTCTTTTAATCAATTCAGGCAGTATACTAAAAGCTAAGCATCTAGAAACTGTACTACATGCTTTCGTTACCTCTCTTCTTCACTATTCCAACTGCTCCTTGGCTGGTATAAACAAAGCTTCTCTATCTCGTCTGCAGCTCGTTCAGAATGTGGCAGCTAGATTTCTCTCTACAACATATTACTCCTGTTCTGAGATCTTTGCACTGGTTGCCTATTTATTTTAGATCAATCAATCAATCAATCAAACTTTCTTCAAAAAGCACTTTTCGTACAAAAATGCAACTCAAAGTGCTTCATAGATAAAAAATACCCCCACCCCTCCACACACACACACATATATATATGTATATATATATATATATATATATATATATATATATATATATATATACTGGTAAGGTACATGCTGAAAATACAGATACAAATATTCCTGCAATAGTTCCATAATCGTAGTAATAAACTAATAAGTAGATATGGAAAATGAACCGTAACATACCGCTAAAGGTGCTCGTAAACGGAAAGTTGGGGTCATGTGGAACCTTTCCTCGTCCACTCTCCACATTCATTGGGTTCATGGTGAACACGTGCTGGGGGAGAAAAGGCATAGTTACAAGTGTGTAAATTGAGTCCAGCAGGTGGGCCCTGAGGAGGACTCTATCAGGATGATATTTATCACAACTTCGAAAACACACAAGAAGTATAGACTTACTTCATGTGATACAGATTACAGAGTTGAAATATTAACTGAATCATATATTCTTCACCAGTTCTTCCAAACCTTTTTATTCCCAGTCTTCAAACACAGTCAGCCCATTTCGCAGCCTGAAACTGATTATCTTGTTTAACCAAAGTTCAGCAGGTACAGCCACAAAACAGACAAACCCAAACCTTTTATAAGAAATCACTGTAATATTATTGTGGGGGAGGCCAGAATCTCTGTCTTTGTCTCATTGGATTAGCCCAACTAGGACTTTTTGCAATTTCACACAGTTTTATACATTTGTTTGTCCTTTCATCGAACTCTTGCCTGTCTGAGAACGAAGGGACTGTCTGAGATAAGAGGAAATTTAGGATTAGAACAGCTGCCAGAGTGCAGACAAGTTTCCTACTCAGTTCCCAGTGTAAATCAATCCTGGGGGACCTGGATTCAGAGCAGCCAGCTGGGTAATAAATGAAAACGCTGCTATCAAATAAAATATGCTGGTAAATTTTGAACTTTATCAACAGTAAAAATGTTGACAGTAGGGATTTCATTGTTACGGTGGGAAAGTTAAAACAGATATAAAAGGTATTCTTGCTGACCAAGGACAAACATTATGGCAAAATGTTTAAGTTTTGCTGCCAAATTTTAGACTAAAGCAGGTTGTTCAAGAGGTTTTTTTTTGTTTGTTTTTGTTTTATCTTTACAACATCAGATATACACTAAGTCATATAATCTTAGTGATCATCTAGAGTGGCTTTCCAAAAATTAAGAATTTACAATTTGAAAATAAAAGCGATACCCAATACTTTAAATCTTACCTTTCAAATGGGCAGACGTAAAATTAAAGGTTGAATATGGAACATGGGCACCAAAGCGACATCAAATATGTCCAGGGTTTAGTTGAAAACAAAAATAACGTAATTTTAAGCAGTGCAGTTGCCAGGTTTGTAACCGTGAGCAGCCACCATCATGTCCAGCGTTGAATCTTACAAGGTAAAGAGTGGTGTGGAGGTTGATGGGTCATGATCAGTACTCTGATATGAAGGATCAGTGTCATTTAATGAACACAAGTATTGCAAAGCTGTTTAACCAACAGGTAACGTTAGCATCTTAGCCATTAACCTTTAATATATTACATTTCTCCATTTGAAACTTCGCCATTTCTGCATGCCATCTGAAAGTTTTTCATCTCTGTCCATCTGTTGTAGGTTTAACCTAAACTAACTCTGGTTTTAGATCTTGTAAGGTCACTCCTCTTTTGAGAAGGATAACGAAAATCTACGGGGTTTATACACAGCAGCTTGACTGCTCCAGATGGTTTTTTTACAAAAGTATTTGGTTACCCCAATGGCGCCCGTCATTGACTGGAATACATATGTATAAACACAGTAACGTTTCCGTAAAAATAAATATTCTATTATGTCTTAAGTTAAAATATAACTTTTAAAAGAAATTGTGCACTTTCATTCTGCACACCTCTAAAGGCCCCATAGAGGTATTACTTTTTTAAATAGATAGTTTTTAAGAGAAATGTTCCATATTCAACCTTTAACTGGTAGGAATAAATAAACCTTTAAGTGTGAAATCCTAAAACTGAGCGGATCAACAGCCACCTTTTTTCACAAATAACAGCCCACCTGAAATGGCTCTCCTTACTACAGAGCCATAACAGACCAGACCATAACAGCTGGTAGTTTAATGCTTGTTTCTTGTTTCAACAGAGGTCAAATGAGCATAACGCTGATTACCTGTTCTGTTAAAAAAATTTAGGAAACACCTTTCACTCAGATCATAAAAAGAGCTTTATTGAGTGTGGGCTAAATAACTCATAGTTTTACATGCCAAATACATTCACCCTAATATTTTGTTTGTAGCTTGAGAATCAACACTCCTATTCTAGCCATTGACACACATCTGGCACAACAGAGATTTGATATTTGATCACTTATTGGCAGAAATGGTGGAGCTCATCTTAATTAATTGGTTTACACACACAAACGGATTTTGGACCAATGACCATACATTTTTACACGTATGTCATGGTGTCTAAGCTTTAAACATTAGTTGATTTGTGATTAAGTGTAACTATTAAGATGAAGTTCTCCCTTTTAATTTTTGTATAAGATAGAAAGTCTTTGTTCATTTAAATCTTCTGCCCAGTTCTTGCTTTTAAAATTCATTGAAGAAGCATGCTGTGTGATTGAAAAGAACTGTTCAAATGTGTAATTAATACGAATTTCTTGCTCATAATAAATCCGACATGAACTGCATTTAAACCTGATGATGTGTCAGTGCCTCCTTGGGTTACACAAGTCTACACTCAAGTGAAAAATTCTGAAAATTAAGATGAGGATATACTGGCAAGTAAAACTTTAAAGCACTGAGGAGCTCTGGTTTATGTTATTTTTTTTTTCAATTCTTTAATTACATGGTTAACCTTGTGTATTCCATAAAAATTTACATGCAACACTCTTGCAAAATACTCCTTCTGATTCCTGAAGCTTCTATCTCACAGCAGCCAACACAGATGAGAAACCTTGTCAGCGTTTTTTTAATTTCAAAGCTGTAACTTATAGTGCACTCTGTAGAGAATTATGTGGCACAGAGCTCAACAAATCAGTGCATGATGAAAGGGTCAGAAAAGGAAACACCAATGAATACATCTACAACAGGGCCAGGTGCAAAATCCAATGTGTCCATGCCTCTCAGCCAATAACTTCCCAATGCACCTCATTAGTAAATACAACCATTTATTTTTTATGTTGAAAAGGGACTGCATTAGTCTCAGTGAAAATAAATCTTTGCCCACATTTTTTTTTCTGACTTCAGCAGTGAAAAAGTTAATAAAATGTTAAAGGGGGTTCCTTTTTTGACTTAGCTCACTGGTTGGTCAAACTGACTTAATGAACTCTGTCCTTATCCTCAGACTGTGTGACTTTTTAAGTAAAAAAAGGGTCAGTTTAGATAAAAGGCCTTTTGTTTTCAGTCTTTATTCTTTCATTTCAATGGCACCAAAGTACCAGGCTGTCAGTACCAGAAATGTCCCGGTGCGATCAAACGTAGTCTACTTCCAGGATAAATAGTTGGAATGGAGGGGGAGGGGGGGGGGGGGGGGGTGGCAGGACCAACTATAAAACTTTAACTTTGATGCAAACCCGTTTGACAAATTAAAGTGTCCTGGCCATGAACTCTGTTTCTCAGTCCATGTTCCTCTCAAAAACAATGGAGTATTGTTACATGGTGGGCAAGGCCTTCATTGAGCCGAGATCACAGGGGAAATGATGACATTGAAGTCAGCTGCTTAAAAAAAAAAACCTGTCATAAGCGGCGAACAACACGCACCTCAAAATTCATTTAGTTTTATACGTGCGCCAATACACACTAACTTGTGCAGCACAGCAGTACGTGTTGAGGAACATGAATAAGTCAAACTGCTTCAGAGCAGAAGTTTTCTCCAGCAGTCTCAAGATATTTAACTGTAGCCTATTATTTGAGCCATATGTAGCTTATTAACTTATTAACTGTACATAAAGAGGTTTGAACAACTTTTACAGGTACTGCAGTGAATATGTAGAGCCCACAGCACACACAATGCTGAAACATAAGCTCACACTGATTAATCTTTGAACCTAGAGTACCAAATAGTGAAACAAAAGTATCCAGGTCCAGACCTAAATCCACATAAGGATCTGAACTTCAAAGTAAATATGATTTTAAGCTATTTTACAAAGGCTATGGGGGGAAAAAGATTCTATATCAGTAAGGCAGATTGAAACGAGCCCATTACACGCATACGTGGCTTTTGTAATTGTATGTAACTGCAATAAAAGATCGCTCTACAGAGGACCGAGGAGAATTGAATACAAAATATCCACCACACTTTTTATTTTATTTTTATTTCACAGTTATTCATTACTCTAGGTATATTGCATAAAATCCAAATAAAACAAATTAGTGACAAAATTTGAAAAGGTTTGTCGTTTGTCAACATTATCTTAGTGGTCATTCTAGTTCTTTTTTGTTTATTCATTGTAATATTTGTTTTTATTATAGAAAAAAGGTCTCTTCTCTCCATCTGGATTTCTCCTTGTAAGCTTGTACAAGTGTGTCTTGGCTGTCTTATGCTCTTTTGTATGTTTTCACACTGCTCATTTGCTCATCCCAGATGAGCAAGAGTCAGGTTTTCTAAGGCAAGCTGTGTTTGAACGTCTGTGTCTCAATGTGTTTTCTCATCATGTTCCTCGGGAATCGAGCAGCTCATTAGTGTGTCAGAGTCACTCAGGCCAAACTCTGTCAAAACAAATACACACAAGTTCTACAACTCGGCGAAAGAAACATCCAGACCTCTTTGTCCTCTGCTTTGCCAAGCATAATACAACCCAATACCATAGAACTCCACTGCAAAACCATCAAGAAAAGTCACAACATATACATTTTATTTTAAGAAAAAATACAGTTTTTTTGCTAATTCCTTAATGTCTGTGCTTTACAAAATATATACATCTTGACATTGCAAATCTAAACGTAAGCTTATGCTCACTGTTACCATGGTGTCCAAGTAGACATATATATATATATATAAATATATATATATACATATATATACATATATACTGTGTGTAGTCCATATATACTACATATAGTATATATGTAGGGGCAGTTTTTGATTTACATTAGCCTTAAACCTGCTTTAAAAATGTTTAAAGTAAACCTCAGGGACAAAGTTGTTTTCTTTACTCAGAATCTGCTTTCAGTTTAGAAAGAGCTTTTAGCAAGGAAGTATTGAGCTCTACTTTCAGGATTTTTTTTAGCATGTAAAAGTTTTCATTTTCGAAATCCTGAGCTATTGTTTGTTGCTAAAATGTACCTCTTCTTTGTCCTTCTTTGTTTGGTTTGACACACAGCTCATTTCTTTTTAATTATGTTTAAATGTCCATGTCTTTCATCATGTTTGTGTATGTTTCTGTCGCCATCTTTGCATACTTATGTGCTCAGTTCAGTGTCATTTGTTGTGTTTGACCGACTGTTTGGGTATGTGCGTGTGGTCTTGTCTTCATGTCGTCACTATACCATGGAGGTTTATTTGTGCGTCTGTGACTCTCTGCAGGCAGTTGTGTCACTCACCGTGGGGACTCCAACCTGTCTGTATATAAGTCTCAGATTGTGGTTAAGAGGGACAAAGAAAGGCACTCATAGACTCAGACAAATATCATATGGCCATAAATATTTGACAAAATTGGTTTTACTAAGACCTGTTCTATGCGACCTCTCAGAGACTGCTCTTGAGGGTATGTCTAATGTTTAATGGGCTAAAACATTGGATAAGAACTTTTGTTTTTATCTCCCAAAAATACTGTGTGGATTAGCAAATTCAGAATATTGAAACAAAGTGTCCATTCCTAATATATTTGACTAAACTGTTTGAAGAAAAGCCTTGTTTCTCACATCAGACCAGCTGCTTTCAAATGAATAAAATCCATAGTAACCTGTGGGACGTTTAGACAATGTTACAACAATGTTGGTAGCACCAGTGAGCTGATGTGAGAGCAAATGGATGCATCTGCCCCTAACAGAGATGAAACACCTAGTAGGTTAAAGGTCATCCCACCCAGCATCCAGTCGGAGGGGCTCGGAGTCTCATTTCCTGGGAGAGGTCACAAAAACAGGCGGTTCTGTGTTCTCTACCAATATTGGTTCAATAAATGGACTGCTTTTGGTTCTCTTTTCTCAAATAGACTCGACTACCTGAGAGGACTTGGTTTACAGTTGGAGTGACTACAGCACGTCGACACTCACAAACTCACAAGCTGAAGAGAAAGCTTGCATCGGTTAGCCCTGCTAGAAAGGTTTGAGATTTGAACAATTGTGTGCACACTCTGGTGCAAGAAACCTAAAGAAAAAAAAGAAAAAAACATTTGTATCACAAACCTGCATAATATATATTAAATCTATGGGAAGAAGTAAAACGTATAAAGCAGTGTAAACTTTTTTCAACACCATAAAAACCCAAAAGGCGATACTTGCTTTTTATCTTTTATTTACTTAATCATTTATAAATATGGAAAAATCTATAAAGTTTACAACTCCCTCAATAGTGCATTGAAAGAAAAATAATTTTCCTTAATTTTTTCCCAATTTTTTAAAATATTACACCTCAAAATTGTATGTATTTAATCAAGGTTTTATGTGCTAGACCAAGACAAAGTAATGTATACTACTTAGGAAGAGCTGTAGAGATCCACAGTTCAAGCAGGAGAATCTGTCAACTAGAGAACTATTTGGTCTTTATGGAGCAGAGATATCAAGAATGGTTGGATGAAAAGAAATTATGCATATAATATAACATTTAAAATGTGCCACAATTAATGTACTTAGCCAACATATGGAGAATAAACTCTTGTCAGATGACAGCAAAATTGAACTTTTTGCCAAACGCAAACTCTGCGTATCAACCAGACAGCAACACCTGATGCTGAATTTATTTGATTCAGCTGTGTTGGGGAAGGGATGCATCTAAAATTTGCAGGGTATTAGCGCTTGAGGACTAGAGTTGGGCATCCCTTGTATAGATTAGAGACAATTCACATTTTAGAAAGAACAGACCTAAAGCTAAACAGAGAGTCTGTGACAAAACCTTTTTCTGAAATTCTCTCGCAAAAGATGTGTGCAACATTTTGTGTTGCACATGAAATATTGTGGTTTCATTGTGACAAAATTGGATAAAGTTCAGGTTTATCAATACATTTATAATCTGTTTTGCATCTGTCTGAAACTATCTAAACGAAACTCTAAACACAAATTTCACAAAATCTATAATGTACCTTGGATATTAGAGTTATTGTCTAATTTGCTTGCTTTACTGCAAGATTCAGTTGCAGGAATATTAAGTGGTTCTAAACAGGTGACCAAGTTTTTGGGAAAGGTAACATTTTTCCTAAAAGCCATTAGTGTTTGGTTTCAAGAGATAAACTCTGTCATAAAGAGAACACACACAGGAATGGCCACCTCAATTCTATAATACTATAGAAAAAGGGGAAAATGTTTCACCGCACTTGGTTTCCTTTATATGTGCTCACAAATCAATGCATACACTCTCTGAATAGTTGGCATTTCGCCACCGCACTCATTTCTCTTACTCAGCTCTGCCAATGTCAGCCAGCCCTTCTCCAAATGCAGATTTTGACCACCTTCTGCTCTGTCTAGCAGGGGGTAACAACCTGAAAAACTGCCTTGAAACAGCAAAATGCGTGGTTAGTCTAAGAGTTTCATTCATAAGTTATTGTCCTATAAATGGCTTTGACTGTTAGCCGAATGGATGTGAAGAGGGGAAACCAGTCCAGTTAAAAAGATGTATAGAAAGTGTTGTGCTGTAGCTGAGTGGCCCTTAAACAAAACTCTTGCCAGACCTGCCTGTTGATACCCCAGTGATTTGTACCCAGACCCCAGCATGTCTCCGTAGATTTTTTTTTCTCCCTTTCAGAAACTGTAATCAAAACATTCTCACTTCAAGAACATTTCCCTAACAGAACCACTTTACATCCAGTAAATCTTCTATCCAGACTTCTCACCTTTAAGTTTTATAATATTTTTGTTCCATTATTTGATCCAGCACATAAGGTTGCACTCTACAATACTAATGCATTTTCCCAAGAGCAAAACGGCATTTCATATGCACCACTCAAATGTTGTCTACGGCCCCAATATGGATAATATCAGTCAAAATATTTTCCATGTAAAGCGAAAAATTAAGATTTCACATTTATGACTTTAGTTTTGATTAAAACTATATTAGGTTTGTATATCTTTTCGGATCTTCTTCTTGCAGAGGCAGTCCTATGGTCTCTACAACCCCCTTCAATGTTCAAAACTACATTTAGAGAATCCTATTTCATTGTGTATGACATCCCCAAAATGTTTCCTCAAAAAAAATATGGAAATTTCCATCTACATAAGAGGATTCTGCACCTAAACCATCACTTTCTTGTGCCATTTTAACCCGGTTTGAATGTTTTCTCTAAAAATATCCAGTTGTAGTAATGCCACTGTCATTCACTGCTCTTTTCTATTAATTGATGGCTATTCTTATTGTGTCATAGTATATGAATGATGCTGTGGGAATTTTGTGCAATTATTCTGACCATTAAAACATGGAATAGAATAGAATAGAATAGAACAGAACAGAATGGAATAGTATAGAAACTTTATTTGTCTGATTCCAAAAGGTTACAGAAATTCCTCTTAGACAGGGCTCCACATCAACTCTCCACACATACAGAACAATAAAAGGCCTAGGACCACATAAAACTAAGATTGCACATTGCTAAAGCATTTATAAACATTTATAAAATTGTTGTAAAAAGTCCCCTATTAAGAGCTGTGACCATGGTTGGAATTAAAGATTTTTTTGCAGATGTTTTTTCAAATTATTATTATTATTATTATTATTATTATTATTATTGAACTTTTGAAACCTCTTTGCAAAGTATGGGTTGTTAGAAAAAAAGTTTAAAAGTTAAACCTGAACCATATTTACAGTCAGTCATATTGACTTTAAATGATGGTACGGTTGTACCCAAGAAAACTGAATGTAGTAATTTATCTGAAATACATTTCAACAAAGTAGAAACTTAAAGGTGTTCACACTTATGCCGATAGACAAATCCACCATTTTATTTAAGGTCATATACTAAAAAAAAAATAATTGTAAAAAAAAAAATAATAATAATAATAATATCTGTTCAAAATTTCTATTCCTAGCCTTTCACCCCCGTAGCACCTGGTATAAATTGATCCTCATACAGTGAAATGCTCTGAGGTAAAAAAGAATAATACATGAAAGCAACAAAATGTTGAAACTTTAAAACTGACTAAAGAATACCATTACAAAACCTGCACTGCAGAGACATTGTTAACAGGACCTGATTTCATTTAAAGGAGACATATTATGAAAAAATCACTTTTCCGGGGATTTGGGTTGTTATTGTGTGTCTCTGGTGCATATACATGCATACACATTTTGGGAAAAAAACATCCATGCTGTTTTGGGTGAGATATGATTTTCTTAATTGATCCTGCATTCAGTCTCTGATTGAGCTGTTCAAAATCTGTCCGGCTTTCTACTTTAAAAGCCGGAATATTGGAATATCCACACCTCCTCAGAGCTGTCTCCACCCACCAGGGACAGCAATAAACAACAGTTTCCGATTGGAAAGCACTCGTTCAGATTAGGAAACACCGTGTTGCAGCTCCACGCAAAATGCTAATACATTAAACTATGATAACCCTCTTTATAGAGATTTAAGTATTTTCATCTTCTCTGTTGAAATTTTTAATTTTAACGTTTATTTGGATAATGTGATATAGTGCAGCTTAGCATATATTCACCTAAACATCTTTTGCTTAGCAGCATCCATTATACTCTGCATAGACTTCTTCAAAATACCCAGTTATTTTTTACACGTGTCTAGAAAGTTATTTGTTTATATGCGTCTACACAAAGAACAGATGCACACCATCCCTCCACATCCCTGCTTACCTCTCCTCTGTGGCCCACATAGATAAAGGCACACATGGGCTGGAATGCACCAGTGCCACAGGCAAATAGGTGAGTGCGATTGTATGGCTGCAGAAGGCGAACAAAGTTGGCACACTCCGTCTGCAAAAAGAAAAGTCCACATAGACTAATTTAAATTCTTTATACATATCTGACATGACTATGTCATTAAGGCGTCTGAGTGCAGAAAGCCCTCAAGTGCAACATATAGAGTAAGAGGCATGATGAAAGTACTTTTTGTTGTGTACACAAACACATCTGGGCAAATATAGAGACAGCAATGCAATAAATCAAGTCGTAGTGACTGTCATCCAAATACAGATAAGCTGGGTCCATGGCCTGAGTGATCTTTTTAATGAGGCTTATTGATTACATGTGTTGCATTGAAGTTCAAGAGGAATGTTATCAGATAAAATGTAAAAGTTTTCCAACAGCACTCATATCTCGGAACTTTGGATCACAGTCATGAGTGGCATTACGACATATAATAGAAAACTATGAACCTGATTAAAAAGAACTTCGGAAACAGAATGAAAGCTTATATACAAGTTTAAATAGCTCCATGCGATCCACATAAAATATGACTAATAAAAACAACCAGACCAGCCTGAAGAATGTTTTAGTTTCATGTGAAGGTTTTGGAAAAGTGAAAACACGTATTAGATTTCAGAAAATGACAGCAGGCTGAATGGCGAAAGGAGGTTAAAAACAGACATTACTACAAGAGGTAATATTTTACCCATACAGCAAAGAAAGGAGATGGAAGTTGACACAGATAGAACTTTCTAAACAAAAATAAGTGACAGAAAAAGAAAGCCAAAGGGAGTGGTGTCTAAGAACATAAGTATCACAATATTTCTTCAAAGTTAAGAAAAAAAAAAAATGGGGACACGACCTCTTCCTCTATCATATCTACAAAAACAGCGGCTGACCAAAGTTTTGTCTAACAAGAAGAATTCAATTGCCAGTGGTCATTTCTTGAAGTTAAGCAGATCAAACTCATTTATTAAAAATTACACTAGAGTGTGTGCGTTTGTGTGTGTGTGTGCGTGGGTGTGTGTGTGTGTGTGTCACGTGTTTGGTCTAAAATATTCAGGGTACAGGGATCAAAATCAATTTCAACAATAAACACAATGAACTTCTCCAAGCTAAGAATAACTTAATTTGAGTGAAAACAGTTTTAAATTTGATCTTTAAAAAGTTACTATGAAATACTGTATACATGGTTATAAACACAGTTTATTCCACCTGAAATCTAATTAGAAAACAAAGTAAAATAACTAACTACACATATTTATTTTTATTATCTTTTGATTAAAATGAAAATATATCAATTGAGAGAGTGCACAACACTAAGCTGTGTGCACATTACTTTATGTTCCATAAAATATATTGAATTTCCTCATATCTAATTCCATGCAACAGTGAAGCGCTTACATTTCAGCATCTTCTTTGAACATTAAACCATTAATATTACCTTTTCATGGTCAAAATACAGGCTGACCAATCACAGATCATGAAAGACATGAAATGTTACACCCTATCCTACAGTTCACTGAGAGTTTAAGATCAGGTGTATCTATAGGAAACTTAAAAAAGGTTCAATGTAATTATGTGATTGAAAAACTATATATTTTTTTGGTTTTATTTTCCAATAATGCTTCTGAGAATCACATTAATAGAGTAACATCGGCTCTTACTCGAACTTAATTAAAGTCAATATTTAGTAAATTATTATTTATCCCTCTATCATCTTAAGTAGATAACAAGACTGAAAGTATTAAAGTTGCACTGTTTTATTCTTTGGAGTTTTCACATTTAGTTGGTCATGAAACTATATATATATTTATATTTATATATATATATAAATTAAGGCAGGAGTTTGAATTCTCTATAGAGTAAATCTATAAGTAGATGTTCACAGTTAGTAATGTAACAATGCTGTTGAAAAGCAAACTATTTAGTATGTCTTATGTTGATGGCTGATTAATGTAAAAAAAAAAAGCTGTGGTACTGAGCATCTGCCAACCAACAGGACGCATGATGTCCAGCTGAGCTTAGTGGACCCAACATGTATAAATCTGCCTTATGTTTTGCAAGAAAGTCGTTGTAGAAATCTTGGGTGTCTTGGAGACCAAAGAGTGGAATGAAATGTTGAAAAGCTGAAATATGTCTCCAGCCTTCCAGTCTGGGATTTGCGGTGTTAAATTTCTGTGTGGTCTTTTAGACATGAAGTGGCAGCGAAGGGTGGTTCAGCAAAAAATGAAGTGGTTTGATTACTTAATCTCTCAGTGAGAAGTATTTCAGCCAGAATTGAAAATTACAGCATAAATAGCTGGTGAAAACAAAGGCCTGCAATGTTTCTTCCTTTAAGGTTTGATCATTGGGGGAGATTGGCTGACCACAAATATTCCGGTGAAGAAAATACATGCAAACAGTTACATTCCCACCATGACCACACCAAATTATTTAATAGTTCTAACCAGAACAATTTTGTATCGTAAATATAGTTTTGTTCCTTTTAACATTTCAATTATTGACATAAATAAATATGAGCAGTACCATATTATCAAAGTAGTTTTCCAGACCTCAAAAAGATTTTAGAGCATAAAACATGAAGAGCATTTCTCCACCAATCACTCAAAAGTTCAGTCACAGTGTGAACATACATAAGAAAAGTAAATCCCCTCTTGTCAAAGAACAATTAAACAATTGTGGTTTGATGTATTCTTTAATGTCATTTCAGCTTACCATTTGAGTAGAAGTGTATATCTCTATGAGTTCACATTAGTGTGTAGATTTAGCTATAAAACTGCAGGGAAGCAGTAGTGAGCAAAATCGTTTTGGATTAGCACCGGGCAGAGAGGAGGTCAGTTGGGAGGGAAGTTATAAGGAGCCTTTATGTTTTAGTTAGAGCTCTAGACCCAAATTTTTTGTCTGCCTAACACCAAGCTAACAGCAACAGCAAGCATGCACTCCAACATGATATATGAATACTAGTCAGGAAGAGCCAATTTATGAAATTAAGAAAGGTTTAAAGTATAAACAATGTGGAATACACAAAAAAGTTAAGTTCTGTAATGTTAAGATAAAATAAATAAAAAAAGTTAGGCATGTATGAGTAAGATACTTGGACAGCAACATGGCTGAATGAACTGGACCATCCAGTTGTTTGGTTTCTACTGCTATGTAAGCCTGAACTGAGGACATTGATGGACTTCCAGAAAGCACTGAAGTCATGGCAGGAAAGTCATTCAATATGCTATAATGATATAATTTTTCCCTATTCCCCCAAGCACTCCTATTGTCCTTTGTAACTGAACTAAAGATTATTTTACAAGCGTGCTACAGAGCTCCAGGTAATGTTGCAATGATATCTAGAATGTTTTTTTTCTAATAATCCTACAGATACTGTAAATAGCTGAAACAATGTGAACAGTCCAGTCCGCGGACCAGTTTTTTAGTATTAGTTAGTGTACAAACAGACTTTAGAATTTGTCAATGATTACTTGTTTTTTCTGCATTTATCACTAAAACAATATTGGAATGAATTTACCTGGAAATTATGTTGTGTGCAATGTGTACAACTGACTTACTGAGATACAAACAAATAAAAACACAAATGAATAGTTTATCACCTCAAACATCATCATAGCCTAACAAGCATATTTCTCGACAGTAAGCTATAGGACAAGAAGCTGTAGGACTCTGAGAAAAAAATATGCCTGTAAGTGGAAAACATACACATTCCTTTCAGAAAGGTAATTTTATTATTATTATGACAAATGACACTTCTTACAACTTTATACTTCTCCTCACAAAAAAAGAAAGATATTGTAATTGCCCATCTCTAATTCCAATTAAGAGATATTTACCTAAACCGTTTTTCCACCAGTTTTTGAGACCATGTTTTGCCCAAAGAGGGAAAACAATACAACTAAGCAGACAAAAAATTAAAGCATAGACATGAGGTTATTTTTTAATAACATATGTAAAAAATCTAATTTTCTATCATTGCTTTGATAAATATCATCAATGATAAATATTGCAGCATTAAGTTTTGTTTAGGCATTACAAGCCATCACTTGTCTCAGTTTGTCCGCTAGCAGGAGGAATATATGTGTAACTTTCTGCCAGCTTCCAAAAGTAACATGTAAATCAATGATGTGGAAAGAAATGTAAAGGGGAGAAAAAGGCAGAGCAAGCTCAGCTGAAGTCACCAAATGCCTTCCCACTGCCTGTTATTTATTTGTCTCAGCAGTGATTAATGGTTGTGGCAGCTGGCAGCTTAAGATTGCATACACTTCCTTTTTCTACCACTGACTTTTTGGGCACCTAAATGCAAGTATATGTTTGAAAACACATTGCACAGATTTCCTCCAAGGAACATATATCTGTGAATAAAGATATTTTACCTCTAAAATTCCCACTTGTCTAGTTTTAATTTCAGTTAAAAAACAAAATGTCTTATCACTTCACCGAATGCATGTGCACACAAACATACACACATATAACAGAACAAGGTGAAAACCTTTCACCTTTCAACCTTCCTTCTGTCTGTGTTAGACACGCACAGCAAACGGATGGGCCATAACACATGCAGGCCAGCGCGAGTTTGTCAATGTTAGGTGTGTGGGAACATTTCACTCAGTTTGAAACCAAACAAACTGACAAAAAACAGCATATTGTGAGGTATCACAGAAGGACATTGGCATGCACAGCTTTTTGAAAGCAAGACTGAAACGAAGACTTCTCTGATAACATGCTGGGCCTTCTCTTTTGTTGCACATACACATCCTTTACATGAGTCCTGTGAGCAACATAAAATAAACACTTAATAAAACTGACATAAGATACCACACCTGCCACTTCAAACACATAAACATATGTCTTGTACCAGTTGTGTGTCTGTAAGTCTTTTTGCTGTGAGCAGAAGTTGCTGCAAAAATTTTAATGTTTTTAAAATGCGTACAGTGTCCTTTCACTGTGCAGAAGAAACAATAGTTGTAGAGCTTTCACAACAGTAACATTTTCTCTGGATTTTTGTTTCTAGTTATACAAAATGTTAAAAAAGTTATTTTTTTTTTTTTCCATATATGTCCTTAGTTTTACTACATGATTTCCTGCCACTAGATATCCCTACACGTATCTTCCATCACAGTCTGTCAGTGTGTTATCTAGTTCTGGTTTCAGTCTATGTCAGTCACTAAGTGGTGGGCCGAACTCAACCATACTCTTATCTGGACCCTGGCCAGTTACAGGTTGTCAATACAGTGATTTGGTTTTAAACATCACACTTAAATGTTCTGCAGATCATTTTGTGTTACGTACAACATTGAATAACTTTTGTGATTTGTTAAATATTCACTCAGTGTAAACAAAACAATGCAGATTCTTAGCCTTCCAAAAACTATTAATAAAATCCTGCCTTGTTCTCATAAGCCTTTATTTTGTGTTGTCTTGTAAACTGCTGGATGTATCACTACGCATCTCATATTAGTTGAAATGTCCACAATGTGCTGTCATGTCTAGGCCCATGGACTGAACAGAAAAAAAAAATGCTGTGGCAACCTTGGGAACTGCCATTTTTTTAAAATTCACAAAAATTGAGATAAAGTTTGTATGCTTAGAAGCAAAATCAAGAATATTGCAGTGGTTTTAACCTTTTATAAATAACTACAGCACATCAGTAAGTTAAAATAGGGATAACATAGGTAAAAATGTCTGAAGATACTGAAAGCCCCGGAAGCTTAAAGGCTGTTCTTTTTTATTAGGCAAGCTGGTTTACCAAGACAGTTTCGAGCTGAGAAAGTAGTTCATCACCTTAGGTCAACCCATTTCAATTCAGTAATGAAAACTTCAGGTTCTGTTGCATTACTTTTGACAGCAATGTGAAAAAAGAGTCCATGTGCCCAGAAAAAAATATGAAATTTTAAAGAAAGACATAAAGGCTCAGTGGAAAACAACAAAGAAGAGAAAACTAACTATATTAAAAGCTCAGCATGAAGACAGGGAAACACCAACTGAGCAGGTTAAAGAGTACAGTACAGAGTGTTGCGGGTATGCGAGAATAAACCAGCATGCAGTCTATAGAGAATGACAATTAACAGGCTCCTAAAAGAACTGGAAGAATACATTTAGCGTACTTTTATACAAACAATGATAGCAATTTTGTAAAAAGAGATGCAGTAAAAACACAGATTTATGATCTAGAAGGAAATTAGACTTCTGTAATGATGATAGTGAATGCTTATGTTTGAACACTATTAGCTGGTTTTAATGTTTCACAAAAGCAACAAGAATGTGAATGGAAAAAAAACTTATAATAAAATACTTCTATAGACCATGATTTTTCGCTCCTTTTCTGAATTACACACAATATGAAAACATTTGGAAAGAATCCAAGGTGCAGGACTATTTTGCAAGCTGCAGTTCCTTAAGGAATGTTTCAAAATAGATACAGGAGTAATCATCACCAATTCTTACCTGTTCCTTCCCTGTCTGAATACAGTTTTCTTTGTTTCCAGGTAATGGGGGCCAGTAGATCTGTGAAGGAATAAAAAAAATAGGACAAAAAATTTTTGTTCGTGGATTATTAACCTCATGACAGAGCGATTATACAAACAGTCGTTCTTTTTGTTTACATTGCAAAATGTTATTGCTTTGAGGGAGCCAGGGAATTTTCCAGTAAACAACACAAACACATAACAGACCTTAGTATGATTCAATGCGAATTATTATCCAAAAGGTTCAGTTACACATGGATCTTAGACAATTTTACCAAAGCAAATCATATACAAAAGATTTTAATGTGCGATGGGTGAACTTCACAACAGAAAAGCTACAACTTTAAACAAAATGTTTCTTTCCAGAAATCCCCACCAATGATTACCATATAAACTATATTTTGTGGGCTTGAAACTGATGTAATTTTAGAGGAAGTAATAATGTCTTTTATTCTTCCTATTAAATTCTGCTTCGTTTTTGCACCTTATCTTAAGTCCCGTATGTTTACTCTGCTGATATATGTAATTGTTCATTGTTATGTAAGGTTTGGAAGAATATAGATAAAGTTGGGAAGAAATACAACAAAAATGGAAAACTTTTCTTAAAATATCACAAACATTACCAATGTGTTTAAAAAGAAAAAATGTGCTCATGAAATGTTGTATTTTTCTTGATATTTTCATTCAGTTTCCCACTGTAAAGGTCCAAGAGTATCTCTCGAGAGGCATGAATGAAAAAATGTGTTGGATCATCAGTGACTATAAAATGAAAACTGTACTCAAAACACTGAGACTAGTTTTTTCCACTGCTCTCTACAAATTTAAAATCTTTTCTTGATGTTTCTGAAAAGGGAAGTCCAAGTCTGCCTCTGTTGAGCTTCAGTGACGTGGGTAAAACTTTTGCTTTGTGCTGACTTCTAAAGAGAATAAGCATTTGACTGGTTCAATAGGAAACTGTCTTTGCTTTGACTGGCTGGGATAAAAGCAACCAGCGGGAGGAAAAAAACAAATGATCTAGACTTGTATTAGTTTGGCTCACTGAGTTCAGAATGTTCATGGACAACATGTGCATGTGTTTAGGGCCCATGTTGCAGGTATAGGGACAGAGTGAGAATGAATCAGAAGCAGTAAAGTGCCTTGTTGGCCTTAAGGCTGAACCACTTTCTGTTCCTGTACCAATCAAATGGACTTCATGTCAGCAGTAAAACTGTAAGGACCATGATATATCGTCTGACATAAACTTCAAAATTGTCAAGATCCTCCCAGTGGACTTGGTGTAGATCCAGATAGCTAAAAATGTCCACCCAAAATGTCATAACCCTACAGTCCAATCATTTCAACTTTATGTTTCATTAATATTAATGATGTGATCATTAAAAAGCAGGAGGAACTATATTGACCTTATCTGTTTTACAAAGTGGAGTCCTCAAAAATGCGTGTCTGGTAGACAGTCTTAACAGATTTTCTTTTAGTGTATAGTGAAATATATATATATATATATATATATATATATATATATATATAGAAATTGCTCCAATTCATCTAAACAAAAAGGATCAAATTATGAAACTTAGGCCCCTTTAATTCAGTTCAATTCACTTTTATTTATGTAGCGCCAATTCACAACAAATGTCATCTCAGTGCCCTTTACAACAAGATGCTTGCTGGAAGATGCTTAACCAACTTCATAAATAATATTTAGTAAAAATCGACATTGATGCCTCATCCAGAATTACAAAACACTTTACAGTAGATGCCCAATTACCAAATAGTAAGATTGGGCAAAAAAATTATGTAATTCCTAATGTATTAGAAATGTGAAGACTTTTTATGATTAATGTTGTTCAAAATAAATTTTATCATATTAATGCAATTGTTTTCCATTTAATTAATTTGAGATAAAAAGTTTTATAAAAATTTACATTAAAAAAATCTGCATTTTACTTTTATCATAAAAGGAAAAACCATCAAGCCCTTATGGTGCTGATTTAGATAAATCTTGCACTGCATATCCTGTAGCCATTTAATGCCAAAAGCTTGGAGACTGTATAACTTAATTAACACTGTCTTGGCTGGTGTGCTTGTGTTTGTAACTTTCTGTAGAGTATTAAAAACAACCAATATTAATAATAATGGTAATGGATTGCATTTATACATAGCTTTTCACGACCCTTAAAGTGCTTTAGAGTTCTATTATTCATTCCTTCTTAATTAATAAGCTAATAAAAAAGATGACTACATTGTGTTTATACCATTCAGCTCTTTGACAAACTTCCTGAAAGCCCAAGATGTTCAAAAACAGTCTGCTCCTTGACATTTATATTTGTTGTTTCATTGTAATTTTCCAGTTTCCTTTAAACCACTTTGGATTATGTCTAGTTTGAAAGGCGCTGCATACTTTCCATGTTTTACATTATTACACATCCCCAAAAATGGTAAGCAACATCACATTTCAACTGCAATTCAATGACTATATTAAATGTTACAATTCTCTAATTTGATAAACATATTAGTAAAAGTCACCACAAGTTTGCCACTGGTCACTGTTTTCAAGGATTCATCTTTTTACCTGTAAAGCATCTGATATACTTTTACGAGCTGATTTCTTCCAATAGTGAAAACCCATTAGATATGATAATGTGTTTTATGTTATTTGAAATGAGGTAGAAAATAAGGTATCATCCAAATGGGTTACCTCTTAGGTTCTTAAATGGCATGATCCGAAATAATCCACACTAAGGTTGTGCATATCGTTGCCTGACCACAAACGCTGACCTGGCATGTTATACTGATACTGACATAGTGTTAAAATACACCCTGTCCCAAATTTAGGTCCCAATGGTCTAGGTCATTGTGTTTCAATATCCCACCCAAAGTCTACATTTTGCAGTCTGTACAACTTAAGGAGGTATAGCCAACCTCCACCTGTTGCTCTTATTCACTCATGTTGTTTGATTTGAAATATGTCTTTAATTATTTAACTTTACAAGACAATCCTTTTAAATTACTGACATCCTTCCATGGTGGGACATAAACAAGTCATGAATACACACTGTGCTTTGACTTTAATCTGCAGCTGTAAATAAATTATTACAAAAAGATCAGAAGGTCTATCAACATCCTTCAACATTCATCCAAGATCACAGCCACTAAGGCCAATGATTTAATGAACTCCATTTGTACATTAAATGCTGCAAGTTAAACATAAACATCACATCACAAAAAAGGCAAAACTAAGTCTAAATTGTCACTCTTACAAAAGCTGGGGGGGGGAGGAAAAAAAAAAAATCATATTCTTTGCTTTTGGCTTTGTGTATTAAGACTGAGATGAAAAAAGTTGCAACAGTGGTAAAATATTGTTTCGTTTAAATATTGGACTAAAAGAGTAAGACCATTAAAACTCATTCAGAGAATAAGAACAGTGGCCTCCTAGGACAGACTTTAACTTTCAGCACACCCTCTGTTTACTGCAACACAGCAGTTCAAATATTGTATTGCTTTCACACCAAAAGGATTTCTGTTGAGTTGAGCAACGCTCAGTGAGCCAGAACAGATGCCATCACCAGAATCACCAAGGTAGCACTGCTCACACAATGCAGCACACGTAATCAAGCACTGGGCAAAATAAAGAAGTTGTCTGAACATGTAGAAACATATAAAACATCTGTGATGGCCAAATCTGATCCCAGGCCATGAAAAGAAATACAGAAGAATGTATTTTCTGTGATCACTTTTTCTGTGATATTATATATCAATTACCAGTGTTAAAGCAACATCTTTATGTATAACACTGAATATAACAAACACACTGAGCACATTAGTTATCTGCTGAAATGGCAGCCTCATGGGTTAAACAATTATTTTTTGCTTTCTTTTTAGCCAAACACATTCTTCAAAATACAGCATATTTGCATCTAAACTCATATCAAAATGTATATTTTGCTAACTGTGCAGGCAGAGATTATCCATAACAGCTTGTCAGCAGGAAAGATGATTGTCATGGCTACATCAACATATGTAGTTAACAAAGTTAACTTAAGTTCAGGAGCAAGGCCACGCTTCAAACTCGCGTTGTTCGTCCTAATCAGCCCTAAACTTGCCGCACCTGGCATCACCGGCCTCCCCTGCGCTTCCAATCACGCTGCGATACACATATAAACCCTGCCTACCTCTCATTTCTCTTCTGTCTCGTTCGTTTTCGCCCCCCCCTTTTCATCCCTATAGGTCGCCTGGTCCCTCCGACCCGCCTCCTCTTCTCCTTCCCTGGGTCCTGCCGAGCCGCATTCTATTTCTCTCTCTGGGTCCTGCCGACCCGCCTTCTCTTTCTCTCTCTGGGTCCTGCCGACCCGCCTTCTCTTTCTCTCCCTGGGTCCTGCCGACCCGCCTTCTCTTTCTCTCCCTGGGTCCTGCCGACCCGCCTTCTCTTTCTCTCTCTGGGCCCTGCTGACCCGCCTCCTCTTGCTCTCTCTCTCTCCCTCTGGATCCTACCGACCCGCCCTCTCTTTCTCTCTCTCTGTCTCTGGGTCCTGCCGACCCGCCCTGTCTTTCTCTCTCTTTCTCTCTCTGGGTCCTGCCGACCCGCCTCCTTTTGCTCTCTCTCTCTCTCTCTGGGTCCTGCCGACCCGCCCTCTCTTTCTCTCTCTCTCTCTCTGGGTCCTGCCGACCCGCCCTCTCTTTCTCTCGCTCTCTCTCTGGGTCCTGACGACCCGCCCTCCCTTTCTCTCGCTCTCTCTCTGGGTCCCGCCGATCCGCCCTCTCTTTCTCTCGCTCTCTCTCTGGGTCGTGCCGACCCGCCCTCTCTCTCTCTCTGGTTGGTGCCGGCCCGCCCTCTCTCTCTCTCCGGGTCCTGCTGACCCGCCCCCTCTTTCTCTCTCTCCGGGTCCTGCCCACCCATCCCTATTAACCCGTCCCCCTTTCTTTTGCAGCATCCACCATTCGCAGCATCCCTGTTCCATGCTTTCGTTCACTCCTGTACCACCCTAATAACATCTCTCTCTTCTAGGTCCTGTCTGGGGAGGTTCTGAGCAGGCTCGGAAAGACGATTTTCCTGAAGACTGCGCCCCCACGGGTCTCCCATGATATGTCTCCCCAGACCTTTCGATCCTTCACTCCTTTAATAAACTGTTCAAATTCAGAATCTGTAGCATTTTTCTTTGCTTGCGAATAGTTAATTCCATCTTTAGCGTGGTCCTGGCTAGTGAATTGCATATTTTTTAAGATGAAAAATGTATCCCTCTTTGATAATACTGAAACCAGAAGTGATAGTTTATAGACCAGCCTGTCTGATATAAACGTATCTTTAACAAGAGAAAATTGCTAACTTTGATAGAAACAAGGACATTTTTAATTATCAGAGAATGTACTGTGAGAGCAGGCTGAGGGATGAATTAGGGGGCAAGCATGAGTGAGTGACATCTGCTTTTCAGTGTGCTAAACCTCTCTATTCAGACATTTAATTTGTGTCATTCAAGACGTTTTGTACTAAAAAAACAGGCATTCATGCTGAAGCATCTGTTGTTTCTGCTCCTTGCAGGAGCGCAATGGGGATATCAGTTTAAGAAAGTTACCGTCATTCTCTACGAACCATTTTTAAGGGAAAACATGTGCGAAGGCTGCACTACTGTAAGGTACAGTATGAATGCATATAGTTTATAGAGCACAATTTATATACTGGAAGCACATGTTGGTGAAATAAAATCCTGATTTACACAGAACGCACTAATTTCTTTAAAATTATGGATTTAAAAAAAAACAACAACAAAAAAACCCCCACAAACCTCAACGCAAATGCCTTCCAGTATATGTTTAGGTTGTTCTATCTCAGGGACAGAGCACCTAAACACAATTGAATGTATTCATCCATGAAATTAACTTTGATAAACAGTATAATTAATTTCATTTTGAAAATAAGTTTAAATCCTTAAACTCAAGTTTATTGCAGTTTATAGTAATTTAAATTTACAGTGCTGGCTCTGACCCAATAATCTCCACCTTCAATGCACTTACAAGTAAGAAATCTGTTACTTGTGTTTTTATGTTCTTGCATACAGCGGAGTATAAGGGCCCTAATACTCCGCCGTAGCCCACCTGAGTCGTCAACACTTTATAAAACCACCTTCAACTGCAATTGCAGTGATAGTCTTTTAAGGGTGTGTCTGTAACAGTGGAGTTGGAAAACATGATCTATTTGTACTCCTCTTTGCAAAGTAGTTCAAGCTTAGATGAAAAAAGACGTGCATCCTTTTACCTACACTAAACTGTTTTTCAATACTTTGTGCTGAATGGTAAATGGACTGAACTTATATAGCGCTTTTCTAGTCATATTGACCACTCAAAGTGCTTTACATTGAAGCCACCCATTCATACACCAACATGGCTCGGTAGGACGATGTTTTTGGGGTTAAGTGCCTTGCAATGGGGCACATCAACATGTAACTAGAAAAAGCTGGAATTGAACCTACAGCCCTCCAATTGCCAGCCAACTCTACTCTACCACTGAGCCACAGTCACCCAGGACACTAAAAACTCACCTGTTTGGAAGTATCAGATGCTATCTCAATGAAAAAATATTTTTTTTTGGTGAAAAGAATTCAAAAAGTCAAGAGATTTGAATATTTTAGGTCACTTTGTTTAAGATTTGTTACTTATTAATGCAAAATATATTACTTTACTGTGGCTCTGACTTTTAGGATGGTCTTAGCATTTTTTGTGGGTGTAATTATGTCATATATGATAAATATGTGAACATATTGGCATTTCTGTTTCTTTAAGCAGAAAATAAAAAGTTTGTAGTTTCATGTGTTCTTGCCGTTAATTTTTGACAGTGATAACTACTGAAATGATTTAAGAGGTGCTCCATCTTTACAGGTGTCAGGCATCGGGAAGATATGAATGTTTTCGTTTTGGCAAAAGAAGAGAAGCATCAAATCACCACATGAATGTTCAACTCTGTCATCCTTTTCTGTTTATCTAAAAAGGGATCTGTTGGTGAATAATTTTAATATTTTCCACATTTCACCAATGATGCAACTGTTCCAATATAAAATGATGTCTGCTAAGGTTTGACCCCCCCCCCTCCCTATTTGTGCATGATTTACAGCAGAGTACACTTAAACATATGTTCTGTAAGGAAAAACAGTACTAAGGGGGGGGGGGGAAACTAAACCCACAGTGTCTCATATCTCATATATCAGCATTCTACAGATTGAGACCAGTTGCCAAATGACTGCAACTTATATAAATAAGTGACTCAATATGCAATGAAAATATGAAATACAATGCTACATCAATCTGTGCAGCAGAAAACCTAATATGAGCAAAACTATCTTCAACATAAACTGTTTGAAGGACACTGAAACCTCACCTGTTTGGATTCACTGCTGACGGGACTCAGCATGAGAGAGTACAGGACATCTTTACCTCCCAGAAAGAGCCGATCGCGGTATTCATCAAGAAAAACAGCGCTGAGAGAGAGTTGGCCATCATGGCCGGTGAATATGGACGACCTGTTGGTGGACAGCAGGTCTGCAGGCATAACAGAGAAAGAAAACTATTAACAATGACAATTTGGTTGGCATGTCCATACTAATGTCCATATTCAAGGACAGACAAACACATTTCATAAAATGAAGACTTATGACATCATTTCAGGCTCTCATCACAGTGTTTGGAACATAAACGCTGTGAGGAAACATGGATGCAATTATCCAACAGTTCAGTTCAGCATATGATGCATCTTAGTTTAGGTTTAGGGTTAGGAAGTTAAGTATCAAGCTCCAACTATTTCCAGATGGTCCTTTAATATCATGTCTTTATATATATATATATATACACATATATTAATCACTTACCTATCTGCCTTTGTTTTTCATGTATGAAATTTAAAAATGTTTTAGATAGATAGTACATCTTAGTACATCTTAGATTGAAAAATAAAAAAGTAATAAAATATTTTTTTTTAAATTATAATAATAATAATAAAATAATTTAGGCAACGTGTTCAATCTCTCTGTTGAATAGTCTTATGGCTGCAGAAACAAACGATCTCCTGAACCTCTCAGTCCTACATCTCAAACAGATCAATCTTTCACTGCAGCTGCTTCTCTGGCTGGTCAGGACATCATGTAGGGGGTGTTTAGTATTATCCAGAATGCCCTGCAGCTTCCTCCTCATCTGCCTCTCCCACCAACTATTTATAGCAGCAAGTTCCTGGGTTTGAATCCTTTCTTTGTGGAGTATACACATTCTCCTTACACAGTCCACAGATTTTTTTTTATTATTCAAATTTTATGTACTGCAAATTCCACCATATTAAAAAAAGTTTCTATAAATCCATAACGACACTCGACTTGGCGTAAAATATACAATTTCTGCTTCAAACTGTGAAAGCTGGCATATCTAGCACAAGCATTTGGCATCAGTAAACCAACCTCTTCTAATATTCATTGAATGTCCTTTTCTAAAAGTTAACGTTTGTCCTTTATGAAGAATACAAATAATCATATAAAATCTAGGAAGTGGATAGGACAACAACCACTCAGTAATCTATTTGATCAAACTATTCAGTCTTGAAAATATGCATCATTGTGGTGAAAAAAGCCTCAATATTATTTTATATTTTATTCAACTAACTTTGTACCTGTTTTTTTAAGAAGCAGATTAGCTAAATGATTCTTCTGATAGAAAAACAAAGCAGACAGTAACACTTAACAAATCCCCATGAATTATTAGCTACAAACAATTGCATAGCTAATAATTCTGTCTGTCCTTGTACCAGATGGAACACATCTTTTAGGTCAAAAATAGAACCCTGACTTTTTCGTCTGAAGCCAAGAATAAGCTTCAGTGTAGTAAGGACAACGCTCACTATCACTGAAACTGTAAGGTGAAAAAAAGATATGTTTGCATTCAACCTCAGTCACTTTTTAAAATGTAATTAAGAAACTCTGAAGAGTTAATTTAAATTCAACCATCCTTTACCCTTTTCATTCACACTGTAAAACGATTATTCTAGTAAAAACCTGAGAGACAAACCAAGAGGAAAAACTATTTGTCATAAACCTTGAATGACTAACAAAGTTGAAATATTTTCTTTTATACGTTCATTTCTAAAAACAGAAAGAGGACTTATTAACTTTGACGTTGAAGCTGTTTCAATGTCAAAAGGTTGATTTAACAGCTCAGCAGGTGTGGTAACGACTAAGGTGACTTTAAGTTCAGATAGACACAGGGGGCCTCCTCCTATCGTCTAACAATCTCTACTTGTTGCAAGCATGTCTCATATCTGAATCTTCTATCTGATCTTTGTCACTTAGGCTCTTTCTCTTTCTGTCAAGGTAAAGACATAAAGAGAAAAAGTTGCTAGTGAGAAGATGTCATGGAACTGCCAAAGCCCTGTTGAAGGAGATGCCGGTCTGAATCCGCTTTCTGCCCGTCTCTCATCACTCATCTGTCACTTTTGCTGTCTGTCAACCAAACACACTCAGGCTTACATGCTCATGCAAACACTAGCATGGTGAGAATGGGGCTTGAGTCACTCAGCACTCAGCGAAGCATATTGACAGAGTGAAGCTCGAAGACCCTCTCACACCTTGTCCATCACTGCGAATTTGCAGACAGACACACTGGATCTGTTTTTATTAGAGACCTCAATTTCTCAAACTCACAAGCTTCCACACAGGGCCAGAGACATATAATTTTGGCCTCCAGCTAATATAATTTTATTAATTCATTTCCCCACAATTTGCTTGTTTTAGAACACTTGGTTTATTGTATTAGCGACCTGCTTTGCACTTCTCTGTAAATGTCCTCAGCCACTTCCAATTATCAGATGGGTATTCCAACTATACAGTTTCTTGTAAAAATCAACTTTATTTTACAAGTATAGAGTAAAATCATATTCAGTCAATGGTGGGTTCTTTGTTGTAATGCCTTGTGGCAGCAAATCTTCTACCCTTGTAAAGACCGTCTATACATATATTGGTATGGGGCTGAATTTGTGAGGAAAACAAATCTGCCGAGTTGAGTATGTGTATTGCTCCCATTAGAAAAATGCCAACTCCTCCTCTATTTAATCTGGCATTGGCTCTTGCTTGATGTCATTTATTGGCTTGGATTAAGTTTTAACAAACAAGACATTTTGGAAATTTAACATTTTAACAGTTTATTATTAGTAGTGCATGGCAACAACAGCCTGGCCTCTTCTTCTCATACTAGTCACCAAGTTATCTCACACTGCTGTGGAATGGCATTCCACTCCTCAAAGACAATTAGATACAGGTCAATGTGGTTGTGTTGGTCACTCTAGCACTTACAGCACACACCAGTTCAGAAGTGTTCATTGGAGTTGAGGTCATGATTTTCTACCCTCTCAAATTCTGGACATAGAGTTTTGCAAAATGTACTCTGTTGGGACAACTGTGCACATCTGGGAGGATAGAGTTCAGTCCTAGACTATGGAGATATAGGATTGCCACTAACTGTATAATCTAATTTTGATATCCCTTCTCGTGATAGCAAGCCTTGTCTTTCTGGGGAGGAAGAAACCATCCCACACCATCATACTGCCTTGACAAAACACTATTTGGCATTGGCAGAAAGAATATGGCAGATTTTCATTGGTTGTGTACTCTCTACTGCTTGTAGATCATGAAGCATTCACCTCCTTAATGTGGTACTATTAAGGAGGTCATAATGACACAAAAGTTGTTGCCAAGAATAACTGTTTTAAAAAAAGAAATAAATGTTCTTACTATTTGTGCAAAGTCACACACCTTGAACCTTCTCCAATTTGATCATGCTACAACCACAAACTATATATATATATAATTTGGTTTTCATGCAATACTCTGGCACAAAGTGGTGCACAATGGTGAAGTGAAAGAAAACAACATTTTAATAGGTTTATGAGGTAACATGTGAAAACCTTGAAGATGCACAAATATTTTTGCAAGGCACTGTAACTGTATTCAAATATAGAATGTATTTAAGCCTCTCATGTATAAAATAAAAACCAAGCTTGTTTTTTTAAGAGTATAAAGGCATACATTAAGCATATGGTTAAAACGAATCAGAATATTTAATAAATCAAATTAACTGAAAGAAAAAATACAGAAAAGCTTGCATATAAAGTGGTTGCTGCAGTGTTATGATGATCCTTTTAGCAATTGAGAAATGTATAATCTGTTTTTCTGGTGCATTTTTTTCTCCCAAAGAGTCTAAATTAAAATCCACATGAACTAAAAACTCTGATAAAACCCTATCATATGTACAATAATGCCCACAAAGACTGAAGCTTTATAATTATCTCTACAAAAACACCCTAATTAGTCTTCAAATAGAGGAGGACTTTAAAGCTGCAAGCAACCCAATAATGAGGAAAAAGGAAGTAGGAAGGCAAGAGGGAATTTCACAGTAGGAATGGGAGGGGTAATGTGGCTTTTATGAGCAGCAAAAAGTCAGAAAATAATGAGCAAAAGGAAAAAAAGATCTGCATGATACCAGAAAACAGGGCACTGTCTGTGGAACCCAATATTCATCTTACTTTTCCTCTTGAGTATAATTTAAAATCTATTTTAGCGTTTGATGATTTTTATATCATGTAAAATGTAATTGCGGTGAAAAAAGAAATCACTTCATACCTTCACAGTATTCAACAGTCCAAGTAACACAATGAAACTTCAGTGTTCTGTCAAACACTAACTAAAAATACTACATGCCCATGAATCTCTTCTTTATGATCATACACAAGAGACCACATAGAAAGGGGAACAAGTTATATGGCACATAGAGGGAGTTAAGTATTTTAAAACATGAAGACAGTATTGTTTTTGGCTTTTTATTAATCTGGATCCAAAATCTCCCTCTGTTCTTGGGAAAGACATGCAATTACCTCAGAAAATTGTAACATTTTCCACCCATCTTTTAGGTTATTTTGGATTGCTAGATAACAGCTTCTTGTCATGTCATCATAAATCCTTCACTGTGCAAGACATTCTGACATTATAAAACCTCAAGCCGTAATGAGTTTAAATTCTAGTTTTAGGAACATATCGGGAAAAACCCAAACTATTTATGTGTCAATAAGACATGGTTCTTGTTTTCATATGGTTGAACATTTTTACATAAAAGCCCGTAAAGAGGTATTACATTTAAGCCTCAATATGTATTGCTAATTTTCCTGAACATCTGATAACTTATCAATTTAGCCTAAATGTTCAAAATAAGGCAAATTTGTCTTAACAGTAACATTTTGCTTAATGTAACACTAAACTTTGTTTTCATGTGAGGACGACATGCAAAAAAAACATGGACTGGCGTCATAGAGGATTAGGCTTCATTGCCAAATGTTTTGGATGATCCATCTATTTACCTCAGTGTTTAATTAAAATTTTTAAATATTTTCTTGTAGATATACAGTTGACATTAGTCAAAACTATACAAAGGCTACACCAGGTATGCGTGGCATGTTTCAGAAGACTGGGAAGCAGTTTTTCACCAAAAGCGTATAAACACTGGATATTTTCTAGGTGATGAAACATTTAGAAGATTAGCTATGGAATGTTAATACCCTCATCTCATTATTGTGTATTTGATATTCAGGGGCAGAGGAAGATATTTTGCCTCCAAATAAGGTTCCAAAATCACCTCTGTATACATCTGACACTGTAGCATGGACGATTTGAGCTCACGTTAAGTCAGGCTGCCATGGATTTTTTTTTTTTTTTACATTCTGTAGTATTTTGCAATCCTGTGAAAACTTCAAATATTTTCACAATGTCTGATGTTACATCTCACAATTATCTGACCACTTGGGGGCAATCAAAGAGCATTGAACTTTGTCCCTACATGGTTGAATGATTATTAAATAATGAAAGAAATGAAAATGTAACAGAAAAGGCAATTCTACCCCTCTTACAAAACACACAACATACTAAACCAAGGTGTTTAAGAGCAACATAATCATTAAAAAAAAAAAAAATCACAAAATGTACAACATTTCCTCACGTTGAACCAATACTAGATGGGGTTTTTTGTGAGCAGAGACATATTAGAGCATATTTTTTCATATTTTTAACATATTAGCTTATTTTAATGTTTTTTCCAGGTAGGAACAAACAAACCCTACAATGGTTTGTGTTGTGTGGATTTGACTACTTTACCTTTGAAAGATAGGAGCCACAGTAAAGCATTTTATTAGACTACTTAAGATCTGCCTGGGGAGCAAACATAAACCTTAAGGCAAAGAGCCACTTCTGGTTGTTTATAAAAAAAATGATTTGTACAAGTTGTTGTTTTTTGTCAATTATCCACAATTTCCTTAAAATATCTAGTTACTTCTCCTTGTGTCCTTTAAAGAACAGAACATTAAATGGATTCTTGACCAAACTCATGGTTCATAACCATTGTCTTTTTAGCATTAGTCTACCTGAATTTATTCTATTCTCTCATTTGGATGCATAAGCAGATTCCTGTTAAAAGTCTCCTCTTCCACTCCATCTTTAAACCTCATTAATTACTTACTGATATATACATGTCTCTCTCTGACCAAAGCGAAAATGTAAGCACATAAAAGTACATGACACACGGACATAAAACAGCCAAACAGAGAGGAAAGGTGAGCTAACAGCTTCCATCTGTGGCTTGTTATTATCACTCTAGCAGTTCATTGCTTTACTGCTGAAGTCACACCAGCATCTAACCTCTCACAAACCCTTCTTCATCTCCTGCTGACTTTTCATCTGCACCTCTCTCTTCCTTCAATCTTTTTACTTTTTTCTTGTCTCCATCATGCTCTGTATATTCATCTTTCATGCCCTGTCTCATTATTTTTCTTCACTTGAAGTTGCTTTTAAATACCTTATCTGCAGTTTCATCTCTCGTGCCTGTCGAGATGTCTTCCTCACTCTCTCCTCTTTGTAACCTGATCTCTTTTCTTGTGTCCTTTTTTAACCATACTGTGCCTGCAGACCATATATAGCTGCAAAGTACAGACAGGATCCAAGGTAAAACATCTGTCTTCAATGTGTATCTTTTCCCCGCAGGCAGCGAGCCAACGCTGCATCCACAAACAGCAGACGTGCCAAACCAAAGTGACAGGCGAAGCAGCATCTGGTTTCACTGTGTCAAACCTTAGCTTTTGTATCAACCAGACACGAGATCTGCAAAGATGTGTATGCAATAATTTATGCAGCGTTCTGCTTAGTCAGCCTGCCATGGTGAGATGCCTGTCAATTCTGGCAGAAAGACACGTGAACATCTTATTCACTTCTGCGGTTTGTGTTTTTTTTCTTTGATGTGGAGCTTACATGATTTCTCCATCACGCAAAGAACAATGAAATGTAATCAAACTGCTAGAAGAGGATTAAAGAAATAGTAAGTGATGAAAATGAAACCAGTAAACATTTGAGTTTTGCTTCCGATCATTTTTTTTCTAGGAACGATTATTGTTAGCAGATTTTTTTCCAATCATTTTAGTGTTTGTATAATCTCTTGGTTTTGTGTAGGTGTCCCAGTTCTATTAAGAATGCTCTGACAGTCCAAAAACACATGTAATTTAGGGTCCCTGCTGACTATATATGGCAAGCAGAGCAATAAAAAAAAAATCCTGACTAGATTCCTATATATTGTATGAAAAACAAATATGTGTCAAAAAACTCTGAATGGTGCCATTAAAATAACTTTTTCCTAAAGCAATAATTTAATTTTTAATTCCTCTTTCCAAAAAAACAAAGCTTGACGGTCCTGCACAGTATCTTTGCTGTTCCAAGTACTTTTCTGGACTGAGAGGTCTGAGGTTCTTCCAGGGATCTGCTGGAGCCATTCCTCCAGTTTGAGGGTCACTGCCCCAAGTGCTCCGATTACCACGGGTATTACTGTCACCTTTACTTTTCAAGCCGTCTCTAGCTCCTCTCCTAGCCCTTGGTATTTCTCAAGTTTCTTATGTACCTACTTCTTGATGTTACCATCACTTGGCATTGCCACATCCACTACAACGGCTTTCCTCTGCTCTTTATCAACCACCACAATGTCTGGTTGGATCGCCATTGCCATTCTGTCTTTCTGGATCTGGAAATCCCACAGGATATTTGCTTGGTCATTCTCCACCACCTTTGAAGGTGTCTCCCACTTTGACCTTGGGGTTTCCAACCCATGCTCTGCACAGATGTTTCTGTATACTATGCCAGCCACTTGGTTATGACGTTCCATATATCCATTCCCTTCCAGCATTTTAAACCCTGCTGTTATGTGCTGGATCGTCTAGGGTGCCTCTTTGCACAGACTACACCTTGGGTCTTGTCTAGTAGATCTGGGCCTCTATCGCGGCATCCAGTGAGGCTTCTCAGATTAAAGATGAAAATCCTTTTTTGAAAATGGCAGCTTCTATACAGGTAAATAACTGCTTTTTATTGAGACCACATTTCATTATTAAAATGTGTGTTTGTTTTTTGTTTTTGATTGGTGTAATGTCAAACTTTTCCAGTGTGGAATACAGTATGTTGGATATTATAGAATATAAATAGTAAATGGTGATTTCCCCAGCATTCCTATGAGCAATGCTCATATCTCCCTTTGTTTTACAGTCAATCAGACCTCTGCTCTTCCTCTAAACAGCTATTATTAATAATTTTGAAAACTGATTAAATGTGTTCTGATCAAATAATTAGAATTTTTCCAACAGCCCTTTCCTGTTATCAAACATGCAGTATAATTTCCAAGAATGAGAAAATAGTGCCTATACAGTTTAGAAATTTCTTTTTTTTTTCTGGTTTTCAAATTAGGTCTTTTATTATGACTATGGAAACAAGCAGTTACAAACAGCACACTGACATCTGCTAAATTACTATGTTTCAGAACAAGTATTTTGTTTGTCATGTTTTGGGTTTTAAGTTTCTGTTTCAAATCTTTGATTTATTCAGAGTTTGGGGACTTTGTCATTGCCTCCAGATTTCTCAATTTTTATAGTCTATTATGTCTGGCTTCTCATGGTCCTCAACTTCTGCATTCCTCATCGTTCCTCTGTAATCCCGCCTCCTGCACCCCAACCATACGCTCCGCTCCCCCGCTTCGCTCCTATGCACAACCAGGAGCAAATCACACTGAGACAAATAGTGCTGAGCTTCATCTCAAACAGTATTCTGACAAATAATTTGAGAATCACGAAGTACCACAATTAAAAACTGTTATATTAAGGGCTCAGATGTCTGGTTTATTGTTTTATTTTTTGTAAAATAAACACAGTCAATGAAGCCTATTTCAGTTGCTAAATCTCCAGGCTTTAGACAGAGCTGAAAACAACACAGCTGATTCCAGTAAGCAAATATTTCCAGCCCAGTATATAAAAAAGCCGTGGTTGTTGTTTGTACCTGTTTACTGAATATTCTGAGATGCTACAGATCAATTAATTAACCACACATGTTAAGATGATGTTATAAGATCAAATAAGCAGCTTGATAAATGGCTAACCCACATTAGCATGTAGCCACTTAATTCTCTGTCCATTAGGGGACTTTGTTCTTTGATCCAGGGGCTGTTCTTTAGGAATGTAGGATAAAATCCTGTAATCCATGCAGCCAAACGGACGTTTTCACAGAGAAAGTGAAAAAAAATCCAATAAAAAAGGTATTTTAAGCTGCAAAAACCTGAAGCAGCAAAGAGCTTTGAGAAGGAGGAGGGTGTGTTTGAACTCTATTACAGGTAAGCCGCTCTGCCTGCAGGGGCGATGCAGATACCTCTAGCACTCAACTTTCAACCAGCGATGTCACTAGTTGAACAATCAGCCGATTTCTAGGAGAGGGAGAGGCAGCTGCTCAGAGAGCAGGATTCAGGAGGATTACTCAGATATGCGTGAATTAAGCCGAAAACCACTCTGGTTTTTTTTTGCATTACCAGATGGTTGAAAACTCCAAAAACTTGATTTTGCATGGTATAGGCCTTTTTAGTTACAACACTGATGAATTCTAAATAAAGAGATTAAAAAAACTACAATTAATTACTTAAGTAAGTAGTGTAGTGGTATTTGTTTGTGGCATTGCGTTTTGCTTTAATTTTCTTGAAGAAAAGGAAATACTGCAAATAAATATTTATGAGCCAAAGAGGTCACATTTTACAGGTAGTGTCCATTTTGATTTAAACTTAATTAAACTAATCTTCCTTAAAGTGTAACGAAACCCCCAAACCAATGCAATCTTTCAGTTTGAGGGCATATATTTGACATTTTTGTGTAAGCTTGTTAAATTCCAAATTTTTTGGTCAAAAATTTCTTAGTGCTGCTGTTCATGGTCATTGTGTGGTACATTTGAATTTTCTGATCGGCTGAGATTGGTACATGACAGACCATGCCTAGCCTACGTCACAGGCATGGTCTCACAGAGACACCCTCCCTCTCTCAGATATGCTCACCCCGGCCTGTCTTGAAATTGCTTATCTTGTTTGCTACATTCACACACAGAAGCATACTGAGAGAAACAGTGAAAGCTGAAGTCCGTATATCGCACTTTGGAGGACCACAACATCTAAGTGGTTTAAAGCCATAAGCTATATTTTTTAAAAACACCATTAATAAGGAAACAAAAGCTGAGGTAGTTCCCTCCGAAGCTACTTAGCATCGATGCTAGCATTAGGCTCTCTGTGCTTGTTTGCTACTATACGTTCTGCTGGCTTCAGGCAGCGCTGACTCAGCACCCTGAGCCAAAGGCTTGAACTGATTCGTCGTTTATGGTGGATGACGGAGAAGAGACCTAATTTCTCCCTTTACTGGTATATAGAGGCTTTACGGAGCTCGGCGGCCGCATGCCATAGTTCAGCCGTGACTGTCTTCCAGACCACACCCCTGCGTCCCACTTGCTCTCTTCCTCCACACTTGGCTATTCCCCTCCGTGCCTCCTGGTCCTGCCCACTTTGGTAGAGTTTTTCAATTGTTGCCTGGGGGCGGGATGATGCTTTTTCATGGGGTTCAGTTACACTTTAAAAACATTTCTTGATTACCCCAGAAGGAAATTCAGTAAGGCTGAAAAATACTCCCCAACAAATATTTATTATCTATTCCATCTCTTGTAAAAGCAAAAAGGTAACAAAAAGCTTTTAACCGTACACTAAAATATCTAATGTACAAATTGTTCAGAGGCACAGTGTAAGTCACATTAAACCTCAGACAGATTTACACTCATGCATAGCTCCACATCCATGATCACTATCAGTGTTATCGTTGGCTTAGTGGGAGAAAGAGAGGGACACATCTGAAGCCTATTAGATCCCCTGTACTTCAAAATGTATACCAGACCCATGCCCCCCATGAATAAATAGGTCCCTGGTTCAGCCACATCTTTCTATATCATAGCTGATAAAACTTGCTTCGTTTCTTAATATCACTCCAATATGTTTTATTTTCTCAAGTTCTGACAGGCAAACATACTGAAGGAGTTTCATTAGACTCATTACACTGTTGACTGACTTCCCAGGGTATCATTAGATCTCGGCTGTATATTATTGCAGAGTGTCAAATATTTCTGGAATCTGCTGTGTGCACAAAAAAACACTGCACACCCTCCCACTGCTTTTCATCCTTCTCTCAAAGTTTTGTATTACCCTCTATCCATTTAATTTGCCCTTCTTGCATAATGTCAATGTGTGTTTTACAGCAGGAAAAAAAAAAAGTAAACCATGCAATCATTCTTTTGCTTTTATATGTATTTTATATGTATGGTGTGCATTCTAGATAAATCAAAACGTCAAAAAGACATTTTGTAATACCACAGCCTTTTTGATTAAGCGTTAACATTTGGGTTCATGTCAGAGAGCATTTTTTTATTACTTTAATGAGAAGGAAAGAAGCATGTTAAACATTAAAACCTTTCATATCTCAGTTATGCCACATCCTGCTTTTTACAGTTTGTGCATACTGGGATTTTTGGCGTAAGGCCTTGTTTTTCCTCTTTTGTTGATCACCTCATTATCCAGGAAACAACACACACACACCATCTGTGAGTGCATCAAAGTTGTTAACAGAATAAAGGCTGAAAAACGGCTGAAAAAGTAAATGGACATGTCCTTAACAATATTTATTATTGACAGTTTGGTCCCAATGGCCGCTGGCTGTGACCGCATACCATGGAGGCCGCCATTGCTCCTCCATTGCTGTAGTACCTCCATTTGGCCGCTAGGCCCCCATTGAAATGCATTGGACTTTAGACACGTTAAAAACAACTTTAATGCCTCATGCCCATTTTTTTTAAACTTTCTATGGCTACATATTCTTCCTGAGATAACGCTGGGATCATAAAAAACCTGGGCACCAGGCTGGTTTTCGTAAGATCATTTTTTGAAATCTTGCATAATTAATGAGGGGGCCGAGCCAAGTTTAGCATTGGAGCTAAAGACGCGGGAACAGAATGGGCCCGATTACGACCGAACTACATGCCCATACACGCCCCGCGAGGGGAGAGTCTACAGTGAAGATCCCGCCCCTATGTCCTTTTTGGAACATGTTTCTTCAGAGCTGGGGAGGAGGAGTCTGTGAATCCACCATGAATTCCCCCATGAAAGTGTGTCATTCTGGTAAACGGGGAGGAGTGAGGAGGCGCTGTCTATTCTTTTTTACAGTCTATGTTTGGTCCCCACCACTTTTAAAAACCTGATGTGGAATTTCTTATCAGCGCAGATCTAACATCCACTTGTGCTTCCAGCATTCTTCACAGTGGATATGTCACGGATTTAAAAGACTCAGTCCGCTGCAAACACATTCAGGGCAGAGTTCTGCAATGTTGCGGGAATACATAAAAAATACATAAAATTTTGTGGGTCTGGCGGCTGTTTATTTAGTGCTGGTAAATTGCAGATAAAAAATATTATAAAAAATATTTTTGTTTATTTAAGACTCCCAATTAGAATTCTGTTTATATATTGTGTTTGTGGAGATGGCATAGAATATTATCCCGACTTTTCGTTGACAGCATGTTCTGGCTAATTTGACATCCTGCGCTGCCAGAAAGAGATTTTTCTGCAGCTGGATTTACAGCTGGGATCTGTCATGCTTTTAAATCTGCAGAGGAGGGATGGGATTGTGGTTTATGTGAGGTTATTTTATTCTGTAAAGCACTTTGAGATGCATGTCCCTATGAAAAGCGCTTTATAATTAAAGTTTGGTTTAATTTCGGTTTGAGAGAAATAAAAGACAAATAATTCATTGTACTATAAAAAATTATACAGATAATAGATATAATAATAAATGATGGATGGATGGATGGATGGATGGATGGATGGATGGATGGATGGAATTACATTAAAATCTACTCTGGTTAGTCCTTCTGATAACCTACAACTATTTTAAAACCACACTTTCCAATAGGTTAATATTTTTAGAAAGTCATGTTTTAACTTTGTAGCCCTATTTTCACATTGTTCAGATGGAAATGTTTGCGTTGTCAATCCAACAGTTTAAGAGCCCATATTTATATCTGCAGCAACAGAAGCACCTGTTCCCAAACAACCACCCACACTATGTGCTTCTGTTCTAGAATAATAATGTTAATATCGCACAATATGTTGATGAACAGCTTTCCCATCAACATATTACTCACACTAATATCACATTGTTCTGTTTAACTAAAGTGATATCAGATTTTGTTGTTGTGACTTGTGTAGATTGTATGAATTAACAGCTGTATAACCAAAGCAAATAACTACAGTCATTATTTAGTTTCAGGGAATTGAACTGGCAAGAAAACAGGAGCACAGATAACTGATGACAGATTTAATTTGAAGATGTCATGCCAAATTGTTCCTATTCTTTGCTCATAGTTCAGCTTAGCCAGACAGATGTGATCATTTTATAACAACAAAAGAGATAAGGATCCCTGTTAATAAAGATATGTTATAAGGTTCTTGTCATCCCTGACTTAATGTCATTATCACCTCCTTTTTTGATCACTCCCTCTATCTTTCTTTTTCTATTTTTAATCCTATTTTTCTTTCCGTTTCTCACACACAAATTAAAAGCTAACAATTCCCTCTGCACTCTCAAGATACTTTAAAGACGTAATGTTTTTTAATCTTCTCTCTTGGGCAAATTGACACACAGCCTTATCATCATATAGCTTCATCCCTTCTCCGTCCCCCACGGAGTTTTACCATTCTCTCTTGGAGAGAAACTGGGTGGGAATCTCTGGTACTGCTCTAAACTGGTTCAAGTCCTATCTCGAGGACAGGACGTACTTTGTCAAAATTGGCAACTTTGTCTCAGACAAAATTCCCATGACCTGTGGAGTCCCCCAGGGGTCAATCTTGGAACCACTTTTATTCAACTTGTACATGCTTCCATTGGGTCAGCTAATTAACAGCAATAATGTGTCTTACCATAACTACGCAGATGACACTCAGATCTACGTGTCACTGACGGCAGGTGAACATGGGCCTATAGATACACTCTGTCACTGTATTGAACAGATCAGTGTGTGGATGCAAAACAACTTTCTCCAGTTAAACTCAGACAAAACTGAGATCCTTCTTTTTGGCCCACAGACACAAAGAGAAAGTCTTATCAGTCATCTTGAGTCTCTCTGTCTTCAACCAAAAAAATCAGGTTAGAAATCTAGGGGTAATCATGGAGTCGGACCTGTACTTAAACAGCCACATCAAAGCAATAACATCAACAGCTTTTTACAATCTGAAAAACATTGCCAAGATCAGAGGAAAAGTGTCGAAACCAGACTTAGAGACCTATCCATGCATTTGTCTCCAGCAGGTTAGACTACTGTAATGACCTGTTCAATGGCCTCTCTAAGCAAGCTTTTAGACAGCTGCAGTACATCCAGAACGCTGCTGCTCGAGTCCTGACAAGAACCAGGAAATACAACCATATTAGTCCAGTGCTCCGGTCTCTGCACTGGCTTCCTGTCGTTCAGAGAATAGAATTTAAAACAGCTCTGCTTGTGTACAAGTCTTTTCATGGTTTGGCTCCAAAGTACATCTCTGACATGTTAGATATTAACCATCCCGGGCCCTAAGAACTTCAGGGAGGCGTCTCCTGGTTGTTCTCAGAGTCAACCATAAACACGGTGAGGCTCCATTTCAGTTTCAGGCAACTAAAATATGGAACAGTCTTCATGAGGATGTGAGACAAGCCTCAACGCTAACAATGTTTAAATCCAGGCTGAAAACAGTTCTTTTTACCTGTGCATATGACAATTGAAATTATTTTATCTGCACTCTTGCTTTTTATTGTAATTCATATTTTTTTAAGTTGATGGTTTTTTTTCTGTTTATCTGTTTTCTTAATTTACGCAACTGTGAAGCACTTTGAATTGCCTTGTGTATGAATTGTGCTCTACAAATAAACTTGCCTTGCCTTGCCTCTCTTTGCTGATTTCATCACAACAATCTCCGTCCGTCTTTCCCTAATCTTCCTTTTTTACCGTATGTGTATTTTGTCTTCCTGATCCTTCTCTTTTGTCCAATCTCATCCATTTTTCTGCTCTTTCTATCCCCTGTCTCTACCTTTATTCAATCATATCACACACTTGTTTCCTACAACTCTCCTCCAAAATGATGTAAATTCCAGTGACTGTAACCTCATCTTCACTCTATCCCTTTCGTCTTACACCTGTCTTTAGTTATTTCATGTTCTCAGTGTTGCTCTCAATATGCGTCTGAATTGTTGAATATTCTAACGGGCGACTGTGGCTCAGGAGTTGGGTGTTTGTCTTGTGATTGGAAGGTTGCCAGTACAAGCCCCGGCTCTGACACTCTCAGTCGTTGTGTCCTTTGGCAAGACACTTCACCCGTTGCCTACTGGTGGTGCCTATGTTCGGCGGGCTCACCTATGTCAACGCCCCAGGGCAGCTGTGGCTACAAAGTAGCTTACCATCACCAGTGTGTGAATGTGTGTGTAGATGGGTGAATGACTGAATGTAGTGTAAAGCGCTTAGTGGTCCTCTGACTGAAAAAGCGCTATACAAATGCAGGCCATTTACCATTATAACATCTTCATCCCTGTATTCTATTCCTTCATCAGTCCAACTGTAATCTACGTTGAAAAGCGACCAAAGCTCCATGTTTTCCTTTTTGGACTTCAATCTTTTAATTAATGACTTTACCCACATCCTTCAACGTAGCCCTGCTTGATCTGAAGCCTCTATACTGTCAGTGAAATCAGCTTTCATGTGTTCAGCCAGATCACCACAGGCCTCACACAGACTTTAATTCAAAACAGCTCAATGTTGATACATCCGAAATTCCTCTTTCTCACTCCTTAGTTTTAGCCAGCTCTTAATTATAAAAGTTGAAGTGCACTTTTGATTCAGCCACATCTTGTTGTGGTTTATTTACATTCACCATTATCATCCAAACCATAAACAGGCTTTTCACTTTTTCCTGGCCAGCAACATTTAGCGTATGCAGCGTATGGCAAAAGAAGAATACCATACCTACACATGAATATATTATAGTTTCTTATTATTTAACCTGTTCTACCACAGGAAATCTTTGTTTAATTTAACATCTGTCATCTTCACTGCACTCCAAACCTAAATGACTATAATGACTATAATAACGACTATAATAAAAATCGGACCTTAAGGAGCTCAAATATGAAATGAACTTTACTTAGTTCTGCGACTTCGCCAAATGGTATCTACTGTACATGCGATAGTATTCTTTGCCATGCAAAATTACTAAGGCAACAATTACAGTTACGTGGGAACTGGTAAACTGGTCACAACTGATGGGACAAGAGGAGAAACCAGGACAAAAATCCTTTTAGAGGCCGCTAAAAGCTTAAGACAGGGCAAATACCGTTGACACTCAACCAGAAATACAACTGAACAGTTTAGATCCGAGCATAATTATGTTACAATGGCTCAGTCAAAGTCCAAAATCCATCTGTACTCTGAGTGAAATGTATGACATGCTTTCATATTTTATTTTGTAAAGAAAAAAAATTTATTTGTATTTAATGTTAATATTTTGCAGTCACAGGCCTTTCAGACCCATGGAACCATCAAGCTTACCGCTGTTTTTTTGTTGTGCAGAATCATTCAAATTCATCATAAAAAGAGGCAGAAAATGATTGACAACTTTTTCAAGAGGAATCCTGTAAATTAAGTTGAGCTGCAAGAAGAGAGACCATGTGTGTGTGTTTGTATTGTGGGTGGTGCTTATTTCCATCCCAGGTGCACACTTGTATCCAGTGGTTTTATATCAAATTCACTACGTCATTTCAATATTTTGATTAGAGTTTATGCGGGGATGTAGACCAGGAGTGACGAAGACATAAATGAAGAGGGAGGAAAAGGTAGAAAAGAAGGAGGCAGACAAGAGGAACAAAGTGAAGGAGAGAAAAGAGAGGAAAAGGATGAAGATGAAATGGTTGAGAGGAGCAGAGGGTTCAACCCCAGCTCTTACAGGATAACATTATTTGTATTTATCAGATTTATTAACAAAAAAAAGAAAAAAATACATCCATCCCTCACACTTTTGAAAAGGTTGCTACATCACTGCTTATAGTCAATCTAATTCTGTAATTGGAAGCCCCTTGTATTTTTAGCACTTAAAAAAGAAAATAGTGTTCAGACTTTAGGTAAATAGTAAAATAATTATAATTTCTTATAAATTAAATTGCTATGGCAAACATTTTAACCAAAACTTAAATCGAAACAAAAAAAAAATGGCTCATTTTGCATTCCCCTATATTTGCTGTTGCTTCTGACAGACTACATTTGGGGGTGGGGGAGGGGGTGAAGATTAAACCAACATAATTATTTCAGTCTGCAGACCATATGATTTCTCTGTGAGTCACTCAAAAACTACCCATTGGTTTGAAGGTCTTCCAGGTTTTCCATTTTACACATGTACATGTCAGATTCAAAAGAGACTATCCTTTTATTTTATAAACAGTGTGATTTGGGTAAATTGCCCTATTTTCGTCTATCCCAAGATTTGACTTTTATGTCTGACAGAATTCATTACTAACACTGCCATTTTTTATGTCAGTGCTTATTGCAAATAGTGAAAAAAGGGGGTTTTGTGATTCAAGATGGGGCTGGCTGAGTTTGTTGAGTGTTATTCTTTTTTAACTTTGAAAGGTCTTTGAAAAGTTTGAAAAGCTGCCCATTTGGCATACATTTTACTACTAATTAAATTATATTGTTTTCAGGTTAGTTATATTCCAATAATATCATGATGACAAACATTTTTCTTACAAATTATTTTAATATTAAGAATATTATTGTGAGATACTTGGAAGCACACACTTGCAAACGCTCACATTAGAAAATAAGGACAATTAGTAAGTCAATTCAGTGTTGGCCTAATATACAAATAAATTATGTAATTTCTGAGAATCTCTCCTGTTTTGAATGTTTGGGAGATTTTAATTTCCACATAACATAATACATCTGTTTATTACTGTAAAATTGCAGCCCAGTGTTGCTTATTGACTTTGTAACAGTGGGGCAAAAACCTTGTCTTGAAAATCACCTGCATGTGTTTCAGGTACCAATGCAAAACTTTAGCAGGATTTTATAGACAAATTAAATTGCATTCAACACATTTACATTACTGTGACATTAAGGCTGCACGGTGGCGCAGTGGTTAGCACTGTTGGAGTTGCATGGAGTTTGCATGTTCTCCCCGTGTATGCGTGGGTTCTCTCCGGGTACTCCGGCTTCCTCCCACTGTCCAAAAACATGCATGATAGGTGAATTGATCATTCTAAAATTGTCCCTAGGAATGAATGTGAGTGTGAATGGTTGTCTGTCTCTCTGTGTTGGCCCTGCAACAGACTGGCGTCCTGTTCAGAGTGTACCCTGCCTAACGCCTGATAATTGCTGGGATAGGCTCCAGCTGCCCCGTGACCCTGAATTGGATAAGCGGTTAAGAAGATGGATGGATGGATGGACATTTACATTACATTGTCAAGACAGGCAGACATTGAAGAACCATATAAAACATCTGAACTTTGAATGCAGATAGTTATGAGGGAAATTATGAGAAAATCTGGGAATTAAACTGCTGTGTTCCTTTACCTTTACAGGTGTGGTAGAGATTAGAGGGATTAGATAAATACTTTTTAGGTCTTGAACCATCTTTGGTCAGGGTCTACTCTTGTTATTTGTAATGTTTATTTAAAAAACAAAACATCATGCTGTGGATATTTAGGTTGGTTTTGTTCACACCTGCAGCAGAGCTATGCACACTTTGTAAAAAAAAAAAAAAAGTAATTCAATCACACTGGTCAGCCATACATTTTCCCACAGAAAGGAGATGGAAGGAACTGTCCCTCTCAATGTACACACACACCCACACACACACAAACTTCACACCGTTTTTTTCCTATACTTGTGCTACTTAGTAATCTGCATGACAGATGGTAAATGCCACATTGTTGGGACTTGAACTCTCAACCCTATGCTTGTCAAAAGGACCAATGTTCCTCAGCCTTCAGATTGGCTCTTCTTCCCCCTTTGTCATTCTCAGACTAGTCTTTCAATCTCCAGTATTTTGCCTAATTTTCTTATACTACCTTATCTGAGGCTCCCTATTCATCCAGTCTGAGGTTCTGAGGTAAATTCACAGCATAGTGCTTCTTCATTTTTACACCTGTTTTCCTCCACATGTTTGCTTAATTTTTCCTCTGGATTTACAAAGCCGAATGCAGTAAATGCCTGCAGATACATACCTGATGAGCCATGACACTAAATGGCAGGGACACCATTTTACTGGAAAATTCGTGTCAGACTAAAATTCCTAAATTAATAAGCGATGCTGCGGATTGTAAAAGAAAGTACAGTGATGAAACAAAAGAAAAAAAAATGTGCTTAAAGTTTAAAATGTTTTATATTAGAAAATCATTTTTCACAGTCTATGTTTATACACTGCTCTGTTTACTAGTTGCTACTGTTCTTATATCATTGGACATTTTAACTTTTATTTTAAATTTAAAAGGCCTAAGCTTCCATTAAGGTGTGCTTGCTGTAATACAGTCATAAGGTAAGTGTTCTGTATAAAAGAGTAACATCAACATTTTAGCCATTGACAACTTATGATATAAACTTTTTTTTAAACATCAGGTTGACCTATTAAAGGTGAGAGTGATTTCTATTTTCTTCCTGTTATCATTTTTTCTTTTTCTGCTGCAAACTTACCATCACCTTTCAGCATATGGTATTTTCTCACCCAATCAGGTAAACAGAATGCAAAGCTATCTGCCTTTGCCATAACCAATGAAAAATATGGACTGTTTTCCAAAATATTTCCATAAGGCATAATGTCAGAGAAAGATGTTCTTTTGTTATTATGGCTATTTTAGGAGATTCTTTTGCCTTGTGCCTTTGTTAGACATTAGAACAAACCTAGCCCATATTTGTTACCCTAAATACGTCAATCACCTTGAAAGCTTTTTCAACCAAAAAGTCAAGCTAATGGTGGTCTCATAGCGAACAGGAGTCAAACAAAATATTATGTGTCCAGTATTCTTTAGAAATGCAGAATTTAGTAACAAGGTAAGTAGCCTCCCTTATGTGTTTTGGCTGGTGACGATGACGGCGCTATTTACTGAGAGTGTAATGGGATGAAACAGCGCTGATAGCAAGGGTAAACATAATGTCCCTTTTCCACTAGGGTCGACTTGGCCCAGGCGGTCAGCGCAGCCCAGAACGGTCTGGTTGTCTTTCCATTGCCATCTCAACAACGCGACAGTGGGCGAGGACATAGGCGGGCTCAGAGTAGCAAAAGTTCCAGTAAAAATAATCACTAGACGTTTTTAGACATTTTTGCCGATCCTGGAATCTGTATCTAGCCCACATCTCTCATTTCATACCAGCCTTTCACCATAAATGCCATCCATTTCTGCAAAGCAGTTCCGGTGCTTGTAGTCTGCCCCACTCTGACCACTTGTGACCCTTCACAGCGCAATATTTGCACTTTTATTTGTTTAGTTTCCCCCACTAATGTTTTGAACTCTCTGGAAGCCATGCTTCACTATTCTCTGTAACACCACACTCACAGCGCCAGGCCAATCAGTGGCTACCACTACTAGCTAGATGTGAGGGCGACATCACTTTTTGGAACAATCAGACCGTAGATGGGCATGTTGGGTCACCTCGGACTGTTTTGGACCGAGCCAGAGGTAGTCCAAAAAACAGGGGTCAGCTCGGACCAGACAAAATGAAATGGAATCACACTAAACAGGGTTGGACCCAACCCATTCCAGACCCTAGTGGTAAAAGAGGACAAGTTGAACTCTGCTAACGAGAGTAAAATTAACAGATGGTTATTATTTGGAGCCCCAACACTTGGAATCTAAAGGCAGAAAATATTATTGGTCAAATCACACATCCCAACTAGGGGTGAGTAAAAAAAGAAAACCTAAACTTTGTCAGTGTTGCTATATTATAATTATCTTAATAAAGAATTAAGAAGAAATTGTGAAAAGTACATTAATGTAAAGTATTGTATACTTTGCTTTTGAGATTTTGGCTATAATGTATGTATATGATTCTTAATTTGGTTTTTTAATATTTTTTATACCTTTCTATTCTTCCTGTGTAAATCTAAATGCTTATTACCTGTCACTTTGCTGTTGTTACAGATACATTTCCCCCTTAAGGAACAATAAAGGATTATTCAATTCTATTGTAAAAAAAATTACATTTCCACTAAAATGTAGAAACTATAAAGAGCTGCACAGATGTGAGCTGAAGCATTTTGAATAAATAAATGAACAAAACCCTGTAGTGCAAAATATACAAGTGCTTCAAGATATAACTTTTTTTTCTAAAATAGTTGCAGGATTTCAAGGACCATACAGTGTAAAACTGCTGATTTACTTGTCCCTAAGATGTTTTGAATTTAACTTTTAAAAGAAAGTCGACACCAGAGCGCCCATGGTGAGTAAGTAAAAGTAAACACAATCCCAGTACGATTTCAGTCTTCTATGCAATTAAAGGAATGCAGTGGGCTGGTAAATTCACTTTAAATCTAATGAGTGTTCAAGCATATGAATGGCATAGAATCAATTTAGTTGGCAAGAGAGAAAAAAAACTAAAAGGTCCTCCATTCTGAGCATTTTTGTTTATTTATTGTTTTATATATCTCATACCAATATCCAACTTAATTATGGACAAGTACATTTAATTTGGTCAGGTTTGATCTAAAGTGACATTTGGGTTTTACTGAGTTTTGCAAGAACAACAAAATGTAAACTCATGATGGATCAAAGCTTACTAAGTATTTGTGCATTTTACAATCTCCCAGTGAAATATAAATACGTTTTTGACTTTCTTCTAGTTTCAGTTTGAACTGCTTTTAGGATGTTGTTATAACCACAATATTGTTTAAGACGTAAACTATCAAAGTTCTTCCAGACTAAGAATGAGTCTCAGCTAAATTCGGTGATTACCTTCCTCACTTGGCAGCAGAATACACTATAATATTGTATAATTTTCATGGAATGACTCAATCGGACAAAGTCAAGTAAGATATTTAAGATAAAGCTAGCATTAAGAAATTAGCCTGTTTTTTTCTTCCTTGCTGTTGTGTTTCATAAATGTTATCAACAACAAAACAGTGCTTCACATTTGAAAATAATGAAATACCTTGCACTAGATGAGCAGTAATTTGCCTTAGTTAAGAACAGAGATTTTAGAAGGTCAGGAGGTCAACGTACACAGAGAAAGTTATTAAAAACTGGCCAAACTGAAATTAACCAACAATAATGTAATCGGTACATCGCCACATTTATAAAATTAAACAATTATACAGTATAGTTTAAAAGGCTGTTTAAATACCAGGTTGGTTTCATGGTCATAGCTCAGTATCAGTGAATAATTGCTGAATTATCTTGTGCTTTTGTAATGCATTGTTTACATAAACTTTGTTTAATCAACAAACATTATTTTCAAGAGTAACTTCTCCTAACATTAAATAAAGCAACACATACTTCCCTTATGTAAAAAAATCCTTTTGGTTATGAAAGAAAAAAAAATTTGGAATGTCCTAACTGGGATATAAAGGTGAGTTAAAATTTACTTGAAAAAGTTATTGACCTCATTTAATTTTCTTCATAAACAAAAGTTGCCCACATCAAGGAGTCAAATTTTCTTTCTTCAGTAAGGATTTTATACTCACAGTTATGTTGTTTATCAACGTTCCCCTGCAGCTGCATCTTTGTTTCTTTACTTCAGATAGAGTATTTAATTTCTTCTCACCCCAGCTCCCTTTCTATCTGTCATCTTTAATCTGGCTCTGTGTTTGTTCTCACCTCCTCAGCCCTCCCACATTCAGTGTCAATGCTGTTGTCAGGCAGACCCGGAGTGGCTAATCTGGAATACCAGGACACTTCCCGGTCTGATATTTGGGGCTCAAGGGCCGGAGCTATGGCAAGCAGAGTTGTACTACTGTGTCAAATGTGCAACTATGTAAAAATGAGTTGCTAGTAACAGTATTTCTGCACTAGTTTGGCAAAAGTACAAACTTGTAGGGGAAAATGTTTAACTAGTGTGGGTACTTGTATACTATTTGGCATTGAAAACAATATATATAAAGATGTAGTCTTTTTTTAACCCATTGGCTTGCCATACAGGCCACTACAGCTGCCAGCTGGCTGCTTTTTGTTTTTCTCTCTGTGCACCTTGACGTTACACGTCAAATTGCTCAGTCAGCGGTGTTTGAAAGGTGAAATAGATAAGGTGGTCCAGAGAGGACTGTGATTACACAGAGGAAGGGCTCAAACAGCCGCCCGTACCATATTTGCTTTTGTACAAAAAATGAGCACCAAATCAAGCTTGTGGTTTGTGACATCTAACGAGGTCAATGAAACGGTAAGAAAACATGTTGTACATTCTCTGTAAGACACCATTCCGGTTTATTTATCAAGTCAACGGTATGATGCTGTGGCAGCTAACATAACATGTCATTTTAATAATATTATGATGCAATGCCAAATAATTGGGAAACTTTTTCTTGTAGCTCCTAGAAGGAAAATTCATCAGGAAGCTAAATTAGCTAACACATCCAGAGTGGGCAGGATTATTTATTGAGTTAATATAATAATTTAGTACAAATAAAATGAAGAGCATCTCCGATGGACAGGCAACCTGTCCAGGGTGTACCCCGCGTCTCGCCCGTTGACAGCTGGAGATAGGCACCAGCCCCCCGAGGATTAAGCGGTTCAGAAAATGGATGGATGGATGGAAAATGAATAGCATGGGGTAGAGCTGTGATCAAGAGTTCCCTGCAATGTTAGCTGATTCAGCCCAACAATAATAAAACTGAAGTGAATTAATCAAAAGCTTTGTCAAATTTGGAGATGTGTGCTAAGAATTATATCAGTACCAGTATTGGTGCATCCCTAATTTTAATAAAAATAGGCTGTGAAATGAAGTGGGCCGGTCTGAGGCATAAAACTCTAGGGCTGAAAATGAGTTCCACCCTGTTGTCAGGTCACCATCTGGGAGCCGTTACAGGAGAAATACTGCTGACATGCAACACAACTGACATTCAGATGTCTACATCAGATGTATAAACTCTGTGTGACTGCCAGTGTCACAAATGTTTAAAACAAATACATATATTCGCTCAGCAGACATAGATGTCAATCTGCAGCATCTTAAATAAAAATGCTCAGGAAAAGAATTAATGAGACTCATCAGAAACAACATCAACCCACCACCCAGGGCTTAACTGATTCAGAAAAGCCACAGAAGCATCAACCCAACACACATCAGTTCATTGAAAACATAAAAAAAAAAATCTATAGTGTTTAGATTCTCTTTATCACTCAAATAATTTAATCTCATCATAACACCAAATACATATTGGAGAATACTTTCATTAGCAGGGTTCACAAACCAAATGGGGGAGACATCTCAAGAAACAGTGTAATATTCAAATAATCCCAATGGTGTGTTTACAATCTTTAATTTAATGGAGCGGTATAAAGTAAAGCAACTTGAGAACTTCGAACTCAGCTTTGTCTGCATTTATCATTATGAAGTATAGATTGTACTTAATGAGTATATAAATCACTCTTGTTTTGTGTAAGGAATGAAAATAAGCACATGTTCTTTCAATCTGTTCAGTCTGACATAGTGAGTATGTCCTATGTTAAATATATACAGTGTATGTTTGCGACAGTAAATGGGCTATTAAGACTTTGAAAATGTAGGGAAAAGAAAATTCTTAATTTCTTGGGAAGATGCCCAAAATAAACTTCATTCAAAATTTTGTTTTGACTTTATAGAAGTAGCATCATCTTGCATCAAACAAATACAGATTTCTAGATGTGGATTTAGGAGATTCTTGGAGTTTCCCTCTTATACATGCAAAAGCAAAAAAAAATAAAAATGTACAGCTGTTTTTGGCTTACAGTAAATATGGAGGTTGTGCTTTGCAACTCATTTCAAGCCAAACATTTAACAAGCTCCCAGTTAGCCTGTAATATCTAAGATGCCCAATCTAATCATTTATTGGGCTAACTTCTTAGCTTTGTTAATACCGGCTTGCTGGTTGGTCTGCCATCTGCTGTAGAGAGTAGGAACTGCAAACAGTTTATTTTTGTTTTTATATATATATATATATACTCTCAGGACAGAAGTCTGCAATTTTAAATAATATATATGACTGGTGGAACTTTAACTCTGCCTTTGCAGAGGATAAAATTGTGTATTTTGTTACATCTAAAAATCAATATAAGAAGTAAAAATATCCCACAGATAATCCTTTTTGTATATTTCTATATTGCCTTTTTATGCAATTAGATTTTTACTGATCAATTGGTAACCCCCCCTCCCCACATCACCACACACACAGACATACACCTTTAATTAGTTGTACACAGACAGACAGTTCAAACATTTCTTCACAAAGCTTCATACTGCTGAGGCTTAGGGAAAATAAATAAATAAATAAAATGTCTGAAAGAAGCCAATTGGCCCCTGGATTTGGCTGTTGATCCTTCCAGCTTTTCCTCACAGTTCTTTTTATTATTCTTTGATATTAGGTCTGCGATCGTATCAAAGGTTTGGGAGCACTTCAGCTGAACTTGAGAAATGCAGACAGACACTGCAATGAATGATTGCAAAGAATGAGTTGTTTAATTATTCAGAGCATAAAAGATGGATGAAGACGGATGGAGAATGGACAAAGAAAAGAGCTGAAAGATGACAGGACAAGAGACGCCCTACATTCCAGTAGGTCTGGAGTCTCCGTCTGACTCCTGGTGACGGTTTTCCCAGCCCTGCTGCAGGACAACTCACACCCAGCGGTAACAGCATTCGACCACGCCAACTGAGAAAGCAAACTCATTAATTCAAAGCATGCAAAAACAAATAGACCCTTTCCTTTTGAAAACCAACGCAGTCGGATTAAAACAGGACACTAATATGAGTCTTTTAGTTTTCAAGTACCCCTCCTGCTTTCAGTGAGACAAAGGGAATGTTGTATAAGACAGAATATGAGTGCTTAATGCCATATGTGTGAGCATATGGCATTAAGCATATACAGAGTATATACAAAGAATATGATGATTCAATATTATATCATGTAAAAAATCAAAATGTAAAAAGTGTGTCTGTTTATTAAAATGTTGGGAATAAAATTATCGCGATAATTGTGGTTAATTAATTACAACTATATTTAGAGTGCTAGGATTATGCGTTAATCATTTTTTTTATACTTGACTTTTCTGCAAATAAAATCTGTTTTTATTAGGGCTGTCAAACGATTCAAATTTTTCAAATAATTCTAATAATCTAAGAATAAATTTTAATGGATTTCTAATTCATCAAAGGGTAGCTGTGAATTAATCACAATTAATCATGATTAATTAACATTCCTGAATATGACTAAAAAACTAACATTTTCTGTGTTAAAGGAAAAATCCGGATCCTGCTGCTCTTTTATTTAATGAAATCAAGGAGAGATCAATCCCAGTTTTGGTTTGAACTCCACAATCACAATCACACATGGCTCTTTTAACCTATTTATCTTTTAGCCAGTGTGATCGAAAAATGTATTATTATGATTCATCTTTTAGTATTATTAACACTGAGAGCAGAGGAGCCAGAAAACAGGTGTTGAGTTCGAGGTTAGAGAAGACACCACTGCTTGAGAAAATATTGATTCTTCTTACAAACTTAGTATGAGCTTGTTAGGGAGTTAGGAGGGGGGCAGCATTCAGCATTCACTGTGATCTGTGCTGTTCTCCTGTATGATCAATTCAACTTTTATTAAAACCTCCAAATGCTTAAAGGAATCTCTCTCATCTTTATTAAGAGTCTTAAATGCCATTACACCAGTTTCTAAGGCAAACTAACTTAACATTTCGTGCAGGCCTATGTAAAGCTTTCCTATTAATATTGGACAACCCTCATCATCCTCTTTATGGGTCTATCCCAGGGTGAGATCATTATGTTCCCGCTGCGAGAACATGTAGGGCTCCACTTAAGGCCATTCAGAGTATGAAAAGATATGGGTCGGAGAAAAAGCTGTTGTATTTATTTTATTCTTTATTATATCCACGCAACTGCTGATGCAGGTTTGGATGGTATACATGTGAGGAGGGAGATAAATGTCTCCAACAACTAACCAAAATATATGAATAAACTTAACATTTGGATATCAACAGTCTGTGTTAAACATCACATAAATCAAATGTAATATAGGCTTAGTAATCAAATGTCACAATTTACCATTTCCCCATAATTAAAACACTCAGCAGATAAATCTATCCATGTTAACATTAGGAAATGAATGCTCTTATCGTGAAGAGCAGGCACAGCTACTTCCGCTAACGAGTTAGCATTAATCTAAGTCCAAAAGTACAACGTTAGCTGAATAATTTAGCATTTTAACAAAGCAGTAACTCACTACAAAATGTACTTAAACAATACAGTCAACCAAGATGCATAAAGTAACATAAATATGCCACATTTATGCTCTTTGCACCGTACACATTGGGCTATGACCGAGCTGACATCCGGAGAGGATAGTAGGCAAAAAGGCCACAGAATACTTATTCACTTAATCATATAAACTCACAGCCAATACGTCAATAATAAGAATATACTCACGTCATTTATGCACACACAAGTCCTGCTACAAAACAATTCCTCACCATATATATATATAATCTAGCTGGTTAGGAAGGAGAATGGATGTGGTGAGGGCTGAATTATAAAATAAACAGGCGGTATTCCGTGAAGGCATGAATTGCGTTGAAAAAATGAATAACATTAATTCTATTTATTAATCGTTAATGCGTTAACTTTAATACCCCTAGTTTTTAATGCTTTGAGCTTCTTGTGCTTGAGTTTGTTAAGGTTAGTTTATACTTCTCCAGGAGCAAGTTTGCACTGAAATGCACATGTGTTGATGTCCATCTATCAATCCATCCATTACCTATACCATTTGTCCTATGCAGGGTTGCGGGCGAGAGGTGGAATGCACCCCAGACAGGTCACCAGTCCATTATAGTACAAGACAGGAAAAACCACCAAGAAGAATCAATACTGTCTGTTTTTAAACAAAGCTCCACAGGTTCCTTAATGTTATATTTTGTTTTAGCAGGGTGTTTTGCCATGTTACCAAAAGGATATATTACTGTTGCCTAACTGTTTGTAATAATATAACATCTGTGCCCATTCATGCCTTAATTTCAAGTGAACCCTTGTGGATGTAAAAAGAAAAAGTTAAAAAGTTGGTATTTTTACAAATGTGCTTGCTGTATCTACAGTTATGATTGTGTCGGTATGTATTGGCATGCATCTTATGATGGAGATTCTGATCGGAGGAGCAGCAGCGTTCTGTGGATTTAGACGGAGACGACGCCGCGGGAAACGGGCTGGTGTGTTCGTCAAGCTGCGACAGCGGGGATTACGCACCGCTCTCCCATCCATACACCTGGGGAACGTCCGCTCTCTGCCTAACAAAATGGATGAATTGCTCCTTCTCCTATCCAAGAACTCAGACTTTAGTCGTTCTGCCGCCTTTTGCTTCACTGAAACCTGGTCCAGTGAACTCATCCCGGACAGAGCTCTAAAGCTGCCAGGCTTCCAGCTGTTCAGAGCGGACCGCTGCGCGGAGCTGACTGGGAAATCAAAGGGAGGTGGAACGTGCTTCTACATTAACGAAGGTTGGTGCACAGATGTCACAGTGTTAAAGAAGACATGCAGCCCTCACCTTGAGTTGTTCTTCATAAACTGTAGACCATTTTATTCACCGCGGGAGTTCGCCTCGTTTGTGCTGGTCGCTGTATACATTCCACCGCAGGCGTGTGTGACGGAGGCATTACATCACCTCACCGATCAGATCACAGAAGTGGAGAAAAATCACCCGGACTCTCTGCTAATCGTTCTCGGGGATTTTAACAGAGCTAATCTCAAACTTGAACTGCCTAAATATAAACAACATGTGACGTGTCCCACCAGGGACATGAACACTTTAGATCACTGCTACACCACAATAAAAAATGCATATCGCTCTGTCCCCCGTGCTGCTTTGGGACTTTCCGACCACTGCCTGGTCCACCTCATCCCATCTTACAGGCAGAAGCTGAAATCTGCTAAGCCTGTAGTAAGACCTGTGAGGAGATGGACTGATGAGTCAAAGATGCAGTTACAGGCCTGCTTTGACTGCACTGATTGGAGCGTCTTTGAAGCAGCGGCTTCATCCCTGGATGAACTGACCGACACTGTGACATCCTACATCAGCTTTTGTGAGGACATGTGTGTGCAGACCAAAACCTTCTGCTCATTCAAAAACAATAAACGGTGGTTCACTGCAGAACTGAGACGGCTACGCCAGGACAAGGAGGAGGCCTACAGGAGTGGGGATCGGGACCTGTACAAACAGGCCAGGAACCAGCTGACAAGAGGGATCAAAGCAGCAAAGAGGAACTACAGTGCTAAGCTTAAGGACTGTTTTTCTGCTAACGACCCCTCTGCAGTTTGGAGCTACCTGCAGACCATTACTAACTGTAGGAGACCATCCCCCCACCCTGTGGAGAGCCCCCGCCTGGCTGAGGACCTCAACGACTTCTTTTCCAGGTTTGAAAGGACTTTCACACCTCCCACCTCCCCCACCATCTCCATCACAAAAGACCCAGCTTCAACCCAAACCACCCACGTACCTGCCTTGACGATCTGCGAACAGGACGTGCGCCAGCTATTTCAGAGACAGAAAATTAAAAAGGCTCAGGGACCAGACGGAGTGTCCCCAGCCTCTCTGAAATTCTGTGCTGACCAGCTGGCTCCCATCTTCACCCAGATCTTCAATAACTCCCTGGAGCTGTGTGAGGTCCCCTCCTGCCTCAATCGCTCCACCATCATACCGGTTCCCAAGAAGTCCCCAGTCACTGGATTAAATGACTACAGACCAGTTGCCCTAACATCTGTGGTCATGAAATCCTTTGAGCGTCTGGTACTGACCCACCTGAAGGACATCACAGATCCCCTGCTAGACCCCCTGCAGTTCGCCTACAGATCAAACAGGTCAGTGGATGATGCCGTAAACATGGCTCTACACTACATCCTGCACCATCTAGACTCTGCAGGTACCTACGCTCGGGTCCTGTTTGTGGACTTCAGCTCTGCGTTTAACACCATTGTCCCAGAGCTCCTCCACCAAAAACTGTCCCAGCTCACCGTGCCTCCTTCCACCTGTCAGTGGATTACCAGTTTCCTGACTGACAGGAGGCAGCAGGTGAAACTGGGTAACTTCACATCCAGCTCCCGTTCCCTTAGCATCGGCGCCCCCCAGGGATGTGTTCTCTCCCCACTGCTCTTCTCCCTTTACACCACTGACTGCACGTCGAGGGACCCTTCTGTGAAACTCCTGAAGTTTGCAGATGACACCACCGTCATTGGACTCATCCGCGACGGCGACGAGTCTGTGTACAGAAAGGAAGTGTAACAGCTGGTTCTCTGGTGCAGTCAGAACCACCTGGAGCTAAACCCGCTCAAAACTGTGGAGATGACAGTGGACTTCAGGAAGAGACCACCATCAACATCTCCTCTCATGATCCTCAACAAGCCAGTCCCCACAGTGGAGTCTTTCAGGTTCCTAGGATCCACCATCACTCGGGACCTGAAGTGGACCTCACACATCAACATAATAAGGAAAAAGGCCCAGCAAAGGCTGTACTTTCTGCGTCAGCTCAGGAAGTTCAACCTGCCCCAGGAGCTGCTGATCATCTTCTACACAGCAATAGTCCAGTCTGTCCTGACCTCATCCATCTCTGTCTGGTTCAGATCCGTCACCAAGCAAGACAAGGACAGACTGCAGAGAACAGTCAGGACTGCAGAGAGGATCATAGGAACCGATCTTCCCTCCATTCAGGACCTATTCCGGGCCAGGGTCAGGAAGCGGGCCAGGAAAATCACCACTGACCCCTCACACCCTGGCCACAATCTGTTTAGGCTCCTCCCCTCAGGTCGGCGTTACAGAGCGTTGTACGCCAAAACCACCCGACACAAAAACAGTTTTTTTCCCCAGGCTGTCGCTCTGACGAACTCTGTCTAGTCACAGTGTGTGAGTGCACTCACATAACAATAAACTATAACTCTGCACTTCTGTACATACTCACTGTAAAATAACCCCGGCTTGGTGTATATATTATCCTTTATTACTTACGATCTGATATTTATTTGTATTTTTACTTATTTTTGTTCATATTTTTTTATTTTTTTTTTTTTTTTTATTTCACTCATTCAAGTTCTGTACTGGAGGAAAAAGTTTGCCGGAGTCAAATTCCTTGTATGTGACATACTTGGCCAATAAACTGATTCTGATTCTGATTCTGATTCTGAATCTCATAGCTTTCAGAATGTATAATATGTATATCTACATTGAAGGGGCGTCCAGAAAGAAGGTAGATATGACCCGTTGGTACGCAACACCTTGACCGTGGGACGTAGGAATGCTACATGTATGAAAGTCAGGTATAAAAATCATGCTATTAAAAAAGTAAAAACCCATACTGAAAATGTCTTATATTACATTTTAAAGCTGACTGTAGGTTGATAATATCAGACTTCTGTACTCAGAAGATCGCGCTGTCTCCACACCTCCGTTGACGGAGAAGTATAAACTAGGCTTTAACCACACCCTGTAGTGGACACTGTCTGGCTGTCATTGTATTGTCATTAGTTACCATTAATGCGCCACCGTGCAGCCTAATGGTAACTAATGACAATACACCACACCCTGTAGTGGACACTGTCTGGCTGTCATTGTATTGTCATTGTCATTAATGGTAACTAATGACAATACAATGACAGCCAGACAGTGTCCACTACAGGGTGTGGTGTATTGTCATTAGTTACCATTAGGCTGCACGGTGGCGCAGTGGTTAGCGCTGTTGCCTTGCAGCAAGAAGGTCGTGGGTTCGTATCCCGGTCCAGGGTCTTTCTGCATGGAGTTTGCATGTTCTCCCCGTGCATGCGTGGGTTCTCTCCGGGTACCCGCTTCCTCCCACAGTCAAAAACATGCATGATAGGTGAATTGATCATTCTAAATTGTCCGTAGGAATGAATGTGAGTGTGAATGGTTGTCTGTCTCTCTGTGTTGGCCCTGCAACAGACTGGCGTCCTGTTCAGGGTGTACCCTGCCTAACGCCTGATAATTGCTGGGATGGGCTCCAGCTGCCCCGTGACCCTGAATTGGATAAGCGGTTAAGAAGATGGATGGATGGATGGATAGTTACCATTAACTGAGTGGCATTGTAGTGGGGAGGGCAAGGTGAGGAGAAGCGGTGAGTTGCAGACAGTGTTATCAGCTTAGTGAGTTTGTAGCTGTATTTATTGAGTTTCACTCTCATGGTGTCCAGAAATTGAATGAATCATGCATGTCTGAAGCCGAAGGTTGCAGGCAGGACTTGGGGTAAGTCTCAAAAACATTGGAATGTAAAAGGCTGAGACTGCACCTGTTCAATTCTATTAAAGTCAATCAATGCTTTCATAAAGCCACTTTTTTGTTTTATGTGTCGATCTTTTGGTCTGCAAAAATAATGTAATTCATTTAAATCAAAATACCCAATGAAAAGGACCTTTCTCAGAAATTAGTAGGTGAGACCATAAAAGAGATTAAATAAATGTATTAAAAATCATAATTATTCTCTGCGATGGACTGGCGACCTGTCGAGGTTGTACCCTGCCTCTAGCCATATTGAATGCATGGATGGATGGATGGATGGAATTAATTAATCTCTAAATTTTTATTCTCTTGACAACACTTGCTGTAAGTGTGAGTAATTACTTTTAATCTTACATAACAGATGTTTGACATTTTTTAATGAAAAACAGAAAAAGTGTAATAGAAACAGACCTTCAAACAAACTTATTATTTCCAGAAATTTCCAGCGCTACTAAAAGTGAAAGTGTCAAAGTCATTGTAGTAAACCAGAACTACAGAGAGACACACAACACGTGCACTTATATGGTTCAGAGGTTAAAAAGCTTGTCTTCCTGCTTCAGCTTCTAAAAAGTAATTGATTGAAATGAGATAATGATGGCTTTTCCTTCCACTAAATTACCTCCACATCCTCCTAGCAGTGTAAACACCCTATGGCTGTTTCTGACCGATGAAACAAGTTTTGAAGCTAATATTTGAATATATAGCCAAGCATATGCAAAAAGAAGATTTGAGAAGAAAAACAAGACATTAGATAAACTGATAAAGAATCTTAGAAGATAGGAAGAAATTTACCCAGAAAGGCAACAGAACAAGAGAGCTAACGCTGGAGGGAATTATGTATGGCAGAGCAAACTGAGAGGTCAAATTAAAGGTCAATGAGACAGGAAGCAAAGAGCTGTGTGGTCACTAACGAGAATCTTCAATGGCAGCGCTCTTCCCACACTCCTCAAGAGGCACAAGTGGAGTGTTTCCTTCACATGTAAGAAAGTTGGGTGTTGCATATGAAACTTTAAATCTTTCTTAGTTTGAAGAACATTTGTGTAGGAATGCAGTGTGTCAAAGTACCGTCATGGTGCCTTAATAGTGTCTCATTGCTTAATAAAAAATATATTACGAATATTATGAATGTGGTGTGTATGTTTCAGTCTAGGCAAATCTGAAAAGAGAACTTTTTTTTTTAAAACCATGGGCTAGATTTTATATATCTGTTTTAGGTCAGTCATACCTTGTCCAGGTTGGGTCAACACTGAAAGCTGGAAGCTAAGTGCCTCAACATAAACAGCTGATGGGGCCAGTTAGTAATGGAAATCACCTTGATTTGGTGATGAAAATATAATGTTTAAGTATCGCATAAATAGAAATGATTTGTATTTATTTTCAACTAGTGTTGCAGTCTGAATGTGTAATAATGACAACGAGTTTTCAGCGCAGTGATAAAAAAATATTGAGTTTCTTTACACTGGTGCACCTTTCAACTTCAATCTAAAAATCTTCAGCCCAGTTAAAAATGTGAAAGACTGCTACAAACATGTTGTTTGAATTAAGCCCAACAAGCACTGATAGACTCAATGCGAAAATGATTAATTGCATAGAATAAGATATGGAAAAATCTATGATGACAAAATTGCATTTGAGAAGTGTCAGTACTCGTTTGTTCAAGCTTAAATCATTTAAACTCAATAAGCTTTACACGCTAAAAGCAACAACAAACCTTAACAAAAGCTCATGTTATCCCTTTCTCTAAGTAACCCTTTGATGTTATCACCTTTTTTTCCAAATCCAGTAATATTTCCATATCAAAGCTTAGCTCTGAGATGAAAGAAAAAAGAAAAGAAAAAAAAAGTCAAGGGTTTTGCTTAGGTTGTAGAAAATGGAGTTTACTAAGACAAAATTGTGATTTGTTTTTTACATGTTAAAATAAGAAGTTGTCTTTTATTCAGCAACCTTGTTCAAATTACCTCCCTGCACTTTTTATTCATGTATTCATCCCTTGACAACCCACTGAGCTGTGTTTATTTCCAGTACAGGAAGACCAATAAGCTCAGATGGTGACTTTTCTCCAGAAAACTGAACAGGAGGAAATCCTGTGAGATATATTGGGCCAATGATGATTGCAGAAACGCTTCGGGTTAAACTGAATGAAACAATGAGCCGGGTTTGGCAACAGTAGTCAACAGTACTTACACACTCTTAAACTGGCTCATTATCTTTAGGTATGAATGAGTCATGGACAACAACTGCCTCAGATTAGAGAGGCAAACAAACAATGTAGACTGACCAAAAACAGATTGTATAGGCATCTTTGCCTGAGATATTAAGGATAAAGTTGGATTTTATTATGTTATTTTTACCATTGAGATGGCACATATGCTAAAAGTTATTTTGAAAGGTGTTAAATATAAGCCTCTACAAATGTTTTAAATTTCATAAAGCATGTTATAACTATGTTTTTTCTTTGTTATAATTTAAATCGAAACATTATGATTAAAAATGAACTGAATATTTTGGTCCAGTTATTTTCATTTTTTGGTGTGTGAAGTACAGCAGAGGCCAGGCTGATGTGATTGTATGGGTTGCACTATGACTACATCAACTTTCAAGTTAGAACTATGAAGTTAAAAACTGTCATAAGATGTGTGACTGCGGTACTTTCTGCATTAGGGCAAATTATTTTATGGAGTTTGAAAAAGACTGCAAGCAAATTAAAACAATAGCACAGTGAGGTATTCAGATTTTCGGAATTTTTATGAAGATGCACTAGTGATTATTATTATCTAGACAACAATTGCAGTTTTGTGAATAACCATAACTCTAGTTACTGGTAGTTAGCATAATAACTATATTTAATACCCACACAGCATAGCTCCAACTCTAATTATCCACCCTTAGAACATCATTCATAATGGGCAACTTTAGAAATGAGTTCCACCTGTCATTGAATGCTTCTATTGTATTGCAATGACTATGTAAGATCACCACATAAATGTGTGACATGGTTACTGTGGAATCAGTGAAGCAGTTTTCTTATAAGTAATGTTCAAGAAAAGCAAATACAAAGAAGGCTCTGCTCGAGACCTAAAAACCTTATAGATGATATGTTTGTATTCAACTACTGAAGTCTGCGTATGTAAAATAATCTTGTCTGCATAGGACACCAAAAGTGGCCCACATCCCCCTACAAACGGACCTGGTAGCATAGATTTTTTTTTTACTTTTTTCAGCACCATTTCTACCCTTATTAAAATATCTTCAGTTTTTCTCTATTTCCCTCTAATATTGGAGGTCAAACCAGAGGAAAAAAAACTGTCTTGAAATTAACTTGCTTTGTAAAGAAAGTCCGTTTTTCAAATTCATTCCATTTCAGCACATTTTTTTAAGTGTCTATTAAACGTATTTACATTTTACTTACAAAGATTGATTTAATATATAGACAGGTCCGTTTATAAAAAAAAAATGTTTTATCAATGTATAAACCGTGTGAAACGTAACCATTCATGTCAGCCCTTCGACTCAAATTGCTTTAAGCAGTTTCAATGTCAGAGTTACTTGCTTCTGAATTCCGGCGCGGTTGCCGTTTCTAATAAACTCTTTTAATAAGATGGTCGCACCCCGGTGGATCTCACCGCAGAGAGGTGAAGCTCTGCCAAAAACCTTCACTGACTGCGCACCCTGCCTGCGCTGCAAAGCATGTGCTCCTCCTAAAGCACGTAAACCTCCGAAACAGTAGCCATGTGAGCGACCCAGATTAAACGCTTCCAGCTTGGACCACCACAAGGAGAGAAGGAGTCCAAAAACACTAGCAAGACATTAAACTTACTGAAATCTACAAAGAAGAAACATTCAATTTTTGGATGGATAAACCGGGTTGTGTCACCTGCAGAAACGCGCACAAACATACAGGATAACAAGGGCCTCCGTAAAAAGTGATTGATAAAATAAATTACCTTTATAGGAGAGTCTCAGCCGAGGCACATTTAATTTGGTCGCACAGATGCTGGTGACAAGCAGTGCAACCACAACTTTGTTGAAGCAGAAAGGTGTAAATCCCATCATTCTTAACAGATGCGCCTGTATTTCTTACTATTTTCTTTTAGACTAAATGTCCAAAGGCAGTTTTAGCTTGACCTTCCTCATTCGGGTCTTTGATCTTGAATGTGGTTTATTCCCAGACGCTTTTTGTGGAGTGACTGACGCTGATCAAGCCGCAGAGCAGATCCTCTAACTCTGTTCTGAATGCTTGCGCAGCTCAGTTCCCACACCACCCCATCAGAAGTCTCTTCCACGCCTTTTCAGTAAAGAGAGAGAGAGAGAGAGAGAGAGAGAGAGAGAATTTATATACAAAAAAACAAATATATAATAACAGTGAACTTTACATCACTATCAAACAAACACATTCACATTCTTGTCTTACTAGTAGTAGTGAGGACCTTCACTGACTTGTATTTATTTTGGTGTGTGTATTACAGCCTCATCGTTTTTGCTTTGGAGTAGTGGTTCATAATTGTTATAAAAATGTCGCTGAATTTGATATGATCTAACATACGTTGATCATGATTTGATTTTCAAAAAGAATACACTTGGACAGAGTGTTTTGATTTCAACATATTTAAAGTGTGTTAGAATGTGGGGTTAGAATGATGAGCTAAATAACAAACTTCAGATAGGCTGTCACAAGTTCGATTTTTTTTATATCTGGAAATTAATTATTAATAAAATTAATAACAATAATAGTTCCCTTTTTAGGTAATACTGGACAAAAATATAAAATAAAATAAAAATCTGAAATAATATTCTGAGAAAAAAAATATTTTTAATGTAATAATAAAAGTAACGAGCAGCAGTCAGAAAATGACAATAAAAAAGCATCATCTCCAGTATAGTGGTTGGATATTTACCTCCTCCAATGAGGTTATGTTTTTTACCAGGGTTTTTCTATCTAGCAACAGAACTCAATAAATTGTTGGCAAATTTAGAAGAAATGTCCAGCAAATCTCTGTAATGGGGTGGGGCGGGATCACTGGGCTGCCTTGGCTGTCTCCGCTCTTCATTGGTGTGCTTCAGTTGGAGATTATAGCAATAAAAGATTAAATCAATTTATAGATTAAACATCTTTACCAGGGTTGCCAGTGAATGCATTGGAGGTTGTTTTATAAAGTAGAGTAGAACTGAAATACATTTTGTTGGATGTTCGTATAAATCTTCTTAACAGATGCAGATTTATCGATACTGTGGAATGGATGTTGAGACACAATTTGTTTGATTTATCGAATTTATGGGAAAAATCACAACTTTTCACATATTGTATGATTGTGAAGGACCCAAACAGGCAGGAACAGAGTAGGTGAAAGCAAATAATTATCACACTCGATTAGATAAAAAAAAAAAGGAGTCCAAGATGGGAAACAAATAAAGAGAGAGAAACCAAGCAGAATAAATTCACAGCCATGGATCATGACAAAGGGATCGGGATCTGACAAAGTCTGAAAGCAAACCAATTATGAAAATATAGAGAGGAGTGATAACTGGAATAAATAACAGGTGAGTTTAATAACGAATTGTCAGACAGCTGTAAGGGAAGCAGTAAGACAAGGTACTGAACCAAAGAAAGATGATTGAATAAAAAAAGTACCACATGGAAAACAGATTGCAAACCCTCACATGCATAACTATCATAACTATAACACAAAAAAGCTCTATGAAGCAAGAAACAACCTTTCCAATTAAAAAAAAAACGAACTTTCTTGAATAAAACATGTATTTATGTTATTGAAATAGCTCAGATGTTTGGCTCTAGAATAAATGATAACTAATATGCTATATATAATGTGTTATAGATTCAATTATTAGTCCAGATGTCTTCAATGCAGCAGTTATTTACTCTCTCATACAACCAATGTCATTTGTACATGAAGACATCCAGGACTTCCATGATCTGCCAAAAAGTCCATCTTGGTCATGCTAATCCAGATCTTCATCTTTTTCTTTTAATACTCGTTTGGGAAGCTGTTGAACTTGATGTTAAAGCTTTACAATTTGCATTTCATAGACTGTTATACGTTCATGCCTTTTAGTCACAAGTTCAGGTTGTCCATTGTGACACTGTTTGATCCATATGCCCGATATTCCACACACAGCTTTGTGAAACACAACAACATTTTCCTATAGAGGCAGGACGAGTGAAATTAATACAAGTCTTTTATTCCTTTTTTACGTTTCTTGACATCATTTTCAACACAGTTCTCATTCAATGCCATATTCTCAAATGGGATGAAGAGGCTCTAGATAAAGTGAACTAGAGTTATGTGAAGAGAATAGGGCTCTCATAAATTCATGGGTTGTGTGTGAACAACAAAAAGACAACCATCTCAACATTTCCATCTCCTCCAAAACCTCTGAACAAGTGACCTTCTTTAACCCCTTCTGAACCATTGTCACCATCTCGGGGGTTTAATTAAGTTGTGTCGTACCTTTTAAACGCTCCCCCCTCTCATACATGCATCCCTTTCACATGCAAGTCTATGAGTGCACACAAGGGTCAACGCAGAATGAGACCGGGCCATTCAAGGTATCAATGCTGTTGTGGCCCTTCTTCTTCTGAGAGCACTTGTTTGCGGCAGGAAAGAAACTCCCATACATGGTTTACACAGGCCAAAATGCCAAGGGTGGGAAATAGAAGGGTGTGATGGTTTGCTGGGAACGTTTGGGCCTTCGAGCCACAATGTCCTTTGTCTTGCACTTCTGCAAAGTACTTTTTTGAGCTCACTTGTATGGTCTTAAGGTGAGCTGTTATCTTTTTTGAGAACTTGTCATCTAATAGCTGATCTCTAGAGTCAGAGCAAAGTCAGTTTTTGGTTCAAAGCAGCATCCAACAGGGCAACAAGATATCAGATGTCTTCTTAAAGGAGCCCTTCCAAAACCTCTTGATGTAAATATTTATGCATCACTCAACAAAATAGCTTCCTGATGTCAAAGGAGACCACAGTCTTGACAATGGGTTATGCTTTACTTACTGAAGTTATCTTTTTCTCCTTGAAGATATAATTATATTTCATCTAAACACCAGTGTGGTTGATGTATAAAAGATGTTGCCACTTGCCAGTTTCATCTTTTTTTGCATCTTTTGTAGAAAACACATTTGAAGGGTTTTTCCATTTGAAATTCTTGGGTTTTAGGTTGCCTGAAAATCTGAAACATGACCTGTTTGTTCTGCTCCGGTTTTGACCTATGTGTGAAAAGCCACTGTCTTGGAATTTTTAGACAAGTGAAATGTATAACTTTTCACCTCTGATATGGCAAAGAAATCTTTTTAAAATGGTTGTTGGTGCTCCTTTGACATCATGTTTCTTCATTTTAAAAAAGTATTCTTCACTGCAAATCTTTTTGCCTCCTAGCTTTGTGTTTCCAGAGAATAAAATAAATGCCAGATTCTCTCAACAAAATATTTCAGTTTGGTCTACAGATCAACTCTATATTTTTTATTTCATTAATTCTACTAACATTTACTCAATGCAAAATACTACCTACCCACTCTCGACCTTTGGGTTCATGGCTGGTGCTTAGTGCTGGATGTTGCTTCTGACGAGGAACTACGAGACAGTTTGCCAGTTATGTGGAGTTGCATTATGGTATTAGTTAAATTATATATACTAAAAATGCCACACAATTTATTGAATTGATAACTAGTTTATGTTTCTTCATCCTTATTTGATGTTTCGAACTGCAAGTTAATTTTAGTAAAACATTTGACAATCTTTGCACATTTATCTACGCATATCTCTAGAGCCCTCCTCTTTTTTTAATCTAGCCTCCTATGTGCCACCCTTGGCCTCTCAACTTTCCATGTTTTAAACTGACAAAATGCATGGACGTGTTAGGTTAGGTTAGGGTGCATACGCAGACAGAGAAAAAAAAAAAAAAGAGTGGAGGAGACAGCAGTAGCAGCGGTAGCCAATGCTCCCGCTTAGCCACTTTGGGCCTGGATAGTATATTTAGGGCGATTACACACAAAGTGGATTGCAGGTCAGAGAGTTACATTGTGGTTTTAACTAATCAAAGCCCCTTCTTCCTCTTGTTTAAAATACCACTTACATGAGTTGAGTTTAGTTTGAAGGCCATGGTTTAGTGGGTTTGCAGTAGTGTCATCTCTCCATTTGTTCATAAATGGAAATGGAAATAGATTAAAACTATGTGAATTGTTCAAAGGGTGCTAAAAGTATGCCAATTTTTTTAATGTTTGGTTTGTATAAAATTGTTGAAAACCACATATCCGTTTTCTTTTAATTTAGAATACTGCACTATGGTACACAGTGTGTTGGTTTATCACTTTAAACTCAAGAAAAATATATTGAAGACTGTAATTGTTACATGACAACTTTGGGAGGTTGAAAGGGTATCAGTACCTTTGCAAGGCACTCTATATAAATAGTATTTACTGAGGTACCTTTGACTGATCCCCTTTCTAAAGTGAAGGGCTCTCATTCCTCAAAAGTTCTTGATTGGACAAAACTTGCCAGAGTGCAGGTTCATTTTGAAGGACCAACAGACATGGGAACCCAGCAGAGGAGGCCACTCATAGGGCAAGTGTTCAACATTTGAATAATTAATTGTAAAAGGAGCAGCCTTCTTGCCATCACTGTGAATTGTTCTCTGCATTTAACAAAGGAACTGCTAACTCTGAATGACCTAAGATGATGATTGCTTCTTTAAGCACAGGCATGAAGGAGGAACATGAGCAGCTGGGATGATTAGGCAAAGTGATTTACTTTGCTCTGATTTGCACTTCACTTCCCTAACCCCATATCTGAATTCTTCCATGTCACACTAATAACTGGCAGCACTCATGTGGTTTTCAAATATGTTCGTTTCTCTTAAAAATCCCACAAAGGACCATCTTGTGTCTAGATCTCAGCTTCCAAGGTCTTGAACAATGTAATTCATTTTGAAAGGTGCGTCAGATTTTTTTAGAAGTTGCCTGAAGGACTTTTCTTTGCACCTCATTCTTCCAAGATTAAATTTTGCACTCCAAGCTGTCAGCAGTCATGAAATGTGAAACTCTTTAAAGCATTTTGACACTGTGTCATTTTGAGAAATTAGGCCTGAAACTTCTGGTGTGGTGATTGGAAATGGCAGGGTAGAACCTCATGAATTCACAATGTGTGTGTGAGGTAGGGCAGAAATAATGAATGGAGAACAAATTTGAGCTACAAGGCACCAAGACAGCTGGTTTGTTTGTGCAAGTGCCTCAGGATTCATAAATGTTTAAAAGTTCTTAGGAAGAAGGGAGGAAAGCCATGTACAATAATGGTGTTGTCATTAATGCAGACAATGTAGAAGAAAGTGACTGAGGACAAGCTTTGTGAGAGGATGAGAAAGACACTGACACAGAGAGAGAGAGAGAGTAATGGATACATTGCCAAGTTAATACATAATTAGGATTAAATGGGACTTCATATTGAGAGTGCTGCATAATTAAAGTTGTTTGAGAGTCCAAAATGTTTATTACTTTTTTAAATGTTTATCATCATTTTGAAACCACAAGAAATTATAATATTATCTCCTTTCTTTATTACTGGATGGTGCATGTACCTCGGTAAATTTGGAAATATAATGGAAATTGATCGAGCCATTATGTATTTCTTGCAGGGTCATTAGACACACTCCCACACACACAGATCATACAGGAGTTCACACATACTCACTCATAACAGCAATTTAGAGAGAGCAGTTACTCTAACATACCCTAAAACTAAACCGGAGTAACTAGAGAAAGCCAACATGTGCACAGGGAGAACATGTAAACTCCATGTAGAAAGACGCCTAGCTGAAATTCTAACCCAGGACCTCCATGCTGCAAGGCCACAGCGCTATCAACTGCCCCACTGTGCATGCGCTACTGGGGAAGGACAATTCAAAAGTTTCATAATCCACAATGCCAATTATTTCATTTAGTTTTCCTATTATTAGACTAGTTTAAATGTGTAAACTTCCATCTGGGACTGCGGATGGAAACTAGCTTAAAGAAACCTATACTTTTTTCTGTATATTGTCCCAGATAAATAAGCATATAAGATTAAAAAGACGTTCTGAATGCTTTATCTTAGTATTAGTTCCTTATAGAAGAAGTGTTAGATATAACCAATTAGACAGAGCAAAATTTTCAAAGCAAGAAACAAGAATTGGGCTGCAGAAAAGTATTCTATAGTCCAACTCTTCTCTACTGGATGAGAAAGAAGTGACTCTGCACATGATTGGATACAGTGACAATACCTGATAAAAAAGGAATACATGTTTTATTTTATTTAAAAAACGAAACTTAATCTAACTTGTGTCTTGTTTTATTGAAAAAAAAATCATTAAAAAACATAAGCCTAAAATCAAAGTATTTTGATTCAGCAAAATGATCCTAATCCAATCCATTTGAAAAAAGGTCCATAATTAGTTATCATGAATCAAAAATGGTAAAAACTCACTTTGCTGGCAATACATTCATTTTAATCATCAAACAACTACTTGTCTAATACTGCTCCCTCTTTCATAAACAGTTAATTTGTGTAGGCACAGAATGGCAGCCTTGTACAGATATAGAAGCAAAAGGTGCATTGTCATGCATTGAAAGCTCATAGACAGACAGACAGACAGACAGAACGACAGACAGACTAGCTATTTACGTTGTTACTGTGACTCTTATTTGAAAGAAAGAAATGAAATACTACTCACCTCTTTCTGCAGCTCTATGAGACGGTGCCAATCTCTTAAAAATGGCACAGTTTTATTGTATCAAGAAAACTTTGAAAAAGAACAAAAACACAATTCATTGGATGAATCACCAGGCTCTGTAGCTAGCCAGGGGAGCTGGAAACTATCCCAGGCTGGCATTTGGCTAGAGATGGGATACACCCAGAAAGGTTACAATCTGATATGCAGAGGCCCAGTCAACCCACACAGGAACAAGCTTAAATGAACCACACACAAATGTTCCAGCTATTGAGTATGATTATACCTATAACATTTTTTCTCTGCTGCAATAAATTTGAGCCATGGCAGGCCGTTGCTTGACAAGTAATGCTACAGAAAAATCTAATTCCCCGGAGCTAACATTACGTTGGTTGAGTTTGTTATTTTTACACTTAAATATTAAAATACTTTATTTGACAAAGGCATAATGATTATTTTTAATATTTTAAGCTGTTGTGTCATTGTTCCTATTTACTTTCATGCACAAGGAAAGGAGTAAAGAAAAAGCACAATACTAATTTTAGCTTCATAGCTTGTGCCTTCGATGATGGTGGGTTTATCCTTTCCTCCCTCTCTATTGTTGATTGTGCCCCTTATATGTACCAAAGGTACCAATGTTCCTGCTGTGCTGTTCTGCCATCTGCAAACCATCTTCCGATCAAGCCACTGTAAGATGACCAGCGGGGGTTTCCATTCAGTGGCAGATTGTTTGTGTTGGTTGAGGCAATCCACCTGTGATAGCTGCTCAGCTCCTAGAATAACTTTGTTGACCTCTTTTTTTTTTCAATCCTATGGATGTGGTGAGTGAGGAGAGGTTCAATAGTCATTGAGCAGAAGGTACATAACACAAGCGTTGTTCAATGACGGCAACCACACCGGTAGAGAGGTTTTTGGTCATTCATAAGAGGCCAGCCTGTGGCAGCAATATAGCGCCATCACATGCTTCACACAAAACGTTACGCAATGGTGGGTTAAAGGGGGGTGTGGGGGTGGTGTCCGGGCTGTCGACATGTAGGGTCGCATATAAACCATGAGACTGAATAGTCCATTGTACACAGACAAAATAGCTTGGATGTAACTTGTTATTTAACCAGATTGAAGCCTTGCTCCTCAAGCCTTTTTGCTAGCTGCTCTAAAAGGTGGCTGTCCTTCACAGCACCTAGGTGCTGCGCCAAGGTGTGATGTTGATTCATTAGAATGATCCAGTGTTACAGCAAAATACGCTAATAGTAATAGCCATATTATTATCAAACATGCTGGCACGAATGCCACAATATACACTGATTGCCATCCTGCCATGGAGCATTCAGAAGACACAGCATGCCAGCAATATTATCTTAGCATGCTACCAAATTCAAATTGGATAGAAATTTTTTTTTCACCAAATTATTCAGTTCTTGCCACAAACTCAGTGAGACTGAGCTCTGGAATTTCTCTGGGCTTTTCAAAATAATACACTAATCGCCTTTCATTAAAACCACCCACTACAATCCAGACAAGGGATTCTACATGTCGGAAAGCATATTCAGTTTTAGTGTCCTCTGACCAGAGCACCTTCTTTCACATGCCTGTGTTGTGCAGGGCCGTTGGCAAATTGCTCTGGTTACAGCTTGTCTTTCACCAATCTCTTTCTTCTTACCAGTCTTCCATGAAGGCCAGATTTTGGGAAACCACAACAAAGAGTTGTCCGACTGAACAATGCTCACAGCTGTGCAGTAGATCTCCTCCAACGACCACTGTTTCTGATTATCGTTCTTTCTACCCGGCATATCAGTTTAAGTAATCAGACATGCCCTGTAGGTTTCATAGACTTCTTTTTGTGAAAACGTTTTAATTACTTTCCTCCCCCTTCCCATTTTGTGCTATTTTCTGTTTATTTCTTAACATGAAATTGCCAATAAAATCAATCAGTCAATGAAGTTACTTAAATATTAACGATTATGATGATTATTATTATGATGATTTGTTGAATTTTCAAATAATACAAAACACATGTTACAGACAATGGTAGCTCTCAGAGCAGCCAGCCAGTTGAACAGACTTTTATTGAACTGTGTTAATGATGATGACAGTCTTGATGGCAGGAATGGAGACACAGGACAGCAGAAGGAAGAACAGCATGACCATGCACAGGGGAGACATCTACAATGATCTGGCACTGATTAATATACATAAATTTCAATCCGTTAAAAGTTTTCCATGTATGGAATACCAGCAGATTGCATTGAGTCAATGTTGTGAGGTTGAACCCAGAACATGCAGACTCAAAACTAGGGATGTCCGACATCGGCCTGAATTCATTATCGGCCGATATTGGCATTAAAATGTAATATCGGAAATTATCGGTATCAGTTTTTATTTTTTCAACAAGATTAGTTTTTCACACCATACACATATTATATATCAAACTCTTCAGCTACTTCTTTTCTCTCTCATAATGTAAAAATATGACAGATTTGAGGTTTAGTTTTTGAGATATTTGTTTGAGACAACTTTCAATTTGAGATACCTTTAACAAAGGACTGAACTTTGTTTACTGGGCCCTAATCTGTCACTGTTTCCTCTTTGTGACACTGGTTTAATTTGCACATTTGGTTACTTGAAAGATGGCTAATTAAGTCAATGTTGTTTGATTGTATTAAATTATGGCCACTGGCCAGTTACATGTAGAGCTAAATTAATGCAGTGTTTAAGCCCAATTTATTTTTAAGATTGTAATACCCAAAGTAGCTTAATTGTTGGCCCTGCTTAAATGTTTGCTGTTTTTTTTATTTTTTATTCTTGTTTCAGTTGTTTCCAATTTACCTCAATGCTATGAAGGTATAATGTTTACATTTTCTAAAAGGAGAAATTTGTCCTGAGTGGTGGGCCTTTGTCAGTATTCTCAGTGAGAAAATGTTCCAGCTACTTTTGAAGACAAAATAAAAATGGCACCTTTTTCAATTGCCTAACTAAAATTGTAGTACTTATTACATTTTCTAATTTTTAAAACTCAAGTATGCATGATACAAGATATTTCATAGTAGTTACCTAAAAGGGTTGAGTATTTATTTATTTTTTTTATGAGGGAGGGTCCCCACATATCGGTATCGGTTTATATCGGTATCGGAAATTATGAGTTAGGCTATATCGGTATATCGAATATCGGTAGAAAAGCCAATATCGAGCATCCCTACTCAAAACCAGATCAATCCCTCAGGAATTCCTCATACTGAGCAAGCATGTAGCGACAGCGGAGGGGAAAAACTCCCATTTGACTAGAAGAAACCTCCAGCAGAACCTGATTACCAGAGTAATCAGGTTCTGCATTAGCAGTGTGGACTCAAGTCACATGATTTGGACTTGAGTCAGACTTGAGTCATTAATTTCATGACTTGAGACTTGACTTGAAATAATGCTCAAAGACTTTGACTTTATTTGGACTTGAAGGCCACAGACTTGGGATTTGACTCGGACCTGAACAAACTTACTTGACAAAGACTTGCAATATTACCGAATAAATACATCTATTATTCCAAAATTATGACGGGTTAAATTATTTCACTCATCCCATATCAACAAGCGAAGTCCGTCTGTATGTGTGCGAGAGCCGAGAAGAGCCAATCAAATTTATCGGATTTGAAAACAATTTAAAAAGAGGCCAGTCTAACAGTCCATTCAGCTCTGCAGAACGCAGCCAACAAGGACTATCAGTATGCTCCCAAAGGTAATCGCATTTGGGTTCATAAACTATGAAGTAGTAGAAAAAAAACGCACAGCAACGTGTAGAACATGCAAAAAGGAAATTATGGAATCCAATGGAGCAACATCCAACTTTGTTCGTCATATAAAGTTGCATAAAGAACAGTAGGTGATACTTTTTTGCTACAATGTCATGGCTAACTTAAGCTAACTTTATTTTAGGTATTTGATTGTGGTCGTATGTGACTCTAGAGCCACGTTCAGCTATGGAGCTGCGGTGGCTCAGCTGGCAGAATTGGTTTCTCAGCGTGTCGCTGAGTGCAGAAAACCTGTTGAACACCACCACAGGAAGGGGCACAGAGAAAGAAAGAGGAGGAGGTTTAGAGAGTACCGGGAGGTTTCACGACTATCGGGTGAGAGTCATGCGCCCTAATCATTCAGCCAAAGGGATATCCCTGTGGTCAAGCAGCCAGGGCACATAATCTATCAGAGCCATAGTGAGAGGACCTCCATACTGTCACATCTCTCCCCCTCTTATCACAAGAACGTTCTCTTGCTCCTGCGCAGAGTTCCACCAATTTCAAATCCATGGACTTATTACCAGTTCCACATAGATCCTGCCAGCAACGCTAAATGTGGCAAGTACACAACGAGGGCCCGGGCGGGATTCGATCATTGGCATGCCACAACGAGGCGGGATTCGATCCCTTGACTCCCGAGTGAGAATCATGGATAGGGATATCCCTGTGGCTGACTGGTTACTGGTCATGGAGTAGTCCATTTTAGGGCAGAGGGGGAAGGGGTTAGGGGACATTATAACACAATGCCTGAAGGCAGCCTGATGGCATTACAGGATATATGTTTTTTTTTTTTTTATGGGTTGTGGAATCAAAAAAATATATCTTAGAGATCTCAGTTATAGCTAAGTATTTAGGACCCCAGGCATTGGCCTACCTTTGGCTATCGGTAAGTCCGCCACTAAGTAGAGCAAGAAACAAGACAAGAGTGGTGATTGGCCTGGCTTTTCCTTGCTGGAGAGATACAACGCGATGTACTATGGATGCTGAACTAGCCAGGTTGCTACTGTATTAGTAATGAGCTTGTGGAATTTTCCAACTGGCCTCTTCAGATGCACCCCATAGAGATTTGTTTTTAAGACAGTACAATCATGCTGCAAGCCTTGAGTGGGTGATAGAGGGCAAATCTCTGCAAAGTTACAGAGTGCGTCTTTAAGGAGGCAGGTTTATAGAGAAACGAGCCGTTTCACTTTGTGGTCCAACATTAACTACAGGATACTAGTTACATTTTAGGACCAATTTAATACTGTATAAAACCAAATGGTAACATTTTATCATATGGCAGCTGTAAAATAGCATGATTTAGTCTCTTTAAACGTATTGTGCCTATCTAAAGTATTAATTCCTGTTTGAATTTATTTTACATTTTGTCTCATTGCAAACACAATCATCAATGTAATTTATGGCAACTTAGGGTGATAGATCAGCAAAAAGTACTGCAAAGTTGTAACTATGAAGGTTGATTTCACTGCTTTCTCTACACATTAAAGGCATCTAGATCATCTTTTATCCCCAAAAACATAATCTAAATAGATTAATCTACATGAGTTTAGCCATTATTTGAGGCCTGAGAGGTTTGTTGAAGAACAGTAGAGAACAAACAGCTTCATGAGGAAAAATGGATACAATAGACATTGTAGGGAGAAAGCTGTTGAGAAGTTTAAAGCAGGATTAGGTTATTAAAAGATTTCCCAGGCTTTGAGCTTTTCATCAAGCACTGATCAAGCCATCATTTGAATAATGAGAAGTACATGGGCACTTGTGACTTGTGAAATGGGAAGTTCTTATTTTTTTCAACCCGGACCTTATTTTTAGCAAATATTATGCTCAGTTACTCATTTAGACAGGGTTAGAGCCACTTGGAATCCTTCAGAACATTTTTATATCCAGTCGCGATCAGCGTATATCCATATAATGGGAGTCACTCGGGGCGGGAGGTTTGTCGCCTGTAATAAGACATTATCTGTCCCAAAACTCTTTCATTTAACCAATGTTTTGTTATCAATCTTTAGCACGACTTCCATCAAAGTTCAGAACATCTCGGAAATGCTCCTCCGTTCTCTTCCAGGGTGTTGTAGAGGCAATAATACAACTACACTAAGGCACGGTTTAAGTTACATAATTGCTGTGCTGCATCGCAGTTGCAATCTGAGCAGGACTTTCACTCTTTGCTCTACGGCAGTCGCTTACACAGACCTTGCTACTGCAGATATGAACATGGTTCGCGTTTGTGTATTTCCAAATTGCACAAACAAAATGACCAAGTTGACTAAGTTCAGCTTCCACAGGCTCCCTTTCCGCAACCTAGGCAGATTACAGCTGCAATGGCAGATGGCTGTAATGTAACTGAAATCAAAAGACATATATACTGATCTCGACTGGATATAAACTTCTCCTGAAGGACTGCTAGTTGCTCCAAACTTGTCTGGATGAGTAAATGAACATAATATTTTTTTTTAAATAAGGACCAGGTTGAAAAAAAATGAACAAAAGCATGTATACTAAGTTTATAACCGGAGGCGGTTTTTCGTGTTTGATCCCTTGGATATGTCGACAAGTGCTAAAACAGAATAAATATAAAATGTATCATGTGCAGGAAAAATGTTTTGTTGATTATTTTTATAGTTTTTTTTATCATGCAGCAATCAGTGTGTTTTTAACAACTATTTGATTGTAAAAGTTTGATTTTTTGAGGCTCTGTGGCACTGGAGGCCTTTAGTCATTAGTCTCTGGACTGGAAGTTTGGCTTTGAGTGAAGACAAGTAGTTAATGGCCTGGGACAAGAATTCAAACCCTAGGAAGTGGATCAAGGTGTTTAGTTTCCACAGTCTATCATGGTCCTGCTTCACTAACAAGTCATGTGAAGACCCATGTTTGTTTGTTTTCCTGTGTTTTATAATTTAAAGACATGACAATTTGGTTCTTAAATTTTGTAATGTTGTCCAGAAAGGTTTTCCAGAAAAGTCTTATTTAATAGGATGGTTGACAAAAACACAAATATGGGGCCCCAGATTTTAACTATTGCTTACCCATCCCCAAAACTAACGAGCCACGCAAATAATTAACCAAAGAATAGGCCCATGGTATCTGGAGCAATTGCTGTGATCTGCAGTTCAGGACCATTGCAAAAAAAAACTCTGAACACAACCTCAATATGATGGTGCATGGTAGAGACATGATGATGAAGGGATTCTTTTCTTTCTTTTGATCAAAATATATTCATTAGAACGTCTGAACCTAAATCCAGATTTGTATAATGATCACATATGCTTTCCATTTAATCAGACTTTTGCAAAGTGCAAAAATGTCAGTCTAAAGCCAGCAGACACTTTTTCAACTGCAATTCCAACCTTGCAGATGTACCTGCAGCAAAACTTGGTTCTACAAAGATTAATCTGACACCATTTAAATACAAGGACATCTCACACTTTTCAGACTGCTTTTGGCATAAAAATTGTGAAAATCAAGCATTCTTTTCTTTTAATTTATATAGCATTATGTGTTGGTCACTAACATAAAATCCAAATAAATTACACTAAAGTTTATATCTGTAAGTAAAAAAAATAAAATAAATAAAACTAAACCAAACAAACAAAAACGGACCACTGCATACGTACTTTTCAAAGTACTATTTAACTTGTAAGGAAATAAACAAATTTAGATGGATGAACAACGGCAGATTTAACTGAATATGAGATTGGTAAAAAATATATAAATATTGCAAACATAAGAACCGGAAAAAAAGCAAAGACCTTATAGAAAAAACAAAGGAATTAGATAAAACAAATTGGGGAATGGTGATGTTGGAGCCAAAAGTTGATAGAGATAGCAAAAGAAAAGAAACAATTGAAGGGAAATTGTGGTAGAAAGACTAAAGAAAAAGAAGGCAATGAGATAGAGAGGATAGGGGTAAAACAGAGAGAAGGCTGTAATAGAAGTATGGATGTAACCACACACTCACAGGTCTTTCAACACATGTGGCAGTGCATAAAAGGCCAGTATTTGGGCATTATTGGCTTCTCCACACGCAAACACACACACACAAAGACTCACACAACATGGCCCTGTCAGGACCTTTACGTGCCCCAAGTCTCAATTTAGACTGATTAGAGGCTGACCTTAGCAGTGAACTCCCCCATTTACACACAGTGAAGACTCCTGGCTGTCCTGATTAAGCTGTGACCCTGCCACTGACCACTGGATGCTAAACACTCCCAGACCACGATGAAACACAGCTGACATACTTAAAAGACCACATGGTGGCTTCCATTCTGCAGAAAGAAAATGGAAACCTTTAGATGTGGGACTGCATGAGGAAGTCATTTAAAGCTCCTTTTTTTCCTGGCTTCAAATCTGGAGATTAGAGATAACAAAATGGTGAAATAAATATCGTTTTTGTGTTTTGATATGAGCGGGGGTTTTTTGGAATATAATTTTGTAAATACTGCAAATCTGTTTACGTCATTGTATGAGTCTATACAACATGCATTTTTTTTTTTTGGTGTGTTGTTCTGTGACACTGAAAAGGCTGATGTTGCAGAGAACGACTATCAGAATGTCTAAATCTGTAACTTTTTTTCATTTTAATTAATTTAAGTAAACAAAACAATTTTTTGGGTTTTTTTTTTTATAAAAACAACCAGTCAGGAGCAGAGAAAGTTCATGCTATACATATGTTTCTCTGTCCTGTTCTCAGCATATATTTCCTTCTGAGCTCAAACTTTAAATCCTGCCTTAATAAAGCATCTGAAAGCGGCAACCACCCTGCAGATATGAAGAGATAACATTGGGGAAATCTCAGATGAGAATCCTCTCCTGTCGTAACTCTCTTTTCTTCATTTAAATCATTGCCTTTTTTCATCCTTTCCTTTCCATCATGGTGTACATTTGTCTGGCTTCCAGCTAAATTCCTGCATGGAGATGGACTACCAGTGGCTTCCTTATCATGAGAAATGTCAGTATAAATTGTCCTAAATAGTGTGTTGGGACAAGGTTTACAGTTGCTAACATTCCTCGGTGTGCAGAAATGTAAATCCCTCCCCTGGGATTACTCAACAGAGATAGACGTAGCACATCACTGTAATTCAATGCAAACTTAACTGTCAGCTTATCTTTATATGTGAACGTTAAACTTAATTGTTTTCAGCTATTGGATTTTTACATTTTAAGCACCTGTATTATGTAGTGATGTTTTAGATGGGGTTAAACTGCTCATTCACTTCTAATAAAGCTTCTTTCCAAAGCAACATTGTTGCTTTCCAAAGCCTCAACCAATGCAAAATACAGATAAACTCATTTAACAAAAACGTATTCCGTGCACGCTTCATTTATTCTTGTGAGCTGAAGTCTTCCAGTTGGTGTAAGAGCCCCCCTGCTATCCTCCCAGTGGTCGCACTCCAATCTTATCACTCATCACTGTTTACCATCTACTCAAGCAGAAAAGAGTTAAACAATTACCAGCAAATTAAAGAAAAACATATCGGTCGTGTGCGTCCACTCTGTCGAGACAAAGTGATGACTGTTGTGAGGTACCCACAGCAGGCCGAGGTCAAGACCCCAAATTGGCTGATCAGTGTGATTCTGTCATGAAAACCCAAAGCCACACACAAACAGATACCGGCTATGGTCTGTGGCCTGTTTGACCTCCAGATCACGTTGGCAGATGTTTTTCTGCTGATTTCTTCCATCCTTTACGACATCCATCATCAGTGTCAGGGTGTGGGAGGAATGCACGTGTTGGGGTGTGCAACTGTGCACATGCTGCATCAGTGGTGCAAAGTGATATGTGGTTTGTCAATATTTAGCTCTATTAAAATTTAGGAGATGGCCCGGGTGGTCGGAGTGAGGTTGCACTCGTCTCCAACAGCTGTAGGATTAGACCCAAGAGGGAGGATAATTCTGAGATGAGTTCTTCATTTGAGTTAAGAGATATTGTGTAACATGAAAAGTTTGGAAGAATAAATCTTCAGAAAAAGCCAGAACTACATAGAACAGTTTCAAATATTGTTGCTTGGATCCAAAGAACTCTGAAACGGAACACCATCTGCACTGATCCCCAAGTAAAGGTGGTATCTGACCCCGAGGGGTTAAACATACCATACGGAAATAATGTTAGAACAATTTTCCTAAACTTGTAGAGAAAATTTGTTTAAAATAACGTTCTAGTCAGAGGTTTGCATACACTCATTATCACCATCAGTCATGTTCCTTTAAAGATTAAGCATTTTACCACTTCTTCTTTTAGGCTTGAAATTATGATACAGGACTTCAGTCAATCTTAAAAGCTAGGGATTCACAGATACTCATATCGGGTATTGGTTAAAGTTTGCCGATACCATGACTTGATACTTAAAGGGCCTATATCATGCAAAATCAAGTTTGTGGAGTTTTAAACCATCTGGTAATGCAATTTTCTCATAAAGAGAGTGCTTTTTGGCTTAATTCATGCATGTCTGAGTAATTCTCCTGAATTCTGCGAAGTCTGAGCAGCTGCCCCTCCCTCTCCTAGAAAACAACTGAGTGTTCAGACTGTTCAAAAGCTGACGTCAACTAGTGAAAACAAGGAAGAGCTAGAGTGCTGCACCGCCCTGCAGGCAGAGCACCTTACCCCTGGCAGATTTTCAAACACACCCTTGTCCTTCTCACAGCTAATGGCTGCTTTGGTTTTTGGCAGCTTAAATCACTTTTTTTGTTGGAATTTTTACTTTCTCTGTGAAAACGCCCATTTGGCTGCATGGATTAAAGGATTTTATTCTACATTCTTAAACAACAGCAGCTGGAGCAAAGAACAAAGATGCCTGACAGACAGAGAAGTAATTGGCTACATGCTAATGCTAATGTGGGTTAACCATTTATCAAGCCGCTTATGTAGTCTTATAACCGCATTATGTTGTTAATTAATTGATCTGTAGCATCTCACAATGTACAGTGAACGGGTGCAAACAACACCCACTGCTTTTTTTATATACTGAGCTGGAAATTTCTGCTTATTGGACACAGCTATGTTGGTTTGGGCTATGTCTAAAGCCTGGAGATTTAGCAACGGCAATAGGCTTTGACTCCGTTTTTTTACAAAAATAAAATAAAGTAAACCAAACGTGTGAGCCCTTAATATAAAAGCGTTTCATTGTGGTACTCTGTGCTTTTCAAATTCTTTGTGAGAATACTGTTTGTTGTGAAGCTTAGCACTGTTTGTTTCAGGTTGATCTGCTTCCGGCTTTGCAGCACGGAGGAGCAGAGCATAGTGGGGGGATGCAAGAGAAACCAGCTGTTTCACTTCGTGGTCCAACATTAACTACAGGATACAAGTAAAATTTTAGGACAAATTAATACTGTATAACACCATCGGTAACATTTTATCATATATATGTCTATACCAGAAGTTAAAAGCTGTAAAATAGCATGATATAGTCTCTTTAAAATGTGGAAACTCTGCAATAATTTCACAGAAAATATTTATTTTTCACTTGAAATTTTAGTTTTGCTGTCATCTTATTAATATTTTATTTTTATATCTAATTCATCCACAACATTTGTTGTCACAAGCAGAGAAGAGAACAAAACCTGTCTTCCAATTCTTTGCATTTTTATTAGGTAGAAGTATTGTTTTGGATATCAGTATCATATCTTCTTTTTGTTCCCCTTCCTATCTTGTATCGTCAATTCACAATCCTACCTCTCCTGTGTCTCTTCTTCATCTTCTTTCTTTCCTCTCTTTTGTTTTCCCATTTCTGTTTCCATAACTTCAAGAAATTTAACCCACAGGATACTTTAATAAAGATTTTTCACACATATATATCAAGTGGAGTACTATAGCAAAGCAGTTGTGCTCTGCTTGAGAAAGTAAATCTGTTGCGTGTGTACTTAGTATTCAGACACCAATTCTGATTGCCACACTGCCAGACAGGACAAATTTTAACAAAGTATCGGTATTGGTACTCGGAAAGTACTTAAATAGAAGTATCTGTATCATATTGGTTTGAAATAAAGTGGCATCGTAGCATCCCTTCATATATATATATATATATATATATATATATATATATATTACAATTTTACAATATTATATATTACAATATCATATTTTACATTTAAATTTTTAGCCAGGAAACCAATCATTTAAAATTAACTCTGCTATTTCTGAACATTTTAAATATCAAATATCCCCTCAGATTTATGCTGTTGGTTTGTTGATGCAAAACAAAAATGTATCAGGAAGATCATTGTTGAAAAGTCCTCAAATTGTGAAAGTCAAGTCTAAATTCTGGTTTTAACGTGCATTATGAGCAAAATAGGGTCTTTAATTTTAAAAACAATTATTTGATGTGTTTCATCATGCATTTAAATACTGTCACGGTTGTTGCATTTTCACAGCCTCAGGAGTACAGTCTGTGGAATAAAAGCTTATTTAAGGTCAATGTAATGCCATGTGTAAGTCTTGGTCAGAGTGTGATAAGTTCAAATGTTTCTAAAACTACACCACCACTGATACAGTACATAGTTAGTGCTGTTTTTTCTCTTTAAGCTTCAAGCTTTTCTAAAACAATGGAAAAAAAACTAAAGAGTATTTATGATCATTTATCTGATTTTTTAAACTAATTTAAATTAAAACTGTAATACACTAGTCAAGCTTGGCAACACAATTAACCTCTCCCTGCATGTTGACAAAAAAAATCCTCTAAGATAAACATTTCACTTTTAGTTAAATGAAAACAAAGACCAAACTTCCCACATTACTTTTCACATATTTTATGTTTCCAAGAGATAAAAAACAGCCGCCTTCCTCCTGCTGTGGCCTCACCACAGGATTTAAAAGAGACTGTTTAATGTCTCGCAACCCTTAAAGGGTACTTCCTCTCAACCCTCTGAATCAAAGAAAAAAAAAAACTTGTCATCCTAAGATTTATGAGACATTGAATTATTTCCATCAAATCTCCTTAAATATATCACTATTAAGGCATATCAAAATAATCTTTAAAATGATCTAAGTCTGTAAAACACTTTAACTGACAGCAACTGAGGCTAAGGAAAGGGTTATGTGTGTGAGAGAGGCTTTACAATTGATCATCTGTCACTTACTTTTTCTGCAGCTTCGATTTGTATGTATGAGAGCATGAATCTGTCTCTGTACTTTCAGCTGCTGAAATTTCCTAAGGTAAAAAAAAACAGGCACCAACTGGGCACCACCATCTGTGTACTAAATCCACAGTAAATCTTTTTTTTCCCTTTGTTCTTTTTTATCTTACAGTTCAGCTCATCAGAGGGTGTATTTAGACTTCCCCATTCCACAGATGCATTTGTAAAATAAGAAAAATATCCTATTTCCTACAAAAAGATAGTGGGACAGCGGTGTAAAAAGAAAAACTGACAGAGGATGTAAACTAAAACAACCCTTAGTGCAGGGAAACGTAAAAAGTAAGAAATCGTTGAATTTTTTTCACGACTGGACGTTTAAAGGCATACAGACAATACATATTCGGAATCAATATAGCTAAACTTCTCCGTAGTATGTAACCCCTTAATAACCAGCTCTTCAGGGTGGAACTCAGCCATGGGTAATATTTTTTTTTTCAGTTTTTAGAATAAATCAAGATCTAACCTTGCTAGCCTTGTCAGTTATTTTTTAACCATTTCTGTTTTAACATTTATCATCATCACAGGAAATATGTATCTTTATTGTATTTATTAATGTATTTTGATTACTGGATCCCATTTTGATTAATAATTTAAAACACATCTGGAACCTACTTTTATTTTAATTGTAGATGTAACGACCCATCTCATTAATTCATTTAACACATGTTGGCATATGCTGCAAGAAACATGCTGAGAAAACAAAAAAACAGACTCCTCACTAAATATTTACTTTTATCCTACAGTATATGATTAAATTGCTTTAGTTCAATGTGAGCTTCCCCCTATTTTGTACACATGACTTATAAAACTATGACATCTGTTTCCTACTCATTTGTCTTTCATCTTTTTGTTGTGTATTGCACATTATGTAAACCATGCTGCTTATAGTTTTCTATCCAGAGGCTTTGAAGTCCCCTTGTTATTTTACAGCTTTCACATTTTGTTTGTAGCTGCTCCAATTTTCACTCACATCTAAGAGGAGAAGATAAAATACATGTTGCTGTGTATCTTGCTGAATTACCAACTTAACTGAATTTCATTGCTCTTTATGTTGCACTTACAGTTCATTTGGTCTTGTCAACCAACCATGTTTCTTCTCATTCAGCCAATTGCAACAGCGCATTCAAATCTGCAATTTCATTAACCTCACACTGCTTTACATAAATAACAGTCTTTTTTCAAATTACAATTTTATAAAACATGTCAAGTAATTTTTTTCTCTATATAACTGATCTTAAAATATGCTAACATTTACAAAAATGTATGCTGATGAAGTAGCAATATAAATCAAAACTTACCTCCAAAATTGGTATCAATATATTTCTGTAATAAATATTTAAAGCAAAGTATAAGCATATTAAGATTTTCCACCTAGTCTTTAACCACATGTTAAAGAAAACAAACTGAGAAAAATGGTAAAAAATGTCAGATCTGATCTGGGTCCCTCACCAACATTGGTGCCATTTCACCATGGAGAGGTACAAAAAGGCTTCAAAACAAAATCTCTGAGTTGGACTCAGAGATTTTGCATGTAGATTTTGCATAATCAAAGTGTAAGCATTGTAGGAAAACACTGTGGCTGCAGGTTATGCCGTTTGTTTTAACACTGCTATTTGCTGCTCAACCAAATGGCTTCATTGCTGGTTTGGAAGGAACCTGGATCGTATCTTATCTGTGGTTTAATGTGGATTTTCAGCTTACTATACTTGATTAATAGTTGATAATATTAAATAAAGGGTGAGAATATTCCTTATGTTTTCCAAGAGTGTATTTAATTTGTCTTGTCAATTAACAACGATCATCAGCACAAACTGAGCGTTGTATGAACTCACCTCCACACCAAAATCAAAACATACATACTCATACAAAAACAAGCCTAATCTGCTGAAGGTCCTCCTCTGAAGTCTCTAAACTGGTCCGTGATGCTGGGTCACAGACATATACACATGGACCAGCCATGTTGGGGTAGAGTTCTCAGAAGCAGGTGCCATCCTTGAGGTTCACTCTACGCAGACGACAGTCTGAGGGATTAAAGTCATAACAGAAAATCATAACCAAGCTGTTGTTTTTTTCTTAATTCCTTAAAATGATCAGATAAACTTATTTCACATCAGGTTCAAAGTCAAACCTACTTTGATCAAACCTGAACTGGATGTTTCAATGCTGAACAGAGATTTTTCACATGTAAGTTTAACATTTTTTAAGCTTTTATTGTAGGGATGCACCAATACTGACAGTTTCCAGGGCCAACACCGTTTTATTGTACCCGCTGTAGAAACTTTGCAATAATTTCAGAGAACATATTAAAAAAATGTGCACTTGAAATTTTAGTTCTGTGGTAATTTTTCTTAATATCTTTTATTTAATTCACCATCATTTGTTGTTACAAGCAGAGAAGAAATTAAAAACTGGTCTCCCAATTCATTGCATTTTTTTATGTGGTAGAAGTATCGGCCTTGGTTATTTATCAGCAAGTATTAAAATCCAATTATCTGTATCGTATTAGTTTGTAAAAACTGGTTTTGTTACATCCCTACTTTATAGTACTTATGAAAATGCAAAGAGCTTTACAGTGCTTTTTTGCGTCATTAAGTGTTCATTATTGTTCATTACTCTGTACTTTATATAAGGGTCAAATTTGAATGGAAGTATTGCACACAGATCAGATATTATGTGAAAATATTATTTGATTTGTGCAACTTCAATTGAATTGAATTATCCTTTATTGTCCCACGAGTGCAAATTAATTTCAGTACAGCCCAATAAACTAAAACAAATTGAAACATTGAAACGATTGTATCGGATCCAAATAAACCCAATCTTGTATTGTATTATTGCAAAAACACTTATTAGCAGGCACTTTCACATGCAAGCAAAACATTTTTAAACCATTTGAATCTCCTCAGTTTATTGTTGATTATTTTTATTGAAATGTTTATAAAAAGAAAAGACAAAGATATGTGTGAATAAACTTCAAGAGCTAAAGCTGTCAGCTTGGAGACTGATTTTGTTTCCCTAAGAATACCAGTTATACATGACCTTCATCTTTTACTTTCCTACCCTCAACCACTTTCTTTCACTTTAGAGCACTTATATAAAAGACTTTCTGCTTCGCTGATGCCCAGTCGAGCAGCTACATATTTCCTCTTCTCTTAAAAGCCACCTGCGCCTTTTGCTGCCCACAGACCAACCAGCAGATGTTTCCGAGCATGCCCAGTGGAGGATGCATTCAGGTTCCAATGGTTTCAAGTCGGCAGATCACAGTTTTGCAAAAACTTAAAGGCAAGAAAGCTTCTGGGAACTCAACCCTAACAATTTGCTTCTTTGAGTTTGGGTAAATTTGAATTTCTTTGAAGAGTAAAGCAGGCCTGTCAGGTCACAGTATTAGAGAAAAATCCCTTCCTCTAACGCATGTTTAATATTAATGATGTGGAAGAATTGATTGTGGTTTCCCAGTGTCTTTAAAGCAAAAACTGATCTTTTTTGAAGTTTAAAAAGGCTAGAAATAATTGAAATGATTGGCATCACTGTAGGAGATCCTCAATATCCTCTTTTTCTAATAATTGGTATATATATATATATATAGTAGCCTCTCTATGCACAACTTTTACAACAACATAAATATCTATTTCACAGAAGAGTAGGCAAAAATAGTTTGGTCTGTAGATTTGCAAGGCAGGTAGAGACATACTTTAAAGGCTTCTACAATCATAAAATGCTGCTTCTAAAAAAGTAATGACACATAATGGCTAAATGCAAAGGCACTCAACAGATAATTTCTGAAGGAATGCAATGATGTAGCTATTCTTTTTCCTTCCACGTGCTACATTATGATGATCTCTTTAAAGCCCATTAAAATATATCCACATTTGTTTCGTAATGTGAGAGAAAGTAAACAGTTAAAAGGACATAAATATTTTGCAGGCGGTTGCAAACTGACAGTATAGATCTACTGTAAACAGACTGTAAAAAAAGGAGAGATAATTGTTGGTAAGTGTTAGATGATTTCCTGCAAAGTAATTTCTTGATATTCTGGATAAACAATTTAACTTTCAGCCTGAAATTTACTTAGTCTGAGCTGTGGTTTCAGATGAATGAAAATTTGGGGAACGTATCATATGTATAGTGTGAAATAGCACTTTTATCAGTACCATCATCTTATTTGCTAAACTCTGTTATAATGAAAAAGGTAAACTAGCATTCCTGGGGCCTGTACCATGAAGCCAGATTAGGTGGCTAGCCAGCTATGTTTCAGCTTAGTTTCCGCCAACCCTGGGTTTTAGGTACTATGAAAGTAGCTCGGCTTTGATCGGTGTTCGTTGCCATGGTATCTTACGCTGCCCGGCTAACCTGCTCCGGGGAAGGTTATGCTCTGGATTCGAGATCTCAGACTGAAGTTTGACCAATCAGCTGTGAGCAAAGAAACATATATGTGACGTAACTAATTCCCAGCGTCTGTTCTCTGTTGCAATGGCTTCACCTTTTCTCCCAAATCCTGTTGACACCTCCGCCCAAATTGTTAGACGAGCACTTCATAGAGAAAGAGTTTTTAGGGACAGACAAAATCCATTTGACTTTCCTGATGCTTACTTGTATGAAAGTTACAGATTTTCCACAGAAGGAATGTCTTATCTTTGTGAACTTCTTGAGCTGCACATAACGAATGTGACTCGTCGCATCCATAAACGGCCACCCCTTATTGTTTCTCAGAGCCAACTCCTCCGCCACAGTGTAATCTTGAGGAGGTGGCCCTCCCCCAGTTTTCCTCATTTCACATTTTTTATCTGTTTTCTGCAAACAAATGTTTGTGATTAAATGTTCAAAAATATAATAAAAGGTTATGGTAAATACTCACCCTTTTGAATAATATTTTTATAATTTGTCTTGCTCTGATGCCAAGAACGTTTGGAGTTGGGGTTGCATCTAAAAATCAATTAATTTCAATCTTTCTTAGGATGTAATAGCCTATACATTCACATTTTACATACATCTACACACATATACTATATATATATATATATATATATGAATACATTTTCTATGTCGCATTTAATATATTTTTAATATGATTAGCCTACATAAATGTACATTAATTGTTTAACCTACGCATTAACACAATCTCCTCCAAGATTGTTCTCTTGCTTTGGCAGCAGATACAGTGTTACTGCGTGCTTGAAAAATACTTCTATATTCTTTATATTTCTGAAGAATTATCTCTTGCTCCTCTGCTGAAAAGTATATACCTATCGCTCTATCCATATCGAACGCGATTGGTTGTTCAGTGTCGTCGTCACTCTTTTATGTGCACGCGCGTGTGGCTTAATCATAGCTTAAGGATCAGAGACTGAGTTGACAGAGAAAGTTGATAAGCTGCGTCATGGTACCAATAAAGCCTGATTGCATCGATTTGGTTTTGTCGACTCAAAACCAATCCTGTAACCCCGAGTTTGTTCAGCTACCTTCATGGTACAGGCCCCTGATCTGTGACATGCCATACTGTAGCACATCATCAAGCATTCACTGTGCACTGCATTTTCTCATTTGTGGTTCCTGATAGCAGCCAACTTCTCTCTGACAACTCCATTTCTGCTAAAATATCTTAAATGTGTTAACTGAAATTGTGAGTAAAAAAAAACTTACACAGTACTGTCAGATTAAGGCAGCAGGTAAGGCTGCGAGCAAGAACCTAATCACTGAGTTAACATAGCAGTCTGTGGACAGAGAAGAGAGTCTGTGAAGAACAGGAACTAAAATGGAAGCAGTCAACAAAATTTTCACTGACCATTTATGTGACCTCCGCCGTAGTATGTTTTGTTTTTCTGCTTTCATGAACCCCCAGTGACCAATGTCCAAAACATTAAATCCAAACTAAACATTTTGTACTGAATTTACATTTCCTGCAGAAATCAAATCACAGCGTTTAGTTGAGTATTTCTTTTTTTTTCTTTTTGGTTTATGCTGTTTTGTAATGTGGCCCAGAAGTAGCACAGCAATACAAAAGCCACAAAGCTACAAAATAAACCACAACGCTACAAAATAAACCACAACACTACAAAATTAACCACAACAAAACTAAATTAACCACAACAAAACAAAATGAACCACAACACTACAAAATTAACCACAAAACTACAAAATAAACCACAACACTACAAAATTAACCACAACACTACAAAATAACCACAACACTACAAAATAACCCCAACACAACCAAATTAACCACAACGCTACAAAATAAACCACAACACAAAAGCTACACCGGAAGTCATAACGCTTTATTTTCCCGGAAGTGATACTTCATGAAGCGGTCCAAATAGATGAGATGCGGCAGGAGACTTTGGGAAACTGCTCGAGAAGTGAGTAAAACGCAGATGGTAAGTAATGCTTATTACAGTTTTTCTCAATTGCTTAAATACATTTGCCCACTCTAACATCACATTTTCAAAACCGTTAACACACAGGATAAAACTGAAGCTCAATTTCCAAAATGACTAATTTTGTTAGCAAAATGCTCCAAATCTCACAAAACATTACTGTAAAAGCATGCAACATAAGCAAATATTTCCATCAAACACACAACTTGTGGTCAGATTAAATTATTCTTTCAATCAATCAATACACAATTTACAACAAAGTACAGCCATCAATATGAAATATGACACTTTACAAACTCAAATGGATACTTAAAAAAGCTACAAAAGGAAACCTATGGGTGGAAATACCTTTTTTTTAAAAAGAATTTTCACATTTAGTCCATTCATTCTGGACGATCATGCCACAGGTTCTCATCAACATCGCATTGAATGTTTTCCCTTGCAATGCAGCGAGGGAAATACCTCCTTGCATGGCGTATCCATCCCTGGCAGTCCTCTGCACCTATTGCCAGGCAGCCAGCATTCATTGCCTCCAGGAGGGGCATCTGCTCATATGGCCGGTGATCATACACCTTCCACCTCCAAGCAGAGAAGAACTCCTCGATTTGGTTCAGAAAAGGTGAGTATGCAGGAAGGAATTGCATCATAAAACGAGGCTGTGCTGCAAACCATTCGTTCCCAAGGCAAGACTGATGGAAAGCCACATTGTCCCAAATTATCACATACAGAGTCATGCCAGGCCTCAACAGCTCTCTCTCTTCGGGTGGAATCAGTATTTCTTTCAATGAATCAAGAAATGTGATGAGGCGTTCTGTGTTGTATGGGCCAATGGTTGGTATGTGGCAAATTACCCCATCACTGGAAATGGCAGCACACATGGTGATATTGGCACCCCTCTGACCTGGCACTGTGACAGTAGCCTTTTGCCCAATGATGTTCCTCCCACGTCTCCTCACTTTACAGAGGTTGAAGCCGGCTTCATCCACAAAAATGAATTTGTGATGTGCCCCTTCAGCTTCAAGCTCTATTATTCTCTAAGAAAAAGAGCAAATTCATAAAGCAAATTACAGTTTTCCAGTCGCATGTAACTATGGTAAACAAGGTATTACAATAACAAAATCTGTACCTGCACATACTGGAATAGTTCCTCCTTTACGATGTCAGAGTTTCTTTCAAATGGAACTCGGTACAGCTGCTTCATTCTAACATGGTTTCGTTTAAGGACTCGATCTATAGTTGCCAAACTCACACGGTTTATATTTCTAAATGTTCCCTGATCTGCAATAACTGCTGCCTGGATTTCACGCAGTCTGATTGCATTGTTTGCCACTACCATATCTACAATGGCAGACTCCTTTTCAATACTAAATATCTTTCTTCTGCCTCCAGTGTGTGGTAATGTGTGGCTCCTATAAAGTAAAAGCAAAAAGCATGTCAAAATTGACATTACTGTATGACAATCACATAAATGGGATTGATAAAACATCTGCATTACTGTAGGCACAGTTTGTTCTGCTAACAGGGCAATACAGTAAAGCTGAAATATATAATGGTATACGTTACAGTAACACTGCGAATTACCTGTTCTCATTCAGAAAAAGCCTGACAATAAATGCCACGCTCCGACTCAGAATGGGCTGGACCCTTTGTCCAGCCTCTCTAAAGGACAGGCCATGATTGATGACATGGTCAATGATTGTTGCTCGAATTTCATTTGAAACTTGAGCTTGATTTTGTCCTCTTGCTGCTGCAGCTCCTCCACCACGAATACAGGCTCCTCTTCCTCGGGCCCCTCTGCAATGGCCTCTTACTCTATGGCCTCTTTGATCCATGCTTGCAAATAGCAACACAGAGGTGGTATCTTTTATAGATGGATGAGGACTGATTGCTGATTGAAGAGTTGTGCAAATGAGTTTCACACAGGTGCATAGAGTTTTATAATTATGAAAGTACTTTCTATCAGCTGTGAATAGATGTTTTCCTTTTGTTCAACACAGTGAATCCAGTAGATTGTGGGGTCTTTCAATGAGATGGTAACTGTATTGACAAAGGGTGTGAAAAATGTGTGAAACAAATGAAAAAGTGTTAAAGCATTTGCAAGAGAATACTTCTGCTGTGCTAATAATGTGATGATGAAGATCAAGCGAATCCCAGTTTCATTTATTGTGTTTTAGCAATTGAGAAAAACTGTAATTATGGTAGGTGCTTTATAAATGCTGTTAACTTATAGTTATTACATGTTCGACGTAGTAATGTGGCCTCAGTAGACGTCGTATTACTTTAATTTGCAGCGTTGTGTTTAATTTTGTTGTGTTGTGGTTTATTTTGTAGTGTTGCGGTTTATTTGTAGCGTTGTGATTAATTTGGTTGTGTTGTGATTTATTTTGTAGTGTTGTGGTAAATTTTGTTTTGTTGTGGTTAATTTTGTTTTGTTGTGGCTAATTTTGTTTCGTTATGGTTAATTTTGTTTTGTTGTGGTTAATTTTGTTTTGTTGCTGTTAATTTTGTAGCTTTGTGGTTAATTTTGTTTTCTTGTGGTTTATTTTGTAGCGTTGTGGTTAATTTGGTTGTGTTGTGGTTTATTTGTAGCTTTGTGGTTAATTTCGTTGTGTTGTGGTTAAGTTTGTTGAGTTGTGGTTTATGTTGTAGCCTTGTGGTTTATTTTGTAGCGTTGTGGCTTTTGTATTGCTGTGCTACTTCTGGGCCACCGTAGTTTTGAGCTTTGTGATTTTAAATCTAATATTCTATTTTGGGCTCTGATGACATTAAATTCTGTTTTCAAAGTCTAAGCCACATGTAACAAACCCAAGGCCCGGGGGCCAAATCCAGCTCTCCATGGCCATTTATGTGGCCCTCTAAACTCGAGAGGATCCTATAGATAGAAAATGTAAGTATCATTTTTATGCAACCCAATACAATTTTATCAGTAAAATAGAATCAGTGTTTATTTGAACAGTCCTAAATCACATCATTATGTAAAGATGTTCAGTATTATTGAATTTTAAGACATACTTTTGGAATGCAAAGGCTGATTTTAATGGCTTGTTATAGTTTTATAAATACTTTCTGCCACAACCGGCCCTTTATGTCAGGGATTTATGCTGCAGGAAGGAAGAAGGAACCAGGCGCAGAAGCAGAGTTCCAGGTAAGGTGAGCTTTATTGGTGCAGCAACACAAGGAGAGACAGAATACACAAAGTGCACAATGATCCAGCGAGGACTCGAGGATTCTCGCTGGATCAGCACACCTTTTAGTGTACTAAAACCTGGTTCCCATTTAAATCCTAAACCCTAACATCACTGAAAAGCTCTGCATGGCAGGAATGGTTTATCTAACATTGTTTTACCCACACTGGCAGCACTTGAAAGCTCGTGAATTTTAGAGAGAGCAAGGCATACATTTTTTGTGATTTCTGTGTTTGCAGTTTGTAAACTATTACCCCTTTTTAGTATGTTGCAGCATCAGAGAAAACTGTGACGTATTCAAGAACTGTTTATTTGTCTTTATTTATAAAAATGCACATACCATATTATTCTAATTAATGAGAACTTTTAGGTCTGAAAGATATAGCCATTAGATACTTTTCATCTGAATTTCATATCAGATTGAATAATAATGTAATTAAATGTAATAAATTATATGATATATAATAAGAAGAGATGAAATTGATTCCAACAATACTTGGTCCAACAAAACTAGATTAAAAAGTTTTACAAGTTCCTCTAGATATTGTTAGATGAGCATTAAAGATACAGTGACACTCCTAAAGCTGATGATGAATTACTTAATTTGTATAAAAGAATATATTAATTTACATGATCAAATGGCTTCTGTCAATCTAAAAAGAAAGTAACGACACAAAGCAAAGGTTTCCTGAGAGGAAACAGATTTTATATGCTGCAAGGAGGTGTGACTGTCATTTATATGGTTGATCAAAAACTTTGTAACGCTCTTGTCTGCCACCTTAAATGTAAGATGAGTTCCCCACATGAATATAAAAACAGACACAATGCAACTACTTGAAAGGTGCTCTTGACAGCTTTTCAGTTTTTGGGTTAGCAAACAAAAGTCACTAAGCAACACAAGAAACACATGAATTCCAATTAGAAGTAAGAAAGTTTTGTCTCATCATTAACAATTGACGCTGCCTTTATGCACTGTGTAAAAGCATGTAGGCTTTGAATAAATTAATGTGTCTTTCTACATCTTATTATTTTTTACAAACAGGCCTTGAGTTTCCAGAGCCACATTGTCAAACATGGATGTATAGATGATGTTGCTCACCAAGATGGATAAAACTGACAACTAGTTTGTGTGTATTCTTTTCATTTTTGACCTGTGACTAATTTCCTCACTGGTTTTAACCTTGTTTGCTTTTTACATCGATCTTTCTGTACTTGTGTTTTTGTTTTTTGTTTTTTTTTGTTTTTTTTTTTTGGGGGGGGGTAGTTTCAAAGTGTGTTTTTTATGTCTTTGTCAATAGCAGCCTCTGTGACCCCCATTTATCTTACACACCCCCTCTCTCCTTTAATCACAGACTCAGTGTCACTGGTGTCTTCAGTTTCCTTCCTTTCTGTTTCTGCTCCTCCTTTTTGTTAAACCCCCCCCCATCTCTTTCATCCTCCACTTTTTCCTTTTTTTTCTTTGCTCATTAGTCTGTCTCTGTAAATTTCTCTCCCATGTGCAACATCCACCAGGCACACATGCTTGGAAACCTCTAGTCACTTCTCAACACCATCGTGCGCATAGAGAATATTTAAAGAACTCATAAACCTACTGTAAACTCTTCCACATAACATAAAAGCCAGAGGATTTTTTTTGTTTAGAATCAACTTTTCTGTGTTTTGCACATACTGTTCTGGTTCATCTCTGTTGTTTTTATCACCTTCATTTGGAATACAGTGCTTTGCAAAGTATTCTTCCCACCTAAACCTTTTCACATTTCTTAACATTTTGTTTGAGCTTATGAATAAATCTTCATGATCAAGCATGGTGGTGACAACATCATGCTGTGAGGATGCTTTTCTTCAGCCTAGACAGACCTAATAGAAAGATGCATCTCATAAAATATATTAAGGTTTGTAGCTGTAATATCACAAACTGTAAAACAGGTCAAGAGACATGGATACTTCCACAAGGTACAATACAAATAGTACATCTCTTTACATTGCAAGAATTGTATGTGATTTATGCCATGTGTAATCTGAATTAATATTTAAAAAAAAATAAAAAATGTTGCAGTTCAAAACGAAAAACGGATTCGGCAGCGTTTCTAAACATCTCCGTTTTGGGTCTCCGTTTTTGCCGTTTTAGTGTGGATGGCAGGTGCAAACGTAGCAAACGGTGTCCGTTTTTAAATGAAAACGCAGTAGTGTGGACGGGGCCTCAGTGTTACTGCTGACCAGCAGTATCAACTACTTAGTCCATATGGTACAGATCCGTTGACCTATTCAGAATTTATTGTAGCTAAGCATGTGTTCACATACAAGGGAGCTTGTAAAAAAGAAAACACTCTTGCTAAAAGAACCAAAGCCTTATGTGATTTACAGTCTATGTCTGAATCAATTAGTTTTTCCATAGTCCGATGTCGCTCATCTTTTACACTCTCAGTCATTATCTTTTCAAACATGAGTGCACCCCTCATTACACCTAAAAGACAGGGGTCAGAAGGTAAACGGGGAGAGAAAGATGTGTTTTAAAGGAAAAGACAATAGACAGGAAAAAAGGAATGGGGCTGAACAATCCAGCACTTGATACTGCAGAGTTGATTAAAAAAACAGTATCAGTGTTTGACAAACAAGGGCTATTAAAAAGTAAAGAAAATGGCTTGAAGTAACACTCTGCAAAGCATGAGGATGGAATGCATGAAGTGTGATTTTTCTCCTGCTTTCCAAGAGAAACTAATAGTTGTACTGCCGTTGACCTAAAACTGTCTGTCTATAGTGTTCCTTCCCTCTCAGACAGTTGCTTTACTTTTAAATTTAATAATGGTAGGTTCAACAAAGGAAGTCAAGCACTTCAGAAACACAACAACGAGACTTATTAAACGTGTTCCAGTCCTTTTATAATTTTTCTAAGTTGTGTTTAATAACTGCAGAGTCATCCCTGGTGTATGTACAATAAGGTTATCAATTGAAGTTGTAATTCAAAGCTGGTTGTATTAAGGAGAAAGCTTAGATAAAAATAAAAAAAACGATTTCAGTGATGCTGTCGCCAATAACAGTTCCTACAAAAGCGTCAACTTTGTAGGACTTTGTAGTATCACAGAGCAGTGAGTGGTGTTGTACTGGAGCAAGTGCTCCATGTTTAGTAATTGATACAGTGGTCTGGGGTTAGATTCCTAACCGTGGATTTCTTGTTGCAATCTTTTGCGACTAGTGTCACGTAATCTAAATCATTATCTGGTTTCACTGTGAGGGTATGCAAAGTAAAGAAATCCTTGTAGATCAAAAGGAAATGACTTGTTCGATTGATACATTACTTTAGTTGACATGATTATCATTTTAAACAAGCTCAAAAGTTTGATGATTTACTGTTTGTCGCAGTTTTTTTCAGCCAAACGTCTGTTTAAAGAGACACTATCTTTTATCAATATTAATGGGACCTGATGAGCTGCAACTCATCCAACAATAGGAGTGGAGTAAACACTAGCATCTTGCAACTGTTCAGTCTTACAGCCTGTCGGCTGCCTGAAGCTCAAAGAGGTAGCGTCGGGCTCTGGGACAAATGTCTTTCTTTGTCAATGTTTAAGATTCACCTGGAGTGGTCTTTGGGTCCTTTGGAGCATGTATCTGCCAGAAGCTTGGGCCTTCCTTTGCCAGTGAAGGCGGATGGATGGAGATACCTTCTGTTGTTGCTCCCTGGCTAGAGGCAGACTCAGATGGAAGTTCAACAGGAAGGGGCGGTCCTATTTATAGGTTCACTTGGCCGACTTCCGGTGGTTCCCACAATATAAATAAGTAAGTCTGGTGGACTCGGGTTCAGCAAATGAGGCAGTCTCTGCGAACCCTATTATACATACTATGTTGCATAAACTCTGTACAGATGTTGTTCCGTCGTGGAAAAAAAAGCAACCATTAAACCAAAGATCACAGCTGTCAAACTCCAGTCCTTAGACTTTTGGGTGTGACTCTGTTCCAACATATTTGAATGACACAATTCAGCTATTAGCAAGATTCTGATACTGTACATTCACCAAAGTCTCACTAGAAAAGAACCAAAATATCGCTTGTTACCAGTTGCGTTTGTGTTTTTCAGCACTTATTTTCAGTTTCTTCTCAGGTTCAGATTGTAGGCTGGTTCTACTTTTGGATTTTGAGCTCTGACTAGATTTTAAAAGTCCAACCAGGATGCAGGACTGGCCTATAAATGAAGCTCACCAGTGGGTCTCGTTCACGTTATCCTCTTTGCTGACAGAATGGCAAACTTGTGTTGCTGCTCTGGAGCTTTGCCTTTAGTTTAATGGTTTGTAGTAGGAGTAAGAGGACTAGGAAAATTTGGAATACTCTTAGCATTTTTCAAAAATACATTTCTTTCTGTTATACACACTAAATAAGTGTGTGTGTGTTTCACCCATTTCATAGCAGAGTTTTTTCTTTTTTCTTTCACTTCGAATAGAAGACAGTTTGGCCTTATGTTTTATTTATTACAGTCATTTTTTCCCTAACACTCTGCCTATTTGTCTTTGTCAAAAAAGTATTGATCTTCTTTGTCGAAATTAAGTTAAATCAATGACATAAAACCATTGTCTTTCTTCCCACATGCTATTTATCTTAAGAAAAACATCTTTGTTTTAATATACAAACCAAAACTGTTATCTAAAACACTGTTCTGTATGTAATAAAACTTGGCTGAAAAACAACTGGGACAAGCATCTGATGTAACTGTCCTTTTGAAGTCTACATCTGATACAGAGCAGCTTTAAACCTTTAATTTATGGGTTTAAGGTTCCATAAACACAAATGAAGGTGTTCTAATAAGTGGTTTAAACAGAATAAGCTCCAGTTTTGATTTTAACGATGTGGTTGAACCTTCTAAACGTGAATGTGCAATTTAATGAGCAGCTTTAGCTGCATAAACATAAATCTGCTTTTATAGAGGGTTCTAATTGTGTAAATATGCATTTGTTTTCTTTGCGGTTGTGATGATTCCTATGATTCTGCCACTGTTGATGAAGCACAGACCACCTCTCTAACCCCTTTTAGCCCCCACCTACCAAACCTCACCTTTGAGTCTCGCTTTTTTATTACAACTAACATAACTCACAACTCCAGCCTGTAACATCTTCCTCTTGTAAATGAAGCTCAGTTAATCCCCTCTCCAAAGCCTAAGTGATTAATTAAATGCTGCAGGGCTAAAAAAATGACATAGTTGGCATACCTTATGGCCACTTGTTCTCGTTGTGCCACACAAATCAAAGGCACCTACAACCACAAAACACTCTCCATATGCCCAACTGTTACTCACGTCTGTTACAAATTAAGTGTAAGTGTACTGATAGAGATAAGCTGCTCATGTGGAAAAACTAACATAATTTAATCCTACGTTCATCTTATTATATTATGAATAAATAATGCAATTTTTAAATTGCTTAGAAATGTGAAATTTTTAAAGCTTAGAATGTGTTGATTTATTGCTGTGAGATAAATTCAACATGTAAGCAAAGAAATGTCAAAAGAACTAAAAGTTTTATGCTCCAGTTGTGCTGAATATTGAGGTCAATATTAGCATATTGTACATCTATGATTATAATTACTTTTAATATTTCTGAGATAAACATAATAGCTAACTGTTAATAACAGTCCATTACGGTTACGGTATACAATTTGGGGCTGGAGTCATTCTCAATTATTACCCGATAATCTCAGGGTAGAGATGATGTTGCTAACTAAGCAAATACTTCAAACTTATGCTATATTGTATCTTAACTTCTTACTCTCTCTTATTTTCAGAAATAATTTCTTAAGCCTTGTTATCACTTTTTAAACCAGTGGCTGAGTGGTTGCTTAAACCATACATTATCACTACATCACTTTTCGATCCTATAAGCTGGTTGGTTGCTACAGAAGTCAGCTGATGCGGGCCTGTGACTACCTGACTTTCCAAGTCATGGCTCTATTAGAAGTGGGTTCATAATTTAACTTTCAAGTGCTTTGCAAAGGGGCATACTGTATATGCAACAGTTAAATTAGTTTGTTTAGCACCCCAGTGCTGCAACATCAACAAAACTTTTGCAGGCAAATGCAGTACCAATTTTTCCCAGGGGCTTATCTGTGGTCATGCTTGATCTTTACTATTAGATTGTTATGTGGGTATGTTATTCTGGATCATATTACACAGACTGCAGTACACACGTGACTTACAAAAAAAATGAGAACAGATTGAACAGCTTGATGGCACTGAGTGTTTTTCTGTTTTCAACACTATCGTAGAGGAAATGAAGTCCAGTTTTAATGATTTTAACATGTTCCTATACTGGAACATAAGATTTTGAACTTCTACGTTCCCATTTTGGAATATCTTGGATTTTTCCTCAGTTCACACACAGCCATAGTTCTCTCAACCTTCGCTTAACTCACACACCGACGACTGTTGATTGTTTGTATGTTTTATTTTTTTATTTTCACACTATTGTTAATGTATATTATTCTTATGTATAGCCTATCTGCATTCTTAGCCATTTTTATTATAACCTTTGTCTGTACCCATGGGACATATTTTCTTAGGATGGTCATATTTATTGCCCCTTAACTTTTATGACTTGTATTGTGTTGTGTTGCTCACTTGTGCCTTAAATTGGCCCTTGGGGACATATTAAGTTTTCTGAATCTGAATTTTGAAATATCTCTGATATCTGACTAAGTGTCAAATATAAACAAAAGTTTTGGATAATAAATAAGCACACACTTGCAGGCAAAAATAAATACGTGCAGCATAAAGTTTTAATTATAGAGCTTTATCTTGTTATCTCACTGATTATTTCTTAGCAACTCCATCAAACTGTGATAACAAACAAAAGTCTTTAACTCAATAATACAGGCATCCTGACGTTTAAAATCATTTTTAAAATGTGTTCTGGAAAAAATTTCTGATTTATAAATAATCATTTTTGGACCCACAGCACTTTGACCACTCAATTGTCTCTGAATTTCTCTTATGTCTGTCTGCTGTAGACGCTCTAGTCCTTGCTCATGTTAAGATTTCTCAGTCAATAGCAGTTTCACAATGATTTATATCAAATTCACCATAATTGGCAATCTGCCACTTGGAGTTTGAAAAGAAAGAGCAGAAACAAAACAAGAAACACAAAAACAAAAGAAATATTGTGAGAGTACTTTCTATGTTAAAGAAAGTAATAAGTTGATAACAGCCATTGAGAACGTTCAGTTACAGGGAGCATCATCACAGCCGAGCAAATACTTACTTATCCTTATGAAACCTTCATGACTTTCTCTTCTGAAGTTAACTTTTAATTGATTTGATTTTGGCTGAGGGCAAGATGCTATCTCAATAGGGTAATGGGTGGGTAAAAGTCAGGGCTGGACTGGGACAAAAAAAATCGACCAGCCCATTGTAACAGGATTGAGGATGTCAGACTTGTCATGGGGTAACTAATGTGGAATGTGGGTGTAAAAAGACTGTTTTTGCTTAAGATGGCACTAATATGAGCCTGGTAGTTTGACAAAAGTGCTTGATGTCTCTACAGTTATGATTGTATCCTTGATTGGCATACACGTACAACTATGGAATCTAAACACTCTTAGCTTTCTAGATGACGTGTTTTTAACGAATACGTTTACGAGTCGGGGATGGGAAGAGGTGACTGACACAGGCTGCTGCACACAGCAACAGAAAAGGCTGAGCTGAACAGAAAAAATGAACTTAACTGCATCCCTAATTTTGGTTGAATAGATTTTTGTACCTTAACTCGGTTCTGAAGGGAGTTCATAACTTACGGGAAGCAGAATTTGATCAGGAGATTATTTCGTTACACTGCATTTGTATTAACATCTACATTCGGTGGGCTCATATTTGCTCTCTGCTCTATTTACATACCTCTGTTAGCTCGGTAATTTAGACAATAGCCTATTGACAGAGTAACGTTAACATTCCGTTAAAAAGGTTAAAACAAGGCTTAAAGAATAACTACACTATAACGTAAGTTAGAAGTGTAATGTAAAAAAAAGGATTTTTACGCCTATTTACTTGAATACAAATACAAATACTTTTCTCCTCTCAATAAAAACAAATACAGATAAAAATACTGATTGCTTTGCACACCTCTACTAGATATGTATATTATGTATATGTACAATGACGGAGTGTCCAGAAGAAAGGCACATGTGATCTAGAAGTATGTAATTTCCCACCTGTGGGACATAGGAATGATATGTATAAAGTAAAGTAAGTTTTAAATGTCATGGTTATTAAAAAAGTAAAAATCTGTAATTTCCGATATGTCATTGTATTGCCAATATCGGACAATAATCACTGTAGCCCGATAATATCAGACATCCCTGATTAAAACCAAAATTCAGACACTGTTTAAAAAATATGTAATGTAAGACATCGACTCAAATTGCATTTTATATTTTAAATGTCACCTGGTTTGATACGACACAGCTTATTTTTAGGGTTTTCTTCACAATATAAGTTTTCTTTTTTGTCTTTTTTTTTTCCAGAGCACATCAAACATCAAAAGGGAACTCCTTTTATTATTTTTCAACCTGGACCTTATTTTTAGCATTTATTACATGCATACACTCACCCATACAAGTTTGGAGCCACTTGGAGTCCTTCTGAAGAAGTTGATATTCAGTCTCGATCAGCATATACCTATACAATGGGAGTGGTGGTGGCAGGCGAAGTGCTTCTGAGATGTATTCTCGGAAGCACTTCAAGAAATAACTCTTATTTTAAAAAGGAGAACAAACACTGCTTTTATTTATATTGTTTTCTTTTTATAATTTTTTCATATGACTTGAATGTTTTTATTTATTTTTTTGTTTGTTTGTTTTTTACACTGGACACCCCCACATTTAATCTACATAATTAACTCTGCACATATACACACTCAAAAACACACTAAAAGCACTCTTCGACCCTTAGGTTAATTTCCTATTTCAAGGCGGCGCCTTGTCCTAATCCTAGGTTTGACTCTGCTAAAATGGCCCCCTAAAGCTGATCCAAACACATAAACACAGGCTCTTATACACAAATAGACACAGAGGGAGTGAAACCTTCCAATCAGCAGCCTTTTAATTTCTGCTCACACATTTGAATGTCAGTAAGCGTGTAATGTTCTATTACAGAAAGGAATTAGAATTTACTGGTTGGTAATCAAATATACATTAAGGTATGTACTGTAAAAATGATTTTTGAAAGTGATATAAAAACTATGCAGTGGCATGTGTTGATTAGGACTAATATAACCAATAATTCTGATGGTGCAGTTTGAACAATTATTGGACCAAGCCATGATTAATTTTATTTTAAGAAGTTGACCATATTGTGAGATTTTGTCAACCATGACATACGTACCTATAAATATTCCTAACCTCACATAACTGATTTACACCCAACATCATTTATGTTAATCATATATAAAATATATGAAAATATCAACACAGTTAGTATTCTTTATGATTAATTGTCACTTAAGCTTTTTAACAGCACTTTTGTCAATATTTTTACTACTTTCATTGGCTGAATTATGTACTTAACTCTTCTTTCCTATAATGGATACTTAACCATTCTTTCAATGTCTTTCTCTTCTACATATCCAATGATGCAAATATGATGTTACCTATGGGAAGATAATGTAAGCTTTTTGTGCAACATCCAAATTTTGTATATTAATTTATAATTTAAAATGTTATTGTTCAGTGATGTTTTTAAAGTACATTTACAATGAAATCATCCTACTACATTTATTGATATCAGCAAACACAAGCCAAATCATCAGGGTCAGCCCCAGTTTCTGAAGAGAAAATCTCCCAAGAAACAGAAGACCAAAATTATTCAATAATCAGGTTTTATTTCATGTTAACAACAACACCAGCATGCCGTGTCTAATAGGGCAGACACACTGTTGACCTTGGAAAAGAGGCACACCTGGACAAAATTACATACATGTGCAAACACTCTTTTTAAATCTCTGGTTATAAGTCTTAATCATAAGTCAATGGAGCAAGCAAAGAGGCAGCTCATACACACACATTTAGTTTTTACAACTCATTCCACAAGTGCAGTGCAGCGATGGGCTCCACATAGACTCCCTGGGGACTCACAGATTAGCCTTGGCCGAAGCAGCTAATCCTCTCACATATCTACAAACACTTTTTCTTTTCCCAATGCACCTGGGAACAGAGTAGGTTATCCTGAAAGCTGCAAAGATTGCACAGTGATAGTGTAGGCTAGCCTGCTAAACTTCAAATATTTCACACCTCCAGAGGTTGAAATGAAACTTATATTACATAACAATTAACAATTTTTGATGAAGATTTTTTATTATTATTATGAAATCAAAAAGATAAGATGTGGTAAAAGGCAGGGTTTTTTTCCCGTTTTTTTTAAAACCTAACCTTAAAGTTCTTTTTGAATACAGGAATTTGATTCAGAAATGGCTACATTTCTTAAAGTGAGGCTTCTTAATAACAATGTTTATGTTGTGTAAATAATACATGGACTTGTGTCTATTTTTACTAAGTAAATATAAGCACCACAAATCATCAGGAAAATCAGAGGTGAGTTCTAACAGCATACATGCTCAATCCAAATAAATTCAGGAGATGTCAGGAATGAATGCTTCTGACATTTGCACTCTCACATATCAGCCTTCAAGAACATCTGTGGAAATTTTTATGTCTGTCGCACATGTGTGAGCGTAGTTCAAACTTTTGTTCCTTACAATCCCAGGAAATAAACTTATCCGTTACATAATTGCCCAAGTGTCGTAAACTTCTTATTATAAAGCAGGAGCGCAATTAAAAAATGATAGTTTGTTAACAAATTTTAAGGCTCTTTTTTTGGAGTAAGGGAAATGTTGTTAGGGTATGTGCACTAAATGTTTCTCCCCCCTCATGTCCAGCCTGTTGCTAAAAATGTCAAATTGCAGGTGACAAACAGGTGGTCTGCTTTTTACAATATTTTGTTGTTTACAAATTTAAATTTAATCCAAAATAGCAGATTTGGAAATGTATTAAAGCTCTGCTCAGTTATGATGAAATCTGAACATTCATGAACTCGTAACAAGGCCTACGTTTCACTCGGTATGTATGCTTTGCAAAGAGCAGAGACATCAATCTCTAAGTGGGCATACAAAAGAAAGACGGAGCAGAAGAAAAAGTCAGAGAGAGGTGAAGGGGTTTGTCTCTAGAGGATTTACTGAAACCACTCTGCTTTACCCTTAACCTTCCTCTTCCTGCTCCCAATTCATTGAAACTTATGTCAATAAGAAAAGAAAACTCTGCATGCTCAGATGTTTATTCAAATACTGCAGATTATTTTACACAAAAAGCTAAAAATTACAAGTAGGCCTACAGTATGTTTGATCATTTGCAAAATATATGTCAGAATTATGGAATATTTGCTCCCGTTGCAAAATTACAGTATTTGTACTTTCTCCTTGCTGTGAGAGTAAAACTGGAAAGATTAATGCTTTTATTGCATACAATGTACCAATTAGTTTGTAGAACCATCTCTGCTGCAATTTACAGCTGAAAGTCTTTTGGGATATGACTCATTCAATCTAGAAAATCTAAAGACAAATATCTGCATATGATAATGATTATAAAACATGATAATGTTTTAATTTTAAACCATTTTATTGTAGTTCTGGCTGTATGTTTAGGGTCATTGTTCTGTTAGAAGCTGAATCTTCGTCATAGTCAATCTTCCACAGCCCCCCCTCCCAGGACTCAACCAATATTTAGCTCAAGCTATTGTACCATCAACTCCAACCCTGTCCCAGATTAAGAAAAGTATCCTTATAAGCATGATGCTTCCATCACCATGCTTCATTTTAGGGAAGATGTGTTCCAGTTGATGCATAGCTAGTTTTCAATATTCAACTTTTTTGTCATGTGGGACATTTCAATACACTTTTGTCTCATCTGACCAGAGAACTTTCTGCCAAATACAAGAGTTACTGTCTTCCCTTTACTGCTTACTTTATACAGGCTGCCTTCCAATAATTGCTTTCTTTCTTAAGTAGACAGGTGTTTATTTCTCACTCTTGTGAAAACACCATGTGTCATTATCCATCATATCTCTAATCACACACTGGTTTGCGTTAGTCTTTCATACACAATCTTTAAAAAATATTTCAGGGATGTAAATACTTTTGCCAAACAATGTCAATCTACTCTGGAATACTCAAAAATTGTACTACTTTTTTGCCATTCTTAGCGATACAACGATTCCACATTTTAAAGTACTTGACAAGACTGAGTGCCAATACCGATACGTCTACTAACCAAAAAATGCAATGAAGTGGGGGACAGGTTTCATTTTCTTCATTACTCGTTAAAGAAAATGAAATGTGTATTATATAAAAAAAATAAATTATCAATAAAAATGACTACGAAACTAAAATCTCAAGAGAAAAATAAATATTTTCAATGAAATTATTACAGAGTTTACAGATTTTAGTATCGGTTCATGGTATTTGTATTCTTTAACTGATACCGATATGGATATTTTATAAACTGGTCTCAAAAAAAAATTTGTGTTAGCACAATGTTCTGAAAGTGTAATTCTCTGTCATTATATATTCCTTAAAATAACTGAAAGGTCACAAATGGGCAAAAACTAGGATAAAGTTGAATGCTTTATCATCAAGTGTCACCTCATTGGAGAAATAAGCATCGGGGGAGTTTCTACTTTAATAAGATTCACACATACTAAACAAGGCCTAACCCTGTATTACAAAAAGATTGACTACATTAAATGGATGAGCAGGATTGTCACTGGTCCCAGAAGAATCATAAGACATAATAAATACAGCGTAACATGTGACGCATGTATTGTGAAAAGTTTACAACAACCACACCTAATTCAGGTATGCTTGACAACACATAATCACTCCCCTGCAACAACTTTACCACAAGTATCCAATGGTTTTGCAGCACCTAAGCCTTCTCCAAAGTAACTAAGACGGGGTCGCAAAGTCAAAGGTTAAAACCACTTTGGCTCCTAGTGGGAGATTTGGTTTCCTACGGTTTGTATGTATGTGTGAGCACATCTTGTTTAGCCACTTCAGCTCTCCATAAAAATGTTCTCCTCCTGCTGACCACTGGCTCAATATCCTGTGTGGTTTGGTATGTTGGTTAAGACGTGCTTCTTTGTTTTTATTTCTCTTTCTATCCCCAAGCTGTTCTCCTTATTTCCTGTCATCTTTGTTTTTTACAAGGTATTCTTTGTCTTCAATTTTAACCTAATTTGAACAGTATTTCGATGAAGCCTTAATTTCCTTCTTTCTTCATCTGACTTGGATATCTTTATTTTTTTATTTATTCTTCTGTTTTTCTATTGGTTAAAAAATACTTTCTCATTCAGCTACTTAAAGTCAATCTACCCAATGTTTAGAGACTCCTTGGTCCACTTAAATCAACTGGATGAAAACCCTGTGGCAAACTAAAAGCAGATTACAGTAGACTTCCTAAATTGAACTGGAAGAAAGAGGACAAAATTAGGGCTACTTTTAAAGGATTAACACTTTTAAACCCCTAAAGAAAGAAAAGGACACTCCTTTAATTTAAAGGGATTATCTATCTGCCTTTAAAAAAAAGCCAGGGAGATAAAAGGGGTTTGGGTTTACTAACGCAATCTTTAGTTACCTGTTGGTGGTCTTTTAGTTTGTAATCCTTAAAGGCAACATTTTTCTCAGGGACATTTCAACACATTTATGTTTTTTGAAAGAGAACCTTTCCAGCTCTCTGTCTTATTAGATTTAGACACAGCATATATTTGGAAGCAACTTTATTTTGAAGTTTAAGAAAGATTTCTGCACATTAATTCTCACTATCTGTAACTGGCTGTTAGGAAGACCTTCAAATAAGTCTTCAACTATAATATTATCAAAACTGCACCGTTATTTTTCCAAGGTTGGTTGAATAGCCTGAATAAAGTTTTTAAATAACGTATACAAGCATGTGTAGCTCCTTAAGCAAATCCATTGTTACAGATAGATAAGTTATGAACCATCTACAATGTTCTGACGTATTATCAGTACTTAAACAGAAAAAAGGCTGGTTCCTCTTTGTTGAATGTCAACCTCAATCTCATGCACCTAAAAGCAAAAGTAGCGTCCAGTCAGAGCCTTAACGCTACGCATCAGCAGGCTTAATTAACAGCAACAAATGTCAGGACAAATGCGGATAGTTTGACTCCCCCTGTGGTTTTTGATATGTCTCATAGAAGCATTTTATGAGGATTTTTGAGAGTGTGGTCAATGATAGAAAGACTGGTATGTCATGCACCAGGATGATAGTGAAGCGGATAACTTATTATTAATCACCTAAAATTATACCTGCTATCAGCAAAAATATTTTCAGATGGCAGCATTTCTTCTCTGTTGGTTGGTCACAACCAATGGTCGCATAAACCAAATATTTCCCGTAATTGAACAGTTGTTCCAGGAAGGTGACGGAAAAATCTGAAGACTGTCCGTAACTTTGACAGATTAGTATTTGCACCACTGACCACTTGGTGCAAAGTACAGGTAACCGAATAAAACAAAAGATAACCATAAGAGCATCTTAGCATCATCTTAGACCCAGACATCATAGTCAATACATTGTGTTAACAGTGAGCTGACTGCACATTGAAAATTTATTTAGGCCTTGGAGCGTGACTGTGGCCGATGTAACTTGTTAGACTTGCTCCAAAGAGCACAATGTGTGCCAAAAACTGGTGTATGCTGCTGGCTTTCCTCTCACTGAGGTAGTTTATGGGCCAGAAAATGGTTGATTCAGAGGTCATTTTGACTACTGATCGGTTAAGTTGAAGAATTGTTTGCCACTGTAGGGCAATTTAACTCTAGTCTTCAGTGTGGCAATGGAGTGCAGATTCAGCCTTCAGAACAAGATTTAAACTCCCATGAGAAATCATCTGTCCAAAGTCAAAAATTCTAAACCTCATAACAATAGGATAATCATTGACAACTTTGTGCACTTGGGCGAGTGGTTGGGTGGCAAGAAAACAAACAAAATGATGGGCTATAAAGATATGATTAACATTTCCAAGAGTTATTGGGTGAAATCCCCAAAATAATAGCACTTTACTGTCTAAAGACATGTAAAGGTGTAAAAAAACAAAAAAAGCTTAAAAACTTTATTGATGAGAAAATCGAAGTCATTCAAAGCCCTCATGGGCCTACATCCTGTAGTCACAAATCTGTTGTGGAATATTTATTCTTATTTAAAAGAAAACCCTGGACCCCTGACTCATAAAAATGGAAGAGTTTAAAAAGTCTGAAGGCCTATGATTTTTTTAAGATAAGTTGAGTCAATCTCTTCAGCAAATCAGAAAGTTGTGGTCGTGCTAAAAGCAGAGGTCAGACCTGGCCACGCAGAGTCACAGCGTGATTCGCATCACCCGTGGGTGATTGCCATATAGAACTGCGAAATCCTCTATGCGATTACATAGCTGATTAAGTCTTCATTGATCAGTGTCCTTATTTATTTATTTAGGGAAATGTAGAATTGTATAAGCTGTTGTACAATTTTACTTCTCCTGTGACTTGAGAAATTAATTGGCATCTTGTCTTTGGTGAAAAACGGAATATTACAACTTATAAGAACAGTGCCAGTGCTTTGTCCAAGGGCATCACACATTACGTTGGAACCTGAGTAACCAGATGGGCACCAACTAATCATGTTTATGAAAAAAAAATTATTTATTATATTAATTACATATTTACAATATAAATTGTGCAAAGAATGTTAATAGTAAGCCATACAAAAAGAAAGTGAACAGAAAAAGATGGACCTTTTTCTAGTCTCCTCTGTGGTTGGTGCCTACCCAGTTTCCCCCCACTCCACTACCCCCCTGTTTGTCTGTTGTTCCATCATGCCCCACACCTGTGTTTTGGCATGACTTCGAAAAGACATAAGGAGTCTGGTGTATAAAAAAAGAAAAACACAGCTGGATGATGCTGTAAGCGTGTTTATGCTGAAAGTCAGACTTAAAGCTATATCTGACCATCTGTGCTGTAGTTTGTACATATTTCATTCTCTGCTTCTCCCATTTGTTAAAAAGTCAGGGAGACAGCTCCAACTTGTCCCGCCTCCCGTCCTCCTTTCAAGGAGCTTTGAGCAGCTGTGTGAGCTTCCCTCAGCTGTGGCTGTCTATTCTATTTACTACTGTTTTATGAAACTCATACACACTAAAATAAATAAATGAAATATCTAAAAATGTAGGGGTGCTCCAGTACCCCCCAAAATGATGCAATAATCGCGGGCGTGAAAGAAAAGCGTGTCCAGGAGAGGCTGTTGGACAGAGGTGAAGACTTGACACTGGAAAAAGCAATAGAAATTCCCCAGCAGTTCGAAATGTCGCAAACACAAATGAAAATTGTCCGAGAGGATAATGCACAGATGTCAACAGTGTCAAGCAAGCCAAAGTTCTTTGTACGAAATAAAAAGGCATTCAGTCACAGCCAGCAAAAGCCCAAAGTGTGCAAAACCAAACTAAAAACTGTTCAAAATGTGGAAAAGACCCAAAACACAAATGGAATCAGGGAAAGTGTCCAGCAAAAGGTTCAACATGCTCGTGTTTCCACAAACCAAACCACTGGGCGTCAGTTTGTCGCAGCCGCTCCGTGAGTGCAGTGAATGTGGAGTCACATAACACAAGTGATGAAGAAATCTTAGACATAAACCTGACAATAGATACAGTACAAGATGCAATAATGGCAGATGATAAGTGGTTAGTGGACACCGACATTTCATCTCAAAACGTGCAGTTTCGGGTAGATACAGGTGCAAAGTGCAACACACTAACTCTGAACTGTTACCAGTCGCTTAACCAAACAGGTGAGCTCAAGAGCTCCAAGCAAGTGCTCAGAACCTACTCAAATCACAAAATAAAGCCTGTTGCAGCAGTTGACCTCCCACTGCAGTACAAAGAGCGCAAGGCCAAAGCTGAGTTTGAAATAGTGGACATAGCACAAGAGAATGTGCTCAGTGGCACAACAGCAGAGGCCTTAGGACTGATTTTAATGCTGGACTCTTTACAAGACAGCAGCGTAGTGAACAAAGTGAGTAAAGTCAATAATACGGCCACAAGTCCAAGCCCACCTGCAGGTCTAGAAAAATTCCCGGAGAAAATACGCACATAGGAACACTGCCAGGTAAATATACAATCAAAATTGAGCCATAAGCAAAACCAGTCGTTCATCCTGTGCGCCGACAACCAGTTGCACTCAGAGCCAAAATAATTGACAAGCTGAATCAGATGGTAAAGGACGGCCACATCAAAAAAGTTGACCAACCAACGGAGTGGGTCAGTTCTATGGTAGCGGTCACAAATAAGGACAAACTCAGAATCTGCATTGACCCAATTGACCTAAACAATGCCATCAAACGAGAGCACTATCCAATGCGCACAATAGAGGAAGTTGTCTCTACAATTCCCAACCCCAAAGTATTCTCTGTGCTTGATGCCAAGTCAGGTTTTCTTCAGATTGAATTAGATGAGGCTTCATCTGTCCTGACAACATTCAAACACCCCAATAGGGAGATACAGATGGCTGAGAGTACCCATTGGTGTGAAATGTGCACCTGAGATTTTTCAACGCATCATGGACCAAATGCTCGAAGGCATAAGCGGAACTACTGGTATCATGGATGACATCCTCATCGCAGCACCAACAATGAAAGAGCACGATGAAATCCTCAAAAAGGTTGTAGAGAGGGCCACAAGCTACAACCTAAGATTAACTTCAACAAATGCCACATCCGCCAAACAGCAGTGCCTTATGTGGGACATTTGATCACTGCTGATGGACTAAAGCCAGACCCTGCTAAGACTGAGGCTGTAAGGTGCATGCTGCCACCTACAGACAAAGAGGGTGTGCGTCGCTTCCTGGGATTTGTGACTTATTTATCAAAGTTTATTCCCAACCTTAGCGAGATCGATGCCCCGCTCAGACAGCTTACCAAAAGTGACGTGGAATTTGCATGGCAGCCAGCTCAGCAGCAGCATTTGACAAACTCAAGCACAGTAGTAGTAAAATTTTATGATGTGTCCAAACCAGCGGAGATCTATTGTGATGCCAGCAGCACTGGACTGGGAGCTGTGCTGGTACAAGATGACCAGCCCGTGGCCTTCACATCTAGATTCATGACAGATCCAGAGATGCGCTACGCGCAGATTGAGAATGAAATGCTGTCCATCGTCAATGCCTGCACCAAGTTCCATCATTACATATTAGGGAAACACGTCCCTGTCTTCAATGATCACAAGCCACTTGAGGACATTTACAAGAAACCATTGTTATCTACCCCAATGCACGTCCAGAGAATGCGCTTGAGACTCCAGTGGTATGACATCTCTGTTGAATACAGAAGAGGAAAAGACATGGAGCTTCCAGACACAATTTCCAGAGCACAATTGTCCCACAAAACGCCTGAGGCAGGGTAATAAGAGTGTGTCTCTATTCTAAGCTTCCTGTCTGAAAGTGATAAGAAATTATCCAAACTACAGGAACGCACTAAAGATGAACTTAGCAGTCTCCTACAGGTCATCCACCAAGGCTGGCCAGACCACAGGGGGGAAGTGCCCATACCTGTTCAGCCATACTGGGACTCACAGAGCCAACTTGCAGTAACTGATGGCATAGCCTACAAAGGGATGCGGATTGTAGTTCCCCCCACCATGAGAAAACACATGCTAAATCTCATTCATCAGTCTCTCCTAGGTATTGTGAAAAGCAAGCAGTGTGCACGTGAAGTGTTGTATTGGCCAGGTATGAGTGCAGAGATGGACAACATGATCAGAAACTGTGCCAAGTGTGCGGATCTACAAAACAGACTTCCCAAACTACCGCTAATGCCAACAGAGACGCCTGAGCTTCCATTTGAAATGGTAGCTTCTGATCTGTTTGAGTTTGAAGACAAGCAGTATATGCTACTGGTGGACTATTACTCTAAGTATATTGAAGTTGATAGACTCGAGGATCAACGCAGCCGCACAACAATAGAGACTCTGAAAGCTGAGTTCAGCAAGCATGGTATCCCTGCCATTCTGCGGACGGACAACGGTCCACAGTATGCATCGGCGGAGTTCAAGGAGTTCTGTGAGCACTACGGTATCCGGCACAAGACATCTTCACCTCACACGCCACACTCCAATGGTGAAGCAGAGCGGGCAGTGCAAACAGTTAAGAGGCTGTGGAGCAAAGCTCCAGACAAACATCTTGCACTGTTAGACTTTGGAACAACGCTACTTGAATCGGTTGGACTGTCACCCATACAGCTGCTTATGCGCAGGACGCCAGGTAATAAACTGCCCACTGCTCGTGCACTACTGAAACCTATGAGTTATGACCCTCTTCAAGTTAAACACCTTCTGGACAAGACAAAAGCCACACAAAAACTCTACCACGACAGGAGAGCTGTGTGTTCCCGCCCAGGTCCACGGTCCGGAGATGCAATCAGGATGGCACTGTATCCTGGCAACCGGAAATGGACCCCTGCAGTCATTGTACGGTCACACAACTCTCCTGGGTCCTACAGTATGTAGTGGACAGTGAAGGCAAGCTGTACCGCCGCAACAGTCAACATCTTCGCACCAGCACTGCAACTGCCAATCAGTCACGTCACGTTCCAAGTGAGGAAGAGCCCTGGCGTGAAGTATTGCAAACACCAGCAGCCGAGGTACAATGGCCCACGGCATCTACAGAACCACCCTCTTCACTCCAGCGCTCACAAGTTTCAACAGGTGAATTCTGCCGAACCAGGCGTGGAAGAGCAGTGAAACTGAACCTTTAACATCTGTCAGAGACAGGCGTGGACCATACACCAGTCAGAAGTGATGTGCTAGTAACCTCTCCTTCCTAAACTAGTTTAATAAAAATAAAATAAGGGTTTATTGTTTATTGAAATGTTTATTGTTCATAAACTTAAAATGTTAACAGTACTATAAGCTAAATAAAGAAGAACAAGTTCATAAGTAAACTTAAAGCTAAAAAAACAAGTAAAAGTAATAATAATATAGAAAAGTATTTTAACATTGCACAAGAATAATTCGGGTTAGCTATTGCCCTATCCTTCTCAGATTATTTTATTACTGAGAAAGGGTGATGTAATGTATGTTTTATTGTGAAACTCCCACCTGTGCAGTATGCCCTTTGTTGCTACCCGTACTTTTCCGCTGAGCGAAGTTGAATAAACAAAGAAGCTACAGCCGTCTCATCCATAGACATTATATACGTAGACGCCTCATGGACTGACGTATCCGCGGCCGCCATCTTGGATAGGTTGCCATTTGCCCCCAATCAGTTTATTTCTACTGAGGAAGGTGTAAAGCCAACAATAAAAACATATTTATTATGCTTTTTAACAAAATCAGACACATCAGACTTGTTATGTTTTGATTAAAAAAAGAAGTTTGATTGTTAATTTTAATTTATTTCACTCTTCCTCACTGGACTTACAGAACCAAAACCAGAGTAAAAGATAAAAAACACGTCTTCTGAACCAATCTCAGCTCCAACCGAATAGTTTAGCTTATTTAGCTTAGACGAATCAAACGCTCTGCTGCTCTGATCACCTTCACCGTTCCCTCTGAAGGAGCCATCAGCTGGTTTTATAACATGAAGCAGGTAGTAGATCAGTCAGAGGATGAAGTCACAGCAGCTGGGATTGGCTTCACGGCACATTGACAGTTTGTCCCCAAAAATGTTAGTGATAATTATAAACAATGATGGTTATAGTTCCTTTCGTTAGCATTTCTTTGATAGCCAAATAACATGAGTTACAATTACATAGTTTTATAGTCATATAATACTGTTCATTCTTACTTAACCCCATATGACCTGGTTTCAGTAGTACACCGGTTGTTGCAACCATAGGCTGCATAAAAACACAGGCATAATAAGTTACCCCCTAATATTAGTCATAAACATTTATTTCATTTGTACGTTAAATCTCTCATGTGATTTTCCCCCCTGTGCTCTGCAAGAAGCCAACTTCAGCTTCGTGCTGGAGGAACCATGTATTCACTTGACACAACAGCTGAAAGAAGAAGTTCTGGATGTTCACCTGGAGACCGACAGGTGAAATGGGTGAGTTTAGATATTTATATGATGATTAATGTAGATATAGTTTACCCTTATGTGACTGTAAACACATTAAAACATGTAAACTGCAATTAGCAGCAGGTCGCAGTTAGCCGGTGCTTTGCGACCTACAGTTTTGGTGTGCTAACATCTCTGTGCTTGCTTTATATTCTTGTAAAATCAGTGTAATTAGGTTTATTCCAGATAAGTGATGTGGTGTTTGTTTTTTTATTCAAATGCTGTCGATTCAGACGCTAACATAAAAACTAAAGCCTCATTCAGACCGCACTTTACCGCGAGGCCGCAGGACGCTCAAAGTCAAGAAAGTGGCTGCTTGAAAATTTAAAACCGAGCTGCTTGCTCAATTTGCACCGTTCGCCTCACAGCGCGTCCGCGAGTTTACCTGTTTAGCTGGCACTCCAATATCCTCTGATATCTTCCTCCAGATAAGTCCGATCTCTTATTGTTCGTATAAAAAGACGATGACGGGTCATAAAGCTCAGGGTAGTTGCAAACCGTAATGATGAGTTTGTCCTCCATGTTGAAATTAATTTTTCTGACTGGCGTATGTAGGGATAGATGACGTGATCAGTGATCAGGGTCACTGGTTGGGGCAGCTGCCTCGCGTCGGCTGCCCCAAAGTTCAATTTTCCCAACTTCATGCAGCCTGGGACGTCATGACCGATCATCATAGCAGCACCCGCTGCCCTGACGGGCGCGATGAGCTGCTTGGCAGCTTGGCACAGCTTGACGCCCGCCAGCTGCATAGGTACCATAGACTTTGTATTTAATCGAGCTGCCCTGCTGCCTCGTGGCAAAGTGCGATCTGAATGAGACTTAAGGGAAGAAGTTTATGCTGAGCGTGCACCAAAGGATTTTCACAGTCTCAGACTAAAGACGGGCAGTTTTTAGAAATCTTGCCGGGGTCTCTGCGCGCTCCCGTCATCTTGATCGTTAAATGTAAGGCAATTTATGCCAGTCTTTTTGTGTGATATCATCTTAAATCCTAGTGTAGTTGTAGTGACCTCAAACAACCAACAACAAATAAAGCCATTCTCGCACAGGCGGAGAACGAAGCTACAGAGCCCAGCAGGGGTCAGGTGCAGAAATAATTTTTGAGGAGTAAGAATCTATTCCCGCAGTTTATTAAACCGTGCGCACAGAGTCGTAATCTGTACCCCCTCTGTTTATTAAACTGTGTGACCGTGTTAGGGGATAACCCACTTCACAATGTACCCTTTGCTGGGAGATATTATATTTTGCTGCTATAGCGCAGTGGTTGATGTGTAGGGTCACCATCCCAAGGATGATGAGTTCAAGTCTTGCTTATTACATTGTTTTGCAACTTGCCACATATCAATTTTTTTTTTGTTCCTGCGAGAAAGTAGGCTATAACATAGGTGTCATATTTGTAAAATAACAGTTGTGAAGCCACGTATGGACCCTGTCAGGGTCTATACACAACAAATACAAGATTTGTGTTGCATGGCTGAAAAACGGCCTAGAAATGGGCCATAAATTACAAATTGTATGCCAACCTTGCCCCCTGCAATACAGGCACTAAACAGCACTATCTGTGCATCTGCATGGAGCAAGTGGTACAGCATAAAAACCTTGCATGGAAAAGATATGAATTAACCAGTTACTAGTCAATACAGTACCCACTTTGAATGCAAGTCTTTATTGGACATATCAATCTTGGTAAACAATGCTACAACATTCGCACATAAAGAAACTCCATAATGTTGAGCATATTGGGAGGAATTTGGCCGTAAGCTAAAATAGTCTTGGTGTAGTCTTTTAAATAGTGTCACTACAAGATTCAGTGTTTATAAAATCTTTAGTCTGATACTAAAAACCTGTTAACCCAAGTCTTTAGATGTAAGCTGATAATCATTTTGGAGTCTTTTCTAAATCTTTTCAAAGTCTCTAGGTGTACAGAAAGCAACTTACGATGAGAATGAAGCCATGACTGAAACATCCTCAGGGTTTAAAAGTATTTTAATAAAAAAAAAAAAAAAAAATAAAATGTGTATAACTTGTATAACTCATGTGGCTCATTTGTTCTTTCTCATTTTTCTTTCTTTACCATTTTGTTGCAGACATGTCTGCTGTAATATTTTGAACACTAAAATGTGTCATACTGAATACTCATTGCCTCGTACCTAAACATTGATCATCCTGGATAGTTTTCATTCACTAGCCCCTTTCAAAAACTAAGCTGCTCCTCAGCTCTAAAGGCCTGACGCTCCCAGACCAAAGCATCACTCCAGTTTACCATGTCAGGTGATACAGTTTACAAATGCTGAAGGAACTCCCCATGTTTACTTGCATTTTACATACTGTTGCCCACTAGGGCTCAGCCCACATTCAACATACATCATGACATTACTCTCTATAACTATCAAGCTTGCCATCACAAATGCTGCAATATTCCCACAATGCCATGCCACCATTGAGAATTCATAAAACGCACTTTGCCAGGAATATTACCCGAATATGCGGATGATTAATGTTTAAGTAACGGCCAGTGAGCGTTCAGGTTCAGCCTTCAGACTCTGACTGGCAGATAAACTCATTCGACTGAAAATTGTCCTTTTTTGAAATAATTAAACCACTGGAAAAACATTATTTTGAATTAAAGGCTGACTTTGTGAAACGTATGTTTTGGAATAAAATGGTTTGAATAAAACTGACTAAAATATAAAATATATTTTTAGGGAAAATTTACAATTTAGTAATGTGTTTTATAAATAAATACATGAAAATGTAAAATAAAAAGACAAATATTTCAATACCAATGAAACTAACTTTGTAGGATTACAGGAAACGTATGTAAGAAATGTATTTTAATTAATCATAAAACGGCCCCGATATGTCACTAGACATTATTAAGAAATCATGCTCTTTTGAAATACTTATATCACTGTCAATAGTGGTCCGGCCAGGATATTGTTATGTAAAAGTGAAAGTTGCAGCCCTAAAGTGATGTTATTGTTGTCATGTTCTGTTTCGGTCTGAGCCTCCACCCTCAAGCTATCTACAAATCACGAAGTCAGTAGAGTTTCCTCATCCAGGTTGCCAGGTCTGCTCTGTTTACCACAGCTGAAGCTCCGAACATGTATAACGTTACGAAACCTAAAAGACCTCGTTATCTATCTGAAATACGTCAACGTCGCCAATTTTCTCCTGGACAGGTAAGATTCACCTATGTTTGGCTAACTTACTTGTACTTAATGTAAATTGACATTTCAAATATTCACGACATTCGAACAAAGTTATGCATGTTCGTGGAAAGTAACGTTACGTTTGCGCATATGGAGGAGATTGGTCATCAATTTGAAAAGGTAAGGTATTGTTTGGGAGATAAAACGACGAGTCGTCATTGCTAACATTAGCATCAGGGCCCGTTTCTTTGTCATTATGCTGAACTGTCGAGGAAAACAACAGCACGTCGATTCTGGCAATGTGAAACGTAATGGAAACGTATTGAGTAGCCTATACCTCGGTACAAATAATTCCTCATTCGTTCTTGCCGTTCATTGTGGACTACACATGCTGCAAGCTAACCTGTATGACCATTGCTAATGTTATTTAGTTAGCGTCAGCCGTTCCTGCTGGATCCCACAGCAGCTGGTAACCTCAGGTCAGGAAGGGATACACAGTTCTACAGTATTTTGAATGTGATTGCAGTACCACTTTGGCCACAATCCTACATACGTTTCCTTTAATACAGGTGTTTACTGTTTCTGGTTTCTTGGATTTTTTTTGACGACTGGATTTTTTTCATTACAAAATGCATCATTGATTATTTTTCTATTTGTTTTTTGGTGGAATTGATGGGATCTTGGAGATAATCCAGGAACTAAAGGAACTGATACTGTTTCTTTAGCTCCCCAACTGTAACAGAACATTGCATCATCACTGCTTCTGGTATAAGTTTCCAACTTTTATTCTTAGAAATCAAGAATATTTTTTTATGACCTCAAATATGTTCTCATAACAAGAATAAAACATTCATCTATCTTTCACAGCTTTCACTATTGTTTTTTTTCCTGTATAATTGTGCTTAAAATATTTTAGCATTTAATTCTGATCTTACTTTAACAATAAGGAAAGGTATTTATGAGGTCAATGGTATTCATGGCTACCCAAAAATAGTTTTGTTTTTTTTAGTTCTGTGTTGTATTGTATCCGAACACACTTTTGAATCTGCACATGTAGGAATTCAACACATTAACCACAAAGAGTGGGATATGATTCTGTATTGTAGAACTGGAAATTCCGATATTTTGAGGCAAATAAATAAATAAATCTTTTCCAGTTGATTTAAAAGCACAACTGGACACTGGTAACAAAGTTGTTGCTTTTAAAAAAATGTTATAACGCTTACTGCAGCAGACATTATGTCAATTATCGTTACTAGTTGGCATGAACAGAAGAAGGAGGAACCCTGTGTTCTGACATTAGGTAGATAAGTTCCTTGGGTTCCTCCTAATACCAGACCATGCTAGACCTCATATGGCTGGAGTGTGTCAGCAGTTCCTGCAGGATGGAGACATTGATACTGGACTGGCCCGTCCGTTTCCCAGACCAGAATCCAGTTGAGCTCATCTGGGACATCATGTCGTGTTCCATTCACCAACCCCACATTACACCACACACTGTCCAGGAGTTGGTGGATGTTTTAGTTCAGATTTGGGAGAAGATCCCCCAGGAGACCATCCGGCACCTCATCAGGAGTAGGAGCATGCCCGGTGTTGTAGGGAGATGGAGCCTCATTCTGACTTGTTATAAGAACATTAAATCAAAGTTGGATCAGCCTGTAATGGGTTTTCATCTTAAATTTGGAGTGTGACTCCAAATCAAGACCTCTGTGGGTTGATCAATTTGATATCCATTGATATTTGATCATTCTATTTGTATGATTGTGTATTCAACTATGTAAAGAACATTGGGCCTCATTTATCAAACTTGGCAGAAAATGATGTATATTTTGGGTGTATATTCCAAATACGCGAGACTCACGTGGGATTTATGAACGTGTCGGATCCACCCAGATTTGTGCGTAAAGACCTGCGCTTGTTGATAAATGTCACGGATGAAACAAGCGTATTTATGAAAGTCACGCCTATAAATATTCACCACCCGCCGCTTCATCGCCTTGTTTTTGCGACATGGCTGAACGAAAGACTTCAGTAGCAGGAAGTAGAGATAATAATGAATGTTGTGGGGGAAAAACAAACTTGTAGTATTTGGAAGCCTCATAAGGGGCATCAAGGGAGCTCAAAAAATATAATCTGGAAAGAGATTACATCTGTAAACAGCATGGGACCGGTACATAATTGCTTAAAAAGAAATATAGGCTATAATATATCAGACAGTTTCCAGATTACACGCAACAGAAATAATGGGCCAATATTTAGAATATTAAAAAAAAAATACACAGCAGATCGGTGGAGGACCGAGCAGGGTCAGAGGCAGACCCAGCTCCATGGTGCGTCTTGTGTGAGCTTGGAACGGAGGGTTATTAGATGCTCCAAAAACCTTTGTCACCTAAGGCATGACATGCAGTTATTCATTGTTATATTACACAGCTGGTGGCCAGAACACCCAGTATGGATAGCACCTGCAGTGGGACCGGAATGACACTGTACCGCGGCTGTGCGCATTTTGCGCACAACCCACATCTTATAAAAACATCTAAGCTGTAACCATACATTGCACATCATGTTGTAGATAGAACATTTCTAGTTATTTTGTATTCATTTATATTCATAGCTGTTACAGAATGTTTACATAGTAACTGTTTCATTGCCATCCATCCGTTTTCTGAACCGCTTATTCCTCAAGGGGTCACGGGGGGCTGGTGCCTATCAGCCGTCAACGGGCGAGAGGCGGGGTATTAAGCCACATTACGGGAGAGAGAAATGTTATTTTTTTTTCTTCAATTTTTCTGTATGCTGCTACTATTGAGAAATCAACTATTTGTGGGAGACTTAGAGTTTGACATTTTGCACCTTATTTAATGACAGACTGTCATAAAAAAGGGGATCAGTACGCACATCCGTTCCAAAAACATTGGGCAGCCGAAAACATGGGTAATATTGAAAGGAAGAAAAAAGACGACTCACACACTAACTGCAGCAATTAAGGCACTAATTTTTTTAATCGACTACAATTTGGAGCGTGTGTGGTGTGTGAGGCGCCCCTTGTTTATTTAATATGAAAGACGATCATGACATAACCCAAACATAACTTCATGAAATTGCATATTTGTAATGTGAGAGGTGTAGGCCTAATTTTTCCAGCACGGGAATGTTTAATGTTGTCTTAATCTTGAATTTTATGATTTTTTTTTTGTGTGTGTGTTGCGATGAAGGTTGAAATGGGTGTAAAATTTACATACACCACCTGTGTATTTTTTGCGCATTGTACGCTCACGTCCAGATTGATAAATGTCGAAAAGTGTAAAAATGTTTGTGTACACAACATTTACACCCTGATTTGGTCGTACCCAAGTTTGATAAATGAGGCCCAATGTGTTTAATAAGAATAGAATAGAACAATCCTTTAATTGACCCACAAGGGAAAATTTGTTTGTAACAGCAGCAAAAAAACGCATATATAAACTGAACAGGAAACGGAACAGAAAGAAAATTTTTCTAGAAAAAAATATTTACATGTACAATAGTTACAAAAACAGGTTAAGTACAGATAAGATGTTAAACCCAGGTTGAGTGCAAACAGCAGGATACTTAAAGATGTTTAAATAATAAAAATGTGCAGATTTTGCATTTACTGTGCCTTAAAAAGTAAACGTAAGTAACTTCCAATAAACATATATAGTCTGTGAAAAAGAATGTGCAAGTTATAACAGTAGTAGTGTTCGGTTGAGCAGTGCAATTTACAGCGGTAATGTAAAAATCTGTTTGTTGGGAGCAGTTTCGATTGTACAATCTGACAGCTGCATAAAGTAAGGACCTGCGGAAACACTCCTTCATGAATCTAGGATGCAGCAGTCTGTCACTGAAGGAGTTCTGCAGTTCATCAACCTTTATTTAAATCGTTATGGTCTAAGATGTGTTATTTTAGTGTTTATTTTTTGAGCTGTGTATATAAATAGGGGTTTATGTTATCATTTTATAGTGGATGGATTTCATATTGTACCATTTATTTATTAATGAAATAATGTTTCTCTTATAATCAGTATGTTTAATAACACAAAGAGAGGATGCAAAAAATCTTAACCATTTGTTAGACTATCATCTTCACTTAAGTGAAGCAATATAGTTTGTAAATCCCGAGAGGAAAATAAAAAAATTTGCTGACAAATTATAAGATCATTTTGTCATCATCCATATTGCAGATGAGTATCATGGCTCATCAGTAGAAACGCAGGGATGCTTTATGTCAGAGATTACTGATGGGGAAGAAAAAATCCCTCCAATATATTTTACCCTTCCTTTTTCTATGTATATATAGTATAACAACTGGAGATAATGATGCAAAGAAGGATTCTTCATAAAATTAAAGCAAATTATGGACAACCCTGATCATCCTCTTCATGAGACTATCCTACAGTAACATGCTCTTTACAGGAAGGATCAGAGCAGACTCTATCTGCTGAGGCGGCTGAGGTCTTTTGGAGTCCAGGAAGTGCTGTTAAAGACCTTCTACTACCCTGTGGTGGCTTCTGTCATTTTTTAAAGTGTTGTATGTTGGAGCAGTAGTATATCAACAGCTGAGAGGAAGAGGTTGGATAAACTCACCAGGAAGGCCAGCTCTGTTCTTGGATGCACCCTGGATCCAGTGCAGGTGGTGGGAGAAAGAAGGACTCTGGTGAAAATAACATCGCTGATGGACAGAGTCTCCCACCCCATGCATGGAAATGTTGCTGAACTGCAGAGCTCCTTCAGTCACAGACTGCTGCATCCTAGATGCAGGAAGAAGCTTTTCTGCAGTTCCTTCCTCTCTCCAGCTGTTAGACTGTTCAATCAAAACTGCTCCCAACAAACATGGATGTTTACATCAGCGCTGTATATTGTTCTAATCAACACAACAACATCACTAATGCTTTATATTGTACATATTTTTTTTCAATCTTTATATACTATCAGGTTGGATGTTGGTGGACAGCCATTTTCAGGTCTCTCCAGAGATGCTCAATTGGGTTTGGGTCAAGGATCTGACTGGGCCAGTCAAGAAGTCACAGAGTGGTTCCAAAGCCACTCCTTTTTTATTTTAGGTGTGTGCTTTGGTTATTGTCGTGTTGAAAGGTGAAGCTTGGGCTCAGTCTGGGGTCCTAAGCCCTCTGGTAGAAGTTTTCTTGCATTCATCTTTCCTTCAATTACAACCAGTCCTGTCCCTGCAGCTGAAAAACACCCCCACAAGGGATTGTGTAGGGATTGTGTTGGGAGGCTAAGGAGCAGTGCCTGGTTTTCTCCACACATACCACTTACAATTAAGGCCAAAAATTTCAATCTCAAGCAGATTTTTATTTTTATTTTTCACAGTGACAACCACTGATTGTGGCCCCATTAACTTCTTATTAACAATAAAAACCTCCCATTTTAAACGTAAAATATGAAAAGTTCACCTACTGTGGCCTAAACTAGTCACAAATACCTCTTTGCGCATGGATTTGAATTGCACATACAGTAGGCAATTGTCTTGAGTTTTGGACTTCTAAGGATTTAGGCCACGTCCATAGTAGCTGTTTAAAAAACAACAAAGATTTTCCTCCGCTTCTTTAGAAAAAAAGACGGATAAATGCATTTTTCAGCAGATTCATAGACGTGGCAAACCTGTAGGGGCAGTAGTTCTCCCAAATCCTTTCCACTCAGAGTAACTTTCTATCCTCTATCTTCAGCATGCAGCAGTAACAGAGCTGTAAAAGCAAACAAACAAAATGCACTTTGACAATTGATGATTCCAACACAGCTCTCAGGGCATAATTGCTGTTTCTGAGTGTAAACGCAGGTCGTGGGTAGTGAAGTTACAGCACTTAAAACTCAGTTCTCATCCGTCCACACATAGATGCTGAAAATGGAGAAATAGCAGATCTCCACTTTGGCCAGATTAAAAAAAATATTTTGTTTTTGATGCCGAAAATCTCAATTTACGTGTGGATGACAGTCCAAACCGTAGAAAAATATCTCAGTTTTCTGTGATACCCGGTTACATTTGGACAAGGCATTAGATTTTCTGAAAGCTGAATCTGTGCTTTACTACCACACTGGAGACTGAAATACAAGCATCATTTTAGTTTTAACCGCTTCAGCGAGATAAAGTTCAGTAGCAAGCACAACTTTTGTACAGGTGATTGGAAATACATCAGGGTTTTTGGAGCAGGACTGTGACTGGTCTAAAGCCTCCGTAAATCTTGAAACACACTGCTAGCTCATTGATAATAAGATGCCAAGAAATTATGCACAAATGCTTCAAATGGGAATCTCTTTTTATTGATTTAGTTAACTGTATTCAAAATGTCTGCACTGCAAATGGTCAGGGGTATGAATATTAATCTGCCACTGTAATAAAAAAAAATTAAAAAAAGGTCAAATAAGGAAATGATCCCTGCTTTTCATCTGTTGGACGATACATCATATCTCTCGCTTTTGACAAAGTCCAATTTGTTTTCAAGGTTTCAACAACAGGAAAATTCTTAATGAGAAGTTAGAAATTAAATAACTGAGATTCAGTTATTGAAATAGGCAACTTGATGCCTAAATCATAAAGTTCACCTCAGCAAAACCATTAATTAAACACAGAATGAAAGGTATGATAATCCACTACAATACCCATAATCCTTGAGGCCTAAGGTTTCTTTCCATATAGTCAAGGTTCATTCAATATAGTCAGACTGGCATTTTATATATTCAAAGTTTCATTCCATATATTCAGACTTTCATTCAATATATTCAAACTTTAATTCCATATATTCAAGGTTCATTCCATATATTCAAACTTCATCCAATATATTCAGACTTTCATTCCATATATTCTAGGTTGATTTTATATATTCAAGGTTCGTTCCATATATTCAAGGTTCATTCCATATATTAAGACTTGAATTCCATATATTCAATATTCATTCCATATATTCAGAGTTTCATTCAATATATTCAAACTTTCATTACATATATTCAAACATATCAATATAAATATATAATATTTTTATATATATATATATATAAGCACAACATTACTTTATTATTTTCACCTGTGGCTTTGCAGTTTGTCAAAGGAAAACAAACAAACATACAGGCCTTTTGTCTGTAATTCAAGCATTACGAGTGAGTTTGTGCAGCAAAGACAGAAAACTAGAGTGGGAAGCAGATACAAGGCAGAAATAGACGAGAGCAAAGTGGTGGGGACAAAGACCAGCGCATTCCCAGGCAAGAGACAGGTGGAGATGGGGGAGCGGGCCATCAGAGAAGGACAAATGAGTTTGGAAGAGAAGTCCTGATACGGAAAGAGGTCAGCTGGGAGGGAAGCCTTGAAAAATCAGTCTAAGCCAGGACCTTTCTCATTAATCACTGCTGGAGAATACACAAGGCAGAGTGCTATAAACAGAAAATAGAAAAAACCCAGCAATGACAGAGTGTAAAGCTTAAAAGCAAAAGCAAGAAATCTCTCCTAAAAAGCCTTACAGCAAACTTTCCCTACAATACTTGCAGCGAAAAACAAAAGTCTAAGTGGTGAAATAAAAACAGGAGAAACGTTTGGGATGTGGGGAGAAAAGATCAAAGGAAGAGGCTGCATGGTTAAAAGAGTGAGGAGAATATATAGGTGACAAATGGGTTAAGTAGGAGAATAATAATAAAGATGGAGGCTTCTCAGTAACCATGGAGGTAAGTATTGAGACACTCATGATATGAGGCCTCCAGTAAAATGTTCCACTTTCATCTGCCCTCTTCCCTTCATCTTCTCTTTCACTCTTCTTTCCTTCTACCCTACTGCCTCTTATCCTTTTGATGGTGTTCTCATCCGTGCCCCTCTTTGGCACAACTCCTTTTGTCCTTTTAAATTCCTTCCTGCGACCGTCCCCCCCCCCCCCCCCCCCCCCCAAACAGCCGAATACATGTAGGAATTAATTTCAGATATTTACATAAGAAAAGGCTTTTTCAAAAGTTCCTAAAGAGCTGATCAGAGACAGAACAGTCCTTATTGGTGTGTCTACATTTTGACTCTTGTCTGGAAAGCCATCAACAGGAATATGTGATACAAATTTGTTTAGCAAGTATTCCTGCTGAGGCATTTACTGTATTAACTGTGACTGTAGTAAAGCTATCTCTGCTCTATTGAACACCAACATTCATAACATACTTCTTTGTTGATTCGAACATCTCAAATTTACCACACAAACACAGATCATGTTTAGAATAAACAATTAAATACAAAATATTTTACTGTAATTAGATTAGAGAGTGAATTCAAGAAGAGAAGGAATGTAGGCATTTGTTATATTTTAAGTTGAATTAGATCCTTTACCAGTAGGGGGCAGAAAATACTATTTTGTATAAGCATCTGAAAAAAACGAGAAAAGAAAAAAACAAGTCTTCCTATAATATTGAACTGTGAACTTTGAGCAGACTTTATTACTCTATGTTTGTCCACTAGATATGGAGGCAGAACTTAATTGGTTAAACTTTTGTCTAACTGTCCCTGCTTTTGTTTTTTTATTGTTTTTTGTTTTGTTTTTCCAAGTCTCAAAAATGAGTGACATTTAAAGAGTATGCTCACTGTTTTTTTAAATGCAGTTTGTGTCGCAAGTGCTTGCTGTATTTTGCCCTTAAACATATAAAAATGTCATATGAATCATAGGTTTCACACTGTTATTCTTTCTCAGAAATGTCAAGTATGATATATCTTTTTTTATTGGTGTAGCTTTCCCTGGACAGGAAGGAAGCATATGGATATCTAAGTGTGCAAGCACCCACTGATTGTTGGATTTTAATGGAAAAAGAGCACTTACCGTATCAAAGAAGACCCCCTTCTCTCTGTCAAGGAAGGGGAATCTCATCTTGGGGCCAGAATATTTGTGCCCCATATGTAAAACTTACATACGCAATGGAATAATATATTATTAAAACATGAAAAAAACTGTATCAAAAACAACATATTGATTAAAGCAGTTGTATTAAACTTGCCTGTAGAATCTTGATTTTGAAGTAAATGGACATAAATGGCTTTCCTTTACAGTCCCTGGTGATCAGGTCTTCAGATCCATGCATCACTCCAGTTTGTCATTTCCACTGATACAGTTAATAAATGCTACATTAAGTCCCCATGTTTACTTTAATTTTACATACTCTTGCCAACCGGGGCTCATTCCTCATTCTACACATCATGATATCATCTATTGCAGCGAGGCGTTGCTGCAATATTGTGGTAATATTACTTCATGCTTTCTGGCACTACTGCCCCAATATTCATGATTCACTCTGCTGTCATTCATAGGAAACATGTAGGTGGCAATATTGCCGTAATATGCCACCATGGTCTCTCTTTTAAAAACTTCTCTTGACTCTTTGGACGGCTGCTTTAAAGTGCAACTCACCCCAAAATCAACTTTTTTTGTTGATAAACTGAAAAAACGATGTATGTATTTTAGTACAGTTTATTGAAAATATTAACCTAGATCTACATTTTTAGGAGGACTTGATTGTTCCTTTGTTTGGTCCAAATGAGAGTTCAATTGCCCATTCACAGCTCCCTAAACAAACTGTACTTTTTGGGCAAACGAACTAGAGTTTGATTGAAGCAGACTAAGCAAGGCTGTATTTAGGGCTTTATGTGTGAATTAACCATTAGACTCTTCAGTGTTAGAGGCTTTTAGTCTGTGTTTAATCCTGTCACTCCTCAATATAATACATCATTCAGCATTAGAAACCCCACTTAAACAGATTCACATGCACAAATGCGAGTGTATTTGACATGTTCTCACACTCTTTCACTTTCAGTTCAGACATTCGAACCTTTCACATCATGTCACAAGCTCAAACACTTCTCCTTTGAGTTGTTGCCATGTATAACCTGCAACACACAAATTCTTCATTCCCATTTTTCTCTTTCATTGCCCTCACAACTGAACCTGCCTTTGTTTGTTGTGTCTGTGTGTTATGACCATGCTCTCCCCTGCTGAGTGACAAATCTTTTCACCAAAGAGGCAATCAGTCAAGCACGGAAACGCACAAACACACAGAGCCCCTACATCTAATGAAGATTGAATGTCTCAGTAGTTTTAAAGGTCCATCTGTCTTCATGTTTGAACCTGCAGATGATACCTGGATGACAGCAGCAAAGTATGTGGAAAGTGATCCGAGCCAGATTAATGCTTACGTGCTTAAGTGTGCGTATGTGAATGCTAAACTCATAGTCTTAGACATTTAAATGCACATATTTGCCAAAGATTGAACAGAGATTTGTGATTTGGTTCGCTCTGCAGGGAGTCTGCTGTCGCAGTGAGGTTTCCCATGGTTGGAGACTAAAGAGAAAATCCAGAGAAGATTTAGTTTCAAGAATGACAGAGCAGCTGCTGAGAGCTCTCACAATACCTAGATCTAATTCAGTATTTAACAAAAATATATGGTAATTCGTCATTCACCTGAATGTATTCATAATAAAAAATCTTTAGCTAAGACATAATATACATATGTTGTCATTTTAGGTGGTATCCGCGCTCTCTTCTGGAAATTCTCACATGCTAACTTGACCCCAAACTTTACCCCAAACGTATATCTTGTGCTTGTACACTAAATGTCCTGAACTATGTGTTTGACACATACAGTATATTTTAAATTAAAACAGGGTCCATCATTTCTTTTGAAAATCAAAGCTTCCTACAAGGGATGGTGAATGATCTGTTAGAACTTTATTTGTCGATGTGAATATGTATTCACGTATTGACAATAATATTCTGAGATTTAAACTTGTCATATTACTTGTTTCTGTTAATAGGTTTTACAGTAATACTTAGAAATCAGTAAAAGTTTCTATAATTCTGTTTTTTCAAGTCATATCCACCAAGAGAAAGAAAGTATTAAATATCAAGGAGACAAAGAACAGGCTAATATCTTTGCATTTTTAGTGGTAATATGTCAAATTAATTGCGGATGATTTGTTGGACAGACAGAAAAAAAACGGAGAACACTTTTGCAGCAAAGGTCCTCTTTCCAAGAATTCTGGATAAGCACCGTGGCTATAGAGGGAAAGACCAAACCCAAATATTGAGAAAAAGGACACAGTTTTTACTACCATGACTGTAGATATGCTACAGGGACTAATTATTCCATCCAGACATGCATATCCATTTGTGGGCATTAAGACAGTCAAAATTGTTTATTTTACGGCAGCTACATGTAAGTTTACACTTTTTAAAAATTATTTTGTTATTTAGAACATATTTGTTTTCACCAACCCTAAATAAAGGGACTAAATAAAAGGGATTGAGGTATGCTTAACATGGACCATACCTCTTCTGCCACATGTATATAATTGGACGGACAGATCTTAATGTAAAAAATGACCACTATGAAATAGCAAAAAAAAAAAAACTTAACCGATGGTAAGTTACTGCGAAGGTAATGATTCGTTAGTCATTGTGAGTTTTAAATTTTACTTCAGTTGCCACAAAAAGCTTTACTGACGAGGTCATGAGTCTTTATGAGTTTCAACTGTACTTGAGTCCTGCAGAACTGCAAGTTAACAATATTAGTTTTTAAGCAAATCAGAAACGAAAGTTTCCTTTGGAAATCATTAGCTAACAAATATGATGTGGGGTGGTGCAAAGTTTAGGTTATCATTAGGAAATCATTACGTCCTGATTCGTTCTGCTATAGTTTCTCAGAAGTTAAGCAAATTGTGTGATCCATTGTAAAATGTAACCGACAAAGCAAAATGAAAAACGATACAAAAATGTTATGTATCATTTTGTCTAAAAAATTACATTTGCAAAAACATTTTTTACAACAGTCTAGTTATAAGAATGGCACTGGTTTAGCCAAATACAGGATCTTCTACATCTAAACACTGAAGTGGTTAAACCTAATATTATTTGCACCCTGCTTGCATGGGATGTACACTACAGCATTTTGACTGGAATCCCAGACTGTATTGAAGCATGATAAAAAGCATCCATATGAAAATAATTTAATGTGGAGAAGCTCCTCACAAAAAAGCTTTTTTTTTGACAGATCACTAGCAGCCTTACAATGCACTATTAAATAATAAAGACTTAACTGATTTACTGGCAGTTAAAAAAATTGTCCAGCACGAAAACAAAATCTGGGTTTTATGTTGTAATATCTATAGAGTTGTATATTTTTCTGTGGTTTCAGTCTGTCCTTGAACAAAGGTCAAGCAAGTCTAGTTACCAATTTAAACAACTTTCCAGTTTGCTAGTTTTAAATCACAGATATACACAAATTGAACAAAACTCTGTGTGTATGGTACTCTGTGTATGCTTTTTCTTCCATTATAACCTTACGATGTTCCATTTTAGAAATAGGACTTTATAGATCCGAGTAGAAAAAAATAGGACTTGTATTATTACAACTTAAAAATACCATATGTACTATTCCACAACAGTTTTTCAGACCCCTCTGAAAGCCTTTTTATTTTTTTATTTTTTTTTATTGAGGTTTAACAACCAGTTCCTAAAAAGTAAGACTACCATTATTATTAAAAGAGCAGCTCCCGGTTATAGTTTCTAATTGAATTACATTTTTTGCTCAGTCCTCTTTTGTGTTTTTGTAGTATTCCAGAGGTACTTGTCATGTTTCGAGAGGCTGCTTGGGTGTGTACTAATGTCCTGTGGGAAATTTAAACGCTGGAATGTAGCCCTTCTAATTTTGGTGGTATTTGCCTTTAAGCCCTTACCAGTATTTATATTTACAGAACACTGGAGGGCAGAAACCTCCCAGTATGTTTATTTGTGCCAAAAAGACAGGGAGAGTCTCATGGCTCTTTTTGTGAGCCCCACGAAATCAGAGCTTCAGAATTTATATATAAAAAAACAAACAAATAATCACTGATCCTTACATCACAATCAAACAAACACATGCACATTCTTGTCTTACTAGTAGTAGTGAGGACCTTCATTGACTTGTATTTATTTTGGTATGTGTATTATAGCCTAGTTTATGCTTGTCTGACCGCAAATTTGTAGTCAGATGCAGATGTATTGAAGGAGACATTTTTAATTTATGGTTCGTGTTGTTTTCTCTCCGTTCTCCATTGTTTTGTTCATTGTTGCTCGACCAGGACAGCAGGGGGTGCTAACTTTTGTGGAGTCTCTGCCTACTATCACAGCTTCATTTCAGTTTTTTTCTAAGCTTGTGAACGCATTTCCCCCTGAAGGAGCAATGGACGACAGAACGTAAGTTTTGATTTAGCTGTGAAGCTTTTTACTAGAAGTGCAGCTCATAGAATACTCTAAAACGCATGGAAACAAACACATCAGCCGTTTTTGTTGTTTTCCTACTACTCCTTATGTTCAACATCGGCAAAAGAACACATAAGATAAAATATCTTTTCAATATAAAGTATATTGTGACCAAACGCTGCATTAACTATTGATTACAGCGGCTATAGAATCCCATTCTGGTGAAGCGATCTCTGAGAGTTTTTGAACTGACCTATCAGATGCATACGCTCTCCATTGACGTAGACGGATAGTTATAAAATGGGGCTTGACTACGTCCGTCGTTGCGTAGGTGACGGAGAGCCCTTGCATCAACGGATATTGGTGTTGTGTCAATCCGTCTCCGTCAGAACGGAGAAGCAAAAACTGGCTTTAAGCCTAAGCCAGACACTTTTCCTAACCCTAAACATCATTGATCCAACCTTAACTAAAACTTGACTCTTACCATACCTCTAAAACCAACTAGTAGAGCTCAGTTACATTGTACGAAAGTGAGTACCAGGCAAAATGTCCTCATTCTGCAGATGCAAAACCTAAAAACTGAAAATATAGCCCTGAGTTTGAAAGCTAAAAAGGAGCACACACAATAAGAACTAATAAGTCAGATTCTAAATGAGAGGGATATACACTGTGTTTCAGAATGTTTTCTACATCAGATTCTCTATAAGTAACATATAATGCTAATTGTTTTCATATTACCTTGTATGTCTGTTCTTTTAATTTTGTATCCTTTCTTTCACATTTTATCTTCTGTTGTGCCTGCAGCCTCATGCCTACGACCAAATCACACTAGTACTGATATTTGGCACAACAGCACTCCCTCTCGTGTGATATTGCTCAAGTGGCACATGCCTATCAATCAACAACACACAAATATTCAAATCTCTAAACTTTCGGGTCTGGCGAGCAATTTGCAATCAAGGACTGCAGCAGCTTGTTCGCCCTGATCATCACATAGATAACCCACAGCAGGTAAACTATGTGATAATTTGGGACAATGTAAGCTTCCATGAGGCTGCCCAAGTGCATGAATGGTTTCAGGACCACCCACTGTTTTCCGTTTTATACCTTCCACCTTATTCCCCCTTCCTCAATCCCATTGAGGAGTTTTTCTCAGCCTGGTGGTGGAAGGTGTATGCAAGAAACCCACAGAGCCAGGTCCCACTGCTTCAAGCCATGGAGGAGGATGTGGAGATGCGGGCTTTGAGGCATGTCGGGGCTTCATGTGGCACTATAGGCGGTTTTTCCAGCATGGTTTGGACCAGGAGGACATCGCCTGCGATGTTGATGAGGCCCTCTTGCCAGACAGAGACCGGTGGCATGATGCCCCATGATTATTCTTGAATGGGAGGGGGGGATTTAAAAATAAAATGTTTTGTCTCACTGTGATGGACTGGCGACCTGTCCAGGGTGTACTCCGCCTCTCGCCCGTTGACAGCTGGAAATAGCCACCAGCCGCCCCGCGACCCCTGAAGGACTAAGCGGTTCAGAAAATGGATGGATGGATGTTTTGTCTCAAAATTTGTATGATGTCTAATGTTTGTCTATGAGAGAAGTTTGCATTGTAATTGATTCAGTGTGTTCCATTTCTATAATTGTGTTTTCAGTTTTGCTCTTCAGTGTTCTTTCCATGCTTGGTAGTGTTCCGCTAAAAGCTACTTTTGTTTATTCAATGAATGGTATGTGTGTGTTATGTGAAAATACGGCTGTGTTTACCAAATCAAAACACGTGTTCCATTTTGTGAACATGTTACGAGATTTGATGGCAGAGTTGTTTTGCAAAGGGATGCCAGGGTTTAGCAATTTGTGTGTGATGTTTGGGGTTTTGTGTGTGGAGTTTTGAAAAAAACGTACAGTTTTGAAAAAACTACTTTTCGCAATCGAACAAAACTGTAATATGACAGCATAAAAAGGTACAGTTAAAAATATAATGGATTTCATCCAATAGTTTAAAAAACAGTTCACATTTGTTAAAGTTGAAAATGCACATTGATAAATCAGAAGTAGATAAAGCTTCACTCGGTTGCTTTTCATGTTAATGATTCAAGTAAAAACACAAAAGCCTGTTTTAACAGAAACATCAATTTCAGAGTAAAAAATATTTTACAAAACATAAAAATATGCCGACTACAGACACTTTTGAAAAATGTCCATAACTTTCAGTGATGTTGTTTGCTGACCAATTTCAAAGCATATTATAAAGACAATATTTTAGCTTTGTTCTGTTTGCTTTAGTCATTATATTAGTCTCTGAAAGTATCTGATTGAACTAAATGTTTAATAGTTATTAGACAGACTGGAGTAGCATACATTCCCAGTTAAGGTTCTGACTCTGCTTGTATATTTGATGCTAATCTGATTTCTATAAAATGTTGAATTTCAATAGAGAGCAAAGACGCCTTGCGCGGAACCAGCCTTCATTACATTTAGGTATAAAACAGGTTTACTGTTTAAATTAGAACGTAACCATTTTTTAATTATTCCAAGACAGTTTTACACAGTCTAACCGTTGCATTCACTTATTCTAGCTATGTGGCAGGCTCTTATTCCCTGCTTACAGTGAATAAAACTTCTGCAAATAAATGATGAATTTATAGGTCACACAAAGTTACAGAGCCTCTCTTAAACCAGAAGGCTGGGAAAAACTCTGCTGTAAATTTTGCATTAAAGGTATGAATCAGGATCCGATCTTCTGATGATACACCATAGTAACTTATCGTTCCTCCTTCCCAATCAAGAAACACGCCTATTTTTTTGCAAAGGATTTTTCCGTCCAGCTGGATTTCTTTGCCAGGCGGGATTTTTTTATCATGCTTGATATTTTTTCCAGGCAGGATTTTTTCGTCAGGCTGGATTTTTTTGCCAGGCTGAATTTTTACTTTAGTTTCTTTATGTATGGCAGTGTATCCAGTGTTGCAGCAGCGTAGACTCCAGGACCAATGATTGCATCCAAGACCACCATGACTGTCCCATCCTCTACCCACACCGTCATATGCCACAGCAATCCCCACCTCGTCTTCCCATTCCACTTCCCAGTAACAAAGTCTATTCAGGCCTTCATCACAAAATACTTGTGTCCTTTTGAACCTGTTTTCACTTTTAGTTGTTGTGACCACCTCCTTAAAATTATCTCTAGTTTCTGTGTTGTGTTTTACACGACAGTCATTTACCCATTCACGCACGTATTCACACTCTAATAGTGGTAAACTACATTGTAGCTGCCCTGTGACAGAATGACAGAAGCAAGGGTGCCATACACAGTTTCCAGTGGACACTTTGATCACCACCGACAGGCAAGGCGAGTAAAGTGTCTTGCCAAAGTATACAATGACTGAGATGGAGGGAGCAGGGGTTCAGATTGGCCCAGCCCTAACGATTACAAGACTAACCCCTATCTCCCGAGCCACTGTTGCTCCATGACCATTCAGATGTCCAGTACCTGTGCATGAAGAAACAGCACTGCAACCTTTACCAATATGAATCTGTCACTGAAGTGCCCTGTTTACAGATATGTTCTGAGAATACACCTCTATATAGAATCAAGCTGGTTCTGAGCAAATTAAAAGAGCAACGAATGGGATGTCAAGTGAGCCTCTCTCTTTGTCCTTTTGTAACAGCTGTCTGGTGCTTTTAAAGTTCACTGATCACAAAGGTTGTCATATTTGGAGCTTGGAATCTCTTACAATCCTTCCCTCTTAGATCCAGTTTAGGAACTAGAAAGGGGCTTACAGTGATTTTCTTTATACTCGCAAGGAACCAAGAAGTTCCTTGGAGTTTGTGTTTTTAATACATGTTACAAAGTGTCTCTCTGAAATGTTCCAAGACAAGATAGATTACTAGACTCCTGTCCTGGGTAGTGTTATTAGAAATCTTTAAAATTTTTACAAAGACAGAATAGCTGTCTTTCGAGCTTTGGGATGCTGATACTCATAGCCTTCAGAAACCAATGGGTTTCTCGTCATTCTTTGTCCCTTAATCATTTTATGAAAGCTTATGCTAATAACCCTTAGAAACCAATAGACTGATGGTTTTCTTTGGCAATTAATCATTTTATTTGACATAGTTTTGATTGCTTCAGTGTGTTTTTGAATGTTGTGGTTTTTTTTGTGTATTTTAGTTTAACATTGAAATCCTGTTTAAGTTAACCAGTTATGAGAAGACATTGGTTGATAACATTATTTATTATCAGCAGTGATGGGCGTTACTGTAATCCGATAACTTTTTTTGAGCAACGGGAAAAGTAAGGGATTACAGTGGCAAAAAAGTAATTAATGCGCCGTTCCTTCTGCGCAAGCAGGCTGTGTTAATGCGTTAGTTAGGCCCTGTCCAAACGTAGCCGGGTATCTCACAAAACTGAGATTTTTCTCTACGGTTTGGCCTGTCATGCACACGTAACCGGAGATTTTCAGCACCAAAAACGAATCTTTTTAAAAACTCTGGCCAAAGTGGAGATTTGCGTTTTCTCCGTTTTCAGTATCAGCGTGTGGATGGTTGAAAACTGAGTTTTAAGAGCCGTAACGTCACTATCCGCGGCAAAAAATGCTCCAACATGCACCCTGTGTTTACTCTCAAAAACATCATTTATGCCCTCAGAGCTGTGTTGGTATCATCCATTGTTAAAGCACCTTTTGTTTGTTTGCTTTTATAAGCTCTATCACTGCTGCGTACTGAAGATAGAGGATAGAAAGTTACTCTGAGCAGACAGGATTCAGAAGAACTACTGCCCCCTACAGGTTTTCCACGTCTATGAATGTGCTGAAAAAAGCATTTATCTGGTTACGTGTGGATGGAGATATTTTCTTTCAAGGGGCAGAGGAAAATCTTCGTTTTTGTTTTTGTTTTTTTTAAACCCGGCTACGTGTGGACACGGCCTTAGTTGTGCAAAGAGCATCTCACGACAGTGGCATATTTACACACTTGCCAACTCTCCGAATTTTCCAGGGAACGTCCTAAATTTTATTGCCCCTCCAAAAAATGTCACGGAGCCACAATTCTCCCAAATTTCTCCCAACATCTGAGGGTGTCGCTTATCATGTTTACTCCCTGTTTCTTGTGTGAGAGGGACGGAGAATAAAGAATGTTTAATTTGCATTTTGCCAAGGAAGGTGCTGTTGGGTAGGCTACAGCTTCCTCATTCATGACATGAAAATCCTTAATGTTGGCAAAATTCGCCAACAATGAGAAAATAGGTCACCTAGATGATTCGCAGCAATGTTCATAAAGACAAAAATGTATACCATTAAAAAAATGTAGGAATACAAAGTTTCATATAATTGAATTTTATATGATGGAATATACTTATAGCATAATCAGGTTGTTTTTCATGTTTTTGAAAAGTAATTAAGTAATAAAATAACTAACTACTTTTTAAAATACGCAATCAGTAAAGTAGTGGGATTACTTTTTTGGGGAAGTAACCAGTAATTAGTAATTACTTACTGTTTCCAAGTAACTTGACCAACACTGATTATCATCTCTCTTCATTTTGAATAAAATAAAATAAAGTATCAGTTTCTGAGTTAATCTCACCTTCTGAAACCTTACAAATACATAGTAATCACTTTGTGATATATTTTAGAGTATTATGTATAGTTCTCCTTGAAATTGAAATTATTCACTCTTCAAACTGATTCTAAAAAGTTATGAGGCAAATTAATGCTAATATAATTTGATGAAAGTTTAATTAAAACTTGGGGTAGTTTTGCTGATGGCAATTTAAATGAAAGAAAATACATTTAAATTCAGCGTTATCGTAAGCAAGCGCTTTTACAGATCTTACCTCGTATTTGTGTTTTCCTGTCAACAACTTTATCAGGGAGCTTCTCAGCAGCCGGAGGCTGGGAGGTTTTCCAAATTTTGGCGTTTGGAAGCAAGTTTCCTTTGATGAGATTTGTTATTAGCCTGTCCACTGAGGTTGGTTCTCGAACATCGGTCACAGTTTCATTGTTATCAAAGTCTTAACAATGTTGGTATGCATCAAGTCCATCCAAAAGAAATATGATACTTAATTGGGAATAGTCAGAGATGACAATTTCTTTGGTTTCATTGAAGAACTGGTTGAGAAGTTCAAACAAACTGATGTTTTTCTCTTTTATAAAGTTGAGATTTGAGAATTCAAGTCGAAACAAAAGTTCTACAGATTTTGCTTGTCCAGAAAAATATCTTTGATCCAAGTGAGCCATGAACTGTTTTTATTGAGTTTTGCCCACTCTTTTATACATTTTTGCATTTGAAAGGATTTTCCTATGTCAGCTTCTCCAATAGTCAGCACTGTTTTAGTTTTCTCTCCTTTCTCATCTTTAAAGATGTCAGACAGCTCATTCACTTTGATAAACTTGTTCTGCTTACTTTTTCCCTCTTCTGAGCCATTTTCTCTTTTGATTATATGTTCTGTCGTTTTCTGGTTAGGATGATTGATTTCTTCTTGATCATCAGTGATTTCTTTCAGAAATCTTTCTTTCAGCTCATGAGTTTCTAATTAGAACAATCAGTTATAAAATAAAAATGTAATATCACATATCTGTTAAATAAAGTCAACAAAAATTCTTACTTTGGGAAAATGCTAAATTACGTATAATTGTTGTAGACAAACAATCTTACCTTGACATTGAACAGTTTTGTTGATCAATTCACGAGGAATCTTGTCAATTCCTTTAGGTCGAGAAATTATCCAAAGATGAGCATCAGGAAGCAAATTTCCCTTGATCAGATTTGTTTGCAGCACATCCACTGATGCAGATTCCTTCCAGTCTTTAAGTTCTTTGTTTTTAACAAAGTCAAGAGGAAGTTTGCATTCTTCCAGCCCATGAAGAATAAAACATGCTATATTCTTCTCATCGTTGGAAGCTACTAATTTTTTTTTGCAGAGATTTCATGCTTTTAACTTCAAATTTTTTTGTGTTCAGCTCAGTGAAATGAAGGTACACTACATCTTTTTTGTCTTTGTTGGATTTGTTATTGGCCCAGTCGATCATGAACATTTGTGTTTGGAATGTTTTACCAATTCCAGGCGCTTCTGTCATTAGTACTGTTCGCACATTATTGGAAAACAACTTTGTTTTTCCGGAAAACAAATCACTGTATGTGACCGGGTCCCTTTTATCACACTTCACTATCTCACTGTGTTTTGGGTCATATTGATTTTGACCCAACTCCTCGCAAATTACCGTTTTCAGGTTGTTTTTTCCCTTGGCATCTTCTCCTGTCAGTGCAAAATACATGATATGTGAACAACAAGAATAACAATAACTTCATATTTGAAAAACATGGTTGAAAATACTAATGAGAATGTTTTCAGAAATGATTTGCAGAAATAATCTACATTTCTGCTTGGCAACAAGCTTAACTCAGCTAAACAGCAGTAAGATTCACTGAGTCTCCACCATCCACCCAAACAAATTAATATGTATACATAATTGACATGTTTGGTAATGAAACATCAACAATTGTCAGATGAAGTAGTGATGAGATATGACACATACTCACCTTTTCTAGTTGTTGTAACTGTTTCAGATTTGGTTTCCTTCGGAACACTACAGCCACAAACAAGACATTTAACTGTGTTGGTTTGCATTTATTGAAACTAAGACGTGTGTTCAGTGATCATGTTTAAATTAGTGGATAATAATTTTCACAAATTGTCAGCCTTCCGGTCATATAGATGCATTACTACTAGAGTAATATACTGTTGAACTTGTCCTTACTGATTTCCTGTGATTGTTTATCTGGGTTTGGGTTTAATGATGATGAGGGACTTGATTCACATTATTACCTACTTCTGTAACTGTTCAGTGAGGTCTTATAAATACAGATATTGCATCTCTAACAGCAAAACAGAAATGCAGTACCAAGCCCTGATTGTTCGGATTGTGCTGCTTACCCAGCAGTTTAATGAGTGAATGAATGCAAACTAACCAGTAGGCGCTAGATCAACAAGGAAAAAATTACATAATTTTCTGTGAGAATGCAATAAATAAGAACATATATTTGATGGATGTTATAGGGTTTCTAGACTTTTACATGAAAACATTGTTAATCAGAATATCCCTAATAGGAATTGGAAAACTGGAAGTCCTCTAATGTGAATGCTTGTGTATTGTCTATAATGTGAATCCCTTTCATATATGCATCGTTTTGCAATAAAATCTGTTCAAATTCTAGACCCTATCTACAAGGAGATTAAACCTGGTGTGGAAGCAAAGACATTCAATGAATAGGTGTCTCATCCACAAGGAGCCGGCTTTTTAGGACACCATAAACGGCCATGTTTGAATCAGGTCCCAAAGCTGAGGACTCTCACAATACCAGCTTAGTTGTTTCCATGATTATGAGCTCTCCAGCATTTTTCCTGAGTGGATGATGTCGCCATCCCATACCTATATTAACATGCAAGCGCAACTCTGTGATAAGGTCAACAAGAATGGCCCTGTACGGTTGTGCGGTCCTAATAAAGCAAATGCTGACCTTATTATTGAACCTACAATATGATTTCCCACTTCTATAACCAACACCGAAAAATGGATCTGGAGAATCACAGACACCATAAGCTTAGTGTTCTTTCCTGTGTTTTCTAGCAGGGTCACAGCTCCAACCAGTGGCCCCGGCACATGGACTCCGGCATCTTAAGTTGGTTTGTGTTAATACGTATGGACAGAGATTTTCATCACTGTGGTGCAATTTTTACAGACTTAATTTCTGAAAATATATCAGTTTTGTCTCTATGTAAACAGGAACATAAATACAAGTATTATGATCTCTAACATTTTACATTGGCTTGAATTTAATATATAAACTGACAGTAACTTTGCTGTATAATAATAATAAAGCAATATAAAAAAAATATAATATATATATAATATATATATATATATATATAATAAATATAATATAATACGCACAGCAGGCCGTATTCGTTCTGTGCCCAATGTGAATCAGGGGAAAGTAATTATTTATTAAAGAGTTACTGTACCCCATGAAAAAGCATTATCCCGCCCCCAGGCAACATTTGAAAAGTTCTACCAAAGTGGGCAGCGCCAGGAGGCATGGAAAGGCAAGGGGGGGACGCGGGGTGTGGTCAGGAAGACAGTCACAGCTGAGCCAACTCAACTAATATGGCGTGGGACCGCTGAGCTCCATAAAGCCTCTCTTTACCTCTTGTAAAGAGAAAAATCCTGATGTCTCTTCTATGCTGTCACCAGAGGTAAAGAGAGGCTCTATGGAGCTCAGCGGTACCACGCTGTATGAGTTCGCTAACAGAGGCTAGCATTCCAAACACCCCCCATAGCTCTCTGGTCATAGGCTGATGTAAATCCAGCCTGTGTGCTCTAACTACTTCCATGTTTTTCGGTTTAAACCACCTCGCCACCTCCATAGTGACATATACGGATTTCAGCTTTCTCTGTTTTTCTCAGAATTGCTTCGGTGTGCACGTAGCACAAAAGACAGGCAATTCCAGCGAGTGTGTGTGAGAGATGGAGGGCATCTCTGTGAAACCATGCCTGGGACGTAGACAATGGAGAAGATGTACCACTCTCAGCCCGCGACAAAATTCAAAAGCAGTAGCCACACACTGACCATGAACGGCAGCACTAACAAGTTCTTGGACCAAAAAGTGAATAATTTAATAAGTGTACACAAAAATGTCAAAAAAATCCCTGAAACTAAAAGATTGCATTGGTAAAGACCCATTTATAGAGTTTATAAGCAAAAAAAGTCGTTTTGGGGTTTAGTTACTCTTTAAATGAGCTATATAATTCAAAATCAAGTTTTTGGAGTTTTCAACCATCTGATTTTCTCACAAAAAAACACCACCAGAGTCGTTTTTGGCTTAACTAACGCATGTCTGAGTAATCCCCTCTCTCTCCTAGAAATCGACTGAGTGTTCAACTAGTGACATACCTAGTTGAAAACAAAGGGGTGTTGAGGTGTCTGCACCGCCCCTGCAGGCAGAGCGGCTTACCTCTGCTAGAGTTCAAACACATCCTCTTTCTTATCATAGTTAATAAAGCTGTGTTGGTTTGAAGGATGTGGGTTTATAGAGAAACGAGCCGTTTTACTTCGTGGTCTAACATTAACTACAGGATACAAGTTCAATTTCAGGACAAATAAATACTATATAACACCAACAGTAACATTTTATCATATATATGTCTATCCCAGAAGTTGAAAGCTGTAAGATAGCATGATATAGTCCCTTTAAAGTTTTTTGATTCCCGTTGAATGACCTCCTACAGTGTTTTGCTGAGATTCTCCCTCATTGCTTTCAGCTTATTTCTTATGCCTAGCTTATGCTTCTCCAACCGCAAATTTGCACTCAGACTCAGACGTATTGACGGAGATGTTTTCTGTTTATAGTACTCCGCTCTTCCACTCCCTTCTCTATTGTTTTGCTCGGCCAGCACAGCAGGGGGTGCTACGTTTTCATGCCGTCTCTGTCTACTTTCGTAGCGCCACTTCTGTTTTTTTTCCAGGCTTGTGAACGCATTTCTTCCTCATGTAGCAATGAACTCCATTGGAGTAAGTTTTGATTAAGCTGTAAAGCTTTTTACTAGAGATGTGGATTATAGAATACTCTAGAAACACATGGAAAAAAAACACAGCAGCCGTTTTTTGTTCTTTTCCTACACCTCCTTATGTTCAAAATCGCCAAAGGAACAGATTAGAGAATTTATCCTTTCAATATAAAGCATGTAGTGGCCAAACGCTGCATTAACTACTGATTACAGCGACTATAGAGCCCCGTTCTGGTGATGCGATCTCTGGCTGTTACTGAAACTGACCAATCAGATAAATACGCTCTCCGTCGACAGAGACGGATATTTAAAATTGGGACCTCTACTCCGTGCGTCCTTGCGTAGGTGACGGAGAGCCCTTGTGTTGACGGATAATGGCGTTGCCACGGATAATGGCAATTCGTCTCCATCAAAACACAGAAGCATAAAATAGGCTTTACTGTCTGGGAGGTTTGACTGAGTGTGAACAAAACTGGAGGTTTTCCTTGCTATTTCTCCCCTAAAATTTGTTGTGGTATCATTGCTATGAAAACCAAGAATAACAGCAGGCAAAGCTGGTTTAAGATAGGAAGGTAAGCTGCAAATACTGTAAAACACAGTGATATTAAAATGACAACATTATGTTGTCATTTTAATTAAGAATAAGTTTAATTTTAATTAAGGCGTTTAACAAAACGTTGAGATTCACGCATCTGTTGTGCTGTTTTAACAGCGTGTAAGTGTTAATTTAGGATATGGAGCAATGCAATCAATTATACCCAACTTTTTCTTTAGTAATTGTTTTTGTTTGTTTTCTTCCTTTTAAACAGATTTTTTGTGTTAGAAATATGTTGTATATTTTTGACATAATGCATGAATAAATGTGCAGATGGACTGTTAAATTCTGAGTTTTTAACTTCTCCAAGACCTGCCCTTTTAATAGAGAAGTATTGAGAACCATGGCATATTTGTGCATTTACAGTTCTGGTTCTTAGAAATGTATTTAGTTAGATTCACTTAAAGTAATTCCAAAATATGCATTTCAACACAAGCTGGTGTGTGGGATCTTGTATTTGACTTGAAAGATTCCACATTCAGTGTATAAAGAAGTAATTAATTATATAGTAGAAATTATTTGTAATTTAGGACACCATCAGTGACGTGAAGAAACATTCTAAATTCTGTCAACAGTGTGTAAGTATTAATTTCAGAACAACAAAATTACAACCAATATGTTCAGGTTTTTTGTGTTTTCATCCTTGTAACAGATTTGGTTTTTGTTATTTAGAAATACGCAGGAAATTTCTTTACATAACACATAAAGACAGTATGAGATTACTTGTTATGTTCTGAGTTTTTAAGTTCTCCAACACCTGTCCTTTTATCAGGGATGTATAGACTGCTTAGAACTACTGTATATTTAGGCATATACAGTTCTAGTTTACAAAGTATATATTTTTGACAGATTTAACTAATTTGATTCAAAAATGTGTTGCTTTTTTTCCAACACCAATGGGTGTCTGGACTCTGTTAATCATTTATTTTAATTGAAAGACTCCACATTCAAAGTTAAAAGATTTATTTGATTAAATTGTAGAAAAGTTGTGCAATTTTAGCAACCATCAGTCAAGAAACTTTTTACATTCTGTCAAGTTCAAATGTAAAATAGCAAAATATATTTATTTGTTTGCTTGTTTATGGATTTCAGTTTTCTACGGAGCCCCTCTGGTGACATTGGAGAAGAAGAAAAAAACTTGTGGCCACTAATACACTAATGCGAGGCCACCAGTTATTGATGCGGAGGAACAAGATACTTTATGTGTGGCTAAGACTTATTAATGGGTATGGGCTTATTTTAACATTCTAAATTCTGTCAACAGTATGTAAGTATTAATTTGAGAAGTCCAGCTATGCAACCAAGTAAGTCCAGATTTTTTGTATTGTCTTCCTTCTAAAACATTTGTTTGTTTTTATGGGGTATGCAAAGCCGCCGGTATTTGTATCTGTATTTGTTAAGGTGGCAAAATTCACAGGCTTAAGGTGGCAAAAGTATGTGTATTTGGGTCAAAATTCAAAATAGGCATAAAAATATTTTTTTCTGTGTTATACTTGTATTTTGCCTTATATTTAATTATCTATTATTACAATTATGGATATGAAATACTTATTTATGTTTTTACATAAATCCAGCAATGGACATGTAACAAAGAAAGTCAATGAAAAGAAACTATAACAGCCATTACTTCATCCATAGTTAAACCAACAGGGGCAGGACATGGCTGTGATGATGATTGGTGCTTGTCAGAGACGGTACCTGAAAGGATGCTTTAAGTGCATGTTTGATATCTCCGCCTCTGCTGATGCAGTCTTTTCTATTTGGTTTCTCAAATCTATCAGGGGAGTTTCAGAACTACAGGATGCTAAGCTTAACCAGCCTGAAGCCTACAGTGGGGAGAACAAGTATTTGATACACTGATGATATTTGACGTTTTCCCACTTCCAAAGCATGTAGAGATCTGTAATTTGTATCAAAGGTACTCTTCAACTGTGAAGGACAGAATCCTATATAAAAATGCAGAAAATCATAGTGGATGATTTTTAAATAATTAATTTCCATTTAATTGCATACCATAAAAATTTTATACATCAGACAAAGAGAACTCATTATTTGGTACAGAAACCTTTGTTGGCAATTACAGAGACAGACGTTTTATGTAGTTCTTCACCAGGTTTGTACACAGTGCAGCAGGGATTTTGGCCCACGCAACACGGACATTCAGCTCTCTCCAATGATTTTCTATTGGATTCAGGTCTGGAGACTGGTTAGGCCACTCCAGGACCTTGAGATGATTCCTACAGAGCCACTCCTTTGTTGCCCTGGCTGTGTGTTTCGGGTCGGTGTGATGCTGGAAGACCCAACCATGACCCATATTCAATGCTCTTAATAAGGGAAGGAGAGCTGAGCTAACAGAGCTGCATAATCAGAGCAAACATGAGAGTAGCCTACTGTCACACCAACTTATCATTTCGAATTCAAAACTGAATAAAGTAACTTTAGGGATAAACAGAGAAGGTCTGACCACCATAATTCAAACTCTATTCTTATTTGCTTCTTTCAGGCTTTTTCACATTTGTTTTGTGTTCTGCAGCTGAAAAATCTCCCTAGAGCAAAAGGTCATGAAACTGCTCTGTTTCAGTGTTTCACTGCGAGCCGAACTGCTGAGCGGATTGTAACACAGAGGTGACTGCTATAAGCAAGCTGCTAGTTACAGGCCAAGAGAAAGCTTGCAATGAGCAGGTGCATTTTTGGGCGTGAGGGCTACAGTATAAGGAGCTGTAGCACGATGGAGAGGCAGACAATTCTAACTTTCTAACAAACACTGCAGCCGGGAAAGATCGACCTAATGTTCACATATTCTTGCAGACAAAGCTACAGGATTTAAATTAATTTATGTTAACCTGTTTATCTGTTGGCCCCGAGTTTTACCGCCCACTGTCAGCCACCACAACTGAAGAATTGTCCATCTTACGTCTGTCATCTTGTATCTCTGACGTGACATCCATTTCCTCTCCACTACAAGCAGTTTGGATTGAACACTGAGCTGTCAGCCAATAAAACACGGAGGATTCCCCAATTAGCCTACAACTTTTCAATGTTCGTTTCAAAAATCATATATCTGTTTATTCACCAAAGACATTAAATTATAAAAATGGCCTTCTTAATTAATGTCATTGGGCGGCAATAGTAAACTTATTCATTCTGGGCTGAAAAAACATTAAGGGTTGGATGAGAAACTTTCGGGGCTAGAGTCAGGGATACCCAGGCCAGGCGATGCCACTGACCTTCAATAGATAGAAAAAGATTTAATCAAGTTAAATCCTTCTAAATATATACTGAATGTAAAATCGAAATCTCCTTTAAAATTTCTCCTAATGAAGTCAGATTTAGTGTTCGTTTGATGTCTTTCTTTTCATCCAAAAATGCTGAAATACATTAGTTTAAAAGACAGATAAAGCAATGATGATGTATATGTTAGACACCACATGGGTATTAATAAAAAATTTAAACGTTAATATTGTCATTATGAAATTAATCACATTAGTTAATCAATTGCTACAGGTAAGGAACAATCCCCCCTCTTGCAAGTGATCCTATTCTGGTTATTATTTCCTTTATGTTTTCTTGTTAATTATATGCTCTTTTAATGCTGTCTGTACAGCATCTTGATTGATTCCCAAGCTGTCTTTTAAATGTGCTTTTAAATACACTTGGCATGGTACTTAAAATTAAACTGACCTTTTTTGTTTTTAACGGCAGCAGCAAGTCATGCAGCCAGAAGCAGCACTCTTGGAAGTGAAAGGAAGAATCAAAATGTAGATCCAGGTTAGTACAGTTTCTCTGTTGCTAAATATAGCGCTTTATGTGATGCGCACTCCAGGTAACCTTGAACCATGAAGGTGTGTAGGGGTTTGGTGGATTTCTCCAGCGGTTATCGGGTTAGAGGTACAGTGCACCCTGTACAGGTCGCCAGTCCATTCATCCCAGTGTGCACGGTTAAACGCACGCTACAGGGCCCGCTTTGCGCCACAGATGTTGTGCGGTGCCAGTTGCTGCTTAACAGGAGGCATTCCTCCGGTAGTTTAAGACTCAGGAAACGGCTCGTTGTGAGAGTCTTCGACTCATGGTCACTACAATGGGAGAAATGATTCCTCATTCTAAACTTTCTGAAAATTGTCTAAAAAGGAATAACGTAATTGCAGTCTCCAGTGGAGCAAAGCACGGATTATGCCTGCAGATCAGAAGCTATGATTACCAATGGGAGATCTATTGTGTACATAGGGAAAAAAAATCAAAAACCTCATGTTACTTCTGCAACAATACGACTATTAGATTACTAGGGCTGGGTGTCAATTCAAATTTAATGAATTGATTCAATTCTGATTCTTAAGAGTAAGAATCAATTATCACAATTCGATCTGATTCGATCCGTTTCAATCTGATCTAGTTCGATATTGATATACTATTAATCAATGCTATAATTTTTTTTTTAGCTATTGTTTTAAATATATGCCTGTAATTCAATATGCCTTATCACTGGGTAAGTAACAGTTCACCAGGGGAAACTGTATTTACCCTTTCAGACACAAGACTTAAAGTGGCCATCTGGACTTTACCTTCCTAGTTTAGTTGTATGGGCAACCTATTCCAAAAAATAAAATAGATTTTTGAATTGTGAATCAACTCAATTTAATTTCTCTAAGGATCAATTCAGAATCGATTTTACGATTTTACGAAACACAGCCTTATAGATTATTTTAAACAACAGAAAAGGAAAAGTGATCATCTTCATTCCATGCCATGCAGGAACCACATCAGGTATTCTGATAACGTAAAAGTTTAATTTCACTTTTCTGGTCAGGTTGTTTTGATTGAAAATTACTTAACATACTATTGAATAGGTATGAATTCGTCAAACGATTGCTGTCCAGAAGAGATATTTTATCCCTTCATGATGAATATTATGGAGCTCCTCCTTCTGAGTAAGGCCCACCTATGGAGGAAGCTGCTTTTGAGCCATTTGTAACAGGGATTTCATTCTTTTATCAATGACCCTTATCTCTTAACCATACTATAGTTGAGGATCATGTTATGTTGGCTCTTTTTGTTTATCACTGGGGCTGTGAAGTAGCTGCTTCACTTGCTGACTATACCATTTCTTCCAGTGCAAGCCGAGCTGTGCTGACCAGAGGGTTGGATCATATAGACTCTGTCACAAGCAACCCTTGCAATACTGGCAAGTATATGTATACATAACGTCATTTTAAATGAACATTTTATTATATTTTAATTCAAATGTAATTTTTTAAAGAAAGGTACTTTCAATCTGCACCCCTCTAAAAAACCATGTGGATGTTATTATTTATTTTAAATGTATCTTTTTTATGATCCTTGTTCTATATACGACTTTTAAACCTGAATATCCCCACCTGTGTCCACTCTTTCTCATTAAGAAAAGGATATTTGTTCCATAGACAATAAAATCTTAAACAAACAGAAAAGTATATCATACTTAGAAAAGTACAGTTCTCTCCATGAAAACCTTTCTCAGCATATAACTACACTCTGTGCTCAACGAATAACCTGACAGTCTTCAAGAGTTTATTCTCCCATTTTATATAGAATGGGAGGTACCCTTTAGGTTTTAAGAAAATGAAAAATAAAGTGTACCTAGTTTTACATTTAGTTACTTTTTTAAATCTTTTTTAAAAACATTCAACATCATTTATCAGTGTCGGTGGAGCTGCTCTTCGGGTGAGAGAATCCCTGTAGATAAAATTACACTGCGACAAACTGTAAATACCTAAACATTCTTATTATTATTTATGTATGTACTGTTTTTTTTCTCCAGTTTGACTTTTGCATGTACCTCTGTTCTTCAACCGCGAAGTTTTCTGGTACATCCATGGACCTGTCACTCTGCTCAGAGACGAGGCTGGGTGAAGGCGAAACCGGTCTGATATCTTCAGAGAGGCTGTAAATGGAAAACAACCTTTGGTTGAGTTTTACTTTCTGCTAGAGCTTATTACCATCTCAGTTGCATTGAGCCCCAAAAGAAAATAGTGGAGCTGCTCCAGACCCAACTGAAAGTACTATTGTTCTCTTCCATAATTAGGCTCTTTTATCAGGGTGTGTCCCACATCCAAGGCTTTAACGACTCCTCTGAAGTGTTCTATGACTTATCTTCAGGTTAGGTATTTAGAAAATCCTAACTTAACATAAATACCATAAGTGTACCCTTGCATATATTGAGACATAGACAGGAATTTTATCAACTTAAATCCATATATAGGTAAAGATACTCTGAATGTGAAATCAAAATCTCCTTTAGAATTTTCCTTAAAGTAATCTGATTAACTGTTTGGTGTTTCATCAACAAAGGCTGAAATACATTAGTTTAAAAACAGGTAAAACACTGATGTATAGCTTAAAAAACACATTGGTATTAATTTCAGTTTGAAATATTGTAATTCTGAGATTAATTAATAAATTAGTTGTTCCATTTATTGACAAGCTGTTTTTTGTAGATTTGCTGCTGTTTCTCATGCGTCCTGGTGAACCTTTAGTAGTAAATTACCTATGTTCATTCTTTATTGTAGCTAGTTTGTAACTAGTTTTTTTTTTCATCTGTTACCTTGCTTGTTCTTTGAAGGTTCCTGGTTCATCAGTGGAGTGTTCACTCTGCTCAGAGACACTGCTGGACACAGATGAAGCAGCTCTTTCGGTGGTGGAACCCCTGTTAAAAAAATACAGCTGTAAAAATTTGAAACTGCCTTAAAGTTTCTGTGCCAGAAGGTGAATTTTGACAGATTTTGTATTTTGTCTTGTTGAGCGTTTTTATGTACATTGGTTTTTCGATCCTGAAGTTTCCTTGTTCATCTTTGGAACGTTCACTCATCACAGAGACACCGCTGGAGATGAGTGAAACAGGTCTGATATTTTTAGAAAGGCTGCAAATGAGACAACAAAAAACTTTAAATTTGTGTATTTTTTCTTTAATTAGGTTTTAGTCTCTTGAATAAATCCATCTATTTATGGCCTTAAGCTTATCTGAGCTAGTGCAAAGGATCCACAACTGAAACCCAGATCTAAAACAAACAGAAACGTATATAAGTCTTACATAAATCTTAAATGTGTACAGCTCTCTCCATGAAAACATTTCTCAGCTAGTAACCACAGTCGTTGCACAAGGCACACATCTGTCAGTCTTAAATAGCTGTCTCCTTCCTTATTATAGTATGGGAGTTATCGATATAGTTTTACAAGGGCTAAACAAACAAACGTTTAAAAAGATCTCTAAAATGACCACACCAAAAATTAGTATAAAGGAAACAAAATCAAAACTTTAACAGCCTCAATAAGCCTTCAGTCTCTGTTTTTGGATGGATACTTTTTTTTTCTCGCCAATTTGACATTTGCATATACATCTGTTCTTCAACCATGAAGTTTTCTGGTTCATCCTTGGACCTGTCACTCTGCACAGAGACAAGGCTGGGTGAAGGCGAAACCGGTCTGATATTGTCAGAGAGGCTGTAAATGAAAAAAAATAAAAAAAACATTTGGTTGAGTTTTACTTTCTGCAAGAGCTTATCATGATCTCTGTTGCACACAGTCATTGAACCCTAAAGGAAACTAGTGGAGCTGCTCCAGATCGATTGATCCCACTGAAAATATTCTTATTCTCTTCCATAATTAGGCTCTTTTATCAGGCTGTGTCCAACAACCAAGGCTTCCTCAGTTTTAACCACTCTTCTTAACTTTTCTATTACTTATCCTTCAGTTAGGACAGGTATTTAAAAAGCCAAATCAAAACTTTTGGAATTTCCCTTAAAGTAATTAGATTTCACGTATGTTTGATGCCTTTCTTTTCTTAAACGGAAGCTGAAATATACTTTCTATGGTTTGGCTAGTCAAACAAAACATTTCTGGTTAATTTTGCAAATAACATTCAAGTCTGCTGAGAGGATCATTAGGGCTAACTTTTACTGCCATCTGTCCTCTCTGCAGACCCCACACATTCTGGAGACAAACTGTTTAGTCCTTAACCTTCCGGTTGGTGCCACAGTGCACCATTTGCAAAAATCTGCCACCACAGAGACACCTTTTCCCCCCAGGCTGTCTCTCTAATGAACACAATGAACACCTACACAGTAGTCAGCTACTTCATAACCACAACCTCTTGTTTTATTTTTTAATTTTCTTTATATATTTTTTTTTTGGCAGTACATAAACATATTTGCACTTACTGTTCCCTTTATTATTTATTTAAATTCCGCTAAGTTTATAAATGTATGTTATCTGTACACTGTTAGCAGGTGAAGCTGAATTTAAATGTAATGTTTGTGCTCACAGTCTTGGCCGTTAAACATGATTACGATTGTGATAGGAATAAATAATTGCAAACAGGTTTGTAAACCCATTTTATCTGGTGTTATGCCTGGGTCAATAATTGCAGTTTAACAAATGGAAAAGCAATCAAAATTAATTTTAAACTTAAAAATTTAAAACTGATATATTCCTCTCTGTAAAGTACCTTCCTTTGTAGTCACTGTGCAAAACAGCCCAGTTGCTCAAAGTCACCAGATCAGTAAGAATTCTTTCTCATTACTGCAACCACGTAGAATACTTTTAAAACAAAAAATGTGACCTGACCTAGTATTTCTTCACATTTGTATTAAAATCTCCTTTTGTATACTTTAACTCCTATGCCAGCATCAGTTCTCAGGCAAACCACAATTGTTTTCATTTGTGGAGGTCAGGAAAAAAAGAATTAATCTAAGCTCACAATAACAAGAAGAGGAGCATTGGGTAATTATTTTCATATTTTCCCAAAGTTTGATTTTATTTTATTTAAAAAGGGACAATGTGCAATTAAAAACATACATGTTAACATTTAAAGCATTACACTAGAGTTAGCCTTAGGCTAATTTGCATCTGCAGTCCCTTAACATGTTAAGTCTCAAGATGTTAAATCTCTCCTTAACATCTTGTTTGGCAAAAATATAATGTGTGAAAATGGAGGAAACCAGCTCAGAATTTAAATTAATTAGAATTTAGACAGCTATTGGAGATCCCATCTGCCCACAGTAATTGCCGTCTACAATGACTTTTTGAAAAAAGTTCAATAGTTTCACTTACAACAACCGTAAATCAACTTTTGAGATTGAGAAATACATGAACTAAATTGTATTCAAATATGCAGAGAACTGAATTTATTTATGCTCAGAATACCATATTTTGAATTCCACACATCTTACCTTTAAAAGTTTCCTTTTGAACCAGTTGTCATGCTTTGTCTACAAATTAAATGTACAATTCACGATTTTTTTCTAAACATAGCACATCAATTCTACAATAAATGTGTAACTTAAAGTCTTCCAGGTGAGTCGCAGCATCTGGAAACCAAGTTTGCAGTGTCAGAGAATAGTCTTTTTAAATCAAATCAAATCCTTTAACAAGCAGTTAAAATATTACAGTAGGATCTTTTTCCCCTAATATTTATACGTATTTGATTTATATTTTACAATTTATTGTGTAATTTGTGTTCTTAACTCATGCTAAATTCCGTTGCAGATTGGGGGAAATGTAAGTTATCCAGTTTGTCATTCTACTTTTTTCACTTGTGAATGGTAGAAAATAGAAATAGGTTAGATTGAAATCAAAAGAAAGCTTCACTTACTTGTCATGTGATATGATCCCATCCTCTTCCTCAGACATATTTGCTTTGGATCTTTTCACTTTTCAGAACGCCTCCATTTTATCTTCATTTCTTACTCCCAACCCAGCATCATGCTTAAAACAATTTCTTTATGTGCTTGAAGCAACACAGAGTCAGAGTAAACTGAAAGAGTAGGAATCTCTACAGAAAGGAATCTTGGAATTGCACACCCTTCTGATTTATGATCAGTTCCACCAGTCACAAGATTTCAGCAAGAAAAAAAGTTAATAATTAATAGCATCAAACCTTTACAAGTGATGACTTTGTCCTTTACATAATAATCAAGTTATTTCATTACAAGCTAGTAACATATTGTTTTGCACAAAACTGCAACAACAAAAACCACTCACCCCTCACATTTTCTCTGCTTATCCTTTCAGTTCATGTCTAATTCACATAAAACTTTCTTACACTTGCCTCCAATGTCATATCTGCATATTATTATCTTATATTTATTGACTCAATGTTCTTTATCAGTTTCAAATAAAGGATGATTCAGAAACTGTTCTGCTTCTTTTGGAAAAAAGTGTGTAACATGTGATTAACATAACGTGTTAAGGTCTTTGCTTTCTGTATTCTACATAAACATGTAATGACTGCAGTTTTAAGTAACAAAACAATCAGAAAAATGTAATTTGTTGTCTTCCAGTAAAGACACCAATAATGAAGCTATTGATGTCTTTCTGGAATGTTTAAAAACTTTTTGTTGTATTAAAAGCAAAGCCATTGTCAGTAATAAGGATCCATCAGATATTCATTACAATAGTAAATCATTAAAATATCCACGAAATATCAAACTGGCTACAGGTACAGGATATGTAAATAAGTTACCAGAGCGGACATTGTTAAGATCTCTTTTACTGCAAATTAGATTGTGGTGATTTTAATCATTTGTACTTCCATCCATCCATTTTCTGAACCGCTTATTCCTCAAGGGGTCGCGGGGGGGCTGGTACCTATCTCCAGCTGTCAACGGGTGAGAGGCGGGGTACACCCTGGCAGGTCGCCAGTCCATCACAGGGCCACATAGAGACAGACAGGACAAACAACCATGCACGCACACACCCACACCTAAGGACAATTTAGAGTGCTCAATTAACCTGACAGTCATGTTTTTGGACTGTGGGAGGAAGCCGGAGTACCCGGAGGGAACCCACGCATGCACGGGGAGAACATTCAAACTCCATGCAGAAAGGCCCTGGGCCGGGATACGAACCCACAACCTCCTTGCTGCAAGGCAACTGCGCCACCGTGCAGCCCTCATTTGTACTTGTATTTCTATATTGTATGACATTACCAAATTCTTTATAATCCTGTCACAATCTAGATATATCATAAAAATTGTGGAAGGTTTTGCATTTAATAACAAAACTATTGATTTTGACTATGTGTGGACTGCAAATGTGAGGTAAAAATTTTTTCAAAACCTTTTCAAGTTGTAGATAAAAAGACAAGAAGACAAACTGGTTTTTGCTGAACTCAAGATGTTGAGATTCTCTTTATGAATGACAAGAAAGGATAGGATCAGGAATGAATACATTACATGGACAGTTATATGTTTTGGAGATAAAGCTAAAGAGGCCAGATAGAGATGGTTTGGACATGTTCAGAGGAGACACGACAATTATGTCGTAAGTGTCAGGTTGTGGTTCAAGGATGACCCAAATGCAGAGCGACATTTAGAGCTTTTACGGCCACCCAACATTTGGCATCAGTCAAATGTTTGTAAGGAACTAATTCAGCAGTTAATTATGACAAACATAATTTTGACATTTTTTTTATGTCCGAAATTCACAAGACACAGCTGCTGATAGCACAGTAACAGGACGTTTTTTAGTAAAGACACTTAACTGCAGTCATTTAGACAAACCACAATCGTGATATAAAATGTAATCCAACGACAGCTTCATTTTGAATGAACACACACACATACACAAATGAACTGCAATTCATATTTTTATTTTTCGCATGCTCTCTTCCAACAATCTTGTACAAGGTTCTGCATGTATTATTTTTACTTTCACATTGAAGCTCATATCTATTTTGCCAGGTTAAAAATTTCCCACTGTAGTGTAGGTTACATTATTATTTCACACTTTCATTTTTATTTTCACAGGTTTAGGGCTGGACTCCATTAAAACACATTCAGTTTACAAACCACAAAACTTAACTGTATCTTTTTTGTTCTATGGTTAGTCAATATTTGATATATACATATATTATACTGGAGTAATTCATTGTGTTTAAGTTAAACTGAAAGTAAAATGTTTTTCATTGTTAGAAAATATCTCTAATTTTATCATTATCATGTTTCAACAAAATCCCCCTATTTATACCTTTAAATAGCAAACATAGACACAACATTGAAAATATATAATCTTAACATAAATTAGTATGGTTGTATTATACTTTAAAATTAGCTATTAAAAAGAGATAAAGTTAAAATGGTTTGAAATAAAAAAAAATTATATGGCGCTCAAAGTTATAGAGCCTTTCTGAAACCAAAAGCCTGCAAAGAGTTCCTCTGTGAATTTTGCATAGAATGTGTGAATCAGACTCAGCCCTCCAGATGACACGTTAAAGTAACTCAGACTACCACCCTTCCAGTCAAGCAATACTGCTATTTTTTGGCTTAACGTAATCTTAATTTTTGTTTTATTCTTCCCATGCAAGGCTTCACACCCAGTCTTGGAACATAACAAACTCCAGGACCGGTCATTGCATCCCAGACCACCAGAGCTGTCAAATGTTCTGCCCACAGTTTTATATGCAACTGCAATCCCAACCATGCCATTCCATTCCACTTCCCAGTAGCATATGCCTTTTAGGCTCTCCTCACAAAACACCTGGGTCCTCTTAAATCTTTCTTCGTTTCTTGATTGTGAAACCCTGTAGTCCACGGTTTCTTTTGTGTTTGCTGCTTTGTTGTTTTGAGACAAACAAAGCCGTCTACCTGGTGTTTTTCCATCAAGTTTTAGATCTACAGCATCTGAAAAAAAAGCAATTTAATTGGATTTCAATGAAGAAAAAAGTGGACAAAACATCAAGTAAGATCAAGATACGTCAGAATGGTCTTTGGAATGCTAACCCAGTGCTATAGCTTTAATTGGCATGACTATTTACTAAAACGAAATGAGGTTGCAGATTTGCAAATTTCATTCAGTACGTTTTAGCACACAACCACTTAATTATGGATTTATTTATTAGTTTTATATAGTTATTAGATTTGTTTAGTCAAATTAGACTGATAACTACTATATGGATTTTTGAAAAAAAGATTTTACTGTCTACTGTAATAGTTCAAGTAAAATCAAATTGACATACCAACTATTAAATTATGTAAGTGCAAATGTAACATTTGTTAATATAATGTTTCCGATAGATTCTTGAAGAAAAATCTGAACTCCAGCGTCAAATCGCGCCGTGACAACCAATCAGGGGACAGAGTTTAATTGATTCTGTGACTTTCACGGAATCACAGCCTCAGCAGGACATGGAGGAAATCAGGGACGTGCACAGACATTTTGAGAGGCAGGGGCTCAAGTGAAAGAAAGGGCACTTCTCATAATTGGGTTTTTTCTTTTCTTTTTTAAACAAAAAAGTATATATATTAACGTAACACTGACTTCCTTTTAAAAAAAATAATTTAAAAAGTTAGATATCTTATCTTCCTCAAACTTATGCAATTGTTTAATTTTCAAAAGATGTCTACAAAATAATCAGTTCACACAGAAACCATGGTCTCAGCAAAGCAGCAAAGAAAACCATTCCACAATGTGCATGTTTTGAAAACATTTTCTATGCTACTAGTTTCAAGTATATATTTAGATTAGAATAACCAAAATAACTGCATCAAGTAGAGGGGTGTGTTTTACTAATATGTTTCCTTTTTTGCAAAAGGCACTACATTACATTACTACTACAATTATTTTGGTGTTATCAGAACACATAACAGTTTTAAATCAACACAAATATTCATGCTAAACTGAAGAGGGTTGTTGCTGGTATTTTGTTAACTTTACTGAAAAAAATCACTGCAAAAATTTTACTTTTTTTTTCATTTGGGCTGGGCTGAAGAAAAACTGCTATTTGGGAGCCGACCGCCTGGTCTCACCGTTATTTATACTGGACCAGGGTGGGGCCCACACAGCAGGTGGGTGTGGACTAAAATGCTTCAGTACTGCACTGCGCGCGCAAGTGGAATACCCCTTTGCTCATAGCCCGTGGCCCAAAACGCTCCTTTATGCTTTCTCTCCGGTTCCGCTGATTCCGCGGCTCCTGGATTGAGTCAGAGGGGAACAGCTGTCAGTAATTCTCGTAGCACCACAGCGCAAAAGCACACCGTGGTTCCCGAATGTGCAGGAGCTGCTCTCCGGTTGCCCGTGGCAGGTGCCGTGGATGCGCTCCTCCAGGCGGGAGGAGTCATCAGGAGTTACCCAGAGATTGGTCAAGCCGGGTATCTCACAAAACGGAGATATTTTTCTACGGTTTGGCCTGTTATCCACACGTAGTCGGAGGTTTTTGGCACCAAAAACGAAGCTTTTTAAAAACTCCGGCCAAAGTGGAGATTTGCTTTTTTTCCGTTTTCAGTGTCTACGTGTGGACGGTTGAAAACGGAGTTTTAAGAGCCGTAACGCCACTATCCGCAACAAAAAATGCACCAACACCGCATGTGCTACCCGTATTTACTCTCGAAAACAGCATTTATTTCTTCAGCGCTGTGTTGGTATCATCCATTGTTAAAGCGCGTCTTGTTTGTTTGCTTTTATAAGCTGTATGACTGCTGCGTGCTGAAGATAGAGGATATAAAGTTTCTCTTGGCGGATAGGACTTGGGAGAACTACTGCGCCCTACAGGTTTGCCATGTCTATGAATGTGCAGAAAAACGCATTTATCCGGTTACTTGTGGATGGAGATTTTTTTTTTCAAGGAGCAGAGGAAAATCTTCGTTTAAAAAAAAAAAAACGGCTACGTGTGGACATGGGTCTGGCCTCTGAACGGGAGCGCTAAGAGAGGCTCGACCTCCCGCAGGATGTGGTGCGCAAGATTCAGGGCGCACGAGCGGCGTCCACCACGGCGCTATACACCTCAAAATGGAAAGCCCTCCAGTGCTGGTGCGCAGAGAAAGGCGCAGATCCCGTTTCATGTCCGTTAAGTTGCGTGCTGTCGTTCCTCCAGCAGCTGATGGACAGAAATTTAGCTTTCAGCACAGTTAAAACTTATGATGCAGCTATTTCTTCCTGTCATGAAGGTTTTGGTGACAGAACGGTCTTACGTCACATTAATGTGATGTGCGCCGATGTGCACCGCTGCGCAGGGATGGGGGGTGGGCGCTTCAGAACTCCTGACCTGAAATTTAAATATACTATTCTTCAATAGTGCGCAAACAGGAATATATATTATTTTTCACACACAAAAAAAGCACCCCAGAAAAAAGGGCACTTTCTCTCCAGGAATAAAAAGGGCAGGTGCTCAAGCCCCCTTTGATGTCTATGAGGAAATACTGATAAGCATCGTGGCTAAACACCCCCAGCTACATGACACAAGCAGTTTGCTATACAGAGAAAGAAATTAAACAAAAAACTATTTAGACAGGAATGCTTTTAAAGCTGCATTCAGACCGCGCCATGCGTCAGCGTCAGCTGCGGCAAGATTACATGTAAAGTCTATGGTGGAGTACGTCAGAGGTCAGTCAAGGGCTCTGCATTGCGTTGAGTACGTTGGCTCCATCAACGACGCTTGCGTTTCATACGGCAACGTACCAACGCATGCGTTACAGAAGATCAGCAAGCTGAACTTTTGACGGATCCAACGGAGTTAACGCAGTGCGGAAACCAATCAGAGAGTCTCACTGTAGTTATGTCACTATACGCCGTATCTTGAATGAAGCGCATCTGAATAGTGGGCGCTGATGCACCCGATGTCAACGTTGTCTAGCTTTATCTAACAAATAAAGCCAAGCCAGTCTCTCGTTACAATCCACCATAGTGCAGAACGTGCGGCAACAGAGGAAGCCCCGCCCATGCGTTGTTTTTTCCTCAGAAGCAGGCTATGGAAGCAAAAAAGTACATACGTCAAACTTCATCCGTTGGATGCGTTGCTCGACGTATCCAACGGATGCGGTCTGAATGCAGCTTAAGAGGTTTTGTGGGTGGCTCTTAAAAGAGCCGTTGTTGCTGTAAAAGCACATCTCGGCCTAGAAGTGAGCCTTGAAAAGGCCTCCTCACCTGGTTTCCTGGTAGCGGCTCCCGCACCACGTCCCACGCTGCTCAAATATTATAAACTTTTACGAACCTTAGACAGATGGACAGCTGCTCAGAAATGTAGTTGGTGTTTCTGCAGGCGAAGCTTGGACCTTCACGGCACAAACTGGGCGAGCAGGTCACGTTCTCCAGGCAGCAAGGAGCCGGTGTTTATGAGAGGGTGCTCGCTGCTGTTTATGGATCCCTCCGCGGTAGCTAGACTGTATCTGTAGCTCACCAAACCCCCAGTGCAGCAGTCCCCGGTCTACCAGAGGCCAGGCCGAACACGTAATCCACTCTGTCCTCCATCAGATCGGAGACCATAGTCCATAATCCACTGCCAGCTGCACTCTAGCCCCAGCTCCACTGAAGCCTGGGCCGAACACGCTGTTCTCCATCAGCTCGGTCCATAATCCACCGCAGATGCACTCTGGCCCCAGCTCAGCTGAAGGCCAGTTCGCGCGAGAAAATACCATATTTTAAGCGCGACCAGTTCGCGTTGTACACACTTCAAGGTGCGAATGTGCACGCGAACAGATAGGCATGTGACGTGCGTTATAGTCGCTCCTATCGCATTCAGTGTGGACACAGCATAAGACAACATGATGCCTGTGCTATATGTTGGTTGTTTGAAAGAGACTTTGCTGTTATTCGCTAACACTTTATAATAAGTTCACACTATTAAGCTTGAGTTAATCATCTGTTAACCATTAGTTAATAATTTATTAATCATTTCTAAAGAATCTTCAAAGCACTTCTCATAATTAGTTAATAGTTTACAAGCACCATTGTTAAAGGGTAAGTAAATGGTTAACTTTCTCTATATAATAAAGTAATACACATAGTAGGTTTTTACTAAATATTTTATGCATACTGAATCTCATGACTAGATCAGTCAGCTGTTAAATATTAAGAGATAGTAAAAAAAATGGACAGTGGCCTGTACTTATATAGTGCTTTCTTTAGTCCCTTTCTTTATGGACCCGAAAGTGCTTAACACTACATTCATTCATTCACGCACACATTCACATACTAGTGATGGCAAGCTACGTCATAGCCAAAGCTGCCCTGGGGCGCACCGACAGAGGCTAAGCTGCTGGACACTGGTGCCATAGGGCCCTCTGACCATCACAAGTAGGCAATGGGTAAAGTGTCTTGCCCAAGGACACAACGACCGAGACAGTCGGGGCTGGGGCTTAAACAGGCAACCCTCCAATTACAAGCCAAACTCCTAACTCCTGAGCCAAACTTCTTTTTCAATAGATTATCTGTAAATTATTGTAAATAAAGTTTTAAATAAAGTTTTTTTACTTTTACATCTATGAATAGGTTGTAAGGTATATAAAGTGCCCATTTTAGACGAGCTCACTCCCGATTAATTAAATGAAATGCAACCTTAGGTTGTAGTAATGCTGTAAGCAAAGCACTGTGCTATTTCTGGGCTGTGCTATTTTTTCATGCTCCCTCCCCTACAGCATCTTTACTGTTTTTGTTTAATGGCTGTCATGTCCAATAGTCTTCTGCTTTGGTCTAGCAACTAGCATGCATGATTAAGTTGCTGTACTTAAGGTACTTAAACCGAAATCAATCAATGGATTTCATACCTCTACCTAATCCCCTGGGCCTTCTACACCAACAGGGCATCTGAGAACTGGCAGTGCATTAATGTTTGGTTTGGACATTGTTTTTACCATTAAGCTAACTTTACAGGACCTGTATTATTAACTATAATTACTTGGTTGTTACTGACTTCATCAAAGTTGCTGTTTGCTTAAGGATTCCTGAAGTATTGTCTTTGACATCTGGAATCTTGTTCTCAGATACTTCAAATGGTTATGATCATCCTGCTTCCTTTGGATACCACTCGACTATCTTAACTGAATGAAGAGCTAATATATGCACCCTAATTTGCTTTCTGGTGCTCAATTGCCCCCCAAAAACAGCATCATATGAAAGTCTCTCTCTCAGTTTTTCTAAAGACCACATGAGGTTGCCCTAAGGTGGGGTTTGAACCCAAAACATGTGCTAAAGGATTGTCTTGATTAGCTTTGGACATTTAATCAGAATTAAAAAATGTTTAGACAATATACTTACATTTCTTCATTCCAGGCTTTAACCGAAGTGGTCCATTATAATCGAAACTGTAAAAATAAATGAATAAAAACAATACAGGTTGAATAACTTCTCACGTTGTTTGCTTAACCAAAACACCATGCCTAATATGTAGGAAAAATATTTTTCTCTCTATAAAACTGACTAATAACTTTTGGTTTTATCAGAGAACAGCCGTAACTAATGCTTTAACATACCAAATTGCCTCCAGCTTTCGATTTGGGTCATCAGCAATAGCACTAAGCACGCTCATTCCATTGTCTCCACAGTGATTGTAACTCAAATCAAGCTGTTTTACCTTGGAGACTTTATTAGATTTTAGTGCTGACGCAAGGAAATCACAGCCTTTCTCAGTCACCTGACAACCCGATAACCTGAGCACCACAAACAAAACAGGAATGACAGATTAATGCATCCTAAACGCAAAAGGAAACAATTGTGCGGACAAAAGCATAAATAGTACATTTTTACCAGACTCATTCAGCCCAACAATAGTACTGAAGTTCTGAAAGCAGATATAATGGGCTGCTACACAAGATTTCAATATAAAGATTATAAGATATAAAGATTTTTTGGATCAAACATTTTTCTTAAGTCAGCTGAAGAGAAAACTAAGTCTACTACATGTTTTGGAATATATATTTAAAGATTTTGGTTAAATTCTCAACATATTTTTAAAAAGAAACTAAATGATATTTCCAATCATAGAGTCCTACATCACAAAAGGGTTTATTATGGTGGATTACTAATAAACAATTGTATAAGCCATACAAAGGGTATGGACTCTCAAACAACTGAACCATAGAACGCCATGTCCATCCCAGGCTTTTGGTTGAATGTGATGGGGCCAATTAAACATTATTGAAACCTATATGTGTTTCTACCTGCATGAAAATCTATCAACAAATAATAATATGACTTAGGGTGTGTGTTATTACAATCTAAAACAACCATTATTTGTAAAACATAAACAGAATTTTTGAGAGCTCCTTCCCAGTCTGCAAAAAGAAAAGATGCAATTTCGTTTTATTGGAATTCCAAACAGCTACATCTTTATTTGAAGCATACTTACTTGAGAGTCTCGAGTTTACAGTGTATGCTCTTGAGCCCTTCAGCAAGTAGCTGTATTCCTGAATCCATTAAATCATTATGACTCAGATCCAGTTCTGTGAGATTTGAGGAAGCAGAACTAAGGACTGAGGATTTCAAACCTCTGCAAGATTTTTCAGAGAGATCACACCAGCTCAGCCTGTAAAGATATATATAATTGGGCACACAAATGAGCAAAATGTTGCCACCACATTGTTGATGGATCCAAAAATGTTTTTTCTGCAACTTGCAAAGGTATATTCAACCAACTGTTAGAGTGATGTATGTGTATATAGCATGCAGTCAAAATATTTCACAACTGAAAGATTTCTTCTTTTGTTGGCAACTAAATGTCTTAAATTATGAAATAAATGTACCTGCAGTACAACCATTGTGGACATTTTTCAAAATATTGCGCTACATGAAGGCTAAGTAAAAATCTATCAGCACTGTTAACAGTTTCACCACTGTAGGCTGCACAAATAGAAGAAAAAAGGACAGACATAATATTTAATAGGTTTCCAGCCGACGAAATACGCCAATATGTAAAGTTAAGGCATGCTGACAGTTATCCAGATCATGGACACCAGTCTCATGGCATAATCTGCTCAACTTCGCTAACTGGATGTATGTTGATGTTTAAATCAAGTATAAAATAACCCATCAGTGTGGAAAACATTGTCTCCTGCTAGCATATTTAGCATACAACTCTAATATGTGGGATTGACAGACACGCTTTTTTCCTTTTTATATAAAGCATTGAGCACTGGGCGTTGTCCTAATGATTGTAGGCCTCATTTGCTTCTGTTGTGTAAAGTCAAGGCATGTTATTCAAATAATTGTAAATATCCCCATTCTGAACTGTTGGCGGTCATATGTGAGGACTTTCATCCTATAGTTTATTAGCTATTTGAAATGGGTCTGGAAGCTTTGTGTTACATACAGTTAGCTTTGTGATATCTCTTTTTCGATAATCTCCCCAAAGATGGTTATGGTTTTATTTTGTTAGTCTAATTGGTCAACGGCTACTACATAGCTTTGCTGTAGTGGGTCTGGAAGCTTTTTGTCCTCCAGTGTTGGAAGTAAAAGAGTAAAATTCAACGTGTCCATACAGAAAACATTGTTTGTAAAATACATACAAAACAGTTCTGGAGACTTTCACCACTGGCAGCATTCCCAGAAGAACTTTCTCAGATTTCAGGTACTTCTTGAGGTCAAACACATCAAGTTTTTCATCTGATGTCAAAAGCACGTAAGTCAAAGCTGACCACTGTGAAGTAGTGAAATTTTCAAATGATTTTGTTTCTGATTGTAGGAATTTTTTTATTTCTTGAACAAGTGTGTTGTCATTCAGTTCATTGAGACAGTGAAACAGATTAAGGTTTTTTTCTGGATCATTGATGTCCTCTCTAATCTTCTTTTTGATGTACTGAACTGTTTCTATGTAGGTCCTTTCATAGTTTACAGTCTTTTTCAGTAGCTCTTGGAGTAGAACTTGATTATTTTCCACAGAGAGTCCAAGCAGAAAGCGGAGAAACAGATCCCAGTCCCCATTTTTGCACTCCAAAGCCTTGTCCACTGCTTTCTTATAGAACTCCGACTCAGGCAGTGAGGAGCTATTTGAAGTGGGTTCACTGAACAGATTTTTACCTTTGGTATTGAATGTGTGAAACACATAGAGAGCTGCCAGGTACTCCTGAATGCTCAGATGGACAAAGCAGAACAATTTTTGGTGGTACAGGCCATTGTCTTCTCGTTTAATCTGAGTAAAAAGCCCAGAGAAGACTGCAGTTTTTGTGACGTCAATACCACAGTCTACCAGGCTCTCTTCATGAAAGAGAAGGTCTCCTTTCTCTATAGCCTTAAAGGCTAGTTTCCCTAAAGACAGGACTGTTTCTTTATTTCTGGGATTCCAACAGGAATGTAAGTATGAACTTTCTCCTTTTTCGGGTTCACCATATTTCACATTAGCTTGTCTGCATTGGAGCAAAACAAAATGTGTGTAGATGTCAGTCAGTGTCTTTGGCAGCCCTTCATCTTGATTTCGATTAACGATGTCCTCCAGAACCTTAGAGGTGATCCAACAGAAAACAGGAATGTGACACATGATGTAAAGACTTCTTGACTGCTTCACATGCTTCAGGATTTTTTCAGCGAGCTTTTTGTCATTAAATTTCTTCCGGAAATACTCATCTTTCTGGTCATCATTGAATCCTCGCACTTCTGTCATTCTGTCTACTTTTTCAGCAGGGATGTTGTTGGACGCTGCAGGTCGAGATGTGATCCAAATTTGAGCCTTAGGAAGGAGATTTCCCATGATGAGATTTGATAGTAAAACACTCACAGAACCCTGCTTTCTAACGTCTGTCCAATGCAGACTTTCACTGAATTCGAGGTCAAGGCGACATTCATCAAGACCATCCAAAACAATCAGAATTTCATACTTGTCATAGTCTGCTATTTCAGAGGTCTTCATACCTGGAAAGAACTGGTGAATCAGACCTTCTAAGCTGTGTTCTTCCTCTTTTCTAAGGTTTAGCTCTCGGAAAGGCAGTGGAAGAATGTAAAAAATGTTTTCTGCCGATGTACCCTCTGTCCAGTCCAGTATGTACTTCATTGACGCAAACGTTTTGCCTATGCCAGCCATTCCAATAGTAAGCACAGTTTTAATGTCTGTATGAACAACTGATGGTTTGAAGATGTCACAGTATCTGATAGGTGTTTCTTCTTGCTCTTGTTTAAACTTTGCATCTTGAACCTGTCTGCACTCATGCTGTGCATTCACCTCTCCTCTGTCCCCCTCTATAATGTAAAGGTCTGTGTAGATATCTTTAAGTAGAGCAGATGCTTTCTGCTGATCGATTCCTTCAGATACATAGGTAAGATGTTCTTTCAGTTGTGCTTTCAGCTTTCGTTGACTAGCAAAATCAGGTTTCTCTGTGAATAAAAAAAAATCATTTTAGACATGAATCATTGTTTTTGTAGACATTCTGAAAAACTTTATTCAGATATACTTAATCAACATTTCCATCCAAAACTGAATCTTAAATTACATAGACTGATTAAAGGTAGCCACAGTTTAGCTTTACTCAAGGCACTTCTAAACCAGACACAATAACGCATGTTTTTTTTGTTTTGTCTTTTTGTTTGTTGTGTTTGTGTGTGCGTGTGTGTGTGTGTGGGGGGGGTATGTGTTGATTTCTAAGACCTGGCATCGGCTAACGCTGTCAAATGTGCTAATACCTGTTTTGGTCAATTACCTACCTAACCCTATGTTCCTGACTATAAAGCGCCCCTGACTATAAGCCGCAACAGCCTATTTTGGGACACAGATGTGTACAAATACAGGCCGCACCCGATTAAAAGCGGCAGTTTTTTTAACGCAACGTCTCAACATTGATTCAGTGCTGCTAGCGGCACATGAAGCCGCTGGCGCTCTATTTCTTTCTTTGAAAGCCAGACTGAATGCCTTTAACTTAAAAGCGGCATCATATCAATTTCGTTGTTTGTTTTCCATAATGAGGGTTTGTGCATAATATTTTTTTCGCAAACTGTCTCGCTCTCGTAATGTCTCTCTGTTCCACGTTTTCTTTCATTGTTCGTGCAAACTTCCTCCTCTCTCTCTCTCTCTCTCTCTCTCTCTCTCTCTCTCTCTCTCTCTCTCTTTCTCTCTCTTTTGGTCTTCTTAAAGGCACAGTATCCTTTGGTAAGGATATTAGATCGAGGAGGTCCTCAAGTGGCTCTTAGCTGAAAAAAATCCATTAAACGCATTTTACTGTATCGCTGTACTGAACTCGTCTGACCTAAACCCATACAGAGTCTGTAATGTAAAGAGGAAGAAATGAAATAGAAAACCAAACACAGAGAGCACTGTTTTGAAGCAGAACAATAAGAGAGTAATAATATGAATCTCAGATTAAATATACCCAGTGATACATGATGTTCACTTTAGTAGACAGTTGAATAATTGTATTAACTTCCCATATAGAACAATTACTGAGTTTTATCTTACAACTATGTGTATTCTTAGTTTTTAATCGATGTTACTAATATCTCTTTACCGGCAAAAGTCTTTACTTTGAGTAAGTAAAAGAAAAAATTGGGATTGGTTTTAATCTACACTTACTTATAGACTATATTATTTTAACACAATTAACACATAACATACAGTTCAAATATTGGACCATTTCCCTGCCTATGGACAACAGAATTTATTTTTCAAGCTGACTACAGTATAGCTTGCAGTAAACTGCTCTCTACTGATAGAAAAAACTTGGAAACAACTTACCTCGAACTTCTGTCTTTCTGTCTACATAGTCATCAGGGAGCTGATCCACAGCTGAGGGTCGGGAAGTTATCCAGACTTGGGCCATAGGAAGCAGGTTTCCGTTAATGAGGTTTGTTATTACCACATCCACTGAGGCCTGTTCTCTAACATCATTCACTATCTTATCGTTGTCAAAGTGCAGAAGATGTTGACATGTATTCAGTCCATCCAAGGCAAACACAATTTGGAACCGTGCATAGCTGGAGACTACACATTCTTTGATTTCCATGAAGTAATAATTGAGGAGTTCCACAAAACTGATGTTTCTCCCCTTAATTAACTCAAGCTTTGACAAGTCAAGTGGAAATATTACTTCTACATTCTCTTCAGCTTTCCCCAGTAAGGGTCTAATTTTGTCTTTATTCCAGGTGAAGAAAGAGCGCAGAGTTTCATTTTTGGCCCACTCTCTAACAAATTTTTGCACAAGGAAGGATTTTCCAATGTCAGGGTCTCCTACAGTCAGCACATTTCGGATTTTCTTTTCTCCTCTGTTTTTGAAGATGTCCGTTACAGCATTTACTTTCATCACTGATTTAGATACAGTGTTTTCATTTGTTGCATCATCAGTCATCTCATCAACAGGAATTTTTCTCATGATATGTTCAGTGATTTTCTGGTTTGGATGATTGACTTCCTCTTCTCCTCCATGAGGATATTCTTGGATAAATCTTTTTTTCAGGAGTGAAGCAAGTTTCTTCCGACGTATCAGGCTTTCTAAATTGAAATGAATACAGATTAACTTGTTAGTTGAAATAGAAATGGAGCAACTGTATATTCTTTTTTATTTAATTTTTATATCTTATCATTAAATATAGACAGATGTTTTTGTTGCACAACATCAATGTATTTTAATGGTGATTGAAAAACAATTCTATATTGGATACGTATTTAAATACAAAGTACCTCATTCAATGAGTTTCCTTTCTTTTCATGACTATTGACAGTGTAGATTCACACTGAAGCCATCAAAACTATTAATGAACACATATGGAATTATGTAGTACTTTTAATTTAAAAAAAGTGTGAAATAACCTGGCCTCCAAAGTCACCAGACCTGAACCCAATCAAGATGATTTGGGGTGAGCTGAACCGCAAAGTAAAGGCAAAAGGGCCAACAAATAGTTAGCATCTCTGGTAACTGTTGGAAAACCATTTCAGGTGACTACCTCTTGAAGCTCAAGAGAATGCAAAGCAGTAATCAGAGCAAAGGGTGGCTACTTTGAGGAATCTAAAATATAACACACGTATTCAGTTATTTCACCCTTTTTGTGTAAGTACATACAGTAATTCCATACATCATGTGTTCATTCATAGTTTTGATGCCCTTAACTGAGAATCTACAATGTAGTCATGAAAAAAAAGACATCTCATTGAATGAGAATGTGTGTCCAAACTTTTGGTCTGTACTGTAAATGTGAATCAAATTTTATGAAAATATCATTACCCTAAAACTGTTAAATGTAGTATTAGAACAGGTAACTGGGGACATTTCTATCCTATGAGCAACATCAACAAAAAGAGCAGGTGTTTAAATAGCCATCTCAACCAAAATTAGGGCACATTTTAGGTAAACAATATTCCAAAGACATGTGGAATTATGTGAAATACTTTCACATACCTGTATTTACTACCTAAACCATGGGCAAACAAAGAAAAAAACATTCCTTGCTGCAGCCACTTTTACCAAAAGACTATTTAGAATCTTCAACGTAATAGTTTTTGGACTATCAGAAGAAAACCAAAGAACCTAGAAAAACTCTTAGAGAAGGAAGGTGTTCTTGGTGGGAGGGAACTCCACTATGGGCGTTTTTACATGTGTGCCAGAAAACGGCCAGAGAAAAATGCTAATTATTTCTGTTCACATGGTCTGGATCTCAACCCATACTGGAGTCCAGTGTTTTACATGACAGAATACACCCAAACAGCAGGTGGCGATATACAAATAATTCTGTAGCTATCCAACAAACAAGAGAGTGAGAAGTACAGACGTCATGAAATGAACTACGTCCTAGAATGTAAACAAATTGGTCTACTGGTCAACTGCTACCTGAAGCTATCTAAAGGGTGAGTGTTGTAGTAAACCCGCCGCTTTGTAACCAGGTGGGTTTCTGTGGGATGCTTGAACAGTGTTGTTTTGATCTCTTCATGGTCGCGTGATTTGGTAACTTTGGCCGGCGGGTTGTCACTTCCGTGTGGAGCGTGTCTATTGTCTTCGGTACGGCCAGAGTACGGCTTGTGTTTAAGTAATCAGTACCCATTCGCACCTGGACTCCAATACTACCTCCAAGGCAGGTCTCTCAGACCATATCCTGGCACGGTCCAGGCTGTGTTACATGGTACGAAATAAGTGGATTTTGACTTTGACAAATAAAGTTGACTTTGAAATACGGTACCCGAATACGGACTCGTGTCCCATGTGAAAACGCCCTATGTCACCCCACTTTTGTTTCATCTTTGTGTAATAAATACGGTAATGTCTTGCAGTAGTCTGTGGCACTTTTGATTTTCTGATGAAACTGAAATATTTTTTTTTAAACTGGTAAAGGCCAGAAAAACTGCACCGTTAAATCTAGCTTGGACAGAAGATATGTCATTCAATTTCAAGTAATTAATTTATAAACACAGGATGCTAAAGACCTTAGTTATTTTTTAAACTAAGGGTTTCAAAATCCTGGTCCTCAAGTCAATCTGCCCTGAATGTTTTAGATTTTCCCTACTTCAGTGCACCTGATTTAAATTGATAGCTGATTAACAAGCTTTTGCTGAAATGCAATTATTTGAATCAGGTGTTTTATGGCAGGGTCAACATCTAAAACATCCAGGACAGTGTGCCTTGCGAATCAGGGTTGGGAAACACTGTTTACAAGGGGTGGCTTTTCAGGATGTTACTTACAATAGTTTGGAAGAAGCATATGAAGGGCAAAATTTTGACTTATTGTCATCATGTTTTTAGGTCTACAGATTTTGACGTACAGAAATAGCATCTCAAATTCAAAAATGAAATCTATTTTATTAAACTGAAAGATAATTTAAATCAGTAAATCACTTTCTGTCTGACTAGTCTGGATCAATCAATTTTTTAGTTGATAAATGCCTACTTAAAAAAAATAAGGAAGTTATTGATCATTTATTTAAAAATATATACAGATTTTATCACAATTAGCATGATGCTTAAAAACTCACTCACTCACTTATTGGTTGTCAAACTTGTTGATACTGATTTATATCTGAAAATACTTAGATTTAACAGATATTGTAAAATATGTCATGATTCATTATGACAGGATACTGTAGAAATAGTTTCCAATAGATATTACATAAATTGTGTTGTGTGTTTTAACATTGCACTCTTACCTCGACATTCTATTACTTGCTCGATAAGTTCACCAGGAATCTTGTTAACTCCCAAGGGCTGAGAAATGATCCACAGAAGAGCTTTGGGGAGTAGATTTCCCTTAATCAGGTTTGTTAGGATCACATCCATTGATGCTGACTTCTTTGTATCTGTGTGTTCAATGTTGTTCTCAAAGTCTAAGGGAAGATCACAGTTTTCCAAACCATCAAGGACAAAAACCACTTTTTTCTCTTCATAGGTACCGGGTCCGTGTTTTGCAAGATCAAGGAAAAAGGTTTTGAGCAAACTGTCCATGCTCAGAACTTCTTTTTGTGTACTCAGCTCACTAAACTGAAGTGGGACTATGATATCAACATCCTTGTTGGACTTTTCTTTTGCCCAGTCGCACATGAACAACTTTGTTTGAAATGTTTTGCCAATACCAGCAACACCATTTGTCAGAACTGTTCGCACACTCTTCTTCTTTAGGTCAGTAAATATATCATTGTAGGTTTTCACCAGTTTTTCTTCATGTTCGTCGGTTGTGCCTATCATGTAGAGTTCTGAATCTGTCTCCGTTTCAATTAGTTCAGTCTCATATGCGGCCAAGATTGCATTTCTTACGATTGCTGTAAGTCTGTGCTGGGCATCAATATCTAAAAGGAATGATAAAATTAGAAATACAAATAATATATATCAAAAGCTTTCACATTAATCTCAACAAGTTTTTGTTTTCTGCATCATTTTAATTATTTTGATACATTTAATAAAACATTTTGGGAATTCTTGAACTATTGTACTTTAACATCCCCAGTTACGTTAATTTGCCTACATGAGTAAACAGGTTTCATACCTTTACAAACTAAAACTTTGTCAATGTATTTAGCTGGAACTTTTTTTACTCCCAAGGGCTGAGAGATGATCCATAGCACAGCTTGACGAAACAGGTTTCCCTTGATGAGGTTTGTCAGAAGAACATCCATCGATGCTTGATCAGTTACCTTAGTCAGTTTTTTATTCTTTTTAAAATCAAGAGGAAGTTGACAGTTTTCTAAACCATCAAGTATGAAAGCCACTTTGCATTTCTCATAGATGGAAACTTGAGGCCTTTCTGCAACACTGAGACAATTATTGAGCAGATCCACCATGCTTTGAACTTCAGCTCTTGTATTCAGCTCACCAAAATGAAGTGGAACAATCAAGTCGATGTCTGTGTTGGATATTTGCTTTGCCCAGTCGACCATCATTCTTCTTGTATGAAATGTTTTTCCAACACCAGCAATTCCTTTTGTTAGCACTGTTCTGCCATCCCTTTTTGACATTATGAATAAATCACAGTTGGTTTCTACCATCTTATTCATGTTCTTGTCATTTTTGGCTATCTCAAAGAGTTCTGAATCAAATTCCACCACCGTGAGCTCAGTTTCATAGACAGACAAGATCCAGTTCCTCCAGGTCTCAGAGAGCTGCTGTTTAGCATTATTATCTGAGTTTAATGACACAACACAAATAATTCAGAGAAATCAAACAAAGATACAGTACATACTGTATGTGTTGCAAAACAATAATACAAACAATAATATAGAAACTAAGTGATTTATGATTAATGTTACCATGTCAGGGTACTAAATGATTAACATAAATCAGGTGGTTAAATAAAATGCCAGGGAACAGCAGCATGAGTATTATATCTATCAATAACTCACACACAATAATGTAAAACAAAAAATATCTTATCATACTTCTAATAGGGAAGATGCCCTCGGAAATTCAGCAAAAATATTTAGTAAAACTAGAGCAATTTTAAGCAACAGCACAAATAGTGTCTCCTTTAATGATTTTAGTTTAGGTCTTCCATTATCTGATCTTGATTTGAATCAAGTTTTTTGAGGATGGGGAGGTCTTTTGCTTTGCCTGCCAGTTCAGGAAAGGTTTTTGGCCCGGCCTGTCAAGGTAAGTTGCTGTTAAGCTAAATCATAAAATCTGTGAGAATGGGAAGACCAACATATTTTCTAAAGGTTGTTATTCACGATGCTAGTGTATCCCTTGAAGATAACTGTAATTTGCAATTAAATGGTAAGATTGGCAGAGTGAAGAATTGGATCTGTTTGACTTTGATATGATGCCCCAGCTGGGATAACAATTACCTTAAAGGGGCTATATCATGCTATTTTACAGCTTTCAGCTTCTGGGATAGACATATATATGATAACATTTTACAGTTGGTGTTATACTGTATTAATTTGTCCTGAAATTTAACTTGCATGCTCTAGTTAATGTTAGACCACAAAGTGAAATGGCTCGTTTCTCTAAAACCCGCCTCCTGCACCCCCCGCTTAGCTCCACTCCCCTGCTCTGCTCCGCTTCAAAGCCGGGAGGAGATCACACTGAAACAAACAGTGCTAAACTTCATCACAAACAGTATTCTCACCAAGAATTTGAAAAACACGAAGTACCACAATGAAACTCTGTTACATTAAGGGCTCAGACTTTGATTAATTTGTTGTTGTTTTTTTTGTTGTTTTTTTTCAATAAAGCCTATCTCAGTTGCTAAAACTCCAGGCTTTAGACACAGCCCAAACCAACACAGCTGCATCCACTAAGCAAATCTTTCCAGCCCAGTATATAAAAAAGCCGTGGTTGTTGTTTGCACCCGTTTACAGAACATTCTGAGATGCTACAGAACAAATAATTAACCACACAATGCTGTTATAAGATCACATAAGCAGCTTGATAAACTTTCTCTTTCCATCAGGCGTCTTTGTTCTTTGATCCAGCTGCTGTTCTTTAGGAATGTAGAATAAAATCCTGTAATCCATGCAGCCAAATGGGCGTTTTTAGAGAGAAAGTAAAAAATCCAAAATAAAAGTGTTTTAAGCTGCCAAAAACTGAAGCTGCCATGAACTGTGAGAAGGAGGGTGTGTTTGAAAATCTACCAGGGGTAAGCCGCTCTGCCTGCAGGGAAGGTGCAGACACCTCTAGCACTCAACTTTCAACCAGTGATGTCACTAGTTAAACACTCAATCGATTTCTAAGAGAGGGAGGCAGCTGCTCAGAGAGCACAATTCAGGAGGATTACTCAGACATGTGGGAATTAAGCCAAAAACTCCTCTGGTGGGTTTTATTATGAGAAATTTGCATTACCAGATGGTTGAAAACTCCAAAAATTAGATTTTGCATGATATAGCCCCCTTAAATAATGATTTGCCATCTGCTAGCACCCAGGAAAATCCTATGTACACTACAGTATATCAAAACTTCTAAAGTTGCAAGTTAACCAAAAGTTAAAAGATCCAGAGCTGAAAAAACTTAAAAAGGTTGCATTAGAGTCCTATTTCATTACAAGGAGATCCTTTCAATCCAGGATCAACAAATGTATTACCTCTTGCAAGTGGCGCAACGTTCCCAACTCAGAATGGTGGTCTGAGTTTGACCAACCAGTATTACACCTTTGATCCAGCTCAGTAGAATGTCAAAACCTCAATAATTATGATTTGTAAGAATAAGACAGGATTGGAAAACAAGTAGAGCACATAGTGAATGGAGACACTTTGGGTACACCTATTAGGAAAATTGGCATTTTGACAATACATTTTATATCTATTTTCTATCTGATTAAGTAATATCAAGTGAATTTTAATATCTATCTATTTTTTATATCAAGTTGTGCGTAATTATTAGGCAGTTTCTATTTCTCAGACCAAAAAAGGATTCAAATTAGTCTAAAAAGTGGGAATTCGCAAAAATGGTGCAAATGATCTGGCAAAGTATGAGGTGAAATAAAGGTCAAGGTATTAGGAACCCATTTTCATTCAGTGCTTCCGTATTCCAAAACTGCAATCTACATGGAGAGCCCAAAAGAACAAGGTGCTCAGAGTTAGGAGACATGAACCAGGTAACAAATGTTAAAACCACACAACCCTTTAACAAGACACATGGATTGAAATGTCTTGACCTTGCCAAAATCTATCTGAAGATTGATTTTTTTAAAGATCTTTATGACTAATGACTGGTGAGCAGAAGTGGATAGAAACCATTCATATTTACGCATAATGTTATTACTTAAAGGTTGATATGAAACATTTTTCTTAAAAGCTATCTCTTTAAAAAGGTAATACTTCAATGGGGAGTTTAGAGGTGTGCAGAATGAAAGTGCACCCTTTCTTTTAAAAGTTATATTTTACCAGAAATCACTAAAAAATAAAACTTTTGCCCACTACCACACTGTGTTTATATTTACGTGTTCCAGCCAACAGTGGCACGCCATTGCCAGTTGCCAAATACTATTGTAAACAACTGCCTGGAGCAACAAGACATGTACTGTAGAAATTGGAGACTCGGTAAGTTTAGCTGCTGTGTCTAAGCCCCAGAGATTTCATTATCTTTCTCAGAAGAGGAGCAACCTCACAATATCTAAAACTAGAGTTAGTTTAGGTGAAACCTAAAACAGGTGGAAACCAACAAAAAACGTCATCGGCATCAAAACATACGTCAAAATGCTGAGGTTTCTCATGGAAAGAGGTAAGAAAGCATGCCAACGGCTAAAGTTAGCTGTCGGTAAAACAGCTTTGCACTTCTTGTGTATATGACGTTCTTCCTAGATAGGAGAGCATCAACCTCCACACTGAATAAACAGAAGAAAAGGAAACGGTTTCCCCCTGCTCTATCCAGATAGCAGGCTCGCTTTCACCACTACGGTGGGTGGCTATTATAAAGACAGTTCTTGCTAACTTTCTGTATTGACATAGGTCTCCGACCATACAACTCAGGCAAATAATCACGCTGTGAAATCTGTCGGATGTATATGTAAATTCTAAAATATAAATTATGACTTTTATAGAAGACATTACCCAGAGGAGTGGAGGAAACCTCTCAGCTACCGAAATAAGATGCAGAGAAGAGAGGTACAACCTCAACACACTAGATTTTGCTTTGGTGCCCATGTTCCATATTCAACCTTTAAGTAAATAAAAAATAGTGAAGTAAATGTGGTCTTAAAAGCTTATTTTAAAGAAGTTTCTAAAATAAAAATAACTAATATTATAAAGTGATGCTACACTTACATATCTCGATTTTACTGAAGATGGACTCAAATCAACTCCTAAGTCAACTGCTATTTAATAATAGAGAATTTGTTCTAGCAGTGGTTCAGGAAAAATTGTGTGTCTTTCAAAAAGACTATGATTTTTATGGAGGACAGTGCTTCGTCGATTGCATTGATGAAATCCACAGAGTTACTAAGCTGTAAGAGTAAGTATGAGAGTTTGTGGTTGCTGTTACACAAAAGTTTATCTTCAACAGATCTAAAACGGACAGACTTAATGAGTGGAAGACATGTTAATGTGTCTAAAAAATAAGGTTGCTCCATTCGTCACTGATGTTTATGTTATGATACATGTGCATTTGGATTCAAGTTGTAAAATAAGGGTGTGTATGGGGGGACGACGACAATGATTTGAAAAGGGCAACAGACACACATGACTCCACACTATACCTCTTTTGATGTTGCGCAGTTCATCCTCAGAGGGCTTTGGTATGTACATTGACGTCACAGATTTGTGACTTTGTGATGGGCTAAAATGAACACAAATAAAACATGAGAGCCTTTGAAGAAATATCTCTTGTTACAGTAAAGACAAGATTGTAATTGGAATTGATGTTTCATGACATGCAAAGAAAGATTGACCTTTCATTTTAGCTGACTTTAGTCTTTCACATGTAAATCAAATAGACAGGTCTAGTCTCCACAATGAAGCCTTACTCACTTGAAGAGCTCTACAAGTACAGGGTTCCCACTCTTTTCTTGAAATCAATCAATCAATCAATCAATGATTTTTTAGGACATTTTTAAGACTTTTTTAGCTGCTACAGTACAAGACAAGTTATCACAACAAGGGATATTATAAGATCAGGATAGATTTTGAAACAGATATGATATTGTACATATACCATTATAACAGGCTGATATCAGTTTAAATGTTCAAACTTGCACAGTCATGCTGTATTCGCAAACAGTCAATAATGTTAGAAAATATTAACCATTATTGGACTTATTATTGGATTGCAGCAAGGCACGTTACACATCTGGTATATAGTACATACATGGCATAAAGTTATGTGTTTTTGACTCTATTATGATTTATCATATCTTTGTTATTGCGTTTTGTCAATTATATTGCTGAAATGGATATATCTTTTGTAAAGTGTTTACATGCAAAATCCATTTAGCGTACTAATGAATGAAATTGATCTGAGGTCAAATATTCTTGAAAATGAGGGTAAAATACTGATATATATATTGTATATCCGAAGTTTTGGAGAAGTGTTATTTTCTACAATTGTACGTTATATGTTTTGCATTTAACCAGATTGATTCCATTTTTATTCATCATCTTCTTTCTCACTTGTACTTTCACCACAAAATATTTTACGTTCAATAAATCAAAAAAACAATTTATTTTTGTTTAAGTGATTACTGTTTACTCAGAGTTGACTTAGTGCATCTGACAGTCTATTACTGCTCATGTTGACTCTGTACTCAATAAATTAGTCCGACTTTTCATACCTTAACTTTTTCACATCTCTCCTATTCTGTTAAGATGTTTACCCTTAGTGTGGGGGGTTTCACTGTTCTGGGTTTCACTGAAGCTCATTGGCTACATAACTTCAGGATTTCGGAACAAACATTCAACTACATGTGCAGCAAACCACGTCCAGTGCTGGAGTTGATATCCTATAGTTCAATAGTATCAATTGTATACATCATCATGTAATAAAATCTTCAGACTGCTACAGTTTAACTTATGTGGTTTAACTGTCCAAAATCTGTTTTTTGGTCTTATTGCTGTTAAACCTGTGGCACTAGATATTCTTAAATTAATTCATCCTCCAGGCTCTACATTTAATTCTGTTGATGTAAGATGTTTCACTTAACCAGATCTACTATAATCTATACATACTATGAATTCTATGAATTACAAAACACAACTGTATCAGTTTTCTAATAAAGCTGTGTGTTTTGAAAAATGTTTTCACTTTTTTTTTAAATCATCACCACCACAATGTGTTTTACAGATGATATCCCATCTTTGAGTAGTATCAATTAGTATGCATGACACAGCAAAAGACTCAGTCTGTTACAGTTTACATGATGTGTATCTCTCGGTGTGTTGTACTCCCTATTCGCATCTTTAAAATGTCTTTTTTCCCCAGGGTTCCACAACCTATGGATGCGTGAAAAAATCTTAAATTAACTCAATTTAGGCTTTTCAGCAGCTCTCAAATTTGTGCAATTCACTTATTTTGCAGAGCTGCCCTGCCTCTGAATCCTATAGTATGTACTACATGCTACATAGTAGCTACTACTTGCCCGTTGATACAGTACATACTGCGTAGCAAACAAGTGAGTAGTAGGCATGAAATCGGACGTACTGCTCCGACATTTTGCCGGGTGTTTACGTTACGTAAAACATTAACTCATCAACTTAAATGTTTAATCAGTTGTTAAAAATAATTAAACTAATCAGTAACATCACTACACTTTTATATTTATATACCGAAATTGTGGCGGTGTCAATGGTTGATAGTTCCTCGGTAGCCGACATCACTCTTCTACGATTTTGGGGCTTCTGCTGCATTGTTGGATAGCGTAGCATACATCGGCTGCTCACTATGGCAGTAGTACACATCCAGTAACTTTATGCCTACTACTCCAATCCATACTGGAGATTTGGATCTACTACATTGCTTGCATACTGCTTTTTGCCTACTACACGTAGTAGCCATAGTAGGGGTATTCAGATGCAGTGCTCAGGGCCGTGCAGAGACCTTGAGAGGGGCAGGGGCTCAGAGTTCAAAAAGGGGCACACATAGCAAACGGCTTACAACAACAGAACTTAGTGTATCATCCTGAATAGCAAGAACCAATATCCAGCAATAGAATAATAGAGTTTTGAAAAATAATATCAACATCATCAGTAGTGGACCATGCACAGCAAAGTACCCTGGGACCTTGAGACGCTACTGCTGGGTTGGGTTGATCAAATACCAACATTAAAAAGACCATAGCATAGCTGGTAGCTGATTAAACAAGTTTTATGAAGTATATTATGGAATAATTAATCTTGAAGCAGTGTCTCACTAAATAAAACCCTAATATCTGACTGGTTAACCACCTCAGAAACTTAGGTGCCGCAATAAAGGGATATTCCACCCCTAAATAAAAATGTGTCTGTTGCCATATTACTCAGAGTGATAAGTGATAAAAAACCAACACAGTAATTACCCTGACCTGGCAGCAGTCTGTTTGCTTTAGCTTAGCATAAACCTTTATAAATGAATGGGAACTAATAGCACTACTAGGAATAGTGGTGTGTCTGGGTTTCCATATTGGAACACGAAAGTGTTCAAAATCAAATAAATAAATAAAAACTTGTGAAATATGTTTACATTAGTAAACGATAAACAAATATATAATGGGACTGTGAAATTGTGGAAAAAAAATCTCTGGTCCCACCCTCTGACCCTGATTAGCAGATGTACTCATTCAACCGAAAAACATCCTTATAAAAATAAATGTAATTTGGAAAAACACCATGAAATAAAAGCTAACTTTTTGGAAAACATGTTTAGAAATAAAAACTAGTAGAAATAAATTAAAACAGCTAAAATTATACGCATCAGGAAATATTTTTACCATTGAATTGTTGAAAATTAAAAATCTTTCATACAAAATAAGCGAAGAATTTTATATTCAGTTGTCAGTAGATCTAAAAACCACTATTGCAAGCAAATAAAATAAACTGTTTTATGTAACTTCAAAATCAAGACCATATTTCTCTTCACAAATAGGTCTATTTTTTATATTCTTGGGCATAATTCTTGCCCCGCCCCCCCCAGCGACCTCACTCATAAGGTTAAGCAGCTGAGGAGTGGAGGCAGAGGCAGAGGCAGATGATGAGGGGGCACACTCCCAAAACAAAAAAAATTTTAAAAAAGAACCTTTTTTTCAAAAAAGGGAACTTGGGGCATCATTGAGAAAAGGGGCAGGTGCCCAGGTCCCTTTAGCCCCCCCTTCTGCACGTTCCTGGCAGGGCTAGACTTTTTTACTTTATACATATATATGAAACAAACCTGTTCTTGTTTGCAGGACAAAAATAAAAAATAAAAAAATAGCCCTACCTCTGCTTTTTTCACCAATCGCACACTGGTTAATGCTATTAGCCTCTGTGCTGCAGGCTAGCTTTTGATATCAATCTTTCAACAAGGTTGGTAATCAACACATGTTAGACAACAAGACTTACAAAGCATGTATTCTGTCTTTTTAGGTCACACACAGCCATCGGGAGGCGCTACTCTGCTCTAGCCACACAGGAAGTGGGGGAGGGTGGAAATCAATAATTCGAGGTGCTCTGTCAGCTGCCTGTTCTTGGCCAAACTGTCTCCGGCCTGGGCTGACGCAAGGAAGACTCACGTCAGAGAACCTTCCTTTGTGGGCGAAGGAGACATGTCTGAGTTCGAGGAGGAACTAATTCGAGCAACATCGACGGACGACCGATCAGGTGACTGAAAAACATTGATAAGCAAACCCTGTTGTTCTGCCTGAACTCTGCAGACCTCTCTGCATGCTACTGCCGGCCGCAGTGGGCAACAGAAGACAATCTCCAACCTAATTCCTTGGATAGCAGAGGAAGGCCCAAGTTTCTGCAGGAACTCGCTTCAAGGAACTCAAAGACCACCAGGTGAATCCTAAATATTGATAAACAAAGACATTGTTTATCCCCAGAACCCGACGAAACCCCTGTGAGTTTCAGACCACTGAGAAACAAAACTTTGGCGGAGGACCAAACCCAGCTGAACTGCATAACTGAACCGGACCGAGGCCGCATAGAGCCGTGACACATAACTGATAAGAGTGGCTGAGTCGGAGAATCCAGAGGTACTGTCTGGTGTCGGGGCTAGCTGTCACACAGCTGAACCCAGAAAGGAGGGAAACGACGCCCCGATCGGAAGCTGCAGGAGCTACTAGCCTGCTAACTAGCTTACTAACTTTTTGTTAGCCTGCTGGGCTAACGTCATCTGATCCCCCTCACCCATCCACAACGGAGAACGCTTGGAGAGCTTAAATCATTCACAGAGTCTGTTTGGACAGAGGCAAATTAGTTAGGATAACTCATTTTAAAGGTGTTTCCCTTTTTTTATTGTTAACATTCAAGTTTCATCTGCTATCTTTGGGTAAACCAGAGCTCGGCCTGAAATTTAATCAGTGTTTTCAAAAGACTTCCTGACAAAGAGTCGTTTATATTCTGCAATTTGAGCTTCTCAATCAGACAGGTGTTTTCCTTTTTGTGTTTAATATATATTAAATCTATTTGAGCCACTCTAAACGCCCTACATGCGTCGCAGGGAGATAAAGCTAAACAAGCCCACGTGCTGGTTTAGGCCGGCACTGCATAAACTAAGATCGCTATTAACTATTCAAACAAAACTCGGTTTAAAAATAGATTGTCTAAGAACATAAACTAATCTCATTAGCCATGTTTTTACTCTCTTTATTTAAACAAAAAACGGGTATTAAATTGTTTTACTGTCGTGATCAATCCATTAATTAAGTAATTCTCCAAAGGTTAATTACTCTTATCCAGATCATTTTTAAACACAACACTTCTTAATCCAAAGAATGCTTTGTGTTTTCTTACACCGCTTATGGTTTTAGAGGTAAACCACCTGTGCTGAATTAGAAAATAATTAAAATTAGTGAAACTAATTCAGCTTTCATTCCAGCATTTGCAGATCAAGTCTTTGGTTCTTAAAACATCCAAATTCATCTAGAGCTGTGACACCAGAATCCATGATTTCTCATCTTATTACATATTTATCTTTTTGTGTTCTTTTATTTTACTATTCATTTATTTTAATCAGTAGTGTGTTATTTTTCTCGCTTGGTGATTAAATTTTTTTTCTTATTTTTCGTTTTTTAAATAAATGTATTTTGAAAAGTAACCGTTGTCGTTTCTTGTTCAACATACACATACGGATAGGTTTATGGTCAATAGAGGTTAAACTACTCCTTCCTTCAGATCATGAGACTGACATAGACATTTGGCTATTAAAATAGTTCCTGATAAATGTGGTTCCACAGAAATATTAATAATTTTTCATAAATTATTTATTTTATTGACTGCCATAAGCAGTCCTTTGACTATTAAAAGCCAAATAACAAAATTTTTGGTAATATCCCCAACAGTTTATAAAGTAAATCAAAGTAAATCCAGCTTTTTTTGTATTTTCTTCTTTTGCAAAGATTTGTTGGTTAGAAATACTAAATGTATTTTCTACATTATGCATGAACAAATATGGAGTTATTCAACACCTGCCATTTTAATTGAGATGTGTAAATTGTTGAGAACCACAGCATATTTACAGTTGTGGTTTTTAGAAATGTATTTTTGTCAGATTTACCCAGTGTAATTCCAAAATGTCCTTTTTTGACACAAATTGGTGTCTGCAAGACTTGTTTATGAATTGAAGGGCTCCACATTCAGTGCTTAGAGATGTGTTCAATTATATAGTAGAAATAATCTGCAATTCAGGACACTATCAATGAAGTGAAGAAACATTTTACATTCTGGCAATTTCTAAACTAAAACGGAAAAAAATTTGGTTTTCTTGGTTATTTTTACCTTGTATTTTCTTCACTGAACTTGGGTCTTTTAAAGTCAAAGGACCCACAGCTTGGCGCAGGTGAAGGAGATCTGTAAAGGGAACACAGACAAACCTGTTTAAGAACGCTTGTGGACACTTCAGTTGCAATAAGGCAAGCGTATTTATTAAATTGTGTTAACTGAAATTAACAGTTCGGAGATCTTTAAAGTGCAACTCAACCCAAAATCAACTTTTTTGATTGATAAACTGTATAAATGATTCTATAATAGTACTGTCTATTTGTCTGGTCATTATTTTATGTATTTTACCACATTTTAGTGAAAATATTGATTTTTGTACCAAAAAACCTGAGTTTAGTCTCCCAAGCTGGTTAAACAATTGCATTGCACTGGAATTCACTGGAATTTGAATCTTGTATTGCTAACGGCTCAGCTCGGGTTTCTGATGTAGGCTTTGATTAGTGATGACAGCAGTCCGACTGTGGCGGGGTATGTAGCACGTGCTGTCTCGGCCACATCTCCGTAGTGAGGTGCCATGAACTGCCTGCAGCACAAAAGGATTTAGAGCAATTGGCTCAACACCTGGGTGCTCCATTTTGCAGGTGGTTAGCCCTTACTTGACATTTGCGAATTACTTATGAAAATGGGAAATACTGATATCAGCAAATGGAAAATAAAATCTGGGCTAAGAATTCATTTTAATGCAATAATTCTGATGGTGTGAAAGATGTTTTTTGCACATTTCTGAATAATTTTCTCATCATGCTAGTGTACTTTATACCTTGGGCATCTCTCTGTAACACATTTTTTGTTGCATACAATGATGTACAGTGGCCGCAGGTGCACGTGTGGAGGTAGAGTCACATGAAATTACTCGAGATAATTTATATTTATCATTAGATTTGGCCAACAACAATGTACCATGCAGAGACTGCGCCCATTCTATGCCGCGATTCCGCTACAGGCTCAGCATCTGCTGCAGAGATATGACAACGGCTCGAAACGATAGGGCTCTGGGCAGTTCGCCTCCTCCACAGAGCCTTTCTCCCTGTACTCTGTTCCCTCTGGTGTGGAGAAAATCTTCAACCTCCAGATTATTTCCCTATGAGGCAATGGAGCTCACGTCACTATGGCTCTCTCTATCATTCTGGCTGTCTGTGACTCTCCGCTGCTGCTACATGTCAGTCAAAGCTCAGACCACGGCCAGCCCTTCATCCCTCAGGTCTTTTCCCTGGTCCGCCAGGCAACGATGTAGAGCTATGCAACCAAGTAAATCCAGCTGTTTTGTTTGTTTTCTTCCTTTTAACAGATTTTTTTTTAGTTAGAAATATGCAGTACATTTTTATTACATGATGCATGAAGAAATATGCAGATAGCTTCTTAAGTTGTGAAATGTTAGGTTCTCCAAAACCTGCACTTTTAAAAGAGATGTGTTGAGAACCACAGCGCATGTACAATAGTGTTTTTTGTCAGATTCACCTAATGCAATTCCAAAATGTGCTTTTCAACACAAGTTGGTGTCTGGGCTCTTGTTTTTGAATTAAAAACCTCCATATTCAGTGCATAAAGATGTAAATAATCACATAGCACAAACGATCTGCAATTTTCGACACCATCAGTGAAGTGAAGGAGCATTATATATTCTGTCAACAGTGTGCTCGGATTAATTTGAGAACAGTTTTGCAACCAAGTAAGTCCAGCTTTTTTGTATATTCTTCCTTCTAACACATTTGTTTGTTTGTCATTTAGAAATACACTGGATATTTATTTACATAACACATGAAGAAATGTTGAGATTACTTATGTTCTGAGTTTTTAAGTTCTCCAACACCTGCCATTTTACAGTAACATGGATGTGTAGACCGCTGAGAACCATGGCAAATTTATGCATATTTACAGTTCTAGTTTATAAATAAAAAAAATTCAGATTTATTTAAGTTGATTCTAAAATGAGTTTCTTTTTCAACAAAAACAGGTGTCTGGACTCTGTCAATATTTTTTTTAATGAAAGACTCCACAGTCTGTGGTTTTTACACATATTTAAAGTTCAGGTTATAGTTTCAACGGTTTCTAAAATATAAATATATAATGTACAAAAAATACTATTTGAAAAGTTTATTGAAGTTATTTAGAATTTTATTATGCCTAGCGGTAAAAAGTTTAATTAATAGGTTTCATAATCTTGACCTGTAACATAATGGGGGTGGGGGGGACATATTCCTGTGCACTGCCTTCTCATTTTGTAGTTATCAGATCCTGCAGTTGTGTTATCAATAGTCAGTGTGTTGACTAGTAAAATATTGTGATAATTTTTCTTAAAAATGGTAAATTATTGTGTTTGCTGTATCATGACATCAAGTCCACGAGTTTCCAAAAATACCAAAAACGACTCCATGTTCTGTCTAGGTGGATCTCATGCAGCTATGACCCTGCCGTGTGCCCCAGAGAACACAGAGAGACAAGGGGGTACCAGGGGAAGCATTTATGGCCAAAACCAAGGAATGCTAGGTGATGCCAATGCTATTAGCCTCGGTGCTACAGGGTAACTTTTGATTTTAATATTTTAACAAAGTTGATAATTTGCAGATGTTAGATACACAAAGACTCACAAAGTAAATCCAAGTAAATTCAATTTTTTTAAATATTTTCTTCTTTTGCAAAGATTTGTTGGTTAGAAATGCAAAGTATAATTTCTACATTATGCAAGAAGAAATATTGAGTTGTCCAACAGCTACCCTTTTAATAGAGATGTGTAAAGTGTTGCGAACCACAGCATATTTACAGTTGTGGTTTTCAGAAATGTATCTTTGTCAGATTCACCCAGTGTAATTCCAAAATTTCCTTTTTGAAACAAATTGGTATCTGCACTGGGTTTTTTTTATTGAAGGGCTCCACATTCAGTGCTTAGAGATGCGTTTAATTATATAGTAGAAATGATCTGCGATTCAGGACACTATCAATGAAGTGGAGAAACATTTTACATTCCGTCAATTTCTAAACTAAAACGGCAAAACTTTCGTTTTTCTTGGTTATTTTCACCTTGTTTTTTCCCCACTGAACTTGGTCTTTTAAAGTCTAAGGACCCACAGCTTATAAATGTCTATATGGCTGTTCGGGTGTCTGGACTCTGTTAATACATTTTTTTATTGAAAGACTCTACATTCACTGCTTAAAGCTTTCTTCTGGTAAAATTGTAGAAAAGATGTGCAATTTTTGACACAATCAATAAAGTGAAGAAACATTTTACATTCTGTCAATTTCCAATTTAAAATAGCAAAACATATTTGTTTGCTTGTTTATTGATTTATGATTGTTTCTGCTCATTTTCTATTTTACAAGTTAGATGTTTCCTAATGTTTTTTTCTTTTCTCATTAGACAAACTACATATTTTCCTGCCATCATCACTCATGTATTCATCTCTAATATATTTGCAAGTGCAAATAATTGATAGGACGTTCCTTAATACTGTTTTTCAGAAACCAATTATTCATCATACCTTGTTTCTTCAGTCTTGAAATTTACACTTTCGACCTTGGAATGGTCACTTCTCAGTGAGACACTGGTTGGTCCAGGTGATTGTGATCTTTCTTCCTCAGTTATTCTGCAAATAATTTAGTTACATTAAAACTTTTTAAATATGTTTCTGAATATCATGGAAAAATGAAAATACCATTAAAAATAGAAATTAAAGTAAGGAGTTTTGCACCGTCACCATACACATGTACAAGACAAGCAAGGAAGGCTTTCATAATATTGTGGTGGCTGCATCATGATTTTGTTGTTATTTTCTGAAAAGGAAGAGATTTTTTTCAAATGTGTCCAAATACCTGTCAGTCTAGGCCCAACAATTTCACACATCTGCTGGGTTGTTTTAACAGTGTGTAAGTATTAATTTGAGAAGACCAGCTATGCAACTAAGTAAGTTAAACTTTTTCTGTATTTTCTTCCTTCTAGCACGTTTGTTTGTTTGTAGGGGTAGCCACCAGTATTTGTATCTGTATTTGATGTAAGTGGTGCTCGCTGCAGAACCATAAAGTGGAGCTGAACAAGAGCACCAGAGTCAGCCCACATTTGACTGGGCTGACTCTGGGGAGTAGCACAAGATCCAATTCCACAAGAGTCAGACCCCGCTTAGCCCAGTCCCGCTGACTTTTTTTTCTTTTTTTGAGCATTGTTGCAGATGAATGAATTCACAAGCAAATCATTGAGTAGTTTAATCATTAGTTTATTATTTTTATTCTAAAGTACCTCTGTTCTTGCAGGGCCGCTAATGTCATAAAATATCTAAATCGCCCATCCCATTGCCTGCTTCCCCTTCTGTTTTCTGGATAAAATATAACCTCAAAATTGATTAAATATCTCAGGGTATCAGTCCTGTTCTGGTAACAACAGTAGTTTGTGAATAAGATACGTTATTTCCTTTAACTAACTTTTGTATCTTGTGGCACTGAATGAATGGCTGAAACACTGTCTCATTCAGTGCATTTTCTTTACTTTCATGACTATTTACATTGTGAATACACTGTGAATAAACACATATCAAATTATGAAGTACTTTCACGAAAAGTGTGAAATAACCTGGCCTCCAAAGTCACCAGATCTGAACCCAATCGAGATGATTTGGGGTGAGCTGAATCGCAGAGGGAAGGCAAAAGGGCCAACAAGTACTAAGTATATCTGGGAACTCCTTCAAGACTGTTGGAAAACCATTTAGGGTGACTACCTCTTTACTACCTTTTTTGTTATCCTTTTTTACAAAGGATATTTCTGCTTAAAGATTTATTCTATAAAATTTTAGAAAAGATGTGCAATTGATGACACAATCATTAAAGTGAAGAAACATTTTAGATTCTGTCAATTTCTTAACTAAAACGGAAAAAAATTGTTTTTCTTGGTTATTTTTAAAATAGCAAAACTTATTTGTTTGCTTGTTTATTGATTTATGATTGTTTCTGCTCATTTTCTATTTTACAAGTTAGATGTTTCCTGATGTTTTTTTCTTTTCTTATTAGACAAACTACATCTTTTGCTGCCATCATCACTCATTGCCTTCATCTCTAATATATTTGCAAGTGAAAACATTTTATAGGACATTCCTTAATACTGGTTGTCAGAAACAACAAGGTCTCCAATTATTTATCATACCTTGTTTCTTCAGTCTTGAAATTTACACTTTCAACCTTGGAATGATCACTTCTCAGTGAGACACTGGCTGGTCCAGGTGATGGTGATCTTTCTTCCTCAGTTATTCTGCAAATAATTTAGTTACATTAAAAATCTTTAAATTTGCTTCTAAACAACATGGAAAAATGAAAATACCTTTAAAAATCTCTAGAAATTAAAGTAAGGGGTGTTGCACCATCTCTATGCACATGTAAAAGACAAGCAAGGCTTTCATAACAAATATTGTGTTGCCAGCATCATGATTTTATTGTTATTTTTTGAAGGATTTATTTGTCTTCAATTTCCTAGGATTTTTTTTAACAATTAGAAATAGTTGTTTTTTTAGCTATGTAAACATGACGGAATCATATGCCCTTTAATACAATACCAGGGCTCCAACCAGTCGAAGAAGATATTTCTGTTTCTTACTTTGAATCCATCTCTGAATTCTCCTGTTTAGACATAAGACCAGCATAAATACCAGTTGTTCTTTGAAAAAGCTGCTGTCTGTGGGTAAAGAAAAAATAACTCATCACATACTTTCCAAATTAACAGACATGTCAAACTGAATTCAAAGAGATCTCCAACATTAAAGATCAAACTCCAAACTGTATATTTACTAAATTAAAATTGAGATTTTTTTACTATTAGTAATGATGAAGATTGATATATTTCTATATTCCCATAACTATTATTTCCATGTTCCTAGAAGTGATTATTCATTCAACATAATTTTACCCCCCCCCCCCCCAACAGCTCTTTCAGCTCATCTCAATACTCGGCATGCTGTTGATGAAACTCACCTGATCCTTGCCCGATCAAATGATCTCCGAATCATTTAGGCAGCTCTTTTGCTGTCACTATTCGCCCAGTAAAACTGTTGTCCTGCCCATTTTGTCATCAAAGTAAATCATTTCCAGTTGTCTCAGGTTTTTCCAGCAGCATTTTTTTGCTTTCTTCAGTAAATAACATCAGTGACGATTATTATACCTGAGTTTATGTATAATTCCTACGCTGAATATAAGACAAAGAGAAGGATATGAATTCACATGCAGTTTGGAAAACACATAAAACAATACATTTATAGTTTTTATATGAGTTTAATGTTAAAATGTGTCAGCATGGATTTATCACAACAAATTAATAAAATAATTTCTGAATACGGTTCCCTACACGATATCTGGTACTCCTGAAAAATATATGTGTAAAAAGAAAATATTAATTTTTTTATGTTTTTAATTTAAGAATCTCACACTGAAAATACATTTATTAAAAGAATCCAACTTTTAGTTTAATGTCATTTTTTTACGGAGACACATTAAACATAAAACTTGGACAAAATCCTAACATTACCTTTCTTGATGCCCCTAGGCAAGGCAAGGCAATTAATTTGTAAAGCACACTTTGTACAAATTGGTAATTCAAGATGTTTTACATGATTAGATTAACAGCATTAGAAAAAGTAAAAACAGCAATAAAGAAAAGCATAAAATAAATTCCAGAAAACCCCCAAAACAGCAATCAAGTGTGAAAATAAAGCATGTAACACACAAAAGTATTTGACAACACTACTTAAAGGCAACGCTAAACAGATGGGTTTTTATCTTTAATATGAAAGTGCTTTACGATTCCAATATCATCGGCCAGCAGGTAAAGGAGGCGTTTGAGTTTGCAAAAGGGAACACCCCCCCTTCAAAAACAGAAACACCTCCTTCTTCTTATTCGCTCCTGAATTGTAACTTCACATCCAGTCTCAATCAATTTTTCAAAATAAGATATGGTAATCGTTTTTAATAAATGAACATTGTTTAAATATAAGGGAAACATTAAAAAAATCCCAAAACTGTAGTCGGTAATTTTAGGCTTAGGCCTTAAAATCAATGTTGTTTGTCCTGGGAACTCTAGGGTTAGAAAATAAAGTATTGGCATGGGTTTATTAAGACAGATTTCAAGCAGCAGAAATCACGTATTTTGATGCCCATTCTGATTGGTTGGTGAAATGCTATTGTAAACCCCATGAAGGTGTGTTTGTAGCCCATCCAAGATGCCCCCACAGCTAGTCCGACCCTGCTTGACGACTGAGCAGCCCTACAGTCGCCTGGAAGTTTATTCCAGAATTGAGAAGCATAAAAAACTGAAACCTGCTTTTTCTAATTTTATGGATGATTGGTAGACTAGCGTTGGAGAACCTGGGTGGTCTGGGGGTTTGGTATAGTGACAACAGACATAGGCATCATTCTAACCGGGGACACCAGGGTCATTTCCCCAGCACTTTTTATGATTGATGGGTTTGTCCCTACCAAACCTGAAGCCTGGTTAACAACAGACACACAGCGCTGCGGTACTCTGCCTTCGGCTTGCACCGTGAAGTGATTGTTTTTGCGTCTGGTCTGTTTTTTGTGCAAGTTGCGAGCGTTCTGGGTCAGTTGTGGCAGGAAATCACACCAAGACAGACGAGACAATCCGGGCAGTTGTGAAAATAGAGGCAATTTTTCTAAATAAAATACTGCGTATGACAAATACGACCATATTTGTGGATCTAAACAGACTATAGAGTTGATAAAGAAAACGATTCACCTTTCTACTCACACTGGGAAACAATAGAAAATATATTTATTAAATGTGAATAGTAGTAACAAATATGTGTATTTCAACAGTATATCTACACTAGACAATCTACTACCACTCACACTCTCTCATGCTGTGTGTGTCTTGACAACGGATAAATTAAGAAAGTGTACAAACTTCCTGGTCACAGAAACATGGCAAAATTATTTCACAAGGTTATTTGCTAACTCTTTATGAAAAAATATCTCAGAAGAAGCCCTTGTCAACTGCCGCGGAGATATATAAATCTGCTGTAAACAGGTGGGCAGTCGATAGAACGTTTTTTCCTAAGTGGCGACCTGTCCAGGGTGTACCCCGCCTCTCGCTCATTAACAGCTGGAGACAGGCACCACCTCCCCTGCGACTCATTAAGGATTAAGCTGTTCAGAAAATGGATGGATAGATGGATATTTATATACTAGGGCCGGGACTCGATTAAAATTTTTAATCTAATTAATTACAGGCTTTGTAATTAATTAATCGAAATTAATCGCATTTTAATCGCACATAAATATTTGACCTGAGAAAAGTGAAAATTTTATTCACATGGATTTTTAGTATGAATAATGACTGAATACATAAGTTTAAGTTATCAGAAAAAATAAAAACAATAATTCTGTCAGAACACTTATAAGAGAATCATGGAGAAAGCGGAAATGTCTCTCAGATAGAAATAGATAAATTAACACGGTGATGACCAGGAAGCTGCAGCGCAAAACTATCGTCCGTCCTTGAAGAGCTGTGGAGGATGAAATCCCTCTCCTGGAAATAGCTGAGGAAAAAGCTGGAAGCAGCGTATTGCAGCCGTGTGCGCAACGTAACACGAGAGCGCACGCAGTGACAGAGTAGAAGAGACTCCGTCACCAAAACCTTCATGACAGGAAGAAATAGCTGCAGCATAAGTTTTATCTGTAGTGAAAGCTAAATTTCTGTCCATCAGCTGCTGGAGGAACGACAGCACGCGGTTTAGCAGACATGAAAAAGGATCACCTTTTTTTGTACTAATAGTATTTATTATGAATCGATTCTGAATTGAGAATCGGTTCTGAATCGAGAATCGATTCTGAATTGAATTGTCACTCCACGATTTGGAATTGAATCGAACTGTGAGTTGTTGTATGAATGTTCACATCCATACTAAATGCCATGGTAGGGCTGGGCTGATTATGAAAATAAAATAATCATGATTAATTTCAGTAAATTGAACGATCTCTATTTGATTTAGTATAATTAAAACAACAGTAATAAAAAACAATTATATATAGCTTCACTATTAATGCTGCTGTCCTTTCTGAAATATCCAAACCATTTCCAAACTACTGAGCTCTATCCATAATGTCATCGCCTTGTTGTCCTCTGTGTTCCGTGTCAACAATTTGGTCATGTATATCATCTTCCCTGTTTTTCATTCTCCTTAAAAATTCTTCACCAGCCATACACTTTTAACACTGCAATTTTGTTTTACTTACCAGTACGGGGCTGCTACTTTTAAGTACCACATTTTTTCTGCGACTTGATTGGCCAGTTAGCTTGACAACAAGGCACTCCTTTGGCTGGATTGGTCAGTTGGCATAACGATAAAAACACACCCCATGATTAGTTGCGATTGAGATTTTTTATATCATGATTTCGATAAAAATTCCATTAATCGCTGGCCCCATGTATCGGGTCTGGACGAAGGCGAAAAAATATTCATGTAATAATTTTGGTTGTTTAAGACACCCAAAGAGAATCTTTCCATTGTGTTTGTGGAAAGAGCATGCCAACTTTGCCCTGAACACAGAATATTCTCACTATCTCGGTTTCCAGTGCTCACAGAGACAGATTTGTTATGTCCACCCGAAACAGTTGAATAGCCAATTACCCACTATTGCAGGACTCTTAACTGTAAGTTAAAGTTGAAGTTTCTCCGCGCAGACCGGGCAACAACAGCAAAGGTTGCAAAGGGAACACGTTTTAGTGTTGCACATATTCTTCTGGAGTGAATACATATTTGCCGACTTTGTGCTATATGAATGCCAATGTGGATTTTAATGTCTGCCATTTGAAAAACTAAACACCCTTCTCGCTTTCTACCGTTATTGAATAAAGATGCAAGTTTATACACAATTTTATACACTCCAGCACTTATTGCAATGAAACGTGAAACAGAGTCATACTTAGGGTATGGATAGTTACTAATAATTGTCTCCAGCAGTCTTCAAACCACACTCAAGTTTATGGTTATTGTCCCCAGCACTTTTTAAAAACAAACAGACGCCCTTGAAAAAAGATCTTCAAAATACTTTAATGCTAAGCCATTTAATGATGTATAAACTAGTACAAATATTTGTAAGTCTATTCTCTGAGCTACAGGGAGCCAGTGTAAAGACTTAAGAACTGGGGTTGTGTGCTCTATTTTCTTGGTTATAGCAAAAACATGAGCAGCAGCATTCTGGATCAGCTGCAGCTGTCTTTAGGAAGACCTGTGAGGATGCTGTAGCAGTAATCAATCTGACTAAATATAAACGCATGGATGAGCTTTTCAGGGTAATTAGTCATACGAATGATCCTACGACATTAGTCCTTTAATCCTAGAAATGTTCTTCAGGTGATAGAAGGCTGACCTTGTTATTGCCTTTTTGTGACTCTGGAGTCCATTACTACACCTAAATTCTGGGCCTGATCAGTTGTTTCAAGGTGTACTAACTGAAGCTGTGTGTTGACCCTTGATAATTTCTCTTTAGGTGCAGAAATAATTACTTCAGTTTTGTTTCGATTCAGCTGGAGAAAGTGTTGACTCATCCATCCATTGATTTGCTTGCTACATTCACTTAGTGCTTGGATGGGTCCAAAGTCACCTGGTGATATTGTAATGTAAATATAAGTATCATCGGCATGGTTAAAGTAACTCTTTTTTTTTGGTTGTTATAATCTGGGCTACAGGGGGCATGTAGATAGGGAAATAGATGTCTTGTTTTCATGAAAAAATTCCAATTGAAACAAAGAAACGTTCTTTAGGTAAGACTCAAACCAGCGGAGTACAGTACAGAGAGGCCAATCCTGCTCTCCAGTTGTTCCAATATTATTTTATGAAAACAATGTCAAATGCCGCACTGAGGTCTAAAAAAACAGCACTGTGGATTTACCAAACTTTATGTTTATGTTGATGTAATTGAAAACTTTGACATAAATATTAAGGTCATTGTTAGGAAGCTATATTAATGTTGAAAAGACTTAAATAGCTGTAAACTTCCTCAAATTTGCTCAAATGTTCAGATCATTAAGCAGATTTACTATAACCAGTGTTGGGAGTAACACATTACAAAAGGAATGAGTTACAGTAATATATATATATATATTTTTTTTTTTTTCAGTAACTGATTAATGTAATGCATTATTTTTAAAATGTATATTAATATCTTACTGGTTACAACTTCAATAACTCGAGTTACAAGAACATTTTAAAATGTTTTACCACCCAACTGACGCAGTGGACCAAATCCAGTTGGATACCGTCGAACAAGATCCCCTCATCTATTTCCAGTTGACAAAACCTGGATGATGAGGGAAAGATCGACTGCACAATTACACAGTGGAATTATTTGCACTATTTTCCTAACCACCTGTTGAAAGACTGTTCAGTCTCAAGAGTCTCATCTCTGTCAAACATCTTTGTGATGAGCGCTTTCAGCTCCTTTTGATGCAATTCAACAGACATTCAAAGGCACTTGAGACTTGAAGTTTAATGAAATAGAAATACAGTATTTGTGGTATCACACAGTGCAAAATGTACACTGATAAGTTACTGTTTAGAAGTTGTGTTAGATTATGGCCAGATTTGAAACGGAGACACAGATGGTTACCCACATTTTCCTATACTCAAAATGGCGTCTGCAACAACTTATCAAAAAAAAACAAGTAGAAACATTTCCGTCATATTCATCTCTATTTTATTCATTTTTCTTACGTGAATACAGGGGGCTTCCATCTTGGAATCATGTAAGGTTGGTCACTTGGATATCTGGCCTGATCAGTAAAGCTCACAAAGCTCACAAAGTGAGATTTTTGTGTCATGAGTCAAAAAATATCAAAGCAGTTTGATTTTCACCTCAACGCCTCATGATAAAGCAGAAAACTCACTGAAAATTAGGGGCAAAAAGCAAGCTATCTGGTGAGCAAATGGCCTTGAATGACTTTTAGTTCAGCAGATTGCGTTTGTGTGCGGCAGGATTAATAAAAATAGGAACAAATATTTTCAAAACAAAATATTGGAAAATCAAAGGTCAGAAACTTTAGCGTTGAGGTGAAAATAAAACACAACCTATCGACCATGACAGTGATTACAGAAGAATGGAGGAAGCATTGTGACACAAAAGTAAGCAGCGTGCTTCTTCCAACAGCAGATATCAAATTTCGTTGAACAGAACTTCTATGTACTTTAGATAAAGTGCAAGTTTTATTTTCACAGAATGTGAGAGTAAAGTTATGAAAACAAAGCGAATAAAACAACAATCAATTTAATCAGAACTATTGCAAGAGGACTGAACATCACAGATGTGATGTGCTAAAAGATGCAAACTGACCAAGATACAGTAAAAGAAAGCAGAATGCTGAAATCGCTTAACATTCATTCTGACTATTTTAAAGTCTAACAAATAATCATGTATTGTTTTTGTAACATTTTACCAAAAACCTCCAAAATTAGGGGGTGACCTACAACAAAACTAACATGTACAAACTATCTGAAATATATCTTTTAAACAAAAGTTACCAATCTTACCAGTATGGCTGAATTAAATAGAAGATTTAGAAATGCGGTTTCTGCTGAAGCTCTTTTCTCTCAGTGGCCCCGTATTTAATAAGCACCTGATGAAACTTCCGCATGTCCTCCAACCAGAACAAATCAGTAACAGTTTCCAGAAATGCAGCATTCCTCAATGTGTCCTGTAAGGGTACTGCGTAGGCAAATGTTTATCATGTTCATTTTGATAGTGATGACTTCAGACTGGCTACCGCCTTTTTTTTCCCATTTGTCATACTTTGTAACCACACACAAAAGCTAAGATTTTCTTTGGTCAGGTGGCAAAAACTCAACTGAAGTTTATATATTTTGAAATTAAACAATTTCACAAGGGCAAAAAGTGAAGTAAAGTGAACATTTTGGTGCTTTTTAGGACATTAGCAGTGGCCTTGTTAACTAAATTATGAGTTTGTCTTTAATATTTTAATAAAAATCCGCATAGTTGTTTGTTCTTGTTTCAGAACAAGAACAAACAATAATTAATTTAATTAATTATTATGATATAATAATTAATTTCAGAATTAATTATTATATCATAAACCATGAATATAATTAATCATCTGTTCCTTTGGTCATGCCTCAATGTTGTTTGAACCAGCTCACTTGAGCTTCCTTGATTTGCGTACCTGTTAACACAGCATTTCGTGCATCGCTGTCATCACTGTTTAGTAAGTTCTCAGCTATCCAGCACCTCCTCTTTATCTATCGACCAACAGAACAACATATATAAATACATATATATACATATGTATATATATATACACATATATATACAGATATATATATATATATACATATATATACATATACATATATATATATATACTGTACATATATATATATATGCCATATATATGGGGCCACGAAGAGGAAAATAGCATTTCTAAATCTTTCTATTTTTTTTTTTCATGTGGAATACTTTGGGTATTTTCTTACCATTTTCATATAAATAAATATTAAAATAAAAAACTGTGTGCTCTGTGAGTAGAACTCCAAACAACGTCTTACAGTACAGTAATTTGGTTCTGTATTTAGAAATGCATTACGTTTGACAACTAGCACCTTTAGACCTCCATATTTCTCTATTCAAACAGCAGGAGTTAGGAATCAAGGCACATAGTTGTCTGAAGGTGTATAGGTTGAGATTACAGTGATGTGTTTGCATCAGGCAGAGTTTTATCAGATGAGTTTTACAGGCTAATTTTAGATTAGACCATCCCTACTTGTAGCAGCTTTAGACAAAATATAAAAAGGTGCTTGTCCGTACACATATTTTGGAAGATGTTTTGGGGACTAAGGAGTGAAAATATCAAAATAAATCAATTTATTTATTCAAAGAAAGATTCATATATTACTGTACCCTTGAATATTTTATCATTGAGCTGCTTCAGTGGAAGTATGTACTGTCCAACCTTAAAGGCAAAGTATGAGGCATTCTAATGCCAGGAGAAGCCTTCAAAGATTCCTCCAGCTTTCTCCAGGCCTGTTCTATTTAAATCCTCAGATATAGTTTGTATTTATTTTTTTATTCATAAAAAAAAAATTCAATCCAAACAAACTGGACAGAGACCTACATATAAAGATTAATTTAAAGGATCGCCATTAGAATGTGAATACCTGCTGTGGTTCTTGCTCCACATAGAACTGAAATCTTCCCCTATTTGTGCATAATAAAAATGAAGTGAATCAGTGCTCAGCTGCCGCAATGGAGACTGGAATTAAGTGTCATTTTAGACAAAGTTTTAAAATGGGGAAAAATGTCACCAATTTAAGTGCTCAGAAGTACTGTATTTGAAATGTAACTGCTCTTTCTCTCTCTCTCTCTCTCTCTCTCTCTCTCTCTCTATATATATATATATATATATATATATATATATATAATTTTATATATATATATATAAAATTGACTGAGGTGTTTCATGTGGGATAATTCACCTCAGAATCCCAAAGGAAAACACTCTCCATTCATCATGAGGAAACTGGGATACACACTTATTCCAACATACTGTCATGAGGAAACATACAAATGAGAGCATATGGGAATGTACACACCTCATTTAGGTTTGCCATAATGATTCATGAGATCATGAAGCGTATCAATCCCCTAAAGGCTGGACCTTTGACCCCTGCAGCTGGAAGCAGCTCTTCAGTTCTCGTTCTGAGTGATCACATCCTAACGGTATTCTGTACAGTTTTTCTTTCATTGTGCTCCGTATCAGCAATCTTTCCTCACCTCCCACTCACTTTCCCGCAGGTACTTCAAGACTGTGCTATATCTGACCTATATCTGTCACTGACTGAATCGTCTCCTTCTAAAAACAACAGGAATCTTTTCAGGCCTGTCTTGATATTAGAGAAAATACCCTCCTACTTTTCCTATGTATGGCGGTACCTGGTTTTAAAAAAGTATTAAATAACTTTCTGGCCTATACGGAGAACTATTTAAATCCAAAAGTGCACATCGCCCCAAATAGACCATTATCTCTCTATAATGTGCAGAAGCGTTATATTGTTGAGATGTTTTTATTCAATAGGTGCAGAGAACTTCATCTTCCAGTATGACATTACCCTAAGAGCTTGCAAGGGTTTGGATCAAAGAATATTAATTATTATTAATGTGTGAAAATTTCCCAGTCATGTGACTTAAAAACATTCTACCAAGAACAATGAAACAAGTCTATTTTTGTTTATTTTCTACCATTACCGACCCATAAATTATCAGCAAAGAGTTGAATATCTGGTCATTCCTTTTTTTACCCTGTAAGTTCTGGAGTGCCAAGATAACAAGTTTGAATCACAGGTTTCAAACTTCAGTCCTCAAAGACCAGTCTCCAAATGTTGACAGAGAAATTACAGAGAGCTCATATGAAGAGAACAGAGCCATCGTTTTGAGATTTCTCCACTCGGGGACCCGGTTTCAAAGAGGATTGTTTACAGTGTCCTGAAACGCCAGATCTTTGTGGATGAGACACCAATTCGATTAAAAATCTTTACTGCTACACCTGGATTCATCTCCAAGTAGAAAGTGTCTTAAATGAATAGAATTGATTCCCAAGAATTTGACAGTGTAAAATTGAATTAAATTATTTTCTTAAAAACAAACCCAAAAAATACATACTTCACAAAGTCCCATCAGAAATAAAAGACAAGGAGATCCTCAGCTTCTGTTGTAAATTTACCTACATGCTGATTTGGGGTTGTCTTCATTCAGTCAGAGTTGAAGTTCCTCACATTGATTTGACTTTGCACTGTCCCAGACAGTGACAGAAATGTGTAGATAGATATGTAACACTCCTCTTTTGCCTCATTCTTTGAATGTTTTACTCCCAAATATTTTCAAAACGACTCCAGCAGGCTTTGATGGCATTTAAGTAAGATTGTAGGGTAAACATTTCTTACTATTCATAATTCCAGTCAGTATTTTAATACCAAACCACCAAAACTACTTAAAACTCTCATCAATACATTCCACGCTAAGGGTTAAGTTGCTATTGGAGTCATAGTCTAAAAAGACAATTGAAGGGCTCTTTATGTGTTTTAAGGCCTCTGGAGTCTGCTTATTGTTTTCATTTATTTTGAAATACACCTTTGCCATAATAGTAGGCAAGTTGTTTATTTTATTGTGTGTGTGTGTGTGTGTGTGTGTGTGTGTGTGTGAACATGGCATTACTAACTTCGTGGGGACCAAAAATTGGAAGTTAACTATTCTCGTGGGGACCAACAGCCCTTGCGGGTACCAAAATCCCATTCCCCACAACTTTTAAGGCATTTTTGAGACTCAAAACGAGGTTTTAGTGTCAGAGTTACAATTAGGTTATGGTTAGGGTTAGGGATTCATTTTTGGTGGTTAGGGTTAAGGAAAGCATTATGTCAATGAGAAGTCCCCGCAAATATAGTAAAACACACCTATGTGTGTGTGTGTGTGTGTGTGTGTGCGTGTGTGTGTGTGTGCGTGTGTGGTGGTGCTAGAACCACCACCGCAAGGATTATATATGTTTTGTTGGTCAGAGGCTGACGGAATTAGACAGACGAGGGAGACACAGAAGGTGTATGGACTTCTTGTTAATCATGTGAGGTGTTGAGAGTGTTGAAAGTCTTTATTTTGAAAGAGCTAGTTACACTTTTTGAAAGGTCAGAGTGTGAAAAATACCTGACCCCGCTACTTAAAACTAATGGACTCATCCATTAAAGGCCTGTGAAAACACAGCCTGAGTGGAGGAGCATTAGGGTGTGTTGGAATTTGTGTGCGTGAGTGTTTGAGCAGCAACTGATTGTCAGAGTGATAGATGAGTGTTTGTGTACTTTGTGTGTACAGTCATGTGTGAAAGCCTGCGTAACCTGTGTGTGGACAGTAAGGGTGCATGCCTTTGAAATTCGGTGTGTGGCAAAAAGATGAATGAGCTCACAGTTATTCAGTTATTTCCTCTTTTAATAAATCAGAGAGCACTGTGGGGCCTCTCACAGAATCACCGTGGTGCTGCTACCGTCAAATACAAACACTTGTAGCAATTCAAGTCATTGATGAATTACTAAGGAAAGCTGGACGAATATGGTTTCATTCACATGTAACTTAGTTGAATCAACTTTATTCTGGGGTAGAAATGGGCCCGGCAAACATATCAGGGGCCGTATTCACAAAGACTCTTATCTTACCGCTAGGTGTTACTCCCTCTCGCGCTAAAAGGTCTTACGTAGGAGTTTTCATCTAAAACCTATTCACAAACGCACTAAGATCTACTTTTACGTAGGACGAATCCCTAAACGTAAGCTAAGAGTGACGTCCAATTGCTATGGAAAACATCATTTCCTATGCATGAGTAAATAGACGGACAGCAGTGTGATTGGTTGTTGAATGACATGTGTGAAACCAAGAAATGGACAATTTTAATGTCGACAAAAGCGTAATTATGAACAGCGCAAATAGCAGAAATAATGCATGATGACATCTTTGTGTCGGCCACGAGACTGACACTTCATACAACTTACACACAATAGCCTACTTACAGAGAGGGTGAAGTTTAAAAACGAAAAAACTTGAAATGCATCATATTACCCTGCCTAACGCCTGCTGATAGCTGGGATAAACTCCAGCTCCCCCCTTCCACGCGACCCTGAATTGGATGAAAGCGATATAAGTAATGGATGGATGGATGGATGCATTATATTAAGGGAGTGATTGCAAGTAGGCTGTAAACAATTAGGCTGTCTAATGAGCACATCAGTCACATCTTAAATAGACACCCCCCACTACCATGAAAAGCACCTCGTGAACTGAAAATGAGTGGCGAGAAAAGGACAAGGAAACCTAACTTAAAAGGCGATTCGGAGCCTGGATTACGAATAAGAAGAAAAGGGAGGCATGGGTGGAAATGAGCAGAAAAATAAATGCATCTTATCCAGCAGTGTCTCGAACGTCAGAAGACTGAGAAGAGATGGTATTCTCTACAGTCCCAGTGGCTCGAGATCGCCGCTTATAAAAAGGATGCTGCTGCAACAGGTAGGCAATGTCCGTCATATAGGCATCCCTACATATGTTGCATCCCTACATGTTGCATAAATTGGAAGATGTGCACGTTTTCTTCTTTGTGCAGCCCCGGCATACCTGCAATCGCAAAGAAATTGGCTTTAATTTGATGCAGTTGCTGGATGTCTAATGGGAAACGGGTGAATTGTTGGATAATGTGTGGTCGACAGAGTGCTTTAAGAGTTTGGTGGATTGATCGGCTGATAGATAGTTGTGATATACCCAAGTCGTCCGCGTTGCAAAGTTGCATTTCCCTGTGGCTAAATATCTTAGTTTCGCTAAACATGTAATTTCTGGACTGATCAGGTTGTTACGTTTAGTTGGAGACGTCATTGCATCCCGCACCACATCTGCAATAAACGATTTAGTCGGTATCGTTTGGTTAATTCCGAATCATCCAGAGTGTCCAACGCATTGCGTCTGGCTGCAGCCATTTTGGGAGTCTTTCTGAATAGGTCTTAGGGAGTTAGGAGTCCTCTTGACTTCTTTTAAGGACTCCCAGACTTAGGAGCTACTTTTAGGCCTAAAAGTGGTTGTGAATTACTTTTATCTTAAGAAACTAGGAGTCCTAAATTTAATACTGACACACACCACATTTTTTAGGAGTTACTCCTAAATTCAGCAGTTAGGACCTACTTTTAGCCCTAAGATTCTTTGTGAATACGGCCCCTGAACAATAGTTTGTTATATTTGGGTTACATGAAATGCGATGAAACAAGTTGAACATTTAAAAAGTTGTATAACTTTCACAGTTTGAGAATTAATATGTGAATAGCGATAAAAACAATGGAAACTACTTGTCCCTTTTTCTTTTCCCCCCCTGAGTTACTGAATTCAATCCAGGGGGGAAAATGATCATCATCATCTTGCTTTTTCTCCAAGTCAGATCCTGGGTGTTCCCCAGAGCTACCATGTACCTCACCCCTTCTGTGTTTTTGCATTATACAATTATTGAAATCCAACCAGTCCAAAGCTCTGGAGAGGTGCACCAGCAGGCCTACGATCTCTTGAATTTTTTTTAGATTGATTAAATGTTATAAGCAACTGAGATAATCAGAAGAAAATCCACAAAATAAAATCACGGACTGAGACAAGAGTTTGGTTGGGAACAGGTTTGAGTTCAATTAGAAGCACACTCTGGTTCACTTAAGATTTATTTTTTAGTCTTCAGATTAATTAGATATAATCACAGGTATTATTTTCTCTGTGGAGAGGAATATCTAGTTCAAATATGTATTTGCCCTATGTGGGAGTTGGACTGTGATGGTTCAAACAAACTGTGCTTACTTAAGACAGAGCAACATCTGTGACATTCAATGGCCTTTGGCTGATGAGATGCAGTCATGTTGGTTTGTGGTTTGGTGTTTTGTCAGTAGAGTTTTGGAAAACAGTTCCTGTGCAAGTATTTAAAAATCTAAGACTTAAATATTGACATGGCAACTGTCACATAGATTGCACTGTGTTTATTTCCAAGGCAGAATAATTCTAAAAGTTACGGAAAAATTAGCATGAAACTTTTACCAGAGGTGGGACTCGGCCAAACGTAGATGTGGAGGTTAGCCTAGATGCTGAGTTCAGATAATTTCATTTAACTTAATTATTTATTTTTCTGCTGCCATCGTTATCTGCCGTCTTTAACTGTAGACTAAAACCAAATGGAGAAAAATCAGGATTTTGTTTTTCAAGACAAAACTTGAGTCATGGAAAGTTCTAGCAGATAAGAGGTTCTAAATGTTTCCTTATGGTGCTTTGTAATGAGTTTCTATTCGAACACACAAGATATGTTGAGTGCATTGGTCCTTTGCTTATTATTTAAATGGCATTACATTGTTTGAATCAAACATAATTCACAAAGAAATGGTTGGGTATACAAAGAAACAGCTGCAGAATATATTTTCTTTCAGTGTTCACCCTAAAGTCAATAGAATATATCAAGGTAAATAAATACTAACAATGAAAAATATAGCTCCCTCAGTTTCTTCTCATCACTCTTCTTAGTATTTTTTTGCTATTATAAAATTGTGTTTGTCTGAACTAATGATCAGAATTTGTGTCTGAGATGTTGACCTTAAACCTCCGGTCTGGCACTGAGCCCATCAGAAGCAGCAGAAACATCAATCTAATTACAGGATGATTCAAAGATAATAACTTGAACGTATATTTTTTTCTGGAAGTTTCTTTACCATAGGGATTTCTGGGGAAACATAAAGTGGTCACAAAGGTTTTTCAAAAATAAGACAAAGTATATTATATTTATTAGATTGTTATTTTAAAGCTGGAGAATAATACAAACATCTCTGAAATATTAAATTTTCAGTATATTAACCAGTGAGGAGGTCCCTTAATTGTTATAAGCAGTTTACAGTATCTGTTGCCCTCTAGCGGATGAAGAGGAGACATTTCAAGGCGTGCAGAAACTATTCTTATAAAGGTAAGCATTATATATTTTTGAAGTGTTGAACGTGCAAACTCCTGAATTAGCAACTGGAGGGCTACTACATTTATTCTCCATTTATCTTCTGACTACTTGAGGATTCGTAAGGCAATATTGTAATCAACTTGTAACTTCTGCATGCTAAACTATGAAAAATAAAACATACCGCCTTTTTTATGTGTATTTGCAGTTCTTGTGCTTACACCTAAGAAGGAAATATAAAATATAAAAATTGCATATTGCTTTTATTCAGCATGAGGGAGTAATTGCGTACAGTATGTGGAAATAAAAAATGTGAAACATTCAACATGGAAGTACATCAACCGGCCACGCTTAAATTATTGCTGCAATGAGAATTGAAAGGAAGGGAGAAAAGGAAGTATATTTAGTCCTTAACCGCTAGAACTAAATGACGGCGCTGGGATGTTTGGAACTATTGAGGACTTTGGGAACCAGGTGACAACCTGTCGGCTTGTTCATAGTGTGTAGTAACTCTCTGTACTAAATGACACTGGTTGGACCTAGATGTATGCTGCTCTCTTTTCCTCATTGTCTGTCCTCACCAGGTCATTTGTAATCTGAGTATAACATCAGATTTCTTTTATCATAATAGATGTAATCAAAATGTAATCATAAAAGGGAACTGGCCTTTGCAACATAATCAGCATTGTATGAATGTGGCTCAGGGGGTTCAGAGGTTGCCATGCAATCGGAGGGCTGCTGGTTTGAGCCCCAGAGCCCCGCAGATCCATCTGTCTCAGTCGTTGTGTCCTTGGGCAAGACACTTCACCTACTGCCTACTCGTGTTGGCCAGAGGGGCCAATGGTGCGATATGGCAGACTCACTTCTGTCAGTCTGCTCCAGGGCAGCTGTGGCTACAATTGTAAAAAAAATCTCTCTAGAGTTCATGAAGCTGATCTGTCAGTCCTGTTGAGGGGATTGTAACGCAGATGTGTGAGAAAAGCTGTACCTAAATGGCATAATAAAGATTACTGCCACAAACACCTTATAAAATACAAACAGGCAGATCTTTGTGGAGCAAGTTCTAGTGCCGCTAAAAGCAAGCTGTCAGTTAAGGGCCAGTAGAAAGCTTGCAATGAGCAGGTGAATTTTCGGGCTTCAGGGTTATAAGGGGCTGTTACACGATGAAGATGAAGACAGACGCAAAACCTGTTTTTTAAAGAAGTTTCTTTAATGCGTTAAATTTGCAAAGTTAGACAACATGTCCATCCATTTTACGTTTTTCATTTGACATTACAAACGTCCAACATTTTTTAACAAACACTGTTGTTCACATATTCTCACTGACATAGCTACAGGATTTAAATTAATTTATGTTAATCTGTTGGCCTAGTTTTACAACCCACTGCTAGTAGCCACTACAACTGAAGAATCATCCCTCTTATCTGTCAGAAACTCGTCCATTTTTTGTCCGCTACAAAAATTTTGGGATTAAATACTGAGCTGTCAGCCAATAAAACATGGTAGATTTCCCAATTAGCCTACAACTCCTCAGTGATCGCTCTCAAAGTCATGGATCTGTTTATTCACCAAAGCCAGGAAATTACAAAACTGCCTTCTTCGTTCATGTCATAGGGCAGCTAATGTGAATTTATTCATTTTAGGTTGAAGAAACATTCAGTGCTTGATGAGAAATGTTTGGGTCTAGAGCCGGGTACGCCCAGGCCAGGCAACGCCACTGGTGCAAAGAAAGGATTCCTTACAAAAACAAGCTCGAGTGTACTCTTCATGAAACTGTTAGATAACAAAAGAGCGTCTTCAGTCAGAGACTTCTGCAGAGTCACTGCAATACTGACCGCTACACCAGACCATTCCTCTTCACTGCCATTAGCATACTCTTTGGTGTTCATCTGTGTGTGTGGTGGGGGGAGGCAGGGCTCTGGGATTGATAAATAATTTCCTTCCTTTTTATTTCCTTTTAAATAATAACTTTTCTGTTATTACAATAATTGCCCTTTTGAACTGGCAATATGTCTGAAAGACCTTTTTGTTTCTTGCATTAAATGAGCATACAATTTCTATTTTCTCTGACATTTCAACTCCTTTTTTGAGCTAAACTCTCAATGCTTGAACTTTTTTTGTGTGTGTGATTTACTGCTGACTTTTCCATTTATCCATTGCACAAATTTGTGACTTTTTTGCGTTGTACCTCCTAATTTACGATTTATCATGAAGAGCCAGGTATTCCTACCTTTCCACTGCTTTTGGGTCCAGTTAATCATGACCTGATTGAGCAAGTGGTGCACTTGTCCTCTTCACTGCACTTCTTTTTTTTCTTTTTATATATATTAAACCAAAATGGTCCAGTTTACTTTTAGACATCATGTCCAAGTCCTGAGTAAAACTTTGACCAATCTAATCTCAGGCAGTGTACATGACGTTTCAAATCTGATAGATTAGCAAGGAACCAACACAAATCAGTGGCAAAACAGCGCCACCAGACAGTTATGGTCACAGAAGGAATTAAGTGAAAGTTATTGTTAAACGGAGTCAGTGTTTTAATCTGAAACACATCAGGGTTCTTGTCTGAGGAAAAACAACTAAATTTAAATTGAATATCTCAGTGTTTCAGTTTTGGGCTTTCAGTGGAGCCCACCATCCATCCAAAAACTTCGGCGTCGAACAGTTTTGCGTGCATAAGCTCCTCGCTTGCTGGCATTTTCGCCTGCGGTGTTTGGGGAAAGGAGCAGACCCACATACACACACAGACCCGGAAGCATAACGCAAAGCGTAAACACAGCTGTGAAGGCTGTTTTGCCTACTGAAAGATGGTGTACGTGTCCAACGGTGGGTGGACTGTCTTTTCTTTACAATTGTTTTGTTAAAATCGAATGAGATATGGAGTTTTGTTTGAAAATAAAAACGTGTAAGGACTGGCAGTTGGTGAGCATTAAGCTAAAAATTAGCTGTTTATTAGCTTGGCCTTGCTGAGTTAGCTTAGCAGGCTGACAATGTTTGTTTTTTTCGTTAATTGTTTTATGTTACTTTAACATTATAACTCAGAATAACATAAAAATAAAATATGTGTTGGGATTTTGTCTGTCATGTCCTAAGTGGATGTTATTCCGTGAACAATGAAGCTAACTGCAGGCTGTACATTGCTGCTTTCGATTGAAAAACAATCTCCAGCTGTGATAAATATCTGACGTTTTATACTTAAAATCTAAATGTCTTATTCAGGCCAGGTCCTGGACAGCAGGTCTCAGTCCCCCTGGAGCCTGTCCTACCTGACTGATCTCTTCTGGGGGGCAGTGGAGTTCATCAGCCTCTTGTGAGTTAACCAGCAGAGTCCACTGACAGTTGTATTTCAATAATACCTCAATATTTTTCTCAGAAAATTAAAAAAATCAGTAAATACAAGCATTCTGAAAATATGGATAATGTCATTGACCTCCAAACGGAGAATATGCCTCAAAAGATTATTGCCAAAAAAAATTAAGTCTTTTGTAATCAGGTCTGGATGAAAAGTAAACATATCCGTACCAGGACATACTTTTCAAGAGTTGACATTTCTGTATAAAATTCAGTTTTTAACTGGTTCTGTGTAATGTTTAATTTTCAGGGAATTTGACTTTTGTCTTTTTATTAGATGTCATAATCAAAAAAACAGCAAACCCTTCAAATACGTCACCGTGTATAATTCATGCAGATCTTTTTAAGTTTAAACTAGTCAATCGAATTACGCAAATAAACTTCTTGATAAACTTTGGGGATGTGTAGGTGGAGATGCCCCTGTAGATGTAAGGATGAAAATGGTCCTTTTCCTTATCAATATAGACGGGCATCGTGTTGTAAGCAAGTGAATTTACAAACTGTTTTATAACATTACGTCTGTTCTGACTTTCTTTTTTCAGTTTTAGGACAATAATTCACCCTGATATATCAAGAAATGGAAACGTGGCTTCATCACGCTTCAGCGATGGCAGAGGGTAGGTCCCATAAGTACAGTCATTTCTCGACTGATGCATCTCCAACAAGAGATTACCATCGTTTTTGCCAGTTATTTCTTGTTCACTTAAAAATTTTTTGAATCTTTTTGAATTGCCCATATAAAGAACAGGGATATTATTGCTCATTACTGGTACATCTTTGGATTAATAAGGTATATGGTCATATTTACTTGCTTTTTGCAGACCTCCGGGTCCCCCTGGTGGCAGAAGACGGATGGGACGAATAACTCATGGAGCAGGTCCCAACCCTCCGCCAATGGGTGGAGGAGGATGAGGAAGGTGAGAAATTGTTTATCCCTAATTAAACTAAACCTCAACTGATGGTTCAGTTTTATCTTAACTTATTAAGTTTGCTACTATCTTGCTTCACCTTTTCATTAAGTTTTTTTAGCCACTGCAGAAATAAGTGGATTTAGTCTACAAACCTGTTGGATACTTTAAAGAATATAAATAACTGTCACTGTATAACTCTTCACTTCAGGTAAACGCCTACACAAGTAGTGTGGGCGTGGGGCCAAGCACAGTGTCTGTCCTCTGAGAAAATGCAGATGGTAACGTCACCGTGATAAAGCCCTGCTTCATCAGCTGCCACTGCTGAAAGCAGTTTCTTGACGCCTTTCCGGGAATACCTACACATAGGAGCCGGAACGGTTGATACAGCAGCTGTCTGCATCCCTTCTTCCTGTTTCATTTTCCCCCTCTGCTTATGTCCTCCCAGTTCACATCATACCGGGGCAAAAGCATCTAGGTTCTTGTCATCATTTTGAGCCATCTTTTAGTTTCTTTTTTACTTTGTGGTTAAATAAATAATCTATACTGAGCTTAGCCTGTTTGCTTATTCCCACACACAGATTGTAAAACATGCATAAAGCAGGGGCAATTGTCTGTATTCTTTGATGTTCTTACAATATAGTTATGTTATCTGGGGAAAAACAGGTCAGGTATTTAATTGTTCTAGAGACACTGCTCTGTACATTTTGGTAACATCATTCAGTGCCTAAAATAATAATTTTCTCCCAAACAGTCTGTTTTTTTCAAATAAGTTTATTTACACTTCAACCCTAAATTAAAATGGGAAAATTATGAAACAAAGTTCTGAAAGTCTTTACAGAACAAAGAGAACGCTTTAAAAAACACTGATAGTTACACTTCCTATGTTCTAAACATCAGGTAAATGATTCAGTTTGAGCCTTTTCTAGTCTGCCATCTGATTTATAAAACGTTGAGTTTTGATTTCACCAGACGAATGCAGCTCTTTCTCGGAGCATTCTGACACCGAAGCGTTGCCACTCCCTCTGATGGATCCACATTTCCTGTGTGGTGTCCAAGCAGGCAAGCACTGCTCCCCCCTTCCACGAAATCAGCCTGGGATCCATGTCCTTTGGCACAAGCACACCATTATGAATTGTGTTACATGTTTCACATGCAGCAGTTTGTAAAGTATTAGAAGTAAATTTTTCTCCCAGTTGCCTAATAAATCTTTGAAAGTGTCAAGAACTTAAAGTAGATACAGAAACTCAAATTGGACGAGTTTAGAAAAACCTTTATGAAAGAATTATTTATCATCGGTCAGTTTTAATGATTAAAAGGTTAAATTATATGAAGTAAAATCATAAAGTATTTTATGTAAAATATCAACACTTGGCTTGTTGGGGACATGACCTAAAACTTGCCTATCTGGCATTTTTTTAAAATATTGCCTAGAAAAATCTGTGCATGCGTAAGACATACCTGTTAAACAATAAAACCAAATTAAACAAGAACGTAAACTAAAAGTGATTCAAGCCTTGTAATAACTAAAGCATCTTAGAGGTAGTCATGGACCGGTTCTATTTTGCTTCATGTAGAACAGGACGAAATGTGACCGTTTGTTTTATAATTTCTGACTAAGATATATGTATTTGGAAATACAATTTCAAGCTCTATTAAAGTATACTCAAAAGAAATGGGGTCAAAATAACACAGACTAGCCACCTCAATTTCAGGATCAAGCTCAAATTTCAACAAATGTGTTGCAAATGTGCAGCATTACTCATTTGTCTATGTAAATTCATGTGCACTGCATAAACATGGGTTAACACTATTTTAGGAGGTCTTTATTTAGAAAATAACCACATGTAGTATTGACCTTCGGCCGTGTGATGACTTCCACGTTGTCGACCAGCCTTCTGAAGGACGGCGGCATCTTGTTGATGATGCGATGGAGCAGAAATTCTTGCGCTCCGTGAAACATGAGCCCTCCTCCCACAACCAGAATGGAGCTGTACATCTTCCTCTTGGTTTCGTCGGATGCTGTGGACGGAGAAAAAACCCGACAGGGAAACGTGACCCAAATACCGTCAAACAGCTTTCATCATCAGATATAGTTTATGTCCATTTCAAGGTGTTTGTTTAAAATAGGCTCCCTACTTTACATTTATCTGTGCATCTCATCCACTTTATTTTACGTAATTCCTTCTTCCCTCCCTCCACCACTTTCTTACCACAGCAGTCGATGCTATGCAGGATAGCTTTGTCCAGCCCCAAAGCTTTGCTCTCAAACTGGCTAATGATGGCCGTCTTCCTGGAGAGGTGAGTAGACGGAGACTCTTCCATCTCTCCTGAACCCATCAGACACTCTCCTTGGGCAGGCATCAGCTCCATTTCTCCAACCATCCCTCCTCCACCACTCCCACAGCCTCTGGGCATGTCAGACATCTCCCCCATTCTTCCCTGACAGCTCATTTCACCATCCAGACCTCCAACTGGTCTGGAAATGGCTTTCCGCTCTGCTGCAGATTTGGACGACTGTTAGAAAAGAAAAAAAAGAAAAAAAATCACAAGAAAACAGCGATTACTTATCTGACTAAATGGGATTTCAGCCTACATGTGGTAATGTGTGTTACCTGGTCCCCTTTGCTCTGTGTGGCCATCAGGTAGTGTTCATCATGGGGATCCTCTGAGTTGCCTTGGGAACGGTGCTGTAGGTATGTCATTTTCTGACCGACGATGCCAAATGTGCTTGGGTAGAAAAGACCCATGGGAGCCTACGGAGGACACAGACGTATGCTTAAATAACGTGGAGTCGATAAGGTTGGGGAGGAAAAACACAGAGGTCATAAACAGATGACATTTCATGGCAAAATTGCTGACTCAGTCGTCAATTTTCTATAAGACTGCTGTAACACTGATACCTGCAATTTTTCATCCCCAAGTCGAATCTGGTACAGAAGAGCTGGGGCTTCTGGGAAACGCGTCTGAAACTCGTGATCCTGTAATCCTGATATATCCTGTTGAGAATAAACATAAAAACATTTTGAAAATATCTGCAGAATCCCCAATTGGTTATCATGAAAAGGGAATTTAAAAGGCAAGCGCTAAAGAGGAAACGGTTCCTCCCAACTCAGAAATCCACCCTCTACAAACACAAACCTGGTCCAGATGACAGAAGATCTCCTTTAAATGCTGTAGGAGCTGACAGTCCAGCCTGTTGGTCAGCTGACAGTCTCTGTAGGGAAACCCTGCCCTCTGCAGGAGCCAGAAGAAAGTGCGGGTCACATCTGAACCGCCGTATGCCAAACAGAGCCTAGAGTGGAGGGGCGAACGCCAATAAAATGCAAGAAATTTTTTTAAAATATATATTTTTTTTAACTGCTAAGTTTATGATTTGCAACTGTTTTGCACCTTGAGTTTCGATGCGATACGCCATCCTCAACACAGCAGATGCCGGTCTTCTGATCGCCTACATCCACCACACAAGCGCTGCTTAACCCACTGCCGAACGTAGCGCACACCGACTCCTGGTGCACAATGATGGCTGCAAACACACACATACACAGGATTACATGTTATTTTACCCTTTAAAGTTAAAAAAACACGAGGCAATGACCGCTGTATTATCGTGTCCAGTCGCACAGCACTTTGTCAAAGTATTTATACTTTTTAATACTGTCGCATTAAAATCAGATTTAATTGTATTTTATTGGGATGTTATGTGACAGAACACAAACTAGAATCAAATTGGGAAAGTGAGGGGAAATTTTTCCTTTTGAACAAAACCCTGAAAAGTGTGGCAAGCATTTGTATTGACTCAGTATAAAGGTGGCTGTACTGTGGAGTCCTCAGAAGTTGTAGAGAGAACAAAGAGCAGCGTGGAGACCAAGGAACACAGCAGACAGGTCAGGGAGAAAGCTTAGGAGGTTCAGAATAATAGCCCAAGCTCAACAGTTCAGTTGGGAGAATCTTTTTTGCAGGACAACTAATTAGCGCTGCCATGAATTTAGTAATCAACTTTTTTTTTTTTTTACTGTTTTCCTCTTAAAAAGGTCACTGTCGCTTTATCTGCCCCAGGGTTCAGTTTTAGGCCCAGTGCTTCTTAACCTGTATATGCTTGCTCTTGGCAGTGTTATCAGGAGACATGGAGTTAGCTTTCACAGTTATGCTGATGATACACAGTTGTACATCTCCATGTCTCCTGATGACACACAGCCAATGGAGGCACTTTTTAACTGCATTTTAGACATTAAATCCTGGATGGCAGAAAACTTTCTCCAGCTCAACCAGGACAAAACTGAGGTTTTAGTTATCAGTCCTGTGGCTCAGAGAGACAAACTTTTACCAAAACTACAATCATTGTCTTTTAATCCTTCTTTACAAGTGAAGAACCTGGGTGTGATTTTTGACTCTGAGCTGACTTTTATCCCTCACATTAAAAACATCACCAAAATAGGTTTTTATCACCTAAAGAACATTGCCAGAGTCCGCCCCATTCTCTCTCGGGCCAATACGGAGACGCTAATGCATGCTTTTATCACCAGTAGAATTGATTATTGTAATGCCCTGCTTTCTGGTCTTCCCAAAAAGACTACCTCAAGTTTACAGCTTTTACAGAATTCAGCAGCTCGTGTCCTGATGAAGACTAGGAGGCGGGAGCACATTACACCGGTCTTAGAATCACTGCATTGGCTCCCCGTATGTTTTAGGATCGATTTTAAGGTTCTTTTAATGGTTTTTAAGTGTCTTAATGGTCTTGGGCCTTCTTATCTGTCAGAAATGCTTTTACCGTATGAACCCTCGGGGTCTCTGCGCTCCTCTGGCCAGCCGTCTCCTTGTCATCCCCAAAGTCAGGACACGGACTCATGGTGAGGCGTCTTTCCATTTTTATGGCACTCACCTCTGGAACAGGCTGCCAGAGGATCTCAGGGCCGTAGAGAACGTTCATGTTTTTAAGAGCATGCTCAAGACTCACCTTTTTAGCTTAGCCTTTAACTAATTATTATTTATTAATATATTTTTAACCGCTCAGCATGTTTTACCTGATTTAATTTTTATTTTAGCTTTTAACTGTTTATTTATTGTGTGTGTGTGTGTGTGTGTGTGTGAGTATGGCTGATGGGTTGGGTTGTATTTGCGTTGATGATTTTATTTTTGAAGGGGGGGGGGGTTGTGGGGTTATTTTAAATCTGTAAAGCACTTTGAGTGACTTTGTTTGTTTGAAAAGCGCTTTATAAATAAAGTTTTATTGATTGATTGATTGATTGATCTGCTCTGTCTGTCCTTTTGCCCCTCACTCACATGTGCAGCTGTGGCAATCGGGGTCAGCTGCAGCTTCACTTGAAGCAGTATCAGCAGTGAGAAGTCAACGTAGCTCTAACATTCTGGAGAGTATTATTAAATAAAAAGAGAAGCATGTGTAACGCATAATTCACAAAGTAGAAGCTGCTTCCCACAGCAGTACAACAGTGTTGTTAGAGCTTCTTAAAGTGAACCCCGCTGTGGCTGATGACAAAAACAGACAGTACCCTCTCTGAGCTAGTTAGCTTGTTAGCTGTTAACATTAGCATCAACAGTAGAGCAATTTTTTATTTCATTTTTCCCCCAACATGTCGGGTTTCTACCTTCTCTCCTAAGTATCCAGGTGTATTCAGAGATTGATAAAAATGTCTAGATAATCTCATTTGACGTCCTCTACGGCTCGAGCTGCTGCTTAGAGGCTGATTCTGAACTCTTCAGACAGAACAGAGCGCAGCGGCTGCTGCTTCTGCTTACAGGACATCAAGGTGTAGGTGTTGCAACAAAAAACTCCTGCTTATTATTCTTATTATTGCAATAAAATACGTATTTTGTCAGAATGTAATGTTTACTCTGACTTTAGATGGTAAATTGCTGTGGGCAGAAAGGATCTCTCTGGAAGGATCATTAAGTAGTTTTGATGAAGCTCCTGGCTGAAGAGGCTGTTGAATTATTTGATAGCTGCAACATTAACAGTGTCATGTGTCCGCTGTAACACTGTTTTACTTTTTATGTAGTTCATAAATGTTAAATGAGCTATCATCTTAAAAATCGCTATTTTAAATACTGCATAAGACTTTGAGGTAACATGAAAATATTAGAGCAGCTGCTTGCTCCTGCAACAACATGCATGAAGAGAACATGGATGGAGCAAAATGTAGGGTAGTCCTGAAGTAACACCAGTTCAAGGAATCCAGGCTTGAGATTGGGTGGGAGGTTCACTTTCCGACAGGGCAACCACCCTAAAAATTAGGCTATGGTTTCACAATTTTTCATGTTCATGAGGTAAAATGTCTTAGTCAAAGTCCAGATTTAAATCCAATATAGAACCTACATTGATTCTTGAAAATTAATATTTTTTAGACCCTCTCTATTCAGTCTCACTGAGCTAGAGTTGTTGTTTTTTAAAAACAAAAACAAGAATGAGTTAAAATTAATTCATGATCTTAGATTTGGAAAGCACATAAAAAAGTACCACAAAAAAACTTGAAAAGTCTGAAAAAAACAACACACAAAATGTTCTCCCTCTTCAGAATGTTGTGCTACGTTTGCATCAATCTGTCGCACTAAATTACAGCAAAATAACCCTAGAGTTTGTGGTTTTAACATGTCAACGTGATAAACATTTCTTATTAGTGTGAAGAGATTTGCAAGACATGTTACGTGTTCGATGGTCAGTACCTGAAAAGCCCATATTGTGTAGCAACATGTTGACAATTTCCTTTACATGCTGTCTGTTGTAGATGTCCGGGACCAAAAGGATGCATCTGTAATACTAGCAGTCAAAAAAAAAATCAATGTTAATGCAGAAGAAATGCATAGAAAACTGAAATGAAAGTTTTTTTTTAACCTTTAACTCTTTTAAGGAGATATCCAGATGCTTCTGAATGACGTAACTCCAGATCGTCTCAAGATCAGCCAGCACTGCAGTCAGAGAGCCTCCGGAGCCAGAATGCACATTGAGCTGACCTCTGACAATGGGCCAGTGGATGTTGTAACAGTCCGATGGATTCACATATATAGCCTGTAGCATGACATGATGAAGATGGCTAAACAATAAATAAACCACAGAATTGATCAAACGTAAAAATAAAAGTGTTTTTTCTTGATTTATTGTACCTCCTCTCCCACCAGGTAACTAGGATGGTGGCTTGTGTTTGTCCACTTGACTCTTGAACTGCTGTCTAGAACTGCAGGACGAATCTGACAGTTGTAAGCCCTGGACTAAAAATACAGATATTAACTTAAATCAATGGAATAACACTTTCAAGATTTCAGCCATTTCTGCAAAAGTAGTCTCTTTATTTCACAAACCTGTTCTGCAGACACAGGAGTCCTTCTCACACCATTAGACATCTTCTTGGACCAGATGGCCTGGTCCACCATTTTCAGTCCGTTCTGCCTTTGTTCGCTGCTTTCTGCCTTCTGTTGGACATGAAGACAAACCGCATGGGAGAATATGTGAGCTCCATTAAAAAAACAACCAAGTTTAACAGAATTTCCTCCGTTGAACAGCAACTTACATTCAGACCATCTCTCAGCAGCCAAGCATCTTCATACCTGGCCTGTCCACCCTGCTTATGTCTGCGTGCGATTACGTGAGGGACGAGGACAGGAAGAGTGTCTGTGGCTCGCCCAATGCGAAGAGTTCTTGATCCAGGATGGATCACAATGATGAAATTACTCTGTATTTGCTATGAAAGATACATTTGTAAATTATAGTCCTGTAAAAAATAAATAATTAATAGCTGTGCAAACAGAAGCTTCATCAGAATGGTGAAGAATGGTTTTGGTGCTTTATGGTCAAAATGGAAATATGCCCCTTTTCAAACAGGGAGAAAGGAGAAAGGTGGTTTTAGATTTTAAAAGAATAATAAAGTAAAGTAAAGCTGGTGGTGTTGGACCAGATTGGTGGGGTGGGATGGCCTGGATTTAGGAGTCTTGGAAGTCTCGTGATGGCTTACCAACGCCCTCCAGGATGGACTAATGCAACCTATTCATTTACTGTGGAGACAGAATTGCTATAAAAGCTGTCCTCTCTACTTCTGAAAAGAGATCATTCCATCACTTGTCAAAATATAGCCTTAGTTTTTATCTATTTCTAGCATATTTGCTGTATTGTATCTTGCGTTTGTCTGAAAAATGTTTCACATAAAAGCCTTTACAAATCCATTATATAATTAAATTGATTTATTATCATTAATAATTATTAAATCCATTAACCACTCAATAAGTAAAATGTATTTGCATATATTATGGTTTCTTTGTAAAACAGAGTAATACGTAAAACACCCTGTAAATTAAATATATATTATCCTTACTAATTTTACATTCAACACATCTTTGAGTATATCATGCATCACTCTTTAAACAAAGAGTATATTTGTTAGTTACTATACTTGGTTTGAAACTGATTTAGTTAGTCTACAATGACATCATTAGCATTATTAATATTATTAACCCACTTTCCATCTATATTTCTCCATTTGTGATCATTAAAAAGTAAATTAAATTTAACTACAACAGTGAATAGGACACACACAAACCAAATACAGTAAGGAATTTGTAACCTCTTTTTAACAAAAAACAGTAATAACACTTGTAAAAATATATTTTTTAAATTAAGATATTGTTTGTTAAATATTCGGTGATTTTTAGAAGAGAATAAAGTAAATAGAGTTTAATAATACAAAAGGCTTTAAAGAAAAGAAAAAAAGATAAGTGAAGGCAGAGGTACCTCCTGAGCAGGTTCAGGGACAGCTGCAGGAGCGATGGGTCTCTTCACACCGCGCTGCTGCTCTTTCTCTTTCTCCTTATCCTTATCCCGCTCCTTTTCCTTCTCCTTCCCGTTGTCCTGCTCTTTCTCGGCCTGAGTCATTGTTAATCTTTACATTTCAGGAAAGATTTATCAAAATGAAAAATACTGCCGTTTACAAAGCGACTCAACCTGTGACAACAGATGTCAAGCCTTGGTCCTACTTCCGTGTTTCGTCACGTGATTCTTCTTCGTGAGGAGTTTTTATGATAGTAAATATACTCTATCGCTCCCAACTGGTTAATAAGGTTAATGGTCTTTCCAGCTTTAGATCTGGGAGCTGGAAAAATGTGGAGTAAAAGTTGAATGTAATATTAAACTGGATCTTTCAAACAATTAATCGTTTTTGTTTTGTTTTGGGGGATTTTGTAAAAAATACGTTTTCTTTAAATGTATTCCAGCATGGTGGTACATGGACAGCAGTACTGAAGTGGTATTTGTTCTTCTGAAGGACTAAAAACAGTGTAATATGATCTTGCCTTTTTGTTGAATATTTGCTAAGAACATTTAAAAAAGAGAAGTTAATTCTGTAAATGAATTTTAAAAAGTGAATATCGTATAAAATACAGGTTCATTTCAAACCAAGTGATAAATGTCTTAAACAGTGATGAGTATGACTGACAGCTTATGAAAACCCAATATTCAACTTGTCCAGAAGTTTCAATGCAACAAATGAACAATATAGAAAAATAGTATCATTACTACACTATACCATGGGAGAACGTGCTGACTTCACAGTTGTTAAGCAAAAAATTTAATAAAACACCTTCAATAAATATAAGCCACAAAAGATCATTCCAAGAAAAACAAAAAAAAACAAGAACAAAAAAAAAAGGCTATTCACAGTATGTTGTATGTTATATGTTTATGGAGAGCTTAGTGTAAAGAAAAGAAATTCAGCAGAAAAAAATTGCTTAGCTAGCTTTATATTTTTTGGTTTTCCATTGTGTGATAAATAAGGATTATTGATTATATAAGTCTGTGATGGACAGGCTACCTGTCCAGGGTGTACCCTGCCTCTCGGCCGCGACCCCTGGAGGACTAAGCGGTTAAGAAAATGGATGGATGCATTATATAAGTGTTTAATATAATGATTCAATTTAAACTGATGTCTCACTTTTGTGATTCTAAAAATAAATATATTTTATAACTTATGAGTCTCATTCATCTGTTCTTAAAGTATGCACATCGAACTCTCGGATTAAGAAGAACGATTTATCCCACAGATTACTGAATAATATATTTGAGACTGATAAGAAGAATATCTGATAGAGTTTCTAATATACTGTATATGAATTAACTTCTGTTACTAATAAATGGCTACAACCAGTAAATTGGAAAGAAATTAAAAGACATAGCTACTCAAAAAAGAATTATGTATAGAAATAAAAAAAGAACATATGTATAAAAAAACACACAAACTCCATAGAACAGCTGCACTGAACAAGAAAGCCGCTCAAAAGAGTAATGCTGAAGATGTGAGCAATTCTCATGCAATTTTGCACTGTAGCGCTATATCCTGCTCCAGCTAGTTTCACAGAAATCATTCTTCTGCTTAACCTGCTTTTTTGTTTTCCATTACAACAGAACACCCTGACATGGATCAACCTGAGGGCTCTTAAATGCTTCCACTTATTAATAGCTTAAGAATAATTGCTCTCATTGTAGAAAGGATTGCACCAAAGAGTTTGGAAATAGCCCTGGAGCCACTGTCAGATTGATCATCAGCAGCAATTAATCCTTTAAGTCTTATTAATTGTTAAAATTTAATTAAAAATTGAATCTATTCAGGCCAGCAAACTGCAAAGAATTCTGATATTTTATTTTATTTTTGGAGCTGCACACTCCTGACGATGAAAAGTATTAATATATTAGGACTTATTTGTAGCGCTGTTACCTCAAGATGGTCGTGAGGTCTTTCTGCAAAAATTTGCATGTCTTCCCTGGTAATGCGTGGGCTCCTGCTACATACTACAGCTTCCTCACATAGTCCAAATACATGACCGTTAGGTTAACTAGTCTTTTAAATTGTCCTTAGGTATGAGTGTATGTGTGCATGATGGTTTGTGTCTCTGTGTTGCCCTGCGATGGACTGGCAACTTGTGCAGGGACCCAACCTTTGCCTTCAAATAAAGTGTAACATAAACTGGAAATACTTTTCTGAGGACAAACAGGTGTCATTTTATCCTCCCACAGAATATGTGAACACTAGATTGGTGGAGGTTGTGGATTCAGTCTCTCCTTGTATTGTTCTCCTGTATTATGCAACTTCTACAAAGCCTAAACAATTGTATCCAAGTGCGAGTAGCAATACTTTAGCCTATTTTTAAAGTAACCATCTAAAAAAAATATTCTAATAAGAGTAAAAGAGTGTTTGGTAAAAGGCTTCCTGGGTACTGATTAACTTCTGCTTTAAGAAAATTTAAAATTATGTCATTACACAGACAGAAATATGCATTTATTGTCAAATTCTGGTGTTTTAAAGACTAAAATGAAAAAAAAGTAACAATAACTTTTTTTTTATTATGGCAGTCAATTATTTTAGGAAATGCATAAATATTTCTTAAAATAAGGTAAATAGTATTTCCAGTCCAAATTTATGGTGTTTTTGTATATTCAATTGACCTCAAACTGCAACAAGCTCAACAGACAGAAAATTACATTAGAGAAACATTTCTGTTGAAACAGATGGTCTGTGTCTGGGTAAAATATGTTTGTTCTTCCTTTACTCACTCTGGGTAGTCAGAAATTTTACTCAAGTAAGAGTAGCGGTACTGGATAATAATATTGCTCAAGAGATGTAAAAAGCATAAAAAACTACTTCTAAAAGTACTTTTTTTTTAAGTTAATCAAGTAAAATGTACTTGAGTGAATGTAACTAGTTACTACCCACCTCTGAACTATAAAAAACTTATTCTAGGTTCCAACAAAAATATGGCAACAGGAGGGGCACAGAGCCATTGCAGGGGGTTGGTTTGTTTGGTTTTGTGTTTCCTGGTTTGCTATTATAGTGTTTGGGCTTTTCTGGCGACACCATGGCTGACCCCGATTGCCACTATTGCGCATGTGCATTAAGGGTAGAAAGGCAGACTAGCAGCAAAAGGTACAGCAACAGTTTTAAGAGAAAAACAAAGCTTAAAAACAATAAAACAATAAAAAAATAACAATGACATGGATTTTTACATTTGTCACCAACACGTTTGACTGTTAGTCATAAGTACAAATCGACTAATAGTAGCAGCGGTAGATCTAAAACATCCATCGTAAGTCTGGCTGTATGTTTAGGATTGTTGATCCGCTAGAAAGAAAAACTTCACCACAGTCTCCCGTCTTCTTAAAGGTTACATCCTGGATCCAAAAAGGCAATCAGTTATACTGTGTTTCTTAGGGGTATCAAAGTAAACTTATATACTAACAAAGAACACTTTTCAACTTTTTATTAGTAAAAAAGTTTTGAAAAACATGCAATTACTCATCCTAAAGCTCCCAAAAAAATGCCCTAACTTGTGTTGGTCTATCACATAAAATCCCAATAAAAACATAAATGTTTGATAGGATCATATATCATAAAGTATAAGACATTACAACATAGTTTTTTAAGACAATGTATATAATATTATAGAGCAAATAAACTCTAACCAACACACACTTCCTAAAATACTTGATCAAATTTGTCAAATAAAAGTCAAGTAACCATTTGCCATATACAGTACACCATGACAGTAAGGTAGTTCTGTTATTAACCACTTTTCTTTTGTAAATTTACCTGAGATATGAAAAAAAACAACGCAATTAAAAGAACTGAATAATAAACTAATGGTACATTACAATATATGAAAATCAATAACAAGGACAAACAGGATAGAATATAGAAAAACAGAACCTATTTTTAACTAAATGTCCCATTTTTTAAACCAGGATTTTAAACCAGGATTATCATTTATAAAACTTTGCAAAAAAAATATTTCTTCCTTACTTATGCCTTGTAAGTTTTTGATCTATCAAGTTTGGAGTACTCAAAGACTGTTCCTAGAAATTTGCTCAGGTATATACGGAGAAAGCAATTCTACAGAAATTGAAGCACGCAAGTGGTTTCATGAATTTTTTTTTAAATTTCATATCAAAAGAGAAACATACAGTCAGCAATTAGGAAATATTTGACAAGAGTAAAAATATTAAAACAAAAACCTAAAAGCACACAGTACAAGTGATCAAAGAAATAAGATAAATGAATATGAAGTTTTAATATAATTACTGTATGACTAATAAGATTGCGATTAAAACAAATGAAAACAGGAGAACGTAATAAGTTTCAGCTCTCCTAGATATTTAAAGCATGACAGAATAGATGCTTTTTAAGTCGAGTTCTAAAAAGTTAATAGGGGGCAAAAATAAACAGAAGAGCAGCGGCTGACACAGCGCTGATGCACGGTGACCAGCGGGTCAGTTTATCTAAGATGATGCCCAGATCAGAACCTAGATCTAATAAGACTGCTTTAGGGAATCTACATTGCCTCCCCTCATCCACATGCTGCCTGAGCCGTGATCTTCGATTATCGCCAGCACATCCTTTGTGCAGCATTATGCAGAAGTGTCACTGCAGTGTTTATATCTGTACTTCACACAACTAATACACCAATAAGTTCAATAGCTATATCTGTGTAATATGTAGACATGCTGTGATATCATTCTTAAATGGAATATATTTTCATTCAGATTCTCAAATTTATTCTAAGTTCAGAGACAAGGGTTCAGAGTGTGTGTGCAAGGGTCTACAAGTCTGAAAATGTGGCTTAAATTCACGGTTTTACTATCTCTTTGGCTGTGCTGCCAGTGTTCCCCATGTCCAAAATGTTCAAAAGCGAGGTCCTTATTGTGCTCAAACTTGTGCACTTTTCAATAATCACTTTTTTTTCCATAAATCCTAAACTTGCCATAGAAAGTGACTTACAATTTGTAGTTTTGTGCATAGGCAAGGTTTATAAATGGACTCCTAGGGTCTCATTTATAAAACTTTGCATAGAATTTTCCCTAAAACCGTACTTAAGCTCAGCAACTTTTTCTTACTTACGGCCAGTAAATTTCTGATCTATCAAATTTGGAGTACGCACAGCTTCACGCAATCTCCGCTTTATAAATCAGACTCTTAATAAAAATGTGCTCAGCTGTCTCTAGGTCATATCCGATCCTGACTTAAAAAAAAAAATCTTCGATGAGTGCCAGCGTACAGAATTATGCTGGGACGCTGCAGCATTTTTGTTCTTCACACGTGCACCATTACATGCAATTGTTATATAATCTGAAGACATATATATGAACATTATTCTTAAATGCAACATATTTTTAATCAAATTCTTATTTTTATTCTCAGTTCCTATAGACGGGACCAGGGGCGGATGTAGAAAAATATTTCTGGGGTGGCAGGAGGGTGGCAAGGATACTTCTGGGGTGGCACCATATGCTAGTATATATATATATATATATATATAAATATATATATATATATATATATATATATATATATATATATATGCTTCTGTATTGCAGCTGTACTTTCTTTTCTTATCATGATATGCTGAGAACAAAGGAGATAGCTGTCACACAAAGAGCACAAGTATTTGTTGGAAATCAAATTCCTATACGTTTTTGGCAGTTTTTTGGCAAAATTATTGTTTTTTTAATTTCTTAAATGAAAAAATAAGATTTTTTTTTTTTACTATGGTTTCATATTCTAAGAAAAAATGCTAATAAAGTGGTCGTTTAAAGTCTAAGCAAGTGTAATAAACAAAGGTATAGCACCAATTTGATTGTTTACAACAGCTTTTGGGTCTATTTCTTTTGGATTGTATATAATGTTAGTATTTGTATAATGTAAGGATGAATAAAGTCCAGAAATTATGTATTTTTAAATTCCCTTTAATTTTAACTTCATAATATTCAAAAATCTGTACTTTCTAATATAAAGTAAACTTGGTAATTAGGATAAATGAATTTAAATATTCATTTGCAGAGATTAGATCAAAACTTCCTAACGTCCCCTCCGTCCACTTTACTCACCAGGTTACTCTCCGTGTTTCTCACCTGTCTTTGGTGAAAAAAGAAGAAAAAATATACAGGGGCTTTGTTGTCGCTTCATTTCTGTAGAATTTAAAGTAATTTTACTTTTTTTTTCTGGACAAACGTAAAGATTTCACATTCTATGACTTAGCTTACATGTTCCAAAAATTACGATTTTCAATTTTTATCGCCTTAAATAGTTACAAAACTATCAGCATTGAGCTAGAAATGATATTCTATTTTGTAAGATGGCATAGTTTCCTCTTTACTGGTGTGCTCACGTGTGCTCCTGCTTTCTGTGCAGGTCGGCTTCTCACTCACTTCCTGCCTCTCAGAACCGTCAAGAGTTACGTCGTGCTGCATTCTATGTCGTCGGAAGAATTATTCATGCGCTTGACGTCCGACTTTAGACAACTATTTATTGATTTCATAGCCGCTGGCTGGGTTGGCAGCTGGGGCGGCAAGGCTTTCTTTTAGGGTGCGCCGGATTTAAAAATTAATGTATTTATTATCCTTGAATGTAGATTAACAATTAACAATTAACAATGTCCAATTAGCTCCGTTATTTCCAACCAAAGAAGGGGGTCCAGCCTTCCCCCAGCAGGGTCGAACCATTTTTGGCCTCTAATTCAAAGATAAAGAAGGAAAAGACACACACAGAAAGCTGTTCTGTAAATTTGTATATTTGCCAATCATACCTGTAAGCGCCATCCATTCCCCGAAGGGAACCTGACTGAGTTCGACCAAGGCAGATCTCTTTTTATTAACAAGGAAAAGCACAACCCAACCTCACAGACACACAAACAACAGGACTTTCATCAGGGTTTTGTTGATTAAATCACAGTTCCAGGGCCTTTCATCCCGTCATATACATACGAACCAAACAGTCCTGTTTGATGGTTTGTTCCAAGTTAAGTCTGCTGTTCCATGGAGGTCTCGTTGGGAATGCAAAGAATCATTCACACCATGACATACTCACATACACTTGATAGGCCACTGGGCTGCAATTCACCTTTCCCCTTCATCTGCCGCAGCTGGGCCCAGACAAAGGTCACTCAAACACAAATTTCATATTTTATTATACATTTTTTATATCCATCAGGTGGCAACTGCCACCCTATGCCACCCCAGTAGATCCGCCCCTGGACGGGACGTGGGAGAAGCTTGTGTGTTGGTTGTGTTTGTCTGTGTGAGCAATGCCCTACAAGTCGGAAAATGTCTCTTAAATTGACAATTCTGGTATCCGTCCTGCTGCGCTGTCAGTGCCTCAGTGTCCAAAAAGTGCGTAAGTAAGATCTTTGGAGTGCTTAAAGCTGCGCAAATGTTTCCGCCACGTTTTTTTAAAATATATATATATATAAATCCCAAACTTTGCGTATAAAGTTGCTTATGTAGTTTTCAGACCCCGTTTTGTGCGTAAGCAAGCTTTATAAATGAGACTCCAGATCTTTATCCAGGACCCAGTTGAAAATTTGTAAATTCAAAGTCTTCTTTGTGCTGAGCATTTCTATAGCTTCCCTTAATTTTGTTGTACTGTTTTGACTGTAGAAAATCTTAGGTTTGAACAACAGCGATTTAAATATTTTCCCAATCTTCCTTGGAGCGTGAAGACTGTTGCAGAGTGTCTTCAAATCTTTCATCAGACAGAACACCCTGCATGTCTGCAGCTCTGGCAGCAAAACACGAGACTTCTTGTCTTTGTCCACATGTAGCTGCACCACCCAGAACTTGTCCAGTTCAGAGGGACTCTTAGCGTGACTGGCCACCATGTTAAGAATCAGAGGGTAAAGGTCATCAGCTGTAGCTGGGATGGAATGTTCTGGGAGCTTCTTGGTGGGGATAGACTTTACTGGCATAGAGGATGGCTACAAGAAGAGAAAAACGTATTTCTACAAGAAGCACAGGTGATCCACGTTGAAGAATGAAAATGGAGACGCAACTTACATTTTCCCCCTGTGGGGAGATGATCAGTACACGATCTGCATCCTTCACTAGTTCAGCTAACCAGCGCAGAGGTCCAAGTTTTGCAATTTTTTCCTGCTGCCACAAATCAATCGCCACTCTGCAGCCCCCGTGCCACTGCAGAAACTCTGCCAGCGACACCACCGCACGCTGAAAGGCCGGCGTCTCCGCAGGGTACACCACAACCACAGATACAGTAGTCGGGATGATTTCAAAACCCGAGTACGACACACACATCTTATCTGGAGACAGCAGATTAAAAAAGAAGCATTTACACAAAACGCCAATGAAGTCAAAGCACACTTTAGGAGTTTTAAAAGACTCAGATGATGCATGCTATGAATCAGGATATTTTTTTATTAAAATTTTAATATAATCAATCCAAGGCTTCAGTGGCGAGCCAAACAACAGGACAGACGAAGCAAGTCTACTGCAAAAAGGCTGCAGAAATATTACCGTAACTTAGGTGGAAAGCGTTCTATATTTTAAAAAGATGCTGAGAAACCAAAACTGATCAATCTAAACCATCTTCAAGGGTTGGGCCTGTTTGCAAACTCAAATAATATCACTGAACTAAACTGTGAGAAACATGTTCAGCATCTGTTTCTCTTATCTGCTTACAGGGGCTTCTATCTCTGCTCCTATCAGACGTAAATATACATTTTACTTACAGATGACGAAGCCGGAACTCAGAATTATCAAAGAAGCCACCACTCCAACAACTATCGCAGTGACATCCTTAATCTCTTTTGCTGCAACTGAAGGAAAATGTATTTAATAATTTGGATGTTAAGATATGTCAAATAAACAAGGTAACAGTTATATTTCCCTAAAGTTGGGTCTAAAACATCTGTCACTGTGTTAATTGATATCAGTGCTGCATAGGTAGGATTGTTAGGAATTTTCCAGTTGCAGCTAAAGTCCTTTATAACCTGTCTTGTATAATTAATTAATTAAACATAATTATTGTCAAATTATTAATTTTGCTTACTTTGAGTGACTGATGTCATTGGTTGCTGTTGCCCTGCAACAAAAAGAAGAAAAAAATATGTTCTCATAGTCTTGGGTTTTTAAAACAATACAATATACCATTTAATCTTTATATACAGCAAAAGTCAGTTTGACTGAGGAGTTACACAGAGACATCCACAGCAGTGCAAACAGCAAATAGTGTTGTGGCTGAAAGAGTTGTGCACAAGCTGCATGTTTAAAATTTATATCTACAATAGCCAAATATAGTAAACTTCTTTTTTTTTTTGCAAAACAACATCTTGATGTACAAAGAGGCATTATTGAGAAATAGAAATGCCTTCTTGTTCCAGACAACAATAATTTGTTTGATGCTGAGTTTAAAAATAAATGTGTTTACCTGTAGTGTCATTTGGGGTTCCTGTTGCTGCTACTGCTACAGCAAAAAAAGAGGACGATTTAAATACACATGATGGGTACTGTTTTACTTTTTAATTTGCTTTTGTTTGACTGCAGAATTACATGCACTTGTGTCTCTGAGTCCATTGTCTAACAAATTGTTGAGAGATTTATAAAGTTTTTCAAAACTTTTTCATTGTTTAGTTTATCATTTACATTTAAATAAAAGTTAAAGTTGTAGCTATACATGCATTAATAGATTGAATTACCTTCTTTTTGACGAGGTACCACAATAAAGCGATGTAGTTTATAATCGCCACTATAAAGTGGAGGTAATGGGACATTAAAAACATTCATGTCGTATCCACCATACGTTACATCTTCTAAAAGATAAAACCATTCCTACAGGGGACAAAAAGGACAGCAATATTTAGCATGGACTATTTAGGATGGATCATTACTAAATTGTGTGCTTATGCGGTTTAAAATAAAAATGAACTAGCTGTTTAAGATGTTCTTTTTACCTTTATTGATCCAGCCAGATTTGCTTGAGTAAAATTGTATTTACAGCTGTAGACTACACTTGAATCAATTACAATCCATGTACCATCCAGGTAATATATATTAGCTGTGAACAAAAAAAAAGAAAGTTGATAGAGTCATTTAGCAGTGAGATTTCCCTTTTTTTCATCACAAAGATAGGAAAATATATATATCTGTAACTAAGCATCATTTTAAATTCTCACATTTCTATAGCATTGTGGACCTTGACAGAAACATGAAGGGATGGATGAAATTTCCGCATGAAAATCGGGATTGGCCAGTGTCAGTCATTTTTATTCATATTGCCATCGGTTCGATGAGTAAAACTGGGCCACTATGATTAACAGATGTTTATTTCCAATATCGTTGCTCTTTGTGTTTAAGGAGGGTTTTGGCCATGTCATTTTTGTTTGGTAATGTGACAGTGATAGCGATGCAGTGCAGTGTTTCTTTTACACTGTATTGGATATAAGCAGGATCAAATCTTGATATCAGTCTTAATTTTCATATCAGTCGATCCCTAAAATTTAGTTGAGCAGGTAATCTTATAATCTGATACTACTTGTGATAAACATTTACAATGAAGCAATTCTGTCGTCTCTTGTCTTCAGGTAACATTCTCTAACATCAAAAAAATGTTTTCCTTACCATCGATGTTAATGGCCCAGCTTATGTTCAGCTTTCTTTCTTTTCCGACCGTCACCAGCGTCACGTTTAAGTCTGCCACCTTGGATGGAATGACTTTTAGTTCTGTTTCAGGTAAATCTGTAACATAGTGGAGCTCATTGTAATCATGCTAGTTTGTGATAATATGATTTATTTGAATAACCTGACTAGGGATGCACTGAGACCGATATTGGGTATCGAGGCAGATACCGTTCTTATGTACTGTATTGGTATCGGTTAAAGTCAACGAATACCATCAACCGATACATGAAATGTGGAAACTCTGAGATAATTTCACAGAAAATGTTTATTTTTCACCTGAAATTTAAGTTTTGATGTCATTTTTATTAATATTTTATTTTTTCATCTAATTCACCATCATTAGTATTAACAGGCAATGTGGAAAATAAAATGTATCTTCCAATTCATTGCATTTTTTTTGTGTGTGTGTTAGAAGTATCGGGATTGGTAGCCTACTCGGTATCGGCAAGAACTCAAATCCAAGTATCAGTATCGTTTCCTTTTGAAAAAAAGCGTTATCGTTGCATCTCTAAACCTGACAAATCATGTCCCAGTGCTATGGTTTTTCCATCCACAATACTTTCAAACCGGGTCTTAAGACCTTTTCAGATTCATCATATTTTATGTGTGATCAGTAACACCTAATCACCTAATACCTTTTTTTTTTATTCATAATCTCTTGTAAAGCCTTTGAGCTGATATTTTAGAAGAGCAGCATTTCTAAAACTGTAGCTCTAACACAGGGAAGCCAGTGTTGGTTATCATATCTCTTACTCTTGTAATATTTGTCTGTCATTAAAAGATCCTAAAATAAACATTCCTTCATTTAATCCAAACTTCAGGGGTTGGTTCAAAATTATTATCCTTTTTGTTTATTTTGACAAAGGGTAGTAACTCATCAAAGGCACCGAAATCCAATTTCATGTGACGTCTACATGATATGACTCTTTGTTTTTGTTATAATCAATGAGATTTAGTAAAAAAGTAATCTATAACTTTTTACTAAAAACTAGATGTAGGCTACATGATTGTTTAGAAGTGGATACCAGCTTTTTCACTTAGTATAAATCTTTCTTAAATCCTTCTTTTATTTTTGTTAATATGATATATACCACAGTTGGATGAAAACTGTCTTATTAAAGATTTCTTCTGTTTTTGCTTTTGATGTCACACGAAGATGTTTCAAATGATCAGGCAAGTGTTAATATTAGAGATGGCCTGACTACATACAAAATGTAGCTTTGAATTTGATGATTCCATTATTATGGCTAAAAGGCTGTTGAAACGCGCTGGGGCAAAGTATGGTAAAAGTATGGATTGCCCAGTCCTTGTTAAAACACGAATAATATTATATTGAAAGAAAGAAAGAAAGAAAGAAAGAAAGAAAGAAAGAAAGAAAGAAAGAAAGAAAGAAAGAAATTATCACAACTATTAACTTCAGCTTTTCAATATATTTCTTAAAAGGACTATAGCAAATGGACTGATAGGTCGCATCTTAAGCTGCAGTCTACATTATGATAAAAAGGGGGGGGGGATTAAAAGAACAAAAATAATAAATCATACGCACAAAAAAGTATCCTAAAACAAACAAACGCTGAATTTTCCACAACAGTGAGACATTCAGGATCTCTCTATTTTAATTATTATGGTATGACAGGTGAATTAAACAGGCTTACTGTAAGGTGCGTTGGCTTTCTCACACTGAACGCTCTGTAACAGAATAGGAGAAATAAGGCTCTCACATAACATTCATTTTACATTTTGCCTAAAAAGTATAGTATAAAGATGGACAACTTACTATTTTCTGGGGTGCCACCCGTGACGCGACGCAACAGAGAAAAAATAATATACCTTGCCACATTGTCAGCGTCTAATCTAAATGCAGATTGTAGGAGCTGCTGTATCTTTAAGAGTTGTTAGTACATTAGACGTCCTCAACTGAGTCAGCAGCCACTAATAAATGCCCTGACAAAGGAACAAGGACTAAGCTCCACCCACAAAAAAAAAAAAAAAAACACACTCCCGTTGCTTTTCGTCTTCATGGATAGGCAAGCAAAGGTAAGGGCAAAACGCACATGACACGCATCTAAACATGTTAGAACACGATTTTCTTTTCATGTGATCGGACAGGAAACCTCTTTGACTCTGTTCCAGCCTAATTAGACTCTGTTCCTGGTGTTTCCTTTTACATCGTGGAGTAGAAGTAGCCCAGGGACTGTTTCACAAGTTTTACCGTTACTTGTCACAAAAACACCGTGTTGGCCTTTAAAAGCGTTTTAAACCGTAAGAAAAGGTTTACGCAGAAAGACATGTAGACGTATCAGTCATATTGGAATAAAGACTGATTAAAAAATGTCGTGAAAATGTGAAACCCCAGCCTTTAAGTGCAGACAGATAATGCAATATTTAAAACGCATAGTCAAGACATGTCTTTTTGCGTTTTTTTGTTTTATTTATTATTTTAGTGAAGCTTGCTTTCTGACATTAGGTGTTGAGCAGCTAGTTTAGTACTGCGAAGCACACCAAGCGAAGTAACTGTCCTGACCCGAGGTTTGCCTCCACCTTTGAACTAAAAGCTGTAAAAGAGAAGCTCTCAAACTGTTGCCATGTCTGAAGAGAGAAATCAGTATGTTGATACATTGAACCAGAAGGTGTCATCACAGTGCATCGAAACCATTTAATTAGAATTGTCATGCAAAATATATTAAACAGCATCTTTCAAATAATTAACAATTATATATAGGCCTATAATATATGGTACAGGCCAAAAGTTTGGAAACACCTTCTCGTTCAGTGTGTTTTCTTTATTTTCATGACTATTTACATTGCAGATTCTCACTGAAGGCATCAAAACTATGAATGATCACATATGGAATTATGTAGTGATTTTCCAGAAAGTGTGAAATAACCTGGCCTCCAAACTCACCGGACCTGAACCCAATAGAGATGATTTGGGGTGAGCTGAACCGCAGAACGAAGGCAAAAGGGCCAACAAGTACTAAGCATCTCTGGGAACTCCTTCAAGACTGTTGGAAAACCATTTCAGGTGACTACCTCTGGAAGCTCAAGACAAAGCAAAGCAGTAATCAGAGCAAAGGGTGGCTACTTTGAGGAATCTAAAATATAACACACATATTCAGTTTTTCCCCCTTTTTGTTTAAGTACATACAGTAATTCCTTACATCATGTGTTCATTCATAGTTTTGATGCCCTTAATTGAGAATCTACAATGTAGTCATGAGAATAAAGAAAACACATTGAATGAGAAGGTGTGTCCAAACTTTTGGTCTACACACAATGGCGAACCAACCAGACATTGTGATTGTTGATAAAGAGCAGATGAATGTCGTTGTTGTGGATGTGGCAATATCAAGTGATGGTAACATCAAGAAGAAGGAACATGAGAAATACCAAGAGCTGAGAGAGGAGCTAGAGAAGGCTTGGAAAATGAAGGTGACAACAATACCCGTGATATTGGAGCACTTGGGGCAGTGACCCCCAAACTGGAGGAATGGGTCCAGCAGATCCCTGGAAGAACATCAGACATCTCAGTCAAGTAAAATTCCTTATGAGAGATTCAAACATTTTTCTAAATTAATTAATTACATATTTCTAAGTATTTATACCTTATTTGATTAGGAACCTTTCCAAGCTCCCCAGAACCATACACAGACAAGCCGATATAGACAATGACTGAATGGATAGATGGATCTTAATTCAATCTGTTTTCTCCAGTAAAGAGTGTTGGAACTACATTTGTTGTCAATTGGTGTGATATAAATTGTATTAAATTTAAGACAAAACATGTACATTTCACAGCTTTGGAGTGTAATCAGGGTTTGCTCTGATACTCTAATTGCGTAATCTGTAATTTCTGTAGTCTGTAATTTTTTGTTTGATTGTACATATTTTTACATCTATGAACAAAGCAGCAGCATATTTTTTTTTATTAGTTTTTGACCACTTTGATAACAAAATGGAATTGGTAATGTCACAATCAGAATCAGCAGACTTAAAAAAAAAACATTGGTATCAGGTGTTAAAACCTGTGTGGAGTTTCACTGTAAAATGGAAGTATTTATTACAGTGTTGTGGTTTTATATATACTTTCTGTTGCATTTTGAACATCTATAAAAATCTGTGCAAATAATGAATAGAACCTGGATATTATGCTTTACATCAGCTGAATTTTTCTTCTTTCATGTCCATAGCCAAATCTGATAACTAGAACATGAGAACATATTAAAACCTATTTGTTTTGGTCTGCAGAAAGAAAAGAAAAATGAATACTGACTGGAGTTTTGCTGACGGCTCTCAAAATGTACAAGATGAAATTACTGCGCTTTGCAGAAACGTATCCAGAAACAACATAACGTGCTGCTGTATTTATTTTTAAAGTATTTTTTTCGAGAGAGAGAAAAACAAGCCCTCTGTTACTTGGAATACGCAGACCTGGCAACTCAACTCTGCAATGAAATATTTGCAAGAGAAAGTAGATTACTGCAGCTGCTGTAACCTTTAATCCATATTTTACAACACAAAGCCCCATAGGTGGTGGATAATTTGCCAAGATAGGTTTTACTTAAAAAAAAAAAAAGCTAGTATGATTAATACAGTGAAAAACACAATGACTCTTTACTTAGTCATGAATATGTCACACATCATTACTTAAGATGATGCATATACTGCAACAAAAGGTATAGATCCAGTAATCTCTGTAGAATAATGACTCTCAAACAGGCCATTTTGCATTATACAGCTTTTCCATTTGACAGGTCTGTACTTGAAAAAACCCTTGCCCTCTCCCTGTATTCTAACTCGGTTTCAGTTTTACATGAACTTTGTGTCCTCAGGTGTGCCACTAAATAACCTTTGTTGTAATTTACAGTTAATGAGGGAACCTTTTCTAAGAATGCTATCTTTGGCCATGGTGGGCCAACCAGGAGCCCAAAGATTCGTGACAGGAACATGGAGTAGATTTATGAAGGATGGCAGGTGCTCCTTATCATGTTTTTGTTTTTTTTTTCTTTCAGAATAGAAGCGAGACCAAATGCTTGGGGCTTCTCTTTAACCGCTCCTTCCCTTCTCCACTGCAGGTGTCTCACTACCTCAGCTTTCCACGGAAAATCTTCATCCGCACCTTCATTGGGTCAAAAAAAACCATCCTATAGCTATGTGGTTGTTGGGGCAGGATCAGCTGGCTGCGTTCTTGCCAATCGCCTCACGGAGGACACACAGGAGTCTGTGTGCCTGTTGGAGGCTGGACCCAAGGACAAGTGGTTAGGAAGCTCACGGCTCTCATGGAAGATCCACATGCCAGCTGCACTGACCTACAACCTATGCGATGACAAGTACAGTAATTTAAAATGGTTTTTTTTTAGTTTTTTTTATTGAAATTCAAACAATCAAATCATCATCGTTACGTCAGTTTTACCAAGAAATGACCATTTTTTGTTTTGATAACTGATTCAGAGCCTAGACGTTTTATTGTTGTTTTTCTTATTTTCTGTCCTCCTCAGATATAACTGGTACTACCACACTTTACCTCAGGCCCACATGGACAACCGGGTGATGTACTGGCCCAGGGGTCGTGTCTGGGGAGGGTCCTCCTCACTCAATGCCATGGTTTACATTCGCGGGCATGCTGAGGACTACAACCGCTGGCAGAGAGAGGGTGCAGAGGGCTGGGACTACGAGCATTGTCTGCCTTACTTCAGAAAAGCTCAGTGCCACGAACTGGGAGAAAATAGGTACTTATTTAAAATGTTTTCTTTTTTTAAAAGTTATAAATCTCTAACTTTATACAATTAAAGACCCATAAACACAAGATGACTTTTAAAAAGTAAAAATTACCTTAAAAAAAAAAAAGGATACTTCACTATATACTGTAGGTCTATAATACTGTATATTATGAATCCATTACTGCTCACTCCTCTAAAGGTGGGATATGGAGCATGAGCATGATAGCGACATCTAGTTTATCTAGGTTGTAGTTACTACAATAAAAACATAATTCCAGCTGTTGGGTTGCCTTGTTCGCTGCCGTTACACCCAGTAACCAACCTGAACTTTGTCCGGTGAGGAATGTATTTTAGAGGAGTTTAACTGACCACTCACATTTGTAAATTTAGCAACTGAGTTAGCTTACCAGTCAAGGAGGAAAGTTGCCGTTTCCGCGTGTGTTTGATGCCATACAAATGTTTTATGTGGGTCCATCTAGTGTAGGCTTCACCTAAACCTACGCACTATAGTTTCTATTCTTCTGTGGTCACTCCTCTCCTGATCAACTGGAGTAAAAAAAATAAATTAAAAAAGATGGGTCTTTGAAAGAGATGGAAACGTAATAATCCAATGTAGTGGCCATCCTTACATCAAGTAAGGCAACTTTGTTTGCTTAGCAAACTTTCAGCAACAAGGGAGTTTAATGTGCTTTACACCATTAGATAATAAAATAATAGCAGCGATAAACGTGTAAAACATAAACGAGATGCATAACACATTAAAACATACACATTTCCAGCTAATATTAACAAGAGGAAAGGCTTTCCAGAGTTTGAAAGCGGCAACAGAAAAGGCTCGTCACCCCTGGTTACAAGGCAATGCTTGTGAACAACCAGGAGCTGTGGAGAATCAGGTCAGATCTGTTTCCTCTTGTGAACATGTTTGGTCAGACAAAATGATAAGGTGACTGGTCATTCAGACATTTAAGAAAAATAATTAAAATCTTAAAATCAGTCCTAAAATGACTGGCAACTAATGCAGAAAGGACGACATACAGTGATATGATCACGTCATATCCAGCCTGTTTTTTGTGTGTTTTTTTTAAAGTTTATCTAACGGGAACAATGTGCAAAAACATTAAAGACGTTTTACACCACATTATAGCCAAAGCTAGTTTCTATCTGCAGTCCCTGAGCAGGTGAGAAATGCTAATTAAAATATCTTACATTGTAAAAACACAACAATCACTGATTACATAATACAATCATTCGATAAAATATATCTAAGACCAATATATTGAATACTTGAATCCTTAATGTTGACAATGCTGGTTTTTGAATAATAACTTCCTGACATTACAAGACAAAATCTTTAGTTCAGTGGTAAGTTTTAATTTCTGTGGGAGATTACTCCATTCCTTGATGCCTTTGTAAGAAAAGGCTGTTTATGCAAAGGCTGAACTATGTTTTGGTAATCTGCAGTCATTATGACTTGTTGACCTGGATGTTCTGGTTGTTTGCTCAGAACAGAGCTGGACATATCGTTTCAGAGGAGGTGGCGCCTTATTATTCAGGATTTTAAACATAAATTCTACATTTGAATAAACAATTAGATTATCAAAGTTTAACATTTCATATTTTTGCAAGTATTGGGCATTGATGAGGTCTCAGCAGTTGGGAGGCTGAACTAGCTGCAAACCACGTTACAAATAGTTTTTTAATCCAGCATAGAGAAGTTGATGTGCCTCAGTTCTAGAAATCTATAATCACTAGTAAACGTTATCCTGCTGGTATTTTATAGACTAGTATGGACATGAAGATTATAGGTTAGTAACTGTAGATGCAATAGATCTACTTTAATAACCAGAAAACGTATGCAAAAGAAGGTGGTCTTATCACATTTTTTGTTGGGTTCTTTTTCGCAAACAGATATTTATCCATAGTCTAAATGGGACCTCACAGACTACAGTTTGATATCTATCTTCCTGTCTTGTATTGATTTACATTTTCTTACAAACACAGCTCATTTTAGCTGCTGTTGTACTGTTGCTTATCTTGCCACAGATACTGCTGTGTCTGAAAATCCATGATGTACATTTTTTGTGTTTTGACATTAGGGGTTTAAAATGTACAGTGTGGACTGAGGACGGTATTATATTTTGTTACGTCAGAGTCTGGTTAATTTCTCCAATTCTTTTTTTTATTTTTTTGCTTGAAAGGACAAAGATTTATTCCTGCTCCAGGATTGTAAAGGAACTGTTAGTTTACTAATAGTAGTAAACTACTAAACGCTCATTAATTAATTAGTAAGTATGTCCAACTTCCCTGTCATGTCAGTCACTTCAAGTATGTGGCATTTTGGGGTGAGTAAATCTTTATCAGTAGATATAGTGTATCTCAAGTAGTGTTGTCATTACTTTAAGTTTAGAAAATGTTAAAAAATGGTTAGTAAGATTGTATTCTTTCCGGTTTTTGTTTTGCAGGTATCGGGGTGGCAGTGGACCTCTGCATGTGTCCAGAGGAAAAACCAACCATCCCCTGCACAAGGCTTTTATCGAAGCTGGCCAGCAAGCGGGATACCCCTTTACCGATGACATGAATGGGTACCAACAGGAAGGTGTTGGCTGGATGGACATGACCATCTACAAAGGTTACAGGGCAAAAGAATATCACAAATGACCTATGTTTGTTCTTTATCTTTCATTACAAATGCTGAAATGTTAGAAAAATAATGCTTTAATAGGCTAAAACTGGAAACCAAACTTCTAATTTAGTATAAAGCCATCATCTTTACAACTGGGAATTGAATTTTCTTAAAGATAAACACTGAGCTGGTTGTAAAATGTAGGTTCATTGTGTGTAGACTTTACAGCACAAATACAATCTTTTATGACTAAATGAATAACCTTTCCAGGGAAGCGCTGGAGCACTGCCAGTGCCTACCTCAGACCTGCATTGGGTCGACCCAATCTGAAAACAGAAGTGTACTGCACGGCCACCAAGATCTTGTTTGATGGCAAGCGTGCTGTGGGGGTGGAGTACGTGCAGAATGGAGAGAAAAAGAGAGTAAGAAGCATGAATGCTGCAAAACCATCTCAATTTAGAACAGTAGATCAAAAAGATTACAAATGATGTTTTTTAAATGTTTAACTAACCTAATTAAAAGGAGTTTTCTTCCCTTTTCTTTTTTTTCAGGTTTTTGCCGATAAAGAAGTGATCTTGAGCGGAGGAGCCATCAATTCGCCTCAGCTTCTCATGCTTTCTGGCGTGGGAAATGCAGATGACCTGAAAGACGGCAGTGTTCCTGTCATTGAGCACTTGCCAGGTGCGGGAAGTTAAGCGGTTCTGTTGATATGGCAGTGGAGGCATACTGTTATGGAAATAAGAGTTTAGTGGGAGAGGAATTTTACCGTACATTAGTAGCTGGTTCTAACATAGCACTGCAGAAGGAAGTGGGTACTGCACAACCATTGTAACTTTGCAAGCACTTTTTTTTCTTTTGATATTTCTAATAGAAAACTCACGTTTGGACCTTTTTTTGGTTTTATAAATGCAGTGCTGCCATAACAATCTGTACTTTACTTTTGTTACTTTTGGAAGCAATGCAGAAGCATAGTCAAAGACCATGAGCTTATGGGAAGAGCTGTTGAGCAACATCTGAAACGATTTTATGGTTTTAAAATTGCGACCCCAAAATCCAGATGATATAAAGAGAAATTGTGGATGCAAAGTAGGGGCACAGTGGAGAAAGAGGGAAATGTTTAAACCATATTTTCCTTCAGTATTAATGAGGAATGCAAGAAATGTGCAAACAATTAATTGAATTAGAGCCCAGCAAGGACCCAGCCAGAGTTTTGGTAATCTCTGCCTGGCTTTCAGACAATAGAAGGGTGTGTATATTTGAAGAGTGCAAAACAGAGTAGATGGATTAATATAAACTGTAAATCTTCATTTATTTTCACTAATGAGTTCACCAGTATTACCTTAGCAACAGTTTACTCTCTGCTGTCACGTAATTTCCACTCTGTAGGGTTTTATCAGTTTGTTGTTTAGACTACAAACACTAGGCCTCAATTCTGGCTACACTCCCAATGTTTCCATTGTTTAGTAATCTACTCTACCAGAGAAAAGGAAGAGAGCCAACAATTACCTGGATTTATGATTAATTAAGTACAAACTGTGAATCCTGTCATCTGCAGAAAGACTCAAACATTTATTGAGAGTATCATAGATGACGAAGAAGCTAAGTACAGAGAGCTGGTGGGCGAGTTTTTGGTATGTTAAGCCTCTACAGATTATTGTGCAAATACGGATATTTCTTATTATTAATAAAATATTTGAAAACTTCGAGCCTCCTATTTACAACACAGTAATACAATAATAGTTTCTTCAGTGTTCTTCAGATTGATGCAGGAGATTCTTTCTACCCTCTGCCATCACTTTCTACTACCTAATAACTCTTTGAAGAAACTTGGATAATTGCAGCAAAAAAAATATTCAATAAAGTACTTTTTTATTGTATTTTAATTAAGCTGAAAAAAACTTTTCTTTCTTTTCTTTGTTGACCCTGTTGTTCAGGTGTGGGTTATAATCTACAAGACCACTTGGAGCTGTACGTCCAACAGCAGTGTACTCAGCCCATTACTTTGTACAAGGCGCAGAAACCTTTCCATATGATCAAGATAGGGCTCGAGTGGCTCACCCTTTTTACCGGTAAGTAAAAAAAAAGATGTTCTTAATTTTGGAACTGGAAGAAAATGATACATATCTCCAGCTGTCAATAGACGAGAGGCAGGGTACACCCTGAACAGGTTGCTAGTATAACCACATCAAGTTACTGTGTATTTCTAATGTGACTTCTTAAGGCTTTTTTTCAACAATGCCTACCATCTTTACACTCCTCCATAAAGATGTTGTCCTATTAATAGATTCTTCCACCTGAGCTGTGGATCACTGCAGCTCTTTCTGGGCTTCTTGGCTGTTTCTCTTTTAAATTGCTGTCCTTAATCTGCCAGATATTTTAGGCCAGTGGTGTCCAAACTTTGTGTCATGTCGGGCAATATTGTCAAGTCAAACATATTTGCAAGCCTAAAATATATTGATTTTAATAGTCAAATTAGACAGATAAATAGATCTATCTAACCATCTATCCAACCATCCATCCATCCATCCCAAAAAAAAGGGAAATTCAATTTGTCCAGTGCTCGTATATTTAGAAATATATCTGAGATTGGGGGGGGAAATAATTTAGGAAACATGTTGGATGTCTCTGTTGAACAGTGTTATGGCTGCAGGAACAAACGATCTCCTGAACCTCTCAGTCCTGCATCTCAAACAGATCAAGCTTTCACTCAGTTGGTTCTCCGGCTGGTCAGGACATCATGGAGGGGGGTTTTAGTATTATCCAGAATGCCCTGCAGCTTCCTCCTCATCTGCCTCTCCACAACATTTCTTACAGGGTCCACCTCCCGACCCAGTACAGCACTGGCCTTTTTGACCAGTTTGTCCAGACATCTGCAGTCTTTTGGTACGTTCACACCAGCCCAAACATCAGCGTAATTGGCGGCAAGATTACATATAAAGTCTATGGTTGAGTCCGTCAGAGGTCCGTCAGTCTATGCAGTGCTTAGTCTGCGTTGACGCACTTGACGCAGTGCGCCAACCAATAAGAGCATCTCAGTGTAGTAACGTCGCCCACCGTCTACGTTGTCTAGCCAATCACGATCCGCTAGTGCCCACGTGCTTTGCTTGACGCAGACAAAGTGTGCAGGTGTGGACGCACCATTGGTCCATAGTGCTACTTCCCCAGCAGACAACAGCATACAGAAGCACACTTCTGTTGACTGTGTGGTGAAACATCTGCAGCATGTCACTGCAAACATCAAAGGAGCTTAGCCGCCTGATGGAAAAAAAAGGAAAACTCTGTCCCTTCCTGTGTGCTGCGTTTGTGTTGGTTGTCCACTCCAGTTTCTGATCCAGAACCACCCAGAGGTATCTGTAGGACTCCATGGTCTTGGTGGTTTATATTTCCCGAAGACCACCGGCTCCTTAGTCTTGGTGGTGTTCAGAAGAAGGCAGTTTTTTTTTTTGCTTTAGTCAGTGAAGGTCTCCACTAGGGCCCAACCGATATATCGGCCTTCCGATATTATCGGTCGATATGGGGGTCATGGATGATATCGGCGATCGGTAGAAAAAATGCAGATAATTTAACATTTTCATTTGTTATTTTTTGAGGGGGCATGACAAAAAATGCAATTGAGCTACTTAGCCAGCAGGTAGCGCCAGATTAATAATTTCAGGTCTCAGTTAGGAGTGTTGCTTAACACACGCAGCTGACCAGACTGTTACGTTACGTTTTTGTAAAGAAAAAAGTGGCAGAGGTAAGTAAAAACAAAGTTTTGAGCATAGGCCCTATTTGTTGTCAGCAGTGAACTGTGAAATAAGCAATGACAAAAATCTGTTCCCTCCTCTTCCTTCATAAGCTTAATGTTTGCCTCGTTGCTTTGTGTGGAAAATTCAGGGTGTAAACGGTTTAACCTTCCTGTTTCCTTGCTAAAACTTAAATTTGTACAAATAAAGTCCTTAAGTCCATATCTTAACTGATGCGTTAGATTAAATATTGTATCAAATGTTTCTTTTCCTTAAAAAAACGACCCTGATGACTATTATAAACATTAAAAGTATCTGTGTTGGTTTTGTGAAGTATGAGTGACCGCAGTAAATCCTCAATAGCGACTTTGACACTATTTTAAATCTACTGTCATAAAGCATAACTTAACAGTTTCCGATGCTTGAGAAGAAAAAAAAACAGGAAGAGCGCTATTTGTAACAAATAGTGCAGCGCCCAGTTCTTAAATGAGAATACTTATAATTGGTCGCTGTGTGCTGTTTACTTTTACTTTAACGGGGTTTTTCATACATAGGAAGCTCAGCGGCGACCGCCACTGTCTAATTTATTACCGCCACCGGCTCACGACGGGGATATAAATAAATACTTTCAGCACTGATGTCGGGTCTATGCGCTCAATGGTCGGGATTTAACTGCAGTTACACAAACGCAGTAACAATGCTGGTTATGCGCTTTCGATGGCGCAATTTCTTTCCTAAAAATTGCCTAGCGACAAATCTGGCGACATTTCTGACCACCGTTTAGTTTCTGTGAAAATTTGTCGCCGATATTTCCGACAGATTAGAGAGTCGTCTTGTTCTTCATGTTTGCAGAAGTTTGTCTGCATTATAAACTGCATGCACACTTCGTACATTCAAGAAACATTATGTGTTCTGTGTTGTTTTTGAATATCATTGCTAAGTAAATCTTATTTACGTCATCTGGAATCCAGCGAGTTACGGAGACTGTTATTTGGTGTGTAGATAGGCAGAGAAGGCAGGGTTTAAGCTGAAAGTACCTCTTTTTTTTTTTTCTTTTTTTTTTTTATCGGCCATTATATCAGCTATCGGCCTTTGCTATGGTTTTATATCGGTATCGGACCCCAAAAATCCATATCGTTCAGGCCCTAGTCTCCCCCTCCTGTCCACCCGCTCACACACGCCACAATAGCCGTATCCTCTGAGTGCGTCTGGACGTGGCAGGACTCTTGAGTTTTGTATTATTTGGTATTATCAGTAATAGGAACAGGATTTTGGTAATATTATTTAGTCTTGTATGAATGAAAAGCAGATCCGGAAGCACCAAAGTCAGTGTTTGTGTAAAATTGACGGAATAAATCTGGTCTTATTTACTATAAAATTAAATAGGATGCAATAACATGGTTTTTAAAAGATTCATACTTTATATTTCATTTGACATTTGCCATTGCAAGAAGATATTGTTGGCAATTGTTTTCTGGTATTTGCCCTTATTTTCCATCTGCATTAACGATCTCAGCAGGCGAACCAAATACTGTATGTAGTTTTTGATTTGCAGATGGAAGCTGTAAAAAAAAAAAAGGAAAAGAAATAACAATTCTACCAGGGGCCACAAATGTCCCCCAGGCCAGACTTTGGAGAACAGGGTTTAGGTGAATGACTTTTATGTGTAGATAGGTTTGCACTTGCTCCTCCATTATCAAATGATGAATTGAACTTTGCTTTGTTTAAAGTTAGAATTATTGTTTTATATCTTAAACTCATCTTACTTCTCATCAACTTTCTCCCTGACCTATCTGCTTGGTTCCTTGGTCTTCATGATACTTTATTTTCTTTTTCACTTCAGCAATGTATGCTACTGTTTTTTTGTTACGCTGTCACACAGAATTTACAATGATCTGCAAACACACGTGTGTGAGCAAACTAGTCCGTTGACTGTTGTGTTATGCTTTATATTATATCGTTAGGAGTGCAAGTGATGACTTTGTGTTCCTCCTGCAGGTTACAGCATGGATTTGCTTCAGCTGTGTCATTATTGAATGCGCAGATAATTAGATTCTTACTGTGTTTCTTCTTTTGCAGGACAGAAAGTTCTTTGTAGAGAATTGCTCTTTTGTTTCGTTGGTTTTTATTTTTCTATGGAACTAAGCAGCGCACATTGTGTTGGAAAACAGAATGAAAGTTTTGGTCAATGGAATTCTCAGAATCTTCCCCAAAAAGGGACTCAGATTTTTCTGCGAAATGCTCCGTACAGTGACTCAAAACAAAACGAGACTGACTGATAGAGCTGATAATAGCAGGGAAACTATGTTGTGGCTTAAATTTAGTAACATTACGTCAGCATGGCAGACTTACAGTGACAGACTTGCCTTTTTTTTAACAAACCTGTGACCGTCTGTACTTGTAAACCAGTCATTGTACTTTCCACAACCTTATTCCCCCAGGCTACGGTGCTACGGCCCACTTGGAGAGCGGAGGATTCATCCGCAGTCGACCGAGCGTCACACACCCTGACATTCAGTTTCATTTCCTGCCTTCACAAGTCATTGACCACGGCCGGATTGCTTCAAAGATAGAGGCATATCAGGTGCACAAATTAAAGAAATGTTGTTTTTTGTTTTTGTTTTTCTTGACAGTGGTGAGATCACGTGTTCTTTACCATGATTTAAGACAATATAAAAGCCATCCTGGCAACATGTTGAAGACAAAGGAGTGTTTCCCTCTTCTGTTCCACGGAAAACCTTATGTGCAAAGCGCAGCCCGAGGCTCTTCCAAGAAAATTTGTGGGAGTTGACTCACTTCCAAAGAAGTGCACCTGTCAGGAAATGATAAGAACCTCAGACAAAGAATAAATGTGTTGCTTAACTTGTTTCTCACTGTAGTTCCATCATTTAGAAGGAGAGCAACAAAAAATCTATTATTTATCTTTGTAGCTGCCACTTCTTATGTTACCTAATTTACCGTAATTTAAAAACAATGCATAACTAAAAGTCATTTGAATGTAGACTTCATACAGAGTAGAGCTTACCGAATGCAAAATAGTCAATTCATAGCATAAACAACTAGCCTACTATGAATAAGTAAAACTAAACAAAAGAATATAGCAAATCCAAAAAGTCTGTAGCAAACTAAAATGGACAAAGTTATGAGTAAGTTACATTACAGTTAGTTTATTTGTTTTAATAGAAGAAAATTATTTGACTTGAACTGCTGTTCTTTTATGTCTTTTTTAAATATATCTTTAAATGTGTACAAGTCATGCTAAAAAAACAACAACAAAACATTGTCTTCATGTTTCAGGTTCATGTTGGACCAATGAGAAGCACTAGTACAGGCTGCATGAAGCTGAAAAGTCCTAATCCTATGGATCACCCAATTATCCAGCCAAACTATCTCTCCACTGGTAAGACCCAAACAAGCTTGTTTGATCGAAATACAGCAGAAGATAAAACACAGAATTTCTCTCATCTTTTCAGATATTGATGTGTGGGAATTCAGGCAGTGTGTCAAACTGTCCAGAGAAATTTTCGCCCAGAGGGCCTTCGACCCGTTTCGCGGCCCAGAAGTCCAACCTGGCCTCCAGGTCCAGTCAGATGCCGAGATAGACGCTTTCGTCCGCCAGAAGGCCGACAGCGCCTACCACCCCTCCTGCACCTGCAAAATGGGTTCCGCCTCCGATCCGATGGCGGTGGTCGACTCGAACGCACAGGTCTTGGGTCTGGAGCGGCTGAGGGTGGTCGACGCCTCCATCATGCCCAGCATCGTGAGCGGGAACCTCAACGCCCCTACGATCATGATAGCGGAGAAGGCAGCTGATATCATCAGAGGTCGGCCTCCTCTCGTGGACCTGGCGGTTCCCGTGTACCAACCTCCGACACTTGAAACCCAGAGATGATCGGCAGAAAGCAGACTACGTGATTTAATTATTAATTTATGAGTTTGGAGCACCATTTAATTTAATCAACAAAAAAATCATAAAAATGTGACTTACTTTCATTTAACCTTTATTTTTTTTTTTACTCATGTTTTATCCCAACAAATTTAGTTTGTTTTCATTTTTTATACATTAAAATTAAGAAATTAATATAGGGTTTGATAATATCCAGACAGTCATCAGATTAGGAACCATTGGTTTGGACTTGTACATTAGCTGAGCTTTGTAGCACTGCCCGAAACTGCACTAAGATGTCATACGGTCTTCATCATTCTAAAAGTAGATGTCATTACAGTCTGTCTGATGGCAGCTCTGCAGTAAATGCAAATGGTACTTTGCAAAGTCTAAACCTCAAAGTGCCTTTATTAAAGGGGACTTTTTTTTCTTCTTCAAATATTACGTTCATTTACTCACCCAGACAAGTTTGGAGCCACTTGGAGTCCTTCGGGAGAAGTTTATATCCAGTCGCAATCAGCGATATATATATATATATATATATATATATATATATATATATATATAAAGGGGGAGGGCAGGAGATTTGCCACGTCTAAACTCCTTTGTTTATCCATGTTTTGTTCTACATAGTTGGCGATAATCCCCTGTGAGTTCTGAACGTCTCGGAGGTCCTGAGGTGAAAGCTTCTGCATTTTTTACTGGCTTTTAATGTAACCGATTCCACTTTACAACAACCGGTGAGTTCAATTTCTAATAAGCACTTCTGAGATGTTCTGACCTCCAAGGGGAGTATTGCTAACGATTAAACGTGGTTAAATGAAGGAGTTATGGGGCAGATAATGCCTAATTACAGGAGGCACATACCTCCTGCCCCGACTGACTCCAAACTTGTCTGGGCAAATAATGAACATAATATTCGCCAAATAAGGTCCAGTTTGAAAATAGCAACAACTTTTCCTTTAACTTAACAGTTGGTCAGCTTTTTAAAATGTGTTTTTTGTTTAAATCTATTAGTACATGACTGATTTAAGATAAATGCTGTTTGCACCAACAACATGGTCATCCTGACAGCACTATATCCCCAGTTAGCTTGAGTATAGTTGTTTTAAATGTAGCTTTTGTTATGACAGAGAAATATGTGAAACACTAATACAGTGGACACTTAACAAGAAAGAGACTCTAAGGACATTGATGCAGCTTGAAATATTGGTCACCCCAAACCTTGTTAGAACTCTGAGAAAGCACGTCTAACTAATGTTGATTTGCTGCTGCACTCAGATAAGGGCCAAAGTGCTGTGCAATCATTCCTCTTGTCTACCGATCAGCAGCCTGCAGAGTGTTTTAAGCAAACATCCCTGCAGCAGTTTGGTTGCTGTGTGACCTGGGTTACCGTCATCGTCCTTTCTGCACACCTGCAGCAGTTCAGTACAGCTCATTTTCATAGATTTGTTTGCACACTTCAAATTAGCAGGAAGGCAATCTCTGGTTAGTTCCATTTCACGTTTACCTTATCTTACAAAGTGGGTTGTTTCCGCACAAGAGGCTCACCAGTGTGATTATCCGCTTCTGCTTTTTTTTTTTTTAAATGGGGCTGGTTAGCTGGATCTGTACACTGAGAAAAGGCTGCCTACCTTGTTTTTTACTTATTGAAAGTTGGAACTATGCTTGTTTTTTAGCATAAGTTGCAAAGATATCAACCAAACCAAAAGGCAAATTATAAAAGTGTAAAAAGGAATTAAATCAAAATCCTATGAACTAAACTATCCGCCTAGCACGTGTTTAAACTACAGTAGCAATCACATTTTAGGGAACAAACACAAGATTTTTTACAACTTTTCCTTCTCAATTGTGTTCATTTCAGGGTATTTATATACCACTAGTTTAAAAAAATATGAGTTCTCAAGACACTATATTTTACTTTCACCTCCTCATTTAGAGTTCAGAAACGTCCAGAAGAAAACTCAGCTGAAAGTTACAGAAGTGGGGTGGTTTTCTGTTGGAAACACTGAACTCTTAAATCAATGTTTGATTTATACTGTGCAAGTCTTACTCTTCTCCACTTACAGTAGTAAGTATGTGCTTTAATCGTCAGGATTTAAGTACACTGCAGTAAGCTTGCTGTCTGGCAGAACACACACTCAAGAAATTAGCCTGCAGGTGTGTTTTTAACTTCATGTCATTTGGTTCTCAAGTTGCTTCTCCTCAACGCAGCACTTATCGTGGTTGGAGAGGAAGTTAAACATTCTCTACATTTAGGATATGAGGCTCAGACACAGAATGGAAAAAAAATTATAGCGATTAAAGAAAGTATTATCTTGTTTATTCTCATAGAAAGCCTACAGTCACCTCTGTGTTGGCTCTGCTGAATCAAACTAGAATAGCCAAACTATAATCTGTTGCATCTTTATCCCTCAGCATTGAGGTTTTATTTTTTTTCTTTCTTTAAGTTAAAGTCCAATATTCCAACTGCTTTGTAACTTAGAGGCAAAAGTGGTTCCAACAGGATGGCTACTTAAGGTAGATGAGTGGAAAACCTTTCACCCTACTGGTGTTTACTTCCATAGAGTTAACTCATGTTTCCTGCATAAAGTATCTGTATATCAAAAGTGCTCCCTACATCATTTTTCTGTGTTACCTAAAAGCGGCCACACATCCATTTCACATTTCCCTGTTAGAAAGTTCTATGTTTGATCAATAGGAATATTTTCAGGGATTTCAAGACGGTGTCAGAAAAGCCTGTTTTAAAGTTTGTGATCCGCTTTGGAACAATGGAAAATCGAATTTCAATTTAACTGGTTTCATGAATTTAACATTTGTAAGTTTCCTGGATCTAAGACATGATATTTGCCCTTTTTAAAGAGCAGTCCTTTATTTTCTCTGGATCATTGCACATGTAGGAGATTTAACTGCACAAACGTGTTGCCTGTTTTTGCTTTACCTTTGCTGTTTAGTGAGGGCTCAGTTCATGTAGTTTCTAGTTCTCTAATGTCCAGGCCAACCTAAGTGTTTTCAACTTAGCTAAATATCAAACATTGCTGATTTTGTTAATAGCCAGCTTGTTTCTCTGCACTAAAACCTTAAAAACGCCAAGTAAAAGCTAAAAGTTTTTTATTATTTTGAATATTTACTCAGATAATCTTGTTGTATTTCATGATTAACTGATCGGGAATTGTTCTTAAATGAAATCAATATAATGGAAAGGTGCCTATGAGATTATTGTATTGTCTTTTCAGTGTTAATGTCAAACAGGTCGTGATTGAAGTTGATGCACAGTTGTGATTTTTTTTTTTATCTTCACTGATGTAGTAATGAATGAAGTCAATTAATTTGTGTTATAAGCTATAATGAATTTTCTACGTTGATCTTTAACAGTGTTAAATGGTGTTTCTTTGCTAATACTGGATACTGTGACAACCATTGTTTATGCTATAATGCAGTGTTGTGCAATGATGTATTTTTTTTTTTATGAAAGACTAAGCACATGAATCAGAAAAGAAGAATTTCTGTCAATATATGAAGGCTTTTTCATTTTATTTCTTTGCTGCATTGATTGTCAACAAGCCGTCCTGACGTTGTCCTCTTTTATTTAGCATTTATTACAAAAATCAGCAGATGCATCATCATTTCAGGCAAAAAATTCAAATGTACAAAACAAGGATGTGGCTTCTGTTGGTACAAAATCTAGAAGGTACTAATTGTTATGCTACAAGTAGATAAGGACAACTTTCAGAGTTTATACAACAAATCGGTTGAAAGCCGAAATCTTCCAAGTTCATCCTACAAACACTACAGATTATTCTTATTATTTTTTTACATTTTAAAGATTTCTGTAAAGCATAGGTGAAGTAGAAAAATTAAAGCCGTGTTGCACAACCAAGCATGTGTTCTTTGCCATTTCATTTCCCGATAAAACTAAACTATACTGTATATAGATCATTGTGTTCTTCTGTTAGCTGCTGACATTTGACAATTGGCAGCTTAATGTAGTGTCTGCCTATATTTTAATTTTATTTTAAAGTTTCTAAAAGCAGCACTTATGGTACAAAACAGCTGCTAGTGTAAAGTGGTAGGCTGGTGACCTTTTACCCTGCCTCTGGCCCAGTGATTACTGGGGTTGACAAAAGATTCATAAGTGTAGCAAGTTGTAAGTATAGAAAGAGGATAAATGAACTGCAGCTATCAAAGTAAATGTTTACTTCTATCATCGATTGTCTTAATATGGCCTTAAACGTTTTCAATTTCCCTCAAACTTAGGCTTTCAAGTATTAGGGTTATTTTCCTTATTGTTTTAAAAAAAAAATATTGCTCATGGTCCACGTCTTTGCTGTGTTCATCCAACCTCAGATGAGCAATGAGACATGACACACCAGATTTGTTTTTCTTGTAGTTTTGTCCTGTGTTAACATCATCCTTAAAATAGGAAAGACATCCAGCAGTCCGCTTAGAGAAGTGATGGTTTCTGAGCAACCATTCAAAAGGGGATTATTTGCTTAACATTATAATGTTAGTTAAGTAAGGTTGCATATAAACACCCATGTTGTAGAAAAAAAAGACCATTCCAGAAGCACTACCGATGGTGAAAGGGTGTTGATTTGGGCTTTTTTTATAGCGACAGAATCTGGGTACTACACTATTACGTAAAAAAAAAAAAAGGCAAAAAAATAAATAAAAGTATAAATGGGTCAGTCTAAGTCCAGGTCTTAGGATGATTGAAATACTTTTATGACCTTGGAAAAAGCTGTTGCATAACTGGATTTCTGCAAGTATTGATGGACTTATTTAATCATTTAATAAAGGCTACCTACAGTTATATACGCTCTACACTGACTGGAATATGGTAAAAGTTCTGGATCGATGGATAATTTGAATATTTGAGTATGGCATGTGTTGCTTTCATCCGAGGTTTTGACTAAAACATTTGGACCAGCTGAGGTTATATGGCTCAGGTTAGTAAAATAGTTTTTTTTATATCTTTTTCCTTTTTTCCCCACCATCACTGCTGTCCTATTGTAGGAAAGAAGAAAAAAATATTGATAATAAAAAAGGTCCTTGACCCACTAATTGAACTGAAACGTTTTAGGAGGATTTGTTTTATTATTATTATTAGAAAATGTCCTTATTTTACACGTATTTGTGTGTTTGGTGAACGTGAAGATTATTGCAGAAAGTTTAAATGCAGCTGTGCTTTAAAAAAAATAATTCGACCTTATTTCATCCACAACTCATCCACAAATTAACTTTACATGCATCTGGAATAACAGTAGTGTTTGTGTGTGTGTGTGTGTGTGTGTTTGTAACTGCGCACAAAAACCCATTTGTTTCGGTCTCATCTGTAAAGAAGCCCTTTGATTGCACACATTGCCTCACCACATCCCAGAGCTGATATTTGCAAGTTATCCTGAACGTGTTTACAGTTGCCAGTGGTAGCAGAACATGCTGGTTCCTGCTGGCAAATAGTACTTTGTGTCCATTGTGGTGCTATAAATGTACAACGTGGAGAGACCCGAGATGTTTTTTTTCCACACACCTGCTTCATCACGTGAGATATTTTCCACCCAGTTCCACAGCTGGTTGACACATTGACTATTAAATTGTTATGGGATGGCAAGCAGCATTGAAGTAAAAAATTCCAACTGTTGAGGCAATACCGATTTGTTCCCTCTAAAAAAAATGTTATCAGGGAGACCGTAAAGAAATGGTAAAATAGTTTACATTTAAGCCTTTTCTCTCTATTAATTCCATCCTTTTATGATGATTTCCAGGAAGGGGGACAAATGGCATATTTTAGGATGCAGGTAAAAATGAAAGCAATTTTCTTACATTTACACTGTTTCATGAGTTTTTTTAGTTTTCGGGCTTTGAGCAGAATATACAAATCAGTATAAAGGTGAGGCAGGAAACCACATAAACTGGAAGGATATGCCTGAGGACAAACTTTTCATTGATATGTAATTTTTTTCTTCAAGTTAAAAAATGAGAACAATGTTTAACCCTGAAGTCCTGAACTTTTAACCCAACAGCAGCTTAAATTAAATATACAGTCCTTTGCAAAAGTATAAACAACCCTTGAACATTTTCACATTTTGTCACATCACAACCTGGAGTGGTTTTTACAGGGATTTTATAAAAAAATAAATAAAGGATAACGTCATGGAAATGAATGTTGTGGAACCTTTTTCTGTTGCAATTACAGCTGCAAATGGTTTATGATGTATATCTCTTATCAGCTTTGCTCATATACAAACTGACATTTTCGCTCATATGTCTTTCCTTACCTTAGGCTCATACAAAGTGGATGGAAAATGACTGCAAACGAGTGTTTAGGTCCTTTTAAGACAAATGTGCTATGATCTAAACTATATTTAATTGTTTAAATAATTTAATGGTCAACTAATTAAGGGATTTCTGGAGGCCATCTGTGTCACTGGATTTTTATTAAGGGTGTCAAATTTTAACCTGTAAAGCACTTTCAGAAGCTTTTGTAGTTGGAAAAGCGCTTTATAAATAAAGTTTGATTGATTGATTGATTAAAATTACAATGGGCCTGAAAACAAATGCAAAGCATCATTTCATTTTTTATTTGAAAGGTGTGTTGGAAACATTAAACTTATTTTTTCTACTTCCAAAGTAAGTAGTACTCTATTGGTCTTTCGTATAAATTCCCAATAAAATCCATTTAAGATTGCAGATGTAAAGTGACCAAATTTGGTAATGTAAAGCGATATAAATACTTTTACAAGGCACTCCACCAGCTGCTTTGGCTTTGAATCATCCAAATACACAGATTAATTGAAATAAACTCACAAAAATATATATTTGTCATCAAGTTTGGCCAAGAGTAAAATCACACATCGTATACACATAAAATCCAACTAATTGCAGAAGGTTTTGAAGTCTTTGGAATACCAATTGCATGATTAGTGTTTGACATCTAAACTGCAAACCAGGCAGATTTGGAAATGTTCAATTTTCCTAAAGTATTTACACACAAACTGTTTCTGAATGTTTTTTATTTTTGAATGTTCTTTTTTTTAAGTTGGATTCTGCAGATGGTTAGTAGTGGCACACGTTTTTGTTGTACTGGCTCCCCATGCTGAGTAAACAGTGTATAATTTATGGCCTTGCTCATAAAGAGTTATAGATTCTTTCAAAAGCATTGTTGACACCATCCCAGGTTGATAGAAACACCAAAAAGAAACTAAAACCAAAAGCTTAGAAGCTTTATGGAATTGCTGTTAATAATTAAGAAAATGGAAAACAAGGTTTCAAGACTGGCCTGTCTAACAAGAAGCTGGCAGACAGATGCATGTTTCATTGTTTTAACAACAGCACAGTTTTTTTTTCTATAACCATTTGTCTGCCTTAGCTGTAATTCACTAAGCAGAAAAAGAAAACAAGGCACTTTGCTCTCATATTTGTCCCTGTTTCTAATTTTCTGTCCTCTGCAGGGCGTGTTAGACTTTCCCCATCCATTAATTAAAACTTTACATAATCTGCCGTGAGCCGCCGCTATAGAGAAGTGATGCATATCATCTCATCCGTTAGGTCCTCCTCACACTTCACAGCCACATACGGCTCCTCGTCGCTGTAGTCCCTCTGCTGCGTGTCAGCCCGAGAGTCTGAGCTGGCGTTTTCTGTCCCGGCCGCGTTGCCGTTACCCAGGCTCCCGTTCAACAGATTGCTGGCAGCGCTCTCCATCTCATCGATGGTCATCTCGCAGGCATCTGCGATCTCGTGTTTGGCCGCGGTCACGAACTTGCTGTCCCTTGCGTATTTCCCAAGGCCCTCAGAGATCAGCACCTGAGAGGCATAAGAGAGAAATACAAAATATTAAAAGAAAGATAAAGTATAAATCACATCTGAAGATTCGAACGTGTGAAAGCAGCTGAGGCAAACTGAAATAGTCGAGCTATTTAAAAAAACTGCATTATCAATATTATTTGGGACAGTAGTTGATAGTTTTGTGAACAGAATGCAAAGTTGAGGAACTCATAATTAACGGAAACTAATTTTGTTATTTTATGAACTAAATTATCATTCAGTAAAGAAGATTGAAGCCTGACTCAATCATGATAGGAACTCTGCTTTAGGATATAGAGATACAAAAAAAACTAAGTCTGTAGCTTCATATCTAAATGTTCCAAACTGACATGGAATGTCTTTTTATAATCTAAACAAAAAGTACTAATGCACTCTCTAGCAAAAGTATTCATACAACTTGAACTGTTTCACATTTAGTCTCATTACAACCTCAACCCACAATGAATTTTATTGGCCATTTATGTTACAATGTCAATGTAAAAAGGAAGCAAACAGATCGTTTGAAGTGTGGTGTGTATCTTCAATTAGCCTGCCTAAGTCAATACTTTGTAGAACAGCATTTTGCTCCAATTATTGCAGTTAAGTCATTTGGGGGATGTCTCTACAAGCTTTGCACCTGTGAAGGTTATTTTTGCCAATTCTTCCTTCCAAAATAAATCAAGATGAGTCATATTTTATGCAGGCGATCTAAGAAGATCAAGTTTATTGTCCTGTTAGAGTTCTCAGTTGGATTTATGTCTGGGATTTGACTGGGTCATTCTAACACATGAATATGCTTTGTTGTCATTTGTGGCCGTCTGTTCAGCGTTCCCTTTCCTGGCGGAACGTGGACCAGATTCAAGTCTCTAATAGCATTTCTTCAGGCATTATCCTTTGTTGAAGCATATTGTTGCTGCCACCATAATTCTTCACTATAGGAACGGTGTGTTGTAAGTCATCTAATTGCCCTAAAGCTAAATAAGAAAATATTAAGCTTCAGATTTACTTACGGCTTCCACCAGACTGTTAGCGCTGCCTCTTTTTTGCAGGAAGTGTGAGCAGCTGTCTGTGGGTATCTGCAGCCGTGACTGTGAGCGGTTGCGGCTGGGCCGGCCATCCTGGCCATCGGTGTACCAAGAGCTCCTCTTCACGGCCGTGGGAATGCTGCCCACACTGCCAGTACTCCGCCAGTCCACCTGAAGATGCACATTATACACTTATCCCTACAAAAACTGCAACATAACCAAAGAGGCTGTGTTTCTCTTTTAAAAGGTGCATTGTAAAAAGACGCATCAATTCCTAGTAATGTTAAGAAATTCTGAAGCCGATGTGTTCTCCTACTGTTTTTAAGCGTTGTTTAGATGATTTAGCCTTTAATTTGTAAAGCAATACAGATTGTTGGCAGCGTGGATGAGACCTGTATGAGCGGGGTGAAGCAGGGGGAGCAGTCCCGACTGATTGGGGAGGCAGGAGGCGTGGCCCAAGAGTGCAGTGACCTTGTGGGAGACAGACGTGGAATCCTGGTGGCATCCAGACCGGCAACTGCCATCACCTGAATGAGAGAGAGAGAGAGAGGAGATGGAACAGGCTTCTATCGGCGCACCGCCCACATTTCTGACCCGTTACATTGGCGTATCTATAAATGTGTACCTGTTGTTGCATCAGGTGCAGTGGAAGAGCTGTGCATGATGGAGATGGAGGAGCTTCATCTATGCTACTTCTTCTGCGAAGACACTCAAAACTGAATGTGGGTGTGTTGCAGGCTGAAGCAAAGCAAGAAGAAGTGAAATTCATTCAAACTTCGTGTCAAAGTGAGTCTGACATATACAAAAGAAATATTATTTATACTATAAAGTCAGATGAAAGATGAAAAAAGTTTTTAAAAATTATATATTTACTGCAATGTACAATTAATTTACTATAGATTATTTCACAAAGAATTTTAAATTCAATAAAATTTAGTTTTGTCGACTCAAAGGAATAACTATATGCAGACCTAAAAAAAAAAACATTGACACTCAAAATACTTGATGGTTTAAGCAAAACAAAAAGCAGCTGAACCTTGAGGGGAGGGTAAAAACCATCTCCTGGGTGACCGCCGTTCTTCTTGGCATATCGGCTGTTTGTCATCGTCACAGTAGCCTTCAGACAGGCAGTCATCGGCGAAATGATCAAAATCTCCATCTGCACTGTCATGGAAGTCTGTCTTGGACAACCTGTCCTTGGTGAGCATGATGTCATCTTCATGAAATTCCTCGCCACTGTAGTAATCCCCAGAGCCCCTCTCCTCGTCGCTGTCCCTGTCCCCTGGCTCCTCTCTTCGAACTGTCGGGTGAAGTGCGCCGCCGTTTTTTGACCTATTAGCAGAGTTACAAAGACACACAGACCGATTCTCATTTTGGTAAGTATAATTTCCAGCTAAGCGTTCTGTTCACGGCTTCACGCCGTGGGTGAGGGGATTGATGATGTCAATGTTGTTGGATCAAGCGGCCCATGGTGGCGCTGGAGTTATGGTGTGGGCAAGCGTATGTTATGGACAACGAACACAGGATCATTTTGTTGAAAGCATTCAGAATGCACAGAGATTGTTGTTCTGGCATTCATCCATGACCATCACCTCATGTTGTAGCATGATAAAGCACAGCACCATGTTGCAAGGATCTGTACACAATTCTTGGAACCTGAAAACATCCCAGTGCTTGCTTGGCCAGCATACTCTCATTGAGCATGTTGGGGGCACTCTGGATCGACAGATATGAACGCGTTTTCTATTTCCCGCCAATATTTAGATACGTGGCTCAGCCAACGTAGAAATTCACCAACATTTCACAGGCCACAAGAATAAGGTGCAACATTCATACCTGTGGGTGTTGATGACTTATCTCAGCCAAGAAGTAGTGCACTCTAACAGATTTGTGAGCAAAATTTGAGAGTAACAGGTATGTTGTTTATATAGAAAATGTTTCAGGTCTTTGAATTCAGCTCAGGGGAAAATGGGAGCAAAAACAATAGTGTTGCTTTTACATTTTTGTTCATTGTATGAACCTGATTTATCAAATCATTTGTCTCTTAGAATCTTTCATCTGGGTTCAGAGCAATGATGTAAAACTTTATCACTATGAATCGGAGGTGAACCAAAGCAGTTGTCATCAAAAGCTGTGAAGCTGTATTGTAAGATTTATTTTATTTCAGTGGCTGCAAAGGTTACATACCTAACATAGGCCTCGTAGTATCGTGTCCTGATCCAAGATGGGAAGGAGGAGGGGATTCAGTCGGAGAGTAATTTCATAAGTGCAGAAGGAGAGAGGAAAAAATTAAAATCTTAATTTTGCAACAGTTTGGAACGCTTTTATTCTGAAAGCATACTGGATCTTTGGTAGAAAATACTTCCAAATACACTGTCAATCGTTTTCTTCAGCTGTGACGTAACCTGTATTTTGTTAAAAATGTAAGTAACTTACAGAGTAATTTGTATAATGTCTAAGAGATACAACTATTGATTATGAACTGTTTTGATTTTATAGGGAGAGAAGATGTTCAAGTTTAAGCAATGAAACTTTACAAATAGAATTTTGGCATCAATGTTGCAAGTACTGATTTCCAACAACATATACAGTGATAAAAACATGCCAAAAATAATTGCATTAATTATTGCCAGTGTCAATGAAAGTTGCTTGTATTTTTTAAATGTTACCTTTAAGCTGGGATCATTCTTTGTGATTTCAGCCATCCTAGAGCCTTTCTTTAATTTTGAAAAAGTTGTGATGAAAAATGGTCTGAGTGCGTGTGATTTGCACCTCTGAGGCCATGCTGTTTGAAAATAGTCCCCAACAATTTATTAAGTGCTCGTATGATCAAAACCAGCCCTCAGCACTCTTGAGGGACTGTCAGAAATTGTACGACCCCCATCTGCCATTGACCAATGAAAATGCACCCTGGGAGTGAGAGCAAGACTACTGAAATATTGGGCAGTTAAGTGTGACACGAATCTAGAGCTCGGTTGATCTCACACACTGCGAACAAGCAATTAGTCATTCACAGGATCACAGGTTATATTTCCAAACTTTTTAAGATATAAAATCAATAAAATACGGATTAAATGCAACTCATGACAACAAAAGTTTGGCAAATCACATTTAAGGAATAACTCCTTTCTCTGACACAGTAAACATGTACTGTACTGGAAGAAAAATAACATCAGGCAGCTTTTTTTAGATGTTTAAAAGGAAAAGCTTTGAGGTAACCAATCTTTATGAATAGGGATGCACAGATACAGATACAGATGCTTTACTCGTATGGGTTGGTTAACCAATACCATGAACTCATAATTAAAATCCAGAAACTCTACAAATTTTTTATTTTTCACTTAAATTTTTGTTTTATGGTCATCTTTATTAAATATTTTATTTTTCATCTAATACAGCATCATTTGTTCTAACAAGGAGAGAAGAAATAAAGCCTTTCTTCCAATCCATTCCATTTTTTTGTGGGGTAGAAGTACTCTGCAAATACTCAGATCCATGTATCGGTATCGTATCGGTTTAAAAAAAGTGGTATCATAGCATTCTTACTTATAGACATCTGAAAACTTCATGATATCTTCCAAGTTAGAACCAAGGTGTACTTCTTTAGCAATTTGAGCTAGGGTAGCTTGTCTGTCAAATCAGACTAAGCTAGCCATTAATGACGCCACCCGTGTATTAGTGATTGTGTTGTAGGTTTACCACTGTTCCTTCCTTGGACCAATTTGATAGATGCTGACCACTAAAGACTGGGAACGTCTAACAAGAACTGTAGTTGGTTCGATGAATATCATCTACCTATCATACCTGACGTCTTCCTTGTTTGGCCAAACACAGAAGACCTTAGATTCCCCAAACTACAAACTTGTTTTTATCATTCCCCAAAACGTTGAGCAAGATGTCTGGAACATATGTTCTCTAGCCTATTTTTTTAAAACAATAAGACTTTGTTGGGACTTTTTGGTAATAGCCTAGCAGCACAAAGGTGTTTCCTTCATCTTGGAACAGGTCAGTGGCTGAGTCTTTAATTCGTTCACAATGTAGTTTTCTTCCACATCTTTCTGATTTTGGTTTCAATTTTTTTCCGATGTTAGAGAAACGATCTTTAGAGAAAAATGCACTGTAGTTAGAGTTGTGCTCAATACAACTTTTGGTCTTAAGACCAGTCTTGAGACATTATTTTTAATGCCTTGGCCTCTTCATGATCTTGACATGTTGGATTTCTATATTCTCAAGAGCAGTTAGGACCACAGCTGCCAGATCCAATTGTTTACTGTAACTAAGTGTGAAACAACTGCCAAAATTCACTTGCAACCAATTGTTTATTACTGTTACGGAATATTTAATATTACTACGAGTTGATTATGTATTCTCTGTCTTAGTAGGTGCATCTAGGACAGTAAGTCATATAAAGAAAATAAAAGCCTTATCTGTGTAATGTTTTCCTTAACAATGTATCAGAGTGACTAACAGACGTCAGCAAGCAGCAGATATCAACAGTATGTTAGGACGTTTTTAGACGGATGCCCAGTTCGCTATCAGGCTATCAGAGGTGGCAAGCTACAGGCTGGCAGGAAGAAAACACTCTGTAAACTGAGCTCATGCTGTTAGAAGATTAACACTGTTTGCTAAGAACTGTTTGAGAGGTCGAAACTATTTGATTTACTCTGTCCCCCCATGTTTAGTTTAGCATATCAAACAAAAAATACGCCTGAAGAACTTGGTCTCATCCTTGTTTGAGTAAGATGAGTAAGTAAGTAATTTTACTTAGGAAATGTTGTCGTATGTGCCCCTATGACATAGGTGTGTCAAACTCATTTCCATTTTGGGCCACACCAGGATCAGGAATGTGTCATGATTTTGCCCTGCTTGTCAGATCTCCTGCTCTCCCCCCTGCAGCAGTGGCTGATTGCTGACACCTGTTCAACTCTTTACTTAAGCACCCGGCTGTTGCCTGCTTGGTGCGAGATCGTCTGTTGCCTCTGTCACAGCCTTCAAGGCTTTGCTCTTTTTTGTCCTCTAGACCTTTTGCCTGAACCTTGCCTGTTGCTGACTGACCTCTGCCTCTGCCTGACCCCTCCTAGTAAGTTTGAAGGAATTTTTGACCCTGCCTGTTTTTGACTTGGATTATAGCCTCCTGGACATTGGACCCCTTTGGTGATTGGAGCCTCTCGTGTATGTCTCGGACCGCTTCTGGACCAGACTATTTGCCTAAATCTCCCTTCCTCACTCCAGTCTTAATAAATTCTTTGAAACTGTTTTGTGTTTTGGCTGAGTTCTGGGTTCTGGTTTTGACCGAGCGATTTTCTAATTGTTACAGAATGTCCTTAAAGGGCCGGTTGTGCCTAAAATGATCTTTAACAAACTGTTAAAACATGAATAATTATCTGTCTCGGCATACGAGTACTAATTCTTAAAATTGAATAATGCTGAAATTTATTTTTCACAACGATGTGATTTAAAACTATTCAAATAAACACAGATTTGATTTGACTGATAAAATAGTATTGGTGGGCTGGATTTGGCCCGCAGGTCTTGACTTTCATACATGTGCCCTATGTGTATATAAGTCCAAAGGGTGAGAAGATTAGGGGAAACAAGAAGAAGAAAAAAGAAGGAGAAAGATATTTTACATTGTGAATATCTTCTTGTTTTTCTGTCTGAACAGCAGGTAAGTCCTCCATCTGAACCTCTTACCTCAACTCACTGTACTTGTTGTAATCCCTTAACGTTTAGCTATATGTATGCTTTCTGAAGGGTTGTATGTTTTTGATTGTCAGATTAATCAGGTAGCATGTAGCTGAGGGTCAAGTTAAACAAAGCTGGTGTTCACCTAAATGTTGTGACAATGCATCTAACTGAAAAAGCTAGGTGCACCAGTGAAACAAGCTAGTTTTGAGCCCTTTTTTTTTGTCAGCTTCCTGGACATTATTTTTTAGCAAATCTTACGTTCAGTTAGTTTGGAGCCACTTGGAGTCCTTCAGAAGAAGTTTCTAATCCAGTCTGATCAGCGTATATCCATATAATGAGAGTCAATCAGGGAAGAAGATTTGGTCCCTGTAATAAAACATTATCAGCCCAAAAACTCCCTCATTTAGTCATGTTTGTTATGAATAGTAAGCGATATTCCCCAGTGAGTTCGGAACCTATCGGAGCTGCTGAGGTAATAGCTTCTGGGTCTTTTTTACTGACTTTTAATGTAACTGATTCCAACTTACACAAACCTGGAATTCAGTGACGTCACAGCCCCCTGCCATTACAGCTGTAGTCTGCGTAGGTTGCGAAAAGGGAGCCTGTGGAAGCTGAACTTAGTCCAATTGGTCATTCAGCGAGTGCAACCTGGAAACGCGCAAACGCGAACCATGTTGATGTCTGCAGTAACAAGTTCTGTCTAACCAACCGCCGTAGAGCATAGATTGAAAGTCAAGCTCAGACTAAAACTGGGATGGAGCACAGCAGTGACGTAATTGTATTCATACGATACTTTAGTTGTATTATTGCCTCAAAAAAAAAAAACTGGAAATGAACTAAGAAGCACTTCTGAGACGTTCTGAAATCCAAGGGGAGTAGTGGTAATGATTAATAATAAAACATGGTTAAATGAAGACGTTTTGCGGCAGATAATCCTTCATAACAGACGGCAAGTCTCCTGCCCAAATTGACTCCCTTTATATGGATATAAGATGATCAGGCTGGATTTAAAACTCTTCCTGAAGGACTCCAAGTGGCTCCAAACTTGTCTGGATAAGTAACTGAATGTAATAATGCTAAAAAATAAGGTCCATGTTGAAAAAAAACAAACTTTTAATTTAACTGCCACTATATTATCTTAAACCATTTGCCGAAAACAACTTAGTGACTAAAATTGTGCTCCAGTCCCAAGTTAAGTGGTTTTGTCTACTATAACTAACCATAACAGACTGCCTTAAATAAAGCACCAGTTTTTTCACAGAGCGAAGTTACTCCTTATTAGTATTATTTTGAACGTGGGTTTCAACTAGAGATTAACTTACTAGTAAATTTCTTTCCACGTAAATATAATTTCTACCAAAATTTATAATTAGCATGATTAATGATGTAGGATAGTTATTTGAACACAACTGCATATACAGATCAACCAAAAATAGGACACCGTTTCTGTTTGATGATTTTAGTTTGCCACTTTTTACTGACAGCTAACCTTGTGGAGTGTGACTTCCATTGCTTGTTGTGCAGCCCCCGGCTGTAAGTTGTAGATGACTTATTTCTTGCTGAAGAGGGGCGACATCTCTCTAATAAACACTTCTGCTGCCTCCCAGAGGTCATCGAGAGAATCGAGGGCACGTTGGCATTATTGAGGTTGGCGTTGGAGGGTATTGGAGACTGAGGAGAGGTGGAGTTACAGTGAGGGTAATCATAGAGATGAGGGGAATGATGATGATTAAAGTGGATGGGTGAGGAGTTAATCTCCATCTCTCCTTCCTTGTCGCTACTGCTGGCTCTCCTGCAAATCTGAGTTGGCACGATGGTGGGAGTGCAGTAGATTGGGAGGATCTGTAGGGGACGCTGTGTGACGGTAGTGGGTTGGGCCTGATCTGTACCAATATGGTTAACGTGATTCCCGAAAAGGCCGCCATTGCGCTTTGAGAAAATCACAGACAATGGCAAAACAAGAAACAAAAAGAAAACAGGTTACTTGATTGGAAATCGACAAATCTGCCTTTTTCTGTTTTGAATTCTCAAAATTTTACAATCCGGCAGAGCAGAATATAAAACATAGCACAACAAGTTAGTAGGATAGGCTTACCCGAAAGATCTCATCTTCTTCCTCTCCAGTACCATCTACAAGCCCCTCCTCTTGGAGGTCACAGGATATGGCTCGGCGAATTTCTGGCCCGATGTCATGCAGCGTGCGCAGGCCGGCCTGCAGAGTAAGTACACATCTAAAAGCCTTGATGAGTATTATGCAATGTGGTGACTAAAATTATTTATGGGTAAGATTTAAAGAAAATTATGGTTTAGTAAGGGGAAAACCAAACATTAGGAAATCAGTTTAGATGACCAAGATTAAGGGCAATGGGCCAAAGAATACTTTGACAGTGCCACAAACAAAAAGGTTTCTGTGTGGGTTTGTATAAACATCTTGGAAGTTCCTGAGTGTTTACATTGGAAATCCCTGATGCTTTTGTTGCATTTCTTTTTTTATGACTCCAGCAAAGCGTATAAACAGCAACTGAAAACGATTAACCTTTATCAAGCTAAAGAAAACATCTTCTGTTTTATTTACGTTTTTAATTTTGTTTTCGTCTGAAACCCTATGCTACTCACGCATCTAACTGTGATGGGATAAATTAATTTCCACTGAAAAGATATTACTAATTCCCGCAGGTGAGGATTGTTCATCACTATCATGTCCGAACTAAGTTTGTCATCATCAGTGGTGGACCATTAGAGCCTTTAGGGTCTGCAAAACTCAAGTGAACCACTGTGAACCACTGTGAGGCATGGGGGTGGAAACATTGTACTTTGGGGCAGCATTTCTGCAAAGGGGGACAGGATGACTGACCCTATGTTAAGGAGAGGATGAAAGTGACATTTTGGGCAAAAATATTTTTCTATCAGTGAGATCATTGAAGATGAAATGTGGCTGGAACTTCCTTCATGACAATGATCTCAAACACACTGCCCGGGTTCAGCATTTCAAGGTTCAGCAGTGGCCTAGACAGTCTCTATCAATCAATCAAATAGAGAATACAATAGAGAATCTGTGGAAAGAGTTAAAAGTCTGTGTTGCCCAGCGACACCCCCGAAAAATCACAGCTGTAGAGAAGATCTGCATGGATGAATCGGCCAAAATACCGGCTACAGGACTGGTCAAACCTGGTGAAGACCTACAGTAAAGGTTTGCCCTCTGTCATTGGCAACCGAATTAACTGTGTTTTGAGGTTTAAAATTGACTGTGGTTAGTTGCCAATTACTTTATTGTCTGCACCCTTATAAGAATAATTTCTTTAAAAAGCTCATACAATGTTATTTCCTGGATTTTTTTTCCGCATTCTGCCTCTCACAGTTGAAGTGTACTGATGCTATGATATGATGAAAATTACAGACCTCTCTCATCTTTTTAAGTGGAAAAAATTGCACATCAGTGGATGACAAATACTTATATATATATATATATATATATATATATTTTTTTTTTTCCATCCATCCATCCATTTTCTGAACCGCTTAGTCCTGCAGGGATCGCGGGGGGGGGGGCTGGTGCCTATCTCCAGCTGTCAACGGGCGAGAGGCGGGGTACACCCTGGACAGGTCGCCAGTCCATGACAGGGCCACACATAGAGACAGACAGGACAAACAACCATGCAGGCAAACACCCAAGCCTAAGAACAATTTAGAGTGATTAATAAACTTGACAGTCATGTTTTTGGACTGTGGGAGGAAGCCGGAGTACCCGGAAGGAACCCACGCATGCTCGGGGAGAACATGCAAACTCCATGCAGAAAGGCCCTGGGCCGAGATACGAACCCACAACTTTCTTGCAGCAAGGCATCAGTGCTAACCACTATATGTATATATATATATATATATATATATATATATATATATATATCCTAAATCCCCAAATGTAGAAATGTTTAGATAAAAATTGAAAAAGTTGAGATAAAAACAGTTTTTACTCGCCTGTAAAGCCAAGGTAGTGTTTTCCCAAGACCTCCTTCCCACGAGACCTTGCTCTTTGCGCCTCTTGAATTTTCTGAAGTAGTCCTGTATCAGGAAGGTGGCATAGAACTTCCCCACTGTTACCTCGTCATCTAAGTGAACAGACCAAACACACCAAAAGCCTCCCAGATCAGCACCCAAACACCTCAGTACAAATATTCAGCTGCAAACTAGATTGAAACCAAACAGAGCATTCAGAAATGTTTTAGATACCTTTAGTGATGCAATACTAGCATAATAATTTTGTTATGGGGCACAACTGCGAGTCAATCGCTTGATACAATGTGCTGGTATTTCTGATTGGAATGTTTGTATGATTTCTTGTAAAGTGCCTGAGATGACATCTGTTGTGAACTGGTGCTGTATAAATAAACTAAATTGAATTGCAAATACAACCCCAAAATCAGAAAAAGTTGGAAAAGCATGAAAAATGTCCAAAAAAAAGAAAAAGTCCTTAGAAAACACTTTAAAAAAACTGTACATTTTACAAGCCAGTTTAAATCCTAACCCCACTTTTTTTGCATATTTCACTGCCACTGTTGTCTGTGCAAAATATGGTTTAGCGAATTTATTCTTCATAATTGTTTAAATAGAATTCATGAACATGATTTGGTATTAGAGATATATACTGGCCTACACTCAGAATTGACCTAATTTCAGCCTGATCAGCCCAAGAAGTAAGTAATGTAATTTCTGACTACACAATAGATCATTGGGCCTCAGGGAGGGCTTGGAGCATATTGCTAAACTCAAGCCATATGCTGAGAGGGACCAAAAACACAGGTATGAATGCCTGAATGTGTCTAAAACTAGTTGAAGCCACAGACTGAGGGTTGTCAAATACAGAAAGCTTGTGCCTGTAGAAAAGACTGTGCCTAAAGTTAGAGTCATGTTTTGGGGAATGCAAAAGCTGGTGTTGTAAAGGTATAAGACTGTAAAAAAAGTTGTATTTAAAGATCAACAGGGATTCTTTGACGTTTATGATTCAATACCTTCAGATTAGTGCAAAGATATGCCGTTTTTAACATGGGCCCATTCTCATATTTAAATTTGAAGGTGACCAATCCATTGCACACAAAACTAGCCAATTGGGAGTTCCAAAATTTGATCCAATTCTAAATGCACAATAAATAAATCCCAACACTCACTTCACTGTAAAAAATGGTGACTCAGAAGTTTCAAAGCTAGTCTTTTCTCATTCTATCAGGTGAGGAGTTAGACTTCAGCAAATACCATAAAGGCTTAACATATTACAGCAAAGCGTGTGGTTTTTTTCTTGTTGGGCTTCCCACCTATCGGTCATGGGAAAAATATGCTTAGAGACGTTAACAGCCTTAAGGCTAATTTTAAATTAAGGTGCGGGTTTAGATACCCTGAGGGATTTCCACAGAGACATTTATAGTTACTCACGTTAATTCCACCAACCAATAATACACATTTCTAAAGACAGCTTTAAAATCCCAAGTCATCATTTTGTGCTTGTTTAAAAATATCAGTGAAAGTTTGTAGAACTTCTCTCCCATACAGTCTGATGTAGCTGCTTCTTGTAAAAGAAAAAAAACAGTAGCGCTGCTAGAAGAAAATAAGTGGGATGCTGTTAATTGTAGTTCTTATAAAGGATTCAAAATCAACTAAATTATGTTTTGGCCAAATAGAGTTTTACAAAAACTGAGTCCAGAAATTAGCCTATAATCACTGGCTAATTGTGCAGCTATGTTTGTTACAATTTTGGTAAACTAGTGTTTTACTAATGTGTCAGCTTTAGGTTTTTAAAGCAGGGCTCTGTTCACTTTAGATATGTGTCCTTGGCCTGTGTATAGAAATAAACTACAACATCTCTAAACTGAACACTATATATGGTGGAGCAAAAACATTTTAAATCCATTCAATTTTTTTCTATGACTTTCTTAAGTTGTTTTTCTTCGAATTAAATATGTTTTCACTCCAAAGCATTAATCCTTCATTTTTGTCATTTAAACCTTTATAAGTATGTATGAATTTTTTTGAGTTTACCTAGAAAAAAAGCTAAAAAAAAACCAACAACATGAAATTGCTTTTATTTAAACTTTGTGAAATTAGAAAAAAATGTGTGCTATTTTAGTTGGTTTCCTATTTTTTCTTGGTATTTTCATACTCCTTCAACTTTTTTTGAACTTTGGGGATGTATAAAACACAGTTCTATGTACAAAATACTACACTTCTTTTTGTTATACAAAAAAGTATAAGAGGAGGAAATTAATCTTGGTTGGCAATTTCACCTGTCAACCAGGTTGCAATGGAATGTTATTCTAGGCATAATTCACTGTTTGCTAAAGCACCTCTTATTGCTTAATTACTTTAAAAAGCAACAAAAACAAATGCTTTATTATCTCAGGGGGAGAAAAGCATTTTCTGCATCTCCTTGAGCCAATTATCCTGTAGAAGCAAGTACATGCAACAAAACAGCAGAGTTCAGGGAAGCCAGAGTTAGAGCTACTCTATCTATCACAAGAGGTTTACAGGATGAACACAGGATGTTCGGCCTGAAGGAAGTGGTAACCTAAATTCGCTATATCTGCCATGCAGGGAGGCTCATCAGGTATGGGTCTGATTTCCTCAGATATGCTGTTCTTGAAGCAGACTGGGGAGCAGAGCGAAGAACAAAAGGCAGCTGAACCATGGTGTGTAGCAGAGTTCCTTTTCAATGTAGTTACCACCTTTCTTTGACCCCCTTTTGCCAGAGTGGTATCAAGTAAAGGTGACATTGCCAGTGGACGCTTTAGTATGTAAGTGTTGGTTACTGTATTCGTTATAGGGAATAGAAAGCGTCTCTACATCACCTGAAACAGCCAGCGAGAATCTTCAAGTGGCTCTGCTCAGAGAGAGAAACAAAAACTAAAGCAGAAATTAGCACGAGTCCTGTATTTAGAATTTATAGTTGGAAGTCAACTACATAAAACATCTGCTAGATATTTAAGCTTTTAAGAAAAAACATGATTAGGCCTTCAGTAACATATGTTTGTGTAATTTGTGCTTTAAATTAGACTTAAACTAATTAAACTACTCTGTAATTTAAATTAAAAGAAAGCTAGACCTTTCTTAAGATTTATTAATTCACAATGAAATGAGAACACAAGTGACCATTGATTCTCTTTCTGTACAGAGCCTATTGAAGTTTTTAAAAAGAGGTAAAGCCAGTTTCATGCCACCACACCAAAGCAGAACTACTCCAGAGAGCTCAGGACGGCAGAAAGAGAAAAAACAATGCCAGCAGCTGAAAGCAGAAGAAGCTGTGGTAGAGACATGCTTGGCAGAAGTTAGAAAAAGGAAAAACAAAAAGAGAGAGAGATGGATTAACAAAGAAAGCAGACAAGAACATGCAGTATGACTGATTCTGAGCAACAACAAAAAAACAAAAAAAAACAGACTCAGCAAAAATTATTCAGACACAACTAGAGGAAGTCACATTTGCTAGACTCACAAACATGGAGAAGTTTCAGTCACAGCAAATTTAGAAAATAAACCATTTGAGAATGAACCGACACTTCTGAAGTTTATTTATGCTCAATTTAAACTATTAACATATCCAATTAATTTGGTTCTTTAAAAAAAATTATTAACCCGTATTTTTTGTGGGTTGGCTGATTATACAAAAACAAAACAAAAACCACAGGCCCTGTTCCAACCTGCTTTGATTAAGCAGGTATAGCAAACAGATAGACTTTCTCTCATCTATAAAGATTCAGAATATCAAATACAGGCTTGAATATAAAACTTACATATATCCTTGCTAATATTTGCATAAATGTCCCATTGCAAAATGCATAAAAACCACATTCTTTTTTTGTACTGGGGGAAAAAATTATTTTGGCATCATTAAGATGCCAGATTCAACTGTTGAATCTGAGTGACTGTTGGATTTACCTGGTGGTGTAAAAGCTAAAGGAAAATGTCTAACTTTTACTAACTTTATTGAAATCTTATGCAAAACTGCACACTTGAATCGCATTAGGATTACAGCCAAAATGTTTGTTATTCAGTTTCCTTCAATCATATTGTGACAGAATGTTGTCCTGCATTCAATGATTGTTATTTTTATTTCTGACAAAGCCTGTGTAAATTAAAGTTCACTTTTAGTCTTCATTTCACCAACTTAACAGAATTTTTTTTTTTGTTCTTTTACAAATGTCGCTGAGGTTAAGCAAATGTTTTCCTGAGTGTAATGACCACTAACCGCCTGCAGGAGGCACTACTTGATCCAGCAACTTCATGCTCGTCCTCTTCCAGATCTTCTTAATTACAGCTCTCAGCTCCTCATTGGCTTGCTCCAAATTACCTTTGAAAATAGTAAGAATATTATTGTGGTTATAAATGGCAATGAAAGGCAATTTTATTTGTACAGCACACTTTCAACACAAGGTAATTTAAGGTGCTTTACATGGTTGGGTGGTAAAGAAACCAAACATATGATAAAAGCATAGAAGGTAAAAACAGCAATCAAGCATAAAACATGAGAATCAATAAAAGAAAACATTAGAGAGCAATTATAATAGTTTACTCAAAGGCAGTTGTAAACAGATAAGTTGTAAGTTTTGCTTTAAAGCAGCTCAGTGTTTGAGCAGTCCTCAGGAAGTTTGTTCCAGATAAGAGGAGCATAGAAACTGAAAGCTGCTTCTTCGTGTTTGTTTGTGATTCTAGGGATTATTAATAAGTTAGAGTTGAAGGACCTGAGTGATCTGAGAGCCATTTATCCAGTTAAAAAAACAAATGACTACTGTGGAGGAAATATTCTCAAGGTGTTCTTTGTTTAATAGTATTATACGGTATTTATTAATAGATGGTGATTTAATCTTGTTTCATGGGTCGGCAGACCCATGGATCAACTAACAGGAACAATTTAGCCTTGTGATGAGATCAGTGGACAGTGATGGTTGATTTATAACATGTCAGGTGATACTAATGCCAACTTCTATAAAGCTGGGTGCTAAGACTGCTTGTATTCAGACACTGACTGGATAATGCCATTCTGATACGCGTCTCCTTGCATGCAAGAAAATAAACCTGGCCTCAGGAAGAAAACTGTCTCAATGGCTTTTGTTTAAATCTAGCTTTTCTTAAAGCTGCCATTTCAGTTTGGTGTCCGTAGTTTGGGTTTCGACAGATGACCTCAAGGATAGGGGTGAATGACCGTACATCCTGGAGAAACATCTCCAGCCTCCTGCCTGGCTTAGCCTTGAGAGATGCAGAGTTTTAGACTGGATCCTTGATGGCTATGGCTCAGTGTTTCCAACGTTCCCTAGTCTTTTTTACTGGCGAGACAATTTTTCTTCTTTAGAAAAAAATAAGAAAAAAGAGTAACTTCATTTAGATTTTTGATTGCATGTTGTTGTAGGGGCTGTGGCAAGGGGCTTTTAGTATTTTTTACCTAAAAAAAACTACTTTATGGTTTTTAGTTTATGTTTACCCTGTCTGGTGATAAAGAATTAAAAAATACAGGGTTGGGAGGATAAACTTACGTGATTGTACTTTAAACAAATCACCAGTGTGAGTTAAAGGTTGAATATGGAACATTTTTCTTAAAAGCTATCTCTTTAAAAAAGTAATACTTCAACGGGGAGTTTAGAGGTGTGCAGAATGAAAGTGCACTCTTTCCTTTAAACGTTATATTTAACCTAAAATAATTAAAAAAGATAACTGTTGCCGACTACCACACTGTGTTTATATTTACGTCTTCCAGCCAACAGCGGCACGTCATTGCTGGTTGCCAAATGCTATTGTAAACAACCCCAAGGAGCAACGAGGCATGTACTGTAGAAAATGGAGCACTAGGTTACTTTATCTGCTATTTCTAAGCCCCAAAGATTTCATTATCTTTCTCAGAAGAGGAGAGACCTTACAATATCTAAAGCTAGAGTTAGTTTAGGTGAAGCCTACAGTAGATGGACACAAATGAAAAAGCTTTCACGGCATCAGAATGTACGCGGAAATGGCAAAGTTCTTCATGGAAAAAAGTAAGAAAGCTTGCTGTCAGTAAAACAACTTTGTAACATTTGTATATGATGGTGTTCCTAGATATGAGAGCATGTCGGATGTTTATGTAAATTCTAAAGTATAAATTATGACTTTTATAGAGGACATCACCGAGAGGAGTGGAGGATACCACTCAGCTACCGAAATAAGATGCAGAGAGGACAGGTACAAAAACTTACTGTCGCCTTTGACCCATATTTTGTTATAATTATTTTTTTGTATTTTAAAATTATTAGTACAAAATAGTCCTTACCCTGTAAGATTCTGGACATGATGCTGGCTGGTTACGGTGTTAGAACTGGCATCCAGACAGCACTTTGTTATTGCAACTACAACCTCAACACACTAGATGTCGCTTTGGTGCCCATGTTCCATGTTCAGCCTTTAACTCTCCCCATTAGAGGTTAGAATGGGGTGTGGATTCCAGACAAGGAATCCAGGCCTTCTCTTCATACCCCAATGTGCAACCAAATGGCCACAAAATGAGCGGGTAAATGGATAAAATAATGTTTAACGTCTGAAAATCATGTTATGTCATCATATGTCTACTATGGAACTGAAGGGAAGCAGGAAGTGATTTAGTCAGTCTCTGAAAATGTGTTTTGAAAAAAATTACTGTTACTGCCTGAAAGACACATTGTAGACTGCATAAATTCCTGGGTAAGTTTTATGTTCTGTTTTGTATTTGAAGAGTAAGAGCTTTAGAAAATTTGGATGATGAGTTGTTTGAAAATTAAAATGAGAGAGAAAGAGAATGTCCAGAGAAAGTTTCTGAGCATATGAAAAATTAGAAAACTTTTTTCATGAATCTGACACTCTGAACCTCAAATCCTGCTCTCATTGCCTCCTTTTGACAGCAAAGCAGAGGACCCTTTCTTGCTTACATGTAATATAAGAGTTGTGTGCTGACTGGACAACTGAAGTGATGATCAATGTGATGCAGAGAATATTTTGGTTGACACACTGGAACCTCTGTCACAACCAATGTAGACATGCTAACACCTGAAACAGGAACCAGGTGAACCTTTCTGATTTAAAAAAAAAAGCCTTTGGTTGGCTGGTTTCACACAATGATTCCACCTTTTCTGAAGACTGGGGACCATTGTCTGGAGTTTCCTGCTTGACAATGAATTGTTCCTACACATTTCTGTGAGGGTGTCTCGCCTTGAACGATTGTCATCATTGTCAGACTGTCATACAAATTGTAAGAAAACAGAAGACAACATAAGCTGCAATTTTGACATCGGGGCTCTGAAAACTACAAAGTCAGCTCAACAAAGGATTTGTTTCATGTGGTAAAACATGAACACTGAAGGAGATTTCCAGGAAAGTAATTTACACTGAATACATTTCATTCCAATCGAAGATATGCATGTTTATAATTTAAGTTGTGTTTTTGTTTTTTTACATGTAGATTCCCTGCCCAAGAAAAAAATGTTTAAAGTTTCCTTACAACTTGTCAAACACAATTTTCTTTGAAAACAAGAAGCTATTTATTTGTGGAAATCATCCTAATGCCGGACTGTTGGTGTCAAACTGAAAATGATTGTTTTTGTCCACTTTTTGGTGTGGTGCCCACTGTTTCTCCTGTGAAGATGATCAGGACAGAGGGAAAACCCACTGAGTGCAGGTGGTTCAAAAGAATGTGAACTCTGAAGAATGCACCTCAACAGGACTACAGCAATTTATTTAAGTGTGTTTACTGAAGGATAAGCCCAAGTGTGTGAGATAATATCTTCATGTAAATGGAAATAGAGCAACTGAGCTTGATTTGGGATACAATAGTAGGTGTTCACACTAAGGGGGTATCAAAACATGCCGAGAGCTTCAACTCATAGAATCCATGACACAATCATACAGAAATAAATAAAGCAAACTTCAGATTTTTTCTCCCTGTTTTTAAATAGCTGTAAAAATAAAAAAAGGTTAAATGACTGAGAAAAGATCTCAGAGAAAAGTAAAAGGTTACAACATATGTTATTGGTTCTGCTTTCAAATCATTAGCACAGTGCATTTATTTAATGTGAAACTAATGGTCACTTAAAAAATGTGATATAGGTTATTTTAAAGTTCCATCATCTGTTAAATGTTGCCTCCAAAAATAATCAGTGTGAGATAACATTACATGGTTTCAAAAAAAGGTTTCAAAGTAAAATACATTGGGAGAATTTAGACTAAAATATAAAAGACTAATGTTAAAACATGGTCTAGTACGCCCTCTGGGTAGTGAAAAGTGAATTTAAGACAAAAGACAAAAAAAAATTCCCTTAATGGAGCTTCCTTCATTTCAAAAGTTTTAAAACAATATTCAACAGATGATTTATTTACTTTGTAAACACTAGGCTGCGAAAATTAGATTGATTTTGAAAAAAATAGTTAGATAGACTGCAGTGCTTTTATTGTTTTGTCATAGCATTAATTAGATGTTTAAATTAAGAGGCGAAATTCTTAAATACAGCTGTGATAAAAGTAAATTGAATAGAATCACAGAAAAGTTTCAGCAGTAGAAAACCTTGCCCAAATTGTTGGTGGAATAGCTTTTTCATTTGAAAGCTCTCCGAATTGTGTACATATAATTAAAAATAAACAGGATCCTGTGCAAAATTGGAGTTTATTTTTGAACAATAAAAATATATGTTAAATAATTTTTTTGAAAAAAAATATGGTTAAACAAAATAATTGCAATTTTGCCATTTCTAAAGCTTCACTTAAGTTTGATATTTATAATTTGAGAAATGGCGAAATTAGAACCGACTGACATTCTGGCTTAAGGAAAAAAAAATTGACTGACTGCAAAATCCTGACTGTTTTGTTGGTCATATGTGGTTTTGTTTGAATGAATAAGTGTTTGTGAATATGCGTTTCAGATTCTAAATGGGTTTTTTTTCTCTGCATTCTGGAGAATCATAAATTTCATTTTGGGCGAGTCTCCAACCATTTTAGGATTTGTGACCATTTTAAATTCGAATTTCAACATTGAGTGTAGCTTTATCATCTTAATTTTTTGAGGTGAGTAAAAATTTTAATAGAAAAACAGTAATTGTTGTCAATTTTGAGCTTGCAATGGTTATTTTTAATGACGTGGTCCTGGAATGTGTCAAACTCAAGGTCAGGGAGCCAAATCCAGCCCGCAATAGTACTTTATCTGGCCTTTTACACTTTGGAGGACCACATAAATGGAGCCTTTAAGTTCTTTTTGTGTGCACCAATGTATTTTTTTATCAGTCAAATCAAATCAGGGTTTATTTCACATCACATCAATGTTAAAAGAGGTTCAGTATAATTTTAATTTAAGAAAATACTCTTCAAATAAGGAGAGAGATATTAGTATTCTAACGCTTGGTTTAACATGGCTTGGCAAACACTTTGTATCACAACCGGCCCTTATATTCATGATCTTGATGTGGCCCAAAATGGAAATGACTGTGACGTTTGTCCTAGAAGCTTAACTTGGTCAACTTGGGAAAACAATGCTGTCTGACAGATTTAGATTTAGTGGACACCACATCTCAAGTATTCTTCAACTTCATTATTGTCATTAACAACTAAACTTGTTGTTTGAGGTTTCAAAATGATGGATGCAGCTTTGGGTCTGTTTTGTTTAAACCCCAGATTCCCGATAAGTCGAGGTGCAGACTCACCCTCAGTCTTGATCTTAAGAGCAGTGCGGACTAAAGCAAACAAAGTGGCATTAAACATAACGGTCCCATCGCTGTTGAGGGGCATGTTCATTGCCACAAGTCGCTGGAACAGAATTAAAACTTTATGTTAATTTAGAGGCATGCATGTGAAAAGTGGAGCTGTTTATTTTCTGCACAGGTGAGATTGTGAGTTGTAGAAAACCCACCTTACAGGCGACTCTGTGAGGACACAACTTGCCAAAGCCCAACGGAGGTTGGATCCTCCTCAACAGAGTGACCACATCAAGATGTTTTATCCTGCCCCTATCAATATGATACGTCAAAATGAAAGACATTAAACCAAGAGGCAATAGATTTTATTACAGCAGATCGTAAGAATTCAAAAACGCTGAAAAAAAGGAAATTGTGGGTACATTTTAATCAAAAATATGTTTTTGCCCTTACTTGGCTTCAGGATCATATTCAGACCATATCCTTTTAAACTCATCTAGGTGGTGAGGGCCAAGAATGGACCAATCACGAGTCAGGTAATCAAAGTTATCCATAATGACGGCAACAAACAGGTTTATAATCTGAAACAAAAACACACAACAATTCATTAGCTGTTTTACTGTGAATTGTTGTTGACTGTTAGGTCTGTGGTAAAATAAATTGACGGGCACTGGAAACAATGAGATGTCTTGAAGATTACCAGGAAAGCACAGAGCATGTAGAAGCTGATGAAGTAGATTATCGCAAAGTTGCTCCCACAGGTTCTCTCCTCTCCCGGGTTGTAGTCTGACTCTGAGTCGCACAGCTTCCCGGGCAGACAGGCCAACATGATCTCCTGCCACGCCTCCCCTGTAGCACACCTGGCATTGAATGCAAAAAAGGACTTACACCGCTGCTAAACTATTTTATTTAGCATTGATAATGGTTATGGTTATCCCAATCAAGGATATAAAATGTGCAAACCTGAAAAGCATCAGGACAGCTTGAGGAAAGGTTTGGAAATTGTTGTTGCGGTTGATTTGGGTTCCATCCACCATTGCAATTTTTCCAAACACCTAAAAGCAGAATCTGCTAAAGTGAGTTTTAAAACTACAGGGACAGAGATGAAACTAAAAATAGGGTGCATGAAACAAGGCCCGGTTGTTTTGCAAAACATCTACCTACATGTCAGATAATATTACCTGCATCCCGATTACAGCATAGATGAAGAACAGCATGGCAATCAGGAGGGCAACATATGGAAGAGCCTAAGAGGAAATCAAAATACACAAGTCATCTTAAATCTGTATGTTGCAATGTACTTTATTTTCAGAATTACACAGAGCAGAATTAATACAGTTGCTGTCTAAATATTAAACAGACAAACTGGTAATCTAATTATATGAAATCAGAGATAAATTGCTGAGTTATTTCTTTAGGCTGGACTCATAACAACTGCTACCATGCATCTAATAAGATGAAAACCTCAGATAAAAAAAATCTAGAATTGTCCTAATTTAAAGTATATCATACATTTTTAGGGATGCAATGACACCACTTTTTTCAAATCAATTTAATACTGATTCTTGGATTTGAGTACTTGCCGATACAGAGTACCAATACCTAACCTAAAAAAAAAAATGCAAGAAATTGGAAGGCAGGTTTTATTTTCTTCTCTGTTATAACATATGATGGTGAATTAGAAAATAAAATAAAATATTAGCAACAATGAGCACAAAACAAAAAATGTATTGAAAAATTAAGGTTTTCTGTGAAATTATTGCAGAGTTTCCACATTTTAAGTATTGGTTCATAGTTACATCTAGCTGTTACTGATACCGATAAAGTGCATAAGAACGGTATTGGCCCCGATACCCAATACCGGTATCAGTATTGGTGCATCCCTATATATTTGGTAGCCGTAAACATGGCTGCCAGTCTCAGGATCCATGTCTGACTTACATTTTCTATTATACCGAGAGACATATTCAAGGTTCATTCAGTCAGTGAAAAATCAGGAGTTTAAGAAATCAGGAAAGCTAAGAAATTACTGGAAAGTTGTTCTGTTATGGAATACACTAAATATTTTCAGCCTGTTGGAAATCTCTGAGTTACTGTAAGGGTCCACATTCTCCAAACAATACACAGACTTTTGTTTTAGAAGCATATATAAATGACATAATTTGAGAACTGCTTTTTGTATTTATTCAGATTATGTTTGCATAATATTGTGTGTAATGATATGAAACGTTTTAGCATGACAAGGAGGCACAAACAGAAGCAAGACAACAAACAAACTACAAAACGTCACCTGGAAGGACTTGATGAAGGTCCACAGGAGAGTTCTGATTCCTTCCCCTCTGCTCAAGAGCTTGACCAGCCGCATTACCCTGAACAGGCGGAAGAAGGTGATGGAGATGCGAGCGCTGTCCTCTGTGTTCTGGATTCGAAGAATAACCGAAACACAAATAAATAAACGGCCCAACCCTCTAGAACAGTGTTTGGGGCATTGTGATACTCATTCATTCATGCAGTCAGTGGTGCATGCGTCCATTCATTATCCATGAATGAATTAAATTAGCTAAGAGCTAACGTAGAAGTGGATCCAAATCCTATTAAAACTCACAATCCTGCTTTATGACAACAACCAACATGCAGTCTTACTAAGAGTTTAACCCCATGGGATTCACAGACCTGAATAGATTACACACAGAATACATTTAACTTCCAATGACGGATTCTAGAACAGACAGAATGCTCCAAAATACAACCTAAATAAACCCTAACCCAAAAATAAGGCTTGTTATATTTAGAACTACGGTATGTAGCCTAGCCTGGCTTTGATGTAGAGCACCATGTCAAACTTAAAAAAGTGAGGTGGTTGGGAATCTTACTTTAAAAATGTTACTAAAACATTTGGAACGTATAACAAAACCCATCTCAGTGTTATCGTATGTGCCATCATGCCATGCACTCAGACAAGATGAAAATTGTACCAAAATGCAACAGTTCGGAAAGACCCAAAACAAGACTGACAAATACCAACAGTTCAAACACAAACTGTTATGTTTTCTTATTGATCTAAGCAATCTTTTAACAAAAATGTCACAACAGAACGATGCAGATGCTTTTGCTTTCAGATGATGACAGAGGGATGAGGTTCTTGAAAAAAGAGGTGGGGCTTATTCTTACCCCTGGATCCTCTATCACCTTGACAACAGGAATGGCTGCCGACTTGAAACCAGAAGTCTTAAGTTAATCCATTTTCACACTAACTTTTTTTTCTACAACAGTTTTACACAGAGTACAGGCAGAAAACTTTTACATTTTACCTGAAAGAACTACTTCAGCAATATAAAGCTACTCATGCAAAAGCTTTACCTCATCAGGAGTTACATAAAATGCAATAACAGTGCCTTGAATAATTATTAATTCCCCTTAAATGTTTTCACATTTCGTCTTTTTACACTTCAGTACATTTCACTAGATTTTAGACAAACACAAAGTAGGACTCTGAAATGGAAGGAAAGGAACACAGCTTTTGTTTGTCCATTATTAATAATCGTATACGGAAGAGAAAACTGAAGAAAGCCATTCTTGAAAGGACGTTATAGGAAATCCCATCTGCTGCTGGGAACAGTCCATGTATGAGAAAAAAGCATGTGGAAGAAGTTGCTCTGGTCAGACGAAAATAGAAATTGAACTTTGTTTTTCACCAAATGTGTCAGAAAATTAAGACTATACATCACTTGAAACCCCAGGGCGAGGTTTGCTGTTGGAAAGATGTGGGGATGCTTTTCTTCAGCATAGATATGAAATATGGTCTGAGTTGGTAAAGTGGGTAGAGCTACAGCAATTCTTAAAAAAAAATATTGTAATAATAATTGGAAGACAGCCACTCTTAATATAGAGTCAGAAGTGCAACGTAATAGAAGGCCTATTCCAGCAAAAGTTGGTTCTAAAAATATTTCATTTATTTGGGGTCCATTTTAATCTGTAAAGCACTTTGAGATGCAATCTATTTATGAAAAGTGCTTTATACATAAATTTGTTTGATTTATTGATTGATTGATGTATGTATTGATTAATGATTATGTAATGATTACATAAATCAATCAATCAAGCAGTCAAATGAATCAATAGATAAATCATTTGATTGGTTGATTGATTGATTGATTGATTGATTTAAATAGAATGAAGGTTGAGATTGTAAGGTGACAAAATGTGAAAATGTTTATGGGGTGTGAATTATTTTTTTTTTTTCATTCAGTGGATAAGACACATGCATATCAAAACTTGACTTAATCAACTCATGGAGTAAAAATATCTGTGAGTAATGATTAAGACCCAAATTATATTATGACTCTTGGTCAAGAACTAACCATGCTATATCTGTCATAAAAAATGCAGACATGCTCTCATGAAACGTTCACTCAGTGCTGAAAAACCTTCTAAAATGTCTTTCTGCCGAATGTATGCTGTGTTTCTATGCTAAAGATGCTGAAGTTCATCACTTCAACCATTCACTCAAAGACAAACCAACATTTAGTCATGGACAAGCTGACAGAAAGCATGAATCCAGTGTCAACATGAGTCACAAACCAGGACATGGAGCAACCTTGCCGTAGCAATGCTGAAGATGATAGGATTTTGAAGAGAATGAAAACACAAATCCTGATAACATGCAAGGCAAATGAACTCGGCAAAACTGTTTTAATGAAAACCTGGACACCAACCAACATGAAATTTGAACAGATGTTCCAAACCTTTAATATCAACTGACTTTTAAATGATCCGCAGTAAATATCTATGTGCATAAAATATGTTGCAACTGCTGGACAAAACCCAATGAAAAAGAGGAAAATTGTGCTATTGAATGCAATTCTGACGCTAAAGCAAGGTACTCCTGCCATCCTGCCAGGAACAACACAGAAAAGACGTATGAGAAATGATTACTTACATTGATCTCAGTGATGGCAATGTCAACCACGCTACCCACAACAATTAAGGCATCAAACGTGTTCCATGCATCAGCAAAATAGTTCTGCAAGCACAGGCAACAGAGACACACAGAAAAGAGAATAGACAGAGACAAAAAGCAAGCAGGAAGAAAAGGTAAGAAAGAAAAGAAGTTTGACAGACAGAAAGTACATCAAAAAGTTTAACTTTGATAAAACAGGAAGAGGATGAAAGTCAAAGTCCTGCTGCCAGAGTTTGTGGGAGCACAGACCTTTAAAATTTAGCAGTCGTTACCTAATCAATTTCAACAAAATCATAAAAGAATATATAAAAGCCTAAATGAACAACATGTTTTAATTTAGCCTCTGGATCCTATGACAAATTAAAAATAATCAGATATCCTGTAAATAATTTCCCTTTAGTAGTATCAGCCTTGAAAATATATATTTTTCTGAATTGTTGATTTATATAAAACTTTTGTATGCAGATAGATGAAATATAAATATAGAGATATATTGTGTATTCAACCTCTGCTGTTTTAATTATTTAGCACCTAAATGCTGCTTCATGATTACACGCAATTACTTTTGCCTTCTATGTCCCTTTTCCTCTGTTCATACGTCTGAAATGTCTCCTTAAACCATGCATCAAACAGCTTTAGTCAGATACAGCCTAGGGGCTGGTTCTCATCTCAGATACGAGGTAGGAACACATCTCACCACAGAACATAAGGCCACTGACCTTTAGTCCATTAGAAATTAAGTTGTGCTCAGAGAAATCTGTACATTTGTACAAATGTGCAAAGCTCTATGTACAAAATTGTAGGGGACTAGTCAAATTGTTAACGTTAACTCGAAACTTTTCTTATGATCTGAAAAAAGAAGAATGACATAAAAGCTAAATCAGAAGAAATCTGTAAAGGATCACTTTACCACTTTGCTATATGCAACCTCTATTTCAAGCGTCTTGGGATAAAGAGCGAATTTTTTACAAAGCGCTGCTGCAAAAAGGTTCTCTTTTTTCCCCATGATGTTACTATCTAACTTTTTGTTCTTTTATGAGCGCCAAACATGCCAAGCATCGTCTCAGGCACTCCCAAGCATTTAGCATGTAGAGGTGAGTCTATCTTCATAAGTGCATTACTGTGACATATTAGTAACACTTGCATACATATCATGACAAATGTATATAAATTGGATATATATTTACATTTCTAATCTGATGCAAATGAGAATTCCAAGAATTTATGTGGTAGTGTGGTGTAACTGTCAAGTGGGGTTATGCTATAGCATGACAGAAAAAGAAATGAAATGTAGGACTTTTTTTTTTGCTTTAAACAACAATTTCACAGGACTAATAAATATAGCTCTAAGCCAGTTCCAGATTTAAGTTCCTGTTGAATTTTATATAGGAATTCTGAAACAAAAAAGGATGAAAAAAGATCAGAGAATAAATAAAAAACACACATTACTTTTGCTTTTTTTTTTTTTACAAAAGCAGACTAGGATTCTTACTTTTCATATAGCCGTTATGCTTACAGATTGGCCCACACAAAGATATGTCAGGAGGGAAAGAATAGGAAAGATGCTTAGGAAGGATTAAAAGGAGAAAAGCTTTCATGTCTGGAGGAGCAGGAAGAGGGATTGACAGAGCTGTGCAGTCTGACAACTTTCTACCTGGCTGAGTATGATGTCGACTACACTGCCGATCACCACTAGAGCATCGAAGACATTCCAGGGATCCCCGACATAGCCCTGAATATATTGACATACAAAGCCAGCAGGGGAAGAGGGAAGGGCACAAGGGGAAGGAGCATGGGGAACGAGGAATAGGCAAAGTGAGGGCTGAATATCAAACTATGGGAGCACATATAAAAGTGTTGTAAAATTATATAGCAGAGGGGATAGGGTAATACACTTACTCTGGGTTTGAATGCAATGAGCTTCAGGATCATCTCCACAGTGAAGACTCCTGTGAAGACCATGTTGAGGATGTCCATGGCATAGTTAAAAAGATGAGACTGGCCATGGTGCTGAGGAGAGACAAGCTGGCCATTAGATGTATTTATTTTGTCATTATTGCAAGCATGACTTAAACTTTTAAGTCATGTAAAATGCTTAGTATAGCAGAAAATCTAGACTGTACTTCGCCCTGAATACAAAAGTGCTGCAGTAAAACATGAAGGTGAAAAACAAATCGTGCTGTGTTATGTTTTTCTTCAGAAGGGGCAGGGAAGCTGTAGAGTAGATAGAGGGATGGATAAAGGTAAATACGGGGCAATTCTGTTAGAAAATCTGGTGCAGACTGTAAAAGACTTGGGCAGATATTCACCTTCCAGCAAGACAAAACCCCTAAACACAGGAACAGACATAAAATGGAAGGGGGCTGAATTAAAGCATATTCATCTGTCAAAATAAAACCCTACAAAGAGTGCTTAAGCACAAAACGGGGTGACAACTGCTAAAGTCATTTTTTCCAGCAAGTTTTGGCCAGGACAATATACACTCTAAGGACCTTGCTCACAGACATTTTGGTCACAGAGGACACTGGCAACGCAGCTGGTGAGATTGCAAAACTGTGCATTTAACCCACACAACAGTCAGCCCCTACCCCTGTCTCTGAACTGAGAATTAAAATGAGAATCTGAAAGAAAATATGTTGCATTTAGAATTATATTTAAGTATGTTCATATGTATGTCTTCAGATTAAGGATTCTACAAAGACTTACATAAATGAGAACACAGATCTTTTTTTGTTTCAAGATGTAGAAAGCTGTTTATAAATGGACTCAACTTCTATAGCACTTATCTAGTCATACTGGCCACTGTTGAATTAAATAATATCAAAAATAATTCAGTGCATGTTCAAAACAGAGACAAGGAACCAATTTCCAGTTCTTAACATTTATTTTGAACAGATTAACAAATATGCGGTTTTACAGAGAAAACATGCCCTATTTCTCTGGGTCAGACAAAGATTTCTGACGAAGAATGGTTTCCGTGTCATAACTTTTATAAACATCCAAAACCTCCCAGGATTAATCTGCTCCAATCAGAACGTTTTAAACAGTGTCTTAACAATGATTGGATGTCAAGAAATCATGCAGTCATAAGGGACGTGTCTTTTCTCCTGGATCCAAGTCAAAAGTTCATTCTGAGTTTTATGATCCTAAGCAAAACTCCCAGCTTTATGGCCTTGGTTCTGGCATCCTAAATCTACAGACATCCTGTTTTTACAGCCTGCAATAAAACTCTTTGTCTCAGAGGTCACACATACTCCCCATTATTTATCCACGGCCTCTGCTGCTCCTCAAAAAGTGCCCAATTAAAATATTGGTAAAAACAGACTTTTACCTCTGACTTCTTACTAAAGATATTAGCCCCAAAAAAATAAGATACAACACCACTTAAAGCAATATACTCTAGAGCCACATTCACCCATTCGCAATCACAAATGTGCACACAGTCAAAAACCAATAGGTAAACAACTTGGGGTTAACTGCCTTGTCTAGGGGCACAGCGACATGTGGCAGGAGGAAGCTGGAATCATACCAACAACCCTCGAATTCCAAAACAGCTACTCTATTTACAGTCCCACTTTTGCAGGCATCCTGTGAAGAAGTTCAAAAGGTTCGCAAGGTACTGTATAAGGGTTTTAAATTAAGATTATAATTCATATCAGAAAACTTACTTGAATAGCCAGACACAGTGTGTTGAGAATGATCAGGACAAACATGACGTACTCAAAGCCCGTGGAGTTGACCACATACCAGAACTTGTACTGGTATGGATTTTTGGGAATGTAGCGACGCAGAGGGCGGGCTTTTAGTGCATACTCCACACACTGACGCTGTATTGTTGTTGTGTGTGAAGCAAAAGAACAAAGAGACAAATTGAGTCGTAAGTAAAAACTATACAAACTTATAGATGCTTCTGAAGCCAGTCTTCTTCGAAAGCCACCTACCTGGTTCTTGTCCAGCTCGCAGTTCTTGTACTCCTTCTCTCCCTGCTCCTGAAAGGTAACAATGACGAAACCAACAAAGATGTTCATCATGAAGAAGGCGATGATAATGATGTAGATGATGAAAAAGATGGAGATTTCAATGCGGTAGTTGTAGATGGGGCCCATGTTCTCCCTGTTAGAGTCGATGGCCTTGTACAGCAGACTGTGAAAACACAATGAACCCAGTTACAGCACTAAATATAAGCTGTCTTTGCATCACACAGAAACTCCCCATGTTACATTTAAATAATGACAGTCTACATACATACATGTATTGAAGAGTTAATTGAGAAGCACAACTGAGTTGTTATTACTTTACTAAAGTTTTTAAACTGACAGTGATTGACCGAAGCAGGCCAATACTTACGTGGGCCATCCCTCAAAGGTGGAGACGGTGAACAGGGCCATCATGGCCATGAGGACGTTGTCAAAGTTGAAGTCGCTGTTGTACCAGATCCTCTCCTTAACCATGGGCAGTGCCGTGTCCCCATTGTTGTATAGAATGTATGTTCCCCTAGATTAAAAATGATCTTTAGAGACACGTAATGTAAAAGTACACTGTCCAAATTTTTTATACCACTCCTTGTTTCTATATAATTTGTTACAGGCGGCAAGACGTTCTTGTAATGTTTTACAATGGTCTTGATAAAGACCTTTAGGCTTTCTAAAGGTTTTTTCAAAGCATTTATTTGAAATTTGACTGCTTTTTCACTCTTTTCCTTTCCATTTTTTTTACCTGACTGCAAGGTGTCCATACAAATATAACTAAATCAGAGAAGAGTAGACAAGCAGAGGACCAATGAAGACATTTCAGCCTAAAACAAACTAACTACAGCAGAAGAAAAGTCATAAAAATACATGAGACCTGAGCTGAAACATTCATCACACCAGCTGATCATTTAAAACCTTCCAAATTTTCACCTATGCCAGGTCTCACCTATCAGCCTAATTTAATGCACCTGTGCCATGCCTGTTTCCTCTCCCCACCCCACCTGTCTCTCTCACTATTTAAACATCTCCTTGCCTCTGCTTCCCTGCCAGATTTTCGAACGCTCACGCCAGTAGATATCAAGCCTTATGTTTCTGATCTCCGTCAACGACCTGTTTCACGTTCCTAGAGTTCCGGCCTTTCCCAAGCCCTTGACTAACCTCGATCGCCTTTCTGACCTCCTAACGCCGAACCCAGCTACGACCCTGACCACGATCTCTGCCTTCTCTGGATTAACTGACCGCCGCCCGCCCGTGCATGACCTTTGCCTGTTTCCCGGTTCCAAGATTCTGATCAGCCCCAAGTGACAAGGTGAATTATTCAAGTATATTAACTATCACCTCTCAGGCGAAGAAGCAAGTGGACCGCATACCCTGTCACACGTGTGAGAGCTTTCAAAGCGCTGCTGCAGCCTCTGTCCCGCTGACGTCACCGCCCTGGGGAATTCCCTGCCATCCTCCCCGCTGCAGGTTAGGAGAACAACATCTACATTCTTCCCCCAGAATCGCTAACCGATATCCTTCTCTCTTCAGAACCAGAGATCCAGTCTGCAGATTCGTTGCACATTTCCCGATCTGTTGTTAAATAAAACCTCCTCCTGAGTTGTTGCTCACTCCTGTGTTGTGGCTGAATTTTTGGGTCTTCCTCGTAGATTGTGACACCTATATAGGAATCCACTCCTGTCTGATGCAGTAATTAGTATTAGGACTTTTTATAATATTGAGCTAAAGAAATTGAAATAATTCAAGCTTAAAGGTCAAATTTTAATTTGGTGCTTTGCCATTTTTTTCTGTCAACAATGGAGCAGAACAGGCCTTAGTTTTACCAGCCTTTTATGTCTTAAAAATAAAAATAAACAAGTTCTCAAACACATTAAATAGAATTATCAACTATTCTTCTAACAGTGAGGTAGAAAAAAGTAAAACGTTTTTCTTTTGGCTGTTTTTCTTTCTGTGCCCTATTAATCACCTCTGGATATTTGGAAGCAAATACAGAGTCCCACAGTTATGCTTGTTTTCAAAAACTGTAGCCCCCCAAAAAATTGAGAAGAACTAACTTGCACTCATCTGGGCTGGACTTGGCATCATCTGTGCATCGGTAGAATTTACCCTAAAAATAGAGAAGGAAAAACAATGGTGGATTTATGCCAAATATTATAATAACCAAACTTAATGCATATATTTGGCATTGTGCTCTTGAACCTTGAAGAGCTGCACTCCGATACAAGCAAACATGAATTGCAGGAGAGTGGTGACAATCATGATGTTGCCGATGGTCCTGATGGCCACAAATACACACTGCACCACGTGCTGCAAAGGGACGCAGTTATAAACTGTCAGTTTAAATAGAGAGCGTCATCAGAAACAATGCTGGAGGCATTCGCAGAGAAGCTAAATTCACATGGAGAACCAGACACATTCATGTAGAGAAACAGCAGGCATGTTTTTACTTTAAGTCCTTTTGCTCTGTTGATGGCCCTCAGCGGACGGAGGACTCGCAAAACACGCAGGATCTTCACCACTGAGATAGCAGAGGATCTGTGGAGGGCAGTAAAACACACCAGTGGCTCAACCTGACTTTTTTCAAAGGAACCGTATGAGGTTCATATTTGTTCAACATATATCTCAAATATAGTCGGAAAATCTAAGTTCAACCAAACATCGAATAGTTTCTTTAACCTTTTTTCACTGAAAAGCAACAATCTGAGATCATCTGAAATACAATTCGGTCTATTAAGTAACCGTTTCATAATCTATTCTCATTTTCAGCTTTAACATGATATTACATTACAGTCTCATTCAACTACAAGAAATATCTTTTCCTGGAACTCAAACTATTCATATAAACAGAAACTATTGAAGATATGAAAAATAATAATTTTCATAGAAAGATGGAATGATACATACTGAATGCCAAATGAGACAAGAGACACGCCGACAACCAGCAGGTCTAATAGGTTGAAGTAGTTCCTGCAGAACGCCCCTTTGTGCAGGAATGCACCAAATGCTGTCATCTAAACAAGTAAGAGAATAATTTTAAATCTACATCTACACTCACAGACACAAACACAGAGCAGAGAAGACTCATGCTTGACTCAAGCTAATTTCAAAAGATAAGCGAGGAAATAATTAATTTCAAAATCAAATTATTCTAAACGTTTTTGCCTATCAGAAGAGGCTGGTACATTTTTTTTCCTAACAGATTCAGTATAATTCATAATCATTTTGTTTGTTTTTTTATTTTTAACTGCATAAGAAACTGAAGAACTCAATTTTGTTACAAGTACAAGGAAAAAAATCTAAACAAATGTATCATTGATTTTTCAGGATTCATTAATAAGAACTGTAGAGGACCATATGCACAAGGGGTGTCACGATTCTCCAAATCCTCGATTTGATTTAATTTTCAATTTTAGGGTCACGATTCAATTCTCTATGTTGTTATAAGTGATGCAATTTCCATTATTCTTTTTTATTGTATCACAATTGGCATTAATAGTAAAATTGAAATAATTTATATAAAGCATTATTTTATTTACAATAAATAGTTACACTTATAAGTGTAAAAATCTTGTATAAATAAACAACAGAAATGATTAGTAACAGAGTGTTGCTGCCATCTAGTGACTCTTTTTAGTTACTGCAGCACAACAAATCTCAACTCCAGCTGGCTCAGATAAACAAGCGAATGTGGCGCAAAAAGTGGTCCTCTTGTTTACAACAAGAATGTCGACTTAACTTACAGGGAATTCAACATTTCCTCACTGAGGTTTTAAGAGTATGGTCCCGCTGCTTCTTTCTTCATTTGTCCATTAGCAAATAGCTACGTGCTAGCATCAGCTGATATGCTTTGTAGAGATGTGCTGTGTTCATTGGGATGCTCTTATTGTATGGTGACCAGGCGTCCTGATTTACTCAGGACAGTCAATCACAAACTTATCACAGTGATGGTATTGAACAAATGAAAAAGCACAACAGTACACCGTGTGTCTGTGTAACCTAATCCTCATTGGCTCATGCCATTGATGAGAGACGTTTTTACTGTTCACAAAACTGCAACTTTTAATAATGCCCAAAAAAATGTCTTTCAAAAATGTAGTATTGTTTCGATAAAAATGTTGCACTAAAAAAATGTCAAAAAATGTCCTTATTTATAATACAGATGTTAGAGTATTTCTTGTTTTGCACTTCCTACAATAAAAAGCTGTTATATGTCACCAGCGAGGATATGTCAGCCATTCACTTTTGGTCAAAGTTAGGTGTCCCAGTTTATCGTTTAAAAATCTGGTCACCGTATCTTATTGTGATATAGCGGTTACAGTCACAGTCACGCTACAGTATGTAAACATGGGAGGAGGTGATTGCGATTGTATATTAGATTTCGATGCGCAAGGTTGTGACGTAATTTCATTCAATTTCGATAAAGAAAATTAGATTGTGACACCCCTAATATGCCCCTAAATACTATTTTATCAGTCTGATAAAATCAAGAAGTTAAGTATTATTTAATTTTAATAAGTACTTTTCAAATAAATATTTTAATGCTTTTTTTCAACATAGTTTTATCAATACTTTCTACCACAACCGGCCCTTTAATGACATTCATGATCTTGATGTGGCCCAAAATTGTGATGACAGTTTCACCGATCAAGACATACCAAGATTATAAAAGCCTTAGCTAAAATGTCCTTCTATATTTTTTCTGTTTATTTTCAATGTGGAGCCACACAGAGTTCAAAAGAGCTACGGAGCAGATTTATGCAGATGTTTGAAGAAAAGAGTGACAACAGTGCTTGCCCTACTCCTAGTTGTATTGTACACACTGCTGGTCAGATGGATGAAAAAAAAAATTATATTACACTTTTCCATTGCTTAAAAAAAGATAATTGGACATTTTTTTAGCTGTGACAAAGACATACAGTCAGGGTTGGGAAACTGCAGTTTGCCTCATAGACTTAATCAAATTCTGCTTTTTTGATACACAGATATATTTCGCATCAAACTAATTTTATATCATACCAACATAACATGAAGAAATATCAAACTAAAACACGGTTTTTAATTAAAGATGTCTTTTATTGAATATGATCACCATCCTTGTTAAACCAAGAATTATTTGTGACCACAGTATACTGGCTTAGTTTCACTGGCCGACCCAGGCCTGATTGCTGTCTGAGGTATAGAATCAATAACTAAACAGAACTTGCCTTACACCATCTAGTAGGTTTAAATATTTCAAAAACCAACAGTGGGTGAACATTCCCAGAAGTGGATAGCCTATCAAAATTACTCCATGAACATAACAACACCTTAATGAGGAGGTAACAGAAAACCTAGAACATCTAAGACACTGCATGCTTCTCTTTTCTTTGCTAAGGCAAGCAGTGTTTAAGTTTAAACAATAAGAAACTGAGTTCCAATGATTAAAAAACACTATGAAACAGAACAAAACAAAAAACACCCATAAAAGTTCAGTTTTACATTTACTATAAATTATTTTAATGATTTCACAGACCATTGGTAAAAATGCATGCGGTCTGATGAGAAAAAATAAAAAATCTTCGGGAAGGTGTTGCTCCCTCAACCTTACTTTTTCCAACATTGCCAGTTTGGTTTGGATAGCTATCTTCTATTAATGTATTATATCCTCAGTTAAAACCTGTGTTTATTATCTATTTATGTTATTTTTTAATGATATTAAATTTTGATTAAACATCTGAAACATTTCTGTGCATCAAACTCAAGCGAAAACTTGAAAATCTGTTTTTAACTGGTGTTAGCTGTAAATCATTGCTGGACATTTGGAAATCTGGTGGATATTTCCAGGTCAATGTGCCGTTGCGGAAGGGAGTGAACCTCAACTTTCCCTACTGACCTCTATATCAGAGTATGTTTGCAGTAGATGAGTGAATAAGACTCATTTTGTAAAAGCCATTTGAGTGGTTGTTTGGCTAGAAATGGAGTATATAAGTTCAGTCCACTTATCATTAACACAAGCCCTGCTTTTCCTTCTTATTAAGGCTATTTTTTTAACAAAAATGAGCAAGCTACAACTACAACTCATCAACAGTCAGTTGCAGGCTGAGCAGATGTTCTGACTACGGTAATTAATCACCTATTATCATCCTATTTGATTAATGTTTCTCTATAAAGATATGAAGGGCAAAAGTTTGTATACTCTTGATTGTTTTTATAACTTTGCTAGAGATAACATTATAGCCATATTAATCAACAGTTTTTGTAGCAGTATTTTTTTTTCCATAAAAGCAGTTTGAACATGGTTTAAATATTTTTCATGTTTTTGTGTGAACCCTTGGTACTTTTGATCAAGTGAGAGTCTCAGTCTGGCCCAAGTTTTTTCTGCAGTCCTAAAAACATTTTTTAAAGTGAGTAAATAAAGATTTGCATGCATGTGCAGCTCTGCACACACACAGTCTGACAGACACATGTGCACAATGAACAATTCAAGATACTGACACATGACAAGGATAGCAGAAGTCCTTACACTCATTCACTACACAGGTAAAGCTTAAAACTGTAACACAAACGAACCCAAACATCCCCTGGCAGACTTTTTATCTGAAACCTTAACCTGGTGCAGACATGCAGCGAGCAACAACATAAGGGAAGGACTGAACAGTAACAGTGCTAACCGTAAAATTATTTGTAATTTTGAATAGTTAAGCATATTTTTGGGAGGAACCCCCCCCCCCCAAAAAAAAAACCCAAAACAAAACAACCTATGTATTTGTGACTGTAATCTTAAAACAGATACTGAGTAAATATACTAAGTGGTACTTCATTGCTACAAAAAATGTCCAAAAAATATTCATAAATGTAAAGCTGCTTTAAAGACTCAAACATTTTTGAGAAAGTGTTTATAACTATTATATCTTGCACTAAATCCTAATTTGACAAAAACGTTTGGAATGGTCTGAATACATCGCCTCTTTCCTAAATGTCTTTGCTGAAAAAAAAAGCTTTGAGGGGCCATATAGGACATAATGTATTTTTACCTCTCACTCACAACAATAAAAGCATGTATACACCACTAGCAGCATTATTTCACACATATTTCACATCCACACACACACAGTACATACCAACAGTTTGGACACACCTTCTCATTCAATACATTTTCTTTATTTTCACGACCACATTGTAGATTCTATATTAAGGGCATCAAAACTATGAATGAACACACGATGTATGGAATTACTGTATATACTTAAAAAAATGGGGTAATAATCACCCTTTGCTCTGATTTCTGCTTTGCATCCTCTTGAGCTTGAAGAGGTAGTCACCAGAAATGGTTTTCCAACAGTCTTGAAGGAGTTCCCAGAAATGCTTAGTACTTTAGTACTAACCCTTTTGCCTTCACTCTGCGGTTCAGCTCACCCCATATCATCTCGATTGGGTTCAGGCCCGGTGACTTTGGAGACCAGGTTATTTCACAATTTTTTTGTAAAAGTACTACATAATTCCATATGTGTTCATTCAAAGTTTTGATAGATTCAGTGAGAATCTACAATGTGTATGGTGTAATACTAGTATGACTAAGAGGCTAATACTTCTTTATGTGTGAAATAAAGTTGGTATGAAATAGAGGCTTGTAATAGTGTGTGACGGACAATTTTTTTTCTCAGAGGAGGTGAAGCTACAACTTTGACATTGTAATGCATATGCATGAGTCGAACTGTTAGCTTAATGCTAAAAAACTTGGGCATTCAAAGCATTGCTAAAACGTTGCACAACCTACTCAGGCAGGTAGGGACTAATTATGTTTACTCAGCTAGTTACTTGAGTAACCATTTGGAAAATATTTACTTTTAAGGGTAGCCTTACTACACCATACTTTTTACTTTTACTTGAGTAATAACGATGAAGTATTGTTACTCTTACTTGAGTAAAAAATTCTACATACTCTAACCATTGTAAGTAACTTAACTGAATAAAGAAGAAACATGTTTTTTTTAAATGCACCAGGCACAGACACATATTTTTTTAAATGAGACCATCTATTTCTACACAGGCTTTGTTATAATAATGTAATTTTCAGTTTTTTAGCTTCCAGTTGCATTTGTAGGTCAAGAGAATAGACAGCAAACACCATACTTTTTCACCAGATGTAATCTTTGCCCTGTTCTAAGATATACATGCACATTACCTACTATAAGAATTATTATATTGAAAAAAAGACTTAAAATTTGTTATGTTGTTAATATTATTTGTATTATTATTTTCATTTTTGTCATTAAAATTTCAAAATTGGAACTTCATAATTTAGTCTTTCTGACATCATTAAGAAAAATAATTAAATCAGATACTAAAGTGACTTTTTACCAAATACTTTTTGTATTCTCACTAGGCAAATTTTAAAGATAAATTTCTCATTTTTACTTTAGTACAAATATATTGAAGTAACGCTACTCTTACTTGACTACAATTTTTTTTGCACTCTAACCACCTCTGCTCCAGAGACAGAGTTAACTGAAGGTATTCAGTATTAAACAGTTTTTTAGATGATGACAGAAAAATCTAAAAGGCCATTGGTCATTTTGACAGATTGTAATTCACAGCTCTGACTACTTGGTTCAAGTGTGCAGAGATTTTCAACTTTACATACTCAGTTCAAGTAACTAATATAAAAAACGATTCCCATGAGAACTTCTTAGCATGGACACTGAACTAAATGTATCTTTCTATCTGGGAGCTTACAGCACATTGAAGAGTTACAGAGGCATGGAGTGCAGCTGTGACTGCTCTGGACACAGAACACAACAGACAACCTAACTTCTGATGCATCCAGAGATTTCTTCCCGCTGAAGCAGTCAGCTCTTTAATGGCTCTTTAAAGTTGCCATTTAAAGAGCCAAATTGGATCACTACAATGAAATAAATTTTACCTGATTTCAAAACTTTCCAGTTTTCAGAGTGGCAACAGAGTACAGATTCAGCCTTCATTTTGCACAGGCAGACGCGGATTGAGCATGTGGAGAAGTGGGACATACCCCAGTGGCTGGGTCGCTGAACTGGCCTGCTCCGTGATTACAGATGGTCAAGATGGGTGGTGCTTGATCTTTAAATAAACATTATGTTCTGTGGCTCATTAGGGCATCTGCTGTACTGAACATTGGTGTCACAGACACAGAGTACTTGTGGGATATTTCTCCCACACTTTCTGTATCTATGCCCTCTGTCCCCTGCACCTTTTTTCAGCCGTTTAATCTGTTAATAAGCTGTAATTTATTTTTCCTACCAATCTTTAAACGTACCTCAAGCATACACAAGCTAGCTGAAAGCAGTTAATCCCAAACAAGCTGTAAATTGAGTTATGTTGTCGCATGCAGATAATGTAGCTAAATGGTAGTTTATACATGTCAAAATATCATGCAAAGCTAAACACTAATGTTATGCTGGAAACAATCCCAACCCTCTTTCATTAATGTGCAGAACTTGTGAAAAGAGACTATAAGTGTCAGAGGAAAAATATATTTGGCACAAAAGGGACTTGAGGCTAATTATCACAGTAATGTCACTGCTACTCATCCTAAGTCTATTTTGAAATTTTGCTTTCTACTTTTTCATATCTTTATTGTCACAATAGAAAAATCAGAGCCAAGGAGGAGACTTATGACTAGAGGACAGCAGCAGAGAAGATGACACAGGTAAGAAGAGAGATAAGAACTTGCTGAGAGAAAAAGATTAAAGGGTGGGAAACTTGCCAGAAATTAGGATAGGTTTTTAACTGATACTTCAAAATTACTCTCATTCCCCACCAAAATAGCTTTAACCTGTATTTTAATAGATAACACAGGATTAATGTCAAGTTTCTTATATGTGCAGCAGTTACATTTACCAGTGTAAATGTGGATGAACTAGAGTAATGCAATTTGAGTATAGGTTATTTCAACAGAAAATAAATATTAATTTTGTTCTGAAAAAACAAAACAAAAACTGTGGGCACATTGACAGCCTTTTCTGTTATTATTTTACAGTTTTAAATCAACCTAACTCACTCTAGGCGTTTTGTCGGGGATGATATAAAATTCCCGGTCTGAATTATTGTCCCAGTCTTCCCATGCACACAGGTCACAGCAGTAGAAATGTTCATAATTAATATATCTAGCCTAACAATCATCTCGATGTGTGATGGCGCAATCTGGATTCTCTGTTCAGTTTAAAATGAAAAAAATAAGCACTATTTAATATCATTAACATAATTTAAAATATTGATACACAAATATAGATTAAGACCATATTCTTTTGAAACCATCAGTTAAAATGACCAACAACAAAGATTTGTAGTTCAGCCCCTGCTCTGCTTAAGACACATAATATTTAAGCAGTCTGTGATTACTCATTCGATTTCTATGTAATAGAGCAAGGAAGCCTCTCAGAACACCATAAAAACTGTGATAAAAGCTGAAGTTGTCTTCCAATTGAAGTCCAATTAAAAAATGGCTAATGGATGACTCCACTTAATCTTTCCACAAGCCTGAGCTTCTTTGATCTGCTCTAGAAAGAAAAAAAAACTGAAATACTTTGACTCATTAAATCTGGTTTAGATTATTTTACAATAATAGAGTACTTAAAACCCAGTTTTAGATTAGAGAAACATTTACTCGATTTGTGATAAATCAGTAAAGCACTATTCCAGCACTTTTTGTTGCATCTGGACTACACTAAAACGTTTCTAGCTCAGCAACACAGGGTTATCATTATATTATATCACATTATATAATATTTCCACAATGCCAGGATGCTGAGTTATCCGCCTCTGAAAAAAAAAGAAAAAGGAACATTTTTAAATAGTTGATATTCAATATGTAATTAACCAATGCCCTTTATGTTTAAATTTAAGTAAAGGTTTCTCAAATTCTGAAGTGGGTTTTAAATATTCTATTCTATAAGTATAATATCACACATAAACAAGTATTAGCCTCTTATTCAAACTACTGTTATCACACACATATACATATTATGAACCCTAAGAGCACATGTATTCTCCTTTTTGGTATGTGTGAGTGAAAGTTTAGTCGTGTACTTGTGTGGTTTTCTTAATTTTGAGGATGTGAGAAAATGCTGCAACTGGTGTATGCATGCTTTTACATCCATTATGTCCTATATAGCATCTCACAAAAAGCTGTAAGGTTTGTGAATTACCAAATTAGTTGTTTTATTCAGGGAATTATAGTGAAATTTTCTAACCTCTACAACTTTTGACATCCCTGATAAAGATGTATAAAGACTTAAAATAAATTAATTATCTTTTAAATTAAATTATGTTTTTAATCCAGTCTTCAATCTGAAACAAAAAATGATTAGGAACAAGCCCATATTTAAAATAGTTAATCATATATATATATATATATATATATATATATATATATATATATATATATATATATATATATATATATATATATATATATAAACCAATAGTGGGCCAATTAGTCATGTAAAATAAATGGAGCTATAATGTTGTGATAGTACATTATTTATTTGTCAAGTTTTGAGTAGATTTTGGTTGAATCTCAACATTTCTGAAATGTAAAAATGATGAAACAAAAATCTATTTTTTTAAGTTAGTAAATGTTTACTTAAAGCTGCTTGCTTAGATTTGTCCTACAGTCACAGCTATTCGGTCCCTGTAAAGAGTTGCATCTCTGAGTCATCAAATCTATATTAATATTCTACTATTAATTACTCTATTGCTATTATTACTACTCTTATAATTATTATTACTGTAATTTAGTGTCATGATTTTGTACAAATCTGTATCAGGGATGCCAATGATTGTGGACAGTGCAGTGGGCAGTGTTGATTAGAAAAAGTGGGCCCTGATGTAAAACGTGTTTTTGACAGACAAGGAATAAATGTGACATAAAACACATCATTTCAGTATTGTAGTGTTGGGACGATGAGACGAGCAGGCAGCCATTCTTTCCTAACATTAAAAAAACGAAAAAAACGGAGGAAGGACATTTGCAGCAAGCTGTGCAAGGACTGCTGATGAAGCAGCACGATAGTAGTTGTTTACCTTAATAAGGATCTCAAATGTAAACATACTAGTGAAGACATAGTCTGCATAGCCTAGGATCTGAGAAGGCAATCAGAGTGACATAAGCACGCAGGGTTACTGAAGCTCTATCCTACACAGCACAGCACAGCACACACAGGACATTTACCTTCAACAGGATCTCAACAGTAAAGATTGCGGTGAAAGCATAGTCAAAATAACCAAGTATCTGCAAAAAGCAATGCATAAGTTCAAGTCATTGCAAGTCAACACAAGTGCCCTATCAAATACTTCTAGCTGTGAGATAATGTGTAAACACATGTAAGGCCGGAACAAATCTCTATAGAGTGAAGCTGCACTAGGTAAAATCTGAATGCAAAAGCGGTTTTATTATTAATCACTTTATCAATTTGTGTCAGGGGTAAAGTTTGGATTTAGCTTTTTGATTTTAGTTTCTGTCTGGAGTTACTGTTGGAATAAGAGGACTGTGCAGTGATTTCCTTACAGAGATGCAGTGCACAAAAACTCATTGTTCTTTATGATGTGTTCTTGTCTCAAACCACAAAAGTCCAAACATGAGAGACGTGCAGCTTCTGGGACAACCTTGGACTAGCTAATAATCCAGTAAGGGCCTATCACACCTCTTTTGGCCTCTATACACTGACTTCCTGTCTATTTCAGGAACCTAAAATAAATCCTTGTTTATAAATGTATTACAGGGATAGAGCCACTAAATATGTCAAAGCCTTTACACTATCACACTATAGATAGAGCTCTGAGGCTACAGCTACATTAATAGGTATATTTTTTCATAATGCTATTTCTCATTCTTGAAAACAAAACATTTGCATATACAGGCTTTTAAGGTTTCAAATCAGAAACCCATGGTGTACCAGCAGGTGTTGATGATTCTCTCAGAGCTTTTGCATCTGAAATCAGTACAATCTTTATCATTCAGTGAGCAACTTTGACCTGCAAAGCGTCAATGCAGGACAAAGGATATAGAATAGCCAATTAATGATTGCAGTGCTTTGGATTTTTGATACTGTACAAAATTGTAGTTTCATACATTGTGCAGCTCCGATTAATAAAATCTTAAAGTCACCACTTCCATCATTTTCGGCTAAAATTATCCTGAAGATTTAAATGATCATTGGAATCTTCCAGGTTCCAATTCCATTCAGGTTTACCAAGTGCAGCTTGCTTGGGTTTATAGAAATACAAGTAGGCTACCTATTATCACACTCCTTTAAAATGCAGACGTGAATTCATTCAATTTAATAAACACACATTTCTGAGGTAGTATTTGGGAACTACTCCAATTACCTTCACATGTTAGTGATGAGAAATCTTACCATGTTTTATTCCTACATGTAAGTTGATAATTTATAACTAATGTTTGCTATAGGCCTGTCTAAGCAGAGAGCAAATATGTTGATGACTGTTCTTCTCTACTAAGGCATTCATGTCAGTGTAATAAATAGCAGCTATGCATGACATCCTAAGAAAAGCTTTCATCCCCCACTGAGCTTCTCCTATTGTGATGTGTGGAAAAGTCCTCTGTGAAAAACACCCTTCATTAGCTATGGTGAGTATGTAAAGCTTTCCTGTAATTTGCAGCAGTGTGACACGGCCTCATACAGATTCATGTTTTACGTACAATGTTGCGAGCGGAGAAGTTGCGGATGGGGTCCTCGGCAGCCAGGGAAACAGAGCTGAGCATGATGAAGACCAGGATCAGGTTGGTGAAGATCTGATGGTTAATGAGCTTATGGCAGAGCACACGAAACCTGTACATACAGAGCAGATGGGGGGGAGGAGAAAAAAACATTAGACCGTTATGACAGGTTACATTTTAGAGGTTTTTCGGGGGGGTTGTATCCAATTTAACTGATTTCAGATATTTTTAGGACTTCTGTCACTCTGAACAGAGGAACTGGCTCTTCAGAGTCTGAACACCAGACTTACGGGTTGGTGCTGCTGAAGATGAAGAACGCACTGCCCTCTGGGATGGGTGGGGTCTTCTCTTTCATGGTGAGTTCAGAGAGTCGCTGGACCCGGGATCCTGGGAGGGCTTCGGGGAGGTTTCCATTATCGTCATCATCTTCATTATCACCTGTAAAACAGTTGTTCAGTATAAAAACAGTGTATTTTTTGTAACATATTAAAACTACCAAAATCAACGAATATAAATCAACACATTTTGAATCAGATGATTAACCATTTAGATTATATGTTTACTACACAGTAAGTATTGTACTATAAAAATAAAGTTAAAACAACCACACACAAAAACACAGTAAGTATTGTATGGCTGGTTAAAAAAAAAAAAAAAATCAGTCTCCATTTTTCTTTAGTTTTTGCTTTTAATTTTTGGCTTAAGTTGATTATGTTTTCAATTCTTTCCCATAAATTACTGTAGATGCATTTATTTGTGTGTTTTTCTTTATTCTGTTACCTCTCAAGAACTTATTTTGTTATTTTTTCAATTTCCTTCTTTCATTATCACATATTTTCAGGATGTGTTATCTCAGATAAGTATAATAAAAGTTACTTTTCAAGCTATACCAGTGGATAACTCTTTACAAGCATTTATTTTTTAAACTGAATGCATTTTCTGTTTATCTTGATTAAAGTAACATTTAAAAAACAGCTGTATAGTAACATTTAAAATCGAATAGCAATATTAAAAGAAAAAAAATCATCATACATTCACTGTGTTTTAATTCCAAAATGGGGGGTTTTCTCGCAGAAGTCCAGATTTTTGTGTTTTACATACACTTGCATTTTTTTCCACATTGATTTTTTTTAAATTAAGGCTCTGGCTAATTTGCTAAACAAGGTAATTTACCTGGTGATTCAATGGCAGTATATGACTCTTTGTCCCCCTCTAGCAAAGCCTCCGTCTGCATCTAAACGAGGTGAAAAAATGTTCGGATTGAAAAAAAACATTGATTTCTTCAGACAAAAATAAAACAAAATATCAATCTTTAACAGAGTAGTGTGGTAATATGGTAATTTAAATGAAAGCTTAAGCTGTTTTTCATTTTACCTTTGTTTTCCCATCTTCTGTTATTTCATTTATCTTCTCTGTATTTATGCCCCTGTATCCAAAAAAGAAAGCTTTAGCTTCTATTCCATTCTTAGAGTAAATATGAGAAAGACAACCCATTTTGTCTGCAGAAGGAAATTCAATATAAAACTGCTAAATATTAAGTAAAATATTTCAAATGAAAGCATTGTGAACCATACTTAGCACTGTTTTTTCTCTTTTTGGCCTCTTCTTCCTCTTTCTGTGCTGTGTTAAGGCTCTCTGCATCAGCCAGGTTATCAACAGCAATGGCCAAGAACACATTCAGTAAAATGTCTGATCAAGTAAGTTAAAGAAAAGACACTTAGAACATTATGAGATCAAATAAATCCTTCCTAATCTTAGAGGAAATTGCTCAATTCAGCCAAATGAGCTTTTCTCTGAAAAAAACAAATTTTCAACTTAAACTATTTCACACCTTGGTGCGTTCCCACCACAAATCTCAATTTATTTTAATGGGATACAATGTGACAGATGGGCACAAAATATCACCATAATTGTGAAGTGGAGAGAAACATGGCATTATAGCAGGACAAAAAGCCTAAATATACAGCCAGGGCTACAGTAAAATGGTTTATATTAGTGGAGTTCTGGGGCCGTATTCACAAAGACTCTTATCTTACCGCTAGGTGTTACTCCTAACTCGCGCTAAAATGTCTTACGTAGGAGTTGTGGTCTTAAACCTATTCACAAACGCACTAAGAGCTACTTTTACGTAGGACAAATTCCTAAACGTAAGTTAAGAGTTACGTCCCGTTGGTATGGAAAACGTCATTTCCTATGCATGAGTAAATAGACTGACAGCAGTGTGATTGGTTTTTAAATGACGTGTGAAACCAAGAAATGGACAATTTTAATGTCGACAAAAGCGTAATTATGAACAGCGCAAGCAGCATAAAAAATGCATGATGACATCTTTGTGTCGGCCACGAGACTGACACTTCATACAACTTACACACAATAGCCTACTTACAGAGACGATGACGTTTAAAAAACGAAAAACGTGAAATGCATCATATTACCCTGCCTAACGCCTGCTGATAGCTGGGATAAACTCCAGCTCCCCCCTTCCACGCGACCCTGAATTGGATGAAAGCGATATAGGTAATGGATGGATGGATGCATTACAGTATATTAAGGAAGTGATTGCAAGTAGGCTGTAAACAATTAGGCTGTCTAATGAGCACATCAGTCACATCTTAAATAGACCCCCCCCCCACTACCATGAAAAGCACCTCGTGAACTGAAAATGAGTGGCGAGAAAAGAACAAGGAAACCTAACTTAAAGGGCGATTCGGAGCCGGGTTTACGAATAAGAAGAAAAGGGAGGCATGGGTGGAAATGAGCAGAAACATAAATGCATCTTATCCAGCGGTGTCTCGAACGTCAGAAGACTGAGAAGAGATGGTATTCTCTACAGTCCCAGTGGCTCGAGATCGCCGCTTATAAAAATGATGCTGCTTCAACAGGTAGGCAATGTCCGTCATATAGGCATCCCTACATGTTGTGTAATTTGGAAGACGTGCACGTTTTCTTCTTTGTGCACCCCCGGCATACCTGCAATCGCCATGAAATTGGCTTTAATTCGATGCAGTCGCTGGATGTCTAATGGGAAATGGGATGAATTGTTGGATGATGTGTGGTCAACTGAGCGATTTAAGTGTTTGGTGGATTGATCGACTGATAGATGGTTGTGATATACTCTAGTCGTACACATTGCAAAGTTGCATTTCCCCTGTGGCTAAATATCTTAGTTTCGCTAAACATTGAATTTCTGGACTGATCAGGTTGTTACGTTTAGTTGGAGACGGGATTGCATCCCGCACCACATCTGCAATAAACAATTTAGTCGGTATCGTTTGGTTAATTCAGAATCATCCAGAGTGTCCAACGCATTGCTTCTGGCTGCAGCCATTTTGGGAGTCTTTGTGAATAGGGCTTAGGGAGTTAGGAGTCCTCTTGACTTCTTTTAAGGACTTCCAGACTTAGGAGCTACTTTTAGGTAGTAGGTAGATAGTGGTTGTGAATTACTTTTATCTTAAGAAACTAGGAGTCCTACATTTAAGAGTGACACACCCACATTTTTTAGGAGTTACTCCTAAATTCGGCAGTTAGGACCTACTTTTAGCCCTAAGATTCTTTGTGAATATGGCCCCTGATCCAGTTCCAGGTTATGGTGATTCACTAAAAGTGGCTTTTAAATCACACTCTAGGGAGCGATGTTTACCCTTCCATGAACTTCATCCACTGGAATGAGTCCAGACCAACAAAGAAAATCTGTCATTTCAGTCAAATAAGGCTTGTCACTCATCTAGTAATGATTGCTAAAGAGAATAAAAATTAGTCTTGGTCTTGGAACATTTCCATATAATAAATTTGCACTGTTACTATTTAAACTATTTGCAGAAAAAAACACATTATTGTATTGTTTTTAGATAGAGAGAGATAGATTATTACATTGTTTTATTTTCATGACATTCCATTAGCTGTGGAGGAAAGATCTCTTGGAGACAATTTTTTTGCTCTAGAAAAAACAGGTCTAAAATGACTAGGAGGCTGGACTGCAATACTCTGACGGCTGTTCGACAAACATCACTTTTCTTTTTTATTAAAGTATAAAAATTGTTATTTACCTCTGACATAAACAGTGGTACAAAACACAAGTAACCTTATCTTCTTTTTTCTGTTGTCTTGATCCTTCAGCTTAAACAAAAAGTTTTCAATTTCAAACCAAATTGCTGTTTCAGAAGATTTTGTTTTTTTAATTTTATTTAAATACACTGAACTACTTTACCACTGATGGTGAAGACAATATAATGAACCAAATGAACTTAGGGTAACACAATCCATTGAGTTTCAGTGAGGTCAGAATATATGACTGTATTTCAGTCCTGTCTTTTAGCGGCACCCATGCTGGTCCCAGAAGCTAATCTAACTGATCAACTTGATACAGCTGTAATTTAAGTAAAAGTCATTTCTACAAAATATGGAAGGAAGAAGGCAGAACAAAAATGCATGGCATGGTTTTCAGATTCATATTTGTAACATTTCATCATTTCTCTTCTACCACACAATTATGCACTGCTTTGTCACTCTTACAATAAATCATAAAAATACTCATTCAAGTCTTCATTATGCTACGATTTGAAAAGTTTAATGGGTGTAAATAATTTTTCACAGCACTGTACAGAGGGTGTGTGTGTGTGAGTGTGAAAGCCATGAGTAGGATACAGTTTCCACAGATGAAGAGGATGATGAAGTAAATGCAGACCACCATTCCAGAGGACGCCGGACCACCATATGCCATGATGCCGTCATACATCACGGTGTTCCAATCTTCTCCTGTCAGAATCTGGTAAAAAGAGTCAAAAACAACAGTAAAATTATACTGAAGCATCTGATTATGTTTTCACTGTATTTTTCACAGTAATTAATCCCAGAAATTGAAACCGAATGTTTTATCTGCCAAAGATTGTAATACCTTAAACAGAATGAGTCATAACATAAGTGATAAAACCCTCAGTTCATCTCCGATTCTTGCAAACACCAACCTGAAACACAGTGAGCAGGGCCTGGGGGAAATTATCAAACGTGCTTCTTTTGGTCACCGTTTCATCAAAGTTGAATTTGCCCCCAAACAGTTGCATGCCCAGCAGGGAAAAAATAATGATGAAAAGGAAGAGCAGCAGCAGCAGGGAGGCGATGGACTTCATGGAGTTGAGCAGAGAGGCCACTAGGTTACTAAGAGATGCCCAGTGACTGGAGAAGAAGAAATAAATAATGGGTTTAAGAGAAAAATAATGGTATTTTTTAAACTATATAAATCTTTCTTTCTTTCTTTCTTTCTTTCAATGGAAACGTTCAAATTGACCAACATACTAATGCAATATAGATTTTATAAAACATTTTTTACATTCCATGAATGTAAAATAATAATTATTAAATTATTGCTACCCGCAAACCCAAATGGTGTAAAAGAAAAAAAAGAAAAGAGTAGACCCCTGCACTACTCTTTTTTTTTTTTACTAACTTTCTACTACTAACAAAAGAGTTCAATAGGGAGCTGAAGCTGTGTTAAGTTGTTAATTAAAACTAAGGAAAGAGCAAAAGTTTCAGTGGCAAAGGAAAAGCCTTATTTAAAATTCTAAAAGTTTCTTGTGAAAACTCAATAGTAGGAATTCAAGGATGCAGATCAACGTGGCCTTTATAGAAACTCATCAGGGCACAGAGAATACATGCTACTGTTGGGTTCTGAGGTAAGATGAAGAAAAAATACACTTCTTTAGTCATAATTATTTCTGAGTGTGTATTATAGGTAATGATTTATCTTGAACTGTTTACTCGTTCTAATTCTTCCTAATTTTGACAGTAGAAAAAGCTTGACATTTATACAACAAGTATTCTTCATTTGGCAGAGATTTTTTTTGTATCTCTAACCTCATGGTGAAAAAATAGAAAGTCAGAAAAAAACAAAGATAAAAAGTAGGAAGGAAATACCTTAGAGGGAGAAACTGATAATAACTTAGAATCGGTCATAATAAATGTGTACATATAGTAATATCAATCATTTGCAAAAGTCCAAAATCAAGAAACGTGATGACAAACATTTGCTCTTAATTATAACTGAGTTAGTAAATGGGAAAAAAATGTCAGCTTGTGTATTGTGTTTCAATAGGAAGACTCACCAATTATTAATGCACTGTTCCTATAGGCTTCTGTTTTTATTTTGCCTAAATAAGGTCTTAACTAGAAACATTTAAGAAACACTGTACTTGATTTGACTTATTTGATTCTCTTTTAACAGCTCTATATGCCATCTTGGATTTTTATTTTTTGCCTTTATTCATGCAGCAGAATTTACCGTGTAACTTTAAAGATCCTGAGGAGCCGTACGCAACGTAAAACTGAGATCCCGAGGGGAGACATGATGGCCATTTCCACCAAGATGGTCTCCACGATGCCTCCGCACACCACAAAACAATCAAAGCGGTTGAACAGCGACACGAAGTAGGCCTGTAGCCCCAAACTGTACATCTTCACAAGCATCTCCAGTGTGAACAAGGCCAAAAGAACCTTGTTGGCTGCATCTAGAAAAGAGAGAGGAAGACAATATGTTCTGTAGAAAGAAGCTGGTTATAATGTATTCAGTTTCATCAAGGTGAGAGTAAACAACATGAAAAGTAAAACACATACCCTGTACTTCAGTAAGCCATTCTGGCTGGTTGTAGTGCTCCGATGCGATGGTGAGGGTGTTGAGGAACACCAGGATGATGACGAGCCAATAGAACGACACAGATTTCACGGCTGCCCGGCACTTCCTGCGGCAGAAACGGTTCCACCGACGCCACTGCCGACTGACAGTCAGTTTGAAATATTTTCAATAAACTTTGCAAATCTAATGGGGGAAAAAATATGATCTACCCCACATGCAAGCAATCATTTATTGCATAGAAAAGAAGTATTATTACAGGAGATACAAGTGAATCAAAACCGAATAGGAGCAGACGGCAGGATTTTAGGTCAACATGGAACAACGTTGAATTGCTGGTGCCATCAGGGAAAGAAAACGTACGGATGAAAACAGCAGGGATCAGAATGATTCAAATACATGACCAGAATTAACCATGCACGATGAGCTGGATGGCATCAAGAAGAACATATCTACCATGCAGCATCACAGCACACTACTAACCTGCACTTTGATTTAGTTATTTTCTGACTGGTGGAAATAAAAGACAAGACATTTTTCAAATAAAAAAATGGGAAACAATGTAAAATTCCAAAACGTAAATCTGGCGGTGAAATCTTCAGCTTATGTCAGAGGGACTTGATTTCCGATAGCCTAATGTTACAGCTGCATTTCAGAACCTGCTGCTTTGATGATCCATTTACAAGTGCAATTACATCAACCACTACAGAACAACTACTGGGTCTAATAGCTTGATGAAAAACCTCTTGTTTATCTGATTTTTGGTATGATGAGTCAAACTCACCATAGCGGTCCACAGCACCGAGATTTGCCCTCTTCTCCATTATGATTATCTGTGGTCACTGACTCTGTCTCACTCGTGGGCATGCTGGCTGCGGAGTCACACACAGATACATATGTAAATAAGAAATAGGAGATAAAAAATTTAACAAGTTTAACAAGTTTGTTTCATCACCATTTTTAAAATAAACTGTATTTTCTTGCTTTCCTGTCTTAGCTGAGAATAGACTCATGGAACATTTTGCATTTCTTTCTGAAACTATAACCATCAAAACAGAAAAATTATTTTATTTTTCCGTATAAGACTAACATTTCCACGTAGGACCACAAAAATTGCAGAAATGTAACAAAATTACCACATTCTGTGTGGTATGGAGAGCCAAACAATAAAAACTCTGACTTGTTGATCACTTAGAAAGTTTGACATGCTCTCAAATTGGATTATTATCCAATTATCAAAAAACGAAACTATCAGTTTATATAAGTTTGGGTTAATCACTATTTCCCAGAAATGCATAAAGGCATAAGGTGATTAATCCAGAGGAATTGTTTCAAGGGGACTGCATGGAGAGAGTTACAACAAATGCATTAAAGTAAAATAAATTAATTAGCTGTAAACTAAAATCTAAACAATTACTCAGATAAATAAAATATTTGCAGTTGAAGTTAAGTAGTAATAAGTGGAATTTGTTGTTTTAATATGATGATCTTTATAAGCAATGTACAGCACATATATCTGTCTCTTCTGCAGTAAATGTTAGTTTTAATAGACATATGGTCTAAACACTCATAAAATACTAAAAATGGCAGGATTTGTGCATGCAGGAAAAAACACATTTACAGATGAGAAATGACGAACAAGTTTAAAATGATCATGATGAAATGATGCGCAATCTTTACACTTCTGATTCAAATCAAGCAAAATATAACCTTCAGAAACATCTTAACCAAATTGCTAAATAAGTGCATTTTGCTATATTTTTAAGTCCACATATAAGTATGTAACATTAAAAATGTTTCTGCAAAATCACCAATGCCACAATAAGTGCTCTATTTTCTCTTAGACTATCCTTCAAAATTGAGAAATTAAGATAATATGCAGTTCAAATAGGGAAGAACACAACTATACCTGGAGTAAATAGTTTTGTTTTTTGTAGTGAATTCTTTCAAAGTGAAATAACTTAACCTATTTTAGACCTTTACATATTTTACTGTGCTCTCAGAACTAATATCCCTGCTTTTATTGTACATATGCAGTAGTGTGTGCATCATTTCTCTTAGGGCTTAGGCGATATGGCGTCAAAACAATATCACGGTATATTGAGCAGTATACTTCAAAAATGATAAATGGACAATAACTACCCCACCAACTAATTTTCTTTACCCCCCCCCCCCTTAAGGATTATGTCCCATAGTCAACCATATTTTCATAATGTGCAGGAAATTGTAATGGATGCAGTAGAATGGTATATTTCTTTAAATAACATTTTTAGCAGGATAGGTTGTTTTTTAAAACCATTAATTGGCTCTATGATTGTGGGGTAATTTACCTTTTGAATATGGTTGAGTTGTTGTGTTTTTTATATCTTGGCAGAAAGATCAGCATTACAATACAGACAGTGGGCCTGTTCAACATATCCAATACACAGCTTTAGCCAGTCTTTTAATTCAGGGTAGGATTCTCACTCCTTTCTGTATTTCTGATAGTTCAGTTTAGGCTGATGACTTGTCCATACGTAGCCGGGTATCTCACAAAATGGAGATATTTTTTTACGGATTTGTCTGTCATCCACACGAAAACGCACCAAAAATTATCCTTTCAAAAAACTCTGGCCAAAGCGAATATCTGCTTTTTCTGCATGTGGTATGAGACATGGTGACCCCTTTAACATCTGTAACAAAGAAATACACACACAGTGGAAGTAGTGAGTGAGTGCTGAGTGAAATGAGTGATTTATTTAGTGTGCTGTCTTTTATTTTAGACAGAAACATTTTTGCATTTACATCTAACACGGGTAAGATCAGCCAGCGTCAGCTTTGAGTGTGCACGATTTATCAGCAACCTGGATTCAGTGGGCGAAATATCATGCTCTCTCTGGCTGAAAAAGTCTCTAGAGGGGTCTAAAAATGTGCTACATTGGCAACAGTGTTCCCTTGTTGTTAATGAATGGATGGGGTGGAGTCACATCATGTGACTCCGACCCCTCCAGGAGTATAGTCAACATCATAAAGGTGCATGAGCATCGCTAAACCAAAACACATCTTTTCCTTTTTTTTTAAAATACAGAATATTCTGAGGTAACGGTAAATTTTCGGAGTATAACCCAGCTCTGATATCTATAGAGGTATTCACTTTTCTATTAGTCTTTGGGGGATTATCCACCACTGAATAAACAGGTTGTATTTAGTGTTTTGCAATTAATTCATTCTCTTTGCTTTTTTTGCTGAAACGTGATTCTTACAGCAGAATACGCTTTTAATCATTCTAGTTGATAATGATGGTAGGGGCCATGTGCACTAAAACAGTAAACATAAAGGAAGGGCGTGGAAAAAGCGCACACTGCAAACCAAACCCATTAATGCAAAGACAATCTTCAGGATGAAGATGAAATGTCCTCATGAACATGTACAGGGGATATATGAAGTCTTCCTGACACTCCCACGGTTAAGTGCACACAAATACATTTACCCTGTGTCTCTGTGGACTGAGAGAACCAGCCAAACTTTCCTTTCTTCTTCTCAGTAAGGTCAGCCAGTGTGACCCCTTGGAGTTATCAACATGCAGTTCACACAGCCAGACAGCAGAGGAAGCAGTGAGTCAATACAAAGCAGAACAAGAGAGAGGAATGAACAGCTAGAGGCAGCTCCAAACAAACTACTGATGCAGCTACAGTATCCAGAAAAAGACTGATAAATTACAGAAAACATATATGTTTATGGATTAAATCTGCTCATACCGTGGAGCATAATTATAGCAATATTAAACAATAATGATAAAGCAATTCCCAAAACAGTAACTCAGATCCAGAGGTTGTCATTTATGAGATTACTACTGATTAAAAACCATTAGTTGTAATGAAAGCCAATAAACAGATATAAACTTATCTACTCTCATGTCAAGATTTCTGGACACAATAACCACAATTACATTCTAAGACTTTAGTGAGAACAAAGAATATAGGAGTTAGAGAACAGTTGTTAAAAAACAAGAAAGAAATATGGCAACAAATGAGAAGAAGGAGGGAGGAAGAGAGGGGACATCTGATGTTAGCAGCATTCTACGGATGGGTTTTACAAACACACAGACACTGCAGGAATCAAAGAGAGAACATTAATGTGGCATCAGCTTAAACAACAGCAGCAGCAGGGGTAAAAGCAGTGCAAATACCGGAGAACATGAACACTGACAGGTGCATATGAACCGACTACAAGGTACTATAGGAGTGTCAGTGCAGAGAAGACAAGATTTATATGATTTTTTTCAATAATGAATGCTTCCTGGACCATCCCCTGTTTATTATGTAACAGCATAATTGCTAATTATATAAATAGGCTCCTGATCTATCTTTCAGATGTATAAAAAACTTGTAAATGAATTAAAAATATGAAATTATCTACAATTAAAGTTGCAATTGTTTTTTCTGAATTGACACAAAGATTCACAGCATGTGGTCAATCTGAAATACTGAAGAAGAAAAGCAGCTCAGATTCTTCCTGCTGTAAAACAAAAATGTAAAACAAATCCAGGTAACTTACGATTACGCTTTCCCTCCTCGTCTCCCTCCTCCTCGTTCTCAGGGTCGATGTCCTCGGCTTGCGTGATCCAGTCCAGGTAGCCCTTCAGATCCTCCTCCAGCTGCTGTTTCTCACGCAGCTTCTGGAAGTCACCTCGAGCTTTGGCCTTTTCGCGCTCTTTGGAAAACTCTCTGCAAGATGAAAAGAGACAACATATAAATTCCTACAGAATACATGAAAATAACCAATGAACTACAGCACAAATTTAACATGATGCATGCACTTAAAAAATTAAGTACAAAACTCACAATAAAATTATCATACTCTTATTTTTTAGGATTAAAAAAGTATTACCACCAAAGAAAATGTAAACTTACCCGCTCAATACTCCCAAGACCAGGTTCAGAACGAAGAAGGATCCAAAGATGACCAGACTAACAAAGTAGACCCATGGCAGCTCAAAGCCCATTGCATCATTCATCTGCATTGAAAAATATCTAATCAATAGAGGCTCAATTAGGAAAAAATAATTGCCTAAATAAAATTAAAATGAGGGAAAAAAATAAAATATACATACAATTTTAAAACAAAAGTACTGATTTGGGATGATATATTTATATGATAATATTAAATATCATGGTTATGAAGACATTCAGAAAATTGTGTTATATTTGATTAGCATGTCATATTATGCACATTAAAATTGTAAAGTTACTTACAGAGGTAGACAAAACCTCCTTTAATAAGTACGAAAATGAAGTAATGAATACAATTTGAAAATAAATCACATTTAAAAATTGTTATAATTCTTGACACAAATCTATCAACTTTACAAAGCCTCTGATTAATTCACATCATATTTCTTAATGTAGAGCTGAATCGGCTTGCAGATCAACACTATGCTCTTCATTATATTATTACTAATAATACACACTCAATAAGTAATCCCACCCACTCTGGGTTTATGGGCTTATATTGCTTAATGCTGGATTTTCCTTCTATCTCTGAGAAGCTACAATATCAAGTCTCTCAGTTATGTGGCATTGCATCATATTATTATTGAACTTATATGTTATACTAGTTGCCACAACCTCACACAGTTCATTGACTTGATGATTAATTAACTTGAATGGTGGTTTGCATGCAAAGTTTACTGTTTTGTCTTACTCGTTTCATCATCCTTCTTTGTTGCAGCTTGTTCTGGTGAAAAGGTTGCTAATTTTTGCAAATTAATAGTTCCATCTGTTCGAGCTTTCCTCTTTTAATTATAGCCCTCTCCATGCCACCCTTGCTCTTTAAAACACCACCACCACTGAATGAGTGCTATGACTGTTACCCTAAGGTTACCCTCCTAGTACAACATTTTGCCAAACTAGTTCCGAAATACTGTAACTAGTAAATAATTTCTGCCTATTTGCACCTTCGGAACAGCAGTACGACTCGACATGCTATAGATCACTGGCCCTTGCAGCCCAAACATCCGGCCCATACGCCGGGAATTGTACTGGTTCTCCCGATTACCCACTCCAGGCCAGGGGCACATCCAATATAAAGGATTAAATTCTCTACGTTTGTCGAACTATCTTCTTTCCAACGACAAAACACCAACATTGAGATGAAATTGCCATGGCAACACATTCATAAAAGGAGCAGTAAAATGTGTGTAAGGGATGACGATGAGTATAGGAGGACAGAGGAGGAAGAGAGTGAGATTCATTATTTTACAGATGAGGGTCACCATCAATAAAAGGGTGTGGGTGGATCGAGATAAAGCTCATAAGTGTTTTTGGCTAATTAAAAGCCATTGCTGCTTTTTGCTAATTAGAAGCCGAGGGTTTTCAAAGAAAAACAGCTTTTTAAAATGATGGCACTTATTTATTCAAAGTAAAGTGACTGTTCAGGCTGTGACCTACGTGTGTGTGTCAAATGAGATGTTATATCTTAAAGGCTTTAAATATATTTCATCACAAATATGGAGATCCTGCTTTTAAGAAAAAGACACTATAGTTATCTCTCAGATTACAGTAATTTGCCCCGACTTTAGAGGCGATGTACTTTACAGGGTTTAACTTAATAATTAAAGGTGTCAAATTATCATCCTTAATTGCGATTGATTAATTACAGCCATATTTAGTGCACTTTTCTTAAAATTAAGGTAATCTAATTTTTTTTATCTTTAATATTACTGTTTATGCGTTCCAGTTGTCTTTAAATAAAATCTGTTTTCAAGCTTTAGGATTTTTGCGCTTAAGTTGTTAGGAGTTACCCACACCCTGAAGTCGGCATCGATTGGCTGTCTGCAGGCTTGTTTAACACGAGCGGACTCTTCTGTGAAGTGGTGAGAGCAAGGTTGAGGAGAAGCAGTGAGTTGCAAGCAGTGTAGCCAACTGGCGACTTTGTCACGATATTTAGCAAGTTTTAGACCCCTTCTAGTGATTCTTTTCAAAAAAGCAACTAGGGACAAATCTAGTGATTTTTTTTCTGGGGTTATTGAAGACCTTTGGGTGAAGCATGTAGGCTATCCTTGTCACTTTAACTGAGTAGCGGTACTGCCATGGACTGCTCTCCGCCTCAGAGTGCTCAAAACAGGCAGCCAGTCCATCCAGAATATCTCTGCCCATCTGGCTCCAGCTGGACTAACTGAAAATACCTCAAGATCAGGGCTTTCTCAGCAATCATTAGGTATGATTACAAGAGAGATTAACCAGATGAATTAATAACAAATTATAATGAATTAATCACAAAGTTGTTGGGGGTTTTTTTATCTTTTGACAGCATTACTCTTAATATTAAGGACATTATCTTCATAGTATTGTGTTGTGATTTTAAACCCCAGATATGTGAAGAAAACGTTTTTCGGTAGAAAAAAATTTAAGTGTTATTACTAGGGATGCAGCGATACCACTTTTTTCAAACTGATATGTTTCCGATACAATTTGTAAATGGTATCAGGTAACTGTAACCGATACTGATAAAGTACATGAGAACGGTTTTGGCGCTGATACCAGATACCAGTATTGGTATCGGTGCATCCCTAGTTATGATATTGTGAGCAAAAACATTGGGGATGGATTTAGGCTTTGGATTTTATTAGATTACCCAGTAGAGAACATCAGTCCAGCCTTCCATGGTGATACACTGGAACACAGTGAGCATGGCAAACAGAAAGTTGTCGAAGTTGGTAATGCCGTTGTTGGGGCCTTGCCAGCCCTCTCTGCAAATGGTGTTATTGACCAGGCAACGGCGACCGTGCCCTGAGACGGCGCATGGCGCAGGGTCCTCCTCTGCGACGGCTCCTGGAGGATTAGACACAAACCAGTTGAAAGTAGGAATTTTTCATATTAAAGACCACATATGTCTCTTTACAAACAAGTTATAATAGCCCCTTGGTCTTTACAAAACATATTAATGAAGATCTTGGACAAAATCGCTCTCCAAAGCGATCTCACCAGCTCAATTCTTTAAAATTTCAGTCCCTTACAGAAGGAGTTCTTCAGAGGGCTCTGTCACTCTAATGCAAAAAAGCAGTTGCATCTCCACCCATCTTGTTACTGTGGCTTTGCGACACATGAGAATAGCATAAAACTGGAATTGGTGGTGGCAGGTGCGAGGGAAGGTTATATGCAAATTCTGCTTAATGTGACATCACAATCAGGCACTTTTCCAAACAGCTTGCAGAACAGCCAAAAGTTTGTAAAAACAAGATAAATCGATTGATGGCTTTTGTTCATGTTTGGAGGGTTTATACAGGAAGCAGAGACCTACATTTCAAGACGAAAGAATGAAAAATGTGAGATTTGCAAACTATGTCCCTTTAATGCCACATTACAGTGAAAGCTAAAGCCTTGATCTTGCACTCATGCTACTTTACACAGATGCTCTGTTTGCACTAAAGAAGATTTACTCACCGAACCATGAGAAATTCTTAGAGTGGTACCAATTAACAGCAGTTTGACCTACTTTTTGATTAATTCAGCCAATAACTATTTCAACACTTGAGGAAACTTGTGGTCTGCATTGACAGCATTACATTTTAGGCCCAAAGTGGTAGGAAAATCAATGATAGAACGTGTTAAAAAGTGACTTGCTCAGATTGCTTTTGTAACTCAGTCCTTAGTAGTTAAAACTAGTGTTGGCCTCTATAATACATGCAAATTATGTTTGGCTCTGAAGCCTAACCCCTCAGACAACCAACAGTAACAAAATTGAAACTGACAAACAGCAGTGCTGAAAAAAACATTGTGAGCAAAGAAAAAAAGTCAGCGTGAATAATTGCTTGTGAATTGTTTGTTTTAATGCTTAATTTTAAGCGGTCATTGTTTTTGTCAATTTTTGCACAATTTACAAATAAAGGCATTGAGACTTGCAGTACTGACAGCAATATGAACACTACATGATAAAATGATGATAAGACACACATCTGACTACAAACATGTGTGACATTTTGAGGATAAAAAATAGCGTCCTTTATAACCTATAGTAGGCCCGACCAATCCTGGTCCTGGAGATCTACTATCGAGCAACTTTTAGGTGCATCACTTCTCATCACAGCTGAATCAAATAAAGTTGTCATTACCAGGCCTCTGCAGAGCTGACAGACTGCTGATGAGGGAATTGAACAATTTCATTCAGGTGTGTTGGGGCTGGGATACTGTACATCTGAAATTTGTAGAATAGTAGATCTCCAGGACAAGGATTGGGCAGGCCCGACCTATAGTCTCTTTATTTTTAGCAGCAAGCACAGGACGCTGACTCACCAGAAGGGGGTCTCAACAGCCCATTCAATGTACAGGCATAAAAGCAATAACCATTTTATTGGCACTACTGATTCATAAGTTATATTATCTGGGTTTTGTGTGTAACAAAAACCACCATTTCACTTTCTAAAACTGCCCTGGGGAACTGCCCACATTGCCATAATCAAAAAACGCCACTGTATACAGCTTGTAGGTATTTATCTTTATGTTTTTGCTAAAATATTATCTTCCTTAATCCCCAAAAAACATTGTCATGGTTTATATTTTTTAATAACTAGTACTATAATATTGTGAAAATTTTCACTGTTTTGATGTCTTAGACTAAACACAAACCAGATATTGTCTTGACCTGTTTATGTCAACTTCCCAAAAGCAGAAACCACTAAAACTCTTTCTCTGCATGAATGAACAACAGCTGAAAGAATTTATCTTGTAATGTATGATCTTAGATTACATATGCATATTAATCCCAAAATCTGAACGCATTTCTTGAATAAATGTGCGATTTTGTAAGCGATGTTAGGTGAAAGGGTGAGCTTGTTTTATAATAGCTAAATGTCTGTAATTCAATCACATGATTTAATCCACCATCTGCTGTTCTGTCCTGTGTTCAGCTGCTTGTCACCATTCACATACAAGGTGCATGATTCCATTTATTCCTAGGGATTAAACCGTTTATCTGTCATAATCTCAGATCCACACAATATCAGTTAAGTGTGAAGGAAAGATGGAAACTAACTAAATGAAGACCAGTAAAACAAACAGCTTTACCTGTTTTTATCACATAGCATGTGGCGTGCATTTTTCCAATGAAGAGCTCCAGGCCGATGATGGCATAGATGATGATTACAAAGAGGACCAGGAGAGCAATGTGAAGGAGGGGGACCATGGCTTTAATTATGGAATTTAAAACCACCTGTAAACCTGTAAGAATACACAGAGGTTAAAGTATAAGAAAATCATCATTACCAAAGACCAGATAAGAATTATTCTCTGATCATAACAGAATGTCCTTCCTTTCAGGAAATTTATCTTCTTTTTTTTTCAAACACTAAGCAACTTAGTAAAATCCCTTATTTCCTACACTACACGTGCTGGAATGAATGACAAACAAATTTACAGTAATAATTAAGTGAAACCAAAAAAACACTTTTTTTTTAAAGTAAAATATAAGGCAGGGTGAGCTAATGGTTTTTCAAATATGATTTAGTGTATAGAAAGCATTCTGTCTGTAAAGCAAGTCAAAGCCATCATCACTCCGTCCTGCTCACTCCTGTCTAATAACAGTCTGCACCTGTCTCCTATCTGTCACACCTGATTCCTCATTCCCTTACGTCTACTTAAACCGTTCACCACTTCATCTCCTCTCATTACCTATCATTGATCATTGATGTCTCTCCATGCTGTGTCTCAGTCTGATGTTCTCTCTCCTGCTCATTCGTGTCATCCTGGTGTCCTGTCTCGTCATTCCTGCCAGCATCATCCTCCTCAGTAAACTCCCTTTCACCTTTTCCACAGCTACAATTGGGTCAATACTACATCCAGAGAAACCCACTCACCCCTAACAAAGCAGCTATACACACATGATAACTAGTAGCCTGTTAAACCCTTCCCTTAGCTCTCATAATGATGATATGGACTACTCAAAGGCCCAGATGTTGTTTTTTGTACTACAGCCCTAACTATACCCCTGCACAAACCAAACCCCCAAGACAAATATCAGACAAGAGCAGAGCTGAAAACACACTTTTAGCCAAACTTCATGTTTCCCAGCAGTCCTTTCCTGGCTCAAATAGCTAAATGATCCGCTGACATGGAAACTTTAATGCAAACAGATCAGTCCATGTGTAAATGTAAGGTCATATGTTTTGAAAACAGAGGCAGGGAAGAGAGCGTCATCTTCCTGGGTTTACAATAGGAATCTTAGAGATGCTACCTTTGCAAAAGAGCTTCAGTTTTAAATTCTGTTATAGTCACTGGCATAAAATTCAGTGGAAATAAAAACATTGTTTGGATAATATAACTATATTTTCATTTTTATTTTGGTAAATATTTTTTGGCTGCAGTAATCTTTAATGTAGTTTTAATGTTTATTTTTTTTTATTGAATTTTCAGCCATGGCTTTTTTTAAATGTGCTCTAGACATGTCTTTACTGGAGACTCTAAATGAGATTAGAGCTTCAAATGTTTCAGGTTTAATTTTAGTCTATCTTTAAAAAAAAAAAAACATTCTTGTTTTTTGTCTGCATATATACCTTCTCACACACTATCATGTAATTAACTTGTCTATAGCTCCTTAAGTCATCAAAGAACACATTTCATGTTTGCAATAATTATGAGCACTTCCATTTAATCTGCTCATTATTGGTGAATAAAATTAACCCTATACAGCAAGAACACAAAGTGCACCTTTGATCCTGACCCAGTACTGCTGTTAAGCAGTGACCTGATTTTTATCACCCAGGTGTGTACCTTTATGCCTGTGTTGTGTTTGAAGTGGAAAACAGGCCGTGATTGGTTGTTTCTAAGTTAATATTTCAAATCAGTCTTTAAAATATTTCTAAAATAGATCATGCAAAACCAGGAATTTTGTGCCATATTCAGAAGTCTATCTGATCTATATATATTGTTAAACCTTGATTTAACACAGTGTTTTCAATGTAAGTTCTGAAAACACTTTTGTGTCCACAAAGTTGTGCTTCTCTTTAAATCACCTCAGTCTTTACTAACCCGCTACTATGTCTCTTAACAATGTGTTCTATTACTAATGAATCTGGTGAGCAACCAAACCTTTTAGATGAGTAGAGGTATAAGGGCAACTAAAACTCCCAAAGTTACATTAGTCTGTTTATAAATCACAACAAGATAGAAGTTGTCTCAGACACAGCTAAAGAAATAAGCGTGTGAATATTTACACACAGTTCTATGAACATTAACGGATTACCGAAGATGCTTGCAGTAGCTCTTTTAATTACTGTGTAACTTAAAACATTATAATACATATTATTTGACTTGGACTGATAGAAATAAAACAAATGTGGAGCTATTTCTTAATTAACTTACTAGGAACTCCAGAAACAAGACGAAGAGGTCGAAGCACGCGAAAAGCTCTGAGGGCCTTCACATCAAACCCCCCTGGTTTGCCTCCAGTCTGCCCCCCAGAGTCAGCATCTTTGGTTATCATTTCCAGGACAACACTGAACAACCTGGGTATTAGAGAGGAGTAAACAAAACAAAGGATGGAGAAGTAAGAAGGGTAAAAAGGGTATGACAGAGAGGAATGAAGGAACAGTGGCATCAAGTAGAAGAACTGCAGCTACAGAAAATGATTAAAGGAGATTTGTCACAAAGCAAACAACAAAGCTGGGGGTCATGTTTGTACTTTCTCAGTGAGGATCCACCTGTGTGAGCTGCATGCTTTCAGGCCTACTGTATACATTTAGGAACTGTCAGCCATTTTAATGTGTTTGAGAGAGAACTCTGATTTCCTGTGTAAAGAAAAACATTTTTAGATCTAAATCTATCACGTGGATGGATCCTTTATTTTATTCACTACTCATCAGAGTCTACAGTTAAGTCCTATGCGGGCCAAGGGGTTTATGCATAACCTGTAACTCTATACAAAGCTGTGCGTGTGTGTGTGCGTGCGTGTGTGTGTGTGTGTGTGTGTGTCTGGATCTACGGTATGCACATCTACCAGCTTTGTATATCTACAGATTTATAGCTTAAAATCGGTCAGATTAAATTGGAGAGCATCTGGGAGTAAACATTAAATTTCAGGTTCTAACTGAAAGCTGTGTGGATAATTTATGAATGGCTGTGATCTTACCCGACTATGACAATGACAAAATCCAGCATGTTCCATCCGTTTCTGACGTAGGAGTTTTGGTGCATGACTAAGCCATAGGCAATGATCTTCAAAAATGTTTCTATTGTAAAAATAATTAGGAAGGCATATTCTACTGTTTCCTGCAAAGAGAGAAGGAATAAAAAAAGGAAAAACAGATTAGGGTACTTTATGAATATTCTAACCCAGGAAACACGATAAATTGTATAAATCAATCAATCAATCATTGGGAGAATTTGTAAAAGTAAATGATACTTTCCTTATATTGTAAAACTTAATAGGTTGCATTTTGTTAACCAAACAGAACTGTATCTCTGATCAGACTTCTTTGACTATTAACACTATGGGAAAAAATGTCATAAACTAATAAATTATTAATTATTTAGACATTTATTCTGACTCCTAGATTCTGCCTAAAAATGAGAAAAATTAAAAACCAGACAAGTTAAAATATTAAAAGATTAAAGAATGACACAAATTTAGTCAGTATCACCAAATTTATATTCATGTCCATAGTCCGTGAATGCAACTTTTGTCTGCACTCTGCTATTGAATAAATAGGATAAATAGGTAATGTAAAGTCTCACTCCCCAGAGTAAGAATGTCTTTTAGGGATATGAAATCAATATGAAAATTTGTGCTGATATCAATATCTGATATTAATGTTGCTGTTGTGGTCTCTCTCTCTCTCTCTCTCTCTCTCTCTCTCTCTCTCTCTCTCTCTCTCTCACACACACACACACACACGCGCTCACACACACACACGCACACAGAACAAAAATATTGATGCAACACTTTTGTTTTTGCTCCCATTTTTCTGAGCTGAACTAAAGGATCTATACGCACAAGCCCCATTACTCTCAATTATTGTACACAAATCTGTCTAAATCTGTGTTAGTGAGCACTTTTCCTTTGGCAAGATAACCCATCCCACCTCCCGGGTTTGACATATCAAGGCACTAATTAGACAGCAATATCATTGCACAGGTGTACCTCAGCCCTTTTGACATTGAAAAAAAAGAGATTTTACCTTTCTGCTGGTTAAACATCCCACAATGCTGTGCTGCATGACAACCACTGTCACATGCTCACACAAATACACATGGCCATCCCCCAGCTCTCCCCTTTCCAGAAGTGTCAGGAAGAAACAATTTTCTCTCAATAAAAAAACATCACAGCAAAACTTAGATTTGCAAAGTTGCATCTGAATGGATCACAAGACGGGTGGAATAACATCCTTTAAGCAGATGAAACTAACGTAGAGATATACAGTACTTTAGAATAATGTAAGGCACCGTGTTTATAAAAATAATAACCACCAGCGGTGTACAGTGCTAGTCATCAAATCAACCATGAGCTCCTTTGTATGTCAAAATATGAGGCAATATATCCAATTAGTTTAAGCCAAGCCCGGTCATCAGCAGAACAATGATGTCAGGCCCTGCAGTAAATCCACAATAAAATGGCCACAAACCAAACAATCAAAGGTTCAGGGGCTCACTTAAAGTCCACAGCTCAACCTGGTGGTAACGCTGCTGTTAAAAAAATTTGCATTACTTGGTGATGAAGGTAGTTCTCCAAACTTTTGAATAGGTTGTACTTAGTTCTTTTCCTTCTACACAACTTCAGAATTTTGCTTTTATCTGTATTTAATAAATAATGGCAAAGTGATATATTTTGTCTATGATTTAAAATTGAGTTTCAACTGTACCACTTTTAGAAACGGCTAAAGAAAAAGTTATTTTTACTTTTTCCTAATATGTTAAACCCTTTTGCTGAAAATGTGCATTTTCTTTCTTCCCCCCATTAGTTTAAATTTATTTAGGTGTTTTTTTGGTTTGTTGTTTTAAATATTTTTATCGTAGAAATTCCAACATTTCAAAGACTTTACTTTCCAGAGCTCATAAGGATGATGGAGTTAAAAGGAGGGAAAAACACCAGCAAGGAAAGAACATAATGAACAAGAGAAAAGGTAAAAAAAGAAAGTTTTACATGATTAGAAGGAAAATAAAATGACAAACAAACAAACAAAACATATTGCCCTGCTAATGTAATATAACGTCAAGGAGTGTTGAAATGTCAAGGAATGGAGACGGAACATAAGGTAGTAATAAAATACAAAAAAAAGAAATAACACAACCTTTGGACAATATCATAGGACATAAAGTCTGGCAATATAAATATTTGTCCATACTGTTTCAAACCAAAACAACTAAATCAAACTCTAGACTCTTCCAGATTGTGTAGAAACCATGATTTACCATTTCACCGTCACTTTTTTATTTACTCTTTCATTTTCTTGTTTCTTATATCAATTTTTCTCCCTCTCCCACACACTTACTGTTTGCTTCAAATCAACGATCTGAACGTTACAGATGGCAGGTAAAAGGCGCCAAAAGATGAACTTATGTATTGTTGATCTGAAGGACACAAAGCTAGCACAAAGAAGCACAGTACCAGAGAGACACTGATGACTTGAGTAACATGCACAATAACTTCACACCCGCTCTCACATGCTGAGAGCTCAGAGTCATGCAATGGTTTGGAAAACTCAAAGCTTCCACCAGAAAGGCACTGAGCCAACAACACAAACACGACCACAGACGGACTTTAGCGGTATCAGAGACAGTGATTTTCAAGTTTCAGATGCATAACGATTAAATACTACGGTTTACTCAGGTGTTCAGGTTCTCCTGTTCTAGTAACTAATTAATTGAGTGAACATTATGATAAAGCACCACTTCCAGGTGCTATATACTTTATATTCTAACCCTAACCCTGGGTCCTTAATTCAAAATTCTAGATACAAAATATTTTTTATTGAAACATTACTATTAGCATTGATGATAACTTGGTATCTTGGCTAAACAATTACTTCGTATTCTTATTTTATTGAAGAACGGCTGACAATTATGCTAAGAATCTAACATTAGAATATATCAAAAATGAATGCTCCTTATATTAATGTAGAGAAATATATTCTAATTTTGTTTTCATGCATTTAAATACCTTAAAAGAAATTATAACAAAATTATTATAACATTATAGCGATTTTTGCCATTTAGTAACTATAATTTTAAGTGAAAAAAAAAAGCAATTGTTGAGTCAGACCTAATGTTTTAAATGGCATCGCAGCTGTAAAATCTCAGAATGTTTAAACAGATGTCCTTTGCACTTTGCTTAGTTCTCAATAAGAACTGGGAAACCCCACACTGCTGTAAACTGACTGAAAAGATCCGGTGGGATAAGTCTTAACAAGCACTGATATTTTTCCAAATACTAAATGTAGTCTATTTTTAAGTGACATATATTTAAAAATTCAAAATTAAAAGGAATAGCAGAGAGCAAATGTATTATAAATAAGTTAGGTAAAAGGGCGTGGAATAAAAGAGAGAGTGTTAAGTCTTTAACTTAGACTGGAGTTGCAGTAACTCAGTACTGCAGTAAGTGAGTGTAGCTCATTGAGAAGGTGATTAATGTAGCCTCATCTGAGTTGCATTACTAGGAAAAGGAGTGAACAGCACCTTCCAAGGTCATGTGAATGAAGGTCACCTCGGCGACTTTCAAGGGTTTTCTTCAACTTTATTAACTTGGGACATTTGCAGAAAATGGCCAATTGATATAACATAAAAAGCTGTTTTTGTTTGTGATGGCATTAAAATAAAGTCTACATCAATGTATTTCAAACTGGACGATGAGTTAAATTACCTTTGGCCATTTTTGGCCTAAACATTTACTAGCATTAACCACATCTGCATTGGCTGGGTGATGACCTGTGAAGAACAACATAATTCAGGGCTGTTTCACACTGATAAAAGCTTTCACCGTCTGCCTCCATTCAGTTTAGCATTCTTGCTCCATCCTCCTGTGTTTACAGAAGACTGAAATGTCCATTAGTCTGCTTTTTGAACAGCTGACGGTCAGTGCCTTTGTGTGTGTGTTTGTGTGTGCGTGTGTATGACTTGAATTTGTAAACCTGTTGGTACAAGTGTGACAATGCAGCTAGACTACGTGTTTGCTAAACCATTTTGGGTTGCATTTCATTTTTTCATTACATTTGTTTCATGTCGCCACAGTAGATCTAGTGATGATACATTTACATTCAGATTCCCCCTCTCACAGTGTGAGGGAGAATCTCACGTTGAGAAATTGATTTTTAATGGGATCATGTGTACCACTATTGTTGGTCAGATTTTGTATGACCTCTTTGCACTAGGACAGCACTTATGATTTCAGCTTTTATTGGAAACCTTTTTTACTTTTACACAGAGAAAAAATCCAAAAGAACAAAGTATATGAGTCACGCTTTTTTACACTCAGACTTTAAACTTTTAATTCTGTTGCTCTTTTTTTAGGAGACTGAAATAAGTCATTTTGTACAGTGGGCCAAAAAATTATTTGGCAGTCATGTATTATACAAACTGTCTTTCTTGAAAAGATGAGAAAGGTCATCTGCCATGACTGTGTGGGGGTCATCAAAAAATTATTTAAATGTTTAAAAATTATGTTTCTCAAAGAAACATAGGAAGAGATTTGGATGTTTCACCTGAGATAGTGCATAAAATAATTAAAAATTCAAGGAATCTGGAGGGATTTCAGCTTTTAATGGATAAAGGCACAACCCTAAGCTGAACAACCATGATCTCGAATCCCTCAGGCGGTACTGTATCAAAACCTTCATTGATCTATAAGTGATATTGTCACAAAGGGTGGGATTGCAAACAGCCAAAAAGGCCACCCACCCTTAAAAGCCTATAAGTAAAAATGAGGTGGAGAACGCTGTTGGCGACCATGAGAAGCAACTGCTCCAGTTGTTTATTTTCTAAAAATCAAAGAAATAAGAACAAAAGAAACAATAAAACGTTTTAAAAGTAATCAAACAGAATAAAAGAAAATAAAACCTTCCAGAGCAGTCTCTTAAAATCAGTCACAGCTGGCAAGTTGGTCGGCGGCCTTCTGCGCCAAGCGCAGGAATCCTCTCCCTGTCTCCCGATGGCTCAAACACCACGCTCTTGACTCGGCCGCTGTGTAACAGGATCTAGCCGGTCCTCTTGCGTCCAGGTGCGCCATCGGCTCCTCTTCGGCGTCTCCAGGTGGCCCAGCACCACGCCCTTGACTCAGCCACTGCGTAACAGAATTGGACCGGTCCTCTTGCGTCTTGGTGCGCCACGTCCTCCATAATCATTGCCGCCTCTCCAACCTCCGTCTCCCAGCTCCATATTGTCTGCCGCCACATCGCCAGTTGCTGGGCTGTGGGTTCATCTTGTCTCCTCCAGCTGGGTCTCCACAGGTGCTCCCTGGAGCTCTCACCCGTCCAATAAAAGGGTGACCCTTCCTCTTTTCTCTGCTCCCCATTGGCCCAGGCTCATTAATCAGAGTCCCCACACCTGTTGTTAATCAGGGAGGACGCACAGGTGAAAAAAAAAGAAAAATACATGCAACCAAATCATAATTTGTAAAAACATGCAATAAAACCAGTCACAAGAAAACCACCTTGTGACAATATCACCACATGAGCTCAGGACTACTTTGTCAAATCTTTGTCAAGTACCACAACACACACCATCGACTTCACTGGGCTACGAGTGTTTCAGATTTTTGTGGGGGAGAAATGGACGCCGTGTGTTACGATCAAAGAAGAAATGTATCATCCAGACTGTTACCAGCAACAAGTCCAAAAGCCAAGGTCTGTTACGGTATGGGGTTGTGTCAGTGCCCTGGTAAATTGCATTTCTGTGATGGCCCCATTAATGCTGAAAAGTACATAGAGATTTAGGAGCTCAATATGCTGCCTTCAAGAAGGCATCTTTTCCCCGGGGTAGCCATGCATGTTTCAATATGACAATGCTAGACCAAATTCTGCAAACACCGCAAAGTTGTGGCTGTGGAGGAAGAGGTTGCAAGTACTTGAATGGCCTGCTTGCAGTCCCGACCTATCTCCACTAGACTATGTGTGGCACATTTTGAAGCGCAAAATGCAACAAGTAGACTTCGTATGTTTTTTTGCAGGAAGAATGGGACAAAATTACACCTGAAACACTTCATTACCTGATTTCTTAAGTCCCTAAACAGCATTTAAATGTTTTGAAAAAGAATGGCAATATCACAAAGTGGTAAATGCTTTACTGTTCGAACTTTTATTAAAATGTGCTGCAAAAACCAAAATAGTTTTTTATTTTGAAAAAAACTATGAAATTAGTTAGGTTGCATTAAATAATGTCCTGTTGTATAGTTTTCAATGTTATACAGGTCAAAGATAATCTAACAAAGTACTGTTTTCAGTTTGACTTTCACATACTGTCCCTCCTTTTTCTGATGTAGGGTTGTAAAAGACACCTGTCCACACTTTCAAGCAGTTAGACTTCAGACAGACCAGAGAGCTGTCCAAGGACACCAGGGACATGACTGAAGACCTACAAAACACTGGAATGGGCCAATCTAAAATAGGCAAGCAGCTTGGAAGAAAAGATCAACTGTGGGAGCAATTATTAGAAAATTGAATAAATACAAGATCAGTGGCAAGCTTGACCCGGGGCTCCTTACATGAACTCACCTTGTGAGGTACACGTGTTTTTGAGAACGGCAAGGGAGGAACTGATTAATGACCTGAAGAGCTGGGACCACAATAACGAAAGTTCGTATTAGTGACAAACTATGTCATTATGGATTCAAATACTGCAGCGCCTGAAAGGTCCCCCTGCTTAAGGGGGCACATGTCCCGGCTCCTTAAAAGTTTACCAGAGACAACCTGGATGATGCAGAGAAGGATTGGGAGAAGGTCATGCCATCAGATGAGACCAAAATAGAACTCTTTGGTATAAATGCCACTCAACGTCTTTGGAGGGGGAAGAAGGCTGAGTTGCTTTCCCAAGAACACCATATCCTCTGTGAAGTATGGGGGTACAAACATTATGCTTTAGGGCTGCTTTTCTTCAAAGGGGACTGGATGACTGATCTGTATTAAGGACATGATGAATGGGGCCGTGTATCACAATGTTTTTGGCGAAAACCGTCCTTCCATTAGGATCTTCCAACATGACAATGATTCCAAAACCACTGCCTGGGCAAAAGAAAGTAGTGGCTTCTTTAAAAACATTTAATGTTCTGAAATGGCCTAGCCAGTCTCCAGACCTCAATCCAATTGAAAATCTGCGGAGGGAGTTGAAAGTCTGTGTTGCCCAGCAACAGCCCCAAAACATCGAAGCTCAGGGAAGATCTGTCTGAAAGAATGGACCAATTTACCAGCAACACTGCATGCAAACCTGGTGAAGACCTACAGGAAATGTTTGACCTCTGTCATTGCCAACCTAAGTTACATAACAAAGTATCGAAGTTAACTTGTGCTATTGATCAAATACTTATTTTCTGCAACATTATACAGATAAATTCCTTAGAAATCATACATTTATACATGTGATTTTTTTACCCCACTGTTGTTAACATCTCAGGTCAGGAATCCATATTCTGTACTACGGGACCATGGAATGCAAATTGTTTCTCCTTTATGCAGGGTATCAGAAAGGATTTAATAGGTGTAGGCAGATATGAAATAGTTTTTTGTTTTTTGCCTCTCTTTGTATTACAAACCTCATGACGGGATTACCATGCATGACATATTATGTAATATTATTAAATCCTTTTTTTTCTTTACAGCTCCATAGGAATATCTGGGTGGAAGTGTGAGAGAAGCACAGGCTTGAAGCTTTTTAATTATGTGTTCAGTTTAAACTGAAGTAATGAATAAAGTAACCAGCCACCTGATAAACAGTTCCCTGGTTTCTGTTACTTTTTAGGCCAACTATACAATCGAAAAAAGAACGATACCCGCTGTTTTTGCTTCCTGTGTGCTGAATCAGTGACAATCCTTCCCTCTGAGGTTGTAGTAAAAATATCGTTGCCATGGAAATCAGGCTTGTCTTGTGTGTGGGTAGAGAAAGAGACTTGAAATAATCAAGTGAGAGAAACTCAAGACAACTGCCCTTAACACAGCAAACTCCTTCACTTAAATCTAAGGTTTTAATGAAGCTCTTCCATGAATGATGAGCCCTTTCAACTCAGAGCTTTTCAGTATTTTGTGAGTGCAATTTTGACCACTCTTCTTGGCAGAATTGCTATATATAAATGTTGGGTAAAAAAGTTAATGTTTCTTGGTAGGGAAATTTTTTTTAATTTTAAATTTTTATTAAATTTTAAAGAAGAAAAAAGAAAGAAAAAAAAAAACAAAACCAAACCCCCCCCCCCCCAAAAAAAAAACAACAACAAAAAAACAAGAACAACTCAGACATTACAGCACAGATTTAAGAAAAACAAGCATACTACTCACATACATTCGAAAATACCTTTCCTCCTGGATTTTGTTCATCTTTATTTCCTTTTTTTTCCCAAATAAAAGATAAAAACTTATTGCACATATCTAAATATTATTCTTTTCTATTATGTGTTTTAGCCATCAATAACTCAAAAGATGCAATCTAAGTCATGATCATGACTCAATCTCTATGTACCAGCCTATCCCAACTCTTCCAATAACGGAGAATAACTCTAGCAGCTGCAATAAAACCAGAGCAAAAGTTTTTCTAGATATGTAGGGCACAGATGACCTGTCTCCTAGTAAACAAAGTTGAGCAGTTTCAGGAAGAGGTACCCCAATCCAATCCTGCATTGTCTTAATTATTACTTTCCAAAAACACTGGACAATAGAACAAGACCATGCCTTTCTGAATTTCATATTTCCAATAAAGATTATTCTCCAAAAGAACAATTTTATGAAGATTAACTGGTGTTAAATAATATCTATGGAGTATCTTGTTATGTGTAGCATCATGGTCAGGGCCTATTTCTTTACCACTAGCATCTGGAAGACTGAAACTTCAACACAAGTGGCTGTTGAAACAGGAAAATGATCCCAATAACACATCAAAACTGGTTTTGGAGTAGATAAAACAACTTAAATTATTATGTTCTCAAACAAAGCCTAGCCAAACCCTTTTGAAAAGTTATGGACATCCCATCCATCCATCCATCCACCCATCATCTATGCCCCTTATTGTTGCAGGGTCACGGGGGAGCTGCCACCTGGAAATAAATAACATGTACTATTTCTAATAAGAGGAGTTGTCAGATTTGTAGCTATATTTATGCCAGAATCTTGTTGAAAAATGGGTAAGATTTATTTACAACTTGCTAAGGAACATTTTAGCAAATTACAATGGAAGGCTATAGAAACTCCACAACAAATTAAAAGTTTTGCTTTGTTGTAAAAATGTTCCACCATGCAAAGATAAAAGTTCAAATGCATCATAAAAGACCAAAATTAAAAGGTCTTTCAATGTAAGGACCCCATTTAAATATCTGATCTGGCGCCTTCCTTTAAGTCTCACAACTACTATTAAACTTATTTTTGTATTGCCACAAAAAACATCAAATCATGTTGATAGACTGTTTTTTTTTGTCATTTCATATACATACATATATATATATATATATATATAATTTATAAAATATATAATTTTTATAATGATATTGTCATCCATCTGCTTCACAATTTCACATGCATTAAGTTTTTTTTTGCTGAAAGCTAGGTAAAACAGAATACAGCTCAGACACTAAAAGGGAGACAGATTAAATAATTTAAGGCAGAAAAGTGTATCCTGTAATCTTTAAAATCCTCTATTTTTAAGGTGGGACAAGACTTTTGGGTTACCTAAGGTGAAGCTTTTGTCCACAGAAGGAACCCAAATCTCAGCTGATGTCTCACAAAGACTTTTATGCCAAGTTATAAACCCTGTGATGTTTGACACCTGCATGTCCAGTTCATAAGGTTCTGCACATCAAACGTTTTTATTGAGTTTGAATTTTAGTGCTACACGGTTCCATTGCTAGACTAATTTATTATATTTCAGAATCCTTAAACCAAGCACTGAAGGAAAATATATTTTTAAAGCTGAGGCGAGCTGCAGGGGCATGCATGAATGCTCAAAAATTACTTTTGTTTATTATTGAGCAAGTTACAGAGACTTAAACCCTAGAGGTTACTTTCTATAATTACAGACATCATATTCACACCTTATTGTCCCTCGACACCAGAACAAACTGCAATCATCAGTTAAAGAACATTGCATCTGTGAGTGCAACAGGAACAGTGCATATAACCCTGGTCGTTAAGCTGCAAAATGGTAATTAAACTCTATCGCTGTTGTCTCCAATAAAGACATGATGATAGCAGCAGCAGTGAGTTGCTTGTACTTTGCAAGTGTCACATTATGTTGTGTGAATCTTTGCAGTTTTGCAAACAAGTGAATCTTTTTGTGCTCATCAGACACTTATGACTAACTAATTATTCAAAAAGAGGTTTTATTTAACATTTTTCCTTCAATTATCTAAAGTTGCTCATGATACAGTATTGCTGTGTGCTTCCTACAGCCTGAACAATTACAAATTTGACTGTAACAAGACAGCAACAACACCAAAAACATGAACCTGAGCATTTCAAATTTTGCTTTTTCATTTGGTTTAGTAATCCACAAGACTATTAACAATGTTTATGCATGTAATGCTTTTCTATTTGCATATGTTTATGTGTGCTCAATGCTAAGCTCATCTGGACAGAAGAAATATTCTTTCTTTAAGACTAACCAGACAGGAGGACAAAATCTTTTTATGATCTTCAGTCTTCTGAGTTTTAGTTTATGTAGATGATCTACCCTAAGATTTAGAAACGGATCATGCCATGCTAATTTGTGTTTGAGTAAAGAATTATGCATTTAGCCTTATGCTTCATTTGGAGTTTTTTAAACTAGTTTAAAAAACATGCCAGACAAATCTATAAGAGAATAAAATGAGAAGAATTAGTGGGTTTTAGGAAGATTTGACACAATGTTTGTCCAACTTCTTCTGAGGATAAGAGATAATAATATATTTCTTTGTTTTATCCATTGAATGATTCAATTTAATGAAATTAAACTCTAAGTGACACAAATTCAGGCTCCTGGTTACATAAGGCTACATATAATCTGACAGCAGAGAAAAAGAGTTTGAGAAACAGTGATTGGAGGAGACAGGGGTTGATGTGATAACTAAAGCTGCTGGTCTGGAGAATTGTATTCCTTCTAAGTTTGAGGAAAAAGATGTCAGTAGACAAATGTCTAGATTGTGATGTGAAATAACGTACTGCCCAGGATTATTGTTGTTAACGAAAACGAACGAAATAATGAAAACTATTGGTAAAAAGAAAACATATTTGTTAATGAAATAAAAATAAAAACGAGAATTCGAAACAAAACAAAAACGAATCAAAACTATCATGAGTGTTCACAAAACGAACTAAAAGGAACAGAAATTATTGAGAAAATGTGCTTAGTTTTCATTTCATAACGTGCCTCACACAGTCAAGAAGATTATTTCTATGTTGCTCTCGCGTTGTCACCAGAAACAGATGAACTCATCTGTGCTGTACCTTTTTAGTTGCACAAATTCCCTTGATAAAAAAAAAAAAAAAAATAGAACAGGAAAGTAAGATGCAATCATCCCATTAACTCGCTCCCGTTTACGGAAATATAAGACATTTTTGGATTGCAAGCTATCAGAAGAAGTGATTGAAACGATGATTACAACAATGTGCAGCAAAAACTTCATAACAGGTGAGCTACGGCGGCTAAAAAACAAGCTAGCACTGCGACTGCAAACTGCAAATAATACCAATGGGAAGTGGAGCTGTGTACCTGGTGTAGGTTGTGTGTGTGTATCTTGCTATGTTGATAGATAAATAATAATTCTCTAGTTTCTGGTTAATGGTGTTTTTTACCGGCTTTACTGCATTATCCCAACGTGTCAGTCAAGTCGTCTGTGTTGCTGAGGTCCGCCTAGCGTCATGTCAGCAAAGGTTGAGAGAAAGCGAAAATGTGCAAAATGATCATAGTACTTAAGATAGCTTGGCTTTTGTTTTGTTGTGTCGCCTCTCAGTGTTTTTATAGAACTGTAGCACCTGCATTAATTCTTGGGCCTTTTAATGCACAGGGGCTGTTATTGTGTTTACAGAACTTTGAACGTTACTTACCATCTATCTTTTATACTTGCTTAATTTATATGGTTGTTAATCTGGTCCAAGCCAATACATTTATAAAATAAAAAAGCATAATCGTTTTCTGAGATTTTGTTATCTTTTTGTTTTTGTTTTTTGTTTTTGTCTTACCCTGGTACACAACTTGTTTAACGAAAAGACTAAAACTAAAACTGAAACTAATAAAAACTAAACTGAAAATTATCATTTTTTAAAAAGTAAAACCAAACTAAACTACCTAACAAATGCTAAAAACGAATTAAAACTAAAACAGAATTTAAAATCTTAAGTCAAAACTAACTAAAAAATACATCTAATGAATTTTTTTAAACTATTATAACCCTGGAACTGCGTGATTGGTAACATTCTGAAGCAGGCAAACTAAAAAACTGAGAGCAGAGGTTCACCGATCAGAGATTTTCAGACAATTACTGATTGAGTGTTTTGTAAGATTGTATAAAGCCCTGCTGGAATCTAATTTAGAAGTTTCTGATTTATCCTTAAGGCTGTACATGACAAATAAATATGCTTTATCATTAAACAGAATCTACAATAACACATCTTTGTAGTAAGGAATTGCTCCACCTTTCCTCTTGGCCAGTCAATCTTACACCATTTTGCCTAAAGAGCTAAAAGGTGAGGGAGGAGGGGGGATAGGGATGTCTCTGCATTGCTTTGACAGACATAAAGAGTGGGTGTCCCAAACCTTGCCCGGGTTGTGTGAGCTTCAGCGGGGCAGATGCCCTAATGAGTCGAATGATTAACTGTTAATTTGAAAATCAAGCATGTCCCTGATGGCTGTTAATCGCCAAGAGGGCCATTTCCGCAGCCAGCCCATCAGGAAGTGTCCCGGTACTCCTGATTGCCAGTCCACCACTGCTTAAATCTACGTGTGTTCCTCTTAATTAATGTTTTAATACCTTTCTGTAACTAAATCTGACAGATTTTTCATCAGTCAGTCAGTACTGCTACACCAAAGAGTGTTTTCAGTGAACCAGTAAGTGTCTATGTATCGGTGCGCTGGCCAATTGAAAAACGGCTGGACTTTTAGCTACCCACAGGTTGATCACTTATCGGGGTTGGTCCCATTTAAAATGGGAAGATTTCTCAGTGCATCTCTTACTGACAGATTTCCATATGCCACATTACATGGTTAATACATCAGGTTAGCAAAAGTTATCTTTAGTCATGTTGACCAAAAACACATGGAAATGTAAAACATCCGGAAAACATAACATAGCTTGCTGTGAGGTGCACGTTCTCTCAAGCTACACCTGTTTCCTCCAGAAATCCTCAATGGTTATTTGGTTAATTGCCTTTAACTGTAAGTCTGACCCACCTATCAGCCAAAGACTCCAGGGATAGGCTCTTGTTAAAACTAGACCTAAACAGGATTAAGCAGGTACAGATAACAAATGGATGCATCATTTCTTGTGACTGGCTGCATACAATGCATTATTCTGATCCCATTTGAAAGAACAGCATTTTCAGATTATGAGGTAAATCTTTAAAAAGATGCAGCATCATTCACGCTCCTCTCTCAACCATTGTGTAACTGCAGCCATCTTGTTCTGCAGGGACCTGACTGCAACTACTAATATCAGACAAATGAAAAATGTGTTGAGCATATACATTGAGCCCCACTTACTCTGACACCTCTTAATAAAACCCAGGGCAATCACTAGCCTTGAAAGTCAATTAGTAAATGGAGTCTACCTTACATACATGCATGGAAAATACAGTTGTATGCATTTCCATTTTACATTTGAAGTTAAAAACCTGCAAAACGCCTGCTATACTCTGAAGTTATTTGAGAGTAACTGCGCATTTATGTTCAATCGATCCAGAAGAAAACCTGCCGCAGCCAAATGATCATAATGACTGACGTACCTATCAGATCAGACCCACAAAACACACCCGTGCACACGCACACACAGAGTAGTCACACACTCGGCTGATGTCACCTCCCTCGCTGATGGAAACATGAGCTGACATAACACTCGATGCTGTGTGGCTCCAGTAAGTCGGTGTGTCTGGTTTGTGTGTGTGCGCTCAGTCTAACCTTCATCATCCTCAACCAACCTAACAGGTACTGCATCATAACATAATGCAGAGAAGACATCAGCCCAGAGCATATAATGTAAACACATTATCAGAACTATAAAATAAAAAGATTCATTTTATTATTGAGAACAAAAAAAAAAAATGAGGGGGGAGAAAAACGTTCCTGATCAATAATAATGAGCATGGCTGTGTCGGAGAGCAGCTAATTTCACTTTGACATTAGGGTTGAAAGGACAACTGGAAATCACTAAGTTCACATTCATTTCAGCAGCACCTTTAAAATAAACTGATTGGGCAAAAACTGCTTTTCCTCTGGTAAGCAATTTCATAAAGGTTTTAACAGATGAAGCTGTTCAGTGTCGATGTACTATATTGGAGCAAAAGCAATAGTGTTTGTATGTGTGTGTGTGTTGTTGTTGTGTGTAAGCCATGAAGGTGAATCCGCCAGGCAGCCAGAAGCAGGCTAATCTCCCCCTATTATCCTGTGTTGCCTTTGGTTTTAATGAGATTAATGGGGGCAAGAAAGGCTCAGGATGGACTGCTCAGAGCTTCACAACACTGCCAGCAAATGACTCACCAATATCACCATTATGGAAGACATATTATGCCCCTACTTCACAAATGACACCATTTCCTGAGGTCCTAATGTAATCTCAGTGACATAGTTAAAAATGTGACAGGATTACATTATCTAAGCTCTCTTAATGGCCTCATCAGCCAATTAATATACTGATCAGACCTGCTGTAATGTTGTAATTCTCTATCACATATAAGCAACCTATTGAGAAATTTCTATGTAAAATAAATTGTTTTAATGGCAAAAAATGTACAACGATAATAGTGATTGTATGATAACTGTTGTTTGTTTATTTACTTAGTTGTTTATTTATTTATTGGGGGGGGGGGCTCCATAGGGGTTAAAAAAATTTAAAGTCCATCAAAAACTAAAAAAGAAATACTTGAGAAAACACATTTTGCAGTGCAATGGCTACTACTAAAGTATTTGAAATGAATTTCGTTGAAGATAAAAATGAGCTTATGGTATTTCTTCCACTCAGAATGTGATATTTCTGTCTTCCAAACCTGGAATCAACCTGCCTGATTGTTTTCAAGTCTAAGAGAAACAAAATAAATGTTTTTGAGCAGTGTCTTCAGACACCCTTTTGACTACTCCCAATCATAGAAAAGTATTATCTTAATATTATAATTTCTTCAATATTTTTCACATTGATGAACTTAAATTTGAAATACTTTTGTTGCTGTCTTGTTTTCTTTGTTCCCCTCCCTCTTTTATATCTTCAAATCACCCTCTCCTACTTCATTTTTTTCCTCCCTACCTCTTTTCATCCTCTATTTTCCACTCTTTATTTTCCATCTCTGTGTCCATAATTTTGAGGACCCATACTAATTTTTAATAAAGATTTACTACACATATGTATGAAGTGGAGTACTGTAGCAATAGGTGTAATGCTCCATTTGTGAACGTAAAGCTGTTGGGCTTGGTACTCAGAAATCAACTCTGAGTGTCACACTGCCAGACAGGACGTTAAAGAGACTAATTAAATTACTGTACAAAAATATACAGTTTACAAAATTCACAAATTAGGCTTTTCCTCCAGGTTCCAGTTTTTAACCAGAACCAGTGCTAGAACCTTTTCTTATCTGTGTCTGAGACAGAATCGGTTTGCTTTTCCACCACCTGAGACCCAAGTTGGAGGGACATTAATACACCGTTATAAAAGTCTCTTTTGTTGCTTGATCCTCCTCCTATTTTCTTATGTTTTATGAATGAATATAGTATATGGAGACAATTTAACCAGAAAAATGACACAGTATTCCTGAGAATAGCTACCATACCATCCCCAACTTAATGTATTGACTCTGTTTTAAAACAACCATCAGTGAGCGTGAATACTTTACAATCCTGATCAGCTGATCTCTCATCCGCACCAGCAGCTGGACAGCAGAAAGTAAGCAGAGCTTGAGGAGGAGGATTTAATAAAACAACACGGTGATGACAGAAGACCAACAGTGTAAAAGAACTGAGTTGGAAATAACATTTATGGATTCAGTGACAAATAATCAGCTCTGAGCGCAGCAGTAAGTGAGGCATTGACCTACTTACTCTGTGAAGAGAGATTTCAAAATAAACTGTATGAAGATGCAAAAAACACTCAGCCTTTGTTTTTCTGATGCTCAGATTTCTGACGCTTTATTATTGTTGAAGTTCAGTGTATTTATTGGGTGTTTTTATTTTGTGGGATCCTTTTTTTCTACATTCTTTGTTCCTTTGCCATTGAAACAAAGGGTGAGTAAGACAAAATGTGTGAGGGATTATGAGATTTGTCAAGCCTAAAATTAATAATTATACATTTAGAAGACAGCTTTTGACAATGATGAAACATTTATCGTATCAGACAAAAAAAAGACAATTTTGATTGTATTTCTGACATTATGACCACCATTTTAGAGTGAGATAAATAAGAAAACAGCAACATATGGACTAGTCAGGCCTGAATTGAATTATTCTACACCAAATACAGATTCTTTAGGGTTGTTTAGGATTTTCAGAACATTTCCCAAATATATTGTTAAAATCTTCTCTTCTTCATGTCATGTACCATCTCATCTCACACATAGTGTGAGTTTCTCTCTGGTAATGAGTCTTCAGAGCTGATCACTCAGCACCCTAACTGGTTAGTTATGAATGAAGACTGTTAGGACTAAATCCTTCATCTTTAATGTAAACCGTTGTTACATTCTTCTGAGGTCAAGAGTAGGGGGAAAAAATGAGAGAATACAAAGATGTGATTAACAGAGTCAGTTCCCCTCCTCTCTTCTAAAGTTTCTATCGCTCCTGTTTCTTCCTGCTCCTCTAACTGTTCCTTCTTTTTTTTATCTACCATGGAGATCTGCTCTGTAGAACGAGGTCTGTCCTCAGATTAGAGGCTGGGTCTTATAACATGAACAGACAGAAACTTGTCCCTCTTTGATAATTATCAAAACGTCAAGTCATGCCTGGAATCCTTTAATGTGCACCACTAAAAATGGCCGTGTATCGTGCAGCACAGCACAGTGCATGCTGTGTAAGGTAATAAGGAGAATACATTGTCAAGTCTATTTTATCAACACGTCTCTTTGTGTCAGACTGAATTGTTTATTTCAAATTGAACAATGTTCCTAAACTTTCCAGCTAGTGTATCTCCTTTTCCTGCTTACTGTATTAAAAAATAACATATTCTAGCAATAAAAGACACGTCCAGTCAAAATAAATACCATAAAAAGCTCTCATGGTTGGCTTCAGGAAAAATCTGGATAACTCATCCTAGTATTGAACAGGTGGATCGATTGAGTTGGTTTTATAATGTGTTTCCTGAAGAACCTAAGAAACATTTCTTTCACTTGCTTTCCAAGCTTGCAGTGTTGAATAAATTAACATACACAAATCAAAATAAGAAAAGAAAAAAAGAGAAGAAAAGAGAAGAGAAGGAAAGAAAAGAGGGAGTAGGCACTCAAGACTGAAATGGACTGGTTGCATGTAAATAACTTTTGGAAGAGGTTTAGTGAATATGATCATCGTAGTCAACTTCTCATGTTGAAGATTCTCTGGGTCTTTGAAATAAAATGGAGTCTTAGAAGCGCTTTTTACTTACCACTTCCATAAAAATAAAAAAAATAGCAGAAGAGCTTTAGTTTGCCAGAACAAAACCTTTTCCATCCAAAACCTATTGTCAATCTGGCAGTTGAAAACCTTTTATGTTACAAGAGGGTCGCCATACAAGAGGTATGTCATACCAAAACGTTACCTAACTCTGAAAGGCATGTCTTAACTTTGTGCGACCACATTCAATATAAGTTTATTACTGACAAATGAAAAATGTCATTCACACCCAAAATTACGTAATATTAATTAACACTCTAATGGCCATAAACCTGACAGTTTTGTATATATTTCTCAGCGTGTCTGCACCTGCTGAAGAAGTGTTAAATGCACAGTGAGTTACGATCCTTATTAGTTAGCACCAGAGTGGTTACTAGTGTTCCTGGGTTCAAATCAATGAAATGTAGTAATAATGTACAGTATCACAATGACAATTAGGCTACATTTAATAAAAAATAAGATTACATGTTTTTGAGATAAGATTTTTTTCTATTGCAACTCCCGGCATGGAGCAGCGAGAGGCGCATGTACAACGCACGCATTAAATTTATTACTCACAAATGATAAATATCATTGACAACATTCTAGCCTAATAGTAATTTACTTTGCAACAGCCAAGGACTTGATATGTATGTTGTTTGTTCCCTTTGTGTTCCCAAAGATGGATCGTGAATCCATGGGCAGATTTCTCCTCTCTCTTGCCGTGGCACAGCTCAAGGCAGTAGCGGCTTCAAAGTCCTCATTTTAATAATGCTCCATGTGCCTGTTATGAATTGCTAACAAAATATTTGTAGATCAAATGAAGGACAACCCACTGTTGCAAAATGTTGGCCATGGAAACAGTTTTGCCGTCCTTATTTGGAATTTTGATACATAGGCTACTACAGCACCTCGGAAAAGTAGTCATACAGCCTAAACTTTTTTTCATTTTTTTAAATCACATTGGTCCACACAAAGTTTTGCAAAATTATAAAATGGAATAAGGATAAAGGCCCCAGAGGTTTTGTTACAGCAGCTTTAATGAACAAACCTTCATGAACACCAAGGATGTCAAGAAACCGGCCAGAGAAAAAGTTGTGGAGAAGCACTTCAGGCACATTCTCAAATCTAGCAAAACATGATAATCAACTTCAACAAACTGGCTAAGGAAGGAAAGCTGTAATCTCAGAAGTAGCCAATAGGCCAATGGTAATTTAGTAACTTGGATTGTTTTTATTCTAATTCACCCCTCTCGCCCTCCATAGACTAAGCACGCTCAAGGCGGGAAATTACAGATGTTATTGTATTTGTTCGGTTTCTGAATTCGATATTTCATATATATGCTCTTATTTTTTACTACTTTCAGGTCATGATCACTTTACTTGGACAGTAAGATTCTTTTTGGGACTTGGACAAGGACTTGAGTGTTACTTGTACTCAAGATATGGTAACACCGACAACACTGTCTTCCAAACCCCGAAGAGATAACAACAACATCTACATACAGATTTGGGTCAGTAGAAAGAGGCCTAAAAAATACCAAGCTAGTGGGCCGTCAGAGAAAAGATTAACTCTGACACTGGCCATGCAACTGTCAGCTAAGGTCAGGATCAGCCGTAATGCTGCACTGCATAGTAGTAGTGATTAAATGAATTTAGATGTTGCACAACAAAATATTTAAAGCATCACTGAAATCCATGCGCAAGTATTTTTATACTGTTTTGTTCACCAAAATGTTTTTTTTTTCCATCAACTGAGTGCAGAATATTGAACATTTATCGGAATATGTGTACTTTATGGTTTTGCAGCAGCCATCTTTTAAAGACTACAACAGCTCCTTCATATTTAAATATCTCCACCAATTAAAGCTACTGTTACATGCATGTCAGTCAATTTCTCGAAAATGTATGTAGAGAGAACTTTAATACACACAAAAATGTTCGTGTTCACATCATTCTGAGAATAATAAAATAATGAGACCCTTTACCAAGTACAAGGATGCCTCTGTAGTGAAATGCAATATGAAAATAAGTAATTACTTCAGAAATCAAAAGATTGAAGTTTCTAACACTAACTAAGATAATTTTTATCTGAATATGCGCAGCCTTCAGTATAGCCTGTTTTGTCTGTGTAACCTGGTAACAGGTTGGCAGACGTCTTGGACAGCTGTACTTTGACAGTTAGGGCCTTGAGCATTTATAGTTTGCGCTGAGCTTTAGCAAAATAATAATTTCATAAAGGACTTTGTAAAAATAGTTTTATTTAGAAAAAATGAACTGTTTTGAGGTTGGGCGAATCGTATGTTCATGTTGAAGAATGTAAATTGTCCACCACATTGTTTAATAATGAGCGGAGGTGAAGTTTGTTCACTTTGTCATTCGCTTCTTGTAAAAAAAAGGTCTTATAGCTGGGTGGACAATGAGTGAAACACTGTGGACGTTCATTTAATATAAAGCAGAATTTTTCCACTACAAAAATGTCTTATATTGTACAAATCGGTTTTGTTTGAGACATTTTACATTTTACTGGAATTGATTAAAGTTATAAAAATTAATATGCAAATTTTGCTCATCAAGAAAGTGTTAGATTTTCCCATTTTTACATATTTGTTTTTCATTTATCTCTATTTAGAGCACTACTTCATCATGTATTGATATTAATTGGATATAACAAAAATCTGAAAACCGTGATGCATTTGCTCGTACAAAATGTTATTTTTATTTCATTTCTACCTACATAAGTGTAACCCATCTGCTGTTAGTACACCTGCTACCTTTTCAGTGTTTGTCTTCGCATGTTGCTTCCTTTTAAGGTTGGTTCCTTTTATTTTATTCTAATTTAATTTAGTGAGTTTATTCAGTTTATCTGTGTGTTTTAGTAATTTTTCATCATTGGCTTAGAATCAAAATCTTCCCACATATGTGTTTGATTGGTTTAGGACATTGTACTTTTGGAAGATGGTTTATTGGAGCTGAACTCAGCCTCTATTATCTCTCTATCTTCTTGTTCTTTTCCAATAAACCATATGCACTTGTAGGTTGGATCTATCTTTAGTTGTGCATATTCATAATCCTAATATCAAAAGAGTGAGCATGGACACAAATTCCAATAAAAAACATCCAGCAACAAGACTGACCACCAGAACCTAATCTGGAGTTGGAATTGACAGTGCAGCGTCATTTTATGACACATAAACAGTCTCAGATGTTTGACATAGTTTTGCAAGACCCTAGGTTAAGGTAAATGCACTGCAATGGAGCACAGACCCGGAAAACTTGAAAATATACTTACAAATGTAGGTATAGATATCCTTCCTGACGCAAACGTCTACTTTAAAGTGTTCAAATGCATCTGATTATATATTATTTTCATTATAATAACTGCTACTTATACAAAATAACTCAGATGTTTCCAAAATTAAGAATATTGTTAAAAAACTATTAATTCAAGCTTCTTATATAAAAATACAGTTGTTGTTTTGCATCACTATATTTTTTCATCAAGCATTTAAAAGAGAGTAATGTATCATATTCTTGGTCTGAAATACTTTCTCACACCAAGAACAACAGGGTGAAATAATGAGATAATAAAAAGAGAAGAAAGAAGACAATAAGAAATCTAATAATGAACAAAAGCCATAGAATGTCATGTTTACAGTTTTCCACAAGCATCTGGAAGATGTTCCGGTCAAATGATCCCAAAATCATTTTAAAAATTGGCATTCAAAATGCAGTGTGTGGAGAAACACTAACACTGCACATAATCATGAACAGACCAACACTCAGGCAAAACACACAGATGGCAGCATTATGCTGGGGAACTGATTTTCTTCAACAGAGATACAAAAATTGGCCACAAGGAGGGAGTAAACCTAAAAGAAAACCTACTGGACGCAGCAAAAAGCTTTATAACAATTCTTTCAAACTGAGTCAATAAGTTACAATCCAGGTTTTTAGCTATAAAGGGACAGAATAATGTGACAGACTGCATAATCGCTTAAGTGGAAACTTTTATAAAAGAAGCTGTTTTGTTGCGGGTACAATAATTTCAAATTTTTATGTACAAAGAAAAGCAGAACACATATGACTTTATATACATTTTGCCATTTCAAAAGTTAATTTTTTAACTTTGAATTAAGTGCAGATATGTGCTTTAAAGTGACAGGAAAGAACAGGATTCAGCCTTTATCAAAGCAGCTGAACACTCTTAAATTCCCATTTGCTGTTATTTTTTACTTCTGCAGCTTCATACCTATAGCCCAAACCATATCATCCAACTTCCCAAGCTAATATTTAAACTCCTACAATCACAGATCAGTTCATGCCCTCTTACACCCCTCTCTCTCCTCAGCCTACTCTCCAGCCCAGTTTGACCACCTTCCAGTCTTTTACCCTCTTTTCTTAATATCCTGTCCCTGTCAGTAAACCTTTCCACACCTTTATCTCCCCTGTTGAGAGCATGCTCTATGGAAACTCCACTAGTCTCCATGGCCACAGTTGTCACAGCAGCAGGCTATGCTGTACGTAAAACTAGGTAAAGGAGGAACATAAAGAATATAAGATGCAGCTTTCCACACATTCAAGGAAAATATACATATGACATACAGGTGTCCCTCACCAATAAAGCCCATTTTGCCAACATTTGTACCAACTGCTGAAGGAAGTATTAGGCATAAAGAAAAAAATATGTCAATTTTATTGCGAGAGTTAAAAAGATAAATGTAAAAAGTTCCACATTTATTCTGGGAAATATTGATAAACGTTACTGTTACAGACAAGAGAACAGAAACTAAGTTGCATATAGAGTTATGAAAGTGAAACAAATGTGCTGCAGATCTGAAGTCAGTTCTTTGGCTGTACAGCAAAACATTCTGATAAAAAGAAGGAAACTGGTTTACGCTAGAGATTTAACTTCTCATTTATCCCACGAGCCATAAACCTGCTTAGCTGTAACAGATAATCTCCTCATCACATTTCCTGGCCCTCTAATCTACGGGCTACTCTTATTTTTCATTTTTGACAGCTTTGTTTGCATCATGTCCTGCTTTCATTTGAAAGGGGGTGTTAGGGAAAATGTTAGATAAAATAATAATGTTGTATAATTATTTTCTTAGGGTGCCTTTCTTTATCACATAGTTTAAATGTACTTTTTAAATGTCATTTGTTTTCAAACATATGTTCCTTTGTATGACACCCTGTTCTTTTAAGATGCTAATGAAGTTTGACTGAATAAAAGGAGACTGCAGGGGTATGAGCCTTTGAGACCAGCAGATGAGCTGAGAGGAGGAGAGCGGACACATGGTCAACCACAGTATTCTGCTGGTCTCCCTCAGCAAAAAACGTATTCTATTTCCCTTTGCAGAGCTCACTAACTTCAATTTCTCTCCGACCCCTAAGTGTGATTCTTTCTAGGTCAACCACTATTTTTTATCTAACAGGGTTGCATAAAATAAAAGCTTCTTCCAAGAAGGTTAGAAAATTCCAAAAGAACCAATACAACATGTCTGCTATGATGTAATAACTATATTATGTGTATTAAATGTGCCTGTAATCTTTTCACTGAAATTCAATATCATGAGCTTGTAGTATGCACGAAGCAATTTGGGTCAGGTCCAAAAGAACACTGTGTTTCAGTCACTTTGTCTGGTCCACAAGGTCTGACAATGCATCTGCAAAGTGTGCTTTGCTTTTTGGCTGATTTTGTGTAAAAAAATTAAAAAAAGAAAGAAAGCAAAGCTTTGAAATAACAAGTATTCAAACTACAGTACGTGCTTGTAAGGCTATGTATGTGGCACAGGGAGTGAGAGAGTGTGTTTATGTTTGTGTCCCATCTTTTCTCCAGAGGCTGCAGTCTCTTGGCAGTTGGGTGCTAAGCATTAAGTCCTGCAGGCCTTCTGACATCTGGGCATCTGTCACCCCGTGGCCTTAAAACCTGTAAAGCCCCTGGGCTCCATTTGGAACACACAAACAGTTGCATAACACTAAAACATCCACTCTGAAGCTGTGCTGCGTGTGTGCGTGTTTCAGAGGTGTTCTTCCATGCTGTTTATTAAAGATGCTCTGAAATTAAACGCAAACATCATTACTGTTTTATGGCCATTAACTGATTCAAAATATGGCCTTTTGCTACTCAAGGGGCAGTTACAGAAATTAATATTATACTCACTAATATCTGGGTTACTTCCTATTCTTTAAGGTCAAAGAAACTGTTATTTTTTTATTTGCATCAAGCCTATATTTATTGAACCACAATGATGAAGAAGAGTGACAGCTCAGAGAAGGAAGAAAATGACTCAGAGTGATGGTAATGAAGCTGCATTATCATAAATGTCCAGAGGATGCTTCACAGTTGCTGAAGACAGTCGCACACACAAAGAAATCCACAGTCACTCACAAACCTGGTTGTAAATCTATCTATCTGAGGACATTGATTACAAAATCAATCCCTATAGTCTGCTATCTTAACTTTGAGTATAAAACACAGAGCGCAGGCTGGAAAAACCCACATTATTTTCATTATATTGCCAGACATAATGAATCATTTTCTTTTACACTCATATGAACTTGAGTAACAGCCCATTCTTAATCCATATAGGTTAATATGATGTTGTCCCACGCTATGTCGTAATAACAGCTTCAACTCCTCTGGGAAAGCTTTTCACAAGGTCCATAAGTGTGTTTTTGAAGCCATGCTTCCAGAAGAGCATTTCCGAGGTCAGACATTGGTAGACACAAGACACAGCGATGCAGGAATATTGCCGCATTTGTGCCGGCATGCTTGACACTGGATTTATGAATGAAGATCACACTTTGGCGCACTGGAGTGTTGTCATGATGGTGTGTGGAATGTGGGCTTGGCCTGGTTCGGCAACAGTATAAAAATGCAAGTAAACATTGTGAAAAACAACTGATTGTGCCACGTTGCTGACCACTGATGAATGACCAAAAGGCTCAGTGATGCTAGCATTGTCTTTTAAAATAGGCTGATGTTAGATGTGAAGGCCTGGCTCATCCAATTCATACCAAAGTCCATACTGTGATGGACTCAGACCTGAACCTCCAAGGTCACATAAAGGCAATAACAAGGTCAGCTTTCTATCACCTTAGGAACATTTCCAGGATTAAAGGAATGATGACACAAGGGGACCTAGAAAAACTCATCCATGCATTTATCTCTAGCCGCCTTGATTACTTTAACAGTATTTTCACAGCTCTGCTTAAAAAGTCAATCAGACAGTTGCAGCTGATCCAGAACGCTGCTGCTCGTGTTCTCACTATAACCAATAAAGTAGAACATATCACCTCAGTTCTAAAGTCCTCACACTGGCTCCCTGTAGCTCAGAGAATAGACTTCAAAGTGCTTTTATTAGTCTATAAATCATTGAATGGGATAGCACCAGAGTACATTAGAGATCTGTTATCATGGTGCAAACCATCCAGGTCACTCAGGTCCACCAGCTCTAGTTTACTGATCATCCCTAGGACCAGAACCAAACATGGAGAAGCAGCTTTCACATTTAGAGTTGCCTTTGAGTAATATGATTTTGCTTTTTATTCTTTTTTAAATTACTGTTATTGTTTTTTTGTTTTTTTTATTAATGTAAGTACTCCATGCTTTTAAATGCTGCATTGTTTGTATCTAATCATGTAAATCACCTTGAATTACCTTGTGTTGAAAGTGTGCTATACAAATATAATTTCCTTGCCTTGCCAAAGGTGTATTGTCAGGTTGAGGGAAGGAGTCTGCAGGCCAGTCAAGTGCCTTCTCAATATTATAACTCATCCATAACTTTATGGACTATGTTGAAACAAGATCATTATAAAACTTTTTGGAGGCTTTTTTTTAAAACTTTCCCTAAAAGGTGCATAAACTTGTTTGTCATTCAGCCTATGAGGATTAATATACATCTGCCTTACAAATTTGCCATATAGTCATAGCTTTTTCATTGTGAAGTGTGGCTCAGTCTATTTATCAGTTGGCAGGAATTCATCCGGTAATCTGTGGCTTGCTGGTTTGACTCCCAGCTCCATCCATCTTGGTCGTCGGATCCTTGCACGAGACAATTCACCCGCCTTGCCTGATGGCAATGGTCAGATGACTCGGTGGCACCATTGTACAGCAGCCTCTGTCAGTGTGCCGCAGGGCAGAAATCAGAAAGTCACGGATTACTAATTAATGTTTCTGATCAAATGAATACATTTTAAAAGTCCTACTTATTTAATGGATCTATCAGACTGTAACAGCAAGGGAGTGATCTTTTCCATTGCCCCGTTCAGAATGCAGACTCATTGTTATTTTCCAGTTGTCATAAATCAGCCATGATATAGTCAGGGCTTTTTGTAACAACAAGACTGTATAGTTATCTAACTGGTGGCATAAACAATCTATTTTTAGTGTATGCAACCGTTTCGCTTGTGTTTACAAAGTTAATTTGTTATTCAGTCCTATTACTCTCACAGACAGAGGTTTACCAAGGAGATAAACCAAGGTGGGATGCTGCAGCTCCACAGAGATGAGCTAATATATTTACACAAGATTCATGCAGGAACCTTTTCTCCTGCCTGCTGTGTGGTGGCTCAATAAACAACTCTTTCTTTCTGCCCGACACACAACCTCTCTCACACACTCTCTTTTCCAGACAAGCATAACACACAGACACAAATGCAGATATGACACATAGACAGCAAGTGATCTTTAACTAAGTAAACCAGTAGGGTAAATGAGGCCTTAAGAAGCCACATGATCTCCTTATGTGCTAATATCAGGTATTTAGTGGGGCAGTATGGCCTTCAATTATAAAAACCAACAACGGAAATATGTATTAATTGAAAATTCGATTTTTTTTTTCTGAGAAATATTGAAAAAGGTGAGAAAAGTTTTAACTAAACTGCATAAAGTTTGCTTTACTTGTATCTACTGAAAACCTTTGGCACCTGTTAGATTCATCCAAATATTTAAACTTACTGTATTTAGGGTGTCAAAGATCTGAATGATAGAAGATACTCTGTTCTGTATACATTCAGTGTGTTGTAACTAAAGGAAGAAGACTGAGGTAAGCACAGCTCTTTGAACCAGATTATTTGGATGCAGTCATTATTGTTCAAGTTGTGGAAAAGATGAAAATAGTTATTCATCATGAAAATAAAGCAAATTGTTGGTTGAGGTCTAAAATTAAGAATTTAAGTACCACAATATTGCAGCCACCCTTAGGAAAGATGTGTAAAAAATATATTTTTTAAACCATCTGTCATTGAAGCTCCATAATATAAATGTAATAAACATAAAAACACATTATAAAATAAATGTTTTTAGCCATGTTTTAATTCACATGTTCACAGTTATTAGCATCCTTTACTAGTCCTATAAACTACATGTACCTGAAGTACTTTAAGTTGTCCAGAAGATTAGGAATATTTCCTTTTTCCCAGCCATAAAAAATAAAATATGACAAAAAAAGCTATTTTCTGCCTCAAAACGAAACAGACAAGAAAAAATTACATTCAAGTGAGGCAGGTGTTTATCCAACTACATAATTCAGTCACGCCTTCAAAAAAAATGACAACTCTAATAAACTTTCCTACATCTACAGTCAGACCAAATTTTTTAAAAGTTAAAAGAAGCCTGAGATCTTGAGAGTTTACCTTTAAAGGACTGCAAGATGAGGGAAAGGTCAGCATGTCTCCATAACAGGTGTTTAGCTTACGACATACACATTATTACATGACTGAAAATAATTGAGTTTGCCACGGTTTATATTGTGCTATAATTATGTATAAAAAATTTATATACCCATTGTACAAGCATTTGTTTATAGGCCCAGAACAGTGGAAGCAAATCTGACTAAACTTATCACATGTGCAAATATATAAATAAACCATTTTCTCTCCTTCCTTACGTTCTCTCACATAACAAGAAAATAACCAGCTGTAACTGTTTACAACTGGTCCAGACAACACAAGTGTGCTGTGTCAGAAATAAGTCCCATGTACAACAGGACACTTTTTTGCAGGCTATTTTATAACTTGCAGCTTAGGAAAGATTTAGCCTAAACAGGAAACGATTCACACTTTCACACCTACATAAGCACATCCTTTATTATGTCCATCTAGAAAAATATTTCATATAGAACCACATAATCGTGATACATTATAATGCCAAAACAATTCTATCTTTTATTCAAACCATTGTATTCAGGTGTTTCAATCCTACCACGACCACAGGTCTATAAAATATAGCCCCTGGGAATGCAGACTGCGTCTAACAACATTTGTGAAAGAATGAGTGCTTTTCGCGAACTGTTTCAAATCCAGCATGGTAACACGCAAGAATTCATCCTGTGCAATAAGGCAAGCTGGAAAGTTTCTCTACTACTTGAAATTTCAGTCAATTGTTAGTGGCATTATAGCGAAGTGGAAGTGTTTGAAAATGACAGCAACAAAGTTCTAGACCAAGGAAAATCACTGGACACTGGATTTCAGCATCAGCAAGCTGTGTGGTGTGCAGAGGTTACCAACTTTCTTAAGAGTCTTAACTCAGTATTTTAATAAAGCAAATATTCAACCATCCATTCATTGTGTATAACCGCTTATCAAGGCTAAACGGATTAATATGACAAACAACTATGCTCACATACACTTATACGGAAGGACAATTTCAGAATAATCATTTATCCTAATTTATTCTTTTTGGACAGTGGGAGAAAGCCAGAGTACCTGGAGAAACCCAATGAATACACGAGGAAAACATGTAAACTTTGATTTAAAAAAAATCTAGCATCAAGCATTTCTAATTTCAAGAAGTTTGTAATGTAAACCAATACTGATATTGGCTTCACTGATCAAACTACATCTGTTACACTCAAAAAAAAAAAACTTGTATGGTAAACATAACAAAATTATGTAAACATGATTATAATGTTTCAGTAATACAATTCCTTCACTTTTTTTCACAAAAAAAAGGGAATTAGCAGGTCTTTATAATATAATAATTTTTAGTTACACCGGAAATAAAGTCATATATATTATTATATACACAGTTTCTGAGTGATTGTGTAGCAAAGTGGTTAGTGCAGGTGCTCAGAAAACAGAGGCCCTTTTCTGAGTTCAATTTTACTATGTTGACCGAACAAGTTTTTTTTTTTTTTTCTTTGAGTGTAATAGCTACAGAACAATATACACAGAAGCAAAGCATATACACTTGTCCTATTTAATCCCCAACCTTATTATTGGACAGTAAAAGGTTTTATTATTACCACAAATAAGCTAAAAATAGTGGCGTATAAGAATAGATTATCAACTTGTTCCTTGTTAGAGAATACATATTTATTCAATATTCATCTTTTGATAACAGGGTTTAATGAAAAAAAAATCACTTTTTGTTATTAATGCAGATTATTCAAAAACAAGATGGAAAATATCTTATTTTAACACCAACTGCTAACACCTACTCCTTGTTCTCAAACTTATTCACAGGTTTATAACAATACTTATTTCTCACACCAATGCAGAAAATAAATAAACACTTAAGACTTTTTCCTCTGCATTCTTCCACAAAGTACAGTTTTATCCTAAAACTGTATTCTATTATCAGAAAGACAAACCATAAGTTGCTTGAAATGGACTGGCGACTTGTCTGGTGTTGTAACCTGCCTCTCACACAGTGACAGCTGGAGACAGGAACCAACCATCCACCGTCCCTTCGAGGATAAGCGAAATAAATAATGGATGGATGGATGGATGGATGGATGGATGGATGGATGAATGATTGGATGGATGGATGGATGGATGGATGGATGGATGGATGGATGGATGGATGGATGGATGGAAATGCTGATCAGCTAGTCATCTCCATTTTACTGCAGACTTTGTAGTAGATAATGATAGAAATAAATACATCAATTTGGTAAGGCAACTTTATTTGTACAACACACTTGGGTGCTTAGGAGATCAAATCAAAGCAGCAATAAAAGAATAAAACACAACATTATAGGCATTCCAGCTATCATTAATTACTTACTCAAAGGCAGCTCTAAACAGATGTTTTCAGACATGATTTAAAGGAACTCAGTGTAGCAGCAGCCTTGCTGTCGTCTGGAAGTTTGTTCCAGATAAAAGGAACATAGAAACTGAGAGCTGCTTCTCCATGTTTGGTTCTAATTCTGAGGATGATTGGTAGACTAGAGTTGGAGGACCTGAGTGGTCTGGGGGGTTGGTATAGTGACAACAGACCTTCAACATACTTTGGTGCTAAGCCATTGGGTGATTTATAGAAGAGTAAAAGAACATTGAGTCTATGTTCAATTGGCAAAAGTTCACATTTTGTCTGATTTGTTGTAAATCTGAGTGTAGAAAATCACAACGCAGTCTGTGCTGATCCATAATTGCTCAGCCCTCAGAGTAAATCTCGCTCTTCACAACACATTCAGCCTCTTCCACTCAATGTCTCACACACACTCACATGCAAACACACACACACGCACACCATGAGATGAAAGAACTTACTGCATAATGTTACTCTCATTTCCCCTGCTGCCTAAACCTTTAATCCCTGGTGAAAAAAAAAAGAATGATGCAACCTGACTTTCTGCACTCAGATTTACAATAAAACAGGAGCAGACAAAATTTGAACTTCGAGTGAAACCACATTGGTGTGTAGACTGGCTGTTCCTGTTATAAATAAAACAGGAAAAACTGAAAATGAAAGCATATTCTTCAAGAGAGAAAACCTTCACATAACCCAAATTTGAATGGGCAGATATGTATTTTTTTTGTTTTTTTGTTTTTTTTTATTTGCTTTGTTTTGTTCTTTTATGTCTGCTGCTTTTTTTGCTTTTTTTAAAGTTTGGACATGACAAACATACACCAGTAACATATTTTATACATGCATGCTGTTTAAGAATACCAAGCTTTTTCTCTCAGAATGGGACCATTTATTTCATATTTGTGAATCGCAACATAGAAAAGAAACATAAGAGGCAATTTGTGGCCGCACGTCAAAATATTATTAAGAGCACAATTATGTGAAGTGGAAGGAAAAGGACACAGGCTTTTCATTTTAATATCTGCAAAGTATGGTGTGCATTTGTGTCCAGCCTAATTCACTCTGATTAGCCAGAAAGAGTCCACCTATAATCACAGTATAAATAGATAAATTCTATGAAGATCTTAGAGGTTTACTGAAGAACATAAAGAACAACGATCATAATGATCCAGGACACAGCAAACAGTTCAAGTACAAAGAAGATAGGAACCTTTAACGCAAAATTTAAAAAATAAGTAATAAAACCATTTCACAAGATTTGAAAAACTCATGGAGCTCTGTTCTCATGAAAATGTAAATAGTATGGCACAGCTATAAACCTACTAGGACATGTCTGCCTACCTACACTGAAACCCTGAGGAAGGAGAGTATCCATTGCAGAAGCAGCAAAGAACTCTAAGGGTACTGTGAAGATGCTGCAAAAATCCACATCTCAGATGGGAAGATTCTGCTAACAGGACAGTTAGGAGTTATGTGCTCCTTAATTCTGGCCTTCATGGGTACGTGGCAAGAAAAAAAGCTGTTTTTTAAAGAAAGCCAAGAGAAATTCCTCCTCAAAGTTTGCCGCAAACCATACAGAAGACACAGCAAACATGTGGAAGGCTCTGGCCAGATGAGAGCGTAATTGAATCCAATCTGACAGAGCTTCCCTACTACATTTAACAACTAACATTTGTTAACTAACATTTAAACTATCCTCTTGCTCCATATGTATAATTTATTATAATTCATTTTTTAAAGAAAGCTTGTTACCATGGTTTTAACTTTTTTTAACCTGCTCTTCATTACCCAAAACATTATTTATCCTGTGATCCATGACTCATGCTGTTCATAGAAAGGCTCACCCACATGCGGTTTAAATTAACTCTAATAATGAGCACAGACTCCACACTCTTGGATACCTCACTGTGTGGTTTACTCACATCTTGATAAAGCACACAATCAACAAGTCTTTCTAACAGGTTAAACCCAGCAGACGATCTGCTTGTATGAATCAGAGTAAAAATCCAAGTAAGATCAACCTTTAATTTAGTTTCTGGCACTTTAGGTTACTGATGAGGAAGTCAAATGAATATTTAAAAAAGCATTTTTTCTAGGTTGAGTATCAATATTCAATTCACATTTATTTATATAGCACCAATTCACAACAAATGTTATCTGAAGGCACTTTACAACTAAATTATCTTCAGTACAATTATATAAACATTCCAATCAGTTAAAAGTTTTCTATGTAAGGAATCCCAGCAGATTGTGTTGAGTCATCAACATGAGGTTGTGCCCAATACAATAATTATAATATGAAAATGACTTAAATCTTTAATTTAACATAATTTTTACCTCTGCCAAGCATGTTTTTGCCAGAGTTTGTTTGTTTGTCTATTTGTCAACATAACTCAAAATGTCATAAATGGATTTGAATAAAATTTTCAGGAAATGCCTGCAGTGGGACCAGGGACAAGTGATCAGATTTTGGGGGTGCTCCATACTACCGTCTGGTGGAGGACTGAGCTTCCTTGCCGGAGGTCTGCTTTATTATTTTCAATTTATATTAATCTTCTTTCCGCTGAATCTGGTTCTGATGCTTGTTTGGACAACTTAACTCCTATCGAAAATATGAAGAGAAGTTTCTAAGAGGTACCTGCTTGTGATTGATTGATTTATTTCATATTGGAGTGGCCTGAACACATTTCTATAGCCTAAACAAAATAAAAATCATTCCGTGATGAAATCAGGTTGAAAATAAACTCCTGTGGCAAGTGTCAGATTTATGTGCTGAAATATACTGGGTATGAAAAACCAAAAGTTCAAAATAAAAGGAAAAATGACCAGCACCACCATCAGTCACATTACTGAATGCCATTAAAAAAATGTATATCTAAAAACATTTCCGCAATTTATTTTAAACATGTTAGTAGACAACACTCGCAATGCGACTAAGTGGTAGCAGAGGCATCTTTTATAGGGGTTTTAGTGCTTGTTGCAGCTTTTCTGAGTTTGATTCCGAGACCTAGGTCATTTACTGAATGTCAATCCCTTCTCTCTCTGTCTTTCTACCTGTTAAGATGCCAATGAATACATTGCACCAGTCCCACTAAATCTCCAAAAAAGAAAAAAAAAAGACATGGAATGCTAATTCAAATTTTTGTTGTAAAGTACAGATACTTTCACACACTTTTTACAAGAATTATATATGCATAAAAAAACATTTTTGAAATTAGCTAGTAAATTACTTGATAAGTACAATAAAAATATTTTTATTTATGTTGTTTATTTAGTGGACAGAATATCTATCTGGAATAATCACTAGTAAGTGCATCTATTGTTATGCATTAGATAGTGGATATGGTACAAACTTTAACTATGCACCTAAGGATTGGTTTATTCATTTTCTTGAGCAAATAATTTGACAAAGTTTCAGATTTTTTGTTGTTGTTTAAATTCTCTGAAACTTTAAGTTGTTAAATAGTATCCTGAAAACCAGTCAGGAGAAGCTACCACACAATCTCCAAGCACCAATCAGCCAAAATAGCATTATTTCAAAGACAGGTGGTATATGGGCAGCAAGTGGGCATTTGTACTTTATTTTATATTTATTAAGAAAGAAAAATAAATAGAAAAGTATCCTCCTTTTAGTCCTATTAAGAAAGAAATCAAGTCAAACAGAGTGAAAAAAATACCATCTTGGTAAACTCATCTATTTTCTCCAATTCATCCATCCTTCCTTCTGTCCATCTCTTCCTCTCTGCCTCAGCAACCTCCACTCATTTAGGGACCACTAATCCACTGCCCAGCTTAATCCTTCAAACTGCTCACACATGTACACTTTCTCTGCCCTCCTGCACACACTCTTCCTCCCTCACACTCAAAGCCCATCACATTTAAACATACTCCAGGAGATATATCCGAGAAATTTACTGAAACTTGTTATATTTTGTCTTTGTATAGGCCTTTTTATGAGACTGAATGCTGAATTCATCTTATTGAAAAGCATCTTTACAGATTACCAGGGGAACAATACTGTTGCATAACTCTACTCTTAAATTATCTTGAAAGCTGACATCTGAAAATTGATACATCAACCATAATAAAGATAAAAATCAGACCAGTGCTTATATTCAACACAATCTCGAGTGTGATAGTGCTTTTATAAAACAGTTCTACAAGCACATTTAATTATTTAAAAATAGCAAAAGTAAGTTATGATTTGTTTGTTTAATCATTCATTTAGCTCCGCCAACACAAATAGTTCCAACTAGAAGGGAGAAAAGGCTGTTGCCAGGCAACAAAAACATTTCCTACACACAAACATTTCAAACACAAACTTTAGAACCCCGGTGTGGCGGACTGATACTGTTTGTAAAAAGTCCTAGTGCTGTTGTACTCCAATATCAGCACTCTTGGAAAGTTTATTGTCCAATCAAATTACCTGGTCGGAACCAACTGTTGTATAATAGTCACTAACCACTATTATTGTAAATACCACCGGTTTTAAAACTTGCAACTAGAATCCGCTCAACTAGACACATTAATCCCACACCTGACCTCCAACTTTAGAGACACGTCACATGCAGCCAAATGTTACAACACAGAATTACTAAACACAATGTTTTAACCACTTAGACTTCAATTCATTCACATTTATTTAAAAAAATCAATATATTAAGTAGATATTGTTATTTTAGAAAATAGCGCATATACTAGATTTGGGTACTTAGGTGAGAACTAGCTAAATGAGGGTTATGAGATAATTGACATACCTCCAACCACTAGATGGCACCAAAGTCCTTCTAATGTGATTTTTGCATGTCTTGAATCTTCATCAGTTGACATTAGAGGTAGAAGCCAAGTCAAAGCTGCAGTAGCTGTGCCTCTTATGGTGCATTCACACTGCACAGTTAGTCTGCGTCAGGCAATGCATTCAACGGATGAAGTTTGACGTTTGTACTTTTTGGCTTCGATAGCCTGCTTCTGAGGAAAAAACAACACATCGGCGGGGTTTCCTCTGTTGCTGAACGTTTTGAACTATGGTGGATCGTAACAAGAGAGTGACTTGGCTTTATTTGCTAGATAAAGCTAGACAACGTTGACATCGGGTGCATAACCGTTCATTCTTCAGATGTGTTCTGAGTTTGGGGAATTTAACCATTTGCTCTAGGAGCTGCTTATGGATGAGGTTCGCTTTCAGCGCTACTTCCGTCTGTCCCGCTCACCTAATTTTACGACATCCTGTGCCGCATCGGAGCTTAAATATCCTACCAGGACACCAACTACAGGTTCTCTGTTCCTCCTTAAGAGCCCCTATCCATCTGTCTTCGGTAAGTGCTATTTCTGATATTTAAAATCTGTGTTTGTTGAAAATGTTTCACTGTACCCATGCTTCATTCAAGATACGTGTATAGTGACAAGCCTGTGAATATTCTCATTCATCCAGGTCATGGTTATCTCAAGGAAAATTCAATCAAACGCAACTGGACTTGGTAATTTGTCTTGGAAGACGTTTCACCTCTTATCCAAGAGGCTTCATCAGTTCATGCTCGCCGCTGACCAGGCTGGGACTGGTCCAACTATGTATGTATTAGTTTCTCTCCATAGAAAGGGAATTACTGAAAGCACAAGGTATGTAAATACTGCAGCAATGAAAGAGAAAATATTTGGTTCTCTTCCTGATTTGGAATCTTGGATTTTTTTAAAACGAGAGGGACCCAACTACAGTTACAATGGCCGACATGGGTGCCGCTATATATATATATATATATATATATATCCAATCCATGTCGGAAGTCCCAAGCGGAAACCAACATAAAACAAAAATAAGAGAGGTCCCAAGCAGAGTGCAAGTATAATACAAGAAGACCAATGAAGAACCCAACATACCGTTGCAAGAACAAACAGTCACTGAGGTTAATAATACAAATACGTGCAAAGATAAACAATTATCGACTGTTTTGAGAGCCTTCTTGTTAGAGTGTGATATTATTTTTTTATGTTTAAATCTACCTCTTTTGTCCATACTAAATTGTACCCGTTAAAAGCAAAGGTCCCGCCTTTCTTGTCTTTGATTGGCTAGCCTGGTTGATTTATTACAAACCCTAACATTCGAGGAGCATTGCCTTAACCTAATGTGATCCATCCATTCAATTCAACATTTAGGAGCAGTTATATCCATAAAAAGTTAACATTACAACTTAGTGATCAACTTTAGACTTTAGACTTCCAGTATGGATTGGATATATGGTGCCCATTTTGGCCATTGTAACTGCAGGAACATACTCTTGAAAAAAAACACAGCTTTTAGATATTTGGAAAATAGTTCGTAAATTAAATTAGGGCTCTGATATGAGCTATATCCTACTGGTAATATATTTTAAGTAATGCTGTATATTTTGATTAGAAGAAATCAATTGCTCCAACTTCCACACTCTTAAAACAGATGTGTTAAAAACAACACATGATGTGTTAAATTTTTACACATGTACCAAATCAGCTCAGGGAAAACATGTGTACACTGTATTATACATGTATCGCAGTTTTAATAAATTGCGTGTTAAAACTGAATAGATTTAACATATTATGTGTTAAAATGAACGGAGAATGTGCTTTAACAACATATTTTTCTGCGTTATTTTTAACACATTTTTTGTAAGAGTGCAAGCAGAGTAAAACAATGTAGCATGTGCCTCTTATGTTTCATTAAACAATGGATGCTTTTCATGAAGATATGTTTTTTTCCTCAGTGACATATACTGTACATTGTGTAGTGAGTGATGAGTGTAGACTTGGACAGCGTGAATAATCCCCATCTGTTGACAGACCATGACACTGTGTCCGTCTCACTGGTTTTTACACACCCAATTCCCTGTAAGCCTTAGAACAGAGATGTCAAACTCATTTCCATTTTGGGCCACATAAAGATAATGAATGTCCTTAAAGGGCCGGTTGTGGCAGAAAGTATTGATAAAACTATATTTAACAAACCGCTAAAACACTAATACAAATCTGTCTCAACAATACTTCTTAAAATTAAATTATACTGAACATATTTTCATGACGGCTGCACGGTGGTGCAGTGGTTAGCGCTGTTGCCTTGCAGCAAGAAGGTCGTGGGTTCGTATCCTGGCCCAGGGTCTTTCTGCATGGAGCTTGCATGTTCTCCCCGTGTATGCGTGGGTTCTCTCTGGGTACTCCGGCTTCCTCCCACAGTCCAAAAACATGCATGATAGGTGAATTGATCACTCTAAATTGTCCCTAGGAATGAATGTGAGTGTGAATGGTTGTCTGTCTCTCTGTGTTGGCCCTGCAACAGACTGGCGTCCTGTTCAGAGTGTACCCTGCCTAACGCCTGATAATTGCTGGGATAGGCTCCAGCTGCCCCGTGACCCTGAATTGGATAAGCGGTTAAGAAGATGGATGGATGGATATTTTCATGACGATGTGATTTGGGACTATTCAAATATGCACTGATTTGAGTGATAAAAGGGTTTTTAGGTGCATATGAATAGAACTTAAAAGTTCTATGTATATGGTCCTCTACAGCTTAGAGGGCCTCATCACTGGCAATGGCGGGACGGATTTGGCCTTGACTTTGACACCTGTGCCTTAGAAGGTCGCTTGCCAGACACAGTGAGGAAAAATAGGGAATTTTCACTCTGTATGAAAAAGCCTTGTGAGGCTAATGTGAATGCTTGTAGTTAAGCTAACATCAAAAAATCTTATTGCTATTTCAACAGTCTGAGACGAAATAGTATTCTGTCCAGTAAATTTACAAACATTTCCAAACCTGAGGTTTTGCTTATACTTCTGATGTCTCACATGACCAAAATGCTTTACATTGAAGGTTTCTCTTCACTGGTTCAAAAGTGGTTGTTTTCAATGTAATCATGAAATGTTTCTATGTTTATGATTATGTAAGTTGTAACACATGTCCTTTTAGGTCTGTCATCTTTTAAATAGTTTCTGTCAAGACAACAAAAATATTCAGTCATCCACAAATATGGCAAATCGTCTGCAAAGGAAATGGAAAAGAAAAAGCCTGAGTTCAAATAAATCATAACAAATATCCCTTACTAAGTAGACACTGTGACAAATGCCTTTCTACTGTTATAAACATGTAATTTCCCTCTTTTTTCAACTAAAGTAGTTCTAGTCAACTGGTAGCATACAATGCATGTCAAAAGATACAGCTCTACAAAATTCAATTACAAAATCCCTTAACAGAAATCTTTTATTTGTAAATGTTACTTCTTCTTAGGAAAGCTATCTATGGCTAAAACCCAATGTCTGTCCATCATACTGTATCTATGTTTCTTTATGAACATGTCAGATTGAACAGTTTTCTGTAGTTCCCTGGAACATTGATTAATGCTGCACAGCCCCTCCCACTGTTATACTGCTCTGCACTGACATTACCTGACGTACAGCTAATACTCTACACTTTTTCAGTTCTTAAATAAAAATAAATTTGGCTGTGTGGCACAAATTCTGCTAAATGATTCCAAACTAAAAAAAATGCTGCAAATCTTTTAAAGTAATGCTGTTTGAAAGCTAACGCTGCCTGTTTATGAGGCATCAGACTACTGACTAACTAATCTAGGCTCAATCCTTGAGCAGATAGCCCGACTAATTAATCAGCTAAAATCTGTTTGTGCTACTCTATCGACTAGAATAGCACAAAAAAATATACAGTTTAAGTCTTCTTGCTATTATTGTAAAATCATTTTAAAACTACTCCTAAATATGATGTTCTACATTTCAGCTTTAAGTTAATGTTGAAAAATCCAAATGGTAATATATCCGTGTTACAGATTTAATGATTTTAAATGTTATTTTAAAATTTTGTTCATGTTTTTTTTTTTTTAGCTAATATAACACTGTGAAACAGCTTTTCTTTTAATCATAGTCATCAGCCCTGGACTGTCTAAATCCTGCAAGAACAGAAAGAAAATTCAAAATGAAGTATCTGCTTCTCATGTAATACCTCTTCTTTTCACACAATTCATTCCAAAAAGGAAATGCTTAGCAGAAATCAGAAAGATGGAATGCAAAATGACAACAGAGCTGGAAATAATGTATAACAAGAATGTCTTTGATCTGGTGGTTATAGGAATCATGGTTGGAAAATACTGAAAAAAAAATCATAGCACAAATAATCTGTTAGACTGACATAATAAATAAACCATTATTCATACCATGATCAGATTTTAAACTTATTTTTATTCCGCTAAAAAGTTAGTTTCTTAGGAAATAAGATGGGGATCACCCAAAAGATAATATAACTATGTGAATGGACAATCCATCTAGAAATAAAAAGTATTTGCCTGAGCCACAATATTACTTTCAGTTAAAGTAATAGTTTGGGGGGGGTTCAACCTCACTCTGAAGTTTTTACAGGATTTCAGTAACGTATCCCAATTTATATTGACCTGGAATTTCAATGACATCACAGCCATCCGCCATTGCAGCCATAGTCTGCGTAGGTTGTTGAAAGGGAGCCTGTGGAAGCTGAACTTAGTCCAATTGGTCATTCAGTTAGCGCAATTTGGAAACACGCACACACAAACACTGTTGATGTCTGCAGTAGCAAGTTCTGTCTAACTGTTTTCCGTAGAGCACAGAATGAAAGTCCTGCTCAGACTACAACTGAGATGGAGCATGGCAGTGACGTCATTGTAATCACGATAGTTTCGCTGTGCTTTTGCCTCTAATCACCTAGCAAATAAACACATCGGAGACGTATTAAACTCAGAGGGGAGTCCTGCTAACGATTAGTAACAAAACCATGGTTAAATGAAGGCGTTTTGGGGCAGATAATGCCTTATTAGCGGCGGCGGCGGACTCCTGCTCCTATAGACACCAATTAAATGGTTATACGCTGAACGTGACTAGATATAAACACCTGCTGAATGGTGCCAAGTGGCTCCAAACGTGTCTGGGTGAGTAAATGAATGTAATATTTGCTGAAAATAAGGTCAGTTTTGAAAGAAAACAAACTTGTCCTTCAAAAGAAACATGTTGGTAATGTTTTTAAAGGTCGCTTTAAAGCTAAAAGCAAGGGGTGTAAATCATTTGGGGTGAAGCTGTATATATGTTTCAAGTGCCAAAGGTTAAGAGGACATATTAATAAAGTAACAGATTCTTAAGGAGGACATTATGTGGGTATTTAAATCATGCACAATCTGTTTACTTCCACACATTTCTTGGTAAATGTACACAGCATTACATGAACTGTGGGGTTGCAATACAACCTATGTTAAGGGGCTCTAAAAAAATCTAAAGGACGGTGCAATATCAGTCAAATCAGAATGTTCTCCTCAATTACATCAACTGTGATAATCACTAGCTCTCAATAACTGTCATTTGACTCAATCAAAACAGATACTAATTTAGTTCTTCCCTGTCAAAGGGTGAGATCAATTTAGTATTTTTTATAAACATGAAGGAAAGTTTACCCCACTAACTTACACTGCATATACATTTCGTAGATGTGGGGTTTCCCCTGTCCAAACAGTCTCCACAGACTTTGAAAGTCAAAGCAGAAAGAGCATGTGTTTATAATAACGGGGCTTGATCCAATTTTAATGACCCAGTTTCAGACACCCGTGTCAGTGACAGACATTACAGAGACACTAATCCAACAGAGCCCGTTAACGGTATTTGTACCACCAGAGCGTTTTGCTATTACAGACAAGCAGAATCATCTTAGAAATTTCTGCAAATAGGCAATTGTTGTTTTGGATACATATGGATCAGGAAAACAAGAAAAGAAATAGATTCTACAGCCTGGATCAAATACACCTTCTGTGGCTCCTATGTAAAAATAATTGTTATGTAATAATTAAAGGACATAAAAACTTATTTCCATGTCTGACTTCCTCTCTGTCATTAAACAGGACACACAACCCACTTAATATTTGCCTGAAAGTACATCAATGAATGCAGACACCAAGAGGTGTGTGTCAAGACAACGATGAAACCCGATACAATTGTTTATTTCCAGGAAACCCTCTGACGAGGTCTGGAAATCCATCCATTAACTTTCATATAAAAGCCAACAACCATTGCTTGGAATCCAGTTGATGCTACAGGGTGTCACAAACAACAACAGCCTATGTGTGTGTTAAAAAATAGTAACATTTACAAATTTTCCACACATTTAGCACCAGCAGAGGCTCTTTTCCCACATATAAACAGCTACATAAAATCAGGAAAATATCAACCTGCCTCAAAACGTCTGTACTAAGTGTTTCGTCGTCTCAGATTAAGCTATTTAAAATATTAGGAATATGAGCAAATAAAAATTTTAAAGTTGACGCTTCTGCGCAAGTAATATTAGACCTGGCATCTATATTTCTACTCACCAGTTCTTGGTTGGTAGAGTTGGAGTCATCTCCAGGAAAGGGGATGTAGATGGCTAAGGCCACACAGTTGGCAAAAATAGACAGGAGTATAAAGATATCAAACGGTCTCAAAAGAGAGCGTTAAGGAAAGCAATACTCACATTCACAGTGTTGCAATTCAGAAAGCAGGGCTGTTCCTTAAGAGGAAGAAGTTACTTTTTACAGTCATAGTTTTAGTGCTGCAGACCTAACCGTTTGATAGTCTTTACCAACTTCCCTTTCAATTCAAACAGGAATAGGTGAAAATAGCTTTTAAAAGATAACAGGAGAAATCATGTTGACTTCAAAAGGTACTCTGGGTATACATAACAAATACTTACTTTTTGGATATCTTTTGATCCGTTCCCAGATATTTTATTGTTCCTTGTTACAGGCTTAATCCTTTATTTGCTTCTTCTTTTAATGTATTAACTAACACATTTCATTGCTAATCTGCTCCATATTTCAGTGACTATTCACTCCAGTACTTTTTTTATCAATCACTGCAAACTGGGCATTCATACTATTCTGCAAAGCTATGTTGTTCAAAGTCATAAATCCACTGTCCCCATGCATTTTTAAATTGATCATTTCTTTTTTTTTAAATAGTGATAAATGACTGACATTTCCTGAGAAAAAGATACTTCCATTCCACCAGGCTTATGCAGGCTCTTCGGATCGGGTTATTTAGGGTGAGGCAGAAGAGAGCCCTGGGTGGACGACTGTTGGTGGATCCTCCTTGTTTTTTGCTTTTGGCATACTGCTGTCTCTTCCTCTGAGCGAGTGAGCCAACAGGAGCTGATCCAGAAGTGCAAGCTGAGGGACGTGACTCCTTTTCAGGGATATCAACGTCATCTTGCGCTTGTCGAGCAGCATTAATAGCGGCATGCCATGAAAGAGCCGGGCTAACACCAGAACCAGAGCCACCCAGGCCCTGAGTACTAATGCTGGCCCCAAGGAGCCCACAAGAGGAGCCAACAGGCTTGCCAGTGCTGGCTGGAGCCTGAATGGGCTCTGGAGAGGGGAGCTGGTGAAGGCTGGTACGGCTTTCAGACCAAAGTGCGGGAGTGTCACAGGAGGGAGTAGTCTTTCTTTTGCTGGCATACTGTGCCCCTGGAAAGAGAGGGTGGGAAAAAGACAAGAATGTTTTAAGACAATTTTCGGGGGGAAAATACAACAATCGAGCTATTTGGCCATAAAGAACAAAATCATTTTGGGAAGAGTCAAGGGAGGCTTTTAAAATTAGGAAGAATACACCAGCTGTCAGAGAGGTGACAGAACAAAGCTTGGGGTTTTCTTACTGCCAGTGGTACTGGTGCACTGCCACCAGATTTGATCTTATGTTACCAAAATGGTGTTAAAAACTTGGACAGCTGGGTGTTTTGTTAGGACAAAAATCCAAAACACGCCTCACAAACTAGTTTGATAAGACAGGCTAACATTAGGCTTTTGAAAAAAAAACTATCTCAACCATATAGACAAATGAAATTAGCTCTGATGGGTCTGTGAAAAATAGAAATTAAATAGTAGATTGTTGATATCTATACAAATCATGTGGTAAAGAACTTGGTTTGAAACATCAAATATTAGTCAGGCTTAATTTATCAATTGTACATTTAACTCTATTTTGTCAGTTTAACCAACTATTAATGGATGAGAGAGAAAAAAACCATTATAAAGTTGAAGCAAGTTTGTATTTGAAATTCAGAAAAGCTTTTTGCAAAATAGAAAAGAACTGGTTAAAGTAACACATTAAAACCCCCAAGTATTTAAACCTTGAACACAATTTCAGTAAAAAGAAAACAAACAGTCAAAAGCAAAAAGTAAAAATGATGGAACAAAGCTTACTCGTTTTGCAACAAAAACAGGAGCAAAGGTTGCTGGCTTTGAGGAGCGCTCACTTTATCCAGTTTAAGAGTTAATCTGTATTTTAGTTCCGATATAATGAGAAGTGTCAGAATATTATTTGAAGGTTAAAAAAAAGGAATCCCACCATATCCGACTTATATTTTGGAACAATTCTGTCCTGTACTACTATTTGCTGGAAATGTGTCCTAGCATTCGCAGGATGCAGTCCAGAAATAAGTTGTCAGAAAAGGGAAAAGAAGAGAGCTGGTTCGAAAGGACGACAGAAGAATAAAAGAGTGGGACAGCCGGCATGACTGTGGGAGGCAGTCGTTAAAATCAATGCAGGCCACGAGTGAAAAAGATGGTGCCCTTGACAGTTTGGGACACTCCACAAACAAATTACACCCAGGCCTACTGTCCAACATTTTATGTTACTGAAAGATAACCTTCCTGGAAGAATATGTATGCTTCCATCTATTAATGATGATGATCTTTATTTCATTCAAAAGTAAAATAGCATTGGTAAAATAAAACAAACTGAAATAAATGTAGGTTGAATGAAAAGAAGCAGAAAGAAAGTTAATCTTTTGACATCTGCCCCTTTTAACTTCTGCACACACTTGCGCTCTATGTCGCTTACCTACAATTTTACAATTACAATACAGTTGTTCCAAAATATTTTTACATTATTATCTCACCCTTCCAGATAGATAAGGGTAAAGATGGTTCAACCAGACGGAAGGTGTCAAAGAAGAGAAAGTGTTAGTAAAAAGAAAAGTTTGACTAAAAGTCTAGACTCCTATATTTGTTAATTAAAATCTATGGGTCATTTGATATGAAGTTCTACCAGTGTTTTAAAACATCTGCAATCTCAAAGGATTTTCATTCAGTACCATCCCAATAGTTTTAAGTTATTTTAATGAGATGCCAAAGTAATGGTTGGAATAACTGGAGATTTAATATAATCTAAATTTGAGAGGTAATCCAAATTAAACTGTTTCTGTAACTCACAACCAAAGTTATATAACTCAAAGACAGTTTTACTAGAAACTGTTTGTCTTTGAGATATAGCATGCATAATCTGTGGATGTAGGAAACAAGAGAACACAAAAAAGTTGAGAATCACATCATATGCCCTTGTAAAAAAAACTGTACCAATCTTACAATCTACAATTGGCCAACCAATATTCAGATATTTTTTTGCATCTAAAAAATTGCCACCATATTCTAATAAATATGTACCCTTTGAGTCAAGGTTTTCCTATAAGTAAATGTAATGTTTAAGGGTGTATTAACACCAAGAAGGTCTGTCAGTTCGCTTGCTTTGGTACATATTTCACTATTAGTGTCTGGACTCGTTTGATTCAGAATGTGGATTAAAGGTTTTCATGCAAGGCAAGAACTTGCATGAAAGTCATTTATTTTCATCAGAATTTTGTTCAATTAAAAAAATTAAAGTAGCTGTCCATGAAATAGTAATATGTAAAAAGGCTGTTCAAGTCATCACTGAGTAACTGATCAGAACATCTGATCAGTTCAGAACATCTGATCAGTTCTATTGACAATATTTTTTTTAATTATTACATCAGAGAGACAAACATACAAATGTATGTGTAAATTCTGGTATTCCAAACAGTACAATTAAATAATTGATACATATAGCATAAATATAATTACAAAATAACGATTTTGAAGCAAAGGAAACGTCTTTTAAATCATAAAAATTGTTAGACAATTAAAACAAGTAATGCATCCATTTTGGAACAACATAAAGTAATTCCACTGGCAATATATAGTGTTTACCAAATATTCAGCTTATCAGTTAAGCTCAGCAGCTATATAACGTTGTAACAACAAAGCTTGGGTGCAAACAAGAGGTCTCACTTTAAGATAAACTGTAGGATTGTGTCCTTGTGTGATGCATTTTTGGTTAGAACAAGTTTATTCTGATTCAGTGAGATTAGTAGATATTCAGAATGTATTTATCTCTATTACTTTAATAATTAATTGTATTAATTTCAGAATTATTGTTTTTTCTAAGTGGCAGTATGATGCAGTCTAATTACTCAAGTAAATGTAAGATAATTGATTAAATGGAACTAGTTACTGACCACCTCTGGTCACGACAGGATAAAAACCTGTTATATTACCAAAAAAAGTATATTTGTCGCATCCTATGGCTGAATTTCAACACCAGCCCAGCCCTGAAGCAGGGTAAATCCAGGAAGCCATGTGAAAATCGGTCAACGTAAACAATGAAGAGTGCTGTTCTTATAATGTTTCTGGAGTCATGGTTAATAAACAGGGGTCATGTTAACCGAATATTTTCTGTATTTGACCTTTTTTTTTTTTTTTTATCGTGACCGAAAATTTTGAAGGGTGTCAGCCATTTTGACAGATTCAGACCCCTGACCACTTGATTCAAATATGCAGACATTTTCAAGTTTTATGCATGAAGTACAGATAACTAAATCAATTCAAAAAATCTCATGAAAGCATCCAGCCTCATCTCAGACCTGGACACCATACTCAAGCATCTCGCTGTCTGCAAGCTGACAGCAGGCGGAAGACTTACTGTGGCTTTAGAGCGCATCTGTGGCTGCAGAGGCGGCACATCACCAGACACAGATTGGCGGTGATGGATCGCATTTGTTCAGAGAGTTTTGCCGTATTCTAATAACTTCAGTTGGATGAATATTCTCTGATTTCAAAACTCTGGCTGAAGTGGTGTTCCACCCCTCATTTATGCACAGGCATTTCACAGCAGGTGAAATATTCATAATAAATGTAGTTTATTAATCTGCACAATAAGCGATGGCACAATTTGTATTCTCTTTTTAGTTTGTTTGAATTTCATATAAACTAAAATAAATAAAAAAAATGAACTACTGAATATGCTAACATTTTTAAAAATTCAGGGGGAAAAAATGTATGAACGAATTTTTATATATATATCAGAGGTACAGTAAGAGTTTCAACTTATAGATATTTTTTGACCAACCATAAATCCAGATTGCAAATGCTCTGTGGCATTTGGTAAGGATGAATCTTAACTATTTAAAATATAAAAATATTCAGCAAAAAAAATTGAACTTTGCTACATTATGAAACAAGTTATTCAGGTAAACAGTAAATTAAATTGGACCCATAGAGCCCTAGAAAATGCTTTTATTTGTGTAGGACTATTACATTTTGTAATATGGAAATATCAGCTAGCAATACTTCTGCTTCCATAAAGAATATAACAGTAAAAGAAATATGATTCTGTGTATCAAGCATGTTGTCTTTTAAAACTACTACTTATTTTAGCAGGTCTGTTCAAACTTGTCTTGTGTTATTATAAAAAATCTAAATAGCTAAATTTAAATCTATAGTAGAAATAGCATTAATGATCAATATGCTATGACTATTTTAAAGAATTAAGAAAAACTACCTTAAATAAAAGTAGCAGTTTATCGTTTGTATTTTTATATCAAAATCTTTATGGTAATACCAATTCTTTTTTTTCTTCTTCGAGTTTGCACTGCTCTGAGATTCTCCTGGCTAAAAGCTATGTGTCTTCAATGGTCATGCAGCACTCTTATCTGCCAAATGTACTGGGATATTTACTATAAAATGAAATTTCCCTATTATATCTAAGAAAAAACATTTGGTTGGTGGTTTGCACCACTTCAAAGTTCATTTTAAAAATCAGAACTTACTTAAAAAGTGGATTTGTCTGAGTTTATACTGCAATGCATTCAAACTCCCAAACCCCTTTTTCTAGTATTAGATCATAGCATTATAACTAATATAGTCATCCATTTTTTTTTCCGGAGCAACACAGCCTTACTTCGCTTCCCAATGGAGCTGAACTGTCATCACAAAGCAACATTGAAGAAAATACGCCTAAACGCTAATACATATTCTCAACAATTTATGCTAAGAACCTTTGACATCCTCTCAACAGGAGGAACGATTACGATACAAATCTGATAGGTAATGGGGACAGTCGGGATATAAAATCAAACGAGCGCTCTCGCCCCCTCAGCGCTCCAACTCTCCTCCTGCTCTCAGCGCGCAGCAGCTTTTTATTTTTTATTTTTACCTTCAGACTGTTCAGCCGCCTCTTGCATCCTCGAATCCACATCGAAAAGATCCGTTTCAAATCCAACTCATCGTTGGAAGGAAACCCCCCTGAGGACGACGAAACGAACCAGAAGCGGAGGCGCTAACCTGAACTATAAAAGATTTTCCGAGCGCAGACCCTGAGAGGAGCGCCGAACATTTTCGCCACACATCCGGGTGCCTGCCTGGCTGCAAACTCACGGCGCATCCGACAGGACTGGCTGGCAGCAGCGGCGGCCTGTCAATTATTATCACTGTAAGGTTGGGCAAGGGGAACTCCGTGGAAAGTTGGAGCAACCAGAACAGTTTGCGCAGAAAACGCGCAAGGTGCAAGCCTGACATACATCCTCATAATAATAAGAATTGCTTCTTCAATGTCAGTCGAATGCTTTCAGACACATTATAAAATCGTGCTGAATGAAATAAAATATTGTCAGCATCTTTATATAGCTACATAATAGTTTAACGAGGAATAAAAGAAACATTTATATCACTGGACATTTTCACCAATAGCTGGCGGCTGGATAGTTGAATTACGTCATATATTTTGTCTTTCATTTGTAATTGCACACAATATTTCAAATTCATATACTTACCCCTCAGGGGTTTCCCTCTTATAATGAATGGCATTCTGTCACCTTGCTCTTCTCCCGGGCCTCATTGTGCCGTTTTCTGTGCTCGCTCGAGGGCGATGCAGAAGGAAATGAATTGTTCAGAGGCTCTGGTGGAAGGTTAGCAGTGATTGGATTACCTGTGTCTGCATTGGGGATAAAACCGTTTCACCACAGAGACGTAATCCTGCTATTATAATCCCTACCTCAATGTTCCCCAACGAGAGAGGCAGGCGAAACAGGCACCTGCGGTTCAACAGGACCAAACAAGTGGCCCTGACAGTAACAATTTAATATGGCACAAAGACACCTTATGCTTAATTATTTTTATTGGCCATAGGGGATCAATAAAGTTATTCTGATTCTGACGCGTTTTATCACAAAAAAGTCCTGATTGTCACTGGTACTAAATAGCTTTTGTTCCACTAAGAGAAGGGCCTGAAATAAACAATGCTAAAATCCTTTGATTTGCTGTTTTTAAAGCAGTCTTTTTTTTTTTTGGGGGGGGGGGGGGTGTTTTTTACTGATGAATAATGTTAGAACCATATAAAGATTTGCTAAGGTGACGATAGTCAGCAATTTTCTAGGGGTGGCTACTGCCCCCATTTGATCTGTTTTTTTTTTTATTAATTTTATTTATTTATAATTTTTTTTTAGACTAAACAATGTTGCAGCTTTTTACTACAGTGTGGACGGAACAGCTTAGTTGTTTAAGCGTCCTGGACAGACAGTCCCTCTATTAACCAATTCACTTATAGAATTTTTTTTTTTTTTTTTTTACAACAAAGCCACTAAATGTTACTTGAAGACTTTATAAAATATATACACTTTTACATTTACAAGTAGGAAACTTTCTAATTTTTATCACATTTTTGCAAACTATCAATATTCATTATTCTGAAAGGGCTCGATTAAATGTGTAATTTTGCATCCCTGGTCGTATGTCTGCTGATTTATTTGCTTTATTGTTTGAGGGAGATGTGCAGCAACAGGCTGCCCCATAATGGCCCTAGAATAATGCACCCTGTGAAACACACGCTTGTTATTAAGATATACTGATTTTCTATGGTTAATTTTAAAGCAACAACATGGTTTTAAACTATCGAATTAATCATATTTGTGCTATTTACGAGATATCAAAAAGTAATGGAAAGACATAACATTTTGCAACAATTTTTGAACATGAAAGCTGTACTGTTCTTTTGTCCAGATTGAAAGATTTTCCGGGAGAATTTTTCGAACGCCACTATTTCCGGTGTTACGGCGGAAGCTACAAGTGTTTGCAGCAAATCCGTCCGAAGATGGAGACTTTAACTGCGGGACATATGATGAGTTTAGCCGCTCTTCAGAGACAAGACCCGTACATTAACAAGCTGCTGGATGTTACCGGTCAGGTAGCGCTCTACAACTTCAACTCAAAAGTGAACGAGTGGGTAAGTTTGGGACGAGTGAGTGAAGCTAGCTACATGTGTATGTAGCATATTAGCTATCTACTCTAAAAATAAAATAGCTTAAAAAAAAGCTTTCTATAAATATTAGTCAAATTAACCAGGCAACTTTTAGACATTGAGTTAGCCCGGTTTATACTTATGTACTTTGAGGGAAATAAACATATTATCTGTGTTATTACGTTATTTTGAGTATCGCTAGCAGCGGCTAACTAGTCGCTGATTTTTGTTCAGCCGATCCGGTGTTCTGACAAAACAGCATACTTTGTCAGACTAGCCTACCGTAGCTCAAGTTATCCAACCAATAATAACCAACCCAAAAGTTTTATGCCCTAACCCTAAGGTCACAGAAGGAAAAATACACGATATTTTAAATGCCTAAACCTAAACTGAAAATATATATAATTTAAGTTTATTTTAACAGATTTTAAACACCAACGGGAAAAGTGCGTTTTTTTTCTGCTACGCATGCGCATTAACTGAAAGTTTGTCATTCTGATGGGTATGCTGTTTTGTTAGAACACCCGCCCCTGATTTACGGTTGTTATTGACTGAGACTGTATGTTTTCTATTTTAGGAGAAGACGGAAATCGAGGGAACTCTTTTTGTTTATTCAAGGTAAGAACACGATAAATAAAAACAGGTGACACGCAGTATCGTGGATGCCGTTTACTGGTGTCTGTTCGTTACGTCGCCTTCTGTTGTCATTTGACGTATATGGCCACGTGTGTAGGCCGATGTCGGTAAACAACAGGGGCGGGTATTGCTCGCAGTCGTCCACTCCTTCACCATTTACAGTCAAATAGAAAAACGGATCCCATTTCAACTCTCAGGGTTTACATCTCAAGACATAATAACGATAATAATGTATTTTTCTGCTTCAAAAATCTATCCTCAAGTGTACAAAGAAAACAGAATATTCACGTTAAAAGTAAACTCAGGTGGGATCTAAATGGAAAAACTAAAATCATCCTGCATTTAAGTAGTTTGTGGGAACACATTTATTTTCAGTAACTCCAAACATGTATTTCTTTTTGTTATTATTTTATCAGATGAAGGAACTCTTATTTTCTTTCAGAGTTGCACACATTGATTTCTGCCTTGCTCTCAGAGTCCTAGTACAGAGTTTCAATGAGAGTTGCCTGGACTATTGGGGCACCTCGACTCTTTGAATGACGTCATTGTAGACTTCCTGACTTATAGTCTTTTTCTGGGTAGAAGGATTTAATTTAGATTGTTTCGAAATTAACCTTTTAATATTAAAACACACCTGTATGCCACAAACCTCCAAATGACTTAATCTTTCTTTTGAATAGTCCATGAGTCCCTGAAATCCCATGAAGGAAATAAGGATCTGTATAGTTATTTGCACTGCTTTTCGCTATATAAATGGCAGTCCAAATTTGTATAAACCTGAAGTTAGATTTAAACTTTTTTGTGTTTTGTTATTTAAACCCGGTAAACAGCAGGTCAGTTATCATCACATGATACATAAAACCTTAGAACTGATATATGGGGTTTCTTGATTTTGTGCTGCCCTATTGCACTCTCTTTAGTCATGATTTGAGCTAAATAAACAGTAATTTACCAGCACCAATACCGGTATCAGGTATAGGGACCGATACCGTTCTAATGTACTCGTATCTGTTAAAGTGGACCGATACCAAGAACCGATACTTAAAATGTGAAAACTCTTGTCTGCAATAATTTCACAAAAATGTTTGTTTTTTTATTTTACTTGAAATATTAGTTTTGTGGTCAATTTTACTAATATTTTTTTTTTATTATCAATTCAACATCATTTGTTGTATCAAGCAGAGAAGAAAATAAAATCGGCTATCCAATTAATTGCATTTTTTTGAGTGGTAGTAGTATCTGTATTAGCATTCTGTATCAGCAAGTACTCAAATCGAAGTATCGGTATCGTATCGGTTTTTAAAAAGCGGTATCGTTGCATCCCTAGTTGTGACATAACCGAGTGTGTCAAAAGCAAATATTTGCCTTGAAATTGATTAAGATATATTGTGTATGTCTGGGTTAGGTTTTCTTAGCAGTGCTAATTTAAATGGTTTTAACCATAAAAGGTTTCCTGCAGTGAAATTTTAGAAAGTTTTCCTTTTTTTTTAGTCAAAGAAACCATCAGCCTATTTAGGAATAAGTGATTTTTATCCAATCTGTCCTTTTATAGGTCTGCCTCTCCTCACCATGGCTTCACCATCATGAATCGACTGAGTACAGAGAACCTTGTGGAGCCAATAAATAAAGATCTGGAGTTCCAGCTGCAGGATCCCTTCCTGCTCTACAGGAATGGCAACTGTGAGTGTTTCAAGGAAATTATTAAAAAGAAAAAAATTACTAAGGTGATTTCTGATGCATTGTCAGCTTGTGCAAATCTCAGAGATGATTGTCAGTTTTTTTAATGCATGTCCTCTTATGAGGTTGTTTCTTGAAGGACTGTATCTTTGTTTTTAAAGATTATAAAGTGAAATCTCTTGGATGATCAAGTTTGCATTTGTTGTCACTGCATAAATTAAAAAAAAAGAAAAGAAAGATTATTCATTATTTAATAATGTCTGGTCAACATAAAAACTCCTATGAACTCAATGAGAATAATATAAATGTTTCTTTGCTGTGTAATTGTTGACTTACTGCTACATATAGATATAAATTACAAAGTTTTTGCAAAACACAAATCTAAAATAAGTACAACACAACCTACATATTTGGTCAAATGGCATCTATGGTGGCAAGTTCTTTAAATTAGATGACAAGAAAAGAGTTGGGTTACAGGAGGACCTCAGGCTTTATGTGGATTTTAGCCCAAATAATTTACCATCTAATATCAGTATTTTAGTATTGTGCTACTCGGTGAAAAAACAGAACACTAAGCACTTAAAAATGAATGGCAAAATTTATTTTACTTTTTTTCACTGTTTTGTTTGAGTCACAATAACAAAAGACACATTTTATGGAAATGATTGTAACTAATGTTAGCAGCAGAAGGAATATTTATATTGTAATATTTACATTTCTGTGTAAATATCATGAAAAAGAGACATTTTACTCATCATTATATACTAAGACTTTAGCTTAAGACCTACACATTTGTATGCATCTTTCATCTTTCTTTTAATTTTGCACATTAAAGCACACATACATTCACAATCACACTGATGATATTGCTGTACCTCTGAAAAGACTTGATAAACATCTCCCCAACGTCCGGTGGAACATCTCTCGTCCATTCCTCTTGAGGTCATTTTTGAGTCTCTTTGAAGCATAAAGCAGGTCAACTTTGTCATTCATGACCTGGGGTGGCCATGCAGCAACTTCAGTTTAGCTTGGTTACCGCCGTCTTTCTGCATTGGGGAAAGAACCAAACCGTCGAGACTCTGATTGGGGCATCAAACTGCAGCTTGCTGTTTATCTTTACTAAAGGTTTTAGTCAGCTGGGTGAAGCAGATGGTTAGAAAGTTCCTCAGATCTTCAGAAAGTAGCTGACGGCGCTGCCGCCGAGGTAATCTACCAGAAGTCTGAAGAGAAGTTTCATCAAGGCGACAAGCAAAGAGTTGGATTGCTTTCCCATTTGTTTGCTTATAAGAAAAAAGAGCATGGCAAGGGTCAGGGTTAAAGTAGACTGCTCCCCCTTTGGACTCGGTTTTCCCATCAGCCTGGCTGGAATGGACGACATGATGCTGTTCGCTGTTTTTCTAAAAGGAGCGGCTCCTCTAACGGCTTGACTAGAGAGCGAGTGTTGTTTTTGCAATTCCTCCTCTGTTTTCTTCCATCAGTTTGTCTTGACTCCAAATATAGGTCTTTTTCTCTGTCGGCATGTAGATTCTCTTGTCAGCTGCTGCCGTAAAGTTGTAGCTGTTAGAGCAGATTCTTGGCTCGTGATCTGGACAGAAAGCATTTAAAAATTTTCCTCTTTTACAGTAAGAGAAGAGTGTTGAGCGAACAGAGTCTTGATTCCTCAGAGAGATGTCGATTATTTGAGTCTAAGTCCAGTCCCTTTTGAGTGCCATTGAACTAGGTGCTCCAGGCTGTAGTGTGTTCAGATTTGAAGTATGCTGTTGGAGAGAAACATGTTCTTTAACACACTTGTTTACATGTCTTCATATTCCCTCTTGTAGCAGGAGGGACTGCAGGGAGGCAAACACTTGGGTTGCTAGGCTAGCACAGCCACAGGAGAATCCCTGAGTACGCCAGCATTTTGTCACACAAAACACGATTGTTCAGTTAACCAGTTAATACTTTGGTTAAAGCTGGAAAACTGTTAGTTTCCTTCAACTACAGGTGGAGAACTAATTTCCTTAGCCAGATACAAACATGAGAGATGGGTGCACCCACAAACACAGTTCTAAAAGAAAGTGTTTGTGTTTTTTTGACAGTGGGCATCTATAGTATTTGGTTCTATGACAAGAGGGACTGTCACCGCATCGCCCAGTTAATGGTCAGGTAAGTAAGAATGTTCGCCTATGTGTCTCTGTGTACATCTGATGAGATGCTTACCTTGGGGACTGCAGATGGAAATTAGCTCTAAGAGCTAAAGTCTGGTGCAAAGCATCTTTTCTTATACCGATTAATTCTCCTGTAAATGTCCCTATCAAATAAACTAAACTAAGTCTCTGTTTGCTCTGATGTTGGAGTTAACCAATCAGTTCAGTTCCCTTTCTTTTAAAGGGATTTATAGAGATATCAATAATTGTAACCATAGTCAAATGTCCAATTCTTTAAAGAAAATTTTCCTCATTAGACATTCAGAACTGAACTGCATAGGGGGAACAGGTCAATGACCTGAAGAGAGCTGGGAATATAATTAGGGATGCACCGATCCACTTTTTATCTCATCTTACCGATACAGATATCTGAGGTTCATAATCTGCCGATACCGATCCAAACAGTACTAAATTACATAAACTGTGTGCCATGAGGAAAAGGCACAAGGGATGCAACGATACCACTTTTTTCAAATGGATACAATAGCAATGCATGGATCTGAGTACTTGCAGATACCGAGTGCCACACACAAACATGCAATGAATTCGAAGACGGGTTTTATTTTCTTCTCTGCTTGTTAAAAAAAAAAGATAGTGAATTAGAAAAAAAATAAAACGATAAACAATGACAGCAAAAGTAAAATTTCATGTGAAAAATAAACATTTTCTTTTAAATTGTTGCAGTTTCCACATTTTAAGTGTCGGTTCATTGTATTTGTTAACTTTAACCAATGATTTTAGTCCATGACACTCCGTTGTCCTGGACTAAAATCCTGTATTATGGAAATATTTAACAAAGGGTGAGAAAGGATTCCTTCGACTGTTCAACACATTTAACTTTGCTTTTTGATCAACAAGGAGTCCAGCAGTCACCCCCCCAACAGTTCGGACGGTTCGATATCCTACTATATAGTTTCAATAACCAAACCCCATCATTTTCAGCCCCCCCTTCTCAGATTAGGTGTCCGGCTTTGGTGAGGCAGCATCACGTCACCCTAATAGCAGGAAATGGCTCAGTCAGGGTGTTCTTTACTTGTCCCGTTGTCCTGCAGATATTGAGCACATAGCTAGTTGTTCTTACGTCCATCAGAGAAAGATGCAGACACATTATCACTAAGTTCTCATTGTTCAGTATAACAGCAACATACAGTCACAACCCAATTACAATAGAAATTATTCTAATCTAAACCGTTCCTATCACCTGCAGCGCTTGAAAGGTCCCACTGCTTAAGCCAGCACTTGTCTAGACCCATCTAAAGCTTTCCATAGATGATCCAGAGAAGGACTGGGAGAATATCATGCGGTCAGATGAGACAAAAAGAGAAGTCTTTAGTATAAACGTACCTCACTGTGTTCTGAGGGTGAAAAATGCTGAGTTGCATCCCAAGAACACAATATCCAGTGTGAAGTGGGTGGAAACATAATGATTTAGGGCTGCTTTTCTGCAAAGAGGACTGGAAGACTGATTTGTATTAAGAAAAGGCTTAATGGTGCCATATACCTTGCGATTCTGGGCAAAAACCTCCTTCCATCAGTGAGAGTATTGAAGATAAAACATTTCTGGATCTTCCAACATAACAATGATCCTAAACATACTGCCTGGACAACGAAGTAGTGGGTCCTTAGAAAGGACTTCAATGTTCTGAAATGGCCTAGCCAGTCTCCAGACCTCAATCCAATAGAAAATCTGTGGCGGGACCTGAAAGTCTGTGTTGTTCAGCGACAGTCCCAAAACATTGTAACTCTAGAAACGATCTGCCTGGAAGAATGGGCCAAAATACCAGCTAATGTGTGCAAACCTACAGGAAACATCTGACCTCTGTTATTGCCAATCTAGGATACATTACAAAGTATTGAGCTGAACATTTGTTGTGACCAAATACTTTTTTTTTTGCATCCTTATAGAATTTAATTTTTTAAATTGCCTCTACTTATGCTGTAGGATTGTGAAACAAGAAGCGGACTACGTCCAGAGAAAAACCCCAGAGAGGATAGATCCAGGAAGAACCAATGGAGTCGCAGAACCCCGGCCCATCGACATCCTGGAGCTGCTCAGCAAGGCCAAGGAGGAATACCAGAGGGTGAGGGTGCACAGTATGTTATTCCCTTGTATCTTTTCATCTTTAGAGGGTCAGACTTATAATGTAGAGCCAGACCACAAGAACTGGTGAGTGTATTGTCCATCCTCACTGGAACATCATCACATAACTTTAAAAAGGTGAAACTTTTATGATCAAAATATGTTTCTATGTTGTTTTATAATCCTTGTGATATACATTATGGATTATTTCAAGAATATCAGACCCTGGATACTCTATTTAGAAGATTTAAGATTTAGTTTAAACAGATTTTTTTTTTTACTTTTATGACTGCACACAAAATGGATGTAATGTTTAAATACTGCCAGTGGGTGGCAGCCTTAACATCATTTGGATCACAATTCAGCCGAAAGGCCTATGAAAAATCTGAAAACAATTTAATTTAATTGAAATCATTTCACAGGTCTTGGGAAGTATAGGAAAAGAAAATGGGAGGTGTGAGAAAATTTGTATTTTATATATATTTTTCCAGAATGTATTTTTGTTCTGTTTTCAGCGTTGTACATTTGATATCGGACATGATCAGATGAATCCGTCTACCTGTTCGCCTTAATCTTCCCACCCATCAGTCCTGCTGTTAATCAATCTACCAATGGTCCATCTGTTCATCCATTAAAGTGTCGATCTCTCCTACCATTTGTGGAATCGTCCCTCCATCCGTCCCTCATTCCTTAATAGCTAGCTTTATTATTTTTTGGAAATGCAGTCTATACATATATTCAACAAATAAAACTTTAAAAAAGGGTTTACTTTAGAATGTGTTTTTAGAACCTCAGTTTTCCACACCAGAAAGTGTTGAATGTGGACTGAAGGTACAAAGGCCATGAAAACGTCAATTTTTCAGTCTTGCCCCTAGTAAACCTTTATTTTGTAGTTCTACACCTGGTAGTTTTTGATAAACTAATGTAACACATGTATGTGTGTTTTTAAGAGCCAGGGCGGTGAAACAGAAGCTTCTGCAGAGTCAACTGTGAAAACGTGCATCAGCAAAGCTCCAGAACCTGCGCACAACACACATCCATCTGAAAAGGTAGTTAATTTATTGATTCGGTTATTTATTTATTTTCCAAAGTTTGAGTTTGGCAGTTTTTAAATACATTGATTTAAAGGTTGGAAATGGAAATGAGCGTGATAGCGACATCTAGTTTATCTGAGTTATAGTTAAAACAATACAAACATCATTCCAGGTGTTGGGTTGCCTTGTTCGCCCGGTGAACAGCCTCAGAAGTTTAACTCACAGCTAACGTTTGATGCCATAGAAATGTTTTATGTGCATCCATCTAGTGTAGGCTTCACCTAAAACTACTCTAGTTTCTGATTTTCTGCGGTCACTTCTCTCCTGGGATGGATAATGATATATCTGGGGATCTGAAGGAGCTGCTTTACTTGCTGACTCCACCATTCTTCCCATTGCAAGACAAACTGTGCCAAGCTGGATCATAGAGACTGTATCTATTAACCAGCAACCTGCGGCCGCTACTGGCTGGTAGATGTAAACATGTCATCGTCGTGCCCATTTTAAATTTACATTTTATTATGTATTAATCCAAATATCATTTTTCGAAGGAAATGTACTTTCATTTTGCAACCCATCTAAAAGCCCCGTGGATGTATTTTTTTTATGTAGCTTTTTATGAAAATGTACCATATTCAGCCTTTAAATCAAAATAACACAAGTGACAGAAGACAAAAGCCTCTTCATCCAAATGATGCACAAAGTTTAGCTGTTTTTATTCACATCTACAATAAAAAAAAGCATCTATTAATGTAGTTCAAACTGTGATTGTAACCTGACAAAAGAGCTTTAGTTTGTTTTGTGCCATTCTCTTTGAGGTAATTATGTTGCACTTTTTACCACCTAGAGCTCTCATACGATGGTGAAGCAGATCACTGTTGAGGAACTCTTTGGTTCTCCGCTCCCTAAAGAACCTTCTGCACAGAACAGCAGCTCTTCCAGTGACCTCCCACACACCTATGTGCAGAAACAGCCATATCCGGCTGCAGCTCACCAAGGTCCCCTCCTCACACAGCAATTCTCAACCCATGATCCTGGCACTAGCCAGCATCCACATGGACCTGCTCCGATCCCTTCTCCTTACACACTTAATCCCAGTTCTGTCTTCAAATCAGTGGTTCCCATGCCAGACCCCCAGTCTCACTGCTCTGTACCACCTCTCCTGATGGCTCCAGCAGGCTCCGAGCACCACAACAACCTCGCTGCACCAACAGCATCTTCTGATGCCTTTTTGAGACAGGACATGGTTAGCTCTCTCAAGCCAACAGTTTCGTCTGTGAATTCGGGCATCCAGAAACCCATCCTCGCACCCAGCTTCCTGCCAAGCACGCTGGTTCCACCTCATAGCTTTCAAGAGCCCAAGAAGGATGTTTTCTCTCAACCTCCCAAACTGATTGCACCACTGTCGGTGAGTTCCATTTTGTTTGCTGATGACTTTGTCGCAAGTAGCTGATGCTCTGTTACCATTTGTCTGTAAACCAGCCCCGTTTTTCTTTCTTTCCTTCCTTTTTCATTCCCAGGCTATTCCAATGAGTCCTGGTCTTGCTGTTCCAGGGTCAGATGCTTCAGTGCTGCTGTCTCCCAGCGCTTTCCAACAGAATAAAACCACAGCTGTACCAGTGGTCCCATCTGCTCCTCCAGACGTATCCTCTGCCTCCGGAAGAACAGCAGAGCCTCTGCAGCCTCCCTGCAGCAAAACACAGCTGCAGGAGACTTTAATACACCTCATTAAGGTACGGATATCTGGGATGGATCAAATAAGCATGTTTCCATACAAGCTTATAATACATGTCTGTTATGATACCTGCTGACCACATCTGGTAAAATTGTGTAAAAAGCCAAAAATAACCATGTCTAATGAGGAAAATGATCTTTAAAGAATTGGACATTTGACTATGGCTACAATTATAGATATCTCTATAAATCAATTTAAAAGAAAGGGAACTGAAATTTTTTTTAAATTATTATTCTGCCACTTTCTATTCCTCTGAAGTATAATTTGGAGCTGGCACGGAGTTCTTCCTCCAGCCAAATGCAGCCATATTTATCCTTCTTCCACGCACAGTCGTCAGCGTAGTAAAAAGTGTTTTTTTTTTAAATCTCCAAAGCTCACGGTTAGTGACCTGCAGCAAGCAGAAACATTTGGAGTTTAATAAACTCTACCAAAATGTTAACTGGAATCGGTCAGATTAAACTAACCCTGAGGTTTTTCTTTTCTGTTTCTCAAAGGTTCTAGGAACTTTGGTTTGTATGCCGTTATGAACTCTGATGTATTACAAAATGTTGAAAGAAAATCTAGTGGAGACTGCTAGACTACTGAAAGTGAATCGTCAATAATAGTTCCATGGATAATGACCCGAAACACATGGCCAAATCCTCAGACACAATATTTACCCTTCTGCCATAACTCTGCTTTGACTCTAAACTTTTAGAGACGTTATGGATGCGCAAAGGTCCAGCTCCAACTTCATGGGAAGTTATAGGAAAATATTAAGTGCTTGCTGTTGGGATAAGGAGAGTTGTAAAAACTATTAATAATTTTAATAAAATGGTAAACGGCCTGTACTTGTATAGTGCTTTTATTTAGACCCTTCACAGCCCAAAGCGCTTCACTCTACATTCAGTCATTCACCCTCACATTCAAACACTGATGTTTGTAAGCTATGTTGTAGCTTACAACATACACCGGCAACCAGGTCCGGCCCAAGGTCTTGCCAGTTTGGGGCCGGGTCTTGAACCAGCAACCTTCCGATTAACAGCCAAACTCCTAACTCGTGAGCCACAGTAATAACAGGTGTCTGAATAATTGAGCCAACCCTCATTTTGTTCCAGTTTTTCTTAGTTATGATTTTGTAAGTAACAAGATTTGAGAGAAAAAAGTAACATTATACTAATGTAAAAATATTTTGTTATTAGTCTTTTTGTACTTTGCGGCCAGTTTCAGGAAAAGATTTCTCACCATTAGTCATCCAAGCTTAAAAATCCATAAACTTACCGCTTCATTTAAGTTGCAGTGATAGAAGACGATGAAAAAAGTAGCGGCTTATAGTCCGAAAGTTGCAGTAGTCTTAAAAAAGGCCTGCAAATACATGTGTCCATCTACAGTCCGTTCCAAATTATTTTGAAAATTATATTTTTCTCTGATAAACATAAATAGTCGATGCAAGTGACAGTCAGCATAGTTTTCCAGTCACCAGCCATTAGAGTATAATTTGAATGTTACTGAACAAAGCCTCCGATGAAAACAGTATGTTTTTTAAAATAAACTTAAAATGCACCGTTTATTATGCACAACAGAGTTGCAAAACATTTTATAGGTTGTAAAGAACTTAAAAGGGTCCTTTATTAAATTTGCAGCATTAAGAGATCATATTTACTGAAATCAAGTTATTTCATTTAAAAACTTTTGAACAGGTCAAGTTGTATATTAACATAGGACCTTTATTCAATAGCAGTTTTACAATCTTGCATCCATGGAACTTGGGAATTTTTGGAGAGTATCTGCTTGAATGTCTTTGCAGGATGTCTGAAAAGCCTCTCAGAGTAGCTGTTTGGAGGTGAACGGCCTCCCACCTTCATAGGTCTTTTGCTTGAGGATGCTCCAATGGTTCTTAATAGGATTGAGGTCAGGGGAGGTTGGGGGCCACACCATGGGTTTCTCACCTTTTATGCCAATAGAAGCCAATGATGCAGGGACCCTAAAGGGACCGACTAACTCTCTCCTCAGGATTCCGCCCCAAAGCATGACTCCATCACCTCCTTGCTGACGTCACAGCTTTGTTGGGACATGGTGGCCATCCACCACTCCACCTATGTGGACTATGTAGGGTTATATGGCACTCATCCGCGAACAAGACTGTGAAAATTAGTAGGGGTGGCCGAATATAAGGTTTACGCATAACTGCAAGTCTCTGGAGGGTCCTACATCTTGATGTTCGCAGGACTCCAGAAGCACCATCAGCTTCAGACATCTGTTTGCTGCTTTATAACAGCCTTTTAGCAGCTTCCTCATTGTGCCTGTATCTCCACGAACCGGTGTTTGCTTTGACTCGGCCACAAATCTCTTAACAGTACGATGATCGTGCTTAAGTTTTCCTGACATAAGTTTTTCATTCCTTGTTCAAGGCATTCAACTACTTCACACTTTTCTGTAGCAGAAAGATCTTTTTTCTTTCCCATAATGCTTGAAAACGTCTGTCTGCCTAATAATGTGGAACATCCTTCTTTAGTAATTTTTCCCCTTTAATTGGGCACACCTGGCAAACTAATCATCACAAGTGTCCGAGATGTTCCAAAGAGCCCTGAGACACAACGCCATCCATGAGTTCAACTGAAAAACAACATATTTAGTCTTTATTATAGTTATATACAATTTGAATCATAATTTGCAACATGGTTTATATACTTTACTCTTTTTACACATTTTTAGTCATTCATCTCTTTTTACTTTCTCCTCCAGAACGACTCGGACTTCCTCAGCGCCATTCATGACGCGTACCTGCAGAGTGTATCCAAGGACTCAAGCAGCATGAAGCTGTAGTTGCACTTCGAGCAGAAATGATTTCAGATGGAAAGCGTCTGTATGACCACAGAAGAAGGTAAATGATTGTAGGAGAAAAAACCGAAGGAGGAAGGAGACATGGCTGTGACGCACTGCACACGGCTTCTTCAGCACTTTTTTGTGTGCCAAGGATTATTAGAGGAAAGGCTGTACAATCTAGCCCTGGATTCTCTTATTACCCTGGATCTGTCGGTGACTAACTGCAGGAACACGGATGGGAGAATATTTCTCTATGCGCCCTTCAGCTAACTTTCCAAATATGGTGAAACTAACGACCACTCCTTGATGAAATCCAATGAGTTGGATGGGAAGGAACGCAGTGGACATTTGGTACTTAAATCCGTTGACCTTTTGGAGAGGGTGTAAAAACTGCTGGTGCATTACGTGTTTAACAGACTCTAAACCATATCTGTGTAGGGTTTTCACAGTGAGAGCATAAACAAAAAACACACATGCCTATAAAAAGAGCCACAACTATTTCTACTTAGTGAAGCAGAAGTTTGTATTTTTAGTTAAGTATCTAAAATGGAAATTTCCTTTTCTTTTTGTGGCAGTTTATTTTTTGTATTTTGTTTTTTTAGAATGATAAATATCCTTTATTACCAAGAGAAATTAGAGCTAAAAACATAAAGTATGAATCAAACTGTGAGCTCTTTTTAATTGTTGTTACAGGTAGAATACATTTAAAACTAAACGCACAAAGCTCCATCTTTACTTCCTTTCTTTTCTTTTCTTCTTCTTTTGTTTTCATTCTTGCTCGTCGTTGCCCCTCCTCCACTAGCTGAGCTCACAGTACTTGATCTATATTTCTGGGGGGTACTTGTGCAATACACAAGAGATTCAGACCAGCACTGTGGGTTACATAGGATGATGGTACTTTATATGAATTTAAATATCTTGTGCAAAAAAAAAAAAGAACTGATCAGGTTTTAACATTTTGATTCCTGTTTACGTTCATTTCATTATCAAAGTGCTTAAAGAAGTTTTATCTGAGTATTTTTTTGTAACCTCATCCTCATATCTGTTCAGTAAGCTAGCCTTTAACATTTTGATTAGAAGATTGAAATTACGGTGTGTGTTTTTTTGTTTACGGTTTGGTTTCAGGTAGATAAAAATCATTTAAACTTCAATTTGATTCATTTCCTTGCAGTAAGAGAGTACTGCAGTAAATCTACTGCAGATTCCCGCAGAGGAAGTGGAAGGCAGGAAATTACAGGTCACTGACACAAAAAAATTTCTTTTGCACTTTTTAATACAGGAACGTTTTCTCTACATCTGTAGTCACAACTCAACAAACATATGGGGAATTTTTCACCTCTTAAACTATAGATGTTCATTTGTAGGCTCTCTGATTTATTTACTTAAACACAGAGTTAGACAGTTTATTTTTGTAAGCGGTGTCAAAAGTGGATTTTTATTATTTGTTCTTTTTTTTTTTAAGGAAAATCTGACAAATCCTTGAATAAATGGAAGTTATATCAATGCAGCATACAGGACCCGCAACATTTATTGGGACCCCGTAAAGATGTGTGCAAAGCCCTTTAAATACATGCATCTTTTACTGCAATAGCTTTATCTAAACCCCTACAAAAATCTAAACTTTATTGCAGTGATGGGGGAGGGCGGTGTCCCATATAAAGATTTTTTTCCCTTTTTAATAAAATGGAAAATGCCAAACTTATGTGCACCCCTAACAATTACTATTCAAAAGCGGGGGCTTTTTTAAAATTGGTCGGAAGGCCTAGGAACTTTGAATTAGTAAAAAAATCCCTTTTGGTTTCAGTGGGATATAAATATGACGGAACACAAAGACCCACATTTTCTTAATCACTTTTCAAAAATGGGAATCAAGAGAATATGCCTTTCAAGACCGGGAGATTTGTATTGATCAGTCAGAAATTTGCTGTTCTCCTAAAACCTACCCAAGTTTTAAACAAGTGGTTCTGTGAGAAATGGAAGCTGGAGGTGGACTCCATTTTCTTGGTACCGCATACGGAGGAGGTTCACAGAATTTGGTGTAATAAACTACTAATTTAAAAGCAACCACTTCCAACCCCCTCTTTTTTTACAGTCTGTTGCTATAGCGAACAGTTTTAAAAAATTCTATTTTTTTTACTCATCTTTACCAATAACCAGAGGGTGGTGTAAATCCCTGCTTTGACTGTGACATTATGACTTGAATGTATTTGCTGCCTCATGTCATGTATACTGAAACATTAGTTCTGCATACTTCAAAGCTGTTTCTTACCTTTTTTTTATTTCAATAAAGTTCAAAGTTACAATGTTAAATATTCCCAGCCTGGAACAAATCAGATGTCAGTCAATTTTTCTGGTATTTTCCAGCACATTTGAAACATTAAAATTCAACCAAGTGTCATATTTAAGGTTTTAAAATTATTTATCATAATGGCCAGAGCTGTGTTCCTTGGGTAAGTCATTGCAAATTAAATATTTTTTTCAGGTTTGTCACTGTGCATACATTGACATTATACATATTTTGTGATAATATCAGAACCCTCAAATTTGTACGTGTGCTGAAATTTTTTTTGTACCCGTTTCAATAAAATATGATTCAGGTAGGCCTACCATCTTGTTTTTTTTTTTTTTTTATGAAACTGTGCACTACCTAGTATTTTCCGCCAGATGTCACTGTCTACTTTCAGTAAACCCTATGAGGTATGATTGCGTACTAATAATTTTTGGTCTTTATTGTAATTTTATCTACGAATTGGTATAGCAACTTCAGCGTGGTTTGAATCTCTAGACCAGGGGTGCCCAAAGCGGGGCCCGCAGGCTAAAGTTGCCCCCCCCGAGCTAGTCATCGCTCATGGTGTTTACATTATATTTGGAATATCATAAGTCAGGTTTAAAACTAAAATACAAGCAACTACAAAGAACATGTAGAGTAGATTTGTGCAGGTATTTACATTTGAGCATTTCATAAGAACACAAATAGTCATATTTTATTGAATTTGTGCCATCAGACTTTACTGCCACACCAGACCGGATCAAACTACCTGTAAATTTGCGGGTCTTAACCACACTGGCTGCTATCTTAAGCAGCTCTTATCAATATGGAGCAGAATGGCTAGTGGCACACACAGACATTTTAAAGAGTGCTGGGAAGGGTTTTTTTTTCCCACTGAAATCAATACTTAATGGAATCATCTGAAATTAAGATTTTTATTAAATGGTCATGTATTACTTTTTTGTCATATTTTGTTTAATGTTATTAACACATAAATTATGGTTAGATAACTGTTTAATAAAAAAACTTTGTTAAAAAAAATGGTCTGAAGCTCTCTGGTACATTTTCATTGTGGCCCTCTGAGGGAAAAAGTTTGGGCACCCCTGCTCTAGACCAGTTATCAAACACCAAATCTATGCTTGAAGGTCAGATAAAAGTCAGAGGAAAACCGCCTTGTTTGAAAACAAATTGTGAAATGTTGAGCTAGAAAGGAGTTCTCAGAAGAAGTGGGTCTTAGTGTATGAGAAGAGGAGAAGCACCCACCTCTGTAGACTAGAATGGAGTGAAGGCTGGAGTATATCTGCATATAACTTCATCTATATACTTGTTTCAAATAATTGGTGTAAAGCATTCATCTTTTGGGAGGAAGTTTTGGTTTTAAGTGAATATAACGCTTGTTTTAGCAAGCATCCTTTATTTAGAGCCTAATGTTCATTTCAACCAAACTGGACCTTTAGTGGGCATCAGCTGCCATTATAATTCAATAAATGATCAATTTACTAATCCTGACCTTTCTGGTTCTTATTTGTGTAGGTTTCATTCAATGCGAGAGAAAGACAGCTAAACATCTGTAAAATCTTACAGGTCTAACAGCACAACATATGGGAAATGGATTGATTTGTCAAATTAACACTAATCACTTTTAGTAAAACTGTTATCAAGGTGTATGTTTCCAAGACCGATATTTTACCAATTTAGTACTAAAATTAGTTTTTTGTTTGATTGAAATTAGAGTATCCATGTGTTGTCTTTTTGATGTATACAATACACTGTGAGTGGATTAGTGAACACAACCAAATGGTATGAATTGAAAAGTAAAGGGACACCAGTGATGGCCCATGGAGAACTTCTGGGCTGCTCAAAATATTTTTGCCATGAATCTTAAAAGGAAACGCACCCAGTTACGATTGGCTAGATGCTATTTGGAGAACATGATAAAAAAAATTGCTTTAGAATTACTCAGCAGTGGCTCTCTATAAACTATAAAAACAAACCTGAAGATACATTTTAATTTATATTTGACTTTTTTTCAGCTGTCAAATAAGAACCATTTGAGTTCACTTTATAATTAAGGCATAGCTTATGTAGCAGAACAAATCTCGGCATCAAAATAGTTTTTACAAGAATAATTTACACCACAGATGAGTCTGTCCTAGCGATGTTGTCAGAGAAGAAACCTCAACAAAAATTCCCCAAATCTGAAGTCAGACACACTTTTCCTTACATGTCGGAACCATATTTGATCGTAGCACTTTTGGATGCTGTGTTCCCTGCGAGCTTAAAGTTTAGTGCCAAATGCAAGCATGTCTATGAATTGCCTTTTTGGATATTCAGGTAATAGAAAGCTCCTGTAATAAACTAATTTGAAGAACATTTTTGCACAAGTTTATTGTCATTTTGCTTCACCATTGTGGATTATATCTTGGCACTCCACCGTTGACCTTTTCAGGGTGAACCCAATGACCACTGGAGATCCGGACCAGCACCCTTCCAAAGATTGGGGATAGATTATATATCTATGCATCTACATTGTATGATATAAAACCCAATTTATAGGTTAAAATGGAAGATCTGATAATCAGATAGATGGAAGAAAATGCTCTCGGAACTTATGCATCCTTGTCAATCTTCATCAGCCGCAGGTTTGTCCGTTTTTTTGTTTGTTTTTGCATGAATGCTTATTGCTCATAGTTATTTTATTTTTTTTTTCCATGAAACTTGAATCTTCCAAGTTTCGACCAGAGTTGACCTGACTGGGTGGAAACGCATCGGCACGGTTTCAGCCTGCACCCATATGGGCTGTGCCGAGTTTGGACAAACGACAGATCCAGATGAGCCATATTCATAGGTTTTACAAACACATCCCTCCCTCCCTGCACTCTCTCCCCGTGACTCTCTCCTGCTGCACAGCGCTGCCTCCTTTTAACCCCTGCCATCGTCCTCTGCGCACCCATCATTTTGTATTCTCAACATCGGACCGGCTCGTTTTAACTCTTTCCTTCAGTTTTATCGGTCCTGTGTGCTGTCACTCTACCTCTGCTCTTTCCCCCACCTTTACTGCATCGGACAGATGGAGGACTATCACAAGCCGGACCAGCAGACGGTGCAGGCGCTCAGGAACATCGCCATACGGCTCCGAATCAACTCCATCAAAGCGACAACTGCAGCAGGGAGCGGGTGAGATAAGGCGGAGAGATGAATTACAAAGCTGCTGCCGGTATAAACTGTGTCTCAAACTATTGTCACTTTAAATGAAATGACTGCGAAAGGCATCGTGTTTAATGTCAGAAATATTTCTAAATCAGGTGAAGGAATCTCACTACTACTCCGAAGCGCGCTTTTCAGTGGATATCTAAAGGTTTAATGCAGTAGATATTCTGTCATGTAGCCTAATGTTAATTCTAAAATGGTGTAATTGTTGCCTATGTTGGAGATTTAAAAAAATAATTCGTTTCTCTTTCAGCCTTGTGTAAATGTGGCTTTATTAGTGGTTGTGCGCAATTTGACAAAAAAGAATAAATATTTGGATTTTTTTTTAAATAAGAACATGCTACTAAGTAAGAAATGTTTAATTTAACTAGCCTGGTTGTGTAATGTGTCGTATTTGAAGAACATCTCTAGAAAAAGGTATAAATAAATGGGATGTATTTGGAGGATTGGTCATGAGTTGCTGCAGGTGCATCAGGGTTTTTCTCTCGTAAGCCCTCACATAAGATTTCAGCAGTAGAACGGAGCTGAAGCGCATGGAGGCTCATATGGTGCTGCGGCTGCAGCCAAATGCAACCGGGGAACTCACATCCGCGCACTCAGAGCGGGGCCATGCAGATCTATAGATGGGCAGGTGCTCAAGGTTAAAACAGGGGCACGTAGAGCAAAACTTTAAAGCACCTTACAACAACATGACACATACCACTGAATTACAACCACCGATATTCATCAAGAATCTAATAGGGAATTGCTACATAATATATAATTGTAATCAGATAAAGATAATGCAAAGCTAAAGTAGGCTATTTTTTATCTGATGGGGTACAATGCTGCTGTTTACACACAATGCTGCTGCTGGGCTGTGTTGATCCCAGACTGTATAGAATTTAAAAAGACCACAGAGAAGTGGAAATTCAGATGTTGGAAATTTAAAGTGGAAAAATAACATACATTTATAATATCTGCAGCACACATACATGAGGTAAGATATTAATTTAAAAAATCAGATGATTTAAATATAGGAATATTAGGGAAACACGTGGGAAGATACAAAAACGTGATGTTATTCTCCTGGAAGGAGACCCTTTACCTGCCCGCTATATAGTGTGTTGTTGTCCTGTTGAAAACCCCTGTTGTTGACACTCAGATGAGGGTCCTCAGTAGTGAAGGATGCTCTCTGCAACCTCTGGACATAGCTTGTGGCCGTTTGACGCCACTTTACCTCCTGAAGCTCCAATGTTCCACTGAAGGAGAAGACACCCCAACACATTATGGCGTCCACATATTAGTTGGGATCTGTTTATCATGCCAGTAACATTTGTAACCATTAGTACCATCAAGGTTGATTTTTTTTTTTTTCAGATTATAAAACTTTTTTCCACCTTTTACTTTTTGTTTGCAAAGTCAAAACGGTCAGTTCTGTGGCGTTCAAGGAACTGAGGCCTTTGTAGATGGTTTTTGTTTTGTTTTTGAAGCCCTTCAGTCTAGATACCCATACCATACCACCTTTATTTAAATAGCGCTTTAAAAACACAGCCATACGGCTGACCAAAGTGCTGAACAGTCATACAACAAAGATGCCGTCTGATAGTTATGTGGCTGCAATCAGAATGAGTAATGGCCTTAATTGTAATGGCCCAAAAAGAAACGACCCCCCGAAAAAAATTACACTTGGGCATCACTCAGGAAAGGTGCAGGTGTCCAAGCTTCTGTTTTTACTTTTTAAATGTATTTTCTGTTTCAGTAGAATTAAAGGAAAAACTATTATAGCTTTAAAATATCTTTGTATCGTTTGTATATGCATAAGAAACTAAAAGAAGCTATTGCAATACATTTTCATTACTGGATATGAGTTTTGGACTCAATTTGTGCAAATTGCCAGTCTTATGTTAATACTGCAAGGATTAACGACTGGTGGTCTGGAAATAAATAGCCTAAATAGACTAATTTTTCTTCTTCATGTCTGTATCTCCACAGCATGTTTATAGATGTATCCTTTTAATAGAGCCAGAACCACTGGTCTGATTTCTCCCATACTCCTTATTTTTTGCAGCCATCCCACATCATGTTGCAGTGTGGCAGAGATCATGTCTGTGCTCTTCTTTCATTCCATGAAGTATCGACCCGAAGACCCCCGTAACCCAAACAATGACCGCTTCATCCTCTCCAAGGTACAACTAGTTTATCCGTCTGGATGTAGGCTTCCCCTGGTTGACCTAGTGAAACTCAAAACCTCAATTCATTTTTTCTTGTTGTACATTATACTGTTATACAATTATACTTTTCATTACTCTGTTTCAGATTCACTGATGAAATATTTATATAATTGTATTCTTTTTTCTTTTTTGGGGGGGTATGCCACAGAACGCTGTTGACAGTTTCTAAGGATGCATAATACCTTTAATCAGACAAGTAACAAAATGTCTGATCCATGTTTTTAACATCTGTACTGTGTCCACATACATAATGTTTAACAGGTAGCAGTGTAACAAGCGCATTTAGACTCCAACATCTTTCCTTTGCCTCTCCAGGGTCATGCAGCTCCTGTGCTTTATGCTGTTTGGGCAGAGGTCGGCTACCTGAAGGAGAATGAGCTTCTTAACCTCCGTAAAGTCGACTCCATCCTGGAAGGACATCCAGTGCCGGTGAGGTGACATTGCTGCAGGAAAGGAAAATCCATCCCATTCAGATAACCCCAACATATTAGTTTTGCTTCACTTTCACAGAGACTGTTTCCTGAAGTGACACACTTTTACAAATAAGCTTTAAGATTAAAATGTATTCCAATTTTTCTCCCTCATTACTTTGTAGCTTTGTTTAGCTTGTTGTTTGCAGCAATGCTTGTGACAGTATTTTGAGGGGAAAATATCCCCGAGAAGCAGTTTCATTGTTCTCTGACACAAAAAGTTCACAAAAAGGTTGTTTTCCTCTAATATTCTGATGAGCTCTCCTTGTAATTAGGGTTGGGCGATGTCCCCCAAATTGGGAGTTGATGATGTTCACAGTAAAACATCGCGATGGACGATGACATCGTCTCTTCACTCCAGCCTAAAAAATGTTATACTTATAATGTAGGAAAATAACTTAATTTTCTAAGCTGAACTTTTGTTATTTTACTACTAAATTTGCTTTGTTAACTCCCTCTAGATTGATAAATGTCAGTGACTTTGTTTTTCCATCTATTTAGAATTTATTTAGATCAGGGTGTGATGCGTTGATGTAGGATGGTATGATGTTTGTATCTGTTAGCCTTCTTCCTGTTGGCTAAAGATAGGTTCTATTAAAGGATTCTCTCTATTCTGAAGGCCAAGCAGAATTTTTTTAAAGGAGTAAATTATTTTTCACTGTTCTATATTTCCACTGATAAAGTGTTGCAGGCAGAAACACGGTAACACAGCTCCTTCTGTGTGGCAAACAATGTTTGTTCTCTGCTGCAGACATTATAAACACTGTTTACACCAAACCCAGACACTACAACACCAAAACTCATGTACAGCATAAAATGGACCACTGTTGTATGTTCTTGTCCATTCAGGGGAGAAAGAAAGAAGAAGGAAAAAAAAGCAACTCATCGTCTGTATGTCAGACAGAGCTCGGCTGCTGGTATAGTTTAAGGTGTATAAGATGCATGTTTGTGTTGCTGTTCTGGCCAACAGAAGCAGCAGTTTGTGGATGTAGCCACTGGATCTCTGGGTCAGGGCCTCGGAGCTGCCTGTGGAATGGCCTACACGGGAAAATACTTCGACAAGGCCAGGTAACATCCACAGATATACTCACAGAACAAGCTCACCCAGAGACTTCGAAACATTACAAAACGAGTTTAAAAACTGGATTTATAAAAAAAAAAAAAATAAAAAAAATAATACAAGAAGACTCATAAATCTAACAGAAAACTGCAACAACATAAAAAGGTTTTACTCTTTCATTAGATAAAGAAAAGCCATTTGACATGGTGAACTGGAAATTTCTTTGGATTTGGACATAATTTCTTCTCATGGATTGGGATGTTTTATAGCTCACCTATTGCCTGCCTGAAAACAAATAATTATATTTCTTATATTTTCATTCATAAAGAAGTCAAGGTCAAGTGTATTAATATAGCACATTTAAAAACAACATCAGTTGATCAATGTGCTTCAAAGAAACCTCCACAATCAGAAAAATAACATTTATGAAAATGCACGGAACTAAGAACTAAGAACTCCTTTCTTTTTTGTGCACAGTTTGTCATAAGAAATGGGGAAACAGATGTGTTTTAATATGAAATATGAATGTTTGGAGGGAATGAGCAGTTTCAACATTAAAAAGTAGATGATTCCACAACTTTGGGGGCTGCCACAGTGAGTGCACGGTCAACACTATTAAATCCTAGTTTAGATCTCGGAACATCAAGAAGGTACCAGAAAGGGCTGTCCTCTCTCGCCTTTATTATTTCCTGTTTTTATTTAAACTGTTTGCAGTGGAGTTCTCCAAAACAAAGATATTGGTGGAATTAAAGCCACTAATGTGACCCAAAAGATATGTTTATATGCTGATGATCTGTTACTCTTTCTTGAATTAATACAGACTTATCTTTTTTCAGAAGTAATGACCCTAATAAATAAATTCAAATAGTCAAAAGCGATCCCCAGCTCTACTAATTTTCCTCTAAATCCAGCTACACCTTTACAGATTACAAATCCTCAAAATCAGTTCAGGATTTGATTGAAATTTGATTTTAGTTTTTTCTTTCTGTATTCAACAAAAATAAGGCACACTATTCATAATTCTTTTTTTAACCAAACAGAAGCTCATCAGCTACACTTGCATCTGCTCACATTAAGGGAGATTGTATGTAAGTTATGAATGCCATAGCATGAACTGCAGGGAGCTGAACAGATCCGAGATTTCATCGTTGAAGATTTGATCCAATGCTCCCTGACAGGCCTGAGTCTATGGTGAAATTTAGATCCACATTCTGATCTAATTCAGCACAGCTTTTGTCTGGTTCACCTTTAGATCTTCAACTGGAATACAAGTTTATCAAAAAAAGGGGTGTTCAAGTGATAAAACATAGTAATAGTTATTAAACTGTTGATTTTCAAAGATGCAACTATGATTCCATAAATATAGTTGTTACAGTGTAAATGTACACAGTTTCGCAATGCTCTTCAATTCCATGTAGCGAGCACATGGTGCAGTTTACATAAACACTTACTCAGCTGGGTTGGATCGCTCCACGTGTGTCTCCTTTGTTCTGCTGTGATCTAGAAAGAATTGTGTGGATTTCTCTCAAACAATAGACAGCTTTATGGTCTCTAAAGAGGAAAAAAAGACACAATATTCACACTTTCATACAAAATGGATACGATTCAAAACGGACTAATAATTTTAGACTGGTTGTTCTCCTGCATACAACCAAGATTGAAATGGTCATTGAAAAAATGCCATAGTTGCAGCTGGAGCCTGATGTCCTGCATGTTGCACTCCAAACTCTGTGTGCACTCGATTGCTTCTGCTCTAATAATCTCACGCGAAAACACAGTTGCTCCATCATCACTCTGCCTCACCCACTTTTCATCTCCCAAAAACAGTAAAATCCCACACCGTATTTAAGCTGTGGTCGGATATACGTGTCAGCTTTTTACGATTTGAGTTCATGAATTTATATCTCGTATATGTGATGGTGTAGATGTAGGCGTGGTCATTTGGGTGCCCTAAAGTCTAAAGAAACATAAATGCCTGACTTTACAAGGAAATCTAAGCACTATTAACATAAGGAGATTCGTTTTTCTGAGGAAGATTTATTTAGAGAAGCGTATTAAAACCAGGAATCCTCAGTCAACAGAACCTCATCACATTTAGTTTCATATTAATTTACTTTTACTTAAACTACAGGGGACACTAGAGAGAGATTCATCTTTGTCTCAAGCAAATAGGTTACTTTTATATTGCTTATGTCTATGAACCTGTTTTATACATATTTTTATTTCTCATATGTCATTATTCCTTTTATTATGATTAGTTTTAACTAGCCTGATTTTTTTGTGTGGCTTATGTGCTGTGTATGATGTGCATGGGAAAAGGGCCAACATTGTGTGGACAAAACTTAACCAAGCAGAAATGATAGAAGCAACAGATTTCATGAGAGAATTTAAAATAAAACCTCCTGAACAGCACATATATCAACCTTCCAAAACAACAGAATTCCCTCTTATGTATCTTTGCTATTCGTTGAAAACCTACCAGATTATAAGTACGTTATAGCATTATCCTGCTGAGTAAATTATTTCTAGGACCTTCTTTTGCTGCAAGTACACAGACATCTTTAGGGACTTGCTTTGAACCACTTTGCATATCTAAAGATTAAACTTTTATTCCATTCATCATTGGAAAAAAGCTACATGCCACAAATATGCTTTTTTATTGCTTATTTGTCTGTCTGTGCTACTTTATGTTGGTTTGTTACTTAAAATAAAATCCCAACATAAAACATTGAAGTTTTTGATTGTTGCATTGTTAATGCAACTAAATGTGAAACAGATTACAAAATTAATATATTTGTAAAATATTACATTATTGACATTTTGACTAATAGCTTCATTCTTGTTCTTTGGTTTTGGTCAGACAGCATGTAGTGTGAGTAACATAACTCTGAAACGTCCCCACTAGCTGGATGAATTGCATCAAGAGTTTTCACCTTGTCTCAATCTATTAATCCCACCTCATGGACATTTTTGGAGGCGTGGAAAATGCCTCTCGAATCATGGAGGATGGTTGAAAACTGCATTTGAAAATGCCTTAGTGTAAAAGAAAGTTGATTGTAAAACAAAGAAGTATTTTATGTCAGTAAAACCTGTATTTATTTAAGATAGTGTTTCAGAAGCTGAGCTTTGAATTGCAAAATTATTTCTGTCCCTCTTTATTTTCCATCAGTTTTCTCATTCTGCTTTTAGTTTCTCTCTGGCATTCCTCGCATCTCTTTCCACACATCGTCCTATCTGTGCTGCAGGTTATTTTTCTTCAAGCTCGTGGCTGGAATTCATGCTTTAACGCTGCGTGTGTCAGCCACTAGTCAAACAATAATTCATCCATCTGACGGGAAATCTGTCAGAAGACGTTACGCCACAAAAGCAACTACTGGGGAGTCAGCAATTGAGGGAGTTTGATGCATTTGTTTGGGTTTTAGGGTCAGGAATAGGATAATGTGGAGAAATGACACGAGTAAAAATGATAATATCTCTATTATTATTATAATATATAAATATATATATATATATATATATATATATATATATACTTACAAAAATGACCATCTCTCCCTGTGTGCAGCTATCGGGTGTTCTGCCTGTTGGGTGATGGAGAGTTGTCGGAGGGCGCAGTGTGGGAGGCCATGGCCTTCGCCTCCTACTATCAACTGGACAACTTGGTGGCCATACTGGACATTAACCGGCTGGGCCAGAGCGACCCGGCCCCACTGCAGCACCATGTGGAGAAGTATCAGCGACGCTGTGAGGCCTTTGGGTGAGCAGAGGATGAAGTGTTTGGGTGGCCTTATGTATTTGTATTGCAAGGCAACTAGGGCTGCACAATATCAGAAAGACATGCAATATGAGCAATACATTTTTAAGTAAACACCGCTGAATAATGCATGTGACTAATTTCTACAGAAGATGAGTTTGAGTTGTCACCAAACCACTGGTTTTCCAAGAGACATTTAATGGATTTCTTTATGTGGAATCGTTTTTAATTCCCCATTTTTAAGCTTGACTTTATTTATGAACTGACTTTTTTCTGTATGTTTAATACTTAGTCTGTCGCACACACATCTGACGTGGTCATGATGTCAATAGCCCCATTGGAAACACATAGTCTGAAGAAAATACTTATCATGAGTAACGGCAATATAATTAGGAAATGTACTGTCTCCGTTCGACCAGATGGCATTCCATCATTGTGGATGGTCACAGCGTGGAGGAGCTGTGCAAGGTGCTGAGTCAACCCCGCCACCAGCCTCTCGCCATCATAGCCAAGACCATCAAGGGCAAGGGCATTCCAGGTACAACAATCGGCCATAATTAACATCAATTAGGAGGAGAATTCCGATCTCAAACTTAAATGACTGGAATGATTAGCTGAAATGATAAAAAAATACCTGGTTAAAAAGTTGAAAACTGACTCCAATGGGCTTTGACCTGCCATCGGGGGCTTGAGCCTACATCTGGCCATAATCCACGTAGCTCTGTACTATGTTAGGAGCTGCAGCTCTATAATCCTTCAAAATGTGTAAGATACACTCCCAGCAGCCATGCATTGTGCTCCTGTAGGGACAATAGGGACAAAAATGTATTACAGCATGTGTGTGAGAGAGAAATCAGCACAGAGACAGTTGTTTTAACTGCATAGTGGGCATGTAGGAGCTTTATGTCTTTACTAAGAAAGCTAAAAGCCTTCTGAACCTTTGATTTAGCATTTGAAGCAGCCTGTTGGGACTTTGTGAAGTGGAAAATTTTTTATCATTCAGACATCTGGACTGGCTTATTCCTGTCTGAACTGCATAAATGGAAAATGTGATAAGTTTATGCAGAGGAATAGAGAGTTTTGGTTGCGGATTATTCGTGAAAGCTTCCTTAAAACAAGGCCATCCGCACAGCTGATCCCTGGAAGCCTGTAAGATAACTCCTCACGGCAGTCCTTTATAATAAACCATTGTGTTTATGTGTCTGTCAGCGGCTGAGGATAAAATGGGCTGGCATGGAAAAACTTTGCCCAAAGATATGTCAGAGGGCGTGATCAGGGAGCTGCAGAGCCGCATCGTCAGCTGCAACAAGCGCCTCTATCCTGCTCCGCCCAATGAGGACACATCATCTGTCAGCCTCCGCAACATCCGCATGCCAAGCGCACCTAACTACAAACCTGGAGACAAGGTGAGATTAGTGATGATAACCATGTCATCTTCAGCTCTTCAAATACAATTATTAGTTACATTTTTTAAGTTCGCTGTGTTTTTGAGGTATTCTCAACTGATTTGTGTGGTATAACCAGATTGCTACAAGAAAGGCATACGGCGTGGCTCTGGCCAAACTGGGCCGTTACAACGAACGGGTGGTTGTCCTTGATGGAGACACTAAAAACTCCACCTTCTCTGAGCTCTTCAAAAACGAACATCCCAACCGCTACGTGGAGTGCTACATTGCAGAGCAGAACATGGTAAGAAATATGGGGTACTTACAGGTTTTAGAGCTGGGAGACTAGACAACAACAACAAAATAAGGTTGTGGTAGAAAGTTTAGAAGAAGAATACATGTTAATATTCACACTGTGAACGAATCCCCTCAATAAATTTGGTTACTTTGTATTTTAGGCTCAGGCTGATGGAAGTTTTTTTAAAATTATTATTGGTCAAAATATACAGAACTGAAGAAGATGCCGCAGAACTTCACAGAGATTTGTTTTCCGTTTTTATGACATAAAAAACTGACAAATTTATCCCGATTGGAGCTAAAAAGTTTTTAGCTGAGAGCTTAGATATATATATTTATTTGATAACCTAAGTTAAAAAACAGCATCATGAAGACTAAGGAAGCAGACTGATCAGGGAAGAAAACGATTGTTGAGTATTTTTGCTCATATTTTATTGCCTTAAAGTGCAATTCACCCCAAAATCAACTTTTTTTTTGCTAATACACTGTATAAATGAGTGTTTAATAGCGCTATTTACATGTCTGGTCATACATTTTTGTATTTTAGTACATTTTAGTAAAATTATAAATGTACCAAAAACCATTCGTGGAGTGCTCTCTTTGGGTTAAAACTACATCCCCCTTTGAAATTGACTCAGGTTTTGCTACCGGCTCTGCCTGGATTGCTGTCGACAGCATCCTGCGTCTGTGGACTATAAAGCAAGCTTGTTCTTGGCCACACCTCCATTGCTAGTTGCAGTTGACGAGCACCACCACTCGAAACGATACCGCTCAGGGCCGCTCATCTCCTCCACCGAATCTTCCTCTCTTTCCTCTGGTGAAGGAGGTGGAGAGAATTATTCAACTTCATAATTGCCCCCATCTGAGGCAATAGAGCTCATGTCGCTATTGCTCTCCCTCTTTCTGGCTTTCTCTGTGTGTCTTGCTGCAAAAACGCTGCATACAGTCAACATGTCAATGGCAGCGCAGACCACGTCCAACCTTACGCCTCGCTGTACCGCCAGGCTGCATCTGGGTATTTTTCAAACAGGAAATGTCGGCAGAGTTAGACTCTTGTGACATGGAGCACATCCATCATCTAAAAAATGGTTAGGGCATGGCACAACTGCAGGATATGGCCGTACACCTCAACTGAAATGCTGGATGACTAAAACGTTAATAGATGCTGCAGCCCAGAGGCCCTGGTACTCCTGGAGGTATTCCAGTGAGTTCCACATCACCGTGTTTTAACATGAATAGTCTTAGAATGGTCCAGTAAAAGTTCAGACACTTGTCTCTATCCAATGTGTCTGAGCTTCAGATGCTTTCCAAAGAAAAATTTGGGGAAAATTCATACACTATTTAGATAAAGGTAGCAGAGACGTACCCTAAAACGGATGCAGCTGTATTTGCATTGAAAGGGGGTATATCATTTTGTTCTTTGAGTTGCTCTATCACCTAAAATCCCAATAAAATTAACAAACTATTGTAGTGCTCCTTGTGTCTCCCCAGCCCATTACCATTACTGCTGTCTCTCCCGCCTCTGTCCTGCAGGTGAGCGTGGCAATCGGTTGTGCTGTCCGGGACCGTAACGTAGTGTTCGCCAGCACCTTCGCCACATTCTTCACCCGAGCCTATGACCAGCTCCGGATGGCCGCCATCTCTGAGAGCAACATAAACCTCTGTGGCTCTCACTGTGGTGTTTCCATCGGTCAGTTCCTCTGATGCTGTCAGATGTTCTTTCATTTTATAATGCACCCCGCCTTCTCCTTTGGGTTCTCTACTTGTCTGAGAAAAACTAGGACATTAAATTAGTACACTGGGTGCAGCATAAGGTGGTTTTTGGTAGGTTTATTGGCATTCATATGAGACAAGGTAGAAAAACATGATATTATAGGTTATGGGTTGACATTATTTTTTGGCTTGATGCTGAAATGTTTAATTAGGTGAAGATGGACCATCTCAGATGGGCCTGGAGGACCTGGCCATGTTCAGAGCCATTCCTACTTCAACCATCTTCTACCCAAGCGACGGGGTGTCAACGGAGAAAGCTGTGGAGCTTGCAGCCATCACAAAGGTACTCATATTTAACTTTTAATGTGTAACAATAACTTTAAAAAATGTAACATTACACAGGAAGATTGTTTCTGTTTTTTTCTAGGGTTTGTGTTTCATCCGAACAAGTCGCCCAGAAAACAACATCATTTACAACTCCAATGAAGACTTCCATGTTGGTCATGCTAAGGTATGTAGCAGCGATACCCTAAGTCAATTTCTTCTAAAAATTTACTTTCAATTCTATTGAAGAATACAGTTGAGGGGAATTGTAGACTTCCATAAGTCTGGTTTATTTTTGGCACTTTCTACATGCCTGAAGCTGCCTCATCGATATGTTAAACCTATAACATGCATTAACAAACAGCGTGGGAATGTCCATCTATCAATCTGTTCAGGAAATAGAGAGGTACTGTTTCCAGATCAATGCATTTTGTTTTAAAATCTACACATTGAACCCAGAACAAAAGAATTGTGAAGATGCTGGTTTAAGCTGGTAGGAAATGGTCATGATTCACAATTAAATCACTTCGACTGATCATGCTTCCGAATCTGTGGGGAAGGGATGGGATCTGTAATCTGTAAAGCACTTTAATTTGCAATTCTTGTATGAAAAGAACTTTATAAATAAAGTTTGATTGATTTTACGCTAAGATGGGCTAAAAGGCCATTCAGAGAGGAAGAAGCCATTACTCAGAGTTAACTTTAAAAAGGCCTATTACATTTCAATAAACCCCTCAGGGACAAAGACCTTTCTTTGGTGTTGAAGAAACTAAAATCAAAGTGTTTTGCCTAAATGACCGTTACAATGGCCATCAGTTTTTTACCACTCTCTGCAGTCTAGTCAGGAGCTGAATAGATCTTATTGCAGGTAATGATGGAGAAGGTGAGTTTGTTAAGTTGGGGCACATATGGGTCTTCTTTATGGATAGTGATCTTGATCATACAGCCAAATTAGTTATTATAGCATGGCTCAACCCCTGAATTCAGTCTCATAGAAAATTTGTTGGCAGAACTAAGAAGATTGGTGTCACTTATTGGGTCTGCAATCCTGACTCATTTACACCAGATCTGTTGGGAGGAATTGGCCAGAAATCAAGCAAACTGTAGTGAGAAGCTTGTGGAAGATGTCAATTCAATTCAGTTTATTTATAAGTTTAATAGTCCAATTAATAACAGATGTAGAGGCACTTTACTAGAAACGTCTTTCACAATTCAATTGTACATACAATCCAGTCAGCTGTAAAGGTTTTCTATTTAGGAATCACAGCAGATTGCAGATTGCATCGAGACATTGACTTGCATCATTCAAATCTTCCTGAATGAACATATAGCGACGAGCCGACTGCATTGTGTTGTTGAGTTCCAAGCAATACCTCACACTGAGCGAGAATGTAGTGACAGGGGAGAGAAAAAAAAGCTACTACTAGTCATATCAGTAGATGCAGTACATGAAGAAATATGTGCTTGGAACCGTGACAGTGTATAGCAAACTGAGTTGAAAGGGGGAAATGAAAATAAAACCCATGAATATGAATAAAGGAATAGAAATACTCAATTATGCTGGTATTTATGTAGTAGAAATATTTTGGTAATGTTTTCACCTTACACAGGAAAGGTTTTTGTCTGATTCTTTGTCAGTCAGTAAGAAGCAAAAGCTCATGTGTCTTTTTTAAAATGTGTAAATCTCATGCTTCTACTGTACAAAGTAAGAAAACCTAACAAAAAAGGCTTTAAGACATTTTATATCTTCTGCACTTCAGGATCATTGAGAATAACTAAGCCAAGTCCCCTGTGGACACAGTGAAATTTGTTATCCATATTACAGCGTCGTGCGTTACCTTCACCCTCAGGTTGTGTATAAAACCAATGATGACCATGTGACTGTGGTTGGAGCAGGAGCCACCCTCCATGAGGCCCTGGCTGCAGCGGAAATGCTGAAAAAAGGTAGGAAGCCACAGAGCAACAAACATGGACAGAAACCAAAGGTAGCAAAAATGATAGATTACCTTCTTTACATTTATATTTGTATTCTTCTCCTCCTCATTAGAGAGAATCAACATTCGTGTGATCGACCCATTCACCATCAAACCGCTGGACTCCAAAACTATCATCGACAGTGCCAAGGCCACCAGAGGACGCATCGTCACGGTGGAAGACCACTACTATGAAGGTTTGTTAAAGTAGAATATATACGTTCTGTCTAATAAATATAACAAATATTGTATAATGCCAAAGGATTCAATTATCTTGATTGACTACTGTCATTATAAGGTAAAAAAAAAAAAACATAAAATACCTAATCTGAATAATAAGTAATATCTGGTAACATCAGTGATCCAGGGGGTTGTCACAGTTACATTATACAATGTTTACCTATTTTTGCATATTTTCATAATGCACCAAAACAGTGAATGCCTCTGCAAGCATAGATATGGACAATTTTTGTATTTTTAACACCATCATATTAAGTTAAAGTTTGAGGAGTTATTACTTTGGATCTTTACATCATCTGTGCATTAACCATTAATTTTCGGCAGAAAAAAATAAAGAATATTGAATGGATTGTGGATAGTTTGTGTACATGACTTATTCTTGATGAATAGTGAGATGAGCTGAGGAAGCAAGGCTGTCAGAGTCTCTTAATTTCAACCCTGGCCTTTGGGCTCTTGCTGACCTAGAAAACAGCTGCAGCCAGACAGATACAAGTTTTGTAAAACTGCTTTTGATCTCTTTTTATCTTCTTCATTGTTAATGATTTTGATTATTAGACCGGTGTTTCTTTACATTTTTAAAATCTTTTTGTCATTAATGAATGGCGAGCACAGTTTTGCTAACAGTAGCACACACATAGTGGCTTGCAAAGGTACTGACATACCTATGGTACTAGCACAACCTTTAAAATAATCTTATTTGCATTTTATGTCATACAAAGGCAAACTAACACATATCTGACGTGAAAGGAAAAGGAAACATCATTTTCACAAAATATATTTTTTTATACAAATAAAAATCTATCTGACTCTATACCAAGATTTTAATGGTTCGTTGCTTGTACACGTAGAGGCAGTAATTTTTGCTCATTCTTGGCAAAAAAAACAACTAATAAATCTGTCAGATTGGCTGCAGAGTGCTTGTGAGCATTGTTTTTTAACAGATCATCAAATGGGTTTATGTCTGGGCTTTGATTGGGCCATTTCCTCTGATCTAAATGATTTCATTCTAGTTCCAGGTGTGTATTTGGATTTGTTCTGCTGATGGATTAACCTATGTCCTAATTTTCATTTCAATAAATAAAATAATCTGGCTGCCGTCAGTCACACGATGACCATCAACCAATCCTCATCCTTGCTGTTCCTCTGCCTCTGCTTTGCTCTGAGTGAGGCTGCCATAAACACTGCTAAGTAGTGAATACAAGATACTATACAGGAGTACTAGATTAATATTTATACGTCTTAAATTGTATTGTGGCAACTGACTAAATTAGCATCCTATTTGTGCTCTGTGCCACATAACATTACCTGTCCTTTAAGTAACATTCAGGACCGCTGACACTTGTTCTGGGCCAATGGTAGAGGAGGGACTTCGAACTGGGCTCTTAAATTATAGCCAAGAATATTTTTTGCTAAATGAACCTGTTTGTAAGGGAAAATATTCCCCATTTTCTTTGCAGTAGTGGTTTCAGATCCCCCCTTCTCCAAACACAGAAGTGACTTGGCTGCAGAGAAAAAAAATCAGAATTGCCTAGACGCTGTAACTAAAAACTTGCTCAGTCCTTTACAGACCGGAAACAAAAAAATGTGTCCATCAGTCCATCCTGTAGCTTCCATCCTTTTCATATAAAGAAACAGCTTTGTAACAGTCATCTGAGGAACACGCCTCAAAGCGCAGGCGTGGCTAACTTTCAGTTCGCTCTCTGCTGTTTTCATCTGACATCACCACGCACATCCTCAGAGCAGCACACCAGATCTGGGCTGGATGGGAGCGACAGTTACAGCTGTAGAATCTCAGCTGCTAAAAGGTTCAGCCTATAGCCTTTGCAGCTCACATCTAAAAATGTCGAAACAAAAGCGAACTAAGAACAGTTGCCTAAAAATGATGTATGAACATTTTGGACCACAGCAGGTATGAAAAGTCAGATGTGCCACAATTGGAAAATCTAAACGTTCGAAAATTGATAGTCATAAATGTAAACATTTTAATAACATTTTAAATGGATTTCTCAAATGAATTAATATGTTCTAATCTCAAAACATAGAATAACTTATATAGTTAAATTGTTGAAATGTCATTAATATGATTTTACCTCATGGCTGTGTGTTGAAATAATCAAATTTATTTTATCTCTAACTGTACAAAATCTCAGTCTGCTAGCACTATTTTATAAAAGTAGGATTAGTCCTTCTGAGCTGTTGTGATCTTTAAAGAAGTCTGGAGATGAGCAGCCCAATAGCAGCATGTCAACAGAAACATTGTTCCTGATCAAAAAATAAATAAAAAATTGGCTACTTTTGCTTTGCATGGTGCTGAACAGATGACCATGATCAATTATGTTGCGATTCCCTATTACATCCTTGATGAATATCGGTTCTAGTTATTCATGATGCTATACTATAAGTTACAGCGGGGCAAAAGAGTTTTTTGGCAGCCATTGACTGTGCAAGTTGTCCCACTTAAAAAGATGATTGTAGTGTGTAATTTTCATCATAGGTACAATTTAACTTTGAGAGACATAATTTAAAATATTCAGGAAAACCCAATGTATGATTTTTAAAGAAATTATTTGTATAATGGTGAAGAAAATAAGTATTGAGCACCTACAGACAAGTGAGGCTTCTTCTTTTAGAAGCTTGTCTTAATGGCACCTGTTTGAACTTGTAATCTGTATAAAGAACACCTGTCTACATCTTCAAACAGTCAGACTCCAACCTCTTCCATGGCTAAGACTAGAGTGTTTTCTAAGCACACAAGGGACAAGATTGTACACCTACACAAGACTGGGACGAGCTAATCTACAATAGGCAAGCATCTTGGTGAGACGAAATAAACTGTTGGAACAATTATTAGAAAATGGAACATGGGCTCAATGCAAAATCTCACCTCTAGGGGTACACATGATGTTGAGGATTGCGAGGAAACAGCCCAGAACTACCCAAGAGGAATTGGTCAATAACCTGAAGAGAGCTGGGACCACAGTAGCAAACGTTACTATTAGTAACACACTGCATTGCTATGGGTTAAAATTCTGCTGTGCTCGAGCTTAAGCCAGGCCTGTTCAAGAATTCAGGTCCACGCCTGTCTAAGTAGTTTTCCAGAGTTGTCTAAGTTTGCCAGAGACCAATCTGAATGATCCACAGATGGATTGGGAGTATGTCATGAGGTCAAATACAACTCTTGGGTATAAATGTCCCTCTCTGGAGGGGGAAGAATGCTAAGTGGCATCCCAAAAACACTATACCCACTGTGACGCATGGGGGACATTATGCTTTGGGCCTGGATTTCTGCTAAGGAGACAAGATGACTGATCCGTATGAAGGAAAGGATGAATGGTGAGACTTTGGGCAAAAACCTCCTTCCATCAGTGAGAGCTTTGAAGATGAAACATGGACGGATTTTCCAGCATGACAATGATCCCAAAAACACCAACTGGCCAACATTGGAGTGGCTACTTAAAGGTTCAAGATTTTCAACTGGCCTAGCCAGTCTCCTTAATCCTGTAAAGAATCTGTAAAGGGAGTTGAAGGTCAAACCATCACAGCTGTAGAGCAGATCTGCATTGAAAACTTTGCCTAAATACCAGCTACAGTTTGTGCAAACCTGTTAAAGAACTACAGTAAATATTTGACCTCTGTTTAGGCTAAACCATAAAGTATTAAGGTGAACTTTTATTTTTGACCAAATATTTATTTATTATATTATATAAATAAATTATTCTCACATCAATTAAATTGATATCCTGGATTCTTTTTTACGTTCTGTCTCTCACAGCTGAAGTGAAAATTACAGCTAAACTGTTCTCATCTTATAGGACTCAATTGGTGCCTGCAAAGTGCTTTTTCCCCCTAGTGTGTGTTGATGTGCCCCTTTTAAACCTTGAGCACCTGCCCGGCGTTTGTGCGAACCGCCACATCTTTAAACTATCTTCTCTGTATTCCACAGGTGGGCTTGGTGAGGCCGTGTGCTCGGCGGTAGTGAACGAGCCCGGAATCACCGTTCACCGCCTGGCGGTTTCCCAGGTGCCCCGCAGCGGCAAACCCCACGAGCTGCTGCGGCTCTTTGGCATCGACCGCGACGCCATCGCCCAGGCAGCGCGTAAGACGCTCAGCAGCTCTGCCAACGCCAAGTAAGGATGTCTTGAGGAGGGGCCGCGGCAGGAGCAACATGGTAACTGACAGTCTTCTTACACTGTGATCACCATGGAAACAACAAATAAACCCACGCAGCAGGAGTCGGTGGGATCTCTCACACTCTCCTAGGGGCAGACAGAAGATGGTTGTCAGCAATGTGGTCCGCTGAAGACCCCCCCCCCACCCCATCAGTTTGAGTCCGATAAACATTCCTCTTCACTCACATTTGTTTTCCTCCATCCCGTAGTTCCCTTCTACCTCTATAACTAAAGTGTTGGTGCTGCTGTAGTGTTTCAGTAAAAAAAAGCAGTAGATGTAGTTTGGAGTCCTGTATTTTTATACTGTACATCATGTCTGTGGAGCCTCTCTCACACCTCGGGCTCAGTGTGTTTTCCACCCGGTGTGACCGTGTAGATCTCACCCCACAGCAGGGTGGAAGAAACCTCGGGCTCTGTCTGTTTGAGCACTGACTTCTTTTTAACTCTTTTGGACCGCTTCACACAAATAAAGGGATGGTTTCTTCACACTCCTGTCTGGTGTTGTTCTTGATGCTTTCTTTCAAAGAAAGGAGGAGAGAGTTAGCACATTAAAGTTCATGGTTGTAACATGTCAAGCTTAACCCTTTGTGTTATTAGGAAAAACTTCCATTCTTCTGCTGTATTTGATCTTTCGGATATGAAGAAGAGCTAAAACAAACCCCACTGGTTTCTAGTGAGACATATTTGACATATGATGTATATTTGCTTTCTAAGAACAGTTTTCTGTTTGAAAGTAGTGAAAGAGGCCCTTAAAAAAGAAAAAAACCCAAACTGAACTCACACCTTTAGCTGTTAAACAGCATAGAACATGAAATCTAACTTTATGGTCTACATTAAAAAGCTGGGAGAAAAAGCTGCCTCCCATTAAAAAGAAAAGCTTGGAAAGCCACTCTGTAAGAATTAAAGCTTTTACAGGTTCAAAGAAGAGCCTGAAATCACATTAAACATTAAAGAATGTTTTTCACTCTGGTTCATATATGTGTGAATTATTTGGCAATATTGTCTTCTGTATCTTAATGGTGATAAGTATAATAATATTTTAGTTTTAACAAATTAATACCTAAAAAGTGCATTTTTCTCTATTTTCATCTATTTGGTCTGTGCCACACCTTATGTGGTCTGTTAAGAGACCTGCTGACCGGCTGTTTGCGTGATCATTAAAGCTCATAGTCGCCGCGTTTCCTGTATATTTAATGCAAGTTAATAATTAAAAACATGCTGAAATATTCACACAGGCTGCAGCTGTTACCTCTGCATTCAAAAATAAGAAATATTAAATGCTGTTGGCTCGTTTTAACACACTCTATGTTTGGGGTTTCATTTTATTAATTTTTATGTTAGTATTTGAAGTGTGATGCCCTGCCTGACTCTTCTAGTTCCCTTGGCTCCATATAAAACCAGTTAATATTGACCAAAATGCTTTAGAGTTTTATTCAGACTGCATTATCATAAAATATAGAATAAAATCTCAGAACAGAAATGGTAGGTATACCTACTTGGTTCAAAGATTGAACCAATACCTACTTGGTTCAATCTGGATCATAGAAAATCTGTTATCGCGGTTTTCTCACGCATGTGTTGTTTAGAAGGTAGTTTAAATAAAATAAAATAAATAAATAAAACTATAAATTTGCAACATAAAAGTTCTTTCATTTTGGAAATAGTGAAAGTTCATCAGAAACACACCGGTTTAAACCAACCTGCTATGACATTTCTGCTTGCTGTATTTTGGAGTTCCCTGTATTCTTAACTCCAGCTGGTGAGAGAGGACCTCAGGAGATGTGACGACCAGGATAAATTTCAACCCCAGCTCCCTGCAGCTCAGCGGGGCTCTGTTTGCAGTTTGAGGCGGATGCAGTGCGTCAGCTGTGGGACCAAGAGGAATGAAACGGTCTGACAGATCGCGTGCATTGATGCAAGGGTCAGTACGCATGTGGACGTGCAGACTTCTGCTGTGCTGTGTGCGCCAGCTTGGTGTTTCTGTCCAGCTCCCGTCTAAGCATCTGTCAAGTCTGTCCAAAACCTCTCTATTAATACAAAACCAACACACACGCACACACACAGAGGCTGATCCTGCTGTCATTCTCACTTACTGGACCTCTGAATTGCATACTGTGCATGTAAATACGGTCTCATTAAAACATGCCTCCTGACCTGACACATTAATTATAGGCTTTATTAACTTGAGAAGCCTTAAAACACAGATCAAGTTCATCACAGTGAGGAAAAGCACACTACAGAGGATTTCAGCGTAATTTAATTAGTACCTGTGACAATGATTTTATAAAGCAAACTAAAATACAGTAATACATATACAAATAAAACAAAGTATAAAGCCAGTGATATCAGGTCTCACCTGAGTGAAAAAATTATTTAAATAAAAAATTACCGTTTATAGTGTTTGGATACAAAAGATGTACAGTGATGTAACAGATTTCCTGTGTTGTTAGTTTTTTTTTTTGTCACTCTTGAATATCTCAGATGGTCAAATAAGTCTTAGGAGACAAATAATTTCTGTTTCATTGGCCACACCCAGATTACTCTCAGACTTGTAGAGCTAATAAATTATTTAAACAAAACTTAGACAACATGACAAGGCGAATGGATCTTAAAAAAGAAACACTTTATACCCTGAACTAAACTTTTTTTAGAACAGATGAGAAACTACTAGTAAATCCTTTAAATCAATCAGTCTGGGAAAGTTACAAGTCTTTTGGGTTTGTTTCTCAGGTGAGCCACAATGAGAAATTACATAGTTGATTTAGTGTGTTAAATGTTAATTTTCCAAAAAGTGGTAAACCAATCAAAATAAACCCCAATAACACATCAACAAATCTTCCCGAAGGTCACGAGAACATCTAAAGCCATGTAGACCTTACCTTCCTGTTAATTTCAGTGCGCATTACTCAAATATAAGAAAAGAAAAAAAAGAGATGAAGCAAAAATGGCATCCATCCAAACTATAAACATCTACTGGATGAGAAGAACACAGACCTGTTTTATAAATGAAAAAAAAAAAACTGAAATATTTTAGAGGGTGTGTTACATCTGGCTCAAATGCAACAGGATATCAGAAAACTACCCATGTATCGGATTGTATGAAGCATGGTGGTAGTAGTGTGATGGTCTGGGTCTGCTTTACTAAATCAGGACCTGGACAGTTCGGAGTATTTGTCAAAAGCATGAATTCATGTTCAGATGCAGTTGGGTAATGGTAGCACGACAGTGATCCAAAGCACACCAGAAGGTAGGTAGGTACAATAAACGTTTTAAGAATAATCTGAATAAACAATAAAACTATTAAAGGTTAGCCCGAGGAACATGATTATGCAAGAAAAAAAATATTGCGTCTGTTGAAAGACAATTAGAATGCTACAGGTGGATGTTAATCATGTCTTCCTGAGTCTTCAACTCTATATTTCTCATACCTTAATCGTTGTAGTATAAACTCAGTATTTCAATGGTTTCCTTGTCATATTACATCGATAAAGTATACGGAATATTTCTGATACAGTAGTATGGCTCTACAGAGACCAAGAATTGAAACAGTTTAATGCTTTGAATAAAATATTCCTTTATTACACCTTAATAAGAAACAATGTCTAGACAATTCCCAATGAGAGCTACTTTCTGTCATGGTCATTGTAAGATAAAGTGACAAATTAAACTGTAATTTAAATGTAATAAATCAGCATTCTGACTTTTACACAAGCTTAACATTTTAATTTAATCTTGGATTATTTTGTTCTAGGGTTGTGGACCTAAATTAGAGGCTTTTAAAAGCATTTACATTATGCATACATGGAAATATGCAAATGAAAAACTTTCAATTATTTAGCATCCTTAGAAACTTTGGGTTTGCTTTACATAAATTATTTACAAAGAATAAGGGGAAAAAAATACATAAGAAGCAAATAAAAATAATGAAACATGAAAAATGTATTGAAGTAATGAATCAGGAAAGGCTGAACCAAAAAGATTTTGGAAAAATGTAAAATATTTGTACTTTTAAACAATAGGTTTTAAAAGATTTTATTCCCTGAGAAGTAATTTTTCTACTGTTTTCTTTTCCTCTCCGCCGCTGTGCTGTCAGATCCAGTCTGTCAGCCCCCCACCATCATCTCCTGTACTCGTCCCCACAGTCTCCGATAAGCGCCATGAGGTCCGTGGAGCGCTGTGAGACGGCTTCAATGGCTGCGTGATCCTCCGCTGTCAGCTTTAGCTCGGGGCTGCAGCTGCGCAGGCTGTCGCTGATGTACTGCCCCGCCCCTGCCACGCCAAACCGACATCCGACGATGACTCCGCCCACGGCCGGGCGGTCCAGCACGTAACGTGTGGCCACACTGGCCACTGAGCATTCGTGCCTCTTGGCGATTGTCTCCAAAGCGACGAGGAGGTCCTGGAAGAGAGTCCATCCACCCCAGGAGTCAATCATGTTCTTGTACTTGGAGAGGGAGGCGGTGTTGAGCTCCGCCCGCGAGTTGGGCTCCGCCTTCCCCAAGTAACGCTCAGAGAGGAGGCCGCCAGCTAAAGGGGGAGGAGGAGGAGGCAGTGGAGACAAGTGAGCATGTGGCGCATAAAAAGGAGGTGGAGGCAGGTTGACATGAGGAGTTGAAGGAAAAACTGAAAAGCAGGTCAGCGCACCGACTGACTCCATTTTAAAAAAGCCACCATTTTGGCATCTTTACAGCTCTGTATCTAAATAATTGATGTTCAGTATAGATTTTTCCTACCCAGCGTTCCGTAGGTGAGGAGCTTGATGTTGTTGGCCACGCAGAACTGCTCCATCCTCGCCGCAGGTCTCTGGTCTATCAGAGAATACTGAACCTGTGCAGGCGGCAGTAAGAGACGCATGAACGGAGGAGAAGATGGAGGGGAAGAGGGGGGGGGGGGGACGGACGAAGGCGTATGTGGTACCTGATTGCTGGAGATGCAGATGCCTTTGTTGGTGATCTCCTCCAGTCTCTGGGTGTCAAAGTTGGTTAGAGCAAGCTCACCTAATAAACATTTTTTTTGAAAACAGGAAGCATGATTCTACATTTTGACGCTGAAATTATATAAGACAAGAGAAAAACTAAATAGAAATTTAGAAAACAAGAAACAGAAATGTTCACAGAGACTATTCTTAGAGTCCTGCTTTTCAGCCAAATCGTTTAGAAAGTGTGTCGCACTACATTGTTGCCTTGAACCCAGCACATTATCCATTTATCTGCGTGCTCGGCCCGTAGGGAAAAGAAGAGCTCTCGTACGTATGACTCCCTCCTGCTGCAGGTCGGACAGGTGCCCCAGTGCATCCAGGTATCTCTTGTCTTTGTAGTCCCACCAGTGAAACTGAACACAGTCCAGGGCGTCCACCTGCATTCGACTCATGGAGCGCTGCACCGCCTTCTCCACCACCTGCAAACAGAGGAGCACATTCAGCGCCTGCCTTCTCCTTCAGCTATAAAACCAGGAGGCCACAGAGAACTAAAAATAACTCCATTTGCACAAACTTAGTTTCTCTGCAAACATCCTAAAAACATCTGCACTTTGTTTTTGTGTTTTTTAAACAAAATGAAGTATGGAGTTATAATGTGGCAGAATGTGAAAAACCTTAAGGCCATGACTACAGCTGCACCTTCTTGATGCCACGCTTCAGATGGAGCCCATTTGAACGTGTAAAACAGATAAGAGGTTTTGAAGTGATGCACGCTACCCCCTGGTGGAGAAAACCAGCCTCACAATCAAAAACACAATACGGATGTGGTTCACCTTGCGATCCATCGGTCCTGGTCGGGGAACAAATTTGGTTAGGCCCTGTAGAGCTGGAGCAGCACTTCCTGAAGCTTTCAGCTATGGATCAGACAGGGAAAGGTAAAATTATACATCAATATTGAGCATCAATTAGACACACTAATTCAACTAAACTGAGGAACAGAAATGTTGATACAGTTTCCTACTGAAAATGTATTTAGTGCAGAACTGAAAGATCTTTTTATTTGGAGTAAGCAGGATGGAGTTGAAGAAATACTTTCCCAAGCATTACTGGTTATTTTCTATCTTTATCTCTTCTACAACGTAGGGACAGACTCTAATTTTTATCATATTCAATATTCAAATTAAATGTATGCCATTTTTAGCAGAAATACATTCCTAAGCAACCTTTTTCATCTATGTGCTTTGCCCTGTCGTGGATATATTCACTAGTCAACTTAAGATGGACTGGATATGTACCTTTCTATAGTTGAGGTACTAGCAAAAAAGTTTTTCATCGGCTACAGTGTAAGTTGTTACTGTTGGTGCTTCTGGAGACAATTAACACGTTTCCTGTGAATGGGATTTATCACTCCATCTATGATCCATTCTATTCACCATGATCCTGTTGTGTCCATGAGGTAAGATAATGCATGAAGCTCCAGGTTAAAGGTGACTAATAGTCACATGATATTTCATCCAATTCCCAATAAACATAACAACAGCGTTCATCTTCTCTCAGAGCTTCCTGCCGATGGTCTATTAGCTCATTCCAGCCTTAAAAAAGATTAACTCTACGATCTCGTACTTTGACACATATAATAATGGTGAGGTTAGAGCTGAGAGAGTCAAATCCATGTACAGCCATGCTTTTCGAACATTTCCAACTTGGGCCGGCCGATTAATCTAATTTTAATCGAAATTGTGATATTAAAAAGCTCGATTGCAATTAATCATTTGGTAAGTTTTAATCGTTATGCCAAATGACCAATCCAGTTGAAGCACTGCCTTGTTTTTAAGCCAATTGGCAAATCAAGTCCTAGAATAAATGTGGTACATAAAAGCAGCATACTTGTAAGTAAAACGAAGGTGCAGTGTCAAAAGTATATGGCTGGTGAAGAATTTTTAAGGATAATGGACAACAGATGATCCAGATGACCAAATTGTTGACACTGAGCACGGAAGAGAAAATGGCCCTGACGTCGTGGAGAAAAGTGGCAATATGAGCTCAATAGTTTGAAAATGGTTTGGATATTTCAAAGTGGACAGCAGCCAGACTAAACAGATCTGTAAAATCTGATGATGGGCCATTTCAACAAAGCCAGGTAATACAACCAATCTGTTAATCACCTGAAGTCAAATCATCATCAGTGATGTGATGTTGTGAGCAACACAACAGTAGCAGGACACACGCTCTTTATGCGACATTAATAGTGAAGGCTATATTTAATAGTTTTAATTAACGTTTTTATTACACTAAAACTGAAAATCGAGACTGTTCAACATAGTGGAAATGCTTGTGATTATTTTATTTCCATAATCGGCCGTCCCCATTCCAACTAAGGTAATATGTACTGCAGCAGTAATTAATGAATTGTTATGAATCGCTCACGCAATCTTAGTAGATCACCAGTAAACGAAGGACAACCCACTGCCGCAAAAATTTTTGGGATTTTTCCCACAAACTGAAGTTTCTGAAATGCCCAACATGAATCCACATTTTTATAATGTTGTCAACTGTTGGCTAACAGGAAAATGTTTAAGGGAACACACATCGAAGGGAAACAGCCTCATTCTGCGGGACCATGTACAAATTTTATAATATTAACATTTTGACAAAAAAAAAACAAAAAAAAAACAGGGTTGTCTAATTACACATAAATTAAAGGCAGAAATCTGGTGAAATTATATGGATGGAAGATCTGGAATTACTTGAAACATCTGTGTTCACCTGGCTACTGAACAGTCCATATATTTCTTCTGAAGGGCCATAAATATCCGCCATGTCAAATGTGGTCAGTCCAGCGTCTACGTAGGCCTGCATGGCCGCAACTACAGGGGGAGGGGGAGAAACAAGCAATAGTTATCATAGCAATGTGTCCTTCAGAGATAAGCACAGATGGTATATTCAAGCCATGTTTCGGTTCATGTTGCTAAAATGTGTAAACGATCTAGTGTTCCTGAGCATAGGTTTGTTGGAAAGCGTGCACGATTTTCTGAGTCAGTATGATAAAAGTGGCACGCAAACTAACCTTGTTAGCTTCTCATTTGAATGCAAGAGACTTCAGCAGCTGCATCATGTAAAGCTCATTGTCTGATTTTAACTGAGTCCATACATGGTGTATTACGGTAGAATAGTTGTATAAGTGTCTCCAGGGTTGTGAAGGTGCCACTTAAAGTGTGTGTGTGTGATGATTTTAATAAGAAACTGAAAACCTAATTTTTACATTACCGCTGAACTATTAGCAACAAAAACAGACATGACAAAAAAATGATTGACCTCAGGTGATTTTAACAATATACAGTAAAGATATTTTATATCATGCCCACTTTTTTTCCCCCTTTTTGAAGCAAATATTCCTCCAGTTAAGGGTTACAGTATCCTGTACCAATACAGCAATTTGACTCTAGATCTTTGGAGATAAATCAAGCCAAGGTCTCTGGTGACCCTCTGGGATCTGTTCGCTTTAGCTTAGCATTAACTAATGTAAGCCAATGGGAAGTACAACCATGCTAGTGGTTCCCATTTACTTACATTGGTTTTGGCAAACTGACTGCAAACAAACTACTGCAAGATCAGGAGAGATACTGGGCTGGTTACAAAAATACTTTTTTCTCACTTATGTAATACTGGGTAATATGACAAATTCTCACTTAGGGCTGAACATCCATTGAATATTTCTGTGGCTACGATTTGCACTTCTGTTTCTCTATAGTTTATATTCTCTTAACTTCTAGTAAATTATACATTTACCTTTTTTTACTTAATGCACAACTACAAATGCAGCTTCTGCTCTTTTTTCTTTCTTTTTAAATTATCCTACTCAGTTGCAGATTGAGCGTGCCACTTTGTTTTAGAAAAACTGCAAGTATTGTTTTTGTAATTGTGTCCTTGATGTAAATATTGTTTTTTTTATACATGTTCTACCTTTTTGTGTGTAATTGTTGTCTGTCACTTTGCTGTTGTTACAGCACAAACTTCCTCCTTTTTGGGACAATACAGGATTATTATATTTTAAGTCAAAATAACTGTTCAGGCATCTAAAAACACCCAACCTTCTCAAATTAAACTGCTCAATTTACTCCAGCATGACAATTATTTCATATTTACTAACAATTTATAAACATTTACCCTAGATTTGCTATTCTGGAATGTTTAAACGCACAAAATGTACAAACCATTTCTGTACGACATGTGATAACCGGTGTAGATATTTGTTTTATTGTAGATTGTTTCGGGTTTAATATTTAAAAATTGCGCCACATGTGAGCCTACAAACGCCTCACCCTTAGCGGCACCCATACGCTCCTTTACCAAAAGACCTGAAATATACGCGCATGTAATTTTCATACCGTAGCCCTGAACTTCCCAACTAAAACCAATATAAGCTGAACATTATCAAACGATGCGTTTACCTGCTTTGGTTTTGTTGACGGTTCCATGAGCTCCGGAGACCTGCCACATCCCGTTCAGGACCCGGCAGATCTCCAGACCTCCTGCCAGCCTCACTTTTGGAACCGAGGAAGACATGCTGTGGTAGGGAAAGGTTTTAGCTTCTCACCGCGGCGATGAGAATAAAGAAAAAACAGAAAACTATTAAACCTAATTTCAATTGTAGCAGCTTTAATTGACTTTATCTTACAGCTTTTGTTACTTACATTGTATGCTCCTAAAGTATTGCTACAGCCAAAGCTCGCTGCTCCGATATGATGAGTTCGTTTAGATGTTACAAAAGCACTTGTGCAAGTGTTATAAAACATACGGTCCTTTTAGCCACTAGGTGGCGCCCTTTGACTGGAAATAAAAACAATCGACCAGTAGTAGGAATTCTGCCCTCTACTGGACATAATTAAACATATTTAAAACCCTTCAAAGAAATAAGGAAACGTTTAAACTAATTAATAATGAGACAAAAAGCGATAGCCCGAGTAAGAATTTTTTTTTTACTTTACATTTACAGGAAAAGTATTTTAGATGTCATTCTGCTTTGGCATTTTTCTTCTTCCTTTTTCTTTTTCTCTTTTTTTTCTTGCTGGATAAATCGTCAATGAGTTCCGCTCCACATCTCATTTCCTCCGCTGCATCTGAGGACGAGTTTTCCTCTGTGGCTTCAGGTATCTTTGCAACAGCAGAAGGCGCAGGCAGGAGAAATCCAGGAAGGACGCTCCTAGCTTCACTGTGATGGGAAACAACATCAGGTCATGATTTTATCCTGAAAGTGATTCCAGCCCCCCCTACTATGATACAAAGAAATTAACGCAGCGGCGTTAGTTTCCTATAACTATTCTCATGAGATGTTTGGCACATGGACAGTTACTGCACCAAGTGATAATTAACGAGATTTAGCTTAATTTGTTACACAAAGCTCAAATCAACATAATCAGATTTGTAAATCTTTCCCAGAAGTTAGGATGCATTTATGGCTATAATCAAAATAATGAGAGCAAAGACTTTCGCAACAAGAGTATTAAAACAAAAAAATGTACGTAGAATTATACAAATTTAGCTAACAGTAGAGATTTTGACTACACTGGCCTACTGATTGCACGTTGATGCTGTCATCAAGCTTTGCCTATGTACTTTGTAACAGGTGTGCAAGGAGGGTCAATACCGATGCTCCATATTCATATTTACTCTAGATATACCAAGATTAAAATATGCTGTTTTCCATTTAACGAAAAAGAAAGTTTTGTGTGATTAAAGAAAAAATCAGAAAATCTTGCCTTTCAGTTCAAACTACTTTTTTATTTTGTGTTTCATAACATTCGTCTCGTATTTTATATAAAATATTATCATCTTTATGTTCTGTGAATTTTTGTGTTGCATTTTAAGGAAAAAGGTTAGCATGTTTTTTTAAATGCCATTTTGTGCATAAATGTTCGTTAAATTCTTTACTTTTTGGAAATCATGTTTCTGCTGCAATGTGAGGAGGTTGAAAAACTGATATTTTGACATCTATAAACAGAAGAAAAGAATATATTGGGATAAATATCGTAACCCCACATGACCTGAAATCTATATCGCCGTATAATCAGAAGCATATCGCCCATCCCCAACACACTGTATTCACCTCATCGGAACTGCAGGTTTCTCCTTTGCGCTCCCGGCATCATTAACCTTTTCCAGCAGAGCCACGAAGAAGCCATGTGTGAGGGTCTTGGTGGTACTGGCACGGAGGCACTGCGACAGCGGCTCCAGGCCTCGTTCGGGCCACTCGGCCAGCAGCGGTACAAGCCTAGAAAAGAAAACACAAAAGCTTTCTAGTAAGGCTTTGCACCAAATTCCTCATGGATCTGGTTTGAGTGCGAAATTAACCAAAATAGCAGATTCTCAGCGTCGCCGTATCAGAGCCACTATTTAATCTAGTCTGTCCACACGTGATGCTTAAAAGCTCATGCACCTCATTCATCGGCATCTGGTGCTGATCTGGATACAAAGTTTCAGATGAATGACGAAACCATGAAAATACTGGGCAATTACCAGTGCACAACCAACCAGCCGGTTTACCATACCACACCCGTTTGTATCGCTGCAGTAGTTTGAGTGGACCGACCCACACAATATACAGGACAGAAGGCACAGCAGGCAAGTCGAAGGCACGCCGTCTAACATGCTGCAGAGCATCAAATTAAGCCCCGTCTGTCCAGTGAGGAATTGTACAGCACAGTAAAAAATGCTGGTGGTTTACTTAAATGATCAACGAGATACGGTCCAAATTCATACGAAAAACTGACAGCTTCCTTAGAAATCCTGGGCTCAGTTACTGCTGGCTTAAAATATTTCTAAATCCCAAATCTGGTTTTACAAGGATACTTTACAGTTTGTCATAGTTCAGTTTCCAAAATGTGTTTTGTAAAAAACAACAACTATATATTTTACATTTGCAAATCAGATTTGGTATGAAAAAAAAAATGGAAATACAATGTTTAAGCCATATCACGCAGCTCTAACTAAAAGTGTTTTGTTTTTTATTCAATTCATGTCACGTGTGTAACTGTATTATTTTATGTGGAGTTTTGTGGTATTATCTAAATCGTAGAGACAACGTTGCACAGCCTGGAGCGCTCACTTTAATCTTTAAAATGAGAGGAAACGTACCTGAAGTCAGGGTTCTGCTGCAGACAGGCGGCGACCACGTCCTCGTTCTCCTGGCAGTGGATGGAGCAGGTGGAGTAAACCAGGCGCTTCAGGCGGGGGAACCTGAGGCCGTGGTTCAGACAGCGCAACTGGAAGGAGGCCAGCGATGCCAGACGAGCCTTCTCCTTCTCCTGGTCGGTGGCGGCGGAGTCGTCCCGCAGGCACACCATACCTGGACGCCACAGACAAACATTTTGGTGAGCCTTTCTTAAGTTAACGATTTCATCACAAATCATTGCTACACAGAGAGATATCTATCTGGGCACCTGATCCACTGCAGGATGGATCCAGCAGGATGTACTCTACGTCTTTATACTGCGGATCGGCAGGGTCCAACTTTAGGAAGTCCTGGTTGGCCAGCTGCTGACAGGTGACCCCGGCTCTGAGCAGCAGAGTGGACATGGTGGATAAACGCTTCCCATCCAGATCGAATGCAAACAGCCTGCCTGTGTTCTTCATGATGGCTGCCAGGTGGCTGGTTTTGTTGCCAGGGGCAGCGCAGGCATCGATGACGTGGCTGCCTGGCGGGGGGTGCAGGAGATGAGCGGGGAGGCAGCTGGCTTTGTCCTGCAGGATGATGTGACCGGCCTTGTACAGGAAGTGATCGTGGAAGTCTGTTTTCGGGGGGAACACCAGGACCTCTGGTAGGTGCGGGTCCACCACAAAGTCCTTTTTCTTCAGGGTTAGGTTGTCCAGCCTCACAGCCTGGCCCAGGTAGGAGAAGCCCTCCCTCTTCAGGTAGTCCACCACATCCCCCATGGTGGTCTTCAATGTGTTCACACGCACATACCTGGGCAGCTGGTCCCCGGGGCTCCGCTGGGCGCCGGCAGGGAGGAGGTCTTCGTTCCTGCTGACCTTCCTCCTCACCTTCATGCGGGCCAGCTCCGCCTGCAGGCGGGGGCGATGCTTCATCATCTTGGCCTTCCAGGCGCCGCCGCACTTCAGCCCCCGGCCAATCAGCAGGTCGTAAAGCAGCACCTTGGCCAGATGCATCTTCAGCTTGGTGTGCTTCAGCAGCTTGGTAGCCTCGATGATCTCCTGCAGCACGGAGGAGAACTTCTGCGCCTCGCAAACCAGAGCGAAGAGCTGCTTGATGTTCGGGAACTTGCTGTCGTAAACCAGAGTCTTCAGGGCGCCCTGCTTCCTCTCGGCTTTCTCCAGGATCTCTGCGGCGTTGATGTACAAAGCCATGATGGTGGATAAGTCCTCACTTACCCACACGCTGCACCACGTTGACAGCTTTTTATTTAGTTCTCTTCCTTTAGAAAGCTGCCCGCCCCCGTCGATCCTTCCTCTTTGTTTCAACACGGCTGATATTAGGAGAAAACCGGCTTTATTTTGCTCATGTGATCACAGCACGACTCTCCATGTTTCCACCACACGAGGAGAAGGATCATGACACCGGAAGCAAATGTGACGCATTGTTTCTATGTGACGTCGATTGTTAAGTCCAGCCAATCAGAAATGGCAACTGTTCAATGAATATGACTTAATAATTATTTTTATGTTTAAATGATCTTTTTAATATGCGTACCCTACGACGGAGTATTACGGCTGTTGTAAAAGAAAGAACATTTTTTTTGGAGTAAATCTTTAGCCAAAAATACTCAGATATTCTGAGTTTAAAGTCACTTATTTTCATGAATAAAAAAACGCGGAAATTCTCTGTTAAAAAGTAGTAAAATTATGACTAAAAAACAGAGAATTTCTGAGAGTAATTTCAGATATTTTCCTGGAAAACATCATAATTCTCTGATGTAGAAAAGACAAATTGCGAGAGAAAAAAACAAAGAAATTTCTATGATTATAGGCACACTTTTCAAAACAACTTTCTGATTTTACAATGTCAGAGGAATCTTATATGTAATATATATAATTTATCGCAAATTTTCTACTTTTTTTTACATCAGAGAATTACACTTTTCCCCCCATAAATGTCTGAAATTAATCTAACCATTCCTGTCTTTTAACTTGTACTACAGACTTGTAGATTTGTTGCATCTTGCTGCAAACCTTGAAGATCCTCAGCTTCCTCAAAAAGTACAGTGTGCTCCATCCCTTTTTGTAGACGGCTTCACTGTTGATTCTCCAGTCCAGTCTGTTGTCCAGGTAAACTCCGAGGTATCTTTACTCCTCAACCACTTCCACTTGTTCTCCCATGATAGAGACAGTATTTGACTTATCCTTGTTTCTTCTGAAATCTACAATCATCTCCTTTGTTTTGTTCACATTCAAGGTAAGGTGATTGTTTCCACACCATGCCACAAAGCGGTCCACAAGCTCTCTGTATTCAGCTTCTTCTCCATCTCTGATACACCCAACAATTGCAGAGTCGTCTGAGTATTTCTGCAGATGACAGGTCTTTGTCTTATACTGGAAGTCTGAGGTGTACAGAGTGAAAAGGAATGGTGAGAGTACAGTCCCTTGTGGTGCTCCTGACCAGCTGGTTTGACACACAATTCTTCAATCTCACAAACTGTGGTCTGTCAGGTAGTCATTGATCCAGCTGATTGTTGAGGCCTCCACCTGTGTCTTCAGGAGTTTCTGACAAAGCAAATCAGGCTGAATTGTGTTAAATGTACTTGAGAAATCAAATAACATGATTCTCACAGTGCTGCCTGCTTTGTCCAGATGACAGTGGGTTGGTTGAAGCAGGTTGATGATGGCATCTTCAACGCGAACACCATGGCGATAAGCAAACAGCAAACTGATAGGTTCTAGTTTGCTTACTAAGGTGGGGCAACAGAGTCTCTCCAGGACCTTCATGATGTGGGATGTCAGGGCACAGGTCTGTAGTCATTGATGACTGATGGGTGAGTTTTCTTTGGTACTGGAACAAGGCAGGATGTCTTCCAAAACACTGTAACCTTCTCCTGGGTCAGGCTTTGGTTGAAGAGATGCTGCAGAATCCCACAGAGCTGCTCTGCACAGGCCTTCAGGACTCTGGAGCTGACACCATCTGGACCTGCAGCCTTGTTCTGGTTCAGTTTCTCTAACTGCCTCTTCAACTGACTTTTAGAGACAGACAGGTGGGAGAGTGAGATAAAGGGGGTAACGGAATCTCCTGACTTGGTTGAAGACAAAGTTGTGGAAGTAGAAGAGTTCATGACTGAGACGGAAGATAAAACATCTGAGGTGTGACAGGACAAGTGTAGGTCAGAGAAGAGTGGGATGTCTATTGGGCTGGAAACAGGAGAGGATGCTGAGCTTGTTCCTGAACTGAACCTATTGAAGAATGTGTTCAGTTCATTGGCTCTATCCAGACTTCCATCTACCCAGTCTTCCTGTGCTCATAGTCTGGGATCTTTTTCATTCCAGACCAGAGATCTTTGCTATTATTCTTCTGTAGTTTGTTCTCCATCTTTTTCCTGTAAGCCTCGTTGTATACTCCTTAATATCTCCCCATCTCCCTCCTTGAAGGCTCTTTTTTCTTGTTCAGCAGTTCCTTCAGCTCACCGGTAATCCAGGGTTTATTAGGGAAGCATCTCACTGTTCTGGAGGGGATGATGTTGTCCACACAGAAGTTTATGTAGTCCATCACACAGTCATGGCATTTATGTCCTCTCCGTGTGGCTGGCAAAGAGTCATCCAGTTTGTGGACTCAAAACAACTCTGCGGGGCTTCTTAAGCTTCATGCGAACAGTTCTCTTTGTTGGAGGTTGCTTCTGAACAATCGGTTTATATTCAGAGCACAGAAGGACAAGATTGTGATCCGATTGTCCCAGAGGAGGTCTTGGTTTGGACAAATAAGCATTACATTTGCATAAAATAAATCCAAGGTCTATGTATGTTTTCTATTGTGGTGCAAACCACGCCCCTCGTGGTGATAAACCAACAAGTATTAGCGTTGTGGTGACTGGTGGGATGGACAGGGGCCCAGAATCAAATTCAATACAATTTTAGCCTAATTCAATTTAAACCACAAAAGGAAAAAAAAAATCATAGATCTCCATAGTTACCCATGTAAAGGCAATGCAGACACCACCAATTTTAGGTTTTTCTAAAAATTCAGATACAGAAAATATAGTATAAAACTTTATTTCCTACAAAAACACTCCATGTAGAGATATATTCACTGTGTAGCTTTTTTGCTAAAAAAATATTCTTTTTTTTTTTTTTTTTTTTAACTTGTCCTGTCTAGCAGTATGCTACTCAGAATTGGTGTCTGAGTACCAAGTACAAGCCCAACAGTTTTACTTTCCCAAGCAGAGTATTACAGCTTCGCTGTAGTACGCCACTTGATGTATATGTATGAAAAATCTTTATTAGTGATTACTGTGGGTTCAATTTCCTGACGTCATGGACATTAAACTGAGACAAGAAGGAGAAAGGAAGAAGGTGAAGAAAAGAAACCGGACCAGCAGAGGTGCGAACCGACGACACAAGACAGGGAGGCAAACAAAGAACACAAGAAAACATCCCAGTCCTCCACCTCTGCCGGACGGCAGAGAAACAGTAATACAAAACAAAAACAACAAACTGTACAGAACCAAACCAATAGTTCGGATCTAGTAGAATAAACTAAGAATTACACATTCACTACACACAAGCATTGATTAATGAACATAATACAAATGTTTCTGGTAAGCTCCTGTGAACAACTAACTAATGATGATAACCTCAGCTTAAGATATGTCCGTCCTCACCAATGTCCCCACACCCATGTGTGTGCGAGCATGCAGGTCGGAATAAGGTTTCCCCATGCAAGTGATTGATAGCTGGTGTAAGGAACCGTCAATCCGTCCTACAGGAATCGGCACAGACATGGAGGAGGCAAGAGATGTATGCATCCAGGGTCCCATAGAGTACAGAGGCCACAGGCGGATCAGCGCAGGGTCGATCACCCACCAAGAGGGGAACAGATGGAAGCCCCAGGGGAACACCCACCAGCCGCAATGCTGGGGCCCGAGAGATCGCAGTGACGAGCCCACGGGCTCCGCCGGTAACCGGCTACGCCAGGGCGGGCCCGGATCAGGAACCGGAGGCCACGGGGACCAGGGGCACCCCGCCCCCCAGCGGGGCCCCAACCAGGGACCAGCCGACAAGGGCCCCCCGCCGCCGCCGCAGGCAAGGAGGATCCGCAGCCAACCGACGGACAACACACGCCGCCACCACCCCGGACCAATACCCACCGCCAACAACCCGGCCCGCCTCCACACACCCACACACCAGGGAGCCACAGCGGATGTACGCCCTCCCCAGGCCGCGCCCAGCCGGCACCTGGACATCCAGATCTTCCAGCTCCCGGGTCCAGATCCCGCCCCACGTAGGGCGCCAAGATCAGGGGCCCAGCCAATGCCGGACAGCCCCACCAGGCGAACAGACCAGCCAGCAGAAGTCCTGGAACCGGCAGGAGGAAAAAAATCTCCTGCCGGTTCCAGGTTCAAATATCAATATATTTGATCCAGTGCGACAGGATTCAAGTCTTGAAAGACCACTGAAGTCAAACTCAACATTAAAACAATGTTAAGAATACGATACACTGCTTTACAAATTTATTACAAAACGCTATATGGACTTGGCAATCTACATCAAAATTTCATAAATGAATACAGTCAAAAGCCAAGCATCTTGACATGAAGATATGTAACAGTAATGCATTGAGATGACAGTTTTAATACATTTATTGTATTCCATCTACGCACTTTTGATATTGCAACACAGTAACTGTAACATTTCGCAGTAACCAATAACGCTGCTCTCGTGCAGATGTTTCTTTCATGTCTTCTAAGGTGAACAATTTGTTCTGAATTCATAAAGTTGGTTTCCAATCCATTGCAAATTTGAAACCAACTTACTTTAAGATATAAATAGTGTTCCTGGAAAGTATTCCACATGCACAAAAACTACAGACAGACCTTAACAATTAATACTTAACAGTAAAAAGCATTAATTACCATTTTATTACTATTAACTTTACAATAACTAAACATAATAAACAAATAACTAAGAATATCTGTACACTCCAAGCAGGTTTGACCTCTGCTTACTGCAATGTGGCGACTTTGGTGGCATTCTGTCAAATACCTGACCAAACATCACTTCATCTTTGATGGTTTAGGAACTCCACTGACCCGGCTGGCGGTCCGGGTCTTTATCGAGTTCTTGTACAGCAGCAGTCTCTCGGTGGTGTGAGACGGCAGGTGGTTCTTCTTGGCTCTCACGATACAGGCGGCCATTGGATAAAGCCTGTCGAAGCCCCCGGAGGAGGCGGGGGCGGCCAGCAGCTTCTTAGCTATGTCCTGCAGCTGGGGGAACCGAGAGGCCGACTTCCAGTAAGAAATACTGGAGCCGCTCTCGCATATGGGCTCGGACAGATACACATCAAGCTCTGACATCTTCATCGTCTTGGCTGGCGGCTGCAGGTAGCTGAAGATGGACTTGCGCTTGAGGTCGTTTTCGGTGATTCCGTCACAGTTGTCGTCTGAGCTGCCCCCAGACACGTCTGTTGAGGCTTTAACATCCGCTTGGCTTTCTTCTGCCCCGTCTGGCTTCTTTAAAGGCTGATTACCCGTCTGCTGCCCCGTTTCCTTCGCAGGTGCCGGTGCCGACGTGGTCTTGCTCTCTAATAAAGATGCCAGGATGCTGTGGGCCTCTGACTTTGAAGGAGGTGAGAGAAACTCAGTTTGGGTTTTAGGAGTGGCATCAGAAAACGGCTGAAACGATGAAAAAGATGAAGCCAGTGTGAGTCTGATGTAGAGAGGGATTCATTTGCCAAAAGTAACTACTACTATACACCCCAGAAATTCATAAAGGGCCTTTTATTAGAGATGTCAGCACACCTCCTTACATTGGAGTTATCAAATGGCAAATATAAGTGCTGCTCTGTTTTCTGAACCAAATGAGTACCTGTAGTTTCATCCTGGGGTCAAGCACAGTAGCAAGTATGATCTCCTTCTGGTGGATCAGAGCCTGGAAATGTGTGAAAAGTTTGGTCCGCAGGGCCCTGCAGAAGTGACTGTAGTTGGTCGTTCGGCTTTCCAGCGTCTTATCGAGGCCGATGAGGGAGGGGATGATGAAAGACATGGTCACTCCGTTTCCCTGAAGCACCTAAGGTAACGAGAGGGGAAAGCTTACACAAAACAGAAAGTAGCTACGGCCCTAAATGCAGTGAAATTGAAATTGAAAAGATGGTCCCAGCAGGAAACCTAAACAGATGGTCGTCCATCTTAGCTGACAGAGTTACTAGTTTTACAGTTACTTCGTTTCTTTAAATTCCCATTTGTGGTTGGCTAAAAGGCTTTTAGGAGATGCAGAAAACATGTGGGGGAAGGTGCGGTGGTCAGGTGAGAACAAGGCTGCAAGCAGATTGATACGATAGAAAGATGAGACAGGATACCTCCTTGCCCTGAACACAATGTCCTTGGTGATACATGATGGAGGCAGCAACAAGCTGGAAGTGCAGTCTGCTGCACTGAGATGATCGCTGTTAATGGGGAGATGGATAGAACTAAACACAGCCCAACAAAGGAGGAAAACCTGCACAAGACTTGATACTTGAGATGGAGAACAACACTAAATATGTGGCCAGGGATACAGGTTTTAGATCAGAGTACAATCATGCGATATAGGTTTCCAGTCAAAGTCCAAAACTTGGACTATAAGCCTCTAAATCACCCTGAAAGAGAAAAAACGAAGCACTGCCAAAACTTTCTGAACTCCAAGGGAAGTAGTGCTAACGATTAATAACAAAAAATGTGTTAAATGAAAGAGTTTTGGGGTAGATAACGCGTTATTTAGAGGGGGCAAACTCCGGCCTTCATTGACTCCCATTATATGGATATAAGATGATCGCGACTGGATATAAACCTCTTCAGAAGGACTCCTAGTTGTTGTACACTTGTCTGGGTGAGTAAATGAACAGAATACAAGCTAAAAATAAGGTTCAGGTTTAAAAAAAAAAAAAGAATTCCGCTTTAAGAAGTGTTTTTTTTTTTTTTATTCAATGAAGTGTTCATTTAACATTTTTTGGAAAGGCAACTAAGGCCCACCTATAAGTTAAAGGAAGAGACAAAGCCAAGTTCTCTCTAATAAAGCATACCGCCCTGGACCCACATCCAAACACACGGGCAAAATTCTATGGGCTCGTAATTAAAAAGATCAGCTAATTAACACAGATTTTCTACCAGCACTTCAAAATGTTGGGAAAAGTCCCATTGTTACTGTCCAGAGTTTTGTTCAGACCAATGTTGGGCGAGTTACAAATAAATTGTAATATATCTCAAATTAGTAGTTACAGTGTCAAAAATTTTATTTGTTTGCATTACATATTACTGTCTTAAAAATGTAACTGAGTTACACTACTTTAAGTTACTTTTGGCAAAATATCTTAAACGTCTAACCCGACTTCTAACCACCATAACTTATAAATGTCAAACCACAAATACTGTATTTTTAACACTATTTTATTAAAATTATGTCTCAAGTTCCTTTGCGTGCCTTCTATTTCATGGTAATGTTAGTTAAATCTAATCAAAAGAAGGTGCTGAAAGTGCTCATCACAAAGATGGTTGACAAAGATGAGACTCCTATGTTTGAAGAAGGAAAACAGTGTGAATAATGCAGCTGTTTAAAGGTACAGTCGATCTTTTCCTCAGCCTTTGAGCAACAGGAAGTGGATGGTGGATCTTGTTCTACCGTATCCAACTTGATTTGGTCTGTTGCATTAGCGGACCAACTTGATTAAATTCAATTATAATATATTGCTGTATATTTTGTAAGTAATGCATTATATTACTCAGTTAATGAAAAAAGTTATATATTCCTGTAACTCCTTACTTTTGTAAGGCATTACTCCCAACACTGGCTGAGACACAGAAGCTTTGCACTTTTTTTGGGCACACGACCCTCTGAAAGCGAGCTCCGCTACCCCCGGCTGTTCTGGGAGCAGAGGAACTGGGAAAACAACATAGTAGAGCATCTACTTGCAAAACAACGCCAAGACTAGAAGCAGCAGGCGTTGGTGGATTACCAACATCGTCCTACGCAAAAAACCAATGTTTGGAAAACTCCGTATTCAGAAGACTTCATATTTAAAGCTTGTTCTTTATTTAGTTTGTTCACATGTGGATCTGGTAGAGACATCCATAATGGTTAGAAAACTACTGATTTACCAGCTTACCATTGGAAAACCAGACCGTAAACCATGAGGTTGACCATTTCCACCAAGTCACAAAGCGGAATCCAACAAAAGACCAATTACCTGCAGAGCCTCCTCAAAGGGCTCCAGGAGACCCAGAATATCAACCACCTGCTCCCTTTTAACCATGATCAGAGGGGGGGCGCTGGCGCTGTCCGTGGCCTCAATGCGGGCCTGGGCGAGGATAGTCATGATGACGCTCCATGTGGTCTCGTGCACCATACGCCGTAACGATAACATCATGGAGTTCCAGCGACAGTTAGTGGAGGAAGGGCACAGCGACACGTTGCCCTCCTTCAATAAGAGCTGCGGAGGAAGAAAACATATTTTTTTTGTAAAACTGCTTAAAAGGGAACAATAAGATTTTTTTTTTTAAAGAGAAAACAATTTACCAAACAATTCAAGCTGAGAGGCAGATAACCTGCCCTTCACCAAAACCTTTTTTCCAAACTCTAGACAGTTCTTTCCACCCATTTTAAATAAAATGAAACTCTGACTTCCACTTACAATGTAATTTTCCCAAAGTCAGTGTATCCAGATAAATAAGTTTTACATCAACACTCAATTTCTCCCACCTCACTCCAGCAGACGCTGCTCCTGAAGAAAGCGACCACATTGTGGATCTGTGACAGCAGGTTTTCCACCACTCTGGAGTTCTTTAGGGCATCCCTGATCACAATCTGCAAAGTTCTGGCAACGCAAGTGTTCCTTGTTCCAATCTGGAGCTCAGAGAAAGGGGACTCCGATTCAGACATCTGATCAGACAGAAAGGCCAAGATGTGATCGCCGTCTTGTTCCCGCCTGCTGGATGAGCACACGATCTTGTAGTCGCAGAACAAACTATTTCCAGTTAGGATTTCCTTGGCGTTGTTTGTAAGGACGTAGCCGATGTGGCGGGGGAAAATTCCGTAGCTCAGCAGGACGCCCTCCAGCTCACGGGCCACAGCGGCGCTGAGGTTCGTGTGGCTGAGGTGGCGGAAGGCGACGACGGGACGGCGGATTTGCCAAGACTCGCTAATGAAGTGGAGCTGGACGACAAGGATGGGATCCTCCACGTGTTTCGAGCGACCCCCCACCCACAGGTCACATGTGACGTGAATGGTGCTTTCGTCGTCTTTGGCTTTACCCAGGGAGAGCTTGAGGTCACGGATGAGCTGAGGCTTGATGGTTCTTTCCACGTCCTCATAGAGATGAAGGCCAATCATGCGCTGGGACAGTTTGTTGTATTCAGGGCAGACGGTACCCATAAATGACCTGAAGCCTGCTCCTTCAACAAAACTATGGGCACAAAATAGAAAACATTGGGTTTTTACCCCCCCGCTTTAAAAGGATGTTATGAGTCTAATTCAATCCAACATCGTGTCATTGGCAGAAGAATTTACCTGAGCGGCAGCATGTCTTCAGCAATCATCCTCAATGCTGCTTCAGCAAACCTCTTCTGGTCCAGTAATGGTGCCACAACAGAACTTGGACTGGAGCTGGAACTGCGAGGCAGCGAAGGACTGGAGGGGGACACTTCTCTTCTGGACGCTGCGGTGGGCTGAGTCTGTACAGCGGTCTTCTGCTTTGCTTTCTCAGACTCCTTCTGCTGCTTTGAAACAGTGTCTGCCGTTCCCGTTTTGATCTGAAAACAAGCAACAATAAAAAAAATAAAGGTTACAGGCAACAATCTTTTAGAGAGCTTTTATTTCTACAGGAGTCTCGACATAAAAAGATGTTTCAGCTAAAACGTTGAATGAACTTACATTAAATTCAGGCGTCACTGGATCTGCATCTATCACAACGTCACATTTGAAGTCCACCTGGTACACAACGTACATCATGAGACGACAATTCACAGTGATGTCATAAACGACCACGTTCCTGAACTTTATTCCGATCACAAAAACAGTCTCACATTTGAGATTTATTCTCCAAACGAAAGCTTTCCACAGTCACGTCAGAATTTTTTTCCACTATAGACAATATTTTTTATTATCAACTAAAATTAAACTCAAGTGGCTGAGGGAAGTGTTTGCTGATTTCAATGTGCTTTACCTCTCCCTCCATGAAATGTTGGATATCAATGGAAATCGATTCAGCGACGCCCTTGAAAAGGCCCATCTCTACTTTCCGTTTGATGTTTGAGTTCCAATGATTCTTGACAGAGTTTTCCGATCTGTTGAAGGTGTTCCAATATTCAAAATATGAATTAGCTTCTGAGTTTTTATTGGTAAAAAATAATAATTTCAACCATCAACTAAGTGACTCACCTTCCAGGTAGCAGTTTGGCAATCTCAGCCCACCGGTTACCGAGGATGCAATTGGCTTTGTAAATGATGAGGTCTTCTTCTTCTGTCCAGGAACCTTTGGTGAGAACTGGGTCGAGGTGATTGATCCAGCGCTCGCGGCACTGTTTACCGAGCCTCCCGTGTAGGTGCTTGGCGATCATGGTCCAGTTTTTAGTACCGTACTTATTCACCAGCTCCACTATCTGCAGAAGAAGAGCAAAATTAATACGGGGTAGGAAAAAAAAGGTTTTAATTTTAGATCAATCAGATACTTATGAATTTTACTAAGAAACAAGAGGATTCCTTAAAGTGGAAACGGTGAAAACACTGACTTTAAGACACAAAGCCTTAAGACCCAACTAATCAATTTTCTACATAATAAAAATTTATGAAGTCCAACAGAATTATTGTTTCTTTTATATTTGATTTCAATAAGAATCTGTGATTTGACTGATAAAGGAGATAGGCACAAAAAACCAAAACTAAAATGTGTGATTTTAATGTAGCGCTAAACATGAGCTTAGGACTTTATATAAGTTCATAAAAGCGAAATCCAATCCAATAACCTTCGGGTATATCAGATCAATCAGCAATTTAATCAATATGAGACACATTTACTAACGTATTTAAACTGCAGCAATAGAGCTTATACAATGTTTGACGAATGGACACCAATAAAGTTTATTTGGGGGGGGGCTTAGGGAATTGGCTTAATATTTACTGCAATGAGAATAATTTGTCAGAATGTTTCTCTCAGGGCCGTATTTGTACAGCCCACATCCATATTTCAGCATCGCACACTCTGCTTCCTTTACAACCTGCTTAGTCCACATTAGAAACGCCTAAATCAATGTTGTAACTGATTTTGCATTTAGTTTTCCACCTTTTCATCTTCCTCTTTAGACCAAGGCCCCTTCAGTAATTCAGGATCCAGGTGTTTCTTCCAGCGAAGAATGCACTGCAGCTCTGTCCGACCCTGTCAAGGAAAACGGGGCATATTTTGGAATTTACACACACGCCTAAACCTGGATGATATCGCGATCGCAACAATTCGCTTATTTCAAAAGAGACAATTTAATTGAATCTCTCATTTCCTGTAAGTTTCACTTACTGGTAAAAAACTAGCAATAGTTTTCCAGTCCTTTTTTCCAAAGTTAGTGGTAAGGATTTTGAGGTTTTCATCCTGCATATCAGGGGAAAAAAACAACATAAGTTTAAACAGGTTACATTTTCTTAGTGTAGTAAATAAATTTGAACTTTACACCAAAAAAACAACATATAAATATGAAGAGGTAAATAGAAGAGGTAAATATACACACATATATATATTTACCTCTTCTATGGTCCATTTTATTTTAGACTCCCCGTCAGTCGTCTTTTCCAGTCTATCCGAACTCGTCACACTGGATGACTTACAATCCCCCTCTTCTTCCATTCTGTAAGCACACAGATCAGATAACTGGTAAATAAAACAAACAGTGGGCAAGAATAACGGGGTCAAAACGAGTGTCCTTGGGTAAAAAAAACAACAACAAAAAACAGTGGGTGTTATTGGAATCATATTTCAATTATTAAAAAGTGATGCAACTGATTATTTTGAGTTTAATTCACAGCCTTTCATTCCTTCCCCCTTCATGGTTCACAAAGGTGCGGTGCATACGAACACATCTAACACCAGCAAGAATCAAAACATATTATTTATGTCTGTAATATAAACCTATATTCGTGTCACTTTGGGCTTTTTACAAAAAAATACGATGTTAGGCTTCACTACAATTTCGATTCCAAGTATGGAAGAACCTATGTAAAATATCTGCTTTAGAAAGATATATTTGACAGTGGCTGAAACCAGAGGACATAAAAATGTCACTAGTAACATAGTTATAAATGAGTACCTAAATCATACAACAAAGTATTAATTGTGTATTTGTGGTTGAGAAAGAAACATGGAATACATTAAAATTAAAAAAACACACGGTTGTCTGCATTACATCATAATTTACAGAGCATTTCCAAAGAAGCCAGTCAAATTCTGTCACAAAGTAATATTATTTTGGAAATCAACAAACTATTTTTACATTGCTACTTAAGAATGGTGTCACCCTACAGCAAGCAATTAGAATGAAATTCTGTATTTTCATTTTGTCAAGCACAAATGTAAGCAATCACTTTATGATAAAGGACGACTAGTCAAGTTACTTGTGGTGGGTGAAGTTTCCAGAAATGCATCATAATATTACTAAATTTAAAAGGACCTTGTGGTAAAAGTGCTCATAAAAGTGCATTATTTTCCTAAATAACTATTCAAGAAAACATAACTGAGTAAATGTAACTGGTTAGTACCCACCTTTGTGATGTTACATGTATAAATGGGGATGGTTTTTTTAGATTAAATCTGAGTTTATCATGTTATCTTTCTTCAGTCTACAGATTTAAATTGGTCAACAAAGTCATCGCAACATGAGTGTGATAAAACATTTTTAAAAAGTATACAATACTTTTATACACTACGTTATTACAGATTTTGTTAAATAATTATTGATAATACCCAACAAACTTGATGAAAACACTCTAGGGAACATCGGTACGCAATTGATTGCTCACAAGTATGGATGAAATGGTGAATAGGAAAAAAAAGAGGTGGAAGTGGCGAACATAAGAACTAGTCCGGAGTCGTTTCACCCACTTGATCTTTACGTGTTTTGTTCTGAGTGACGGACTTAAGACATACGTTCAGCCATTGGTGGCCAAAGACATTTTGGGGTCCTACACATTTTAGTAACACATAGTAATTTCTATGTGCACACAGGGTGTAAATTTACATCCATTTAGCATCTTATTTTAGCTAGTACTCACCAACGGGTAGCTAGCAATTAGCGAAGTAGCTAAGATTATATTCGATAAAACGAATTCGGGATTTAATAAAGGAAAGAAAGCTAACATAAGCCACATAATACGTTACGTGATTCATAAAATAAAACATGTTGTGAATAATAATCATATATGAGGTACACTTACGCTCCAAGCTGGCAGCAGTTTTCTGCTACAAAGACTCACTAACACTTTGGTAACGACGTTAGCTGAGAAAGTTGAGCACCCCAAGCGGCTCAAATCCGTTACTGCAACTAACCAGCACGCTATCCGTCTTGTGAACGAAAATAAAGCTTTTATGATATATTAGTCTAAGCTTTTAGATGTAATGTAATACGACTGTAGGGAGAAAGTAGACTCCCTTCAATGTGTCTTAGAATACATCGGTGTTCATCATACGTTGCTTTCTATCATGACCCAACAGAGCACCGCCGTTTTCACTGGACGTGCCGTGGTGGGAGAAAACCACAAACACTCACGCTCCTGGACCAAACAACTCCAGTGTTACTCTAGTTAAACAACGAACAGACGGAAAAGTCACAACAATGTATGTGTAAAACTTTACAGACCACATATTTAGCCCTGAAGTTGTGTATATCAGTACAGACACTGTTTTCACACTTACCCGCGGGACATGCTCCCCTGTCTGTGTGTGCAGCCTGCTGCTACTTCAGCTGTGTGTGGATCGGAGGCAGCTTGAACTGTGGAGTGCAGATACGCGGCAAACCCTGAAGAAAACAAAGAGTAGTTCTGCTATGCGTGGCAAATGGAAAACGGATCGGGTAACTGAAGCACATAAGAAGTGAGATGGTGCCTTAAACAAGTGAAGATTTACCCGCGAGTGAAAAAGGAAGGTCTGTTCAAGAGCACCGCTGCTGCCCAGCTAACACATCAGGCACCGGAAACAACCCACGTGACCAACGGCTGAACCCATGCTAGTGGCTAACGGAGAAATCTGAATGTTTGGGATTTCACTGTTACAACACAAAGACATTATTTAATTAGACACAAATTCATTTAAAACAGTTGGAAAAGCAATATTTCATTTTCTGTAACTCAAGATAAAAAACAAACAAACAATGTACCTGTTTTATTTACTGCAGAGTTTGATTTATCTTTAAGCTACATGTTGAACAGCTAACCTTGATCACTACAGCATTAGTTTTTTTCGGTTAAAAGTGAAGGTGCAGAAATAAACCCAAAGAAAAACAAAACATATTGTATAATGCATAATAATAATTATTATTATACTTTTAGTAGTGTTTGTATTTTGTTTAAAAATGGCAAAGCTCTTAAGTTTTAGAGTTGCTAACAGTCCAATTGTTTTATTTTCTAATTTAACATTTCTTTATATATAATAATTTGGTATATAGAACATAATTTAACAAAATTAGCCAATGTATAATTTTAGTCTATATAGCATGGTGTGTCCATTTGAAATGTAAAATTTTGCAAACATCAATCTCACTGAAGCCCTCTTTACAAAAAGCTACAGATAAAAGTCTCATCAGAAATTGAGGTTAATCTATATTGATATTTCACTTTATTTTCTTCTTTACATACTAACAAAAGTATTACATGGGTCAAGATGAGAGATTATGTTGGCATTTATAAAAAGAGAAGAGGACTCGTACTTTCCACTGATCGTCTGTTTAGACTTAGAGGAAGGATTAGGTTTTTAGTATCCAATCAAAGTGTGGCAAGGTTCCACTAGGTGTGGGAAGGGGTGGGATTCGATCCTGGATTGAATCCTGTCCCGGGCCAGGCCCCGTTGCGCACCTTGCCTAATTTGGCGTTGCTGGAATGGTCCATGTGTTCTAATCAATGGGTTCGAAATGGGTGGCACTCTGAGCAGAGCACGAGGACATGCTTGCAGAAAGAGGGGGAGAGATGTTACAGTGTGGGGTCCTGTCTCCTTTGGCTGACTTGTTTGTGTGAATCACCATCATCTGGGAGTCTGGGGGTTGAATCCTGCCAGCGCCCTCATTGTGCACCTTGCCACAAAAGCGACGGTCAAATTTAACATTTTGTCTCTATCATCAAAATTTAAATTAAGGTCTGTTTGTTCCTGCGAAAATGAAGAAGCTGCAGTTGAATATAGACAGCTAGTCATGTCTTTGGATTTTAAGGTGAGCACTCTATTAATTTGGTGCTCCCCTGCCCTACATCAGCAACATGCACTTTGCTTTATAATGTACACAATATGGAACCAAGTTGCATTGTTTCATTTTCTTTCAAATTGAATTTATTTTGTGATATTGTAATTGGTGAAAACAAAATCCTCAGCCAACTTGTAATTAGGGATGCACCGATACTGATACTGGTATTGGGTATCGGGGCGTCTTATGTACCATATCGGTGAACTGATACTTAAAATGTGGAAACTCTGCAGTAATTTCACAGAATGTTTTTTTCACTTGAAATTGTAGGGTTTTTTGTCGTTTCCTTTAAGATTTTATTTTGTATCTAATTAAAAAATAATTTGCTGTAACAAACAGAGAAGAAAATAAAACCTGTCTTCAAATTCATTGCATTTTTAGAAGAAATATTGGTATTGGTACTCTGTATCAGCAAGTACTCAAATCCAAGTATCGGTATCGTATCGGTTTGAAAAAAGTGGTATCGCTGCATCACTACTTGTAATTCCATGTATCCAACATTGTCACTTTCTTTGAACACTTACGTTTTTTTGCACCTGTAGATCAGCTAAAATCAAAGTCTTGTCATTACAACTTGTAATGAATGGAAAGACTTGACATTCACAATTGAATGATAAAATTGTTATGACATAAAAATAAAGATCCTATTTCAGTTTGAGATTTTAGGAATCATCCTGTTTCTTGCCCGATGAATGCTGCAAAGTAACATATGGATGAATTGATTTTTGGAATTTAGTGTGGAAGTCGTTTATTTCCTATGTGAAAATAAAATCTTTGAAAATAAAGATGGGGTTGGGGCTTTTCTGTGAAATTAGCTCTCAGTGGAAATGAAAGGTTGAGCTTTTTCAGGAAAATAGTGGAGGTGGGGGTGAAAATTAATAACATACCGTTTTGTGTATTTGTTTATTTCTAAATTTAATATTAGTCTTCAGCCTTTGTATTGTACTTTTTTTGTCTCCTGTTTTATTCCCTCTGTTAGTCATCTTAACTCAGTTGTCCCTGCTCAGGTTTTCCCAGCTGCTCTGCAGCTATGGGTTTCTGTTTCATTCATGCACCTTCCCAGTAGGTTAAAAGCTTGTCCCAGTCAGATCCCTTTATTATCTTCCATATTAGTTGCTTGTGTTCTTTTCCCTATCACTGTTGATACAGTTTGATAATCTCCACATCTTTTCTTGTCTTTTCCTAACTTTGTGTAAAGTTTTGAAATAAACCCCAGTCACCAAAATGTAAGGGGTGCCATTTTATTATCCACATTTATGGTTTGTCTTTATCAAGTTACATGATAATACGGCTTTGTTACAATTTTAGAGCATAGCTTTGATCTCTTATTAAATGAAGAAAAAAACCGAACATTTTCATTCAAGGTATCGATTGAACTAATCAAAGAAGCATCACTCTCCTTTGGAAGGAGACATCTTTATGCAGTGAAAGAAATTCAGTTGGTTTTATTACTGTATTATACATCCATCCATCCATCCATCCATCCATCCATCCATCCATCCAGTGAATATAAAAACTAACTAAACTAACAAATAAATGTGATGAACATGATTTTTCCCTAATATTCATGTTTAAAAGGCTTGTTTGGCTTTTAAACACAGAAGATTTTTACAATTATCAAAACTTTGCCATGTGCCTTTAACATTGACTTTGAATAAAATAAGGACTTGCAACATTTTAGGGCTGAAATTTAGTAATACCCTGGCTTCCAAGTAATCTTGGCAACATGTTTCTGTGGACTTTACTTAATAGTTTAGAGTTCGCGAGCCAAAATTCCAATCACAATTTGATAGATTATTTGTGGAGGGAGCTAAAGATTAGGTTGATGGCAAGAAGGCGCTCCAACCTTAAAGACTTAGAGCTAATAAAAATTTCAGTGGAAACATGCAAAAAGCCGGTCAGCAGTTATAGCAAGGGCTTGATTGCTAAAATGTCTCTTTGATATGTAAAAAAAATATCACATCACCTGTGAGGGGAATGATTCATTTTGGTCATAACTGTACAAAACCAGACAAAATATTTATTTTATTAGCTTGTTATAAGCACCAACTCGCTACTGCTGACAGTGTTACCCTCCTGGTAAAATTTTTAGATTCTCTGTTTACCTCTTTAGCTGAGCAAGAACCCCTTGGCCCACTGTTAGAGATGTAATGGTCATGGCAACACTTGTGTTTGTGATTATTTAATCATTTCAAGGAGGTGATTAAAGTGACGAGTGGTTAATTCCCTGTGAGAACATATGGATTCACAGAAAAAAAAACATCTTTCATGTGAATTTAAATACATACTTTGTTTATTAGATGTACAAACAAGACTTTATTTGACAAGAAATTGCACATTAAATCCAATACCTAGCACAAATTATTGCTAGAACAGTTATGGCAAAAGCAGTTCACAGTTTACATTGATAAAATAATTTAAACACGTTTTTTAATCATTTTTGCACATTTACAGATGCTAGATACAGTGGCATCATATTACCATGTTATGAACACAGATATTTCTCTGGAATTACAATGCATAAATAAAATCTGCATAATCACCAGCATTAATGTTAATACTACAGTGTAGATGACTACAACATAGAACATGTCATCATATCTGTACCTAGCTTGTGCATTAATGTCTACATTCAAACCCAAGAACATAGAAGGTCACTGCTGTCATCACTGTTAACCTTTGTTCGCACCAGCTACATTACTCAGTTTCTTTTTTATTAAGAATAATTTGGAAAACTTTTATGTTCATTAATTTCTTAATGGTTATTGTAGAAAACAAGGAAGTTCACAGTTGCTTCATTAACGATTATTTTAACAGAAAGTTCATTTACATCTTTGTTTTATAAAGTAACTAGAGCAAAGTTTATCGACAGACGGGAAGAATGGTGCTTTGTATCAGTTTTACCTTTGTTCCACTATGCTAATCCTTTTATCCAAAAATAAAATTATGCAATTTACCAAAAAATATAAAAAGCCAATAAAAAAAAAGCCAGTTTAGCCCACCAGTCACCCCAGCAATGAGATTTGAAATATACAAGTAAGAAGTAGGAAATGAAGCTAAAAAACTGTCTACCGTGTTTTTGGGTCTTCCTATAGGCTATTTCTTGTTTTATATGATTAATTCTTTTTTTGTCTTCATGTCCATTCAGAGCTCTTAGACATACCAAAAGAAATTCTGTGTTTTTCCTTTTACCATAACATCTAAATATAAAAATAAATAAAAAACTGGGCTAAATATAACCTCGGGTGTTCCTTACGCTTCTTCAAATTAAATGAACAAGGGATCATTTGCTATCCTTACACCTTGAACATCTTCATTTCCTGCATGCTCCATCTCTGAGCGATGCCAGCGGGGGATATAAACACACAAGAGCGATTGTCCCCCTTTTTTGACAGGTCCTATCATTTTTCTTCGATATTCCTCACAGTTTGAACCGTTTGCTCTCACAGGAAACTATCATCTGTGCCAACAAAGGAGAACCCATTGAATGCATTGTTGGAGCTGGTGCTGGAAGCAAACTCTGGGGTCCGACTCACAGAGTTGGGAACCATTTCCCTGGTGAACTCCGGATCAATGTGTTGAGTGTCGGCTGGGCCTCTCTGAAAGAGAATTTAATACTATAATTATTGTTTGCTTTAATTTTTATTGCATAGTAACAGATTTTAAAAAATATGCTTGTGCATTGTTATAAAGAAAGTAGTTCCAGTCTTAGAGAGTCAGTCTTTTTGTCACACCTAAATATATCAGATCAAATTCATTTTAAAAGCAGAACCAAAGGCACTTTTTGGTTGAAGAAAAAAATTCTAAACAAACTGTGCCCTTTCCAAATGTAATAAAAAAATTGTAAAATCTATTACAAATTTCTGAAATTGCTCAATTAGCACCTGTCTGTCCTAATGAAGGAGGCTTAAAAATCTTTAAAAGCAACATACTACACCATGACCTAATCTAAAAAAATAAAATAAAAAATCAACAACAGATGAGAAACAAAGTCATTGATATCTATCCGCCTGGAACGGGTTACAAAGCCATTTCTATTACTTTTAAGGTGAACCAGAGAGTGAATCTTTATCCACAAATGGATAACACACGGAACAGTGGTGACCCTTTCAAAGAGTGGCCAGTCTACTCAAAGTATTCCAAGAGCACACCCACAAATCCTCCAGGATGTAACAAAACAGCCCAGGGCACCATTTACAGCACACGCCTCGCTTTCCTTATTAATAATGATTCAACAATACGAGAGAAACGGCAAAAATAAAATCCATGGTTGAGTTCCGAGCTCAAAGCCACAAGTGACCCAAAAATAAAGAGCACAAATGCCTATATCACGTTTGCCATAAAACACCAAAATGAACCACAGAACACGTGTTAAAATATTCTGTGGATAACTTTTTGGAATATTATAACACTAACGTTGTAACACTGAGGTGGTAGTTTCATGGTTTGGGCCTCCTTACTTGTTTCAGGACCAACCATCAGTTCATGAACCAAGTTGAAGCACACCCTCAATACGGCACAACCGGATGTTTCCTCTGAATGCTCAACATACAAAAATGAAGACTTTGTACGGGTCTTGTCAAAATTTCAAATCAATAGAGATGTCATGGCACGACATTAAATATGATGTTGATGCTTAACGCCTACCCATTTTGAAAGAATTTAAACAATTCTCAAAATAAAAAATTGGTAAAAACAAAATCCTCCACAGAGATGGTAAACATGTACTATCAATTATGAAAAATGCTTGATGGTAGTTTTTTGCAACCTAGGATGGCAGAGCAAGCTGTTCGGTGATTGGGAAAATTACATGACAGGTTGGTTTGGAAACCAGAACCAACTTTTCATATGTAGAGAACCTTGAGCCACTCTTTAAAACAGGAAAGCATGAGGCTAAACCTTGCACCAAATTTTAGCTTGCGTTGTGAAAAGGATGATCCGGTAAAAAAAAAAAAAAAATGCAGTAAATAGTGCCATCTTTTGGTTAGGGGTGTGAAAAACAACTAATTCATTTATGACTGAAAAACATTGCAGGGTTGCCAACAATTGTGGAGGGAGCTCTAACTTAAAAAAAAAAGAATCAGTGTTAAGGCTTTTGAAATTGGGTCTTGGAAACAAACCCAGTCTGTAAAAACACACTTTATGAATCATAAAGCAATTTACTAAGACACAGCTTAAACATAACTCACCACATTTGGGTTGTAAGGAGGAGTGATCCTTTTGTGATAAAGGTCGTCCCAGTTGATTGGAGCAAAGAAGGGATGGTTCTTGATTTCTAACTGTACAAAAAGAAAGAAGAATGTTAGTGGTAGAGTCATTTATTTATTTTTATTTTTGGCACATTTCATTTCTCTTCCTGATTAAAATTCACTTGAATTACATTTCTCAGCCACTGTAGATAGAAGTATTTTAGGGACATTTGTAGATTTTTATTAATGAATTAGTTTCCAGAAGAAGTTGCTCCTGCTATGTCAGCTATGGCAGAGTCTTAATTGATGTAAAATCCAACAAAGATCCTTTCACAAAATCAATGCATATTTCTTGTCTGTAAATGTTTAGCACAAGAACACACTCACAAAGTCAGCAATGGCACCAAGACGTCTGTGTGGGTCTTTCTGCAGAAGACCAATAAGCAGAGAGCAGACGACCTCGGACTTCCCCGGCTGCAGCGGCAGCGGCTTGTGGAGGATCCCATCGTACATTTCACCAACGTCCCGGCTGTAGAACGGAGGCTAAAGTGGAGGGGAGAGCTTTGATTACTATGGTATATTTGGAGCATACAGCAGTTAAAAATGCATGAGCAACAGAGCAACAGAAACCTTAACCTCTGAACTCATCTCAGAAATAATCAGAAGAATTGGGGATAATAGTGTAGAAATGCACCCTGTAACATAGATTCAATTTTTTTAACTGCTATTAGTAAATCAGAAGTGAATGTTTCCCTTTAAGGACAAAATTCAAATTCGCTTTTCCACAAATCACCTTGCAGATGTCTTAAGCCAAACAAACCGCTGGATGCAGATTTGACGGGAGCCAGGAAAGTTGCTGTCCTGTTCACAAAGCCATTTTAATATGATCTGAACAACGACCATGAAGTAGGCAGCAGAAAATGGCTATGGTGTTTAAATTATGCTTACTTTAAGAAAATACCCTTCGCACCATTACACTTCCAATAACAGCAGCCTGAATCTTTACACAAGCAAAGATGCAGCCACGCTTTTATGCTTTTTGCACCTAATTCTGAGCCTACCGTCGGAATTTTGCAGCTAAACTTAAAGACTCATTGAACCAGGCAACGTTTATTCAACCTATTTTGATAAATGTTGGAAAGTTACTGTGAATTAGGGCTTGTATTTTCTGTTCTTAAGTGACAGCAGTAGCATGTTTTCTTATGCTGCTATGGCCCATTTGCTTTAAGGTTTTAAGATTTTGTGTGTTCTGAGATAATTTCTTGCATACCTTGGCTGTAACAAGTGATTATTTCTGCTTTTGTTGCTTTAAACCACCCTGCTCATTTTCCTATTCCTGCTGACATAAAACAAGTCATTTTTATCCACCAGACTGGATATTTCCTCTTTTTCTGATGCACTCTCTACACATCTCGCAGATTATTATTTGTAAAAATCCCAGCAGATCAGCAGTTTCTGTAATCCTCAGACCAGCCCACCTGGCACCAACAACCACGTCATATTCAATGTCATTTATATCCACCGTCTTTCCATTTGTATTCTCGTTTTGAACTTGACTGAGTTGTCTAGATGCTTAAATGCACTGAGTTTCTGCTACGTCTATAGCTGAAACCCAGTTTGTGTTAGCAAGCAGTCCATATCACAAAAATCTTAGCTCTCCAATGCCAGGTGGCATCTGCTATCAGAAATGTCTAGAAAACATCTGAAAAGGGAATTTTCAAGCAGTTCACTCTGTTTTTTTTTTTAGCTCTTTAAAGCTAGTCTGTCTTAGGAGACATAATACAGGTAAGTTGAATGAAGGAAAAACATTTTGAGGAGATATGTTGCAGAAAACAAGACTGATCAAACTTCCCCTAAACACACATACCAGGCTATAGATCATCTCATAAAGTACTGCTCCCAGACACCACCAGTCCACCGTCCTGTCATATGGTTCCTTACGCAGAATCTCCGGTGCCAAGTACTTCAGATAAAGAGAAATAAATCCATGAAAAAATAAAGATCATTCTAAAATGAATGAAATAAATCTTGCTTCTAATAACATTACACACGTTTCCTTGTTTTAGAAAGAAGGATCTCGCTAGGTTTGCTACATTAGACCTACTATATAAAATTATAACTTGCTATGTATCTGCCACTCACCTCTGGGGTGCCACAAAAAGTGGAGGTGGTTCCTTCTGGCTCTACACCCTCTTTGCACAGCCCGAAATCTGTCAGTACCACATGACCCTGCAGACATAAGACACATGCAAACCCGAGTCACACCGTGTGCAACATCGGAATGAAATGAGGGAGGATTTTCCAGGGGCTCACCTGAGAGTCTAGAAGAATATTCTCTGGTTTTAAATCTCTGTTAAACACAATGAGAAAAAGCCATGGTTATCAAATGCTTGCACTTTAAGTCAACTAAGCGAACATTACTTCCATGTCTGACCTGTAGACAATGTTTTGAGAGTGAAGGTAGCCAATAGCGCTCGCGACTTCAGCAGTGTAGAACCTGGCCCTGGGCTCCGAGAAACACCTCTCCCTCTGGAGGTGGAAAAAGAGCTGCAAAGGAAGTCAAACATTAAATCAGAATTACTTCATGCAAAAGCTGTGCATTGAGCACAGAGTGGTAAGGGATTACAGAAAAGCAAAGAGAGAGAAAGGGTGAAAATGTTTGAGTAGTTAAGGAGGAAAAGAGAGAACCTCTTTTCTTTAAATGGTAATAGTACTGAGCCCCGTAGGGGACATGGTGGAGAAAATATTTTAAGGTGAGAAAAAAATAAAATAAATGGATTTTGCGTTATCTCGAGAAAGTTTTGCGTTATCTTGAGAAACTTTTGCGATATCTGGAGAACGTTTCGAAAAGCCATTCCTGCATTTACAGTGTTACCGACTCAGTTTGCTGCAGCCTTGTGCACTGCTATGATGGAAGACACTCACAGACGGGAGAGCTTAATAGAGTTTTATTTTGAGATTGGCCTCAAATATCAGGACATAAAGTCAGTGCTTAGGTCTAGACATGGTTTTCATATAAGTGAAAGACATTGCCCACAGGTTTTTGCGCACAAAAGGACTGCCGCGTCGTAAACAGCTTCTGAACAAGTGGATCTGATTGAGTTCATTAGCCACCAGTTGCAATAGTCTGGACATGGCTATTGTTGGATGTGTGCAAAATGCAGAGAAAATGGACAATGTGTGAGAAAAGAGGACGTATGGCTGGTGTTGAAGGAGTTGGATTTTCTCAAGATAACGCAAAAATTTCTCGAGATAATGCAAAACTTTCTCGAGATAACGCAAAAGTTTCTCAAGATCTCGCAAAATCCTTTTTTTTTTCTTTTTTTTTTCTCACCTTAAAATATTTTCTCCACCATGTCCCCTGCGGGGCTAAGTATAATAGTGCATCACCTGATGCGAGGGTAAAAGTTTAGACATAAGTAAAGAAGTTAGAAATGCAATTTAAATACAAGGGTTTAATGTGAAATAAAAAAATGAGCAAAAGAAAAAAAATGGCGTGAATACTATTAAATGAGAACAGATAATCTTTTGAATTAACAGTTTATCAAAGCAGAAAATTAAAACATTCACTATCAGGTTCAACTATTACTTAAAATATATAGATTATGGTTTAGGAAACGTCTAAATCAGTCTCTACCTGAGTTTAAGTAAGTTCAGTTTTATTGTATTTGATTTTTTTTTAACACATACCTCTCCTCCGTTTACATAGTCAAGCACAAAGTAGAGTTTCTCTGCGGTCTGAAAGGAGTAGTGGAGCCGGACAAGAAAAGGGTGTTTCAGGCTTTTCAGCAGCACATTTCTCTCCGCCATGATGTTCTTTTGCTAAAAAAAGAAGAACAAAATGAGCAACATCCGCTGTGAAAAAGAAAGAAACATCAGCGTTTATGAAAGTTAGATACTATTTTCAAAAAATACTGAACAGTAAGATAACAAAGAGAGACAGCATCAGTTAGAGTATGAGGATGTTTATCCCTGGTTGACAGTGCGGATGTTTCCAAACACAACCTGCATCTTACGAAGCCTTTTGGTTAACTAAACAGGGTTTAACGACACCACTTTTCTAGACGGACTCACTGACTGATATACTAACATATACATGAACTCCATTTAGTCCTTGTTTTTCGTCCACTTTTTGTAGTTTTGTCTGTTTTCAGAATCAGAAAGCAGTTATTGCCAAAATGTTGAGCAGATTTACAATATTATGAAATCTCTGAGGTATTTTGTGAAAACATATGACTACTAGACAAACGCTTCTAAGCATGCAATAAATAAAAATAAAATGTGATAAACAGATTCGTACATGTAGGAGTGTAGGTGTCTCTACTAATACAACATAATTAAACAGGAAAGTGGATTTCTACAGTGACTCAGCAAAATTGGTTGGGTTTTCTTGGACAAATTGCGTTACATCATGAAATTATTAGCCGAACCTGACTGTATTGTAGTTTAATTTGTTGTGACGGAACGACATGTCATTGTAGCTCAACCTATATAAATCCTTATATTAGTTCAAAATGTATTTATTTACAATTTGATGTTAGGTAAATGTTTTTGTCTTGGGATGAGATTTTTTTTTTGTGGTGACATAAAAATAAACGGAACTGAACTGAGTTGAGAAAAAGTTTTGTTTAATTTCCCCAAGTTGATTTATTCTTAACATAATCTTCTGGTTCGGCTTGATTTTCGGTTCATACACTCAACAAAAATATAAACGCAACACCTTTGTTCGTGATTTGTGAACAATGTTTTAGAGAAATGGTAATATTGTGTATCTGGAATGAATTTTAGATCTTTAAGTCCATCTCATGAAAAATGGGAGCAGAAACAAAGGTGTTGCATTTATATTTTTGTTGAGTGTATACTACAATTAAAAGTCATGTAATTTGATTAAAAAATAAGGACAGTTTAAATAAAACCCATTTTAATTTCGGATTATTCAATCTTTTCTGTTCACTTTTTGATTTGATTAGGCTATTATAAGGGAATATAGGCAAAAAGAGACAGAGAGGTACATGACAAGTTTATCCAATAAAGAAAACTGAGACAATGAGAGACATTTTGTAGATACATGTTACAAGGTAGTTTTCAGAAAGCTGGGTTAACCCTTGAGATGAGAATAAAAACAAACACCTTTTTTTTTCAAAGACAGTGTATATGGATTGAACTTGAGCGAAACAGAGCACTCCAAGTAAGCGGAGGGTCTGTTTGTTTTGCGTCGGATATTCCCATCCTGTTGTTCGACAAACACAGAAGTGTCCCCGTTTATTTTCTGTGGGCTATAAAATGTGTCCTTTGTACGGAATAGGCCGCAGATAAGATAAGATACAGAGCAGGTCTCACCGGGTCAGAAGACTGTTTACTAATAACTTTTACAGGTACTCACTCACTCACACACACACACACACACAGATTCCCCTCTTTGTTTTATTTTCAAACAGTTTTCAGCTTTATTTGCTTTTTCCTATTACATTTACATATACAGCATGTATATTAATAGAAAAATTTTTTTGTTTTAAATGCAGTTTGAAACTTTTTCCTGGAATATGTTTATTTGCAAACGGTTTGATTACTTGATGTTTGGTTTATAAAAAAGACGCTTTGGCTCTGAGTGTATTTAACGGTATGTCTGATGATATTAAACACAATTATTGTATTTTATTAACCAAAACATACAAACAGGTGAAAGTGGTTATCTTACCTCTTTTTTCTTCAGGATGATCTTCTTCTGCAGAACTTTGACTGCGTAGAACTTGCTGTCGGCTTTCAGCTTAGCAAGCAGGACCTGCATGATGGTTGGCTTATTAGTGGTCTGTTTAGTAAATATTCTGCACCAGCATCTCATCACACTGCTGTCAGGACATTTTATCAAAAGTGGGCACTCAACACATGCAGGTGATCTCTTGGAAAAGGCAAAAAGAAATTCAAAAATGTCGTGTGGAAGCACTTTTTTTTTGTTGTGGGTATAAGAAAAGAAGTCCAATCGGAATTTATTTTGGAGTTGTCTTACATTTTAGACTCTACATTAATTATAAACTGGCTGAAAGGTTTATCAACAAAAAAAAAAAAAACGAGATAAAAAAGAAAAACAAATAATTTTGAAAACAGGAGTAAAAACAAGTCGAGAGCTGGAGCGGTTAAAATGAACCTTAGAATGAGAATATAGAGAAAATAAAGCATGTTAGTTATTCTTTGCTTTCTCCTTAGTATCGATTGAATCCTCTTACTTAACCTCAGTGACCTCAAGGTGTACAAAGTTAAAAGATCTGAGCAGTGAAAAGGCCTGACCTACTTACGATGTGACTTTAAACTAAGCAGAGCAGCGGTAGTAAAACCTGCTTTAACAACGGCAGATTTAGTAAAAAAAGTTTTTTTTCAAAGATTCCAGTAGGCCAACAAAGCTTATTTGTAAGTGCCACAAAAATAATATATCTGTCCATGTTTTTTTAGATTTCAAAAAAGGCCCACAAAAACTGAAATCCTTTATTTAAATAAAAAAAGCTTTTGAAGAAGGGGTTGTATTCAATCAGGGCACGTCAGAGGCCAGGTGTTACTGACAGAAACAGATGAGAATAAAGCCTAGTTAGGATTCAGGACTTCAAAATACTTCCCCACTTTTGCCAAAAAGAAAGAGATCCAGTGTTCAAAAATGGAGGTTTTACTGGAGCGCACCATGAACCAGAGTGAATGATTTGGTTTTTGACAGCTGAAAGAAATGTTCCATTTGTTGCTGATGCAATTGCTAAGGAGGTGTGTGAGCATAAAATAGGTATACGAAGTCTGATGCGTGACAAATATTTCATTTAAAAAATCGGCAAAAGAGCACAGTACGACGAGCAAAACACGAAGATTAAACCTGTTCCATGGTCAATATTTAATATTTAACTAGCAATAGCATTGATAAGACAAAAACACGAACATTTCACGTTCAAGAGCTTTAAAAAATGTTACTGAATTTTCAAATCATTGGATTCAATCACCGTTCATGAGAACAATTACTGAGTAAGCAGGCAAGAATCACACTTTAGACTCTGACTAGGGGAAGGATATCAGTAGTGGGTAATTTTATTACAAAATGTCTCTCTTTCTTATATCTCACCCGGTCAGAGTAAAATCTGTGCTTCCTAATAGATCACATAACAATAAAATGTATTCATTTTCTCAGAACAATCAATAATACCTCCATAACTTGTTTTTTCACCAAGAAAACATAGATATAAGTAAGTTATTGTTTCAGTGTTACCTTCCCAAAGGTTCCTTTACCAATGACGGCCAGGAAGTCAAAGTCAGTCGGTCTGGCACTAAAACAACAGAAAAGTAAACTATTAAATGATCAGTGTTGCTTTGCACACAAGATTACACAACAAAGTCTGAGTCTCCTATGATTTTTATTTTTTACTAAAGGGGAAAACACAAGTAAAAAAGTTTTCTTTGTTCATTAAAATACTTTCTCCTCAAACAATGGTCACTGCCGTTTATTCGCTAAGGTAAATGATCGAGTGTGCAGCATGTCTAAGAATGGAACTTCAGGAAACCGATCTAGATATGAAAACTTTTTTTACATAATAGGATCAGATTACAATCATAAAGGAGAGGTCATCGAAGAACAGCAATCAAGTCTGATTTTGAAGTTACATGTCTATTGTTCCTTTCAACGAAATGGTGCAATAAAAAAAGTTTTGATAACATCAGGAAGAAGAGTGGATTTGCCTCCAGCTGCCAAAAGGTACTAAATTATTTCTGTAAAGTTTCCACAGAGAGACTGACAGCAGAACGCATTCATAGGAGTGGCCAGAAAACAAACTGGCAAGGTAAGTAAAGATTTCTGAGGTCATGGAGAAGCACAGTTGTGAGTACAACTACAGGCTAGTCTCACGTTGTTAAAAGATCAACTTTGGAAATAAATACCCACTGCCTGTCCTTCACAGTCTGTTAAAGATTACAGAAAGGAGTCAGACAGTCAATAGACAAAAAGGAGAAGTTTGATAATGAACTTATCCATTCTGACAAATCCAGTAGTCTGCATGCTTCTCTGAAAGGGTTGCATTTCTTAAATGGAAATTTGATGCTTTAATCGCAAAAATGAGACTCAAAAAAGAGTGAGTTATGCATCAAAAAAGTACGTTGAGAGAATCACAATTAATACTGATAAATACAGTAGAGACCAAAAGTTTGAACTCACCTTCTCATTCAATGCGTTTTCTTTATTTTCATGACTACATCGTAGATTCTCAATTAAGGGCATCAAAACTATGAATGAAGACATGATGAATGGAATTACTGTATGTACTTAAACAAAAAGGGGAAAATAACTGAATACATGTGTTATATTTTAGATTGCTCAAAGTAGCCACCCTTTGCTCTGATTACTGCTTTGCATTCTCCCGAAATGTCACCAGAAATGTTTTTCCAACAGTCCTGAAGGAGTTCCCAGAGATTCTTAGTACTTGTTGGCCCTTTTGCCTTCACTCCTCGGCTCAGCTCACACAAAATCATCTCGATTGGGTTCCGATGACTTTGGAGGCCAGGTTATTTCACACTTTTTTGTAAAAGTACTACATAATTCCATATGTGTTCATTCATAGCTTTGATGCCTTCAGTGTGAATCTACAATGTAAATAGTCATGAAAATAAAGAAAAAACACATTGAATGAGAAAGTGTGTCCAAACTTTAGGTAGGTGCTGTAGGTTTGTCAAAATTGGGTTTTTATGTCGGCGCAGAAGAATCAGATGAAGTTCGACAAATTATTGGTGCTTTTAGGTAATAATTTCACCTTTAAACACAAGCACATACGCAGTTGTATTTTCAGCCTTTGCTTCATTCCTTTTATTTCACACATTATTTGGCAAATTCTGTTTATATTTTAGGTTGATATTTATGCAAACAGAAAGATACACTGAAAAGTTCTGTAAACGCAAAGCTGCATAAAACCTGATTTTTGCAGATCCTAACCCTGCACATAAGAGACTGCTGTGTTTTCTTGTTTTCAACCAGCTGCACATAGACTCAGTGCTGGGAACTATCCTTTGTCAGGAACCTATATCCTGATGCTGTGGTGCACATCTGAGGTAAAACCAGAGTAGTAACAGAATTGATGGCGATTACAATCACCCATAAGATGAGGTGCAACAAGTGGTTACCATGGAAGCGGAGCATAGGGCAGAAAGAGATATGGAGTTTTTATATGATATTTTAGGCAAATCTCTTCCGCTGCTTTGGCCTTGAAATTGTTCCCAAGCAATCTTTAACATCAACAAAGTGCATACATGTTACATTTTTAATATACATAAAATAGATTAGCCTACTTATTTTTAATGTGTTATATTTGCACATTACATTTTTTTTTAATGACAAAAAAATAATACTGCTCTTTGGGATTGTATTTGTTACCGACTGGAGATGTTTCCTATGGATTCTGAAAAATATCTTCTTCACAAAGACAAAACAATTTTATCCATGTGTTGGTAGTTACGGTTTCACAGAAGGAAACGGTCACAGACTGTTTAGTAAGAGCGGAGATACTGACTGTGGGTTTGCTGAAGGTCCCAAATTCACATCATCATGAGAAGGGGTAGGTGTTGACCGCAGCTGGAGAAAAATAATAAGAAGAAAAAAAAGAAGATGCTTGAAATGATTGGAACAAACATAAATACATTATAAAGTGTTAAAATTCTGGGTCTAAACACTCGATTACCACGTTGACTGTGCATCTCATAGTCAAAAAGCAGGTAAATCTACCTGCATCATGTAATCTGTCAACTCCAGTTGATATTAGACAAGTTTTACATTCACTTTAAGAGCTTGGTGAAACGAATAAGTGGAAGAAGAATATATTCTTCCTCCTGTTTGATTTTGCAGACAGCAATATTTTTTTCACAGTAATCAGAAAGTGAAGAGTGAAACTAAGACAGATTAGTTTAAGAAACTATCTTTATCAGACTAGTCCAGATAAAAGTTTTTTTAAGTTTAAAAACCTCCTCTGTTCTGTTGAACAGTAAAAATCACAACAATACCAAAATAAATCTCACTGAAATTAGCTTAAAAGTGTAATTTTCTGTTTTTTTTATGTTGAACTTGATATAAATCTTGATATAGGTTTTCCAATGAGGATAAGTGATAAAACACAAACAGCGTAGTTATAAAAACACAAAAATGTGAGTCACATATCTTAACAATACAAATATTCAAAAAATGTCAATCACCTTATTCCCAATATCGGATAAACTTTTCATTCACCGCCTTAATTAGCATTTGTTTCTTTTTACTTAACATGTCCCAAAAGTAACTACAAACTCCACATTCTAATAAGAAATAAAATTAAATTAAACTGAATAACTAAAAACACAATCAAAAGACATTCTAAACCTTCAAATTAAGCATCTCAAAATAGTTTGGTCTTAAGACATCTGATTAACAAAGCATTTATTATTAATATTGATATCTAAACCAATCTGCAGACAGTATTTTTTCCAGTGTCATATGCTCAAACAGCCTAGTAGTTAAAATAAAAAATAAAAGCATTGGTGAAAACTTACAACACTCACATTACTGTGTGCCATGGTTGATATGTCCTCAGTCCACCTGGAAATTCAGTGTTTGACCAAACCTGTTGGAGAACAGGACAGGTTCAGTCAAGAGTCTAGGATCCAAACATGCAGTCCACTGTTTCTCCCTTTCTGAATTAGATGAACGTGAAGGCTCTGTTCCCTGGATGTTTAAGTGTGTTTTGTGTGGATGAGAAGCTGCTGACTCCTGTGTGACAGCCTAAGGATCCAGACTAGCTGGAAGTTCCTGTTTCCAAGCAATGACATGGTGGAAGGAAGACAATGAGGGACATTGTCTGTATAATGGATAAGCATGTCCATTTTGTCTTTGTTGTTGTTGTGGGGACATCAGTGTTTACACTATAATAGTGTATAATTCCTTTCTGAACACATGATGTAGTTTATAGTTTAAAGGGTTTTGGTAGCTACATGATTATGCTAAGTGATAAGGAAATTATGCGGTTTCCTCCTTGAGTGATGAAAGAGTGATTACATATTTGTGGTAAGAGCACTTCTTGGCAACAAATCGTTGTAGCATTGGATATAAAACATATTTCCAATGAAATCTTCCCCCATTTGCAAGGAAATCCGTCAGTGAGTGGAGCATCAGAGTCGAGTGTGTGTGTTGTTCCCATGAAAAAAAAAAATCGCAAAAACCACTTATTCTGCTATTTTTGTTTCGTTTGTAGTAAATTAGATGATTCAAGTTTGAAAAATAACATTAGACAGCTTAACTATTTATTCATTTAACAAATATGGGTTTTACTACAGGCTGGTTACACCTCCTCAGGATGATCATCAGTTTGGTCACATTCTGGTGTGGGATAGCATCCTATTCTTTCTAGTGAGTTTGTTTCCTTGCATTAACAGTAAAAGCCTAGTATATGCTTCTGCATCAGAAAGGTTGCAACCAGTCGCAGATGTATTGACGGTGAAGTTTTTCGTTTATTTTTCTTCGTTGGTGTTTCAGTGCTGCAAAGCAATTCCCCACCAGGACAGCAGGGGGTGATAACTTTTCATGGCGGGTCTGCCTACTGTTGCAGTGTCGTTTCTGGTCGACTAGAGTTTATTATATTCAGCTTGTGAACGCATTCCCCCCCTCAAGGAGCAATAGACAACAACAGTTTTTATTACGTTGTAAACATTTTTACTAAATGTGAAGCTCATAGAATACTCTATAAATGCATGTAAACAAACACAGCAGCTTGTTTTGTTGTTTTCTACACCTTGAGTTCAAAACTGGCAAAAAACCTTTATCAGATAAATTGTCCTTTCAATATAAACCATTTGGTGCCCAAACGCTACATTGACTACTGATTACATTGACTAGAGTGAAATGATCTCTAGCTGTTGCTGAGCCTACCAGTCAAAGGCATACGCTCACTGTTATTGGAGATTGTTAGTTAAAAAGGCTCTACTCTTTCCGTCACTGCATAAGTGACGGAGAGTCCTTGCGTCGGCAGATAATGATTGCTTTGATCCTTTTCGACATAGACGGAGAAGTATAAACTAGGCTTAACCCTTGCTTTAACAGTAACCACAAACATCAAAAGGGAAGGAGGTCAAAGCTGAATGAAGGCCAGACAACTCTCTATTCTCCAAATTTGTGGAGGAAGTCTTTGGAAAACCCCACTTTCTGGGAATGAGCATTGAGATTTTAGAGTTCAATGCCAAAGAGTGGAGATATGGAATTGCCACTGGTTGCAGAATATTATCTCAATATCTCTCTGTATAGAGATTTCCTCCAAGTGTGAGAGATGTTGCCCCACACCAGCTACTAAAACCCATTTCCTTTCTTTTTATGCTAAATATTCCAATGTATAGAAGGTGGTTATTGGGAATGTGTCAATTAGAAAATGTATTTTTGAAATAGAAAAACAATTTAAAAAAGAAAACTCTGAAATAGATCATCCATGCCACTATATCAATGCAACACAAATTGACATTCACCATTTAATAGATTTGTGTCTGTATATATCAGAAACTCCTCAGAACAAAGAATCCAGGCAAAATAAAACATAATAAAATTCTAGCCTAATACAGGCAGTTCATATCAGCTCTCTGGTATAAACAGTAGTTATCATTAGGTGGTAGTCCAGCTGTATTGGGCTTCCCTCTCTGTGGAGACAATGTTCTGGTTTCCCTATGTTGTATCAGATCATCGACAGTCGTATACTGATGACAAAACTCTACAAAGTGTAACCATAAACACTGTCAGATACCCAATACTTACCAAATAGCAATTTTCTCTAAACAGAAGTAGCACCAGAAGTTAAACGGGGTGGGATCATCAGGGCTCTGTGAGATCAGCGGTTCGTTAGCTTTTGCCAAGGGACTATGGGAAACGTAGTAGAAAAGTGTTACAAAGAAAACTCCCTAAGCTAACTCTTTTTTTTATTGTGAAATATAATTCTTTTTAATGCCTGGAAAAGTACTTTAATTGAGTAGTCTGGAATATTGAGATAGGGAACATAATATGTACAATAATATATATATATAATATTTTTTCTCTGTTTGGACTAAAAAGGTTTCAAAACCACAGATTGAAAGCTACAAGCATGTCTGTAAAGCAGATGATGGAAGGCTGGCTACCTCAGCAGAAAGTCTGACTAATTAACTAGCTTAGCTTGTGGTTTAAAGTTAAATGGCCTGCATTTGTGTAGCACTTTTTCAGTCAGAGGACCAGAAAGCGCTTTACACAGCAATCAGTCATTCACGCATACAGTCATTCACGCATACATTCACACACTGATAGTGGTAAGCTACCACATTGTAGCCACAGCTACCATGGGGCACACTGACAGAAGCAGACACAGCAGGACGCAGGCACCTCCAGGCCCTCTGACCACCTCCAGCAGGAAACAGAAGCACTTCACCCACAATTGCTACCACCAGAACCATGGTCGCCCTAAAAGTCAGCTACATTGTCAGCTCTGCTCTACATCTAAAGTACACATATATGACTCACTCTTCTTTGCTGTATTCTTCTAGTTCAGCCACATTAAGGGGGTTTCAAACAATGCTCTCTTAGAGTAATTTTGGTAGGCCGTCAACTCCTGTCAAAAATCCGCACTTTTCAAAGTTTTCTCCCTGGGATTTACTTGAGTTCCAAAGCTCAAGAAATTGAAATATATATATATATATATATATATATATATATATATATATATATATATATATATATATATATATATATATATATATATACATTTAAACTTTTCCAAGCAGTTGTCACATAATTTTTTTCTTATATGTTTTTGAATTTCTTTAATTAGGGGCAGGAGTTTTTGTTGTTTGAAATCTATCCTAATTAAGGTTTTTTGAGAGGTTGTAATTAAGTCTTTTCTTGATTTAACCAGTTAGGCAAAAGTCAGGCCTGGTTGAAACTAAACTAAATAGTCCAATAAATATGGCTAATGGTTTCTCCTTAAATAAATAAAATCATTACTATTTTAAATTCGCTTTTTTCCCCCTTCAGTTTTCTTTAAAAATGTGTTTTATGATTTTAAAACAAAAGCAGATACAGAAGACATATGTGAGGAGGCAAATACTGTTTCACAGCACTATAAATATCTGTTCACTTATGCCTTCGCTTGCTGCCAAAGACAAAGAATGAAGGTGGAAGAGGCGAGTGAAGCAAAGTCAAATCTATTTGGCTCCGTTTCAGCAACCCCCTCAACCGAGGCTCTGCAAATACCTCCAGCTACATGGAAATATGGTACATGGTGTTCCGGCAAGCCCATAATAACGTAAATAAAGAACGCTGAGCTTGACCCAATGACACGTGTGTTGCTGTTGATAACAGAATTTGTTTATGTGTTAATAGGAACTCATCTGAAGATGAGACAGCCATGTTAAGGGGCAGTCCGGTATATTCCTTTGGAGCTAATAATTAACTTTCCTGTGGACCTTAGCCTTCCAGGTTTCATATGTGGATAAAAACTATAACACACACTTAAATCGATAGGAAACATGTAAAAAATCAGAGCAGTGACCTAAAAATGCAATTGTATTGTCTGTGAGTAAAATGAGCAGTTAAACAGATTATTATGACTCTATGTTAGAATATTGAGATGGATTAAGAGCTTGATGGCCCTTTTTAATCTTCCAGAGATAAGAAAGGAACAGCTCAGCTATCTAAAAAAGAAATCTGCAAAGGGGTGTGTGATTGAAAAGAAGGACCGCAACAAATATAATAACTTTGTTCAAAGTAAAATACAAACACGCCATTTTATTGCTTCATTAGCTTCAAAATCACCAGTCAGAATTGTAATTATTTATAATTAAAGGTGTGATACACATATATGAGGTGATAAACTGGGAAATGCATAATAACTTAATCACTTAAGAGGCTTGTGAAAACAAAGCACAATTAACACAAGATATATAATATACATATATTTTTAAATTGCAATAAAAGCACAGATAAATGAGAACCATATTTCAAGAGAAGTCAAATGAGCGGAAACATAGTTGATCATGTAGTCCCCAAAACATAAAAACACTTCATGTTAGTAGGCTATAACAGGAATAGAATAAACACCATCCATTAGAAATAGTGACTTGTAGTTTGCCTACCTGTGGTGCAGAAGACCGGATCAGTCTGATGGGCCTCTGATGCTCAAGTCAAGAGTCTGAGGAGAATGGAAGCAGAGCTCAGCCAGCACTGCAGCAGGCTGAGGCTCATCTGAGCGTGTCCTTTTGTTTTTAAAACATAAGGAGAGGTCAGTAGGTCGAGTCCGACGCAATTAATCATTGATGAAAAGTTACAGAGTTTAGAAAGGGGCGGGGCAAAGTCTTCAGTAAAAACAGATCGACGCATCTTAAAGCTGCATGCATTTCAAAATAAGAGGGCTGAGGATTAGCTTCACTGGCAAAACCAAAAATATGATCAAAACGTATGATGCAGGATTATTTTTATAAACTTTAAATGAAATGAAAATTACAATACTGTGCAATTTAAAAAACAAGGTGTCATACTCAGATTAGAATGCACAACCAAGTAGGATAATTGAATATGTACAGAATGCGCATGTGTAGTTGTGCATCTCTCAGTCTTTGTTCCTCTTCAGAGCGTCTCCTCGCCATTCCACATGCCCGTCTGTCTATCATGGGATTCAGGTCATTAAGCTCATCTGCACCGCGGCTCTGGAATAAACCCCCATCGTATGACATCATCTATTTAAAAATATTCGAAGGGCTTCTTAAAAGTTACCTCCTCAGACTTGCATACCCCACTTGACCCTTTCCTATTCATTTTTCTTTCGTTGTTTTACTTGCACTTTTTTTCTTTTCATTTTCTCTAACACTATTTTTAACTTTGTTCTATGTGCTGCAATTGTTGATGTATATTGATTTTTATCTCTTCTTGATATGTTGATTTACTTGTATCCTTTTGAGTTGTTACGTGTGTTTTATATTTTCAGCGACCTTGAGAGTTTTGAAAAGCACTGTATTATTATAATTAAAAAGTAAACTTATTATTTCCAAGAGGTTAGCAGTTATTATAAACTGTGAAAAAACAAATTTGCAAGTAACAGTAGCATAATTGTTATTTAAGTGAGCTATATGGTGCAAAACATTACAGCAAAGGTCTAAACATTATTGAGTTAGCTGGGAGCAGATTTGTTCTGCAGGTAGAAAGGACCTGCTCAAACAGTTCTTCATGAACCTAGGATGCAGCAGTCTGTAACTGAAGGAGCTCTGTAGCAGCAAAATTTCCGCGTATGGGGTGGGACGCACTATAGTGATGTCATTTTGGCCTTCCTCATGAGCTAATCCAACCTCTACCTCTTAGCTGTCGATAAACTGCTGCTCCAACATAGGCTACTACTCCATAAAAGAAGGTCTTCAGGAGCGCTCGACTCCAAAAGACCTCAGTGTCCTCAGCAGGTAGAGTCTGCTTTGACTTTTCCTGCAGATCATCAGTGTTTTTGCTCTAATCCAGTTTATTGTTCAGGTGAACAGTCCACTTTCTCAATGTCCACTCCCTGGATGTTCACCGCTGTCATTGTGGTGGGTCTGCGCCTGTGGAAGTCCACCACTAACTCCTTGGTCGTCCCTGTGTTGATTTGGAGGTGGTTCTGCTGGCACCAGCAGACCAACCTGTTGGAGACACAGCCCTGTGTCCTTGCATACTGTGGCCGTCTTGTGAGGTAGTCCAGAATTCACCGGGGCATGAGGTCGTCCTCTCCTGACAGTTCCAGCGTATCGCTCAGAAGTCCCGGCTGAATGATGGTGACTGATAATCTATTCTGCCTAAACAAGCATTTCCTGCATGACATCATCAGCGCACCCCGAGTCACGTACAAGACGGAAGAGAAGAGTGACGGCAGCAGAGCTCCGTCTATAACAAAAACATCCCTACTTGCGTTAAAATATGGCCACTGCTTTGAATTTGTTGCACGAAGGGACGGGGATGTCAGTTCTAAATGTAAACTTTGCCCTGGTCAAAAAACATCTCTCCACTGCTGCAAACAAACACATCAGACCTGTCAAAGCATCTGGAAAGCAAGCATGGTAGTAGCCAACCAAGATGCGAAATCCCGCCGCAACGAAAGGGAAGATGCCATGGCACCGACACCCAAGCAACGGCGGCCCGATTTCCAGGAACCCAAAGTAACACTAGGCAGAATTAAATAGACTTGTGGTATCTTTCATTGTGGAGGATACAACCTTCAAACCTAGAATTTACATGACCCTCCATTTACGGTAGGATGTTTTAGAACGATACAAAAGTAGTGTAATTAGTGATGTAACTAAGTTACTTTCCAAAAAAGTAACTAAGTGATGTAAGGGATTACTTTTTTGGGAATAAATGAGTAAAATGTGATAGATTACTTTTTTTTGAATAACTACCCCAGCATTGGGTACCACACAGGACGTCTTCCTGTGCATAAACTGAACTGCAGAACATCTCATGAGCCTGGAGCTGATGCCATCTGGACCTGTAGCCTTCCACGCCTTGATGTTTCACAGCTCGGCTAAGGCTGCATATTTCAGATTGAAGTGTTGTGACTGTTTTATTTAACTGAACCGTTTTGTACGTTAGAAACGACCAACAGTTCTTCACCTTAAGTATTGAAAAGGACAAGAAAGTGGGAGGGGGGTGTAAAATGTAGTCCTCGGAAGCAACGGGTGGCTGTGATGGCTGGGAGCTTATAGGTGTGTGAAGTCCTTAGAAGAAAAGCACACAGTCCTGAAAGATTAAGGGATTTGCAGCAGGGGTAAAAGGAGGGAAAGTCACATCAGAAAGCAAAAATATACACTTTATCGAACTCTGTTTCCTGTAGGGTCCAGGTTAAAAATTTTTTTTTAATAAATGCATTAAAAAAGTTAAAAAATCTAGCTTTTAATTAAAGTTTTACTAATTATAGCAAAGGGGCCCTGTACTATTTTTTTTTTACTTAAAAATTAATTTATGGAAATATTAAGTCCAGTTGAAGGCTTTTCTTATTTGGCTTTTCATAGACCACACATATTTATTATGTAATTATAATACTTTAGCTCTTGGAGTCAGTTAGTTTGGCTTACCATAGAATCAGAAACTTAAAAAACTTACAATATATTTAAAATATACAGATCATAGTATATTTTAACTTAAACCTTTGAAGAAGAAAGTCTGCTAATTGAGGGTAACCAAAAATGTGATATTTATTTTCAGTACTGTGACGACTCCGTTCTTAGACTAAGCAGGTACATGGGTGTCACACTTTAAGGTCCTTTGAGATCAAAATCTAAAGATTCAGCTTGTAACTTTTTTTATTTAGCACCTTTCAACTAAAGCACATAGTCATTTGTTTGGAGTTGTTCCTGCAGAAACATCCGGCTCACCAACAGCATGTTTGTAGTTTATCAGCAACACCTGACGTCCTGGCTGCCGCTCTGGAACAACACGATAAGCAGTGAAGACCAAAAGGGAGTGGAAGGAGTTGTCACCAACCACAGCCAACTGTTGACGACAATATGGTCAATAGGGGGATATGATACAAGCAGACTCAGTTTATAGTAAATATCAGCCTATTCTGCACACCAACCTGTGTAAGGAAAGGAAATACTATTCCTCAAGACTCAAATAAGACACACAAAAAAAGGAGATCAGATAAGATATGCTTGGATGTTTATTATTTTGTATGTATTGAATGGCATTTTTGACAGAAGTTATCTTCAATTGCTTACACACGCGCGCTCACACACACACACACACATGCTCTTACACACATTCACACAAGAAATCCCACCAGAGAGACAAACAGAGCAAATATTTCAAAAGCCCTTAAAACATAAAACTCTTTTCACACAGTTTCAATCTCATACAGTGTTTCAACCAACCTCTGACACAAAATGTAAACTTATGCACACTCTCTAAACAGAGTGCCAACCACAAGTAAACTTGTTAGATACCGAACATATATTCATAGTGCTAAATGTGAATTTTTGCACTCTCTAGTGACGGCTTATGGTACTTTTATACCATCTAGGTTTTACAGTTGTGCTAAAAGACCGATTTGTTTCGGTTTTTACATTTGGAAAAGTTTTTTGTTTTTTTATAGAAATAAAAACTTAAACCCTGTGCTGTTGTCTGACTCTCTCTGGAAAACAAGGAGCAATTAGGAATTTCAAATTGTGCAGCAAGGATACATTTAAGTACACACAACCGACAGTTCTGATTATAAAGAATTCAACACTTGAGTTTTTCTGTGCATGAAGCCTCCAGCAGCCTGAATCAAGTAGCTTATTTGTCTTTTTTTGAATTTTATACTGTCACAGAGGGACAGTTAGGGAGCTATTTCTGAGCCGATCACACCTTTTTATTAATTTATTATTGCACAAAATGTGAAGCTCACAGAGGCATCACTATCCGGCCTCATTCACTGCAATTAACACCTCCTTTTCACTACGTCCCACTTTTTAGACTGTCCACTCCGTCAATCTGTTATCTTTTTCAGGTTTCTTTCTTTCACATTGTATAGGTAACTTAATAATTTAAGTATTTTACCTGCATTGTTGCATTTAATTTTGACTCACCCCCACCTTCTCTGCTGCAGTTCAAATCTGGATTCAGAGCTAAACTTATTGATTACTATACTTTCTACTAAACCCATGAATTGTGTTGAAGTGGACCATTCGGGCAGCTTGCAAGCAGCAATTTTTTATCAAGTAGTCAATGTTTTTATAGTGGTGGTTTAACGACACTGCCACCGTAACACTTTAGCTTTGTCCATTCATAGGTTTAGCTTGAAAAAGTATGAATATTGTAGGTTTTAGTCATACACACCAAAGACAGCACCTTTATGACACTGATGGCTTAGTGTTTGCCAATAACCGATCTATGAAATGTAGCAAAACCACCTTTTTCGACTAATTTTCAAACATCCCAGGATTCCTCCAGTAGTTGTACAAATCAGACCCATTTTCTATGCGAACATCTCCTTCTCCACAGCTTCCTTTTTCTCCAATCTACCCCTGTCTTCCTCTTCCGCGTCCCTCTCTCTCTGATGGGCACAAGACACCAAACACATGGAAAAACGTATTCAGGGTTTCCTTTTCTTTTCTTTTTTTTAAACCCTGCTTACAGAATGGATTTGGCACACAATGATTGACGCCTCTTTCTGGTGAGCGAAGTTGATATCACTTGAGCCCCTCATCTGTGGTTTTGAACATGAGGATAGCGTTGGAGATCTTGAGGGCGGGCCCAAGCTTGATGCTCATGATCTTCACGATGTCAGTCTGGGTGAGCAGCAGCAACGCTTCCCCGTCAATCATCTGGGGAAATACAGGAAGACCTACGGTAAAATACAGGTTTTGTTTGCCCACCGCAGGGATCATGTCTCTTATATGACCATAAAAGATGTGATTTAACTTTTTATTTTCATCTCAGATCAAGTTTTGGTCATTTCTAAGTAAGTTCTAAAAGAGAAGGTTATCGTTTTCACTCATTGTGCATTGAGCTTAGACTTTGATTACGGTTATGATTATTGCTTTATTGCCAAGATACTAAAAAAGACATAAGATACATTTTTAAAAGCAACATTTACTTTTTCGCAATGGCACAGTTGCTTGACATCATTCTCATATTGTGGTCCTACCTCGTCTTTAAAGAGACGAGCCTGTTCTTCACAGCCAATCAAATTCTGGACGAACCTGAAGACCTAAAGGGACGACAAATGACTTTCCAAATGATCAAAACAAAGGCAGGAATGAATACATGAAGGCGAAGGTGACTTGTAGCATCCTCTGACCTCATCGACACTCCATGTTGCCACCTGGCTGGCATGGATACCCTGAACTCCAGGCAGCAGCTTACAGTGCTGCTCCCAGCAGAGAGACAGAGTCCGGTCTGACTGACCGGTCAAACCGGACATGAACAGGGACGGATACACTCCCTCTGAGGACATATCTGTGGACAAGGCTCGTATAAAAAAACAAGAAACTGACTGGAGACTAAACCAAAAGCATAACCCTTGAAAAACAAGGTCAAAGAAAAAAGTGAAGATCAAAAAAATACATTTTTAAAACTGACAATGTGGTGAACTTTGTAATGCAACACCAAAAGGTAAAGACAAATTCTTCAAAAATGTCTCATTCAATCGTAAATTCAATTTAATTCTGGTTTGATGCTGAAGAAAAGTGTGTATAGACTAAAAGTCTGTACACACTTTAGTATTATATATATATATATAGGATAAATTCAGTCAGCAAATATAAATATATATTGACTAAATACAGTAGACTAATTAGGACATCCCATTAAACATTGAGTTTTTTTTAACAACAAATGTTCTGGAAAATAACGTTTTTTTTAATTACAATTTTAAAAAATTGACATAATTATTGTTATGGTGCATGCTCTGCTTCTGCTTCAGGTTTTATTTATTTTTTTGGATTTGCATATTTGGATTCTCATTGCGTTCTATGATGGCTGCAACTAACTAGGTAATATGCATTTTTGGGGGGATTAGTCGACTAATCGGATAACGAATAAATTTTATCTTGTCCCAATAGCACGCAGCTGCACTAATATGTCATGTCATTTTGAATCCGGATAAATATCACTGTGTCCTCCTTTATCTCTCACCAAAAATCTAATTTTTTTAATTACACTTGACAAAGGCATGGGTTATTTTCTTCTGTTTTGATTGTTGACAATAGGTATCCATAAATTCAAATCTTGCAAATAGCAGCCTGTTGTTGGAGATACTTTTTTTTTCTTCCACATGACTATAGCTAAAAAAACAAAAAAACAAACAAATAAATAAATAAATAAATTCTTATACGGTTGTGCATATTACATGAAAAAGTAAGAAAAGCCAAAACCTTACTCTGGTAGTCCCTCTGTTGGTTCTTTCTATATTTGGGTGGACGGCCAATCCTCCCAAAAAAAAAAGAAAAAGGATTTTTTGTTAGATTAAGAAAACTTGCAGACATTAGAAGCACACATATGTGCAGCCATAGGTTTTTACCTGCCACGGTAATGAGTCTTCTTAGTCCTCTGGCCGAAGAAGAGGTTTCTCTTGCACTCTGAGTCCGACAGTTCAGCCTTCAGCCTTCCCTGGTTGCGCTCCGCCAGCGGGCAGCCGGATATGCAGTGATGGGCTGTGAACCGACCTGTTACATGACCTGAACCATCACAACCCGGTGTCGGACATTTCCTGTTTCAAAGACAGAGCCTCAAAGTAATCCTGCGTTTGAAGCCCTTTAGGATTTTCTACATAATTAACAAAATTTTCCTAATTTTTATTTTCTTTTTAAACATTTAGAAAATCTGAATGTTTGTTACTGAATACTTTGTTCATTTATTCAGATATTTGTTTGCCCTCAAATTTTTAGAATAGGAAGAAATGGTTACTGTGTGTAATATAAATAGAAATAAATAACTTTGTTTCAATTTCAATTCCTAGAATCCAAGCAGATCATACTTTAAATGTATCAGCTCAACAGACTTTACTTCGACTATACCTCAAAAAGCTTTTTGTGTGTGTTTTTTTCTGCACTGAAATATGCAGCATTGTCTCATATTCTCATGTAAGACATTAAGAAATTTCCTCTCTACATTTAAGCTTTCTCAAGTGTGTTTATTTGATTTCTTTTTCATTTTAAGGGTTTATTCAGTTCTTTTCTGATAAAGTTCTTGTTGTTTGCTCTGTATTCTTTTTGTATCTTCTTTCTCAGTGTTGCATAGCTATGTTTCAGCTTAAATAATATTTAGCAGAAAGTGTTCAAGGATGGTTTTGCTAATGTTGATGAATAAACAAATGAGCTCAGTTCTGACCTGTTGTGGAAACTGTACTTGTTGGTTCTGGGGTGGCTGATGGGTTTGCAGGGAACTGTGGTCAGGTAGATGTTCTGGCCTGTAGCTGGAGCCTCTCTCACACCTAAATTTTAACAAAATAAAATGGTGAAAAATAAAATGAAAAAAATCAAAAGACTTTAACCAAAAAGCCTGAATGTAATCCAGTGCTGTTAAAATTATTTGTCATATTACAGATTTCTTGTCTTGCATTTTTCTTTTTTGCTTTTAAATGTTTTTGATCGTCAATTTGATAGAATAAAAAGAGTAGCTGAGTAAAAAACAAGACACAGTCCACAGATGATTCAATCTGTTAAGGAAAAAAAAGTATCTAAATCAACTTGCTCTATGTGAAAAAAGTATTCACCGTCTAAACCTACTAGCTAGTTGTGAGGTATACCTGAAACAGACAAAAAAAGTGAAGAGAAAAAAAAACTGAATTGAAATGAAACTGTAAATGGGAGATAAAGGTATCTGCAAATGACAGAAGCAGACATGAAGTCTAAGTTGCAGCTTTCAAGGCGACACAGATTCATAAGTTCCCGTTACTACCATGTGCTTGCTGACTTTTAGAGTCCCGAGGAGGGACTTTCAGAGGGTGACCAGTCGCTTCGCACCACCCTGCTGGATGGATGTCTGGGTGATCTGAGTCCATCCACTCGTCGTAGACATGACTCCAACCATCGTAGTGCACCTGGGATAAGGGGAAACAAACAAAAGTGTAGTCCCAAAACAAACATTTGAAATGAACACAGCTGAGCCATTTAAAGACAGACATTGTTATATAGGATCACATGGGAGTGCCGTTCCAATAAAGAATACTACCTTAATGCGGTGAGTCTCTACTTCTTCCACTGTAGCCACTCTGATCAGACCTGGACTTCTCTTGTCTACAGCCTCCAGTTTCATCTGAGGCTGGAAGCTGTGAGGGGACCTCTGCAAACCGGGGCAGGGGGGCGTTGCAACACAAAATTATTGCAAACATATTCTAAATGAAACTTTTTTTTTTCTTTAATAGTCTCACCACTTTAAAGGCATCTGCAGCCACAGCCTTGGAACCGGTCTGCTCCAGGTACCGAGACCAGGAAAACTGTCCAGGGTCGGGATAATCTGGTGTAGTAGAAAACACTTTTTATGGTGTGAATATGTACTTTTCACACCCTGCTGAAATTATATATATATATCTATATATGTATATATATATTTTTTTGTGTGTGATGAAAGTGTCTCCAGTATTTTTCTACCTAGAAATTATAAAAAGACACATGGAAAATAAAAATAAAAATGTTAAAACATAACATTAAATGTAAGAAGATTTTAGATCAAATTTACAGGAATCAAATGAAGTGCTTAAATTATGAAAGCAAAAGGCGATCATCATAAATGCAAAGGAAATAAAGGTTTGATAATGTGGCTATTTTTTGGTATTTAGCATCTATATTTGCATCAAGGAAATCATGAACTAATTATTACTGGTAAATGATGTGCTGGTCACCTTGGGGTGGTGTTAGAGGGAGGTTCCTCTCCTGACACCAACCAACAGGATGAATATACGGGCTGCTGCCATCACACCTGTACAGGTTAAAATCAGAATAAACTGACGTGGAAAAGACACACACACCAAAAATAAAATAAAAAATAAAAATATATTACTGATTTGATAGATGGATTGCTAGCATAAGAGTGAACTTTTGCATTGACATACTATTTGGCTATACAAGATTCTAGTGAAAGGGTGAAAGGGTAGCTTCTTCAGTAATCTGTCACCCAATATAATATGTGTAGTTAAACCATTTCTTGTCCATGTACCTAGAATTTGGTGTACTGATTAATTTTTTACTGTATTTGTATGGATTATGGAGGTAAAAAGTCATAAAATTATTCAATCACACTGATTATTTTAATTTCAATGTAAATTCTATTTGTATTTGTTTCGAACCCTGTTTAGTTCCTACTTCATAATCCTGAAATAGAGCAGATGAGCTCTAAATGACTTACAGGTGATTATTTTTCACAGTCATGTGCAGTACAGAGTAAAGTATTTTCCTCATAAATTCATAGTTTGTTTCCTTTTTCTGCCATGCTCTCAAACTCTCAGCTCATCAGACATTGTTAATGTCATACAAACATACCATGAGTGATCAAAAAAACAGCAAATTTCATATTCAAATCTGCATTTTGGTAATCAATGAAAATGATTACAAAGTTACAATTAGAGCTATATGACTCTAGCAAAGCCCGGTTAGAGCCATTATTCACAAATGGAGAAAACATGGAACAGCGAGGAATCTTTCCAGAAGTTTCCAGAAAACCAAAACACTCCAAGAGTGCATCAACGACTCACCCAGGCAGTCTAAAACACTGCAGGCATCCCTTGCCTGACTTAAAGTTAGACATTCAGATAGATACATAATTATAACCATGAGTTCTGCTCTCTGCCAGAAAATTCAAGGCCAGAATTTGGGATAAGTCATAAATTTAGGATCATAGACTCAAAAGCAGTGGGATTAGGGGCATAAAATAAAAATAAACAAATTAATAAAACCTCACCAGTAAGAAAAATCAGGACTTTAGAGTGGCCTAGTCAAAGTCAGGACTTAAATACTGTTCAGATGCAGTGGCAGGATCTTTACTCAGGTTTTTTTTTTCTCCTGATATAAAAATGTCAAAGATGATCTAAAACAAAGTGTACCAAAAAACAGAACAAATCTTTGAGTCGGGAAATATTTTTTTATAATAGATTATGAGCAAATTAGAAGCAAAAAGCTTTAAATCTAAATCATCAACTGTAAAAGTGGGTTTGTAGTATCCTCTGGTGGGTATGAATAGTGCCATAATAAGTTTATATGTTGATTCATCAACTTCTTCATAGTTTTTTTTTCTACTTTGTTTGTCTCTTAAAACTGCTGCTGCAACATTTGCTGCTAGTCTACCTTACCCCCCCTGACAAACATGTGCAGTAGTGCAAATCAGGGTCAGAGTAACACCTGCGAAAGGGACTCTAAAGTTTAGGAGCGTTATATAGAAATGAAATACAATCAATAGAGAGCCTATTAGTCCTAGACCCAGCTGTCGGTGGTCAATTCCCGACTTTAGGAGCTTTTTGTAGCAAGTATCCTCCGTCTATCGCTGCCCATCACCGGATTATTTTGACTAAACACCAAGAAGAGTTAAAAGAAAACATCAGGTACAAAATAACTGCACATCTAAGAAAAGATGAAAGGGTTAACAGACCACCAAACTTCAAGGGTTTACCAGTAGTCGTAGGTATCATCCCAGTTGTCAAAATGAACCAGGAAGCGGTCGTCCACCACGTCTGTGACAGTTGCGACACAGATGAGTGAAGGATTCATGCGGTCGACGGCCTCCAGCTTCATTCCTGTCTCGAAGCCACATTTTACATCCATCTAAAAAAAACAACAAAAAAGAACAGAAATAATCTGTTCACAAACATCTCAGGATTGACTAAGAGAGTACATAAAGTTTTATCAAAAGTCAGCATTTTCCTTTCATCATTAGTTCAATATTGTCCCTCCACAAGCAGCAGACTAATGAAGAATGATATTGAGATGGAAACTTGATTGTTTTCGTTTCACAATCTGTTTAAATTCGACAAAAGTTTAGTATTGATATATCAATCCAACTAAAATACCGTAAAACGAGAGAAATGCTAAACAAAATCAGTAGTTATGTGCAGTCGCCAGTTTCCTAGCACCAAATCTCTTAATTACTCAAGTTTGTAGTTTATAATACCGACCAGGAATCATTTTGTAGAAGGGAACTGTAGTGGGAAAATTATTTCAAGATTAGGTCTGTTGTCCTGATTAGTAACTAACAGTAAAGGCAGCCGGGGAATATGGCATAATGGTCGAGACTAATTTGAAGAGTTGTGGACATTACACCTACAATGTAGTAGCTGAAGGACTCCTCTGTTATTGTTATGACTCAATCAGGCAGGCAGAGACACAATGTTAGAGGGAGAGAGTTTTGGCCCAACAGAGCTTCATGTACCATCAAACTAATATGTTAAATCTTCATTGTAGACTGAATCCTCCTTATCCTTATCTCCATCTCTATGGGATTCTGCTGAATCAGGAACTTACCCTCCCAGGACTGGCAAAAAGTTCTTTGGGAGCAACTTGAGCTTTAGTCATTCTCAGGTAGTTGGTCCATGTGAACTCCTCCTCCTTACAGCCTGCAGGGAAAAATGGAAACAGGAACAACATAAGGAGCATGAACTTCCAGACATTTAGAGGTAATTATCGCGTTTTGTTTTTTTTACACTTATTCTGTAAAGAATTCCTTTTTGAATTGTCTGCCCTTTTTTGAATAATGAATTTTTATACATTTGAGATTAAAACACTGACGAATACTTAGCTTACACAAAGTTTAGTTGTTTCCGATGTAATCAGTTTAGTTGCTTTACTGCTTTTTTTCCCACCTTATTGTTTTTCAATTAAACTGCAAAACGTTTTCCCAGTTTTAATTCCCTCTGCTCGTGAATGATTAATTTTTGGGGGACACAGTCAAACATTTAGCGAAGTTCCAGAAGTTTTTTGGAGGCCACCAAGGTTTGTTTAGAGAACATAAGTGAAAAACAGCATAAAATCCTTATCAATGAAGACCAAGGAACACAACAGACAGGACAGAGAGAAAGAGGTGTGAAGGTGCTTAAAGCAGGGTTAGGTTGGTAAGAGTTGATCCCAAATTCTGAACATCTCCCAGAACATTATTCAATCGGTCATCTGAAGAGCATGGCACAGCTGTTTCCATTTTAGAATAATGTCATACTTCATATCGATATATAGCATAAAGCCCTGATAAAACACATTTGTTTCCACTGTTATAGAACTTCCACAAATTGAATTTAAATCAGAAACAAAAAAAAAAATTGTAAGCCGTAATTTGTAAAAGTAATATTTAGTTTGAATTAGGCAAAAAAAACCAAACAGATTAATTGATTTTTCTGGTCAAAATACAAAAAAATCTGCATAACTAGGTTATGAAAATTCAGTGAGCGTGTTCTTTGGTTTGGTGTATGGTGATGGTTTACAGACGCCATCACCTCTGACCTTTTGGAGTGTGCAGCTTGTGTCCTGTGCTCTCACACCAGCCTGCAGGGTGGATGTCAGGAGAGTTGGCATTCACCCAGAAGTCGTGACAGTCAGAGTAACCGTCAAAATGGAGCCGCAGCCGGTATCCGCACACCTGCAGCACAAATCGCACAGTTAGAGGGACCAAACCAGGACCCGACCTGATCTTTTGCTCTGAGGATTTTGTGAATGAACTGGAATTTTTTTAATCAACTTCAATCATTTTGAGCCTATGGGAGTCACAGACTGCATAATTACACGTGTAGCTCACCTCAGCCACAGTGAGGACGAAATACATGGAAGGATGCTGTGGGTCGATGCCTTCCAGTTTCATCCCCTGCTTGAAGCCATTCTTCACAGTGGGGACTCTCTGGGTCTGAACACATGGGGAGAACAAGCTATTCACTCACCTCAGCATGGACGGGGGATACACAGATGCAGACTAAATTACTGATGCAACTGACAAAAATCTAGAAAAAGACTTCATGTAAATACATTTGTATTGCAGCAGCATAAACTATCACTGAACTCTTTAGAAAGACACAACGTTTAATTTGAGTAATTTTCTTTCAGCGTGGGAAAAAAAAGAGAAATCCCGTTTAAAGAAATGTAACTAAAGCATTTTCATCATTATTTCACAGACTTTCTGTTTCCCTGTAGTTGAAATCTGGTAGTTGATACTGGCTGCTAGACTAGAAAAGGATCTACTTTTACCTTTTCACCAGGCACACTGAGTGGAATTAGTGAATGAAGTAATAGAGTCTAAAGAGCAGGACGAACTTTTAAAAGTTAAGCATCAACCTTTTCATTTGTTTAGCATATAAAAGCAAATTATTTATATACCAGGCAAATTTGGAATCAAAATAATTTTCATTTAACCAAAAAATTATATTTCTGACAGGAAATGAAGCAGAAAACGTCACTTCTAAAAGATGATCAGTTAAAAATATATTTTTTTTATTTCTACTAAATTTTGAAGATTTATTTTTGGTGATGAGCTTTAAGTCTTTGACAATGAGAGGGCTTCTTCCAATCACCCTAATCTTAAACTACCTCCACAGATTTTCAATCAAAGTCAAGTCTGAAGTCTGACGTGACCACTTTAAAACATTACATTACTTCCAGTCAGAAAAAAACATGCATAACTCTGTTCTGATCTGATGGGGCTCCTGGGGGTTCCTGGTTCAGTAACTTTTGAGCCATTTATGAAGATAAGGGCGAGTCTTAGGTATAATAATATTATTATCTGTTGCTCTTTCTGTGTCTCTGCTGCCTTCTCCAAACCCCAGATGGTCTCGGCAGATGACCGCTTATGCTGAGCCTGGTTCTGCTGGAGGTTTCTTCCTGTTAAAAGGGAGTTTTTCCTCTCCACTGTCGCTTCATGCTTGCTCAGTGTGAGGGATTGCTTAGAATTCACGACGCAATCGTCTGTGGTTCTCTAATTCCTAAATTAAACATTGTATGGTAATAACTCTTATTGTAAAGTGCCTTGAGATGACATCTGTTGTGAAACGGCGCTATATAAAAAACTGAATTGAATTGTGTGTTATAGAAGTTCTTACCTGCAGAACAAAAACTGACTAAAACTCAGATTTCATTACATATTAAAACAGAAGCAACCGTTTCTCAAGGACCAACTTTGCAGTGATGAGTCAACAACATCATTCAATTTGATTGTATTGGTTTTTTAAAATCATTATTGTTTTTGTTTTGCATTTAAAAACTTTTAAAGTATTCTTCATGCAAACTGACTTAGATTATAAATCGTACCGAGCTTGATACTTGTTTATACTTGTTCTGATACAATTAGAATAATAAAAGATAAATAAAGCTGACTATTGGAGAACTGCAGGAAAGAGTGAGGCAGATTAAATTACATTAGATGGTATCTACATGCCAGCTGGTTGTTTTAGGAGTCACACTCTGCAACCCTCCCACATCGTCCACACCAGGAAACTTTAAAGCTACATGAATACACAAAGTGCAAATGCAGAGCTATTAACATTTTTTGATAATGTACACTCTAAGAAATAAAAAGTTGGATTTATTTGATAAAGTAAGTAAGTAATCTTTTCCCAAAAACTCTGTCAATTTAGTCTAAAATAATATTGTTTTGAAATTGATGAAATCAAATGAAACATTATTAATTACATCCCTAAAATGAACAATTTTTAGTATATTGAAAATAAAGGTATGAATCAATATAAAAAACCCTATGTTTAATTTCTTAGATTAGAATTTCTCTTCAGTAGCTGCACATCCAATCTGTTTGAATAACTTTTTCTTTTTAATGAAACCCCTCAGATATGTAAACACTAATGAATTCTTAAGAAAAATAAAGAAATTGTGTTTATGTTGCAAGTTATAAAATAAAGGGAAACAATACCTCATGAAAGAGCTTGGTGGGAGCAGCAACAGATTTGGTTTCCTCCAGATACTGTGCCCAGGTCCATTGTTCAGTCTTACTGTCCCCACCTTTTCAAAACAATATAAGTCAGACTTTTACTTTATGAACGCCACTCTAAAGCATTATGTTAGACCAAAAACCTTGAACTATAGACACACAACATGAGACATAATGGACATGATTAAATATTAACTGGGATGGAAGGGGTTGGAAAGAGCAAAGGAGTCATCTCTGAAAACCTTGCAGAATAGCAGAGTAAAAAAAGAAGGTATAATGCATTATTTTATTGTTTCCATCATTTTGTAGTTACCACGTCTGCAAATTTATAACTTACATCTAAAATTTTCCGAGTATAAAGAAACTGACAAAAGGAACGAAAGGAAACACAAACCTCCTCTCATGAATCGGCCATCTGCTTTAGAATAATCCATCTTCTCATCCTACAAAACAAAGAAGAAACAACTTTATAGAGAGAAAAAAACATGTTTTAGCTAAAAGAACATTTTGAAATGTACAGAAACTTTCAAATCCCACAAAAATGGGGAAGAGTAAATAACAGACTGTTGTTCCACCTGGCCCTCCATATCAGAGTCCTCATCAGACGGACTCAAGTACTCCTTCCTCTTCCTCTTCCTCATGGGTTTCAGGTGGTCTGGGTTAAGGGAGGAGATCCTCCCACCTGCAGGAACCTTCTCCACACTGACACTTCTCCTAAAACATGATAAATATGACAAATAATATCTAATTTCCCTTCAGGAACTGAAATTAAACTCCAAAGAATTATGCTATGTATTGAAATAAAATACCATACCCTGCCACTTTATGTATAATGCGCTTAACAAATGATGCAAGTCAACCAAGGCGCAGAACACAGACTATTAATAAGAATGTAAAACAGAGTATCAAACATGGTAAAAACAAAAAGATACAGCTGAAGTTGACAGAAAGGAAGGGGGAACAAATGCCCAAGAATACATAGATCTGCCCTTTGAGCTTAACTGACATCATGGCTAATTAAAAGCTAAACTTCGAGATTTAAAAACCTGAAGCGAAGTGGACTGTCATATATCTCTAGTGGGAGCTCTTTCCCCTCAACATGTTAAGCCTGCAGACAGGGCTGGCAAAAGAAGTTAAGAGCACGACGAGGCTGATAAGTGCAAAGAAGCTCTACCAAATATGCAGGAGTAAGTCCCTTCAATGACTTAAAAACGAATAAAATCATGTATTTGATCAAAATGTACTGAATTCAACTTGACATAATTAGACTGAACTTAATTTTATTAGATTTAACAAAAACTGAAGTGTTAATTGACTGAGTTAAATGGAACTGAACATAACTGAAATTAGATATACTGAAAGGAAATAAAATTGAACTGAATTTGACTGAAATGTGTTACATTGAACTGAAATTGATGTCACTGAACAAGAATTAATTAAATTTCAATTTACTGAAATGAATTTCACTAGACTGAACTGAATCAAATTAATTGAATTTGCTTGGACACATGGAAAACCAAATCCAAGAAAAAAAACAACAACAAAAAACAAGATGGCTGTTATAAACATACTTGTCCAAGACAGGGTCCCTGCGGAGCTCCTCCACGTAGCTCCTTTGTGCTCTTGGGTCATGGTTCTGTTGCTCGGGTCCCACCTGGACCTCAGGTTTGACAGGCACCAACCTTTCTGGTTCCACAGCTGCGGCTCTTACAGCACCAACCGGAACAGACACCTCTGAAGCTGAAAAAAAATTACAGTTCATATTTAGTTGGCTAAAAACTGCCGTCTCTTATTATTGCTAGATGATGTTGTGGACATGCAGCTGCAGCCTCTTCACTTCTCCACACGAGCTCTGCTGCAGCGCTAGCTGCTGATTGGTCTGGAGTTGTTTGTTTGTCTCAGAGTAAGCTATAGTTTAACGTTTCAAATAAGCAGCACACTGCAGTTAACTGCAAGCAGCATAAAATTAATAAGAAATCAGTCTGAACTTCTTCCAGGATCTTCCAGGATTGTCTGATATTTAGCTATGTCTATCCTCCCATTAATTTAGCTTCCATGCTTATGGAAAACCATCCCCACATCAACAGGCTTCCAGCACTATGTGTAACAGTAGGAATGATGTGTTTAGGATAATAAACTGTGTTACTTCTTTGCCACATATTTTGTTTGCAGGACAAAGAGTATAATTTCAGTCTCAGGGCACCATCTTTCAAAAAACATTCTTTAAATTAAGGAGTCATAGCTTAAAGCTGTCCTGTCACCATTTTTTTCCTACCTGAGCTGTGGCTCTCTGCAGCTCAGGTAGGACAATATGGTTCAAAGTGTTGTTTGCAAGGCTTTGTATCTTAGCAAGGAACAAAAATTTAAGGAAATATCGCTGTGTTCTTTCTAACAAAACTGTACTGGCTGGCATCAGACAAAGATATTTTAATGCCACTATAACTAACAGATGCGGTCTCCTTTTTTGTGTCGCAAATTCTGTTCTAATTTTAGTTGCAGTTGCCAAAAACGTACTATTTCCAGCCTTCCTAAAAGTATATCTCACCTAAAATAATAGCTCATTCACAAAGAGCATCTATGAGCAATTATTACTGTTATTTTTCCTTCTTTCTTTATATATATATATATATATATTTAAGTGAAAACATTTCATTTAAATATAGTACTTTGTGATTTGTTTCTACAACTCAAGTTGCTGTGACTCTACCTGGCTTGTATGGGGGACTTTGTGCCTCAATGGATCTTCCAGAAGTCCCTGCTGCTGGGTCAGTGGGGCCGCTGGTGGTCCCTGGGGTTATCAGTGTGCTTAGAGTCCCTACATCGCTCACACAGAACTGCAACACACACAGAGGAAGGAGGCCAGTTTGTGAAAATGAGTCAGACATTCTGTCCCTGAGGAAGTTAGACAATGTGTAAAACTGTTTCTGATGTCTTTATTTGATATAATTAAGACTCTTTCCCATTAGGAAGCACTAAATATCATATAATCTTGAAAAACAACTAGTATATGAGAGCTCAATCATGATTTCTAACAGTTTCCTAAAAACCGCTTGCATGAGCTAAAATCAACTTGTTCTTATGTTTTTCTGCACATGGCAGCTCCAAACATCAGATCAGAAACAGGATCTCACCTTGAGGTTGCTACTGGGCAGAATGGCCATCCCCTCCTTCCACTCGAGGACATGGACGATGCTACAAGCCCCCCCAACCTGTGCTGTCAGGGTGGGGCCAGCCATCTCGTTTGTTCTGCTGCCTTTACCTGGGTTTGCCACAGCGAGGGCCTGAGTCAGTTCCACTTTCTGGTGACCAGGAGGAGCTGCAGAGAACAGTGCGTTCATCCCTATAAATGTGTTGTTTCTTACTGCCATCCTCAAAAGTAACCATTTGCTGGCACATCAGAAAAGAAAATTAAGTTGGTGAGTATTTGAAATCGCAACTATTTTTTTCTCTCCCCCAAACAGAGTTCATTTTGATATGTGGCCATCATAGAAATGCAGAGAAGCGGAAACACACCATAGAAACTGAATTTACAGACCATGAAAACCCAATCAATTCCTCTCAAAATTTTATATTTCTTAAAGAATCATCAAAAGCTTAGATTAACTATACAATATACCCCCAAATGAAAACTCAGGTCACCTTACATAATAAAAAGGGCACAATTTAAATCCAGTTGCTTTCAGTGTAATTTTATTTATTTTAGTAAAACTGTGACCGTCCAAAATCATAACTGGTCTAATTATAGTGCAATTCTAATTCAGTCGGAAAGTGCACGATTCCAGTTACTAAGGAGTCACCAAATATTACAGATTAGAGTTCTGTAGAAAAGCAGTCATTTCCAATTTCTTTCTTTATGTTGTTGTTTTTTTGTTTTGTTATTTTGTTATTTTTTTCCTGATTATTCCGATTTTACCTTAGTTTGGAAGAATTTTGGCCTGCTTTTACTTGTAGAATGGTTTTAGTTTAGCCACACTGCAGGGTTGTTTCAGGTCACACCACAGCATCTAAATGGGATTGAAGTCCAGACTTTAACTAGATCAATGCAAAACTTCATTCTTATTTATTTATCAGAAATTAGAATTAAAGGTGGACTTGCTGTTGTTCTTTAGATCATTCTCCTGTTAGTGTAACCCAAGTTTGCTTTTCTGGTTTGAGAGCCCACCTCATGGTACCGTCACAGTTCCTAAAAAGTTCTGCTTTTATTTCACAGAAAGAGTTGGAAAAAATTAATTTTGATCAATGTGGGGAGCCATTTTATACTTTAGGTTGCTTTAAATATCTTTTTCCTCACTATAAAGCTGAAATCCTGTTTAGAGGAACTGCTTTTAATATTCACTCAGCTAATCCTGTCTGATATAAAATGTATAGTTCATGTTACTGCATGATTCTGGAGCTGTTTTAAGAATCATTTTTGTAATACTTGGTCATTTTAGCAGAATTATTTGCAATACAAACATGATAATCTTAATTTAGTAGTTAATTAATGAATTATGCCTCGACAGCCAAATACATAAATTGATCAAGACATTGATCTTCTTTTTTTTATTAAAAATTTCCCAAAACAAAAGTGTAGATGAGATCAATTCAAGAACTTAGTTCAAACTGAAGTTAACAGCAGTAAACTAGGAACAAGTCCTGGTGGCGAGTAGCACTGTCTTTCATTTAATATTCCTCTGAAGGTTGATTTTTTTCATTACAATTATCATGAACCCAGCAGCATCAGTTTAATGAACTGAAACCTTTATCGTAGCTAAATCGCCCCTCTCAACCTTCAGACCTGAGCTCACCTGGCAGGAGGAGAGTTGTGGTGGTAGTGGTGTTGGGCATGGCCCGTGCTTTCTTGGCAAGACTGTCGCAGATGAGGATGGTCTCGCCCGCGGAGGAGGGCGAAGGGTCAGGGGTTGTGCCGTCAGGTTCTTTGGATTGGACGTCCATGTTTGCTTTGCCACTCATATCAGTAGGTCCCTGTTTCCCGTGTTGGGCCGCTAAAAAGACGAAAAAATACATTGAAAGGCTTTACTATGAATTTCAAAGGTTTTTCTATTTTAAATCCCAAAAAAGCTTCAAAGCACATAGGTTTCTATAGGATCACTCTGACTAAATGGAAAGCTCCAAGCATCAGTTTCCTAGTTGTTTGTGGTGATGGACTGAACAGAGCTCAGTGAGATGTAGTGGAATATTGTATTATACAACCCAAAACCAGAAAAAAGTTGGGAAGTTATTGAAAACTCAAACAAAAAGAGAAAGAATTGATTTCAAAATCTACTTGGACTTAATTGCAGACTATAAAAACACAAAATATTTCATGTTTTGTCTGATTAACTTCATTTCATTTGGAAATATTCATCCTTTCCTCTCATTTAGATCCACAGCCCATTCCACAAAAAAAGGTTGGGACAGGAACAATTTAGGGTTAGGAAGTAGGTAAAGTGGTTAAATAATGATGTGATTTGAAACAGGTGATGTCAACAAGTGTTTGTAATTATGATCTGATACGAAAGCAGCATCCAAGAAAGGTCTAGTCTAGCAAAGAGGGGCAGAGGATCGCCAGTTTGCCATGTGAGAAAATTAATGAAATGGTTAGAAAAAGTATTCCTCAAAGTAAGATGGGAGGCAATGTGGATATTTCACCTTCAACAGTGCTCCACATAATGAAAAAATTAAAGGAATCCGGTGGAGTTTAAGTGCGTAAAGGACAAGGGCGCAAAGCTAAGCTGAACAACAGTGATCTCCGATCCCTCAGGCCGCACAACATCAAGAAAAGTCATTTATCTACAAGCGATATCGCCCATGAGCGCAGGACTACTCTGGCAAACCTTTGTCAAGTACCACAAAACGTAATTACATTCACAAATGCAAGTTAAAACTGTACTGTGCCAAAAGGAAGCTTGCAGAAGTGCCATCAACTCTGGGCTAGGCGGGATCTGGGATGGACCATCACACAGTGGGAATGCATACTGAGGTCAGATGAATCAGTATTTCAGGTATTTCTGGTGTGAAATTGACCCTGTGTGCTCTGAACCAAAGAAGAAAAGGATCATCCAGACTGTTACCAGCAACAAGTCCAAAAGCCAGTGTCTGTCAAGGCATGGGGTAGTGTCAGTGCCCTTGAAAAAAAAAATGTTGTACCTCTGTGATGGCCCCATTAATGACAAAAAGTACATAGAGGTTTTGGAGGACAATATCCTCATTTTCTACTATTTATTTTAATATTTTAACTACTTATTTTAATCATCCTTCCAGTGTGTTCTCTGTGGGAGCCCTTTGCATCGAGGGCAGTAGTCAGCTGTGGGTGGAGGTGGTGGTACCATCCTTCCCTCCTCTGGGCGCCCTGGGTCAGTTCCTTCGCTGCTGCTGTTGATCTGCTGCTGCGGATGCAGATGGCTCCCATGATGGCGTTTTCTGGCTCATCTGTACTCAGCCCGTGTTTGTTTACTGATGCTTTTATGTGTGCGAGGGAGATGGGTTGGATTGGGGTGGGGGTCGGGGGCTATAGTTGTGATGATGATTTTATTTTGGGTTTGGGAAGGGTGGGGTTTGTGGGGTCATTTTAACCTGTAAAGCACTTTGAGAAGCTTTGTAGTTGGAAAAGCGCTTTATAAATAAAGTTTGATTTGATTTATTGATTGATTGATTGAAGTCTTCAGTCCCTAAACATCTTTTAAGTGTTGAGAAAAGGAATGGCAACATTACCAAGTGGTAAATGCTTTTACTGTTCAAACTTTTTTTATTTTATCTGTTGCAAAAACCAAAATTGGAATCTGTGTTAATTTTGAAAAACAATAAAATTCATGAAAAACACATTAACTAATGTGCTGTTGTATAGTTTTCAATGTAATACAGATAAAAGATAATTGAACAAAGCAATGTTTTCAGTTTGATTTTATTTTTTAACAAACCATCCAAACCTTCGTCTGATTTGGGGTTGTACCTAACCCAACCCTGCTTTCAGCGTTTCTACAACCCTATAACTGATCTATTAACGGTGTCCTTTGGTTATTCTCCACTAATGTTCCCCAAAAAAAAAACAGAAGACCTCCCAAAAAAAATGTACCTATAATGCAATGGTCTATACCTATTAGCTGACTTCTGAAGTCAGTTGGCAGCACTGGACTGTATTTAGGGGCATCAGCTAGCAAAGGGGGCTGGATACAAAAGCATGCTGCACATTTGAGATTAATTTGCAGCACATTCAAGACATTGTTTCCCTTACACTTCATATTTTTCCACTGTTGTCTGTTGGTCTTTGACAAAATTTGAAAAAGGTCAAGGAGTAGCCTATTGATGCCAAATAAAATCCATACTAAGTTTAAGCTAAAATAAAAAAGCAAATGTATTCATTTTTACACTATACACTACCCCTTGCATTTAAACTGCCTTTAAATGGCATGTAGCCTACAGAAGCTACATTTATAAGAGACTTATGATAAAACCAACAGAATGCTTTAAGAAAATACAAATACAACCTAATTGTACAGGAAGGCTAAAATTACTTTTATAAAATTACAAAACAGCTCCGGCCAAAATGATTTTAACCGTCCATTACATCCAATGAAATAAGCCAACAATGGTGACACGCCAATATTTACGCACAAGCTTTCAAGTCCACACACACACACAGACACAAAAAAATACGGCATTTCAGTTAAAATGGCGGAGGGATCTGAAATCCATAAACCAATAAAAAAATTTTTTTAAACCACAATACTTAGTCCTTAAACCCCACATTTATATCCGAAAAATAACCCACCAATTTCTACTTTAACATCTTTAATGAATGAGCATTATCTTACCCTTACGTTAGGCATGTCGGACACCGTAGTAACACAAATGCAACCACCTAGTTTTATTATATACATTTAAGAAATTAACATATCAGCGATAATTAACCACATAATTGTTTTTTTCCACTCTAAAGATAGAAAATGCTTCTGTTTGATTACATCCATAGAAGGATGAATCTAAAGGGCATTTTAAAAATGAAAAAGCATACACACAAAACAGAACCTGTTCCCCGAGTACATGGATAGCATCCCCGAGTCTGCTTTAAATACTTATAAAGAAGAAAGTAAAGGCGTTGGCAACATTTAGGAAACTGACATTTGGCTTACCAGCGCTGCTTTCCTGCGGCTTCGGGGCTCGAATTGCGCATGCGTGCAGCAGCTACCACACAGTAGCAGATCGCTTTATTTTCCTAACGACACAGCTACAACTCTAGCAGCCGCTCCATTTCTAACAATACTTTATATTCTTGTTCATCACATCAGCTGCAACACGCTCCAAGTCCACAATCATTTTTTTTAAATGGAGATAATCACATCACCAGTATATTACCATATCTAGAGCCACTTTCACGACAGACCACTTATATAATTAGGACGATATAGGTCACGTCAATACTGCAGTCAATTATTTCCAATAAAGCATGTTTATTTTAAGATATTTAATTGAACACATAAAAAAAAATGTCAGTGGGAGCAAAAATAAATTTGTTTGGACTAGATTAGGACGCTTTTACTTCGTCATCTCTACAAGAATTCCCAAAGTGTTTCAAATAATGAGCTCCAGTATGAAACATTCAAACCTGAAAAAAAGGGGACAAAGGTGAGAAAAATAAGTGATTAAGGTACTAACTAGAGTTGGTATTGTTGGGAAAGCATAACACTGCAGTGTGGGAATAAATGTGTAATTTAACTCAAATTGACAATAGCCTCAAGATATCAAAAAATTTAGTGGGAATACACGTCAAAACAGTTTATTAAAAATGATCAATATCTCAACTACAATGCACGTTTTTCAAATATACAATTAACTCTTCACTGTATTTCTGGTGTTTAATGTTACAAGCCCAATGGAGGATTGAGAAAGCCCAGATCAAATAAAAGAAAAAAAAACAGCATAAGTATCAAACAATTCACTCACAACTGTTTGAAATGATGTAAAACAAAATGTGTTTGAGGCAAAAAACTTTTATATATTCTGGGGAAAGTAAGAATGATTGTAAATAGCACCCAGTGTACAAGCAAGTTCACTGCCAGATAGCAAAAAATATATTCCACCTTGTTCTTTCCAAGCCAGAAAAAGATTTTATTGAAGACAACAAAAAAAAAAGGTTTAAATCTGTGGTCAAGCAAATTAAGTCTAAACCGGAAGACTGTTCAAAAATCAGGATATATATGCATTTACTTTTTAAACAAAGGAAGATTTCAACAAGTTCAAAAACATACCCCTGATGGTGTGCATTTATTGAAGTCATGTAAAAACTGCACTCTGAAGAGAAACGTAGGAAACCAGAAGCTTGTGACACTGCTTACTATTTACATTATAATAAAAATAAAACGCCTGCATTTCTACATCTAATCCTGAGAGGCTGACCTAGATCGTGAACGAGACCTTGAGCGGGACACTGAGCGAGATGCGGAACGTTTCTCTCTGGATTTAGAACGGCGTTCGCCTTCCTGTGGGGACGGCGAGCGGGACGCAGATTTGGCAGCACGCTCCTCTTTTCCATTCTCGACAGGGGAAGCAGAACGGCTGCGGGGCTTCTTGCCGTCCTCACCGTCAGCGCAAACATCCATCTCCTTGGATCTGCTACGAGAATCCCGCTCTGACTTTGGCTTGGAGCCGCTCTTGGAACGTGACTTTGATTTCCTATCACATGAACGAGATTTCTGCGAGCATGAGCGAGACTTCTGTGACCGCGAGCGAGATTTGGACTTCTGGGATCCAGAACGAGATCTGTTGGTGCGAGAGCGTGATTTCCGATCTTCTGACTTGGATCGAGACTTTCTCCCAGACCTTGAGCGAGAATGGCGCCGTCTCTTGTCGCTGCGGGAACGAGATCTAATGGAGAGAACCAGAAATGATTCTTATCAAGTTTGTTCAGATCAAGAAGACCAAAACTCTTACAGGGGATTTAAAAGAGTAAATGATCAATACTGCAAGAAATATTTGAATTCAAACTCACCTTGAGTGAGATCTGGAACGACTTCTTGAGCTCCTACGGCTTCTGCTACGGGAGCGGCGGCGACTTCGAGATCTGAGGATAGCAGAAGAGCCAGATTACTTCTCCAGTGACTCCTTCGTATTAATTCTTATGCATTTTGGAATCTATGAGTAATCCCACCTGGAGCGGCTACCAGAGTAAGACCTTCGTTTGCGGGGTCTGTCCTCCACCAACCGAATCTTGCGCCCGTTGATGTCCGTGCCATCTAACTTGTCAATGGCCCTTTTCATGTCCGAGTAGGACCTAAACTCAATCACCCCCTCGTTGGCCCGCTCTTTGTGGGCGTCGGCATAAGTGACCTCGCCTGCCTGACGCATGAAGTCCTTAATGAGGCAATTAAACAGAGACATATTTAATTACATGCTCACAGTTTCAGCATTCGATGGCTGTCTAAATAAAAGAAACAAATGGCTCACCTTGAGGTCCTGCCAACTACAGCGGCTCGACAAGTTTTCCACAACCAGGCGGTACTCTGTACGGACCGGAGGGCCGTACTTGTCCCTTCCAGTGCGGCTCCTGCTGCTGTAACCACTACCTTCAGAGACGACAGCACACACAAACATTTTTAGAACAAAAACTGATACAGTCAAGAGAACTATTGGTCTGGACTATTGAATAAAAAAAAAAGGCCAGATCAAACTAGGGAGTGTGTTGAAATAAGAGTCCCTTAGATCCCTATAGCCTTCACAGAGCTTCAGATAAAAGATTTAACATCCACTGCAAAGACCCTTAAAGAGTCTGTAGCGTTCAAATTAACAAGTTTGCTGCTGCAAAGAACAACACTGATTCCATTTCCAGCAAAACAATGTTTTTATAAAGAGCAACTCACCCCCAAAGCAACTTTTTTTTTTTGCTCTAGAAATGCGTGTATGATACTACTGTCTATGTGCGTTTCCATTATTGGTTTTTGTAATGCATTTGAGTAAAAAGTGTCCTCTTTAGGCTAAAACTTTACACTGCACTTTGAATCGGGCATTGCTACTGACTCAAGCCTCAGTTCAGACATCAGCAGTCCCGACTTTGTGAAGTATAAAATAAGCCCCGTTTCAGCCCCACCTCCATAGTCAGTTGGAATAGCAAAGTAGTCTTGACACCTTGACACCAGGCAATGCCTCCTTTCGACGCATTTTTCAAAGCGGAAAATTAGCTGGAACAAAACGGGGGGGAGTGAGTCGCTCTTTAACTAAAATACAGCTTATTTAAATGCTTTGGCTGGACAGTGATGTTCTTTCAGGCCCTCTGAACCCTGTAAAAAAGAAAGGAGGCATCTATATGGTCTTTGGTCAAGGACGCGGGCAAATTCAATTGAGCCTAAAATATACAAATAATTGTTCTAAATATTTCAACTGGTACTTTTACCAGAAGCTAGTCTGGTACGGTTTAAAAAAAATTTCCCAGTTTTGCACTCACAAATTTTCTTTAGATTGCAAGTTGTCAACTACAGCCGACCCAGTCATGTTTGCTGTCAACATAGAAACCAATGGCAATCCTCACCATCACCCCTGGTCTATTGGCAAAAGGCTGCTGTCATCATGGCTTCCGGTTAGGTCAGCCAAGGATCAAGGGGGGCAAAGGTCACACACACATTGTAAGGTGAAAGCCAAGGCCAAACGGGACAGGCAGTCATCTTAGCCAGTCATCTTTAGCATCAATGGACTCTCAGCCTCAGCCCGCAGCTGGACTCTTTCAAATTGAAACATCAAGGACTTTTGTTAATGTTTAAAATATAGAAAAATATATTTATATATAAATGCCAAAGTTATAAATACACAAATTAAGAAAATGTTAAGTCCTAACCTCTGATCACAATGTACACTTTGTTTAAAAAAATAATTAAATATTAAATTTATGATAGATATAACTTCAACTTACAAACGAGATATATTACACTGTTAAAGGCATTATGCTTCAAACTACTTTGATTAGCAGTTACTTGCTCATTCCCATCACCTTTATATGCAAGATTGCCGGTGATCAGGAAGGAGCAAGAAACAAACAGGTAAGCAACCATTAATGAGATAGAAAACGTCAGAGTAGGGTGGGATCTGAAATAAATATTTAAAAAAAGACGATGGAAAACTTAGAGTAATATGACCACAGATGAGTTTGGGCAAAGAAAGCATGATGTTTAGTTAAACGTGAAGAAACAAAGTTTAAACTACAGTACAATATATATACAAAAGATGCGTGTGTCCCAGGGTTCTTGCTATGAACCAAAATGGTTTACCTGGGAGAAAAGACAATTAAATGAGAGCCAAGCGAACAAATAAGTGCGGTAAACTCATTGATCTAGGGCTACAAAGTGTTCTCATCATAGTCTACATGGTAACCTCGCCCCAGGGAGAAGTGGAAAACAGATGTTGTAATAAATTGCACTTACTGCGCCCTCCGCCACTGTAACCCCCACCGTAGCTGTCTCGGTCTCGCCGTGGGCCCCGGGCATGCTCGACGATAACCCGCTCTCCGCATAGCTCCTTTCCGTTCAGCTCATACACGGCATCGTCGGCATCCCGATTGTCCTCAAACTCCACGAATCCATACCTGAAGAAGAGAAACACGGTTCAACACTGGCTAGACAACAGTAATACATTACATGAATTCGACTTGAAAAAAAACGGTCCAAAAACAACCGGCTAGCTCGATTAGCTTTGTCCACGCTAGATCTGCAGTGTAGAAAATCCAAAGCCGCCATGTTGGCCATGCGACATTTGCTATTTGGGTTAGATAAATTGTTGAAAACTTAAGCTTAACTATGCATGCTCCATAAAATAAAATAAAAAAACTCAGTACACAGCTTTTTGACGTAGCCAAAACTCACAATTTGAAACTAAGACATTTCGAGTTACAGCGTTAAAAAGTCCTGTATTGACGTCGTTGAACATCAACGGTTCCAACGCTAAGAGCAACGTTCAACACTTACCCATTTTTCAAATCTATTTCCATAAGTTTCCCATATCCGCTGAAAAATCGCTGAATGTCCTTTTCACGGACGTGATAACTTAGACGTCCTATGTAAACTCGAGGCATGTTTGGTTGATATTTCGGGCAAACCTAACGCTGTTCTAGACGGTTCTTCAGGACAACTCCTTGCTTAGGGTCCGTTGCGTCACGCACAACCTCCCTTAAAACGACAATTCAGCTCCAGGCCAAAGCCAGCCAATCAGGGTGAAGCTAAAGACTGTCGTAGTTCCCGTGTAAAATTTCCAAAGTAAAAGCAGGTTAACACATTCTTCTGTAATCAGTTTTTTTTATATCCCACCAGTGCTTGACATAGTGGCGAGTCTCCAATTTATTTTTATTAGTTTCTCTTCCAGTGAATCTCCGAAATTGTTGCTTCTAGTCGGTAAAGCATTTTATTTGTCCCACAAGCTTGAACTTTGCTTCGAATGGTATTGAAATCCGACAGAGATGTAGTGGAAGCATCATTTAAAGATGGTGATGGCATCATATTGTGGGGGATTTTTTCTCTTTTGAAGAGGGAATATAGTAAGTCTGAGTGGACTTCAATACAGAGCAACAAGGCTGCATAAAACTAGAGACTTGGTTAAGAGATTAATCTTCCAGCTAAATCAACGGTGATGTCTAAATTCAATTGAGATCATGTAGCAACATTCAAAACTACTCAAGCCGACGATGCAGTTTTGCAAGGAAGAATGGACCCAGATTTCAGTCCTTTCCTTTGCATTTGAGAGTTGAATCCGTAAAAGCCTTGCACCTATAATTGCAGTGAAAACACATATTTCACACACACTTAGTGTGGATTTATCACATGAAAAACCCAAATAATGCATCATTATGAAAATCTTCTGAGCAAAGGCTTATTTCTTGCCCTCATATTAGCATCTGGCCTTCATAACCATAAAACAAAATTGTGCTTTTTTGTGGCCTTTTGAAATTCCCGCTATCACACAAGAAAGGAAAGTAATGGAGAGAACATTTTATTTATGTAAAAATCTTGTTTTAAAATGACTGGTCCGATCGAATCCACATTGGGCTCACACAAAAGCAGAACAGACCTGTGCTCTGCAGCAAATGAACCAATTTAAAATTCTGGGCAGATTATGGAGTAAAACTTATTCTTTTCATAAAATATAACCAGCAATCTTTTAATATAAACCCAAATAAACCAGCATTTCTTGACAAAAATTTAATTTCAAATTGCTTAAATCAGTTTGATAAAAACATTGATTTAATCTTTAGAAATCCTCAATGCAACAAAAGTACTCAGATTAATTTCGTTCTTACACAGCCTTACCCCAGTCATGTTCATCATGGTTCCTTTTATAGCCCCAAAAGTTATTTTTTTGAACGTTTTAAAGTAGACATTAACAAACCGGATTACGAAAGAGTAGTAATAATTTGGCTAAAACTATAAATGAATTATAGTGCAGTCAATTTTTTTTCCTTCTTCATAATAAGCTGCTGCGTAGAACCCTATGCAATTTTGTGATCTGGACCAAATAGAACCTACAACAGCTTTCTGTTCAGCTACAATGAGCCAAAGATTATACAAACATCAAAACTCTGATGTGGATCGGCCTAGCTGAAACATAATCTGCCTAGCTGTGGTGTAAATGTATCCGTAGTCTTCATCTCTGGTATGTGTGAAGTGGGAGATGAAAGAAAGAATTCAAGCTGTGGTCAATCAGAATTTTCTTGAAGACAATCAAAAAAAAAAAAAAAAAAAAAAAATCACAGCAAATGTAAAAAAAAGTTCTAAGAAGCAGAGGGTTCATCAGCTAAACAAAACAAATGCATTCAATCCAATGGTGTACTCTGGTGAACATCACCCGCTTTGCAGCACCTGAACTCTTTTTTTCTTTTTCTGCTGCCTTCAGATATCTTTCACTCCCCAACTGCCTGTACAGGCAATGACGACAAAACAACAGCCAAACTCCCGCAGTTCAATTCAGAGAGTCCTTTAAGCAAATCAATGAGGGCGTCTTCACCCCGTCTTCTGGGGGAACAAACAAAACACGGGTCGTTAGAAGAGGGAGGGGGCCCGGGTTTCTTGGCCTTTCAGTTGGCTTTGGCGCGGAGCTGCGCCCTCTTGCCCGTCACGGCCTGGAAGCCAGTCTTGATGCTAGCGACGGAGCAGCGGGAGTGACACGTCTCGCACTGCAGAAAGTAAAGACGAGTGTCCTTCTGCAGGATGGTCTCTGGGGAGCGGCAGGTGTGACACGTCACATATTCCTCTGCAAAAAAAATAAAAAAAATAAACCAAACATTAGGACTTCAGGTCACACAGGCCTTCGTTAAACACAATTGCACTGCCTCGTTAATCCGTTTCCAAACTAATACTTCAAGCAAACTCTTAGTCTACATTACATGCAATCCAATACTGCAAATTTGGAAGCAACAGAGCGTATTTTTTGTACGTGGATGTCATATTTTCCAAGAAAGCCCCTGATGCATTTTATTACCAATACATCTTACTGCTGGGCAATGTGGGCTAAAGAGAAATTTAAAAAAACATTTTTTTTTTTTAGACCCAATCCAATTTTAATATTTTCCCCCCCTTTTTTCCTAATAGAAAATTAAAAATGAGACGTCGTTTTCCAAAAGAATTGTTTTAATTTCAATCCTCCTTTCTGGTAGTTTACCTAAATTCAAAGTTGAATTCAAAGAAGAAGAAAAAAGATTTTTTCTAAAAAAAAAAAAAATCTTCACAGACAGCAAATATTGATTAATCGCCCAGCTCTCATACAGCTCGTTATTGCTCCTTTTAAAAGCATGATCAGACAGCCGGAAATTAAACCAGACAGATTTTACACATATCATTGCTACAATGCCAGAGCATTCACACCATTAGGATCCGGTTGCTGCCCGTTTCCACACTCTACTATTCCAAATATTTTAATGATAAAACTCGTTCAGGCTAAGATGGCAATTACCGCTGTTATTTATAACGTTAAAAATGCCTAACTTTACTTTTCTAGAAACTTTCCACATGGAGTAGGGGGAAGCATTCCAACATGTAGTTCTGTGTTAGAACCAACTACTTTCCCGTACTTTTGGATTGAAGCACCACCTAAAACTATTCCCCAGACACCTCCCCTTTAAAAATGCAACAATAATAAAAAAATAAATCCTCTCTCATATTGTGTGAATTTTATTTAACGCTGCATTAGTCAGGTCCTTGGGCACTAATTTGCCATTTTAACTCTGAAACAGTAGTTTAAATTGTTCAGTATTTATTTTGGATAAGTCGACCAGAACTCATCAGCAGGTTTCTAATTAAACTTTGAGCGGTTGATTTTTTAATGCAGTTTTCCATTTTCTGTCATTCCCTTCCAAGAGAACATAAACCTTTTCCCAGCCCCACAAATTGAAACACCATTGAGAACTTGATGAGTGTTAATCTGTACAAAACACTAGCAGCAGCATTCTGCGTCCAATATCCTGATTAATTTATTCATTTGAGAGATTGGAGAAGGTGACCAAATCACGGGGGAAATTGATATACATCTACGTCAAGTAACTGGGACTCTGTCAAGATTCTCACGTGGAAGAAAAAGAACAGATCTGAGGCCTTTATTATTAAAAGGGACGAGGCGACTCATTTCGGTCACACTCGACCTTTCTGCAGGTCTATTAAATTTAATAATTTAAAGAGGAATAACCCAATGAGAAGTAAAACAATGATTTACGAAACAAATGAATTAAATGAGCTGCAACCGCTACAATTTTCAGTGGTTGCAGGTAATTTTTTTAGTCTTAAAATTGTTTTCAAGTTCAACCCATTAACTCGTCGTATTCATCAACAGCAACATTAAAAAATGTTCAACTGTAAACACGGATAACTTGTCAGCTTTATCAGCTTCTTCATATCTGAAAGATGTAATAACTTCTTAGCCCCCCCCGCCCGTCACCTCCACCGTCTTTCTTTTCACCGTCACAACTCTTGTGTCCCCTTAAAACTGATAATCCCGCCCCCCCTAAATTCCACTTTTTCAATTTATCGTTTGAATTCCACCTTTTTTCCATTTTAAACCATATGTATTAATCCAAAGTGTGTAATTAGGGAGTGAATAAAAAGAAATGTAACAAATCAATAGCCAAAGAGATCCACAGTTACGATTTGAATAAATATTTCCACAAATGTGTTCCACTGCGGGTCTAGCATTTCCCAGTCATTTTTAAAGAACTAAGGCATTATGTGCAAAACAAAGAATCTAATGTTTTTCACATTTTATAAAAGAAAAATCTCCTTTAAAAATGCTTTAGTTGAACTCAGCACCAAACCATGTTTCGTAAAGATAACTGAAACCAGAATTACTTGAGATTACGTCCATAATCCCGAGGACCTTGGTCATTTTTATTTCCCAACTCCGTCCCAGACTAAACTGAAATGGCATTGGCATTGACATGGCATTTCAAGGTTTTTGTGTCTATCCAACTGAAACAAAACTTTTCTCATTTCCATTTGGAAATTAAATCCAAAATTAGCTAAAAAAGTTAACAGAGGCGTTTCCAACTTACTGATATATCTTCTCAACACATTTTCTATCTGTTTCTGTTGAAATCTGCCTTTGATAACAAGCTGGTTATTTCCATCTATAGAGCCACTGTGAACAGACAAAGCACAAAAAATTAGGAACAAATGTTAGTCACACCAACACACACAGCTCTGCTCTTAACATGACGAATAAAATTTCACATTATTGTAAAAAAGAAAAAAAAAGAAAATGTATATACCTTGTTCCCAGCTCAGCCAGCAGAAAAGCGAGAAGATGTTTAGGCTGACGATGCAACCTGAGAGGAAGAAAGCAGCATGAAGCGTCTGACTGGATTTTCATAAAGCTGGATCAATATAGGACAGATGATAGGGCCCGACCGATGTGGATTTTGGGGTCTGATACGGATATAAGAGTAACAAAGGACGATAGCTGATATTATGGCCGATAAATTCCCCTCCAGTAAGAAAAAAAAAATCTATACTGCACATTCTGTACATATTTCTAAATATTTAAAAATCTTTTAAGTATTCTGCTATGTTGTACATTAAAACCAGGGAATAACACTTTATCTTCATTTTTTTATCTTAATAACTGCACAGTACTGTTTTTGTAACCATGTTCATAAAGTAATTTTTTTTTTTATTGTATTCTGTCTTTTACAAATGTTACAAAAATTTACAAATGAATTTCCCCTTATGGGACAATAAAGGATTGTTCTATTCTACACACCAAAGAGCAGTCTCTTTTTATTTTTATTTTTTTACTGATGGCCGATAACATCCATGACCCCCACATTGGCCGATAATATCAGTCGGCTGATATAATCGGTCGGGCCCTAGCGGATGGTGGCCGCGACTCACAGCTTGCAGATATCCGTGAAGTTGACAAAGGAGGTTTTCTTGGTTCCCACTCGGACCACCTGAGGGGGCTTCATCACAAATTTCCTCTTCTCTCCGGCCACCATATCAGGATTTTTCTCCCTCATGATGTTGAAAACTCTGTTTAGAAGCTAGGAAACAGAAACGAATAAAAGAAACGACTTAGTGATGATATCTTCCACAGAAAACTGAAACATCCATTTGTAACCATCACAAGAAATGTTTTTTTAATTTGAGGCAGAATATAAATAAAGTAGAGATAAGTCTCTGGGTTTAGTTCTGTCTTTGTCCGGAATTTGCTACAGTCATAAAAAAATTGTGTAATCTTCGTTTTATTTACTCCATATGAAAACATTTTTTGGCTAAATGCTTCTGTTTTTAGCCACATCTCTCTCTCCAAGATGCTGCATCTCAAAAACCTAGTGACAGAGGTAATAATAAATCAAATATGTGTACTTAATCAGGTTTTTTTTTTACGTTGAAGGTCTTCCTGGCCCAATACTTCAGTTTTTTGTGCACCTTCCATGCATGAAGCTAGTCTACCACAGCTGGAAATAAGGTCTGTGTACTCCTATTTGATCACGAGCTTTTTCTCTTAGTTTAGTCTTTCCTGAACCAAGTTTACAAGCTTTCATTCATTCTCCTCCAATAGAAAGTACCAGAGGCTCAATGTGTGTGTGTGTTTAACTAATGAGGAAAGACAATGATAGAACGGTTAATCTCATTGACCAATAATGTATAACCAACTATTTTTCTCTTCCCATAGAAGGACGAAGCAAATATTCTTTAGTACACACCATGTATAGAAAGTGGGAAAGTGTCCCTTATTCAATGCTTTTGTTTGTAGCCATGCCCCTGTCCCAGACATGCTGACGATGCTAATAGTTCTCCTAACTGTGTGTTCCCTCCATGTATATCTGTCCGGTACAAAAACTGTTTCTGCGTGTTTTTCATGAAAACAACCAAGGGCAGAAAGAGTACCCGTACTAGCTATGTGGTTGTTATTCTTTTCTGAAGAAAGGCCTCCTTGTTTTGCGGTTTAATTTTAAGCTGTAACTTTTTCCTCTTTTTTTAACACTACACCACCTGAAAGGAGCCAACGCTCTCATTAACTGCATGTACTCATCTTTTTGTAACCCATAGAAAGTACTGCTGGGTCCAGTGCTTCAGCTTTCAGCTGTGAGGTAGACTATTTGCAAGTCGTTCCATGGTTTTTGTGATTCCTCTCAGCCCCCAGTTGGTTGCAGCAATTGCACTGAGCCCGATTCAGCTGGAGATTTCTTCTCGGTAAAAAGGAGGGTTTCCTCTCCACTGTTGTAACTTGTTTGTTTAGAAGGATGGGATGGATGCAAAGCCTACTGATGCAATCACCTCTGCTTCCTTGAACGACTTTTTCCTAACTAACCTTAAACAATCAACTAAATAGCATTAAATCCAACTGTATCGAATATGACTATGATAGAAGCATTAAATGTAAGATTTACTTTGAACTGTATCTGTAGTGAATCACATACTAGAATACTGCATATGAATGGGACCCGCTTTAAGATGATATTTTACATGAATTGGTACAATAGAAATAATGTGAATGCCGTTAAAACTGAATATCGAAGTGGAACAACACCACCTAATTCTTTTATTTTCTGTGCCGACCTACCTCGTCGTAGGAGTAGTCTCTTTCCGTGCCGGCCCACGCTGGTCCCGTGGAGGAAATAAACGAAATCCCGTCGTTGTTTTTGCTCTCGTCGTCCTCCAGCTCTGCAAAACATGACATGCAAACCTTGTAACGCCAGGCAGCCCGCGTTATTGCCCTTACGATTCCAAGGAAAGCCATTAGAATCTCTACCGTCATCTTTTTCCAAAAGCTCTCCCTCCTCTTTTTTCGGCTTCTTCTTTTTGCCAGGGAACGTCAAATCTAGACTGTCCTCCTCCAGCACCTCAGTCTGCTCCCCTTCGATTTTCAGCTCCTGGTTTTCCGCAAGTAAGAAATCAAACTCGGGTGTGAATGCAGAGGAAACAACCTGAATGATTTTGAGGACACTACTTGTGGGGAAACAATAATAAAAATAATTAAAAAACAGCTTAATACCTTTAATCCTTCCTCTATGTCATTCTCAAACACTTTCTTGGGCTTCTTCTTTTTTTTCTTCTGGTTGAAGAAGTTCAGGTCATTCAAATCATCAGATAGTTCTACAAAGAGAAAGAAGCACCGCTAAAATCCAGCCTATTGCGCGTTCCATCAAGCGTAATGTCACACAGGGTTGAAAACAAGTGAACGGTAAAAGAGGCCTTCTCTCCAACCTTTTTTCCTGCCTTCGTCTTCGTCTACATCCACCTCCTTGTCCTCTCCGATCTCTGGCTCTGACTCCTTGACTTCCACCTCCTTCGCCTCCTCTCCTCCTACCCCTTCTCCCCCTTCCTCGTCCAGCATGAAGGGCTTCTTCTTCTTTTTCTTCTTCTTGGTCATGTTGGGATCGAAAATCATCTAAAAAAAAAAAAGTGGACGGAAGCCAAATATGGCAACAAACAAATTCAAGGGATTAAAATCACAAACATTATTGGGCTTTCAGGTTGTCATTTGTTTGAATCAGGACTAACTAACTATTGGTACAAAAGTGAGAGGGGCTACAAACATTATTACTTGCTCAATGTTTGATGTAGTGATCTAAATATAGGGTTGATTACACATTTCTATTTCAGACAAAATTTTATTTTTTATTTAGAACATTTTTAACGTATAAATAATGAAGAGTATTAATGTATGCCAGGTATTTCTAATGGGATTAACACAGAACGTACAATAGAAATAGGCGGACAAATTTTTGAATTGATGAACAGAAAGATGAACTTATGGACGGACAGGTGGAAGGGTTGGATGTCATTATGGACAGTTCAGGGAAAGGATGGAGGAACACATTAATCCATAAAAAGCTTCAGATCGCACCACAGGGAATAGAATCTAGGGCTAAACGCAACTTATATGCAGTTAAAGATAACATGTTCTTGACTCAGTTTTGACCCAGTTGATCGACAGCTTTGGTTTTTCTTTTGGCCCCGAGTCAGGCTTCAAACTGAGCAGTTGGACACGGACGGTTAGCAGGCTAGCTAACTTTCTTTACCCGCTCGGTTTGAGCGGCCCAACGGCTACGACACGACAGACTTACCGGCTAAAATTAATATTAAACAGACACAGGCCGTAATAACCTCCAGCGCAGATGCGTATTTCGCTGCTTTATAAGAGGAAAAAATTACAGTCTGGCTGCTCAGGCCGCTGCTAGCCCCGGTTGCGGCAGCCATGTGAGAGCTGCCGCGGACAGGGAGGGGAGCAACACAGCCGAGGCCCAAAGTCATCGATAAGGACCGAGAAATCAACCATCTATATCCTGTGAAACTCCCACACCAACGAGGGCTAAACACCGAGCAGCCCGGGGCCTTCTTACCTCGTCTCCCGACATATTTGCAGCTTGAAAGAGAGAAAATTCAGTCAACTTCTCTGATCCCTAGATCACTTCCACACACGTCTGCGCCGAGAGATTTCTTGCATCAGCGCCGAGCATCAATGCGCATGTGTGAAATTGGCGAACCCTGACGTCACGGCAAGACATAGAGGAGAGTTCAAGATTAGAAAGATGCACCTTTCCGTCATAGGAAGAATTTTATTAACCAAAGCTGAAGGAATTTCACGTTTGGTCTATCCTGCTCTCTCCCTCACTGTTCTGGACTCGACCTGCAAAGACATAAACAACATTTTCATTAACTTTGTATGGAAGAACAAACACCACTTCATGAGGAAGGAAATCTTGTCTGGATCCAGGGAGGAAGGTGGCTTCGAACTTTTGGACTTTAAGGACTTAAATTATACATTTAAACTGAAATGGGTTAAAGAGTGTTTGAGAACCCCTGACTCAATATGGTATTTTATCCCTCACAATATATTTAAACAAGTAGGAGGACTTCATTTTCTGTTAAAATTTAATTATAATGTTGCCAAACTTCCCCTCAATTTGTCAAAATTCTATCATCAGGCTTTATTGGCATGGAAATTATGCTACTCACGCAATTTTTCTCCACACAAAACAATAATTTGTTATAATGAATATATTACTAAAGGAAATAAGTCCCTCTATTGCCAAAAGTGGGTGGAAAAAAACATAATACTTTTAAAGGATCTTTTTACCAACGAAGGTCATGTAATGTCATATGAGATATTTTTACAAAAAAATGGATTTCCTATCAAACCTAAGGAGTATAAATTTATAGTTAGTTCTATCCCCAATGGTTTGAAAGAGTTAATGAAAGGCTGTAGTAATCTACAAGAGGTTATTAACCCCCAATGGACACTTTACTTAGATGGAATCCAATTTATTAGTTATAAATGTACCAATAAACATATTAGAAGATGCTTTTATGGCAAAAGGAAAATAATCCCTCATGGAAAGACTTATTGGAACTCCCTATTTAATGATATAAATTGGAGTAAAGCTTGGCTTCTCCCATTTAAATTTTTAATTTCAAACAAAATTAGAGAATTACATCTCAAGCTTTTGCATAACGTCTACCCTACTAATGCATTTGTATGCAGGTTTTCTGACATTGATGACAGCTGTACCTTCTGCAAAAAAGATAGAGAAAATATCATCCACTTATTTTATAAATGCCCGTTCTGTATAAGTTTCTGGAAAGATTTGGAAAATTTTCTTTTAGTTAAAACTACTATTAAGTATAACTTTGATGAGAAAATTATTATTTTTGGTTTCTCCTCTCACAGTAATAAATCTAACATAATAAACCTTTTCATACTACTAGGTAAATTCCATATCCATAAAGCCAAAATGTCTAATACAAATCCCTCATTCCCATTATTTTTAATCGAATTAAGAATATATTTTGAGTCTCTACTATATGTTGAATCTAATAAGAAATGTATTTCAGCTATTGAATTTTATTCAAATTATATTCAGTGAACATGTCTGCCTATGAATGTCGTTTTTATTTACTTCTTCTTAAATCTATTAATTTATTTCAGATAGTTGCTTTATAATTCTTATATTTCTTATATTATTTATCTGGCATATTTTATTTTTTCTAAATGTTTTAGTAATGTTTGTTTTATATGAATTAGTTTTTTTTTGTTTTTTTTTACCTTTGTCATGGTCTGGAATGTTTGTGATTTGTCTTTTTTGTTCTTTATATTGTTATCATTATTGAATGATAAATAAAGATATTTGAAAAAAAAAAAAAAAGATTAGAAAGATGCAAAACTGGGCCTTAATGAAATTATTAGCGAAGAGCAATCTGGATTTATGCCTGGAAGAAATATAAGTAATAACATTCGATTGATACTGGACATGATTGATTATAATGAATATATACAAGACGACAGTTTCATTCTGTTTGTAGATTTTTATAAAGCGTTCGATACTGTAAGCCATAAATTTATGTTTAAGACAATTGAACATTTTGGTTTTGGGAACTATTTTTTAAGAGCCATCACCACCTTATATCAGGGAAGTAATAGCTCTATTAAATTGGCACATGGTACAACTCAAAGATTTCAAATTAACCGTGGAATTAGACAAGGCTGTCCCCTAAGTCCTTTCCTTTTTCTTCTGGTCACACAAGTCATGTCTACACACATTAAAAGTGGACCTTTTCAAGGTATTTTAGCATTGGAGAAAGAATTCAAATTGTCCCAATTGGCTGACGACACTGCAGTTTTATATCTAATATAAATGAAGTGAGTAAGGTGGTTGCTTGCATTCAGGACTTTTCCTCTGTGTCGGGATTAAAGATTAATATCAATAAATCACTTCTATTCCCTCTAAAAAATTCTAATCTGACAGAAATACATTTTATACCTGTGAAGGATAAAGTGACATACTTGGGAGTGATCATTGAAAAAGATAGAAAACTACGTAGCTTATCTAACTTTGGCCCCGTAATTGAACAAGTAACCAAAAAGTTCAATATGTGGCTCATGAGGGATCTGTCTCTAAATGGTAGAGTATTACTGTCTAAGGCTGAAGGAATCTCAAGATCTGTATATACATCTCTATCTTTAGAAATGCCCAACAGTATATCTAAAAAATTAGATAAAATCTTGTTCAATTTTATATGGAAACATAAAAACCACTACTTAAAGAGAGACATTTTATGTAATGCCAAAAAAAAACGGTGGCTTGGAGGTTTTAAGTTTTGAAATGCTGAATAACTCCTTTAAAATTAAATGGTTACTCAACTTATTAAAAGAAAAAGATACAATATGGAACACCTTCCCCAAACATGTTTTTAATCTGATGGATGGACTCAAATTCTTACTAAAATGTGACTATAAAATTGAAAAACTGCCTGTAAAATTGGCTGGTTATCATCAACAAGCTCTTTTGGCATGGAAACTTGCATACAAGCATAATTTCTCTCCAACTTCTTATTATATCTGGAATAACGGAAATATCCTTTACAAGAATAAATCACTTTACTTTAAAAATTGGGTAGAACATGGTATCATACTTGTGAAGCAACTGATGAATAGTAATGGGAATCTTCTGACATACGGTGAATTTTTATTCAAATTTAAACTTCCAGTAACTCCCAAGGAATATGCAGTGGTGTTTGATGCTTTGCCAAGTTGTTGCAACTTCTTCAAGGGACAACAACTGAAAATGCAATTACTGACCTACATTATAGCAGCATACTGATTGGTGAAATGGATGTCACCAAAAAAAAAGGCTCTAATAAACTGATTAGAGCTTTTCTGCAAAAAGTTACTTTGCCTTCAGGAATATTTTTCTGGTCCTCCTTATTTGGATATTTGAACTGGAAGCAAATTTGGTTAAGTGCAGGAAGATTCTGTTTAACAAATAAAGTTAAAGAAGTTACTTTTAAAATTTTACACAATGTGTACCCAGTTAAAAAGACATTGGAAAGATTTCATCTTGATATTGACTACTCGTGTACGTTTTGTGAGCAACACACCGAAACAATCTGTCATTTATTTTACCACTGTATGTACACAAGAATATTTTGGTCGGATGTACAACGTTTCATTCAAATGAAAACTGGACAAGCAGTACAACTCACTGAGAAAGATGTTCTACTTTGCTTCGATCAAAAAGACATGGACAAAGACTTTATTTATCTCACTCAGCTTCTACTCCTCCTGGGAAAATTCCATATCCATAAATCACGATGGACAAACTCAAAACCAAATATAAACCACTTTTGCCATGAACTTGCAGAATACAGCTTCATGATTAAAGATCTTGAAAATCATAAAGCAGTTAAAACCAATTTTGTTCTTGACAAACTGAAAGTTAACCTACAAATTTGAAGTTAATTTGTAAATTTTATCCACTTGTTTGCGTATATAATGTAATGTGCCCTTTGTCTTTTCTTTTGCTATATTTCCTCCTAATCTTCATTCAGTTTTTTTATACATATATATACATTGTTAAAATATGTTTACTCCTGGCATTCTCATGTTCTGTTTATACACATGTTCTGCTTATGTCTGTACATATATAACAGCATGCAAAATAAAGAAGTTCAATAAAAAAAAAATTAAAAATTAAAAAATTAAAAAAAAAAGATTAGAAAGATGATCAGGGAGTTTCTGTGAGCATGGGGTTTGATTGTTCCCAGGTCTGCTGAACAATGTACAAATAAAAGAAACGGATTACAAGATTTAGGCATGTATGAGAATAATATATATTTTCCGTTTAGAAAACATTGCCACTGTCAGATTTTATTACTTACCCGATCGGTGAATACAATCTCCACACAAACGATCCATCCATTCATCCATCCATCATGTGTTCCCTATGGTTCCAACCGTGGTTTTTCACAGGTTTTTCCCATTTACAGTCTGACAACCGGAGTTCTACTTAGATATATATTCTGAGTTTTACCAATTATACTTTAGAAATGCCCAATAAAAAGCTTGTAAACACTGGAAAAGTTTAGAATGTTTTTCGTGAAAGATATGGAGGATGTTCGATTAAAGACAACACTTCTTTCTTATTTCCTGATATGTACCTAGGCTATACATTTCAGTTATTTTCACTTATTGGAAACACACAATTTTCCCATCGTTTTTTTTAATGATGGTAGAAGTTTATTAACAGAGTGCCAACACATGCTTGGGGCATATGGTAGGCTACTTATGAAAAATGGAAGCTAAATTGTGGATAAAGCACCAACATTTGGTTTCAGATTTCCCAGTAAAGCCAGTAAACTTAAATGCATTTACTCTGATGAATAAATAAGTAAATAAAAAATAAAAAAAGTAACTTGCAGCAGATAAAAGTCAAAAGAGCTTTATGTGAAGATATGAAATGTTGATGTCCAATATGAGGAAGCTGAATATCAACGAGAATAGTCTCTTCTACATTTTACATTTCTCTTTCAATCCACGAATCATAAAATGCCAGAAAATACTTTTTATGAATAATGTTTAATTAAATAGGCATTCATTGTGTTATCCGAAAACCAAACCATGCAACACGACTGTAAACCCTGATATGTTATTGCAACGTATTCACATTAATGGTTCATGCTACGGTACCCATACAAGAGATTTGAGCTCAGACTTTTATTCGCCTTGATAGCTTTAACCTCTGGTTGCCCCAATGTAGGTGGAAACATTCATTTATTTCAGCTCCAGAAGGTTAGACAAAAAAACAAAAACTCTAAGACAAACGTGACTCCAAGAGCACATCAATTATCTATCCAGGGAGGTTACAAAAGAACCCAGAACAAGAAATCCCCACAGGCCTGCATGTCAGTTAATGTGAGTAATGCAGCAATATAAAAAGGGATAAAAAAAAAAACTTCCATTGAATAGGTATTCCAAAGATTTGGGTGGGGAAAAAAAATCAATTGATTAACAAGAAAACTAAAACCTAATTGAAGCTGTAGACCAGTTTACATCTGCTATAGGCTAAACTAACAATGCATATCCTAAAAAAGCCCATCATAAACAGTTAAACATGGGAGGTGGTAGTGTGATGGTCTGCGGCTCCGTCGCTGCTTCAGAACCTAAATGAAATGCTACATGGAACTAATACTCCTGCCCTCTATCAGAAAATTAGGGGCGTTTGGCCGCTAGTTCATGACCTTAAATATAGAAACGCGCTTGGGTTGTGCAGTAGGACAATGCTTCTACGGACACCAGCAACACCACCTCAGAATAAACAGTGTTGGGGGGAATAGTTAATATCCACACTTCAGTCCTTTCAAACGCTGTGGCAAGGACCTGAAAATAGCTTGCTCAAACTCTCCATTGTTGCATAATCACCTCCAAAGGAAAGGGGATCACCTTCTCACTTAAAATCTTTCGCCATAATTTAAAATCTGCATTTTTGATTTTAAAAATTTGGCTGATAAGGTTTGCACATACTCAATAGAGTAACCCAGTCTTTAGGTGCTGATTCATGTTTTAAAGAAAAATCTGTACTATATCGTGTGGTCCAGCATGGGTAGATTTACATATTCATCGGTTCCATCATGGAGTCTTAGTGATATCTTGGTGACTTAGTGTTGTGCAATGGCATCTTCTGTCTGTAGTAACTTCGCTGACTGCTTATGGCATCATCACTCCCACTATCCTATGGTGCTTTTTCTGGAAAGACCAGCTTCATAATCAACTCAGCTCTGCCTTTATACAGATATACCTCCAAATTGGGACAGTTCCTTTTAGTTTAACTTTTTTTCTTTAAAAAGTTAGTAAATTATACAGTCGTCTTGCAAAACTAAATATCCCCATACTTAAAACAAGCACTATTACTTGGGCAACAGTGAGAAGAGTAGGAGCCTTGCAATCGGCAAGTTCATTCCAGCTTCTTCCTTCTTCGATGTGCCATTAGAAGAGACAATTAACTCCAAGTCGCCTACTGAATTGCATACTAAATTGAACATCTAAAAATATAAATGTGTGCGCAAACGGATGAATGTGGCTAAGGTGTGGAGCGCTTTGGGTGGTCGATATCACCACAAAAGCTCCAATGGAAGTTCAGTCAATTTAACATTTAGCAGTGCTTATTTACGGCAATAGTCCAACAAATGCCAAGACATAATTCTTCTACATCTGAAGTACTTGAGTTTCAGTGAACAATTTATAGAGATAAAGCCTCCACAACGGTAAAGGAATTGTAAACTTTTAATGATTCTGCAAATAATATTCTCATCTGGATAAATAAAACATAGAAATGCAAACATGCTAGCCCATTTGTCCTTATTGTGTTTCCTTTTTCTTACATAGAAAACAAGAAAACAAGTTGTGACTTAAAAAATTAATGCTTTAAACTTCAAAATGCAAATATTGTGTATTAACAATTAATGTGAATTCTTAAATCCCCATTTCCATTTCAATGAAACTAATAAAGTGTGGCAATAGTTTATTATAACTATTATTTTTTAACAATATACATTTTGAAAGAAAACCCTTATGGAGGACAAAGACAGACAGAGCAGGATGAAAAGTGTTAGGTTAAACATCTCTCTTCGCAAGCCGTGCAGGTGTGATCTGTGACACGACTTTCCTTCTCTGCATGCTTCGCACGACCTCAGCCGAAACCTCTCGATACCGTATATGAAAAAGAGATACATTTGAGATATTTACACCGAATAACGAGAACCACTGGTGAGGTTGCCTTTCTGAGGCTAAGATGATGACAAGGAGGTAAAGAGGAGGGTCAGAGCCCCGCAGCTTCAAATGAAATAAGAGGTTACGGTTCTTTGCAAACACACATAAGATTCTGCAGAATCCTCACTCACTGCATGCTTCTAGTTTAAGAGCAATAACGTAAAACAAAGCAAAGGGAGTTGAGGGGGGGAATAGTCAGGGCGTTAACAACACAAACACACACGTTGGATCAAGATCTTTATGAATTTTGCTTCGGTGAAAATTCTCTGTGATGTCTTTAACATCAGCAAAGGTCCACAACTCGGCGCTCGAATCAAATGCTGCTTCGTGTCGGGGTCATTAAGGGGTTGTTTGAAAAAAAAAATATATAAAAAAATCAAGGGGAAAAATATCAACTAGTTGACACTGAGACCCTGACCGGCTCGTAACAGACTGAGCGGCAGACTGGGTCTCTACGTTCCTTCAGGGGGAAAAAACGAAGAAAAAAGTACAGCATTGTTTCTTAATTGTAGTGTTACACAACGTCAACTCTCCTCAGACACACAGAAAACACTCAACATATCCTATCAGTTCATTCTCTCCACTTCCCCCTCTCTCCTTCCTCTTCTCCCCTCTCAGATGCAGCTTTGATGGGAGGGGATGCTGCGTTTACATCGCCTCCGCCCAGCGCTGCAGGTCCTCCATGTCGTCCTCGTCTTCTTCTTTCTTAGCTATGAGGTGAACAAAAAGTTGCGTCTTTATTATGAACTTTAAAGGTTGAATATGGAACATTTTCATAAAAAGCTACATAATAAAAAATAAAAAAAACACCTCTATGGGGATTTTAGAGGGGTGCAGAATGAAGGTACATTTCCTTAAAAAATACATTTTGAATAAAACGTACATTTAAAAACAGGCATGACAGTAACGTCATGTTTAAATCGAATCAAACTTTATTTGTAAAGCGCTTTTCAAACCACAGCTTCTCTAAGTGCTTTACAGATTAAATTGACCCAACAAACCCCCCTCCCCCCAACCTAAAATAAAACCATCATCGAAACTACACCCCCCTCCCAACAAAACCCACCTGCCATACACACACACACATATACTTAAAAGCAACAGTAAACAAAAAAGGGCTGAGTACAGATGAGCCAGGAAATGCCAGCATGACAGCCATCTGCATCATCAGCAGCAGATCAAAAGCAGCAACCAAGGCACTGACCCAGGGCGCCCAGAGGAGGGAGGGATGGTACCCCCACCTCCACCCAGGCAGTACCTGGAGAGCACCCAGGCAGCCACAGCCGACCACCGCCCCCTATGCAAAGGGCTCCCACAGAGAAAACACTGGAAGGATGATTAAAATAAGAACTTAAAATATTAAAATAAACAGTAAATAATAAGATTAAATAGTAAAATACTGATAAAAATGTTGAGACTGATATTTTTTTAAATTATCAAGTGTAAAACACTGATAAGATATGATCGAAATAAAAATGCAAATGTTTTTACATCTACCAGCCAGAAGCGGCCGCGGGTTGACAGATACGGTCTCTGCGATCCAACTATATGGTCAGCAAGTCCAGCAACTGCTTCAGAGTCCAGGAGATATTGTTATCTGTCTCAGGAGAGGGGTGACCGCAGAAGAACAGAAACTACAGTAGTTTTAGGCGAAATCTAAACTAGATTGACCCACATAAAATATTTCTACGGCATCAAACACACACAGAAACTGCGACTTTCCTCCTGGATCGGTAGGCTAACTCACTTTTGCAAACTTTGCTAACGTTAGCTGTTAGTTAAACTCTTCTAAAATACATTCCTCACTGGACACAGTTCAGGGTGGTCACTGAGCGTATCGGCAGCAAACCAAGCAACCGAACAGCTGGAATGATGTTTTGTTGTTGTAACTACAACCTAGATAAAGTAGATGTCGCTATCATGCTCATGATCCATATCCAACCTCTACTGTTCCTTTACAGTTGCTGAAAAAAAAAAAGTTTTCATAGGAGTTCAATTCTTTCCAGAACCAACATTGATTTCCTTTATTGGGATTTTGATGTGAGTAGTATTAAAATCCAGTGCAACCAAGTCCACCAGTGTGTAATTTATTCTCAGTATAAATACAAAGGACTTCAGTCCATAAACACTTATAAACATAAAGAAGTTTATAATCAGTCTGCAACATTTTCCCATCTAATTTTGAAACCAGAACAATGTGGCTAAAATCTTTAAAGAAAAACTACTCAACTAAACTTAAAAAGGAGTACTCACCATGTTTGGAAGGTAATGAAGTAGAAGGCACATTGGGGAGGGGGACGTTCTCCGGTCCACCGATCTCCAGCAGGTTTTTGTCCAGCTCCTCTTGTTCCAGCTCATCCAGCTCTGCCAGCAGCTCATCCTTCAGGAGGAACGGGATCAAGAGCAAACGTCAAAACCAGCTCAACACACTACAGAGACGGATTTGATTCAAACGTTAAATCAAACACTGCTGTTAGCGTTCCCTTCGGTTCGAATTATCAATCCGGGTTTAAAGCCTGGCTACGAGAGAGGCAAATCTGAAAACACATTCTCAGAAAGAGAACATCCAGAATCAGGATTCTTTGGGTCCGCCGACTGGGACGTTAAGAAAAAGCTTATTCAGAACTGAACTACTCTATGAATAAGCACATCTAGACGCAAGGCCAAACTGACGCAGAGTAATCCATCAAGAAACGAGGCTTAACTCGGTTCAACAAAAATGTTGGCTGGTTCATCCTGAGTTCTGCTTCACCAGATTAAACAAGCTCACCTCATCAAACTCCTCTCCGAAGCCAACGGGTTTAGAAATGGCATCGGAGATCTCCTGAGCCAGCTCCTGCTGCTCGGTAATGTCCTGCATCAGGTCGTCCACCTTGTCGATGTCCCTGAAGAAGACGGCAAGAAAAAGCCAAGTGTCATTTTATCTAAAAAAAAAAGAACCCATTTCGTCCTGTTCATTTGTCCTTTAACCCATCAGGGAGTGCCGTGTATTCTCTCACATGTTTTCGTGGGCAGACTTCATGGCCTTTGCGGCGAAGCCCATGTTTTTGAGCACTTCCGTGTTGGTGTTGGCATTCTCCAGCGCCTCCCTCTGGAACTCGATGGTTGACAGCGTGCCGTCAATCTGGGCCAGCTGCTTCTCGTACCTCTTCTTTCTTTTCAAAGCCTGCAGCGCCGCTGAGGGCAAACAGAGGAGGTGTGAGGATGAGCACAGACACGGACAAGGGTCACAGCTTCACTGGGAATCTTTTAGTCCCTGTGGAAATGTGTTTTTTAGACAACCAAAAAAGGCAGTTTTTATGTAACTGCTGATTGGTCGTTGATTTTTTAAATAAATCAAGCAATAGGCTTCTTTGCGATTTTGGCAAGAAAAATAGAATTATTATAGTTATTCGCCGCTGATCAGGATCTGTAAAAAGGCTGCAGTAGGCTTTATGGATTACTTCATATCCTTTATGGATGTAAGAAAATATTGATGCACCAATTTATTGCAATATTTCATATCAAAATATTTTATCGATATGCAAAGGCACTGTGTCGATTTTCTTTTATGTTTTAGAATTTGAATGGAACAATTGTTGATGACAGTAATTTTTGTAGTAAAATAAAAGTAAGACATCTATTTGGATCTAGTTTTAAAACTGGGTGTCTTAAATATGAGCCAGTGTTCAGAATAATGCAACACTTTTTCTTCAGTTAAATGCACAATATATAATCTTAGTCATAGTATTGAAATAAACCGCGATGTATCATATCGCCCCCCTTCCTCCGTATTCTGATACATTCTGTATCGCCAAATCCTTGCCAATGAACATCCCTAATTTCCATTATTGTTGTTACACCCCAAAGTGTTTCAAACATTTTCCTGTTTGTTCCAACTGTAATTATAGGCAGCTCCTGATTTATTGGGGACAATTGATTGTCTGCCTTCCTTAACAGGCTTCTTCTCTTGTCTTTCCCCATTCGGAAGAGAAATAGGTCTTTCTTTGGTCACATTAAATCAACAACATGGAAAATGTTGTTGAAACATCTTGGACTAATAATTAAACGTTCATAGATACTGTGATTTATTTTGAAAAAGCACATTATACATTTCCTTTTGTAGAAAATAGGCATATCTGAATGTTCAAATGTTCCCACCAAGAATACATTGAACCTAATGGCCTATTCTATATTATTTTCTTTTTAAAAACATGTTTGTGGCATTAATAACCTTTATTTGCAGGAGTCAATGTAGCACCAAAGGTCCCCGGGCCGGGATTCAATCCTCAGATTGCTGCGTCAAGGACTAATAGTTTTATATATAGAGCACACGCTCTAGTCAACGCAAATTACATATGTTCTGTAAATGAACGTAACTACTGCCATCGAAGGTTTACCACTTCTCTTACATATATATTTATTAGGGATGCACCGATACCGATACTGGTATCAGGCCCCGATACTGCCTAATGTACTGGTACTCAAAATGGGGAAAATCTGCAACAAATTCACCAAAAAAGATTCATTTTTCACTTCAAATTTTATTTTTGTGGTAATTTTATATTTTACATCTGTTATTTTTACTCAGTTATGTTTAGTTTGTAAAGTCTGGTGCCTTTAGTCTCTTCAAGAAAGGCACCAAAAGTTATACAGTTTATTAATTCAACAATATGTAGCAAGGTACACCCAGGCGGGATTCAATCCCAGGACTCCCAGGTGAAGGGTCAAGTGCGCTAACCAGTAAGCCAAAGGGATATCCATGTGGCCAAGCAACCAGGGCACATCATCTATCGGAGCCATAGTGACAGGACCTATACACTGTCACAAATAGTATCGGATCGGTATCGGGTATCGACAGATACACAAAATCCAGCCATCGGTATCTGTATTGGAACTGAAAAAGTCGGATCGGTGCATCCCTAATATATATATATATATATCCTACCCCTTCTTGATATCATTTTCTGTAAAGTTGGTCTTCGACGTCTCTGTTTTGTTATTGACACCCAGTTGAGATTTTTCCTGCAGGCCTGATCCCTCCCTTTCACCTTCTTCGTTCACAGAAAATTTATCTGAATTAAAATCTCGGTTCAGCTCCAATTTGAAGGTAAAACTGAAATTCGTCTCATGTAAACCAAATCTAATTTACTGAAGGAAAAAATAAAAAAAACACTTTATTCTCACTGTTGACTCCATGCTTTTCTCTTCACCTAGTTAGGAGCCTTGGTGTCATCCTCGACAGCTCATTATCCTACAAATCTCACACCAGTAATCTCAGCAGATATGCTTATTTCACCAACGCAATATTAATAGTTTAAATCCTTCTCTTTCCATCCAGTCTGTTCGTGTTCGTAGTCTTGTTAACACCTACAAGATTTTTTCTGCTGTGTGTTTTTTCTGCCTCAGCATTATGGGTAGCAGAACACTGGTTCTCTCATCCAGTTCAAATCTCAAATCAAAACCTTAAAATCTGCACGTTATCTGTAGACTTATTACTTTAATTGATCTAATTTGATCTTTTTTTGTTCTTTAATTTGTTTTTATTCTATTGTTAGATGTACTTGAGTGTCTTGAAAAGCAAGACTACAAAAAATACACCTCATAGTTCTAATCTTTAGTGTACATAAAGTAAACTGTGGCGTTTCTTTTTGAGACTGTCATACCATTCTGTCCCTAGAGACGACCCAAACTCCTGTGAATACCCAGAACCTGGGTGACTAAGGCAAGGCTTATTTTATATATTTTAAATTGTATAGCACACTTTCAACACAAGGTAATTCAAGGTGTTTTACATGTTTCTGTGGTAAAAAAAACAAACATATAATAAATGCATGGGAAGTAAAAATAGTAAGAGTATGAAAATTAAAAACAGAAAACATGAGATTCAGCAAAAGAAAACATTTAGCATTTATTTAAAAACAGGAAATTAGGTCTCAAGCGACTCAAATTTAGGAATAAGAATCTAAATAGACAGAGTGTTACTAAGTATAGCCCGGAGTTGTAAAAAAAAAAAAAGACAAAGTGGAAAATCTGAAGTTTGTGGCACCATTGTAACACCTGTACGTCATCCTGGGCTGAGTCATTGTGTCGGAGCTGGAGCAGAAAATAACTACCGCAGAATACCTGGAAGTATTCAGGTTGGCACAGCGACATCACAGTGTCACTTAAAACAAACATTGACAGGCTAGACCTCTTTCTTTTAGCAGGTAGAAACATCGAGTTTGAACAGAATGCTGCTTTAATCCTTAACAAGCAAAAAAAAAAAAAACTACCAAACATGAGATTTAATTTAACCATCATCTTAACAAAAATATACAATTGAGTGACTTTTAGATGGATGAGAGATTAACCAGCCAATTGGACCTGTGATCTGGACAAAGAGTGATGCACACACACATAGCTATATGCTCAATATGATTAATTTATTAAAAGTTAAAACCTTAATATTTTAAGGTGTATAAATGTATCAGTTATGAGGATTAGAAGTTCATTTATGTGCTATTCTCAGTAGAATAAAGATCTGATTTCGTTTAATTCCATACACCTGAATGCATAAAAAGGGGGATAATCTGATCATCTCCAAGATAAAACGCGATTTTCTTTTGTAATGCTGAAAATGTTTCAACACTGACAAACATCTGACTCAACATTACTCCTTACGCTTTCATTATTATTAATAAGATCAATTCTGTCCTTCTTTTCTCTCTCTGTTTTCAGATGCTTTTAGTATTACTGTAGTCAAGAAAAAAACCCAAAGAGCCTTTATAACAGTGACGGTAGTAGGTCGAGCTTTTTGACTCCAGGAGGAAACAGGGCCACCTGTCTGACAGTTCTCGACCTTTGCCCTCTGACTCTGTGTCGCTATCTTGATGAGCAATCTGACAGGACCTTTAATCATTTTTTTCCGCCGTGTGAACATACAATCATAAGATCGACACACACATCATCCCAGAGGTGTGCTGACAGACTAGTTTACATGGATCTTGCTGTTGTACTAAATAATGAACTTAACATGATAAACAATGCCAGCGTGTCATTTAATAACCTTTCGTGGTTGTCGACCAGGGCACATAAAGCCCTACGTAAAGTTAGCCTCATATGCTAACGTGCTGGCTAACGTTTGACTTGTGGTGGCTGACCTAACATTTCACCGACAGAAATCAAATCATAGAAGAAAAATAACGCCCCTCTGTCTCACCTCTTTTGTTTTTCGTGCCGTTTTTCTTGGCGATCTGCAGCTCCTGCTCGATCTTTTTCTCCAAAAATTCCTGTTTCTTCGTTAGCATCTCCTCCGTCTCGCGGAGTTTCTGGATCGCCTCCTGTGGACTCGGTCCCTTTCCCCCTTTTCCTCCTCCTCCAAATATCTTGCCGAACAACGACATGTCTGGGCTACCAACCGACTCTCGCTCTAAAACTGGCTAAATGAAACAGAGCTTGGGAGAAATCTCGGCTCCGGGAAGGCCACCTCGCTACAAGCTACGCCGACACTTCGCCCAACCTGGAAGGATTGTTGATGTTTTTCTACTTCCTGGATAAGACCCGATGACGTCTGTTGCTAGACAACAGTAGTGGGCGTCGCCTCCGTGCTCTCTGTCTCCATCTACTGGAAAACTATCGAAACGGATAAACAACGGATAAGCCCTTAATAATTAAGCTCCATCATACATCAGAGATCAGATTGTTCCATATGTTCCTAACAGAGCACTTTGTTCACAGAATGCAGGTCTACTGGTAGTTCCTAGGATTTCTTAAAGTAGAACGGGAGGCAGATCTTTTTGGTTACCAGTCTCGTCTCCTGTGGACCCAGCTCCGAGTTTTAGTCCTTGAGGAAGATACTCTGTCTGTTTTGAAGAATAGGCTTAAAACCTTCCTTTTTGATAAAGCTTATAGTGGCTTCGGTTATCCTAAGCTATTTTTTTTAGTTATGCTGCTATAGGTTTAGATTATTGGAGGACAGACAGAGCACTTTTCTTCTTTCTTCTACTTTTCTCTTCTACTACTCTCCAGATATATTTTTTCTGCTGTTATTGTGATTGTTAACCTAGTTTTCTCTCAGTATTTTTCTCCCCATAGAAGCTCCACACAGTCTTGTACCATGCTCAATGCCCCCTGCTGGATGGGGAACATCGGTCCAGATGATGCTCAAAGTGACTGAGTATCCTCCATGCTGTCTCTTCTCCGTCTTCTCAGACCCCCACGGTCGTGGCAGATGACAGCTTGTACTGAGCCAGGTTTTGCCAAAAGTTTCTTCCTGTTAAAGGGGAGTTTTTCCTCCAATCCCTCCACTGTAGCAACATGCTTGCTCAGTATGAGGGATTGCTGAGTAATAGCTGTGGTTGGAGTCTGCATGATCCGGGTACAACCTCATGTCGATGACTCATCGCAATCTGCTGGGATTCCTTACATAGAAAACTTCAAACTGATTGGAATGTTTGTATAATTGTATTGAAATTATTTTTTTCGTAAAGTGCCTTGAGATTACATTTGTTGTGAATTGGCGCTATATAAATAAAAGTGAATTGAATTGAACTGACAATGAAACAAAACTGTACATACAGTATATGGAAAAAACTTTACGTGAATTTTTCTTTACGCAGCAAATTAATGAAAGACGGGATGATAATTCTATTAAAAAACACTATTAAAAAGTTAAAATTAAATTAAAATAAACTATTTCCTACATAAAACATGGTAATAGATCTACAAATTTAAAAAAATCTATAATTTTCATGGGGATTCTGTGTGACAGGCCTAAACAAAGTAGGGTTTACTTGGGAAAGATAATACTAATGATGATTAGTTTTGTACATCAAAACTGGATAGACACGTATGAACATCAACTCCTACATGAATTAGACTTTGACTGGACAACTCTATGATTTTGCTTCAATCTAAACTATGCCAGTGTTACTCTGGCTGTACGTTTAGGATTTGTTTTATCAAAGGTGAACCTCCACCTTAGTCTGTCTTCCACAACTGGTCTTTTTTTTAAATAGCTCCATCCATCTTTCTGTCAACTCTGACCAGAATTCCTTGTCGCTGTTTGTTCACATAAATATGTATTCAGAGTTCTCCCACTCTTAGCCTTTGTTTTCTGTTTGTGAAGACCAATAAAGTTCATTCCAATGACTGGAATACAGTTCTTCACAAGGGCTGCCCATACATGGCTTGTGACAATTTATAAACAGATTTCCCTATTCCTTTCTTTCTACAATATCTTTTTATTCAGATTTTTTTTTGACAGACCTCCAGTTTTACCTGCAGCTCCTGCAGAGTGAATATGCTTATCTGCTTAGATAGATACGAGAAATTATGGTTGCATACTGGCAAGGCCAGGCAATTTTATTTATATAGCACACTTTCAACACTAGGCAATTCAAGGTGCTTTACATGATTCAGTGGTTAAGACACCAAATACATGACAAAAGTTTGAAAATTAAAAAAGAATCAGTAAAAGAAAACATTCAGTAATTGAACTATAAAAGAAAATGTCTAAAAGAAAATTTATATAAATGTAGGAAAATTGAAAACAGATAAAACACAGGCATCAGTTCATGAAAACATTTAGCAATCAAACTAATTAAAGAGAAAAGACACCATCAAGTAACTGAAGCATAAAAAAGAAAATTTATAAAAGGTAAAAATAAGGACATTAAAAATAGAACAATTTAGGAAAAAAAATGATGTAAAGTATGTAAATTAAAAACAGATGAAAAACAAGAATCAGTTAAAAGAAATGAATTAAGAAAAAGAGAATGATCGAAGAATATTAACCACGGTTTAGGACTCAAAGGCAGCTCTGTATAGTAGAGTATTAATCTTTGATTTAAAAGAGCCTAACGATTCAGCATTTTGGCAGTTGTGGAGCTTAGAAGCTAAAAGTTGCCTCTCCCTGTTTAGTTCTAATTCTAGGAATGTTTAGTAAGCCAGTGTTGGAGGACCTGAGTGGTCTGCTGGGTTGGTACACTGACAGCAGATCTCCAACATACTTTGGTGCTAAACCGTTCAGTGATTTATAAACTAGGAGCATTTTAAAGTCTATTCTCGGAGCTACAGGGAGCCAGTGCAGGAACTTTAAAACTGGGGTGATGTGTTCTACTTTCCTGGTTAGTGAAGACGCGAGCAGCAGCGTTCTGGATCAGCTGCAACTGTCTGACTTTTTAGGTAGACCTGTCAGGACGCTGTTGCAGTAATCGATCCAGCTAAATATGAATGCATGGATCAGTTTTTCAAGGTCCTTTTGTGACATCAGTCGTTCAATCCTAGGAATATTCTTCAGGTGATAGAAGGCTGACCTACTTTGGACATGCTTAGGTATATGAAAACCACAAAACCAAGATTGTGGGATGTCTTAAGTTTGTGGCATCATTAGGATAGTCAAATAATATTTATGATGCACAGCAATACTTTCCTATCAAACCTGCCTGTGACGAACATTGTATTTTTACTTTCTCCAAAAGGAGATTTCTCTCACTCACACTGTATTCCATCTGTTGTTTTAAAGAGTCTCAATGTGGTGACAAAAAGAGACATATCTGTATTTCCTGATTTTATAATGACTTAATTTCTGGTTGAACCAGACACCTTCTTTCAGGTTTCAGTAAAAAAAAAAACAACATTTCAGAAGATCCATACCCAGTGTCAACTTATTTGCTCTATAGCCAAATAAATCATACAAAATATGGTTTTAATAATTAATTAGACTATGGTATTCATGTAACCCTTTAAGACCAATCAACAAGGCTAAAAGTTTTAGATCTATAGTTGTCTAAACAGAAAGTTTTTCAAGCCGGAGAGATAATGCCCAGTGTACGTGATTTGCTGGAAAAACGATTATGATGCTTAATTCCTTTTCAACTTTCTCGAATGTTTTATTTTTTATGCCTTTCATGTTTGATTCCTAATTGCTTTCTTTACTTTTCATGCTTTTATCATAGGCTATGTTTTATCTCTTTACCACCGAATCATCAAATGACATTGAATTACCTTCTTAAAGTGTGCTATACAAATAAAATTGCCTCGTTTAGATATCTGACAGAAAAAAGCGACAGTAAACAGCAAGGTTTACATAGAAGACAGTTGGTGTTCTTTAAACATCCTGAAAAAGAAATCACAACTTGTCATATAGAGTTGTGTTTCTCTCCAGATTCTTGTTTTTCCCTTTGTCAAACACATTCCAGAGCCATGACCCCAGTAAACACATAAAGCAGGTTTAATATTAGTTTAACTTATAAAGGAAAAAAATCCAAACCGCACAGCCCTCCATGTTAAGTTACAACTTGTCAGTAACCATGATTCTGAAAAGCTGATTTTAATTTTATAGCCACACCAGGTCCTGATTACGGCATGACCTGTGAAATAGGCTACTACTAATAGAAATAAATTTATGGAACATTGACACAAGGAGAAAAATCTCAAAATTGCTATCCATCAGTCTGGAAAGGTTCAGAAAGCTATTTAGAAGGCTTGGGACTCCAGCAGACCACACTCATAGTCATAAGTCATGAATGGATGAAACATGGAACGGTGGTCAACCTTCCTAAGGAACGAGTCACGTTTCTTGGCTAAGGGTTGCTTTAATCATTCAACAGTAAAAAAAGAAAAAGAAAAAAAAAAGAGGAAAAAAAGAGATGGGAGATTTTCCCAGACCAACCCCACTGATGACCAAAGAGAACAAAGAGGTTAATCAAAGACAATATTCAGTGGAAAAACAAAAAGGGAACTCCTTCAAATATGTGTATTCTGTTATCACTGGCTTACAGCAGAACATTTAGTAAAAAGGAAAATTATATAACGAACAAACAGCAGAGTGATGATCAGGGGCAGCTTAGCTGCTTCACAACCTGGACGACTCGCTGTAACCGACTGAAACCATAAGTGAGAACATCCGACTGCCAGCTCATGACCTCATGTTCAAACATACATGTGGCTTTTACGGCAGGACGGTGATCCAAAGTACACCTGTAAGCCCACATAGGAAAGGCTGAATCAAACACTAAATAAGTTTTGTGGAGCATTCCTAATAGTCGTTGACCCCAACCGTGTTAAAATCAGTTATTAGTTTTATTGGTTCATTTCTGTCTCACATTAAGTCGGGTTGGACAGCTGTTTTACCAAACTGCTTTCCTACATTTATTCAGGATACCATTTCCTTAAATGTGTATATCCTAATCGTGACGTTTAAATTGATGTCACACACAAGAGAGACTGGAATCCATCAGGGAAACATTCACTCATAAAAAGGAGAACCAGTTATGGGGGAGATGTATTGAAATTTATTATGATGCTACATGATCAATGGTGGCTGCTCAGTTATTTTCTTGCTTTACTACATGTTGGGAGTAATTATATGTACATACAAAAGAGTATTCAATGACTGGGATTACACCGCTGTGACTGTGCAGGAGCTCAAATACCTTTATCATTTCCTTTAATGTAGTGTCTATTAACAGGTCAGTCTTCACAGACAGCCACACTCCGAATGTCTCTGCACCCACCTCCCCTTCCAAATTGGTTTTCAGGCAACAAAACGAGCATTTTGCCTTCTTCCCCCCCCCCGAAACAAAACTGGTTCGTAAAAGGCAGCTGCATGATGCTGGACATAAAAACAGCAGCTGGCCAGACACCAACAGAGCCGGACGTGAAACAGGAGCAGGCAGGCTGCTGGAAGAAAACTACACAGTTAAACTGATAAAACCCAAACCAAACTGGTCCCTTTAGAAAAGACGGGCCTCGTTTGCGTTGCATGAAGAATTTCCAGCCTTAAGAATACATAATTACAAACAGCAATCGTATTTCAGGTTACATCATACAGGCTGCAGTATATTTGATTATTATAAACCAACTTTTTTGTTGTGTAACACGAAAAAATGTGGGGGGAAAAAAAGCAGATTTTCTGAACCATTTCCTTTAAATGCATCAGTTAAGTCTGCAGGACTTGCTGTGGATTTAAACCGTTTCAGTTTGAGCTCATCTTCACTGAAATACTAAATTACTACTTTCTTTTTCTATTGAACACAGGGCATTTTAAGTTAATCATCATAATCCTTTATTAAGTCATAACTTTATGTGTGGCCCAAAGGTTTAATTTGCTTGAACAGATAGATTTCTTGGTCTGGACAGACACAAAGATGATTAATAATTGAAATCTTATTTTTGTTTTTTCAGTAAAGATCCACTTTTTTCCTGTTAGAAACAGAAAATTTTTTGCAGCCCCATCACATTAAAACATCCATACACACACAGCTTCTACTGGCTCATACATACAGTATACATATATTTATATATATATATATATATATATATTTATAGATCATTTTTCACGTCACTCTTAAGAAGACAATACATGAATTTGCATTCAGGAAAAAGAACCAAAAGTCTTTCAGTGATTAATTCTGTTCTTCTGTCCTGTTAGATCATCGACAATGAGAGGAAGAGACGTGAGAACGGAGGTGAAGACACGCGAGTGAGGAACTTTCAGAATCAATGAAAGACTTTGAACATTCAGCCAGTGTGAAGCCACTTCCACACACCTCTAACGGTGCAAAATGGGGAAGATGCTTTAGGAAGCGGAGATGGACGGAAAAATGTACAAAAAAGAAAGAAAACAATAAAGCCAGACCTGTGACAAAAACACTGAGCCTCCTCGGTTTACCTTTTACATTTCATGCTGCCTTTAGCGTACTAGCCGGACTTTCTGCACACGATGATTAAACTCGCTTTATAGTTTTTCGTTAATAAAACCGCTTGCCGCTGTCAGTTTTCTATTTATTCGGAGATCACCTAATCATGATTAAAAAAAATATTTCCTGTGCTGGAGAGATCACAACAAAATCCACCCAGACAGACTACATCGTTCTGTGATTTTCTTCCATTTTAAATCCAATTTACCCTTCTGTGGTGTGGAACGATCAGGGTTTCAGGATCACTTTGAGCCGAAAGAAGAGCGGGCTGGTTAATGCATTTCATTAAGAGGCTGACTTTCGAATTCAATCACCATTTTCTGCAGAGCTGCTTCATAGCCTACCACTCCTGCTGCACAGCACAGATGTTTGCATGCCATTTACAGTAAAAAAAAAAAAAAAAGCTGCTGCTGGGTGGTGTGGGAAAAAGAAATCCAGATTTCTTTTTAAACCATCTGAACTACAGCCCGTAAGTTGGGAGAGAAGTCCTGATTAATATGGGTCTGAATCTACACCGAAAACCTGCCAAATGTTGCCCGTTCACCACACTGTTCACTAGAGCCAGCGGATATAACATCAATCCTTATTGCCTGGTGTTGGACAGCAAGTTTTTTTTTTGTTTTTTTTGTTTTTAACTTATCTTATGAAGTCCAGCAGTGGAAAGTCATACTTTTGTTTTTCCTCAAGTGTATTTTTATGATTGCACAGTTGTTGAAGGAAGATAAACCCTTGGCTAGTAGCTTTAAATGTAAGTGAGGAAAAAAAAGCAAACAGATCAACATAAACCCAGAAGATATCCCCATCGCCGTCATTGGTGCGTGCCCTTTAAAACACGAGGTCCATCCTTTCGTTCTTGCGTCCGTCCATCCGTCCGTCTGTCAGCGCTGTGCTCTGCCTGTGTCTCTAAATGACCAGCTTGCCAATGATGACCCCAATCACAAGGAAGAGCAAGCACAACGCAAGGAGGCGGGTGCTCAGGCCTTCCTCCTTCGTCATGGCCGTGCTCGCCATGGGGTTGGAGTGAGAAGTAGCCATCGATGGAACCTTTCTCTTGCGCAGACCGTCGTCCTCCTGACACAAAGAGAAAAGCACAAACAGACTTAAAGCCACAGAAAAAAACGGTTTAAACATTGTTGTTTGAATATGCGAAACAAAAACCTTTTTTACATATGCATAAACAAATACCCCTAAATGTTTTCACGTGTGATCATTTTTATGGGGGAGGCAATTCTTCCTACATCACAAATCACAGCATCATGGTTTCTGCTAGTAACCTAAAACTTTAAAACCCTTATGAATAGGGCTGCAGCGATTCGTTGAGTTACTCGAATCCAAAAATCGCTCGAGGCAAAAATGCTGCCTCGAAGCCGCGTTAAATTCCTATGACGCGCAGCTATCTGATTGTTTCACGTGGACGGCTGCTTTGGATGCACCTGTGCGAAGCACAACAGCAGCGCGTGATACAGTTTTAATTTAGTTGGTGTGATGGTGGAGAGTAAAGATGCCCATACATGGCAGAAAATGTGTAAAGTTTGGGATCATTACATTCTAAAAAAAGAAGATAAAGTGCAGTGTATAAACTGCAAAGTAGAGCTGGCGTACCACAACAGTACGAGCTCAATGATCCAGCATCTAAACAGAAAACATCCACGTGACTTTTCACCAAGCGTCACAGAAATAAAGGTAACGTAACCTAAACTTGTATACATTGATGTTCGTTAATTTTTGTACTGTATTTGTAGCGATGTCATGATGCTGTTTGACTAGATATGATGCTTAGCTTTGATGTTTTTAGGTAGTAAACTTATTCACGTTCAGTGCTTTGTCCACACGTATCTCACAACACGGAGATATTTTTCTACGATTTGGCGTGTCATCCACACGTCAACGCAGATTTTCGGCACAAAAAAAGAATATTTTAAAAAACTGGCCAAAGTGGAGATCTTCGTTTTTCTCTGTTTTCAGCATGCATGTGGACGGATTAGAACAGAGTCTGCTACAAAACACAGTTACAGCGTCAAAAATCACCAGACTTCATGCTGCGCTGCGACCAAAGTTAGAAAAAAAAAATACTTTTCCACTCTCTCCTGACACAGAGACTCCTGAATGTTCAGAATGATTAATAAGTGATTTTTCCTGAATGTTCAGTGCTGCTGAGCAGGGGTGTATCCAGGAGGTTAATAAAGAGGGGCTAAAAGGGGCCCAGGGTGGGTCTGGGCCTATTGCACCAAAATAAAGGCAGAGATGTTCTTCTAGTCGAAACCCAATCTGAGCTGGTCACATTTTAGAGTTTTCAACAGTTAAAAGGACATTTAAAGTCATTTTGTTTTACTAAGGTTTATGTGACAATGTCGTCTAAAACTCTGCTTGCTTTTCAAACAATTTAGGTTATTGGCGAAAAAGAAAATCACAAAAATATTGCAACTTTTCACAAAAGCGTTTTCATAAAAAACTGGATGGACTGTTTAGTTTATTACTTTAGGTTATTGCTGTTGATTGTTATTTTGTTAAATATATAAATACTGTAAATGGGCTTAGTTTTGGAGCCAGTTTTGGAGTAGGAGTTCTGTTTTTTTTTTAGAGATAGGAAAATACTTGATCATTTTACAGCCACAAAAGTTTTGTTATGCATGATTTGTTTTGGTTATTTAAAAGCGTAAACAATTATTTGATTAATCAAATCGATAAAGGGCTAGATTAATCGATAACGAAAAGAATTGATAGCTGCAGCCCTACTTATAAATAGAATTTACGAGCTACATAAATAATGAAAACGATTTAAAAATCCTCTTCATATTTAAGTTATGCGGGTCAAATTCAACTTTCTCAACTTGAATATTTGTTTCTCTGCTCTCACACAATAACAGAGTAGTTCCTCAATATGGAGGCTGGGAAGAAGCATAAAGGAAGGACAATATAATAGGGATTAACGTCTGGAAATGCAAACATTACTTTCATTGATATTTATTGCACAAGCATTTCTTTTCAGCCATTTTCTAAACCAAATGAAACAAAAATATTTGTTTGAGCCGTGTTGAGATGTCTGGGACTCGGCCTGTTCCAGCATGTCTCACCCGGATCTGTTTGTTTTCTTCTCGTAGCCTCTGCACCTCCATCTGCAGCTGCCTGCACTCATCCATGATCTTCTTCACCTCTCCATCGTCCAGCGAGGCGCTGGCTGACTTGGGCAGGGCAGAGTGTTCAGTCTTAACAGAGGTAGAGGAAGACACAGTTTTGATGCTGTCACTCTCATGCTGTGGAGAGAACAGGAGGGGGCGGTCGGTGGTGGGATGGCGGCGGAGGAGGAAGAAGGAAAAGTGAAATCGGGGGGAAAAAAAAGAAAAAACATGCCGACATGGCGGGGGAGTGAGATCCGGGCACAAACAAACGTATGACTATGAGCCACACAGTGAATTTGTTGCAGATGAGAGGACACTGAAATAATACTGAAAGCACGAGTTTTTAATTTCCTAACATATATCATTTATTGTTGAAGTGACCATCTAATCTAAGTCTTCGGTCTCCCTCAGTGATGGTGAATGATAAAGCATGACACCATTATCCATCTTTGAGTGAAATGAATACAGTGGGCGGCAAAAAGAAATACATTAGCGGAACAATCTAACGTACAGCTTACCGTTTTGTCATTTTCTAGAGGCATCTCAAATGCGCATCTTAACTTTGAATCCATCAGCTCCTCAGGCTTGGCCTCCTTCCACTGCAAACAGAAACCGGATCCAGTTGTTCAGTTCACCGGTGCTGCAGCAGCTGAACTGTTCATTAAAGTCCTCAACAGTATATAACATCATAGACCAGAACCACAGCTGCACATTTTGGTTTATTTCAGAATAATCTCCAGAGTGAAACAGACAGAGAAAATACTCACAACTCCTTCCATGTCGGTCATGTCTCTGGGAGCCACAATTGACTGCACCATGAATTTGTGTTTGCTCTTCTCATTGGGGTCGTACTCAAACGGCTGTAGCATAACTGTGGAGGGGAGGAGACAAATAGAAAGAAATAATAAATCAAATCTGCTGATCACATACATATGTGTCTTATAAAGAAACCTCCAAAAAGTCATTACTTATTGGCTCCAAGACTTTTGCTGCCTTTTCACTTGGCTTCTTTCCAGTCTCCCCACAGTACCATAAACGACCTTATAGAACAGGTAGTGCTGACCCAGTAATCCGATTGGACAAGAGACATTCCATGAGTTCTGATACTACAGTACAACAGCACTGGGACTTTTTATAGACAATATCGCATGTAAAACGTCAACATCCAGAACGGCAAGATTACATGTTAAGTCTATAATTGAGGCCATCTGAGTCTCTGCGGTGCTTTGTGTTCTTTGAAACTTTTGCTGCTTTCCAAGCTCCAAAGCAGCAAAAGCTAGTGACACAGAAGCTAAGCTAGCCGAACTTTCTCCTTTGTCACATGAGCATCAACCAATTAGAGCGTCTCACTGCTCTGACATCGCCCGACGTCGACGTTATCTAGCCAGCCACGATCCACCAATAAAACATCTGGCAGAGAAAGGCTATGCGTTTTGCTAGCAGAAGCCTTGAAAATGTACAGCCACTAAACCATAGATGTTATTATGTCTATGGCTTACAACTAGCAAGTTTGTGAGCATTTTCTGACGGCGACAAAGGGTTCCGTGTGAACATCCAATAATGTTTGTGTTGCCTGGCAACAACCTCATCTCCCTTCCAGTTGGAACTATTTGTCTTGGTGGAGCTAAATAAATGATTAAATAGACATGTCATAATCTGTTGTTGCTTATTATTGTTAAAAACAAAATGAGTTTGTAGATCTCTAATATAAAAGCAATATCACACTTGAGGTCATGTTGTTATGCAGAATAACATCACAGGTGTGATTATCTGCAGCATCCATGCCTACGACCGAATCACACTGGTGCTGATATTCGGCACAACAGCACTCCCTTTCATGTGATTAACTGCTTAACTAACCCCTGCTTCACACCAGGTGCAGAACAGATGCGGCCAGGTGTCTGTACGGCTGCCACACAGACTGTAATTCACACCAGCTGCAGTTTGCGTGTGCAAAGTTTGCTCCAGCAAGACCACCTAATCTTAGCTGTTCACGCCATAACAACTACATTAATGGAGAGAGGCTTGTGAACAAAAACCGTATCTGAAAAGCCACACTAATCTGCTCGTACTGGTTATATTTTGAAATGTACTGGATTAATTTGGCTGGCTCATCTCTCACTTCCTGTCTGAGTCGAGCAATTTCTTTAACCTCATTTAAAAAAAGCATCTGGGGAAAACAATAGACTTGACCTGGAAAGTTGAAAGAGCTGCACATGTACCCCGGGACTGCACTGCAGCTGGTGTGAATGCTCTGATTAGATCCCACTTTTTTCTTATCCGTGCACCAACGTACAGACACAGGGCCGCATCTGTTCTGCACCTGGTGTGAATCAGGGGCTCACCTCACAGGAAAGTGGACAAGTGGAGAACATAAAAAATGCGGACCAAAAAAAGATATATCACAAACAATCTATTTCAGACAATTTCCTCATCTCCTAGAACAAGGTTAAAAAAGACCATTCACAGCAGTTGAAAATTTACTGTAAGGTATGATAGTATTAGTAGCCGTTTGTAATCGCCTCTCAGATTCAAAAATACAAAGTATGTGTGAAAGTGTGTTAGCCTCTCATAAATAAACCTAAAGATATTGGAGGAAACTGCCTCTTCATTACAGGATGCTAGCAACAAAGCACCAATGGAGAACATTTAAAATGACTGATTTCTTATATGTTGATACTATAACACTGTTAAATCCATTAAGTTTAGGGGGCTTTTATGTCTGAATAATTCATAGGTGTGAGTTAAGTAGCTTAAAACACAAACATTAACTCTAAAAAAAGCTTCTGGTTGGACTGAGGCTGAAAGAAAAAGCAACCACAACAACAAGTCAGAAAGACCCTCTGAAAACCCAAAGCTACATTTCTAAAGATAATAAAAATAGTCGATTTAAAGTGCAGGTCGAAGCTTAAATAGTTTATATGAATATAAAATGTTGTACTAAAATTACTATTTGACGTGTTTATGGTTTCATAATCTTGAAATTTTGACCTGTCAGGACATGGAGCCCACAAGTTTCCAAAGAAAAACTGCTGAAGCAAAGATCATAGACTCTATCCAGCCAACGTGCTGCCGTTCTTATAGCTTCATGGGACCTCTGTCCGCGGCTGCTTCTAACTGCAGCAGCCGATAGGGAGACACGACTGGGATTGATCAAAAGCTCAGCTCGACGCAGACGGGATTTCTGCTTTGTAAGTCCTGTTGTCTAATATCTGCTAATTACCAACTTTTTTCTAAAGACAAACATCAAAGATTAGAATCAGATGTGTAGTTGTAAATGTTTAAAATTTAATCTGTGTCAAAATTGGGATTAAAATCCATAGTTTTCTATCAATCGAGCTGACAGGACTCCCCTCTCCCACGTCACTTCCATCTGGCATTCTCACAAATGCGAAAACAATGGATATATTAGTAAATTTTAATTTAGAAACTCTTCCCTATATATTTGTCCAAATTATGGTTTAATGGGGGCTCTAACCTGGAAGCTGCACTTTAAGACTCTTGCACAATGTTGCACTTTCTGGAAGGTTGTACACTTTATCAGTTTATATGACAGAAAAATAATTTCTAATTTTAAAATTGCAAGGTGAACATTTGATTTTGTGTGAATTAATTTGTGCCGATACCATTCTCATTTATCAGTAAATTAACTCATATCATGAACAGATATTTAAAATGGGAAAACCAATTTAACAGAAAATGTTTCTTTTTCTACTTTAAATGTTTGCTTTGTGGTCATTTTTATCTTAAAAAAAAAACAAAAAAAAACGTATCATTTGTTGTAAAAACCAGAAAATAAGATATAAAAAACCTGTCGAAATCGAATTCATCTCATTTCTTTGCACTGTAGAAGTATCGGCATTGATATCAGCAAATATTTAGACCAAAGTATCGGTATCGTATTGGTTAGAAAGAAGTGGTATCGATGCATCCATAGTAGAAATAATATAACTTTTGTTACAGTAGTTGCAGGTTAAAATGAAGCGTAGACACATTTAATCTCCCATTAGAAGTAGCTCAAAATCAAATTAAAAAGCCAATAAAAAAAGAAAGAAAGAAAATTAAGAATAGTAAAACAAGTTATTTTGCATGAGCCTAAAGGGGGAAAGAATAAACATTTTAACGAACCAGAAACGTTTATGGAGGTTCCAGCGTCGATGATGCCGCTGTTTGGACGCACACAGTATCTGCGGGGTGCGGTTGTCTTAACTTTGAAACAGACATTTCTGTCTGTGGGGTTAGTCAGCTTCAGGGTGGCAGTGACAACATCTGTAAAAGGGCCTGCAGAGTGGACAAAAGAAAAAGGACAGTCTGGTGACTTGGGCGTCTGTGAGAGTGCTTCTGTTTACAGTCAAAGTCATCAAAGTTTAAATGTTTTTTTACTGTTGAGAAAAACTGCAAGTAAACAATAAACATGATAGCATTTTTCTCTCTCCAGATAAGTGCAGAGAAAAAGCATTCTGGAGATGGAAATTGGCCTGTCAGATGTGAGAAATTAGACTCTCTTTTCTATCCATTAGACACATCAGAGGAGAGCTCCATCCTTTTTTCCTCTGTAGATGCACCCAACAGCGTGTAATCTGATGCAATTCTTCTTGGGACTGAATCAGACAAATGTTTAAAACCTTAATTTTGATACACGAAAGAAAATGAGCTTGTAACTGCTTTGCTTTCAGTTTATTTGAAACTACAACCTCTATAAGAAACGGCAGCACATTTGTTATTTCACTTGTATTCACCTTAAGAAACAGAATTATAATTTGCAGGCAGGCCATGAAGAAAAAACAAAATAACAAAACCAGTGAAATCTCTATCAGTAGGAAAAAGTCAAAACTTCACTAATGTAGAGAAAAGGAGCTGCATTTTTTATATTTTTGATTTACTTTCACCGCCCCACCCTCGAGTGAAAACTAAATGCAGCAGAAAACCAGAAGGTGGGAGTCAAGGACCTGCTGCTTTCTCTTTATTTTTTAAAACCATTCTGCTCCTTGACTCTTGACTAAAACTTGGGATAACCTGTTAGTAACACCTTGACTGTGTTGTTTTTTTCCCATCCACTGTTAACACCATGCATCACTGTGTATGTGTGCGTGTTTTCCCTCTTGGCTCATCTCAGCATTCAAGGATCTGCAACAATCAATCAGAGAGCACACCCTCTATTATACTGATCCAACGAAGCTAGTCCAACACTTTCCCCGTTTCTAAAGCAACATGAGATCCTAAAGACAATCATCTGGGGTTGGACAATGACTAGTAAAACAAACGCAACATCTGGTTTCATAACCGACTCGTGTCAATGCAGCAGAGCATGGAAGGAAATCGGGTTAATTAGAAATTAAGAGTGAACGATAAAGCTCTCAGTCTGAGCTTTCCAGCTTAGGTCATTGAGCAATACGTATGGTAACAGTGCTAAGCAATGACAAACTGAATGCAGAAAATGCTCGAATATCCGCTTCCTGGCGGGCATGCTGTAACAACAAAACCATCAGATGATTTTATGTTAAGCATTAGCCACGTTGTCGGTGTTTTACATAAGTCAAAAATAAGAGAGCTAAAGTGAAGGAAACGTACAAAATAATAGTAATAATGTTGCGGACGGCCTGTCCTGACGCTGCAATGACAGCTAGCGATTTACCCTGCTAGTTAGATCAACTAAACGCTACCAGGCTAACTGCTTCCCCAGGCATCAATCAAACACATCTTTGACATATATGTCCATCTTTACAAGACATAATGGGGAAAAAAACGTCACATTAAAACGGGCGGACAGCTGACACGGCAACCGGCTAATGACCAAAGCTAGCTACCTAACTTCGGCCCTGTCCTCCGCTTCAGTCTTACCTTTGAATTTGAGTTCGTGTTGCGGCTCTAACACCAGGACTTGCTCTTGTCTGGCCATGTCCCAGGACTGCTGTCTGTCTTGAAGGTGAGGGCAGCAATAAAACACAACAGAAATAACTTTAGGAAAGAAGAGAACAGCAGGTTCCTGGTGATAACACAGCGAAGGCGGCACAATCACTCAGACTGACAGGTTAGCTGAGAGAGTGCCACCGACAGCTGTTGGGAGCTAACTGCTAACTCTGCTAGCAAAGCCGCGACCAGCGGAAGGAGGTTGAGGAGGAGCGTGGTGACGTCACGTGGGGTTGAGTTGACGCGGAATAGTGTAAAAAGCCGTCAGTAGCCTAAAGTTCAACATTTTTAAATGATAAAGAAAACGTTCATTTCTACACACGTTAAGACCTTTGAATCACAGCTAAAGAAGAAGTTCACTTTTATTTTGTAATGGAATTAGAGAATGCCGCTAAAATAGCCTACATTATATAATAGATCAGGACTCTTTTTGGTTGATTTACTATATCAACGCAGTGTGGCTTGGAACTGCTTTTAATTGTGGGTCTCGTGAGGTTTTCGGGAAACCTAAAACCCTTAGCGACGCACACGAATCCTTGAATCCTACCACAGACCCTATATCTAGAATTTTAGAATTTATCTCCCTGCAAGTCTTGTATCGGATATACTTGACATCAATTTCAAGGGTGTCGATATTCCCGTTGAACCATGATCGTGAACAGCCAGAATAACCTTTGGTGACTTACCTTTTCGTGGATGGTGTGACTAATCTTGTGCCGATGTCAAATTAGCAGCCTCTCCCATTTATGTAACACATCACACCATTTCAAAGATTTATTTTATTATTCTTATGAAATAAATCGAATTGTTATTCCATTAGCTGTATTTGTGAAAACTTTAAAATTAGCTGGCTCACGTTGTATATTTCAAGCTTCCACTGAATGGCGCTGTTAATTGAAATGTCTGAAGTTGTCGCGGAAAATTTCTTTTTTTTTTTCCAAACGAAAAATTTACCTTTTCCCCTGAAATATCGATCCTGAATCGATGTACAGCTGACTAAGAAATGTATGTATATATTTTTTTGGTCTTTTCTTTCTGTTGTGCTATTTCATTACTTTTCTTCTGAAAGTCTGTTTATTTTTTTTGTGAGCAAGTGTTATTCTGCAGCACAGTTGGGGAGTTTGTAGTACTACCTAAAACGGGGTCAAGCTGGGGGTCACGTCAAGATAAAGACACAAACTATTACTTTGTAGCTGCATCCTTGGCCAGGGTTATATTGGTCACCAAACTTCCCCTATGTTCAATAGTCTTTACTTATGTCTAAGTCAGATTGGATAAACCTATAAGGTATTTTTTAAATGTGTGGACGTTAAGACTTTACAGTGAATAATCAAACATTAAACGAATAATATTTTTTATATTTTTAGCAATTCTTCTAAACTAAAGTGTTTCTATAGAAATACACAGATACCCTTGCCTGTTTTACCAAGAGACATAATTGGCTGAGGATGCTTAGCAGGTAAAGGGTCACAAAATCATACTTAAAGATCTGATTTAACTGCTAAATCACATATTTCCCAAATTTTCTAAGTGTAGCTGTAATTTTAAAGCTTGTTTTAAAGCTTTGTCCTAAAGCTAGTTTGAACGTAATGTCGAGTTTAGGACTCAAGTGACACTGAAGTAAAGTTTCATTGCACTTAAGAAAAAGAAGAAACAAAGGGTAAAAGCAGGAATAAATTTGAAACCCATTCATCCATTTTCTAAACTGCTTAATCCTGGTTCCCATTTCCAGCTGTCATCAGGCGAGAGGTGGGGTACACCCTGGACAGGTCGCCAGTCCATCACAGGGGAACACAGATACAGATGGGACAAACAACCATGCACACTCACACCTAAGGACCATTTTAGAGACCAATTAACCTGTCAGTCATGTTTTTGGACTGTGGGAGGAAGCCAGAGTACCCCACGCATGCGCAGGGAGAACATACAAACTCCATGCAGAAAGACCTTGGCCTGGGATACAAACCCACAACCTTCTTGCTGCAAGGCAACAGTGCTAACCACTGCGGCACCGTGCAGCCCTAAATCTGAAACACAATCTTATTTGAGTAATGTAATGTGAACTAGACTGTATAACACTGGAGATAAATGTGAATATAAATGACAGGAATGTTTTAGAAGCAACCTGAGTTTTTGTGTTGATTTTAGATAAATGTACCTTTTCATTGCCTCGAGATATACAGATTTCTCTCTAATAAGAATAACAGAAATGTCATTTCATTTCAGTAATTCCATTTACCGAGTCCTTATTGACACCCGGAGTGATTTATATAACCCATTTTGATTTTATAGGCAATGAACACCCAAAATGCAGTCCTGCCAATCATAAAATGCAGATATTACATGAGACCCATAAAACTGATTTAATATAGAATTTTTAAGCTACAGCAAATATTTCAAACTACTGTACAGTATGTGCATTTAATACTTTGTCAGGTCTATTAAGCAAAAAATAAGTACCATTAATGTAGTAAGGAATAACCTGTGGGTCTGCTGAGGTATCCTGTTGCTTTGATAGCCTTTGGGTCGTCTGCAGCCTTTGCTTTGGTGTCCCTCATCTTCCTCTGGACGATACTTCACAGATTCTTACTGAGATTCAGGTCAGGTGAGTTTGCTGCTCGTTAAAGTATTGGTACTTTTTTATGTTCATTCTGTGTTACTTTCTCTTTTTATCAAATAGTGTTGTCTATGTGTAGTCATTTTACCATTTTATTTTGTCTTATTTAAAATCTACATTTTCTGACTGAAACCCTCAGTGTGGCACCCTCTTCATGTTAAAACTCTGCACTAGATTTGAATCTGCCCATCGCTATTGGCTAAGTGGTGACATATTACATAAATATGTTGGCTTTACCCCCCCCTTGTGGTAATTGTTAATTTATCTGCCTTCCCCATGATTGTGTAGGCCACAACATTTCTGTGGGTAAAAATCATGCTTTTATGAGTCTTCCTTAACATAAAACAATTCTGAGAAACTAAAATCTAAATAACGAGAAACAAATCAATTTTTTACCATGTTTTTAAACTGAATTACTGGAATGAATGTGCTTTCTGATATTTTGAAATCCTTGAGATATCCCCTACATGTCCATCACTTTGCACTGCTCCAATAAAATGAATTCAAATGTATTTGAATATCTGAGTTGTGAATTACGTTACACAGGTTTATACTGTTATGGTTCTAGAAAGCTTGTGGTTTGGGCTTGAAAAAGAAGTAGGAAAATTCCAGTTTTAACATGTGAATTCAACAAAGATCAGAACACAGATTTACTAATAACGTACAGGCTGCATCTGAATTGCAAAAACGAACTAAATAGATTTGTCATATTTTTCTTCTTTTTAACTATTGTGAAACGGGCATCTGTCATCTCCAGTGCATCCTTTAAGGAAGGAGCGGGTGGATCCCCCTCTGCAGTAAAAGAAAAAAACAAAAAAAACCCAAACACAACTTCAGTTGAAAGGATTTAAGTTATAGCAATACGCACACTATCAAGTGCACAATTTGTCAAGGTTCATTTGATTCTAATAAAATACTTTTTTTTTTAAAACCCATATACATTTCATATATTTATCTTTTTGGGGTATATGGATCCAAAATAGACATTTAAATCATAATGGGATAATTGGGGAAGGAAGTGGGAAGGAGAGAAAAAAAAAAAACTTCAAAAGCTACACATGGTTTTTCCATCATTTCTGAGGAAGAAAGCGAGGAGAGACACAGAAAGGGACGGGTTTAAAAAAAAAGATGAAAAAAAAAAAAAAAGCAAGGATGGGTGAGGAGTCGGGAGGAGGATTGGCCAAGCTATACAGCGCAGTATGACACCCACTTTAGCTCATTACACACGTACAGTCGTGATCAAGGCACAGGGATCTTCTAAAAGTTAATTGTTTTTTTCTTCTTCTTCAATAAAGTTGTACAAAATAATACATTTTACAGTCTGTACAAGAATAATAGTTCAGCAGTAAAGTAAAGACATACGTACAAAGAAGCAGGAGGTCAGGGGAGGAATGACGGGAGAGGAATGGCAGGGAGGAGGAGGCAGCCGCATGAATACAAAAAAAAAAACAAGGGGGGGTGTTCTGGTTGCTGTCGTCTTTTTCAGAGTTGTAACATTTCATTTTTACTTAAAACAAAAACCCTTTTAGGAAAAGTGCAGATGGGAGGAGGTGGAGAACAAGGATGAGGAGGAAATAAAGGTGGAGGTGAAGATGGAGTGGGCAAAACAGAAAGAATGAGCGCACGGCACAATGGCCAAGTCTACACAGACAAAAACAGCTGTGGAGACAGTAAAACAGGATGAGAGTTCTTGTTAATTTATAAGGTACTGTACTGTTGGAGGATGCAGTTTTATCCTCTTTGATTCCACAAAAGTTGGCCTTTCTTGTTTCTTCTTTTAAATTCAATATATTCTCCTTAGTTTGGTTCCACTGCTGACGACGCAGAGTCCGGTGGCAAAAAAACAACAAAAAAAAAGCTCCAGAGGAGTCAATGAGCCTAGAGGCCGCTGTTTTCTTGCCAACACCTCCGAAAGGTGTCTTTTAGTCTGAACTTGATCCGTTTAAATCTCCAAATCTCCCTCGGGATGAATCAGTTTGCACCTCGACAAGCCAAGCAGCTCGAGGACAGAACGGAGGATCCACCTTCTCAGGGCTTGCTGTCCGGGAGAAAGCAGGGTTGATACACTGGATTCAAATATGTCTGTGAGTGAAAGGAAGGTTTGGTGTACACAGTTCAAGTTAAGTCCTGAGCACAGTGCTTGTGTGATTTCTTTTTTTATTCCATTTTGTTTTCCTTTTTTTTATTTATTTTGTTACAGTGTTCTTCTGATCTATTGTTACACATTTATTCTCTATTTGCAGTAATTCAACAGTTTTCTTTTCAGAAGTTTATTTTTTATTTATTTATTAGCTCTCTTGGTTTTAATCAACACAGATGTAACAAACTCTCTAAGCTGGGAAACTCAGTCCAGACTGGGCTGCACTCAGGAGGATGATGGAGGAAAATACTTGACTTTAGAAGAGGTGAGGAGCTCGGAATATGGCTGAAGCTAGAGGATTGAGTCTTTATTTTAATTCTCTTTTCCATCCCCTGAAACCCCTTCATCCAGTCCCACATCACATGGGGACGCTAAATCAGGGGTAGTTCTGGGTTTAGGGTGTCCTTTCTGCAGAGGTGTGTGTGCGAGAGTGTGTTTGAGTGTACTTTGGCCTTATTTTTTGCTGCAGGCACTAACACATATTGGTGGAAGAGGGGAGTTCAGAGACCCAGTGTTCAGTGTCTTTTTTTTTTTCTGTAGTCAAATTGTTTTCAAGAGTGTGGGTTTTTTTTGGCATTCCCATCACAACAGCTCGTACTGCCGCAGGTGCATCCGCTGGATGATGTCTCGACAGTCGTTGAAGACCCTACGGATGTTTTCTGTGTCGACGGCGCAGGTGAAGTGGGGGTAACAGTAGTGCCTCCCGTCCGCGCTTGCTGTGCTGATCCTCTGTAGACGGAGCAAGAAAAACAATACAAATCAAACTACCTCTTTTTGACTAGAGCGACATAGAAAAAAAATAAAACGCATACGAAAAAAGAAAAAAAGAAGCATAACTGAATCTCCTGCGCATTGGAAGTTCTTCCATGAATGACATGCCATCTTCCTTTTTGGCTCCACCATAATTTTTTAATGTCAGGCACGCTACTGCAACAACGTCAAGCCCCTCACCGCTCTTCTGTTTATTTGTGATCCCCGCATGATATTTTATGCAGAAAATACTTTTTTTAGGAGTAGACTTTTTCTGGCAGGTTTTAAATTCCAAGGCATAATGAAGCTTATTACGTTCTGCTGTAATTTAGTTTTTGTTTTATTTGCTTTTATTCCAATCTTATTGTTGCTCTATGTCGCTTTACTACTGCTGTCTTGTTACAAATGTTCTTATTGCTAGCTATCCGTCTTATTCTGAAGCACTTTGGTTGCCTTTAGGCTGATTAAAGCTCTATATATAAACAATGATTGAAATCATAAGTTTTTCCTTTTTCTCTATGTCATCCATCAACACCTCGATTTCAGTCTTAGTGGAATTTTTCTTTTTTTGGCCTCCATTTCCATGGTTACCTACAAAATGGCCGATAACAGCCGGCTAAATATATGCAGATTATTCACTAGGCACTTTGCATTGACCGTTTATGGCAGAAAGTGGGTGTGTAGAAGGCAGGATATGATCAAAATCACCCGAGTACATTTCTAGGGAGAGTGGGGTTTATAAAGCGGAAACCGTATCCAGCTGTGCAAAGTTTTATAGGTTGGAAAATTTATTTGTGAAAGTAATTTCTTTTTGCTGAGTTTAAGTACGATTTTAGTAAAGGATTCTAGGAAAAGTTTTATAAATGAGTCACCAGGATTTAGTTACTTTAAAGTCAGAATCATCAACATAAACAGAAATAAATGCCTGAAATTTAAGAGTGTGTAATGAATCCACACGATAAATCTATCATGGAGATTAATCACATAATACATTATGTGATATGAGTGTCACTTTCCATCCAGAATTTATTTACTTAAGTTGTCAACCTTTTGTCCCAACATGTATATAATGCAGTTACTGCTTTTTGTACAGGCTGAATGTAATATTTCTGCTCCTAAAATACATCAATTGCAATGGCTTCTAATTCTAATGTTTAAATCTCATAGCTGCCTTGTGAATTCAGCTCATGAACTTACCAGGAATTCATCTCTTATGAAGTACTTTGCTCTTGTAACACGAGGATCTTCTCCAGGTTCTGGTGTCGCTGTCAGACAAAAGCAAAAACAGTGATCATCTGGGGAAAGATTTAGTCTGTACTTTAAAGGAATTAGGGGTGTGCTCAACAGCGTGGCACACACTTGTGTCTTATCCGGCCTTTGCAACAGACGTGTCAGCAGCATGTTACAGCAGCAGTACGTTGCACTCGCGTATTCTGCTGCTTGGCCCTTTCCACCGGGGGCGCCTGAGGTACGTAGCTGCAGGGAAGCAGCTATCACCGACAGAACACGAAGCAGTATTTATTTGGGTAAATTCATTATAGTTACTTCAAGGCACATTTATTTTAGCTTGAACTGAAAAGGGTGCATATAGGGGGGATTCACGTTCACCATCTTGCCCCAAAACAACAGATACGTCACTCTATACTTTATCCTTCTTGACGTTGTCTTTACAAAAAGTATGACTGGGGTCATACAGGATCGAGTGAGTCTCCACTTTAATGATCAACCGGTTGTCGTCATTGATGAAACACAATTTAGACTCTCCAGCGAGGTACTGACTTCTCACCGGGCTGCACAGGTAGTGAACCTTTTTTAAGTAAAGAAACCGGAAAGCAGCACGTTTCTTTTATTTTGAAATTTTCCGGATTCCGAGCCGTCTAATTTCCTGTCTTCCTCTAGCCAAAATGTTGAAATGTACACGTTTCAGAGGCGTACCGCGTAGAAAATAAGATCGCCGTGTATATTTAGAAAAGCGCTGCGACATGACGCTCCTGTCACGGGGAAAACTCGTGCTGCTTTCGCCCTCCAGTGGAAAGGGTTCTATTGATTACAGCGGTGGCTGTCAGCTGAGTATGACGTGCTGCTGACCCGTCCGGTGGAAAGGAGGGGTAATGCTGTCACAATTAGTTAAATAATCATGATGTCAGCAACCAAAATTGTTGGTGACAAATGCAATAATTGGTGTCATCCAATTAGATGAATAATCATTCCAAAAAACTAGTACATTATCAAAATTAGCATTTGAGGCAAAGCTAGTTGTGTCAATGGCAGAACATCTTTGCAACAGATATCAAAGTGTTTCACTATAACATTAAAATATTTAAATTAAAATGACCCTGTCAGTGACTCTTCTTCCGTGCAAAATATTTGACTTTCCAGACTTAAATTTCAACCTCAGCAGTGGGGTTAGCACAGTCACTTTGCATTTATTTGCATTTGGCATCTACGGCAACCTTAATTACCCATATATCACAATTTATAATTCTTAACTCTAAACAACACTACTCAAACCCAAATGTCTTTAGGGTAAAGGTCGCAACCTATGACAACTCTGTGGTAAATCAAAGCAAACAAAAAAACGTGACATTGCCCCTGTTCAATTTTAAACAAGTTTTTATTCATCTTCTGGCCCCGTCCCTAACTTGAAAAATAAACTTATTAGCTGGACTGAAGTTGTGATTTAGCAAATCAAAGATAAAAGGATGACCTAAAAAGCTCTTTGTATTAGAGGAGCTCAGAATATATCTGATAACAGATTAGTGAATACATTCTTGAAACAGAAACTGTTTCCCATAATTGTTTTCTTTCATCCAGAATTCTCCAAACTTGATAAAACCAGATTTCTTACTTTCCCAGGCTTTTTACAGCTGCCGAAGGAAAGCTGATCCAAAACTGAAACAAACTTTGCAGGATCAGCATGAAACCACTTTATGCCATCTCTATGCCCTTTATTTTCCTTCTCGATAATAAAGCAAACTTGCATTTAAAGCTTGAAATATGTCCCATCAAAATTTGTTTTACTCAAATCTTATTTTTTGTTTTCTCATAAGAAATTATAAACATATCCAAATGATTGCACTTTCACCTGTTTAAACACACATTTCTAAAAAGCAGAATTGGGTCAATCTGAGAAGAGGGCAAACTGACCACTTACCATCATCAGGGGTGGTATAGCGGGCAAATTCAGGAAAATATTCTTCAATTTTAGATTTCCCTGCAAGTACTTTCTCTGCAAGTAGGTCTTGTTTATTTAGGAACAAAATTACAGAAATGGTCCGCAGCCACCTGAAACAAAAATACAAAACAAGATTAAGTTTTAAGTTGGGAGTCCTATGCTTCCTTTTTAAAATTCAGAACTTTTCCAGATTAAAATGTATAGCTTTTTCCAGGTCATTTTCTATGTCTCTGTGCCAACATTTACTGACTTCCATGATTCCTTTGTGCCAAAAAAATTTTTTTGTCACACAAGTCTTCAAATCTTGATTGCTGTCATATTGCCCTTGAGAGTCCATGTTAAGCACAGACATGGTAGAGCCATTTGCAACCATCTTAGCGTCTCCATTTACCGGTTGTTCCAGATGTTCTTGAAAAGGTTGAGGGCCTCCTGTAGTCGATTGGTCTGATTGTCCTCTCTGATCACCATGTTGTAACTGCTACTGGCCACCACAAAGATGATGGCCGTCACATCTGGGGACAAAAAGAAAAAGGAAAAGTTAAATCATACATGCAACATGAAAAAAATCAAGTAAGCCTAGACGAAGGAGAAACCATTTTTACCATTAAAGCACTGAATCCATTTTCGGCGTTCGTCCCTCTGACCTCCAACATCAAACATACTGTAAAGATCAAACAAAAGGCATCGGAAAAAAAGAAAACATCTGCAACACTGCCCTCATCAGGAGAAGTCTATCAAATAATATATTTGGTGATTCTCCTTTGGGTTTATACTCAGATGTCTAACATGTTAGCATAAGGAAGTGTCTAAAAAGATAAATCTATAATGTCAATTACTTTTACTTACTGGAAATTGACTTTGTCTACTTGGAATCTCGTTTCAAAGATCCCAGATGTCAAAACTCTGCATCGAAGCAAATCCTGAAAAAAAAATTAAATAAATAATTTCTATTGCGTTACACGTTAATCAATTCATATGCATTGTTATTGAATTATCGTCCAGCCCTAATCTAAAAGTAGAATTAAAGGCAGCTCTTTATCAGTTACCAAGTTCCTCTTAAGTTTCCTCCATAAAGCAGACTCTGCTCACTGTTACAACTAGACTCAAAGCTTTTTTTTATTTGTTTTTGATAAATCTTATGTTAGAATTACTTAGGTTATCCACAGCCATTTCTATAGTTATGCTGCAACAGACTAAGGCTACTGAAGGACATACTGACCACTTTTCTTCAGTGATTATTTCTGAAATTAGCATATTTAATCTTTATAACTTTTGACAGCAGACTTTACACCTAAAAGATGTTTTTTTAGTTGTTCAAGGTTACTGTTAAAAACAGGGTTGTTGCATTTAATTGTCATCTCAGGCATGCTTAGTATGGGAAATTGGTTCAAAGTTAACAACTCGAACCAGCCAATAGTGAACTGTTGCCACATTCTCCATCTGGAGGAGGGATTGCTACAAACTGACTGACTACATGCCTTCGAATTGCCTTTTTCTCCTCTTCATAAAAGTTTTCACAAATTTTTACTATAAACTGACAGTGAGTGTACATGGAGCAAGAAAAGCTTAATTATTGCCTTGGCCTGACTTAAGTCAAACTAAGCTACAAATAAGGCCCCGTGTCAGACAGGCCATGAAAAACAAAATATTCCAGACCTCGTCTGTTTCACTTTTTAGTTTGAAAGCACCTGATAAACTTTACCGGGCCTTTTGTGGCTGAAAACCTAGTAACAAGCACAGACTTTTCGTGGTAGGGTATGTGCTTTCAGAATTTTAGGTAAAAGCTGGAGGGGTGTGGAGCCAGGGCACAGGGAAAGCTGTGATAGGCACACTGATGACAGTCCCTCGTTTATTGCAAGTTTAGAAATAATCCTGCAGAAGACACACATAATTAAAACAAATTAAAAATTATTGTGGGTAAGGCTCTAAAAATAACCCGCGACAGGCGAAATCCAGCGAAGTTTTCATCTTTTAAAAAAAAAATTTTGTATTAGTTTTAAGGCTGTTAAACCCCCTCACCACACACTTTAAACACTTTTATCAGACATACATTAACATTTACTCACATTTCTCACTAGGTTAAAAACACTCAAACCTTCCTAGAGTTTAAAACTTAAAGTATTAATATGATGCGGTTTCTAGTCTGCGCCTGCTCTGTTATGCCTTTTTCCACTCAAGGTCTCAGTGCAGGCCTTTTTTTCTGAGTGAGCAACAAAGTTATGGGGAGTTATCTGGGCTGGGTTTTTTTTTTCCGGACAAGAAGATTCTCACGATACGACATGATAAATTTGGCAAGAGCAGGAGACACGACACGGAAGAGACTGATAATTGCCTCCAATCAAGAACACAAGAACGCAGAACACAATGGGCTGGATTTACCAAGATTCTTAATAATGACGCCAATATTGCGTGCGCTGCAAACATTTTGTGTCTGCGGGTTGTTCTTCATTTACATGTGATCCACTAAGATTGCGTGAGCAATTCATAACAGACGCAGGGAGTAGTATTCAAATGGGGATTTGTAGCCGCTATGAGCTGTGCCAAGGCTAGACAGAGGAGGAATAATGTGTCTTTGACAAAATGACATTAATTATATGGCTTTCATAGAGTTAATTAATATTAGGCTAGAATGTAGTGAATTATATTTCTCATTTTTTGCATGCATTGTACATGCGCTGCTCTCTTCTGGCATCGTAGTCCAGTTTTTTTTTTAAGCTGCAGCATGTTCAGAACAAGCTCGCTAAGATGTCCGTACTACTAATGTTTTTGAAATGTACTTCACTTTATCATGGCCTCTACTAAATGTCAAATTAATCTGAAATGTCTGATTTTAGTTTTTAAAATGTCATATAGATAGCCATTTTATTAATTGGAAACCATGAGGATTAACCACCATAGAGGAAACTAATGAGGACCCATGAGGATCATAACTCACTCTGCGCTCTCAGTGCATCTTCACCAGGTGGAGACCCCCTGAAAGCGTAGTGAGTTATGAGGCGTTTTTGGGAGAAAAGTTGGTCGATATTTACATACATCATAAGTGTTAATTACCATTAGGTTAGAATGTGTGTGAAATACATTTTTCGTTTGTCAGAAATAAAGTTATGTTGAACGTGGTGGCGCACAGTTAAGACATGCCTTTCAGAAACGCTAAAAATGGGTGGGAAAATAAGAGCTGGCTTTAAAAAGCGCAAACAGTCGATGAATCAGCCCAATGCACGTTAGTGTGCTGTAAAAAAAATAAAAAAATTTTAAAAAAGCATTTCAAACTGTAAAAAACCATTTGAAAAGACAACTCCGGTTAAAGACTGGATGGAAGTGTCCCGCAAATTTTCCAGAACGTCTATCTGAAAGCGCCTTTAGAGTACTCGAGCTAAGGCAGCCAGATAACGGCACTGGAAACCGAATTTCTCTGCCATCATCCGCTCCGTCTGCTTCACTCTCGCCAGCATCGGTTTACTGTCTTAGTGCCACCTAATGCTGTGGAGTCAAACACACTTCATTAAATAATTCCCTTTTCTCTCCGATACGACTCTCACTCTGGTTAACCTTTTACTCTGATTAGTGCAAAAAGCACGATTTCAGATGTGCATGTAAGCGCACTGGATAACTAGGATCAGATTAGACAATGTAATCGAATGTGAATCTCCCTATATGACTACATTGGTCTGATTATACATTTCTGTATAAAGATAGGATATGTTTGTCTAGTAAAGTGCTTTGAAAATAACAGTTTTTTACTACAGCTACATAAATAAACTCAACTGAAACCGATTAGAATTGCTTGGCATTTTTTAACCAGGATTAAAAAAAAAACACACAGATTTACCTCAATGACTTAACCCACCTGATCCGTTGGAGTGTAGTCATTCTGTTTCACAATGTCTATCTTGTCTAGAAAGCTGAAAAAAAAACACACACAAAAACAGAGCACAGTGATGAGAAAGATATTTAGTTTTACAGCACAAAAATAAATACTCTGCACAAAACAAGTTAAGTGAAGTTGGAAAATTTTTCAATAGAACTTAAAATAATAGCTGTATTCTGATTTTATATCATTTTTCTCAAAGTCTTGGGAGTTGGAAAGCAACGTTTGGAAATTTGACACTTGTCTAATACAGTTGCAAATATATTGAGGTTTTTACTCAGATTTTTAAATACTTTAAAAGTACAATATGTAATATTGATATCTTGCAGTCAAATTGGAGTACTGCCATCCATGAAGAAAAACAACAATGCCGAGCGAAGGCGAGTTATACACAGCAAGTTGATAAGTAGATAAATACATTTAACTGCAATATCGAGATGATGGTCATTGAAAAAGTAGCTTGAGATATTTTAGGAGCTGACTATTTTACTGCTAGCATTGCTAGTATCGATGATTTGATGAAATCTTCTGGGATTCTGTAAATAGAAACCTTTTTGAACCGACTGGAATGTTTAATTGTATTGAAGTGCCTTGACATGATATCTGTTGTGAATTAGCACTATTTAAATAAACAGAAACGAATTAGCTCAACATTAGCCTGTAGCCCAGTTGGTGTCAGATTACAAATGGCGGTCCATTGTTTAGCGTTGAACCTGGCAACCTTGCGAGCTCACGTGTGATTTTCCCTGGAACCAGGAAATATGAACGCAAGACAGATATTGTAAACAATGACTACGTCCCGTAGTCCCTTTTTTAAAACAACAAAAACCTACAACCACCCAGCAGGCTGAGATTGAAATCTGCTTCATTGTAACCTTCCTTCCAACATGGTTGGGACATTAGACTGTTGTGTGATTAATTCAAAGCAAAATTCTTACATATTGCACCTTTAATGGACATAAATAGACCTTGATGTCGAATTTGATACAACGACCTCTATTACATAGGTTGTTGCTGTTTTTGATGAAAATTAAGATTTGTTTTAAGTCTTTAATGTACCTTTCAAATAGGGCTGCACAATATTAGGGCTGCCATGATTCCTCATTACAATGTCGAAGAGTAAAATTGTAATAGTTATTCATTTTTTTTTTAAATAAAGCTCTGTTTTTCTCTTAAAACGGTTGGTATCCCTTTATCTGCTCTGTCTGCCTTTTCACCCCTCTCACACACTCTCAGTTGTGGCAATCAGCGACAGCATTGCCAGAAACAGTATCAGCAGTGAGAAGACAACATAGCTCTTAAATTCTGGAGAGTATTATTAAATAAAAAGAGAAGCATGTGTAACGCAAAATTCAAAATGTAGAAGCTGCTTCCCACAGCTGGGGCAGCCCTACACAATATATTCCAAATACATCATCATCGCAATATTAGTGTGTGCCATATAACCTAAGAGTGTTTGGAGCTCAATTTTTAGATAATATATTCTAAGTATTATAAATTGGCTTAATACATGCTAATGTAATATTAGGCACTGTAGGCAGTCCTTTTAATTTCACAGTGGTTTGGTGGAAGGAGAGAAAATGCACCGAATAATCAACAATAAAACATGTTATGGTCATTTTAAAATCAAAGAAAAAAACAAAATGAAATGTATTTATTTTTTTTCTAAGTCTGGATAACTAAGAAGGAAAAGCGCTGCGACAGAAAGAAAAAGAGGCCGAATGAAAGCGTAGTGGCACATTTCAAAAATAGCACCCTGCCACCCAGGCTTGCAGCGCCATAACCATGGAGACCTGAGTCAAGGAGCTATTAATAGTCTATCAGCTCCCAATCTTGTGCAGCTGGAGCTGCTCCAGAGAAAAGACAGACAGACAAATGAAGAGACTGAGGATGGAGGAGGAGCAAAAGGAAAATAAGAGCAGGATCAGCATCGGTTTCAGATTGTTTTCGTGCTGGACGTGCAAGCAAGAAGAGGGAACAAAACTCTGGACTGTGCTATCTCAAACATGTGGGGGGAGATATACAAGGAGAGATGGGAGATAAGGACTTTATGCTACAAGGCAAGCCAAGGTGGAAAACTTGTGGTCTCGGGCAGAGAAGAAAAGGTACCCACCCCAAATCCTCCGCTAAAGATCCTCTTATCTGTAGAAGGCTTAGTCTCAGCAATTTTTGCTCCCAAACGCTAAAACTGCTGCCTTCTTGCCACTTTTCTATTCCTAGAATAAATAATAAAATAAACTCTAGTAAAAACTGATGTGAACTGTTGAACCACTACTAGAGATGCACCAACACCAATACTGGTATTGGCCCCGATACCATCTAATGAACAAGTATGGGTATCGGTCAAACTTAACCGATACCATGAACAGATACTTGAAATGTGGAAAATCTGCAATAAATTCACAAAACAAGGTTCATTTTTCACTTGAAATTATATATTTGTGGTAATTTTATATATTAAATGTTATTTTGTCTTAGTTATGTTTAGTTAGTGAAGTCTAGTGTCTATAGTCTCTTCAAGAAAGGTTTAAGGTGGAAGTTGTACAGTTTATTAATTCAACAATAGTATCGGGCATCCACAGATACACAGAACCCAGGCATCGGTATCGGGAGTGAAAAAGTATCGGTGCACCCGTAACCACTACAGGAACATATCAGCCACCTGTAAATTTGTTTGTTCGGGTTTAGTTTCATCTTGCCTTGTAATCCTCAACGCTGGGATTGATAAAACAGGAAAAATGGAAATTCATCAGCTTGGCATCTGATATGAAGTAAGTATTTTAATTTCTGAATGATGCTGGCAATTTTTCAGGAACAACTTCATGTTGGACCTTTGCGTGTAAACAGAAGAATGTAAAATGTTATGTTATTTAAATGGGATTTCGTGTGAACAAAATCAGAAAAGAGCAACAGAATTATGAAGTTTAAGGGAAACAATACAGTTTGGTATTGATGAGTGGGTGTATGGAGATGAGGTGTGTGTGTGTGTGCGCACCATTTAGGAAGATCGATCGAAAAATAAATAAAAATAAATAAGAGTTTCAATATTATTACTGTTCTCAGGCAGTTGGATCTTTGGAGAGCCAAATCTGTGAGATAATTTTCAGATAATGAACCAAACAATGTTTTTATGACCCATCTCTGCTATAAGCTTCTCCACACCTTCTCCCCGATCTATCTGCTGTGTTCCTTGGTCTTCATGATACCGTTGGTTCTCCATCATACCTTTGAGGCCTCCACAGAGCAGCAAGATTAATACTGAGATTAAATCACACAAAGGGACACTATTTATTCCGTGACTTCTGAAGGCAAGTGGTTGGCCTGGATTTTACTAAAGAGAAAGGAGAGCTGATTGCAAAAGCTTGTTACACTTTGGAAATCTGTTCCTTCGATCCTAGAATTCTGTGTTATTTGTGTTGTGCCTTCATGTTAAGTCCCAATAATAAATAAATCAATCAAGGGAGAAATGAAGTACCAGACCTTTAAGCACCATTATGTAAAAGCTGCATAAACTCAGAAAATGTCTCTTAGTTCGACATTAAACTGGAATGTTTACTGCTAGATATAATTCATAAATTTATCAAGAGGTCTTTGGTGCAACACAGTGGACTGCTCATGGTGCAAAGTAGGGTCGCAGCTGTCTCAACAAAGCATGCGACAAGGGTCAAAAGGCCCGTCGAGAGGAGCAGAAAAATGACAGACTCTTTCACAACTAGCATATAAAATAAACAGCAGGTTTCTTCAAGGTTACTTTATGTATTTTATGGGTAGTTAGCCGTTGCAAATTTAAGAGGATATTAAAATAAAGGAAACAAAACAGAGAACCACCAAGGCTCTAAAGCTTCAGTACTGTAATTATTATTTTTTTTTTAATAAAGGAAACAGACTGCCTACACCTGAGTGTGAACACGCAGGACGCCATTACACTGAAAAGCAGTCGAGAAATCAGCTTTTTTTTTTTATTTGAACGCTCACTATTTTATCGAATTTACAGGCATTTAGAGGCAACCGTGGTGAAAAGGCCAGGGCTCATTCTACTGACAAGGGCATTGGTGGAGCATGCATGAGGACGAAATTTTAAATGTTCATATTTTTATTTGTGGTTAAACTTATGTATAGTTCCTTTAAAGACAGACTATTTAAGGCTATTAAAACCACCATTAATTTAATTGATTCCACAAAGCATCAGGACTTGACTCACCCATATTAAACTGATCATTTTGTTCTCTTTCAGGGAACGGATCTGAGAAGTGAGTAAGCAGAAAAAGTCTGGTTCTGTGATGAGTCAAGACTTTTAACTGCTTTAGGTTAGTCCCAGCACACCACTTTTTTAAAAGGAGAAATATAGTTTTGAAGTTCAGTTAGAAGAATTAACTGCCTGGTAAAATAGATAGATTAGTAATTTACAGGTAGCGGTTGATTTTTGACAGCCAGATGACCGTGTAAAATTAAAAGTCCAACCTTTGTGTTCAGGACGTTAAAGGTAATGAGTCTGGAAAACAGACCCCCTAAAAGCAATTGTGAATATCATCCTAGAAGCTTGAGCAATAAGCCCGAGATTTGATTATATGCACTCGATATCATTGACTAAATACCTTCAGTTACTGCATATATCTAATGTGACTGGTTGAATAGTTTTCTGATATAAAAAAAAATAAGAAAAACACTCCACAAAACCAAAAGAAATATAGGCATGTAAACTTACACTATTTTATTTGACTTTTCTGATATGATTTATTGCCTTCAGATTATACAAACATTGTGTCAATTCATAGCAGTCTGCCAGAAGAATATTTTGTCCGTCTTTTAGCGACATAAGATTTAAAGTAATAATATTTATTATCCCATGGATATATTCTTATTAAGTGAAATTTCTAGAAACTTTATGCTGAATCATCAGTTTAAAAAAAAGGATGTTTGGTGATCAGCAGCAGAATATGTTTAAGCTGTGACCCCATGCAAAGACACAGATTTTTGTTTCTTCAAATACCTGCATTTGAAACACATAGCATTTTATGAAAGTGGAGTGATAAATAAAAAGTTATTGGTGCCATTGCGTGGAGAGCTTAAAGTTGTGTAGCTCAACGTTACTTACTATTGTGCGCAGTCGATTAGCTGATACTCGTTGGATCTCTCAAAGCACGCCCGGACCCCATCGTCCTGCCACAACGTCTTTGCATGATCGTAAAACTCCTGAGGAGGAAAAAACAAAATGGGGTGAGGGTTAAAAAGGTTTTTCCTTTTCTGATGAACAGCTTTACTTAGACCACTCGATACAGTTAAGAAAAGGAAAAAAAAAAGCAGATCATGGAATTAAGCAGGAAACAGCGTTTCTATGTAGGTTTAATGCAGGTGAAAAGCTGGCTTGATCAATCATTGGGTCATGCACACCTAAACAGAAACTCACTGTTTTATGTCTTAATGTTATGGTTCAATATGACAGATATGAAAGGAGACGGAAAAGGCGACAAGGTTGTCTGATGTACATGACGTGTGACTGAGACGGCCGGGTGCACAGCGTCTTTGTTGACACTACATGTGATGTGCGTTGTGCCTAGGCGACGCCCGTGTGCACGCCTCTGAAGGTAAATAGTGGTGAAGAGCGGGTGGGGGAAGGTGGGGGTGTAAATGAAAAAAACACCTAGACTCTTAGACTGGTGAGCATCAGTAATTGATGCTAGTTTGTCAGTAATTCTAAGGTCCAACTAAAAGAAATCAAGGACAATGAGCCTTGTGCAAAAAAAACCCCCACATATTTTTTATATATATATATATATATATATATATATATATATATATTTATATTTATATTGTGTGTGTCTGTATAGAAATAGATAGATATATGTATATAAAATATGAAAAGCCACAAGGTTATATCCAGTGAATCAGATTATGTGCTCAAAAGATGCTCATCGTAAATATTAACCTTTAACCAGGTTTAAAAAAAAAACTTTGATGTATTATTCTAATCTTAAATGTCATGTCCTCATTAAACACTAGCGGAAAATCATAATAGAAACAGAAATAAAGCCTTCAGTGTGTCTATTTAATATAATTTAAGATATATCACAGTGTTTGAGTTACTAAAATAAAAAACCTTTTCAGTAATAATCTAATTTATTGACTGGGTGTGTGTATATATATATATATATATATATATACATATACACACACACATACAATAAAGACCAAACTTTTGGACACACCTCATTCAATGAGTTTCCTTTCTTTTCATGACTATTTACATTGTAGATTCACACTGAAGGCATCAAAACTATTAATGAACACATATGGAATTATGTAGCACTTTTACAAAAAAGTGTGAAATAACCTGGCCTCCAAAGTCATCGGACCTGAACCCAATCGAGATGATTTGGGGTGAGCTGAACCGCAGAGTAAAGGTAAAAGGGCCAACAAGTACTAAGCATCTCTGGTCCTTCAAGACTGATGGAAAACCATTTCTGGTGACTACCTCTGGAAGCTCAATAGAATGCAAGTAATCAGAGCAAAGGGTGGCTACTTTGACGAATCTAAAATATAACACATGAATTCAGTTATTACCCCCTTTTTATTTAAGTACATACAGTAATTCCAAACATCATGTGTTAATTCATAGTTTTGTTTCTCTTAATTAAGAATCTACAGTGTAGTCATGAAAATAAAGAAAACACATTGAATGAGAAGGTGTGTCCAAACTTTTGGTCTGTACTGTATAATCTTTAACTTTCTCGCTTGTCTTTTTAAACTGACAGAATGTCGGTCATCCTTACTTAAATTTGTCTATCAAAGTAACACATTATGTTAAGCTTTCTCCTTTGATTTAGACCAACCAATATTTGAAAAATCAAAGACAAATCTCTAAGCTGGATCCCATATCCTAGGGTACTTCTAGCACTCACCATTCCCCGCATCCCGTAGAAACCAATTCAGGAAGCGCTTGTATTAGAGAAACTCTTTAAAGAAGGGTGATCAGTTCTCATTAATTACTAAACTAAAATAACTATTTTATTTTTTTTAAGGAGTTATCAACACATTCATGGTTGTAATAAATATTAAATTCTATTTTCAACGACACTTCACAAATTTTATTTACAGTTTGTTATAATTTACTCTTAAACTATTTAAAGAAAACCTCTTGGTTGAATGAAAAAAATATTTCAAAGAAATCTGCCAGGGGTCTGTTTTGATTTTAATTGTGCTGAAGAGTGTTCTAACATCAAATATACCCAATTATGTCAAAATCTATAATACTTTTGACTTTCAGTCCATTTCTTGTTTTTGTTACTGAGACAATATATTCTAAAAAGAAATGCTATTTGCCTTTTTTTTGCTCTTGAGAAGGAAAACATCAGCATGAATTACATTATAAATTCCAATATTCGTTTTTGCGATAAAATAAGACATATCTAATCTCTGCCAGTTTGATTTATAATTTATAAACAATAACAGAGAAACTTCACACATTAACAAACAAAACCCTTCGAATGAGACATAACAGGGGTTACTGTCCCAATAAAATACTGCTGAAGTATTCCCATTTTCCATGTGATTTACAAGCGCAGACCCATCATTTTTGTTTCCATTTGTCCTCTTGAAAGTCTCCCTTTAAATATGCTATAAAGACATTTAAGCATATTCAACAAAATCAAAAGGGGCACAGTACTGCTTAAAAAGGTAGGGTTAAGAGGAGCAGTGAGAGGCAAGAGGTTAAACTGGATTTAACCTAAGAAAGTCATTATGTGATGAGAATGAAAATGTTGTCAGAAATCTAAAAACTCTTTCTCTACAAAGTATTCTGAATCCTTAAAATCTAAGAAAAATGAGCTGTTTAGTTTGACTATTTAATGGAGCTAATGTATATAATGAATAGGCCACTTTAACTATTTATTAATCATCTAAAGAACAAAATGAACAAATGACTAGATGAAGGGATAGCTTCGCAGACATAAAAAAGTTTATATTCTCATAGCAGTAAATATCACAAATTACGTAGAAAACATAAGGATGATAGTTAACACCTCTACCTATAATAACAATAAAAAAATGATCTATCAATATAGTGTTTTAAACACTTTTTGTTGTTTCATCTCTGATGTTCTGATCCAGACAACAATTTGAATTTGAAGCAAAACGGCTGAAATAACCATGAACTATCAGCAGAAAATGATAATTGTAACAACCAATCTGCACATGAAAACATGAAGGAATAACTTTCGACTGACAGTTGGGAACATTTAGCTGTTGTTGTAGTTTGTAATCCAGAAAGTAGAGAAAGTGTCGCACACAACTTATTTTCAAAATTTACATGGATACAACATAAACTGAATGTTCAACAGGATTCCTACAGATTTTTCATCACTGAATTCGATTCTTTCCCAAATAAAAATGTGTACATCTTTTCTGAAAAACGAAAAAAAAAAAGAAAGAAAAAAAAACGGACCTCGAAACTGCTTGAATGTTAACTGGTTCATATTATCTGTAGGTTCCACAATTAGGCTTTGTTGACATCTTTGTGCACGTGCGGTTGGGAGGAAAGAAAAACAAATCGATGAGCTATAGAGACACGACGAACACTTCCAAGACATTTAGCGGGCGTAATGATTTAAACGTCTTCAAGACAGTAATGGTGCATTCACACTACACAGTTGGTCTACGTCAGACAACGCATTCAACAGATGAAGTTTGACGCATGTACTTTTTGGCTTCCATAGCTTTATTCTGAGGGAAAAAAAACGTGGGTGGGGCTTCCTCTGTTGTCGCACGTTCTGAAGTTTCTAAACTATGGTGGATTGTAACGAGAGAGTGGCTTGTCTTTATTTGCTAGATAAAGCTAGAAAATATTGGCACTGGGTGCATCAGCGCCCACTATTCAGATGTCTTCTCAGTTTGGGGAGTTTAACTATTTGCTACAGGAGCTGCTTATGGATGAGGTTCGCTTTCAGTGCTACATCCGTCTGTCCCGTGCCAAATTTTTCGACCTCATCGGCCGCATCGGAGCTTAAATCTCCTATCAGGACACCAACTACAGGTGTTCTGTTCCTCTTTAGGAGCGCCTGTCCATCTGACTTCCGTAAGTGTAATTTCTGATTTTTTAAATCTGCGTTTGTTGACGTACTACAGTGAGACGCTTTGATTGGTTGCTGCACTGCGTTAACTGCGTTGATTCCCTCAAAAGTTAAACTAGCTAAACTTCTGCGTTGCTTGCATTGCCCTATGTAACACAAGTGAAGTTGACGGAGCCAACGTACACAACGCACCGCAGAGACTTTGACAGACCTCTGACGTACTCGACCATAGACTTTACATGTAATCTTGCCGCAGCTGACGCTGACGCATGGGCTTGGTCTGAATGCAGCATAAGATGTTTAGAGAGAATCTTAAAATCTCTATTGTCGACAAAATCAAACTTATTCAAAGCTCATATGAGATCTAGGAAAATATGTTGGTTCCATGTGCCAGTGTCATCACCACAAATCTGTTGGGGAGACATTTATTCTTATTTAATACAAAGCCCTGAAACCTTCACTCTTAAAAAAAATAAAGGTTTTCAAGAGTCTGCAGGCCTTCGATTAATTTCGTTTCAAGGAAAGTTGGACCGATCTGTTCGAAACAGAAAGCCGTGGCCAGACCTGGCCAAGCAGAGTCACATTCGAGTCACCTGTGGGCGGTCGCCATAGAGAACGACCAACTCCTCGATGCGACTGCAAAGCAAGGTAATCCTTCATTGATCACAGTCCTTATTTATTTATGGAAATGTAGTCGCTGTTTTACAATTTCAGTTGTTCCTGTGACTTGTGAGACTGTGAGAAATTAAATTGCGTCTGGACTTTGGTGAAAAACAATCAGCGCTTACACAATTCTTTCTTCTTTTTTTTTTAAACCAGTCTTGGAGGAACATGCAGGCACGTAGCAGCTTTAATGTATGAAATAGAAGAAGCAGCAACGATAGGACTTACAACTACTGCACAAACAGCAGTACAATTTTGCTCATTTTAACTGACCTGAAACAAGGTTCAACTTTAGACAGTGATAAAAAAGGTGCGTGTCTTCTTAATTGTTTCATGTAAACTTTTAGAATAAATAAAAAACCAAGACCCCAAAAAACTGTTGTGCTTTATAATTTTAGACCAAATCTATGAACCACAGGTTTAATTCAATCAGAGTTTCTTAAGAATAAACTGTTGCCAAAACTGCCATTTTGTTGTTGTTTGAAAAACTGTCAAAAACCAAAATTAAAAAAAAGATTAAAAAAATTAAAAAATATTCAACACTGTGATATTAAACCTCTACGTTAATAGACTGTTGTCATCGACAGCTTTAAGAAAAAGCAAGACAAAGTTTGAAAAAAAAAAAAAAAAAAATCAAAGGGCTTTAAATTTTTCTATACTTGCCCAAACATGGAAAGTAACGAAAACAATTTGAGCGATACTCAACACAGATAAAGGCATGCAGAGGCTCAAAGTTCAAGAGAGAACATTAAAATATTCAGAAATATTGAAACCGATGAGCCTTTCTAATTTTGTGCAGCCCTGACTTAAAACAAAACCGTAGCATTATGTTGCTGTTTCTGTTCATACACATTATCTCGTATAATATGACAAGGACCCAAGGACCATCACATGCATCACTCTCCAAGTAATCAGTTAGAAAAGCAATCAAAGGAGAACAGAAAACAAAACCACTTCATGTCAGTAATCTGCAGCTGTGTCCGAGTTATTTAAAGCTCTTTTTTGTTGTTCAGCAATCTGGTTCAAGGCTGAATCTCCTCAGATTTACAAATAAAATCTCAGCATTTCGATTCCAGACTCCCATCAACAACAACATATGAAGCTAACTGCCTTGTAACGATTAGTTTCCGTAAATAAAAGCTTTGATTACAGACATATAATCTGGTGCACACAATACAGCCATGCTGCAACATAATCCCATCTCCTCACATGCTTTGATCAATCCCAGCCCACCAACCTGAAAAAAAAAAGCAAACATTTTGTGCTATAACTACTAAACTAAGACGATAAGTAACTGCGTTCGTTGGAGTAAATTTGACGTTACCCTTGGAAGTGGCAGTGTGTGAGCACAAAGACACAGCGCTCCCTGTGCGTGCCCACACACAATCTTCAATATAAATTCCAGTGACATGCAAAACACACTTTCGCCATCCTGTTTTGTAACTTGGAAACTATGCAGCACTCGTCAAAAACAAGTCAACCGACCAAACAAGTAAAGCCCAACGACAACTGGTGATGAATGGCAATAAATAATTGCCTCCCAACTGCTCAGCGTAGGAGCAACAGATAGGGAAGTGGAGGGCATTTTGTGGTTAAACAGAAGCATACAGAATGCAAAAAAAAACAAAACCAACCCACAATCAGCCTATCAGCTATACATCACCGAGTATCAGAGCAGGAGCTTAATGCCTTCATGTCGATGAAAATCATAAATCATTATGTCTGGTAAACATGATTTTGACTTTATTATAATCAACTGCTCTAATCCAGTTAGTTTAGTCGCACATTTATAAAAAGGGTTTACTACACTTACCTTCATGTCTTTATGGGATCACATTAACATCAACAAGCGGTTTTAAAAATACAAAAGTACCAATTTAGACATGCTTATGAGTAACCAATACTATTATTGCCAATACTTATCAAATGCTATTGCTTGTTTTATCAACAGGGGTGATAGTAAAAAAAAATTCCTGAGCCTGAACTTTTTTTTCCCCCTGGGAGGCCCCTTATCCAAGATATATGCCCTAATCAATGTAACTTTAAGCGAGATCCAGGGGTGTTCTCCCCTGGGAGAACATTTTGATAAATTACCCATTGCATTAAAGATTCTGAAGATTTTTGTGGCTATAAATGGACATTATTCAGACATGGTGAGGTGAACAAACCCAATAAAAGCCTATATTACAGAAGCATATATGTGTAGAGCAGCCGAGCTCTTTGGACCCTGGGCCTGGTAGGCCTGTTCAAGAATACATCTCTGCTTTTAACTAGTCACTTACCTGCACAGGTATTGCTTGTATAGCAAACAGACTACGGATACTACAGCCATACCAAGACAGGTCAGTAGGTGGCAATTATAATACTCAAAAGTAACAAGAATTAATAATAGCCTAACCATGAATCAAACTAATGTCTTTCACATATCTAAAAGACGCTTTAAATAAGTAAGGGATAATGCCCGACGAAATGTACTTTATCAGAAAATAATGGACGACGCGGAGGCATGAACCGTCCGACGCGAAGTGAGTATTCACCCCAACCATGGTATATCTTTAGTTAACAGTCAATTGCGATTTAAAGTTTCTCTCTAAAGTTTTCCCCGTTTTCAAATGTTAAAGTGTTTATATATCGGAGATTTTTGCCTGCTAACCGTGCTGGAAGTGTTCGTTGAGTCTCTGTAGCCGCCGTAAATTTTGTTTGCTTTCTGCTACCCAATCACTCGCGCATGCGCACAAAGATGTCAACAAAGATCCTAACATTAGCACGTGGAGTAACTGCAACATCTATTTGATTTATTAAAAACCAAAGACCAGCCCCTGCCCTATAACCTATGCCTATAACCGATAGGCTTAAGTAGGCCTGCAGTGGTGTGGTTTAGAGTGAAAGCGCCTCTCAGATCTTGGGAATTTTCAGATCACGCAAACCTGATCTGATAGTCTGAAAAAATAATACCTAATTTGGAAAAAATAATACCTAGGAGACCACATTTAACACTTAATTTTCTTAAATTTGGCAATTTTGATTTATCACTTTTTAATACTTTTTAAAACCCCGCGGACACCCTGGTCTCAGTCTTTGACATGAATTTGTCAGTAGACTTTTAAGATCGCCACAAAAGAACAAACCTTCGAAAAAGTCAAAAATTCATATTTACAGGGATCATTTTTCAGCTGTAAAATGCAAAAAACAGTTAATGTTTTCCTGCTGTCCTTGCCTGTGCTTGAAAAAAATAATTCTGCAAATCGCATCACAGAAGTGTTTTAAGTTTGTACTTTTAAAGTTATATTCATTCAAACTTGGACTGAGTGAAGAATTGAACACAAATCTAAGCATTTAATATGTAGCCCTGATGAAAAACTGCATCTGCTGCCAGACGTTTTGCCTCTTCTGCACAGAGTGTACTTCAGATCCGTGAACAGTTCCCAGTGCAGTCTGATGGCAGTCACATTTGAATTATAGGGTTAACCACACAGACCTTGTCTCGGTCTCCACCTCTGGTCTCGGCATTCTTGACAAAACCACCGCTGACCAAAAAGAGCAAAGAGATTTAACATGTGCCAGCAAATTCTTGTCATTCGCTGAGACTTTTGAGGAAATATTTTGTGGACTGAGACGACAAACGTGGAACTTTTCAGAAAGTGTGCTTCCCGTTGCAGCTTGAGTAAAACTAACAGCGAGTAAGAAAAATATAATTCCGTCCGTTAAACATAGTGGTGGTAGCCGTATGGTCTTGGACTACGTTACTTCCTCAGTACCTGGATGGATCGCTTTAAACGGACCATGAACTCTGCCCTAGCAGAAAAACCCAAAAGAGAACGTCCAACCCTCAATTTTTTATTTCAGGTTCAACTGCAATTGGGATTGGGTTCTGCAGCAGCGCACTGATCTACAGAACGGTAGTGAGGCCATCTACGAATAGTTAAAAAAAAAGTAAAAAAAAAAAAAAAAGGGGTTTTAAATAGTCAATTAAAAGTGGGAAACTAAATCTGAATAAAATGCTGCAAAGTCATATTAAAAATCAGTTTTCAAAAACAATGTGCAGGTAAGCTTTGGCTTCATTCTAGAGCTGCCATGAATGTCAAAGTTTGCCATTGATATCAGAATCAGAATCAGCTTTAATGGCCAAGTATGACACATACAAGGAATTTGACTCCGGCAACTTTTCTCTCCAGTACAGAACTTAAATAAGTGAAATTAAAATAAGTGTTTATAATATAATATTTCAAGTGATATAAAATGTGATATGTTTACTATGCATTTCAATCAATATTATATATTTGGCCGGCTGGATGAACCCTCACGGCTTTTTGTGCACACCTGCTGTAGCTTCAAGTGGCCGAGAAGCTAAAGATCAAAGACACTGTGATGATAGGGAATAAAAGACAGGAAAATGTGAATTAATCAAAAATATTGTTATTGCAATGTTCAACAGTAACATGACAAGAACATGTTGTCCCAACACTGTGAAGCCCAGTGTTTTTCGATTGTGGCCAGGGTGATACTGTACACAATGTTTTCTTTTTAACCAAAATAAAATAAACTCATAGTCGTTCAAGGTCTGAGGTTAAACTAAAGGACAGAAACAATTCATGAAAACAGGGGGGCCTTTTATCTGCCTAATGTTCGAATCTAGTTATTAGACACCGTCGAGAATAGAAGATACTTCTCTGTAAAATAAACTCTATGGACCTTTTTGCACCCATTTCATAGTGGACAGCTATATAAATTAGTTGAAAGTTGAAAATATTATTACTTTGAAAAAAATAAAATGATTTATTAACAAACAAGACAGGGCTGGTGCACTAAAACAAATGCTCCTCTGCTAAAAAGGCTGCAAGCAAATTCCAAGTAACCCTCACTTTAGCCCTCAATATAAAACTTTGACAGCTATGAAGTTTGCAGACACATCCCTCCAATTGATATAACACAAACAGCTTTTTGGTGACAGGCGAGCAAATGTTTCAATGACAATTAGCAACTTCCACTTAGAGGCATACAACTGAATTAAATCTGGCCCCAAAGGTGGCTCAGACTCTGTGGTTAAGTCTCTAAACTGAATAGTTAGTTAATGGCAAAATCCCATTGAGACTATTAAGCCTACACAGAAACTACCTGTGGGGTAAACCTCGGGGGAGCAACAGACTGCCTTAACTCAACACCTGTGTTACGGGATTGTCAGCTGGGAAACTGGGACTTAAGACCAGTTTATGCTTCTCCTACCGTGAATTTGCACTCAAACGCAGATGTATTGACGGAAACGTTTTTCGTTTATAGTAGTCCACTTTTCCACTCCCTTCTCTATTGTTTTTTCAGTGTTGCTCGACCAGGACAGCATGGGGTGGTACATTTTCATGGCATCTCTGCCTACTATCACAGCGTTGTTTCATTTCTTTTTTCCTATGCTTCAACAGATTTCTTCCTCAAGGAGCAATGAACGACAGAAAGTACGTTTTGGTTAAGCTGTAAAGCTTTTTACTAGAAGTGCAGCTCATAGAATATTCTACAAACACACAGAAACAAACAAACCAGCCTTTTTTTGTTCTTTTCCTACACCTCCTTGTGTTCAAAATCACCAAAGGAACAGATTAGATAAGTTATCCTTTCGATATGAAGCATATAGTGGCTAAACGCTGCATTAACTACTGATTACAACGACTATAGAGCCCTGTTCCGTTGAAGCTATCTCTGGCTGTTACTGAAACTGACCAATCAGATGCATACGCTCTCTGACCGAGATGGATAGTTAAAAATTGGGCCTCTACTCCGTGTGTTCTTGCGTAGTTCATGGAGAGTCCTTGCGTTGACGCATAATGCCATTGCGTCAATCCGTCTCCGTCAAAACGGAGAAGCATAAACTAGGCTTTACACTTAAAAGTCGAACACTAAAAACACAAACGGCTGATGATACACGTCGCTTTTACAAACTCATTTTTGTGCAGTTTTACAGGTGTAAGAAAAGGAATCTAAAACAGAACTTCACTATCAATTTCTGGAAATTAAATACTTGCCAAAAACGCATCTTAAACGATCAGCTGCACGTCATTCAGAATTTACATTTCTTCTACAACATTGCACCAACAAAAAGCTAACTATGAGGACCATTTAACATACAAACCATAATGCAGAAAATAAAAAAATTGGCTTGTGACGGGGATGGGAGAACTTTCACTTTGATTGCTCCTGACTGGTGACTAGGTAGAATAGAGGTGCCTATGTCTGATCAACGACTATTAGATGGCATCCCTTCTTCAAAACACTTTATTCAAATGGTTGAGTTCCTTCATCAGCAGCCATTCACCTCAGCAGAGGATTGGCAACGGGTCATTAATTTGACCCAAGTGTGTTGAGGAGGTACGCATTTAAAAGCTGCTGGACAGTAGCTCAGGGGGGCACCCCTGAAGCAGAAGCTCAAAAATCCAACAACTTCTCTAGTGAGTGAATGCAGCGTACCAAAGCGGCAGCAGTTTGTGATGACAGTGGGGTTTGTTGGGGGCACAATACCAGAGTATACAAGTCGTACAAAAGTGACACAATTCCGAGATTCTTTCAAGCGCAAGAGAGAGAAAGACTTTCAGAAAAATAACAGGAAGGCCGAACCGAGGAGAGCAAAGGACTTCTGTTTAAATATTTTGAACTTTCCAACCTGGTCTCAAATGGAGCATATTGGATTTATTTGTGCTGGTGGTCTTAAATGGGAAGTTCCATTTTTTTATTTTTAACCTGGACATTACTTGTAACTTGCATTCCATTAATTTACTCACCCAGAAAGGTTTGGAGCCACTTTGAGTCCTTCGGCAGAAGTTAATATCCATTCACGATCAGCGTATGTCCATATAATGGGAGTCAATGGGGGCAACCAAAGTGCAGCCTCTAAATAAGGCATAATAAGCCACACAACTCCTGCACTTAACCAATGCTTTGTTCTAAATCGCTAGCACTATTCTCTTTTGAGTTCGGAGAATATCGGAGATGCTGCATGTTGTCTGCACGGGTGTTTTAGAAGCTTTTAATCCAACTACACTAACACGCAATTTTTAAAACGTCACTGCCATGCGCCATCCCAGTTGTAGTCTGAGCAGGGCTTTCACTTTGTGCTCGATGGCAGTCAGTTAGACAGAATATGCCATGTGAACCATGTTGGCGCAAACACCAACATGTTTCGCATTTACGTGTTTCCAAATTGCACAAACAAAATTACAAAATGGACTACGTTCAGCTTCCACAGGCTCCATTTCCGCAACCAGCTTAGACCACAGCTCTAATGGTGGACGACTGCGACGTCATTGAGATTGTTGGCTTGTGTAAATTGGAATTGGTTGGATTAAAAGCCTGTAAACACCCTTGAACACAACAGCACAGCACCTCTGAGACGCTACAAACTCACAAAGGAAAAATGCTAGCAATTCATACCAAAACCTTGGTAAAATGAAGTTTGTGGCAGTTAATGCCTTATTTAGAGGCTCCCCTTGCCGTGCCCCCGTTAACTCCCATTATAAGGTTATACTTTCCAAGTGGCATCGAATGTTTCTGGCTGAGTAAATGAACGTAATGCATGCTAAAAATAAGGTCCAGGCTGAAAAAAAAACTTTCCCTTCAAGAGTCAAGAAATGGACCTACGTACTGTGGTGAACATTTACAATCATTTGAAGCATTAATTATTTTTTCATTAATTATGTCTTCTTATTCTATGATTTTAAAGAGGAATCTTAAATGGGTAAAAAATAAATAAATAAATAAATAAATAAATAAATAAATAAATACTAACGTGCGTATCTCTGCTGATACACTGACCAATTGAAGCTAGGTTACCATGCAAAACATGTTTGATGATCAACACAATAGGGAGATAATTCACAGTTATTTGGATCGGTAGTATTTCCTGCAGAGAGTGAGAGTATCAATGTGCAACTCACCGATGGAAAGTCAAAGTCTTTCTGGTTGACGAGGTTGAGAACATATTCGATCCTGTACTGGTTCTCCGGACAAGCCAGCCGCACCGGTGGCGTCAGTGTGCTCATGGCTGTTACTATGGTCTGTCACAATAACACAGATGTAGAACAATAAATAAGAATACCAAAACTTCCGATTCAAAAGACTTTTAAATACTGAAGACAAGATTGAATAGCTTGTGCTGAAGAAAGATCATCAGAAAAATATTCAACAAGACACGTACCTCAATAGCCTCTTTAATATTGTTCTTGATGTCCTGAATTTTCTGCTTCTTTTCTCTGAAACAAGCAAAAAAAAAGTTAGAAGTTACGAATGAAATAAATAACAAAGCTAGTTACATTTTTAAACTAATAACAAAAAATTTCAATTAGTTTTGAGCACAAAAACGGTAATCCAAAACTAACAATGTTAAAAATGGGCAAATCTGAAAGTTTTCCATTAAATCAAAATAAAATAAACCGTAATTATCTCATCTGATTTGATCTCCAGGGTGACAACCTCAGTAGACAAATGAACTAACCAGCTAATACAAGCTTGTTGTGCCAGTGTTGATATTTGTTACAACTTTTATGTAAATACCGAGACAGTTATTTTTACTTCAAGTTTGATATAAAGATTTTGGCTTGGCCCCTCTCCATTACAAGACACAATTTTTCTGTGACAAAGTTTTTTTTACTGAAAATGTCAAAATATGCTTAAACATTTAATGTCCTCAACAGGGAACTCCCAAACATTAAACAGTCTGGGTACAAGGTTGGAATAACGAGAAAAACTGACTATCTTTTCAACTAAAATCAGCTGAATTTAAGCTGCGAGCACAAAAAGAACAGAAAACTGAGCTTGCAGGGCCCACTTCAATGCATCGCAAAGAGTTTGTTTTTGATCGGGAAGGGTAAACAGACCTTCATCGCCACGCGTGGTGCCGACATTATGTCTGTGCAATGTGAACGATAGCCATGTGTACAAGACATTTGGGACTCTGTGATAGAAATGTTTCCAATAAAAGGCAGCCAGGGAGCCAGTTTGTCCGTCTTTCACCTTGAGCTTGCCAAGACAGCAGGGCATTGAGTTTATTATGCCTCTATGTCAGTTAGAAGGGGCACACGCTGCTTTAACAAATAAAAGTAACTTGTATACTACTACTACTTGTAAAGTCGGATCTATGTGTAGAATTGATGTGACCATAGCAAAAGGATATAAAAAAAAAGTGTTAAAACCAGTAAAACTGTCTGAAAAATCCATAAAACAAGAACATTATTTTGTATTTATTCTTAAAGGAAGGAATTATATATTTGGCCCAGCTCACTCTTATAGAACGAACAAATCTAAATGAAGAAGCCTAAACTAACACCCGCTTAAGAGGCTGCAGTCTTGCTCTACTACTGTTTGCAAGCCCTGGTCACTCACACATACCAGACATTCAGTGTTTTGTTCCCAGTTCTTCTGGCATCAGTTTAATGGAGGAGGAGGAGGAGGAGGAGGAGGAGGAGGGGTGTGGGTGGGTGGGTGAGGGGTGATGAAGATGATTTCCATTTTCTAAGACAAGCCACCTGTGAGGTCACTGTGCACTGATAAACAGAGGAGGGAGAAACGGTGACGGAGCGGTGGGGCAGGACAGTTTATCAGGTTAGAAGGGAGATTGAGAAGGCCCTGTTTACATTTTCAACCTGATAGTCATTATAAATCACATGATTGTGTGTGTGTTCACTGAGCAGGGTTGAGTGTGAGACTGTTTGCTTCTAACCCCCCCTTTCCCTTTAGATGTTTTAGGTTTGGTTTGTTTTGTGTTGTGTTGGGATTCAGCTGTAACATTATCGGTCTGATCAGCAGCAGCAAGTTCCTCCGCCATTCGCAGCAAAACCTGCATTCATGTGTCTGCATTAAGGTTGACCAATTATGACGAGAATGGCGCATTCTTACATTTTGGCATCATGTTTTTATTTATAAGTCAGCTATTACACGATTAAATGTTTGACTCGTATCAAATATATCAGTTTCAAACTGTGCATATCATGATTTTACCATATTTAAAAACTGCACATGAAGAGAAATATATAAGAGAACATTAAGTCTAAAATATTTCCTTAAGGATCTTAATTTGCTTGTGAAATTTTGACAACTTCAGCCAAGCACATTGGACTATTACTCAAGTCTATACAGTAGCAGAGTAGAGCAATGGACAGTCCATCATGTATAGACAACCAATCAAGCCAACAGGGGATTGTCACCAATTTAAAGAGATGCCCTAGTTTCAGTCAGGTACCACGTCCAATTGCAGGAGGACCTTCTCACTGGGGATTGTGTTGTGGAATAACATATATACAAAGTTATGCATAATCCCTTTCAAAATCTGTGTGCTCAGGGGAGGTGCTAACTTTGTTCAAGAAGTTGGAGACCCCAGCAGTCCTTGAAAATACTTGAGACACTCTTTATTACGGTTATGGCTTGTGCTCTTAATCAGGGTAATGAAAGTCAACTTTACTTACAATTTAGATAAATTATATTGTGTTTTTTTAAGGGATGCACCGATACTGAAACTGGTATCAGCCCCAATACCGTCTAAAATACATGTTTTGGTTAAATTTAATCAATACCGTGATCGGATGGACCCCTTTTTTTTTTTTTTTTATAACAGCTTTTTCCAGATTTATGTTAACTGGTAAGCGCGTAGCAATCATCAACATGTCTTCGAGAAACGATTTGATTTAAACTTTATTTCATACAGAAATACAACAACCTTGTTCATTCTGTAGGTGTGAAGGGATTCAGCAACATTTAAGTAGTGAACTGTGAATCATTAGTTGTTCGGTTCTTGCTTGTGTGAACTGAATTTAAAACTAGCCCTAGTTAAGAGTCAACTTGCACAACACTGCGTGTATGAAATTTGACTGAAACAGAGACCTTCCTTAATAAACTATGTGAAAAAATGTCCAAAGCAATACATCATATTTAGACTTTTATTTAATTTTTGTTAATAATCAGCGCTTGGGTTCAAAAGAGTATTTTTTTTTTGTCCAAAAAGATTCACACAGTTTTATTCCTTTCCTTTGACCACTTGAAAGCTCCAGTATGAACGCCTAATCCAAAAATAGTGCGGTCATCAGTTAAAAGAACCATGGAGAGCTGAGTGGGTCTTTCATTCATTTTCCCACATCTGACCAACAGCAGATAACAACAATCTTCCGGTCACAAGCTGATTACTCTGACTTTACCACATCGTTCCCTCCACTCACCCCAAATCTCTCATCGATGGCACCACTCCAGCGTTTTAGGTCCTAAATTGGCATATTTATGTCGTGCTGGAGGATGTGCGCAAATTAAAACTTATTACTACGCCCGTCATGTGAGCACCCACCAGCAAGTGGTCTGCTGTTTTGGTCTCAACAGATCTCCACTGACAAAAGTTATTCAATGCCACACATCGGACCACACAATCAAACCCTCTCATCATACATCAACAAACTTATATGAAGGTGTTCCAGTTTATTTTAGCCAAGAAGGGAACGTCGGCTGTCGTCCGAGTTACGGCGTAGACAGGCTTGTCGGACACAGAGACATCTGTTCCCGACGCAGAACGCGGACACACATGTTCCTTTTGTAGAAAAACAGCCTCATGCACACACATAAACTGTTCAGTGTTGTGGAGTCACACACTGGGTCATATGCTCTAGTTTGCCTAAGGTGCTGATTTTCTAGTCTAACCTTGCAAAGATGCTTCTGTCCCGACCAATACATGACCACCACCAGACCAACCCACGCTTAGTCATCGACACGCAATAACTCACGCACAAATTCCTTTTTAGCTCACTTAAAATAAGCAAAAGTCAAGAATGTGATCCAGAAACAAACAAACAACACAGGAAGAGAGCAGCTTTCTGGAGCGCTGAAAAAAAGAAAAGCCAAATGGTTTGTGTCAAGACCGTTTAAGAAAAAGGAAGATCAAATCCATTAGACTTTCCACTATGGTTTTCCCAGACCTGTGTTTTACCCTATGGGTTATTACTTAAACACCAATCATTGGTGTTAAAGATGAACCAATACAATCAGGGCCATCATGACATCAGATCTAAAAACTGGGCTCATCGTCCAACGTCAGTGTCGGGCCTACCAAATGTCCTTCCGGAAGAAAGGTCAAAACTGTCCCGTAAAGAAACAACCTTGTGGAAGGATTACCCAAAAGAACTGAAGCCGTTACAGATGCAAATGGTGGGACGACCACATAGTCAACTCTAAGCATAAAGAATAGGAAGTGGAAATAAAGAGCTGTGAATCACTAGGTAGTCTTAAAGATATGCGTCAGACAGTCGACCCTTCCTGTTCCACCCATTTCAGATCAGAATTAATTCAACATCTTGTCAGGCCTTAGGTAATCTCTCCAGCAGTTCATACACCTTCCGAATGAAGACGAGTTCTAAGATGTGCATAGAGAGCACATAACACGATAATAGGCACTGGTACAAGGCTTTGCCTGTGCAAGGGTGCTATTTTTTATTGACTCTAAATAGGGCTGGCCAACATGGCTTAAAAATGAAATGTCAGATTTTTTTTCACACCAAATGCGATTTTAAGTCATTTTTCTCTACATGTTTTTTCTTAAAAAGTGACAAAAATATTTTCAAAAACTCACTTTTGATTCAACCCCTTTGTCCCAAAGCTAACCTGGATTCAAAATCCAACTAAAAACAACCTCTAAAGTATCCTTGTAAAACAAGATAGTATCTCAATTTTTTTTTAAATCTACCTAAACAGAAAAGTCGATTAATCGATAAAATTGATTTATCGCCCAGCCCTAACCGTAAATTACATCAGCAGTTTATGTTGTCATGAATACAGAGGAGAGAAAATGTATTTGCTCTCTTAGAGATTTCTTCTCTTTTAGTTTTTTTTGTCGTATGACAATGTTTCTGACCAAAAAGACCACCAGAGTAAAAGCTAAATGTAGTTTTTAAATTTGGATTGATTTTTATTTTTAGGAGAAAAGCCAATCAGAACAACTTACTCCTACCTTTAAAGTAATTGTCCCATCACCTTAATTATTGGTTGTGTCAACATTGGTATGAACAACTGGCAATAATTTCTGCAACAAAAAAAAAAAGGTAATGGGTTTCTAGCATCGCTTTAAACAATCGTTTAATCGAGTCAGTTTAAGATCAAACTACAGCATCACAATGACATCTAAACCTTCACTTCGTTTCTTTTTAGCCCGTCAGAGGTGTTAATATTCTCCTGCAGTATTTTCTGCAGAAAAAATATTCCTGGTTTCACTAATTAAAAAGTTGTGCAGTTACTGAAGAAGCCCCAGTTAAACCACTATTGCCACCATGACTGACTGTAGGGATGATATCTGTTTTCTTCCTAAAATGTTGTGTTAGTTTTGCACCCCATGTAACAGGATGCTCACCTTCCGTAAAACACCCCACTACTGTCATGTAATCCCACAGAATATTTTCCCCTGAAGTCTTGGCGATCATCAAGATGTTTATATTTTTGCAAATGTGAGGCAGGCCTTTGTGCTCTTGTTGGTCAGCGGCAGATCCCAGGGTTTGAACAGTCCTAAGGAGGCTATTTTTGCCCAGATTGTTTAATCATAAACAAAGACTTAAACTGAAGCAAATGAGGCCTGCAGTGGTTTAGCTGTTGTTTTGGGTGTTTTTGGGATCTCCTGCACGAGTCAACAGTGCACCAGAGAGTAAATTTGACAGATGCCTGGGCAATAGGGTAGAGCTGGGCGATATGAGCTAAAATTAATATCACGGTATATTGAGCATTTAACCTCGATAACGGTAAGTGGACGATAACAATGACGGCCCACCCCCCTTTTCTTTTTTTCTTCTTAAATCATGTCATTTTCTGTATTAAATGTCCGGTAGTGGCCAAATTCACTTAATGTTCTTTAAAATATAATTCGCTTCTTGCTATTGAACGGCTTCAAATATCTTTTTAATTCAGTGTTTGATTCCAACTCCTTTCTGTATTTCTTAAGAGTCCAGTTTAAACTCAGAAGTGATCACACAGACCAGATGAGGTGAGGAAGTTACAGGGGCCGAGTGAAATCAGTGATTTTAGTGTGCAGTCGTTTATTTTAGACAGAAAACATTTTACAACGGAGCACAGGTGAGAACAGGCAGCAGCTTCAAGCGCTGTATCAAAAACAACAGCGGATTTAATATCTGCTCCGCGTCGGCAGGACCTGGGCGGGTGGAGCTGTTGAGCTACAAACGCTCTGCATCGGCTGCAGTAACAAACACATGTCCTCCACGTTAGTCTGAGTATCCAATAAAGTCATAAAAAAAAAAAGAATTAATTTGTCGCTAGTCGCATTTTTCTGAAAACCAGATGGTAGAGAGTCTAAACTCTTGCTAAATATAGCTACACAGTAGCTGCATTACCTGCGCCAGAGCTTCTCTAGCAGTGCTTCCCCTCTGTACGTGACTCAAAGCAACGCTCCCTTCTTAAAGGGGCAGGAGCACCGCTAAACTAAAACACATATTTTCATATTTCTTCACATACCGAATTTACCGGCACGGGCAAAATTACTTCGGTAGCGCTCATAAATTTGGGTATCGGTAAATTTTCGGTATACCGCCCAGCCCTACAATAGGGCCAGGCTGGTTAGGACAGATTTTTTACACAATAAATAAAAACCCATCATCTAAAAATAATAAATCTAATTATAATTAATCTTCTGAGAAAAAAAAATATGGAAAAAAAAAGTTAACTATGTGAAAAATTCAGTGTGTGATTCGGTTTAAACTACAACCTAAGAAATTCCTCGCTGACAGTGAGAAACGCAGCTCAGTGAGAGTTGCTGCTCACCTGGAACCCACATCCTTACGTAAAGCAAATCAGACAGAAGTTAGAAGTCATAATGACTGAAAAATGATTTGCTACATTATTTGTAACTGTGTATATTCCGTTCTTCTATATAGCTTCTCGCAAAGCTGTCATATGGATTTTGTTGATTTAGGAGACCGCTTAAATCCTGAGGTGTTGCACTCAAACAACAGTAGAGGGATTTTATGCATATATAATCAGATTTGGTTATTAGTTACTTTTTAGTGTAGTTTGGCATTTTGAAAAAAAGAAGATTCAGCCCAGAGGTCAAGTTTTTCTTGGACCATGATGTTAAATTGACACCGCATACAGCTCAGCTGTATTAAGTATTACTAATGTTAATCATACTCACTCTGCATTGAAGCCATTGACATGTAGGATCCTCATCTGTTTCACTATGGTGCTCTTTCCTGACTCACCAGCTCCTAAGAAAGGGGGAAAAAAGAAAGAAAAAAGGATATTTGATATTAATAACAAACCATAAAAAACCCATACAACTGGGATCTGAACAGCCACTTATAAGTATTTGTGCTGATGCTCCAGCATTTCATTTAATTAGAAAAAAACTGTTAATGGCTACTTGTTGATCTTGCATTAGTGTGGACAAGCCCTAGCTTAGTCAATTCCACATATTTAAATGCTTTTGTTTTTAGACTCATTGACAACTTCAGACTTGTGAAAGAAAAATAATAAAATAGTAAGAAAAAAACAAATTGAATTAGGCAAAACCCAAGAGCAAGTTATATATTTAGCTTTAATTTGTTGCCATTTTCAATGCTGTTGAAGGTATAATACATTTCCTCCTGAAAACCATTTTCAGTGGTTTTAAATAAAATATTCCAAAGTTCTGCATTCCCAAAAAAGCAGATAAGAGTATTTTAATCTATCCATCCATCCAGCTTCTCCTTTAAGGGTCACAGGGAGGCTGATCCCCATTTCCAGCGGTCAGCGGGCGAGATCTGAGGTACAGCATCTACAGGTAGCCAGTTTATTGCAGTGCAATATCGTCTGGAGCAGAAACTCAAATGGAAATTCAACGTAGCCCTAAAGAAAACTATTCGACAAAGGTTCGCAGCTCCCAGAGTGGAGAAATCTGAAAACGCTGTGTGATTCTTTGTCATGTACACGCAAGTCGGAGACTTTTGAAAACGATCATGTCACTACCAGCCGCCCAAGGCGTTTCTGGACTTGCACATTCCGCCTTTTTTCAGAAAAAACAACAATAGCGGATCCAGGTACCCCTTACTGATGATGTAGCTTCTGAAGTTATTTTGGTCTCTGTAAGCAAAGTTAAAGATCATGAGGCTTTTATGCGTTCGCTGACAAAAATGCATACAGTATGTGTATTAAATAATAAATACGCCTTTCTTTAAACGGAGGAAAACTAAAAGAAGTTTGTGGAAAACACTCATTGTTCGTTAGCTTGATACGTTTCTTTTCTGGGTTGTGAGCAGGAAACCTTGGAATCCTACATCTCTATTTAGGGCGCGACACTAGTCACACTACCATCTAAATGCCGTACATATGTACTACATCGTTTTCAATCATGCCCCCCCCTTTCGTCTAAACGCAGTGGGTTTTTACCCCTCGTATTCAAACAAAAACGGCAACGTTGTCGTGTGAAGCCTGCCTCAATGAGTTTGTGCTTAAACCAGGGACTGTTCTAAAAGTCAAAGGAAACTGGCCATTGAGGACTGGTGCTGCTTTATACAAAGAATAGGCACACCAAGTTTTTTCTTCTAAGTGGTCCAAGACGCATGTTTTCAGTCGGACTTGAAGAGTTTGCGTATTTGGTCCACAAAAAAGTTTTCATGTTCTTCGAAACCGGCCCAATTGAAGCATACCATCTAAAGCGGTGATTTTTTAACCAGTCCCCTTGAGGCACACTCCACTCACTGCATGTTTTAGATGTGGTTAATCAAAACTGATTTCAATAGATGACTAATTAACAGGCTTCTGCTGCATTACAATTATGCAAATCATGGTGCGTTAGTGCAAGGAAACATGCAGGGCAATGTGCCTTGAAACACTGATCTAATGAAATGAACTGCTCCAGTATAAATGCGTAACTTATGATCAGTCCCGGATCTACTGCTGAGAATCCTTAATCATAAACTTAAAGCGAAAAAAACAACCAAAAGTGACAAGAGGAACTGTGAGGCTCTTAAAGCTGATTTTAATGACATATCTTGCATTAAAAAAAACAAGATGTCAGAGACTTTGAAACCCTAAATCCCAAATCTTCAACATCCAGAATCACTAATCTGCTTCAAAGAATCCTTAGAAGTACCTAGTGTAAAGCTGGTAAATGGTCACAGTGAATGACTATTTTTTTCCAACCACAATTAAATAATATACAATAAACTATACAATACAGGAGTTTTCCTTAAAAAAAAAAAAGTCTCCTTTTTCCAGTACAAGCGAAAGACTTACTACAGAACGTATGTAGATCAGCGTCTGTTCAACAACAAACTTCAAACCGATGCTGTGTGTTCCTGTTAGGAAGTTATCAGTGCGCTAGCAGGTTCCAGCTTACTGTATGTGGATCTACGGTCAGAACAAAACCATCACCTCCTGCTTTGTAATATCAACCCTGCAGGATGCACAGCTGCATGAGAAATGAGCTGCTTAATGAAGTACCAAACTGCAGCTCAGTCCAGTCTGTAACAGCCATGATTAGTTTTTACTGAGTGCACATGTCATAATGATCAAAATTTTTTAACAGCCACAAAAAGACAAAAACCTAAACAAATAAATAAATGGCTGATACAGTTAAGGGGAATTGTATAGTTAAGCAGAATATATAATGGATGCTGCTCACAGTGGTATTAAACATATAATTAGCATCAGTGTAATTGGATCCCCTGTTGTAATCACACAAAAATCGGGATCGGTATAAGGAAGAATTTGGTGATAAGATATTACATTAGAGGGGATTATAAAATATTGGCAATACTTTGGGTAAGAACATATCTTGTGACTTCTCTAAATGGATGTAGATTAAGAGAAACAGTCACATCATTCTAAACACACCAACCTGTTTCGGACGTAACACATCCAGTTTTATCACTAAATCTACTTGATCCACTGGGAACGAAGGAGGTGAAAAACAGCCGTCAACTAGCAGTCATACTTTTATTTTTTCTAAAAAAAAATACCTTTCACCATTAATTGTTCCATTAAAATTCCAAACTAAAATATACATTTAAAAACTAGGTGTCCACCGATCCGACTTTTTCAGTCCAGATACCGATGCCGGGATTTTGTTTCCGATTCTATTGTTAAATTAATAAACTGTATAACTGCCACCATATATCTTTCTTGAAGAGACCTATAGCACCAGACTTTACTAACTAAACATAACTAAGACAAAATGAAAGATGTAAAATATAAAATCACCACAAAAATAAAATTTCTAATGAAAATGTATCTTTATTGTGAATTGATTGCAGATTTCCCACATTTTGAGGATTGGTTCATGGTACCGGTTAAGTTTAACTGATACTAATACATCTAATATTAGACCCCCAGATACATTGCTTTTGAATATTGATGCAATATTGTGACATAAAATGTCACAATATACTGAAGTATTTATATTTTCTTGCATTCCAACACAAAACCCATTTATATTTCAATGGAAAGGACACATCCAGGTTACTGTTTAAGAAAAACCCCATTGCTCAAACAATCAAGGCCCAACTAAAGTTTAACCATGAACTTTTGAAACATGGTGATGTGTTTTGGAAGCCTGCTCTTTGGTCTGGTGATCTTCTTTTTGGACATTGGGATGCTGCTTTTGTTTTAAAAGGAAGGGAGAGGCATTCGACCCTAAAATCTTAGTTTTTAGGGTCGAATGCCAACTATTTAGTATGTTGGTGGGAGCGTCCTATACTGGGGCTGTTTTGCTGCTTCAGGCATTGGAAAACTCTCTGATATTCAGGAGGTTCATGAAAAAAAAAGAGTGGAGTATTTTGGCATTTTATTAATAATAATCGAAAGAAATTTGCCGATAATATGGCTCTAGGATCCACAGCATACCTCCAGGTTGGTCACAAACCTTTTTGGGAGACATGAAAGTGGCAATCTCGATCTAGTGGGCAAAATAAAACGCTATGAGGTAGAAAAGATATGAGTTAAGCCAAAGGTATAGATTTTGACGATACCAAGGTTATATATTGTGATGTCATCAAGCTGTGCATACTTTCTACCAGGAATGCAAGGAAAATAAATATTGATGTTCAGTGTTTGTCTTAACATTAGATATTGAAAGTTTATAGTTTTTATTTAATTGGAAACAAACATGTTCAATTTGAAATATTTTTAATTTAAATATATGCAGATTTCTTTTCGTGTAATATTAAATGAATAAATAAAAAAACAAAAAAGAGGATAGTTTTGAACTTTTTTAGCCATAATATTTTTGCTTTTATTTAAAAATATGTTCATCTTTATTTGTGTTGTGAGAATTTTTGTGTTGCATTATTTTGTAAAAAGAATTGAAAAAATTTTTAAACGCATTTTGCACAATAAATGTTCTTATCGCCCAGCCCTTCCTCAATCCCATTGATCATCAGCGGCATGTGCTTAAGGTCAATGTTAATGCTGAGCGAGAGCAATTTGCCATGAAAGAGTTGGCTCGCATACCACAGGAGACACGTGCCAACCTGGTGAAGATCTACAGAGGGAGGATCAGTTGAAAACACAGAGGCCACACGATTGGCCAACACATGTCAGGAGGGCTAATTATTATTGTCTTTCTTCTAGTTTGTTTCCTTGTTACAATTTAGCACAACAGTATCATTTACTGATCAAGCGTTGTGAAGATAAAGTGAAATTACAAAACATTTGAACAAATAACCGGTGAATAATAAAAGATTCTTTCATATTTCAAACAATAAGGTGGCAACGGGTTTGAGGCGTCCCCTGCTTCTTACCCGCTGACCACTGTAGGTGGGTTTTGGGAACAAACATTGGAAGAAGGGATGATTTAAGAGCAACTTGAAACTCACGGGACGCATACATTCTTACAATTAAGATTTTAAAAATTTGCACAAAGAAACAAAAGGAAAAAAAACGCGTTTTGAGTGTGGAGGGCATTGTCACAAGAATGCAGATCTCACAGTTGAGATAAAACACCCCCCCTGTTAATGGTTTAATCCGATCTAGCCGATCCCTGGACAGATAAGTTTACAACATCATGGATGCATACAGTGACGTTACTATAGGAAGAAAAAAAAAAAAGGGAATTAAATTTAACGGAGCGCAGCGGTTTGGTTTACATGCGGGTCTTTTACCACTGTCCTAAAGTCACAACTTCCTCCCTGAGAAATATATGAGTTTGCCATGCATGAGCCACTCTGACTGTATCTAAACCTAGTCAAATGTTATAATTCACAGAAAGAACACACCAAAATATGATAACTCTTTGAAAAGAAACTAGGAAGAAAATAAACTCATAGAAAACATAGCAATATTCCCTATTGAATGCTAGATATTGTCCTATTTAACAATTAGTAGTTTCAATGTAAAATTTAAATCCTTATCCTAAGCCAGTGCAGGACAAAACAATCTACCAATTACATTTACTAGATATTTTTCTATTTTCAAAATTCCACACTTTTTTATAACTCAAATTTCAAAAGTTTTTCGACCAGCCTTCTGGATATTGGATTAGAAAATGCAATCATAATGGAGAATTATAATATAAGTTTTTAAGAAATCATGAAAAATGCATTTTTACCAATTCAGCAGAGTACAAAGTGTCAAGTTCACAATTTTTGGCCATCTGAACCAGTTTTATTGCCCTACATACATACTAATATGCAAATTTTTTTATTCCTTTATTTTATTTGCAGAAGTTAAAAATCAATTATTTTTAAACAAGACTCCAAAAAAATTTTTTTAATCCAGTTTTGTTTTGTTTTTTTGGTCAAAGAAGATCTAGAAGCCAAAGATAAATAAAAACAAGAGATATGCACCTTTTTAGATTTTTTTGAAGTACTTACTTCTGGGCTCTGTCAGTCACTTGTAAACCAAACATACTAGATTGAAACATTAGTTATGTTTATGGACATCACCAACTTATTTTTCCAAAATGACTCTTTTCATTAAAGGTTTGGAAACTTATTTTTTTACAAATTGTGTTTAACCCAGGGTTCGAATTTCCCCAAAGCATTCGGGGAAAGCATATTTTTCATCATGCACTGTGATTTCCAAATCCACCTGCGCACACCTTTATAGGCTATAGGCTTTTTTTAACAGTTTAACAGGTTTTGAACAAACAAAAAGGTCAAAAGGAATCCACAAGCACTCAAAACATTTTCTGCCTTACAGCCATTCAAGAACAAATCACGCAGCTACTAAGATCAGAAAAAGCATCATCACTACTGTGCTAAACACAAAACTAATGTCAGCTCCTAGCCCTATGTTATCTTTAAATCAGTGGAGACTCAAGATGCCACAAGACTGGTTTGTAACCCAATTTCTCTAATATTTTTAACAAACCTAGCTCTGACTTTATTGGCAATGTGCCCAATTATTTCAGGATAAGCATGATCTCAGTTATAAACAAGCTACTTTAGTGCAGTTTTTGTCGTCATTATGGTGGAGGGTTTCATATTTTGCTGAACCACGTTTGTGTCATGCATTAAATTAGCATTTTTTTTCTATTCTCTCTAAAATTTCAATTCGTCTTTTGTGAGTTAAACTGTCTCAATTCTTATTCAAAAAATAATCATTTGGTTATTCTTGATTCACTGCTGAGATCCATTTTTTGGCAATAAGCAACCCACCTTTCGTTTGAGCAAACGGCAGACTTTTAGAATTGATACAGTACATCCTAACTTGTGATTCCTAGTAAAGTGCCAGGTATTCCTACCTTTCCACCAGTTAAAAGGGAAGGCTGCATGACCTGATTCAGCAAGACTTATTAACTGCCAGGGTCCGTATTCCATTTTTTTGGCATATTAAAATAAAATGACAAATTTATTTCTGGAAATTTATTAGTCCTTCCAAACACTGACAAACCAGGGTCCAGATCAGGAAGCAAAGATGTAGTTTAACCCACCTCTCTGCAGCTTCTGTACTGTTACTAGGCCTGGCCGGTATACCGGGTCATACCAAAAACTGGTATTTATTTTCATTATGATATGAATTTTTATATACCGCTATACCGGTGAATAGCTCAAACAACTTACGGAACGTTTATTGTGGGGAAGTGTTTCAGCAGTGACCAATTTCACTGCTACACGCTCTTCATCAAAGTGTTAAAAATAACGTTTTTAATTAAGTAAAGCTGTTGGCTGGAGCTGTCAGAGCGAAGCACACAATGCTGAGGAAGTAATTCCAAAAACAGGAGTCACGTCTAAAGTTTAGAAGTTTATCGGCTTTAAAAGGTCAGACTAGAACCTAACAGCATATCTTTTACAAGCGCTACTGCGAATAACCGGTAGAGGGGAGTGTTGGGCTTTATTTGTCCGTCTGTAGGTACATGCGGTCAACAGCTGCAAAACCAGTAGGAAAGAAATCAAAAATAGCGTTAAATATGTTTTACATACCATCTACGATACTTCTGCCGTCTTTTTTTCTGTTGCTAATTGAATATTAACCAGCTAATAATCACCTACAGTCGCCATGTTTATTTTACTTATTTGGCAAAATCCGGTCTGAGTCTGTACTCTGTCCCCTAGGGGGATTCTTCAGTACTACATGCAAAGCAATTAGAAGATGCACAGTCGATCATAATATTCTCTTAGAAAGGCTTGAACATGTTGTAGGGATAAAGGGCACAGCACTAGGCTGGTTTAAATAATATCTGTGAGAGATTCCAGTTTGTTCATGTCAATGATAAATCTTCTTCACATTCAAGGGTTACTCGTGAAGTACCACAGGGTTCTGTGCTTGGACTGATTCTCCTTACTATATGCTTCCAACTGGTAAAATAATCAGACAACATAGTATGAATTTCCACAGTTATGCTGATGATACACAATTATATTTATCCATTAGTCCTGATGAAACCACTCAGTTAGGTAGAGTACAAGCATGTCTCAAAGACATAAAAACCTGAATGACTCTGAATTTTCTGCTTCTAAAAAGCAGACAAGACAGAAGTTGTTGTCTTTGAACCAGAAGCTTTAAAAGGGAAACTGCTAAGCCAATCACTTCATCTGGATGGCATTAATTTGGCATCTGGTAATAATGTAAAGAACCTCTATGTAATTTTTGATCAAGACATGACATTTAAATCCCATATTAAACAGGTTTTTAAGATTATTTTTTTACCTCTGGAATATTGCTAAAATTAGAAACATCATGTCCAGGAGTGATGCAGAGAAACTAGTCCATGCATTTGTTACTTCAAGGCTGGACTACTGTAATTCCTTATAATCAGGAAGTCTACAAAATGCAATAAAAAGCCTTCAGTTGATGCAAAATGCTGCAGCAAGAGTTCTGATGAATAATAAAAAGAGAGATCAAATTACTCCAGTTTTAGCTTCTCTCCATTGGCTCCCAGTTAAATCCAGAATAAAGTTTAAGATCTTCCTCCTTACATTTAAAGCCCTTAATAATCAAGCTTCATCATACATCAGAAATCTGATTGTTCCATATGTTCCTAATAGAGCACTTTGTTCTCAGAATGCAGGTCTACTTTTAGTTCCTAGAATTTGAATGGGAAGAAGCTATTTTAGTTATCAGGCCCCTCTCCTGTGGAACCAGCTCACAGTTTTAGGCCATGTACACATGTAGCTCCTTAGAAAAAAAAATCTACATCCACACATAACCAGATAAATACGTTTTTCAGCACATTCATACACGTAGCAAACCTGCAAGGGGGCAGTAGTTCTCCCAAATCCTATTCACTCAGAGTAACTTTCTATCCTCTAACTTCAGCACGCCGCAGTGACTGAGCTTGTAAAAGCCAGCGGGCAAAATGCGCTTTGACAATTGATGATGCCAACACAGCCCTGAGGGCGCGAATGCTTTTTTTCGAGAGTAAACACAAGTCGCGGATAGTGACATTACGGCTCTTAAAACTGACTTTTCATCCGTCCACACACAGATACTAAAAACGGAGATAACACAGATCTCCACTTTGGCCGGAGTTTTTAAAAAGATTTGTTTTTGGTGCCGAAAATCTGTGTTTATGTGTAAATGACAGGCCAACCGTAGAAAAATATCTCTGTTCTGTGAGATACCCGGCTACGTGTAGACAAGGCATTGTGCAACTAGAAAACTTTTAACTGATTGGAAAGTTTGTATAGTTGTATTGAAATTACTTTTGTTGTAAAGTGCCTCGAGATGACATCTGTTGTGAATTGGCGCTATATAAATAAAACGGAATTGAAAATAATAAAGCTTATGTTTACAGTAGACGTGATGACCAAAACCTAAGTCAAACTTTACTGAATCTAGCCTAATCCCAGGCAGTGTCTACAACGTTCCAAACAGGCTTGATCAACAAGAATCCAACCCAGATTAGCATTAGCATGTTTGATGTTGCCTTAAAAACAGCACCACCGTATGGTGACAGAAGAAATTAAGTAAAAGTTATTTTCAAAAGAGCTCGGAAAATGTAATGAAATTCAACACACAAAGCGGTAAAGTAGAATTTTATTTTAATCTAAAACATATTAGGATAGTTATATTTTTAGATCTCCCCACTGGTCTGTCAGTTGTGGGATTTCTGAGGAGCCAAGCTCCCCCAGTAATTCAAACCCTGGTCTTATCCATACTAATTCCAACTTGGAAAACAAATCAAACCTGGTTCCAGGTTAACCTACTATTTCACTGTAATCCAACTAATCTAAATATTCAGTAAGAAAGTCTGTAAGCACAACTGCAGCACTGGTAGGCCTTTATTCTGGGAGCAATAAAAAAATCAGCACATTGCTGCCTTATAGCCTTCTGCAATGGCAGTTACACTGTTGACAATGTTTCCGAAAACAACACCCCAGAAGGCTGTGCAGAGAGGAAGCAGCGTCTCAACTGTGAAGTCTATAAGGCCCCAATAACAACCACAAAAGAGAGAGAGAGAAAGATGAATAAATCACAGGCTGAATTTCATTTCTTAAGGTGACCCCAAACCCATCATCTCTCTCTATTACTTCACACTAATGGGTATATTAAGTCAAATAGCAATATTGTAAACATCGACTCAATTAACAGTTATCACTCATGAAGAAGCCGTGAAGATACAATTATTTTATTCTTGTTAACGAAGAACAAAAATAACAGCAATTGCACGCTAAAGAGAAACAAATCTACTGCAATGTACCTAAAATCCATTTACAAAGTACTGCCAACACACTAAGGTCTCGACAAATTAAATATGTTTGCATGGGTTAACAATAAAATATCACATCTGACAAAAAAAGAAAGAAAATATGGAGTCCTAAAAGATTCAGTGTTAGGCTTTGAACCTTTTAAAATCAATATTACTGACATGTGTGAAGCATCTAGTAAACCACAATTTATTTTGTATGCAGAAGACAACCCTGTTTTGTTGTGGGATTAACTCAAACATTATTCTACCAAACATGGCTTATCATATGGTTGAATTCAACAAGTTGATGAAAAAGTTATTTGGTCTTATTCAGATAAAGTATAATTTTCGTTAAGTGAGAAAGAACTTGATTCCAATGGGAAAAGATGGAAATTAAGCAAAAAGGGTGACTGAAATTAAGTTTTTAAGAGTAATGTGAAATCATAAACTTATAAACACTAAAAGTAGGCAAAAGCATAGCGGATTTGTGCATCTTGCAACAAAATCTTGTTTTTTTGTAAAGATAACTGCTTAGCACTAAAAGAGCAATAATAAACCTAGATGCAAGAGGAAGAATACCCGTCTGTGTATTCACTCACATTTGATGGAATTTAAAGATTTTTACTAATCAAGTAGAGAGCTTAAATTGAGTCATTATTTGCCATACCCGTTAAGAAATAATTCTTATTATTCTGTGTTGTAGAACACAGAAGGAATTTCAGGAAAGTTCCACTGCAATCCATCATAATAATTACCAATGTGAGATAAATCACTCAGTTTGGCTTTGGGTGATTAGCTCATTATTTCAAACATCTGCAACTATCTGAAAAGTTTTTCGTATCCATTGATTTTGGTTCTTATCCCTGTTGGGGTCAGTTGGCTATTATTATATATGACCAAGTCTGACCCAGGGTCAAAAAAAAGAAGAGAAAACATGTTCCTTGTTGGGTTATTTAACCATGTTTCCTTACAATAGACCATAATAAGAATGATTCAAATTACTTTTAAAATAACCAGTTGTTAAAGTGGATACAAAACAGCGTCCTGGCAGGCATGAAAAGAAGCGCGGTGCCAGAAGACTGTGTCATGTCATTACCCAAAACAATTGGGTAAAAGCTGACCAGAATGGAAACTGTGGGAAATAATGAAAGGTGAAAATGATCAACACTTGATTTGATTCTTGTGCCTCTTGTGATGTCATTGATCCTAAAGCGCAGAAATAAAATAAAAAGCCTTTTTGATCTTTACCAATCATAAATGAGAGCACTTTTATTTTGTGAAATCCTGTACTGGAAATTCATACTTAATTAGCAAGTTATGTCTTTGTTGTCAGTATGAATTTACAAGAGAAAACACGAAAAAAGCCAGAAGGATAGCATCTTTGATTCTTATGTTACAAAACCATGTTAGGGACATTTTTATTCATAACTCAAGTTCTGTAAAACATCTATATAGAGGGCGCAACAGATTGACAGACAAGTTAATCCAAATTCAACTAAGTCAAGACTAGTGGTACGTTTGCTCTTATAAAAGTATGAACTCACCGTAAAAACAGGAATTCTATCAATTCTATAATATTGTATCTAATATACAAGAAGTGGTTTGTAAGACTTTTACATTTTGTGTGTGAATCCAACTGCAAGAAACATCTGGACTGGATTCAACTGACATAAAGGATGTGCTACAGATTCATGTTTTAGTTGGAATAAAATGTGAATGTTTTGACTAATTTGACTAAACTTTGCGTCTATAAGTACTTCTGGTCTGCACAAACACAATTCTGCTAAAGAGTGATGAACTGGATATCCTGTGGCCAAAAACTTTTTTGTGATAAGTGTTGCATGGCTAACACTTAAAATTACAGGTTGCATCTGTTCATTTAAACTGTGCTAACATAGAGCTTCTGTTTGATTGTAATGTCTTAATATAGAGTGATTAGTTGTAAAATATGGGAAAAGTCGAAGCATACATTCTCAATAGGTGAATTAACATAAATGCTTACTTTATTTAACATTGATCAGCTAATCTGTTCATCTATTCCAGTACTGCGCAAAGCTCAGACCTATATAAACCCGTTTCAGACGGGAAAACTCTTCGACTACTTGAGTAAAAGGTGTTTTTACACAATATATGAAACTTGCAAAAAAAAAAAAAAAAAGCTTTTAGCCAGAATAATATTTTATGTCTTTGCACTATCCTGAAAACAAACGACTGTACTTGTAAAGTTGAGAGTCTAGTGAACTTTCTGCAGGGGTCCAACACATTTATATACTGTACTAGGTTCGGCTAGAGCTCATAGCCCTTTCCGGTCCATTCTGGAAGTATACATAGGAAAGTTCACTCCAGGTTTATAGCAAATACTTTCACAGGGTTCAGGCTCTAAAGATGGAACTTGAAAATTGATGGAGATTCGTCTTCACAAGTTTGGGATCGCAAAGGGCCGCTTTAATGCGATAAAGGCTTCACTATAATATTTCAAGTGCCATGAATCGAACTTCCAACTTCCCAATAATATATTTGGACCAGCTGGAAGGGCATTCACTTTTCCTGGTGTCCAGAACTGATACAGATCTTAATTACAAAGATCAGAAACCTCTTGGTGGAGGACAATTGAGAAAAAGAGAGTAGGGAGGAAATGGGGGTTAATTGTAACCGATATCATCGGTGAAGTATTATTAATATTGCAATGTCGTGTTCTCCCAATATCTTGTTGCCATGGATAGATGGACCAAAACAGAGACAGCTTGGCTGATAGAGAAAGGAAAGAGGGCAGATTGGTGGATGAATGAATGAACTATATGGGAGGATGGATGACAAGATAAAAATTGGTGTATGAAGGACTAGATGGACACATAGATGGATCTCTGTGTGAATCTACCAATAAGGCAGTGGTAAACAAAAAATAAAATAAAATGTGGGGATGAAAAACTATGCCCAAATTTTTTTTTTTTGCACACCAATTTAGACAGACAATGCCGTAATTTTCCAGAATGCATGGGAACTGTGGTTTTGCTATACAACACAGTGATGTGAAAAATGAATCAAAAATGTAACTTTGCCAAAGTGCTTAAAGGCTGTGAGCATGTGAAACCAAAGTCTTGTTTGTGCACAACATATAGGCCCATAAAGCGGATTCTGATTCAAAGGGGCGAATGGGTGAAATAAGAAACAACAAGGAAAACACCCGGAGGGCAAAAGAGAGGACAGAAGGTAAAAGCGTGTCAACCAAACTCACCTAATAGTAGTAGTCTGTGTGTTGCTCTGTAGATCTGTTTGTCCTTTTGGAGCTGCTTCTCAATCTTTTTGTTTGCTTCTCTTTGTGCCTTCTCCTCATTTCTCTGGTCTTCGGTCTTACTGTTGCCCAAACAACCCATCTTCCCGCAAGAAAAAAAAAAGGGAAAATGGGGGTCCAGGAGAGGAGGAAGAGAGGACTGGGAGAAGTAAAAGTGGAGGGAGGGGAGTTTGTAGAAACGAAAATAAACAAGTAAAAAATGGTCTAGGTCCCTCGTTTGACCCTCGGATTTGGCAGCAATGTAACACACATCTACACGGTTACTGAGTGTGGGGGGGAAGACAGTCCGAAGTTTAATTCAGGAGGAATAATGTTTGCAGAAAGCGTATTTTGCTGTCAGAAAAAAAGGGTAGGATACTGCTGCTGACGACACGGAGGCCGCCTTCTCAGTTAGCTTCAACCCTGCTTTTTTTTTCTCTCCCCCCACCTTACATTCACTTTAGTGTTTGTTTTTCTTCCGCTAAACTCTCGCCCCCAAAACAAATTGGTAGATAAGTATAGTCCACGGCGTTCGTTACGAGACCAAAAAGCGAAATTTCACCTCAAACAGAGGCAGCGAAAAGACCCTAATTTGCATCTCCGAAAGCCGGGGTCTTGCGTCTCACTGCTGCCCGTGACAAGGAGCTGAACTCGGCGTGTCTGAAAGGCTCGGCCGGGCTGAAGCGCTGCTCGTCTCCGCGTCGTCTTTGGTAACAAACATGTCCAAAGGTGTATGCTTACACAGTTTTTGTGTGTGCGGGGGGTGTTCTGGCTCCCCGCTTGCTGCCTTTGGTCGGGTACCCACCTAGCAGAACAGCAGGAAGGAAAATTACATGTATACCCAAAGCAGCTACATGTATGATATTCTTCTTCCGTCCTTCGTCATCCGGCAAACTCCCCGCATCAAATCGAGCTCCAAACTCGCTGCGGTTTTCTTTTCGTCGCCGACTCTAAACTCCGAAACGAGCCCCTCAAAATGTGTCCTCCTTATTTGTGATGGCTGTTCCTCGCTGTATTTTCTCCTCCAAAGGGCCTTCTCCCTCTCTCTTTCACTCTCTCTCCCCCTCCCTCTCTCCCTCTCTTTTGTTGCAGAAATGTGTTATCAGTCCTTCACATCACCACCGAGCCTCTAAAACTGCGCACACATAATACTGTTTATTTTTTTGAGATTCCAGATGAATTCCGCAACGAAAGAAACACGATTTTTTTTTTTTGGGGGGGGGGGAGAAAAAAAAGGGTGGGTTAAAGAAAAAGAAGGAAAAACGTGACCAAGATCCGAGAATCCCTCGAAATGTATCCACGTTTCTTGCAGGTAAAAAAAAAAAGAGAGAAAATAATGAACCCCCGCTGTCAGGCTTCAGTTTTTAACACGGCCTCTAAATGTTTACACACCTACAGACTGTCACATAAACAGATATTTACAGACCCCCCCTCCCTTGAATCCGAGGAGGGTAAACACGCCACAGGCTTGACACTCTTTACATGTGCATTTACATTCAGAAAAAATAGGACGCGGGGCTATTGTAGCAGCACATTCCCACCGTGAAATGCCGCTCCTCTCCCGGGGGGGCGAGGTGGGGGTGCACGCCGGACGAGGAAGGTGAAACGCGGTCCAAGAAGCGAGTCTCGGGGGTTATTATTATTTTCTCCCTTTCTCTTCCTCCGAGAATAGCAAGCTACATTGAAGAGGCAGACGGCGCTGAAGAGACGTGGGGTGGGGCCACACGGCGCTCATTGAACCCTGGGAAGGAAGGACCGAGAGAGGCGGAGAGGAGAGGCCGCTGCTCTTCGTCACATGGCCGGGGCGCGGAGCTGCGTCAGCGGCACGGCCGTGCGCAGAAAACGGCGCCCTCTTCGAAGAAAAAGGGACCGCAGCAGGGTGCCATTAGTGCTGACCAAGGGTCGGCGGCATAAAGCGGATTCCTATCCAAACAGCTGTGGGACGATCCTACAGGAATAAACTAGAATTAACGATGTATTAAAGCTACTTATAAGAGTTGTATAACTGGTGAAACTCACTTTTCACTACAGAACATGTCATAGCAACTTCTTTTATTTAATACAGTTAAAATTTTGTCTCCCATATCACATACCTCTGATATCACATAAGGACCCATCTAAGCTATTATGAGTGCTACCATTTTTATACTTTATCATATATTTTTATATTTTAATCAAATTTCTCTACAATTGTGTAGTAGCAGGCTGCATGGTGGCACAGTTGACAGCACTTGTTCCTTTCAGCCAGAAACTCCTGAGTTCAAATCAAGGGCGATTCTAGGATCAGAGGTTTAGGGGGTGCTGAGCTCCCAGAGAGCTCCCCAGCCAGGCAAGATACATTTTATTGTTTTGTACATAATGCACATACACAACAAGATATTTGTTAATAAAATTCCTGTCACTTAGCTAGTCAGTAGTACATGCATCTAACATTAGGTTTGGATAGTCACTGCTAATACAAATATAATAAACTAGGAACAGAAATTAGCTTTAAAAATAGTAAAGCATGACATAAAGCAGGATGTAACAGGTGACAGTAACTATAGCTTGATGTATATTAATATGTATTACCTAACGTCTACATTTAACAGCACAACTAAACTTGCAGTTTGTTTGGTTTAAACAAGCTTCTTGCCTTCTGCTGGGTTTCTGAACATGCAGCTCTCTGCAGCAGACTCTCGCTGGCTAAAGATTCACCCGACGAAGTAAGTAGCATACCAAGGAGGCTATGCGTATGATGCAATTAAAGATGGGTCGGAAATACATAACTAAATAAAAACGGATTAAAAAAACGTTTTTGCTGGATTTTTTATGTAACTATTACATTTCAAGCAAGTTCTGTAATTTTTTTTTTTACACTTTTCTAGTTTGTTAGAAAAAAATGCAAATCTAAGTGTGTCTTTGTGTGTGGTTGTTTGATCGACATTATCCGCAGCCCTATTAGGGCTGCGGATAATGTCTTCATCACCCTACGCGGCTGCCATGTTGGTAGCATTCTTACAACAACAGAGTGTTGTTTACAGACACACTCATGCTCAGTCTTGCAGCTTAATTTAACCTATTATTCAGTTGATCTACTATTATTATTACTTAACCATTATAAATCGTTGTTGGGGTGCAACAGTGGAACACATGATCGCCAGGGAAAAAGGGTAGAAAACTAGCTAACTTTTCCTTGAAAACCACCACAGCGTATCCAAAATAAAGTGTTGTCTATTTTGGAACGCGGCTCTAATTCTGAATTCACACCAACCCCAGACGTCAGTTGCGGCAAGATTACATGTAAAGTCTATATGGTCGAGTACGTCAGAGGTCTGTCAAAGTCTCTGCGGTGCGTTGTGGACTTTGCCCCCGTCACCTTTACTTGCGTTTCATACGGCAACGTAGCAACGCAAGCAATGCAGAAGTTCAGCAAATTGAACCTTTGACGGACCCAACGCAGTTAACGCAGTTAACGCAGTGCTGCAACCAATCAGAGCGTCTGATTGTGACGTCACTATACACATATCTTGAAGGAAGCGCGGGTCCAGTGAAAACATTTTCAATAAACGCAGATTTCAAAAATCAAAAATAACACTTACCGAAGTCAGATGGACAGGCGCTCCTAAGGAGGAACAGAGAACCTGTAGTTGGTGTCCTGGTAGGAGATTAGAGCTCTGATGCGGCCTAGGAGTTCGGAAAATTAGGTACGCGGGACAGAAGTAGCACTGAAAGTGAACCTCATCAATAAGCAGCTCCTAGGGCTAATGGTTAAACTCCCTAAACTCAGAACACATCTGAAGAATGAGCGCTAATCCCCCTGATGTCAATGTTGTCTAGCTTTATCTAGCAAATAAAGCCAAGCAACTCTCTCATTACAATCCGCCATAGTTCAGAACGTACAGCAACAGAGGTGGTGCTGAGGGCGTGTTTGTTCCTCCGAATCATCGGCACACACACGCTGGGTGCAGTTGGCGAAACGGCCCTTCTGTGTGGAGTTTGCATGTTCTACCTGTGTTCCCTTGTTAGCTACTCCCACAAAAATATAGCCTATTCTGGACTATATAATGCCTCTTCATGGGTGGCCGGTGCGCCTGAGGGCTGGACTCAACACGTGGAACATGTAAAAAGAAGGGCCTGCTCACTCCTCAAGCTGGAAGGAGGTTTAAGCTTCATCGTTGGGCCCTCCTGGAGTTGGCAAAGGTAGAGCAACTCCCAGGACTGGACCAGGTAGGAACACTGGGTGATAAATAATGGGGGGAAAACAGGAATTAAAAGGGGAAAAAAGTATCCCAGTGTTGATGAGAGTTTGTTCTGTTAAATTACAAATGGTATAAATATTTTTTTATACATTGTTACATTCGTTCATCCACAACATGCCTACCAACACAAACACACTAATGCAGGCGCACTAAAAAACAGCAACTTCTTCTGCTGGATGACAATTTCGATTGTTATTAGGAAAACCAGCAAATGAAATGAATACAGATCTGGGGCCATCGCTACACCTAGGCCACACCGAGTGAAAGGTGATAGAGACTGCACAATATGAGACACCCATCATTGACAGGTCGGGGCCACCTCCCCCTTCTCAGTAATGTGTATATTAATTACATGTATAGACAGTAGTGTATAACATCTGAACACATATTTTTAAGAACACATGTGTGAATTTTGTTAGTAGGCTACAAAAGGTTACTAAAATAAGTGGAGCGCATCTTATTTTACCTTTGTCCGGATTAATATGTCCTCACAGCTATCCATTTGAAAGCAGCACATGAGAATCCACTGACTTGCAGCTTGGGAAAATAATCTGAAATGTAAGCCTCACTTCATGAACAGGATAGCCGAAAATGTCCGTTATACGGAACTGTGGTACCAAGTCGTTATCAGTGCTCCAGTCCTTATTGGGTGTTTCATATGGATCCAAACCACTTATAATGCTGATTTAGTCCAGATACCAGTCCCTGGCTTCCCTTTTTAGCGTATCCCTGTTTATTTTGCATCCTTTATTGTATTTTAACATGTGTATTAATTTCTTTCTCCCAAATCTGATCTCCTTCTGGCGATCTACTGTTTGTTTCTGGATTGAATCTATGGTATCTTTACACTCATATTGCTACCAACGTGGCCACCACATCCCAGAATGCAAAGCTTAATCCCAAGACTGGTAACCTGTGTAGGGTGTACCCTAGCTCTCCCAAGTAATATGGCTATGAATGGATGGATGATGCTTCAGCCGGTATTCACTTAAAAAATTATCCTTCTGTTCATACAGTGTAGACACTTCCAGATACGTTACTGCCCTCCAGATATTAACGGAGTCTAAACTAACAATTCTAATTCTTGAAAAATATCTGAGGCACAGGACCTTAACAACTTTTGGGGAGCATGATCACTGGAAGACTCATAACAAGTCTAGTCTTTAGTAGTTTCCTGACCATGCTGTTTACCCTAATGTCACTTCCTACTTCCTCAAACTGCCGCACCCCCTGTTGTTTTTTCTGGATCTGTTGATGTTTGAATTGGAATAAATGCAAATTGTGGGGTGATTAGCATATTAGAAGCATAATATAGGCAAATTTTGCTCTACTAGTTTTAAGTGTTCAACTGACATGCCAAACTGTGTAAGAATTACATAAAATCCCTACTGGCTGCTGATTAGGGAGGATTATAGAAAACCACATATGTATAAAGAAAAAGTCTGTCACTTCATCCTGTTTCCTCTGATCTAAATAAATAACCTAAGCAAGAATTTTTTTTTTTCAAATTTGAACATATTTAACCTCTTGTTTTTTTTTTTATTCCAATGAAGTGGAATTCGCTTTTTTCTAAATTTTTCGGCAGCATTTCAAGCTGTTGAACGCAGAATTTTAATTAGACTTCATAGTCTGGTGGGGATCTCTGGAAGTGTTTGATTCCTTCGGTTTTTACTTTACTCAAACTTTCAGCACCTTGCATGGTCAAGCTTTGAGCTGTTCAAGCTACACACTCCAACTCAATTTCCTTAATCCTCAAAATAAAATCTACTCTTATTCCTAAAAAATGAGATAAAATAAATAGAAACTTAAGAGGACAAGCCATATCCAGACCTGTTGCACCTAGACTGGCAAACGAACTTCCTGTGTCTTTGCTGCCTTCAGTCTGGACTCTGGATTTAAAAAGCAACTAAAGACATCCTTATTCAGACTTTTCCCTTTATTGTGTAAGTGTCTGTGGCCTTTAATTTGTCTTAACATTTTCAGAAAAATCCCATTATATGTTTTTTTTTAAAGTAATACATTTGCTTTTCATTGCAATGTAAGCAGAACTTAATGTTTGGTATAACTCTTTTTTTTTTTTACAATTACAGAGGTCAGTCGTTTCTTGTAGTTCTTGATCTGGTTTGTAACCACTGCAGCAGGAATTTTGGTCCACTCCTCCATGCGTATCCTCTCCAGGTTTTGGGGCTGTCGTTGAAGTGTCACAAAGTTTCAGCTCGGTCCAAAGATTTTCTGTGGGGTTCAGGTTTGGAGACTAGCTGGGCCACTTGAGGACCTTGAAATACTTCTGATGGAGCCACTTCTAAGTTACCCTGACTGTTTTGGATCATTGTCATGGTAGAAGACCCAGCCACGGCCAATCTTCAGTGCCCTGACTGAGGGAAGGGGGTTGTTATCCAAAATCTCTCAATACATAGCTCCATTCATCCTCTCCTCGATATGATGCAGTTTTCTCGCCCATTGCAAAAACAGCCCAAAAGCATGATGTTTCCATCCCCCATATATTATACCCACCAATTACTGTATTGTGTTTGTGGGGTTGTACTCCTCTGTCTTCTACCTCCAAGCAGAACAAACTAAGTTTATATCAAAAAAGTTCGGTTTTGGTCTGACCACTTGACCATTTCCCATGTCTCATCTGGATTATCCAGATGACAAATGGCAAAATTCCAACATGTCTGGATATGTGCTAGCTTGAGCAGGGTGACATTGTGTGCCGTAAAATGACAGTGTAGTGTGTTACTATTGTAACCTTTTTAGACTGTAGTCCCAGTCCTCTTCAGTTCACTGACCAGTTCCTCCCATGTAGTTTGGACTGATCTCTCCCCTTTCTTGTGAGCACTGTTACTCGATACATGAGGCGAGATCTGCCGTGAAGCCAGAGTACGATGGAGAGTGACAGACATCCTGAGTTTCTCCCATTTTCAAATAATAGCAGCAATAGTTGCAGCCTTTTCACCAAGCTGTTTCATCTGTATTTGGTACACAGCTGATTTTTAGTACTTACTCTGTATATTTATATATTATGCCCTCCTGCTTGGAGAACACCTACTTAAAGTTCTCAAGACAACCATTTCAGTCACGTCAGGTTTGCCATCCGCAGCCATATCTTTTGTGGGCTGCGAGGCTCCAGACCAACTGGCCCAAACGTGTGGGTTTGAACCACTGAAACTAAAATTTATCTCAAAATTGCATGAAATAAAAAAAACCTATGCGACACAAACTTAAAGACAACATTTATAATAAGACACTGCTTTTGTCGTCTAAATATCAGAATAAAAATGTAACTAAAATTTATTTTTAGATGTATCTCTGTAGATTTTATTTTTCTAAAAGATTTTTTTAATTTAAATGAAAGGTATTGAAAGTAAAAGATATAAAGGTGGAAAGTATTTGTGTTGTTTTGTCTATTCAACAGTAGAGGACAGCGTTTTACTTACTCATGGATGGAGGCTCAGAGATCACTTCCATTTTTTTCCAAGGACCCCTAGAAATCTTTTACCTATTTTTTTTATTTCCTTTCAAGTTCAACAAAGTAAACTGATAAATAAATTATAAGAAATTATATTCCATGGTAAAATTATCCCCAAAGTGCACTCTAAATATATAAATATAAAACAATCTATGCATTTGTTGCTTTTTGCTGAGATGATGTGGTACAAAAATTGTTCACTCCCCTTAAACTTTTTTTAAAATATTTGATCCCGTTAAAGCCACAATATACATTTTATTGGGTTTTTATGTGACAATGTGAGACTAAGACGAGCCTAATTGTGAAGTTTCACAAATGCAAATTTTAGAAAACGTGCATTTATTCAACCCGTTTATTCTGATTCCTCCAACGTTAGTAAACATAAAGCATCACAAAGACAAAAGAAGACACCAGAAAATACCCACAATAACAATTCTCTTTGTGATAACTGTGGTTATCTTGAAGATAATCCAGATTTTTTTTTTTAGAAGATGGGAAATGGCCTCTATGTTCTCTTTCATCAGCACTGCCTTTTTCTTTTGAACTCTCCCACAGAGGCCTTCTTTTTCCATACCCATACTCATTCTTATTGTTGAATGAGAACACGGACTGGCCTGCAGTTCTTTAGATATTATTCATGCTTTTTTCTGGAATCGGTAGGCCAGCTACTACACATATTCTGTGTTGATGTACATATTCTGTGTATTATTGTATTTTTTTTGTATATATTTTTCTCTTCTGTTACATATGTTGTATATTTGTTGCTTCTTTGGCTGCTGTTTACGACCGAATTTCCCCTGGTGGGATTATTAAAGGATTATTCTATTCTATTCTATTCTATTCTATTCTATTCTATTCTATTCTAAATGCAAACGGATAGGGCAATTAACTCTATTAAGAACACTCGAGGAAAAATAGTAATTAATCCTGAAGAAATTAACAGAGTTTTTGGGGAATTTTATAAGAAACTATATAGTTCTGAATATACAAATGAAGACTTTGTACAAGGTGCCTTTTTAGATGACCTGGAGTTTCCTTCCATACCGGAGGATCTTCAGCGGGCCCTTAATGCTAAATTGACAACTAAGCAAATTCAAGAAGCTATTGACACTTTGAAAGTGGGAAAGACGGCGGGATCTGACGGACTCCCTTTGGATTTCTACAAAAAATTTCAACATAAACTTTTAACACCGTTGCAAGAAATGTGTTCGGAATCCTTTGAGGAGGGTGTGCTCCCACCCTCTCTCCTCTCTAAGAGCCGCAATGATTATAGTTATTCCTAAGCATGAAAAACCTAGGGACCTTTGTCAGTCCTACCGTCCAATCTCCCTACTAAATGCAGACATGAAAATCCTTTGCAAAATACCCGCCCTGCGATTAGAGAAGTATCTTCCAATTATGATTAACCTGGATCAGAATGGTTTTCTTGGGGGATGACAAGAGAGATTAACTACAACTCTATAGCTCAATCGATTACTGATATGGTGCATAGGTGGGTAAACTTACCAATTTCTTCTATCGGACAGATAAATATTGTGAAGATGTGTATACTTCCTAAACTACTCTATCTATTTCAGAATATCCCACTACTTGTACCATTGGAATTTCTTGGTAAATTAAACAAAATCATTACTAACTTCATCTGGCAAAATTGTCGACATCGCCTGTGGTTGTCATTGCTTCATCTTCCATTTGACAGGGGGGGGGGGCTTAAAGCCCCTAACTTCCAGTGGTACTACTGGGCCGCACAATTGTACCACTTCTCCTCCGAACAACCTCCAGCGTGGGTCAGCATTGAATCATTTCTATTCAATTCGGACTTGCCCTTGAGCGAGTAAGCGCCGGTCAAAATTCTAAAAAAACCCATAATTAGCTTAGAGTTAAATTTAACTTGCTTAAAACACATTTCTACAGGTATTTGCAGAAAAGGAGCTTTATTGCAGCCTCACAAAGCAACAATTTGACCCTACCTGATCTATCACTATTAGAAAAAGCAGTTTCGGACTATCCTTACACCAAGAGGCAGCTTTCTTATTTATATAACATGTTTATTTCTAACTCCACCGAGTCCTCTGTTGGACGGTTGAACGCTTGGAAGAAGGATATGACAACAGATATAACCCTGGAGGAGTGGAAATTAGTGTGTCTAAAGGCACACACCGAAACTGTAAATACAAGATTGCAGCTGCTGCAAGTCAATTGGTCCATGTGAACCTACCTTACCCCGGTCAAGCTACACTCGTTTGATAATAATATTCCGGAAATATGTTAGAAATGCAGGGTTGAGAAGGGGACTCTTTTCCACCGTCTATGGGAGTGTGAGGAGGTAAAGAAGTTTTGGAAGGAAGTAACGACGACAATTAAGAATATGACAAAGATAAATTTAATGTTAAACCCTAAATTATTTATATTGGGGCTTTATCCATCTTCTTCTACTATTCCAAAGGAGATCAGGTCTCTTATCAATATGTGTATACTGCAGGCCAAGCGCCTTATCGTAATACATTGGAAAAAGGTGGACAGACCAAAACTGGGGCACTGGCTGCGTAATATGTCCTCCGCGTTGCCGATGGAAAAGATAACTTATATTTTGAAAGGGAAGAAGGGACAATTTGAGGAAATTTGGACACATTTTATAACATATCTGGAAGTATCGGATCTGACACAAGTGCTGCGGGAGGTTGGAGAGCCGAGTGACTTGTAAAGGAGAAGAGTTCTGTATTAGTTTTATTATTATTACATCTGAGTTTTTTTGTTGTTGCCGTGTGTGTCTTTTTTAAAAAAAATTATATTTAAGAAAAATTTTTTTCTCTTTGCTGTACTGTCAGAGTGTGCCCTTGTTTGGGGGAGGGGGGCCTGAATACCATCTCAATTCTCTGTATATATCACTCATGTGATTTGTATTTAGGATATTCTAAAATTCAATAAATGTAATGCAGATAAAATAAAAAAATTGATTTGATTGATCTTAAAAAAAAAAAAAAAAGATTCTTTAACTCTAAGTATGCAGGATTCATGAGAAAAGCTTTAGTTAGATGCTTGGCACAAGACGGTTGGTTAAAATAACTACCTCTCAATGTACTATTTGTACAAAAAACAAAAACTGAAAAAAGATAAAACATGATCTTGTATTTTATGCTTGGCAGAAAATTTGTTATTGATTGTCTCAGCCTTCACACAGTGATTATTCCTCCGTAGTCACACCAGTACTTTAATGGCCGTGCAGCCATGAATATTAGATACACTTCCCTTCACCCTTCAGTGAAAATATGATGAGCCAGCCCGAGGGGCCATAAGGAAACAAATACAGCTGTTTGTGAATGTCTGTCTGGGCTGAAGAAATAAAAAAAAACATTATCTTCAACATAAATTAAGGCAGTGATACCTTAGTGTACGTGTAGAAACACGAAATATTTCAATAGAATGCACCCAATATGAATGTTAAAAAGTTCTGCCTTTTTAGATTCTTTTATTTAACTGTAGAGGCAGACTTTTTTTGTCAGGTAATGATATAGGCTATCGTCGTGGATGAGATTAGCTGCAATATGAGCATAAGAGATGCAGCACATGATACGAGCGAGGTGAGGGAGGGAGTGGAGGGTGTGACAGATACACAAGCAAAGAGCAAAGGGAGTCACCATCAGTACAGACATCATCAAGTCAAAGTTGTCTTTGCTGAGTGCTACCTGGTACTGGATGCACATTTGACCTTTTTGTGCACATTTTGCCTGATACTGCATGCACATTTTACGTTTTTGAGGTGGGGGTGGCAATTGAATTTTCAAAAGTAGTATAAAAGGATGTTTTGATGGAAGCAGTGTTCATTTTCTGCCATGAAATGAGTGAACCAGTTGGATTCTCCTTCCATCTTCCTGAGGCATTTATTTGATCAATGATTTGGTCTGAATGAGACTACAGGAGTCTCAGAAAGCAGCATGGCAGGGGATCTTGTCGTTGGGATACTTTATAACTTATTACTACCTCTGCTTTTGCTGACTGGTGAGTTTTTCTTCTATTTTTTGTTTTGTTTGATTACAGTTTTTGGCTGTTGGCTGATTTAATTTTTTTAATTTGTTTTAATGTTCAATCTAACTAAAGCTAAAATGTTAGTACATTTTGATGCTTGTTAAGCCTTGGTATGTGCTTAAAAAATAAATGTCTCTCTATGCCAGGGTGATGAGGAATTCAGCATTGAGGCATCGAGAAAATATTGAAAGAATGAATGAACGTTTATGATGGAAAAGTCAAGAAACCAGAATGTGATGGTTCTGGAAAAACACCAACTTTACTTTACAATTTGAGTTGTTTTAATGCGTAACTTCATCTTTAGCTGTGCTACTATGAACTCCAGATTGTTAGACTTCGTTTTATTATGTGAGATACTTTAGATTGCCTTAGTTTTATGTTTTATTCATTTTTAAAGAGCTTTTATTAGAAACTGGTTATTCTTTATTTCAAAGACTTATTTAATCAATTCAGAAACTGTATGTTTGCAAATTTTCAACTTAATCCTTTTTTGAGTTGCTCTATATTGAATAGCAAAAATATTATTTAAAATGACATTCAATTTCGACAGCATCCTGTGTTGTTTTATTATTATGTTATGATAATAAAAATGCTGGCAAATATGAACTTTTTTCTCCTTTTGGTTTTAGTTTTACTTTTAACTGAAGAATAAGTAAAGACCACACAGAGAAGCTAAAAACCTCACAAATATATATATATTTTTATGATGAGTAATTTTTTGTTTTTTCGCTAATCTTTCAATATGTATGTTTTAGATTTCTATTCTACTTTTGTTCAACCAAAATCTGCAGCCCTTAGGTCAATTTGGATTGTTTTTAAATGTGGTATAAGCAGACATTTTATTTTATATACTTATAAATTCGTATGAATAGGATATAACTAAGGACTGAACATTTTCAGGTGGTTTTCTTAAGAAACATGAAAATGATGTCTTCTGTAATTATTAGAAAATAAATAGTAAAAGAAATTCCGAAAGCGTTCTCTGACGAACCAAGTTAGACTTTTTCTATCAAACTCATTGGTTCTGTTTCTGTCTGCCCTTAGCTTCTTCATTTCGCTATAATGGACTCTCTGTGGTGTACTTTGTGTTCCTGCTCACGGTACCGCTGCTGCCAAACCCGAGCCTGGTCACCTTAAAAGGTGAGAGAACCTTCACCGACTCAATAAGTATTGGAGATATTGTAAATCTTTTTTCCAGTTCCAGTTATTCACGTCTGAATTAGGAATTTTATCAATCGATGTCATGTCAACATGCTGCAACTAATTCTCGCAGAAAGATCCATTATTAATTTTTTACCAAAAAGGGTGCAAATTCAGCATTTGGGTTAAAATATTACTTTCTAAATAGCACCTATATTTGAGAAATTAAATTCAGTACTTTAAAACTGATTCAAATTAGACTCTGTCAATTCTCTGAACTTTGCACAGATTTCTGCGTAGTTTAAATCCTTTTCTCAATGATTTATTCTATGTGGGCTACAGATGAGACCCTCTTACCTCCTTCATAGTTAGAATGTTTGGTTTCAGTAAATTGGTTCAACAGAGCTGGTGGTCAACAATGGTTGTGTCCAGATAATTGACAAAGGCAAACAAACTTTCTGCTTTTTACAGCATTTTCATTTAACACTTTTGTTTTATTGTGTTCATTTAAGAAGACAACATCCTTTCTTTTTTTTTTACAATGTATTTATAATAAAGAGTCCATCTTTGTTAAACCCTTCTTTTATAAGGTCTGCAGTGCTTAATCCTTTTTGATAAATATACTTCCAATCCCAGTCTTTAAGCTTTATGCTTATTGTTATGGTTTAGCTTGTGTGGGCACACTTTCTAATATATTTTATTTAACATTGGACAAGTTATGGTGATGATGGTGTATTCAATGAAAAAAGGGAAACCTAACCGTCCAACTGAACAAAATTAAAGAAACTAAACATTATTGCATTTATGGAGGATTTTGTTATCTGTCTTTCCAGGCAACACAGATACATTAAACATTTTATATTATAGGGCTGGTGCAGTAAAATTAAATTAAACAACTATAGTCCCTGTTGGAAGGTAGTAGAGTTTTTTCCTCCCTGAAAATTCTGAAGGACATGTTAAATAACACATGGATCCCTCCCCATCTTCAGAGCCATTTTTTTTTCTGTCGAGTTTTTGTCTATTTGTTGTGCAACATGAGATGCCCAAAGACATATCTGTAGTTCATTACATACAAACATATCCATCTGTCCAGCAGTCAGTTAGCTATTTTTCAGTTGTTGTTGTTCTGCAAAGTGCTTGGTGATAGATGGATTTTGCTGTTCCTTGTTAAAGTTGGGTTAAAGATTTGAACAAGCACACAGGGTTAGGGTTTCAGCCCCCCAAAAAAGTAGTTATAGCAATTGATTTTAAAGGGTGAGTTGGGATGTGGAGTTGTTATTATACCTAACAGTTCCATTAAGTGTCGCGAAAGACATCACACCACTGAAGAATTGTTGAACATCTGATAATCTGAATGGGCTTGTGCTGACTCAACCACAGACTGATTTAGGCATAACTGGGATAATCTTTAAAACTACTATGACATCTGGAAAGCACAGGAATATACCGTCTTTGCTGCTGCACACCTGACATCTAAAACTTTACTCATTTGCAGAATTGGAGAAGACCAACTATTTGCAGCCAATCTAGTGAACCGATATAGCCTTCAGGGGTAGACGCCACATGACAATAGGGACGGCTGGACATGACATCACCAAAAATAACAACAGCCAGTTCTGAAGTTATAAAATGTTAGTATCCGTCGACACAGTATTATAACCTACTGATAAAAATAGCTTCAGTTTGAGTACTTTTAAATTAATAAATTCAGCTAAAACAGATGACGTACATTTAAATAGCTTATTAGGGCAACTCAGCAGCTAAGGTCCTCTTAAAACAACAAACTGTTTCCGTAGTATGAACTAAAGTCATTAGCACAACCAGCTGACAGTAACAACATTATAGAGCACAGATACAATTTGTGACAAGTCTGATCAGATGATTGTGGAGTTCAAAAATTCACTCTGTGAAGAGTTATTCAATAGATGGGCCTTGTTTATTTATACAATATTTACTAGAAACTTCCAAACTCCTGTCCTAACCCAACGTTTAAGTTAAATGAACAACTCAATCAACTTGTTTGGGTGGGAAGGGAAAAAATTTATAGAAAAAACTCACGCAAAAATGCACAGGGAGAACTTTTACACTTTTTCCCTTATAAGTATGTTATAAGATTTATATACAGACATGTCTTATGAAGCAGATTTAATAGGTCAGACATGAGTGTGTAAGTCATGCGTGTTCCTTGTATTGATCACTGCAAACAGATGAATTAAAGCATCTGTATCCGCCCCTCCCTCGAAGTACTTTGTAAAGGGTGGAAGTGGTTGGAGTGACCAAATCAATTATGTATAGCCTGGTAATTACAGCAAAGAATTAAAAGATGTGATGTCAGCGATCTCCTATCTTCACCATCGCTGAAAAACTGATTGCCTTTCAGCTCCACAAATCCCATAAACTTTGCTCTCCAAAATTCGAACCTGCACTCCTAGGACTAATTGATGAAATGCATGTTCATCTCGTGCGTATGTAATGTTTTTTTTTGTTCATGGACCTACCTATAATTCTCAGAGTGTGTGTGTGTGTGTGTGCATCTGTGTAAGCAGATAGGTTTAAGTGAAACAATGCTTTTAGTAAAAATGGTGAACATCAACAACACATCTGCTGGCTCAGCAGCAGCTGAGCTGCATCAGCTTTTAGTCTTACCTAACATTCTGATCGCAAGAGCAAAACTCTAGAAGGTCGATAAGAAATGGTTCATTTATGAAGATCTTCAACCAAAATTCGTTGCACAAATTCTTGTTTTCAGTGAGTTATTTGGCCTTAAATGTAGTAAAGTCACAAAAGAAGAGCAAAAATGTTGAGATCATTCAAAATGCATGGGCCACACAGTTTTGGGCAGGGTTAAATTACAAAAAATAAAATGTCCTCACATTTTATGTCAAGATTTAATAGTTTAAGGTTAAAATCAACATGCAACAAATAATATTTTATTATCCTGGGCACTTTCTGAGAAATGCTTCAGTTATTCAAAAAAATAGTATTTCATAACAAGATATATAGTGATTGCAGAAATAGTCACACCCCTCAAACTTTTTCATATTTTGTCCCAGGAAAACCAAAAGCTTTGATGTATTTTATACATAGTTAAAAAATAGTAGACATAGTAAAAAAAATAGCAAAAAAAATCTAAACATGGTGTTCACCCACTAAACCTAATATTAGTAGGAAACATGTACCTGTGTGTAATACAATCACCTTAAATACAGACACACAAGATATGTAGGAGTCACAGTAGACATGTGGAAGAAGGTACTCAGGCTTGATTAAACCAAAATGCACCTTTTTTAAATCTACTGTTAAATTTGTATGGATGGACAACTAACATTATAACACACCACCCAGACCTTGAAACACAGTGGTGGCAGCATCATGCTCTGGTTATGCTTTTCAGCACCATGGAAGGTGGTCAAAATTGATGGGAAATAAATTGAGAGAAATAAATAGTAATATTGACAAGAAACCTATAAGAGGTCGCAAAAGATTGATGTGCGAAGATACTTTCTGTCCAAGTGGACAGAGCTTAGGCTTTTTTTCCAAAGAAGAATGGGAAAAAAGGGGAGTCAGTAGAGGTGCTATATGTATCCCAAAAGACTCACAGAGCAACAAAAGGTGCTTCTATTAAGTACTCGCTTAAAGGAGCTGAATACAAATAAATGTAAGGTATTTTTTGTAAAAAAAACATGTATAATTTTCCTTCTACTTCACCCTTGGTATTCACTACTTTGACAAAACCCTCCTTCTCCAAAAAAACAAGCAAAAACATACATATTTGTAGTAATCAAATGTTGAAAACGTGAAGGATATGAATACTTTGCAAAGTACAGTAGTTCATGGCCAAATAAAACAGAACTTGAGTTCCTCTTTAATTGATTTCTCTTTATTTGTTCTTTTTAGGTAAAACCGGCCAGTTTCTTCGGCTAATAATCTACACTAGTGTAACCTTCTTGACCCTGCAGTGCTTCATGCAGATTCCCTTCAGCTACCTCCCTCCACATGGTAAACAAAGAACCCGTTACTTGTTTTAGAACATTCCATGTCATACATCTTGTAATGAAGCTACAATATACCAACAATGAAAGTAGCCAGACGCATGCATTCAAAGTTATTATTAATGAGCTTTAAGTGGGACAGTTTTCCTTTATTGTTTTCTTTTCTCTTTTTAACAGTCGCTGGGATCTGGGAAGATTTCCTTTACCACTTGGGAATTGTGAGGTATGAAGCACCGGACACTGAAAAGATTTCGTAGCAGTTTTGTCTTTTGTTTTAGATAATTCACTTCTGTGGACTTGACATTATTTTATGTTACATTAACAGTATGCTAAACAGCTGTATTTTGCAAAATGATTTATTAATCAAGGCTAAATAGGGCAGTAAAGCTGAGAACTATAACAGAATACGTTCTGTTTGTCTTTTTCTCTCTAATTTTGGTTCACTGCTGTGTTCCTCCTCCAAAAGGGGCATTTGGTCTTTTGTTCAAAATGAGAATTTCCAAGTTTAAACTCCTATGTATTTTGTTTGTTGGTGTTTTCATTCTTAATAAAAAATAACAGGAGGAGTTGCAGTCGATCATTTTCTTCTTTGTTACAAATCAGCATTCTTGTTATTAGTTTAATTATATTTGGATTAGAGAAACCCTTTTAAATAAACTAAATATTAGAAGAATGGGATTAAGGGGCAGATAAACCAGAATGCACTTGTCTTTTTTCTGATTTAGACCACAACCACCGCCACAAAATATCTGCATGAATTAGCTGCCTGTTATACATAGCTGATACTTAAAATACCACAGCTATCCACCAGAGTTTTATCTTTGTATGTGAAAGAATGAAATGATTTAGGGTGATGGTCTAAAGGTTGAAATAAACACACCCACATATGTGCCAGCATCTGTAGTGATTTTCCATACAAATCCGTGGATTGTATATGAAAGCTGTCTTTCTAGCAACAGAGGATAAAAACGATTGTAACAAAGATACTGAAACCCAAACTTTTAACGGGTCGTTATGTTTTTAGGGTACTCTTGTCTCCAAGGAATGCTTATTGCATTCAGTGCACTTAATGCTTACATCCGCTTGTCTAACTGCACCACAGCTTTTATTTCATATGGACCTTTATTTAATCTGGATACAAGGCCCTGGAGATTTCCGAGTGTCCCAGTGAAATGAAACCCTAGATACATGAGTAAGAACAGCATAGAAGATCAGCAAAAAGCCATAAGAAAGAAACTTTGCAGACAAGTCATTCCATATTTGTGTGTTGCTTGTGGTGGTTTACACACCGATTGATGAGGTTTGTGAAGGAATATGTTTGTGAGGTTTTATGAGGGTCATATGTTTGTATAAACCTAGATGAATATATTTTCAGTATGCCATGAACTCCTGCATTGTCTGAAACCTGAGAAAATGAATCCAAATTCTCTTTTTATTTTCTAAAGTCATGTTTGTCTGCCGATGGACTTTCAGTCTGAGATCACTTCTTTAGCAACCCGTGTCTTTACTGTGTTGTATTTGTCTTTTCAGATTCAGTTCGGTCGATCCAGCAAACATTGTGCGACTCTTGGCTCCTGATATCGGCCTTTTCTTCTCTATTGTATTCTTACTGAGGCTGTGCTGGAAACTGCTGCGCCCTGCGCCTCAAGTCAGCCTCCATGAAAATGGGATCCCCCCTTCAGCCCCTGAGGTGTCAGCCGATCCACACATATAATAATGTCGAGTTATATCAAAGTAAAGTGCCATCTTGTCAGATTTTTATTTTGTTTGTTTGTTTCTTGCAGGACGTGGAAACCTCCGACACGGAATCAGAGGGAGATTATGAAACGGAGGCCTCATCTTTTGATAGCTCCGAAGAGACAACTCTGCCAGTTCAGTCAGGTCCGCCGCAGTTTGTCCAGAAGCTGATAATGTTCGCAGCCGGACTGAGGCTGCTGCTGTCAGCGATCATGAACACAGCAGGGAAAGTGGTGGTGACTCTTCTGCTGGGGTTGGCAGGTACATTACAGGACTGACATGCCCAGGGAGATGTACTGTACCTTTAAATTGTCAGCAGGGGCTGACCATAATTTAATGTTTTAACATGATGTCTTCCATAATTATTGATTGGAGTGAATCATATCGAGTCCAGCAGTTCATAGGACATCAATCGGACAACACTGCTTTTAGTTAACCATCACTTATACAAACTATTTGAATACAAAATTGTCATAAAAATATATTAACACATGTAGGACTATGCAATGTGTCACATCCAAACATCAGGAAGGCAGATGTTGCTGTTCTGACATGAGTCAAAATATGGTTCACTAATTTAATCAAAAATAAAAATAATTATAAATAAAACAATTAGTTATAAGCACGTGGGAAAAAAGGCTCTAAACAAAGAATGCTGTTAGAAATATAAATAAGGATTGTTCATTTTTATCAATATACAAAATAAAAAGTGAGTAAAAATAAAATCGAAATCAAATCAATATTTATTATCACTGCATTTTGTTTTTAAATCAGCATCAATTCTTATAGGAAAACTTGAAAGTGTGATTTTATAGGATGTCTTATGTATGACCAACCAGTTATATTAAACAGGTACTAATGACCATCAAGATCACACATAGGTTGAAACACACTCATTAACTGAAACAGAAACAGCTGTGTAGGAGGCTTATAACTGGGTGAGGAACAGCCAAACTCTGCTACCAAGGTGAGGTTGTGGAAGATGGTTTCATATCATGGCAACATTGAACACAGCAACAAGACACAAGGTTGTTATACTGCATCAGCAAGGTCTCTCCCAGAAAAAGATTTCAAATAGACAGGGGTTGCAAGGTGTGCTGTTCAAGCTCTGTTGGGGAAGCAGAAAGAAAAACGCAACGTTGAGGATCGTAGACGCAGTGGTCGTCCAAGGAAACTTGGAGCAGATGAAAGACACATCAAGCATATTTCCCTTTGAGACCGGAAGATGTCCAGCAGTGCCATCAGCTCAGAACTAGCAGAGACCAGTACACCCATCTACTGTACAGAGAAGTCTGGCCAGGGTAATTGAAGAGTTGTAGACAAAAAGTCATACCTTTGATGCTGAAACAAGGGCAAGTGACTCAAGTATGCAGGTACTCTGGAATGATGAGTCAAAATGTGAAATATCTGGCTGTAGCTGAAGACGGTTTGTTCATCAAATGGCTGTAGAGCGGCACGATACTGTGTTTCTGCATGCAACAGTGAAGCATGGTGGAGGTTCTTTGAATGTTTGGCGCTGTGCTCAGAAATACTGGCTGATACTTATCCATCATGCAATACCATCAGGGAAGCATCTGATTGGCCCCAGACCAAATATTGATTTGATTTAGATTTCGCTTTTGTTCATTCTCTGCATTTGTTGATTTGTTGAACACTTCCATTTTAGAAAGCAATCTTTGTTTACAGCATTTTAACACCTCCATAAAACTTTTACACAGTGGTGTATTTGTAAAGATATTAGATGTTATAAGCCTTTAAAGAATTAAATGTTTGATTCCCAAGTGTCCCGTTTTCAGGTATTCTTAAACTGAACCTTGTTTTTATCGTTTTGTTGTTGCAAGTTCTAGGCAACGGGCCTCCTAAAGACTGACCTATGTTTGTATAAAATGAGCGAAGTAAGCACATAATAATCAGCAAATTACAGCAAAACGAAGCAGAGACTCACATTGTTAAAAGTCAACAAGTCCGTATGAATTAATTGTTATTAACCCCATTATTCTTTGGTCGATTTGGCACCTCAAGGCTGCAAACTGATATGATCAGATAGAAAAATGATAGATCTGATAGAATTGGCATGGGATTTTTTTCAAATTCAGAAGTTTATATATAGTAAGGTTACTAAGGCGCTTGATTTATGGGAAAGCCCAGATGAGGATTATGGCTCTGAAACCTTTTAATATAGTAATTCATATCATATGAGTTAAATGAACCTGAACTTGTGGAAGTATATTAGTGCCTCAAACATACTTGTTCATTTTTTTACTATTATGAAAAATATTTACATAAATCAGCCAGGAAAAGGAATGTCCAGCCTTCGTAGTGTTCAGGAAGGAGTAGGGATCAGTGTCCCAGACATAAAAAATGTCTTGGTGTAAAATGTGAATATCAAACCCAGAACAAAAGATAAAGACTTTGAGAAGATGCATGGCCTCAAATTGATAAGATTTTGCCATTTTCAACAGTGAAGTGAGTTCTGTAAAAACACATGGCATGAAAGTCAACTCAGAAATGAGGAAGTCACTAAAGAAAGAAAACTTTGCAGATAGAGCTAAAAGAATGCATGTGAGCAGTGCAGCCTCCAACCCAAACGTAATCAGACCACTTCTGTAAGGAGGAATAGGCCAGAATTTAAGCAAACTAATGTTAGAAGCTTTTTCAAGGATATGCAAAACATTTTTTTCAAATCCATACAGTTTAAAGGCATCTTTAGCCAGTGCTAAGGAAATACTGTATGTGTAAAATGTCCCATCTTAAGAAACTCAAACTGTCAAAAAAAGGTATTTATCATTATAGTGATATTTTTCAAATATTTTTGGTAATCCCAAATGACACGGCTAGAAAGATTAAGCCTGAAGAAAAAGTAAAGTACATTTTTAGACATAACGTCTGTCAGAAAAATATTTTAACACATGTAAGACTGGTTAATTTCTGCAAGTTTTTTATAGTTTTTAAAAAAAACAGGTGTTGTCTAAGTGATCTATTTTCTACTTGATTCTTTGTGTCCATGTGTCTGCAGGTATCATACTGCCTTCCCTCACCTCGGGAGTGTACTTTGGTGTGTTTTTAGGACTGGTATGGTGGTGGATATTCAGTCGCTCCATTAGCGTGCTGCTTTTCAGCTGTCTGTGTGTAATGATGGCCATCTTCAGCGGAGGACACCTACTGGCTCTGTATATCTACCAGCTGCCCCTGTCCCAGCAGCTCGTCCCACCACATGATGTATATGCAAGGTAAATATGAGAATAAATATGATTATGTTTGAAGAAAATGTTTTTTTCTTTCATTTGTAAAAGATGTATTTTTATCGTGGTCTAGTCTTTTAACCTTGGCTTTTTAAACTGGTCCAAAAAGAAATGTACAGAAATGCTCCCCTAAGAATGGTAAACATTTACATTTAATGACATAACAAAAAATAATCAGCTCTTACTTACTCTTGCAAGGTCAGAAAATAAGTGAGTATTAGTTACAACATTTTACCTTACATTACTGTTATTAAAGAAAGTCAAAGCATTCTAAAAAAGAAAATACTTATTGCGTTCACGCGACCTAACTCTTTACACTGGCTCCCTGTAGCTCAGATATTTGACCTTAAAATACTTGTACTATTTTGTATGTATTACTGAATGGCTTAGCACCAAAATACATAAAAGATCTGTTGTTGTTGTTGTTGTTGTACCAGTCTTCCAGACCACTCAGTTCTACATCCCCAAATTCAGACCCAAAAATGGAGATGCTTCATTCGGGTTTTATGCTCCTCTAATTTAAGAAAAATTGCTAGAAAACGTCACATTTGCCTAAACACTGAGTTTCTTTAAATCAGGGTTAAAAAACGATTTGTTTAAAGGTTTTATTTTCTTTTTAGCTCATTAAATTGCAGAAGTTTACTATGCAAATCACACTATCTGTGTTACCTTACTTGATCATCACCAGACAGGAATGGAATAGCATTTTAAACAATTATTGGCACCCCTGGTGGTCTAAAATGATTTAGAGGAAATGCATATTTTTATTACAGCAGCAATAATCTCAGGCAAAGCATCTACAAAGCTCCCAGGTTTAATTTGTGCAGCTCAGGAAATATCGTCTCATTAGAAAGAAGCCTTATATATATATGAAAAACCATTTATGATAGCACAGCACTTAGTCGTCTATAACATCTACAAGGTTGGAGCAGAGAGAGGATCCTTGATCATTTCACTCTGTAAGGTCTCTACTGATTGTCCAGAGTCATAGAACCTCTCGTTGGTTCTTTTCTGTTTAGCTCACTTCAGAGTTTTTTTTTTCAGGGAACCATTTCTGTTGATTAGCCAAATGTTTTACATCCTAATTTTTCTGATAATGCATTTTTAGTTTTGTTAGCACAGTCCACCAGAGTTCTGTTTAAAGTCGTCCAGCATATCAAAGAGTTCAAGACATCATGCACTCTATAAAGTTCCCAGATCATGTGCCAGAGATCCTGACCAACAGCACCACACACTCTAACCACTGTCCTTAAGAGTAAAACGTTAAAAGCGTTTCGGCTTATTTATTCTTTGGTCACGCCAAAAGTTATTGTAGCTAAAGAAGTTGTTTTGATCTTTTTGCATCTTTTTCCTGCATTGAACTTATATATATATATATATATCTTTAAACAAGTTTTCCCTTTATTCATCCTGTCATTTTTCCATCTCTATCCAGGCTGTTTGGTATGACTGGAGTTATCCGGACCAACAGTTCAATACCCCACAGTCTTGGTTTGCATTCGCAAGTCTGCTGGCCTGACTTTATCAACCCCCTGGTTCTTCTGCTGCTCTACTACACACTGGTGGCTCTGCTGCACAAATGGGTCCACATCACAGAGGAGGTTTGTGTCAGTGTGAGGGGAATATGTTCTTAAGTCTGTTATTTGGTTCCAGATTTATTCATGTGTTCTTGCCTTTAAAGCATCGGTGCACTTCACTTTCGTCATTACTTATTATCAATTTAACATATTGAGCGTTACTTTTCTAACACTGCCGGATCCCAATAAAAACAGTTTGCAAGCTTATAATGGCTGCTTTACTTGTCAGGATATTGCTGATGTTGACAAAACTGAGAGTCCATTAGAAAGTCCTGAAGCCCCTCCAAGCTTCTCCAGGGTTATCTACATCACAGGAGATAAGCAAGAGGTGACATGGAAACATGCATTTTTGTGTTATACAGAATGTGTAAAAAGAAATTATTCCTCAGTTAAGCATCTAAAGTTTTTTGCTCTTCATGGAAATGCTTGAGAAACATAATTGTGCTTACATAGCGCATTTATTACTTACTTGTTTCTCTGTTTTAGCTCTTGAGCAGCACAGATGAAGAAACGTATCTACCTGAGGAGGTAAAGAGCTTTGTTTTGTTTTTACTACATACTGTATATACATGTATACTATAATAGTAAATGTTTCGAGAGGTTTGCCTGCACACACAGATGATCAACATTTGTTTTGTTGGTAGAATTTTCCATAAGCTTAAGGTCGTTTGACACTGATGTTGGACAAGACAGCCCAGACAAGACTCTGGTCAAACCCATCCCAAGTGTATTATATCACCAAAGTGTTTTGTTGGGTTAAGGTCAGGACTGAAAAGTCTCAAATAGTCATGAGATGCTTGAAAATGTCTTTGTATTATGCAGCATCAAAAGTTTATTTCAGTGGAATTAGGGGGCCCATATCCCCTAACGAACAACCCAGCACTTGAAACAATGCAGCCTGGCAAAAATTATTCTCCTGGCAACCACAAAATCCATTCATGTATTGGCTTGCCAGTCAGAGGAGTGGGATTTATCACACCTAAGAAGATGTCACTACTACCGTAAAGTTCAGTGGGACAATGGTGTCAAACTCCGTTCCTCAATGGATAAACTTTGCAGAACACCGGCTCTTAAGGACCGGATTTTGACCTCCCTGCACAACCAGTGCATCCGATATTTTGCATTGCACAATGTGATGTCATACAGCTGTTTAGAAATGGAAACGCATTTCATGAAGAAGCTGACGTACACACTTTTTTTTGTTGATCTAAAATTTGCAAAAAATGTGGACGTCTATAGCTACTGACTGCAGAACATTGGTGACTTCTTTCTACACACTTTCCCCCCTGTGATTTCTATTCCCCAATGCTTTTAGTTATTATTATTATTTTATTTTTTACTAAATAGATGAATTATAGAAAGTTTAGTTTGAAGTAAATTTCAAAGATAGACTAATTGTACAGATAACCCATTGGAAGAGATCAGGCAACCTGAACTCTATCATTTCGAGGGGTGTCTCAATCTACCATTATGCAGTACTGATAAACTGATTTTACAGCACAGTTGTTTGAAAAGTCTGCATACATATATTCCTGTTTTTATTCACCTCATTGGATTTTTTTCTTCTTCTTTTAGTCAATAGTTTTGATGACAAGAGGTTCCTGGCAGAAACTTCACAGCAACAGTCTTGAATGTCTATTTGAAGAAGCCGGATACACAAACTGTTACACACCATCTCTTCATGAAGAAAAAGACTCTGCTTCACTTGGTAATAACACCTTGATAAAAAAAACACTTCCTCAGGAACCACAGATACATGCAGGACTCTACGGGGGAAAAGAAAATCCTCTGAAGACCTTCAGAAACCCTTAAGAACTTTTACCTTAGAACATTTTAGGATATTGCAACAAATTCGGCCTCCTAAGAGACAAAGTATCAGTGAATCTCATATTTTTTAAGCTGTCTAATTATATTTTTTTTCTAAAGCTTCATTGTTTTGCTTCTCTCTTTTGTATTAGAAGGAGAACATGACGAAGAATTGGAGGATAGGAGTGAGGAAGTCTCTAAAAGTCTGACAGAGACATTACCTCCCCCCTCAGGCCCAAGTGGTCTGGTTATCTTTGGCCGTCTTCTGCAGAAACACAGCTACGTTAGCGCCCTAATCATCATGATGGTAAAGTAGAATCAACAGTTCACATCTTACACATCTATGTCCATGATATGTGGCTGCTGCCACCAGATTGCTCAACAGTAGAGGAAAAGCATCAGCAGCCATAGTTAGATGACCTGTGGTTATTAGAGCTTCCATTGCTTTAGTGGTCCCATAGTGGGATTCACACAAATAAATGGGAAGGAACTGGTGTGCCACTGGGAGAAATTAAGAATTAATTGTGTAAGAGCTTTGTGTTAAACCACTCAGCCTGTAATAAGTACACAAACCACTCCACCACCACAGGTGCACACAATGCCCTAAGACAGAAGCAAAAATAATGGCAATTCAGGTATGTACCACAAGCAGTTTGATAAACATACCTAACTTTTTTCCAGTTGTTCATAGTGTCAAGAGATGAATAATCAGACATCTCTGGTTTCCAGATTGCTTAGGATCTAAATATTACTGTGTCTTAGACTTTTTTTTTCCATTTGGAAAAAAACCAAGAGAAAATGTCATTTTTATGAGGCAAATGTGTGTTTATCTTCATAAGTAAGGAAAAGGCTACAGGAAAATATCTTCTTTCCACAACTTCTTAAAATCATTATCTTAATGTGTGTTTGACTTGTTTCTGGTGTCTAAGAGCATTGCAGTAGTAAAACCAGTGGGATTTACTATTCCTCACTTTACTAACTATTGCTGGAGCAGTGGTTCTTCTCATCCTTTTTGGGGTCCTGGACCCCTTGTATATTTTTGATCAACTCTAAGGACCCCCTGACCCTTTTAATAAATTAATTTAATATAAGAGTTTAACTTTTGTAATGCAATCACTGACATAATATTCTACCCACGATATTCGAATTTTATGACCAGCCCCTGTACAATGAATTACATTTGTGAAAGAGAAAAAGGTCATGATACCTTCTGTAGATTAGGTAGATAAAGGTCTCTGTCACATCTGAGTTAAATAATTATCTATTTCTATAAATGTCAGAGGATCTTTAAAAAATATATATTATCAAGGACCCCTTGCAATACCACCACGGACAGCTAGGGGTTTGCGGACCCCTGGTTGAAATACACTGTGCTAGAGGTACAAGCAATAGCAATGTATTTCTCTCTGTTTTGCACATATAAAGACTAAAGGAAGATGCTCACAAAAAGGACTTGTATAGTACAATGAGTTTCACTGATTTAATGTAATGCAACCCAGTGGTAAATCTGATTTTAAAAAAATCCCTTGTAATAATGTCAGACAACCTGTTTCCTTTATATCTAGGTGTGGAGTATAACTTACAACAACTGGCTGACTTTCTCCCTGCTGGTGTGGTCCTGCTTTATCTGGATGATGCGGGACCGTCGGCGGTACGCCATGATGTCTGCCCCTTTTCTTGCCATCTATGGCACTGTCCTGGTGGTGCTGGGTTTCCTGAGCGGGCTGCGTCTCAGTCGAGCTGAGCTGTATCCTGGGCTTCCCCCTGCAGTGATAGTGGACTTTGACCTGAACAGCTACCACCCTGCACCGTGCATCCACCTGGGAGCCAAGGTAAGTCATGGCGTAGCAGGAAGGAAGAAGTACGGATCTATCCATCATCTTAAGATGGAAAAAGTATTAAAAACATTTTTTTCCCCCAACGTTTTTCACGTATGGTCAGACCAAGAGAAAAGAAAAAAAAAATTATTTTCAGTATTCAAATGATTTTCTCAAAAATATGCAGTCCGGTCCAACACTTTTGCAAATGGATTTGTAATAACCAAGAAATCCAAAAGCCAAAAAATAGTAAAACTAATTATTTCATGTGTTAACTGCATCCATATGAAATTGGAGTTTTAATTGAGTTATTTTGCATAAACTTTTGTTTTTAATCGAAAATTTCTTCCAAACACACGTGTAAAATGGAAGGTAGGAACAGTTCAGTTTTGCCTTTACTGCTTTTCTTCCTCAGATTAATATCTGTTTTCAAACAAGCCTTTTTATTAAACAAAATCTGAAAGCAGCCAATAAATCCAGAAGTATCTGCGTATGATTTAACGTTTGCTTCCTTCTGCAGGTCTTCTACACCTTCAGCTTCTGGCTGATGTTTCGCCAGCAGCTGATTGAAAAAACGGAGGAGCAGAACATGAAGAAAGAATCTCTAGAAGAAATTAAAGTCATGCCACGTAAATAAGCCTAAACTCCTTCTCTTGCTGTCTTTTTCTAGACAGACGTTAGAAAGAAGCTGTAGACTTTTAGATCTAGAAAAAATCTCCTCACATTCTGTTCAGTTTGTTGTAGGTCTCACAATTTTGTTTTCCTTTTTCTTTTCCGATCTCCTCCTGCCTTTCACTCCTTTTTTTGGTTTTACTTTATGTCAGCGGAGGAAAGTCAGCCATCACCTCTGGTGGCGATGTTGATCTCAGGTGTCAAAGGGATTCTGGTCAAATACTGGATCCTGTTTTGCTGCTCTATGTTCTTCATAGTAAGCTTTTCTGGAAAGGTGTGTAATGAATTCATCATTTATGATAATTCACTCAGAGGTGCATGGATTCTATTTTATTATTTACTATTATATGTTGATAATTTGCATTTTACCATAATATTGGCAACCAGAGGTTTAAATAAATCCTAGAAGGGAAAGGTCCATGCAGTATGCCATATTCTTGTAATGTTGATGTACTTTATAATACTGGGGATAAATGTAATAATTGTAGGTCAAAGATATACATATGTAGTTAAACTTATTAGAATGTATTTCACTTGTTTAGGTGGTTGTGTACAAAATCCTCTACATTGTCCTCTTCCTCCTGTGTGTGGTTCTATACCAGGTTAGTATTTTTAACTATTCAGTGATTAATCATTAAAAAAAACACAAAACAAATGTTTGTTTAATGAATACCATAGTTTCCTAATGTGGCAGTGTAAATGAATACAATTTAGTAATCAACACTAGTTGTTTCTTTTGCCAATATACCAATTTTATTTTTTGCATTATAGTTATGTTTCAAACCAAATGTTTATGGTTGCTAGTATGATTTTAAGTGCTTTCAAGTGTTCCATCAGACACTGAGCCGATTCAGAGGGAACTTCTATGCATGTAGACACGTTATGTGGGTCCAAGCGTAAGGCATTAAGTATATATTCTAAAACATCACGTCCAATCATATTTCTGTGGTTTTCGTGTCCCTTTTAACAAGGAAATTTCAATCAAACGCAACTGGACTTGGTAATTTGTCTTGGAAGACGTTTCACCTCTTATCCAAGAGGCTTCATCAGTTCATGCTCGCCGCTGACCAGGCTGGGACTGGTCCAACTAACTGGTGTGGAGACTCAGCTATTTAACCTCTTGAACCAGAATCATTATGTCATTGGATCCTTTGTGCTCCATGTCTTAACGACGGTCGTTGGCGTGCCGCCTATTGGTGGAGGTTAGGTTTCGGCTTCATTAGTGCCCTATTGTGTTATAACGACAGTCGTTGGAGTCACAGTTGTTTCTGTTATTAGAGGCTAATTTGTTTGAGTCTTCTAGGGAGGGATGAAAGTGCAGCATTGTAAATTGGAGATAGGTGATGTCTCAGGCCTCCTCCTCTGTTTAGCGATGGTTTCTCTACTTTTACATAGATGGCTTCTTTTACTCCTCTTTCAAACCATCTGTCCTCTCTGTCTAATATCAGCGGCGAGCATGAACTGATGAAGCCTCTTGGATAAGAGGTGAAACGTCTTCCAAGACAAATTACCAAGTCCAGTTGCGTTTGATTGAAATTTCCTTGAGATAACCATGACCTGGATGAATGAGAATATTCACAGGCTTATTGTCCCTTTTAACATGCTCTGTGTTCTGTTAGTGCTTCCTATTTGTCAGATTAAATTACTCAAGTTGGTCATGCTATCTATTTAACTTTCAGCTTCAAACATCCAGCCCCCTGAAGTAAGGGAATCTTCATCCATGCATGGTGGCACTGCTTTAAATGAAATAAAATTGCTATATGGTTATTGCTGCGGTATTTGCGTAGTGTACTGCTGGGGCACTCTTGCCGTTGAATCTTTAGATAAGCCTAGTAAATGTGTGGCGACTAGTGGATCGGGTTATAAATTGCCACAGTGTCATCTCCAAGCAGTTTCATGTCCCTGTGACCAAACCGGCCGTAATTTAAAAAAAAGAATAAGATTCATGTGCATTAAACCTCCCAGGAAGAGGCCAGAGGAAATGTGACCCCAGGTTGATCAGATGGATCCAGCAGTTGTGGGGGTGGGGATTTATTCCTAGAGGGAATTGTACAGCTCAGCATTAGAAACCTCAGCTTGAGTCATAATGCATAGATCTTCCAACATCATCATGAAACCAAGCATCTAGCTAAAATCACTTGACAATGACTGCTTTAAAAACTGCCCCTGATGAGCCTGCATCTAAATCCTGTTGAAAATCTATAGAGGTATCTGAAAACTATTGTGTGGCACGCTTCAAACCAGAAACAGCTTCAGCAGTTTCTCTGACAGGGCTAGAGTACCTGTTGGCAGATTCAGATGTCTCATCGTAAAGTAGAGAGATCAATTATTGGCAGTGATTTCTGCTAAAGGTGCTGTCTCAAATTTTTAACTGAAGGGCTGCATCTTTTATGGTCATGCCACTTTTAATTGTTTATCTATAGAATATAATCAGCTGAATCAGTTATCAAACACAAAGTCATATTTCTGCTAAATGTGCATAAACAATAAGGTATTCCAATAAATGTTGTATGTAGACAACTGATGTACAGGCTCATGAATATATGTTTCTCTAGTGATTCTCTGCTGACTTCAAAAGGAAATGTGGATATTAGCTCATTTTACTGAATCTGACTACTATGAATGGACATAAAAATGGGATCCATACTAAATAGATTAGATGAAAGACGGACATGCTGTATTATGGGAAATGGTGAGCCTATATAGGCCAATAAATGAAAGAAAATGCATCGCACATAACATCCTTGTGACTTTAGTTTTAAACTTAAACAGGCCGCTGAACATCACTGAATCATCCAGCTTTGATTTGTGTAGGAGTTCTGTTTGAGCACATGAAAATGTCCACATAAACAGCCCCTGAACTGAACAGAACCCAACTGTGCTGTTTTACCGTTGAAAGTATCGATTATGAGTAACAAGCTCACATGCAGCCATTTTTTTTTTTTTTTGCTACAGTTTTCCTGATTTTCCTTCCCCCCTATTATGTTTCTGCTGATCTTTTAGAGAGACAGCAGGCACTTACTGGAAGTCCTAATGGCTGTCGAGATTACATGAGACAATGTTATTTCTCTATTTAACAACATCAGCAACCACCCTGGTTTTTTACATACACACAGAGGTGGAAGCACAGGCATAACAATCATTTATGATGTTCTCATGTGTTTTCTCTCAGGAAGCCCGTGGGCTCTGCACTTTCAAAAACATTGACACGCATTGAACTGTTTTACACGTTGTTTAACGACATTAGGGTCATAGACGTTAATGTGTTTTATTAGTATTTTGTATTGGATCAAAATAAAGTAGTGCTGAAAAGAAAAATTAAAATAATACATGGTGTTTTGATTTATTTTTTTCATCCAAACTGATCTGAAATATTTGTATGTATGCATTGCGAGTTGATAGTGTGTAGAGTTACCATTTATTTATTTACTATCTTTGTGGGGACTTCTAATTGACATAATGCTTTCCGTAGCCCCTTACCCTAACCCTAACCATCAAAAATGAATGCCTAACCCTGACCCTTGCCCTAACCATAGCCTAAACCACATTTTGTCCCTCAAAAATGCCTTCAAAGTTGTGGGGCCCGCAATTTTGGTCCCCACAACAGCTGTCGGTCCCCACGAAGATAGTAAATCTTGATTTTTTTTTGTCCCCACGAAGATATTAAAACACGTACACACACACACACACACACACACTCACACACATCTTGTGTTACTTTCTTTCTACTTCAACATTACTTGAAAAAGGTTGGCTACAGATTCATTAATTACTACTACGTATTGATTCATTCAAGTTCAAGGGGTAGTAACCTTTTTTTTGAGGCACAAATACAGGGTAAAGTATTTTTAATAATCATGAGGTCAACGTCTATCAACATTGTAGGCTGCAAGGAGGAATAAAAATTGCTTTTCCGTGTTTACCCTTTGTTTTTCCTACCCTCAGGTCCGTTACGATCTTTGGCGTCGGGTTCTGAAGACGTTCTGGGCGCTGGTGGTGGGGTACTCCATGGTGGTACTGATAGCTATATATATGTATCAGTTTAGAAGTGTTTCTGCCCTATTCAGACAGATCATGGGCATGTCGGAGGAAGGGTACGTCTCCTTTTTTTTTTTTGTAAAGCTTTTTGTTTGAAACCTGTACAAATCTGATTTAAGCAAACCTTATATCACTCTCTGGTTTCTGTCATGTTTATCCTCTCTTCCCCAGACTGCGTGACTTGGGTTTGGAAAGGTACAGCACAGTGGAGCTGTTTGCACGTATTCTGCTTCCTGCTGCTTTCCTATTGGCTTGTATCCTCCAGCTGCATTACTTCAACTCTGACTTCCTCGTTCTGACGGACCTGGACAACGTACCTGTTCGGGAGACATCCAGGTGAAACAGAATTGGACTGTGCAAATGTTTTAAACCATTAAGAAACCAGACTTCCTTCTAATCTTTTAAGTGGACTTGAGTAATCCTTCACAGAGTTTTTTGAAAGTTTCCTGTGTTTTTTCTTGGAGTTTAGCTTCTTTCTTCACTTGTTTAGCTGTTGTAAAAGAAAATGAAGAAAAAAAACCCACTCCTAAAATGGTCAAGTACTGGACTAACAACTGGTCCAAAGCAAATTTTCTGGAATAGTCTTGAGATTAGCTGCTCACCTGGATTGCAAAATAACGTGGCTACTTATGAGCAAAATTCAAACAAACAATGAATATTCTTCAGTATCAATGGATATTTTAATATATTTTCAGTCTACATATATTTATACAGGGACCAAAATGGCCAAATAAACTAAATAAAAAATAAAAAATTAACAACATTATGAACATGGTTCCATAGGTATCCATTTTACCATGTATCCAGAAAAAGTAATGCATGTAACAGATACATGTAATCATCTTTTCTGGTTAGTTTGACAGCCTAATGTGATGTTTATCTGTGAGTATGTGTCACATTTATTTTTTTCCTCCAGACAGGAAGAACTCAAGAGTTCAGTCAATATGATTGCAGACGTGTAAGCAACTTCTTAAATATCTCCTAAATATCCTGCTCAGCTTAAGAATCTTTTTTTTATTTTTGCATGATTCATTTCCTTCAGCTTTGCTATGTATCCATCAACCTCTTAGTTTGAATATAACTTTGTCGCTCTCAACACAAATCACAAAGGCAAGGCAAGGCAAGGCAAGTTTATTTGTAGAGCACAATTCATACACAAGGCAATTCAAAGTGCTTCACAGTTGCATAAATTAAGAAAACAGATAAACAGAAAAAAAAATCACTTAAAAAAATTATTAATTACAATAAAAAGCAAGAGTGTAGATAAAATACTTTCAATTGTCAATAGATTTCTTTACGATGAGTCCGGTAGAACAAATGTTGCTGTGTGTTACTTTAATATGTTTATAATATTAATGTGATATATATTGACTATATGTTCTGAATTGCTTCCTTAACGTTTTACGTTTTTTTTTGTTACTCGCAAATTATTGTTCAGATTTTCAATCTTTTATTTTTCCTAAATGGGTTGCTGATTTTTGATAAAAAAATATATATAAAAAAACATCTATTGAGATCTATTTGCTTTAAATGAGACTTTTGAGGCTAAGGGAATCAGTTATGAATGGGTTGATTAGAACCTATCCGTGATAAAAAAATAGTGTATAATCTTTCAGAAATTATTTATGAATTAATCAATGACAATAATTTAATTTTAATTCCCATCGTGATGGCCTCATTTAATGGAATGCTGTCGTTTACTTTCCAGCCTTAAAGAAAACATTGAAAAGTTACAGAAAAGGTAAGACTGTTCTTCAAATCCTGATTTTTGAGTTCAGTAGTAATGGATCTTCTAAGCAGCCTTTGACATACAATATTTAATTTTCATGCCATTTATTCAGAATTATTACAATCAAGCCTGTATTTAGCTGATAAGGAGCAGTCTGTTAATTGTAACCTGCTGTTACTACTACTAGTAGTACCTAATTTTGTATTATTTACCTAATAAACTTGATTATTGACTAAATCTGACTCAGATTATATCACTGAACCAAATATGTTGAGGAAAAAAATGTTTCTCTAAGTGAAAATGCTCTTGCTTTTGACAGACTTGTGAAGGAGCAAACAGGTGTCAGTAGAAGTCAGGAGACTCTGGATAGCATCAGGCTACAGAACTCTTCTGAGAAAGGAGCAGAGGAGCAGAAAGGAGAAGCAGCAGAAGGTAACTGCTGTCCCACATTACACTCCAAAAAATAAATGTTGACTTTAATTTCATTTACTTTGTCAACAGGTTCCAGGAAATTGAATTAGGTTAGTTTAAAGTAAAATTGGTTAGTCAGTCTAACATGGCCATGGCCGTAATATTTGACAGTGGATTGTACATGGGGGCACAGAAAACACACAAACCCAGGTCAAGAAATGGGTCTCTGCACACCAAGGACCTGCACCAACCACTTTGCTACACAGTGACTTAAAACTCTTGTATTTAAATAAGGAATACGACGGCACACTGGAAATTAAGTCATGTTTCCTATTTAAATATATGATTTTTTTTAATGGTCAAATACAACTATTTAACATAGTTTAAACATCAATAGACTTAGACTTAGTTATTGTTCACATGTCTCTCTCAGTTCTTTATCAGCTGCAGAGGATTAATACAGTAATGTACTTTATTTCAGATTTTATTGGCTGAAAGAGAGCCGAGACAAAATGTGTTTAATAGCATTTTGGACTTAACGCATGGGAATTATAATCTCGAACGCCTCCGGCTGCGATCTGTTTCTCCTTCAGACACCATGCCAAGCAGTCGTGAGGAGAAGTGGGTCATGATTGTGGACCGGGCAAGTCTGCTCGTCATCCAGGCGGTGTCTGGAATCCGCCAGATCCAGGAGCTGAGCTGGAGACTCATGGAGCTCCACAGCATTAAAATTGTCTCTTCTGGTATCATCTGGGTGTCACTTCAAGAGGTTGGATTTATTTATGTGTAACTTGTGAATCAGTGGTTTTTCATCTTTTTGACAAAACTATCTTATCAGATCAAAAACATCATAATATATAGCACTCTGCTAGCCGTCAGGTTTGATGTCTCATTTGGAAATCTTAATGTTTTATATTGAGCTTTTGTATGATAGGTTAACAAAAGCAGTGCATAATAAGGAAGTGGATGGAAAATGTTCCTTGGACTCCATGATGTTGTTTACTCACTAATGTTCTCAAACAAACCAAAAAGGGATTCACAAGCTTTGTTTTATACTGAGGTTCAGATATACATAGGTGGACCGTTTACAATGTAGGCCAAACGTAAACCCAAATTGTTACCATGAATTTCCTTTTGGGGTATTATAAGGGAGACTGGATAGAAATGTTCGCCACACTTAAAATTTGTACAAGAATCTTAATCTGTTTATCGTTTACCTTACAATGTCAATTTATGCTCTGCTGTCTTCATATGTTACATGATATTCAAATTAAGATTTTTTGTTTCAGTGTGAGAGAATGCGGAAACATGCAAGGGGTGGCGATACTTCAGCATCACACAATGCATTGTGTAACTTAATGCGTTAGATGTGTTAAAGAGATAGAAAGATTGTCTGACAGATCTAATTTTCATAGGTCTCCCTGATGAACTTCCTGTTTCTGGTCCTGTGGGCGTTTGCGCTCCCATTCCCACGACTGCGTCCTTTGGCCTCCAGCATCTCGGCAGTGTGGGCCTGCGTCATGGTAGTCTGCAAGATGTTTTACCAGCTCAAAGTGATCAAACCTCTGGATTACTCCTCCAACTGCACCGTTGTGAGTGTATCTAATGTCAGTTTACGAGTTTATGTTAGTCTTGAGTTGTCCCCGACTTCTTTATTGCAGACTTAAAGGGCTCTCAAGCAGAATACTTGACAAACGACCTCTGAACAGCTCACAAGTCCAGGGTTGTTTCTGCACATAAAAGACAGCTTAACAAAGGGACACTTTGAAGTTTAATCTTTAAACTACTTTGTAGTAGTTTTTAGTAGTAGTAGTTTTGTCATCCATATTTCCCATGTGACTCAGAAACTGTTGATGTGTTGTAAATAGTTTTTACTGTCCATTTCTGGTCCGCTTTCCTTTCGCTTTGGGTACAGATCGGCCAATAATTGGTCATAAATAAACTAATCACAATCATATATTAAGACTAAAAGTTAATATTAATTTCTATTACTTCATGCCTAAGAAAAAGATCAACCTTAAAAAAACCTGGTGACATACTGATTGAGGCTAATTTTTGCTATTCCAGATTCAGGATCAGTTTAAAGCTTTTGTACTTTTGTATTTTTGTGCTCTATGTAAATGTGTAGTCAGATTAGCATATTGTCTGCATGTTTTCATTTTCTTTTTTTAAAACTCTGTTTACAGTCATTTATAATAGTGTTGATCAAGACAAAAATCCACAAAATGACAAGAATGCATTGTACCAAAATTACTCTAGTACTCTTTTTGGCCGAAAAAAAAACGTAATGGTAAACTTCTTCAAGTGGTGGTTCACACATGTTCATATTTACCGTGTCTGAATATTTGTCTCACCTTCCTTCTCAAAATTGATCTTGGTGTCTTAGAGCTTACTGGCCTCCAACAGTTCTGTGCTGGATGATGAAGCAGACTTGAGGGAAAACCTGATGGAGCTGCTCAGGAGGTCCATTCTCTATATTGAACCTGTTGATCCGGTCTACTGGTGTGGAGCCCTGCGAAAGTGCGAGGGGAGAATCCTCCCCTGTCTGAGGGTGTGATGAACTCTGTTTTCTGCTATAGTCTGTTAACATAAAGTTTTCCTCGGCTAATCAAAAAAAAAACATTAGTGCCAATATGTTAATAAAGGGAAGTATTACCAGTAAACATAAAGGATAAACAATTTACAGTATATTGTTTTCAAATGTAAAGGTTTTTAGAAAGATCCGTTGAAGGGTTTGTACTTTTTTCCACAATTTTTTAGAACCATTTGATGGTACTTGGATTGCTTGTATTCGAGGCAACTGTCCATCGCCACCAGCTCTACTTTCGCCTTCGTAATGATCTGAAGCCTCCTCCCTTCAGCATCATCTTCCAGTTCATCACAAGGCAGAACCTAGATCATGGCCTCCTGCCCTGCATCAAATACCTCATCAACTTTGGCTACTACAAATTTGGACTGGAGGTGCTATTTCTACATTTTTTTATTTGCCTTTTTTTGTCTTTACTTATGTGAACACATCTAACTTCTTTATTGTGCTCTCACTTATTCTTAGATCAGTTTGATTGTGGCTGTAAATGTTATTGGTCAGAGGATGGATTTCTACGCCTTGCTCCATTCAGGTGCTTTGATAGCTGTGGTGTCTCGCCGCCGCAGGAAAGCCATAGGAGAAGTTTGGCCCAAATACTGCTGCTTTACAGCCGGGCTCATGGTGTTTCAATATCTGCTCTGCATCGGCATCCCTCCTGCTTTCTGTGTTGGTATGTATATGTGTTTAATTTGTTTTAAACCATCTATATTTTTTTTATTCAGCTCTTTTAAACAAAAATGAGACACACCGCGGAATAAATAATGTCTGCTGAGGTTTTATTGGAAAATAACATGAATTTGAAAGCGTAAAAATGCCCACTTACTTTCTTTAAAATGGACAATGTGTATTAATCAACATTACAACTTTAGTCCATCACTAAAATCAGCAATATACAGACTGAAACACAGAGACCCCAATGCTGAACCCTGAGGTACACCAACATTACATTAAAGGTTGGACATGGAACATGAGCATGATAGCGACATCTAGTTTTTCTAGGTTAGTTACAACAATAGAAACATCAGCTGTTGGGTTCCCTGGTTCGCTGCCCATACGCCCAGTAACCAACCTGAACTGGGTCCAGTGAGGAGTGTATTTTAGAGGAGTTTAACTGACAGCTAACATTAGCAAAGTTATCAAATGAACTAGCTTACCGATCCAGAAGGAAAGTTGCAGTTTCTGTGTGTGTTTGATGCCCTGGGATTGTTTTCTGTGGGTCCATCTAGTGTATGCTTCACCTAAAACTACTCTGGTTTCTGTTCTTCTGCGGTCACCCCTCTCCTGAGACAGATAACAATATCTCCGGGGCTCTGAAGAAGCTGTTTGAGTTGCTGACTCCACCATTCTTCCCAGTGTGACCTGAGCTGTTTCAAGTCCAACCATATAGTTGGATCATTGAGATTATATCCGTCAACGCGCATCCCACGGCCGCTACTGGCTCTTATATGTAAACTTAACGTCATGTTGTAAATGTACATGTAATTATATTTTTATTAAAACATAACTTTTTAAGCAAATATTGTACTTTCATGCTGCATCTCTTTAGAAACCCCATGCATGTAAAAAAAAATTAATGTAGCTTTTTTATGAAAATGTTCCATATACAACCTTTAATTTCAGGAACTTTGTCTTCTGTTTTCTGCTTTTCATTGCATCAGCTAGAAAAAAGAGCCTTTTTGTATTCATTTCTTCATGTATGTTTTGGCAGATTACCCCTGGAGAACTGCAGCTCAACCCCTGAGCTCTAACGTCATAAAATGGTTTTACCTCCCAGACTTTGCCATGAGGCCTAACCCTTCCTTTATTTTCTGTGAGTAGTTCTTTGCTTTTCCTTACCATTTTTTCTCCTCTTTTTTTAATGCTACTTTTGACCTCAATTTCCGTTCCTATTCTTGCAGATGACCACCTTCTGCTGCTTTGCTCGTCTCTGCAGTGGCAGGTTTTTGTGGAGGAGAACAGAGCCGCTGTGCGACTTCTGGCTGGAGACAATGTTGAGATCAGTCGCAGTTTGGATCCGTGTTCTTTCAACCAGTTCATACCGGTTGATAACTTCCTTCACTGCAGGTTGGGGTCATTATACATTATCTTTCTGTGAGTCTTTTAAGAACATTGTCTCATCCTATATCTATATCAGCGATGATCTTAAAAAAAAATCCCACAAAGGAGTTTGAGGAATTTTAATGTATTTTGTGTGTTTTGATTATCTTTTCCATAACTTAATACCTGGCTCTTAAACTTTCAAAGCCTACCAAAATTTACATTGAAGTAGGCCTTTAGGATTGCAAGAATGCAAACGACTCTGATATACTGTGGGTCAAAAAAGGTTTCTATTGTATCAATTCAACTAAATTTGTGTTTATTAATACTGATTTATTAGAAAATGCATAAGAAAAAAATCCCCATGGCCCTCTTAGGGTTTCATAGTCCAAATTGATATAATCCTGCTCAAGCCTTACCATCTTGTTTCACAAGCATGTTTTACAGTGCGAATTTATTCATGAAAAATAAAATTATTTTCCATATCGCTCAACCCTACCTCCTAATTTCACTTCCAAATGACTGGTTAGCATGTAGAAAGCATGTAATAGTTGCTAAGGAGACCTGCTGACCACTCTTTGCTGTGGTTTCATGAGCTTTGTGAGACATTTTCATCATCCTGCAAAATGTGCACGGTGGCAAGACAAGCTAGAAGGCCCCCAGCCTGTTTAGGCACCTTCGCCAAGGGTGGCAGTAATTTTTTCTGGCACTACATTTTGACAACTTTTGGCAGAAAGTTGCTCCTCTTAAGAGTCTTTACATTTAGATTTTGCTCATTTTTACACAGCAATATATATATTTACAGTATCAAACTATATCAGCTACCTTTTTTACAATGACTCAAGATAAATATCAAGTTGCCATCTCTATTTTTGTTCCTTGTGGTTCTGTCTTTTTACTTGATTTGTGCTGATTAGAATATCAAAGGTTCTCTGCTTTCAGTTCAGCCAATGGTTTTCATGTCTCATGTCACCCAATGATCCTTCTCCCTTTGGCTTTCATTTTTGACACTTTTAGAAGGGTTGCATGGTTTAAACATTTGTTTCAGTATTGTTTTATGCTTTTTGTTGTTTAAAAAAATATCCTTAAAGGATTTAGAATTTTTAGAGCAGCAAATAAGCTAAACTCCACCTGAAGGAATTTGGTTAGTTCAGGAGGAATACATGTTTAAGTCAGACTTAATGACACTAATGGAAGCTCTTGAGATAATTTTCTGTTATTTTCTTCACTGTCTGTTGTCAATGAATAATTAACCATCATTAGTCAAACAATTTTAAGATATATTTGATCAATATAAGGTATTCATCCTGTAATACTAACTTTTTAGCTTTTTTAAAAGGGAAACCATCTGCCTGTGTTTTGTACACAGATCCTACCTGGACATGGTGAAGGTGTTTGTTTTCAGCTACTTCTTCTGGCTGGTTCTCTGCCTCATCTTCATCACGGGCACCACAAGGATCAACATCTTCTGCCTCGGCTACCTGGTAGCCTGTTTTTACTTCATGTTGTTTGGTGGCAGCGTCCTGATGCAGCCTGTCCGATACATCCTCCGCCTGTGGGACTGGCTCATCGGCTACACCTGCTTTGTGATTGCCATGAAAAACCTCCTGTCTGTAAGTGGAAAAAGTTATACCAAAACTTTTGGACACAATGCGCCTATTTTAAAAAGACAAAAACACCATAATAATTAATAACTAAACACCTGAATCATTTTGTTTTTCTCCAGCTTTTTCAGCAGGTTCTGACCCATTTCTTTGTTTCTTTCAGCTTGGTGCTTGTGCGTATCTGGATAGCCTATTGAAAAATAGCTGTTGGTTGATACAGGCCTTCAGCATGTTCTGCACCATCAAAGGCTATGATGTCCGTAAGTGTCTGCAGTAATTCTATGCAAACATAAACGTTTTAACTCTTTGTCTGTACACTGTCCTGCTGACGTTTTCACACCCCTTTTAGGTTTCACACTTTTTTAAGTTGCAAACGCAACATTCTTTGTATTCTACTCAGATTTTATGCAAAAGTACATCAAAAACTAATGCATTACTATGAGCTGAAGGGAAAAAAAACAATAGTGGGTCTAAAGTTTTTTTTTTGGACAAATAGAAATCTAAAAATGTAAGCTTCTTTTTGCCATCCTGAATCAAAATTATCTCTTTAATTACATCTACAAGTCTTTGGGAGGATGATTCTAACAGTTTACTACATCTAGAAACTGAAATTGTTGCTAATCCTACTTGACCATCACTTTATAAGGTTTTCCAACTGGATATAAGTCTTTGACTAGGCCATATAATACATGACTGTGCTTCAGTCTTATCCAGTTAACTGTAGCCGGCTGCATGTTTAGGGTTCTGGTAGGAAAATGAACCTCCACTTCAATATCAAGTCTTTTACTGCAACTACACTGTTTTTCCTGCCAGTATTTCGATGTATTAAGCTCCATAAGTTTACGTGTTTCTTCCTACTCAGCTAAAGATATTTAGCTCCGTATATATTGCCATCAACCTTGAGCAGGTTCCCTTTTTCCTGCTGAGAAAAAGCATCCCTGTCGCTTAATCGCGTTCATTATCATGTTCAGCTTCATTTTTTACATTATATGCAATCTCCATGCACTTAATGGAAAACTCCTCAAACCAGACCACTGTCGTCCACATGTTCCCCTGTCCTGCGAATGCTTTTCTTTCATCATACTGCCCTTTCAAAAAAGTACGCACTAGTGGAGCAATGACAAATAGTTTTCCCGGCCATAGATTCTCGAACCTTTGCAGAGGATTTCTGCTGCCTCTCCAGAGTGACCGTAGGAATCCTGGTTGCTCGGCCTGTGAGTTTAGGTTAGCGGCCATAACTTGGTAGGTTTAAAGTGTCCCATTTTATATTCATTTTCAGAAGATGGAATAAAAAGAGCTCCATGAAAGGTTAGAAGTCTGAGATATTGTTTTACAACCAAAACTTAATTTAAAGTTTACCCCCAATCTGTCTGTGTTTTTCCCTGATCTTCTTGATGCTGTTTGCTCTCTAATGTTCTCTAACAAACCTCAGAGGCCTCCACGGAACCATTTCACTTATGCAGAGATTTAAATTACACACAGGTGGGCTTTGTTGACACATAAGGTTACTTTTGAAGACAACTGGTGGCACTGGGTTTTATTTAAGGGTATCAGAGTAAAGGTGGCATCATTTTTAGACTTTAAGTTGTAAAACACTTAAATCACTTATCATTTAATTTCCACTTGCCAGTGATGAGCTTCTATGTGTTGTTATTTTACGTATTTTACATGACATCCCGATAAAGCTTATAGTTATGGAGATTATAGTTAGAATGAGGCTTGAATCCTTTTGGAAGGCACTGGATGTAATTGTGTCTGAATTAGAGAATAGGAATTATTTGAATGAATTGCATTGTATTAATTTAAATAAGTCTTAGATTCTGTGGTCATAGTCAATAAATTAGAATATTAACGTTAATTTATTTAAGTATACTCCAATGTTAACTGAAACGCATTGTATGGATTGATTACATTCAGACTAATGTTTTCAAGTCTCTGTCTCTGTTAAATATGAGGATTTTCCACTTAACATTATTGGAAACATGAAATTTGTGGTTAGAATATTACATTTTATTTCAGTAACGTGGGCTTCATGAAAACTAGTTTATTTTCAAAAGGTTCGAACGAACTAACCTTATCGTCTCACATATTGTAATGTATTGAATATTACTGATAACTAGATACAAATTGGGCCTGTTTTTACATTGAGAAGACAATTATTATTTGATCTGTAACAATTAGACCTCATTTCTAAGCTCATTTCTGGTTTTGTGCATCTCAGCTGAGCCTACTGATGAGTGCGAGCTGCCAGAGGGCGAGGCCGGCATCGTCTGGGATGCAATATGCTTCACCGTGCTCCTGGCACAGAGAAGGGTCTTCCTCAGCTACTATTTCCTCTACGTCGTGTCCGATCTCAAGTCAGCTAAGATACTGGCATCGAGGTCTGTGCTTCAATTTGTTACTAATAAAACTTTTATGAAGATATTTATAAGAGAACTAGCTCATTCCTAGCTCTATAGTTGAACCAATTTGATAGACATCTAAGGTTCATTGCAAGACTTATGGTAAAAAAAGCATTTTAGTTTAAACTGCATGTTAATTTATAGGTAATGTATTACAACCCTTAATTACCACAGTTGGCTAGTTTTCACTTCTAAACATTTAAAATACAACTAAGTTATTTACTTGAAATAATACAGCCAGATCAAAAAATGAAACAAAGACAAAGTAATACACTGTGGTGTTAAGAGTATCTAATTCAAACAACTTTGAAAATATGTCTTATCAATGTCTGAACCAAAGAAAACTAGTGATCTTCTTTTAAATAGGTGTAGAAAAGGACTACAGAAACATATATTTTCATGCAGTAAAAACTACAAGCAGCTCCGTAAAATACAACAATGCCAACAAAAGTAAATTGGTGTTAATTTCTCGTCAACTCTCTAAGGGGTGCTGAGCTGTTTGAGGCCAAAGTGAAGAAGCAGGTTGCAGCCAGACTGGAGTTGGAGCAGAAATCTGTCGAGGCACTCAAAAGACAGTAAGGCTGAGCAAGAAAAGTCTATCAATCAGTTAATGGACGATGACTGGCTTATTTCCTTTCCACTTCCATTTTTATCTTCTCTCGAAAGAGTAAACAGCGAGTATAAACTTTTTCCCACTCTCTTGGTAGGATGGAGAAGATTAAATCCAAACAGAAGACTTCTCCTGCTGCATCCAACAAAGCTGAGCCCCCAGCAGATCAGGAGCAGGTGACGTTAGGTACTGCATCTTTAGATTTTTCGATTTTCATGGAAGCCACTAAAACACATGGAAAGAAAAAGGATTGGGACCAGGTCTGCTGATAGTGTCTAAGTTTGAATCCAATTTAATATAAGTTGTTTTATTAGACTTTTTCCCCTGCATAATTCAAATTGAATTTTGAAAGTTTTTCAATAAAACCTGAGTTGAGGGTTTTGTACTTGTAGTGGTTCCAAAGCAAAATTGCAAATTCCACTGTATAAGGGAAAAAAAGTTAGACATATAGTGACTATTTTTTTTAAATTATTAATGTCCACACTTCATTGCAGTTTTGTTAACAAATGCATTAAGCTCTAAGGGTTTTGAAATTTTGAATGCCTCAGGGGTTCCCAAAGTTTAAAGTCAGATGGCTCACTGTGTTCTTTTTTAACTAAGGTTATCTGTCTTTATTCTTGCTGGTGAATGTAAGCTAATAACCAGAATTAACGATTTATTTGCAGGTGATGCAGAGAAGGAAAAGCGAGATGCAGGAAAATGGTGGAAGCCTTGGGTCTCTCAGCCTGGAGGTGAGAAGCAAAATCACACTATGAAACACCAGGGCTCATTGAAAATTAACTTAGGGAACTTTGAGAAGATTTAGTATTTATACCTCTTGAAATAGTTCACATTTTTGTCATGTTATAACAACAAACTGTACCTTCATTTTAATCAATTTGAGCCTTTTTTGTGGGGGGTTGTTATGTGAAATACTTACTTTGTGCAGTTCACAGTGGAAGGAACTCAATGTATGAAATATTTACAGATAAAAATCTAAAAAGTGTGGCATTCATATTCAGCAACCTTTACTTTGATACCAATAGAATAAAACCCGGTGCAACTAATTGCCTTCAGAAGTGGCCTAATAAGTAAATCGAGTAACCTTGATTGATAAGTGGCAGGCAGAAAGCCATTGTTGCTAGAGTAGAAAAAAACCTCTATATATTTCTGGCTCACATTTAAAACACTATTTCGTGATGAAAAACCGTGAACATCACCCTGCAGGCACCACATTCCCATGTGAAACACGATGCTGGCTGTATCATGCTGTGGGAGTGCTTTTCCTTAGAAGGAGGAAAGTAAGTTCATAGAAAAATCATGAAAGAAAACAATTTAGAAGCTGCGAAAATATTGTTTTTCTTAGGTTTCATAATAACCTATTACTTTGTATTGAGCTTTTCATACATAAAAAAAAACTAAATATACATTAAGAATACATTGAAGTATGTGGATGTTATAGGCAGAATGTAGAATTTTCTTTTTTTTTTTTATAAAGAATGAATACCTTTTCTGTAAAATGCCAAAATATCTTTACTTCCTTTTTCCTGTCAGAGTTGGCCTAAGCCCGAGTCTTATTATTGAACAGAAAGCATGGAATTATTATGTAAATGTTTCATTTTCTGAATGCTGAGTTGTTGCAGCTTGTAAGATCGTTTTACTCCCCTGCATAACGACAATACGTTTACATGCCAGCAAGAGAAAATTGATAATGTCCAGATAATGTGACTGGAAAATCGAATTTCTCAGCATGTAAACGACAGTGAGGAGAAGCCGAGCTATTAGCAGCCTGAGCTCTTCCCCTTTGGGAAGTGATGAGACCGCGGCGACGGGAACAACAACAAAAGAACGAGCAGCAACGAGTGTAACACGATCAAGCAGTGCGGTACTTACAAAATATTTTGTGCTGCAGCATTGTTGTCCATTTCTTCCCTCATCGTGCATATCCTGCTTTTAGTACATCTGTTTCAATGAGTCCTGCATATATTTACTATCTGTGTGACTAGTCAAATGGAAGAATGTCAGCGCGAGAGGGCGCATGTCGCCATCTAGCGTTGCAGAGTCGAACGCGCTTCTTCTGAGTGACATTTAAATTGGGACACGACTCTCAACTCTGCTAAGTCTGATGACTGCCAAAAGCTTGATGTAGATGTGCATGTAAATGTACTCATTGTTGACCTTGGAATTAAACACAGTGGAGAACAATTGTGGCTACCATCTGTTCGAGAGCGACAGTGAGGAGGAAGAAGAAGAAGTCACTGAGATGAAAGAAGAAGAAGAACCACCAAAGAAGAAATCAGCTTTTCAGGTAAACGGGTGATGAAAAAATACATCAAGTTGCATTTGTTTTTTTCAGACTGAGTACAGATAAGTTAAGGCTGATAAAGTTTTGAGTAAAACAAAACATAACCTCCATGTTTATGTTGCAGTGGGCATATAATGCCTGGACTACCAGCTCCAAATCAGCTCTAAAGGACCTTAAGAAAGAGAAGAAAAAGATAAAGAAAGAGGAGAAAAAGAGGGCAAAGACAGAACTGCGGAAGCAGCATGGTGAGACAAAAATAAAGTCGCGTGACTCAATAACCAAAAACTGCTCATTTAAAAATTAAAGCCTCAAACTGTATCTTCTTAGGCATTGAAAGATCTGATTCCAGTGAAGACGAACTCGATGAAAGTGGTATGGAGGAGGAGGGAGAGGAGGAAAAAGGTCAATACACCTGAGGAGTTGATGTTTTACCTCTGAATACCTCCTTTATTAATGTCAAACATGCTTTTCTAACACTGAATCATGTCCATGTGTTGTTCCTGTCCCGCAGAAAACATCCTGAAGCGCATCCTGAACACGCTGAAGTTCAGCTGGGTGTTTCTGCAGTCTCTCACTGACGACATGACGGATGGTCTGAACGCCTTCTGCAAAGACAGCCTGGATATTTCCAAAGTGCTGCTTTTAGAGCGAGCATTACTCAACCAGCAGCAAAAGAAGGTGAGATGACAAGACAAGAATCGGATTAGTGTACAGTGACGAAAAGGTACTTTACTCCTTCAAACATAATGTTTCAGAACCAAAGAACAAGCTCCTTGAAGATGCACAGTGAACTACTCAAGCGCTTTTTATAGGCATACATTAAACTTTTTAACAACCTTCTCAGTTATGTTCTGCCTGGCAGCTCACGACAGGAATATCCATGTCTAGTGTAATGTCAAGAAATATGCAAAAAAAGTGTAAGAGTAAATGAGCACCAGTTAGCAGGTAATGTTGGTAAATGCTGCAGAAACTAAACCATGGACATTCAAAAAGAACGAGGAGATGCCAAAGTCTGCAGCATAAACTGGAGGTCATGAAGTGAAGATTTGTATGCTAATGTGGCAAAGGCAGACAACAACTCCTGGGTGACAGTCATTCACACTAACCACTCAGCCAAAGGGATATATCCCTGTGGCCGAGCAGCCAGGGTGCATCATTAATCAGAGCCTCAGTGACAGGATCCTCACACTGTCACACTGAGGTATTCAGAGAAGATGAGGATATAGGGAAGAACTGTAACTTAGAAACCTGACTAACCGGCACTCTAAGGAGTTTGAAAGCACGTTGTAGATTATTTTTTTAAAGGTAAAAAGGAGTAAAGAAAATAAATGAAATCTAGTCACCATTCAGATAGGTGTTGCCATTTTTTAAAATCTAGTTGTGACTGTTACAACAACTCTGTCACCTTATTATTCATCTCTATATTAGCTAACCAAGCAGCGATTTTGCAAGTCTCATTTTCCTACAAGCAACTGCTCAATTCTATATTCTCAAGGATTCAACTCTAACATAATAATAGCGATGTCAATACATCATTTTGTGGATACTGTTCTGCCACTCTGCTCAAACTCTAGGATGAGAAATGACAGACAATCAGAAAAATTCCTGCATCACTGCAGCTGATGTCTGGAGATTGCCGGTATTGATTTATTTAACAATACAATCTGTGAGCATCAGCTGTTTTTTAATTGACGGAAGACATAAAAGGAAAAGCCACAGTAAACTGATGCATTTTCTTACGTAATGAACAAAATGCTGGCAAACGACATCTACTGTCCTCTCGATGGTCAGACCACTGACTCTGTGGCAGCCGTGGCATGAACTGTTTGTGTTCCCATCCCGACGCCTCGGGTCGGTTCTGTCCTTGAAACCAAGTTTCTGAGGCAACAAATGTTTCCTGCAGAGACTGTTTTTGTGGGTCATCTATCTACTTTTATAAAGCTCACTCGCTGCATGGAGGATTTTAGAGGAATGCAAGAGTGCTCGCTCCATCCTTTTTCTTTGTTGCCAATAAGTGGCAAATCATTAATTTAACAGTTATTTATTAGGAAGGTGTCTAGGTCAAGCAATCAGTCTGTTTAAAGTGATTCTAGATTGTGCAGAGTATGCTGTGACACCTTCCACACATGAACGTGCATATCTGGTTTTAAGGTCTGGCGTTAAATCAGTCATGGTTTTTGTTTATCCATGGCATTGCCTCTTTGGGTGTTTCTGTATCCCTACAGGGAAAAGAAGTGAGTCAGGAGAGCGTGAAGCAGTTTTATGAAACCTGGATATCCCGTCAAAACACATTGTCATCTGAGGAAGCTTTAGATGCTCTGTCTCCTCCTCTAACCCCACCAGCCGTCCCCTCCTCACATCACGTCTACGTAAAGCTGAAGAGCCAAGCGTCCAAACTGTCCTGGGGCAGCAGCTTTTCCAGGTAGACCTCTGGACACGGTGCTCTCTTTTTCTCAAAACCCAGTCACCTGATAACTAACCCTACTTGGTCCTGATCATCTTCAGCTGTATGACAGATGAGACGATGTTGGGCTCTCGACAGCCAACGCAAGAGGAGCTGGATGAGCCCCCCGTCGTCCCGCCTGCTTCCCAGCTTCAAAGGAGGCTGATGAGAGAGGCCAACATTGAGCAGAGCTCCTTTGAGTCTGATAATCTTCCACAGAGGTGAAAGAACGGGGACTTTTGATATGCGTTTCAGTCAAACTGTAACCAAAAATAACAATTTTGAAAATGTGCAAAAATTAATGTAAAATGAAATGGTTATTCATTGATCCTTAAAACTTTGCTCACCATTTCACCCCTAAAATTAACTGGGAAGTAGAGGCTTTTCCATACCAATGTAGCTGGGGGATCTCTGAATTTATTTAGCAGATTTAGAATTCTAAAGTTATTCTGTACTAAAAAACGCTGAAAGCATGTAGCCATGAGCTCAAAACATTTCCACAAGGTGAAATATAATAAAGCATAAATCATAAATCTGTCCATAATTCATTTGTTTTTTTTAGTTTATATCAGCTAGACTGTACTCTTTTTTTTTTTTACTTCTTGCAGACATCACTGATAAGTGCTTAGTTTAAATTTAGTTTTGTCTTTTTTTTTAAGCCAAGAAGATGAGGAAGATCGCCAGGAAGAGTCAAAACAAGATGAGGATATTGAGAAGGATGCAGAGACTAGTGACAAATCTGATCAGGATCAAAAGGAAGAAGATGATCAACAAGATTATCCAGAATTCGAGAAAGATGAGCTGGATGAAGAAGAGCTAAAAGAGAGAGAAGAGGGTGAATACTCCAGATACGTGGAGTTCACCTCGCTAGATAAGCAAGAGAGTGAGGAAGAAAAAAGTCTCAACATCACAGAGTCTCCTAGACCTCTGACCCAGGAAACAAGGAACCTCACTGCCAGCGAGCTGCTTCTCAACAAGTCAGTAGACACAATAATCATTTAAAAGCAAAGTTAGAGGTCACATCAACTCATTTGCTGGTCTGTTTCATCACATAAAGACTTTTTTTTTTCTGGCATCCCTTTCTGCTTTCCTACAGCATGTTTGAAAATGATGAGATCTCAGAGTCTGATAAGTTTTTCAAGACGTTGCCCAGACCAGTGAAGCTGCTTTTTGCTCTCTACAACACCATGGTGTCCAAGTCAGAGATGCTATGCTACTTTGTCATAATCCTCAACCACATCGTGTCTGCGTCGTTTCTCTCGCTCATCCTTCCGATTCTGATATTCCTCTGGGCCATGCTGTCTGTACCGCGGCCGACCAAACGCTTCTGGATGACGGCTATCATCTACACAGAAGTAGGTCATCACAACTGCTGCCAACACGTTATTATTTTACCCCAATATTGGTGCACTTGATTTCAAGATGAGCGTAAAGTGTCTTGACAAAAGTATCCATGACCATGACATCGTCCAAATTTTGTCACAGTGCAACTACAACCTTCAATTTATTTTATTGCGATTTCTGTCTTTAAAAGAGTGCTATACTGTATCCTGTGTCATACTGCACACTACTCTGGTTTTTTGTAACTTCGTCTATTATGTACACATTATTCTTGATCTGTAACTTCTTTTTTTTATATAACTTTCCACTTCTGAGTAGGGCTGGGTATCGATTCAAATTTCAAGGATCGATTCGATTCCAATTCTCAAGAGTTTGAATCGATTCGATTCAATTCAATCTGATCCAGTTCGATATTGATATTGGTCAGTGCTATTAAAAACGCGTTTTATTTTTTACTGTTATCTTAATTATATGCCTGGAATTCAATGACTTAAGACTGGGTAAGTAACAGTTCACCATGGGAAACTGTATTAACCCTTTCAGACACAACACTTAAAATGGCCGTCTGGACTTTTCCTTTCTATTTCAGCTTTAAAAAGGGCTAACTATTCTAAAGAATAAAATCGTTTTTTTGAATTTGTGAATCGATTCAATTCGATTTCTACAAGAATCGATTCGGAATCGATTTTTCAATTATTTCAACACAGCTCTATTTCTGAGTCTTAATTAATGTTTCTACTTCTTGCCACTTTGTTGCTGTTACAACCAGATTTCCCCTTGTTGGACAATAAAAGATTTTTCTATTCTATGCACTTATTTTCAGCCGCTCTAAGACAAAACTTTGCCAAACTTCCCTCAAAGCTGCAATATGTTTAGGGTATATTTCTCCAAGCTGTGTACTTCTAGAGGCTCAAATGATTTCTCATTCCTCTATGCAACATAACTCGAACTCAGCCAGATTGGATGGAGAGCATTAGTGAGTATCAAATTTTTAGTATATAATATTACGTTATGCTTAGGTAAAGGTAGGTCTTAACTTTGAACAGCATCTACTGAGTTTAACGAAGACACTCTTGACATTTCCTTTAAAAAGCAGCTCAAAACCCATTTTTTAATAAATAGCTTTGTTTAGTTTTACTCTAATTTTCTGATTTAATAAGTTCTGTAACTGTTGCCTTTTTTTTGTAAAGCAATTTGTGATTATTTGTACTTAGTTACAAGGTCATTCTGAGGGATACACATTAGCTCTGCGTTTGTAAGGTTGCTGTTTTTCAGCAGGGTGACACTCCCACCCCGGTTTCAAGTCTTTTGTATCCATTGCTGCCCATGTTCTTCTTCTTCACCGACCAGCTTTGCTGAGCAATGGTGTGTTCATTCTGATGTGTAGTGTCATATGTCCACCTTACAAAGTGTTTAGGACGGAGGCAAAAAAAAAATCCACTTTGTACTCATCTGCACTTGTGCCATACTCTTGTCATCTTCAAATGATGGATTGAACAGAGGTCTGTGAGATGATCAAAGCTTTCGATACTGTTTCATCACTCAAATCTGCTCTAAACCACATCCTCACAACTTTCGCCTTGACCTTACTGCTGTCTTCTTCTGTCTTCACGATGCCAATTGTTCTTTAATGTTCTACAACAAACCTTTAAATTCTTAACAGACCAGCTGGATTTATACTGTAAATAAATTAGACACAGGCGGACTCTTATATATAGCTATAATGATGACTTCAGGACGCCGTTTTATTGTACCACCTAGGAAAACAAATCAAATCTTTTATTCCTTCTGCGATTAAACTTTTAAACCAGAGCAGATGGGATATTACCATTGGGTTTTATTTAGGCGTATTGAAGTGGGTGAATTAAATTGTTAAAATCACATTTACTTGTTTGCAGTTAAACTCTACTTTGTGTTGCTCTATTAAATAAAACGCATTGAAATTTGTGATTGTTACATTGCGAAATGTATATGAGTTTAAACATTCTTATTACTTTTTCAAAGCACTGTTTTTCGAGCATATGCCCTTGTTTGGGCTTCTTCCTTTAAAAAGATAATAATCCATTTGGATTCCTTTCTTTTCTTTGTCCCAGCTTACAGTTGTAGTGAAGTACTTTTTCCAGTTTGGTTTCTTCCCCTGGACCACGTCTGCATACAGAGGAATCAATGCCGACCGGCCCTTTGCCCTGCCAAACATCATCGGAGTGGAGAAAAAAGATGGCTATGTCCTCTTCGACCTCATCCAGCTGCTTGCTCTCTTCTTCCACCGATCTATTCTGAAGGTAAGTCCATTGTTTTGTTTAAACAGTAAAATCCGACAACACTGGTTCCAGTTAGGTAGTTCTCTTGCCTTTCCCCAAATTTACAGTGCCACGGGTTGTGGGATAACAAGGAGGTGGAAATGCCCGACTTCTTCAAGAAACTGAAGAAGAAAGTGGACAAGAAGAAGATGACGGGAGCGGATAAGATGGGGAGCAACGAGAAACCTTCTCGCCGGCTGAAGTTCCTCCCCTTTCAGGCTTCTACCACCTCCATATTCTGCAGACAAAAACAATATGATTCTGAAGAATCTGTCGGTGAGAAACTTGGGTTTTATTCGTTCAAAGATTTATTTCACCACAAACATGTCTTTAAGGTTTATTAACGTACATTTTGTTTCGTTTTGCATTGGAGAGGGGAAGCCAAAGAAGCAGCACGCCAAGAAAAGGAGAGGACAGCGACGTACTGCCCCTCTGTCCAGGAAGCAGAGGATCAGACAGCACATCAGAGACAGGATGCTGCAGATCAAAACAGCCTCCATAGAAGTGTACATTGTTTCTCTATTGGGCTTTTAAAATCTGTTTCCATCTTATCCGCTATTTATAGCACCTGTGTAGTCTGAAGGTTTAGTCATACTGAAATGAATGCTTTTATTTCGTGATCTGCTACGAACATTTATACTTTTAAAATATTTGTATAAACTTGGTGATGTTACAGCAACCCTTTTCAATGCATTTCAGTGGGATTTTAGACCAACACAAAGTAGCATATGATTGTGTACAGTGCAAGGAAAATTATGCAAGTTTTTAAGATTCTTTTTCAAATAAAGATTTAAAAAAATTCGGCAAGCATTTGTCTTCATCCCCTTTTAATCTGACAGCAGGACACAGACCTGTGTCTAGTATGAATTGAGCTGTTCTGTTTCTAAGGCCTCAGAGGTTATTTGGAGATGCATTTCTTCAGCATGGACAGTGGTGTTGGGAGGATGGATGGAGCTAAATACAAAATACATGACACACTTTTCATATTTTGATTTGTAAAATATTTTAAAGCAACTGTTCCCCCTTCATATACACAATCATGATTATTCGTGTTGGTCTATCATTTAAATTAATAATAATAATAATAATAATAATAAATTAGGTGTTCACGTAGTTGTGATGAGACCAAGTGGTCTGAACTTAGATAGATATATATTCATTTTTGGTAAGGCAGTGTATAGAAGCAGAGAGAAGTGTGACGTCTCCCTCTCTTTCTTTACAGAGCTCTTCACATTTATCTCCCCATAAGACAGTTCTTCTATGACATTATCCACCCTGATTACAGTCCTGTGTGTGACGTCTACGCCCTCATGTTTCTTATTGATGTCATCAATTTCATCGTGACCATATATGGATATGGGGCCTTTGGGGTACACACATAAATACCACCGGCTGTGGAACACTAATACAATTAAAAAGGATGCTATGTAGGATATTACTCTGTTTTTGTCTCCTCTTTAGAAATACTCTGCATCAGTGGACATCTCAGAGACTCTGTCAGAAGACCAGGTTCCTGAGGCCTTTCTGGTCATGCTGCTCATCCAGTTCGGCACCATGATCGTCGACCGCGCCCTGTATCTGAAGAAGTCTCTGATGGGGAAATGTGTTTTCCAGGTTGTGTTGGTATTCGGCATACACTTCTGGATGTTCTTCATCCTCCCTGGAGTCACAGAGAGGTCAGAGCTTATTCCCTAGTCATTCTTTATTGTCATCATATCCCTGCACGACTTTTAAATCTCATCATGATTTATCGCTCTTTAGGTTTAAACTGAACAGGTGGTTTCTTCATAAGGTGACATTCTGTAATTTACTGTTTGCGTGTATTGCAGGTTGCATACAGCTGTAAATGAATACAGTATATACATTCAGGAGGTTAGATACAACCAACAGGAGCACATTTCTCTGCTTTAAAGTTTATAATAATAACTGGAAATAGGTTTTTCTTCAGGGAGCAAATATAAAATGAGAAATGTGCTTGTTGAATTTCAAGTTAGGTCGGATATTTGACCAGTCTTTTATAGGAATTTGAAGAGCTCAATTCAATTAGGTGGTTTCCAAGTGCAAAGTCCACTTTAAAACATATCAGAACCACTAAATGTTAGTCTACTTCTACACAACTGAGTAAGAAGATAAGTACATTAGAGTCTCTAGTTTGAGAAACAGACGCCTCACAGGTCCCCAACTGGCATCTTCATTAAATAGTACCCGCAAAACACCAGTGTCAACATCTACAGTGAAGAGGCGGCTGCGGGATTCTGGGCTTCAGGGCAGAGTGGCAAAGAAAAAGCCATATCTGAGACTGGCCAATAAAAGAAAAAGATTAAGATGGGCAAAAGAACACAGACATTGGACAGAGGAAGACTGGAAAAAAGTGCTGTGGACGGATGAATCCAAGTTTGAGGTGTTTGGATCACAAAGAAGAACGTTTGTGAGACGCAGAAGAACTGAAAAGATGCTGGAAGAATGCCTGACGCCATCTGTTAAGCATGGTGGAGGTAATGTGATGGTCTGGGGTTGCTTTGGTGCTGGTAAGGTGGGAGATTTGTACAGGGTAAAAGGGATTCTGAATAAGGAAGGCTATCACTCCATTTTGCAACGCCATGCCATACCCAGTGGACAGCGCTTGATTGGAGCCAATTTCATCCTACAACAGGACAATGACCCAAAACACACCTCGAAATTGTGCAAGAACTATTTAGAGAAGAAGCAGGCAGCTGGTATTCTATCGGTAATGGAGTGGCCAGCGCAGTCACCAGATTTGAACCCCGTTGAGCTGTTGTGGGAGCAGCTTGACCGTATGGTACGCAAGAAGTGCCCATCCAACCAATCCAAATTGTGGGAGCTGCTTCTAGAAGCGTGGGGTGCAATTTCTCCAGATTACCTCAACAAATTAGCAGCTAGAATGCCAAAGGTCTGCAATGCTGTAATTGCTGCAAATGGAGGATTCTTTGATGAAAGCAAAGTTTGATGTAAAAACAATCTTATTTCAAATAAAAATCATTATTTCTAACCTTGTCAATGTCTTGACTCTATTTTTTATTCATTTCACAACGTATGGTGGTGAATAAGTGTGACTTTTCATGGAAAACACAAAATTGTTTGGGTGACCCCAAACTTTTGAACGGTAGTGTATATATATAAGGAGGGCATGGGATTGTCATAAGTAACACTTTTATGACACTCTGAGTCTATTTTTCTATCATAATAAACTCAGACGCTAGAAGCAGAGAATATGACATTTGGTAATACAAACACAATTCAGATGATTGGTTTCTCTACATATCTCTGTCTGCTCCAGGAGGTTCAACAGCAACCCGATTGCTCAGCTTTGGTATTTTGTAAAGTGCATCTACTTTGGCCTGTCTGCCTACCAGATCAAATGTGGCTATCCAAACCGCATCCTGGGGAACTTCCTTACCAAGAACTACAACTACCTCAACCTCTTTCTTTTTCAAGGGTAGTTTCCTTCAGCAGTTACCTCAAGCATAAATGGAAACACTGTAGCTATTGAAAAACATAGATTTTTTTGTTTGTTTTTTGTTTGTTTCTTTAAATGGCTGTCTTCATTGTCTGACTTTCTCCCTTCAGCTTTCGGATGGTCCCTTTCCTTACTGAGCTGAGGGCCGTGATGGATTGGGTTTGGACCGACACCACTCTGTCTCTTTCCAGCTGGATTTGTGTTGAAGATATTTATGCTAACATATTTATCCTCAAATGCTGGAGAGAATCTGAAAAAGTAAGAGAATTGTATCGTATTTTATACCCCTCACCATATTTACAGGGCACTGTGACAACGTCCGGACCTACAACCACAAATTTCCATGAGTTTTATTCGGATTTTATGAAATAGACCAACACAAAGTTGTGCATAACCTTGGAGACTGCGTTGCAGTCTGTAAAGAAAGTATGGCATACTTATGTGTTTAGCTCCATTTACTGTGACACCCTAACTACCAACTGCAACCAACTGCCTTCAAGAATCACAAAATGTGTAAATAGAGCCCAGAAGGACCTGGGCCTCTGTGGCAAGAATTGAAAACTACAAACTGCAGATCTTCCTTTCCAATCTGCTTGACTTTGACTTGTTTTGCAAAGAAGAATGAACAACGCTCTCACCCTAGATGAGCAAAACTGATATAGACATACCCTGAAAAACTTGCAGCTCCTGTGAAGGTAGTTCTGCAAAGTATTTATTTGGAGGGACTGAATATAAAGTCTCTCCATATATTTCAAGTTTTGATTTGTAAATGTAGAATTGTTGTTGTTGTTCTATCACATGAATCCCAATAAAAAACATTGAAGTTTGCCATTAACATTACAGAGTGTGAAAACCTTGTTGTGGTATCATTTTTTTTTGTATATACAGTTGTTGGTTACTAAGGTAGCAAAATTACATTTATACAATGTTTTGATTGAAAGTGCTTTAAGGAGTTAGTCAAAGTGATTAGACATTGTTTGTCTCTTTAAACACATTATATACACTATAGCAGATTAAATACAATGTGATAGACTTGTTTGTGTTCTAGGCTTTAGAATTATCCAAAGAAAAGAAAAGCTAAGCATTTGTACACACATTTTCCAGAAATATCCCCACCCTCCAGGGCAGAAGAAAAAAAAAGTGGTCAAATATGGGATGGGAGGGTTCATCATCTTTGCCCTGATCAGCATCATCTGGTTCCCACTCCTCTTCATGTCTCTGGTCCAGTCAGCGGTCGGAGTGACCAATCAGCCGGTGGACGTCTCCATCCAGCTCAGCATCGCAGGTTACGAGGTAAGTCCCGGTAGCAGCTCTAACTATGTCTGCTAAGATTCTTTCAGTGACACACAAAAATGTAGAAGCTATTTTTTTACTCTGTGCAGAAGGTTAAACGTCTATCTCTATCTGGTGTGTCTTTTTACAGCCTCTGTTCTCTATGAGCGCCCAGGAGCAGAACTTGGTCGCATACACTGAAGCTGGATTCAACAGACTTACAAAACTTTATGCTACTTATCCAGTGAGATATGTTCATTTTACTGCAACAAGCAATACAACAATGGAGAAGAGGACAATTCTGCAAACCAATAGTGTATATCTATCTTGTATAGTGCTCACTGACTGTGAGAACTATATAAGTACCATAGTTAATTTTTTTTGTGTGATAAACATAAAAAAATGATAGTAACATCTTCTATTGCAAAACTGACTCCTATAAAATTTATTTCTATACTTGTGGATATGTCTAATATTTATTTAAATATGTACTTCTGCACACCAGTCTAAACAATTTAATCTTATTTGAGATGAGAAAGATTAACAAATCAAACACTTAAATGCATTTGAAGGCTTAAGATGTGGATTGAATTGCTATGTGGAAAAGTTTCATTGGCTGATTTAATTTTTAAAATAAAATCAGACCTTTCAAGTGTGTAACCTAAGTGGGGATATTTATTGAAACTCATGAGAAGACCTAAATCTGACCCCTCTCACCATGTGTTACAGGGTGCTATGCAGTTCCTAATGAACTATGGAGCAGAGGACATTGTTGTTGCTAAAATCAAGAGTGACGCCAGTCTGCTTTGGACCATCAGCCCAGCCAGTCGAGCAGCGATGATAGAGGAACTGAGCAACTCTTCTCACATATACATAACTTTACGCTGGACATTGCTCAGGTCAGACTGTGTGTGTGTTGCTTTTTTCCACTGTCTGCTTTCGTATTACATTTGCAAACACTTAGATCTAGATGGTTGTGGAGGCTAACCCTGGCCCAGCTGCAGGAGGAAGAGGTTCCACAAAGTAGATAGCAGCATTTCATTGCAAAGTGCAATATGACATTCAGTGCCACCCTAATATGAGACACACTTACCAGTTGCAATATGGCAGACAGGAAAGCCGCGCAAAGGATAGTTAGAAGAACGGAAATAATTATTATTGGCCACCCGTCTTCTGTGCAGAATCTGTTTCAGAACTGCTGCAGAAACAAGGTTCTGAACATGACCAGAAACTCCTCACACCCTGTTCTTAAAATAGCATTACATTGAACAAAAACCACCACCACAACTTTCTTTAACATGCTAAACTTCTAAGATTTAAAATGCTATATGCTTCTAATACTTTATATTAGATGTATATCATAGGCTTTTATCAGTACAGTGCTTTTATCAGTGTTGTATTTTGAACAGGTTTCCACATTTTGAATGATCTTCTTCTACTGTATTCTTTCTGTGTAAACTGTCCAAAATTTGCCGTGCAAGGAATTGTGTGCAGAATCTAAATATATATATATATATTTATATATATATATGATAGTAAAACTGGGCCTATAGTATGTATTTATACTCATACAGATGTGTAAACCTTCTGCCCCGACTAATTTTGTTAAAAAAGCACTCACTGTTCTCAACTTTTATAGAAGTTTTTACAGTTGAAGCATTGGATTTCCGTGTTATCATCACAACCAAAAAAAAAAGTTTTTTCTATATACTGTAGTTCTGGCCTATTTGTAGAGAATTATGTGAAAAGAATGATAGAGACTGAAATATAGTTATGTGAACACTATTTTATTCCACCTACAATTACCACGATCAACTTGTAAACATCGGAATTTGCGCTGGAAGTTATTAGCACCCAAATGGATGCTTTGAATTGTTTTAAATAAAGCTAGCTTGTCTACATTTGTATGTCTTTGTTGTGTTATTGTTTTAGTGCCTTTTACTTTAGCTGTAAAATAAATTTCCCCTTTCGAGGGACTATAAAAGCTGTTTGAGTTTCTGAATCTGAATGATCTATTTCTTTGTAATATCCACACAAATCTGCAGAAGAACTCAGGATGCTATTAGTTGTGGAGTAAAATCCAAGTTAACTAGTTTATGTTGGTTGGTAAAGTCGTGACGGATTATAAGTAGATACCACAAAGTTAAAGTAAACATTTGTATTAAAAGTGCACATTTGGATATTTCCTAACTGTAAACATATATATATATATATATATATATATATATATATATATATATATGTCCTCACATGATGTGCTCTCTCCCTTAGGAATGCATCCATATCAATGAACGTGGAGGCGTTGGGAGAAAACACGGTGAAGTTTGATGACAAGGCTTTGAGAGATGGGATTGTCCAAATGCTCAAAGGCAACAGCAACAAACCTGTGTGAGTTCCTCTAAAGCCTCAACCAGCTGGACTTCCCTTCCCGTCTTACTGTTTTCCAGTGAAGCTGCTGTTCTGAACTGAGACTTTATAAAGCCGAGGTGCTCTTATATCATCCTTGCGCTCCAGCATTACTGTAGCTCCAGTAGACTAATGAAACCAATAAAACAGCGTTTCGGTTCACTGCTTTGGCTGTTCTCACGATAATGATGCCAATTCGCTGGACGGTCTGAACATTTTTACAGCCAGCCTGGATCAGTTATGTAAGGCATGATACTATGTTACATCATGATAACTTATTTTGCCAAATAGTGTTTTTGTGTGAAAAAGACAGATATTTACATAGATTATTTAAATACAACCATACAAAGGAAATTCAGCTGAGAGTTAAAAACTGATTTATCTGGCAACGAAAAGTGGTTCGTATTTATGTTTTCTGTCCTACAGGATGATTCATTCTCTTCTACCAAAATACATACGGGGTCCCAAAGGACAAGAATCCAAAATGGCAACCAGGCTGTTAGTAGGTAAGCAGCTGTACACTAACAGATTTACAGGTCCTCTCTGAAAGCTGTATATCCCACCCAGAAAGTTGCTTCATTTGCTTTCAAAAAGTTATTTAAGGCACAACTGATACAATATTACGATGCAATGTTTGTGTTAATAAGAAAATAAATAAGCTTGAATATGTCAAATGTTTCATGAAGGTCTGAGGAGCTGAAGTGATGTTATCAAATAAAACTTTATTTATAAAGTGTGTTTCATACAAAATTGCATCTCAAAGTGCTTTACAGATTAAAATTGCCACACATAAACCACATTCTCAACCCTTCCCCCACAGAATTACCTGCATGATATCAATTATACTACCCTCCCCGAAACCACCTCACCATACATGCAAACACTTAAAAGCAACGGTAACAACAAAAAAGGACGTTGGGCCATGTTGTCGCTATGTGAACCTAGAACTCGACTTTCTCCTTTGCACGTTTCCCTCAGACTCATCAGAGCGCCCGGACCTCAGGGGGCTTGCCTTCTTCAGGCCCATATCCATCAGGCTTCAGCAGGTCAACGGCACCTCAGACAAAGAGGATGACCAGTGGTGGGTGGTAGAGGAGTGCTCCCCTGTTCCCGCATCCTCCGAACCAAAATGCCACAGCATCGAGATTACGGTGTTCAACGATAAAGTCAGCCCCTCAAGTCTGGGCTTTCTGGCTGGACATGGGTAGGTGGCAGGAAAATGTACTAACACTTTGATTTGATCACATAAATAATCATATATATATATATATATATATATATACACACACAATTTGTGTTAGTTATGCTTCTTAGCAATAATTGGACATCCAGTTTATTTCCCTTATAATTTTTTTTTTCATTTGTGGGCTAATTGCACACATTAAACTAAATAGAAATGCAGGTAGGGCATTTTACTTTTGCGTATATTTTTTCCTAAGTTTGAAACTGTATTGGTGACTGAGTTTACTGTTTGAATAAGTCAATGTATTTCTGATAAAGAATATTGCACAAGTTTAATTTAGAGCAAACCATTTAAAGGCATTTCTTTTTCTCTCTTTGCTGCAGAATTGTTGGCCTTTACATGTCGGTGGTGCTCGTCATTGGTAAGTTTGTCCGGGAATTCTTTAATGGGATATCTCGCTCCATCATGTTCGAGGAGCTGCCATGCGTGGACAGAGTCCTGAAGCTCTGCACGGACATTTTTGTGGTACGGGAGACTGGAGAGATGGAGCTGGAGGAGACGCTGTTCGAGAAACTCATCTTCCTGTATCGATCACCGGAGACCATGATCAAGATGACCAGAGAGAAGAAAAACAGCTAGGACACAAGACCCCATCTACTGTTACTGCAGTTAAAAATGTTCGCTTTAGTGTTGTAGGGGAGAGCAAGGATAAAGGTGGATAACTCGATATTTCTGACATCCGTTTGTAAAAACGGCCAAATACTGTGCAGCAAGATGAGCTTGCCTTCAGGTTATTAAACTGGTAAATGTAAAAAACAAAAGTAGTTCCTGATACAGAAAATGTTGCTGCCCACGTCTCCATGGTTTCCAATGACATCCATTTTTAAAGGGACTAACCCTTCCTAAAAAATGACTAACAAGCTAATATTTTAATCTTATACTATTGAATATTCTAAATGGTATTTTGCTGGAAAATAGAGAATCCTGGTTTAAATTCGGTTGAATCAATGCCCATTTCAAGTGAAGCAAAATTTTTACATTAGTAAAAAAGAAAGTAAAAGAAAGTTAAGTTTCGAATACATTCGCAGTGAAATTTTGAACAGCATTGGACCTTCACATACAATTCACCCAGTTTTAATGTTAAGATTTCAGTAATTTAACTCAAATCTGGTGGCAAATGTATGAATAGTGTGAACTAAGTTTTCTTTTACTTGCAATCTTCAAAAGTTAGGATTTCCAAAACTTTACCTTAGAAGTTTTGTTTTGTAAAAAAGTAGTATTTTAGGTGATTCCATCTTTAAAAAGCGAACACATCTATTCTTTTCATATTTAAAACTGTGGAGAAAGTTAGACTTCCTAGTAGAGCAGGGTAATAGAAGCACTGGTCTGTTAAACAGCTCTGACTTTAACAACCCCCACAACAATATCAAATCTGAATAAATTAGCCACTTAGAAATGTTGTACTTAATCATCTGTGGAATTTATAACTATTGGTGAATTATTCCTGCCAGTTTACAGTCCACTGTGCAATGCATGTGTCTGATGGATTTGGGTTCAGGATTTGATGGCATGTATTGCAGATCTGTCTATACTGTAAAACTCTAGACTTGGACAATTGAATGTATTTAAACACTCATGTGCTGTATAAAAAAACCAAACATGTTTCTATGCATCAGTATGTACGCTCATGTTTCAATAAAAATTGTTACACAAAAAACCTCCCTGTGTCTCATTCTGCACGTCGTCACTATATTCACCAACAGAAGACCAAAGAAGCGAACGTGATTTTACGGTAGTCATTTTTAATTACAAATGAAAAAGAACAATTTCATCCAGGTCCCAGTCTCCAACGTGTCATCTAGATGTTTTCAAATTCTTCTTTTCTCTTTCTTCTCCATGTTATGAAGGACAAAAGGGCAACAGAGCCTCACAACCCAGGAAAAAATATATATTTACAACCCAGTTTCACATCCTGGAGGGAAAGAAAGACAAAAACATTTGCAACAGTTTCGCCATTAAAGATTTACTTGGAAATGATGACACACAAGCCGCTATTTCAATAATGAGCAATGTTTTAGTAATACACACCTTCAGATCAAAATGTATTTTCTGTGTTATAAGTGGTATTTATTTAGGCAGACAACATTTTCACACATCCACTTATAAATATAAGTGAGTGATAGGAATGTCTGACCTAAATGAAGCAAACGTGCCAGGGACTTTTCTACATATAGGCAGGAATTCCAATAACTTGGTGTGTTAAAATCATTAATTATAAACTTTTTTCCCCCAGGGAACATATTGAACATATAACTGAATTTCAAAAATAAATTGTTCTACAATTTAACAATTTAGGACAAGGTCAAAATTAAACAGGCAGTACTTTAGATTGGATATAAATCTGTAACATACATAAAATAGACTAATTTTAATCCTCTTTAGTATTTAAAGTTCATTATTATATAGCCTGTGGCTGCAGTTTGTGCTTTAATTGCCCAATGTTACTGGCAATGCCATCTTTTCAAAAAAGCTTTTTATTTGCTGCATTTGCTTCAATTATAGTGAACACTACCAGAATATCATTTTTATGTCTCATTGCTGTCTTTTTTTGGTCATATTTGCCTGATTGATTTGTTTGCAAGATCATATTTAGAGTGTTTATAAACAAACATTCAACTGACCTAATATGTGAGCCAATTGTGAAATTAACTGGTACAAGGGTAAGTTTCAATAAAAAAAAAGTAATTTATTTATTGCTTATTTTCCGCATTTGGCAATAATGATGCGTTGAACAACGATGTCAGCTGAATATATTTTTTGTTTCCAGGCAGAATATGCTCTAATTTTAAATGAAGAAATATACCACAGTTAAAACATTATCCTATAATCGGTTATTACAGGTCAATTCAATGCCAACTTTATAAGAAAGGTAATTTGCTCAACATTTTATTGTGCCTCTAAAAAAAAATAAATAAAAATAGAGCAATTGTTATAATGAGCCACATGCTTTTTCTATAAATGAAGCAGCATGACAACACAATTTCAGCTTATGAAACCCTGGAACAGCTTAATATTTTTTTTTTACCTACACATGAATTTGCATCATTTCAAAGTTTTTTTAATGGCCTTTAACATCATTTTTTTTTTTTAGCAGGTAAGTCTGAAAGTTTTGCTGCCATAGAAACCATCACACAACCCATGCATCACACTATAAATGCCTTAAACAAATGTTGTGGATATAACAATATAGTAAACATAACGAACTGTGTCTAGTAACGGTTATAAAGCATAGCCATAAAATATTACTAAGGATAACCTTCTCTGTGTGAGGTCTGTTTAAGGTTAATAATTGAATTGTAATTGCTGTTGGAATCATTAAAAGCTGCTCTCCGTCACTCTCATGGGCAAACGAGGATTAAAAGAGCTACTCTAGCAGGTTGGCTTTATGAACTTACATGCTGTTTTGGGCTTGCTGATTTTGACGTTGGCTTCTGCGGCCTTCAGTGCCTCGACTTTGAACTGCGGCTTCAGCGCAGCCCGCACAACGCCGGCGCAGATAGCGGAGAAGCGGATGTAGCTGCATGAAGGACACACCGGTTAGCGTCATGCTAAATGACATGCAATGTTGGGGCTAATTATGACCCGTACGACAGTTTGTGTTTCAAGATAGCCTACAAATAGGTACTGATACATATTTTCTTTGACTATTAGCTGATTATAACCTGTGCAAAGCGATATGTTTAACATTAAGGCTAACTGTAGCTATTAGCGCGGAGCTGGGCTGCACAGTTAAATTACAAAGCGTCAAAATAATTCTAGCTGTTCGAACATATTCTGCTACATATTGCAGATATACAGAAAACAGCCCTTAAAGTTATTTTATCGACATTTTATTACCTCAGGCCTGCTTGTCTCCAGTATGCAACCATTTTGACTGCTCGGTAGCTTCAAGGACAGGTCGGGAAGCTGCGTAATGACGTCATATTCTTCTTCTTCTTCTTTATTGGCGGGTGGCATCTAACGTCTAGGTGCATTTCCGCCACCTACTATGCTGGAGTGTGAGTCGGAGTAAGAGCGTAAAAAAGAAATAAATAAATAACAACAAAAAAAACAAAACAAAAAAAACAAAACAAAAACTAAATTCGATTCAATAAACCGCTTTGTTTTAAATACCCAATCACCCATTTATATTTCCTTTCTTCACCATCTAACAAATTCTTTACATCTATCCCTCCACAACCTATGTTTTTTAATTTTTCCCTGAGTTTTCTTCTACTTTCTTCATATTTTTTACAATTACATAAAACATGTTCCACTCTTTCTCTCTCTACCCCACATCCACACAAGCCTGTAGGGTGCTTCCCAATCAAATGCATAGTGCTATTAAGCCCAGTATGTCCCATTCTTAATCGTGATATTATACTTTGCTCTTTACTATTCATTCTTACATTTTTCCATTTTCCTACTTTCCCTTGTATTTGAAATATATGTCTTCCTTTCTCTTCTTTCTCCCACATGCTTTGCCACTCTTCCATTATGTATGTTTTAATGATAGATTTCATTTCAGCAACACTATATGCAATATTTGTTATGGCTCCCTCTCTTATTGCCTTTTTTGCATAATCTGCCATTTCATTTCCTTCTACTCCCCTATGTGCTGGTACCCATAAAAGTTTAACTTCTGTTCCCAATTTCCTTAATCTAAAAATGGTTTCATAAATTTCATACAATATATCTATTCGACTTTTAGTAGACATTAATTTAATTGACACTAATACAGATAATGAATCAGTACAAATAATTCCTTTTTTAATTCTATTTTGTTCCATCCATTGCAGACTAAAAGATATGGCTAACATCTCCACTGTATAAACAGATAAATGATCTGGAGTTCTTTCCCTAACTACTAATCCTATTTGTGGTATTACAAATGCAAAACCCGTTTTCCCCCCTATTATGTCCTTTGATCCATCTGTAAATATATGCAAAAATGACTCATAGATATTCAATTTATCTTCTGTAATTTTATCCCAGTTTCCTTTTCCTTCACTACCTCTTATTTTATCATAAATACTAAAATCAACACACACTTCTGGAAATATCCATTTTGGATTAACTGTATATAAAAACTTTTTAATTTGTTCTTTATCTTGAATTTTACTCTCTTTTGCCCATTTTTGCACTTTCCAGCTACCATATTCCTTCTTTATTTTCTCGTTTTCCCAACATGGGCTCAGTGCCCTTTTTGCTATATGTTCATTGTCTTCACACCCTTGTATACTTGCCCAATGATTTAAAGCTAGCTGTTTTATTCTAAGCTGAATTGGCATATCCCCCATTTCTACCTGTATTGCTACAATAGATGTAGTTTTTATCGCTCCACAACACACTCTTAATGCTTGGCTTTGTATGATTTCAATCCTTTTCATTATTGTTTTAGATGCTGAACTATAAACTATACTCTCATAATCTATCACTGATCTTATCATTGCACTGTACATGACGTCATATTTCATACGCTAGGCTTCCTTTGACCGGTTCTGGGCGTGATGACGATACCTTGCCACGCCCCAACAAAATGATGTGACAAAAGTGACTTTAGACCATAGACTGTAAAAAAAAGAGCTATGCTTCAGAGACCCAAGTCCATTTCATGCATTGCTCTGACTGTGAAATACTTGTGAAATACAATTATGACAATTATTTATGTGCAGAGTTGCGACTCTTTTGTCTGCTGTGATGTGAGTCAAGAGTGAATATTTTCCTAAGGTCTATTCTATTCTATTTTATTCTATTCCTCGAATATTTAGAATATATTTACATACATACATTTAGAAGAAAATACTTACTTGTTTTTTTTTCAGTAAATTCAGCATTTATTTATTTTGTATGTATTTAAAAATAATCGTGTGTGTGTTAACTTTTGATTAATTTTAATGCGGACCCTTTTTAGTTGGTAGATAGGCTAGATTATTTTTATAAATAGATAGACAGATAAAAACATGCTTGTAAATAGTAAGCACCCTGCCTTGTATGAAAAACATCGGTGTAAATACATTTTGTGTTTAGTGTTTGGATCAATCTGACGATTTTAAAAGGAATTAGCTTCATAAATAGCAGTCCTACGTCAAATTAAGAAAAAGCTTCGTTTTCGACCCTTGTGGAATATATTTACTCTGAGGTTCCCTTTTATTTAACATAATTTCCTAATTTTATTTCTATTTAACAAAATTATACAATGTTATTTACTTTATTAAGATTACACTTTTATAAACTCTGCTTTGAAAGTGTATATGGAAAGAGAATACTTTTAGAAAAACGTCACTATATACATATTTTAAAGGCCTCTTTTCCTTTTAAAGGAATTCTTTTTTTTTCTCCAGAATTTCAATTCAATTAATTTATATAGTGCTGATTCAATAAACTTACTGATGATTTTCAACTATTCACCAACACTCTAATATTTAATTCAATTCTAAAATACTTTATTGATCCCAGATGGAAATAAAGTTTGGTCATTGCTAAGACTATTTAATTCTTTAAGGAGTTGTTATAGATTTTGACCGCTGTGGGTAGGAAGTTTTGATGCAGCAAAATGGAGGAAACCTGCGAGACACTGTTGTTGTAGGATAGTCTTATAATGAGCAGGCTCAGTGTTATAATTTTCTTGGTTTTTTGAAGAATCCCTCTGTACATCATTATCATGGTTGAACTCCACAGTGATAAACAAACTGCAGGGGGTCCTCACATGTTCTAGTTTGCTTACTCAGGTAGGCCAACTGGTGTCTCTCCAGGACCTTCATGGGATGTCAAGGCAACAAGTCTATAATCATTGATGACTGATGGATGAGTTTTCTTTGGTACCAGAACAAGGTAGGATGTCTTCTAACATTGGAATGTTCTTTTAGAAAAGGCTAAGGTAAATGAGTGAGTGCACTTCCGTTTGATATTTTTATTTTTATCATGAATATGAAAGACTAGTGAATAAGTACAACGTAATTATTTTTCAATCCATAGGAGACAAAAAAGAAGAAATTAATAAATAAAATTAAATTCTGATTGTTCTGGATATCGGTTTAATGTGTTTTTCTGCCACCAGGGGGCAGTATCCCTGTTCATCTCACATACACCCAAAGAACGGCTTCAGTCGGTTTTCGTCCTTCTTTCTCTCGGTCACGCTGTCATTAAGTCACCGGCTCCCAAGCTTCTGGCGGAAAAAAAACCCTGTAAGAATGAAGATCTGGGCGTCAGAGCACATTTTCAAGTAAGCGTCTATCTTCTTGTCAAGATATTTAATCCAGCGTACGGGTTGGACAACTATCGTTTTTGTCTGTTGTATAACCAATTCGGGTTGTTCCCTCTTCTTTCTTAGCGCTGCTCTTGTTAGCTTTCTCTGCTAAGGTTGTTGAAAAAGTTGTGTAACTCGACTGAAAGCGGTTTCAAGTACCTTTGCAGTTGTTTGTCAGTTATATGAGTAGTCGCTTATAATAACATGACATACTTCAAGCTGTTTGCCATGTGGACATTTTTTAAATCTAAGCCGTTTCGTAGCCGAGTTATCGATAGCTTTGGTTTATGTTTGTTTTTTTTCAAATAAATTTTGTTATTTTCGTGAAAGTATTTAAACTGAAACGTTTCAAGCAAAAGGTAGTGTGCGGGGATCCGGGTAGTTTTCGCATATCTTGTATCTGCCTCCACCGCCAGTTTAAGGTTATGTACAGCGTTATCAGCGTTACATAACTACATGTTTGTGAGACTGCCGCAGCGGAGACGCGGCCATTTAAAAAACAAGGATTCATTTAAGTTCTGCCAAATGCAGGACGCCGACTTGATCTGGAAACCGAATAACTGTCTGGTTTGTGGTCCTTTACCTTTTCTAGAATGTTCTCGGTAAGCTGCTGCGTAGTGATGCTGCGAGTCTGCGCAGTACAGAGGCACGCCATGCTGCTGCCTGGAAACGGCCCAATTGATTTAGTTCTGTGTGGTTCTGGTCCTGTGACATAACCAACTTTCAGCTGACACGTTTTGGGGGTTTTTTCTGAAGAAAAAAACCGCAAAACAAAAACCTAGCAATTACTGTCAAAATGCTATAGAGGACGTTCTTATTTTATCCATATTGCATATAGAGCGATAAAATACAACAACTCACATTAAATTATAATTATTTGACTAATAGCAAATATACAAAGCACCTGACAGAAGATACAACACGCGCATACGAGGTAAACACGACAAGCAGGATATCAAAGAAGAAAAAACACAAAAACTGCAAAACAGTTGTTGATATATTGATTGAAATACACGCTTTGGATCAGTTAGTAGCCACATATTTCCATTTTTTCCTTCAATATTTTAACTCGTTCACCACACCTATTACTATTTGCTTTTGGATTCTGATCTTTACGTAAGCCTGCCGACTTTCTTGGATAATATGACAGCTATGAAACAGCTAGATCAGGGGTAGTCTGCTGGTAGATATTTTTCGTAGGACCAATACAATTTCCTCACAACAGATAACAGAAAATCACTTTAAATCACTGGCTGTTAAAGAACTCGCAAACGGACTACCTGGTGTGAGTCGAGGCGTAATTGCTGCACAGCAACCTACAGCAGTCTCTTTTTTTGTATCCCGAAAAGTCACCAGCAAGTGATCCAAACTACAAATTGCAGTCACCAGCAGCTCCTTGACGCAACCAGTTGTTCTGTTAAAGACAGTCCTCTGTTGTCTTGTTTTTCTGGGGTTATAATGTATACGGCTGGGTATCGATTCATATTTCAAGAATCAATTTGATTCCGATTCTCAAGAGCTGGAAGTCGATTATCTCGATTCGATCTGATTTAGGTCGATATTGATATAGGTCAGTGCTATTGAAAATACTTTTTTGCGCTGTTAATTCAATGACTTTCAGACATAAGACTTGATATGGCCATCTGGACTTTTCCTTCCCATTTTAGCTGTAACAAGGGCAAACTATTCTAAAAAAAGAAAAATTTTTTATGAACTTACGAATTGATTCAATACGATTTCTGTAAGAATCAATTGAGAATTGATATTTCAATTTTTTTCAACACTACAAGACTATAAGCATGGTTTAGAAAATTGCTATAAACTGCTGGTCGAAGTGGGTTCAAGGATATCTTGTGGCAGATTGCTCAATTTATTGCTTGGAGAAAATCGTGTAAATAATGTCTAAATTAGACACAATGAAACAGACAATTTGGACAGTTTTACTTTAGATATAGCACTTCACTGTCTATATGTATTTAATGATAATGCAAATTTGTTGTTCATGTTGAACTGTAATAAACATGGCCTCTCTGGTTTCCTGTCAACAGCCACCCATGGGAGACGGTGACCAAGGCAGCAATGCAGAAGTACCCCAACCCGATGAACCCCAGTGTGTTTGGTGTTGATGTTCTTGACAGAAATGTAGATTCAGACGGACGGTTACACAGCACAAGACTACTCAGCACAGAGTGGGGGCTTCCTGCCATGGCCAAATCTGTACGCCCATATATTTGTGAGAAACTGTAGTTTAGCCTGCTCTGAATCAGGCTTGACATGTTCCTTTGCTTTCAGATCATTGGAGTAACAAGAACATGCACCTACGTTCAAGAGCATTCAGTGGTGGACCCCATCCAGAAAACATTTGAACTACAGTCAACAAATGTGAGTTGTTTTTGTTTTTTTACCTTAAGTATCTTTTATGGCTGGTCCTAATCAAGAAGAACTACAAAGGTAGTAAGAAGTGAAAGGAGGGAAATGACCAACATCTATTTATTTATTAGTTGTGTTTTTGTTGTTTTAATTCTGGCTGCTTTATTTTCCAAGATCTCCTTTACCAACCTTGTATCTGTGGATGAGAAGTTGACCTACAAGCCACATCCAGAAGACCCTGGAAAGTAAGTGACTTAGGCTTTTCCCACAGGCAGTAAAAGTGCCCAAAATACGTTGCTTTTATAAATATTTTTCTCGTTAATAGGGGTGTAACGATACCCCTTTTTTATGTATAGTTAAAAATGACTACAAAACAAAAATTTTAAGTGAAAAATAGAACATGTTCTGTGAAATTATCACAGTTTCCACACTTTAAGTTTCGGTTTATTGTATCGGTTAAGTATAACGGTACATAAGAGCGGTATCGGCCCTTATACCAGTATTGGTATCTGTGCATACCTCCTTATTAATAACCTAAATTACCTCTATAACAACGATAAACACTCATAATTGTGCTTTCCATGACCTGTATTTGTTTGATTGGTGCTTTCAGAACGGTGTTAACTCAGGAGGCACTGATCAGTGTAAAAGGTGTCAGTCTGAGCAGCTATCTAGAGGGACTAATGGCTAATACAATATCTACTAATGCCAATAAGGTGAGTCTGTTTTAGTTGACCGTTTAATACCTCACCAAAACGACTTGGTTGTGATGTTTCTTTTACTGAACTGCTCTCGGTTTCCTCTTTTTTTGCGAATTGTGTGACTCTGTTTCAGGGTCGGGAGGCGATGGAGTGGGTCATCAGACGGTTGAACGTGGAGATCGAGGAGCTGACAGCCACCGCTCGTGGCTCCATGCGTGTTCCCATGGCAGCCGCTGTCACAGAAGAATGACGGCGACGTTTCTTTTTAATTTATTTTCTGCTTACTTCTGCGGCATTAACCAACAGACTCTAACGTGTTCCCCTCCAGGAGGGGGATCCCCGTCCCCTAATCTGCCAAAACAGCCTAGAACCGCCAGCCCCGTCCTCTGGCCCTACACAGGCTTGTGTGTGTTTGCCACAAGAACCTGTTCTGCTCTTCCTCAGCGGGTCCAAACCGACTGTTTCCACCTGTCTCTGTGGGGAACACCGAGATGATTCAGAAAAACAGGGTTAAATCAGACTGAACTTAAAACTCATAGGACTCTTGTGATGTGGAAGTGTTTTTTAAAAATAATTCACATTGTGCCTACACATCCACCCAGCAGCATCAACATTTCTGTCTGGAACATTTCATTGTTATTTCAAAGAGGTTAAAGTAGTGTTTTTTTTTTAGATTGTCTGACTTGAGCTGACCACTTCATCAGACTGGCTGTGAGGGTGACTGGAAGATAAAAATCTCAACAGCCTTCCATATTGTCCGGTTACATTTCTCTGGATCCTGTGTTTTGTACATCGGGATGTGTTTTAACTTGTTTTCTAGTGGTGTTGTGGAATTAAAAAGGTAGGATCGGTGACAGCAAAGGCAGGTTCTTTATGTACTTGTAGAAATCTGACGCTGCTGATTTCCTGTTTCCTCTGATGCCACTTGAGTATAAGGTGGTACCATGGAGCATTGCACCTAAGAGAAAGGCAGCTTTGACTTGCTCTGAGATTCTCAAAATTATTGAAAATATGATGATGCAGGTGCTGGTTTATCAGCTTGGTCTCTTTCTGGTCAATTTTCTTTTCCTCTAAAATAAGGTCTCCTTCCTTTCTAAAGTGAGGTTATGCTTTATGGTTTACGTATTACAGTTCAAGAATGTTCATACGTGAATTTTTAAGTTATTGTATGTAAACTTAAAGTGGAAGAAAGCTCCCACAGGGTACATATTTGTAATAAAGCATGTGGGTTTGGTGTAAATGATCAGTAACGTCATTGGAGGATCTCTGCATTGACTGTGCCAACATTAGTTCTAAAGATGCGAATATAACTTTACACATTTATTACCAGCTTATGCTGGAACTTTGTAAAATAGACTTCTTTATCATTTTTGAACTCTTCACTGTCCTGTTTGTAAATGTCAGTGTTATTTTTTTTACCGGTGAGCACTTGTGACCACTGTTAAACCGCTGGCTTCCACAAGCCGTGGGCTCGTACTTTTATGCAGTTTTTGTTGGAACTGAATGGAGGAGTTGCATTGAGAGACCTGGCTAAACGCGTAAGGATGAAGTGGATGTTGGACCTATCTACGTCAGCATTTTTCATTTTCTTAATTCTTCCTCTCACTGGAGAATTTGTATTTATACAAAGGAAAGTTTACATGCAGAAAGTTTGTCTTCAGACTTAATGTTTTAATAGAATACGACCGTCTCTTATGCCAGGTTAAAAACACAAGTCTACAGTTCTCAGTCTGATCTAATTATCAACCATATTTTGGGCTTTTTCACTCCAGCTGCTAGTTCAGAAACTCTGTAAAAAAAGAAATCACATTTTACGACCTGTTTCCATGTCATCCTCTGAACACAGCGTCTTGTTTTATGAAGGAAGAGTGACATCTGTTCTTTTTTTCTCTCTCTGGGGAACATTTTAACAACATTGGCTGTAAATAGACTCATATTTATATTTTCATGGTGCTACATTCCAAGAATGTGAAAACGTACCAAAAATGAAAAAGTGAGCACTGGAATGTTTCAAAATAAAGAGATGTCATTGTTTCATCAATCTTGTGGAGTGTGCTCTGTGTAAAGGTGAATTGTCTCTCATTTTAAATGGATGATTCATACATTTTTTTTTAGCCTTCTAGAGCATTTTTTAAAAATCTTTCAATATATTTTTTTAAATATCCACAATTAACTTTTTTTCCCCCTCTTAAAAAATCAGGAAGTAAAGAAAATGAGTTAACATCTCCTTAACAATGTGTAAATTCATCACTCAGCATTAGTCAATATTAATAGCATCCTCCACTGAGTAAAACGTATGTATAAAAAGTCTAAAATAATCCCATACAGAAATTTACTTAAACTTCAACCTTTTTGTGGAAAATTCCATATGAATTAATAAATTAATAGAAGTTCATGTATTGATACCCCTGCAGTATACTTTCTGCTACCCCGATTTACCAGTATAGCAGCTCTCAGTGTAGCTTTATTTCATTTTACCAAGTTGTAGCTCACAGAGAGAGGGATCTTCATCATTAATATTTGCACAATCCTGAGTTCTCCCTCATTCCCAGCTCTCAATAGTACAGTATAGGGTTTATGACTGAGGTCCCAGATGGCCACCAATGAAGGTTGGTCTTGTGATGTCCCGTTTCTGGTCTCTTTTTCTGTTTATATTCATGTTATCTTCTGTTATCTCAAAGACTTCATGATACCATGTAGAAAGCTTTTAAGGGTGTTAGAAACAGAAGCAGTCCCACAGCATCACAGATCCCCCACCATACTTAACAGTGGTCATAAGTTGTTTCCATAACCTCGGCCTTTCACCTCAAGCAGTGTATTGTCCAAAGGTTCGGTTGATCCAGTTCACGTAGAACTTAGCAAATAGTAAACATTCCACTCTGCGACAGGACAGAAAAAAAAAAGAGGGCATGCCTTGCGAAAACAGTCAGCAAGTAGGTTTCTAATAGTTGTTATGGAGAATTCTTGATCCCTAATGTGACGTTTTGCTGCAGTTTTTGTATTGTACTTTTTTTTTTTTTTATTTCCCCGTACCATTTCGCTCTGTGTTTGCTGGCAAAATAAAATGATTGTCCAACATTAAGGAAAATATCTTATCATTTTATTTATTCTTGGAAAACGGGAAGTCGGTGGTTTTTCAATTACTCCAACTTAAACAAGTTATATATACATTTCAGAAACACTTTGAAATATAGTTTAAAAGTGCACATAAAAAAGCAAATTAATCAACTAATCCAAATATATTGAACCTGTTTTTTTCTCATCTTTACCAGGGATTCCAAAAGAGACGCAGTTTTTTGATAAGTAGGTCACTATTTATTTAGAAACAGATACAGGCAGTACTGTTCTAGTTGTTGATCATTGGATATCTGAGCACCAGACTCAGTGATGATTGGACATATATGTCCATGTGTCCATTATCTGTGTCGGTGTTTTTCTCTTGTGGAGAAAGATTCAACCAGGATCACCTTAAGCAGTTGAAATGTTGATTTTGAATCAAGAAAAAATGTTTTACACAGTAGATGTTTATAAGTAGGAGCTTCTGTCTGTTTGCAGGGTCTCCACATCTGAATAAATAGCTACAAACCCCTATTTGGAAGACAGACGATGATCAGTGAGACAAAACACTTTTATTTTAAATAAAGTTACATTAATGTTAGTTCTCTGTTGGATAGTTACCTTCTGCATTTTCAGAACTGTGTTGACCAGTTGTGCGTGTTTCATTCTTGGTAAAATAATTCCTTTTTGCAGTATTACTGAAAAAAAGAACATGTTTAAAGACAAAAATGCTAAACAGCATATAGTCTACAAAGAGCATGATTATATAAAATATATTTTCATTCAGTATATATGGTATTTGAGTTAATGAAGTAGAAATCAAGCATTAGATCATGTACTGTGCACAAAGTGATTCAACTAAAACTTACCGTTCAATTTACTTAAGACCAGAGTCATTGCTATCTTTACTGCTTTTTCTAAAGCATCAGTCTGCAAACAGAAACACGGCATATTGCATCGTAACCATCAACAACTGATCTGCTTTCCACTGCTGCAACTTACCTTAAAGACTCCAATTTCACTTGAAGCCAGTGCCAAGGTAATGCTAAACGAGAACAGTGTTGTATCATTGAGTGATAATAAAAGGTTGGGAAGCAAATATTTAATTCTGTTCAAATTTGACACTTACTTATTCAATATCACAGAGCCCATCAGCTTTCCTTGAGCAATCATCATTTTACCTGTGAGATTTGAGTCCTTGAAGGAAAAAAAAATATGGTAGGAGAAAAATGATTCATACCTTTTGAATAAATCTGACTGGTTAGAGTACAAAATATCAGCAGATTGAAACCAGAACCTCATTTACGTGATGAAAAAAAACAAAACAAAAACAAAACAGAATATAAAAGTGCATGAAAGAGTATATTTTAGGTTGTTCCTACAAATCAAGTAGTAGAGGTACTCACAATGTTGAGGTCGAACAGTGGGACCTGTGTACCATTTGGTTCAATGGCAACAGCCTTTACAAGGACTTTGACACTCAGGTTACCAGAGTCAGGCTGGAGGGAAAATTCTGGAGCCTCTCTGGCGTAAACATAGAGATTCATCAACAAACCTGGAAACAGCTGAGAAAGCTGGACAGGGAGATATACGTTTCAGAATACTTAAAGCAATATAAATGGAAAAAAATATACTCATACCTTTATCATAACAGGAAGTCGTTGCTGCTATGAAATTCTAATGTCTTTAGAGTTAATTGGTATTGAAAACAAGTCTTTATATTTTCATTTAAAGCATAACCATAACTATTTGTAGCATAGTTCACTTTTCATGGATTACAGCTCTCTTTTTCATTTGCAGACTGTAATCAGGCTCTTATGGAGTTTATTTTGGACTCAACTCCCTTCAGCCATTATCTTATAGTATCTCCAGCTTTGCGCATTACAAGATTTAAATTGTTGCTTATTGGACAAAACTAATGCAACCATAAGGGTCCACAAGCCAGGGATTTCTTGTGCCCGTCCCAAGTCCGGAAAAAAGCAGAGGGTCGTATCAAGAAGGGTGTCCAACGTAAAACCTGAGCCAAATCAAATATGCAAATAACAAACATGTACTCCATACTAAATCGGTCAAGGCCAGATTTAACAATGACCACCACCGGTGCTGTTGACCTACAGGGTGCCGGTGGAAATCGGACTAATGTTGGTCGAAGGAGGATATAGGAGAAAGACATGTTGGTAGGCTGAGAGAGAAGAGGGAACTGGAGTGGGGGCTTTGAATGTTGGGACTATTACAGGTAAAGCTAAAGACCTGGTGGACACGATGCAAAGAAGGAAGGTGGATATTCTATGTGTTCAGGAGACTACGTGGAAAGGTAGCAAGGCTAGAAGCTTTGGAGGAGGTGCAATTTGTTCTACCATGGGGTAGATGGAAAGAGAAATAGAGTAGTAGTTATTTTGAAGGAGGAATTTCCAAGGAATGTTCTGGAAGTGAAAAGGGTGTCAGATAGGCTGATGAGTCTGAAGTCTGAAATGGAAGGAATAATGATCAAACCAGAAATTTTGTAATGAACTACATGATTTGATGCAGGGTATCCTGAGAGTTGACACAGTGACTTTCCAATGAATCATCTTAAAATACATTATGAATGATTTTAAGAAGAAAATGCATCTAACTCTGAACAAATAAACCTACCTTAGGAATGAAGATTCCCATGGAGGAAGTATTCAGGCGAATGGGACTGTAAGGAGGTATCTGAAACCATGAACCATAAAGCATCTCTTTACTGCTAAAATATATTCAGGAGAAAAAAAATACACAAACAAAATGTCATAACAATTCCCTCTGCTATTTCTTTCTGGTTGCACATACCATGCTATCATTGATTAAGGCTTGAAGCTCTCCAGCTGAGAAGTATCCAAATGAGGCAGAGTTCAGCGTGAACTCAGATATTCCCACTGACAGCATATAACCTGCCTGCTCAGGCAAGGTGAACTGCTGGGCCACAAATGGAGGCTCTTTGTGAGTTTTGATGCTGTAGAACTCCCCCTTTGAATGAAGAGATCAAATAAAATGCTATAAAACATAAAATGCATGTTCAACATGCCACACAGAAAAAAATATTTAAGCTTCCGCCAGGTGCCCTGCTTCCATGTGTATAATTGTGTATAATATAATTACCTTAAACCCTAACTTCAAATTTGAAGCATCAATAACAGGGGGATCAGTGAGAGGGACGTCGAAGGTAAGAACTTCATTAAACCCAAAGGAAACTGATATAACATAAAAAATATATCTGAGATTCAACCTTGATTTGAATGATTTCATTGCATTTTTTCATTGTATTTCCTTGATTTTTTTTTTTTACAGGATGTTGCAATACCGTTCATAGCCTGTAGATGGTGGTCCAATTCCAAAGTGGCTTGCTGAAGTTCAGGACAGATCTGAGGAAAAAAACAAGCCAACATTCAATAAAACAAACAAGCTAAAATGCTTCACAATGTTTATATATGAACAATATGTACATAAAAATATGGTTTGCTGAAATACCTACTCTGCTTTGTATCATGGTAATGATATGTCCCTTGAAATACTTGACAAAAGGCTGAAAAATCCAACTGTGAAAATTAAAAAATACATGTCTTACATCCTGACAGCTTTGTGAGGTAGATAAATCCCCTTATTTGTGTTTGTTTTTCTTTACCTGGCTCCACCGTAGAAGTAGAGCCTCACATCTCTGACTGAAGCGCCGCAGTCGATATTGGTGACAGACAGATGCCCCTGATGATCACTCCCCAGTTGCACGACAGAGGTCACATCAGTATCAAATATAGCCATGTCGAATGATCCACCGTCATGTCTGGAGATTTAAAAGAAGAAGCTCACTGATTTTGTTAGAAGATTTCACCAATACACTAAGATGTGGTGATGCTACTTAACTTGAAGGTTTTTATATACAATTGTCTATATGTGATTTGGAACGTGTCCTGTGGGCTACATAATAATCTGCATCTGTTGCAATTTGTCATATTAAATTTTTTTTTACTTCCTCTAACTCTGACCGGATTCCCCATCTCTGCTGATAAAAAGAAGCACCCCAGCATAAAGCAGAGACCATTAGGCCTAAAAATGTGGATGGTGTGTTCAGGTTAAGGGGCTGTGCTGGTTTTTCACCAGGGTTTTTCATGGAGGCCAAAAACCTGAATTCTGGTCTCATCTAACCAGAGAAATGTCTTTCTTATTTGCTCTCTCCACTTCATGGATTGTAGAAAAATTCAAACTGAGCTCTTTATGACTATGTATTTTAGACTTAGGATGGAAGCTTGAGTATAGGCCCATTTATGCACAGGGAGAATATGCAGACCTCCATGCAAAAACATCCCAGGCTAGTAATCATGTCCAGGAACTTCCTGCATGACAATGGCACTACAAAACTGCACCACCATGCAGTACAAGTTAGTCTTTAAAAGTCGGTTTACAGAACAGCTATAGACATAAATTAAATGACACACAGACAGATCAATCAACTAATAAAGGAGACTGATGTTGGCCATTGGTTGCATTACATTTTATATTTAGGGATGTGAGAGTGAAAGAGGAGTAAACACACATACAAGCCACACTTTTCAGCTTTTGCTTTGCAAATATTTTATACGTATGCACTTCCTCCTTCCACTTGTTTTACTCCATGATAACTTTTGATTTAAAATCTCTAATACTTCACGATAACCTTTCATTTAAATGTGTAAATTTGTGAAAGGAAAAATAATCTGTTCAAATTTATTTTACAGTCAAATTAATGTGCTTTATTTTCTTTCTACTCAAATTTTGTTACAGATACCGATATACTCCCTTTGAGATTAATATCAAAGGGACATTCTTGAAGCTTGAAATACTTGGGGCTATTTATATTTTAAACTTCATAAAGACTGTCTTTAATTTTATTTTCATTTTTAATGTCAGATGATCAAGTTGACATGAAAGACAGAAGTGAAAAACAGGAAGTAGAAAAATCATAAGGTTCCTCATTGTCTTAGAGTGAAGGGCAGAAACAAAACTTAAGAAAAAACTCAAATTGTTTTATGACTTTTTGTGATAACACAAATTCCTTGTAGAGTAAAAAAAACAGTAATAAAAATCTTTTTTTTAAGAAATTTGACCTGCATTCCTTCACTCAAAGTTCCAGATCAGTATGAAGAGTCATCTCTTTATATAACCAACTGAACATACTCCTGGCAAATCTGTCTTGAAACTCAAGATTTTTGTGAACTGCTTTACTTTACCCTACCAGAGCACCAATACAATATATTGGTGTTTTAATCAGTATGTTTAAGGCCAGAATTAATGAAAACTTACATTCCAAAATATCTTGTTCTCCATTCCCCAGTAAGAGCAATATTGAGACCTGCTATGGATGTTTTCACTCCTTTATTCTGGACAAACTCAATATCCGGCTCTGGAAGGTCACACTTCTTTACAGTCACACTAAAAAAACAACAAGAACAAATAAGCCAATGTATGTTAAACTCAGTAATGTCAGCAGGTCATGATTAAAATATGGGGAAACATACTGGCCACAAAAGGCTATGTTTTAAAAACTCTAACTCCTTCATCCTTTCATTCACCACCTCATCCATTTATCCCCTTGCTAATCCTCTCATCCACTCCCTCCTTTTTTCATCACTTCATCCCCTCCCTCATCCTTTCTCTGCATCCTTTCATCCACTCATAGTCCTCCTCTAACATCTTTCTTTCAGGTTACGTCTGGGTGTTTCTTATCACTGTAAAAATATATTCCTACCCTGATAAGGTGTAGTGTATCGTTCCAATCCGGATGTTAATTTCCCCACTGATGTCAGGAAAGGTAATTTGTTCCAGCTTCTCCTTAATCCATCCAGTGCCTGCATGTTTCCCTGCAACAACAACGCATCCATAAGCAGAGCTGGTCATTTGCTAAAACTAAAATGTTGTATTGGGTCTTGTGTCAGAGATAGGATGGGGGATTCAGTGTGATGTGCAGTGCTATTTGCTCACCACACATAGCATTGCAAGTTCAAGGTTCTCATGTGACAAATTTATAGTTACGCTTGAACATGCAGACATTTTTTTTGGCCTTTCCCAGTACAGCAACAGTTGTTTGGTTATAGACGCAGTGACTGTCATATTGTCGGCGATTGGCATCAGCTGTGTCAGTGGGTATGTTACATGCATAAAGGTTTTAACACTGATGATATAAAGAGAGTGAAAATTGAGCAACGGTGCTCAACGTTGGTTGGAAGACCCCCTCCTGAAAAGTGAATAAATCTGGTAAGGGCACTTACAGCCTTGGAGCAACTCTGACCGAAACAGATGTTTCAAGTTTTACTAAATACTGTCATTGTTTTATCCTGCCTAAACTTGTAATTTGAGTTATTTAAGGGCATGTCACATCCCCTTACCATACTGAAGCCCTTTGTTTGTCAGGATGATTTGTACCGCAGGATTCTCTCCATAGGTGCATGACAGGTGCAGGAAGACAACAATCACAGATAGAATCATTGTTTTCAGGGCCTTGCCTAACCTGCGGAATAGCAAACCAAAGCAAGTTTAAACATTCACTCAATCCTTTATAACATTAAATCCGTCATCCAAAATGACATTGATAGTATACCAGAAAAAAGGAATCGCTGAAGTTTGAAAAAAGCTGTTGAAGAAGGAGCTTGCTCTGGATGAGAACGCTCTTCGTCTGAGCCTGTTCGTACAGTGGCTACAGTCAAGCGAGCGCATGAAGCTTGTACTTCCTTTAGTTTGCTGATGAGAAGTGAAACTGGCTGACATCTAACAATAGAAGGGGGATTTTTGTTAAGAGGAACACAAATTAGTCTTTTTGATTTTTCTGTGTTTCTAATCAGTATAAGTAATTTAATCAAATTGAATAAGAAATTCAACGTTTTTTCTATTATTTTTAACACTGTATGAGATATTATGTATGACCAGTAATTTGGAAAAGTTCTTTAGTATCCTCAAACTTGAACTAGTCATTGTTGTTTTACTTAAAACATGTGCAGTATAGAGATGAGGATGGCTAAGTAATTTAAATGTATTGTAAATGTAACACATTAATACAACCATACAAGGTCACAATACACTATGAGGGGCCGTATAGGACAAAATGCATTTTTAACTCTCACACACTCCTGAAATCATGCATATACTACTATAATAACTTGCATATACACACAAAGTCAACTCTCACACACATGCATGAGTGATATGTCATATATAAACTAGTGAAAATCCACACATACGTACTACTAACACCCCTTGCACATACATATATGACACCCTACATTCATCTGAACATGTGATAATGGTAGTGTATTTGAGTGGTTACACATGTGTATATGTGAGTTTAACTTAGTTTAAATGAGAGGTTACACATGTGTATATGTGAGCTTAACCTAGTTTAAATGAGAGGTTACACATGTGTATATGTGAGCTTAAACTAGTTTAAATGAGAGGTTACACATGTGTATATGTGAGCTTAAACTAGTTTAAATGAGAGGTTACACATGTGTATATGTGATCTTAAACTAATTTGAATGAGAGGTTACACATGTGTATATGTGATCTTAAACTAGTTTGAATGAGAGGTTACACATGTGTATATGTGAGCTTACACTAGTCTGAATGAGAGCTTGCAGACTGTATGTGAGAGGTAATATTGTCACGGAAGAGGTGGGGCTATAATCCGGAGTGCAGAGTGCATGCGTGGATAAGTAATGTCTTCCTTCTTCTGTTAAAGACGTATTGCTGTTGGTAGACCAACTCCGCAGCATTACTGCCACCTACTGGACATTACGTTACACAGTTTACAATGACATTTAGCGACGCGTCTCATCCACGAATGCGCTCTGCACTCCGGATTATAGCCCCACCTCTTCCGTGACAATATTACCTCTCACATACAGACTGCAAGCTCTCATTCAGACTAGTGTAAGCTCACATATACACATGTGTAACCTCTCATTCAAACTAGTTTGAGATCACATATACACATGGTACTCATTAAACTGTTTAAGAACATATACACATGTGTAACCTCTCATTTAAACTAGTTTAAGATTACATATACACATGTGTAACCTCTCATTTAAACTAGTTTAAGATCAAATATACACATGTGTAACCTCTCAAATACAATACCATTATCACATGTTCAGATGAATGTAGGGTGTCTTATATGTATGTGCAAGGGGTGTTAGTAGTACGCATGTGTGGACTTTCACTAGTTTATATATGAGATATCACTCATGTAAGTGTGTGAGAGTTGACTTTATGTGTATATGCAAGTTATTATAGTAGTATATGCATGATTTCAGAGGTGTGTGTGAGAGTTAAAAATGCATTTTGTCCTATACGGCCCCTCATAATACACTGATTTCGTGTGCCCATGCTAAGTATGGAAAAATATAGTCTCTCCCGTCTGCTCCATCATCATCCTCCATCCAACTCACTTTCCTGTCTTTCTGTCTTATCTCCACGGTGAGCAGAGCTTTCAGGTGCTCTGGAATTCTCTACCTCCTTCCATAGGAAACTCTGAACCTCTCTACTTTTAAATCCAGACTCAAATCCCACTCCTTTAACAAAGCCTACTGTTGATGAGCTCTGTTCTCTCATTGCACTTGGTTTTTTTTTTCTGGTCTGTTTGCGGGTTTTGGGTTGTCTTTTTCTGGGTTTTGTGAGTCTTTGTTTGATGTTGTTTTAACTTGCTGTGGTTATTCTCTTTTTTTTATTGCCGTAAAGTGTTGTTGTGTGCCCTGAAAGGCACTTATAAATAAAATGTATTATTATTATTATCATTATCATTATTATTATTATTATTATTATTATTATTATTATTATTATTATTATTATTATTATTATTATTATTATTGTTGCTGTTGTTGTTGTTACTTCTACTAAAAGTTAAGTCACATCAATTATGGAAATCACAAACATGAATTGTGGAAATTGGACTAATGTTGGTCGATGGAAGAGAGGAGGAAGGCATGCTTTTTTAGGCAGAGAGAGAAAAGGAAATTAAAGAGAGTGGAATTGAGAGTAATGACTTCAATTTTGGGAAAGAGGGAAAGAGGAAAAAACCTGTGCAAGCTGGTCAGAATAGGTTAGGGTATGATAAAATGCTTTCAGCAAGAATGAAAGGAAAGTGAGACCAGTGATGCTGTGTGGTATAGAGACAGTGCGGATGAGGAAAAGACAGGAAGCAGGACTGGAGGTTGCAGAACTCAAGATATTGGAATTCTCTTTACAAGTTACGTGGATGGACAGAAATCAGGAATGAGTACATCAGAGGGACAGCTCGTATTAGACGTTTTGGAGATAAAGTCAGAGAGGCCAGACTGAGATATTTTGTATATGTTCAGAGGAGAGATGACGGATATATCGGTAGAAGGATGCTGAGCGTGGAGGCACCAGGCAGGAGGCAGAGAAGACCAAAAAAGATATTTATGGATGCGATAAAAGAGAAGGTGAAGTTAGTTGGTGTGAGGGCAGAAGATTCAGAGGAGAGGACTAAACGGAGACAGAAGATTTGCTGTGGCGATCCCTGATGGGAAAAGCCGAGAGTGAAAAAGGAGTAACTGTAGCACATTATAGCACACTATAAGGGATACAATGAAATGGAAGACACTAAAACTTTCTGTTCTTTGAACGCTAGCGCCGTAAAAAGAGGAAGCTTAATGATTAACCTTTCAAAGAGGAAGTTCAAAAGTGTTGTGTAAAAATGCAAATGACTCTAAGCAATGAAACATTAGAGTCGCCAGCCATAAAATATTTGATTTATTTATCTCTTAATTCAACAAATACTCTTAATCTCACACACCATGATTAGTTCCATTAAATCACAATGAACATATTCAATAGGAACAGAATATTATCAGACACACATTTTTTTATATATATATATAACACAATTAGGATCCACTTGCCTGCACTTGAATTCACTCCATCCAGAATGACACTTGAAAACACATAGGAAACAAACAAGGACTTCAACGAGCATTAGAATATAAAAGAAAAGAAACTACAAATCCTGACACAAATGTATTCATTCTGTTCAGACCACTACACAGAGAATATTCGTAGATCATAGAGCATCATCTGATGCGATGGGTGCCTGCTGTTTTCTTTGATTATTGATACCTACAGAAGCTCAAAAACCAATGATAACATTGAATTCATTGTTTTCCACATATTTCATTCCTTGTATATGAACACGTACACACTTACTGACATTTTCACTGAATCTTTGCATAAAGATCAATATATGGACAGAGTTTCAATGCCTTCTTTTGGTGCGGAGGATGTGTCCCTTCGGTCCGCTGAATAAAACACGTTTTTTCTGGAATTACTAAATTACTTTACACAACACTGATATGGAATAACATTATGACCACCTGACCAACAGGGGTTTTGCCCTGCTCTTTGCTGCCAAAACAGCCCTGACCCTTTAAGCCATGGCACCTTGAACCTTGAATGTGAACTGTGGTATCTGGTAAACAGATCTTTACAGCAGATTCTGTAAGCTGCAAAACAGGGCCTCCATGTTTGGCCGTCACATAAAATGATGCTAGATTTTATTAAGATCTGGTGAATTTGGAGGCGAAGTCAACACGTTTAACTTTTTGTTTCCCATAAACTATTCCTGAACCGTTTTTTTTCTTTGAGGCAGTTCCACAAAGGCCACCGCCATGTTAGAGAGTAATGTTTTCATGAAAGCCTGGTACAATGCTAAGGTAGGTGGTACATGTCCAAACTAGGGATGCACTGATACCTGTACTGCTGTTCGGTATCGGCCCCGATATCATCTAACGTACTCGGATCGTTATCAGTTAAAGTAAACCGATACCATGAACCGATACTTAAAATGTGGAAACCCTACATTGATTTCAGAGAAAATTTTTCTTTTTAACTTGAAATTTCGTTTTGTGGTAATTTTTTAAAATATTTTATTGTCTATCTAATTCAACATCATTTGAGAAGAAAATAAAAGCTGTCTTCCAATTCTCTCATCCAAGTATCGGTATCGTATCGGTTTGAAAAAGGTGGCATCGTTGCATCCCTATTCAAAACAACATCCATGTGAATGGCAGCACCCACACCTTTCCAGCAGGAAATTGCCTACAGCATTGGACTTTCTTCTTTTGTAGTGTGAAAACTCTGATACAAGTACTACTGCTTGTCGTATGGTTTAAAACTACTAACAAAGTAAACTTTAAAGACAAAAAGGTAGTTATACACTGAAAAAAAAATTGAGTTAAAAAACAAGTCAACACACTTCACTAGCTTTTTTGAGTAATTTCAACTTGACTACCATTAACTGCCAAGTTGAAATTACTCAAAAACGCTAATGCAATGTGTTGACTTGCTTTTTTAAGTAAACTCAGATACTTTTTTTTACAGTGTAGATAACTTTTGCTTCAGACAGATAGTCCTCAAAAGGGAAGTGCAGAGAAAGAAATTTCAATAAGCTTCCCAGCAGAAACTACAGCAGACAATGAGCTGAGAAAATGTCCAGGTGGCTCCGAATGCTGTATTCTACTTACCACCGAAGTATAAAATTTGTTTTAAATGAAAAACAATATACCTGGCTTAAGTGTGTTCTAGTTGAAAATAGGAAAATCAGTAGGATTTGCCATTTGTACTAGCCTAATTGCCTTCAATGAATCCCTTAAAGACAAAATTCACAAAGAAAGTTTTTTTTTTAATGTATGAGTGAGACCGATTTAATGACACACAGGCTGCTAGCTTTGCAAGGAATCTTAAATGCATTTCAGCCATTTTGGATCTTGAGTAAGGGTTGGGGGAAAACCTGAATGTTTCTTTGTGTATTTTATTTGTGACAAAATACAACAAAAATGGAAAAATTCAACTTACTCCATTTGTCGCGCTTTGTTGAAATGTCTTCACAGTAAAGTGACACTTGGAAAACTGGCTGCTCATAAGAGAACCAATGCCATTGTGCATGTTTGTGCAAAGTGCTACTCCAGTACACGCCCCATGTTCCTGGTCATACAGGATGTAAGAGAAAACAGGATTCATCTAACAAGGCAACCTTCTTCCCCTGCTCCGTGCACCCGTTCTGGTACTTGTGTACCCGTAACTATTCCTTAGATTTGTAACCCACTATATAAGAAGAAAAAAAATACATTATGTAATCTAACAAATTTGCTATTAGAGCTACTAGAGCTACTTCCTTAGTTGTTGTATAAATTAAAGTAGCTAATCTGTTAAATCAGACCACATGGTACAGTCTAAACTCTCCATGTGCATCAGTGAATGAGCTGCAAAGCAGCATCCTTCAATGGGTCGATGCTAATGATCAGTGGTGGTTCTTGCATAAATGGTGCCCCGGAGGAAAAATCCTGCCAGAACTGCAGTTTTGGATCACTTTGACCCAGTCGTCCAACCATCACACTTTGGCCCATGTCAGCCTTGCTCAAATCCCAATATTTACTCATTTTTTTTGCTTCTATCAAATCAGCTTTGAATACAAAATGTTCACTTGCTGCGTACAATGATTATGAGATACTAATTGTTATTCACCTTAGTTTTCAGTGGTCATAATGCTGTGCCTGATCGGTGAATAGAGTTCTTTATTGCACATTATCACGAAGGCAAAAATAAAAAGATATACATTTCACACAAATTCTTCTCCTTTTCATTTCAGATGGTCAATAATGTTTTGTGAGGTTCTCACTCTCAGTCGTGGATGTCGTACTTGTAGGCCTCTATGAGTCCTTCAATGGAGTGGATGAAGCCTGATATGGCACATATGCCTCCAATAACAAAAATAGAAACATCGAAGAAGACATGGTGCCACAGAAGCTTTCTCCACTGGAGCTTTAGGTGGAAGAGGCTCGGTAACAGGAAGCACAGGCCTGCACCTGTCAGGCTTCCAGTTAGACCCATCAGGAGAGCGAAATGGGGAACAAAGACAGCCATGAGCAGGGTAAAGACCACCAGGGCCACTCTTAAGCCAAGACCCCAGGTTTTTAGCTGCCCACCGGGGCCATAACAGTCAGGAAAGAAAGCTCTCCCACCGTCCTGGAACAGGGATTTTTCCAAAACTTCTACAGCTGCAAAGAATGGCAGAGGGTAGGATAGGAGTGCCTTGGCAACGAGGAAGAGGTTCACCACAGCCCGGATGGTTGACGGCAGGTTATCTGTGATGACCTCTTTGGTGGCATCCGCCCAGGTCAGGTATGCAACCAGAGCAAAGAGGCCCTTGAGGACACAGGCTGTTATGTGGGTCCAGTCCATCATGCAGTGGAACTCGCTGGGCTTCTGCATGTTCCCCTCTAGGGAGGGCAGAAAGATCTGGGAGGTGTAGCTGAACACAATGATGCCGATAGAAATGGGGAATTTCTTTACATCGATGTAGAACTTGACCTTCTCCCACGCCCACTCGCGCGCCCTGGACAGACAGTAGGCGATCACGAGGATGTTGATGATGAAGTGCGCCAGCGTGCACAAGAGGCTGAATTTGGACACCGCCTTGAGGTTCTTCAGGAACGCGCAGGGCAGGAGCGCAGCAGTGGCCAGCACTGACCATGCCTTCTGGGAGACTGGGAAATTGGGGAAGCTGTTATACATCAGATTGCCGCTCACCACCACGTACAGGATGCACGTCATGACCAGCTCAATAATCTGGGCCACGTTCACCACATGGCCGCCGAGTGCGGGGAAGCGGGGAGCGCAGCAGGCGTTGGCGATGTCCACGTACGAGTCTCTGACGCGCACCTTGATGCCGTCCTCGTCCTCCTCGTACAGGCACGCTATGAGGATTTTGCCCGTGTAGCAACACACCACTGCCGCGAAGATAATGAGGAAGAGGCCGAGGTATCCGCCGTGGAGGATGGCGTACGGCAGGCCGAGGACGAACATGCCCTGCGGACAGAGAAGCGCAGCTCAGTGATAATAAGCGAGGCCTACATCGCAGTGACAGGCCGATCAGCCAAGGCATTCAGCGGCTTACTCACTCAGCTACCATCTTACATAATAACAATTCTAAAGATCTATCGAATGCGCTTCAGAATAAGCAGACACACTGTGGTTTTTAATTACCAATATGTCTCCACATCCCAGATGCTCTGCATCAAATAGAAACAGTACCAAACAAAATGTTAGAATTTTACATTTCTTTGAATGTAATTTTAATTTGATGAAGACCCCGATAAGAGCGATCCACGGCAATCGATGTCAAACAGACATGCCTGAAGGTTCACTGATAAAAAGATTTGAATAAATAAACGGTGTGAGCCGCTCTCTGCAGTGGATTCACTCACACAGCACGAATGCAGCGTGAAATTGTCTGCATTTAATTAGGGCCCAAATCCACCCCCCGTCTGATAGGTCACTTTTTGTCTGATTCAACACCACAAGCAAACTATGTTACAGTCTCAGATTTGAAACCGTCTAAAAAATATTTCAAATATAAAAATATTAAATCAGGGGGACTGATCATGAGATGCCGAAGAAGGCCCGCGCTGCAAATGCAGAGTCGATCCTAGAATGTATGGGGCCCTAAAAAGATTCAGGTGTGTATGGAAGGCAACACAGTAACAAAACAAAAGTCATTTTTATCCACCATGTTGAAGCTCTGATAATGCATCTAACACAATTAAAGGCCTATTATGGAAAGTATCCAAGACAGATTTTCTTTTACATCTTTACTGACAAAAACGCAAAAGCACTGGATTTCTCAATGTATTTGATACTGTAAATTTATATATTTTTTGTTTATTGTAAGTTATCAGAAATACATAACCTACAAATGGCTTTGAATGTGCTTACAAAAACCTACGAGCAATAAAAATACCATAAATCTACTTATAATTTTAAGATTAAATAAATAAATAAATGTAACTTTAAAACACTAATGGTAATTTTATTAAATATGTTTTTGCTGTAATTAGAAATGTAACTTAGAAGTACTTTCGTAGTCTAATTTTAGTTTTATAATAATTTATTGGATAACAATTTATTTCTATTCATGGATTTGAATGTCTTGCCAATCAGTTTTTTTTCACTGTGTGTGAAACTGCAATCTGGAGTTGTTTGCATTTTACAATATCCTATGCAAAATTAAAAAAACAAAATTAAATGGTAATGCTTAATTTACATTTGCAAGATTTTCACGGGCCTACTCATAACACTTGGGCTAAGGTATGCATGTCCAATTTGTTGTTTTTGATCTTTTTTTTTTCATAGACATCCAAATATTATTGTATTTTTACCACATCAGGAAAATACTTTGATGTAACAACAAAGTAATTTAGGCTACTCACAGAAACTGAGGAAACTAATTTACATGTAACATATTAAAAGCGGAAAAACCCCCAACAAGTTTTGCTTTGAATTAATTAACCTTGTATCACTCATAGAAAAATATGTTTAGTTCTACACCTTATTAGTGCCAGTGCCATTGCTCTGTGGGAGCCCTAAGCAGCTGCTTACTTCGCTTCTGCCTTGGGCCGGCTCTGAGCACATGCAACGTTCCCACACTCACATATGGCTGATAAAACTACCTGAATAGCATTGGTGACGTTCCATCCAGCTTCCCATGACGTGATTTTTGGTTTGTCCTCCTCCAGAGAGCCTCCACTTTTCAGGGTCGACTGCCTGAGGCCGGTACCATCCCTCTGGTAGCGGGTGTCCCCCTCCAGATCCCCCTCTCCTTCCACATCTCCTCCTTCCTCCTCTTCTGCTTGAAGGACATTCATCTGCATCCCTTGCCTGTAGTCATAGTCCAGGTCGTCGCACTCAGCGAATCCCAGGCCCTCTTCGTCCGTAGCGGCCTGGAAGCCGAGCCGGGCGAACACCCCACTGACCTTAGCCTGGGATTTGTTGGACACCGTGTGGGCCGCATTGGTCAGTTTATTGCTGATCTTGTGTCGAATTAGATGAGCCATTTTTATCCAGGATCAAGTTGTTCTTCACTTCAAAAAACCTGACAGATTGCCTCCCAAAAGAACATGCAGATGGTTTGAATGATGTTTTTGCTCCTACATACAAACCATGCCTGTTGGCCTTTGAATGTCGTCGCAGTTGCCGTACCCTCCAAACCTTTAGAAAATCATCATCCGCTTTTCCTGGCTTGTCCTTCCATCTTACTCCATCAGGAAACACCTTCTCTTATAAATAAATAAAAAAGACGGATGGGAAACAAATACACGTCCTGATCGTCGTTAATTGTAGTACTATTTCCCACAGGGTCTTTGCAGTTAAGAATCCAGCGTGTGATGCTGAAATCAGAGAGATGCTGGAGTCTCAGCATCAGCACCAGAGAGAGAAAGAGGGGGGCGCGAGGAGCGTGCACGTGTCCGCAAAGAGTGGCACGGCCCCCGCGCTCCCGAATCGCGCGGGTGGCAGAGAGAGACGTTTAACGACAGAGTGATCACGACCTAAAACAATAAATAAAAAAATATAAATGTTGGAGGCGGTGGCAGAGCTTCAGAATTCCCCCTGAAATGATGCATGAATAAAAACACCAAACATCTCACCTGCTTCCATGTTGCGATCTGTGGGAATACAGAGACATCCGCCACCAAAAAGAAAAACAGATGACTCGTTTCCAAAGATAGTATTTAACAAAAAAATAATAATATTTGTAATAGAAATAATGTAGAATAAAAATGAAAATTAGCCTTTTCATAAAAAGTCTGTTTTTATTTTATTTGAGTAAAAAAAAAATCCACTTCCTGTGAAACAAATCTGAAATTTGTATAACGAAGCATGCACTACCCAACAGCTTGCACACACACAGGCCGTAATATTTTCATACAGGTTGCAAGCGCGAATTTTGTGAAGATAATCAAAAATTTCGAAAAGGCCAGGCGTTTTTGGCAGGAAAAAATATATGTTTGCACATTAAGCCAGTTGCGAAAGAACACAAAACAGAAGGAAACCGACAGCGCTTTGTGCTTTTTTGTCTGAAACATTGGAAACACGGAAAACGTAGAAAAGCACTCGTATAGATGGCAGACCTGCTCAGCCCAAAATCCACTTGTTCGTGCTCCCACTGCGGAGAACAGTCCACAGACAGAAAAAACAAGCCCTGGCGACTTTGGCGAAGGTAAGAAACAGCCTGGTATTATCGAAATGTGTACTGGCTAGAACTGCATTTATCAAATCTGAAACTCTATAGGACTGAATTGAACTGGCATGTTTTTTATTTTATTTTAGATTTCATATTCCTAAAGATTTTGATCAACACTGGACCTTGTTTGCCCTTTCAAGTGCCTTGTCAAATTCTATCTAATATTATTATTATTATTATTATTATTATTATTATTATTATTATTATTATTATTATTATTGTTATTTGACTGCCTTATGAGTCCAGATGGTGTTGCTCCTCAGGCTTTGATGCGATGCAACTCGTTGCTGACGTGATGAGGCTCGTGCAGCTGGCCTGATGCGGAGCTTCGACAGCACCACGGACAGCTCCCCTTCTTCTGTTTTTTTGTTGTTGTTTTTTTAACGCCCGTTTTGCTTTTTAATTAATCATGTTTTTAAATTAATGGTCGATTTTGTTTCATATTTTTTCTTGGCTGTATTTTCTGAATGTGCGTACAGAATATAAATAGGGGAGGGAGGTTTAACGCTGCTTCGTCTCCATCTCGGCTCTTAATCTCTGCAAATAGGAATCACCTCGTTTTTGCCTCCCTAATCTGCTGTGACAGGGCTGAGCAAAAACTGGCATCCAGTCCTTGCAGAACTGTAGTTTATTGTGGCAGGGAGCCAAGACAAGTAAGGGCTTTTTATTTCAGTTGCAATTTGAAAAGCAGTAAAATGCTGGTTTAAAAAAAAATCACTAAATTGTGTTTGTAACTGAGCATTTCTTTCCAATTTAAGAAGTGTTTTAGCACCAAGGGGAGGGAGTAAACTGAGGGCTAGTACAGCAGGAGAAAATAACTGCAAGACAAAAACACGTAGCGTGGACGAGAGGTCTAAATTTAGCAAGAGGCCGGAGGACAGAGAAAATTCCGCATATTTTCATGCTTGGCTTGGACTGCTCTGGCAGCTGCTGTTTGCGCTCATGTTTGTTAGTTTGTGTGTGGGTCATCCGAGTGTTTCAGGATATGAGTGTACGCATGCGCGTGACGGTGGAGAAACCAGGGAGGGCGAGGGCCCTCAAGGCGTCGTTCCCCCCCCTCCAGGGTTCCCGGGCCCATGATGCACGCTGCACGGGACAGAGCGAGGAAATGCCACACAAATGCAACCACACAGGAGACCCAAAAACATCCATATCGACTTTAATTATGAGCGCATTATACAAAGCTCTGAAATATTTAAAACACAAATAGCATACTTTTATAATATTTCTTCTTCTTTTTTTATTTTATCGTTCCTCGTTGCTGAAACAACACTTCCAGCCAAGATTTTCCATTTTGTTTCTGACAAAGGTCGGTAAGATTGGTTTGGTAACTGAGACTACAAGCAGGATTAATTCAGGCTCCGTGTGTTGAAAGAAGGAGCCCTCGGTGTGCATTCGTTCGTGTTTATGTGTGTAGGTCTTCAATGTGCGGAGGTTTATACAGCCTCCAATGACAGCCGTGCAGGGACTGGGAGCAGTAATCTCTGATAGTTGCCATGGCTACTGTAATTGGACTGAGTGTGTGTGCACGTAGAGATTTACGTGGCTCTTGGGGGTGTCACAGCACAGGTCTTTTCCTGTAAGTAAAAGCAAAAAAGAGAGAAATAGACATTTTAATCGTTCGTCTACTTTTTTTTGCTGTATCAAAATTTTAAAGTCTGATGCAAATTCAGGTTTTAGAAAAGCAACTGAATTTATTTGGTCTGAGGAAGAGGTTTTTATTAATAACAAACTTAAATAACAAGTAGAACCAATTGGCATGATTATCCGTTTGGTGTCCTCTCCACATATGTTTCTTTTGTGCGCAGAAGTTGCAATGCATTGATAGCCGGATGTACAGTGCATAAACATTAAGTTTACCATGCCTCATGAAAATGCAAACAAACAATAGTTTCAAAACAACAATTTGTTTTTGTCCTATTTAAAAAGCTCTTTCTAACTAAAAGTTATTCTTTATAGAATTATAGCTACAAATTTTGCAAACATCCTTTCATTAATCCAAATCCGGGGTTTCCAGGTCCAGTCCTTGAGAATTATTTTCCAGCAGCTTTCAGATCCATACTTAATTCAAGCCATCTAGAGTAATGGTAACAAACCATTCAAATGACTCAAGCTTGTTGGAGAAACAAATCTAAACATTGCAGGACAGTAGCTTTACAGGACTGTTCATAGACATCCCTAATGATGTTAAATTGTCAAAGGGAAACACTTTGTTCCAGGCCATAGTTTGTTCAGTGCTTTATTGTGATGCAAAAGTGAGAAGGTAAACTGATTTCTTTATACTTTTATTTAAGAACCCAGACTCAGTAATCCAGATTAACAGTTACTGACCATTTCGGAAGGTTTGTTCTTGTCCTCCAGTGAATCAAACTAAAATAGTTTGAACAAATGTTACACAAAAAAGGAAATACGTATTCTGACATCAGATTATCAAGGCCCCTGAAGACTATGAATAGAGATGTTTACCCTCTCAGCTCCTTTGTCTGCTCTGGACTGGACCCCCCTCCTCCCCATTTGGATCTTAAAGACATGATTTTTAGATAAAGCCTGTCCGCTGTGGATACTTTTCATTGACCTGACAATTTTCCTCATCTTCCGCATTTCCAGTTTTCCTATATTTTACCTACATTGCATCATGATCAGATCAAGAATTGAACTAAGATGAGTCACAATGAAAAAACAAACAAACCTATGAATGACCTTCAAAAACGTTGGAGAACTGTTCTGCTAAAAAACACATTTTCATTTATTCTTTTAGTAAAATTGCTTTGTTTGTTATATTCCCCTTCCCCTAAAAATGTTTAAGGATTTACAAACAGGTTGGATACATCCAAAGGATTTTATTGGATCAACTAATTACTAATTATTCAACTAAAAAAAAAAGAAATAATTTTTCGATGTTCCTGAAACATTTTCTGCTAACATGTTACTTAGCCTATAGCCCTAAAATGAATTGGCTGTGCTTGCATGGTTAAGCCATAGTGACAAATGCTGGGTGACTGTGGACCAATGTCGGTTCATGCATCCTTTTCTAGCTAGAGAAAGAAAAACCTGAATGACTTGGCCAGTACTTTTTAGCTGTGAAACAATACACGGTGCACAAGTGTGTTGCAGGTTCTAGAAGACCTCAGAATTAGATTTGTTATTTATATTTCTGGTCAGCCAAAAGAGGAACACGGGCTGAGCTACTCTTCAACATTAACGTTTCTGCTATCAGTTTCCTGCAGATTAAAGGCTCTGACCCACATGACTATCTGCTCAATCCTGTTAAAAATATTGCACTGACCTTAATCTAATCTGAAAGTTAGGTCAGAGGTGAACATTCTGCATCAGGTGAAGCAAAATTGGCCTGCATCCATGCTCTTGAATGTATTCATGACATGAATTTGATTACCCCATATAACAATTGCTATACCCATAGATATACCTATAAATATGTCCATATTTAAATGTGTTCTTTTTTTCTATTAATGTTGTGACAAAGACAATCTGAATTATTAAAATATTTGCCAAATAAAATATCACACAATAAAGTATGGAGTCTGCTTTGAATAGATTTCCTTTCTTTTTTATCAAAACAAAATATGCGCTCTGTGAAAAGACACCTAAGAGTAAAAGTGAGATCTCTTTCTGCATCATCAACTTTGGTTTATTGTCAAAACAGTTTTACTAGTGTAAAATACCTGGATTTACAAGGAAGAAATGGCTACCAAGGATGAGATTTGTAACCATATCTTACAAAAAGCATTTTTTTTTGTTACTTCTGCATCATGTTTTTATTTACTTGCTTCCATACTCATTCAGATCAGTTGAACAAAAATAAACCTTCCATGGCTCGGGAGAGCGTCACTGTGTCCATGGGTGGAATTTGTGTGACTTTCACTCAATTTAGTCAATACTTCATAAAGTTACCATTTTATTCTTGTTTGTAAAAGTAGTTTACTTGTTCATTTTACTAACCCTAATTAGTTAGTTCAGTTCATTACTTATTGCACTTCAGTACTTTAAAGGTGAGATCATGTACATTCCTTGGTAAGGTAAATTCAAGGCATACTGATAAATGGATACATTTTACAGTTGTATAATCTTATAAGGTATTAAATGCACATCCTGACAGGGGGCCCTATTACAAATACAACCCACACTTTATAATTTGAGTGTCACTGTACCTCAACTTCACAGACGTGCTACTTTATGTTTGTGCATTAAATAAAATCCCACTCAAACATGACAAAAATCTGTCTTTTTTGTGAAAAACGTTTTTTGCAAGGTATTGCATAAACAGTGTGTGTGTGTGTGGACTGTGAAAACCATGAATTCATGAATTTCAACTCAGAAGATTCACGTTAACTGAATATTTGATCAATTCCTTTATTTTAGATGACTGTTTTTTCACCTATTTGCTTCTCATATTTTTTATTCTAATTTTATTTTGCTTTATGCCTTTATGCCAGCACTTTGGTCAGTGTTAATGCTGTGTTGAAAGTGCTCTATAATTAAATTAGTATTGTATGGTATGGAATAATTGAAACTACAGTGATTTCTAGATGGTTCTGAGCCAGTTGATCAGAACTGAGAATAACACGTTTTCCTTTCTAATCCATCGTCACAGAGAACCAGCAGTCTGATTGCTCCTCCACAAAATGGAGGCTGCCTGGCATCATGCATGGCAGTCCCACAATGCTTGTAGGCTGTTTGTTCCTTCGTGCCTCATCACCGCTGCCTGGATGACAAGCACAACAAGCAAAGAGCTGCGAGCGCCATACCCAGACAGCAGCACCATGTCACGTCCTGCCCCCTAGGAGGAATCAAAGCAACTGTGTGTGTGTGTGTGTGTTTGTGTGTGCGTGTATGTGTGTGTGTGTGTGTGTAAATAGAGAGTAGACGGGTGTTTTGTTTTTTCAGTTTATGTCTGCATGCATGTGTGTGTGGATGGATGGATGGCCGAATAGATAGATGTGTTTGTGTGTGTGTGTGTGTCTGTGTAACTATGCACGTGTGTCTAAGAGGGTAAGATGACCCAGATCTGCTTATTAGCATCAGAAGAAGGGGGATGCAGTCACTTAGAGCTTTGTGCCTGAGCAGTGAACTGTGCAGGGCTTCAGTGACACAACATCAGGCCTCATACTGTAACCGCCCACAATACACACACACAAACGCACACTCTTTGCTTCACAATTTTCATTAAACCTCTGAATATCTGTAATATCCAAGAAATCCATCCAGAAACCAAATTCTCTGCTGTCATTTGAAAATAAACTTTAGATAATTGTTAGAAATAAACATGCATTTCTTACCTGATTATCTTACTTTTATCACATGCACTTGATAATAACTGAATTACTAAAATTTAAACAAAAAAGTTTAAGATTATATGCAGCTGGTTTAGTTTATGAAAAAGGAAACAAAGTGTGTGTTAATCTATATTTTGTGCACTGAGATCTTGAGTGAAATGATCTCTTCGGAAACAGAACTATTGTTTAGAATCCATTATGAAATACACCATAAATGCATGTTTTGAACATACATAAATTATTCTGTAAAACTGTTGTTTTATTATATGGATGCAGATATTACCTAAATGCATACAACGCCCTTTAAACTATCATACAACCACAGAGCCCCGACATTTTATAAAGGCTTAAACTATATTATTGCAGTTAGCTAATTCTATATCAAGTTTGTCTGGAAAACGAAAAACAAGAAAATATATATATGTTAATGAGAATATAGGTTTTCAAAAAGAAATATACTACTGGATACAGGTGTCTATATGAACTGTAGTCTTCCCTGATGAAAAAGAATTAATACCAAAATAAACAGTTTCACTGAGAAAAGTGCAATTCAAAGCAGTTTAGAACGACCTCTGGTGGTAAAACATAGATAGACAGTTCTGCTTATGTTTAGTGAAAATAAGTAAAAACAAACATACCAAAAAAGTTAAATAAAAAAAATATATATATATAGAACCAATGCACCCTTTTCACAGTAGTATAGGATCATGAAAAAAAAAAAATATCGGGCGCTTACTTTTAGTTTTATGCTGTCAAGTACATGCATCATATTCATGCCCCTTTGGATAAGTAATTAGAAGCTCCTAGAAACTGCGATATTTTAAAAGCATAATTTAAAAACAAAGTTACTTTCATTCAACAGGGTTTGTTTGCAACGGGACAATTTCAGTCTGTATTTCCTACACTGCTGGTCTTTGTTTCTCTACATACCTGAAAGAGATTTATTCTCTGTTGGAGATGCTTTCTTATAGTGTAAAATACAGAGAAGTGAGACCACAGAAGCATCTCTCGCTGGAAGAGTACAAAATACACACATAGCAAAGATATTTTTATTCAAATATTTGAATAAAAATAAATTGTTTAAGAATATTGAATGTGGGATGAGTAAAATAGTGGAAGAAAGTTTACATCATTCTAATTTGAATGAAAGAGATGAATAAATTCCCCAGGCAAGGAGTTTGCTCATTAAATACGCTTCTAACAAACTCTGTTTAATTTGACTCAACATTTAGAAGGTTCTGTCAGCAGTGATATCACTGCACTGATTGACAACCCCACTGTGAGTAGCTTCAGCTCCTAATCAAGATTATATGTTCTATGTTGGACTATGACATATCTACAACAATGCTTTCTGGATAGTTTTGATATATGTCATTCCTTCTGCTTTTTATAATTAATGTTTTTATAATTTATGTTAGGCTTTATTAGTGTAGCTGTTAGTGAAGTTGTTCCAGGGAGGTTAATCAATAATAATAATAATAATAATAATAATAATAATAATAATAATAATAATAATAATAATAATAATAATAATAATAATAATAATAATAAAGCTTTACTCATGTGTTTACATAGTTTAGGGGTCAGCTGTTTTTTCGAACCCCTATGGAAGATTTGTTGTATTTTTTAAACTTATGCTGCATTCAGACCGCAGGCTTTGTCAGTGTCAGGCAACGCTCATAAAGCGATTATTTCAAAGCATATATACAGAAGATACATTTTTAAGCTGAAGCTCGCAACAGTTCGTAGGCGGGCCTTTCTCTGCTGGATGTTTTAAACACTCGAGGATCGTGGTTGGCTAGGCAGCGTCGACGTCGGGCAAAATCACTACAGTGAGTCGCTCTGATTGGTTGCCGTGCTGCGTCAACAGATTTAGGACCTTCAAAAGTTTAACTAGCTGAACTTCTGCATTGCTAGCGTTATGTGCTTTGAAGCTTGAAACACAGGTAAAGCTTGAAAAGTTGACGAAGCCAAAGCTCACAAAGCACCGCAGAGACTGTGACGCTTCTCCAACGGCCTCAACCGCAGACTTAACGTGTAATCTTGACATTTCTGATGCTGACAAAGCGGTCTAAATGCACCATTAGTACAATACAACATCAAGTTTTTACAAAAACAACAAATAGTTATGAATACATTTTGATTAATAAATGGTTTTAATGAGTAAGCTACTATAGCTACTTTACTATAAAGTTTTTTTCAAATTTTTATCACACATTATTTTTCAAATTTTCTAATGTTGTAAATTTAATGTTACCATACCGATATTGTCCCAACAAGGAACAGTAAATGATGAAATTATCATTATAAATCTGTGAATTACACATTAAATAAAGTTGAATTCTATTCCATTCAGCTGGGAACCATGAGTTAACAACATCTAGTTTTGCACTCGGCCGTATTTTGCTGTGACACATTCCCAACATGGCCTCTAAAGTCCCGCCGGTGTGTCAGATTTTCTCCTTCCAGGACTGTAAAACGTCCCCTGATCCGATCTTTGAGCTCCCGGTCCAGTGTCTGACCCCCACACCGGTTCCGATAGTGATAGACAACGGCTCCTTTCAGACTCGGGCCGGCTGGGCGGCTCCGGCGGCGGAGCTGGACTCTCCGCGGATGCTCTTCAGGTCGGTGGCGGCTCGCAGCAGGGGCGCCGCCCGCAGCGAGACCCAGATAGGGAACGACATCCCGAACTTGGAGCCGCTGAGGTGGCTTCTCAAGAGCCAGTTCGACAGAAACGTGGTGGTGAACTTTGAGATCCAGGAGCTCATCTTGGACTATGTGTTCACACACCTGGGGCTAAGCTCGGAGGTCAGTGATGGATAGATCAAAACAAGCAGCACATTTCGCTCGTGTGTTATACATTTCTAATTTTTACTCACCTATTTATATGTTTATTTAATTTTGATGTAGTATCATAATAATAGTATGTGAGCTTGAGGAAACGTCTGTCTGGACAGCTTTCTCTAGTGAAGAAAGGAACTACTTCGATCTGAACATTCGTCTAGTTGACTAATTGATTAGTTTTAATTGTATCCACCATCTTTGTATGGATAGTAACAGGGTCCATTCTACCTGCTTTAATGTTACATATAATGTAGCAAATTTCTTTACTGTATTTCAAATTTACTTCAAACAAGGAAAACGCATAAATTAACGTTACATTTTAAAGACACCCTTGTCCTATATCCAGTGTTGGGAGTAATGCATTACAAAAGTAATGAGTTACAGGAATAGATTACTTTTATCAGTAACTGAGTAATGTAATTCATTACTTGCTAAATATACACCAATATATTACTAGATCCAATTTCAGTAACTCAAGTTACACATGCATTTTGAATTGTTTTTCTGACCAACTAATGCAACAGACCAAATCAATTTGGATACGCTAGAACAAGATCCACTTCCTGTTGCTCAAGGCTGAGGAAAAGATGGACTGTACATTTAAACAGCGGCATTATTCACACTGTTTTCCTAACCATCTGTTGTAAGACTTCAGACATCGGAGTCTCATCTTTGCCAACCATCTTTGTGATGAGCACTTTCAGCGCCTTCTTTTCATTAGATTTAACAAACATTACCATGAAATAGAAGGCGTGCAAAGGAACTAGAGACTTAATTTAATAAAATACTGTTTAAAAATACAGTACTTGTGGTGTGACACTTCTGCAAAATGTAAATTGATAAGTTATGATGGTTAGAAGTCGTGTTAGATATTTAAGATATTTTGCCAAAAGTAACTTAAAGTAGTGTAAGTCAGGTACATTTTTAAGAAAGTAATATATGTAATGCAAACATATTACATTTTTGATACTGTAACTACTAATGTAAAATATATTACAATTTATTTTTAACTTGCCCAACACTACCTATATCTACTGGCCGTCTAGCCAAAGGGTAATCCTAAGGCCTAGTCTTGGTTAGGCTTTGAAAAGCAAACCATTAGAGTTAATAATGCATTTCAATTCAGTTTAGTTAGATATAGAATCATTGGTGCTCTTACCAGCAAAGGTAGCCACGGTGGAGAGGGAAAAAAAACCCTTTAGCAGGAAGAAACGGTAAGATTTCAGTGAAGAAAAAAAAAAACAAAGCATAAAATTGTTTCTTCGTTCACATATTTGTCTTTGTTTGAGGTATTTTTTACATGGATACAAACGTATTATCACCAATGATTACCAACTGGTGGCAAGCTGCTCCAATCCGGGGTCCCTTAAATGACAAAAACATGTTTTGCATCTTACTCAGTCTTTCTTTACGCTTCTCCTTGTCTCTTGCTGTGGATGGCTTTAAAATCATTTGACTAATCACCTCTCAGACGAGGTTAATGAAACAGTTCAAAGTCAATTTGATGAAGGGACAAATGTTTAAAGCTGTTAAAGCTTCAGATATTATAGTTTTCCTAAATTTTTTGATGATGATGCGACACATGATCTAAAACGCTTGTTCTGTACGAGGATATCATGGTCTCTGAAGCGGATGGTTAGTTTGGATCCAGACAAAATTAAAGCATGCAAATAAAATTTAGCAGCATATGTAGAAAAACACAAGTTTCTTAGACAAAAAAGTTTAGATTGTTTTTTTTACAGGTTTAGAAACTGTAGATTGTTTTACTATTTGAGTATTGAAAGCCTTAATAGTATGTGTTATTGCTAGGGATGCAACAATACCACTTTTTTCAAACCGATACGATACAGATGCTTGGTTTGAGTGCTTGTGAATACCGAGTAGCAATATCGATACTTCGACCACACAAAAAAAATGTAATTGGAAGAGATGTTTTACTTTATTCTCTGATTGTTACAACAAGTGATGGTGAATTAGATGAAAAAAAATCAAATATTAATAACAATGACCATAGAACTAAAACTTCAAGTAAAAAAAATTAACATTTTCTGTGAAATTTTTGCAGGTTTTCCACATTTTAAGTATCGGTTCATGATATCATTTTACTGTAACCGACACGGTGCATAAGAGCGGTATCGGCCTTGATACCTAATACCAGTATCGATATTGGCAGTTGTAAAAAAGTATTTCAGCTACTTTTTACATTCATTTTATACATTCCTGAACAAAATTTCAATTCCAGGGAAGAAACAAGTATTCACCCGTATTTGCCTGGTGGATATTAAGTCGTGCTTCAAGAAGAAACAGGAAAAAAAAGAGAGAAAATCTATTAGTAGCTACTTTCAAACTCTAACAGTAAAACATTAAAGACCATAGTTTAAAAAAATGCTTTTGTGCTTTTATTGATAGCTTTATTTATCTTGACACTGTTTCTGAGGGGTTACTCATACCAGCATGAATATACATTTTTGTTTTTCTGTCCTTGCATTATCTCGGTATAAATTTTAAAAATGAGTTCAGATGAAATATTTTCTGACTTTTTTTTCTTTTTCTGTATCTAGGGCTGTGTGGAGCACCCAATCGTGATGACTGAGGCTCCCTGCAACCCGCTGCACTGCCGGCAGATGATGTCCGAGCTGCTGTTCGAGTGCTACCGTGTCCCGTTTCTGTCTTACGGTGTGGACGGCTTGTACAGTTTCTACCACAACAGCAATCAGAGAAACCCGCAGCCACCGAACACTGGCATCATTCTCTCCTCTGGGTACCATTGCTCCCACATTCTGCCCGTCGTCAACGGCAGGTGAGCCTAACCAGCCAGAGACAAATTTTCACATCATCCCGAGGGCTTTTTTTTTGCCTCTATTAACCTTCACTCGCCCCAGCGCAGTCCGCCGCACATCACTGGATGTGATTTTCGATTTCAGATTGGACGCTGTGAACTGTAAGCGAGTGAATGTGGCTGGAAGCCAGGCAGCTTCCTACCTGCAGCGCCTCCTGCAACTGAAATATCCAGGTCACCTCGCCGCCATCACACTGAGCCGCATGGAGGAACTGCTGCATGAGCACAGCTACACTGCTGTTGATTATCACGAAGGTAAAGAACCGATTAACATACCCATGTCCCTTATTTATTTATTTTTAATTTAGTTTTTAATTCCTTTATGGCGCCTGTTCTACAGAGCTGGAAAAGTGGCGTTGCCCGGAGTTTTATGAGCGAGAAGTTCACCGTATCCAGCTTCCCTTCTCTGGGAAGGTGCCAGGTGGTTGTGTGAGTGCGGAGGATCGGCAAGAGCGGCGAGCTCAGCAGCTTCGGAGACTCCAGGAGATCAACACCCGGCGGAGGGAGGAGAAGCTGCAGCAGGATCAAGAGAGGCTGGAAAGACTTTTAGCCGTGCAGGTAATAGTTATTTTAAATGCGTACATGTTCAAAGTTTTCCAACAAAATCAAAATGAAATCTATGTAAATGTACTTTACTTACCATATGATTTTTTTTTTTTTGTGATGCAGCCAAAATGCAGCAAAGCTTGCTGCTATTTTAAAAGCAGCCATCGTTGAGTCTCTGAGTATTGTGGTTACAGGAGCTGCTGGAGGACGGCCTGGTGGATCAGTTTCACAAAAGCCTCATGGAGCTCAACATGGATTCGGCCGAAGAGTTGCAGTCCTACATCAACAAGCTGCAGCTCGCGGTGGAGCAGGGGAGGATGAAGCTGCTGCAGAGTGACGGGGTGGAGGGAAAGATGGAGGTACGGCTCTTCTCGTTAGCTACCGATAACCAAAATGAATTAGTTTAGTGCTTGTTCGTTTAGAAATGAACACACACATGTCATCTATTAGCTACCAGAACGTTGAGGGACACAGATGTTCTGTGTTCTTTAGATATTAGTTTACACATACATTAGTATAACTCTGCAAAGAAAGCTTCCATAATGTTCTGACATAAGGTTGTCTTGAATGTGCAACATAGCATTCTAACTTTTTATTTTTTTCCCTCCAATGTACTATCTTTACAACATTTACTGGTCACTGCTCCAAATCTTTGATTTTAGGTGTTCTGACCACTTGTATATAAAGTCAAGCAGCTAGGCTTGTTGGGTGCTTCTGCAGACAATGGGTCACAGTGTGGTACTGTGATAGGTTGCGACTTGTACCATAAGCCCAGTCCTAAACTTTCCTCACTGCAAAATATTCCATGTATCACCTGTAAGTGGTATTTAAACAAAGTGGGAGCAACAGCAGCTCAGCCACAGTGGTAGGTCATATAAAATTAGAGCAGGGTCAGTGAACACTGAGGTGCAGAGGTTGCCAACTCTCTGCAGAGTCAACAGCGACAGACCTCCAAACTTCATGTGGCCCTCGGATTAGTTGATGGACAGAGCTGAAAAAACTTTCTAGGGCGGGACTTCATGGCCTTGCAGCTGCAGTGTAAAGCGCCACGTGGCTCAAAGCCCACTGCTGTGGAGACTTCTTCTTTAGAGAAGCTGAATCGTGCCTTTCTGTCTGGCAACCTAAAGGACCACTCTGGGATTGGCAGTAGCTAAGAGAATACCACACTCCTGGCTATATTGCTTCAAGTTTAAAGTTATGTTCAAAGGGGACGATGTGGGTTGTTTTTTTAGGAGCTGGAATCCGCTGCTTCGTTCCAGTGGAGCTGAGCGATATGCTCTCAAGTAGGTGTGTGCGATGTGGCAAAAATAGAATATCACGATTTTTCAGTTATATTATCACCGTTTCGATTTTTTTCTAATTTTTTTTAAATGATCACCAACAAACTTAAATTACACATTAAAGAAGAGAAACATTAAATAAATACCTAAATTATTTTAAATTAGGGATAACCATCACAGGGCTAAAATAGTTATGTCTTTCTCACACCAGAGATGATAGAAATGCACAGAAAGTTCTGAATGAAACTATGTATATAACACACTGTATACATACAGTATATATAAAAATATTTTTCATTTTTCAAATAACCTCAATGAAAAATCATAAATGTATTTAAATGTGTTATTTAACATTTTAATCTTGAATTTTCTAATAAAACAGAAAGCAAGCATGAACTTACTTTTGTTTAAAATTATGATATTAAGCAAATAGGATAAAATGTAATATCTTTGAAAATAAAAGACTTAACATGCAGCTATAGTGCGAGATGTATTGTGCAATCTATAATACGACAATTAATAATCCTAATACAACGGGGTAAATGCAGCTTTAACTGGTTCAAATGTTTTTTGCAGAATGCTGATATTATAAACAGGAACTTATAAAGCTGCATAATAAAAACGTTAAAGATAACAATGTAGTGTAAAAACACAACGGTATACAAAGTGCTGCTGCTACATAAGAATATAAAGGTAGAGTGTAATGTAAGCAGTTCTAATTATTATTCCATCCATCCAAACATATTCTTAATATTCCCTGCAACTCTCTGTGCATTCAGCGTACATGCCTGGAATGGCTGTGTTTGGGGGAAAAAAGGCAGCTGGGCAACTGGTAGATTGTTTGCTGTTCGTGTCGTGGAGAGTACGTTTTATGATTATTTTTTCTAGCGTTTACTGAACTAAGAAGAACTAAGAAGAAGAAGCGCTAGCCACCACTGCTGCTGCAGTCGGCTTTATAGCTTTAGCTGCCAGCTGGCTCTCACTGCGTTGTCTGGGATTCTTTTTCTTCAAGTGTTTAAATAAGTTTATGGTGTTCCGATCACTTGCCTTGACGCTCTCCTTGCAAACTTTGCAGATAATGTTTGTTTGCTCTTTGTCGTCTGCTAAAAAACCAAACCAGTTACATACAATGGATGAGGACTTTTACTTTGGAACGAAACCCTCATTTACGCTGTCTTTCGCAGCAACGCCATGCTTGGTAACCGATTGTAGACACACGAAGGGGAAGGGTGGGGTGGGGGGTGATTCGCTTAAAGCAGAGAGAGAGGGCTGAGGCTTTTCCTCGCACACAGAGGCAGAAATACAGCAGCAGAACTGTGAATCGGGATAAAACGATCTCTCAAAAATGACATCGTCACACATGTAGATCCTTTCACGGTCTTAAATCGTCACATCGCACACTCCTACTCTCAAGTCTATATTGCGATATAATCTAAAGCGTGTGCGATAACGATATGTATTGGGGTATATTCTTTTTTTCTTTATATATCTCAAAATGACTGCTTATGAACATTCTCACTTTCCAGATACATTGCAGCAGAACATCTTCATAAAGGTTTAGAATGTCTTTTAAATAATATTTGTTGTGCATAATGTATTCAAAAATACATTATGCACAACATACAAAAATAATGCACCAAAAATTATTTTCTCACAAAATAACGATGAAGTATAAATTTATAGCTAGATGTTATGAGAACAAAGTTCAAAACTTGCCTGCTTTCCTGGTTATTTATTTTTAAATGTAATATTGCACAAAAAGAAAACTGCACACACGTGAATTAAAAATGCTTTAACAGGTTTCTTTTCTGTTAAATGAAAAATAGCAAACATTAAACTTTTAATATCCAGTGAAAAGACAAACACTCATCTTCGTTTTCCTTGCGTACCTAGTTAAAAGTTTGATGACATCATCAAAATGCACTACCACAGTATAGTCAGAACCTCTACAATTGGCTAAATTTATATCGATTCTAACTTATACCTTTTCTTTTATTGCACACTACTGCTCTTAATGCTTTCGCATGACAAGATGATTCATCAAAATGGAAGAATTAGGTCTTTGTGTAACATGAGTGCCTTGCACTTCTAAAAGAAATGTTAAAAATGTCCAGAACTACGCTCCCAAAACCTTGTAGAGAGTTAAGCTGCAATGGCTGCAGAGGGTTGGACGACATCCTGTTGGACCCTATGAATCGAGACCTAGAAGTTAACCTGTGTGAAGGCAGATGAGCATATGTAAGCTTGCATCTTTTTCCTGCTGACAATGTTTTCATGCAGCGCACTGTGCTGGAGTTGCTAGGCTAATGCTGCCTTGTTTTCTCTGTTTTGGATAAGTTTTATCGATAACTCAGCTTTAACAAGTCAGCCAGAAGAACAGTTGTCTTCCCACTTCATTTCCTTTAGGCTTTGTAAATTGGTTGTAAATTTCAGTGAGTGGTTATTGCTGCTCTCTGCCCTACACAGGCAGCCATCTGAGCGCAACATACAGAGCCAGACAGATGGCCAAAACAGACAGAAATCACCGGCATCTGATACAGCACAACCTCTAGTTTAATGTGAATTGTTACGGGAAAAATCCAACCTTGTTAGATTTGCACAATTTAACACAATTTTGAACATGTACCTGAAGATGAGCCTTCCTTTTTGTTTTAAAGGTTTGATTAAGTATCTTTCTTCCCTAGTAGCTGGAATTATGTATTCACTGAGGTTGTCTTTGTCTGATTAGTTTGATGATATGCAACTCTTAAATTTGACAAAAAGCAAAAACAAAAGAAACCAGTAAGAGGCTGAGTACATTTTCATTGGACTATATACAATATATCAGATCATAGTACTGTATAATGAGCACAGTTTTCATATTTACACTGTGCTTTGCGTTACAGCAAATATACAAATACTTGAATAGATGAAATTCAGGAGGAATCTTAGTGATTGGAGCTCAAAACATTTAGATGATCTAGTCTTTTTTTTGTTGTTGTTGCTGCAAAGATTCCTAATGAATGTTGAGGATTTGTTCTCACCTGCTGTGGTGGATTATCTGCGGCTGACATGATGCCTGAGGCTGTTCTCTCGCTGTCTGCCAGGTGTCGGATTTAGAGCAGCCCGTGGATGAAGGAGACGGAGTTTCACTGATGGATTCAGACTTCCCCGAGGACCTGCTGTCAGAAAAATCTGCCGGAGTTGTTCAGGTAGTGGCACACCAACATTGTAAATTCTCTAATAAATATCCGGAGCCTCATTAATGCCTCGCTGACTGGAGAGTGTGGAGAAGAATCTGCAAGTACACTTTTAGTCAAGTTTTTCTGCTTATGGGCTGAACATTGCTTTGAAAAAAAAAATTTTGGGACAGCACTTACAGTAAATAATTTAATCTAACTCCCAGCCTGAATTCAACATGGCCGAGTACCATCAGCTGTTTGTGGGGACGGAGCGGCTGCGGTGTCCTGAAATTCTGTTCCAGCCTTCTCTGATTGGTGAAGACCAGATGGGACTGATGGAGACACTGCAGTATGTCCTGGCAAGGTAAAAACGCAAGACTAAAGGTCCACACTCTAGTATTTAGTGTCCCACTGCTCTATATGATGAATGGGTCGCCAATGAGAAAAGGTTATTTAACGTTCGGCTTAACATCTAATTATTCCTCCCGCATTGGCACAACAGTGTTTCATTATATGGAAATTCATCCAGTTTTATTGGAACATCATATCTTTTTTTTTACTTCCCCTGCACCACAAACAGGTACACCCCTGAGCAGCAGGAGGCGCTGGTGAGCAATGTGTTTCTGACAGGAGGGAACATGCACTACCTTGGCATAAAGGAACGGGTGGAGAGGGAGCTGCTGGCAATGAGGCCCTTCCAGTCTCCTTTCAAGGTACCATCAACATCTTAAAAGAATGCAAATCATGCTTTCACATAGAATGCCTATTTTTTTATTGAATAGAAGAAGGCTGGAATAAATATTGTTTTAGAATGAACAGAGTCAGCTGAAACATTTTTTGAAAGTTTAACATTTTACGCTAAAGTCATTTAAAATCCAAGATTAAAAGGATGTTAATGTTAATGGTAGATGACGGTACCTATAGGCCATAGACCATTTTTTTACATCGTGTCTCTTTACAACTAAAACTGCAACTTATTTGATTAGGATTTTATGTTGAGGACCAATATGAAGTGTCGCATACATGGTTTTCTGAAAAGTGTGGTGGGCATTTGCACTCATCACCCACAACGGAGCAATTTGTGGAACCTCATTTCAGTTCTCACTGTCTAAAGCTTTCTTTGACTCATTATAGACTGACCTACTGAGGTGTCTATGTTTTGTTGCATTTATGTCTGCAAGTATTTTGTGGTTTCCCTCTACCATCTGCGCACATTTAGAGACCGAATTGATCATTGTAATTAATCATTCCTCTTTGAAAAATAGTTAAAGTGTAGCCAGATTGGATGGAGAGCAGCTGTGACCATCAATTTTCAATTATTATCCAAGGGTCTTAGTTAGTTAGGTTTGGATTTTGATTGAGTTTCACTTGTTCTGTATTCAGCTCTTTTCATCTTCTTGCAGCTTTCCTCCTAACACCAATTTTCCTGCAGACCAAGGTTCAAATTCAGCATTATTGAGATGTTTGAAGCTTCTAAACCTAAACCTGCTTTAATATCCTCATCTTCTCCCTGACCTTTCTGCTGTTAGTTCCATGAAGTTCTCTAACAAACCACTGAGGCCTTCACAGAACATTCAGACAACAACAGATGTTAAAATCATAATGTCCAAGTTCTACCTTCACAGGTGACCATGGCTAGCCGGCCAGGTTTGGACGCATGGCACGGAGCACGGGACTGGGCACTGGAGCATCCAGCTGCAGCAGGAGCAGAGGGATGGATTAGCAAGCAGGACTACGAGGAGAAAGGAGGTGAATATCTGAGCGAACACTGTGCCTCTAATGTTTTCATTCCCATGAAGCTCGCCAAACCGGTTCCTGCTCGTCCTGCCGAGCCCCCAGTGGCTTTTCAGACACCAACAGGAGCGTCAGCCAGCGTAGCAGCAGCTACAGCTACCTCAGCTCCGCCCTCATCCACAGAGTCTGCAGACACCAGCGTGGTTGCCTCCTAAAATGATTTTTGAACGTGAAACCTTTTTTTTGTTTAGTAATCCAGCCTTACAGTTTGATTTCCATTTTTTGGCTTGTTCACAACCTGGAGAGAGCAGGGCATCGCATGTTAGTCACTTTTTCTTAAATGTTACTAAAGACTTTGCTCTTTAATTTTGATGAGCCGACAGTAAAATTTTGATTAATAAAAAAAGCAGAAAGAGCTTCTAAATAAAAATGGTTGTAACCTGGACAGTTAATACAACCTGCAGCCTTATTAATGAACATTGCAGTGACAGTATTGTTTATATATAATGCACATTTTTCTCAAGATAAAATGGGTTATTGACCTTCAGAATGTGAATGGACAGTTCTTGAAAATCTACCAGATGACATCCAAGCACTCCTTTGTCGTTGGTTTTTTGCATGCAACATGACAAATATTATTCAATATGTTTTGCAGCTACAGTTGCAACCGAACATGTCTATTCTACATTAGCAGCAATCATTTGTTTTTATATTTGTGAAAATTTGGGAAGTTTCCTCAGTGGTCTCAGTTATTCTAACTGTCCTGTGTGGGTTAATGTAAATTTGTAATTACCATCTGTAGAAATGCTGGTTGAAACCTTTCATATTGAAGGGGATCGCCTTTTGAGGTCTTGTAGAAACATTTCTTTCAATATTTTATAAATCACATTAGCTTTCTTTGTTTTTTTGAATACAGAGGATTTTTTTTTAATGAGTTTGTAGTTTCTTATTATACCTCTTATTGTTAAATTAGTGATATGCTTAATTGATTTCCAGTGCATTTTAATATATCAGAATAAAGTGTAAATTTATAGATTTATGGCACACAGAGCAATCTCAATGATTATGGCTTGCAGTTTTTAGGGAAACAAAATTTTTGTAGTACTTAAAACCAATGTAAGCATTTTCTAATTCACATCAGTGCTGAAGAGTGTGACTGCTCCGAATGCTGTATCAAATCAAATCTGCAATTTATGCAGCAGAAAAAGTCCAGAAACGACAAAGGAGATTGCAAAGGAAGGGCCGTTCAGGAGTTTTGGGGAGATTTACAAGTTGTGGGCTGACAAGCTGTCCGCACTGAATATAGGTTTTAGTTAATAGCTGGAAGGCTTAATCATCGTTAGGATAAAAGAAGCTTGTTGTATATCAGTTTTTGCATCATATTTTCCCCCTTTTTAACTGAATTATTAAAAACTATTTTCTGTCATAATTTAGTAAATTGAGATACAGGTGCAGTATTATAAGAATATTTTATAAAGTATCAAAAGATACTAAAGAATATGGAATTTTTCTAAAAACTTTTTTTGTTTTTTAAAAACAAAAAATATTTTCGATGTTTTTTTGAGTTTTTTTACTTTTGTTTGCACTTCTCAGGATTTTTCCCAATCCTTTTGGCACAGATATTCCATAAAAGAGAAGAAGCACACACAAAAAAGATACTTTAATAATAATAGAAAATAGAAAATACATATCTTACTTCTATTGGTTTGAATTATCTCTAATTAAATAGCTTGTTATTACAGTTTTTATAAATCATAGTATTGTCTGAACCAACGGGCCCCAACTTACATTTTTCCTTTCTAAGACCATCAGTCCATCATGTCTCTATTGTGCTAAGGTTGAACAGATCCTATCATAGGGAAAACTACATTACTTTGTGTTGCAGGGTACTCGTATTACCACTAGATGGCGTAAAATAACATAAAATGTAGTGTCTATCTTTTTTTTTTTTTATAAACTAATGCACAACACTGACCTTTATATTTGCAATTTTTGCTAAACTTTCTTATGTAGATCGCCAAATATCACATTTATACTGTGTCCTGTTATGAAATCTTTGGTCTGTATAAAACTTAATAACCTGCATGATTTTATTGTCATGTGAAGAGCCTAAGCTTCTGATTTTACCCTTCAGTTAACATTCTCACTGATCTAAAAGAAAAAATGGCTTGAAATCTTTCTGGCGAGCTTCTGAGCCATAAGGTAGACGCATGGATTTCATTGTTCCTTGGTGGCCACACAGCAGGCCTGAGTGGTTTAATAGTATTATGTGGAAAACTGTCAAAGATCAAGGTTCAAACCAGCACTCAGTCTGTTCTGCTTCTCCTCATGTAGCAACATGGAAGTTGTGCACACATACACACACTTTAAAAAAGGCCCAGTTCCCACAGCAGTGGCTGATAGAGGCTAATAGAAGCCACTGCATGCCTGTGACTCCTACATGGTTGGTTGAAAATTACCACAAGAGCTTAAAAAGGGCAAAGGTATTTTGTTATACATGAAACCAGACTGTGACAAAAATTTTTATAGTCTTCCTCATGATAACGTATATCTGCAGCACAATAATAATAGATGGGAAAGTGCAAGATGTCCTGTAAAATAGCATATTTCCTGTTAGGGCCAATCAGCATCATCATTATGTGTTTCTGGAACATGTTTACCACACAGCACAGGGGGAACACTGTTCTGACTGGGGCTTGTGATTCCACACAAGCCTGCTGCCACCGAGGTGGCCGATGTCCAATTAGGAGGATTTGTTTGTGAGCTGCAGTGTTGTAGGTCAGCAGGAGCAGCAGACAGGGATGAGCTAACGTCCTGCAGACCTGTGATGGAAGAGGGGGAAAATAATATCCAAATGCTGAATCTGTGATAGATGCCAAGTATTTCTTAAAATAGCCAGGAGGTCTTGTTTCTTACAGGAAAACCTTGTCTGTGTTTTACCTATTAAAAACCAGCTGAGCAGGGACTTGATTCACATTGTTACCTGCACAGAGTATGTGTGTGTGTGTATATATATATATATATATATATATATATATATATATATTTATAAAACCCTTCATCTTGCTGTTTTCTTGGCTTATCAGGGAAGTGCAATCTTGCAGTTTTTGTCTCATTACAACCACAACATGAGGTGTGTTTTATGGGATAGTCCAAAACAATCATATTCAATTCACTTTTATTTATATAGTGCCAATTCACAACAAATGTCATCTCAAGGCACTTTACAACAAAAGCCATTTCAGTACAATTATACAAACATTCCAGTCAGTTAAAAGTTTTCTATGTAAGGAATCCCAGCAGATTGCAATGAGTCATCAAAGTGAGGTTGTGCCCGGATCTTGCAGACTCCAACCACAGCAATTCCTCACACTGAGCAAGCATGTAGCGACAGTGGAGAGGAAGAACTCCCGTTTAACAGGAAGAAACTTCCGGCAGAACCTGGCTCAGTAAAAGCGGTCATCTGCCACAAACGTCTGTGGGTCTGAGAAGACAGAGAAGTTGCGAAGTAGAAGGAAATTATACATATTTATCACATTCTATTCTTTTGCACCGAAAAACATGAAAATCACTATTTCCTATTGTATCCTTTACTGTAACCCCACAAAGTGTTTCGTGAGTAGAGCTAACTAAACTGAAGTGAAAGTATTTTAATCTCAGTATAAAACAGCTGTTGTAGGCCTCTGAAGTATAAGAACATTAATGAACAAACAGCATCACTAAGGAACACAGCAGACAGGTCAGGGAGCAAGCTGGTGAGGTTATGTTAATAATTAATAATTAGAGGTAGGGATGCACAGATACCAGCATCAGGGCCAATTCCATGGGGAGCCTGAGTCTCCTCCCCTTCCGGTCGGCCCGTGGGTTCCCTGGCCGAACAAATAATGAATGGAAGTCAATGGAGCGATAAGTTATGTTCTGGTCCGCTTTGTCTTAAGTCCTGAATCACACATATGTTGTACCTCAGTTTAAATGATAACTAATGATGTATATTTTTGACTGTGCTCGTCAAGTGATTTGTGAATTATTTGATAGAAAAAATTTGCAATTAAAATGCCTACAGATCAGAAGTCAGAAGTTGCATGTATAACGTCAGGCCGCTAACCCGAGCTAGCACTAGCTAGCACTAGCTATGGCACATAAAACATGCACAGAGACCTTGTAGAGCTTCTCCCGCATGCTGGCTCTCACTCTGTTTCTCCCCCAGCATCGCTGCTACTTTCCACATGGTTTGATTGATAGTGGGCTTCTCCAAGTTTAATACTAATACCTTCGTCCTGGAGGCCACGGCCCCTTGTCTCTTTCTTCTTCTGCAGTTGTAGTCCACTAAGTGTTTTTTTACACAAAACCTAAAGTAACTTTTCCTGCCGTTAAAAAATCAGCATTTTCTCTGCATCAAAATGTGACATTAAAATTCACAGACATATGTTCAATCCATGGTGCATCTCAAACGGGATCAGAAAATAACTTTTATTGCTTCATTGACTCTCATTACATTTTTTTGGGCAGTAGGGGACCCTTGGACCGGAAGTAGAAGGGCGTGACTTAGACTCCCAATTCCAATGTGCTCGTATCTGTATCGGTTTGTTTGCAGATACTATGAACCGATACTTACAATGTGGAAACTCTTCAGTAATTTCACAGAAAATTTTTATTTTTCACGTGAAATTTATATTTTGTGGTCATTTTTATTAATATTTTACTTTTTTTCTTGTTGCAACAAGCAGAGGAGAACATCAAACCTGTCTTCCAATTCATTCCATTTTTTTGTGTGGTAGAAATATTGGCATTGGTACTCAATATTGGCATCTAGGCCTACTCACATCCAAGTACCCGTATCGTATCGGTTTGCAAAAGGGCTATTGTTACATCCTTAGAGGGTCATAGTAACTCTGGAGGAGCTGCAGAGATCCACGGCTAAATGGGAGGTAAGTGGCAACCACTGTCAGAAGAAAACCAAATGAATCCCCTTTTAAAGTTTTCTCACAAGCCATGTAGGGGACAAAATACTACCACTGAACACGTAATTGCTCGCCATGTTGAGACAGACTAAGAAAAAGCTGCTAAGATGCTAAATACATGGCAATCCTGGAGGAAAGCCTGTTAGAGGCTGCCAAAGACTTGAGAGTGGGGATAAGATTCACCTTCCGGCAGGACAACAACCTGCACACAACCACAGCTCAGAGATACTCCCTATGCAATCTGAATGGGCTTAAGCAATTTTACAAAAGAGAATGTGCAGAAATCTCAGTCTCTAGATGTAGAAAGCTTTTAGATACCACGTTCCTTTCACATATAGCTATAGGATACAACTTCTTTGCCTTGGCAGTGGAAATTCCACTGGAATGCCTCAAAGTTTGTGGTTGTGACAGGATAAAATATGAAGTTTTAGAAGTTTGAAAAGTATTAATATATTAATAACATAATTGAGACTTAAAAGTGTCCAGACATCCATATTTGACAAATTAATTTACAAGATTCCGTATCACAACACTTCACCTAGTATATCCCAGAATAATCCTCATTTGATCGATGCTGCTGCTTTATTTTCCAGAGCGGTCCTCTGTGGTCACCGTGGGATGTCACGGGCTGGGATGAAACATCTTTGCAAGCCACTTATGAGCCAAATTTAACATATTTGTCTTCACAAATACATCCAGTTATACATCTAATACGTTGAGCCGCAGATTATTAGGCAGACTGGAAGGCAACGTATTCATATCAGTGAGCTTTAGGTATGATGGTTTCATCTAACATTTTCTTCATTTTTAATCATCACTGATAAACATTTTTCAGAAGCACATGTAATAAATCTGATTGAAGAGTGTTTCCTTGTGTGTGTCCGTTGGTTAGTTTTTTTGCCAGCTATAATTCAGTTGAAGCACCTGTTTGGGAAATTTAAATTTCAAATGCATGAGAGCTGCAAAGCCCAAGTTTTTTTTTTAGTTTTGGAATAATGGTTACTAAGCTGTGTTGCTATGTGACCAAACACAGTTTGAGTAGGTCTGCGGCGGCGCTGAATGGCTGTCTGAGAAGCCTGAAAGGTGCAGAGATGGTGATTGAGTGTCCAAGACAACAGCTGCAAACATGGTGCATCCAGACTTAATTAGGAGGAAGGTTTCTGGAGAGGAGGCAAACTATCTGATGAGCTTTTTGTATTTTATCAGAGAAGTTCTCTTAAAAAAAATTTGTTGCAAGCCTAATTCCTATGTGAATCTCTTGTTTTTTATCTGATCAGATGTCAGACAAACATATATTCCCCCTGGCCTTCAAAGGAAACTCAATACTCTTTCATTTCCTCTACCAGTCTCTCATAAGACCACAAGCAAAGAGAAGGGATGTTATGGATAAAGTCGCTCTGAGCTCCTTGCTGAAGCCTGCTAAACTTCCTTTAAATGAAAACAGTAACATCAGTCTTCCCTGGAATAACAAATCATTGTGTTTCAGGTCTGAGACATTCATGTTTAAGCTCTTACAGTATTTACCAGAGTTGAATCACCCAACAGGGGAGCAACAGTAATTAGATGAAAACAGCCTCTTTTTGATCCCCTCTCCTCCTCCTCTCCCTCCTCCCCCTTGTCTCGCTCCATATGTAGGTCTAAATCCCGCCTGTGCACGGCCAGGAGAAGCTTGTGGCTGGCCTGAACTATCGACTCTCAAAAACATTGTTTTATACGTTGCATACAGATATCTGTAAACTGGAGAACTGATGTTTCGGGTAGTGGCAGATCACATCAAGAGGCACCCTGGGGTGAGTGAGCCTCATTTCCTTTCCTGTTTGTCTTTACAGTTCTGATCATTTTGGGTGCTTCTAAAGTTTTGTTCCTAAATTTGTAATCAGAATTCTTGTTTTAAAAATGTGAGAAGGAATTCAGTTACTTTATTTCTTTGAAATGTATTTAATGAATATAAGTAGAATTTAACTTTTAGAAATAATGGTTTTGGTTATAAAAATAAATGTATTTGATTACGCTATAATTCCTTCTTTTTTCTTTTAGATACAACTTGATTCATTGAACCGATTAGAATTTCTAACTCATAACTAGATCAACTTTTAGATCATTTCTGTTTTTCTCTTTTGTTAAAAAAATGTCAGTTTAAAAAAATGAAATTGTATTTATTTTAATATATTTGCAGCCGAATATTACTCTCCATAGTCCTTATTGCTTTACCTACGCTGGTTAGATAATTACTTGCAATGTCACTCATTCAGTAATAGGTTAAAGCAGGGAATATAAAGAGAAGTCTAATTCTGTCTCTACTAATCTTATTCACGCTCTAATTCAGTCAGTTAAGTTGCTCCCATGGTTGGTTTTAAAATCAAGGCAAAATGAGAGAGGAATAAAGCTCCAATAATAAATTAAAGATGCTTTCAATCTCCTTAAAATAGTCTGACAAAATCAGATACGATACTGGTGTAAAACTTTTACTCAAAAATATAAATTTCTTCCCTACAGGGGAGGGGATTATTTCAGACTTTGTATCCATCTCCACTCTCGGGCTGACAGAGTGTTAACTTCTTGTCACTAGTACCCCTGGAGACAGAGAAGCTGTAGGGATGAAAAGCCAAGCTACCAGAGCTCCTCAGTACAGTCTATCATCCTGGAAAACCGACAAGCTCAGAGGCAGGAACTGCAGAGACTAAATCTCTTTGAGACTCTGTAAACCTGCCTCATCAACTTCCCACAGACAGAAAGAGACAAAGAGACCAAACTAGAGTTCAAGAGTTTCAGTGAAAGAGACACAAAATGGGAAAAATAAATACATTATTTTTTAACAGCCTCAAAAATATAAAGATGGAGAGAATCGAAAATTAGCAGATCAATATTAGTTAAAAGTGACACATAAAAAGAGTTTCATACCTATTTATCAGTAAAGAGGAATGAATAACCTTTGGAGTTATTAAAATCCTCATTGGGTGACTGACTCATTTATGTGAAGAAACATTTAGGAAAAGAAGACATAAACAAACATTTTATTTATATGTGTAACCTAAAAATACTCTTTTAAAATTTGACATTTAATCCTCAGTGACCCTTTGCTTTCCTGCCCAGATCAGCTGACCAGCAGGATTTCATGATTTTATGAAAAACAAACTCCTGCTTTAACCAGTAGAGCAGCTTCCTCAACATAATTAACCATCCGTATTGTAATGTTCTATATATGTGTGAATAGGGAAATGTAGTGGAAAGCACTTTGGGTTCTCTGGACTAGATACTCTAGCACTCAACAAGTACAGGCCATTAACCATGTATATGAGCCAAAACAAAGGCAAACATTCATATCAAATATTCAACACAATCCCTTCTCATCTAAGAGGTTCCATCCACCAGTCTATTTATGACTGGCGGTCAGATCGCCTTGTGGGGTCATTAGCAGCTTTAATCCTCCTTCAGGGTTCCTTTGGCTTAGTGTGAGATCATGTCTGATTTGCATGAGTAAAGCTTTAACTTGTGGTCAGAGTTCCTACAAGGGGGTAGCAATCTTGCTGATAGTTGATGGTGTTTTCTTTCCAATTTGTGGACATTAATTTGTTCTTCTGTACCCATTGACTGGAAGATGATTCTGTATTTCATCCTAAAGAGATAAACTAGGGGTGGATGTTGCCAAACTTAATAAAATTACGCCTTTTTGTACTTTACAATGCATAATTATTAGAGTATTTCAATAGTAATAATTAGAGATGCACCGATACCGATACTGGAATCACTACCTACCTACCTATCTACAGCACAGGCCAAAAGTTTGGACACACCTTCTCATTCAATGCATTTTCTTTGTTTTCATGACTACATTGTAGATTCTCAATTAAGGGCATCAAAACTATGAATGAACACATTATGTATTGAATTACTGTATGTACTTAAACAAAAAGGGGAAAATAACTGAATACATGTGTTAATTTTAGATTCCTCAAAGTAGCCACCCTTTGCTTTGATTACTGCTTTGCATTCTCTTGAGCTTCCAGAGGTAGTCACCAGAAATGGTTTTCCAACAGTCTTGAAGGAGTTCCCAGAGATGCTTAGTACTTGTTGTCCCTTTTGCCTTCACTCTGCACTTCAGCTCACCCAAAATCATCTCGATTGGGTTCAGGTTCGGTGACTTTGGAGGCCAGGTTATTTCACACTTTTTTAAAATAAAAGTACTACATAATTCTATATGTGTTCATTCATAATTTTGATGCCCTTAATTAATAATCTACAATGTAGTGATGAAAATGAAGAAAACGCACTGAATGAGAAGGTGTGTCCAAACTTTTGGTCTGTACTGTATATGTATAAAGGTAGTCATTTTTAAAATCAAATTACACCTCTGAGTTTCTGCTTTTCTTTTGACCATGAGAAAATGTGTTTTTCTCAAAGTTCTTGGGTCTTACCATCCAAACATTTTTTCATCAATCACCTGCTCAGATCTTGTGATGACCCAAACCCTCCTCCTCTCTTCAGTTCTGTTATTGAAAAAGTTGTTATAGTAAAGCAATCTAAATCAGGTTCTTCAGCTCTTGAGAAAATAAGTCTAGAAGCTAAAGAAAAATGTATTTATTTCCAGACCTTTAAAATGTAGTTGATAGCTACAAAATGTGCTCTGAGGACGTAATAAACATAAAAGAATATAAATGTGTAGTTGCTGTAAACTTTCCTTTTTTGCAGCCAAATTAGTTTTTCAAGTTATGTTTCTTCTATTTATTTATTTTTATCATCTGTTTGATCATTTTATGCTTCTTTTCTTTGGTGTATATTCATCTATTAATGGATTCCAATATGATAACTTTTGATCAGTTTCCATGTCGAATAGCAATGATTGTATAATTACTACTGCGGGAACCAAAGTGTCCTGAGTTGTGATCTCCCTTTGTTGTGGCTGACTTAACGGTCCAGTGATGCATTGTTTAAGCAGGAAAATAATGAATTGCAAGAATTCAATAATAAAGAAACAAATGCATGAAAAACATTTTGAATGTTCCTTGTATGTGACATACTTGGCCAATAAACTGATTCTGATTCTGATTCTGATTCTGATTCTGATTGAAATTCTGTTTGTGATAAAATATTAGTTAGCTTGGCAATATTAACCAAAGACTCAACAGTATGGGAAGCTGCCTATAGGAACATGCCCATCTCAAATGAAACTAAAGTCAAAATTTACGCCATGATTCCAAATGGAAGACTTGGCACATAATAAAAGTCTAAAGGACGAAATGTTTCCATTAATAGTATTCAACACTGGATCCCCAATGAGTTTCAGTGCAGACTCCAGACAATTTTGATTGGGGGTCCTAACTGCATATTACTGCCACTAAACAACAAAAACAACACAGCCTATCAACTACTTTGTTGTAATTGATTAATCATTTGCAGTATGCAGATAATGTCCTTGAACTTTAATTGCCATAGCCACACCCATGACAGAAATAATATTCCACAGAATAGTCTCTATTCTCATTCTCTAACCACCTTTTGATTCCCCTACTTCTGTCCTGTTTCCCCTGGCATCCTCTCTGCTCTCTGCTCCTTTTTTGTCCAGTCTCCCCCTGTCTTCTTCTCTGGTCCTCTTACTTTTCAGTCTCCTCCTGGCATCCTTTCTCCTCTCTTTAGTCTCCACAGGTGTGATTTACTGCAACATATAGTATATATAGTATAATAATATATAGTAACATATAGTTTATAGTACACAGCAATAGGTCAGTATTTGTATTAAATAGTGAACAGGTGTAACAGCGGATGGACTGTGATTTTCCTGAGCGTGCCGCTTCCGAACTTGATGTTGAATGTCGAATAAAATATTAATTGTTATTATTCTACGTAGTTTGAAAAGAAATTTTTTATCATCTTTATCCTGGATATGTATATTTTATAATCAGGAAAGGGGTGGGGGAGGGGTCAAATGGGGGTTAAGGCCGCCGCAGATTAGTTCCCTCTTTGTACCCCCATTAAGATGCCTACAGTAAAATAAATAAAAAATGTCAAATCAGGAACAGCTTTGAGAAACAAAGACTGCATTTGATGTATTATCTATATAATTTTATGTATGCATTAAGTTCTTGAAAAACCTTCAAATTACATCCTAAACATATTTATTAAAAAAGGGCAGTATGTACACTAGAGGTTAAATTGAAGTATTTTTGAAACCTTGTAAGACCTGATCACTTACTTGTAACTCTGGACCACTCTTGCTTCAAAACGCAACTCTGTAAGAGTGGTGTTTGTATACCACTAGTGACTGTAGTTGCATATTCTACTCATTCCAAAGACTGTTTAAAAAAGCCCTTTGCTGACCTCTGCTGGTCAGTGATGTACCAACTATGCCTAAATTTATCAATGTGAACATCCATCCCATATCAATTCTGCTTATTTTTTGAAGGGTGGCAGGAGAGCTTGTGCCTATCTATAGCGATCAGCAGACAAGAGGCAGTGTACACCCTGGACAAGTCACCTGTCCAGTGTGAACAAAAAACGCCAAAATGTAAATGTCTTGTTTGTGCTTTATGTAACTCAATTAGCAATCACCACTAAAATTAGCATCTGTTTGACAGGAATAACACAAATATGTGAGATAATGTTCAATAAATTATTGTAAATAATTCAAATGTTTGAATAGGAACTGCAGCCAGTGGCGGCTGGCCAATAGAGGGCGCTAGGGCGCCGCCCACCACTGACAACTTGCCACATTACCTTGAATAAAAGTGGAAAATAATTTTTATAATAACATAAAAATGTTTTGAAATATATGTATATTTTCTTTCAGATGTGTAAGATAAATATTTAATAGGTTAAGGGGAGTTGAGTTGTAGTTGTGTTGTCTGATTGAGGACGTATTTCCGCCTTGGAGCGCAAATCTTTGCTCCCCAAGGCTCCCAAAGACTCTCGTTATAAGTTGTACATGCGCAGTAGCTCCTCTTCAATAAAAAAGATAGGACGCCATGGGGCGCAAGCTCTGATGCTAAACTTGGCTCGGCCCCCTCATTAATTATGCAAGATTTCAAAAAATTATCTTACGAAAACCAGCCTGGTGCCCAGGTTTTTAATGAGCCCAGCTGTATCTCAGGAAGAATATGTAGCCATAGAAAGTTTTTAAAAAATGGGCACCAGGCATTAAAGTTGTTTTTAACGTGTCTAAAGTCCAATGCTTTTCAATGGGGGCCTAGCGGCCAAATGGAGGTACTACAGCAAGGGAGGAACAAAGGCGGCCTCCATGGCATGCGGTCAAAAAGCAGAGCAGCCAGCAGCCATTGGGCTGAAGCATAGACATTCTATTAATAAATCTATATTACATTTGATTTATGTGATACTTAAACCAGCTGCTGATATCCAAATATTAAGTTTATTCATATATTTTGGTTATTTCTGCCTTACCTTTCATTTGTTCTTATTTTTCATGTGAGATCACACATATCACCCAAACCTGTATCAGCAGCTGTGTGATATATATATATATATATATATATATATATATATATATATATATATATATATATATATATATATATATATATATATATATAATTTATATATAAATAATAAAGAGCAAAATAAATATAACAGCCTTTTCTCCACCACATCTTCTCCTACTCTGATTGGCTTTAAGTGGACCTCTTTAAGTGGTTCTCCCAGTCTGAACAAGTACCTCTATAGACAGCTCAGTGTTTCCTCCTTGACAGTAGCAGTGTGTGAAGCAGCTACACTGTTGAAGCCTCTGACTGAAAATTATTGTTGTTGTAGGATAGTCCTATAAAGAAGACGCTTTGGGTTGTCCAATACAATATGATTAAGAAAAAGTCATCTTTACATACAGAACATTTTAGCCAGTTAGTTTGCCTTAGCAACTGGTTAAAAGATCAATATGTCAATGTACGAATGTATGTAGTCAATGTGTGAATATGATTGTGGAGTTAAAAACAAAATTCTACTAATCTCTATTGATAAAAAAGAGCTATGGCAATTGTTTTTGTCCCTTTACTCTAAAATTTTTTGGTTTTTAGTCATTTTTAGGAATGTGAATTAGTTGGGATTAATTCACAGCTATCCCTTAGGTAAAAAAAAAAAAGTATCGTTTGACAACCCTAATATCTAGCCATCATCATAGCCCCCCTGGAGAAAATTCCACCAGCCGCCACTGACTGCAGCTATAGACTAGGCATAAAACATATGACTTTTAGAATAAGCATAAGTTCAACCTTTCAATTAAAAACAAAAACAGGTTCCAATCCATAACATAGAGACTAGGAAAACATATATACCCAATATAGGGATCTTAAAATAAATCCTTTGGAGAGGACCATGTGAAAAAGCAAACTATCCCACTAAGGTTTGTATTATGTTAATGAATAATGCAAATATTTTTGCCCTGAACTCTAGACACTCAAGACAAGATATACAAACCCAAAATCATTTTGTAATTTTCTAAGCAAGGACTTATTCCACTTTGACACACTCATTGCAATATAAGCCAAATTACATTATTTTTCTATTAACACACAAAACAGCTAAAGCAGGAAAAAACATGACAAAGAAGTTCTTGTTCTCTGGGATTGTTGCTTTCACAGACATTCATTCATAGTCTTGCATAACCTCGTAGCTCTGCGTTAGCTGGTTCACTGAAATGACAGGAGGCGATGGAGCAGAAGCAGGTCACTAATTAATCATCAGAGCTGTAATTGTTCAGCTGCTCAGATCACCTGTCTGACAGCACGTTACCTACAAAACACCAACCTGGGCGGGATATTTTTGCTGAAACTGGAAGAGAATAACCCTAAAGATTAACATTTGCATTTTTTTATTTGCACAAACTTACCATTGATTGGACCGATGGATTAAGGGTTTGGTAGAAGACTGAACTAACTCATTGTAGCACTTCTCTTAGAAAAACACCATCATATTCATTTTTGCTAAATTTGCTTTAACCTTTCACACTATCTGCAGCTGATGCAGTGCAGAAAAAGTGTTACTGCTTTTCATCATGCCTGTTTAACTTATTTTTCTGAAAGTACTTGTTTTTGACCAGATTTTTATAGATGGAGAAATGCATTTTCAAGGAACCTTTTTCCCCTTACTTTTACACAATTTCTTTTTCTCTTTTCATCTTACATTGTAGGGCAGTTAGATCTGTTTAAATATTGTTGGGATCCTTTTTTGCCTGGAGTTTTCATGTTCTCTTCCCTGTGAATGTTTAGGTTCTCTCTGGATGCTTTAACTTTCTAACATAGATCACAACTATACCTTCTAAACTATACCTTGTTAGGTTAATAGGGCACCATAAGCTACAATATTAAACAGTATGATGGATGTTTACACATGCTCACATTCAGGCCACCAAATTAGTATACGGCTTAACCCTAAATGAAAACCAACCTATCTTAATATATTTTGCTTAGCCATTTGAAAAAATAGAATATGAAATAACAATTTGTGTTTCGTTTTTTTTTTGTATGTCTTCAGCTTATTCCCCAGTTCTTCTTTATCTGCCTGGGAATGGGTGGTGCATCCTTATATCTGATTCGGCTGGCCAGAGGACCACATGTCACGTAAGACTCTTGTGAATTCTGCAGCAGTGTTGATTGAAAAACAAAATAATAATGTATTCATACATTTTGAGCAACCACCCACAAAGTTTGTGGATAATTGTGAGGTAGAAGGAAAATAATACTTGGTTTTCAAAATAGTTCAGTCTTTGTCAGAATGACAGGAAAAGCAAGTCTTTCTTCAGGTTCTGATTTGGATTTAGGTTTTATCTTTAACTGGGCCATTTCAACTATTCTGTTATAGCTCTGTCTGTATGTTCATTGTTTTTCTGCTGGAAGGTGAACCTCTGTCCCAGTTTCAAGTCTTTTGCAACCTCTAACAGGTTTTCCTATAGTAGTGAGCTCCATCCATGTTCCCATCAACTATGGCCCCAACCCTTTGGCCATACTGTTGGTCATAGCAAATAGTGTGTTCAGGGTTATTCTAAGCAGTAGCTTTTCACCATGCATAGCATTTCATCCACAAGATGAAAAGTTCAACTTTGGACTCATTTGAGCAAAGCCCCTTCTTTCATACAATTTGCAATTTTGCCAACATAGCAAACTTTGAGAGGAATTCTTCTTTCTTTTCAGCTAAACTTCTTGCCTATCTTTTACTTAGGACATATATGCAGAGTGCTTTATTAATAGTCATTGTGTTGACTGATTCTTCCACTTGAACACCCTATCGCAACAGTTCCTTCATGGCTACAGTTGGCCTTTTGCCTCTATCATTAATGTTCACCTTACCCAGCGTGTCTGACTCCCACATCTTAGTTGCTTTGAATTTCTGCCAAACTGTGTCCACTTTTGAACGACGGGTTAAACAGAGCTCTGTAAGATGCTCAAAGCCTGGGATATTGTTTTATAACATAACTCTGCTTTCAATTTCTCCATAACCTTGTTCCTGACTTTTTCTGCTGTGTTCCCTTGTCTATGTGATTTGTAATTTTTAACCGAACATACACTGGCTGGTAGAATCCATAGTAAAACCTAAAGATTTGCCTTATTGATATTAACAGCTCATCACTGAAACAACTGAAGGGTTCTTAATTAAATCTTCTAAAATAAGATCAGGGGTCAGCAACCGTTCTAAATCAGATATGTTTTTCCCTGACAGTTATGAAGTAAAAATTGTATAGAACTGCAAAATAAGTGAATTTCCTAAATATTTAAGATGTTTTAATCTACTCAATAATATATCTTTAGATTATTAAGCATGCAGTCAAAGTTTGTGGGTCCCTGGGATACATCATAGGACAAAAGATTAGTAGGCAGTAGGCCTGGGCGGTGTACCGGTTCATACCGAAAACCGATGTTTATTTTCGTTAGGATATGAATTTTTAATATACCCCTGAATAGCTCTAACAACTTCCGGGACGTTTAATGAGGGGAAGTGTTTCAGCCAGGACCGATTTCACTGCTACACGCTCTTCAACAGTGTTGGGTGGCTGTTGATCAGCTGCACGCTTAACGGTCACAAATTACATTTCAAAGGCTCGACCTGAAGTGTCATTAACGTGGTCGGGTTGTGGGTGAAGAGATTCATCCTGACTTTAAATGTATTATTTAAATATGTACCTATAGCGGAGTATAGTTTAAAAACTATCATCACTAAATACTGATGGAGAAATGTCCACAACAACCCCGCCTATCGATGCCTATTGAATAATATATTATTGTGTGTATTTTCGGACATGATAGGTCAAAAATAATATTCCCTGTGCGTATTTAGCAAGTCATAAAACAACGTAAAAATCTAAATAATGAAAGAATCTATTTCTCTGCATTTTAAATAAAATTGCGCTGGGTACTTGTTTCTGGTGAAAACATCTCCTGGTATTCCAGTGTCTGTTTATTTAACACAGCAGATATGACAAATATACATAATACAATAAACACATTCTATAATCAAAACGCTTTCTTTATAGCCAATAATTTCTGTAAATAAATGACACATATATACAATTGGTGCCTTTGATTAAAATACAATATGTTCTATAACTATGGACTTTATGCTATAGAATTTGCTAGATATTATTTTTATATTTTGTATTTTTAAAACTTAGATGATTTTGTTTCAGTTTTATCATATTAAGCAGGAAAATAACACGAGCGGCACCGCCATTTTGGTTGTCATGGAGATACGGTACAGTGTGTCGACGTAATTCTCACTGTCCCAACCGTCCAGATATTCACACACTTGTTCACTATGCACTTGAACCCTTGTCTGCACTTCAACCAAGTGCACTTCGTGGAAGACCGTAGGGTGTAGTGTGGGTATTAGAAAATAAAGCTTTTAACTAAGTGCAGCTGCTCGCAGGAGCGACGCACACAATTCGGATGAAGCAGTTCCAAAAAAGGAGCCTCGTCTATAATTTAAAAGGTTTATCGGCTTTAAAATGCTCTGCCCCTTAGCGGGGTTCTTCAGTACTACATGCAAAGCATGAAGATGCAATTTTTTTCTTGTGCCAACGTGAGGTTTGAAAAAAATATATACTTTCAGCCTTAGAACCTCAAAAATGTCTACCAGAATCATAATCATTTTAATTATTTTCATATCATTCACCTGTGTCTGGAAAAAACAACATGATGCAGTCCACATGGCAGTAAAATGGGCTATGTAAAGCAAATTTTTATATTCTCCATTCTTATAAAATAATGTGGATATGAACGGTCTTGTGTGGAAGAAAATACCGTTAAATATCGTAATACCATTATGTTTTAAAAAAAAATACCGGGTTATGAAAATTTTGCCATACCGTCCACCCCTAGTAGGCAGTAAAGGTTGCTAAGTGCTATGGATTCAAAAAACCCATGTCAAAGTTAAACCAAGTACTCAAATCTAAAGTATTTGTCGAAACTACTTTGATAACAATTATATTACTCATAACTCAAATATTTAACTGTAGTATTTATCTTGTTATTTGAATATACACATTGTTTTAGTGCTTTGTCTGGACAAAAAAAGAGAAGACATTTTAAAATCTTGTCACAAGTTTATTTACATCATTAACATCCATAATATGTTTAGTAGGATCATTCCATGAGTTCTCATAAGTTTCATGCAGAGCAGCCCAGCACACCAATAGACTTTCATAAGATGGATATCACAGTCATAATTTTTCATTTAAGGAATAAAAAAGTTGCGACTTTTCAGAAAGGAGCGCCATCTTCACCTTCAGTCTGCCCAAATAATTTTCTGACATTGTAGGGACAAGCTCATACCACAGAGAGGCTGGTTAAACGCTGACACCTGCTGCGATGACTTTACAGGACAATTATCTGAAACACACACAGCATACATATAAATAAACCTTAATACATCAGCATTTACACAATTTTACATTGGGCTTTATCTTATTTTTAGCCTACTTTAGCTCATCATATAAGCTGATCTCCTTTCTTACTGCTTTATGGCGTCCTCCACTCTCCTTCACTTCTTCAGAATATTACTCCTTATGTGTGCAGGTTGATTTTGGAGTATGACAAAAGCCGCATACTAAGCGGTATGTTGAACATCACCAACGTATCCTCCCTTGTTAAATGCGTAGCCTAGCAACAGACACCCTCACTAAAGCAGACCTCCGTGATCGTAAACTGGCTTTTAGTAAAATAAAACACCTATCTCTAACGCTTCTCTATTGTTGCGTTGTCCTTAATCCACATATGAAAAGTTAGTCTGTCTGTTATCGCAGCGTGTGTATAATCTATGTACAGTGTTTGCCTCGACTTCGAAGATGCACTCTGGCCCCAGGTCCGCTGAAGGCCAGTTCACACGTGAAAATACCATATTTGAAGCGCGACCAGTTCGCGTTATACACGCTTCAAGGTGCGAATGTGCACGCGAACAGCTAGGCGTGTGTTGCGCTTTATATTCGCTCCTATCGCGTCCAGTGTGGACACACCGTTAGGCTCAACTCCGAAAAGTCTGAATTGAAACTGCAAACTGAGGACTGAAAGCAAAGGGGAAGAGAAACATAAAAACTGGCCAAAAAAGATTGAAAATACAAAACAGGAGTTGTTTCAAATAATCTTTTTTTTTTCCATTTGGTTACAGTTTTAGGTTTCTAAATTTTTTATTCAAGTTTTCAATATTTATTCAAATTTACAATATATTTTTGTTTTTCAAATTTTTTTTTCAAGTTTACAATTTATTTTTCAAATTTACAATGTCTATTTTCAAGTTTACAATCCGTTGTTTTCATTCACTTTATGCTGATCCTGATTTGGCCCCATACTGGTCTTTTTGATGCTATTTATTCACAAATGTCCTCTAAAAAACTTTGACGCCTTGAAAAAAAAAAGATTTACTATTATTAAAATAGACTTAAGATGACTGTTGACCAGTTACATCCAAGTGACATCTATAGGTGATCAGTCACTTTTATTGAGAGGTACCAGAGACATTTCCTATTTTACAATAATGTACCAGTTTGTGTTAATCTAGCTCAATAAGCCAAATATAAGACATTGATGTTTGTTGCTATGGACTGACGACACGTGAGAAAAAAAAAAAAAAAGCAGAGTCAATAAATGCTTATACTTAGCATTTATCTGGCACCAATTAGACTGTTTCTTAGACCTTTTTTTGCAGAAGTTTTTCAGGGTGTTTGAAACCTTTAATCAGCGAACAATATTCCTATTTTTAGAGTACAATCCATTCACTTTCAACTCTATCAATTTCAGTTTCATCCTGAAATGCAGTTTTTTTTATTATCTAAAAATTATGATAGTTTGTTTCATTGTTTGCTTGAAATTCATCAATACCTCACTTTTCTTGTCCAACTTGATTCAAATCTTACTAGACTCGTTTTTATCAAACGGTTGATCTAATGTTTGTTTTTGGTAGACCTTGTATTATGTCTTTGTAATTTATAACATTTATATAAATAGGCTTAACAAAACAGGTTAAGAAACGGAATTTTCTTAATGTATTTTAATGTTTTCTTCAAAAAGCAATGTTGACAGATTTAAAGGGCCTAACATGACATTCTTATTTTCATATATTTAGCTGGAACAAGACTGAAAACCCTGAACCATGGAATAATCTTGATCCCACATACCAGTACAAGGTAATCCCAATCACACATAAACACAAGCTACTATTCAGTCCACACAAGCACATGGTAATCATTTCTTTGTAGCAGCAAGCCACTTTTGCATTTAATGTTTCCCTACTTCCTCCACAGTTTGTGGCCATCACCACAGACTATAAAAACTTGAAGAAGGAAGGTCCTGATTTCTGAACCGCACATCCCAGAATTAAATACGAAGAAATGAAGATCCTGATCTGCACTCAGATTTCTTTTTTTTTTTCTTCTCTGTCTTTTCTGACATCAACACTACAAGTTTGGGTGACCCTAACTCCAAATCCAGACGTGTAGTTGTTTGGTTTTAATTGCAGCTGATTGCCTGATAAATGTGATCGCAAACTATCAAAAATGCTTTCTTCAATAAATGTAGGATGTTAGCATTAGCTCACAACTGGATGTAGCACATATCCACTCCAGTTTATGTTTGTCCAATATCACAATAACACACTACGGGTTTTTTTCAAGTCATACTTGCTTCTTATGTTGATACATTTTCATCAATATTATTTTAAGAACATGCCCTTTTTAGAAATATTGTTTTCACCATCGTCACCCTTTTATCTTAAAAACAAATAAAAAGCATAGAGCAAGTGGATTGTCTGATATTCCTCATAAATGTAAAAAAGCATGTAAATATGCTATGGAGAAAACGTACCTAGAAAACCTGTGGGAAAACAACCCTGCTTCATATTTCCTCTTCAGATAAAACTTTTCCCACATGTTTAACTGCATAAACCTTTATTACACCGGCTTTTTATAAAACAATACAGTCCTGCTCTGCAACATCAAATGTCCCATCATTGTGAACAGACTGCTTGTCTTTCATAACTGACACATGACTGTAAGTGAAGCTGCCCCGTGTCAGTTATGAAAACATCTGTGTTTATTACACTGTATTCTTTCAATAAATAAACTGCTGATTTATGTTTACAGATGTGTTATTTTGTCATGAGCAATTTCCACATAATGGTCAGGTGATTTTTGTTTTGCACCTGGATGGAAGCGTTAGGCACGGCACTTTTTCCACAAACAGCAGTAGCTCCGATGGAGCCGAGCCATCTGTTTGCACTACAGCTGTCACTTTGCAGGGTGAGTGATGCTTATTCGGTGGTGCCACGTTCATACCGCATAGGTGTGTGTGTGCGTGTGTGTGCGCGTGCACGCGCTCAGGCCACTTTTACAGTATTGTGCTTGCAGAGCCTGTTTAAAATCCTGTCACATGTGTCACTGACACTGACTGTGTCACTGGCTACTGTCACATCTCTCTCTCTCTCACACACACACACACACACACACACACCCCCCCCCACACACAACAATGATAATAATATATCCTAATCAGGGCACCAGTTGTTGACAAAACTATCATCATTCAGTGTCTTGGTACTTCCTGATTCCAGAGTAAACTGATTGTAAGTAAATAAGCTTATATTAGTGAACATTTTCTTAAATTAAATTCACATATGAGTTGTCTTGCTTTTTTTTAACTCACCTTCTACTCCCAAATATTGAAATATGCCGTTCCAATTCAAGGGGTTATTGATTATTACAAAAAATGTCTTTAATCTTGTTTCAACTTCTCCAGAGGTGGAGACATCACTATGGACAGTTTCTCTCTGAGAGGTGGTATCTAGGTACCATCACAAGGCATTAAGCCTCAGTAAAAATAATTTTAACTTAACGACAAAACAGACTTAGTTTGTGGACCTGCTGTTCTAAACAGTGTTTTCCTGCTTCAGTGGATGGGCGAATCTGGGTGCCTCTGTTTGATCCAGCATCAACATAATTTCTCCAGAGAGGCAGCAGGGTTTAGATCAAGTCGAGTCAAGTTTATTTATAGAGCACTTTAACAAGCAGCATGACAGCTGACCAAAGTACTGTAAATGAAGAAAGAAAACAAACAAAATAAAATGCAATTACATAGAATAAAACTGGGTAAAAATACAATATAAATACTGGAAGTAAAATATAGAACAGTAAACGTATTACCAAACAATAAAACCGACGCCAATCACCGAAAGCTAAGTTAAAATAATGGGCTCTCACTCGTGATTTAAAGTAATTACAGAGGTGGATTGTCTCACTGAAAGTGAGAAAATATGCAAGGCAAATGAAAGCATGCAGAAATTAAAATGTTTAGATTTATGAGTGATGGCTAAAAACTGTTAATCAAATTTGATCTAAACGGATCAGATTTGATCCATTTGGCTGCTTATCTGATGTTCTGGTATTGTCTGTCACAACCCAAAGAGGGATATTTAGGAAACCATGCATTGTAGCAGTCAAAGTTCACCTAAGTTGTTTCAACCCTTACTCTTTACATTTCAAAGAAGCTTCAGTTAAAAAAAAACCTGCATATAGTTTAATGCTGCAGAGTTGAAAACTGATCATAAATCTTAATCATAATCATTTATGATCATAAATCATACATTGTTGGAATAAAAAAAAAACTTTGTTAGCTCTAAACTAACAGATTGAGATATTTAACTTTGGCATGTATTCATATTAATCTAAATAAACATTTCTTACAGCATCTTCAGTGTCATATTTTCTGATACAGTCTGTGGATTAAATGTATTCTGCTTGGATTTTACAACAGTAGGTTGTGTGTGCATGAAAGGCAGATTACCGAGGTTCCATATTGCTACACCAATCAGAAATGAATTAATTGTAACACTGGGCAGAATAGGATTATGATGTCAGGTCTCCAAATAATTGTAATTTTGAACAAAACATGGTAAACTATTAGATCTGTGAGCTTTCAGAGATGCCAAAAGTGATTTTCAGTCCTGTGTACGCCACCGCAGGAATGCCAGTCTGTGTTCTACCGCGGCAGATTCGTCACCTTTTTATTATTATTTTATTGTTAAGCCCCCAAATCAGCTTGATAGAGAATTAAGAAGCACTTCTGAGGTGTTCATAAATCCAAAGGGAATATAAACATGGTACAATGAAGGCATTTGGGTCAGATTAAACCTAATTACAAGCAGAATTTGTCCTGCCCCGAGCACTTCCGTTCTACGGATGTACACTAATCAAGAGTGGATGTAAATACTACTGAACGGCTCAATCTGACTCAGTACTTCTCAAAGTGAGTTAAAAAAACCCATAAAAATTGCCAAAAAATAAGGTCCAGGTTGAAAAAAACAAAACAATTCCTTTAACCCCGGATGCCCAGTAGGAGTCAAACTAGAGAGAAATTTAGTTTTACCCTGCACAGACCAATTGCACTCATCCATAACACCTCAAAAACAATAAATACATACATGGAATGATAAAAAAAACTTTTAAAAGATAATTTAAAATGGGGTGCAATAAATAAATGTGGCAAGGTACCCAACAAGGGCCCAGGCAGGATTCAATCCCACAACTCCCGGGTAAGAGTAGTGCACTCTAACAATTCAGCCAAAGGGATATCCCTGTGGCCACGCAGTCAGAGCACATCATCAATCACAGCCATAATGACAGGACCTCCACGCTGTCACATAAATAACCCTTTTTCACTAAAGATGAACCTATTCACATTGTGCCTTGGGATTACTGATAACCGATAAGGGAAGAAATTCATTTTTATACTGATTATTCTTATAATAAAAAAAACTCTTTACCTTCACCCTGAGTTTAGTAAAAGATATTCAAAATGTCAAACATGAGAGGGATCCTTTAAAATGCATTTTACCTGTCTGAGGACGGTCTTCTCAAAAATGATTGTGGATTTAGAGAAACTGTTGCACCCATAATCTCCTCTGCTGTCTTAATAAGAATTAAACTCTGATTTCACAAGCCATAAAAATATTGAACTGCTTATTAAACTGCAGCGACCCACTCAGTGGAAACGACGCAATAATGCCAGACTGGCTTGAACTTATTTCTTTTTCTTAAACAATCAAATCATCCTTTAGGTACATTTTTTTCCCCAATTTCTTTGTCTCATAGTTAAATTCGTTTGATTATCCGAAACACATCTGTAGTGCAAAACACTTTAAACAGTACTGCACTTTCTAAGCCGACACATTATCATAAAGAGAAAATGAAATCAGAAATAGTTACGTGAAATTAAAAGAGTTATGATTCTATGTAGACCACATGATTTTATTAATATCCTTCCTTTTCACATGACAGCAAACACTGTTTCAACAATAGGACGTCTAACAACTTGAAAGGAGGAAAAAGGGTTTCATTGATATTCGTCTTCTTTCAAAAAGGAATTTTAAGCGTATTTAAAATCTTGCAAAAACGAGCTGTCAGGTCATGAGAAAAAGGTCATTTACTTATGCTATGATGCTGCTTGTGTGACAGTTGAAGCGCTTTGGGGTTTTCTGACGACACAGCTGAGAACTTGGCCCGACCTCTCTGGCCTTCAGTGCAGCTGTTTATTCTCTGTAGAGGATACACATTCCTCTGGTTGTAACAGAGGCAACAAGCCTCAGCAGGACGGACTAAAGTACTAAGCAATGAAGCAAGCTGGAGACAATAGAATCAGAACAAAAGTCCATTCAGTTTCCTGTTGAATCTTAAATGAATATTCAGTGCTCAAATATTTATCATCAGAAGTCTATGTTCTAAATGAGTATAAAAAGAAAGTTATTTCAGACTCATGAAGAAACATATCAGAAATAAGAGTAATTTCCTCATTTCATCAAAAAAGGAGTAAAATATTTTGTGTCAGAGCGCATGAAGATCTGAGGGCAGCACCCTGAGGAACAGTGGGAGAGAAAATTAACACAACTTTTAAATGTTTAATGAAGACTATGAAGGACTGTGACTCTTACCATCTCATATTTCTAACAGTCTGTTTATTCCACAAATGACTGACAATTATATACTTCTGTTCTAATTATTGTATAATTAGTAGGATATTAAGTGTTATCCAACCTGCTGTATTATATTATATATAGATTTGCTGTGTGACTTTGGGCTCTGTGTGCTTAAAGACTCAGACGTAGCTTGATAGAGTAATATAGCTGGCTCTAAGGTTTTTGCTATCTAAGGTTTTAGGCACTTTATGCTATATAAGCTTTATTTTAGTCACAAACTGATTCTGGTTTTAATGATAACACCATGTCCTTTCACAGTAAAAAAAAAGAAGAAAAAGTAATCTTGGAATTTGGGACATTGCATTTTAGCTTTCAGACTTGAACTTTTCTCATTTCTTATATGGTCACACCTCATCATAAAAAAGTAAAATAATCTTAATTTTTGCTGCACGTGTTTGATATAGACTTTTTTCATTACTGTATGTGACAAAATTTGTTCATAGTTATTTTTGAATATGCTGTTAAATCTGTGTTGGAGATTGATGATTGACACCTCCATACAGTGGAAGAAGACAAACCGAACAAAATACATGTTTAAGGGAAAGAGAAAAAGGTTGTCAAAACTTTGAGTCTACGACTCAGACTTTCCTGACACATTTCTCTCCCTGCTGAGAAATCACCCATTTTCTTTTTTTTCCCTTTTTGTTTTTCCCCGTATTCCCAAGCACCAAGAGGAAATGACTTCAGGAAATACCAGCTGCTTCATACAGCTCACTGTTTATCCCTTCTTAAATTACAAAAAAAAAACAATTATCTTCATATCTGACCTAGAAATCCACATCTGCCCTACTATTTACTTTAGACACAATTACGAGTTAAATTACTACGTTACGCACAAAGATGAAAAAGATTTACTCAACATGTCTGAGTACTTTTGGATTTTCTGACATCCACCCAAAAACAAACAAAAGAACATCATTCACAAATCGACCACATATATAGAAAAAAAACAAAGGAATTTTTCTCAACTATGATTTTGTAAATATCATTAAATACAATATTTCATATATAATATTATGTATTTATCAATAATATATATTTTTCTTTTATTTTGGTTTGATACAATTTTAATAGGTAGTAAAACTGTTCAAAAGTTTGCAAACTAAATCTTTTTTGGTTATAATAATCACTTTTATTAGCAATTATACTGAGATCCAGTTGTTTTTTTTCCACAGCTGTACATCAATATTCAATATACCATTTTATACACCAGCCATTATTTACGGTGAGCTCATATTTATATTCAACTCTTTCATAGAATGAATTGGGACATTTTTGTTTGTATTTTCAGTTACATCGTCATGAGAAGAAATCTGACCAGTGATGCAGCTTAATAAAAATCACATTGACATTTCCTCAAAACAGTTCCACAGGATTTTAATAAAAGGTGGCATCGCTGGGGAGAAACACACTTTATGTGTCGTTTTTAGTGATCTGTGAATCCTGGCATTGGGAAGGGTCTGGCAAACAGCTCCACCCGATGGCGGAGCTCTGCAATGAGTTTGACTGTGTCTGGGTCCTTCAGCAGGAAGGACTTGAATCTAGCCAAGTTTTCTAAAGGGACAAAGAGAGATATTATTGAAAAGACATTAATCATGTCTAATGCCAAAAAATAGCAGAACATTTTTGTACAGTATGTCAACATGTTGTTCTTTATACACTAATTTAGAAGATCTTAAGATGAAGTAAGTTTTTTTCCAGCAATTGAATTAAACTAAAACCGCTTCATAGCAGTGGATCATGACACAAAGTGATATATTTGAACCACTTATTTCTTTTAGTTTCAATGATTATGAATTACAGGTAATGAAAAATTAAAATTAAATGTATTGGATGACAAGAAACTAATAAAATAAGACCCATAAAAATGAAATGAAATTAATAAATGTTTCGGCCTAGAAAATAATGGGGAAGACTGCTTATTTTAAAGCAACATCCATGGATATTAATGGAAAATTGAGGTGAAGGAGAAAATGTGGTAGAAAACGGTATAAGTAATGTGGATGGGGAAGCTTTAAAAGGATTATGGAGTAAATTTGAGGTCATTTTAAATTTTGGAGGAGACTGACCACACAAGGGCCGTTTCCGATAGACAAGCTCCAGGCCTTTCCTCCGAGAGAGGAAGGTGACAGGATAAATACGCTGGTTCAGTCCTCTCATGCCATTAAGTATGTTTAAATGCATTCTAAATCAAGCTTTTTGGAGCAATCGGACTAAGATCTTGTCCCTTGCTGAGAGCTGAGTCCCAGTTTACATGTCAATCAGAAAATTTAATTATTAAATGAAGGAAGTTCTACTCCCCAACGATAGATGGCGACATGTTAGCCTTATAGCGGCTAGCTTCCAGCTGCACTCAGGCAGTAAATAGAGGCTGGCGGGAGTGAAGAAGATGAAGTTAAAGCATGATATCCACAGTTAAAACACATCGCCTATGTGTAAGTGCAAACATGCACTGATTAGCTGCTTACATTTGTCTTAGACGCCATATGCCTCCTATAACACTACTGTTGTAATTGCTGGGTCACATTTCCGCCTCTCAAACTTCCAAAAGGGCAAGGGGGGGGGACTGAATGGATATCAATTAATTTTAAAAGATGCAAGGGAATTGTTATTTTCTGAAATAATAAGAAACATTAGTTATTCAATTCAGTTTATTTATATAAAGCCAATTCAGAACAAATGTCATTCAAGGCACCTTACGAGCAAAGTCATTTCAATACAATTATACAAACATTAAAATCAGTTATATAAATATATTTAGACAGTTTACATCAAGTTATTGAAGCAATCTGCTAATAATGAATTTGCCAGCTTCTTCGCTGAAAAGATTCTAATAAATAGAGGGTCAGTCTATCGAACCCACTACAAGTCAACACCTCTTTAGAGAAAATGTCTAAATTTCATGAATTAAACTCAAAACTGGTTGATGAAATCATAACCCAGCTAAGCTCCTTCTCTTGCTGCCTTGATATCCTACCCACAATTTTTCTAAAGAATTTTTTCCCCACAGTTAAATAGCTTCCTAACAATGCTCAGCCATTTAAAACATTTTCAGTGTGGTTTCCGTGCTCATCACAGCACTGTACACACACAGGCCATGTACACATAACCATGTTTTTTTTTAAAGGAAGATTTTCCTAGCTTCTTAAAAAAAAGCTCCATCCACAAATAACTGGATAAATGTGCTTTTCAGCACGTTCATACACGTGGAAAACCTGTAGGGGGCAGTAGTTCTCCCAAATCCTATCTACTCAGTGTAACCATCTATCCTCTAACTTCAGCACGCAGTACTGATTGAGCTTGTAAAAGCAAGAGAGCAAAACACGCTTTGACAAGTGATGATGCCACCAAAGCTCTGAAGGCATGAATGCTGTTTTTGAGCGTAAACACAGCTCGCATAAGTGATTTTTGAGCATCTTTTTATAGCGGACAGGGGCGTTGCGGCTCTTAAAACTCCTTTTTCATCCGTCCACACGCAGATACTGAAAACGGAGAAAACGCAGTTCTCCACTTTGGCCGGTTTTTAAAAAGATTAATTTTTGGTGCCGACAATCTGTGTTTACATGTGGATGACAGGCCAAACCGTAGAAAAATATCTCCATTTTGTGAGATACTGGGCTACGTGTGGACAAGGCTAAGACTGCCAGTGCTAAAGCTTTTAGAGATATCCACATAAATACAGACTGTGGTACAACCACAGTGATGGTTCTGATGGACATTAGTGAAGCACTTGTCACTGTTGATCATACAATATTATTGAAACTACTGGAGCCCTGGGTCAGAGTCTTTGGCACAGTACTTGGCTGGTTTGAGTCTACCTAAAGAACATGGGCTGCATCTGAAACCACTAAATTGGTAAGAGGTCTTACGCCAAACCGGATGTGCGTCAGCGTCCGCCATGATAAGATGCATCCGAATTGGTCTTCCAGTTAGGAAGGAGTTAGGGAAAGTGGCCTGTATGCTAACTATCATAGCCACTTTAGCATAGGGACCTCTGATTCTAACTAACTGACGATTAGGAGCTATGTGCCATCCCACAATCACTTGCGCCACAAGACGCCATCAATACAAGTCGCCCTGCCCACCTCACGTAAAATAACGAAAATGGCTGAAAGGAAAAAGACGTGCGCATGTGAGTACAACAACCTCGTCCGAAGGTTTATTTTGATATGCGTCATTCATGTGCGTTTACGTCGCTTAATGACGACGGCTAGAAAGGCTGTTCGAAATGGGCACATTCTCGAACGACTCCCTAGACTACTAGTCATAGTGTTCTCACTGTTGACCCCATGAAAGGTTAAGGATTAGTTGCTAGTGTTAGTGCTTAGAGGCTAACATTTAGTGGTTTCGGATGCAAGCAAGGACTTCTTTGAGTTGATAGGAAACTTCTCATCAAAACATACAGAAATCACGTGTGGGGTCCCCCAGGGCATCATCCAGGGGCTTCTCCTATTTAAAGAGACATGCTCCCACTAGTTCAGATTATGACAACCAATAAGATTTGCTAGCATAACTATGCAGATGACACTAGGCTCTCCATTGCAATGTCACCATTGTTCTGTGTTTTCTTTTGCTTTATTATCGTTATTGCTTTCATGCAAAGCACCTTGAATTACCTTGTTAAAAGTGGGTTAAACAAATAAAAATACTTTGCCTTGCCTGTAAGATTAACTGGAAGTTCATAATGAAATTTGGCCTTTGGACTGAAGCTGCAGTCAGAGCTTCAGGAGCCACAAGCCACTGTTGCCACATTTCCTATGTTGAGCTGCTCCTGAATTTGATAACATCAGGAGTGTCTCTCCTAGGCTAAAGAGGAAAGAATTGGATGCTTAGTGGTCCAAAATATGAGGAAGAGTATGGAGAAAAAGGTGCAAAGAATCACAGCTACTTGAGTTACCAGTTTAAGCCATCAGTGGGGATTTGAGGAGCCATGTTATCTGTTGGTATTGGTCTGAGTAACACTCTACCAGGAATTTTGTTGAGGACTTTATGCTTTGCTAAAAATAAGTTTGTTTATAAAAGCTAAAAATGGAAATGCTTTGGCTGGAACCTCTCGGACAAAAAAATTAAATAAGAAAACCAAATAAGCAACAACCAAAATCCAATCAGGAAAAACTTGAGTTCTCTCTCCTCAACTAGAGCAAGCTAAAAAAATTTTTTTAAAGAAAATGTAAGTTTGCTTTGACAAAGGAGACAAGCCAAAGGAAATTCATCCTCCTTCCCCAAAGAGGAGTATCAAAATTTAACAGTTGCACTCATGCACAAAAGAGTCTACAGTTGACCTTCCTTCAAAAAGGAGTTAATATCCTCAACAGCATCTAGAGGTGCGCATTCAGACCAAATCTCACCCAACAACCTGTCCACAAGCAACTACTCCACAGTCTGAGCAGGCTCTGACAAACTAAGTAGGTTTGCAACACCTTAAATACCCTGCCTCAGGCTGATGGGCTAAATGAGCACAGCTGAACCAACTGGCAGTGTGAGGGAGTGAAAGCAAACAGAGCTGCACATAACAATGAGCAAAAATAGATGTTTCAATATATCACTCTGAATGTCATGAATATATATGATGCGGGTTCACCTTTCTTCCTAATTATTATTATTATTTATTTTTTATCCACAAAACAAGCTCTCGAGTCCAATTAGGCTTCCAAGCAAAGTTATCTCACCAGTTTTTTTCTTCACACTTAGAGCGATCTCAATCCCTTCGTCAATGAAGTCCACAACTTTTTCAAAGTCTGCCTCCTTAAACTGTCGAGACGTCAGAGCTGGAGCTCCTTTACCAAAATACAAGAATATTTTAAAGCATAACAATAAATAAACGATAAAAAAGCAAACACCTGCAATAGAAAAGCACCAAATAAACTTACGAATCATTGTACCCAGAGTTTTTTCATTAACCAGTATTTAATATTAAGTAAGCTAACACGTCTGTTAAATTAGAGCCTTAAGCCTAATTTATACTTCTCAGTCTATGTCGAAACGGATAGATGCAACAGCATTATCTGTGGATGGAAAGGCCGTCACTACGCAATGATGCACAGAGTAGAGCCCAATTTTCTAACTATTCATCTACATCAACGAGGGAGCGTATGTCTGAGTTTATTGTGTTCAGCTTGTGAACACATTCCGCCCTCAAGGAGCAATGGACGATAGAAAGTATGTTTTTATGGAGCTTTAAAGCTTTTTACTAACAGTGCAGCTTATAGAATACTCTAAAAATGCATTTAAACAAACACAGCAGCCTTTTTTGTTGTTTCTTTACATCTCCTTGTGTTCAAAATCGTCAAAAGACCATATAAGATGAACTTTGCCTTCAACATAAAGCATGTAGTGCCCAAACACTACATTGACTACTGATTACAGCGACTATAGAGAACCGTTCTCAATTGGCTGTTGTTGAGCTGGCCAATCACAGGCATATGCTCTCCGTTGACGGACACAAATTGTTCGAAAAATTGGCTCTACTCCGTGCATCATTGTGTAGGTGACGTAAAGCGGTTTGGTCGACAGATAATGGCATTGCGTCTATCTGTTTCGACGTAGGCGTAGAAGTATAAACTAGGCTTAAAATAAAAAAAAATGTCTCTGTCAATACGTCTGCATTTGGGTGCAAACTTGCTGATGGAGAAGTATGAGCTAGGCTTTACTTAAATAATTGACATTCTCAATCATTCAAATTTTTTTTTTACCAAGTCTTAGTCCTCCCGGAGTGAGGGCACTCTTGTCTCCTGGACAGGTGTTCTTGTTGGCTGTGATGGACACCAGCTCCAAGACCCTCTCTGCTCGAGCTCCATCTATCCCACGAGGTCGAAGGTCAACTAGGACCAGGTGGTTGTCCGTTCCACCTACAAGGAGGAGGAAAAGGAGCAGGCAGTTTTAGGGGTAAATTAGAGCTTCTGCTAACATCTCTGACTGAATAAAATGAGCAATTCATTCTCAGTCCATCCAAACCTTTTTGCTGACACTGAAAAAAGTTAACTCTACCTTTTTTTAATTCCCCTTACTGTTTTTTTTATCCATTCAACAGTTAAATGAAGACTGACTTTCAAAAATGTCAAAAATACAGAAAGCAAATTAGTCTACTGCAATTGAAAAAGGAAAATAGAATCAGGTATCTAGGAAGTGCTTGTGACATAATATTAGGGGTGTGGAATCTAGTTTCATGTTGTAATTTCCAATGCCAGACAGAAACCTTTAATGTGTCTTTTAATGTGTGCGAAATATGCACCTGAAACCAGGGTGTAGCCTTTCTTCAACAGAGCGCCAGCCATGGCTTTGGCATTCAGAAGAACCTGAGCAATGTACTGTTTGAACATGGGAGTGGAAGCCTGCAGAGACATTACATTATGCTGCACGAAAAAGGAACACCACATCTGAAAACTGCGCGTGAATGTTTCAAACATGAGCTTCTTAAATTAAGCTGGGTCTTAGATTTGTCTCGCCCCAAGGACTTTCTCTCTTATTACATTTATTACTGGATGTGGGTGAATACTGGCTACTAAGACAATCATCTAGACCTGTCTGAGGGCCACAGCCACTCCAGCTATGGCATGATTGTGCGGTCCTCCTTGAAGTGATGGGAACACTGCAAAGTTCACCCGTTCCTGGAGGTCGTAGGGCACCTCCCGACCTTTGGCATCCACGGACCGCACACCTTTCCGGAAGAAGATCATACCAGCCCTGCAGAGGGGAGAGAGGAAACCGGCTGACTGCCTGTCGTGATATGTTATGATAATGAACCCTGCATGAAAGTTGTTTTGAATGCACATTTTGGTACCTTGCTCCTCTCAGGGACTTATGGGTAGTGGTTGTGACCATGTCAGCATGTTTAAAGGGAGAAGGAACAGCTCCAGCTGCTACCAGGCCACTGATATGAGCCATGTCAGCCAAAAGGTAAGCGTTCAGCTCCTCGCAGAGCTGAAATACAACACAGACAATTACTAAATGTTTCTAAAAAACTTGATAACCGTAACTTCTCATTCATCATGGGACCAACTACACAGATACAAGTTGGAAAATGTATAATTGGATAGGACCTTTTTCATGCGAGCATAGTCGATAAGGCGAGCATAGGCGCTCGTTCCTGCAATGATGAGTTTGGGTCTGAAGAGGCGGGCGGTCTTCTCCAGTTGGTCATAATCAACCAGACCAGTTTGAGGCTGAAATTGAGGCCAGAATAATAATCTGTTACCTGCAATCCCATACAAATTGACTTTCCAAGGTTCACCAAGCACTCACATTCAGCTTGTAAGGCATGGATTCAAAGTAGGTGGAGGTGGCAGAGACTCTCTTGTTGTCTGTCATGTAGCCATGGGTCAAACTGAAATATGGGAGAATAAATTCACAACACAAACAGCAGCAGAGCTTCCCCTTAGGTTATGCTTTTCTGCAAGTCTTTTCTCACCAGTCTGAATCTTAATACGTAAAACCTCTTTGTGTCATGTTTTTTTGGCATCAGTTTATATTTGCAAAGAATTATGAGCGTTCACCTTTTAAAAAAGCTCCGTTTAGTATTTTTAGCTGTTAGTTGTATTTTTGCTTTTTAAAGTTGGACTTTCAAATCACAATAAAGGTGTTGAAATATGATAAAATATTGCATGTCGACCAAAGTTCTGAGTGATAACAAGAATGGCAAATGTGTCTTGCTCTGTATCCTGAAACAATTTTCAATCTATGTTATTCAGATTTGTGTAACAAATTAATACAGAGTAGCTCATAATTTTCGATTGGAAAAAAAACAATAAAATTTTTTAATTTAAAAAAAAGGAAAATTAGGAACTTGTTTATTTGTATAAGGACCCTTAATTTTAATACTACTGATTAAAATCTAATATCCCAACAGTGTTCAATTTAATCTCAGGAAAAAGGAAACTGATCTGTAAAGGCCTCAAAGGTTTTTAAGAGAACATTAGTAAAAAACATATGGCAGGTGGAAGCTAGCTACCGACGACCCAGTGGCTAGCACAAACTAGTTTTAGTTTGTGCTTTCTGTTCTTGGTGCATTTTTTTCTTTAGTGTGTTATTTATGTGATGAAATATTTGTGTAGAAAATGTATTCTATATTTTGTTCCATATTTTATCAATATTTTTATAATTTTGTTTTTTTATCCTGTAGCCTATGTATTGTATAATCTTTTAAGTTCCGATAACTTCAACTGTGCTGTTCAGAATTGTGTTAATTGTCTTTTGTTGACATGCTTTTGCATACGAAATAGAAACGAAATGCAGGAAACTGTGTTAGATAAGCTGATTTCAATAAACGGAAAATAAGAAGTTATAAGTCTAGACTGAGTACATGAGAATAAATGTTGGGATCGAAAAATGGGCGGAGGACAAATAAAAATAGAGAGCTTTAAATATACTGAGGTGAAATGAGGAGTGACAATGAAAACCTGAGGATCTGGTAACGGCAAATGGATGCAGGCGAGCGACTGAGAGAGCAGAGGAAGATTGGAAATGAAAGGGAGGGGGCCTCGCCCAGGGAGTAATTCATTGTAGAACCGCCCCTGGAGACCAGGGACGATAGTAACAGTTTTTGTTTGAACAAATGTAACTCAGTAGTTCTTTGTGCTGAATATCTCAAATTTTTCACATGGGGTACACATATTTGTCTACTATAAAGGACATGTATTTGGACTTCTACCACACCCTAAGAGTTTAGTTAAATTAATGTCAAATACAAAGAAGTATGTTGTTACAATTAGCACCCTAGTACCATGGGGAATTGTAATACTAGTTGGAGATGGATTCAACATTTAAATGATTCTGATAAAGAAAGATCTTCACTGCTAAATATATAAAAGCACTTTAGAATGAACCATAAAGTGGTTGAACTACAAATATGAATTAAATAAATACATATGAATGCAATACAAAATAAATATGAATAAAATAAAACTGAAATAAATACGTGTTTTTCTCTTTCAGATTTTCCCCTCAGAGGTTGCCACAGCGAATCATTGGTCTCCATTTAGTTCTATCCTCTGCCCTCACACCAACTAACTTCAGGTCCTCTTTCACTACAGTTTTGGTCTTCCTCCTACCCTCTTGTCTAATGCTCCATCGTCAGCATGCTTCTAGACCTAACCCTTGCCTGTCCTCTGAACATGTCTAAACTATCTCAATCTTGCCTCTCTGACTATTTCCAAAACATCAAACATTCTCTTAGCTTCTCTGCAGCTTCACAATATCTGTACAGGGTAACGTTGCAGATGTTATGAACTTTGGCGGCCCGTCTCAAAAATGTTCTGTGGATGACTTCAGTTGCTGTTTTCACACTTCCACTGTCCGTGCAAAATATGCCAGTAAAAAGTGTCAATATAAAGGAAAGTTTGTAGTAACACTTTTTTTTAAGATCTGTTACAACCCTCCCCATGCCAGGCAGCCATTAAAAAGCAAACATTTTCTTTTGCAATTAGCTTCAGAGCTTTCACTAATGCAATGTATCAAAATGAACTAATGGAACTGCAACTTTAACTTATATAAGTGAAACAATTGTATCTACAATGCAATGGACACTTTCAAAAACAAATTTAAAAATGTACATTTTTACTTTCATATCTAAAAAATATATTTTTTTTATTTCATTCCGGAATAAAATATTTTGTCCTTAGGCAAAACACTTTACCCGCCTTGCCTGATGGTGGTGGTTCCTGCGTATATGGCAGCCTTGCTTCTGTCAGTGTCCCCCAGGGCAGCTGTGACTACAAAGTAGTAGTTCGCCACCATCAGTGTGTGAATCTGTGTGTGAATGAGTGATGACTGAATGTAGCGTAAAGCACTTTCTTATCCTCTGGCTGAAAAAGCTCTATATAAATGCAGGCCATTTACCATTTTACACCAGAATTTTCCATTGGACTTCAAAATGAGGGAAGTCCATTACAAATAAAATTATTAAATTTAGGAGTGACTTTATATTTTCTTTACAATTTGGTGTGGTAAAGGTGTTTATATCTGGACTACAATCAGCCAAATGTAATGTAATGTAATAGCAGAAAAAAATGTGTTTCCATATATAGCAAACATACAGAATAAAACTTCTATAGTAATCCATCTATTCTTTCTTTCTGTTCTTCAATACCCGGCCAGTCATCATGTTAACATTATGTAGAGCTCATTCATTTCCTTCTGTTCTGTGAGTGTCTGTGAAATTAAGATTAGCTCATTTCAAAGACTGTCACCCTGTGACAGCTCCAGTCTGTGAGACCAAACTTTAATCACGCTCACAATTTCTTGACACTAAGTCAAAAACAGCATTCCCTTTCTGGTGAGAAATAATTGCAGGGCAAAGTGATGCTCTGTAGTGATACAAATAACTCAAATGTGGCAACTAATAATTACAGCATCTGTCAGACTGGTAAGAATACCTGAAGCATGAAATAGAAAACTGAGCTATTTGAAAAAAAAAAGCCATATAATGTATTTTAACATGTAATACTGGGACAAAGAGCAGTGGCGTAGCCAGAAATTCCTTTTCAGGTGGGCCTAACACAAAAATGTGCCATATAAATATTATTGTAATTCAGTTTATTTGTAAGGTTCACTGTTGCTTTAATAGAAATGCCTGTATAAATCAGAAACCAACCGCAAGTTTTTGTAAAATTATTGAAGCACATAATGCTGTAGCATTCATTTTTGTAACATTAAATTTAAATCTATGGTTTTATTGACTATAGATCTGAAGGATTACAGGCAATGGTATTTTTCACAAGCAGCTCGTATTGGTTAGAGTAACAAAAACAAAGAAATCAATTTCGGCACAACATTATGATCAAACAGCCTTTTTACTCACTGTCCACCGTCAGGCAGATCCAGACCCATAATTCGGTCATGCGGCTTCAGCACAGAGGTGTAGGCTGCAAAGTTAGCTGGAGAGCCTGAGTAGGGTTGGACGTTGACGCCCCACAGATTTGGATCCAGGCCGAAGGTAGTGAGTGCTCGTATCTGGCACAGCAGCTCAATCTGGTCAACAATTTCTGCACCGCCATAGTACCTGAAAGAGACACATACAAATATTAATTTATACACTGTGTCTCAGACACATGGTATTATTTCATCCATCATATCTAAGACTGTATCACATTTACTGTAGTACAGCAGATTTAAATGAGCTAGCCAGACAAAATAGGAAAATCATGTCATCTTCAAATCATCTTCTTGCCTTGCAGCAAGAAGCTTTTGGGTTCGCCCAGCGCCTTTCTGCATGGAGTTTGCATGTTCTCCTCGTGCATGCGTGGGTTCCCTCCGGGTACTCCGGCTTTCTCCCACAGTCCAAAAACATGACTGTCAGGTTAATTGGCGTCTCTAAATTGTCCTTAGGTGTGGGAGTGTGTGTGCATGGTTGTTTGTCCTGTCTGTCTCTATGTGGCCCTGTGATGGACTGGCGACCTGTCCAGGGTGTACCCCGCCTCTCGCCCGTTGACAGCTGGAGATAGGCACCAGCCCCACTGCGACCCCTGGAGGACTAAGCGGTTCAGAAAATGAATGGATGGATATATATATTTTTTTTTTCAATATCGTTGTGCCATTGTGTTGTAAAATGTGATAAAATTAGGTTAACAAACAAACAAAATATGTCTACTTTGTGGGATGACTTAGAAATCCCACAGTAAGTGTCAATCTGCAATAACGACGGGTTGCTAAGTGCACCTGGAATGCTTAAAGAACAACTATTTGTGTGTCTTCACCAGTGTTTCAATACATGTTTCTTCTTTAGAAGGGTGAACGTTTGGTCCATGCGGCTGCAGAAAAACTTCCCAGCTTAATGCCAGGAAGCCTGCTAGAGGTCCACATGATTTTGAAACCAAAACTGCAGGGACGTGGATGATGTAGAGGACTGCTGCGAACTGAGACGACTGAATTTATGTTTATAACTACAAGCTGGATTCAAACAAAACCCCTAAATCAACCGCTTTGTCTCCCACAAATGTCAAGGATGATCAGCAGCAGGCAGACCGATTGGTCCAATCGGACCAACTCTAGAATTCCTCCACCTGAAACATTTTATATGTGATTAATTCAACACAAAGAATGAGTTATGTTGCAGCGAGTTAGATAGTAAAAACTCAGCACATGATCCAGTTATGCGCAAACAACAACGTGAAATCTTCTGCTGAGTTTTTGCACTTTGTTAAAGTTTGTATATAGAAGTGGATTTGTATTTGGTTGCTGTGGTGGTGTGTCACATAACACACATGACAGCTACAGATTTCTGTGCTTAGAAATCTGTCAAATCGAAATGAAAAACTGGAATTTAAATATAGTCATACTACTTCTGAGATGGATCATCAACCTTACCACTGTTGTTTCTTCCTCTGCATCCATTTTGGCATTCGTCATGTATTGTCAGTGTCATATGCTGGCTTAAACACGTAAGGCTGGGCTGCTCCTGGTAAACACTCCCACTGTCTAAGCTGTAGTCCCCAGGGAAAAAAGTTTGTTTGACTGAATGAAGAGTATTTGCAACAGCACTTGTCCAGCACAGTGTTTACTAAAGTCCGCCAATCAACTTATTTGTTTCAGGTCACTGATGTTCCCAGTACAGGAACATATATTTTTATTTAAGGGCCTACTGAAAACATTGTATTTTTGGTGAGATCTTGAATTGGAAATTCATCATTTTTATTTTTATGAAGGAAATGCACTTCTGGACATTTACATTCATTATACAATCAAACTTAGGGTTTGGTGTGACTCTATTGTTCACTGTTTCAGAATTGCATTTATTTTTGTGTTTTCTGGGTATAATTCATGCACCTGTTATAGGTAACAAACGTGCAAAGTTTATTGTTAGAAGATAAACCCAAGGAAAGCTGAACACCTGGTTGGAAACCCGCATAATATATAATGTGTTGCATTGCATGATGTTGCAGTGCACTGTGTTCTATCTCATAGTAGTGCTGCATGATATTACACCATTCAGTTGTTTGTTAGATGGTGTTGTATCAAAAACTGTATTGCATTCTCCACAAATGACTGGATTACATCACTATTGTATAATTTAATAGCATCTCTTGCATGGTTTTGAAAGTTTGTCAGGTGGACAGAATGACTTTTACTTTTTGACATTAGGTAAAGACTGCTCTGTCCACTTTAAAACATCATGTTTTAAAAATTCAACAAGGCATAATTACCTGAATTCATCTTTTTAGGTAATGATGATAATGTATTATGAATAAGCTCTGTTTTTGTTTACCTTTGACCAGGATATCCTTCCGAGTATTTATTGTTAAGACAGGAACCCTGTGCCTCCAGGGCTGCACGGCTGCAGAAATTCTGACAGGACAAACAAGCACAGTGTCAGCATCTGCACATTTACCTTTAAACAAATCAGAACAGACAATCCAAATATAGTTTTATTTACCCAGAGAAGGCGTTACTGCCAGAGACTCTAACCACAACATAGATTTAGCTCTCCTTTATGCTTTTAGGTCGACTTGCCTTTTGCATTCAAGCGAAAATAACCCCAACAAATACAATACATTTCTGTGTTGCAAAAAGATAATGGGATCTTCTTCAGTTTGTTCAGTATTTTTTGTGCATCGCATAAATGGCTGTCTGAAGTTTTTTTTTTAAATAAATATTTAAAAAAAGAAAGCTTGAGAAACAGAACTGAATGCAAATGAAATTTCCTCCTTCTGTCAGTCTTTTCTTTTCTCTTCTCCCACTCTAACTCCAGCTTTTTTTTTCTGTCTCTTCCTCTTTCTCTCCTCACACTCACCTACCCAACACCCCCCAGTAAGTCTTATTATACTAAACCTGTCACTGTTCAGGGATCCCTCAATCATCCCAGTGAGGTTTAAAACAACCTCCCTGTCTGACACAAAACTCTTTCTGTGACATTTTTGAAACACCCGACACACAAAAATACACACTCATACTCGACTGCTCCTCCAAACATCTCCATTCAAAATGTGGTGATCAATACAGAACACATTTGAGGAAGCTAACGGGATGACACTGTTCTAAAAAAAAAAATAGGGAGCTCTCCTCTTGGTGCAGACATGCAGTGGTGAATAGCTGACATCAATTGAATATGAATATGAAAATTTTTCAGACATAATTTCGGATAGTATCTTAAATGTATATGGGTTTTGTAACTGGTCAATAATAGAATAAATTAATCTTGGTTTAAGTTCTACAGCTAAATTTGGATATAAATTCAGGAGAAATTGTCAACCAGTGTGTAGAAAACGGTGGACTTTTTGCAGATAAACTAAGTTTTCTTACTTTCGGTTTAACATCTTCCAGTCCAGACTCCAGTTTCCGGAGTAAAAAAAAAAAAAAACTTCTTTTGAGCTTCATTGACAGCTGACAATCAAATTGAACATGAGGAAAAGGTATAGAAAACTATACCATCTATTCTTACCCCTTTAGTTGAAAAAACTCAAAAACGAAGCTTTTTGCAGCCATCCAACTGTCTTTGACATCAGTCTGAAGAGAGTTTGCAGTTTTCCTGACTTGCAGCATTTATGGGTTTTGTGAAGGTACAGCCTGTTTAAAAATTACCTCACAGCTTCTCAGTAAGATCAAAATCTGAACTTTGACTTAGCCCAGGACTTTTTATTTATTATACTTTTAACAGTCCATGGGACTGTATGGTTTTGGGTCACAGTCACAGCGCAGGTTTAGCTTAAGATTTTAAACAGATGGTCTCACGTTTGCTATAAATACCGTCTGATACACCGAAGAATCCATGGTGCATTCCAGGAATGTGAGCATTTTTTTCTTGAAATGGGATATTTGTTTTCTGCCAAACTTGACCTCTGTTTGGTATCTAAATAATTGGGAAAAAAAATCTGTCATAAAGAAATTAAGCGGAATGTCCTGGTCTTAGTCTAGTTTCTTTCAGCAAATCTTTTTCGGACTTTAATGTTTTTCTTAGAGGCCTACGTTTTCCTCACACACCACCTGCGACTAAGCTGAACGTATGAGGTTTAATCAGGGCACATCTCCTTTAAAATGTTGAAATATAATGTTCTTATCATGGTTTTCTAATGTGATATGCCTGCGTACAACTCTAACCACTTTAAGCCGTCATACAAACAAATTTATTCCCCACCAGAAATTGCATTTTTGTTACATTTTGCACAAGATTTCTATTTATATTACTAGAGTTTTCAGGGCTGTTAAAGTTAATTTTAAACACTCGTTACGTGCAACTATGTTAATAAAATGACAAACAAAAATAAGCTTTCACGTGTCCTCATTCAAATGGCTGCGCTGAACTGCATCAACGCCTATTCTACTGAATGTTTGCTTTGCTGTTTTCAACTGGTACAAGCAGAGGCAAAGAGAAGCAAAAATGGATTGAACAGAAAGCAGAAAAAACTATCTATTGATTTTCTAAATGTTGTTCTGTGTGGAGTTCACCTGTCAGAACCAGTTGCTTTTCCAGCATTACTTTCACATGCAGACATTGTGTGATTCCAAGCAAAGAGCAAATATTTAAACAGCTCTGCAACAGAACCATGTTCATCACACTTGATAGTGTGTGAGTTCTTTTCATTTTTCAAATGTTTATCACTGCGATTTTAAGATTTACACATTCTAAAGATCCATGCGAGCGTCATCTTGTTTTTGTTTTTTTGTTCATCTGAAGATTGGGTATTTATGTTTCTTTTACTTTTGCTCCCGCTTCAAAAGTAGTTTCTGTTATCTTGTATATGTCCCTCAAAGCACTGTGTTTGCAAAGTATTTGAATCATTTAACCTCTTGGCCACTCGGCCATGTCCCATTTCATTATATTATGTGGGAGTTTATAACAATAAAGCAACATGAAATAGTGCATAACTGTGAAGTGGGTGGAAAATGATATTTGGTCTTCAAATGCTCATCTATGTGCATATGTATTATGCCCCTTTTACTGTGATACCACTAAATGAAATCCAGCTCAACAAGTTCTCTTCAGAGAAAACGTATTTTATGTGTGTCAACTCATTTGCAGTATAAATCCAGTTATTTTTTAATCAAAGATCAATTTAATATAGTATTCTAAAATTAAAATGAAACATTTTGATAAATGGGACTTTTTCCTTCTACACAATTATGGACTACTACATTAAACTTTATGTTTAAATATATTCTAAAACATGAAACCCCTGAATGGGTATGAAATCTTTTGCAGCATTAAAGATGCTCTTTTAGTTATTAGTCATTTCTTCTCCTCCCTGCTCTGCATTCTCACCTCTGATGCGATGAGCTCCAGCCCCCGACACTGCCTGTCCTTCTCCTGCTGCAGGAGGTTCCACATCTCCGGGTCATCCTGGGCCAAACTCTCCTGCCCCGTCCATCCTCCGCTGCTGTGCTTCAGCCTGTATGACTCTGAGGTAATCTGCCCCTCTCTCCCCAAACACCCTGAGACCCTGAGGAAGAGGGGCTTCAATATGGATCATAGGAAGAGGGGGAAAAAAAGTATTTCAGTCACTAGGAAAACATGTACTTATTAAATAATGAGTGTTAAATGATATTAAGACCTTGGTTCGTATTCTATATAGAGTCATAACTCTCCTTTGTGTTTTGAATTGTCCAGAGTAATTTAAAAAGAGAAGCTATTTTTGTGTATTTTGAAATGCTCATGAAGGCTGAACTTTGCAGAAAAATCCTTTCATCACTTGAAATTACGATACTCGGGAGCCAGGGTTTGAAACAATGAGTTTGAAAAATGTCTCTTTTGATGTTCTGAGCAAACCATTGAGTGAAAGGCTGTGCAAAAACAAATATGTTGTTCAGCAGAGCAGTTATGAAAAACTTTGGACTTGAAAAGTCTATGTAGGCTGACCAAGGTCTTGTTTATTGAAGCCGGTATGTATTACATGATGCTTTTGTAACCGGGGGCTACTTTGCCCTTACAGGTAGTTCAGTGTTAAAGCAGAAAAGTGCAGTAAAGCAAGCCTCTTTCATATATTCTTGTCACACATATGCTTCACCAAATAATGTTTTGGACAAACACGTTTGACTGGTTTTCAGATAAATTTTATAACAGAAGATGAAACAATGCATGTTGCAAGCAGACAGTTCTGTCAGGGCTGGGATGAAATGAAGTGACATTCTAACCTAGTTAGCAATTTTTAAGTTATTTAGTAACAACGACTCATAAGTGCGGAGGCAAATATAATATCTCTTTTGCCAACATGCCATTGTATCGACATGCAGTGAATTATTAGACAAAGTATTAGACTTACCCTCAGTGTCTGCCGCAATGACAGAGAGAGCATGTTTGTGACAGCAGTGGTCTGGGGAAAAACTGAAAACTTTCTAGGTACAAAGGGTGAAAGCACAACCACCCTGGACCGAAGCCAGGTACATGCGTACTCTGTGTCACTGATAAAAGGAAAAGTGCAATACATCTTTCTCTGAATTACTTCTTTGAAGATAACAAATTAACAACAATCAGCAAAGGAAATAGTTTCCAGATTAAAGAAAATACAACCATCCATACAAATAATGAAAGACTATCTTAGATTCATAATTATGTACAGTTCTTAGCCTTACTGATGAGCTAAGAATAAGGAAATCAAGCGTTTTTGCTTATCAAGCACTGCTAAATTAAATTCAGGAGATAAAATTACAGAAAATGACGGTATCAGTTTCATCACCACTTTTTTTTTTTTTTTTTTTTGCAGAAAAATGTTTTCCGTTTGGAATAATAGCAGTAGTTTGAAGTTAAAACTATTTACAAAGTCTTGGCTCTCACTGGGCATTTAAACAGCAATAATATGTATTTCTAATCAGAAATAATGCTGAAATATTTCAATCTCTGAACCCCAGGATCTGTGTGGATGTATGAAGACTATACAGTATAAACAGTAAATGTCCCAGCTTCAGTGTCTCTGATCATCCAAGGTGCTGCTGGTTTTGTTCTGCCTGAAAGTTGTGATCCGGACAGACTTTTTGCACCAGCCTATAGTCCGTGCCGGTGAAGGCGATGAAGATGCATATAACCTTGTAGGGTTTGGCGCAGATCCAAGCTGCCTGGGACTGTGTGTTTTCTGAGTAGCAGGTCTGTCCTGGGTCGTACATGCATGGCTTGGTCTTCTTAGATCGGTTGGTTCGCTGGTACTCAATGCGGCAGTTGAGCTCAGTCACCGTCATCATGTCGCGTTGGTATTTCTGATGTTCAGGAGGAGTGGAGCTGGTAGATGGAAGGGGGCTCAGATCTGGGAACAGGACTGCGTTTTTGTTGGGGCTGCTGTCAGCTGTGCCATCAAGAACCTCCCATCCTACCGTTTTGGATGGTGGGACGATGCTGACGGAGATGTTCCCCAGACGGGAAGAATTGTGACGGAAATAGACGCTGAATGTTCCATTGATGTGGTCCACGATTTTTCCAGTCACCAGGAGGCTGAACTTTACAGTTTTCACATTGAAGTAGAAATCTCCCCAGCCCAGGATCTTCTTGGCCTTTGTGGAGGTTTTCGCAGGAGGCTTGGATTTGGAAGGAGCGCCGTACAGATGCTGGTCTGGAGCTTGTGAAAAGTTCTGCGGCCAGCCATAGGGGCTTAGGGACCCATATGTGTGTGTTTTGTGTTTGGTGGAGATGATTTGTAAGTCTTTGGATATATGTTTAACCTTCAAAGCTGCTCCTTCAGCTTCCTCTCCTACTTCATCCTCCCTCCATTGTTTGCTCTTTAGGTTTAAATGACTGGATGACTCTTGTACCTGCAGTAAAAACATAAAATGCATTATTTCTTTTCAACAGCAAAAATGTTATTTATTTCTTTAGATTCACTAAAATTAATCAGAATTTGATATAATTTGTCAACACAAAGTAGGGTAGGATGTAATACGGCATTGTTTGGATGTGGCATGCACACACAATAATATTCAATAAATTAGGTCATCATTGAGAATTTATTTAAGCAACTTATTTCAATAAATGAAACACCTTATACATATTAATTACTGATGTTTGTATGCCTTATTTCTGTTATTCCTGATGATTTTCATTTTGCAGCTAATAAAATAATTTCATCTAAGACTGGAGTTTCACATCAGACAACAAAAAATACATATTTAATACAGACATGTAGGCTTAATAATACATTTGTTTAATACCTGCTGAAAGTTTGTTAGTTTTTAAGATTCTTTTATTCTGACAAATGAGCCTCATTAGGAACGCATCTTCTAATATCTTCGGGCTCCACGTCTTGTGTATAATGTATGTAAATCTCTTGCACATATACAGACTTGTTTTTGCCCATTCCTTTATGCAGACTAGCTCAAGTTCCATCAGATTCAATGGATAACCTCTGTGAAATCTATTTTTTAAGTCTTGTCACACATATAGTAAGGGTTGGACTTTGACTGTTCCATTCTAACACATGAAAATAATTTGACCTCACCACCTAACCTCTTACAATGCAGATCACACTGTATGTTAAGAGTTTTTGTCCAAACCTCCACCTCTTTTGGAGCCTCTAACAGGTTTTCTGGTCTTGTTTTTTGTTCCACCAATCTGACGAGCTTCCCTTTCCCTACAAATTAAGTGCTACCCTGCTCCATAATGCAGACTTAAGTCATTTTTACACAACCTCCCTATAAAAATCTGTTAATTAGAAACAGAAACATCTTCACTGTTTTTGCCTTTAGCTTTATTATCACTGTTTTTGTTCAGTGGGTAATAGATGTATCCCAATGATTTTGTGCTATTCTTTGGTTTTTTTCAAGGACAAAGCTATTGAAGGTGTAATTGTGTCATCAACTTTGTTTATTCACTTTATTTCCATCCACACTGAAAGTACCCTTTGCCGAGTGCTTTTTTAGTTAGCTGTGTCTCTCTCCTTGACAAAGGCACTAATAGAACTGTTGTTCTGTGTAGTATGAATGTTAATCTCCAAATAAAAACTACTTTGCTGCTGTTTTTATTTTGTTTAATTACAACAGGTTTTTTTTCCTTTAAATGGAGTATTTCTTCTGTATTGTTGCCTCATACTTGCTCCAAAGTCAATTGTTAGGTCTGAATCTGACTGGACAGAAATAAAGTTGACTAATATGAATTAAGTTTGGTCTGAAGTGAATGTTTTATAACTTATTCTCTTTGAATGTACCTCAACACCACATTCATTATGAATTGGTTCTACAGCATATAAATAAACTGATCTGAAATTTTATTGATTTTAACAAAGGTATATTACTGACTTTCCATAAGAACTACCATGAAAGAATGTGAAAATGACACAAAACTGCCTGATCATCAGAGTGATCACAAATGAAGGACAATTTCAACATAAGTACACAATACTGTATCAAACAATCGATGAAATAATTATTCTTCAGCCTCTCATTGTCCTCTAAATCTGGCTCTAATCAATAAGTTATTTCCTTCAGGCAAGCAGGCATGTCTCAATCAACCTGCCATTAACAAATTATGATTTGTCTTCAGTTGTCCTTCAGCTGATCCCTCTGTTAAAACTGTCAGTCATCCTTTCTGTGCAACCTTGATACTAGTCTCAATCTGCTGGTATATTTAATTGATCTTTGTGGGACCCTTTTAAAATTCAATAAATAACACATAAGCACAAAGCAAGTAGACTCTACAGAATTATTCAGGGGCTTAGTAAATATCATTATAATTATAACTTAGATGACCTTGATTAAATCTCTGAATATCACAAAGTGGTTCCTTTAGTTGGATATACTGAGAAAATGGCTGAATTTTTAACACTAGGTTTTGTGTGAAACTGAGGTCTTTTGTTCAAGTTTATTTCAAAGAGTAAAATGTGTATTTGAATCACAGAGTACGTTTTTTAAATATACTTAATATCTCTTTTAGAAATGTACTGAAAATAACTGATAGAGTGGCATTCATAATTGTCAGTGTCTTGAACTACAATTCTCTACGATTCAAAATCAATATCATTTGTTCCCCAACACTAACAGAGTAAAATTCAAAATAGGCATAAAAATCTTTTGTTAATGTTAATCTTCTTATTTATGTTACTATCCATTATAATAATTATAGATGTGCAATATTGGTTTATGTTTTTCCATAAATCCAACAATGAAAAACATAAACGTAATCAAAAAGAGACCAACAGAGACAGAACAGTTGCGTGGCGGTTGTACCCGCAAAGACTTATGGGTAATGTCTTTGTGTTAACTGTTATCCATGCTATGTTATAGTTTGTGTTCCAATTGTAGTCGTGTTCTTTAGTCATCCTTTAAATTATCTTCTTGTCAGTGTCTGGTGGTTATTGTCCACTCACCATCGTAGAGACAGTGATGCACGGGATTCGGATGTGTGCTCTGACTGTCAAAAGAATATTATGTGTTTGACTGTTCATACAGGAATAATTTAAAAAAACATTTTAACAATGAAAGGACATGAATAAAGCAGGGAAACTTTTCTCTTTTCTCTCCAATGACTTTTCTGGGTGACACCAGTTTATAGAGCTTTTCTTACTCCCTACAAATATTAAAATTAGTACCGAAATCCATGCAAATTAATATTTAATTATAATTCAATTTTTTACTTAAGTTCTGTTTAAAATATTAAAGGTATTGTGGAAGATCTTTTTCTTCCAGGTGGATCATCTACACTATTGGTTCTCCTAATTGTCAATCATCCTAAGAGTCTGCATGTGCATGCGCTCTGTCCTTTTTACTCGTACTGCTACGCCATTATCCATTCATTCTGCCTCACAGTTCTTAACAAACCGAATTTTTTTAAAATGGATGTGAGACGCAAGAGAAAAAGAGTCTTTGAGGTGTGTGAGAGGAAGAGGAAGGGCACAGAGGAGAGAAACAAGACCAGAGTGGTTTTAGCAGATTCTTTCCAACGATGGCGTGTTCTGACAGCACACTTTGGGCTCCCCACTGAGTCCTCCGTCACCAAGTTCCTACTCTTCAGGTAGGCTAAAGTTTGGGGTTACTTTGTCAGCAAGGGTATTGATTTCTTTTCTGAGGTGTGTGGAAATTTAGCGACGGTCCCTAACTGAAACAACTGCCTTCAGGAGCGAGCCTTCAGCGGCGTTTTATGTTTCATGAGCGCAATTCTCGGGGAGACGTTGGAGGGAGTCTCCACTGTAAAGAAACTATTTTTTGTCAAACATCCAACTAACTTCATTGCGGTATGTTATTTGGAGAAATTTATTTTAGATCACGGCTAGAATAAGTTATTTACGTCTATATGACAACTATATGGGCTGCATGGTAGCGAAGTGGTTAGCACTGTTGCCTTGCATCAAGAAGGTTGTGGGTTTGTATCCCGGTGCAGGGTCTTTTTGCATGTTCTCCCTGTCCATGCATGGGTTCCCTCCAGGTATTCCAGCTTCCTCCCACAGTCCAAAAACATGAATTTCAGGTTAAATGATGACTCCAAATTGTCCGTAGGTGTGTGTGTGTGTGCACAGTTGTTTGTCCTGTCTGTCTCTATCTGTGGCCCTGTGATGGACTGGTGACCTGTCCAGGGTGTACCCCGCCTCTTGCCCGTTGACAGCTGGAGATAGGCACCAGCGACCCCTTGAGGATTAAGCGGTTCAGAAAATGGATGGATGGATGAGTTTTTTTGCTTCTAAGTGGAGAGGGCGGTTCTTTCCTGAAATTCATAAAAATCATCCTCTATACCTTTAAGTAAATTGAACCATTATTTAAAAACAAATACAAGTCTTGCTCTAAGTTACATGTACCTAGCATTTCAGGATTATCTACTTAATTTTGTATGTGGTTTCATCTGTAGCTTAGTGTTGTTTTAACTTACAATTTCAACTGTATTGTACTCAGTTTTGTATGCTACTGTAACAGCTCTAATTGTTCATGACAACTTATTCCATTTGATTTTGAATTACTCGATTGTCAAAGAGATTTGACCGGTTTTAAATTTACTCATTATTTTCAAGTGTAAAAATCTTGCTCCGAAAAATGTAAGTAAATATCAGTTTTATTTTTTTATAGGGTATGATGAAGCTACTTCAGCATACTTTGGTCCTATAAGCTATTCAACATTTTCCGTCGGTTTGAAAAGGCCCCTGTTTCCTCTCATACTTTACTGAACCACCAATTCTGAAAATCTAACATGTACATGAATGGCATACTTGAAATCATAAAGGCACTAAATATATCAGGGTTGTATTAAATGTCCCCATCTATATCCACCTCATCAGCTTCAACTCGTTTTAGTTCTATTGGTAAATTACTCTTTTCTTATTCTCTCTTCAAAGAGAAGAGCCTTCTAAATCAGAAAAAAATTATATCTCTGAACTGCTCCTCTCTTTGTCGCTGCATTTCTTGGAATAGCAGGGGATTTAGATCTCCATGTTTTTTTGCAACTCATCACTGTCATTTTTTTTCCATGTCATCCATTGTTTAAAAAATGTATGCACTGTATGACCGTCCAAGACCAAAAAGCAGTCTTGAATAAACTGTGGACTGAGAGAACTTCTTTCGTGATCTTCTACTATTGCTATAAATGAACTTGAAGCGTTTCGTAAATTCAGATGTTAAGTTTAAGATGAGCTTATTTTGAACCTTCTGTAGGTTCTAATTAATGCTATAAAAATCCCCCAAAATGTAGTTCTTAGTGAAGGGGTTAATGTGTGTAATGTCTCTGATATTTACCAGACACTACATATGCCGATATGTGATATATCACAGATATACTTCAAGGGTTAAAAAAAAAATCCAGGGCTCAAGTCTTTTGGAATCCAAATCTAAGTTAAAGCATTCAGTGCGTAGAAATAAGTTTAAAATCATTTCCCCTTTTTGTCACAGAACACTAATAGACTTGGATCTATTTAGTTAGGATTTTATATGAAGAAAAATGATTCAACTTAAGCTTCACCCCCCAAAAATCTGAAAATTGTAAAGTCACCCCCCATGAGTCAAACTCTGTAGAGTCATTTTTCTCTGAAATTTGACTTTTTGCTGCCAATCTCCTTCTTCTTAATGCATTTAGTGACTGAGATTTCTGTTAATTCTTCTTTGTAAACTATGGCTCAAACGCTCAATTTAACAAGATATTATTATGAGGAAAGGTTACCCTGAAAGATAAAAAAAGGGACCTTTTGCATCAACCACCTATGCTTGTAGCTCAGATTTACTCCGTTTTAGAATTGTGATCAGGGACCTCACAAAATCATTCAGAGGGCTGCAAATGACCGCCAAGCCTCTCTTTGGACACTCCTGATCTAAACTATTCCACATTTAATATGGATGATGTCATGTTCACAGTAATCTGAATTTTTACTTTTACCTTTACCTTGAATATTTTGACTGTGATGGTGACTGAGATGGTATCTGGAGACAGACCCCAGCCACCCTCGTGACCATTTGAGGATAAACGGAATAGATCATGGATTAGAACCTTGAAATATTTCCTTAACACCTTTCTACTATATTTCTACTATTCTATATTAGTCCTATTAGCAGACTGACCAATCTGAGCTGTTCATTTCTGCAGCTTCTCCAGACTTGTTGGCTTTTTTTCTACATCTACAAATAAAGCTCTCATTGTAATTTCTGACGGACTAGCAACTGTATAGTACTAAACACTGAGATTTCCAAAGCTTGGGATAATGTAGGTCTATTATATAAAATCCCAACAATATACACTCACATTTGTAGGATAAGAATAGTTTTGGAAGAAGCTGCTTTACTGTTATTTACCAAGCTGTGCAGAAACTTCTGCACAGCTTGTTTACATTGAAGTGAAAGGGGAAAAACATGGACAAAGGTTCTTGGTTCTTCTCTCCTCTATTTTCACCCGCTCCTGCACCCAAATGTGCTCCAACTGTGCCTATTGTTACAAGCATAAAACCTCCAGCTATGTGCTGTTCTCACCTAGCCTAATTGGAGCTCACAATTGTGACAGTTATGTCACCAGCTCAGTGTCAAGATACCAGCACAATGGCTGTGACTGAGCAATGGTGGAGGAGAGGATGCAAGCACAACACTTGTGAGAAAGCACCAGCAGAGGTAAAAATAAATAACATTGAAATAAATTTCTCAAAAAAAAAAGAAGTGAGCTGAAAGCTTTGTTTTATCTGACGACAGAGAGAATATTCTTGCCTCAGGAAAATACTTAATGTGACAGTTTTATAGGAGTAAAGAAAACATAAAACAACAATCCCCTTTCAAACCCTGAGGAGATTAAACTCTTTCAAACCAGGAGACCCTCTGAAGTAATTTACCTCAACTTTTACTGCTCAAACTGAAGCTGCTTTGAGGTGTTCATTTAACAAGTTCGCTGGTGAAGGTAGGTGTTACAATTATCGGTTTGGGCAGAAAAATATATTCAGGAGAGCATCATAGATTACAACTCCACCTGAAAGAAAATCACTGACTGCAGAACCGGAGCCGCTCAGAGGAACTGCACCTTTTCATAGAATAATTAGTCCTCTCACAAAAGAGAAAAACCCGAATATTTTTACGTATTTCTGTCAAAACAACGTGAGTTTAATATGCAGGATGACCAATGTGAATAAAATAAAAGATAAAAAATATCGGCAAAGTGACAAGTGTTTTAAATCTCTAATCATTTCAATTTACATATTATCATTAATGAGATCATGAAATGGGTTATGATTTCAGCTTGCAGCATAAAAACTAATTATAAGAAACATAAAAACAAATAATAAAAATGGAATCTGAAAGTAAATATATTTGTTTTTGGAGGCAAGAAGATAAAGAAATAGGTGATTTATGACCTGCAAGAGGTGATTTATGACCTGCTTGTTCACTTCAAACTTCACAAATCTGGTTGCGCTGCAAAGAACAGCACTTTGAGTAAATATTCAGCTAAGCCTCAGCTGCTGAGTGGACTCACCGTGCATGGAAGGAGCCACAGACAGGTGATGGCAAAGTTCAAACAAAGAGCCTTCATTCTGCAGCAGCAGCAGTCGTCCCTCCACAGAGCTGCGATGTGTCTGGCTGTGTGATTTCCTCAATTAAAGCCTGTACTCTCGCTTCTTGGCTGGAGGAGACTCTAGCAATCCTCCAGATTTGAAGTGAATCCGCTCAGCTCTTCCCCCTCTTCAGCGTTGTGCCTCTTTCTCTCTCACTCCTCTTCAGCACATGCACACAAACTCACACATACACACATAAGTAAAACCTTACAAAAAAAATTTTTTTAAAAAGCATTGCTTAAGCAACATTTTACTCAGTAAGTACAAACCTACTGCAGAAGGGTTGAACAGACACACACAGACACACACCCTTCACCTGCCTCGATGCTCATTTTCAGCACCTGGACAGCCCTCGTTATGACTCATCAACCCAGGGAAAGGCGCTCAGAGGCAGGTACAGTTTGACAGCCGTCCCTGCTGTCCCCACGTAGCCGCAGGGAGGCCGGCAAAATGACAAGGGCTTTCTTCAGGAAAAATATACGTATATACAGACAACTGGTGAGCGTCACTGCTTAGTAAGTCCTTCACTAGGAATCCAAGCCAAGAGATCCCCCACAAGTACTAACCAAGCTAAAGTCTTTGATAAAGATCCATGATGAACAAGTGTGATGATGTTAAATATCTACACATTTTGTACCCTATTTGAATCTTACAAGCCTCATGAGTATATTCATGCCTCCTCAGCTTTTTCATGTATTGGTAAATCACTTGAAAAAACGTATATGTACAGAACTCTGCAAATGATTTAGCAGGTGTCAAAAAAAATCTGTTAACAAAGAATGCTTTTAAAAAAAAGGTGTTAATCATTTATTTTCATCTACAAAATGCAGTGAACAAACAGAAGAGAAATCTAAATTAAATCAATACTTGGTGCGACCACCCGTTGCCTTCAATTCTTCTAGGTAGTTGCACAGGTAGGTCTTTCCAAACATCTTGGAGAACTAACCACAGGTCTTCTGTGGATAGATTTTCTCACATCCTCATGTGTCTTCATGTAATCCCAGATCCTGAGATCAGGGTTCTGTGGGTGTCACACCATCACTTCCAGGACTTCTTGTTTTTCTTAACGCTGAAGATAATTCTTTATATCTTTTGCTGTATATTTAGGGTCGTAATCCTGCAGCAGAATAAATTTGGGGCCAATCAGATGCCTCCTGATGGTATTACATGATGATTCAGTATCTGCCTGTATTTTTCAGCATTAAGAACACTGTTAACCCCGACCAAATCTCCAACCCTGTTTGCAAAAATGCAGCCCCAAACATTCAAGGAACCTCCACCATGCTTCTCTGTTGCATGCAGGCACTTGTTATTGTACCACTCCCCAGCCCTTTAACGAACAATTACCTCCTGCTACAGTCAAATATTTATCATTTTGACTCATCAGTCCAGAGTACCTGCTTCCATTTTTCTGGACCCCAGTTCTCTGCATACTTGAGTCGCTTAGCCTTTTATTTCAACATTAAATGTATGGCTTTTTGGCTGTAAGTCTTCCATGAAGACCACTTCTGGCCACACTTCTCCTAACAGTAGATGGATGTACCTGGGTCCTTGTGGTTACTGCCAGATCTCAGCTGAATGGCACTGCTGAACATCTTTCAATTTCATCTGCTGCACTAAGTTTCCTTGGCCGACCAGTGCGTCTTTGATCCTCAACGTTGCCTGTTTCTTTGTGCTTCTTTCAGAGCTTGAACAACACATCTTTAAATCCCGCTCTGCTTTGAAATCTTCGTCTGGGAGAGACCTTGCTGATGCAGCATAACTACCTTGTTGTGTCTTCTTGCCATATTCAATGTTTCCATGAAAAGAAACTATCTTCCCCCGACATTGGTAGCAGTTTGGCTGTTCTTCCCTCAGTCCTACACAGCTGTTTCTGTTTCAGTTGAAGGGTTTTAAAGTTTTTGTGGTGGGGGTTTCAACCAGGACCTTATTTTTAGCATTTCATTTACTCACCCAGACAAGTTTGGAGCCACTTGGAGTCCTTCGGGAGAAATTTATTTCCAGCTGTGATCAGCGTATATCTGGAGTCAATCAGGGCAGGAGAATTTCTGCCTGTTATAAGGAATTATCTGCCCCATGTCAGTGTTTTGTTATTAATCATTTGCACAACTCTCCTCAGAGTTTAGAGCATCTTGGAAGGGCTTCTTTGTTCTCTTCTGGGGTGTTTTAGAGGCTTATAATACAAGTACACTTACTTGCAATTTCAATAATGCCACTGCTGTGCTCCATGCCAGTTGTAGTCTGAGCAGGACTTTCAGTCTGTGCTCTATGGCAGTCGGCTAGACAGACCTGGCTAATGCAGACATCAACATAGTTTGCATTTGTGTGTTTCCAAATTGCACTGATTGATGATTGATATGATGATGATTGAAATGATTGAATGATCAATTGGACTAAGTTCAGCTTCCACAGGCTCCCTTTTCGCAACCTACACAGACTGCAGCTGCAATGGTGGATGGTGAGACGTCATTGAAATTCCAGGTTAATGTAAGGTGGAATCTGTTGTATTAAAAGCCTTTGAAAACCACAGACGCCTTCACCTCAGCACATCCGAGACGTTCCAAACTCACAGGGGAATATTTTTAGTCTTTCATAACAAATCATTGGTTAAATTAAGGAGTTTTGGGACCGATAATGCCTTATCAAAGAAGGCAAATCTCCCTGCCCCTATTGACTCCCATTATATGGATATTTGCAGATTGCAGCAGGATATTAACTTCTCCCGAAGGACTCCAAGTGTCTCCAAACATGTCTGACGGAGTAAATGAATTAAATAAATCCTAAAAATAAAGTCATGGTTGAAAAAAAAAGGAACTTTCCCTTTAGTGACTGTTTTTCAACCTACAATTGGCATTGATTATCATTAGCACCTGTTTGGTATTTTTTGTAGATCATACACCTTCGAACAATCCTTCAAAATCCCTGACTTTGTGATAGTATAAGGGAAAAGATAGTTACACCAAATATTGATTGACTGATTATTAACCTCATTTCTCTCAATGTTTTTCTCCCCATAGAAGCCCCACCAGGTCCGGTATCCTGCTCAACTATGATGCCCCCTGCTGGATGGGGAGCATTGGCCCAGATGATGCCCAAAGTCACCGAGCATCCTCGACGCTGTCTCTTCTCTGTTTTCTCATACCCCCAGACGGCCGTGGCAGATGACCGCTTGTACTGAGCCAGGTTCTGCCGGACGTTTCTTCCTGTTAAAGGGGAGTTTTTCCTCTCCACTGTCGCTATATGCTTGCTCGGTATGAGGGATTGGTGAGGAATTGCTGTGATTGGAGTCTGCATGACCTGGACACAACCTCACGTCGATGACTCAGCACAATCTGGATTCCTTACATAGAAAACTTTTAACTTATTGGAATGTTTGTATAATTGTATTGAAATGACTTTTGTTGTAAAGTGCCTTGAGATGACATTTGTTGTGAATTGGCGCTATTATAAATAAAAGTGAATTGAACTGAATTTGATTTTTTGTGCTTATTTTGCCTGTTCTGATATGATAAAAAAAATCATTAATTATATTTCTGAAAGCATTCTTTGTTTACAGATTTTTTTTTTAAAAACCTGCCTAAAAGTTTTGCACAGTGCTGTATTTGCACTGGAATTAAAGTGTTTCTTAATAGTCAAGCTTAAGGGAAAAGATCTGTGCTTTTACTGGACCATCCTACTGGACCGTCCAATGTAGCTCTGATCGTATGTTTAAGCATTGTTGTCCTGCAGTCTGAAGTTACAGGATTGTTTCCAGGATTGCTAGCTGCATTTAACTTCCCCTATCTGTCCATCAGCTTTGACAAGCTGTCCTGATGGTATCAGAGGTAAAGGTAAATTAGGCAAATCAAACCTGACTTTTTTCTGTTTTTAATTTCGAAGGTTTAAAATAACAAATATCCATTTTCTTCCAAATTGCTAAATCTAAGTCAAATACATTTACTTTGTAGCTGTAGATATCTCCCAGTGTCAAAATCATTTAAATGAAAGTATTTTTAAATGTTTGAATTTGGAATAAAAAAAAATGTTTATTCATTTCTCATTGATCAGTTAGAAGCCATTTATGATCAAATCTTCTCATAAACATTTAGAAGTGTTCAAGTCCAAATTACAGTAGGTTGGCCTGTAATTAGGGATGCAACAATACAATTTTTTTCAGACCGATACCATACCGATACTTGGATCAGATTACTTACCGATACTTCTACCACACAAAAAAATGCAATGAATTGGAAGGCAATTTTTATTTTCTTCTCTGCTTGTTACAACAAAAGAGGGTAAATTAAATAAAAAAATAAAAATATTAATAAGAAATGACCACAAAACTAAAATGTCAAGTTAAAAAAAGTAACATTTTCGGTGAAATCATTGCAGTATCAGTTCATGGTATTGGTTAAATTTAACCGACACGATACAAGTACATTAGATGGTAATGGTGCCAATACCCGATACCAGTGTCGATGCATCCCTATATGTAATTATTTGGCCATGCTGTTACGAAAAAATTTCACAATATTTTTGATCTGCTGGTAATGCAGATGCAAGATCATAAACAAATCTTATTCAGAGCAAAACTCCTTGTTTGTTGTTTCATTTGTCGGATACTTCTGTAGAATATAAGAGCAATGATTAGGGATTGCCTGTGATGGACTGGCGACCTGTCCAGGGTGTACCCCGCCTCTCGCCTGTTGACAGCTGGAGATAGGCACCAGCCACCCCGCGACCCATTAAGGATTAAGCGGTTAACAAAATGGATGGATGGATGATTAGGGATTGCCACAATAAAACACAAAACAAACTATAATAAATTACTATAATATAAACTATAAACATTCAATAAATTTGTCATAAACACAATTTATTTGACAGTTGTATTTCTTTTAAATAAAACATTACTTTCAAAGCAAGAAATACAGATCAGTCTTACCTCGAAGATACACAATCAACACTTAATTAAAAAAAACACCCCGACTATTTAAACTATTTTCAAACCCTATGAAAACCAGCACAAGTCACATTATGGTAAGGTTTTATGAGAAGCTTGTATCAATCTAATAGTAGAAAAAGTAGAAATGCTTATAAGATGCTAATAAGCATCAAAAAAGCAAAAATAGGAGCAAAGGACAACACAGACTGCTGTCGGTTTTCACTCTTTAATAAATGTGTTTTAGATCGCTGAAAATTGTTCCTTAACTTCAGAAGACTCTCATGGGAAAGTCATTTTAATAAACATTTGCAGATTTGAAAGATTATTAGAGAAGAGGTGGCAGTGTATGCATTTTGCCACTAGATGGCGCACAATGTAAACATTTTTCTTCTACATGCAATTAACATTGCAGAAGCATAGTCGGATTTCCACCTATTTTAGGTGTTTGTTTCTTTTTTTTCTAGTTTGACACCACAACCCTCTAAAAAATGGAAAATATCACTTCATTGGATACGTATAATTAAATTTTTCGATAGGTGCAATTGACGACCCATAGCAACTGGATAAAGACTATTCTTCTGTCTGTTCCTACTGCTCATGTGGTTTGGAACAATTATGAAGGTGTTGTATAAGTCGTCTTTTTATTCTATGACTACTTTTTCTCTAAGTTCAAATAAACGGGGAAAAAATAGCAAACTTTTTCACTTATATGAGACACTGCGACTTGTGGAAACTGATTGATTCTCCTACAGAATCGGACAGTTGTTCAGTGAAGTTGTAGCTTCGCGCATGCGTACGAGTGTCTATTGGTTGCATATAAATCGGGATATTCACATAAAGTTCTTAGTGTTACTTTAGTGGGTCTAAACCTAAAACAATACGGCACTGAAGTTAGGTTACCTTGTGTCTAAAATACATTCCTACTCCCATTTCAAAAGTTGTATTATTCAATGAATAAGACAAAAAAGCGTCAGCAGTCGATGTCATTCTTTACCCACAATGCAAAGCGCCAACAAGTTTAAATTGTTCTGTTGTTTTGTTTAATCGTAGTTTAGTATTAATCCATGCGTTTTGATGTTAGCCTTAGCTATCTCTTAAACTTTTAAAAAGTCTGTAGGCTATGGTCGTTGCAGTGTCTCAACAAGTTTTGATGTAACACCGTCAGTAAAAGCACTGTGTCAAACAAGTACTACTCCTGACTTTGAAGGTTCTGGTATACGCTCTTGTTTCTCTTCAAATCGTATAAATCTTTCGCCTTTTACTAAAGATTTCCGTGGAGAGGAACAACAAGAGTTTGACTCAATTTTTGACGCCCTGCGTACGTGGGGCTTTCTTACGGTGTGAAAGTAAAGTACCATTTCCAGAATAACATTTTTTTAACGTTGAACGTGGAATGCCAGTCGTGTGATGTATCATAACTTATTTAGATAAGATAAATTTGATTTTTATATAATATTATATAATACAGGATAAACAACAGCAAAATAAAGAAGTTATTGTTATTGACCGCTAGACGTCAGTAGTTAATCGGATCGTTTAGTGTGCCCACTAGGATCGTTATGGTCAATGTTCAATAATGTTGCAGAAAGCAACTACCTGCAGAAGTCTCATCTTCTATGTTGATCCAGCGGCAGACCATTGAGCAGCACATGAAAATGCTACAGTTCAGTAAAAGCATCCCTCACAATCCAGATGAACAATTTAGTCAACATGAAACACCAACACTACAGCTCAGCAAAGTGAAATTAAAATACGAAAATGAAGAAGAACGCTTAAAAACGTAATACTTTCCAACAAATGTGAGTGATTAAACTCGGTTTTTATGAGGAAATGAAAAAGCATTTTTAACTAAAATGCTAATTGGCCTGCATTTTATAGTGTGTTTTCAGTTGAGGGAACCTTGAAGTGCCCTTGATTTTATGAGTGAACAGGGTTCAAGGCCTTATGAACAGTCATTTTCTGCTTAGAATTGATGCAGACTCGATAGTTGTAATTGAGAAATGGTGTAGTAGTGAATTTGGTGAGACTATTTGTCATGTGAAACAAAATTAATAGTTTAATATTTTCACAAATGCATTTCTTGATCTCTGCTTCAAATTTAGAGTGGCTGCTCTTGACAACAACTTCACAGTTTACGTTTTTATAGTCTAGCTTTTAAGATAGTAAATCATGTTTTAATTCACCAAGTTTTAATGTTGTCTTCACTGTAATTTATTCTTAATCCATCCATCCATCCCATGGTTTCTGTTGTCAAAGATCAGCAAAATAATGAGTTTGATGGGGGAAGTCAAAGTTCTTAGGATAAGAGGACGACCTCTCTGGAAATCTGACTAAATGTAGCATAAAGATAAAAATGTGATGTGCTACTGAATGTTTCAAAGAGGATTGTGTTCCAGATTAGCTATTACCAACATGTTCCTGTAACTCTATTAGAAACTGATGCTTTGTGTTACCTTTATTAGTTGGTGTTTGATGATTCATCTTCTCTATATAATGTTAGAGCAATTTTGCATCATTGTTATTATATTGGGGATCAAATCCAACTTTATTTATAAAGTGCTTTTTTTTACAAGAATGCTTTACAGATTAAAATGACCCCACATAAACCACATTCCCATCCCTTCCCCACAGATATAAATATATATATATATATATATATATATATATATATATATATATATATATATATATATATATATTTGAGTATTTTTGTTTTTGATTGAATCTCTACCAAATCTAAATTTGCCAGCTATGTATGCTTTTTATTTCATTTATTTCAATTCATTTAAATTATAATTCTAAATGTAACCACCGCATCCATAATTTGCTTGAGTTTGTGCTGCTGCCATTTTCAACTTTCCTCATGGAGAATCAATAAAAGAGCAACTTATCATAAATTCCAATACATTTTTGATTAATTTTCAAAGTCAAATAAAGCAACTGTTTTCAATAATTGGATGTATGAAAAATAAAATGTGATAATGTTTGTCCAAAAAAACACAATCTTATTTTTTTTCTTTTTCTTTGTCACGTAAAGATTCCTTAGATTATAAATAACTGGATAGTTCTGTGGAAGCTACTTATATGTTTCTCTTCTGTTCACATGTATAAAGCCAGGCAGGAAACCCCGCAGGGTTCTCATCATATTGCTCAGAAGGGTTTTCTGCTGTCACACAGAATACAAGAACCCTTCTGAATAACAAATGGGAATTCAGTTAGTAACATAAATCTAAATAGTTGCATATTGGGGAGATTAGCCTCATATAGAAACTGTAACATTTAGATTTACAGTATATAGGGTATACCATATCTCACTTTAGTCTGATTAACTTTGTCTGGCCAGTTTGTTTAGAACGTTTTCCCCTTTACTCAGACACATTTATACGAGTATCATAACCAATAAGGGGAACTCCAGCTGCATATGAAAGCTCGTCAGGCTACATTGTGTTATAATGTAAATTAGATGGTATTCCTTATGGATGATTCAGAGTGTGGCACACTTAGTACTGAGAAGAGCTTCTAATTATAAACCACTAAATTAATGTTAATATATTACCTTGTTGGGTTGGGATAGATAATCTGAAGTCAGTTGTGAACTATTAAAATCAGAATATGACACTTGACAGAAAATAGCTGACTGGTTGAATGTGTTAGAACAGGATTTAGAAAAGGATGTAAAATATTTGTCAACTAAATAGGAACAGTTTCAAGTCTTTATTTTGTAAAGTTACATTAAAATATACACTACCGTTCAAAAGTTTGGGGTCACCCAAACAATTTTGTGTTTTCCATGAAAAGTCACACTTATTCACCACCATACGTTGTGAAATGAATAAAAAATAGAGTCAAGACATTGACAAGGTTAGAAATAATGATTTTTATTTGAAATAAGATTGTTTTTACATCAAACTTTGCTTTCATCAAATAATCCTCCATTTGCAGCAATTACAGCATTGCAGACCTTTGGCATTCTAGCTGTTAATTTGTTGAGGTAATCTGGAGAAATTGCACCCCACGCTTCTAGAAGCAGCTCCCACAATTTGGATTGGTTGGATGGGCACTTCTTGCGTACCATACGGTCAAGCTGCTCCCACAACAGCTCAACGGGGTTCAAATCTGGTGACTGCGCTGGCCACTCCATTACCGATAGAATACCAGCTGCCTGCTTCTTCTCTAAATAGTTCTTGCACAATTTCGAGGTGTGTTTTGGGTCATTGTCCTGTTGTAGGATGAAATTGGCTCCAATCAAGCGCTGTCCACTGGGTATGGCATGGCGTTGCAAAATGGAGTGATAGCCTTCCTTATTCAGAATCCCTTTTACCCTGTACAAATCTCCCACCTTACCAGCACCAAAGCAACCCCAGACCATCACATTACCTCCACCATGCTTAACAGATGGCGTCAGGCATTCTTCCAGCATCTTTTCAGTTGTTCTGCGTCTCACAAACGTTCTTCTTTGTGATCCAAACACCTCAAACTTGGATTCATCCGTCCACAGCACTTTTTTCCAGTCTTCCTCTGTCCAATGTCTGTGTTCTTTTGCCCATCTTAATCTTTTTCTTTTATTGGCCAGTCTCAGATATGGCTTTTTCTTTGCCACTCTGCCCTGAAGCCCAGAATCCCGCAGCCGCCTCTTCACTGTAGATGTTGACACTGGTGTTTTGCGGGTACTATTTAATGAAGATGCCAGTTGGGGACCTGTGAGGCGTCTGTTTCTCAAACTAGAGACTCTAATGTACTTATCTTCTTGCTCAGTTGTGCAACGCGGCCTCCCACTTCTTTTTCTACTCTGGTTAGAGCCTGTTTGTGCTGTCCTCTGAAGGGAGTAGTACACACCGTTGTAGGAAATCTTCAATTTCTTAGCAATTTCTCGCATGGAATAGCCTTCATTTCTAAGAACAAGAATAGACTGTCGAGTTTCAGATGAAAGTTCTCTTTTTCTGGCCATTTTGAGCGTTTAATTGACCCCACAAATGTGATGCTCCAGAAACTCAATCTGCTCAAAGGAAGGTCAGTTTTGTAGCTTCTGTACCGAGCTAAACTGTTTTCAGATGTGTGAACATGATTGCACAAGGGTTTTCTAATCATCAATTAGCCTTCTGAGCCAATGAGCAAACACATTGTACCATTAGAACACTGGAGTGATAGTTGCTGGAAATGGGCCTCTATACACCTATGTAGATATTGCACCAAAAAACAGACATTTGCAGCTAGAATAGTCATTTACCACATTAGCAATGTATAGCGTGTTTTTCTTTGAAGTTAAGACTAGTTTAAAGTTATCTTCATTGAAAAGTACAGTGCTTTTCCTTCAAAAATAAGGACATTTCAATGTGACCCCAAACGTTTGAACGGTAGTGTACATGTGTATTTTTTTAACCAGTTTCTAATATACTAGGTACTATTGATTGAGAAAAAAGCGTCAGCAGTCGATGTCATTCTTTACCCACAATGCAAAGCGCCAACAAGTTTAAATTGTTCTGTTGTTTTGTTTAATCGTAGTTTAGTATTAATCCATGCGTTTTGATGTTAGCCTTAGCTATCTCTTAAACTTTTAAAAAGTATGTAGGCTATGGTCGTTGCAGTGTCTCAACAAGTTTTGATCAAACACCGTCAGTAAAAACGCTGTGTCAAAGAAATAGTACTCCTGACTTTGAAGGTGCTGGTTTACGCTCTTGTTTCTCTTCAGATCGTATAAATCTTTCGCCTTTTACTAAAGATTTCCGTGGAGAGGAACAACAAGAGTTTGACTCAATTTTTGACGCCCTGGTTACCTGGGGCTTACTTTCGGTGTGAATGTAAAGTAACATTTCTGAAACATTATTTTTTAATTTGAACGTGGAATACCAGTCGTGTGATTTACTATGGCTTATTTTCTTCGAAGATAAGTTTGGTTTGTATATAATATTATATATTATATGATACAGGATAAACAATAGCAAAATAAATTAGTTATTGTTATTGGCCGCTAGACGTCAGTAGTTAATTGGATCGTTTAGTGTGCCCACTAGGATCGTTATGGTCAATGTTCAATAATGTTGCAGAAAGCAACTACCTGCAGAAGTCTCATCTTCTATGTTGATCCAGAAAGCGGCAGACCATTGACCAGCACATGAAAATGCTACAGTTCAGTAAAAGCATCCCTCACAATCCAGATGAACAATTTAGTCAACATGAAACACCAACACTACAGCTCAGCAAAGTGAAATTAAAATACGAAAATGAAGAAGAACGCTTAAAAACGTAATACTTTCCACCAAATGTGAGTGATTAAACTCGGTTGTTATGAGGAAATGAAAAAGCATTTTTAACTAAAATGCTAATTGGCCTGCATTTTAAATTAATGTTAATATATTACCTTGTTGGGTTGGGATAGATAATCTGAAGTCAGTTGTGAACTATTAAAATCAGAATATGACACATGACAGAAAATAGCTGACAGGTTGAATGTGTTAGAACAGGAATTAGAAAAGTGTTAGCAGGGTTGTTCTTACTCAGCGTTATGAAACTATAGCTTTGAGTGAGAATAAAAAGTCAACAGACATAAACTTGTTTCTGACGGATGACTCTACCACCGCACTTCTCCCTTGAACAGTGGGAATGATGAGAGATGAATAGTAAGTGGGTGGAGCCATTTACCGTCATTTTATTATGCCGTAATCTTCATACAGATACAAAACACCTGTGGACACTTGATCCAACAAAAAGGATGTAAAATATTTGTCAACTAAATAAGAACAGTTTCAAGTCTTTATTTTGTAAAGTTACATTAAAATATACATGCGTATTTTTTTAACCAGTTTCTAATATACTAGGTACTATTTTCACACCTTTATACAGGACAGAATAATGATTTTATGGCTCCACCTTAGACTAAAAGATATTTAGTTGTAATTATTAATAGCTTGGTATCAGGAGCGACTGGTGGAATAAAAAGCTTCTGGTAGCAGAAAATATTAAATACACTAATTTTATTCAAAATGGAAAAAGTAATATCATTAGATTAATTAAATCATTAATAATTTTAACTACATTGTAAAAGATAAAAACCCACTTTCCATTGTTCTCAATATAAAGGAGAATGTGCAACTACAAGCAGCCTGCACAAATCTGTATATAACACCAAACACATAAACGTGTTTTTAATCCTACTATCTATATTTAACAGAGCTGAATCCTTTAAAGTAAATCTCAAGAAAATAAAAAAAATTATGTAATCTCATACATATTATCATTAACAGGCCACCTTAGTATGTATTAACTTTGCTTTTTCAACAAAATCCGAGCAATATTTTAAAGCATTTGAGTGCTACGTATGCTGAAAACAACAGTCTGCCAATAATAATATAAGGTTTTTATGAATAATAAGCAAATCAAGGACAAAAACAGATCACAGCGAAGGAAACGTAGATTGTTTGGACCTGTTTAATAAAGATAATATGGTTTTGTGGAACAAAAACCAGTTTTTGGTGCAGACTTTTTTTTTCTTGCATATTGTGGTGTTTTATGTCACAGTGATCTCCTGAAGAAGATCTGCAGAGAAATAACCCAGCTTGCGTCCTGTGCTGACCTTCAGGTAGCCAGCTTTCTCATCTCCTTTCTTCACTACAATCTAAAACAGAGATGCAAAAGAGAGAGGGCAGAGCATCAGCACTGATTTAGATTCAGAAGATTAGCTTGAAGATGGTTTTGTTGCTTTCTTTCCTTTAAAATGCTTTCGCATCTTGTTTAAACATGCAACCGCAACATTTCGGAACGTTACCTGATCTTTCTTGAGTGTGATTTGTCCCATTTCTCTGTTGCCCACAAAGGAGCGGGTCACCTTGTAAACCCTTTCAGACGCACGCACTTTTATCAGGTAGTTGGCAGGGAAGTAACCCGTCTTCTCTCCCATCTTACCCTGACAATACAACGGACAGTATCAGAGGCAATCTTAACAGTAGCAGAATATTACATGTTTAAATGGAGAAGTTTAACTCACTCTCCACCACTCTTCATTGGAATCATCCAGCACTATGATCCGATCACCAGGGCTAATCAAGTGAAATTGAGTATTAAACAATTAGGGTCAATTTATCAAGTTCAGTCAACAGATAAATGCTTGGTGATTCATGATGTATCAAACATACTGAAAGTCTAGGTCGTCTTTCTCAATGGCTTTGAAGCGGTAGAGAGCCAGGTAGTAGTGGGACCCGGTGAAGGTACCTTTAGCCTGTTGACAAGAACACAGATGATGCAGCATGAGATCAATCGTGCAGATCTGAGAACATGTACCTCCAGTTGCATATTGAGAACTAATATGATACTTACTCTCACCTTCTCGTCTGCTTTGTCTCCACCTTTTTCTTTTTTATCTTCAGGTTTCCCTGCATGAACAACAATGGCAGGGACTCATTCTTTAGCAATTCACAAGCAGGGATTGGTTTTAATTTTTTGGTATCTACCCCATGTGTGTTGGCACTTTACAGAACATTTTTGTTTTTTGTTTGAACCAGTCATTATTTTTGCTCTTTTTAGTATTCATGTTGTTCAATATCAGGTAACGCATCCTAATTTTAGTTTTACCTTCTCCTCCTTCTTCATTTTCTTTAGGTTGATGGTTTTCGTCTTCCTCCTCTTCCATCATCATCATTATCTAGATGACACGGTGTGTGAGAATCAGCACAGTAACCAAAAATCATAACTTACTAACGCTTTAGATATATGTTCAGAAAAATCCCCTTAAAAATTCAATTCATTAGCATTTCTTGGCACCTCTGGTAATGATGTTTTAAAAGTAAGCTATTCAAACAGTTGCATCTGTTATGATAGTTGTATGATCTCATACTTACACTCAAATTTGTGCTTTAGTTTTTTTTTTTTGATTCAAGTATCTATGACTTCCTCTTTCCGTGCTCTACAAATCGTTTATATCTATGACTCAGAGGCCACTTTAACGAACTTACCCCAAGAAAAGGTACTAATTTACTTAAATTAGCAACTTAGAGAGTATCATCCACCCTTGTTTGTCTCAACTTGAAATGTGACAAACAAGGGTGTACCAGGATCTAGTTCTTCTTGCAATATGCATAGTAAATATGCAGCTCTCACAGATTGGGGATTAAAGCAGTTTTATAAAGTATTTAACTATTCTTAATGCAATAGAAAATGAATGTATTCACATTTTTAACAGGTGGTGAATGTAGAGGGTTATTAAAATTATGCAGCCTTCAGAAAAAAAACTACATCTGCTTCCACATATTGTGTTTATTTTTCACTATGTGCCCAATCTTTTGTCATCTAATACTCACATTTTTCTTGTCGTTCTCATTCTTTTTGCGCTCCTTGTTGGCCATGATGACACCAACCCTCAAAGTGTCAAAGACTGGGTCATTCCGGTTTGGGTTGTCTAGTTTTAGAACAGAATTTTAAGCCAGGTTCTAAAAATATACGAAAATTACTTGGCAGATCAATTTGAAAAATGACAAAAGTTATTTCCCCTGATTTCAGAAATTCCATAACATCTACAAGCCTCTGGTCCCATAAAGGGACAGCAATAAATAAACAAATAATAATAAAAGCTTATCACATCTAGATAGAACCAATGCAAATTAATGTTTAATGAACTCACTTGAGTCTGGTTGGTCGCTGCTGTAGAGGGGGGAGCTATAAGCTCTTCTAAAGCCAGGTGGCTGCAGAAAAATACACACAATCTGCCTTTACTGGTGCAAAGAAATTCAATATTGAAGAGTCTTGCTCTGCAATATGCATCCTGCATACTAACGAAAAACTCACAATTTTGCCAAAGCATCGCTGGAACTCAACATAGTGCTGACATGAATGGTGGATGTTGGTCTTGCAGTTTTTACACCTCAGACAGAACTTGTTATTTACTAGAGGTGTGAAAAGTAATATTAGTGAGGAGAATCTTTCAGATCGTGGTAATGAAGTCTAAGAATTTGTCGTGAGTTAATCCCCCCATACTATTTAATGCATACAAACGATCATGCGAGCGCAGACGTCACAGAACTTGGGCTTCTTGCAGTAGTGATCCTTAAACTTGTGGGGTTTGTCATTGATCCGAATGACAGGCTCTGGAGGAGGTTCTGGTTCCTTCTCCTCTACCTCCACCTCCTCCTCATAAATGAAATAGACCTGGAGAAACAAAGTAAAGTTTTTATGTCCCGTGTTTTGGGCTAGGTTTTTCTAACCACTGATATTTGGAAAAAGTGTTCTTTTATTTTGAAAATGACAATCCCTGATTTGGTTATTCAAAGACTATTCTTTTTTCCTATCAGAGAGATTTAAAAAAAATTGTCAAGAATCTATTATCATAATATTAAACATGCCACTGGATTGCAGTCCCATCCCTGATGCGGGGGCTATTTTAACCAGCCAGTATCCGCCCTGGCTGGTTAGTTTGGTATTATTACTCACAGTGTCTCCATCTTCCCTCACTACGTTGTCAGGAGCGGGAGGATTATCATGAATATCCACAGAGTTTTTGTCATCCTCCCTAACACACAGATGCACACAATGACACACACATACAAAGGAAAAAAGAGGAAAAAACCAAGAGGAGGTTGGAAGGTTATTAATGGCACAACTTCATTCCCAGTGTTAACTTAACATGATCATAATTTTTTCACTCATACAATCCCTTCACTTTTTTCCAGAAAAAATTATAATAATTTTTAGTTAACCCTGGAAATGATGTCATATATTTATATTTTTATATTCAACCTGTTTGAGTTATTGGGTAGCAAAGTGGTTAGTGCAGGTGCTCAGAAACAAAGGCCCTTTTCTGAGCTCAAGTCCCATCCCCTGCTGTTTGTTCTTGAGCCTTATAGCAACCTAAATGTATTAGGTTGACCCAACATGTTTACATTTAGTTCACTCAACAAAATTCATTATTGCAAAATCAACCCAAATCAGTTATGTGGATTTTTTTTTTTTTGAGTGTGCATTCACATGCATACAAATAATATATCAGCCACACAGTCTCTTTCAAAATGGTTCATACTTGATGAAAGTTTTGACCCGTTACAAACACAAACTTTGATGTGACAGACCAACACAAAGTAGCAAATCATTGTAAAGTGTAAGGAAAATTATATACAGACGTGGACAAAATTGTTGGTACCCTTCATTAAATAAAAGAAAAACTCATAATGGTCAGAGAAATAACTTTAATCTGACAAAAGTAATAATAAATAAAAATTATATAAATGTTGACCAATGAAAGTCAGACATTGCTTTTCATCCATGCTTCAACGGAATTATTTAAAAAATAAATGCATGAAACAGGCCTGGACAAAAATGATGGTACCCCTAGAAAAGAATGAAAATAATGTGACCAAAGGGACATGTTAATCCAAGGTATGTCCACTAATCAGCATCCTAGGTGTCTACAATCCTGTAATCACTCAGTGGGCCTATATATAGGACTCCAGGTAGTCACTGTGTTGTTTGGTGACGTGGTGTGTACCACACTCAATATAAACCAGAGGAAGCAAAGGAAAGAGTTGTCTCAGGAGATGAGAAAGAAAATCATAGACAAGCATGTTAACTGTAAAGGCTATAAGACCATCTCCAAGCAGCTAGATGTTTCTGTGACTACAGCTGCACATGTCATTCAGTAATGTACGATCCATGGGACTGTAGCCAACCTCCCTGGACGTGGCTGCAGGAGGAAAATTGATGACAGATCAAAGAGACGGATAATCCAAATGGTAACAAAAGAGCCTAGAAAGACTTCAAAATAGATCCAAGCTGAACTTTATGCTCAAGGAACATCAGTGTCAGATCGGAACATCCTTCGCTGTTTGAGCCAAAGAGGGCTACATGGGAGACGAACAAGGAGAGGACAAATCATAAAAAAAACAGACTGGAGTATGCCAAACTACATGCTGACGAGCCACAAAGCTTCTGGGAGAATGTCCTGTGGACAGATGAGACAAAAATTTAACTTTTTGCCAAGGCACATCAGCTCTATGTTCACAGACGGAAAAATGAAGCATATCTAGAAAAGAACACGGTCCCTACTGTGAAACATGGGGGAGGCTCGGTTATGTTCTGGGGCTGATTTGCTGCATCTGACACAGGGTGTCTTGAATCTGTGCAGGGTACAATGAAATCTCAAGACTATCAGGGGATTCTAGAGAGAAATGTGCTGGCCAGTGTCAGAAAGCATGGTCTCAGTCGCAGGTCACGGGTCTTACAACAGGAAAATGACCCAAAACACACAGCTAAAAACACCCAAGAAGGGCTAAGAGGAAAACACTGGCCTTCTATGAGCCCTGATCTCAATCCTATTGAGCATCTTTGGAAGGAGCTGAAACGTGCTGTCTGGAAAAGGCGCCCTTCAAACCGGAAACAACTAGAACAGTTTGCTCATGAGGAGTGGGCCAAAATACCTGCTGAGAGGTGCAGAAGTCTCATTGACAGTTACAGGAATCATTTGATTGCAGTGATTGCCTCAAAAGGTTGTGCAACCAAATATTAAGTTGTGGGTACCATCATTTTTGTCCAGGCCTGTTTCATGCATTTATTTTTTAAATAATTCCGTTGAAGCATGGATGAAAAGCAATGTCTGACTTTCATTGGTCAACATTTATATAATTTTTATTTATTATTACTTTTGTCAGATTAAAGTTATTTCTCTGACCATTGTGAGTTTTTCTTTGATTTAATGAAGGGTACCAACAATTTTGTCCACGTCTGTATGGTGTTCATAAACCGGTATACATTTTTACAAATAAAAAAAAGTGGATATTGAGTTTTGAATTTTCATTCATTACCCCAAAGTCAACGCCATGATGTACCATGCTTCGTTGCAATTAGAGCTCAGTCTTTCAGTGTACATCTCCCAACAACTTTGCACATCGAAGGACTGACATTTTTGCCCACTCTGCTTTGAAAAATGGCTCAAGCTCAGTCAGATTGGGTAGAGTGTACAGTAACTGAGAACAAATATTTTCAGGTCTTGTCATGAATTCTCAGATGCATTTAAGTCTGGCCCCACTTTGAAATGAAAGTTTAGCTATTAGTAAATAGAAGCCCAAAAGGTGTGCAGGAAGAGACGCATGCAGGAACTGTACTCACTGATCCATGGTGCAATGCTAAAATGGTCAAAGCACCAAAGCCTAAAATAAATCACAAAGATTTTACTGTACCCTTCTTATTATTCAAAATGCTTAATACCATTTCTTCTACCACACATGAAAATGCAATGACTTGTAAGACAGGTTTTATTTGCTTTTCTGCTTCTTAAAACAAATGACGGTGAATTTGATTATATGTATATAAAAATTACCACAAAACTAAACTTTCAAGTAACAAACCTTTCTGTGAAATGATTACAAGTTATTATTGCAATCATTTCACAGAAACGTGAAATTAATGAAATGATCGGTTCATACCGATATGAGTACACATGCATAGATGCAGTAGAAAGCATGATCAGAGTGCAACTGACAGATAAATTATATTGCACACCCTCATTTCTATGCTGCCCGTTGAATCTGTCTTCCTTGTTCATATAGGGAAAAAAATGGCACTGTGCACAGTTATATTTCTTGAATGCGAGTTAAAGAGGTTGATTTAGTTTGGATCCAATTTAAACCCATGAAAAATTACTCTTAGCTCTGAGTGACAGTGTATTTTTCAAATATTATGAATTTAAAAACCGTGACAATTAAAAGCACAGAACAACTTTTGACATAAATTGAATAGTCTACAGAAACTCAATCACAGACACAACCACAATACACCTTCCACTGTCCTTACACATAATATTTGAGGACTCCGGTCAGCTTGAACGGAACTATTCTTGGTTTGTGAAATTTGATCTCATCGCAACTAAATTTGGATGTTGCTGCCAGTCAGAAAAATAAAACAAAAGGTACATTTGAAATCCAGAAGTGAAAAAATATTTATTTTCTAAATTGGTTGAACTAACTGGAATAAAAATATTTGTATAGAAACAGAAGCAGACAAACCAAAGAATCAGAGGCGATTTTGGCCTATAAAGATATATTTTATGAAAGGCATGCAAATTGTAACTTAAATATATACTTACCTTTGGCCAAACTTTAACAGATCACACTAAAGATACTAAAAACCGGTAAATATGAACTGTGTTTTCACCAGCTGGTGATGACTGTAGTGTTATTAGCTCAGCATAATTGAGTCTAAAAGGAAGCTGACCCAAATGTTTCCTTACTTCTTGGGGCCTCAGGATCCCGTCTCACTGTAGTCCCTCTAATGTGTTCTTCACAAAATTTCTTCTCTGATTTTGGGCTCCTGCAGTCAGTCAAACTTTTGTAGATTAGGGGAAGTCTTTGTGATGTTTCCCGATGCTTTTCTCAGTATAATTGTATGCTGAGCCCTGCTATGTGAACTTGATGGGTCGGAACAGCTGAGGACCCCAGACTGAGCACTAGTGACGATGGAAATCTGATACATTCTCTCCAAGTGGCTTCATTACATTCATACACACAGCTCTTTTATCTTGTACCACTCGTTCACAGGCCACAAAAATATACACAGAGACAAGTTCAGGTATTTATACATAATTTACAATTATATCTACAATTTAAGCAGTAGTAAATGGTTTTAATGTTCAGTAATTACTGAAGAGCAATTCAAATGAAAGTATTTTTACCAAGTAAAAACAATCATAAGCGAAATTAGATTTAGATTTTGGTGAAACTGCTTTATCAACACACAACAGCAAACTAATGTCCAATCGTTTTTCATCTAATCCCATCTCTGGATTCATGTTTATTGTTTTTAATTATATTTTTTATTTAATTTAATATTTTGTCAATCAACTAATGTATTTTTTGCTCAGTCAACTGCAGATACAAAAATAAATCGGAATTGTTCAAGAATTGGTTTGATATCAACAATCATCAGTCAATGTAAATAGTTGATGACTTGAAAAGGCAAATGGTGGGAATTTCATTGTGGTTTTAAGACCCTTTTCTGGCCTTGAATTGTTCAAAAACTGTCTCATTTTGTTTAATAGACACAGAGTTAGTAATTTTATTCTACTAATTGACAACAAGGAAATCTAAAAACTATTCTAGAAGTTTGACCATATTCTGTGATTTATCCTGATAGAATGGAAAATGGTTTATTTTGAAAATAATATGGTTTAATGTCTGATTAAATAAATCTGAATGAATAAATAGTGTATGTTATCTATTTTTAGGCTTTTGTGTACGGGAGGAGAATTTTACCTTTTTAGAAATGCAATTCCTTGAGAGGTAACATTTCAAACACTGCCTATTTCACCAGTTTTTTGTCCACCTAGTTTAAACACTTTTAAAATGAGAATGCAAATATGACATTAGAGATTTTATTTAAAAAAATACTTAAAGCAGTCAACTATTAATGGACAAAATGGACAATGGAATATGATGACCGATCTATAAGTGAAAGTATTGTCATTCAAAATAAGCATATTATCACAAAAAAAACATAATTTAACCATTGTCTATGTGTACTTTTTAAAAACTTCATGATGAGAATTCATATAACTCATTTTTGTATAAATGTGTTTATGATAAACCATTTTTTTCAATCTGTGTCTAAATGTAGCTTTCATACTGTGTTTCAGTATGTATATTTTGTGAAACTTTGATCCTTCTATTTAGTGCCTCTGACTTGATTTGAAAATTGTCTTTTTTCAATACTCCTACTGTATTTAAAAAGTTCTTTCTTTCTTTTTTTCTTTCTTTCTTTCTTTCTTTCTTTCTTTCTTTCTCAAGAAAATTTCTGAAAAAAAAAAAAGCGAATAACTACTGAAGCGCTGTTTGGGAGTCAAAAGAGCCGACTCTCTTTGATGAACTGAGCCAAATTACTCGGATCCCAAAACAAAGCCCTAATTCACATCCCTAGGTCGGAGTCGGTCGCAGTACTACAAAGGTCCCGTTGCATGTTGGGTACAATATTCCTGAAACCCTTAATGCGCATGCCCAAAAGAAAACTCCATTATTTTTGCTCGGAATTTGTAAGAAAAAAAACCCACAGTGGGTAACTGAGAATTGGGGATTACACGGGTCGTTATGTTTTGTCGAAACAGGGTTGAATGCAACGAGAATTAGCAGAAGGAGACACCCAAGTAAGGATTTTAGAGCCGTGGAGCGGGAGCGGGACATCCCTCTGTCTTGCTGGGACACTCCAGAAACAAGTAAATTTCACTCTGTTAGCTCCTCCAGCTAGCCTTAGCAGGGAGCGTTAGGCGCAGTAAAATGAACCGTTATTGCCCTTTGTGTTTTTTTTTAAGCCGGACTGGCTAACTAAACCCTTAGGGCTGATTCACCGCGCCATTATGTAGTTTGGGTTATGTAATCATCCAAATTTATAACAATTTAATAAAGTATTTATCCTTTTCAAAACATACTCTCAGCAGTTCTGTGGCTAACTTGCTAAGTCTTAATTTGAGCCCAAAAGAGCGAAGACTTAAAAACTTGTCCAACACACAGCTTGACGCAAAGAAATGTTCAGCAAATATTGACGTTAACGGAAAGATGTCTGTAAGTAAGTGGGATATGGTGTCCAAATTATTATTATTTTTATTGCGAAGCAGTTTCGTAAGTGGTTCGGCTCATGTATCCGTAGCTAAGACGCAGGAGTTTTGCATCGGGAGTGTTTTTGTGCTCCTGACAGCTGTCACGACAACACAAGTGGATTTAGCCTACTAGCTTAGCCATTAGCCAATACGCTAGCTGCTGTGTGTTTACTGCAACATTACTTATTTATACATCATGCTGCTAATTTAGGTAGAGTCTAGCCGTCATCCCACGTTTTGTCTTGTCGTTTAAGTTTGTTGGTGAAAGCTATTGTTCACATTGTATGCAACCATTCAATAAACCAAGGGCCTAGCCAAACACGCCCTCATTCTTCAAAGTAGCCACTCTAAAGTAGCTCGCTCTAAACTTTTACTAGTTCAGTAAATCCGATGTAATCATTTTTCAGCCTTGGCTGGATGAGGAAAGATTTACGGCACCATTTAATTTGCCCCCACCCCCTACCAGATTACATAATTCACCTCCACCTTTCTTTGCAGGGTCTTCCTCCTCATCTAAGACCCTACTCTGATGTGAGTTGAACACATTGATCTGTTTGGAAACAGCCATAAAAGTTAAGGATCAGTTTCACAGCGGTGGAAATCCCAGTTGTTTTGGACAAGTGAGGTTTTACAGGCAGTGTGAGGGCTTCTCACCCACCAGCATGTACATTGGACAACAGATACCTTAGCCAAACTAGATCGAGGCTTCCCGAAGATGACCAGGTATTCGACATCTTATTATTCTGTTCCTTTGTTTGTCATACAGTGTTTAACTAACAGTTCACTGTGTTTTATGTATTATATATATATTGCTGTGGCCACACCCACTAAATAATAAACACACTGGGTCTACTCAGTCTAGACTGTTTTGAAGAGAGATTTTCCTTTCTAGATGAATATAACAAAAAACAAAATAGGCAAAGAAATGTTTTAAGCGGTGGAGTTCCTTTTCTGATGTGCGTGAGTGTTTGTAACTTATGAAACTGGGTCAGTGTGTGTGTCATTTGTTGCTGTTCGTATTTACAATTATCATGACTGGGCTCAGGCTTATACAATATTCCCCTGGTAAGATTACCGCATGTAAAAAAAAAAAAAAAAAATGTTACGCCTCATCAGTGTTGGGGAAAATACTTTGTTAATGTAGTTAGTTACATAATACTGAATACCTGCTTTAAAATGTATTTTGTAACCTATTCCGTTACCTTGCTGAATCCTGGTACTGTATTATAAATACTTGGAATACTTCCCTTTACAAAAACAGCATTTAAGTCTATTAAATGTCAAAAAATGCACTGTTATCTACTCCCGCAGGAAAAAAGAGGGCATCTTAACGCTAAGCATTATGTAATGACTGGGAAAAATAAATAAAACCATCCATCCATCATCTTCCGCTTATCCGGGGTCGGGTCGCGGGGGTAGTAGCCTAAGCAGAGAGGCCCCGACTTCCCTCTCCCCGGCTACTTGGGCCAGCTCCTGAATCCCGAGGCGTTCCCAGGCCAGCTGGGAGACATAATCCCTCCACCGGGTTCTGGGTCTTCCCCTGGGTCTCCTCCCTGTGGGACGTGCCCAGAACACCTCACCAGGGAGGCGTCCAGGTGGCATCCTGACCAGATGCCCGAGCCACCTCAGCTGGTTCCTCTCGATGTGGAGGAGCAGCGGCTCTACTCTGATAAATAAAACCATTTAATTATTTTTTGTGCGGCACTGCTACCTCTCAGTGACCAAAAAATAAACAAGGTCTGAAAAAATAAACTGTTTTTTTAGAAATAATATCTCTTTACATGTTATTAGATTTTAGATTTAGTCATTTGAAATTACATTTAGCTGTTTTGCAGCTACAGCCAATTAGGTTATTTGCGAATTTCTGTTATAAACATGCAAAATATTATAAACTGACGTTCATCGCACTCCAAATGGAAAGCTTTTATCCTTTTAGCCATAATTAGCTGGAAACCCATCACAACAACATAGCTAAGGTCATTTCAGACATAACCAACTGTAAGAAATGACCTAACACGATACAGGGCCTGTCAAATAATGGACAAAAAAAAAAGCAAAACTAGACAGACACAGTCTATAAAAATAACTTCCTTCAAGGTGTTTCTTCAGATTAAATGTTGAGTCTTTGGATTTAGCTATTAGTTTGGCAATTGGCAGGCAAAGATTGCACTGCATCGTCAGATTTTGCTCCCACCCTCCGTCCCTCTTGAGAGTGAAACATTCACTTGCATTTCCAGTAGGGATGCACCGATACTGGAATCGGGTATCGGCCCCGATACTGCCTAATGTACTGGTATCGGTATCGGTCAAACTTAACCAATACCATGAACCGATACACAAAATGGGGAAAATCTGCAACAAATTCACCAAAAAGGATTACTTTTTTACTTGAAATTTTATTTTTGTGGTAATTTTATATGTTACATCTGTTATTTTGTCTCAGTTATGTTTAGTTTGTAAAGTCTGGTGCCTTTAATCCCTGTGGCCAAGCAGCCAGGGCACATGATCTATCGAAGCCATAGTGACAGGACCTCCACATTGTCACAAATAGTATCAGATCGGTTTCGGGTATCGACAGATACACAAAATTCAGCCATCGGTATCGGGACTGAAAAAGTCGGATCGGTGCATCCCTAATTTCCAGGATGTGAATGCATCATTTCCTTCTCTGCTAGTAGGTTTATTGGGCTGCGTTTGTGGCTCCCACCCCTCCAGCTCTGGGTCTGAATCCATACCTGGCAGCTCGCATTAACGCTGCTGTTTGATTGTCAGGAGTGTTTCGGCCAAAGGATATCTATGGTTTCGGTGGCAATTACAAATTACAATTCGGTGGTATTACAAAAGTAACTGTATTCGAATACTGTGATTAAAAATAGTAACTCTAACAAAATACAGTTACCTAAAATTAGTATTCTAAATACGCACTGCCGGTACATGTATTCCATTTCTCCCCAACACTGCAATTCATTAAAAAATTTAGAACATATTCTAAGTGCTTTATTTAAAACATGAAATCGACATACTGCTCTATTACACCTTTATCACACTTTCTTTTCTTTTATGTTTTGTTTGTTTCTTTACCACTGAATCATGTAAGGCACCTTGTTGTTGAAAGTCTGCTATACAAATAAAATTGCCTTGCCTTCATGATTATAACATTCATCATTTGGTATGTTGATTTTTATACATGGATTCAAGCAAAAATGCAGAAGAAAACACAGGATGTATTAGTTTTTACATAAATGTGCTTATTGACACAAATATAACAACTTTTTGCTGTTCTGCTCCTTATTAGCTGGCTAGTTAGGGTACTTGGCTTCCCAGTATGCATTTGAATGCTTAACATGTGTGTGTTTGTAGCGTACCAGCTGTAGTTTTAAAATGGTTTTCTCTGAATCAAACCAACAGGCGACATTCCTTTAGTTTTCACCCTAAAACATAAGATCATGAGCTTGAATTGAGTCTCTAAAAACTGAATTTTGTTTTGAACCGACCCAGAATGTTTTGAAATAAAAGTTAAATTCTTTGTTGCGAACAAAAACATGTTTTACGCTCAGATGACTGTACCTGTACAAATACAAAACAAGGTTACTTTTAAAGAAATTCCAATATTTTCCTAGAGAATCCTTCAGATTTGATCCGTTTAAGCTGCCACTGATCTGACGGCATACGGTAACTCTTTGCTGCTTTTACAAGGTGCTGGCAGGACGCAGCGACAAAATGATGGGAGGCAGTGAGACCGTCAGTGGAGACAAGGATGCGGTCCACACTGCTGCATTACACGTCCCCATTGGCTGGCTACGGAGAGTGGAGGGAGGGCAGGTGACCTATGTCAGGTGTGTTGGTTGATTCGAATACATGCAGAATTGTAGATTAGGCTTATTTATGCTACACCTCTGGAAATCTGTACTGCATGAAATTAAAACTGTGGGCATGCAGCATCATTTATGTTTATGCTATTTATCTATTTATGCTGAAATATAATATTCCTTTGTTTTGTGATTGTAAGACAAATTGAATTGGTTGAAGCTTTATAAAAAAACAAACATGCATCAGTGTTTCTTTATATCCACATTCCTAACTTAACCGCTGTGTTTGGGTGGGACTGCTTGATCATTCAACTAATGAATTAACTTAAAGTCTCCCCTGCATCTTAAAGGTTTAATGGTAAGTAAGTGTAAATTACACTTACAGAAAAACATTTATTTTTCTTCACAAATGTTATCATTTTCCTTTTAATGTCAGCGTTTTAGCTGGTCTGAGTTCTGCGGGGGTTTGTCCCACACACAGTCAAATGGCACCTCAGCTAAAGTGCTAGGAATCCAGGAGACAGATTCCCTAGTTAGTATCACCGTCTGCAAGTTAGATGGTTCATACAATTCAATTAATTTTATTTCTGTTGCGCAAATTCACAACAGATATAATCTCAAAGGGCTGTACAAGAAAATTCATTTCTATAGAATTTTATCAAAAGTTTCTCATTTTTATTCTTTTTTTAACATGTTGAAAAAGAAAGCAACCATATAATGTGTAATAATAATAACAAAACATACAAAATAACGAAAATATATATGATTATACACAATCATACCCATACGCATGCATACAAACATGCATGCACATGTACATATATACACATAGATATCCAGACATGCATATCCATACCTACATATACACATACATAATATCAATAATAACAATATTAATGATAATCTCAACATGTTAAAAAAGGAGTAGGAAGAAGTACAAGAATCAATATAAAAGTTTTCTAAGCAAAGCTAGATGAAAAGCAGAGACAAAGAGCTTTTTAAAGACGTATTTCAGTGTCTTTATGTACAGTACAGACCAAAAGTTTGGACACACCTTCTCATTCAATGAGTTTCTTTATTTTCATGACTATTTACATTGTAGATTCTCACTGAAGGCATCAAAACTATGAAAGAACACATATGGAATTATGTAGTAATTTTACAAAACGTGTGAAATAACCTGGCCTCCAAAGTCACCGGACCTGAACCCAGTCGAGATGATTTTGGGTGAGCTGAACCGCAGAGTGAAGGCAAAAGGGCCAACAAGTACTAAGCATCTCTGGGGACTCCTTCAAGACTCTTGGAAAACCATTTCAGGTGACTACCTCTTGAAGCTCAAGAGAATGCAAAGCGGTAATCAGAGCAAAGGGTGGCTACTTTGAGGAATCTAAAATATAACACATGTATTCAGTTATTTTCCCCTTTTTGTTTAAGTACATACAGTAATTCCATACATAGTGTGTTCATTCATAGTTTTGATGCCCTTAATTGAGAATCTACAATGTGGTCATGAAAATAAAGAAAACGCATTGAATGAGAAGGTGTGTCCAAACTTTTGGTCTGTACTGTATATCAGTGTAGATATGACCAGAAGTTTTCAGTAAATGCAGAGGACAGGAGTCAACAAATTTCTAGATCTTGCGTGTGTTGAAGCTGATTCCCCCATCCTTGTTTTCTGCTTTCCAGAATTCACAGGAAAAACAGAAATTTGGCAAAGAAGACTTCATTATATTTCCATTGAAATAGAATAACAAAGTAAATTCTTCAGCACTAAGTCAGTCTGTCTCTTTTCTTACTAACATTCTTTGCCTGTCTCTCTGTAGTCCCAGTGGCACCACCCTGTCCACATTGGATGAGGTCAAGACCTACCTGCTGACTGATGGTACCTGCAAATGTGGTCTAGAGTGCCCACTCATCATTCATAAGGTAAAACTATTGTTAAAGGGACTATATCGTGCTATTTTACAGCTTTCAACTTCTGGGATAGACATATATATATATATAAAATTATATCGTTGGTGATATACAGTATTAATTTGTCCTAACATTTACCATGTATCCTGTAGTCAATGTTAGATCATGAAGTAAAATGGCTCGTTTCTCTATAAACCCGCCTCCTGCACCCCAACGCTACGCTCTGCCGCGCTGCACAGCCGGGAGCAGATCAGACTGAAACAAACAGGGCTAAGCTTCATCACAAACGGTATTCTCACAAATAATTTGCAAAGCACAGAGTACTACAATGAAACTCTGTTATATTAGGGCTTAGACGTTTGGTTTATTTTTAATTTTTTTGTAAAAAACGGAGTCAATACAGCCTATTTCATTTGCTAAATCTCCAGGCGTTAGACAGAGCCCAAACCAACACAACTGCATCCGCTAAGCAAATCTTTCCAGCCCAGTATATAAAAAAAGCCGTGGGTGTTGTTTGTACCCGTTTACTGAACATTCTGAGATGCTACAGATCAATTCATTAACCACACAATGCTGTTATAAGATCACATAAGCAGCTTGATAAATGGCTAACACACATTAGCATGTAGCCAATTACTTCTCTGTCCATCAGGCATCTGTGTTCTCTTATCCAGCGGGTGTTCTTTAGGAATGTAGAATAAAATCCATGCAGCCAAACAGGCGTTTTCACGGAGAAAGTAAAAAATCCACCAAAAAAAAGTGTTTTAAGCTGCCAAAAACCGAAGCAGCCATTAGCTGTGAGAAGGAGGAGGGTATGTTTGGAACTTTATCACAGGTAAGCCGCTCTGCCTGCAGGGGCGGTGCAGACACCTCTAACTCTCAACTTTCAACTAATGATGTCACTAGTTGAACATTCAGTCGATTTCTAGGAGAGGGAGGGGCAGCTGCTCAGAGAGAAGAATTCAGGAGGATTACTCTGACATGTGTGAATAAAGGTGGGGTTATGAGAAAATTGCATTACCAGATGGTTGAAAACTCCCAAAAACCTGATTTTGCATGATATATGCCCTTTAAAGTGTTTGTAATGGATGCCATCAATAAAGGCAATCTTCTTCTTCTTGTTATTTTTATTATTATTATTATTATTATTATTATTATTATTATTATTATTATTATTATTATTATTATTATTATTTTGAATATTACAAAACAACTAACCCTAATCCGTTCAACTCTGGAGGTGTATTTAAAACACTGCCACTTCATCATAAATATCTACATAATGAGCGAAAGTGTTTGTTTTTTTCAGAACCATGTCGAGGACCTTTATTAGTTTTCTTCTAAATCATTTGACCAGTGCGAAAAATGTATCTTGTTGATTTTTCTTTCAAAATAAAATGGTGTTTAGTGTGCAGGAATGCAGAACACCTGCAATGCTGCCCTCCTCGGCTATGACTAGATTTCGTGCATGGCAGATTGCTTTGACTTACTTACCGTTCGATCCTCTTTCCAACTTATGTCCCGCAGGTTTTCAACTTCAGTGTGGGTGTGAAAGTGGAACAGAACAGTCAGCCATCATGTAGAGCGGAGCAGGACATGACCAAATTGTGCAATCACCGCAGGAAAGTGGTGGCGATGGCTGCTCTGTGTCGGAGTATGCAGGCGTCACAGCTTCCGTTTGCCAACTTTCCTCATCCAGGTAAGCGTCGCAGTTTGTGGTTGTAATATGAACAGTATTAGGAATGTTTAAGCAGTACAAGTTCAGAAACGTTCCATATTTGTAATCAAACCAGAGCCACAGATTCAGGTAATTATTCTTCTAGTGCTCTGGCTCTTTTGATTATGCATTGCTCTCCTGGACACACATAAGGACAGAGGTTGTTGCCTTGAAACTGCTGCCACCTTGCTCTGTTTAGAAACGAGACTCTGATGGTACTTCACTGTCTCAAGCTTTTCTAGCGCTCAGACTCTTTCACACCAACACTACTGAGGTCTTGCTCATGCTCAACTTACAAACAAGCTGTGTTTTTTGTCTTGTGTCCATTTTTCAGATGCAAGTCGAGGGGACAGCAGAGATTCCAAAAAGGAGCATGCAGAGCGCAAAGAAGACGACCGTGGACATTTTTATTCAAAACACAATCCAGTACCAACTCCGAGCCAAAACAGCCATCACCCAACCACCTCCCCCAGCCCTAAATCCTCCCACCAGTTTATATACCCTTACAACGGTTCCTCCCCTGTACCGAGTACGGCCACAAATTGCTACCATCCCCTCGATGCTTTTAGGAGACATCATCCTCCTCCTGTCCCAGCGTCCTCCACTGCTTCCACTAGCTCTTCTTTCCCACCTCACAGCCCTGCCCAGAGGTCACCCCGCACCCCCACGCCTCAAAACACCAGTCAAGGTCAAATAACACCCAAAACCCCTGAGACTCCTAGTTCTCCTTGGTTAGGACCCCTTTCGTCTCCTCCTCCCTCCTCCCCAATGACCCTTGGAGGAGTGAGAGGAGGACAGACTCTTACCCATTACTCTCTAAACTCCCTATCTCCATCTAACTCCTTCTCTCCCTCTGCCCATGCCGTGGGTGTGTCCTCTTCTCATCAGCGGTCCCGCCACCCATCAGCCTCTCCTTCCTCTGTGTCCGAGCATGTTGGAGGCTCCACAGCAGCTGAAGGAGGAGGCCTTATGGGGAGCAACTTGCCCCACAGGAGGATGTCTGCCTCTTCCTCTCCACACTCCCCAGTCCCTGGTGGCTCCCCCCTTCCCAGCCCCCACTTCCCCAAGTACAAGCTGGAAGACATCTTGGAGCAGTTCAAGACCTCAGGCAACAGCAGCACTAACAACCACCACATTCTGAACCCTGCTAATCCTTCCTTACTGACCAACCAAAGCTGTAGTCACACTCATAGTGTCCCGTCTAAGGGCCCCGTGACTGTGGCCAACAGCGCAGGACCAAAAGCTTGTGGTATGACTCAGTCGGCGCCCTGTAGTTTGCCTCTGGGGCCGCTGCTGAACCACCACTATAGCCATCAGGGCAAGCTGCCGCACCCAGTTTCGTTCCCTGCCAGCACCCTGCTCACTGCGGCAGCCAAGGCTCAGCTGGCTAACCAGATCGCCCAGGGCTCCAGTGTGTCCAGCAGCGCAGGGAACTTGCACTCCTCTCTGGATGTTTCGAAAGAGGCCCAACAGCAACAAAAGGTAACAAACAGCACTTTACACAGCAGCATCGCTTCCTCCTCCATTGCTTCTGCTAGGCTTCCTCATCCCTCCCTCGCAGCAGCTTCTGCTGTCCTTTTTCCTCCATCCCAAACTCTGGCCCAGTCCCTCGTGTCGTCCTCTCCCCCAGCGGCCGAACGCAGCGCATCGCACAGGAAGAGACAGCGGCGGTCTCCCATGGCCGTCGGCGCGCTGCGAGACACTCAACCCCTTGCCAACGGAGTCCGGAAGACTGCACCCGATGAGGCCGCCACGGTTATCAATCTCTCCTCATCTTCTACGACCTTCCCCTCTTCCTCACACTCCTACTCTACCTCAGCTGTGCAGAATCTGAGTACTGTCGCGTCGGAAAACCATTACCCAAACCTCCTCGGGCCGATGCCCAGACTCCCCGCCCCTCCAGGACATCTTTCCAGGCCTCCTCGGCTAAACGAGGCTCGGAGCTTCACTACAGCCCTGACTCCCGCGTCTCTCGGCATAGACCCCCCAACCCAGCCGCTGTCTGCTTTGTTACACCTGTTTAGTGTGCAGAACACACATGCTGCTGCATCCAACTCGGCCCCAGCTCAGTCTAGAACCGCTGAAGGAGGCGGACACACTAATGAGCAGATCTTGAGGCGCTCCCCAACTTCTCCAGCTCCTCCTACTGTCAGGAACCCACAGAGTCGGCCCTCATGCCAGACGGAAAACACTACTCCCCTACCCCTGGCGCAGCAGCCGCTTTCCTCCCCTCCCACTTTCTCTTCTGTCACATTACACTCCCAGTCTCCTCCACAATCAACAATATCGAGTCCTCTGCGGAGCGGCTCTCCTTGTAAGTCAAATAAAGTTTTTCAGGACCACTGTGATCCATCTGAGCGGACGGCCTCCTCTTTCGTAGAACCCGACCAGCCTTCTGATAATCACGTTCCCACAACAGTCCCCGTTTCCCAGGCGTCTTCACACGCAGACTCTCCTCAGAGAGGCGTCGCCATGGAGACGGGCAGCAGCAGCCCATCAACAGCTTTGAACCAGACTCAAACTGAAGGCGGCGCTTCTACAGGGGTACCTTCTTCTCCAAAGCCTCTTGATCTTAGTAACCATGTCCTGGCTCTTTTCTCTGCGTCCTCCGCTGTCACTCAGGAGGAGGCCGATCCCTCCAACCATGCCACTTATGCTGACGCATCTTCCACAGAAAATCCTGCAGCAGGTAAGATTATTTTTCCAGTCTGTGTTTTTGCTTTCATATGCAGTGCATTGCTAAAGTATTAATACCCCTCGAACCTTCACATTTTGTCACGTTACAACCACAAAAATCAATGTGTTTTTAGGAGATTTTACATCACGGAGCAGCAAAGTGGGGCGTGATTGCCTAAAAACGACGAATGGCTAAAATGTCTCAGGAACAAAACCAAAAACACTCTCCAGATTTTAAGACATTTTTATTGAGTCCACTTGGGTCAGCACTTCACCTACAATGAACTTTTGCTGCATGTCTCTTTATGGTTTTCACATTTGGAGACATTTTTGTCGATTCTTCTTTTCAAAGTAGCTTGGTTTTAGATCGGGTGGAAAGCAGCTGTAAACAGCACTTTGAACGTTTATTTTCCTTTGGTTACACCTCTGTTTGTTTGTTTTAAAATTGTCCGGCTGGGAGGAGAACCTTCACGTTAGTTTTGCAGCATTTAGAAGTTTTTCTCCCAGGTACAGTGTTGTTTTTCCTGACACACGTAGGCGATAACAAAGGAGTGCATAGATGCAATATTCAGTAGGATGAATTGTGAACTATAAGAAAAAAAGTGTCAGGAAGTTATTTGTAATCAAAATCACAGTTTAGGGTAATAGCAAAAGTACCGCAACACTTTTTTTTTTTTACGTTCTCTACGGCCATTACTTTGTATATTTGCTGCTGTGTCATTCTGAACTGTACTCTATTCAAACTTTGGAACGGTGTTTTACTACCTAACCCTTCTTTAACCGTTCTCCCTAATCCGTCTGCTGTTTTCCTGGGTCTTCATGTTCTCTAACGTTGTGCGACAAACTTCTGAGTCCTTCACAAAGTATTAAATACACTTGGCTGTATTTATTAGTGAGGTTATAAGTGTGTCGTTTTCCTCCCCCTTGATAATTATGCACTACATAAAATCCCAGTAAAACACCTCGAATGTTATTACATTAAAATGTCAGTGTATGCATACTGAAACTGTTGGTAAGAGTAAAAATATGAGTGGGCTGGCTCACGGTGGTTCGGAGTGTATGGGGGTCCTTCTTTCAGTCAAGTAGCGGCTGCAACTGGCCACACACGTGCCTATTTTTATTTTCTTCATATCTGCTTTTTTAAAACAAATTTCGTCCGATGGCTGATATAGAAAAAAAATCAAATTTATTGGCCCAATATATCAATCGGCCTCTAATCTGAGTACCTGCCGGTACCAAGTACCGATACCGATACTTCTACCACACCATAAACATGCAATGAATTGGAAGACCGGTTTTATTTTCTTCTCTGTTCGTTACAACAAATAAGTGTGAATTAGATAAAGATCAAATATTGAGTAAAAATGGCTACAAAACTAAAATTTCAAATGAAAAAATACACATTTTCTGTGAAATTTTGGCTGAGTTTCCACATTTTAAGTATCACTTTATGGTATCTGATAACTTTAACAGATACCGATATACTACAAAAGAGCAGTATCGTCCCCTATACCAGTATCAGTATCGGTGCATCCCTAGCCATGATGCAATTTTTGTAAGATGCCTTTAAAATTCATGTCATGCTTTTATTTTTTAATAAAACTTAATACTTTCGTGTTTTTTCCCACAGTACAAGAGGAACCTGAATATTTAGACCCAAAGACCTCCTCAATGACAACCACTCCAGCAACTGTTGGCCCCACATTCACTGTCTCTGCACACCACGAGGCGAGTCACAGTCCTGCCAGCTCTTCGGCGGTAGGAGAATCAACGGCTCCCTTAACTTTGGCTGAGGCTTTTCCCTTCATGAACCAAGAGCAGCTGCTTCAGCTGCTGTCCTCCACAGGAGGTTTACCTTCTCTCTTGGATTCCACAGTCCTGGCATCGTTGCACTTAGGCGGGCTTTGGTTGGGAGGGCAGCACGCACAGTTACATCCTGCCTCTCTTACACCACAGCCACCGGCAAATCTCGCAGAACAGCACCAACCGGAGCAGCCGCACTTACTGGTGCAAGAAACGCAGCAACAAAACCAAGAGCAACAGCAGAAGCAACAGCAGGTCAACAACAACCCTTTGTTTCCTTTGTTGCCCTTGTTGAATAGCGGACAAGGGGAGCTGCCCCTGAACCTTTTGGGCCTGCTGAACCCGCTCGCTGCCTCTGCACCATCTGCAGGACAGGAACCAGATTTAACAGAAAGATCAAGTCTTCAAGCCCTACTCATGGCCTCCGTTTTAGTCGGGCAGCAGCCAGGCTCATTGTTACCTCTGTCTTTACTGGGTCATCTGAACCAGATCAGCTTAGAAGTTCCCATTCAGAACTCTCAACAGATCCCTGCCACTTTGGAGGGCCTCAACCTCGATAAGACCTCTGCCCTCCTCGATCCAACCTCCCTGACAGGCTCGGGCCTCTTAGACATAACCCACAGCCTTCTTCCTCTTAGTGCAGCAGCAGAGAACCCGATCCACAGTCTGCAGTCTCTGCTGCTTCCTGCCACTCTTCCTCCTCCCCCTGCAGCCTTCCTGCCCCTCAGCCCTGCTCTGCTCACAGCTGCCCTGAGCTCTGCTGAGCTCCACTCTCCTCCAAACACCCAGTTAGCTCCTGCACAGCAAACCCAACATACCCAACCTCAGGTAGGCCCCGACCTCGTGGCATCTCTTTCTTCTGATCTCTTCCTTGTTACCTTTTTAAACCCTGTGATATGAGCTACTTCACTGCTCTATTGTGTTTGCTTTAGAATCCGTTTCTTTTCGCTCAATTTTTCGGTTTTTCGCAAAAAATAAATGATCCTCAGATGGATATGGAAATAAGCATGTTTTGGATTAAACTTCAGCAGTAACACTTGTATACATAGAGTACTTTAAATGGTGATGCAAACTCTAATGTATTCAGCCACAATGCAGCTGTATCAAGGTAGAAACAGAAATAAAGTATTGAATGAAATATTGTAACTTCAGCCACACACTTTTTTTTCTAGACAATAAATTGGACCGTTTTATAATCACCATATCCATTCCAATAATTTCAGTCATCGGTACTCAGAGATATTGAAATGAACTGTTTTAGCCTAATCAATTAGGAAGAAAGCGGTTGGAATTTCTTATAGAATATTTATTTTTGGGGTTGCGGTCTTCAGTAGTTATCACCTTGTTGAAGACATAACAAAATGTGTTCTTTATGATTCTCTGTTATGCAGGTACCCGCTGATACAGCTGTTGACACCCTTATCCCTGTATCTCTCCAAGGCAAAGACCACCCTCTGATCCAACAATTACTTCCCACTTTGCTTAACCCGTCTATGTTAGGTGAGTTTGTGTCTAACCTTGAAATGCTTCTTTTCATTTCCCGTTTTAAGTTTAAACGCATGTTGCTAGTTAATATGTCAGGAAACCAATGCCTTTCTGACCATTTTCCTTTTTAGGAGATGTTCCCGGCATCACCGGGCTCCAAAACATGGTCGGGATTGGAGCGGGTTCCATCCTTCTGTCCCCAGTTCACGCTTCTGCTTTGGGTTTGCTCCAAAGCCCTGATGGAGGAATGAACCTACTCAATAACCTCCAGGTGGGTTATGGGTATGCTGTTATTTAGACTTGTGACATTGGGTGCTTTTGTATGTCAGCATAAAGCTGCTGGTGTTGCTGCAGTGAAACGACGCACACGCACAGAAACACAACTGCATTAAGAATGAATCGACAGACTTTAGAGGAGGGCTTTGTGTTGCGTTTATTGATTGGAACAAAAAAGATTTTCGAGTTTCCAAACGAACGATAATTGTTGGCCTTTTTTCCTTCATCATCTTTGACTGTAAACCGTTTTTTGTTTTTGTTTTCTTTCCTGTGTAGCTGAACCTTGCACCACCCTCAGATGGGGACAAACCTGGCTCTTTGCAGGAAACCCAAAGACCAGCCGCACAGGAAGATTTACCAGCCAGTGAAATTGCCCCTGAAGTATCCCCATGTCCTGTTTCAACTCTGACTCCTCCTCCTTCTGCTCAAGAAGCCACCCCACCTGCTCAGAGGGGGTCTGAGGGCAGATCTGTCATTGACCCTTACACTTCTTTCATGAACACTATTTATAACTCTTTTCTTCAAGTGAGTGCTAAAGAGCAGGAAGACGGGGCTCAGCTGGGGCCATCGGACCCTACTTCACCCTTCTGTGCCTTACCGCCGGTTTCTTTTCCTCTAGAGCACCATAGCTCATCCACTAATGTCCCAACTCTGCCTCAGGCAAGTGCCCCCGTCTCCCTAAGCCCCCAGCGAGCTTGTTCACTTCGCAACCCAGACTTATCACGACTCAGCCTGGAAGCTGCCGCTCATTCTCCGGCCCAGGGGACACCCAAGCCCACAGAAGATGGGCCGACATCCCCCCTACGGAGAAAGCCAGTTATAGAGGGACATACCCACCTAGAGCCACCTTTGCCACACATGTACTTGGAGGAGGCTAAGACGGACTGCACTGGTCCTGCTGCAGCGGTTTGTCCATTTGTGGAAACGGGCGTGGATAGGCAGGGCCAACTTTCCCATGCGGGGTACCTCAGTCCCAGGGACGGATGCAGCGAGAGGCCCAACGAGGAGACAGCTGACACGTTGCTGCTCGCTGGACAGGGAATGGTAAGAGTTTGCGTCTCCGTCTGTCCAAACCTGGTTCTGAATACCTTACGTTTGTCCAACCTTTTCTTTAAAAGTCTGCACAGAAACTAATTATAGAGTCACAAAGTGCTGTGGTTAATTAGAATAGCCACCAAAATATACATTCATTATAATTTGGGGCCTGACCGATATATATCGGCCGGCCGATATGGGGGTCATAAATATTATCGGCTATCGGTAAATAAATTGCTGATATTTTCTTTTTTAATTAATTTTCTTTAGGGCTGTCAAAATCAACGCGTTAACGTATAACGTTTACGTTGATTAATTCATAAAATTAATGTTCTAAATTTTTTTAACTCAATTCGAGCATGTACAGAATACCGCCCTGTTGATTTCATAATTCAGCCCTCACCTCACCATCCGTTCTCCTTCCTAACCAGTCAGATTATATAGGGATGATGAGGAATTGTTGTGTAGCAGGATGTGTATGTGTGCTTAAATGACATGTGAGTATATTCTTATTATTGATGTATTGAATTTGAATTGATATAATTAAGTTCATAAGTTGTCAGTACGATTTTTCTTCCTACTGTCTTTCTCAGATGTCAGCTCAGCCATAGCCCCCACCATTTCCCCTCTTATGTGCGCGAAGCAAAGAGTATAAATGCGGCGTATTTATGTTGCTTTATGCATGTTGCTACCCCAAATTACCGCTGCGTTAAAATTTGACATTTTTTCAGTTAAACTAATGTTTTCTGACTTATATTAAGGCTAACTCATTAGCGGAAGTAGCTGTGCAAGCTCGTCACAATAAAAGGATTTATTCCCCGTTAACACTGATAGATTTATCTGCTGAGTGTTTTTACTTATGAGAAAATGTTTAATTATTACATTTGATTTATGTAATGTTTAACACAGACTGTTGATATGCAAATGTTAAGTTTATTTATATATTTTGGTTAGTTGGAGACATTCATCTCCCTCCTCACATGTATACCATCCAAACCTGTATTAGCAGCTCTGTGGAAATAATAAAGAAAAAAATATATATATAACAGCTTTTTCTCCAACCTACATCTTCTCATACTCTGAATGGTCTTAATTGGAGCCCTGGCAGGTTCTCCAAGGGGGAACACAATGATCTCACCCTGAATTAGTACCTTGATAGGCGGCTCATTTCCTGCATTACAGTAGCAGTCTGTGTTGCAGCAAAACTGTGGAAGCCTTTGACTGAAAACACTAACAACCAGTTAGTTTTCCTTAGCAACTGGCTAAAAGATAAATAGGTTAAAAGGGCCAATTGTGATTGTGGAGTTAAAAACAAAAATTCCATTGATCTCTCCTAAAAGAGCAGTGGCATCCAGATTTGTCCCTTTACACTGAAAATGTTACATTTTTTTAGTCAAATTTAGGAATGTTAATTCATCGTGATTAATTCACAGTTAACCTTTGAATAATTAGATCAAATTTTTTTATTGTTTGTCAGTCCTAATTTTTTGTTTTGGATGGGGGATGGAAAATGATGCATTATTTGGAATCCACAGTGAGTTGAGGCTGTTCTTTGGTGTGTAGAATAGAAAAATCCTTTATTTTCCAACAAGGGGAAATGTAGTTGTAACAGCAGCAAAAGCAAGAACAGAACATAATTTAAAATTAAAAAAAACATACTTACAAAAGCCGAGTAGTGTGCAGTTATTAAGATTAAAAAGAAATGCAGACAAAGTGGCATACCCAGGTTGTAATATGCATTAAAGCAGAATACTTAAATATGTGCAGAATAGACCAGGGATAAATATGTGAGCATCAAAATGGAAAGGAAATTCTGGGTTTAAGTTTTAGGTTGTTGTTTTTTTATTGAAGGGAAATTTATCTGTAATTCTATCGGCCTTTGCTACTGTTTAATATTGGTTTAGGACCCAAAAAAATCCTTATTGGTCGGGCCCTAATCAGAATGTTGTAATCTAATCCCTCGTTCTATCTCCCCAGGATCAAGCAGGGGCAGCAGGTGGAGCCAGAAGAGGAAGGAAAAGAAAACAAACGTAAGTTAATCTTTTTCACTCTTTGGACACCTCACACAGTTTGTTGCTTCGATGTAAACATTTATAGTAAAAATCTTCCTCTCTGTAAGCTTGAATTTCACTGATCGTTTTCACCTGCGGCTGATTCAAATGAACACTCGTTTATTGATGTCTGTGCGTTTCTTATTTTGCTAGGCTTCAGAACGTGCTAGAAGACTTCAGAGACATGGATGCTACAGCACTAGAGGAAACCAAGGCTACAGTAAGACACGCCCTCTCTATAACATCTAGAACCCTTTTATCTATCATAACATTCAATAATTTTTTTTACAAGGTCGTCTCTTTCCTCGTGTTCCTTCCATGTTTTTCTTTACTTTCCTTCCTTGTGTCCTAGCTTCCTTCATTCCTTCCTTTTTTTTAACACGAAAGTGAAGGACTGAGGACTTTAGACAATTAAGTTAGAAAAATGAGGGAACTTTTTTTTTCATAAATGTATCCCTGAAGAAGGTTTGTTGTGGGTGGAGTTGAACTTTGTTAACTTTAATTTTTGCTCTATTCCAGGCAGCGCTCCTGAAGCCCGACAGGTCTGTGCGCGGCAGACGGAGACGAGGTACCAGATCTCAAAGACAGTGATTAGCAGGAGGAAGATGTTCAGCGGGAGGAAGATGTTCAGCAGGAAAACGATGGCCGGGCACCTCGCTATAGCCCATCCATCTCTGCTGCCATCGCTACTGTTTCGACCTTTTTCTTCTTCTTTTTTTTAATGGAAAAATCAACTGCACTAATAAGATGCTGTTGTCGGGTCAACCATGAGTGTGGCAACCACTATTTAAAATGACACATAGAAAGATATAGTCAAATGAATTTATTTTTAAAAAAGTTGGGGGGATTTTTTTGGATAGTTTTTTTTTCACTAGATTTTCTCTTAAGTCATAAAACAATGTCTGGACTTTTTGATCAGAGACTTTTCAACTAGGTTGGTGTTATATCAATGAAAAACAAAAGAGTACTGTTTTTTTCTCATCAGTGTGTTACTATGAGTCAGGATAAAGCCCTTCTACTTGAATGATGTTCTATGTTGAAAATGTGTCTCCACATGTGTGCGTGTGTGTGTGTATGTGTGGACTTTTTGTGTGTTGGAGTGTGAGCTGTTGCTGAGCCCCTGTTGTGTTTTTTCATAATTTGTTTTGGTATCAGTATAGAAGAACCCGTCTCTCATAGCTGTTGTATTTTTAAGGTGGTGGTTGTATTTCAAGGAAGATTTTAAAGGTTTTAAGAAAGTGTTGAAAAACAGTGAGTATAAAATAAATTTCTGTCCTCTTGACCTCAGATTTGACTTCGCTAAGGAAATGGTTCGGGAAAAATTTCTTTGGCTGTTTACATCAACCACCAAAAAAAAACAAAAAACAAGTCGTGTATTACTTAGAACTGATTGTTACTTCTAGGAATTGCTCATAATTAATTGAAACACAATTTGACATTCTTTTGTACAATATTCTAAGTCTTTTTGTGTTGCTTCTAAGCCCGGTTCTTTCTAACTTCCTTCTTACATGACTGAAATGATGAGGTTTTGAAAATCTACAACAAATCTGAACGTTTCATGACACTTGAAATGCATTTTTGTGACAACCGGAGTTACATTTCACGTATTATTTGACTCTTTGAAAATAGATTACATGTAGCTATACTGTGATGGAGCGTATTTCAAAGTACCATTTCCATCTACTCTCCATGGATCTGAACATTTGCACAAATTTGAGGTTGTGGAAAGTACTGTATGTCCTTTTATAATTGGTGAAGTGGTTTGCAAGGGTAATAAGACGGTGAGATGGTGTCTGTCTGTATAAATGTTGAGTCTGTGTGTTTCTGTGGACTTGGAGTGATGCATTTATCCTCCCTGTTTTTCCTCATATCACTCTCTGAGCTTTCCTCCACTCACTGCCCTGCCCCAGTATTGGCATCTCTATCTGTATTTAAAAATCTAAAGAAAAGAAACCTAAAAAGAAAAGCAGATTATGCAATTTCTATACTTGGACATTTGTATATATGTACAGTTAATGTGTTTGATTTTATATTGTCAGAGAAACGGCAGAGAAAACAATTGTGAATTTTCTTGGAATTGTAATTATTTTTCTCATTCTACCCCTTTTTTTGCTTTCAATACTTATGTTTAAAAAAAAGACGATTAAATTGTGGACTGTAGCGTTTTTTTTTTATATGGGAGTCATTTTTTTTATTTAATATTAAACTATTTACACAATGTTTGTTTCTGTTTTAATGAGTGCCATAAATCCAGTTGCCCTTTTCTATAGATTCAGTCAACTTTCATTCTTAAGTACATTACTGGTGCAAATTAAGACAGGAATAAATGTAATGGTGTAAACTAGCTTCCCTCCTTGCTCAGAGTGTAAGTTTATGTGGAGGGCGGCCACGTCTTGGTTGGTTTGCAGTTCAATACTTCTTCCATTTTCAGATAATGGATTAAACAGTGCACCAGGAAGTGTTGGAATATTAAGTGTTGCAGTTGGTTGCAAAGCTGCTTGACAACAGATGCTCACCATACGTTTTGGATTTTCATCTATTAAGAAAAATATTTTCTTTCCACTTCTCAATTAGGAATACTTTTTTGGTCTGTCATATAATATCCCAGTAAAACGCATGGGCTTTTGTAGTTTTAATTAGATGGTGAAAATTTCAAATCATATTAAGGATTTATAAGTTCTATGGTGTGAGTCCATGGCCACGCTATCTAAAGAGATGGCATTTCTGGTTGCAAAATGACACAGTTTAAAATGTATGGATATCTTCATGAAAAATAATTTATAATGCATGGAGTTTGTGATTCTCATGTGACAAAATGTGAAAAGAAAGAAAAAAAAGTGCTATGCATACTTTTGAAAGGCGTACATTTTTGCAGTCATGGTTATTCCCGACAATGCTCCAAGTTGAGAGGTAGTATTAGATTATACTGCTAACCTAATCCTATTTTGAAGTAGTTTGTCATATTCTCTGTGTAATCAATTATTGTAATACATCTTCAAAGTGAAGCTCAGTCATTATCAATAGTCTCCGCCCTTATCAAAATGAGCTCATATGGCATCAGAAAGCTTGCAGGGAATGGTTCCGAATGATGAATCATATATATTATTCGTTCTTCTTTTAATAAGCTCGGGTTGTGTTGCTCCTCTTCTTGCCTCTGATGTTCCGCCTCCTAATGATGCAGCTCTGACTAATGATGATGCTGAAGCTGTGGGTACCACTTTAAAAAAAATAAACCCACAACGGATGCAGACCACGCCCTTCCGTGAAGCACCGACAGAGGGCGCAGTTTCGATCACTTGCAGGCCGAAGGAGCAGCAGCTTTACCTCACTGCCCTTCCAGCAGCATCTCACCTTCGCCCGGCCACACGCTCATCCGCCGACGCCCCTTAAAGAGACCACCGAAAGCCGGCGATACAAGCAGCACCTAAAAGAGGAAACCAAAGGGGGGCGAAGCGTTCAACATCAGCGCCAATTGGTTTGATAATGTAGGGCTGGTATTGCGGTTTGACATCTAATTTAGCCGGCCCGCTTCACTGCGACACAGAAATCCCTCACACGTCTACCGCAACCTTTCCTCGGCTTGTCACGATCAAACCGTCTGTTGTTACACCAACCCGGACGCATCCATCGTTGTTAATTTCTTTCTTTGGTCGTAAGATCAGGCCGCATCTGCCCGCCCTCAGCCTCAGCAGCATCTTTCCAGCAGCAGCATCATTCTCATCACCGCCATCCTTGAATCTGCGCAATGGCCGATGTACCAGCGGAGTGCAACATAAAAGTGCTGTGTCGCTTTCGTCCCCTGAACCAGTCCGAGATCATACGAGGGGACCAGTTCCTGCCCAAATTTCAAGAGGACGACACTGTCATCGTGGGGGTGAGTGAGAAAGGAGCGGAGCCGCTTTGTTGCAGGCCCCTCATCAATAAATCATCAGCCGGACCCCATCTGTTTGGGTCGCAGCTCAGCAGTTAAACATGATGCGGCAGCAAATTTTAAACGTCGTGCAATTTTCAATGATTCTTGGGTCTGTTGCATGACGGAGCGCAAAAAGTTTTGCAATCATATTATGTTTTGAAAATGCGCACTCTGGCCTGCTGCATCAGCTGATTTCTGTCTGAGTGATGCTCAGACTGCCCTACACTATTCTGTTATGGGTATTATTATTACTCTTATTATTATTATGGGGAATTTGTTGAGAAGCCTAACGTGAAGTAATTGTAAATACGGAAGCTCATCTTATTCATTCTGGCCTTCTATAAGTTACTTCAAATAATTAAAGAGGCCCTGAGTGGTGTGTCCTCCCCCATCAAATATGCACTGACAACCACACAGTTTGGGAATACATTAGGTCTTTAAACTGGATGAGTTTAGGAAATGAAAAAGTTTTTTAAAAGTACATTGAAGAAAGAACATGCAAATCCACCTTTTAAAAAAAAATCTTGGTTGATGACATCACAAGAGGTACAACAATTAGACAGTTCCTGGTCAGTTTGGCCCTTTTACAAGCATGTAAAAAAAAAAACTGACCACGTTCCAATTTCATATGGTAATTTTGTGTGTCATTGGCCTTCTTAGCATTGCTTTTGACCTGTACGAAAACATATAGTTCCAATATACAATAAATGTTTTATTTTTGTCGTAATTTAGAATTTTTATGATGAGATAAACAACCAAAAACATTCAAATGTCCTTTATAATTTTATTAGACTGCATATTATTATCATCAGCAAACTTTGTGTTATATTCTATTTTGATTTATTTATATTCTAAACCTTCTGCGGCCAATTTGGCTTTTGGAAAATATGACTGATTAGGACTCTATATCAGACCAAACATAAGAATAACCTGAGGTGGTAGATATTATTAGTTGGAGTAATATAACCACATTTCCCTAAAAGAGACGCAAGAAAATTACTTTAGAATTACTTTAGTTTTCTGTTCGTGCAATAAATACGGCAGCAAGACATCATTGTCCCATAATTGCACGATTAACAGCTGAACACGAATAAACATTGTGGACACACAAACTGATGGTCATATTCAGAGACAAAATAGCAGAGACTGTTAGCGAGAGGCTGAGCAATCAGGGGAGGAGCAAGCCGCCACCCACCAGCGCTAGCACTGATTGCTCACCTTAGACAATAAAAAGGTCAGACCCCTCATTATTAATTATTTCAATCTTAAACTACCTATAAATATATGAGTTATATAAAAAAAATCACCTCCTTGGAGTTGTCATTCCGTTAAACTTGACCTATTAAACCTAAAATGTTTTTTTGAACGAGGATGTAAACATGTTTGTTTCTGTTTGCATTTTCAACATTGGAGTCAGTGGGAACTAGCTCCTTTCTGGAGCCAGTTCCTAGTGGATGAGGGCGAAATCGCAATTCTTGTCACTTCCATGTTGGCTTCACATTTGGCCGGCTGAGTTTTTCCCTTGGTTGTAAAGCTTAATTTCTCTCACAAATAGTGTCATATTCAAACAAGATTCAACCATAAAATTGTCTAGAAAGATTACATTGATAAAAAAAAATATCACAAAAGATTGTCACCTCAAAGAACTATTGTAATCTGCTTAATTCTTTATAAATATCTTATGTGAAACAGGTTTGGCTTGCCAAAAAAGTGTAATTTCATCTGTTGAACTGCTTTTGTGTTCATGTATATATAGACTGGTATATTTTTTCTACTTTCTTTTTGATAGCAATTAAATAAATTATGATGCTGAGAATTAAATAAAATAATGTAATTTATTTTTTCCCCATAATCTGAATGTATTTTATTCTTTGTTGCATATGTCAAATGTAGAAAGGACATAAAGAAAATAGGGAGGCTAAAAACACTTTCCAAGAAGTGAGATGCTGATCTAGATTCTCCTCTATCTTTCTTACGTAACATGCAGGGGGAGGAATTTCACTGAAATTACTTCCAGTGATGAATGCAAGAGATCTCACTTGACCTTCCTCTCCCCTGTTAGCATTAAGCTGGACGCTACAGGCAGAAACTGATCTGTCTAATCGCCTAAAGAGAAGATCAATAATCATCCGCCGACAGCATGCATTACTGCCTGACCTGGTTTTTCATGTCTCTGGATTTTATCATCTGTCTCCTCTTACGTCTATGAATTTTACTCTGTTTATGTTTTTTTATGCTGCTTTTTTTCCCCGTCCTCTTAGCTTCCTCTCTAGTCTCTCCTGTCTCCTTTTTTAATAGTCTGCATGTTCCCTGCAGACATCCGTCCCTCCTCTCCTCTTGTTCTGAGAGTGATTGCCTCTCCCTTGTAAATCAGTCCGACATGTAGGCGGACTGCAGATGAGTCAATTTGCCAATGATGATTAGTACAGCTCATTTTCTGGCTGCTGACATTATTGTGTAGCTAGCTGCCCTCTGGATCAGATGGGAACGGTGACATTCAGAGGTTACTGAGTCAGTTATCAGTGTCACAAAGAGCCTGCCTTTGTTTTCGGCGCAACACAATTGTTTTGAGGATGTAGTTTAAAATAAATTAAAAAAAACATAATGTTCTCGATTTAAGCAGCAGCATGTTACAAAAAATATTCTCAAATGAAAAATCCCTGGTTCAAGAGTCAGTATATGATTAGATGGTTCTTGTTTTATCCAGACGCTAGCTCCTGGCTTGGAATGTAATACAGTTTGAGGTTGATTTTTTATCTGTAGCTTTGTTAAGATTTGACATGCTACTAATGATTTTAGCTTATTCAAATTTTTTGGGGAGCTATAATATAGGAAGGTATTAGAAAAGCATATTGAATATCTTCATAGCTTTGCTAATATTTATATCAAAGATAGAAGTGATGCTAAGGAGTTTACTAATATAATAAACAATGCCAAAATTATTTGGACTTCACATTTTAAGCTGGCTTCAGCCTCTTATATTAATGATTATATACCAAATATATTCTAGAGAATGTAGCTCCTCACCTTGTCTGAGATTCCAAAAGGATTCCAACATTCACAGATTTAGCATGTTCCATGATTAAAAGTTTGATATGAAACATGAGCATGATAGCGAAATCTAGTTAATCTAGGTTGTAGTTACAACAACAAAAATATTATTCCAGTTAGGTTTCCTGGTTTGCCGCTCAGTTTAACTGACAGCTAACATTAGCAAAGATAGCAAGTGAGTTAGCTTATCGATCCAAGAGGAAAGTTGCCGTTTCCCCGTGTGTTTGATGCCATAGAAATGTTTTATGTGGGTCCATCTAGTGTAGGCTTCACCTAAAACTACTGTAGTTTTTGTTCTTCTGCGGTCACCCCTCTCCTGAGATGGATAACAATATCTCAGAGTCTCTGAAGCAGCTGCTTGTCTAGCTGACTCCACCATTAATCTCAGTGCATGACGAGCCGTACCGACCATATAGATGGATCACAGAGACCTTATCTGTCAATCCGCAACCCTCAACTCGTGGCTGCTACTGGCTAGTAGATACATAACATAATTGTCGTGCCCGTTTTAAATGTACATTTTATTATATTTTTATTCAAATGTGATTTTCTTTAAGGAACTTTTGAACTTTCATTCTGCACCCCTATAAAAGCCCTTTTTTAAATCTAGATTTTTATGAAAATGTTCCATATTCAACCTTTAATAGCAGCAAAAAGTTCTAAAGGTGTAAACACACTCAGTTTGACATAATAACTTTAGCTTTTCTGTTAATTTGTGAAAAAATCACTCTCTCTTGTTGCCTGAATGAACTGCAGACATAGATCAACATGTTGTGGAAATAATACTTTTAACATCTTTTTTCCTTAATAAGTCTTGTTAACTTAGTAAAAACAGTTGTTGTCCAAGTGGCCTGGTAGGGCGTTTGATGTGTTCATTGTTTGGAAAAAAGATTTAGTTTTTAATTACAGTGGTGGGTCATCAGTCAGAGCTAATAAACCTGAAAATCCTCTGCTCAGCATTCAATATCTTTAAAAAAATCACACTGTTAATAACTTGCAGCAGTATCTTCATTTTAGCTTATTTTTTACCACGAGAGTTATAGTCTACTAAAGACAAATTTACTGTTTTTGGTAAGTTAATTTTATACAGAGTACAGTGATGTCAGAATTGAAAAATTGTTTTTAGAAAAAAAATGGAAACTGTCCCTTTTTTAGAAAGACAAATGGAAGAGTACCACTGAACTTACTGAGGTGTATAGATGTTTCAGCAAAACCTGTGAGCAACAAACAAGAGGCATGTCAAATATAGTTGTGGAATGCAGCTGGCATTCAACCATTACAAAAGAGCAATCGTTTTGCATCACCCATCAAAGGCATTCAACAAAGTAACACACTTTATCAACATTCTTGGTTATAATACTCACGAATAATATATATTGGATAATCAACACGTTGGTCAAAAACTAGTGGTTTTAATCTCTAAAATCGATTGTCCTCTAAATGGTACTCTAAAAATGTATCTTTGGTTTGTTCTTTTGCAGGGAAAGCCCTACGCATTTGATCGTGTGTTTCCAACCAACACCACCCAGGAGCAAGTTTACAACACCTGTGCTAAGCAGATTGTTAAGGGTGAGCTCAAACTAAGGCGAAAATAATGTTCAAATCATTTTAAAAAAAATCTTTAAAAATCATTTATTTTTTGTGTCTTTGTACACACAGATGTGCTCAGTGGATACAATGGCACTATATTTGCATATGGACAAACCTCCTCTGGGAAGACTCACACCATGGAGGTATATATTATATTATATTATATTAAAAAGAACATATTTGGTTAAGACTGTACATTGGACAGAGCGAATCTAGTATAACTTATATGTACTTAGATTTATAGATCACTATTTATACATTGCTTTCTTTTAAGTTCTGTTTTGTTGGCATTCGAGCTGATGGATGCTGAGTAGAAGATATATATTTGAACAACTGGTTATCTGTTTCTCTAAAAACAACATACATTTTGTTGTTTTTTCCATGGAACCTATTATCTTTATTCTTAAGGTATTACTTTGTGTGATATTTAATCGCTGTAATGAGATTGTACATCAACAGTGAATGCTCTGGAGCGTGAACGATGTCTGACAACTTTTCATTGCTATTTTGTGCCTATAATTTTCTGTTTCAGGGAAAACTGCATGACCCTCACCAGATGGGCATCATTCCTCGCATTGCTGAGGATATTTTCAATCACATTTTTGCTATGGATGAAAATCTGGAATTCCACATCAAGGTTTAACATTGGAGTTGTTAAATCTTGTGTTATGAATATTTCATGTTTTTGAAGTGTATCCTATTACAACTGTTTACCTCCTTTCCTTTTTTTTTTTTTTTTTTTACAATCCCCTTTTCGTCTTTCTCTTCGTCAGGTTTCATACTTTGAAATCTACATGGACAAAATCCGTGACCTTCTGGATGGTTAGTGGAAGCTGAACATGCAAAGATACTGTAAATTCAGAGAATAGTTTGCCCCTGTGAAGTAGTATTTACTTCATTATTCTGTTTTTATTTGCAATGAAAGTCTAAAGCTAAAATATTTGACGTTATTTTAATCTATTTGTCCTTTTAGTGACAAAGACCAACTTGTCTGTTCATGAGGATAAGAACAGAGTTCCATATGTTAAGGTTGGTAAGAGGGATGATCATTTTAAATCCATCTAAGTGAACCACTGGTTGGATTACGTCAATGATAACATCTCTGCCTCATGTTCTCGTCTCCTTAGGGATGCACTGAGCGCTTTGTGTCCAGCCCTGATGAGGTTATGGATGTGATTGATGAGGGCAAATCTAACCGCCATGTTGCTGTGACCAGTGAGTATCAGTGATGGAGCTGTTATGGTACATTCCTATTAAAATATTTGTACAAATTCTTTGGGATTAATCACATTCTTTACAGTACAACTTCAGACTTGAATTGATATTGGGATTTTATTTGTTGTTTCTGTACAAAGTAGGAGATGATTACGAAGAGTGAAACTCACACATACTTTTGACAGTATTTTCCGAAAATATCTTGTTTTCAGACTAAAGTCAGGCATTTAGCAGCAACCGCAGTTCATCCTTCTGTTTTAAAATCAGATTCTACCGGTCTGTTACAGAAAATCCCATTAAAATACATTGAGGCTTTTGTTTTTGTAATGTGACAGAATGGGGGAAGGATTTTGCAAGGCAAGTGTTCTGAAGATCTGAAGAAACACTCAAGGCTCTCGCTGTTGTCAGAGTTAGTGATGTGTTTAGTGTGCATGTTGCCCATCATGTTCCTTATTAAGCTCCTCATTATTGGTGCAAGAAAATAGGATGACAGAGAGATAATAATAGTCAACAATTCACTCAATAGCTAAGCCCAGCCCTCCATGTCCCTCCATCAATATTGCAATATAATTTCATTTTCAGTGCGAAAAAATCTAAAAGATTAAATAATAAAAATTCGAATTCGAATTAACTAAGAGGTGTCATGTTGGTTGTTGAAGGTAAAGGGACAGAAGTGCAAATGATAGTTAGGCAGTCCCATGGTAAGTTAGCAGCTGATTGGAAAAATAATAAAAAGTTTGGAGCATACAGAAAAGTAACATGGGGTAAAAATAACAACTCAGAAGAACTAGTAAGCTTTTAACAAAACAGAACAGAAGCAACAGCAAGAAACTCAAAACAAAAGAGTGAATCATATATAAAACAATGTAAGTGACAAATCTCCAAAAAATAATAATTCCACCTAACAATCAAAATTGAAGTCCAAAATCCAAAGAATCATAGCAAGAGGATGCAGATAGAAAAAAAATGAAAACTGATTATCAGGAAAGGTGAACATGATCAATCAAGGAAAAATCTGAGGAATGAAACTAGAACCAAACAGAATGAAGATGATATTTTACACACCCAAACTGGGTAAATATCTTCCCATCCATCTGCCCTTTTATTGTTCCTGGTGTCTGTCCCCAGTGGTCACAGGGCGTTAGGGCATTTTGGACAGGTTGGACAGGTTGCCAGTCCATCACAGGAAAACACAAGGACACACAAGAAAAACCACCATGTGAGAACAAGGTACTGAACATGCTTGTTATTGGGCTGTAGAGAGGCGGACGTGGGAACTCCATGTGCAAAAACCCCTGGGTGGGATTCAAACCCAAAACCTTTTAGGTGAAAACTTTTAAAATAAATTAGAGTTGCCAAGAAAAATTCACCTGAAAACTTAAAACCAAACATTGGGTTCACCAAAACTTGGTTAAACCACCCAATTAGAATGGTAATATTTTCTATAAATGAGACAACTCTGCTATTTATGTACTGTTATCACTTCAATCCTGCAAATTCACTTCTCTTCTCTCTTGTTGCCATTTTTCTCCAAAAATTGCTGCAATATCACAAGTTTATAATTAAAGGGGATTATTTTGCATTATTGGGTAATAATCTGTAATTATTCCTGATATTCGTGTAACGAGTATGTATTATAAATGTCCTTGTAACATACATTTATGGCAGACTTTTCCCAACTTTTGTAGGTTTCAGTAGAATGTTTTCTTAGTATCTTTCTCTGTAAGACTCATCAAATAAAACAATTATAGTTCTTACAAAAGTATAATGGTGGTAAAACCACTGTGCACCAATTTTTACAGTTTTGAGTTTTTAACCTATAAAGTGAGGCCCGTTAAATACAAAATGAGGACATTTTGACTGGTCCTCACTTTTGGGCTTTTGCTGAACTCTACTGGTTGGTTTTATAGGTTTGGTTTGAATTAAGTTTTAGTTAGGTTTGGGGTTAGGAGTATATTGATGGTTAGGATTAGGAAAAGCATCTGATTCCAAAAGAAATGGAAGTTAATGAACGTCCTCAACACTAATAGCAAAATAAGAATGTGTGTTTGTGTGTTTGCTGCATGCTTTTAAATCTTCAGTGCTACGACTGTGATGACCAATCCTATCTATTATGAAGAGGCAGTAACAGACATTATTTTAAAATCATAATTTCAAATAATTTGTCAAAAACAATTCCACTTGGTTTCAGATTGTTTGTTTCTGGTCAATTAAATGCAACACCACATTAAATGAGTTAAACCAATAAAATTGGTTAATTTACCTCAAAGTCTTTTAAATGTACCACTTTTCAAATGCACAAAAATCTCACCAGAACACAGAGGGAACAGAATGTTTGCAGAAGTGGATTTCAGACCTGATGAAAGCTGCATTCCTGTGCAGCACAGGGTTGTCCGGTTCCTGTCTCTACCTGCTGACTCACTGTGCTGCAGAGTGATCTGCTGATAGCGGTCAAATGGTCTCACAGTCTGCCAACGCTTAGCTGATGTCCTCAGATATCTGCAGAGAAACCTGAACTTTCACTCTGTGAGAGGAGGTTCGATAACGAGAGTCATTTACCAGAGTGCTGCTTATTTATCAACGGCTTGCTGTGAAATGGTCAGATTATCCTGATGCTGCATTCAGTGCTTACGGGATTTAAAATTTAAAATAAGGACATTTTTTTTATTATTACAACCAAATAGGTTACTGCTAGCAATTCATAATGCTCCAAGCCCTCTCTTTAAATAAGATACACGTCTACAGCGGCCTAAAAACAGTTGTTGTACCCCCTAGTAAAGATAATTAAACTGCCTTTAATTTATTCAACTAAATTTGTTAGCTCCTGTTCTCTAACAGTGAGCTTTAGATATGTTTTACCTTTTTACTATCCTCCTTACACTTAAGAGAAGCAACTAGGTCTTTTTTCCAGTGGCAGATTTTGATTTTGGGCTAATGGGCGGTTGCCCAGGGTGACATTTCAAGGGAGGGGTGCACAAACATCAGGTTAACGAACAAAAGAACAAAACCCAACTTATCCACCATTTGTGACCTGAACAAGTTTGTTTTGCCTTTACACATAAGTGACCAGTGTAGGTTGGTTCTCCTGCATGTTGAGTTTGCTTCCCCTGCTTGCTGCTGAGAATAATTCTAGGTTACATGCCTTGAGTGGGACTGCACTTTCTTTTATTCTTTACCAGAAAGTCAGATGAGTCCCTTAATTTTAATTGAATGAAGAGGCTTAGAAGAAGGATAGGTTCCCTTAAGGTACTAATATTGTCAGAGTTACCACAGCTTCTTACTAATTTGCTTCTTATAAAGAAAATTAATACTTGGTTTGCGGTGACCAACCTGAACTGGGTCCAGTGAGCATTGTATTTTAGAGGAGTTTAACTGACAGCTAACGTTAGAAAAGTTAGCAAGTGAGTTAGCTTACCGATCCAGGAGGCAAAGTAGCTGTTTCTGCGTGTGTTTGATGCAGTGGAAATATTTTATGTGGGTCCATCTAGTGTCGTTTTCACCTAAAACTACTCTATCTTCTGTTCTTCTACGGTCACCCCTCTCCTGAGACAGATAACAATATCTCCGGGGCTCTGAAGCAGCTGCTTGAGTTGCTGACTCCACCATTTATCCCAGTGCATGCTGAGCTGTGTCGAACATATAGTTGGATCATAGAGACCATATCTTTCAACCCGCGGCCTCTACTGGCCGGTAGATGTAAACATAACATCATTGTCGACCGCGTTGTAACTGTACATTTTATATTTTCATTCAAATATTATTTTTTAAGCTAATTTACTTCCATTCTGCACCCTTCTAAATGCCTAGTAGTTGTATTCTTTTTTAATGTAGCTTTTTATGAAAATGTTCCATATTCAATCTTTAACTACAAATGCTTAAAAAGACATTTGTGCTAACCAAGGTAGTTGTTGTGCAGCCTTCTTTAACTAGATGAACTTTTTACAATGCCATGCAATAAATAAAACTTTATAACCTTTTAATATTTTATCTTAATCAAACCAAAACTGTTCTTTTGTATAGTAGTAATATTTTTCTGAGAAAGACGAACACAAAGTGTTACATAGAAGGATAATCATACATGGGTTCAAACTTTTTTTACAACATAAATCTAAAAACTGTGGACATTTCATGACCATGATCCAAACATGGAAAGAGTAGGTCACATATGCAAAACCAACCCTTCCACCTAAGCCCACACATCGGCAGATAAGCAGCCAAGATGTCCATGGTAACTCTAGCGGAGCTGCAGAGTGCTACAGCTGAGATGAAGGAAATTGTTGACCGAAAAACTTGATTCCTTTAGGGGTAGTAGAACAAGGGCGTGCTATTAAAAATGCACATCACACTTTTTAAATGTTATAAAACCATGTTTCCTTTTCCGTTTTTGCAATACTTTTTGCACTGTCACATAAAATCCCAATGAAAAAAAATTAAAAGTGTGGTTGTACTCGGACTAAATGTAAAAAGACGTATGACTAACTTTGCAAAACGCTAAATGACCGTCACTACAGGTGTTGTCTATCTCAGATTAATTTTCTCTGTAAGAAGTTATTAACTAAATACCATATTGTAAAGTTTTCTGAGCTTCTCCCATATAAAATGGGCTAAAAGGTTTCCAGTATTAATGCTGGTGCATCTTGTGCTTTATTCTTGTTTCCAAAACTAAAATGGATAATTTTTAATTAAATTACCATAAATTAAGTGTGGTGATTTTTTTGAGGTTTTCCTCTGCCTTATGTTCTTGTCTTTCTGCAGACATGAACGAGCACAGCTCTCGCAGCCACAGCATCTTCCTGATCAACATCAAGCAGGAGCACGTAGAGACGGAGCAGAAACTTTGTGGGAAGCTCTACCTGGTGGATCTGGCTGGCAGTGAGAAGGTAGGAGAAACTGCGAGACTGACTAGTATTCAACAACAATAAAGCTCTGAATTCTATTCAGGGATTATTCTACTTCATGTTCCTCCAGGTCAGTAAGACTGGAGCTGCTGGTTCTGTCCTGGATGAGGCTAAAAACATCAACAAGTCTCTTTCGGCCCTTGGAAATGTTATCTCTGCCTTGGCTGAGGGAACGGTAACAATATTAGTCTCTTTTGACACCCCATTTGCCATTTCTGTTTTTGCTGTTTTGTTCAACAGTTTAATTAAGAGTACAGACAAAAATGTTTTGAATCGTTAATTTCTTATGTATAAAAATGGTCAAACTGCCTTGTAAGCTGAACAACTCTGTTTTTCAAAGAACTTTAGAGACTAAGCAAATGAATATTTTTTACATTTATTATCCCGATTATTCTGTTAGATGTGTTTTAGACCCTATAATCAAATAAGAAAAGAGGATTTTTTTTGTCCTGCCTGTTGACTGAACTGTTCACACCCGAATCTTCTTTCAGCCAGCTCCACAAGTGTTTTCATGAAATGCCAGAACAATCTCCAGCATGTTGTCACATTTGTTGGCTAAATAACAGTCTGTCTTTGCTGTATCAGGCTCTGTAATACCAAGTTTTAAAGTAACTAAAAAAATAAATGTCACAAATGTCTTTGGAAGACCCATTAAGCATTAACTTAATACGTTTCTTTTCTTTTGTATCTGGCTTTCTCTCTGCTCCTTATCGTTGATTCGTTTATAATTGTTTTTCTCCCTCTGTCTTTTGTCTCCTGCAGAAAACCCATGTTCCGTACCGTGACAGCAAAATGACCCGCATCCTGCAGGACTCACTGGGCGGGAACTGTCGTACGACTATGTTCATATGCTGCTCTCCGTCCAGCTACAACGAAGGGGAGACCAAATCAACTCTGATGTTCGGACAACGGTAGATACACTGTCAATTTGACTGAAATATCTAATTCTGTACAGAGCTGGAAATAAAAGTGTTATAAAAGTATCTTTCTAGTTTTGATTCTGAAAGTCAAACAGGTGAACAAAATGTGCTTCACCTTTGAGATTAGTAAGATGATGATATTTTAAATAAAATAAAAGCAACATGTTATATACAAAAAATAAAGCTCCCTGGTTACTAATTTATACATTGAATATTGCACAAAAGGAAACCTGCATATATTTGAATTAAAAATCTGTCAAAGTTCAACAGTTTTCTTTGCCATTAAATGAAAAAAAAATAATTTTAGACTTGAAATATCTAGTTTAAAGACAAACACTGAACATCAGTAATTATCTTTGTTGCGTAGCTGGTACAAAGTGTGTAGGCACAGCTTAATGATATCATCAAAATGCATAATCGTGGTATAGTCAAAATCTCTGCCTTTAGCTAGATTCATATCATTTCTACCTTAAACCTTTAATGTTGACTGCAACTACTATGAACTCTTTTGGTCATGATCTAAAATCCAAATAATATACAGTGGATATAAATGGCTTGTAACACATCCCCTTTGGATATGTTTGACTTTTATCACATTACAACAAACAACTCAAATATATAAAATTTTTGTTTTATAGGATAAATCAAAACAAAGTTGCAGACAATGAGAAAATTGTATATGTTTTGTCTGTTTTTTGTTTCATGTTTTCATCAAATCTGACCATCTTCATTGTGTGCACCCACATCATGATCCTGCCACTACGCCGTTTGACCATAGGGATAGTTTACATGTAGTTAAAAAATTTTTCCCTTGCCGCTCTTAAAGATCAGAGTTTCAGAGCTAACCATGAGTCTCTTGGATGCCTCTCTCATTAATGCTCACAGTCACAAAACGGTAATACTGCGACTCAGTTACTTTAAAGTGACAGTGTGTAGTTTTTGCAGTACATCTTTGAACATAGCCATTTAAATATTATGTAATAATAATTATGTAAAGCATAGTAATTGCAAAAATATTGGCAATATTGTAAAATATGACTTTAAAAATACAAAGGCGTGGTTCCTCCTTTCAGGGGAAAGCCATATTAGATGTTATCTTTACTTCTACAAGAGCCCGGACGGACAAAGTGCACGGAACAAGCTCGCTATTAAAACATTGATATACCCTCAAAATGCAAAAAAGTTTTGCCATAAATACATTTTTACCTCTTCGCTAGTTCAAAGCCATGAAAGAGAGACTGATGTGCTCGTCATGTTGCTGCAAATAGATAATTATCAGGGAATTGAGCGTTTGAAAACAGCCCTAGTTGGACCTCCGTTGCTGAGTTTCTTACTCGAAGACACAGATACCGCATGCTTTTGATAATTTAGGTATGCGCTGCTCCCTACTGGCCTAAAATTACACACTGTAACTTTAAGGTGGACCCTGTTTACTTTTTAGTTGACGTCTGACTGCATTGCACTAGATTTTATTTAGGGGCATCAGAGTAATGATTAAGTACAAATGCACACCAAGCATTGGGTTTTAATTCCTTACTCTTTGTTATTGTACTTTACCTTTATATAATATTTGTATTGGTTTCTCACACTAAGTACAAATGAAATAAAGGGAAGTTTGTCATTATAATTTACAAAAATTTGAAAACAGTATATTATTTATGTATTAATGATAAAATATGTCTTAACTAGAATTCTCCCCTATATTAACGCGGTAAAATCCTTCGATACAGATCCTTTCCAACATTTGTCTAAATAAAACAGCTTTTATTTCCAACCTCTATTTACTCCACAGCGCCAAGACCATAAGGAACACAGCCTCCATTAACCTGGAGCTGACTGCCGAGCAGTGGAAGAGGAAGTACGAGAAGGAGAAGGAGAAAAATAAAACGCTAAAGGAGACCATTCAGAAATTGGAGCTGGAGCTCAACCGCTGGAGAAATGGTGCGATTAAATATTGTAAATATTTTCCCTTAATAACTAACTATTTTGATCAGAGTTTAGATGCGAACCTGCAGCATCATGTTGTTGTTTTTTTGCCCCATAGGGGAAGACGTGCCGGAGACTGAACGGACCACCTCAGATATGGTGACCCGTATCGAGACCGTGGAGGAGCGTCCCATTTTGGACAACGACACCTCCTCCATTGTGGTTCGCATCTCCGAAGAGGAGCGGCAGAAGTATGAAGAGGAGATCCGCAAGCTGTACAAGCAGCTGGATGACAAGGTTAAAGCGCACAAACTACACTGCGTAGCATCAGTATTGTCTCCTGTTGGGTGTTAGTTTTATGTTTGAATATGTGTTGCATTGTTATCCTCATAACACGGTTTTATTCTTACAAATTGTGATGAGGTGTGGATATTTTGAAGATCGGTATTCTTTATAAGATGTTTCTTTATCGTTTCTTCAGGATGATGAGATCAACCTGCAGTGTCAGCTGGTGGAGAAGCTAAAGCAGCAAATGCTGGACCAAGACGAGGTGAGAAAAACTCCCAAATATCTAAGATTATTGATTCTGTGTCTGGCATTCTTAAGATGTCCTTCTGCATTTTTTTTTTTTTACCCTCTTCCTCCTCGCAGCTTCTAGCCTCCTCTAGGGGAGATGGAGACAAGGTGCAGGCTGAGCTTGGTAGGCTGCAGGTGGAGAGTGACTGCGCCAAGGCTGAGGTGAAGGAGGTGCTGCAAGCTCTGGAGGAACTGGCCATCAACTATGACCAGAAGAGCCAGGAGGTGGAGGAGAAGGGCCTGCAGAACCAGCTGCTGGCCGATCAGCTGTCCCAGAAAATGGTACGTTTTGACGTGATGTGACTGGTGGGCCGAGTCAGAAACAAGAGAACCAAACTGGGAGAAAGGCCCTCTCACGCCATGTTGAACCACAGAGACAAGCAAAAGTTACAGATACTTAATTTCAGTAAGTGGAAAGCAGGGCAGGAATTGCATAAATATGTGAATAGTATGTTAAAATTATATATGGTAAATGGAATGAACTTATATAGCACTTTTACAAGTGGAGTGGAGCGCTTTACAATGTAAAGCGCTCCACTCAAAGCGCTTTACATTGAAGCTACATTCACCGATTCACACTCGCATTCATACACCAACACGGCTCGGTAGGACAATGTAGAATTTGGGGTTAAGTGCCTTGCCCAGGGGCACATCAACATGTGACTGGAGGAAGCTGGAATCAAACCTACGACCCTCCGATTGCAACCCAACTACTCTACCACTGAGCCAGTATATATATATATATATATATATATATATATATATATATTATATTATTATAATACTTCTTCACTATAAAGCTCTAAATATTATGTCACACTGGTAACCACTCAGTAATCCTGAGTTAGATTGTTGCTTATAGTCATTTCATATATTGTACTTCAAAATCCAGTCTAGACCTTTTCTTTTTAAATTATAGTAATTTTCATTAATTCTTTAGATCCATCATACACTTTAACTATTATAGCATATTATGAAGGAGCAGACACATTATAAAGTTTGCTGACGACTCTGTGATTGTGTCTTTGCTTGTTGACGACGGCTGTGATTATGGCTCTGGTGTGAAGGATTTTATTGGCTGGTGTGAGTGCTCATTTTTTAACATTAATGCCTCTAAAACCAATGAAGTGTTGATTCATTTCAGAAAGGAGCCTCCACCGTGCCCTCCACTTTTTATCCATGGACAGTCTGTTGAGGTGCAACAACACAAATACCTACAATTATTGACCATCTCTTGACCTTTGAGGCAAATATAGATGCAGTCTACATTTACCAGCGTATATATTTTATAGGAAACAAAAAAGTTTTTATATGACTCCCTTTTCATAGTTGTTGATGTGTTATGGAGTCAATTTTAATGTTTTCTTTTATTCGCTGGTCTGAGTTGAGTTCTCCACAGGCTGCAGAACAAATTGCCCCTTTATGGGACAGTAAAGTTTATCTAATCTAATCATATCAAGAAACAATTTTGAAATCTCCTGGTTGGAAAGTTGTCCAATATAGCTCAAACGGTGCAGCGCTTTGACTTGTGTCCTTCTCTTTTTCCCCAGGCGAGTCTGATGGAGCTGGAGGCGGAGCTGTCTCGTATGCAGGAGGTAAGCGGTCAGCAGAGGAAGCGCATCGCCGACGTCCTCAACGGGCTCATGAGGGACCTCAGCGAGTTCAGCACTATTGTGGGGAATGGAGAGATAAAGCTGGTGAGCACAAATACTGGGCTGGAAGAGGTTTTTACATGAGCAAAATAGATATGGATTACACACGGGATCTACATGTTAAATCTGCATTTACTTAGTTTCCCTCTGGCATCAATAACGTATTTCTGAATTCAACAGAATTTGAATGGGATCTTAAAAAGAGTTATTATTTCAGTTATAGGCCTTAAATAGCTTAAGAAGGCTCAGAATTTTTTTTTTTCAGTCAAACATCTTAAATTTGTACATTCATCCATGTTTGTATTTATTTGGAGTTGGGGGGGGGTGCTCTGGTGGCATTCATTTATTCTATGTGCTGCCCCCTGTGTGTTGCCCTGTGAAGCAGTTAGGGATTATTGCCTGATATTCAGTCTTGAATGGGTTCTGTTCCTGATACTTTCATATCCAGTATCACTTCTTTTGTCATGGGGGAGTGTATATTTGTAGTGCTGTACACACCTCTGTTAAAATGTCATGTTCGTTTGATGCAAAAAAGGAGACAAATCTTGACTTGCTGATATTTGCCTAATCTAATTTGCAAAGGTTAACCAAACCTCTTACATTTTGAGGACATCTCTTGTCCACAACTATTTTTCGGTGATTCCAGAGATAGCTTTTAATTGTGGACCACCAACAGTACCTGCTGGAAACTCCTAAGCTTTTTAGCATTGCTGTCCGCCTCATGGGATCCTTTCTTACCAGTTTCATTCTTGTCTTTTCGTCAGTTTTGGAGAATTATCTAGTTGAGACTTTTTAAAACCATGTTTGTTATGATTGGCTATCATTTGTCTTGGTGTAACATTGGACAAAAACGTTGTTCGTGTAATTTTTAGCCGGTGGAAATCAGCGGGGCCATCGAGGAGGAATTCACCGTGGCCCGTCTCTACATCAGTAAGATCAAGTCGGAGGTGAAGAGCATGGTTAAGCGATGCCGCCAGCTGGAGAACATGCAGCTGGAGTGCCACCGCAAGATGGAAGAGACTGGACGAGAGTTGTCCTCCTGCCAGCTCCTCATCTCCCAAGTAAGGGAAGTGGGGAAGGGATATGATATATTATTATTTGAAATACGAATGCAGGGTGAAAGTTCAAAAAAGAAGCAGGCAAAATAGAGGATAAAATAAAATAATCAAACTGAAGAAAACATGGACAGATGGTTTAAGGCAGCGAAGTCAACTCATTTCCATTTTGGGCCAAATCAAGATCATACATTTTGTTGAAACGGTCGTGGCAGAAAGTTTTGATAAAACTCTCTTTAACAAGCGTTTAAAAATCAATAAATATCTGTCTAACAAGAACTTCTTAAAATCTAATTATACTGAAATTATTTTAACAGTGATCTGATTTAAGACTAATCAAATAAATATGATTTGTCTGATAAAATAGTTTTTAGATTCACATGAATAGAACGTAAGAATTACATTCATATGGTCCTCTAGAGTTAAGTGGGCCAGATAAATGGTCATTGCGGGCCGGATCTGGCCGTCGGGCATTGAGTTTGAAATATGTGGTTTAAGGGAATCTATTTAAGAGTTTTTAATGCTCCTGCTGATACACTGTACGTGTTTTTTCTGTTTGTACAGCATGAGGCTAAGATCCGCTCTCTGACTGAGTACATGCAGAGCGTGGAGCAGAAGAAGAGGCAGCTGGAGGAAAGCCACGACTCCCTTACCGAAGAGTTGGCCAAGCTGCAAGACCAGGGTAACGTGCACAACTGGCGTAAAGAAAACCTTCATGCTGCTATTTTTTTTCTTTTTTTTTGTCGCTGAAAAATTTATTTCAAATCCTTATTCCCCAGACAACTCTCTGCTTGAGGAGAAAGATGGAGAGAAGGGTGAGATGGAGGATGGAAATACGAAGGTAACAAAGGTTTTACTGTGTGAAATTCTGTCACTTCGAATTAGGAAACAAGCAACATGCCTATAGAAGGAAGGCAGTGTGCTTTTATGATGATACCTGTAAAAATGTAGTTATTCCTTTAAACCTCACAAGTTGTAACTAAATGAGACCCTGAGCTTCAGTTGCTCGAAAATAAATAGAATTGCTGGTCCAATTTTTTTGAGTGTTAAATGGATAGGCAGTAGAAAACGTGGCTCTCCATCATCCGTCAGCATCTTTTTAATGCACACAGTTTCTCCACTTCCAGAAAGCCCTTCGTCAGCAGGGGGAGTCTCACCGCGGCCTCCATCACAAGCAGCTCACCCGTCTGCGGGATGAGATCAACGAGAAGCAGAGGGTCATCGATGAGCTCACAGAGTCTGTCACCGCTTATTATTACACCCCATCATGCAAACAAAGTCTGCCATGCAGTCTTTTATTTTCAATAAACGAATAGCCATTTCATCTGTAATATTTATATTAATCAGATTTGGATTTTCATAAAAAAAAATAACAACTCTGTTTTATCACCGTTTCCCTACTTTCTAAAACCTCAGTCGCAACTCCAAGCTGGAGCTGGAGCTGGCTCAGGTGCGCGCTGACTTTGAACGTCTGAAGAGTCAGGACAGCTGCAAGAGTGAGCGCCTGGAGGAGCTGTCGTAAGTGTCTAGGAGTTCTAATTTCACAGACTGAAACTAGATTTGGATTACAATTATAATACTGAATTCAGTAAAGCAAATGAAAATAAAAATCATACCGTTTTCAATGTAAACGAGTAAATCTACAATATTTTAAAGTCCAGAGGTGATGGATCTGAGTTTTATTCCAGCAAAGGCCTGAAAACCACTGACCAGATGCTTTTATCGTATTTTGTCAGATTCCTGCATGAGCGCCATGAGCAGACCAAACAGGACTTGAAGGGCCTGGAGGAGACTGTCGTGAGTAAAACAGACACAACTCTATTTACTTCTTACAATATTTTCTCCCTAAAGGACTGTTTTCACTTTGAACAACAGATAAATAATTTATTTTCTCCCAGGGATGCAAAAACGAAATGACATAATTTTGATCTTGCTGCCCTGGACTTTAAAGTTCTTCTTGACACGCCATCTAAGCATAACTTTTTTTTTCCAGACAACTGTTGTGTAATTGGTCAGAATTTTGAATTATGTGAGCTTAGTACACGGGAAAAATGCTGCGATTGCGATGCATTTGAGTTTCTATGTAACATCAAATCTCCAGGCCAGGAAGAACATTGTTCTAGCCACCACGTGTAAAAGCCAAGTGCTCTGCTGTTATGGCATGCCTTAATCTTTTTTTTCCATCTATCTGTCTTCAAGGCCCGCGAACTCCAGACCCTCCACAACCTGCGCAAGCTGTTCGTTCAAGACCTCACGTCGCGGGTTAAAAAAGTAAGAAGCTCAGCTCTCAAGAAACATGGCGTCATGGTGCATTACAAAAATATAAATACCCTTAAAATTAATTCACATTTTGCCACATTATAGTCTCAAACTGCAATCGTTTTTATTGGCACTTTATGTGATAGATCAACACAAAGTAGAGCATGTTTGTGAAGTGGAAGGATACCATTTTTTTAAACATTTGCAGCTCCGATGGGGGATAAGACTGTTGCCATGACAGCTATTAAGTACGCACTTTACAAATCTCGACCTAAAGAGTCCAGAGGTTTTTGATAAATCTTCATCTATTTCTAAGGTACATGAAAGGGGACACAAAGTTACAGTGAAAAAAAACTATTACTATTTTTTTTTAACACATTTTTGTTTCTGGTTGACAAGAATGAACATAATCAGCTTAATGTAGGCGTAGAAAAAAAGAATGTGGATGTTGAAAGAAAACCATTAGAATTCTTTACCAGCCCTTATACGCCATGTAGGGGATGAAGTTAAACATACATGGAAAAAGCTGCTCTGACCAACGTTAAACTCTCTAAGATCGACACAAAACGCTATGCGTAGCAGAAAACTAACTTGCACACATCATTGTGTGGGGAAGCCTTTCTTCAGGGGTGAGCGACACCCTGATCAGACTAGATGGAAAGATGGACAAAGCTAAATGCAGGGAAATCTGGTAAGAGAACTTGTTACAGGCTAGAGACTGAGGTGGAGATTCATCTAAAGATTAGTGTAAGAATGAGCCAGAGCTCGATTGGATTGAAAAAAAAAAAATTAAAACTATTTATCATTTATCTTCCACTTTTAAATTATTTATACTTACCTATGTGACAAAAACTTTTAAAAGATGAAGAGGTATGAATAATTTTGCACAGACAAGCAAACCGGTGTTAGGTTTAATGCATATTTTTTTACACAAACATTCAATAGCCTAATCCTATAAAGAGACAACTCCTCCTTTAAAATGCAACTCTTTCCTCTTTGATTTTCTGATCATTTTCACTGGGTTTCTATCTCTGCAGAGTTCCGAAATGGAGCCTGATGATAGCGGGGGGTCTAGCACCCAGAAGCAGAAGATTTCCTTTCTTGAGAATAACCTGGACCAACTTACAAAGGTTCACAAACAGGTGAGAAGCACATGAATATGAGAAAAGCAGTAATTATGTGTAATATGATCATGTAGATTGGAAAAAAATAAAATAATAATATTCCAGAAGAGTTATCATGATAAACATTCACCAATTTTTTGCAGATTTTTTTTTTATAGCAGTGAGTTTTTGTCATTTGTTTCAAACACACGATTGAAACTCAAAAACTTAGATTTGTGTGATCTTCTTTGGGAAAGTTGTATTAGTTTAGTTTGTTAGGAAAAAAATTCTTAAAGGTAAAGTTGGTCAACCACATCTGCTGTCTATTTTTTTGTGTCTTCCCTACAGCTGGTTCGTGACAATGCAGATCTGCGTTGTGAGCTTCCAAAGCTGGAGAAACGTCTTCGGTCTACTGCTGAGAGAGTTAAGGCCCTGGAGACTGCACTGAGGGATGCCAAAGAGGGCGCCATGATGGACCGCCGCCGCTACCAGCAGGAGGTCGATCGCATCAAGGAGGCCATGAAGGCTAAGATTGCTTTGAGACGCCCCCATGCTGCACAGATTGGTATGGCTCTCAGTTCACTCACTTATCTTTCACAACATCAGCCATGGCAATGAAGCTACGAGCAGATGATAAATCTTATAATTATTGTTATACCAACAGCAAAGCCAGTGAGACCAAAGCAGCTGCCTGTTTGCTCTCCTACAAACCCCTTCTATGCCTACATCCGGGCTACTGAACACGCCAACGCCTACAGCAACGCCCTCTTTCAGGGCAGCATGACACCGAAGAGCTCCTCCAGCATCGACTGCAACCTGAACTCTCTGCAGAGCAACACGTAAGTTCAAATCCTTCCTCAGTTTATCTCTTCCAGTTTTGGGGTACAGCATATTTTACAGCAGCACTAAACCTTTTTCACATTTAGTCATGTTTAAACCACAAACTTCATTGTGCTCTAACGTGTAAGACCAACACAAGGTAGTACTTGTAAAGTAGAACGAAATCCATGATAATAGACGTGGTTTTTAAATATTATAAAAGTAAAAATCTGTAAGTAAAAATCCACAGCACCCAATTACTTTCAGAGGTCATCTAAATATAAATAGAGTCCATCTGTGTGTGATTTACTCTTAGTTGATGTGCATCTGTTCTGTGAAGGCCTCTGAGTTTTGTTAGAGAACAAACAATATCAGGAAGACACACCAGACAGCTTGGGCTTAAAGATCTAGACCAGCGGTGTCAAACTCATTTCCTTTTTGGGGCCACATCAAGCTTATAAATATCCTTAAAGGGCCGGTTGTGGCAGAATGTATTGATAAAACTATAACAAACCGTTAAAATCAGCCTCTGCATTCCAGTACCAAACAAGTACGTCTTAAAATTAAATAATACCGAACATGATGTGATTTAGGACTGCTCAAATAAACACTGATTTTATTTTACTGATAAAACTGTATTGGGGAACACAAAAATAGAACTTATATTCTCTATCTATAGGGTCCCCTAGAGTTTAGACGGCCACATAAATGGCCATGGAGGGCCGGATTTGGCCCCCGGGCCTTGAGTTGAAACGTGCGATCTAGACGGTTAAAGCAGGGCCAGGTTATAAATGTTACACTGTTCAATCAATGATCAATAAAAAGAAAGTAGAAAAACAGCAAACCTAAGAAGACATGGATTTCTACCTGATCTGACATGCCTGGTAGCATTTTGCCCTAGATTCACCATCAGCACACCATTCCCCCTTGGAATGGTTGGTGGTGGCCACAGGTGTGCTGGCCGTCGGGAGATTTGGGAGGTTTCCAGAAAGCCCAGTTAGTTCTAGGACTTTTGGCCAGAAGTTTTTTTTGTCTTATTTTGCACTCCAAAGGCAGCTGCAGTTGAGGCACTGTGATGATCCTCTTGTCTGTGTTCATGAATGACAACATGTGAGTGAGGCGTCTTCTTATATAAAATATCTTTTTGCGAACGGTAGGCTGCAGTTAAGACATACCTTCGCTTCAGTTTGCAGAGCAGCAGTTTTTACTCCTTTTATGAATATGTTTGTCATAAGTACTCTTTGAGCTTATCGTTCGATTCAGGATTTGGGTTAAAAGTACTGTGTGTAAGACAATAACGTTTTGAATGTGATTTATTTCCCGCTGAACTTTCTCTAACATGCTGAATATAATGAATCATTTTCCATTGTTTTTATCTGGAATGTTGCTACTCACCGCTGCCATTTATTTGATCCAGAGATTGTTGTACAAAACTAAATATGATCCACAGTTTCTGGTTTAAGATGTTTTCTCTATTCTGGAATGACGAATTCACCCGCAGGAAAATCTCTCTCTGGTGCTATCAATTAGGAAATGTTTGGAAATATTCCGGCAACCAGTGTTGGGTAGAGTGTGCAAAAAATGTTCTCAAGTAAGAGCAGTATTACTTCAACATATTATTGTTGAAGTGAAATTAAAAAGTAGCCATCCATGAAATTACTAAAATATGTATAAAGGCTGATCAAGTAGCCAATGAGTAACTGATCAGAACATAAGATCAGCTATATTGGCACAGATTTTTTATGATTTCATCAGAAAAAAATACAGTTATGTGTAAGTAAATTATGTGTAAATTCTGGTTGAAGAGTACCATGAAAGAATTGATTCGTATAGCCTAAATGTAATTACCAAAATAACAAATTTGAAGCAGAGGAAACTTTTTCAAATACAAATGTTCATCATAAAACGTATTAAACTAAGACTAGAAGTAAATGTATTTATGTTAGAAAAACACAAAGTGCTTCGAGTGACAACATATACTGTAGTACTTACCCTATATTCAGTTAATCTCCAAAGCTCTGCAGCTAAAAACTTACATTAGCACAAAAAAGCTTGTATGGAAACAAGAGATTTCACTTTAACATTAACTGTGGGTTTTTGCCATTGTTTGGCATATTTTTGGTTCAACATGCTTGTTTGGATTCAGTGAAATTACTTGCAGTAGGTAGATGATCCAGAAACGTTTTCTCAAGTATGGGTAGCTATACTTCATAATAATTACATAATGATTACTTTCACTTAAGTGAAAGTTAATGATGCAATAAAATATACAGCCAGAGCAACAATGGAATGCCTTAGATCATAGCGTCTTCTGGTTTTAGAATGGCCCAGTCAACATACAGTCAAAAAGCCACGTGGAAATATATAACAAGACTTAAAAATTGTTCTTTATAGATTCTCGCCATCCAGTCGGACTGAGTTGAGCTGTTTCCCAAAAAAGAATGGGCAGAAATTTCAGACTCTAAATTTGCAAAGCACATAAATTTCGCTTTCCATACACAAGTAATGTGACAAAATGCAAAAAAGGAGCTAGAAGTTGAACTACCTCTATAACACACTGTATATGGACAGGTCTTCTAACAAGGACTGTGCTGTGAAATGAAGAGATCTTAGAGGTTACCCCATATAGTTACAATGTTTTCCTGTTTGACAGAGTTTCCACAGCTCTGGGCTACAGAGCAGGAAGATATAATGGAGATGTGCTGGAGTCCTACCCACTCAACATTGACAATGGTAAATAAAATACAGAACATACCTTAACTGCTGTTTTAGAACAGCTCTAATAATTCTGTTTCAATTGAGCATCTTCTTAACCTCCTGATTTTTCTCCAACAGGTAACACCATCAACGAAACCAGAGACATAAATGACAACAGGTGAGATCTCACATTGAGTGCAAAGAAAACATTCAGCATTCCCATTTTTATTTCTGTAAAGGGGTTTTAACATTTCATTAGTGATGAGCAAATATCTTATTGAAATCCATATTGTGACCTATACATGCCGTTGATCACGTGAAACACAAAATGTTTTTATGTTTGTATCATTAGGAGTGATGTTCACTGTGGCAGCGAGGTGGATGATTCAAACAGGCACAACAGCATGCAGCAGCAGCCGACTGCTTCAAGTTGTAAGTTTATATAAATGTAGCCTTACACTTACAGTGATAGTTTTTAATTTGATCAAAACTGAGAAACTAATTAAGTTAATTTACTCCGTTCTTCAAGTAAATTAATAGACAAAGATAAATGTGTTTCCCAGACATTTAAAGGCAGGAACTGAACTGTCAATGCAATCTATAAACATGGTTTACGAAACGAAACTCAGTCCAACATAACGCTCATGGAATTAACACACTCAAATTACACGAGTATTTAATATTTGTTCCTGTTATTGATCTCTGTTTGATGGTCTTTGCAGAGCTCAGCCAAACACTGTAACCCTTCAAGGACCCTCCCGTTTCGTTTGCATGCAGCCTCTCTGCCGCATCTGTAACCTCCGTCAACTGCATCACCAATGAAGATGAAGATGAAGAAGATCTGTAGTCCTGTAGTAGATGAAGCCCCACCTGTTCCTTCGGTGACTCTTCTTGCTCTCCATTTTGGGCTCCAGTCCCTTCCAGTTCAGTCAGAGCTAAACACATTCTCTCAGCCTCCGCTTTATTTAGACAACCAAATCTCACCAGTTCCGTGAGTTAATGAGCGGACCAGCAGATATCACTCCCTGAGGCGGTTGAACTGAAACAGGACTGAACCCCGATTGCTCAGTACTCACTCTTTGTAAATAGTAGTGCTGTATACTCCTGTAGTTCTTTTTTTTGTTTATTTTTGACCAACAACTGTTTTTCCAAATGCCACACTTCTCCTGTTCCCTCTGCATATATATCCTTTTGCGATGTGGGGAAAAAAATAAAAACTCTGTCGAAGGTATACCAGCTAGTCAGAGACACCGCAGTCTTTTCGTGCATGTCGCTTAATTTGCTGGCTAATCTTTGAAAATCTCTGCTTGTGTCTTACTTGGAGCTGGTGACAGATGCAGATCATTTCCCTCAATCCAGATCTTGGTGTCAGTGCTGTGTTTTCTATCTCAAAGTAAATTTCAGTGCAGATTTAATTCAAAAAAAGTAAAAAAAAACAAATATTATAGGGAATCCCAGCACAGACTTGCAGTTGCATTGGATAAATCTCGACTAATTGCTTTGTTAATGTTGCAGCTGTATGATGGCCTCTGTACATTGCTCACACACCTCAACGTCACCTTTTACAGAGCCTTAACATGAACCTATATCTCATCATTCAATTTCACTTGCATAAAATATATTTGTGATTACTACCTCTAGAGCAGCTTGTTGTTTATGAATACTACTATTTTCAAATGCTGACAAAAAAGAGCTGATCCTAGAGTTTCTGTAGACAGGTGTAACTTTAGAATAACAGTACATGTAAGTAGATTTAAGTGCATTAACCATAGATGTAGTTTGCATCTCAGGCTAGTTCATAAATTGGCTTTTCATCTTAAAAAGAAACTTTAAAACGTATCTGTCATACTTAGTCCAAAAAAATTACTTTAGATTATTGTCAATTGTCCATTCCCTTGTCTAAATATGCAGAAGAGCTTAGCCAGTTTTTGTATACAGTTTATTCATCAGTGTTGTTGGTGTACATGTTTTCTGTTGCTTTCATACATGTCCGACTAAATGGGAATGTGATGGGCAGATCTGTTCAATAGGGAGATCGGGGTGTGTCTGCTGTCGATCACTTTGTGGCCACGCTGAATGAGGCGCTAACTATTCTGTAATGTCTTGTTTTTCTTTAGCAAAAGTGGTTGGGTGCTAGCCTTAGCGTTCCACACTTGGGAAATAACAATTTCACAAACTGGAGCTGTTTCCATATATGTTTGTATCATAGCAATGGAAACGGAAGGGACAAAATAGTAGCGGATGCGGCAGATTCATGCAGGAACCACCACTGCAGAAGAAGGAAGTGACTGATCTATTTAAAACAGTATGGAAGCTGTTTTAGAGGATCAGCATTCTTAAGTATTCAAGTGTTTCCCCAGCTGAGCAGCCACCAGTCTGGGACACTTTTAAGAAAGGTTATTGATCGTTGTGCCGTTTTGTTGTTTTTCTTCTGCAAAATTCTGACCAGCCAATCAGGATAGAGGAAAGCAGCATTTCATGTAGGTGGGAAATGAATTGTATGCAATCACTGAATCAAAATGGAAAAGAAAAAGGGAGCTGCTTAATACCCGACCATCTTCTGTCTGCACACTTAAGAGGTTTTGTTTTAGCTTTTATTATTTTTTATTTAGATTGTGCTCATAATTTCAGCATATCTGACACAAAAACCTTAACGTTTAATTAGCTAGTAACCTTAAAAAACAGGTCTTAACATTTTCAAACACTCCGGCATTTATCGCATGTGAATCATTCTGTCTTGTCTCCTTTTTCATTACATTACCCTTCAGCCTGATGCTCTTTCTGGCATTAATAACATCTCAGGGCTTATAATACGCATAATCAAAGCAGGCATACATCACAGCCATTGTCTTCCTCTTAAACCTATGGGATTGCTGATGAACAATCAATCCGATCAGTGTGTCCTCTTTAAGTCTAAGCAAAAGAGTATGATGACTCGTGAGATTAGAGAAGATATGTACATAAATTCAAATAAATACACCATTATAACTCAGCGTTTTAGATCAAGCAACCCTTCAATCTTATATCATATTTAGATTTTTTTTTAGAGATCTGAATTAGCAGGAGTGTGTAATATGTCGTCATCTGCTGTTACACCATCTGAACGCAACATATCTAAGATACATGTGCTATATATTGGTAAACTTGTAAAGTAAAAAGGTGCATCATGACATAGAAGGATGCACGCTGAACTCGTTCAGAGAAATGCTTCTTTCATTTGTTTCTGTATGCTTATAATTGTAGTGTCAACATGATTATGTGAAGAGTCACCCTGCAGAATATCTGTAAATATAGATTCATCAGTATGCTGTATGTAAACCTGTGTGTTGTAGTAAAAAAGTTAAATAAAACCGTAACAAAGGTGCTTTGCTGTCTGAGCTCGTTCTTGTTCAGGTAGTTGTGTGGATGCTGCCTAGTAAAGTACGGTGGCCCGTAGAGACAAAACACAAGCAAATTCCAAAACACTCAAATCTGAAAAAAACATGCAAAGTTCACAACGGAAGTGCTCTAGAGCGCTAGGGGCGGTAATGAGCTTTTGCTTGCTGTGTCCAAATTAGGGAGCTGCAGCTTTTTAATCAGAACAGAACGCAGCGTCACGATGAAGCCTGTCCAAATACAAAGAGTCTTTCAAATGTGACCCACGGATCTGGCCTTTTCCCCCGATTTGAAGGATGCATTGCAACTGAACGGGAGTTGTTGTTTTTTTTCACAGTAACAATGGCAGCCGAAGCAGGAGAGGAATTTTAAAGTTTAAATGTAAGTATTAAAATCTAGCGGTACAACAATTAAAAACCTGAAGCAGTTGTGTTTTGGGCTTTTTTTTTTGGTTAGGATAGATATGGTTTTTGATATTGTTCTGTTAACCATCGCTGGTAAACGAGCTTGTATGGTGGTGCAAAAGTTGATAGAGCTTGGGTGTCGTCGTCATCACCCGATGTGGCCTTACAGCAACAGCGTGCTGTTTACAGACCTTTTCGCTCTGTCTTGCAGCTGAATTTGATCTATTATTCATTTGATCTAGTATCATTACTGAAGAACCATGGTAAATAGTTGCTGTGTTGTTGGGGAACAACAGTTAAACTCATGATTGGCAGCAACATAGCGTGGACATCTTTTAACGGAAACAAAGTGTTGTCGGCTCGCTTGAATCTTACCAAACATAACCTTTCAGTGTATCCGGGTGTCGATGAGAGTGTGTTCTTGGCATTTTCATTCTGGTAAGTTACAGATTGTATATGTTGTTTATTTCCTTAAACTGCAAAATGCAAACCCAAACATACATAGGCTACCACCGGTAGGCTAAGGCAGACGCCCTGAAACACAACACAATTTTTGATACACTACTTCTATGGGATGACAATTTATATTTTTACTGGAAAACCAGCAAATTAAATGTATACCTCTCAAACCTCACAGTATATAAATAAGATTTATAGATACAATATAACATTTAAGCAGTTTTGAAACACATTATTAAAAGCACGTATGAGTTTTGCTGGGGTTACAGGTTAGTATGGGAGCACAGTTTATCATTCCTTTGCCGGATTACTACGTTTTCAGAGTTTGCTCCTCAACCAATTCGTTTAAAAACAACACATAAGGCTCCAGCATTTTAGCTTCTGAACTGTTCTGAAGTGTAAGCGCTCACACCACAAACAAGGCAGCCGAAAATGTCAGTGATACACAACTGCAGCAACAACTTGTCAGTGCTCCAGTCTTTATCAGGTGTTTCATATGGATCCAACCTGTTTATAATGCTTTGTCAGGTGAGAAAATGTAGAAAATTGAAAGAGATTAATTATGTTGTATTCAGATAGATTCCACTCTTTATTTTCTATTGCAATGTGTTTTGAAGACTTTGATCAATCACGTTTTGACAAGATACACACGTATTCCATCAGGAATAAATGACAGTGTAACAATCATTTCTTGAGAAGAGGTAAGAAGTAGGCTAAATTATAGCCAAGGCTTCAAAAAGAGGGACATCTAGTTGTCTGTAAGAACCAATAATTAAATATGTCCTAGTTTGTGTTTTTTCTTTCAATTTATTAACTGAACCATATTACTTTTTTCAGTGACCGTGTTTATTGTTATCCCAAACCCCTGACCTAAACAGGAAATTGATGTAGAAACGTTTTAAAAATGGAGATTTGCCAAAAAAAATATAAGATCAAAGTAATTTCAGCAGTAGAGATAAGAACTAATTAACATGTAAGCACCAAATACGTGATATCCAATAACCACATATGAAAGATGAAAAAAAAGAAAAAAGATACAAAAGTAAATGTTCTTTTGTGGCCTAGTTATATGGACTCTGGTTTTGTCAGCATTCCAAACTACTGCTGAGATGAAGTAAAGCTTTCCCTCCAAAGGAACTTCCTTTGTGTTATTTTTTATAATAAGCTCCACTTCATCTTTCCCACGAGAAAGTAAGCAGTGATGTAAACAGCATTGGCATGTGAAGCATCTTCAGGCCACTACAAAGTTTATGTAAATAGAAAGCATGCGGATTAGCTGCTCAGCACAGCCAGCCCTCATTTCATGGGAGATGATCAGATTGGATTTGAAAATTAGACACATTTTTCAAAGGATCAAAAGTATTGTATTTTTCATCTAGTTAAATGTGGTTCAGATACAGCTACTTCAGTAAAAGGGGTCTTAAAGTAACAAACCACCTGATCAACGTGTTTAAAAAATTTGGGAAATGCCATAAGGGGGTGAAGAATTAATTATTAAAATCTCCATTTCTATATCATAGTGTTTTCTCATAAATTCATCCAAGCATATTCAGCTTATCCGTGAGAGGCAGGTCCCACTTCATCGCAGGGCAGGACATCACAGAGAAACCCAGGAACCAGGTGGCTACAGTACCACCTCTGGTGCCCATTTTCCTTTTATGTTTTTAGAAATCACAAAAAAAAAATGTAAAAAAAATATTTTCAAATAATTGTTTTAGTAGATGATATAGTTGTAATCAAATGAAACTTTATTTGCATTGCGCTTTTCATACAAAATAGCGTTTCAAAGTGCTTTACAGATTAAAATGACCCCACACACTAACCACCTGACTCAGAATAAAAACATGATCACAGCTATATCCTGCCTCCTCCCAATCCATCTCCCATGCATGCACACATTTAAAAGCGACAGTAAAGAAAAGCAACATCTGAGTATGGATGAGCCAGGAAACGGCAACATGGGAGCCATCTGCATCGGCGGAAACAGAAAAACACCAGCAGCCAAGGGACTGACCCAGAACACCCGGTGGAGGTAAGGCTGAGACCCCCACCTACACCTCCACCCAAGCACTACCAGGAGAGCACCCAGGCAGCAACAGCCAACTACCGCTCCCGAGAGCTCCCACAGACGAAACAATGGAAGGAAAAGCATGAATGTTCTCTGCAGCCCTGAGGTCCTCTGGCAGCGTGTTCCAGAGGTGAGGGCCATAATGCTGGAGAGAGCCTCACCATGAGTGTGTGTCCTGAATAGGGAAGACAAGTAAACGGCTGCCAGAGGAAGGTTCATACGGTAAAAGCATTTCTGAAAGATGAGAAGGCCCAAGACCATTAAGACACTTAAAAAATATTAAAAGAACCTTAAAATCTATCCTAAAACATACAGGGAGCCAATGCAGTGATGTAATGTGCTCCAACCTCCTGGTCTTCATCAGGAGACGTGCTGCTGAGTTTTGTAGAAGCCGTAAACCTGATGTTGTCTATTTGGGAAGACCAGAAAGCACGGCATTACATTAATCGACTGGTGATAAAAACATGCATTAGCGTCTCGGTATTGGCATGGGGCGGACTTTGGCAATGCTCTTTAGGTTAGTGGTTCCCAAACTTTTCAGTCTCTGACCCACAAAATAAAAATGTCAGATGCCTGTGACCCCAACTCTTGATGGAAAATACAAGCATTTTTTTCCGGAGCCTCTTAAAAAGTGGTAAAATGGCAAGATAATCATCAGCAGTCTATATCGACCACTATATGTTGCTTAAGTCCTGTTTTTCATCTTTCATTTGATTTATAAAATGGAGATGCCTTCTCATTGCCATTTCTGGTATTTACTTTTTTTAAGAGAATCTCAAGACCCCACACTTACCTGTTTGTGACCCCAAGTGGGGTACCGACTCCAACTTTGGGAACCACTGCTTTAGGTGATAAAAAACTTTTTGTAATATTTTTAATGTGTGGGATAAAAGTCAGCTCAGAGTCAAGAATCCCGCCGAGTAAATCACTTATAAAGAAAGAGTAGGCTAAAGAAAGTGATTGTAGTTTTGGTAAAAGTTTCTCTTTATAGCGCCCCAGGTAGAAATCTGCGGCGCCAGCTAAAGATTGGGAAATGGCAAAGAGGACTTTCAACCTCAGCCCCAGATAGTCAAAAATACCAGTGGAGATACATAAAAAGCTGCCCAAGAATTATAAGAAAGGCTTGAATTCCGAAGGCAGAGCAAACATAGTTTAATGCAAGTTTTTTTTACATTTTGCGACCCTGTCTATTTTCCTATCCGTCGCAAACATTTTGGCTGAATGAAAATAATTTGGAATTCAAATATGCCAGAGGTCTGGGTAATGTTGGGCTTAACTTTATGCTTGAGCAGATATTTAAAAAAGTTGATCCTACATGGATCGCGAAAAAATCCTCAAGAAATTCAAACTTGTGCATCTGAATAATGAAACAGCTACAATCCAGAGGATGTAGGCATAGGCTATAGCTAACCATTTGATCACGTCAAAAGTTATTGTTTTTACACCCTTAAAAATTAATCCTCAAGATGAGTGGATGTGAAACTGTGGAACTGTATATTTAGTCATCCGAGGAAACGCCAAACTAAACTGATCTGATCAGATTTCTTATCATTTTGTTCATAAATCAAAGTTCTTTAGTCATACTGATTAATCTATAATTTGACCTTTTCACATTGCAATTGAGACGAAATTTTGACTCAGACTGGGTTGCTACAGTATAGTAGCCTGTCTTTGACACGCTCTCATGGGTAGCCTAATTGGTTTGAGGGTTCATGCGCATCCCCGCTGCGCGCTCCCGCACCGCCATGAGATCGATCAGACAGCAGCGGGAGTGAACGGACACAGGAGTCCACGGCAGACGTACCCCCTTACCCTCATCCCGGTGGGCGCAACCGGCCAGCCGCATTTTCTAACGCCCGCGGTGTTAACTGCAGCACCGCAAAGGAACCGGAGGAGCCAACCGCAAGGTAGGGACTAAATGTATCACTGCATGAGCTCATGGTTATTTCTCTGTTAAATGGGGATATGAGTGTTTATAGTGTTTTAGAGGAAAATAATTGTTAAACTGAAAGCTGCAGCTACTAATTGTTAGGTGAAATTACAGAAAATGTTGCAAGCTTAGTCCACATTTTCCAGGATTTTTTTTCTTTCTTTCTTTCTTTTCCCCTTTTTTCTGATGGACAGCCCATTTATCCATTAATTCTCCTGGTCAGGTTTGGTTTCTTTCAACATATCTGTATCTTAAATGGAGGCTTAAGTTAGAGCAGCTTGCCACATATAGAGAAAAATGCTGCTGGGTTCATCTGTAGCCTACAGACAGTGGTTACACGTAATTATAGCTCAGATAACTCTGCACTCTTGGCCTGTGTCAACGGATTATTTAATACTGAGGTAGTTTCTTTGGTATTTTTGTTTTACTGACCACAATCAATAATTGCAGATGATAAAAATCTGTTTAACACATGGAATTAATTCATATTACCCAGCAAACCTCTGTGCTGATACCAAGTCAATGCCATGTTGCCAAACCCACTAGCACTCCGGGGATTGGATTTCCCTTCTACAAAATCAATACAAAAAGGGTTGACTGAGCAATGAGGCTGATCTTTTTAATCAGAAGCCGTGGAGGGGGTTATAATCCTCCCAACTGGTCAGTCCAGTCAGTTACATAAAGCTAAGACTGATGATGTGATGACACTCAGACACCCTCACACGTACTGGACACTGTGGTTCAGTGTCAGTGCTGGATCCAAATTAACATGACTGAAGATTTGATACTGGCTGTTTATCACTCTGGTCTTCAAGGAGATATTTGTGAGTGGAAATGAGACTTGCGAAACAGACACTGACCTTTGTTGCATCCAAGAATCTGCTGACTTGTATTTATTTTGGATGTGACTTTGATTTATCATGTCAGAGAGTTATACCAGTGCAGAATCTTGTGCAAGCATATGTTCTTTTAATATGTATCCAAGTCTTTATTTGGGTTCAACTAAAACTATGGTGGTTATAACATTATAAATCACAAATAGTAGGTGTGGGTGAAGAGTGGAAGAACTTTTGATTAATTGACAAAAAATGTTTTCAACATTTTTATTTCGCAATGGCCCTCAAACTGGATTCTGAACAGATTTTTCCTTTTACTTATGGACATAATTATGAAATTTGACATTTTGCATTGGCGGGCAGTTCTATGAAAGCTAATTGGATAATTTTAGTGTTAAATTTTAAATCTGACATTAAACTAATATATAGAAGGATATTAAAAAACATGTTCTAAGTCAGCCTGTCAGTGGTATTTGAAGACTGATTTCTGATGAACCATCCGTGTGACCTGAGCGCCATGGCATCATTCCTGCAACCAGCTGTTACTGTCGCTCTGTCTGTCTGTGTGGCAGCGTCTCCCCTGCTTCAGGTCTTCTCCACTGCGGTGTGGGTGAGGTTATAAATAAGAGGCTGGAGGATTTTTGCGTGTGTGTTTTGTTTAACCAGCTGCCGGAGAAGTCTGTTTGCCTCCTCTGAGTGCAGGTGTAGTCTGTGGCCTCTAGATGATGTTCTCGAGCCTGCTCAGCCGGAGCCGGCACTCACCGCCTGGCTTTTACCTCAAGTGTTTTTGTCTGTTTGCTTTGGATCAGTATCACCTGTTTCCTGTAGTTTAGCACGGTGTGTCTATATGCAATGCTTTGAAAGAGTATTCTTACTCCTTGAAAATGTTTATATTTTCACACCACAAACTTTGTAGAAAAAAAAAGAATACTAATGAGAGAAATGGTGTTGGATTCTTCCTGCAGGGATTCTTGACACAGAGAAGTTGGTTAAAGTTGATGGGAGAATGGAGGGAGCTAAATACAGGATAATTCTGGAAAAAATAATGCTATAGACAGCAAAATACTTGAGACTAGAGGTTCACCTACCAGTGGGAAAATGACCCTAAATATACAGGCAGAGCTTCAATGTGATAGTGTAGAGGAAAGCGTTTAATAACTTTGAATGGCCAAGTCAACTTCCAGAACTAAAACCAGTAAAACAATAGTGGACATACTTAAAAGGTTTTTAAATGGTCTCTGTCTAATCTGACTGAGTTTAAGCTAGATAGACATATACAACAAAAATAAACACCAAATCTGTCAATTTAACTGCAGCAAAAACTGTCTACAAAGTATTGACACAAGGGACTTAATGCAAATTCCAGCCAAATTTTTCACATTTTTATTTCTCAAATGAAGTTCATCATGTTCCTTATTCATAATTTTGTGCTATCTTGAGTCAGAGAAAATGTGAAAACATTCAAGAGGTATGAATACTTTTGCAAGACACTGTTTAATTCATTTGTAATAATGTTTAAAATACTTATAAAAACAGTGAAAGGATGCAGATGACTCTGTGGAGATTCAAAATGTAAAACAAAATTAATCTAAGATCTGTAAACTTTTTGCTTTGCTAAGATGCCATGGATCTAAATAACTACCATGCTGGGAAGAAAGTTTGGGAATAGATCTTTTTATCTTTATTCTGGAACAGATTGAGACAAAACAAACTGAGAGTACTCAGCGTTGCCAAAAAGTTTAGCTACTCATACTTTAGGTTTTTCTTAGGTTTATAGGTTTTCTTACTTTGAGCAGTTTGGAAAAATCATACCCTTCTGATGTGTCAGTGTAAGAGCTTCGTAGTTTTACAGAAATGAATGTGGGAAGTTATCCAGTTTGGACTTTCTATTTTTTTAAATTATATGTTCATTTCTGCTCCATATAGGATGATTAAGTGGTTCTCATGAGTTTTTATTTTTATTCATGCTGCTTCCTCAAATATGTAAATATAATACTAATTCATCATTATCTTTGATTAGATCCATGGAACAAATGCAAATCCATATAATTCATTTTTTGTATTAAATTAAAGGAGGATGAAGAGAGTTTGTATTTAAAGAAAAACAAAAAAAAACTTTCGGGGTTTCTAGAAATTGTAGTCTACCATGAATCCAAACTGTGTTTCTAAAAATCATTGGACATCATATAATAAATCCCAGGAATAAGCTGTCTTTATTTTGTGATTTCATGCTTGTCTCTATCTAAGGTGGTTCTAATATAGAAAATGCTTCATCTTTGTGTTTTCACAATATTGTAAAGGCATTATGAACCATTAACAGGTGTTTCAAAGAAAATTTGATCTGTGTAAAATAATTTAGCTTATTAATTAGTAATTTACCAACTAGGGCTGGGCGATTATGAAAATAAAATAATTGTGATTATTTTCACTATATTGAATAATCTCGATTTCTGATTTTATTATTGCCTAATAAAAAATAATAATTAAAACTATTAAATATAGCCTTCCCTATTAATTTAGCATATAGATTGTCAATGCTGCACCTGTTGTATTGCTATCAACATCACATCACTTTAAAGCTGCATGCTAATGCTAACAGCTAATGCTAACTGCTAACGCTAACTGCTAATTTCTTCCTATTATAATTTTTTTTATTATTTTCTTAATACACACAGTTCCTTGGTCTTTCTAGCATTATCAGAAGCTGATTCTTGTAACTTTTTACATACATATTCAATAACTATAATATGGCCCATATTAAATGGAACACATTTAACTAGATTTTAAAAAGGCAAAGAAAGACTTTCTGTCTGTTCCTACTATAATTTGCTGGTAACTTCACTATGAACTCTAGGCCTGTTGTGCCTTGACATTTAGTCAACCTGTGATCAAAGTATGGCAGGTTGACAGAATTAGTCAAATTTGAAGCTCCATAGAACCTTGACAGCAGTAATCTGTCATCTTAGAAAGAATTTTGTCAAAAATGTGCTTTAAAAGTTTATTGAATATAAACCACTTTAAACAGATTTTAGGCCTTTGCCTCTTACCTAATTTACAGTACAGCAATACCTTTTTCCAATTCAGATCAACACTTTCCATTATTCCTTTTAATTCAATTCACTTTTATTTCTATAGCGGCAATTCACAACAAATGTCATCTCAAGGCACTTTATGACAAAAATCATTTCAATACAATTATACAAATATTCCAATCAGTTAAAAGTTTTCTATGTAAGGAATCCCAGCAGAATGCGATTAGTCCTCGACGTGAGGTTGTGCCCGGATCATGCAGACTCCAACCACAGCTATTACTCAGCAATCCCTCATACTGAGCAACCATGTAGCGACAGTGGAGAGGAAAAACTCCCTTTTAACAGGAAGAAACCTCCGGCAGAACCTGGCTCAGTACAAGCGGTGATCTGCCACGACTGTCTGGGGGTCTGAGAAGACATAAAAGAGACAGCATGGAGGATGCTTGGTAACTTTGAGCATCATCTGGACCAATGTTCCCCATCCAGCAGGGGACTTTATAGTTGAGCATGGTACCAGACTGTGTGGAGTTCTATTGGAAGAAAAGTACTGAGAGAAAACTGGGTTAACAATCACAATAACAGCAGAAAAATATATATCTGGAGAGTAGTAGAAGAAAAAAGTAGAAGAGAGGAAAAGTGGTCAGTCTGTCCTCCAACAGTCTAAACCTATAGCAGCACAACAACAAAAAATAGCTCAGGATAAGCTAAGCCACTCTAACTATAAGCTTTATCAAAAAGGAAGGTTTTAAGCCTAGTCTTAAAAACAGACAGAGTATCTTCCTCACATACTAAAACTGGGAGCTGGTTCCACAGGAGAGGAGCATGATAACCAGAAGATCGGCCTCCCAGAAATCCTAGGAACAACCAGTAGACCTGCATTCTGAGAACGAAGTGCTCTGTTAGGAACATATGGAACAATCAGATTTCTGATGTACGATGGAGCTTGATTATTAAGGGCTTTAAAAGGAGGATCTTAAACTCTATTTTGGATTTGGCCAATGGAGAAAAGCCAACACAGGAGAAATGTGATCTCTCTTTTTAATATTAATCAGAACTCTTGCTGCTGCATTTTGGATCAACTGAAGGCTTTTAATTGCATTTTGTGGACTTCCTGATAATAAGGAATTACAGTAGTCCAGCCTTGAAGTAACAAATGTATGGACTAGTTTCTCTGCATTACTCCTGGATAGGATGTTTCTAATTTAAGCAATATTCCAGAGGTGAAAGAAAGAAATCTTAGAAACCTGTTTAATATGGGATTTAAATGTCATGGTCAAAATTTAAAGGTCGAACATTACACTGAGGTTCTTTACATTATTACCAGAGGCCAAATTAATGCCATCCAGATGAACAGATTGACTTAGCAGTTTCTTTTTTAAAGCTTCTGGTCCAAAGACAATAACTTCTGTCTTGTCTGATTTTAGAAGCAGAAAATTGAGAGTCATCCAGGTTTTTATATCTTTGAGACATGCTTGTAATCTATCTAACTGATTGGTTTAATCAGGACTAATGGATAAATATAATTGTGTATCATCAGCATAACTGTGGAAGTTAATTCCATGTTGTCTAATTATTTTACCAATTGGAAGCATATATATAGCAAAGAGAATCGGTCCAAGCACAGAACCATGTGGTTCTCCACAAGTAACCCTTGAGTCTGAAGAAGATTTATCATTGACATGAACAAACTGGAATCTCTCACAGATATTATTTAAACCAGCCTAGTGCTGTGCCCTTTATCCCTACAACATGTTCAAGCCTTTCTAAGATAATATTATGATCGACTGTGTCAAAAGTAGCACTGAGATCCAACAAGACCAAAACAGTCACAAATCCATTATCTGAGGCCATTAAAATATCATTAGTAACTGTTACCGGTACTGTTTCAGTGATATCAGGAGCTCTAAAACCTGACTGAAATTCTTCAAACAGGTTCTTGCTGTTTAGATGCTCACATACTTGATTAGCAACTATTTTCTCAAGAATTTTGGATAAGAAAGGAAGGTTAGATATAGGTCTGTAGTTAGCTAAATCATCTAGATCCAGGGAGGGTTTCTTAAGTAAAGGTTTAATTATAGCAACCTTAAATTCCTGAGGCACATATCCATTTATTAAAGATACATTCATCATGTCTGGAATAGGGCCAGTAACCAGAGGGAACACTTGCTTAAATAATTAATATCACCAACTCTCAAAACAATTTCCTGTTTGCTATTTTATTTGCCCAAATTGCAATTAGTGTCACATTACTGTGTCAAATGCAAACTCACAAAAAAACACAGTGTGTTTAAAAAAAGAGTTCAGTCAGCCTCACAGTCCATTGTGAATGACTTAAACAGCTCGTGTTGATTGATGGCAGTGACTGGTGAGCAGCAGGGTTAGCTCCAGAGGAGGCCTCACAGTCACTAAGAAGTCTAAAATAGGCATCCCACCTTCCCTCCCCAATGGGTTAGTTTGTCTGTCTTTGCTTTGGGCTGTCACTATGTCCAGTGTGATTGTTGACTAAGTTATAAAGAAGTATAACTAACAGAAATAAAAGCTTGTAAATGTTAATGTTTCTGTAGTTGATTTACATTATGTGTCTCTTAGTGGACTGAGTTACTTAAATAAAAGAGCTTTTCAATAATAATCTGATATATGGAATGTGACTGTATTTATCTAACCTGCGATGGACCATTGGCCTGTCTCTCGCTCCCCGCAAGGATAAGAGGGTATAAAAAACTGAATGGATGCATGTCTGGATAAAATATTTGAATAATTTAAAACATATTGAAAAATTATCCTACCTAAGTCATTACTGCATTACTTCCTCAGAACAAAGAGCTCAATAAAAATGCATTCACTTTTCAGAATTTCATTTGAAAAAGAAATGTATGTCTTACTTTTTTCCTTTTAGCTCTTAATTACTTTGTGCTTGTAGTGTGTGTTGCTCTGTCACACCCCAATCTCAATACAATACAATTAAGGTTGTGGCTTTAAAGTGACCAAGTGTGAAAAAGTGTAAGGGGTGTTCATACTTTTGCAAGGCAAAGGAAAAACATATACTTCTAAATGGTCTGCAATATTTTAAGTTCCTAATAAATTGTATGAATTAGTGTTTTGATGTTTGCTTGGATGAACACATGCTTATCTTGTGTTTCGTTCCTTTTTTTTTTATTGTCTTCAGCCGAGGTCTAATTACAGATGAGACAAGCATGTCATCTACAGCTAAGCAACCTTGTGATATAATGACACATCTTTCACATTTACAAAATCTGAAATAAATTGCACAAATCTACAGCCACACTGAAAAAGCCATAATCTGTATTATTTTAAGTGCATGGCATAGTGAAAACATTAATATTAGGTCTGTAACATTTTATATAGATAGACTTTTCCATAGGCTTATTGTCAGTGGACTGAAGATTACTTGTGTTTAGGTACCAATTTAATTTTACACCACAGACAAAACAAGTTTCTTGCCAGCAATATTTACCCCCCCTCCAGTTACTTTGAAAAAATCTTCACTACCATTTTTTTAAATTGTAGGATTCATTTTACCAAGGCACAAAATTATATTTATATTATTTTTGCTTTTAGTTTTATTTCACAGTTGTAGGCTGGGTTACTGTGAACACCCAGTTATAGGAAGATTAGATATTCTAAAGAAAATAAGGTTGATGCTTTAATAATAGCAGGGGTTGCCAAAAATTACTCTTAGAGTTAATTCTTCCAAAATGTACCCAAGTAGATTTTTTAAATATGTAAACTAAAATAGGTAATCAGATAGTAAATTATAAAAAGGAAACATACTGGTTATAATTAAGAGAACAGTGAATTAAAAAGCATTTAAATGTATCAAAGATGGGATATTATTCTTAAAAAGCATCTAAGAGAAAATATTTTGAAAGGGACGATGTTATGTCAGAAAAGGCTGAAACCTGTTTGACATTTTTCACCTTGAACAACCGTAGGTGATCTAGTAAATAGTGACTAATCCAGCACCATAAAATCAATTGGCTGGTTTTCCTAAAGAACCGTAATAAAAACAGGAGACACTTCAGTAACTAAATCCCTAAGAAGATTTAGTGTCCACAGAAAGCCTTTCCCGAGGTTTAAAAAGTACATTTTATTATCTACTTTGCACCACAGTAATTGAATGACATACATGGATGAGTATCTTGGGGGTTTTATTTAAAAAAAAGCTGAACAAACTCTGATACACACAGTTGCTTATAAAGCTGTCAGTTAGATGAACTTTTGACTCTCACTTGCTCATTGAAGGAAGTGCATCTCCTGCTATGCTAACTGCTCTGCAGAATGGTAATGAGGTGTTAGGTGCCTAAGCTGGAGCTTGGGGCGAGGCATGCTCCGAGTGCTGAAGATACTGGAGATAAAAATAGAAGGCCAAAGCTGGAGGTGCATTTGTTTCCATCACTGACTGAGATTAGTCACTTCAAAACATGCCATTCAGTTGCAGCTACTGAAGCAAAGTGCATCAACGCATTAAAGACTGCTCACCTTTTTAAACTATGCACTGACAGTTCAACAGTGACAGCATCGCTTATAAATACAGCAGCAAGATTGTTGATATTCGGATCATTGAGCTTGTTTTATTGGCTGTTTTCTAAGGTGCGGCTCTTGATGTTTCTCAGACCTTGTTATTGAGGATGAATCGAAAAAAGATGAGGGGAAAGCACAATACAATTTCAGAAATATTCTGCAATAAGTTTCACATTCATACGCGGAAAGATTTGGGTTCTTTCTTTTTATCACATACATTCTATCATTGATGCAGATCCCTTTCATTTGAAGATAAGGGTCAAGGTGTGCCAATTAGTCTGAGATAGAAGGAAGATGAAAATCAATAAGGTTTGATGGCTCTGAAACCTGAGCTGATTTTTGATGCACATGCAAAAAACCTGCTGTGTTAAAAACTAATGAATCAAACAGATGTGCCTGCCTTGTGGCTACAAATGTAGCTTGCTTCCACCAGTCTGTGAATGCCCTCTCACGGGGCAAAGAGTACGGATGGCCCTCCATTAAAATTGAAAACTATGATCCACGGTCCTCTATGCACGTTGCTCGTTTCTTCTCTTCACCTCTACCCATCCCCCCGACGTCACTGGCTAAAAAGCGTAAAGCTAACAAGTTTAACCCCTTTCGGCTAATGTATTCAAAGAAGGCAATGCAAAATGCCAACCTCATATGGGGAGCGGCGCACCCTCTGTATCTATAAACAACGTATTCTAAGACATGAGAACACTTTCATGATAATGGGATTGTGATTAGACCTCGGTAAGATACGCATTTATGAAAGCAGTACTTGATTTTTATTAATAAAAAGCCGAATTTGTTACAAAATGGGTCTTTAAGAAAAGTCTCACATTGGTAAGAGCTCCTTTAGTTTTGTACTTTATGATTTTCTTTATGATCAAATTTGTCTTTTCTGTAACTGTGGGAAAGTGCAGAAGCCTTCTTTGACTCATCTGACTAGCAGTGTGCAGCAAACGGAAAAGGCCCAGCAGAACTACCGGTACCATAGAGCCACATTGTTTTTTGGCACTTTCTAGTTAGCTTCTTATTGAAAGAACTCTAAACTGCAGCAACAGTTTGTTGAAAAATATATATGCATGTTTCAAACTACGGCTTTCTAAATCCTTAGCACCCTCTTTATGAAGGTAACCGGTCCGTGCATAATTACTGATGTCACATGATACTTTTTGTATATTGGGATCGATGTTAAAAGCATGCCTGCAGCATTTTTCACTACTCCGAAAATGCTGTTATCATAGCAGAAGCTCAGTAGGGAAAGACTTGGAGCTTTTCTGCTGATGGGTGTTTCTCCTCATCTTCTAAGTTTGTATTAGAACTAACACGATGGCACACTTATAATAGTTAGGACTTAAAAACTTTATGACTTTGTCTCTTCAAGTCTTCCTAGTGTAAAGTGGCATTCAAGATGGAAAAGTAGTTGAAAATAAAATATTACACAGAAGTAAATTCTTATCATTGATTATCCCTTAAATGACTACATCATAAAGCAGAAAATATTTAAACCATTAATTAAACCCTAGAGGGAACACATACACTCATAGAGTGACCACATGTACATATTTGTAGTAAAGATATTAAAGATGCATTTTTAATCAATTACAGGCCAGTATTGTGGGGGGACAAATGTTTTACCACAGTTAGATAGAATTTAAAGAGTTTACTTTTGCATATGATATGATAAAAAAAATAGTAAATCATGTGGCACTGGATTTATCATTATATCATCAAGAACTGCCTCTAATGATACAGCTTTTAAGTTTGTAGCACTTTCAATTACAGGGTATGGCAAGGTTTTTAAAATTAATAGCGATCTGCAGAATTGCCACTAGATGTCACCTAATTCAGCTTTATCCCTCCATCCTTTTTCATATATTCACCTGTTTGTTCTCTGGGTCACTGGTAGCTGGTGCCTATCTCCAGCGGTCAGTGGTACCGAGACAGGGTATATTATTGACAGGATGTCAGTCCATTGCAAAATAAGCATGCATGCAGTAACTCACATCTGAGAGCCTTTGGCAGAGGCCAGTTGATCTAAACTTTTTTCAGACTGTGGGTCAGATCCTCGTAAAAACATGCAAACTATTCCTGCAGGATTTGAACTCTCTGATTTGAACTCACAATGCTTCCTAAAATATTTTTTAATAGACTACAGGCTTTGTGCAGATAATAATTCATAGTGAGATTGAGGATTAATAATATGTGTGTGTGTGGGATAAACTGTGCATGAAAGGGATTTTGCAAGACTGACAGAGATAGACCAAAAGTTTAGGACAAGGACGACAAGGCCCTGTCTACAACCAGATGAATCAACAGCTTCCCTCCTCTGGCTAGGACATGCTCGCTTTGCTCAAGCCTAATACCATGGACATGCTGTCACGCATGAACAATTTGTTTTTGTCCATAATCCCCCCCTCCCTGGCCCTTTTTTCCTCCCATCCGTCCTCTATGCCTTTCTCTGTACCCTTTGTGACTTTTTCACATTGGCCTCGTTACCCAGCAGATTCACTGCATTAGCAGAGCCTGAAGGAGAACCCCAGAGTGGGAGGAGGACTGAGAAGGAGGAGCATAGCAACAAGGATTGCTCCTCCACTATATGTGACGGCAAACTAGGCTATTGTGACTCAGATTTTCCCTGAAGCTTGTTAAAAGATAAAGTTAAGACTAAAAATACACACATCTTATATGATATTTTTCTGGCTTTGTAAAAGTTGGCTGATATTTTCCTTTTCTGTAATTTACACATGAAACAGACACAAGCTTTCAGGAACAGTTTACAAAGGCACTAAGTGACCACCAGAGGAAACAAAATCTGATTGTTAAATTACACCTGGCTTATTATCTCGACCTCCAGATTCAAGAGGCTTGGTATTCTATTATCCATCAGTCTACTTTAAATTAATGCGAAACTTTCAGTTTTCATAGATTCTTTTTTTGAGAGCTGTGAAAATAGCAGTTTTCACCGATAGGCCCAGCCTAAACTGTTGGTCGGCTGTGTTTCATATCCCATAGAATTAAACGACACCTTTTTTCAAGCTCAACAACACTTTTGCATGTTCTGTGCGTTGCAAATACATTCATATACTTTTACTTTTGATTTAGTTGAAGCTAGATATTTTAATGCAGTTTATCAGAAATTTATATAATAGACCAATGCTGCATAATGGTACTGTAGAGAATTTTATGTTGTTGTTGTTTTTTTGCCAAAAAAACTGGAAGCAGAAGGTCTCCATTCAATTGGACTGATCTTAAAGTATTTTATGAAAAATGAGCAAAAGTTTTAGTTTCTGCAAAGCTGGTAGAGACCTTCCCAAAATGACTTCCTGCTCTGATTGAAATGCAATTCTAAAAAATACATATTTACATTTTTCTTCACAAAAAAAACTAACATTAGATTTTTTTCTTCCTCCTAATTCTTTATTATTTTGTATTTGTCCATTTTGAAAGATCCCAATATACTTCATTGAAACTTGTAGTAACAACAGAAAAAAATACTTCTACTGCAACAAAACTGCTATCTTAATTTTAATACTGTAGCTGTTTGTTTGTCCTTTGTTTGAGATCATAGTTTTATCGTTTGCCTTTCTGACTGTTTACAAATTCACTCAAAAAGTAATGTTTGCTTACCTGAAATTTTCATCAGTATAGGGAGTTGACTCAGCATGAAAGTGATTAACTATTAATGCTACCCTGTATCTAATATATTTTTTATTTAGCCTTGGCAGAGGCATGCATTCCTAAAAGACTCCTGTTTATGTTATCCTGCCCTAAAGAAATAAAACGCTCTATATACAGAGGTGGATAGTGTACCCAAAACTTGTACTTATGTAATGGTAGCAAAAATTTGATATATTTTTACACAAAAAAGTATAAAGTAGTCAATCAAAAAATTGCTCAAGTAAGAGTAAAAAAGGATTTAGTAAAAAGGCTTTTTAAGTAAAATCTGAAAATATTTGTGATAAATTCTGTATTTTAAAATATAAGGTAATTTTCAAATTGCGGTATTTTAGAGAATAAAATAAGAACAAGACAAAGACACATTGTTCTCATTTTTCTTTAATGAAAAATTTGTATGTTATCGTTAATTCCCCTTCAATCTGAAATCACTAAATACATGCAGAGGTAACCAAGCACCTTCAGAAGTCACCTAATAAGTAAATATAGCCTACTTGCATGTGAGGATGTTATGGTGAAGTGCAGAATAACAACCATTACCCCGCATTGCTACAATTCAGTGGTTTTAGATCAAAGCATATTCATATTTAAAAACATTTCCTAATGATATCCACTGAGAATCTCTGGCATAACTTAAAAACTGATGTTTGTAGACAATCTCAATTCAATCTTATTCAGGTTCAACAATTTTGTGGAGAAGAATGGGCAAAAACCTGACCCTCTAGATGTGCAAAATTGGTTTGAACATAACCTGAAGGACTGGCAACTGCAATACACAACTTGGCCAGTAAACACAAATGCACATTACTGTAATGGTTTTTTTGTTGTTGAAGAAAGTAGTTTTCATATTTTTAACTTTGCTCTGGTTTATCGCATAATACCCCAAGACTTTGCTTCAAAGTATGTAGTTGGTGCATGATAAATGTGAAAAAGCTCAGTTCTAGGCGTGTTAATACTTTCGTAAGGCAGGGTGTATGTAGAGACCATCTGCCACTGTCTTCCGTTCACTGCGTCTCCTAATGTTTTTTTCTCATTCCCTCTCAGACAAACACGGGAGAGAGCACTTGAGGGGTTGTGAGAAGGAAACAACAGCCACGGAGAGACAGAAAAACTGAAAGCAAAGAGTATTCAGTGAATCAGAGCACACAGGAGAGGGAGGGAGAGTGCGAGTGAGTGAGAGGGGACACACAGGGTCGTTGTGGACCGGCTCAGGACTTGACGATTGCTCATCAGCCTTCTGTGACTCAGCCTTGAACGCGTGTCCGAGCAGAATGGATTTCATTTGGGTTCAGCAGCCTCTGAGCTCAAGCAGCAGCATCAGCAGCTCTGCGGAGGATTTTCACTCCTTTTGGATTAAATCTGAAAACGATGTCGGTGTAATGAATGGGAAAGCCAGTGAGCAGAAAGGAAGATGGTAACGTCAATGTTGTTCAGTGTGAGATGTGATGACTTTCATCCTGATCTTTTTGTTTCTCTGTTTTTTTATTTTGTACTTTTGAGCAATTTTTTTAAGTAGCCACATGCAAGTATCTATTCAGTTTTCAGGATTAAGTTCGAGCGTACGCATAATTCTGCTCTTAACTCCTGAGATGTTTATAAAGAACAAAAACCTTAAGCCGGCTGTTGATTTTAAAATAAATAAATAATCGGCCGTAAATCATTTTTATTCATTTATCAAAATTTTAGCAATATGAAGAGAGAAAGAAATGTATGTTGTACTGTTAAATTTAAGTTTATTATTTTCTATCATCCACAAATTGGTTATAGCACACAATCCTGCATCATTTATACATCTGAAACCCCTGAAAGATGTAATTTTGCATAGGAACATGACATTCTAACACTATGTCAGTGTATATTAGTACCACGGAGCGAACTGTTTAGTTTGTCCCGACAAGTAGCTCTTTATGCTATAACACCCGTGTACTCTGACCACATACAGCATTTCTGCCAGAGCTTGCACTAACTGCTGAAGCTCTGCCCAAGCATTCTGACTCAAGGTGAAGCTCTCAGGTTACTGAGCATTAAACCAGGTTTTACAATCCATCCACTGTGCTGGATGTGCCTCCTTCCTGCTCCTGGCATGTAAGACATGACTCATGCAAGTACAAGCAGAAGGCCTTTTTTTTTAACCATCAAAGTGATGGGAAAGATGGCTGTCTAAAATGTGAGTTTAGTTAAATCTGAACGTGTTTCTTACTTGGATTTTGTCTGTTTTATCTCTATACTGACTGGAAAAATCTTAAATGAATGTGTATTTTCTTTGACCTCACCCAGCACGATGGCAGAGTGGGTGTGTTTGAGTTGTACATAAAGCTGAATTTGTTTGCCACTGACAGGCTTTTATGATGTTAGGATGCTATGAAGGGAGCTGATATTTAAATTACCCGCCCAGCTCTCTCGTGGGTTTGACTTGGCAGGATTTTTTGTGAGTTTTCCCACCCTGTTTTTTGTGTGTTTTCCATGTCGTTGAGACCAAGGGTCCATTAATGCTACTATTCCCGCTTTCTGAGTGACCTCAATGTTAGGGTGTTCCTCCCTATGTTGACCAGGTTATACAAAGCCTCTCTTTTCTCTCTGCAGAAAGACAACTTGTCCTGTCTGAGTGATTTGATGGAAAATATTTACAGTCGTCATATGCAATGCCTTGCAGAAGTTTTAAGCCCCTATAACTTTTTTGCTGTTTGTAAACTTATGGCCAAAAAGATCACTGTGTTTTTTAGGGGCTTTGTGTTATAATAAATGTTTATTATTATTATTATTATTATTATTATTATTATTTGTTTTTGTTTCTTTGCAAGTTAAAATCTGAAAAAAAAAATATTTTGCTGCAATTACAGCTGCAAGTATTTGCAACACGATGTTGAAAATCTTCAAAAGATCGGTTGTAAAGATCACCATCTCCTCTGCTGCCAACTGTTGGGATGGCAGCCTCGGAACCAGTGACTTAAAAAAGGTTATAAGTTAATGTAGAAGACTGGGAAGTGTTCTGGAGCCTCGAGATGATTACACAAATAAAGAAGCTTCCTAAAAAGAAGAAAAAATAATGAACAATTCTGAGCATCCTGTTTGTAGCACTAGTCAGAGGCCTTCTCAGATTAGCTGTTATACAGATAGCTACAGGAGTTCTTTCATACAGCTATTACTACCGACAATGACCAACAAAATCCAGTTAATTTGAGTTTTTAGAACACAATTTCAATTTGGAAATAAAGTATTTTTGAATTTAGTCTTTTGAAATATATCTTCACTGGCTTTTGTAAATCTATAAACTGAAATTTTTGTTTATTCTTGTTGGCCTAATAGCTTAGTCTCAGTCAGACTGGATGAAAAGCCACCTTCAAAGGAAATAAGCTTTCTATCTCGCCTCTGATTCTCTGTTGGATTTAGGTTTGGACTTACTTTGACTGGGCCATTCCAAGAGATGAATACTTTATCTACTGTATTTTTTCAGGGACTTAATTAAAAAAATTTATTTGTTGAGCAACAGCACAGTGTAATTAGTACAAAATAACTAATTCCTATACATAGTCGACCTAGCTACCATGATTCTGTCACAACTGGGTGTCATAATAGGGATCAGAGTGGTGTTAGTGTTCTGCCTGGCTAAGTGTTTTGCATACATGCCAAGACATTTAGTTTTTTTCTCAGTGCAGTCTCTTTTATTCATTTTTGTACCACAATGTGGCTTTTTTCTAGGCCTTTCACAATAAACAATAAACCAATTAATCATATGATAAATTCAAATGATCGTGAACATTTTTTCTGCCACAACAATTTCCATTTGCTAGCTTGCTTGTTTTCGTTATGTCTCTCCCTCTTCCTACCAAAGAGACTGGATAAGAAAAGGCATATAGAGTCAAAACATCTGTATGCCAAAGTAAACCAAGTGTTTTTGTCTAATATTTTTTTAAAGGCAATTTTGTTTACAGAGATTTTCCAAACTTTTATTGTTTAGGTTGATTTGTTAATTTATACTGGATATTAAAAATGCCCTCCAGTTGCAGCAGTAAATGTTCTTTAGAAATATTATTGACCGTTCAGAGGGTTTACATGCATTATAATTAAATAATTCGAAAACAATCTAAAAGCGTCAATATTCTTGTTTATCCCATAAATTCCTGGGGTAATTTATCGCCTAGCAAAATTTTTTTGTCATGACAGGCCTACTTGTGGCAAACTACAAACAAGACTACTTCTGACTTTTTAAACAATAGTTTTCTTTTTACCTTTTTTCCCTAAGAGCCAAATTTGAGATTTGCTTAACAGATAGTTGTCCCATATCTAATTCTCCTTCTGAGTTGTAGATCTCTGCAGCTCCTCCAATGTGACCATGGACATCTTGGCTATTTCTCTGATCAATGCTCTCCTTTACCAGCTTGTCAGTTTAGATAAAAACCTTTATGTAGGTTTGAGATTGGGACATTTTCTTTCCATTTATGTACGATCACTGCAATGTTGTGTGCTCTCTTGGAATGATGTTTTATAATATAACCCCTAAACCTCTCTATAACCTCATCTCTTATCTGTCTGCTGTATTCCTTGTTCTCTGTGACGCTGTTTATTCACAGATATTTTCTAACAAAGTTCCGAAGCCTTCACAGAACAGGTGAATTTATATAGAGATAAAATCACATTCTTCTACTGAATGTATGTGGCTTGGTAGGTAGAGTAGTTGTCTTTTAATCGGAGGGTGGTTGGTTCATTTCCAGCTTCCGCTTGTCACATGTCAATGTGCCCCTGGGCAAGGCACTTAATCCCAAGTTGCCTACCGAGCTCTATATTGCTGTATAAATGTATGTGTATTTGTGAGCGTGAAAGGGTAAATGTGGTTCTAGGGTAAAGAGATTTGAGTCATTATGACTTTTCTAGACTATAACGTAAAATACCAATATATATGTTGCTGTTTTGATGTAAGAAAGGTCAAGGGGTATACATACTTTTGCAATGCAGTCTAAAAAAAAACACAATCAGAAATCAAAGTCTTCTAAATGGTGAATAATATTTTGGAGTGTCGAAACAAGTGCGTGATTAGGTAATTGGATATTTTCTTTAATGCGCATGTGTGCTTTGGCCTGTTTGTCTTGTATCTAAGTGCCCACTTTCAGTTGTTTGTTATGAAATCTGTAGGTTAGAGTTACATTAAGAACAGCTGAGGCCTAATTACAGATAAGACGAGCATGTCAATGAAAGCTAAGCTACACTTTGATATAATAACACGTCTCTCACATATACACAGAGCAGATACGTTAGGACTGCTCATGATGATTTTAAGGACACGACTCATTCAGAATTCCCTCACTTGTTTTTGATGACACAAACTGACCTCCTGACTACTATTTTACGACCACTTTCAAATCACTCTGCTGATCAAGGCCATCATGATTGGTGTTTGTCCCCCATGAGCTCCATTTTCCTTATCCCTCTGAAGCTGCTAAATATACTGTCTGGCCATCTCAGAGCCTCTGCGGTTTTGTACAGAGGATTTATGCCTTACACCAGTGTAATTTGGCTTGAGCCTGTGATGAGTTGAAACCAGGTGTGTTGAGGCACAGAGGGATAATATATACTCAAGAGAAGAAACAGAGAGAAAATATATATATTTTTCTTTTTTATACTTTTTTACGGTTCAATTTAATGTATGGTTTTAAGCTAAAGGGTTTAGTGTTTAAACAACTAGGTCCATTTATTCAGATGTTTTTACTAGTAATCTTTCTCTGCAGCATGTTTCCAAATAGCAAAAACAGAAATAAATAAAGCGACACAAAATCCCCAATGATTTATATCAGAGAAGCTTAAAAGGATATAATGTTGTTTTTATCTCATAATAAAGCTGTGGTTGTGTGTAAGACAGCACCTAAAATAAAACAAACTAAGAAAGATTAACTAGTGAGGAAACAATCATTAATAGGGAAATTCATTTCTTTTATTCGAAGGCAAATATTTTATACAAGATTACAATTTTAAGTCTTTGAGGAAGGACCTTTAAAATGTACTCATTTTCTGAAAGTAGACATTATTTTTTTCACATAAATCCCAAATTATTGTTGCCACGTGGCTCTGTGTCCTCTGTTCATCGCGCTCTCACTTGTTTTCTCCATTTTAGGAGGTAGCTAATCTGTTTACTGCACAATTGGATTTCACCTTAATATCACATCTGCTGTTGTCCAGAAATGTGTCATTTTCTGCGCATGAGGCAACCGATCAGCAGACAAAAATCCTCTGTCTGAAGAGAAATGTGTTTGTATTCAAGATGATGCAGTATGTTTGCTTGTAAACTGAACCATATAAAACATTGATTTTAAATTTTATTTTTTACATGTTTTATGACTTTTACTCCGTGTTCACTTCCCATTGAGTTCTTTCCTTTCACCTAATAAAATTAATGACCAGATTTGTGGTCACTTAGGTGCGGATTTATCAAGATTTCTGATAATGTAATATGCAAGGTTGGTTGGTGCCATTCGGTGGGTCGGTGGGGACCGTGCCTGGCGCCCAGGCCTCCTACTGGTTCTGTTAGTTCTGCTCCCTTCATTTGGGGCGGCTGTCCCGGCATTGGCTGGACCCCTGATCTCAGCGCTCTGCGTAGGGCGGGATCTGGACGTCCAGGTGCTGGCTGGGCGTGGCCTGCAGAGGGTGTACATCTGCTGCGGCTTTTACTGTGGCTCCCTGGCGTGTGTGTGTGTGTTGGGGGTGGCTGGGTTGTTGGCGGTGGGGATTGGTCCGGGGTGGCGGCGGCGTGTGTCGGCTGGCTGCGGGTTCCTCCTGCCTTGCGGCGGGGAACCCCTATCGGCTGGTCCCTGGTCGGGGCCCTGCTGGGGGGTGGGGCGCCCCTAATCCCGTGGCCTCCGGGTCCTATTCCTATGCCGGAAACCAGCTGCGCCAGGGCGGGCCCGTGGGCTCGTCCCTGCGATCTCTCGGGGCCCCAGCATTGTGGCTGCTTGGTGTTCCCCTGGGGCTTCCATCTGTCCTGCCTCCTTCATTTCTGCGTCGATTCCTGTAGGATGGATTGATGGTTCCTTACACATGCTATCAATCACTTGCATAGGAAAACCTTATTCACACCTGCATGCTCGCACACACACATAGGTGTGGGGACATTGGTGTGGACGGACATATCTTGAGCTGAGGTTATCGTCATTAGTTAGTTGTTACCAGGAGCTTACCAGAAACATTAGTATAGCGTTCATTAATCCATGCTTGTGTGTAGTGAATGTGTAATTCTTAGTTTATATTACTGGATCTAAACTATTGGTGTTGTTCTGTTCAGTTCGTTGTTTTTGTTTGTTTTGTTTTACCGCTTCTCTGCCGTCCGGCAGGGGCGGAGGACTGTGATGTTTTCTTGTGTGTATTGTTTGCCTCCCTGTCTTGTGTCGTTGTTTCGCGCTTCTCCTGGTCCTGTTTCTCTTCTTCACTTTCTTCCTTTCTTCCTTCTTGTCTCGGTTTCGTGTCCATGACTTCAGGAAATTAAACCCACAGTAATCACTAATAAATATTTTTCATACATATACATCAAGCACAGTATTACAACTTGGGAAAGTAAATCTGTTGGGCTTGTACTTGGGACACCAATTCTGAGTAGCAAACTGCTAGACAGGACACGTTATAAAAAAAAAGACAAAAAAGATTTCTGATAATGACCGCAAAATTGTGTGCGGCGCTAAAAATTTGCACAAGTGGGTTGTCCTTAATTTGCGGGCGATTTACTAAGATTGCGTGAGCAATTCTCAACAGGCAAGCAGCAGTATTCAAATGAGGAGTTTGCAGCCACTAATGTGAGCTGCACCACAGCTAGAGAGAGTAGGAATATACGCATGGATCCATGATGCATCTTTGGCACAAAATTAGCCTAAAATGCTATGAATTCTGTTTTTTGTTTGTCAGTAATAAATGTAATTCATGCGGTGTACATCTCTGCTGCATGCACACATTGTATTGCAGAGTTAGATTGATTAAAACTGTTGCAAGTCTGAATTTAGTTTTTAAAATGTCTTATATGATGCCATTTATCATTGTGGTTTTGTATATGATTACTACATTTTATTAATTGGATTCCAGGAAGGTTAACCATTACGTGAAAAACTAATGAGGATCCATTAGGATCATGTGCATTCAGCCCATCTTTACCAGTTGGAAATGTGATGAGTGAGCCGTGAGTTATGATGTGTCTTTGGAGGAAAAACAGGTAATTATTTACATAACTCTCAGGTTTATGGCCATTAGAGTGTTAATTACTCTTAGTTCATAATGTGTGTGAATGACATATTTTGTTTGTCAATAATAAACTTATGTTGAATGTGGTAGCGCAAAATTAAAACACGCTTTTCAGAAGTGCTAAAAATAGACGTTAAAATACACACAGTGTGGCTGTGGCTGGCAACAATTACCAATAAATAAGCCTCCTTTGTTAATAGTCTATAATGAAAAGGGTGAACCTTCTCTACTGTATGTTTAGGTTGATCATGATCGTGGTACTTGGAGAGCTCGACATTTTCTCAGGTGGTACCCACTATAAAAAGTTTGAGAAATACTGCTCTAGATCAATGTTGATATTAGACATAGATAATCAGATTTTTTTGTAAAGTAATTTAAGAAATACATTTTTTACTGCACGGTGGTGCAGTGGTTAGCACTGTTGCGTTGCAGCAAGAAGGTTGGGGGTTCATATCCCGGCCAAGGGATATTCTCCCCATGCATGCGTGGGTTCCCTCCGGGTACTCCGGCTTCCTCCCAAAAACATGACTGTCAGGTTAATTGAGCAATCTAAATTGTCCCTAGGTGTGGGTGTGTGCGTGCATGCTTTTTTGTCCTGTCTGTCTCTATGTGGCCCTGTGATGGACTGGCGACCTGTCCAGGGTGTACCCTGCCTCTCACTCGTTGACAGCTGGAGATAGGCACCAGCCCCCCCGCGACCCCATGAGGAATAAGCGGTTCAGAAAATGGATGGATGGATGGCATTTCCTTTTATTAGGGGGAAATGTTCTAAACAACCTGGTCCAATGGGGAAAAGTTATTGTTGGACCCCAAAACTTATAGAAGGCTCAGCCATCTTTGACAACAAAAGCTGTCAACAAGCATCTATCTGTGTTGTCTATTTAAGTTATTTCTTAAATCTACTGATTTAGCTCGGTTCAAGCCTGGCTTCATGCTAGGCAATTCTTTTTGACAGTTAATTCATGATTTTACAGTAAAATTATTCCTTTTTTTATAAAGGAATATGTTGGTTTGGATAATGTTGGTTTTTACTTGCATTTACTTCAGTTACTTTCATCTGATATTAAAGGGGGGTATTGTGTTTCTTCGAGACACACAGTACCATCCTTTTTTCTTCTTCTACTATGTCCTGTCTGGCAGTGTGATACTCAGAATTGATGTCTGGGTACTGACTAAAAGCCCAGCAGATTTACTTTCTTCACTTAAGCATTACACCTATTGCTGTAGTACTCCCCTTGATGTATATGTGTGACGAATCTTTATTAGAGGTTGCTGTGGGTTTTATTTAATGATGTTATGGACACAGAGACGAAAAATAAGGGAGAAGGAAGAAAGAAGGTGAAGAAGAGAGATAGGGAACAAAAAGAGTCTGATTTGACGTTACAAGAGAGGAAAGAGAACAAAGAATACACAGCAAAACATCCCAGTCTGACACCACAGCCACAAAAAAGGAGCAACATTGACAAAATAAAAACAACTAATGTGAAGTAAGAATAGCACAACCACAAAATGCAAATATGGCTATATAACTACAACAATGTCAATGAAAAACTCATGGAACCGATTATTTAGGAATAATGATGTTTTCTTTCCTTTTAAAAATATTTTGTGTATCAAATTAAAAAAGGTATAAATAAAAGAAAAAAATTAAGAAACAATTCTACCAGCTGCAGTTTTTCTTTACCCTTTGACATGGTTGCCCATAGGATAATAATGAAATTAAAATGATACAGACTGAATTAAAACATTCAAAATAGTGCGAGCACTACTAGAAATGTCTAAGTCCCATACAAGCTTCCTGTTTTCTCCCAGTCAGATGTGCTTGCCCAGGCTGGAGCCTGTTTGACATAAGGAATGCTCAAGGACTATTTTAGTTTCATAATGACACTGGACAGAGATATTCAAACTGTCTTCGGCTGCATCACTGAGACATCTTATCCACAGCAATGTGAGCGTCGTCATTTATTTTAGTGGCTTAGTGGGAAAGATCTGTGTGTTTATGAAGTTGAGTAGTTCTGCATGAGCAGCAGTGTGTTGCCAGGATGACCAAATAGAATGCCAAATTGACTAAAAAGGTTCATAATATATTTACATAAGTATCTTTGCTGTTTGACTTACAGTAATTGAAGCTCTGCAAAACTTCCTGCAGATGACTCACATCAAAAGCAGGTAGTGCTGCCATTTTAAAGGCAGGAACTTTCTGGTTCCTTCACTGATTATTTTATATTTAGTTCTAAAAATTATAAAGTGTTTGTTATCCTTTTGTTATTTAAAAAAAATTACTGACCTCCCTTTTATATAATACGTATAGTGCGTTTTATGTGTCTGACTTTTTATTTGTTTTTCAGTTGTCCTTTCGCAACTTCCTTCTAAGATAACCTGGTCTGGTGTAACACCTTCCTGAAGGGGAGCATCAGCTGAGCTAATGATCCCAATAACTTTGTTTCCTCTTTCTATAGATGATCAATTTGCATCTGTCTTTCTGTGCTTTACTTTGTCTCTCTCTGAGACACAGCAGTTGAAAGGTTTACTGTTGCAACTAACTGTTTAGATGACCGTGGCTCAGGTGGTGGGAGTTCCTTCACCAGTGAGTTGCCAGTTCAAATCCCCAAAGGGTCCGTCTTGCATGTCGTGTCCTTGGGCAAGACAGTTCACCTGCCTTGCCTGCTGGTGGTGGTCAGAGAACACTGGCTATGCCTGTGTGTTTGGCAGCCTGTGAATTCAGCACGTGAATGGGTGAATAACTAATCACAGTGTAAAGTGTTTTGGGGTCCTCTGACTGAAAAAGCACTGTACAAATGCAGGACATATACGGCTTAAATCATTTATATTTTAAGCCCAGTGCATATCGGTTTAGCTTTATGTCTGTCCTATGGTGTGTTCACGCTTTGTCTGCATCAAGCATCACTCCCAAGGCCTCTAGTTTAATGTATATACATTTTTAAGCTGAAGCTTGCAAAGCACGTTGGAGGGCTTTTCTCTGCTGTTTCTCTGATGTTTTTAGCACTAGTGGATCGTGATTGGCTAGACAACGTTGACTTCGGGTGACGTCACTACAGTGAAATGCTCTGATTGGTTGGTGCACTGCGTCAAGTGCATGAAGTCCGTCAAAAGTTCAGCTAGCTGCACTTCTACGTTGCTTGCGTTTGATACGTTGCTGCTTGTTTTACACTTTATCATTTAAAATGCTATCATTCTTAACATTTTTATCAGTATTTTACTACTTAATCTAATTTTCTACTGTTTATTCTAATATTTTAACTTATTTTAATCATCCTTCCAGTGTTTCCTCTGTGGGAGCCCTCTGCATCGGGGGCGGTGGTCGGCTGCGGCTGCCTTGGGGTACCAGCCTATCCTCCGCTAGGCGCCCTGGGTCAGTCATTTGGCTGCTGTTGTTGATCTGCTGCTGCTGATGCAGATGGCTCCCATGATGGCGTTTCCTGGCTCATCTGTACTCAGCCCGTTGTTGCTTTTTTTTTTTGCTTTTATGTGTGTGTGTGTGCATGAGAGATGGGTTGGGGGGGGGGTATAGTACTCGTTATGGTTTTATTTTGGGTTGGGAAGGGTGGGGTTTGTTTGTGGGATCATTTTAATCTGTAAAGCACTTTGAGAAGCTATGCAGTTTGAAAAGTGCTTTGCAAATAAAGTTGGATTTGATTTGATTTGAAGTAACACTTGAAAAGTTAATGGAGCCAACGCACACAAACCGCCGCGGAGACTCTGACGGACTCAACCATAGACTTTACATGTAATCTTGCCGCAACTAACACTGACGTTTGGGACGGTGTGAACACACCATTAGTTTAAGCCATTAAAGGAGCTACTACTGCCATAATCTCTTTTTCTTTAAAATAGAAAGTACCCAAGTACCTGTAGTTTTTTGGCTTTTTGTGTTAATAACTTGCCTCCTCAAACAATTACTCAATGGCAGCACACAAAGGTTTTGCTGGAGGTGTTTTCCTATTAAAGGATGAAATCTATCATACCATTGCTGTTGGTGATCTGGGTGCTACATGGATGCTCAGTGTCAGGGTTTTTCCTGTATTTCCGTTGCCTTTAGCAGGGCATTAAAAAAGTCACCAGGTAGAAAGATGTTGCAGCACCTACTGTACACAGTACTTTTCCAATTTACTCCTGGGTGGTGTTTGGAAACCGTGTATTTCCGACCTTGCAGCAACCATCACTATACTGCCTTGAGTTTGCATTCCCTCTCCGCCATTTTCATAATCGTCTTTCTTCTTGATGTTATCCTCATGAGCATTGTTCAGTTCTGTGTTGTTTCCAAGTTTATTAAAAACTTTTTTACTTCTGTTCTATTGCATGACCTGCTTTCAGCTTTGCCGAACTGTGTAGTAACTTTTAGATTGTGTTTTACTGTTTGATAGTGTTCTTTCATTAATGTGCCCCAGTTTGTTCTAGCTTTGGTTGTTTAAAGTGATTTATAAATAGTAATGATGATGATGATGATGATGATAATGATACGTTTAAATAAGATGCTGTGCAGCCAACTGCATTCTAAAGTTTTAGCTAACATCAGGAATTTCCTTTCAACTTTGCCGCTATACAGTGCTTTGTGCTGGTTTATCTCGAACATAATTTTTGAAAGGATGTAATTTTGAATTTCTGATGTTCATTTAACATCATTATGTTTAATTGTATTAATTTTACAAAATAAATATGTCACATAAGTTTACATGGGTCAAAAAAATAAATCTTCTAACAATGCATCAAGGTTCACACATTGTTTTTCCTGAAGTCAGATTCCCATTCTGAACCTTCACACTTTAACCACCCGAGGCTGCTGTGGTCTTAGTGGAGCTAAATAAAGCAGGACCTAAATTATGTGTGTGTGTGTGTGTGGTTGAAAAGGGGGGGGGGGGGGGCTATGACTTTAGGTCAAAAGGGAATGTGAAACTATATACCAGAAGTGTAGTTGTGTTTACTTGAATATTTGTAGACAGGCTGTCTGTCTACATACAGAAGTGTGATGATGAGGCCTTTCTAGATTACTCTGAGACAGAATCATTAAATACATTGCATTTTTGTTGTTCATATATATATATTAATATATTAGGAGATTGAGACCTCAAATAGAACAAGTGTAATCAAATTGGTCAGTCCAAAAAGGACTAGAAGGTCCAATCTTCCAAACAGATTAATTGTTCAAGCACATCCCATCAGAAGTTCAAGATACTTGAAATTAAAGTGGAAAACAGTCACATGAATGCATCCTGCTTGCTTCTTATAGTGTCTGCAACTTTTCAAAGTTGTGCTCAGTGGCCAGGCTAACTACTGTTAACAAAATAAGGCAGTAACAATGTCTTTAGTGAAATTCATGCATTTAGAAATAGATTATATTATTAAAACCTTGCTTTCTGCCTAATTTATGTACACTACTTAGTGTGTGTGTGCGTGCTTGGGAGTTTGTTTCTGGGAAAAGGAGGGGATATTTACATTCAAACATTTATTAACTTAAATACTTTAGCAAAAGAATGTTTTTTTTTATACGTGTGTCTTGAATTTTATTTAAATAATCACTTTTATGACTATGTATCTAATAAAAAAAAATTCAAGCACCAAAGATAAATGTCCTAAATATGTTCTTTTCTCTATCTAGATATTCTGCTGGCTTGTGATTCAATTAATAAATTAAAGAAATAAAAAAAAGTTGATTTCTGAACCTCACGTAATATGAATATCTGTCTGGTAAATTTATGCTACGTCATCTCTTCGTTAGTAACATATAGGAGGATTTTTGTTGACATCTTTCTCTGTTTTTGTCCACTTGCGTAAGTGGTTGGGTAGCAAGAAAACAAACAAAATGAAATGCTATGAAGATGTGAAAAACACTTCTCAAAGAGTTGTTGGGCATGAAAAGTTTTAGAGAGAAAATTGAAATCTCTATTGTTGGCAAGCACATATGATCTCTGTGTAAAACTTCTGTTTGATTCGCCTAAACCTAGCCCTGGCCACAAATCTGGTACAAGCAGAGACACAGCATGATTCGCATCACCTGTAGTTGATTGCCAAAAGAAACGGTGGGTATGTACTCATTGATCAGTGTCCTTATTAATTTGTTTGGAAATATAGTCGCTGTTATACAGATTAAGTTTTTCTCTGACTTGAGAAATTCAGTGGATCCTGGTCTCTGGGAAAAACTGAATATCTCCACTTGCACAGGTATTTTCTTAAATCTAGTCTTGGAGACACATCCAGTCATGCAGCAGCTTTAATGTTTAAAGTAGAAACAGCTGTCAGGATAGGACTTATAGCTGCTGCATGAGCAGTTTTGGACACCTAAATCATAACACGAAAACAATATAAACCTGATAGTTTAAAAAAAAAACATATTCTCTAAATAAAATATGGAACTAGGACTTAACATGAACAAAATAAGCCTCACATGCTATCAGTTACTCCAGGAATCCAGGCTTTCGTTGGAGGGTTCAGGTTTAATCTCCTGACTTCCCTCAATCTCTCACATTTTTTGCATTCTTTTTTCGGTGGGAATTCGAAAAAAAAAGCTCTTTATCAGTCTCCCAGCAAGCTGTACAGTCGACCACAAAGGAGGAATCAACCATGTGCTTCGCTAAATCCTCCGCCAAACAGGCATAACAATGGAATCAGATATAGAATTTACTGCTTCTTGCCACGCAATCCCATGATGCAATTCAAGGAAACATAAACATTGACGTCACAAAAGGTTCTTCTATTAAATACTCATCAGTTTTCAGGTTTCAGCAGATATACAGGAATAATATGCTATATACAAAAAAAGACAGATTTTAGCATTGTTCTTTGTTTTTTTTTTTTACTTACTTTGAGTAAATATTGTTTATTTGTTCTTTTTCAGAACCTTAACTCTGTGGAAAGATCGATCCAGAACATTCTTTCTGCCTTGTACCCCCCCTATGAAGCCACCGCCCCTACTCTCCTGAGCCAGCTCTTCCAAATCATCGACAGCCGCTATCAGAGAGATGCCCTGCTGTGTTTTTTGGACTTCTTGGTTCCGGCCAAGCACATTTTAGATACCGTGCAGCAGGCTGCATGCGTAAGTTATCCTCTGAAATTATTTTATTTTCTAAACAGAATGTTAATCATTTAATTTACATAGATTTGTTAAAATGTCATTTTCCAATATCCAATTTCAGGCTCAATACTCCAATGTGCTCTTCCTCTGTGAGGGCTGGCCACTTTGTTTGCGTGACCAAGTTGTCATTCACCTCGCACCGATCGACTCTTCCCTTCTTCAGCCAGGTGACTTCTACCTTAAGGTGACACCATTCTGTGACCAATCAGCTCGCATTGTGGTCTGCAGCCTGCTGAAAGAGGAGGGGCTAACTGTTGAGGTCGTAGAGGAGACCCCCGTTCCTGAGACGTCCTATCCTTGTATATTCAGCTCTGGCTGGTTGGATAAAATCAACCACGACCGTCAGGGGACGCCTCTCAGACAATGCCTGGTAGCCAATGAACGAGGCGTGGTCAGGTTGCCATGGGAACGAGTGGCCGTGCCTGATTTTGTGGAGCTGGCCCATTGTGCTGGGAGTAGCATGGCCTCTGCTGCTGCATCACATTCAGCTTTAACTTCTCCGCCTCCACCTCTTCCCGATTTTTCCCTAACTTCCTCATCTACGAGTAACTTCACTCAATGCTCTTTAAAGAAATCTGGGTCGGAACGACATCCATTGAATATTCAGAACTCGGTTTTAACATCTTCCCCACATCCACCGGCTTTCTCTGTGGAGACCAGGATATGTCCTGCAAAGCATGGCATTGCTGTGTCACTTTGCTTGGTAGATACTGGAGCATCTTCTTCTTCACAGCTTTTAAAAGTTAAAGGAAAAGAATCGGAGCATAAACCAATAGGCTGGGTCGCCCCGAATACATGGGACAGTCGCTTTCCTGGGACAAATCAAAGCACAGCTGCAAAAACAGAAACATCCAACTTCTCAGGTGGTAATATAGTTGACTTCAAGGGTGGGAATAAAGTTGACTTCAAAGGTGGGAATAAAGTTGCTATTGTTTCTGAAAATACATTGGAAGATAAAGAAAGAGACTCTAAAGCACACACTATGAGCAGACATGAGCCAGCAGCTGTTGCCACAGGGGACTATATTGATATAGTGCAGGCCAAAATGCTTTTTGATAAACATTGGTTAATACCTGAGGAACAACAAAGCATGCAACTGCAAACTGAAGCACAAAAAAATCCAAATTGGCTAAATCAGCCAATCATGCCTCCACCATTCAGCACACAGTCAGAAGTAAATTCAAAGAGAAAATCACAAGACATGTCTGGAAAAGAAGGACCTCCACCTGTTAATGACCATTCCCTCACACAACACCCTTTTTCTGACTCCCTGGACCCCCAGCAGTGTGTCCGCACTGTGCGCTTTGCGGAGAAGCCTTGCACTCCATGTATGACAAGACGACGGGGTGGGAAGGCCACCAAAGCTCAAGAGCTGAGATGTCGATACAGAGACTCGTACCAGGCGGCTATACAGAACCCTGTCAACTTTGGAGCTGAGAATAATAGAGGGAATATGTTAGCTGTGGTGGAGGAGGATACGGATAGCTCACAGTGTGGTGACAAACTGGGATCACTGAGGGCAGAGGATCCATGGAGAGATGTTCAAGACTCAAAATGTGATCCTGGATCCTGTAATCAGACTCCTCCACAAGTAGGTGGAAATATTTGTAAGGAGTCAGGAGAAACAAACTGCGTTACATGCAGAAAATCTGACAAATCTTCTGGCTACTTGCACAATGTGAATGCAACAAAACCAGCACCAGAAGAAAGGACACCGTCTACAAACACCCTGTCAAGAACTAATGGCCCCAGGTACCTGGGTGACTTCAGTAAACAGCATGGATCATCGTTTAGTTCCAGTGATACATCTGGGGTCCACATGCCCCTCGACCAGCATGAAATGAACCAGAACAGAACCAGTTTTATGGCTGCAACCTCAAAGCCTACCACAACACCACAAAACAGACGAGACGACCACTCAGACAGAAGATGTTCGTCTCTCTCCACAGCAGTAGTGGAAACCTCGGAAAAGTGTGAACTGATCATTGTCGAAGGCCAAACTGTCCGGAGAAAAGAAAACTCTGATTCTCGAGCAGAGATTCCCCAGCTCCATGTGGTCAAATGTAAAAACAGTACAGCCTTCAGACTGGTATCACCTAAGATCAGCAGAAAGAAAAATGCTGTTCCAGGTAAAGGAATGTGCAATTTTTGCTTTTGATCATCACAGTCTTAAACATTTTTAGCATACATAAACAAAACAAAAAACGGTCTTCAGTTGCAGGGCAGCTTGAAACCAAAAGAATCAATGACCAAGAAATAGAGAACCCATCCCAGATGACTCCATTGTCCTTGGCCGGGAACCACAGGACGGCTCAGCGAGTGTCTGCTGCTCGTCCCAGACCAGACCATCTCCCTCTGGGATCACCAGATCCCAGAGCTCATCCCGTTTACTCAGGGTTAGCCTCTCTCACAGGTAATTTGAAATTTGATCATTAACTTATTTCTACACGTATAAACTTAATACTTTCATGTGGTAGAGATAAGACGCTGACTGCCAAAATTGAACAAAACTAGACTTTAGAGGTTGGTCATTTGGTTTAGATGAACCCTGACCACATTATTTGACTCAACAACTTCTGATTCCTTATCCACTCCAGGCTGCAGAGACAAGACAGGCAGGCCAATTATTGAACTCTATGGACACCATCAGGGATGGGAATCAACAGTAACAAGCTACGAACTGTTCCAATTGCTGCTCTACTTCTATTCTATCACCAGGTGAGGAAAAAACATCTCAGATAGTGAATCCAAAAAAGTTTGGCGCTATTTTGTTTCAAGCATTCATTCCTCATTTTGGTGTTTGTCAGCAGTGGCATTATGTTTATTCTGTGTTTAAATGTAGATTTAGGAGAAAATAATCAAAGTGATTACAGTTACAAAATTTCTTAAAGAAAATACAAGTTTCCTCTGTTTATTAGCACTCCTGGTTAAATGCCCCCAAAAGGATTAATCTGTTACAGCATCTCACACTGAAAAATTGTTTAAAATCCGATTTATTTAGGAAGAAATGCACAATTGTCTCTGCCAATATAAGTGACGGATCATTTCAAAACCAATATATCCTTTTACACTGTTTTGCTGTCTTTTCAGAAAAGCATATCTTATATCCCATGAGTAGCAAAATTCTGGATAAAAAGATAGCAATTTAAAATGTAATCTTCCAGGAGTATGAATCATTTTGGAATTCACAATAAATTTTACTGAACTTCTTGTATGCCAGGATCAGTCCAAAAGCATCTCCGTTTGTGTCTGTTTGCAGGAAAGAAATCAGAGAAGCTGGGATGACACTAATATTTGATGCAAGGAAGAAAAATCCTCAACCACAGTTCTACAAGGCTCTGATGGCCTTTCACGTATGAAACACACAAAGTGCATTTCAGGCTAATTCTGCAGATCTGAGTTATCTATCATGCGGCCGCTATTTGCAGACAATTACTGACGTAGTAATGTTAGGCGTGACCAATCTGAGAATCTCTCAGTAGATTAGACTTGAGTGAAAATACCAGTTTCAGTTTGTCCCACAAAATTAAAACCAAAAACATAAAAGCATAAAATCTTATTATTTAAAACAAAAAGTCCCAACCTCAAAAATGAAAAATATTGCAATAAAGAAGAGGATTTTTCTAAGAATTGTAGATGCTTAATGCTGGGGTTTTTTTCTGGACTCAGGAATTGATGTCGCTCTGTATTTTGAATGACGTTAATTGGCCCGTTAAAAAGTAATAACTTGTGTTAACCTGTTGCAGGATTGGTCACCTCACGCTGTGAATAGTTTGATTCTGCTGGTGGACAAAGAGAACAGTCATCAGCCAGAAAGATGTCCTGGAATCCAGGTTAAAGGCTTTCATTCAAAAACATGGCATTTGTGTTTTCTGTTAGGGTTTCGCCTTTACAATAGTCTCTGAGCCTTATTGACCTTAAAAGTAACAAAAGACAACATCACAGAAAGAGTATGATTTCAGGGATGGCACAAAAAAGAGTTGTATAAAGATATTTTGTTTAATTGTACATGTATAATTTTTATGCAGACTGATTTGGTGACATCAATGAAATCATTAGTAAAACTGGTGGAGGTGAATCAGCTGAGCTCCTCTTTGGATGGTGCAGCTCATGGCTACTGTGACTGGTTGGAGCTGCACCAGGTGAGAATCTCATATAATTTGACTGTCTTTGCTTCTGTTTGGCTTTGTCTAATCTAGGGTTCCCATACATCTAAAAGAGTTTGGAAAAGTAGTGAATTTGTCTGTATCCTTTTTCTAGTTCTTAATAATTGTGTAAAAAAAGAAAATTGTGTTCAGAAAAAAAAAAATCCCAACTTGTTTTCTTCTTTTGTCCAAAGAATAGACATAATGTAGGGATCCTATTATCCTCTCTTTAAAAGAAGACGCACACATTGCTCCATTATTCATGCATCTCCAAATCTTGGGTTTTCAGAGACTTTTCCCCTTTGTTAACACTCTCCATGAAGCTTCCAGCTTACTACTGAGAGCAATCAGTAAGTTAGAGGAGCTGCAGATGACAGATACCATGCAGGTAATTTTACACCGTCAATTCTTCTCAGAAGCTGCTTCATTGCAGGTTATATAACTATGTCTGAGTGATCAGTAAGTGTGAGATAACTGTTACATGTACAAAAAATATAACTGAAAGCAGTATGTTAAACAGGCTGTGCAGCAATGCATGATGGACCAGAGGACTCTGATGAGGGACGTCTTGGAGGACAGTCGATTGGTCGGCCTGCAGCGGGAGGGAGGAGCAATCCTGGCTAGGCTCAGGAAGGAGAGTGACTTGAAATACCCTCACTGTGAGGATCTCAGGTACTCAACAAACATAATGTTATCACTACTTTGAAATCATGAGATTTAGTTTTAAAATTTAAAAAACATTTATCACTGCCAAGATTTTTTCTCCATGTCAGTCATCTCTGTCCTTATTTCCTTTCTTTACTCTCTAAAGTTGACATGAATATGATAACTTCACAGGAGAGTCTTAAATACATGCATCTATAAGTGTTCTTAAATGTTTTTCCTCAGCTGGTAATGATAATTTTATCCTTTATAAAGTGATGCAGTGGACTCAGTAACCAGTCTGTACAACTATGTGGAGGAGCAGGCTCATATCCTTGTGCAGAGGACAAATGCTTCACTGGAATACCTGGAATACCTGCTGCAGCTCAGGGAAATGGAGGGACACTTCATGCAGGTCTTTCATGCTTTTGTCATGATCTCTGATTGAATGCATGACTGAGAATATTTATAGTGGTGTACAGAAGTTGCATTCAGCCATGATTTCCATACATCTCGTTTTAATATTGGAGTTTCGAAATGATTAATTTTAGGTTTGAATTTTTTTGAAAAAATATTTTTTTCAAGTCTGCACAGGATAAAATTTGAGAATACAGACCCAAATATATTATGATCCTCTATAAAATTTGTTTTAATTTGCATCTCAGCCGCATCCTCTTTGTAGCTATTAATACGATTCTGGCATAAGTTGACTTAATATTTTACCTCCTTTCTAGAATTGATTCCATTTATTAAGTTAATTGGTTTCCTTCCGTGGGCATACATTTCAAGCATAGATCCTAAATGTTCAGTAGAGCTGCAGTAGGAATGCTGTACATGTTTTTTACAAAAAATAAATGAGTATTGACAAAAATAAAGTTTTTTAAGAGTTAGGTGAAGCTTTCAAATCTAAAAATGCTACCAACTGTCAAGCATGGTGGTAGCTCCATTATTCTGTGGAGATTCTCTTATTTGCCATCTGTGTTGCAGGTTGGTGGTATAATGAAGAAGGAGGACTACCTTCAAAACAAACATGAGTTTAAAAGCTAAAACACGATCAGAAATGATTGAGTTTTCCAGAAGCACAAAATTCCAAAGACCCACCCAAAATAATGGAGTTTGTCTAAAGGCCCGGTCCATGCCTTGAAACAAACCAATTTAAATCAGCATTACCAATTCTTCTAAGAAAGGATATTCAGATTCAATTATACCGTAACTTGTTGATGGCTATGTGTGGTTGAGGTGGAACCAAATACTAATAAGGGTATATACATACTGTATATGTGATTGTGGATATATGATTATAAGCTTATTAAGAGGCACCACATTGCTCAGTGGTAGAGCAGGCAGACCATGCACAAAGGCTACAGTCCTCATTCTGTTGTCCCCAGTTCAAGCCCTCAGCCATTTGCTGCATGTCTTCCTCTTGTCTTCTTCTCCCCTTCTTCCTGTCCATCTCCTGTTTAATAAAGGCCACCTTTAATAAAAACAGATGAGAATCCACACAAAACTCCCTTCAAGTAACTACTGAAGATCTGTAACTCTCTTTTGCATGAACTGTTTTGCGTTTCAGTTCTATTTTATGTATGTGAAATATAGCATGTTAAACAGAAATAAATTAGACTATATGTTGCACACATTAAAATATTCTCCACTCTGCAGATTCAGCAATGGTTTAATGTAGAGGGGGAGCGCCACCTGCTGGAGGCTGAATCAGTTGAGGACTCTGGAGACAGATTGGAGAAAATCCTCAACAGCTTCACTGGTTTCCTAATAGAGGCCAATGTGCGTTTAAATTTGCGACGTAGTTGTCTTTCTGTATTTTTGTGTTTCTGTTTTTCCGCCTCCCTGAGTCTGTCCCTTCTTCTATCTTCAGGACCGCCGGCACCAAGCCATGTCCTTAGTGATGGAGGCAGAAAGATTCCAGCAGAGTGGGCTTTCCTACCCCGAGACGGGGCTCTTTAGGGCTCTCATCTGCAGTTTTAAATCAGAACTGGAGGATTTTTTGTGCAGGGCGGAGACATGCGGTCGGGAGCTGCAGATTATGGTCAACATATGTGATTTTTGTGAGCAGGTGAGAAAGTTCAGAATTTCATTTTTTGTCTGTGCTTGAGTAGCATTTTTTGTGTACAGCTAGCCACAGTAAAAAAAAGTCATATTAAATTACTATTTTTTTTAAACAGGCTGTAGAGCTGGCTAACGAATGCACTGATTATCTGAACCTCACTCAAACAAGAAATCATGCGATACAAGCACCTGAAAGTGCCTCAAGGATCAGTCAAATAAACACTCAGCTGGTACAGAACCAAAGCAAAGACCCCTTCCTGAACTCCACATCTCTTTGCAAGCCCAATTTCCAGGCTCCTCCTGACAGACTAATTCTCCAGTCGTTCCAAGAACGGTTCTCCCACTTCAGCCCAGAGAAATTCCAAGAGGTGAAGGTCCAAGCCAGCTCCTTACGGGGCTCCAGAGGGATACATGTTTGGAATGCTGCCTGGCTGAAGTTTCATGAGGCTCACCAGCTGCAGCAGGAGAGGATGCAGGAGCTGGATGAACTTTGCGACCAACAGGCAGAACCCAGTAGCAGTGGTGAGGGACACTTTGTGGATGTGGTGAGCACCAATGTTCAGACAGCATCTCCTGGCGGTCAGAAGCTGGTGGTACAGTCGACCCCTGGGCCTCAGTGTCATCAGTTGGAGGGCATCTTGTCAGGTGCAGAGGATTTGGATAAAAGAAGGCCGGTTCTGGATAGCTACTGCCTTGACTCAACAACTGTAGCCCACAGTAAGAATTACATCAAACCAGAGGGTAGCAGCAATCCTGGTAGTAACTGCGAGTCAAAGGCCCCCCAGCATTCATCTCACAGGTGATGATAACTCTGTTGGTCCAGAGGGCTCTGCTTTTACTTTTGAAAATTCATAATAAGACACAAATTGCTTGTTTTTAATCATTATCAATATCAATATTGTTACTAATTGAGTTCAAATACAGTTTGTCAAAAGCACTCATAGCCCTGAAACTTCTGAATTTGCCATATAAGACCAAAGTCTTCATAACTTTTATTGGGATTATGTTTAACTGACCAACACAAAGTATATTATATTTGGGACATCTAAAGAAAATTAAATAATTTTGAAAAGTTTTTAGTAATAAAAATCAAAAAGTTGTTTTTGTTTTTTTGTTTTTTCCATTTAGCATTTTTACTGTCGTACCTCTGAATGAAAGTCAATACAATCAATTGCCTTCAGATGATCAGCTGTGTTATATATAACATCAGTATAAAACCATCTAGTCTACGAAAGCCTTGGAGGTTTGTTAGAGAACAACAGAAAGCAAAGAACACAGCAACAATTTCAGTTTCTTAAGGTTCAAAGCCGGTGGACACTTACCCAAAAGCACTTGCAGCAAAAGGTGGTTCTGCAAAATATCTAGTGAAGGGGTCTGAATCCAAATGGGCTCCGCATTTATTTTAGTTTTGTAAAAAAAAAAAAAAAAAAATGATGGAAGCAATATATCCTTTCACTTCACAAATATGCATTATTTTGTGTTGATCCATCACATAAGATACATTGAAAAATGTAAGATGGTAATATGACAAAATGGACCAAAAGCTTAAAGAAATATTTGCATGGTAGATGAAACAAGTTCATAATCACACTTTTCTAAACTTCATTCAAACAAACTATGGTTGACGTTTTGTTCATAACATCCACAAACATTTTAAATCCAGTTACATAAGTTTGGAGTTAGTACTTTAATCAGTGAGGTTGAAGAGAAATATTTCTGTAGATCAAATCGAACTTTATTTATAAAGCACTTTTCCAGAAATGCAGTTCTAAGTGCTTTGCAGAATAATAATTATCACACATATTATCACCCCCCCACACACACACATACACAGAGACACATCTGTAGAAACACAGTTTACACAGTCACTTGACTCAGAGGCTTCTTCAGTTTTGCTGTAACACAGACTGTAACAGAAGATCCCTACTGCCCACAGCCATTAGTGTTTACAATGACATCTTGAAAAAAAAAATGAATAGCATGAGTTACTGCACTTAATTTCCCTCTGGAATCAATAAAGTATTTTTGAGTTGAAATGAATTTGACTTAAAAGTCAAAGTCTCCAGTTTCTCGGTTTGTTTCATTTTAAAATAGGTCAGCCAGAAAAACACAAAAGGAAGGAAGAAAGAGACAGACCAGCAGAGCCAGAAGCGAGAGGGATGCTGCCGCTTTATCTCAGGCCCACCCTGTCGGCTGCCAGTGGTTTCCATGGAGACGGGGTCTTGGAGTGAGGTCGGTGAGCCAGGACTCATGCACCACTAGAGCTGGCTCCACACCTGGAGACCAGGGGCCACGGTCGCCATCATGCTGCTCCCACCGCGGTCAACCATCCTGCCGCATCTTGCAGGAAGCTCAGAAGTTCCAGATCTCGCGCCACGGGAGCTTCTGCTCAGACAACTCCTGCGTGAGCGACCAGGAGGCTGCAGGGGGCAATGGGGCTGAATGCTCTAAACACTCCATCCTAGCCACAGAGAGATATGGAAGAGCGTTTTGTTTGTCAGGTCCACAGGAGAGTGCCAGCAGCGCTCTGTAAGTTGACTTTATCAATTGCTTATAATTTTGTTCCTTTCATTCTAAACCAAGTTACTCTCTGATGTTTAATGAATTCCTTTCTGTCCTAAGCCGACAATGAGGAGCTACAGGTATTCTTTACTCGTGTTTCCGGTTTTTGAGTTTTATTTAATTTTAATTTATCATGCTTGTATGAATGAATTTTCATTTTCATCCAACCTAATCTTCAAGGTTGCTGCTGATAACTTCTAGGCATATCTATCAAGTTAATTGTAATCAGTAAAAAGATTTACTGTTTTATTACAAATGATCCAGAATTATGATTAAGCTGCAGGATGGCCTACTAACATTTTGTAAAGTTAAAATTCACAAAGCATTGCTATTACCTATTTAGCACTACTGCATGCTTATTTTTGTACCAGAGTCACAAAGCAGTTAGCACTGAATACATGCAAATGCAAACACTCAGCAAGGCCAGCCGTTAGGAACACTGTGCACGCAGTCAGCTCCTTGTTGAACTTTCTTCATTACTAACCCAGCAGGTACAGTAAAGTGATCAAAGAGACGAGAAGTGTTATACTTTTTCATTTTGTCTTTGTTTACTAGAGCTCTTAGCTGATGGAGAATTTCTCAAAACTCTAAGAAAAAACATTTGACTGAAGGACTCACATTGGAATGTGATTTGAAATCAATAAGGGATACTGCAAATTATAAAATACATTCTTCTAACTGATTTATTTTTAAATATAATAAAGCAATAGGAGGGCAGCATCCCTCCACCGTAAAGGCAGGGTACACGATTTCATTTCCAAACACTTTTTTTAAAACTGCAAAAAATGCTCTTCATATACCAGTGGCAACCTATAAATTAGGAGTTCTTAAACTTGACAGAGTAATTTTCATTCTTTCTACAGCGAGAAAACCTGGGAAAACCTCATCCAATCAACTTCCACGGTCCGTCCAGGATAAGAGGCTTGTAAGCAAAGCTTCCGTGTTACAGCACCTCCCCCTCTGCGCGTCCCTTTCATGTGCACGCAATGCTCATTCTAGCCTGCAAACAGGGAGTGCAGCGCTAGCTGCAGTGGCCGACGTATTTGTTTATTTTTTTTACCTGTGAAAGCGGCATGTTTACCCAAGTGAAGCTGGAGAACGCGACTGTGGCGGAGACCCAACAAGAATAGGCTGTGTTATTGAGGGGGAGAGCATGAAGCAAGGGGTGGGACTTTTTATTTTGCAATAACGCCCTCTTTAGGAGCGCTCCCACAATCGTAAACCCTGCCTTTAACAATATGACATGGCGCAACAAGAGGGTCCCAAAAGCAATAATCCTACGACCACCCACTGGGAGTTGTAAACCCTGTGGGGCAACCCCAAAAACTGAAATTAGAGCGCAAGGGTCAATCTTGGTTCCTAGCACACTATAGTGCGTCAAAAAAAGCTTTCCAGTGCCCATTCGAGCTGTAACAAGACCAGAACCTTTGCAACAATGTTGCTACAGTAGCCTTACACCTGTCACAGGTGGAATCGAGTTGCGGAAACATTTTTGCCAGTTTGGCCTTTGACAGATGTGCCCGATGTACAACTCTGAACTGAAGTAAAGCATGTCGTGCACACATGGAGGATGAATGAACACCTTTCAGTATACCACCCCAGCCAGAATCAGTAATCTCCATTTGAAGGTCCTGGGCCAATGCATTACGTATTCGAGAGTCACAAGTCAGCTCGAGAGCAGAAATCTTTCTGATTATAAAAGAAGACATAGTGTATTTAATCAGACAAAATAAGCAAAAATCTGAGATACAGTTAGAAGAGAGAATGAATTCACATTCTTGGACATCCTTTTTTGTATAATTAGCAGTGCAGCAGGTTGCTTTTTCCTCTTTGTCAGCACTGCACAAACATTTCCAATAGCTTTCAGCAGGGATGATTTTTTTTCTGACAATCGGTGTAACCCAAACAGCACTGGTCTTAGAGAATATACCATTTGGTTGTTATTTTCATAAATTTGCGTTTTGGTGGACTTGCATCATGCTTTCAAATAATGTTAAATAACTAATATAGTAATATTAAATATTCTGTTGGCTTATTGTCGGTTTGGTAGGATTTTGAAAAAATTGTCTTAAAGTTTGAAAAGCCTTCAGTCTCGCTAAGGAAGAGCAACTGTTTGTTTTCATGGCAGTTAATATGAGTTAAACAAATGCTTCAATAAAGCAAAAATGTACATGCTAACTTTTCAGATATTCACACTAATCTCTACTGCTGACAGTTCATATTAAAATTATTTAATGTGATTTAGTTCTCTTATAGGTTTCGTACATAATAATTGTGTAGAAAAAATAACATGACAGATATTGACTTCATAGTTGATTCAAGTAGATTTGTTCAAATTATTGTATTGATGCATTTTTCCTTAAACAATTCAGGCGTGCAAATGTGCACCTCCACCAGTATTGGTTGTGTACATGCATCTGATATATGGTCTATAGCATCATTTTTCTGCTGCCTAGAATATACTTGTTCTCACACAGTTTTGCCTTGGATTTTTCTGAGTTGCTTATATATTTCCTGAGGCATGCTGTGTCTCATCCTTTACGCTTGGTTGAAGGTAATGGATTTTCAATTCTCTTTGTGTCACCAGGAGAGTGCAGCATGTCATGGAGGAGCTGGTTTTCACAGAGAGAGAGTATGTGCGCTCACTGGGTTACATCCTGACTCACTACCTCCCCCTGATGGACAGGTTGGACATTCCTCAGGATCTCAGAGGCAAGCGTCTGGTCATCTTTGGCAACCTGGAGAAGATTTATGACTTCCACAGCCACTATTTCCTTCCAGAGCTGGAGGCCTGCGAAAGGCAGCCTGCCATGGTAGCCCGCTGCTTTCTCAAACATGTAAGGAATAAAACACTATCAAACTCGCTGTGAAGTTTGATATTTTAATATTATTATTATTTTTATCGCAACAATAATCCTAACCTGGACTTTCTGCAGAGGGAGAGTTTTGGCCTGTACGCCTTATATAGTAAGAACAAACCTCAGTCGGATGCTCTCATACTCCATCGTCGCCATGACATCTTTAAGGTCAGGTCACGCTATGTTTCCGATGTCTATTAGTATTTATTTTTACACTTGAATTATCACCCTAAAAAAGCTGTGTTCTTTTTACTTATGTTGTCCATTTCTCTTTGCCCATCCTCAAAATAGGTAAGACAAAAGAACTTGCCTTTCAAGTAAAATGGATTTGTGTGCATCTTCCATTTAAGAAGAACTGACAATACACAAATGCTGTTTGTCTAAGCCTGAAAATGTCTATGGTCGAAATGTTAAAATCAATTTAAAAAAAACTGGAATTGTGACAAACAAGCCTGAACGAGGGCCTGACACATAGTAGGAATGTTGGAAATAAGTTTTAAAAAATTTAATCTTATTTCTATAGAACTGCAGAAAATGATTTGGTGTGACATTATACTATGTAAAAAAAAAAGACGAAATTATGTTAAAACTCATTTGGATCTTCACTAGGGGTTCACTTCATTTACGCATTGATTTTTGCTTGTTTTATGAACAATTTGTAAAAATTTAGAGTGAAATTAATACCAAAGGGTTTGTGGTGTGAAATTAATGCACAGGTACATTTAACAATGCTGTTTTGTATATGAAACAGTTTTTTTTTTTTCTTATTTATTTCAGAAGAAGCAGCAGGAGCTCGGAGACTTGATGGACCTGTCTTCCTACCTGCTCAGGCCCATCCAGAGGATCAGCAAGTACAGCCTCCTGCTGCAGGACATGCTGGCCTTGGTTGGATCGTGCAGATCAGAACAGAAGGACACCGCTGTGTGCACACGCAGTGTGTACGGCCTGGCTGCAGCGGATCTCAGCAGTGTTGGGAGAGACCGAGAGAGGAGTGAAATCCAGGCGGCTGCAGATCTAATTCAGTTTCAAATGCGTCACGGCAACGATTTGCTCACCATGGATGCCATTCAGGATTGTGATGTGAGATATGAACAGAGTAGATAACTTATACTTAAGCTGGAAATCCTAGATGACATTAACAGTAACTCTTTTTTTCCCTTGTTGTGTTTTTTTATTCCTGTCTTTAAGGTTAACTTGAAAGAGCAGGGGCAGCTGATCCGTCAAGATGAATTCACAGTTTTCTTTCGAAAGAAAAAGTGTGTACGTCGAGTCTTCCTCTTCGAACATTTGATTCTGTTCAGCAAGCCCAAGAGAACAGATATCGGAAATGACGTGTATGTCTACAAAAAGTCATTTAAGGTTCGCATACGCTGGTTTGAAACAAACACCTGCTGAATCCTTCACAGCCCACTTGTTTAGCTTTTGCATGCAAAATATTTTACACTGCGTTTTGCAGTAAAATGCACCTTTCATCGTCACACTTTTCCAGTATAACTAGAGTAGTATGATCACTGGTATCAAACGATCTGCTACTTTGGATGATATCCTTATATTTGGTCTTTATGTGTATTTTGCAGACAAATGATATAGGAATGACCCATAACTCTGGTGTGAGCGGTCTGTGCTTTGAGATCTGGTTCCGCAGAAGAAAAAGTGAGGACACTTACACTCTGAAGGCCTCAAGCACTGAAATAAAGAAAGCCTGGACCACGGACCTGGAGAGGATTCTGTGGAACCAGGCTGCTCACAGTAGAGGTGTTTTTTATTGAAGCGCTTAGATTGAAATGCATATTTAGAGGTTTCCAAATATATATATTTTTATACGGTTATAGTGATTACATAGTCCATGTTCCAGAGCTGCGTTTGCAAGAGCGAGTCTTTATGGGAATGGATCGCAGTCCTTTTGTGGATATTCAACCCAGTGATGCGGCAATTTGTGACCGAGCCGTCGGCTGTGTCCTGCCTGGGAGAAGTAAGAAGCTTCCACCAAACACAATATTTTATATTTTAAATCATACAGCGTACAGTTGCATTATATATTCAAGACATTTCATCAGAGGGTGCTACAATAGGAGGTTTCACTGTTCAACCTGACCATGTCCGGGTTCACTTACCTTTTATATTTAGCTAATACTTTTATACCTTAAAATTTGTTTTATTTAAAGGTGTACACATAAGAGATTAAGTCGATGCATTGTTACAGGAGATCATGAAATCACAGCTACAAAGTTTAGTCTGAGACCAAGTCTAACAAAATGTAAGTAGATTTAATTGTAATTTGGTAAAGGCAAATATTACATTTATTAATAAAACAAAATCACTCACAGATCTTATATTTCCAAATGCCCGTTTTTTTTCTTAGTTCTGCTTTAGTGTTCAACTAGTTGCTTGTTCATGCAGGTAAGTAAGAGGACACTGTGCTTTGTAATACTATTAATATATTATAAGCATGAAGTTCAATGTATTGTATTGGAGTTTGGTAAGATAAACCGATACAAAGTAGTGCATATTTTTTTTAAAGTAGGAAAAGAGTAAATTGTCCTTTTTTTTTTACAAATAAAAGCATGAGAGGTTTGCATGCATCTGTTTTCAGCCCCCTTTTACTCTGATGCCTCCACATAAAACCTCCACTTACTTCCATAAATCACCTCATTAGGATTTTTTTGTTATTTAATTTTAGTATAAATACAGCTATACTGGAAACAAATCTTGAAGATCAGGGAACACAGCAGACAGATCAGGGATAAAGTCGAGGAGAGATTTAAACGATGAAACAATATAAGAAATTTGGAACATCTCACTAACCACTTTTGATTTAAAAGTAGAAATAGTACGGCACAAATGCAAAGTTACCAAGACACAGCTGTACACTCAAAGCATAATCATAAAGGCAGGCAGAAGGCCCATTGTAACTCTGTGGGAGCTGTATAGATCAACAGCTCAGGTGGTAGAACCTGTTCACAGGGCAAGTATTAGTCAAGCACTCCACAAACCTGTCCTTTGTGGATGAAGGGCCAGTATATGGATATAGTGATGAGAAAGTCCTGCTTAAAGTTTGTAGTCTAATTATCTGGCTGGATTCATCAGGGTGTATGTATGAATTTAGCTGAGTATTTTTTTTAGCATAACAGTAAAAAAGTATCCCATGCTGTCTGATCATTTTACCAAGTTGAACCCTAACTATATTGAAGAATGTGTTATATTTTCATTGATTGCATTTATCTGTGTGTCGTTAGTCCCTGTGACGTGTTGTTCACACAGGGGTTTAGATTATCCCCGCCCACACTCCATTGGTTCTGGCAGCACTGCCTCCACCACCCTTAGCCAGTCCTCTTCCTCCTCTGGCCGAGGTTCGCTGCCACCGACTGGTTATCTCGGGAACCTGTCACATGGAGCGGACACCAACCCAGGAGTTGGGTCATCCCCAGAGGCTGTGACTGAACATGAGCTCAACGGCCATCATCATCTTCATCATCCTCACTGTGATGGGTGGAAAAATCATTGTCCTCCGAGTGAGTTTGTTGTTTAGGTTAATATTTTGTTATTACTGATTAATGGTTTGAAAAAAAATACTAAGAAAACCAATTATAAAGTTGTAATTAAAAGAAAAAAAATTTTTTTTAGAGTTGAACCTTGACCTGTGCTTGGTACATGTTTGTGTTTTAGTCAACAGCACTGACTCATCTGGTGAAAGTATGAATCTGTACAGCAGCCCGGACCACAGCTGTCTGTCTGCTATCAGTGCAGAGGTCGTGGATGACTCTTCGTCCGTGTCCCAGAGGTCAGAGCAGAAACCAACACCTTGTCGGACCCCCAGCCTGAGGAAAAATAGCTCGCCTGCAGTTACCAGAAAGAAGCCTGGAGTCCCCCCCAAACCGCCACATCTAACTAAGCCTCAGGTGAAAATGAAGGTGTAACAGAACAAAACTGTGACATCTAAAAACTGTTAAACTAATCCCTGAAGAACATTGTGATGAATGTTTGGTATTTCCACATTTGGCTCTGGTTAAATAAGCCACAGCCATAGGCGGAAATCCTGGGGGGGATGCGTGGGACGTGTCCACCCTCTTCATGAAGTTTCCCCCCCCAAAAAAACATAAAATACATACAGTCAAGGCTAAAGTTTTGAGAATGACACAAATGTTTGTTTTGTTGGTTTTGACAACGTTTGCTGCTAAACTGCTTTCAGATCTTTGCTTCAGTTGTTTCTGTGATGTACTGAGATCATTCTGTCAGGCTGATTGGGTTAGAATGGCAGACTTAACATGTTAAAAGGAGGGTGATGCTTGAAATCATTGTTCTTCCATTGTTAACCATGGTGACCTGCAAAGAAATGTGTGCAGCCATTATTGCTTCAAATAAAAATGACTTCTCAGGCAAGTATATTGTGGCTACTAAGATTGCACCTAAATCAACAATTTATAGGATTATCAAGAACTTCAAGGAAAGAGGTTCAGTTCTTGTTAAGAAGGGTTCAGGGCGTTCAAGAAAGTCCAGCAAGCGCCAGGATCGTCTCCTAAAGAGGATTCAGCTACGGGATCAGAGTGCCACCAGTGCAGAGCTTGCTCAGGAATGGCAGCAAGCAGGTGTGAGCGCATCTACACGCACGGTGAGGTGAAGACTTTTGGAAGATGGCCTGGTGTCAAGAAGGTGAGCAAACAAGCCACTTCTCTCAAAAAAACCATCAGGGACAGACTGATCTTCTGCAGGAAGTATGGTGAATGGACTGCTGAGGACTGGGGCAAAGTCATATTCTCCCATGAAGCCTCTTTCTGATTGTTTGGGGCATCTGGGAAAAGGCTTGTCAGGAGAAGAAAAGGTGAGCGCTACCATCAGTCCTGTGTCATGCCAACAGTAAAGCATCCTGAGACCATTCATGTGTGGAGTTGCTTCTCATCCAAGAGATTGGGCTCACTTATAATTTTGCCCAAAAACACAGCCATGAATAAAGAATGGTACCAAAACACCCTCCAACAGCAACTTCTTCCAACAATCCAGCAACAGTTTGGTGAAGAACAAAGCATTTTCCAGCACGATGGAGCACCGTGCCATAAGGCAAAAGTGATAACTAAGTGGCTCGGGGTACAAAACGTTGACAATTTGGGTCCATGGCCTGGAAACTCCCCAGATCTTAATCCCATTGTTTTTTCTTCTTGCCATCTTTGCATAACCTTTTAAGGCAGTCTTTTTCTGTTCTATCTATTTTATTTTGATATGTCTGAAAATGCGGTGTCCAGAAAATGAAGACCGCCACATAACATTACAACCAAATTTCCCCTTGTGGGACAATTAAAGTATTATTCTATTCTATAAGTGAGGATGTCATTACGCCAGCATGACTTGACAACGTAACAATATGCAAATTAGCACATGATGTCATCTGGTGACATCTAGCCACTTTCTGGAGCAACTTTAGCTACTTTCTATCAGACAGTTGGTGACACTGAGCGGGCCTGCCAGCTGCACTGCTGCTGCCATAGTTGACAGTAGTGAGTAGCCACAGTCACTAGGAGAGGAGAGCCGAGCAATGTGTGAAACCAGTAAGTCATTTCATCTCACTTGTGCTATAAGCTCTAATATGTCTGTTACATGTGATCATAAAGGTGGAAAATTGCCAGCTATTGCTTGATTTATTGTTGGAATTTTTAAAAATATCTATATAATTCAAAAATAGATCATGTTTATATAGATTACTTTTAATGCCCCAAAGAGCAAACTACAGTCACAAATTACAAAAAGGCAGCTTCGTTCTGTAGACTATATTTCTCCTCACCAGTTGCAGTGGGTGCTTACTGGGCTCCTCCACAGGAGAACTCACCTAATTAATTTTGAATTTAAAGTTAGATGAGCAGCAGACTCAAGTTAACTGTTGAGAATAATTTGAAAGAACGTTTTATCAACATCATTCTCAAATGTTTGTATCTAGTTCCATAACCATGTTTTATGTCTCTGAAAAAAATTATCATAAAGGGGTAACAAGAAGAAAATGAATAACAAAAATAAAAACTATGGATGTTAAAAATTATTATATACTATTATAAAAATTGACTGGTAATAATAGATTATGATGGGGTTTTTTTTACACCGTCAGTTATAATGACGGTCTCTGAGCGCCATAAAAATTTCAATGAAACCACTCTGAAGTTGGTTTTAGGTTGTAAACTTGACAGATGTTCATCCCCATTCAGCAGAATTTTTTTTTTGTGTTTCACAAAGTTGTGACAGTGATCCATGGGTCTGATTATTCTTATTGCAGCACGTCATTTACTGACAGAATACAGAATAAAATCAGCAGCTCTCACTTTATGTTCCCTGGTCGCTCCAGGATTATTCTACTAAACTATACATATAACTATTCAGATTCAATATTATGTGGATGAATAATTTATACATTTTTAATAGCTTCTACATCCTGCAGCTTCATCACATTTCATGCTGACAGTTTATTTCTTTCCACGGCATCTTTCTGTCTTTATTGTCAAAGGATTACACAGATTCTGTTGTAAATTAGGTCCACGCCTGATCTGTAAAGTTGTTGTTCGGTTAGTAAAAGTAGCTAGGTTATTTCATGTTTGATGTTGGATTATTCATTAATAGTTTTGTAACTTTATATTGAGCTTAAGTTTTTTTTTAAGTTACTTTGATATATTGTAGTGGAAAAAGGATGCAAAGAAATGTTGTTAGATGTGGTCATAAAGGTGTATCAATGCCAGCTTCTGCCAAACACCATTGTTGATATTACTGGTTAGAAGGTAGAATTTGGACTAATACAGAGCAATGTTATAGATACTATAATATAAGATTCCATAAGATTTAACATGTTGAAGCCCTGCATGCAAAGCAGGTTGTAAAGAAGCAGATTGCATTTTTTTTCCATTTCGCCCCAAATAATTACTCTCTAAACTTTTACTGTGTATTGTCCCCCTCAAAATTGAAATGGGATTTCCGCCCCTGGCCACAGGTATCTAAAAATAGCTGTTTTCAGTCAAGCAAGTATGATCAAAAGGTCAGCAGATATCTTCGCACTGTGTGCTTTGGAGTACATATGGTTTGCAAAAAAAATTTAAAAACAAAACAGCTTCAAATTTGTAAATTAAAAAAATCTAAGCCAGCCAATGATTATAAAACAAATATTAACAAAGATTGAGATATTTATGTAATTGGAATGTTGCTCATTTGTATTAAACTGAACTTTATCTTTACAGCAGGTGAAGCTGGGAAGATCAACAGAAGTTTGACCCTTTGATTCTAGCAGAAGGTAATTGCTGTTTAATAACATCACCATTCAGGGAATTGTTGCTGATTTGCAGAATGGTTTTAAATGAAGCTTTGACTCATTGATACCAATTTCCAAATCCCCCAAGTGATTTTAAACGTAACATTTGAAACAGTTTTTAGCGTACATTTGATATTTGCCTTGTTAGCACAGATAGACTTACCAAGAAACAGTTTCCATTGTACTCCCTGCAGAATGATGATCCTTGCCTTGAGGTTTCCAAAAAGCAACCTGGATTTTGAAATGCAGCCATATTCCATTTGAGAGTGGTATAAGCTAACAAGTTCTGTCCATTTACAGTTTTGCCAATTTAAAAAAATTAAATGTCAGAAGAAAAAAAAAACAGTGAAACTTTGTTGTACTGTGTTCTGTCATCCTGTTATCTGCTAAAAGTTTCACCTTCTCTCATTCACTTAATTAGAACCACTGACATGCCTCAGGGTGTCCTACAACATTCAAGTCTCTTATAAATAGATTCTTACATCATGGGTTTTTTTTCTGAATTTTTTTTAAACACCTCACTTCTTTTCACTAACAGTGTCCACAATGAAGGGTTTTGCTGTTAGCAACCTGGTAAAACATATTTATGCTGCATTTGCTGATCATAAAAAGATTAGATTTTTAAGTACCCATTCAAGCATGGCCAATTATAATATTATAAAATATAAAATATTTTCTGTTACCAGCCAGTTTTTAAGTGCAACTCTAATTTTTAACCATGTACCATATACAGTACTGTATTGCTTTGTTTTTTTATATGATTTTTGTTTGCATATAAATTCATTAATAGGTAATAATGAATTGAGCTCTATGACTTTAGAAGGGCTAATTTTTCATTAATTGTTTTTGTAGATAAGCAGTCACCAACACTACTGAGGCCCTCTGCAGACTCCATGACAATAAAGAGATTACATGATTGGAAATGTTTCTTTGGACGTCGCAGCCCTCATTTCTTATCAAAGAGAATGTATTTTTGATTTATTTATTGAATCTGTTTTGGTTTATCGAAACTGTAGACACTACTGTAGGATCATCTGTCATGTACAGTTTTTACAGTTCTATATTTACAGGGATCAAACAAGTTTATAGAGCTACTGGGAGTCACCAGGACCAGTATACAAGGTTAGCGTCCTGAGTGTTTAGTGCTTATGTTATACATCTGTCCACTGTCCAGGCTGAATACTTAAATAATTAATTAGGTTGACCATAAGTGGAATTAAATATGTGGACATTGTACTTAGGCAAAACTTAAAACTGTTTGGCTGCTTTTTGTTATTAAAATATTTATAAAATACACTCTAAATATTTATATGAATACTTATTTCTATTTGAATGTTTTGTTAAAGTGATGCCTTTAAGTTTATTATTTCATGTTTTTCTGATGTTGTGAATGTCTTTTTATAACTAATTCATCTGATGGGAAAGACCACTAGCCTGCGTTTGAGTTGGGCTACATTTAACGCAGAAGGACGCATCCATGAAGACTGAGCTGGCTACATGCTCATTATCCTAAAGAGGGAATTCAAAATACAGCAAAAGAATGGACAATTACAAGATTCCGGTGAAGACCCACCAGGGTCTGCAAATCCAGTCAGTTTCAAATATTTTTTTGCGGTTTAGTTAAGTGGTTTCTATTTTTTCTTCTTAAAATTGCTGTTGTGAAGAAATTGAAATTGTTTCTGATTTTGCTTTTACACATGCAAATTTTGACAGGTATATCTTAGACCATAATTTTCATAACTTTGTGTTTTATATGCCCATTTTTTCTGAGTCAGTCATTTTTTGTGTGTTTTATTCCACTTTTGTTTTTCTTTTAACCTTTGTAAGAAATGTGTGGTTTCTTCCCACTGAATTTAATAAGTTTGATTGCAATAAATTGAGAATGTGGTAACAGACTGGTGGTGATCGTTTTATTTCCTTTTTATTAAACTTCTTTATTACAACCACAACTCCTCAGCTATGTAGAGTCAAAAAGAAAAAGTAGACAAAAGGTGGAAACACTAAAAATGCTTTATTATAGAATACCTTGGTAATAAAATTAAAAGATTTTGAATCTGAGCTTCATTTTCCCTAAATAGTTGTAGGTTTACTTATTGATGTCAGGGTTTTATATTAAAGCAGTTTTTTAAACCTCTTTAATGCTAGTTTGCTTTGGTTGCAGGTTAACATTGTTCAGCCAGCGTGTAGGCCATTCTACTCCTCTGCATCAGAGGGACTGTACAGTAAAAAGAAAAGCTACAAAAGCTGAGTCCTTAAGTAAAGAGATCAAGAAAAGGAAAGTAAACAAGGTAGAACAAGGAAAAAAGAAATTTTTGCTATGAGCCATCATGGCCCTGAGTTTGAAACCCAAATGGGGCCCGTTTGCATGGCGTTTGTATGTTCTCACCCCTGCATACATACTGTAGGGTCTCTTAAATGCTCCTGCATGTCAGGTCAGTCAATCTGATGTCGTTATTTGCAAGTGCGTGCATGGCTGTTTTCCCTGTTGATTGGCGGTCTTCCCAAGTATAACCTCCCACTTGCTCAATAACTGCAGGAGATGAACACAAGCTCCCCATGACCAATACGTTGGTATATTAAATGAATTTATGATCCCTTTTTCATCTTTTGTTAATATTTATCCTTTTTTACAGATCTGTTTGTGGAAAAAAAGCTATCTTAATATCCATTATGACTGTGTTTGAGTTGAGTTCATTTTCACGCTTCTGACACATTTTAGAAACCTAAAATGATGTATTAAATGAAATCTGAAAGACTCAAATTGCCAATTATTGGAAGGTTACAACAAGTAAATCTCTATATTAGAAAGGATAACAGTTTTTTTTCACTTTTAAAGTTACAAAGTCACAGTGACTCTAAGCTTCAACTGGCCAAAGGTACATTTTCTTTGATAAATGTAAGTTAATATGTTAACTTAGGTTCGTGAGATGGACCACGCCCCATATTCCATATCCTGTCAGTAATCAACTTGGATTCGACTCACCTGGCATCTCACACCTGAATTTCATCCCTAATTACTCCATGATCTATTTAAACCCTGAGCACCTAGCCATCAGCGTTGCTCAGACTCTGATCTCGTAAACCCCACCCTCCCTCCCCCTGATCCTTTACTTTGTCTTGGTATTACATCCCCATTTGCCATTCTTTCATCCCTTCATTTCCTCATTCCTTACATCCCCTCATCCCCTTCGTTTCTTCCCTCATCCCCTTCTGCATCCCTTCGTTTCCTCCCTCATCCCGTCATCCCTTCATCCCCTCCCTCATCCCCATGATCCCTTCATTTCCTCCCTCATCCCATCATCCCTTCATCCCCATCATCCCTTCATCCCCTCCCTCATCTCTTCATCCCCTTCCTCATCCCCTCCCTCATCCGTTCATCCCTTCATCCCCTCCCTCATCCCATCATCCCCTCCCTCATCCGTTCATCCCTTCATCCCCTCCCTCATCCCTTCATCCCCTCTCTCATCCCCTTATCTGCTTTTTTCAAAGTTCCAGCACTAATATCCGTTTCTTTCAGGTTCTTCGTCTGGGGGGGTCCTGAGCAGGCTCGAAAAGAAGACCGACTTCCGAAGACTGAACCCCCACACAGAGTCAACAAGCCTCCATCAGGGCATCCTTCCAGACACACCATCTATCTAACATTTGTCAATAAATGAACTAATCAAAACAAATCTAATCTCTGTAAGCGTGGTCCATGCTAATGAAATCTATAATCTAAAAAACATCTTTAGCATCATTCAGAGGATGACTTGTTTGTGTGTTTCAGATCTTGAAGTCATAAACTAAAGGCTGGATCTCCATTTTAAAGATTTTCTGGTAGAAAGCAGAATTCAAGGCTTCATTAAGAACTGGCAGGTCATCCAGATTCTAAAGCGTCAGAGTAATCCAAGACTGCCACACATGCATCATGTTATTTTTCTAAAATCTAATATGATGCACAGCTTTTGAAATGTTTCACTTTTGTCTCCTTTGCTCAACAACAATTTTACAAAAACAAATTGCAGGTCAATTACTTTTTAAAAAGATGTAGTTGAATTTATTGCTTTGTTTCCCTTAGTAAATGAAATCCTCTTTTGAAAACTGCTTTTTTTATTTGTTCATTTGTTTGTTTTCTGATATGATTTTACTTAATGATTTGAAACATTTAATTATCTGCAAATACTTTCATTTTCTTGGTGACATAATTTGTTGCTCCACAACCAATATTAATCAACATTTTCTACCTCTGCAGATAATAATGGCATTTGTACTAAAACATTGTACTATGGCACCGTGAATTAAAGTTATATAAAGTTATTATATAAAAGTTATTTCGTGTTTTTATTTTATTTTATTATCTTCAGGTTAAAAGATTAATAAAAAGATCAACTTTGTTGAAACAAACTTCTAGGTTGAATAAGAATAATTTTTAAAGTCAATTTAATGAATCATTATCGAATATTGTATTTGCATATGGGGGGGGTAGGGCGACAACTGATAATGTTTTTAAATCTGTGGGGGAGGGATGGGAATGGGGTCTATGCTGAGTAATTTGTCTGTAAAGCACTTTAAGTTACAATGTGTGTATGAAAAGCGCTTTACAAAAGTTTGATGTGATTCGATTTGATGTCTTATGTCTGTGCTAAGATAATAGCACTGGGGAATTATTTACAGTTTTATGAAAAGAAAAATTATGTATAACTTATGGCAGTTTTTACTGACACCCTTTTCTTGATATACTCACTGAATTTGAGATTAAAATGTGAAAAAAAAATCTATCTTAACATCTATTATGACTGTGTTTGAGTTGAGTTCATTTTCACATTTCTCACGTCCTAAATCTATTTCTCCAAGCTGTTTTATTATTTATTGTCTGTCTCTCTGCAGGTCCAATGCCCGGAAGTGAATCTGACCCTAAAGTTACCTGCAGTCCACAGGAATCCACCGTGGACACTGAATGGAGTGCATCTATAACCAAACATGCCTCTGGAAACACAGTAGCTGTGTCCATCAGTTCCTCCCCCAAAGCCTATACTTATATAGGCTTATATATTATACTGGGGCCTATACTTTGACTTTAGACCAGTTGGTTCAGAAGACCAGTTTAGGAGAGTTTACTGTGCTTTTCAATGCATGGTGTCCCCGTAAGTGTATAAAACTGTCTTTTATTATTTTGCAACACTTCATTTCTTAAAAATTAAACCAATATATCTCAGTGTCCTTAAAAAAAACTGTTATCAGTTTCAAAGTTGCTTTCTGTAGCAGTATTTAACATGGAAGTGATATGTGTCAAATTGAGCCTGCTGTGTGTACTAACAAACAGATGATGCAGTCTTCATGCAGAGTGAGGAGAAGAGGAAGGAGTATGTTCTGGCACAACACGGCCTGGTCTACAGAGGAACTCATAAAAGGATTAAAGGGAAACCCTGGAACTTTGGACAGGTACTTGTCATGCTGCACAATCCACTCACTCTCCTCATCCCATCTGTTTGTCTAATCATTGTCTGCAGCTGTGTCCTATCTGTCTCACCTGATCCTCCTTCCCCTCTGTGTTACTTATACTCCTCTCTTCCTCACCTTACCTGCCGGTTCATTAGTCTTCTCATGGTGTGTCTACTCCTGCTGTCTCCTGTTTCGTCCTGCTATCTGGCAATAAAGATCCATCCATCCATCCATCCATCCATCCATCCATCTACTTGCAGCAGTGACTCAAACGCAGATATTAGTGGAGTCAATGTCTGCGTTTGAGTCACTGCTGCAAGTAGACACAGATCCTGACAGTACTCAGACCTTTAATTCTGTCAGTTTACAATGCATCGTATCATATAAATAAGCAGTAGAAAATATGACCATGCCCTTTCCTGATCTCCTGTCCACCCCTCTGTTTCCCTGCAGTTTGAACCAGGAATTCTGGATATTTGTCTGAAGATTCTGAACAACAATCCAAAATTTGTGTCGGATGCAGATAAGGATGTTTCTTCTAGGAGAAATCCCATCTATGTGACAAGGATAATTAGTGCTATGGTAATAATAATAATAATAATAATAATAATAATAATAATAATAATAATGGGAATATATGTTTGTACATTTTTCATATGTGGCAAATAGGCACAACAAGGGACCTGGCAGGATTCAATCCCAAGACTCCAAGGTGAGTCACTGCACGCTAACCAGTCAGCCAAAGGAATATCCCTGCAGCCAAGCAGCCAGGGCACATGATCGGAGCAATAGTGACAGGACCTCCACACCATCACAGATATAAGATTTAAAATAAAAACACATGTAAAAAAATTATAAAAATTTGCTAATTAGCAGGCAGGAAACCTTGACAACAAAACACAATCGAGGACAAGTTTACAGGACCTCATACATAATCCTAAACTTATCCAAATGACCACAAGCAAAACCAACATTCATTCATTTATTTTATTTCTTACAGCTGATTCACACTGAGCAACCTTTGTCTTGTTGTCAAGTAAGACAAACTACAATATAATTTATTGCAAACAACATTTGAAGGTTGTAGAATACAACATTTGAAGGTTGTAGAATACAACATTTCAGATCAATATGGGTGGGCATACTCAATCAATTACAGCAAGATCAAATTTAACGGATGCCCTTCCTATAGTAATATCTAAGGAAAAGTTTCTAACACATCGTTTTATCAGGATTAAAACCGGTACAAGTTTTTTAATTCCTCTGGTAAAACCTTTAAGTACCGCATTGGGAAAGAACAGGCTAACGTTTTAAGCAGGTAGAGTCATACAGCTCATATAGCTCTCTACTTACTGTTAATTAAAACGCACATGCCATCTTCATTTTAGGACAGCATTTACTTCATACACATGCAAGTTATAGTTGTCTTTGATATATTGCAGACTTTTTATTTAATTTGAAGTAACCATTTGCCTCTTTCAGTTTTTCAAATGAAACTCAGTTTCCCTGCTTCTCTTTAACTGGTATGGACACAACCACTACTCAGTGTATGAGTACTCATAAATTGTCTGTTTTATGTATACATTTATTTCTCAAGCTGATGTTCCTATTGTGTGTCTTCCATGGCTGCTGTTGTTTCTCACAGATCAACAGTAACGATGACCGCGGTGTGGTGGTGGGAAAGTGGGCGGACTTTTCTGGCGGCACTCATCCTTCGCTGTGGATGGGCAGCGGGGAAATTCTGCGGCAGTAGGCAGAGAGCGGTCCAGTCCAATATGGCCAGTGCTGGATCTTTGCTGCTGTTGCATGCACAGGTCTGATATTACATAGGGCATACTTGTTTGTTTCTTTTTTAAGTTGAGAAGAATAACTATGTGCAATATGCTATGTTGCATTATATGTCCATGCTACAATATGGTTACTATTATGGCACATGGAAAACAGCATTAAACAATTAGGAAACATGTTTATTACACCAGCAACATTGTTCACGCTCCTTTGTTCCCAGTGGTCCCTACTGTTAAATTTTGTCTCCTCACTGTCTACTCTGATATTTTAGAACGTCGTCATTGTTTGTCTGCAATCACTGGCACTATCTCAAGTATGCTTTAAGTTGTCCTCGTGATGTAGACTGATTTTGCTCCCCCTTTAGTCTCCCGCGCTCTGGGCATACCATGTCGAGTGGTTACTAACTTTGGATCAGCCCACGACACTGATGCAAACCTGGTGATTGGACGCTTGTATGATGAAAATGGAGACAGAATTTCTGGAGATGATTCAATATGGTAAGTATATGATCTGTCACCACATAATGTGATGGATATGCAGCCAACATGTGTGATACCTGTGACACAAACTCATTTTCCTCTCCTTTTCATTTCATTCTAATCAGACTTTTTTTTTCTTGTCCAGGAATTTCCATGTCTGGGTTGATAGCTGGATGACTCGTCCAGACCTGGGGAGCGAGTTTGATGGGTGGCAGACCAGTGATCCAACACCACAGGAAACCAGTGATGGTAATAAAAAAATAAAAAATAAAGGGACAGTAACAGGGATTCAGTTATATCCAACATCGCAGACTGCTGGCCATTTTGTGAGATTTGTTTTGCACAAATTCACCCTACTTTTTATAGGTTCTCATCATACAGTCTTTTACCTTAATGAACTGAATTCATTTTTCCTTTAAAATCCTACAGACAATACACTGAAAATAAAAAAGATGAGCTTTTTTTCTGAATGTATTAAGAATAAGAACAATTTAAAAAGAAAAAAAGGAAGTTTGTTTAAAATGCTCTATAATTGTGCAAATAAACAAGGTTTCTTAAAAATGTACTTTTTCGTGGATCTGTGGTGCTGTCAGGAGTTTTCTGCTGTGGCCCAGCTTCACTGCATGCTATCAAAGAAGGAGAGTTGGGCATGAAGTATGACACCCCTTTTATTTTTGCTGAGGTGAGTTTTCTTACCATTTGGGCAATAACACAATATCAACCTTATAACAAGTCCAGTTAATGTTTAGGCGACACAACTTTTCGGGTGGGGTTTTAAGTTTTATCCTTAAAAATAAGAGTTTTTTTGTTGCACTTGGGTTGTCCAAAATAACATCTCCCCAATTCTGTTCTTTATTTTCATTTTTATGCATTCAGGTTAATGCAGATGTTGAGGTGCAGCTGTCTACAGGACAGTTTGTGAAGTTCAGTGGATCCACTAAGGCTGTTGGACAATTTATCAGCACAAAAGCTGTTGGCTCAAATGAGAGACATGACATTACGCACCAGTACAAATATCCAGAAGGTAATCCAAACATAATTGTGTTTTTGCAAAACATAAACTGTTGTCTTAAAAGAAATCCAGTTAGAAGACAAAAAAAGATAATAAAAAATGTTCTGTCATCACAGTTAAGCTTCATGACACTCAGGTGTTTAAAAAGAAATCTGACTTTTGGCATACAGATTATTGTGAAACCTTAAAAATGTAAACAACAAAGTTTTAAACGGGTTTACGTTTCTTTTATGTGTCATTGCAAATGGTTGTCTAAGGTCTTCGATGATCAGTACCTGACAGCATCAATGTGGATAACCTTTTCTTAATACCGAGTCTGGCAAAATTTTGGCAAGAACTGAAAAACAAAGAATCAGCAGTCTTGGTAAAATATGACTGCTACACAGATTTCTGATATGTTTAACATATCTTCTTTCAAACCAAATGTATTTGTAATATTGGTGATTTTCAGGCTCCAAAGAGGAGCAGCAGGTGTATGAGAAGGCCCTGCATCGCAACACGCTGCTGCAGAGAGGAGAAAAGCCTGGGCTGCATCTTAAGGGAATTCTGCTTTTGGTGAACTTTTTGCTATCCTATCATGTTTTAGTTGCGTCCCTGTTCCAGCACACTTCATACATATGGAAGAAGCTCCTCTGCATGTACTTAAGAAACCTGTTTTGAATTCAGTGATGTAAAGCAGGTGTACTTAAGCAAAACAGCATCTAAATGTGATTTTGAACAAATGGAAAAGGATATCAAACTGAGCATTGCCAGGATCCATGACAAAGTTCCTGAGAGGCATAACAACAGTATTTATAACTATGATTACATGAGCACAAGGAGTCGTAAACTCCCTTAATGACTTAAATTATTCTAGGTCCACAAAATGTATTACATTTGTCTTCCTCCTCTTCTTAAATTCAGTCTAATATTTTATTTATGATAATATCTGATCAAAAAATGTCAACAGAAAGGGAAAAAAATAGAATATTCAAAATAAACAGCAATGGTACCTATGAATCAAAAACTGACTATATGTGAAAACAAGAAGATATACCTTAAAATAAGTAATGCATAAATAAAGTTATGTTGACAGAATCGGTTGGCTTGAAAGTTTGCATCTATGCCAAAATCAGTTCCTGTATGATTTGTTCCAATAAGGGAGAGATAAATTGCTCTTCCTGCTACCCATAACAATTATTATTTTGACTCAATATGTCTGTAATTAAATCCCCGTGAGAAGAATGCAATCAAACTCTCCTTTTTTTCTCCTGGGTCATGATGCCTACCAGTAGGTAAATGACAAAGACAAACGAGGGTTTTTTTTCTCCCTCGTGAACCAACCCAATGTTAATCCTCTCATTCTGCATATGATGCGCCACTTGATGCTGGCTGCAATACCAGGGTTGGCCTGTATCTTTCTGTTTGATTATGTTTGCTTGTCTCCTCTTGATCTGGCTGTACTAGGATTAATTTCCTCTTGTGGGACAATAACGATCTCTTCAATTCTATTCAATTTAATTCAATTATTCAATTAAACTCTTCAATGACTTTATCTCATTCTGCTTCCATTTTAAGATCAAACTGGCTGAAAACATGATAGTGGTGTCCAACTTTGAGGTGTGTGCTGTCTTAACTAATAAGTGCATGGACACAAGGACCTGCAACTTACTTTTCTTTGCCAGAGCGGTCAGTTACAACGGAAAACTTGGAGACCACTGTGGATTTTCATCTGACAACTTAGAGATACCCTCTGGAGAAGGTTTGCTCTCAATTCATCACTTCATTTTCTTCTATAGTTAAATACAGCTGTCATACCTGTAGTCATAGCTCTTAGACTGAACGGGGTAAATGCATTTGTTGTGTTCAGAGAGACGTCTTTCTTTGAAACTGGAATACCAGAGGTACGGAAACTCAATCACCTCTGACCTACTGATTCAGGTGTCGGCCATTCCCATTGATAGGGAGAACCTAGATTTTCAGAAGTCTGAAAAAACAATCGTGCTTGATGAGCCAGAAATCAGGATCAAGGTAAGAACATGCAGAACATCTGAGAATTAATAGAAATAAATGTTGCACATTTCTGTGAAACATTGACTTCTAGTAGTGCTTTTTTTTTTTTTTTTTTTTTTTTTTTACTTCTTTTCTCTTATACTGTTTCAAAAAAGCTGGATGTTAAAAAGTACCAAATATACCATTAATCCTACAAGTCTGGATCGGTCAGTAGCCTAAATCTGTTTTGAGCTCTATGTGCTTGTTAGCCATACCAGGAGTATAATTCACTCAAAATTTGTGTCGTAATTTGAACAAATGAATGTCCTTTTTTTCTTCTTCTCTCATTTGCAAAACAACAGTCCAGTGTGAGCCTGTGAATATTCTCATTCATCCAGGTCATGGTTATCTCAAGGAAATTTCAATCGAACGCAACTGGACTTGGTAATTTGTCTTGGAAACAGTAGTTAACAATTTGGGTTGGCAACCCTTAAAATGGTGCGGGAACATGAATGGTTGGCTCGGAAAATTGCAGATTACAGAAACCACCTGCGTTTCAGTTTGAGATGCAGACAACAAAGGCTCACACCAACTAGCCTACGCTTAAATTCCACTATGAGAGGGCATAAAGTAGAAAAGATCATACAAAAGGCATAAAACCAACTCCTCAATGTTCCAAGACAAATTACCAAGTCCAGTTGCGCTCGATTGAAATTTCCTTGAGATAACAGTCCAGTGTGGAGAATGACTGGAAAAACATTCATACCCTTGAGGTTTTCTACATATTTTTCTTGTTACAACCACAAAAGTTGTAATATTATGTAAGGGTTTTATGTGATAGACCAACTGTAAACATTTGTAAGTGGAAGAAAATGGAGCAACTACCATGCATAACTACGGTGGGAGAATCTGCCCCACTCTGCAAATTAGTTTTGTAGTCCACACATTGACTTTTATGGAGAACTGCCAAGAAATATTTTTTTATTATCCATAAAATCCATAAGATTTACAATTGTTACCATGTGCCCAGGACTAAGGAAACGTCTTGAAGGTCAGATAAGACTAAAGCTGAACAGTCTAATGTAAAAGATAAACCTGTTGTGAGTTGGAAAACTAACCCTGCACATCAAAACCATGACCACTCCATAGTCTCACCATCCCAACAGTTATACATTGTAGTGTCATTATGCACTCACATGATTAACTTCTAGAAGAATAACCAAACACACATTTATTGCTGCACTGAAACCATGTGAATCCAAGTAAACGTTTGTGTTAAAATGGCCCAGTCAAAGGCTAGTTCTAAATCCCTAAGAAAATGTGTGTAAACACAAACTATTTCTGTTGAGAGATGGTCTCTACACAGTCCAACTGAACTTCAATAAATTTCAGTCTCAATAAATGGAAATCTGATACAGGCATACCTCAAAAGACCTGCAATTGTAAAGATATTTTTTAATGTTTTATTTTCCTTTCACAACACAACTATTCAGTTTTTTTGCTGGTCTGTTGCACAAAATTCAAATAAAACAAATGTTTGTGGTTGTATGACACAATGAGAAAAAGTTATGGAATACTTTTGCAGCACTATACTAGAAATAAACTAAACAACTAGAAATAAACTGCAGCTAGAGAGAGAAAGACAATTATGCAAATGAAAAGCCTAATCTAACATTGGTTCATAGATTTTTATGCTCTATCAAAATTACTTAAGTATTTTAGTGCTCACATTTCATGTTTTGAAATCTGGCAATCGGACTGATACCACATTATGTAATCTTTTATGGGGAAATCTGAACTCCTGTCTGCAGCTGGTTGGTGAAGCCAGAGTGAACCAGTCTGTGACTACAACGCTGACATTGTTGAACTCTTTACCAGAACCACAGCTGAACTGCAGCTTCACCATAGAGGGCATCGGTCTTACAAATGGCAAACCCATAGCAGCAAAGTAAGTCATGTTAATTTTGATGTAACAGCTTTGTTAAATCCCCTAGTACTTCATTCTATACTATATGAAGAACCATGACTTACAAAATATGCAAATGAAAAACCAGGAAAAAATTATAGAACCCCTCCAGAAGCTATAGGCCCAAATTATGAATCTTTCTTGCAGGGTTGGAACTGTGGGAGCGAAGCAAGAAGCAAAGGCCAGTATTGAGTTTAAGCCCACCATTTCTGTTGCCAGTGTGCTGCTGGTGAACTTTTATAGTGACAAGCTGAAAAGCATCAAGACCTTCATTGATGTTGTTGTGAATGAGTGAATCAGAAAGCAATTCTCTGCACTTTGAGTGTTTTGGTGTTGTGATTAAAAAACATGGAGTTTTAGTCATATTAAAATAAAGAAAAATTACTAAAGAATTCTAGGCTAATTTCTTTCATAGTTTTGCGTTTGTATTAAACCAGTAAAGTTAATAAAAAGTTCATTTTAAATCTCAGTCCAACGGGCAGATTACATGCAATCAAAATCAGGTCAGTTGTAGGATTGTTTTGGACTAAATGAATGAAATCTTTATTAGAACATTATATATATATATATATATATATATATATATACATATATATATGCACATATATATAAGGGATAAAGCCCGACGAGTTGTTCATTATCAGAAAATAATGGACGACGTGGATGCGTGAACCGACGCGAATGGACACCTCGAAGGGCATTATAAGGGCTTATACCATGGTCACGTACGAAGGAAATATTTAATCAATGACTAATACTTTAATATGTTTTAGAGTTAAAATCTGGAGTTTTTTGTTTATAAGTCGAGCGCACTATTCAATATCTCCCGTATACAGGCGTTGCCAAGCAACATGCCCATAAGCAAGCCGACCGCAGCAGTTTATAAGTGACGGGAAGTGACATGATTGCTTTACCTTACGCTACATGATAAAAACTATCATTTCAGAAGGATAGTGCTCTACTTACTGTTTGTGTGTGTCCAGAGGATGATACAAAGTGTTGCGACGAGTCAACTGTCTCCATTGCCATTTGAGGCAGCGCAATAATTTAGAACTGTCATTAAGCAATTTGACGGTACGCCTTTCCTAGGTGTACATTATCACTTTTTAATGTACACCCTCCAGCCAATCAGAATCGAGTATTCACCCCAACCGTGGTATATATATTAGTCAAGCCTGCCCTAAAACAAAAACAGGAATAGGAAGAAGTTGATTAAGCTCCTGTGATTAAATCGTAGGCACAAAGCTGCAGGCCTCCCTCCTTCCCCCGACCCTTTGGGAGCTCCCAGTGGACTCTGGTCTATGAGCTGACCGCATTAAATGTCGGGACCGCTGCTGTGGGGGTAGACCCAGTCAAGCAGCTGCGGAAGATTCAGTAAATACCCCGGCTCCTCGCCCAGTTTGTGACGCAAAGGTCCAAGCTTTGCACCGCCGCAACACCAACTATCAAGCGGAGCGGGTGTCCATCAGTCTGCTGTTAGTAAAAGTTTATCTGTGAGCGGCACGGGACGTGCTTTGGTGGAGACATTACCAGGTCTCGGTGTCCGGGTGAGGAAGCCGTTTTGCGTCCACAACGGCTCTTTTAAGAGCCACCCACAAACCTCTTAATAGCATTCCTGTCTAAATAGTTTAACCTCTTTATGTTTATTTTTTTTATTTGTCTCTGTATAGAAAACAGCTGGTGTCATGTAGTTGGGGGTGATTAGCCACGGTGTTTATCAATTTACATGTCCTGATGATGCTGTGACTCCAGTCAGTCCCAGCATCACTGACATCCCGTCAGCTGATTGTTATGGCGCGACTTGAAGCTGCAGTTGAGATTTCTCAGACTTCTGCAGTAGAGATAAATGCAGCGCATATTTTGGGTCGCGCCTGAAACGCATCAGCTGCAATACTTGGTCACGTAAATCAGGCAGAAAAGCTTTTTTGTGACGCAAATCTGCTTCTGACGTGTTGCGGTATCCCAAGTGCCACTTTATCGCGTTCCTCCATTGACTTTACATGTAAATCGGACTCTCTGGTCACGTCTATCGTGTTTGGTGTGTAAGCACTGTTAAAACTCCTGTCCCAGTGCTGTTGTACTCCAATATCAGCACTCTTGGAAAGTCTCTTGTCCAGTCAAATTACTTGGTCGGATCTAACTGTTGTATAATGCTTAATAAATCCTACCCTATGTAGATATTTATAGTTTACAGGTCAGGAATCGGTTTGTTCAGAAAGTCCTTTGAACTTCTGATCACTTCAGTTGGAGAAATGTTTCATTTTAAAACTCTGGCTGAAGTGACACTTAATTCCAGTCTCTAGTACGTGGCAAAAATCCAAAACTCATGACGTCTGCAGCAATCCCACTTTTGATTACTATTTGATTTGGTATATGGATGCACATTTTGGTACCATGCGAAGCAGGAACTGCAGCATTGGCATTTTAAGTGCAAATGTTTAATTTCCTTTTTAAATGCGGTTTTCTGTTCAACTGCTTTAGAATGAATATTATTTAAATTAATTGAAATAAATACAATTGAACAGACAATTGCTGCAGGTAGGCACAACTCATCCCCAACCTCTGCATAGGATTTAAAAATTCAGAGGCAAAAATATTTTTTTGACCCCGTGGTCAAAATGATAGCCAAAAAACATGTCTAGCGCAACCTCTTAGATATACATGCACTGTGTATATATATATATATATATATATATATGGCAAAGATACTCTTTAATTTGAAGCACCACTTTCAACTGCACCAACGATTTATTTATTAGAATTACAGGTCATATAGTTTACGCAACAAAAACTTAAAATAAACCAGTATCACTGATCTCCACTGTCAGTATGGCTTCCCCTGAGTCTGTCATGGAGGCACTGAGAATAACATAGTCACCCTCATAAAAAATCCCAGGCTCACCAGCCTTTCCTCTAACAAAGTTGTTTTCGCTTCCATTGTACATCTTGTTATAAAGACTATGGTCACAGTGTTTATCTTTGTTAAACATTCCCAGAGCAAACCAGTTGGAGTAAAGGTTTCTGTCGTAGGGCACAGAGAACATGACAGCCATGATGTGGCTGTAGTCATTTAACTCGGCATTGAAAAGGTCATAAGTAAAGACACCAACAGCCCCGGTCGCTGTGCCTGTAGTCTTATTGAAGTGAGCCTTGACAGCAGAACAAGGACCAACCATTGGAGGCAAAGGGACCTCACAGAAGCCGCTCTCAGTATAGACCCTGAAAAATGGAGACAAAGCAAATAATATTAGCTTTATTCTCTTTTACTTGTTAAGAGAGCTAGTCTGGGTTATAAGAATCTATGAGGTGAGGGGGAAAAAAATATTACGTGACGAAATCTCAGGAACTGCAATGCAAGACAAATTCTCAATTTAGGCAAAGTTTTATCTTATCTGAAGCTCTTTTATCATTTTCTGCAGTGATGAGTAATGACATTATTAGATCACAGGAACTATTAACAACAGGCAAACTTTGTCCATTCTAAAGTGCTGAATATTGTTTACATCCCTTTTAACCTGACTGGGTGAGATTTAAATAAACCTTTTAAACTTTATCAAGACTTCAGTGACCTTCTCGTGTTTAGAATTAGTGTTCCCAAAAGTACATAACATTTTTCTACAGAATGAAAAAGAGACATATATAATGTTTTTTGGGTTTTTTTCCACTTAACAGATGGTAGCTCGAGGTGCTTTTAAATTCATTAGCTTGCCTTAAATGATTGGCAGAATTCAGACAAGGCTATTATGAAATATTATGTACATACAACATGTTCTTAATAACACCCTCAAGATCAACTTACATAAGATACAATTTCAATTTTAATACAAGCAAACTTCAGTAAACATGATGCTCCTGAGGATTGCCTTATTTAACTAAAAATTAGGCCCAAATTGGTTCATTAGACAAAAGGCAGAAAAGAGAGCAATGCCACACCTTGGGTTGGAAAGAGTGTAGGAGTTTGTGTTGTTCTTAATCTCAACAGAGCAGTGACGGTGAGGCATTGCTTTGAGGTTGTGTTGAAGTGGTGGAGTAACCAGAATGGGGCTGTGACCTACATGGAAAAATGAAAGAAAAGTTTGTTTAAAAAATTAAATACACCTGGATTACATTGATGGATTTAACAGAGCAATGGACAAAATAAATGTATATTTGTGTATAAGGCATAGATATTTAAAATTAGATTGGCAAAATAGCCATCAGCGAATGGGAAATATGTCGTTCATTGAGCCCATGGCATGGATTTATACACACAGACAGAAACGCATAACAAAGGCCTAAATCAACCTTTAGGGAATAAAAATTCTGAAATGAATAAAAAAATACATACTATAGCCAAGGAATCGATTCACCTATTGACACTGATTACAATAAATGTCAATATTACCATCTGCACACCTTTTAAACATGGAACAGTTTCTACTCACAGCTTTGCTTACCTTGATTTGATCAGCTTGTTGTAAAGTAAGCCAGAAAGCTTTGAGGGAAAAGTCTGGGGATCCTGGTTTAAACTGAATTTGAAATCCCACTGCGTCAGCTTTTCACAAGTGGGGTTTTATTGACTCTGCTAATCAGGACCTTTACCATCTGACTCTCTGATTCAATCACAGCATGCTCTGCTTTAGTTAAGGTTTTGCTTTGTTTGAATGCTTCTTATGTTAAAAAAAATTTGTGGAGGATGGTGAAACAGAAGAGTTTATGATTTTCACAAAGTAATATAATAAACGTCCATCCAATTCAGGGACAAAAGGAAATTAATGCAGTTGAGAACTTGTACTTTGTCCATCATGCTATGTCAATATTGGTCCTTTGTTTGTTAATCAGAATCATAAAAAAATGTTTTACAGCTACCAAACTTTCTCAGAAGCAACTTTTTTAGCATCACTGTAAATAGTTTTGTTTTCTTATGTGAATACTCCAACACCTCCCCAAAAAACCTTTTGCTTTCAATAAACTACTAACACTACACTTCTCACTTTGTGATGATAGAGCAGAGGAGTAAATCTTAGGAAACAGTAGCAATTCCAATCCAAAAGCTTAGAGTTTAGTTTGCAGACTGATATCAAACTGGGAGAGACAATTTTGTGACCAGCAAGAATAAACTGGACAGAAGTCTGTGCATACACAGAAACACTTTGGAAGTCAGAAATGTTATTACTGACAGGCTGGTTGACATGCTGCTTAGGGAAGTCTAATTAGCTAATTAAACACAGGTGTGGGCTGAACATCTAATTGAACATATGAGGGAGAACTGTTTGAAAAATGGCATTGTGTTTTTTAAATTTTTTGTAGTTCAGTGTCTTTTTTTAGATAAAAATCACAGACTGCGTCAAAAAAGTTAAATAATACAAGCCATAGAAATTATTTAACATCAGCCAAAAATAAAATGGAGAGTGATTCAAATTAAATTCAAAAATAGTTGACTGATCCCAGAGGGAAATTAAGTGCTGTTGTAGCTCATTGCTAATTCATTTTTCAAGGAGTTGTTGTAGACCATGATGGCTGTGGGCAGAAAGGATTTCCTGTAGCGGTCTGTGTTGCAGCAAAACTTAAGAAGTCTCCGACTGAAGATACTCTGTTGCTGTAGGATAGTCTCATGAAGAGGATGCTCAGGGTTGTCCATAATCTTTTTAATTTGATGAAGAATCCTCCTTTGCATCATTAACTCCAGTTGCTCCATAAGTGTCCCCAGAACAGAACCAGCCTTCTTTATCAGGTTCTTGAGCCGTTTTAAGTCCCTGACTCTGATGCTGTTACCCCAATAGATGATGGACGAAGAGATAACACTCTCCACCACAGACTTGTAGAAAATTTGCAGCATCTTGCTGCAAACCTTGAAGATCCTCAGCTTCCTCAAAAAGTACAGTGTGCTCTGTCCCTTTTTGTAGATGGATTCACTGTTGGTTCTTCAGTCCAGTCTGTTGTCCAGGTGAAGTCCGAGGTATCTTTACTCCTCAACCACTTCCACTTGTTCTCCCATGATAGAGACAGTATTTGACTTATCCTTGTTTCTTCTGAAATCTACAGTCATCTCCTTTGTTTTGATCACATTCAAGGTTAGATGGTTGTTTCCACACCATGCCACAAAGCGGTCCACAAGCTCTCGGTATTCAGCTTCTTCTCCATCTCCAATACACCCGACAATTGCAGAGTCGTCTGAGTATTTCTGCAGATGACAGTTTCTCTGATTTATACTGGAAGTCTAAGGTGTACAGAGTGAAAAGGAATGGTGAGAGTACAGTCCCTTGTGGTGCTTTTGTGTTGCTGACCAGCTGGTTTGACACACAATCCTCCAGTCTCACAAACTGTGGTCTGTTTGTCAGGTAGTCCCTGATCCAGCTGATTGTTGAGGCCTCCACCTGTGTCATTGATGACTGATGGGTGAGTTTTCTTTGGTACTGGAACAAGACAGGATGTCTTCCAAAACACTGTAACCTTCTCCTGGGTCAGGCTTTGGTTGAAGAGATGCTGCAGAATCCCACAGAGCTGCTCTGCACAGGCCTTCAGGACTCTGGAGCTGACACCATCTGGACCTGCAGCCTTGTTCTGGTTCAGTTTCTCTAACTGCCTCTTCACCTGACTTTTAGAGACAGACAGGTGGGAGAGTGAGATAAAGGGGGTAACGGAATCTCCTGACTTGGTTGAAGACAAAGTTGTGAAAGTAAAAGAGTTCATGACTCAGACGGAAGATAAAACATCTGAGGTGTGACAGGACAAGTGTAGGTCAGAGGAGAGTGGGATGTCTATTGGGCTGGAAATGGGAGAGGATGCTGAGCTTGTTCCTGAAATGAACCTATTGAAGAATAGGTTCAGTTCATTAGCTCTATCAAGACTTCCATCTACCCAGTTTTCCTGTGCTCAAAGTCTGGGATCTTTTTCATTCCAGACCAAAAATCTCTGATATTGTTCCTCTGTAGTTTGTTCTCCAGCTTCTTCCTGTAAGCCTCCTTGCTCTCTCTGATATTGACTTTTAGTTGCTTCTGTATACTCCTTAATAACTCCCAATCTCCCTCCTTGAAGGCTCTTTTTTTTAATTCAGCAGTTCCTTCAGCTCACTGGTGATCCAGGGTTTGTTATTAGGGAAGCATCTCACTGTTCTGGAGGGGATGATGTTGTCCATACAGATGTTTATGGGATATGGGACACAATAGACCTGCTTTTTATTGTTCTTTGTCTCTAAAACAATCTAAACAAGGTGTTAACCTCTAACAATTAAATAGTTTTCTTGCAGCTTGCAAAGCAAAATCTGATCACGTACATTTTTTTCTGATGTGAAAAGATCATCATTTATGATCTTAACTATTTTCCAGAAGTAACTTAATCACAATGTAGTTAAATGTACTGTGCACTCCCAGTCTGAATAGGGCACATGTATACGGATCAACGGTGCGGAATTCAGTGTTCAAAGATATCAGACTGGGGTATAATCCTTTTCCTATATATCACTTTGTCTTAGTATACTGTTTTCCACATTTCAAATGACCATGTAGGAATACATTGCTAATGCTCAGTGACACTAATCAGCCCCATATATAATAGCTATTGGCCGTACCGTAATAGTGGCATTAGAAAGCAATATGTATTATCACCCTCCCTTTAACTATGTAAAGTTAAGTGAGTTTAGACAATGGATGAATGATCAGAATATTCAGTTTTTTTATATTGTCTCATACAATGAAGCTGATGTACACCTACAAAAACTACACTTCTGACAACAAAGACAAAAAAGAACAGTTGTTTTATGCAGATAAATTTATTTCACAAAGCTATACAACTGGATGGATTTTATTGCTCCATCTCATCTTCCTCTTCAGAAGGTAAATCGTGGAGCTGTGGACGGTTAAGAGTAGCAGCATAATTAGCCATAATGTCGTGCCCGTTCACCACACAACTGCTCAAAGCGCTGCGGGACGACTTCATGTTGCTGGCATGGAACCATATGTTGGTCTTGTTGTCATAGAACTCGACATCAGTGATAGTGGTGATGCCACCGAAGCCTCCCACAGCAAAGAGGTGATCATTTATCACGGAGATGCCAAAGTTGCTGCGGGCGGTTGGCATGTTGGCCACATTGCACCAAGTGTTGGTGTATGGATTGTATGCCTCAGCAGTGTTTAAACGTGACACTCCATTGAAACCTCCAACCTACAAAAGAATATGTGTTAATAATATAGTTAAGATGGGCCAAAACGTAATAAAATACACATTTCTATCTGGCCATCTCATTCCTGCTGATAACACTAGGTTCATTTTGAAACCTTGAGTTAGCAAAACCAGCATTAAATGAAATGTGTTTTCGCTGTGATAAGTCCAAAACAGTTACAGCAGGGTCCACAAATGTATTTTTAGACTCTGTAATTGCGTGTTTAAAAGGGACTATACATAAGTTTAACCACTAATAAATATTTAAAATTTAAAATGTTTTCCTCATACATGCTCCAGCAATGCTCTGGTCAGTAGAGTTAGCCCTGGTCTTTTCACCGGACTAGCTGTTGTTTCTGTTCACTCAAGCTTACCATTCAGGCTGCAGTTACTTGTTTGGCCTGAGAGGGCACACGCGAGTAGACAACTGTCAAACTTTACATAGTCCCTTTAAAAAACACCACATCTGGTGATGTGTTAGCATTTTTGTAAAAATATTTGTTTAAATAAAAAGAAGACTCAGATTTCAATGGGTTCATCAATTTAAAATTTGTGTGTAATTGTGTTTTGTTTGAAGTTAAAAGAAACTTTATACTTTTAGATCTATTTTTACTTTTTAGATTTGAATAGGAAAAAAGGTAAGTTTCATAACTAGACATTCAATCATGTCCTCACACAAATCAATGCAAAGCATTCAGGCATATCAATTTGAAAGGTGTTAAATGAAATGAAATTAAAAAAGGTTTGGCTGAAGTTCATAACTAAGCATCAGGAAGGGGAAGAAAGTGCATTTAATTGAGTTTTTCTTCCAGACCAGACTGTCTTAGTATTTTACAAACTGCTTTCTGCCAAAGTGAACAGCAATATACTTACTGCAACTGCAAAGCCGAGTAAGTCTTCAATTATCAGTGTTCTTATTTATTTTTTGAGTGGCTGTTGTACACTTTCAGTTGTCCTGTGACTTGAAAATGTAAATGGCGTATGATCTCTGATGAAAAACTGAATATCAAAAGCTTACAAAAGGAGAAACATGCATTCATGCAGCAGCTTTAAAGTTTAAGTAGAAGCAGCTGTCAGGATTAGATTTACAACTGCCATGTACCAGTGAGGTTCGCAGGTATAAATGTACAGCTGCAGAATATAATATTTTCTTATTCTGAAAAGATTAACAATATATGAACTACATGACTTAGGTAGACCATCCCCAAATGTACAGCTCATCAAACCTTGAAGCAGATGGGAGACAGCTGCAGAAAACTATACGGCTTGACGGCTAAGAACAGGAAGGTGAAACTACAGTTCACACAGTCTCACCGAAATGTGATATTTCTTCTGAGCTCAGTGTTGTGTTTCTGCTCGACTATACTCACTGCAAAGATATGGTTAGCGTAGGCAGCAACGCCGACTCCACTGCGCCTGCTATTCATGTCGGCAATCAGCGTCCACTGGTCTACATTTGGGTTGTAACACTCGGCTGTGAATAGACACTGTATCCCATTGAAGCCACCACAGATATACAGCTGAAGAAAAGGAAACAGAGAGTTTGTATTAAGAGGATTATCTTGAAAAATCTTATGTCCTTCAGAAATGAGTTGTTTTTTGAGGCTAAGATCTAACAATAAGCAATTTTTTTTATTTCCCTTGATAAAAAATGTAAAAATACTCAAAAGTTTGACACAAACAGCCTGAATTTCTGAAGCTAAACCTATTTTTTATTGTGAAGTTTAATGAATAAATATCTTTTGTTTTTTTTAAGCCAGCCCTAAAGCCCAAAAATAATAAATTACTACCACCAACCCTGTCATGAAGGGTTGCACAACTGGCATCACTCCTCTGCTCATGCATAGATGCTATGCAAGTCCACTGGTTGCTTCTTGGCTCATAGCGCTCAGCAGTGTTGAGTCGTTCGTGTCCATTGTAACCTCCCAGAGCGTATATGTACTCATCCATCACTGTCACACTGACGAAGCAGCGGCTGACATGCATTGGTGATACTTCTTGCCAGGTGTGCGTGGCCAGGTCAAGTCTGTGCACAGCACTAAACTGCTCAACACTGTCAAAGCCACCAACACAATAAACGGATCCATCTAAGAAAACAGCACCATGATACGCTCGGGGAGTTTCTGTGGTATAGTCCACATCTACCCATTGGTCATTCTGAGCATCGTAGGCTTCAATTAAGCTGGTTGGATTGCCTTCAGTCCAGCCTCCTATGGCCAAGAGGAGGCTGGAGGGCATACGCGGCTTTGTAAGAGATGGACCGACAAAGGACCTGTAGCCGGTTCTTGACATGTGGTCCAGCATGGGGTTCAAGGTCCGTAAGAGTATGGCTCGACATTCTGGATATTTTTTCAACAATTCACTTTCATTTACATTTTCTATTAGATACTTTGGTGACATCAAAGCCAGTCTGATCTGTGGAGGGACATAAATAAATAATATGGGATTACATTTTATAAAATAAGGTCTTTCCAGTACTTCAAAACATTGCAGTAACAACTGCACTGACTCCCAAGGTGCATAGAGAGGATCAGAAATCTGTTGACAACTCCAGCAACATTAAATGTGCCAAGAAACCATTGTATTGGTAGACCAGACAGTTTGTATTTGGATAATAAAGTACAATAGATACATTTTTTTTATACATAAACAGGTTGACCACTCAGCATTCCTGTGTCATTGAGTTCAGACTGACTGAACTAAATGCACTCTGGACTGAACCAATTCAAACATAAAAGGGGGAATTAACCTTAAAAATGTAAAAGTAGTTCATTAACAAAGGTAAACAGGAAAATGCAGACAAGTCAAAAAGAAACAGGAACTACCTAAAGACTTTCTAAAAATGTATTTCATAATAATGTCAATATTATAAAATCAAAGTTAAAACGTAAATTCAAAATAGGATAATTCATAGAGATAAAATATCCAGAATGCCTCTCAGACATCAGAATGTCTCTCTGTATCTACATGATACAGTGCCCATGCAATAAAATAATATATAGGGGAAAAAGCCCATCCTGTGAAAAAGTACATTCATGTACATAGACGTTCTATTAATATGAATAATTTAACCAATACTGTTGCAATACTTCTTAATGAACAGCATGGTAGCTTACCTTTATATTTTTTAGGCATTTAAGCAATTAAATTTAGTCAAAAACATGTCAGTATTAATTTCATCATTGGAGAGAGAGGCAGTAATAGTGTTGAGGGGTTCTTGATACACAATGGGCACAAACTCTCAATTGCCCACACATGCACACAAGCAATATAAATTTTGATGTTGCACTGGCACGCCCTTTTTCTAATGCTGCTCTGGGTAACTGCCAAAATGTCTCATATCAAAAACTGCAGCTGATAAAAATGCTATAATAATTTATGTAAGAAACCAAGTGAAGCCTATAGAAACAAATTCTCCAAAACATTCTTACCTTGGAAAAAAGCAAAGAGCCGTATCCTCTCCGTTCCTGTGGTGCATGTGCGATCCATTTAAGGATGGCTTCATACACCGTCTCCTCCTTCTTTACAATAAGTTGGTCACTGTCGATTATTTGAACAAGCTGTTGTGCAGAGAGCAGAAGAAAATCTGCACAGGTGTCAACAACCTCCTTGAAATGACTCAGAGCGTATAGTCTGGCCTTCTCTCTCAGTTCTGGGTCATAAAACGTATCTGTAAGCATCCAGATGTTTAGGCAGTTCAGTGGGCTCAGCTGTTTCTGTAAAAAATCACTGCAGGCCTGTAAAAGGTCAGCTATGTTAAAGCGGTCTGCCACTATAAAGAGCTCCTGTACATTTTCCCATGTCAGATGAATATTGCCTGTGTAGGCAAACTCGATAATAAGAGACATTAGGTCGGCTGACACACCGGGGATGTCAAAGGTCACAAAGTCTGGTGTCGACCAGTGGCTAAACATAGCCCTGTGAAAAAACATGACAAAAAAAACAGTCATTGGACTAAAAATTAATACCCACACATTTCCATATCATGTAGAAGACGCTGAATGCACAAAACAAGACAACCGCATTATATCATTAAACATGCTTCTTCTTTCTAACTCTTATCTTATTTGTTTCTCTTACTATTCGCCATTTCTTTACATGGTTTTATCTTTTACTCTCACATCAAATCTGTTGTATCTGCTGCTAAGAGCTTACCTGAAATATGGGCTGCATTTGCACAGGACAAGCTTGTGCAGGTAGAATTCAGTGCCGTCCACTCTGATCACAGTGTCACACAACTGCTGCCTCAGACGAAGCTCCTGATAAGACACGTTTTCACTCATCTTTGCTCCAAAGGATTAGAAACCTTTCTGCTTCCCTCACTTTTTAACTCTTTACTGCAGAAACGAAACCTACTGAGAATTCTGTGACTGATCAGAATGAGTCAGCTGCTGTGACATCACACATACCTGTCATCAGAATTCCAAAGTTAAGAATTCCAAGAATAAATTCATCAGACTGCATTAGATCGCTTATGTTAAAATTTACTATTTGTCTGATTTCAGTTCCAGCTTTTTACAGAAATGTTTATACATTTTCTATAAAATTAAATATTTACTCTTTATCAGTACTGGAAATTAATGTATGAGATACAAATTAAACAAATGTTACATGTTTGCTTAGAAAATATTGTAAACAAAAGTTTTGTTGTAGGGTATACTACTAATCTTATAAATCAGGCCATAGGAGAGGGGTAGCAAACTTGATTTCATTACAAATACCTGTTGGATATGTTTCAGAGATATCTGACAAGGAAGGGAGATTTGCCGTAGTCTCTGGGAAAATACATGATGTATTTCTAACAATTTCACATCTATGTGATATTGATTCTAGGATAGACTTTTTTTTATTAAAGAGAGATCATAATTGAATTTGTGATCATCTGATTATGCCCCCCTCTCCTGCACTGTAGATATCAGCGGTGGAGCCGAATCCCAAATATGGTATTCAGAAAGGCACAAATAACTTTTTTACGAATACTTATTTTGAACAAATACTTGAAGAAATATTTGTATTCAGAAGCACAAAAAAAAATTTATATCAAAAAGCTGCGTTTCCTCATGACAACGCAGTACATGGACAGTGAGTGAGTGAGTGAGTGAGTGAGTGAGTGACAGACATTCAGGAATCGGAGACGGGAGGGTAAAAGATGTGACTGACACAACTGCTCCACACAGCAACAGAGAAGGCAAGGAAAGACAACTTTATTTGTATAGCACACTTTCAACACAAGGCAATTCAAGGTGGTTTGCATGATTTGGTGCTAAAGAAACCAAACATATTATAAAATCAGGACTTTGCTGCAGGACTTTGGCGCCCACGGGCCTTCTGACCACCACCAGTATGCAACGAGTGAAGTGCCACAACGACTGAAAAAGTGAGAGCTGGGGCTCGAACCAGCAACCCTTACAAGATGAACTCCTGAGCCATGGCCGTTCATTATGCTGCATTAGTATCTGCAGTTGGATGCTCTCATGTTCACTGTTTACGTAGCTCTTTTAGCTCGATAATTTAGACAATATGGTGGTTGAGAGTAATGTTAATATTTGGTTAAAACAAGGCTCCCATAATTTGTTAACTTAGCTGAAACTCCCTACGTGGATTAAATGAAACAAATAGAAAAGCGTGTTTCTGCTGCTGAGCCATCTCTTGGTCCTCCACCTGCCATTAAAACACAAAAGATGGGGACGTTTTATTTTACCTGTAACAATTGTCTGGGGTGCTATTTTTGAATTGTTGTCCAGGGCTGCACAAAATCCTGACAAGGGACACAAATGGCCCTCCTGGTCACAACTTGGGCTCCCCTGATATAATATTTAACGGCTTTTAACAGGAAAAATAAAACATAGCAACATTATCTGAAAGACACTGACATGGATTGCTGATGGTCCAAAAATCTCACACTGAGACAGCATAAAAGTGTCATCCTAACAGTGAGAAGCATGATCTTTTTTGTGAATTGACATTAATAAGATACTACTTTCCTATTGTCCTAAATCTGCCTATTCTTGATTAAGCTTCATAAAAGCAGTGATAACTTAGTTCTGCAGTTTTCTGCTGCAGTTGGTCTGTAGAACAGAAATTTGCTTATAGCTATTTTAACGATTTAGTTAGCATTTCATTGATCATTCAGTTTTAGAACAACACTGAAACAAGTTCACACTAAATGTAGCTAATTTTATTAATGGTTATTATGCACATTTTGAAATTAGATTTACAGCTGTACATTCCTGCTTGAGCATGTTTCTTCAAAAAAAGTTATTTTTAAAGTGGACAATTAAACAATTGTATTAAAATCTAATTAAAGTCTTTTCACTGTAAAGCCGTAAAAGATATAATTGATCATTTTATTATTTCCCTTTTTTCTATCAAATCTCAGAACTGAATGGCAGGGGAAATTAAACTCTGCTCTTCCCGGCTCCTCCACCTCTGGTTGCAGCAATAGAACCACTTGCATATGTCAATATATTTGATTAATTGCTTGATTTAAAAAATAGTGTAGTGTAGATGTCAATTTACTTGATTTTGTTTTTCATTTATGTCCATGTATCTATTATCTTTCCAACTTATCCTTGATGGGCCTGGGATGGCTGGTGCCTATCTCCTGTATTCATCTGGTAGGAGGTAGCATAAACCCTGGATAAGTTGCCAGTCCGTTGCATGGCAACAGGACAAAAAAAATCAAGCATACACAAAGACAATTTAGAGAGACCAATTAACCCAACAGTCACTCTTTTGGACTGTGGGAGGAAGCCAGAGTTCCTGGAGGGAACCCACATGTGCACAGCGAGAACATGCAAACTTCATGCAGAAAGACCTCAGGCCAGGATTTGAACCGAGGACCTTCTTGGTGCAAGGCAACAGTGCTACCAACTGCACCACTGCAACCTTTTTTTATAGTTGTTTTTCAGGCAAATTTAAATTTGAGTCAGTTTGAGTCCCAATCCATTTTAGGAGGTCTACTGGTTTGCAGTCGATCATGGAGTCTAAACGTAAAATAATTTGTTTTCATCCTGTTTTTGAGTCTACGCTCTGTGTTTAACTGGGCTTTTCACAAGTAGGGTTGGCTCAATCACTGGCATCAAGGTGTGGCCAAGGTTAAAACATTTTCTATCATATTTCCACAATGGTTTCTAGTTCTTTTAATGAGATGCTGGAGCAACTGTAAGTAGACTCTCGCTGGATGTGTGAAGCATAGTAACAATGTTGCCCCTCTCCCCATCTTGTGGTTTACTTCTCTCGCTTACTGGCTGTTTGGAAGTTTTTCTGGATGCAAAAAGAAACTAAACTAAGGTAGTGCAGGTTTGAAACTATAGTTTGCATGGTTAGGAAGCCAATCTGATATGCAGCAGCAATAAAAGCTGGTGGACATCTTGCTGTGTAAAACCTTTTCTTTCTGAATGCAGTCATTAAAGTAGCTTAAAATACAAAGCATTTATTCAAAGAGTTCCACTTTAATGGCATCCACTGAATCACTTATTAGATAAAACCACATCTCCTCTCAGGACTGTGTCTGTGATCTTACTCTGAAGAGAGAAACATAACATGGTAGGAACAATGGTAGGAAAATATCTAAATACTATCAAGTTCAGCACATCAGGAAGTAAAATGTTACCCAGAATCCTTTCTGGTGTACAGCAGTTGTACGTTTATATGAGGTTCCTTTTAATAGTCAAAAATATGTTTATGACTCTGTCATGACTCTTTGTCTGCTCTATTTAACATAAACAAAGCTGTTTAGCCTAGACCTAATTAAAAAAATATCTGTGCTCCTCAAACAGCGAGGAGACGCTTCTCAGTAAATAACATTTCTCACTTTCACAGCTTCTCTAAACACATTCTTGAGGCAAACAGCGTCTCGGAGAAGTTCCAATCAGGCTTTAAATCACACCATAGCACTGAATCTGTATTATTGAGTTTTAAATGATTTATATTTTATTCTTAATTCTGGTTATGTGACCTTCCTATTGCTAGACTTAACAGCAGCATTCAGTGCAGTCAACCATCATATTCTTTTGTCTCAGTTGTAAACGTGCATTGGCCTTAAATATACAGTTCTCCAGAGATTTTGTTCCCAATTATCTGGCAGAAGCTTGTATGTGAAAATTGGCCCTTCAGTTCTGGAGATGCTCTCAGGTTGTATTCTGTGTACAGCTCTTTTTGTTTTTCTTTGTATAAGATCTCCTTTCATCCTTTTGCAGAGGATCTTCAAATCCATCTGCCTGTAAAAACAGGAGCTGACTCATGTTATTAAAATGCCTCAGTGATGTCAAATTGTGGATGTCCCTAAACTTCCCCGAATTAAATGACGGTAAAAGGGAATGCGTCATGTTTGAAAGGACATGTCGATAATTTTCTGAGCCCTCGGTCTTTCTACTCCAAGACAATTGCTAAAATCATGGGGTTTATATTGATGGGTTAAGTTAACCAGGTCTGACTAGCAGATGAGCACAATACTCCAGTTTTGTTCCTTCACTGGCTTCCCGTTTCCTACAGGATCCAATTGAAATTTGTATTGTTTTAATGCTCTAAATGCTCTTGTGCCAGTGTGTCGAAATTATTGCTGAATCATATTCCTACCAGAACTATTTGGACTAGCACACAATCTTTTAGTAATTTCAAGGTCAAAATGTAAGTCTCATGGTGACTGATGTAAAACAATTATTTTTATGAGTTATCTTTTGTCCAAGCCGGAACTAAACATTTATTCTGCTTTAACAGCATTTTTAATAAATTGTAGCAGCGTATAGATTTACTATTTGATTGTGTTTTACAATAGCACTGCTGTTGTACATGTGTTATACAAATAAATCTGACTTTTCAAAGGGAGCAGGAGTCATAATGTTCCTGGGAAAGCTTCAACTATACAATTGTCTAGTGAAATTCCAAATACCTCTATGTATATAGGTTTTTTTTGGGGGGGGGCTATATGGGCTATCCACCAGAAAAATAAAAGCTGTCACAGAAAAGTAGAATAATTTGACAAAACCAAATAGATGAAATCTGGATAAAATATTATTTCTGGCCTTAATTTCAATATGTTTCTCCTCACCCCCACCATTTTCCTCAGCTTTCTAACACCAACAGACTTGGAAATTATCCTCTAAAAGTTTTAACAAAGAAACAAAAAAAATAAAAATGACTGTAAAAAGATTTTTTGTATTATTCACTTCAGGTCTTTAAAGCTCAGAATTTTAGGAGCTAAGAATTTTTAAAAATTACATAAAATGACCTTCAACTTTATTTCTCATTCAGATGGATTTTACGCTGTTCTCCTCTAACTCAGATGTGAAATGTAAAATTATTTGTTTTCCATATTTCCAAACTCAAATTTCAAAAGATCCTGTATTTTTAGGTTTCAGCATTTCCGATGTTTTGTTTACACACAGGCAAAAAACAGATTGTGGGATATAACACTGTGTCATCTCCTCATTCCAGCATAAATTCAGAAAAACTCAAATGTAACACACATCACTGAACTTAATCAGATTAATCATATTATTAATCTAAGCTAAAAACACAAAAAACATACTATTGGGTTGGACACAGTTTTTGTCAAAAACAGATGACTAGAATTTATCTTTCAATTTGGTATTTTCTATTTGGATGTTTTTATTCAACACACCTGGTTTAAGCAGACCCAAAAGTGTTACTTAGGTAAGATGTGACGTAGCAGATGAGAAAACAAAAATCCACATGTGCTGAGCCCAACATGATCTTTTCACACATCAAACTGCTTATCTGGCCAAGCGTTGATAGAAAGCCACCAACAGAAAGCCAAAAAACTAAATAAAACTAATGAATATTTCCCTCTATACACTGCAGCCATAACCTAGACCAATTAGAAAAACATATCACACCGGACGAGGCCTTAACTGAAACAACATTTCACGGTTTAAAAGAAAAATAAAAACAATCAGGAACCAAACTTCCGGGCTGGTGGCAGAGAATCAGGTCGAGCAGAGTCTCAGTTCTCCTCTGCTTTTCTTCTCATGTCTCCTTCTTGTCCTGCCAGGATTGAGTTAGCAGGTGGACCTAAGCTGCTCTTCTGTGAGAAGTCTGACAACACATGCCTTCAAGGTGGAGGGCAAAGCCATGAGCATCCTTGTTACTCAAACATGGGGCTGAGGTTGGCTAAGGAGGGATGTTCCAGTAGACTGTTCAACCCGAGAGCTCTCAGTCGGTGGAGAAGAGGTCTCCAGCAGAAGGAAGCGGTGCCAAGCCGCCGGTAACGTTAGGCAGAAGGGACAGATCCGGGAGACTCTGGATGTGGGACTTGAGCTCCTTTCTCACCTGAGTCACTCTCGCCAGTTTCTGTTTATACTCCTGCAGAGAACCGCAGCAATCACATTTAATGGTAACATCTTCAAAAGTTTCTTCAAAGTTTTAAACACTTGTTTCATACAGTCTTTAACAATAAAACCACTAATTTCAAACATGAATCAATTCAATGTAGGAACAAAATATAATATTGGTTCTTATTGATGGGGAATTTGCACAACTGCTGATCTAACGTCGCTGAATTCACAAATTTATGGCTAAAACTTCCACGCACAAAAAAAAGGCCTACTGATTTTTTTTTTTTACATTAATGTTGCTTTACCTCCAGCTTTTTCTCCCTTTCCACCAGCGCCTCCTTCTGGCTGCCGATGTATTCAGTCAGCATACGAGCGAGCTGCTTGCGGTCCTCCAGCTCTGCTGCCAGTCGTCCGTTGTACTCCGCTAGTAGCAAGCAAGCCTCGTCCACCGTTTTGGACAGCCTGTCCGCTGCCTCCTTGTCTGCAGTTATCGTAAAGGTGTTTGTTGGGTTTGCAGAATATTTTTCACCAGGTTAATACAATTTAATCCAGAGCAGAACATTTTAACTCATGTCCTAGTCTCTAAACAATTATTTAGTTATTTATTTAGTTTAAAAAAAATTTATTAATTAATTTTTGTGCAATTATTTTAAAACACAGCACGCAATAATGTGCTTTTGCCACTAAAATTCAATCTCAAATTTTGACTGCAATAGAGAAAAATAAATAAATTTGGGTTAAAATAAAACTGTAAAATCAAAAATGATCTACTCAAGTAATAGTTCATCAGATCTTACCGGTAATCTTCTCCAGGAGGGAGACATCCTGAACTTCCTGTGGAAGTGAGGCGATCTTCTGACGAACAGCAGCGTCACCTGATGCAGCATTCTCCAAGTCCTGCAGAGCTTTCACCAGCTCCTCTGTCTGAGCATTTTTGTGATCAAAAACAGAAAATAAATGAGAAACTACAGGAAAAAAGATCAGAAGTTTAAGTAAAGATAAAAGGAACTTAATGACATTAGTAATTCTGTTTGGGCAACTTTACACTTGACTTGTCAATGTAATTAGTCAGCTTTTACTGTTCTGCGTGATACAAGGATTAGTACCAGCTGAGTCGCTGAAGAATCTGTGTGGTGTGGAGATATGTGGCTTCTGTAGTCGTCATCGTCATCCTCTTCATCTTCCTGGATCTTCTGATAACTTCGTTTCACAGGCTTCTTTTCTTCTGCAGAGTCAAAAACAAACGACAGAGTAGAAATGAAGCAAACAGTTTATGTATCAAACCACAGTGAGGGTCGCTCTACTGGGTAAATCCTTCAATGTTTTCCCCCACAGAAGAGAAAGACACTGGTAGGAACAACTAATATTGTGCACATAACCCTCCAACTTCCAGGCCTCTAGTGTTAATTAACAGTAAATAATATGTATGGATAGTAATAACTTTTATATGTTCCTTCCCTTGTAAGTAATGAACAGTTAATATAATCAAAATGCTCCAATCACAGCAGTACAGCAGCTGCATGATCAAAAAATCATGGAGTCTAATAAGAGCATTTACACCGGCTGCAGTGTGGTCCGGGGGTGGATGTGGATCTCCGTCAACTTTCCGGATCAAGTATATTTTTCCTGGACACTGGATGCAATTTTTAATTAAAGTTAAAGAGATTGCACAAACTAGACAGGAAGAGGTAGATGAGCCAGCCAAGTTAATCTGGTACATTTAAAAATAAAACCAGTACGAGATGATAAGTGTGGCTTTTCAGCTCTGGCTTATGTTTACTTGCTCCTCTCTATTTACGTAGTTGTTATCGCGTGAACAGTCGAGATTAGGTGCTCTCGCTGTAGCAAACATCTGGAGACGTTCCACGCGCAAACTGCAGCTGGTGTGAATTAAAGGCGGCGCAGCAGCTGTACAGACACCTGGCCACATCTGTTCTGCACCCAGTCTAAATCAGGGGTTAGGAACTAGAGCTGGGTATCGACTCAAACTTCAAGAATCGATTTAATTATGATTCTAAAGAGTTAGAATTGATTATCATAATTCAATCCAATCTGTTCCAATTCAATATTGATATGGTTCGGTGGTACTAGAAAGTTGTTGTTTTTTAACTGTTACCCTAATTATATGGCTGTGACGCAATGACGCAACACTGAGTGAGGAACAGTTCACCAGTGAAAAACGTATCAACCCTTTCAGATCAAAACCTTAAAATTGCTGTCCGGACTTTTCCTTCCTTTTTTAGCTTTAAAAAAAAGGGGCAAACTATTTTAAACAATTAAAATCATTTTTAGACTTGTGAATCAATTTGATTATCTGATTTTTATGGAAAAAAATATTCAGAATCATATTTTTTCCTCAGTGCACCACTGATACAAACCCCTGCATACATTTAAAATGCCTCGCGAACCCCCTTGAAATAGTAATGTTGGAATTGTTAACACTCCTATATTGAACTGTTTTTAATGTGATAGACCAACAAAATGTAGTGCATAATAGGAAAGTGAGAAAACTGGCAAAACATAATTTGTTTTCTGGACTTTTTTTCCATCTCTCTTTTGCAGAAATCTAAGAGTGACACACATTTTCAGACCCGTTAAATCACCCAATTGCCTCCAAAAGCTACCAAATTAGTAACTGGAGTTCACCTGTGTGTATTTTAGTCTCAAATATAAATTCAGCTGTTTTGTGAAGACCTCAGAGGTTTGTTAAAAAAACTCTGGTGAACATTGTAAAGACTCGGGAACATAGACATGTCAAAGGTACAGCTGTGCACAGGTTAGCTCTGGCTCTGAAAATACAGTGCCCACCCAGCACCAGTTTGCTCCTGGACCAGAGTAAACAACTGGAACCAGGAGCTCGAGGCGGGTCATGGGGAGCCGGAGCCAATCAAAACGCATTGAGCCACATGTTTAAAACGCAGGAATTTTGTTTGGGTTTTGATCTGTAAAATAAAAATATAAAAACTGATAAAAAAGCAATGATTCATCTGCAATAAAATATTGGATTAGCATCAGCATAACACAAGCTGACAGTACTTTATCGCCATGCAGTTTATTTTGAAATCCCCCCATCACAGAGTAAAGTAAGGTCAACACATTGCTTACAGTTGCGCTGGCAGATGATCATTTTCCAATCCATAAACACAATTTGAGATTCAGTTAGAAGAAGAATCAACCATTAACTAGTTCATACATTTAGAATACCATAATGATGTGGCTCCAACCTGGCTCACAGATGGTGGAAAATAGAGAGGTTACAGAGGCTACACACCACTCTAGATTGGGGCAGCGGTTCATGTTCCAGCAGGATAATCATTCTAAACATACAGCCAGAGATACCATCAAAGGTTTGGACCACAGCCTGTTCTAGAATAGTCGAGTTAAAGTGCAGACCCAGAAGCCAGCTGAGAATCTGCTGTAAGGCTTGAAAATTATAGTAGAAATCTTAAATTTGCAGACATTATCCATCTATTCTGATATAGGGTGAGCTTTTTTGCAAAGAATAACGGGACAAAAACCTGATTCTGTAGATGTGAAAAGGTCATTGAGGCATATAATAAAAGCATTACAGCGACAGTTGCAGCAAAGTGTTGACTCAGACAAAACACACCTACTTTTCACATTGTTATTTGAAGAAAAAAAGAAGTAAATAATATGTAATAAAAAGTTCCTGGGGTAAAAATACTTCTGCAAAGTAATATTAAACATATTGTACAACAAATGTATCGCTGATAAGTCATCAAACCTGAGGGTCTGGGGCTGTTGGAGTCCTCGATGGCCAGCTTGAGCTGCTGAATGAAATCGCTTCTGTAGAGATTCCTCTCCTTCCAGATGTTCAACAGCCTCTCCATTTGCTTTTTACAGCCATCATCGACTTCACTACAGTGTGGCAAGAAAACAGCAGACTGAAGCACAGAAGAGGAAGTAATAATAACTACAAGCTTGAAAAACTACAAAAATGTCTTTAATCAAGACAAGTGAAATATGTTTGGAAATATAGCATACAAAATACATTAATACATTCTTTGATTCGATTTTCACTTATAGGGTTTAAACAAATGGAATGTTTACATTCAAGCAGGAAACTTTAAGCAGAAACCAGAATGCATTACATTTTATGTAAGTATTAAAGTTAATTTCTCTGATAAAAACTTTATTATTAGATTTTTTTTTTTTACTAATGCACACTTCAAATTCAGATAGGTCAACGACTTCTAGTTTATTTTATGAGGAATATCCTATTAAAGTATGTATGAGCAAATATTAGAAAAACTCTAAAAAATAGTCCTTTGCCGTCATCTTAATTCAACAGCAAAGAGTCAAGAGATTATATCCTAATAATCCCAATTTGCCTGTCTAAACACCAAAAGACACACACTGATCACACCCACTAATACCACAGAACATTGGTTGTCTCCATCTGAGAAAACATACTGTGGACCTTTTAAAACATACCTTGCTACATGCGAGCAGGCATCCACAAGCACCGACTCGAAGTCTTTGGTGAACTCAGGTCCTTTCTTTTTGCTGTTCTGGATGACGTCGTTTGCCAGATACAGGAAAGTCAACTTCCTGTTGTTTTTAGCTAGAAAACACATAGAAAGAAAAATTATTTCAAATATAGACTTGTAATAAATGAGAAAAAGTCATTTTATCATTTGTCTCAGATTAAAAAAGGATTATTAGATTTCTTCAGTAGCGCCCCAATATCTTCTATTATTTTGCACATAACTCCTTCTACCTTAGGGCGTTTTCACATGGGACTCGGGTCCGTATTCAGATACTGTATTTGCTCAAAATCCACTTATTTCGTACCATGTGACCACAATCTGGACCGTGCCAGGGTACGGTCCGAGAATCCTTCCTTGGAAGTCGTATCGGGGTCCAAGTACAAGTGGGTACTGATCATGTGAACACAAGCCGCAATCTGGCCGTATCTAAGACAATAGACATGCTCCAGAAGGAAGTGTGCATCCCACAGCAACACACCAGGTTACAAAGCGGTGGCTTTACTAAAACACTCACCCTAGATGGCTTCAAGTTTTCTTGGCTGTCGCTCGTTTTACTTCTGACTCCCTTGTTTGTTGGATTGCTACAGAATTATTCAATTCAAAAACACTTTATTGATGGCAGAGGGAAATTAAGTGCTGTTGTAGCTCATTGATAATTATTCAAGGACTTGTTGTAGACCATGATGGCAGTGGGGAGGATTTCCTGTAGCGGTCTGTGTAGCAGCAAAACTGAAGAAGCCTCCGTCTTTAGATACTTTGTTGCTGTAGGATAGTCTCGTGAAGAGGATGCTCAGGGTTGTCCATAATCTTTTTAATTTTATGAAGAATCCTTCTTTGCATCATTATCTCCAGTTTCTCCACAAGTGTCCCCAGAACAGAGCCAGCCTTCTGAATCAGGTTGTTCAGCTGTTTTAAGGGCGCTTTCACATGGTACGGGAGTCCGTACTCGGGTACGGTATTTGGTCAAAATCCACTTATTTCGTACCATGTGAACACAGACTGTACCGTGCCAGAATACGGCCAGAGAGACCTGCCTTGGAGGTAGTATCCGAGTCCAGGTACGAGCGGCCACGTATCATGTGAACACAACCCGTACTCTGGCCGTACTCAAGACAATAGACGCGCTCCATGCGGAAATGACGACACCGCCGGCCGAAATTACAGAATCACCTCGCGACCATACAAATACCAAAACAACGCGATTCAAACATCCCACAGCAACACAGCAGGTTACAAAACAGCGGGCTTACTACAACACTCACCCTGTAGATGGCTTCAGGTAGCAGCTGACCAGTAGACCAGTTTGTTTACATTCTAGGCTGTCGCTCGTTTTATGACGTCGGTACTTCTCACTCCCTTGTTTGTTGGAGAACTAAGACTTATTTGTATGCCGCCACCTGCTGTTTATTTGTAGTAAAAGACTGGATCGCAATACGGGCAGAGATCCGTGACATGTGAACAGAAAAAATTAGCATTTTCTCTGGCCGTTTTCTGGTACGGCCACACATGTGAAAACGGCCTAAGTCCCTGACTGATGCTTCTAACCCAACAGATGATGGACGAAGAGATGACACTCTCCACCAAAGACTTGTAGAAAATTTTCAGCATCTTGCTGCAAACCTTGAAGGACCTCAGCTTCCTCAAAAATTACAGTCTGAGTATCTTTACTCCTCAACCACCTCCACTTCTTCTCCCGTGATAGAGACAGTCTTTGATTTATCCCTGTTTCTTCTGAAATCTACAACCATCTCCTTTGTTTTGCTCACATTCAAGGTAAGATGATTGTTTCCACACCATGCCACAAAGCGGTCCACCAGCTCTCTGTATTCATATTCGTATTTGTATACCGCCACCTGCTGTTTAGGTGTAGTCCCTCATGTAAAACACCGGACTCCAGTACAGGCTGAGACCCGCACCATGTGAAAAGAATTTTGTTTTGCATTTTTCTCCTGTCTTTTTATGGCATGGCCACACACGTAAAAGCACTCACACAATGCTAGGCCAATCCGTGGCTACCACCATGTAAGTAGGAGCTTAAGTGACATCACTTTACTGGACCAATCAGTCCATAGGTGGGCATGTTGGGTCGCTTCGGACTGAGACAGATCGAAAAAAAGGGGTCAGCTCAGTCTACAGAAAGATAGTGGAAATGCGCAAAATACCGGCTGACTCTACCTGTCCAAGCCGACCCCACTGGACAAGGGGCATAATTTATCTAATTTGTCAATTACTGTATAATTTAGCCAAACCAAGAAATTATACATCAAGCTATTTCAACTCAGTCAACGACCTTCCAGAGCTACGATCCCCTCATTTGGGTAAGTTGATAACTAGCTTGCAAAATGCCAGGAGGGAATAAATCATATAACCAAAAAATATTCACCTGGAACATCAAATAATGCCTGCTTTACCATGCTTTTTAAATTCAAACTTAAAAATCATACAGATATGATCATATTAATATGTGTACGATGCTTTGCCACAGTATTTAAAGTACAACAAATTCAGCTCCTATACATTTCGTTGTGTTGCAACCACAACCTTCAATGCATTTTGTTAGAGCTTTGTTTGACAGACACTCACAAAGTAGTGCATATATGTCCAACTATAGATAGTTGAACGAAAATTATACCTGAATTTCAAAACATTTCACAAATACACGCCACACTTTTCAGATAAGTAATACGCCTCCTTAACTTTATTAACCTAAATAAAAAAGCACAGCAACCAACTGCCTTCGGAATTCACCTAATTAGTGAATAAAATGCACATGTATAATACTAAACCTCAGAGGTGTAATAAAACAACTTTAAACGGCATGACCAATTAACAAACCAGGAAAATGAAAGGCGTTTAACTGGACCAAAGCTGTAGTTTTATTTATTTTTTAAAAACATTTCTGCATGCAGCAGCGTGTGCCTCACCTTTCTTCAGCTCCCGGTGCCACACTTTGACGATGAGGCCCGAGTGTTTCCGGTGGTGGATGATCCACAGCGACAGAGTCTGGACGCTCTGCTGGGAGCTGCTCAGCTCCGTCAGCTTCTTCTCCAGGGCCGACTCGGAAAAAGACGACATGCCGAGCGGTTCTTCTGGTCCTGCTCCCACTGAAAACCGACTCCCGCCCGCTCCAAAGCAACTGAGCTCCGAGCTATTTTGGAGGAGCTCGCACTGTCATCAAAACTGAACTCGTGTAGCTTAACTCACATATAATCGGCATCAAAAAGCTTTCTGTCACCTAGTGATCATACGACTATCGTTATAACGTCGGTGTAGATCTCAAATGGCTAAATTAAAGAGAAATATGGTGGAAAAACTAACAGAGGCAAGCTGGTGTGCCTTTGCCGACAGTTGTGTTTGTTTACAGGAGAAGCTAGCGTTAGCTAACAGCTAAGCAGCCATCTGCACAGAAGTGAGGCGCCGAGCTTCCCTGCGCTTTAACCAGATGGGAAAACAAACACGCGTAGCTAAAACTTGCTTTTCGGTACTTCAAATACACTACCGTTAAATGTACAACAACAAAAGCCTGGGTTAAAACTCACACTCTGGATTAGGTCGCATAAACTCATGTAAAAATGGCTCGAAAAATGGCAGCTTGCACTTTCACCCTGTCATGTGCGTCGCGGAGAAGAGACGTCACTGGTCAGCTTCAACTTGATCAGTGAGGCGCATACGTGAGGCGTCTGTAACCAAACCTGATTTCTCTTTAGATCGATGGTTTTTAAAAAGTAAATTACAATATTTGTCTTATGTAGTCTATTACACATTATTTATAGGTTAATATATAAATATGTATCCCACTCCCTTGTTTTAACATTTCACGGATAAGAGAAAGACCAATTTAGACTTGAATTTAACCATATTTCAAACGACAAGCATAGATAGATAGATAGATAGATAGATAGATAGATAGATAGATAGATACTCTTTCCATGTTTTGCACTGTAGCGTTTACAAATATGAGCAACAAATTCAGTACAGACACATTCACCCTCACAAATGTACATTTATGCACCGATGTATCAATATGCAAATTAGGCTTAAGTGCAAGACATCTATACCACAGAATAGGCCTTTGAATCTGTATATATCAGTCTCAAACAGGAGATGCGACATTCTACAGGTTAGCTCTGTTGTTACTAAATTTGAACAATTAAACAAGAGACCAATTGTCATATTTGAAACTTTGTCATATTTTTATTTTCTTAGAAATGAAGAAGTAGCATAAATCTACTTTTTACCTTTTATCGGCATAGTCTGTAAACTTGGTAAAAGAATCGAGAATAGAACAATCCATTCATTGTCCCATAAGGCAACTTTTGTTCAAAACAGCAGCAAAAAAGCATGTATAACACAACAGAAACAAATACAATTTTTACATCAGAAAAAAAATATTTACATCATATACAATACTTACAAAAACAGAGTAGTGTACAGCTTTTAAGGTAAGTACAGATAAAGGGCTGAACCCAGGTTGTAGTGTGCAAACAAAGCAGGATACTGAAATATGTTTAAATAATACAATATTTAGGAAAGTTTAAAAAAGTACAGATTGTGCATTGCACTGTGCACTGAAAAGTAAATGTGTAACTTCCAATAAGTTAGTATCTATAGACTAGAAAAAATAATGTGCAAGTTATAACAATAGTGGTGTTGTTCAGTTGATTAGTGCAGTTTACAGCGCTGATGTAAACATCATGGCTTGTTGGGGCAGTTTTGATTGTACATTCTGACACCTGCAGGGAGGAAAGACCTGCGGAAACACTCCTTGATGCATCTAGGATGCAACAGTCTGTCATTGAAGAAGCTCTGCAGTTCAGCAGCATCTACATGCATGCAGTTGTAGACATCCTTTATTCTAAAAGAATAAAAATTTACAACTTTACTCTGATTAGAAATTATGAGCTGGGAAATATTTTTCCTGATAGCTTATAATAAATATTTCACCCAAGCAATGTTGACCACCTTTATGTAAGACAGACTAGTCACAAGTTTCCAAGAGCTGACCAATTACAATCTAAAAAAAAAAAAAAAGATTTGCCTCATTCAAAAAAATACAGACCACTTTATTGTAATGTCACACTTTCAACTCCTATTCAAGTTGCATTACATGATTTGGGGAGAACAATAACATTAAAGGCACAAAATATAGGACATATTTAAAAACCTATGACATTCCAGCTATTATTAATCACTTACTCAAATGTAACTCTAAACAGATACGTTTTTAGCTTTGCTTTAAAGAAACCCAGTGTTTCAGTAGCTTTGCAGTGATCTGGGAGTTTGTTCCAGATAAGGGAAGTATAGAAACTAAAAGCTGCTACTTCATGCTTGGTTCAGATTCTAGGGATATTTGGAAGGCCTGAGCAGTCTGTGGGGGGTTGGTATATTGACAACAGATATTTAACATACTTTGGTAGTAAGCTATTCATGGATTTATAAACATGTAACTTTTTAAAGTCTATCCTCTGAGCCAGTGTAAGGACTTTAGAACTGGGGTCAAAGCTATGTTACACTTCCCTGTTAAAGATAAGTGCATGGAAGAGTTTTTCATCGTCCCATTGTGAAATTAGTTATTTAAACCTAGAAATGTTCTTTAGGTGATAGAAGGCTGACCTTGTCATTGCCTTTATGTGACCCTGGAGGTTCTGTTCTGAGACCATTACTACACCTAGCTTTTCAGCCTTGTCAGTAGTTTCTAGCTGTAAAACTAAAAATGTTTGCTGACTCTTGATCGTTCCTCTTTAGGTCCAAAGATAATTACTTCCATTTTTTTTTTCTATTCAGCTGGAGAAAATGATGGATAGGTTCATTGTCAGCTGGTGAGATTGTAATGTAAAGCTTAGTATCATCTGAATAGTAATCTTATTAGATATTAAAATATTGACTAGTGGGAGTGGGCAAATATTAAATTGGAGGGACCCCAGGATGGAGCCCTGGGGGACCCGTCATGTGATTTCTGTATGTTCTGATGAAAAGTTGCCTACTGACAAGAATTTCCTGCTCTTAAGGAAAGACTCAAACCAGTCAAGTACTGTACAAGATATTCCGAACCAGTTCTCAAGTCGTTTCAATAATATATCATGATCATCAGTGTCACATGCTGCACTAAGGTGAAAAGTACCAGAACTGTGGTTCTACCATAGTCTGTATTTATGTGGATGTCATTGACAACTTTGACAAGGGCAGTCTCTGCTCTGTGGTGAGCACAGACACCAGACTGAAAAAAATATCAAAGTGGTTGGTCATTGTTAGAAATTCATTTAACTGTTGAAAGACAGCTTTTTCAAAATCTTGATAAATGGAGGATTAGAGATTGGCCTGTAGTTCTGCACAGTGTTTTAATTGTAAAACAAGTGCCTGTCGGCTTTTTCAGCAACTTAGAAAATAAAATGCAGAGATTACATAATGTAAATCTATCATTAAAAGAGAAGTTCCGATCTCTCTATGCATCATAAAGCAAATTGAAAAGGAGGGACCTCAGGCTTAGGTTTAGGCTTAGAAAGCTTAGGTTTTTGGCTGAAACATTTCCATGAAGACCACCTCTGGCCAGACTTCTCTAGACAATAGATGGATGTTTCTGGGTTTCCGGCCAGTTCTGAGCTTACGGCACTGCTGGACATCTTCCGATTTTAAAGGGTAATAATAAGCTTAATGCATCTATCATCTGCTGAACCAAGTTTCCTTGGCCGACCACTGCGTCTACCATCCTTGATGTTGCAAATTTATCCGTGCTTCTCAAGAGAGCTTGAACTCCACATCTTGAAACCAAATTCTGCTTTTAAATCTTTTTCTTGGAGAGACCTTGCTGATGCAGTATAACTACCTAGTGTCTTGTTGCTCTGCTCGCTGTTGGCATGACACAAAAGTATTTTTCACAACTTCACTTTAGAAGAGTTTGGCTGTTCCTCAAACCGTTTTAGGCCTCCTACACAGCTGTTTCTGTTTCAGTTAATGACAGTGTTTCAACCTGCTTGCAACATTGATGATCATGATGACGCACCTATATGGTATAATTGGTTATTCACACACCTGACTATAATCCTACAAAATACTTGTATTAGGTGCACTTAAAAGTGCACCTAATAGAATTGATGCTTGTGTGAAGGCAAAAGGTTGCAACACCAATTTGTTTATTTAATTTAGATTTTTCTTTTTTTTCTCACTTTGCATTTTATAAATTAATAAAAACAATCATAATTAATATATCTGGAACATTCTTTGTTTACAGCATTTTTTTCACACCCGCCTAAAACCTTTGCATGCTACTGTATGTAGGCCTATTGCATGAAAAAAATAAAAAACAAAAGGAGTATATGGAAAAAAATCAGAAGCATGTCTTATCAACGGTATCACATGTCATTGTGTTTGGATAGCTGAGTACATTTTCATAGATATTTGCCTCGTTGATACTGTGGCGGGAAAAAAAGCACACTATCCTAGTCAAAACAATGGGTTTTGGATTTTGAGACAGGTAATCATCAGGCAGATTATGTGTCAATGCAAAATGTGTGTTTAGTCATTTGAGGCTACTGCATCACTAATGCAAACCGAGCTATACCTTTATACAAAATGTTGTTCCTGATGTGTTTTAATTTAAATAAACAGGAAAGCTGAAATGTAGCAGAAACAAAATCTGTACTCAGCCCACTTTTTGTAGCTTTAAAGTGTGTGTGTGTGTGTGTGTGTGTGTGCGTGGACCTGGTATTACTATCTTTGTGGGGACCAAAAATTGGAAGTTTACTATCCAAGTGGGGACCGACCTCCCTTGTGGGGACCAAAATCCCGGTCCCCACAAGTTTGAAGCAATTTTTGAGGCTTAAATTTTGGTTTTAGTGTCAGGGTTACACTTAGGTTATGGTTAGGTTGGGGTAAGGGTCAGGGTTAGGCATTAATTTTTGATGGTTAAGGTTAGGGTAAGGCGCTACGGAAAACATTATGTCAATGAGAAGTCCCCACAAGACATAGAAACCCAACATGTGTGTGTGTGGGCGTGTGAATGTGTGTGTGTATGTGCTGATGGATTGGGTTGGGAGGGGGGGTGTATTTGTTGATGATTTTATTTTTGAAGGGGGGGGTTTGTGGGGTAATTTTAAATCTGTAAAGCACTTTGAGTAACTTTGTTTGAAAAGCGCTCTATTAATAAAGTTTTATTTGATTTGATTTGAAAAGTGAATTTTCTGTTGACAAAATTCACAATGATTACAACAAAATTGTCAGGCATCCAACTTACTCAGACTGCATTGCCTAAGATCTATAACTGCACAAAATGTTCACAGTTTTACTAAAAGTAAATATGAAAACATAACTTCATTGTGTTGTCTCCCATTTTGTTGCAAAAGCATCAGATAAGGAAGGACGGCAATACAAATGTGCCATTTCAGAACAAATAGTTGATTTTATGCCCCAACTCCCCATGCATGTATGGGTTTTTCATGCAAACTCTGGCTTCATTTCCATTGTCCAAAAAACCTAAATCATGACCATTAATTAGTCACTCTCCGTTTCTCTTACATAAGTTTGCATTTGTGTATAATTGTTTGCCCTGTTTGTCTCTCTCTTTGATTTAAAGTTGTATTTTGCCCTAATAATGTGTCAAAGAAATCACAGTCTCCCCTGAATTAAAAACAAGAATCAGTAACCAACAAAAACTAAAGTGGCACTCAACAAGAGGGTGAAAGTAATTAAATTAGAACGGAAATATGTATCTTCATAATTCTCAGCAAACCAACACACCTGGTTTTACATTAAATGTGTGAAAACAAAATAAAATTTGTTTTTCTGTAGTTTTTTTTATAAAACCTTTTTTTTAAATGCTTTTTTTTTACATTTATGCAGCTCATTTTCATGAGGGGAAACGCTAGTGTCACACAAACAAATTCAATATGCAAAGAACCTTCTTTGAATCAGCATTCCCTTGAAAGATGCAAAGTATTCCTTCCTGTTATTGGAGACTTCTCTCTTCAGAGAAGGCTTCTTATATATAAGGCCTGCTTCATTTTCACAGGCTACAGTACATGAGCTTTGTCAGCAGACAAGTTCTAGCTGATTTTTGAATATGTTAAGCACTGTGTTTCTTTCCTCAGGCTGGCTGATGCTGCAGTTAGCTGCTGGAAATTTAGATTACACATCTCAAGCGGTGGGGATGCAACTCCGGGGTGATTATTCCTTTGCAGGACTCTTTCCCCTCCATTACACTGATCTACCTGCAACTGGGCTGCCTGCTTTGGTTCAGTGTGATGAGTAAGCTGATTTTACAACTGTCAATCTGTACACGTCTTTGTTTATAGCCAACAATCTTTTTTACGCAAAATCTCTCTTGGTTTTTCACAATTTTCAGAGGAAGACACAACAAACATGGGTTTCACTTAATGCAAGCCATGAGATTTGCTGTTGAAGAAATCAACAACGGCACCGGCCCACTGCCTCTGCTACCAGGAGTAAAGCTCGGTTACCAGATGTACGACATCTGCTCTAATCCAGCCAGTGTCCTGGCCACACTGGACCTGCTGGAGCAGCAGTACCAGAACTCCAGCAACACTCAAAAAGCAGTTGGTGTAATTGGGCCAGACAGCAGCAGCAAGAGTTTCACGCCTGCCGCTCTGCTGGGAGCTTATGTGATTCCACAGGTAGGAGTCTAACGTCTTGTTTGTGCCCACAAAATTTACAGGCCTTGTCTCATTCAAAGGCCTCCATCGCCAAACAGCAACAAAAATTTTCTAACCTAAATTTGTCTTATCTGTTGCCGTTTCTGTTACACTCATGTTCCAAACAATAACAAATGAGAAGGATAACCTTACTACTATTATATGGAAATAAGCTGATCAAAAGGTGTTCTGCACCTGAATTTGTTGCACCTACTTTGGTGACAATACCTGCCCACAAATATATTGTTCATAAATTCCAGGGAGTTATTTGTGCCGAAAGACGTCTGTCTGTGCAAATTTGTTTTAATTCAGCATTTGAGCATTTTCTAGAATAAGCAACCTATTTTAAGTACTTTTAAATCCTTTCAATCGCAGATTTACAGCACTGTGCAGAAGTTTTAGGCAGTTTGGGTGGGGTTGAGGGGGGGGGGGGGTTGTAAAACGAAGCACAGTTTCAGAAAATAAATAACTGTTTATTTTGATCAATTTACAAAATGCAAAGTGAGCAAACAAATGAAAAATCTAAATAAAAATCAATATTTGATGTTACTATCTTTTGCCTTCAATCAGCATAAATTCTTTAGGTACGCTTGCATAAAGTCAGGGATTAACTAAAAAACGGACAGCTGTGTAGGAGTCTTAAAACTGGATGAGGAACAGCCAAAATCTGCTTGCAAGGCGAGGTTGTGGAAGATGGTTTAATGTCAGGGCACAGCAACAAGATTATTATTCTACATCAGCAAGGTCTCTCCCAGACAAAGATTTTAAAGCAGACTGGGGTTCCAAGATGAGCTGTTCAAGCTCTTTTGAAAAACCACAAAGAAACGGGAAATGTCAAGGATTTTAAACGCAGTGGTTGTCCAAGGAAACCTCGCGCAGCAGGTGACAGACACATCAAGATTATCACCCTTCAAAATAGGAAGATGTCCAGCAGTGCCATCAGCTCAGAACAGGCAGAAACCAATGGGACCAAGGTACAACTATCTACTGTCACTAGAAGTCTGGCCAGAAGTGGTCTTCATGGAATAGTTGCAGCCAAAAAGCCATACCTCCAAAGTGGAAAGAAGGCCAAGCAAATCAAGTATGCATGAAAACATAAGAATTGGGGTGCAGAAAAATGGCAGCAGGTACTCTGGACTGATGAGTAAAAATGTTAAATATTCGGCTGCAGCAGAAGGCAGTTTGTTCCTCTATGGGCTGGAGAGTGATACAATAATGAGTGTCTGCAGGGAACAGGTGATGGAGGTTCCTTGAATGTTTGGCGCTGCATTTTTGCAAGTAGAGTGGAGATTTGGTTAGCATTAACGGTGTTCTCATTGCTGAGAAATACAGGCCCATAATAATCCATCATGCACAACCATCATGAGGTGTATGATTGGCCACAAAATTTATTCTGCAGGACAACAACCCCAAACATGGGGCCAAAGTCATTAAGAACTATCTTCAGCATAAAGGGGAATAAGAAGTCCTAGATGAGATGTTATGGTCCCACAGAGCCCTGATCTCAACATCACTGAGTGTGTCTGGGATTACATGAAAGAAAAAAGAATTTTAGGAAGCCTACATCCACAGAAGATCTGTGGTTAGTTCTCCAAGATGTTCTGAACAACCTACCAGCCGAGTTCCTTCAAAAACTGTTTGCAAGGGAAGCTGAAGGCAAAGAATGATCACACTAAATATCGATTTTATTTAGATTTCTCTTTTGTACATTGATTAACTGTTAATTGATAGTTGATATAGATGTTAATTGATTTTGAAAATAGATGATTAACACGTACATTTTTGAAAGCATTCTTTGTTTACAGCATTTTGTCCACACCTGCCCAAAAACATTTTACACACTACCATACGTCCAGACTTTGCCTAGGCCTTTGTTGTTGTTGTTTTATTTGACTTTTAGCATAACCCAAGTGCGCTCAAGCATGAGGTCAGGAACTGATGGCTTGGACATTCTCTATCAAGATTATCTGGTGGGAATCAGAATTCCGATACTTACTGTAATACTTCCAGCTCCATGTTTGATTGTTGGTACTTGGTTTATTTATAAATCATGTCTGAAAGCTCACACTGTGGGTTCAGTGGAAGTCCCTAAGCCTAAATGGCTTTGTGACCCTTGCTACACTAATAGATGTCAATGATGTTGTCTATCATCTGTTCTTGAATTTCTATAGACTGGCGCATGATGTGCTGGTTTTTGAGATATTTTAGCCTACTTTATGTTGTCATAAAGGTTTGAATATACATGTCCTGGCAGTAATCAGGCTTGGGTACAAGTTATTCAATGTTCGTTCAATGGCAGGTTATTTTGGATAGCTATTTCCTTCAATAAATAAAATTACTATTTGTAAGCTAGTTTTGATGATCTGAAATGTTTTCATTGTGGCAAAAGTGAAAAACTGAATCTGTAAGGGGGCAAATACTTTATTCCTTACTTAAAACAATAAAAAAAAATTCTCACATCTTGATTTATCATTGTAGATTTCTTATGAGGCATCAAATGAAATGCTGAGCAACAAGAATATATATCCAGCATTCTTCCGCACGATTCCAAGCGACAAGAACCAGGTGGCAGCAATGATCCAGCTCCTGGTTCGGTTCAACTGGATGTGGATAGCTCTTTTAGGCAGTGACAATGATTACGGACTACAGGGTATGCAGAGTCTGTCGGAGCAAGCCTCTCAATATGGTATTTGCATCCCATACCAAGGAGTCATCCCCACAGCCTCTGATGACACTGTTCAGACCATGAGGGACATGGTGGATAACATACTGAAAACCAAAGTGAACACCATCGTTGTGTTTTCAAGCAAGACAAAGTTCCATGGCTTCCTCCCATATGTCCTAGAGAGAAACATTACAGAAAAGGTCTGGATTGGGACGGAGGACTGGTCACCATCCACTCTCATATCAGGTATTCCTGGGATCCAAACCATTGGCACTGTGATCGGAATCTCTGTCAAGGAGGCCACAATTTCTGGGTTTGATGATTTCCAGAAGAATGCAGTCGAGGATTCAATGCAACACGTCAATGAAGACTCCAGTGTGACCAGTAGCGGTGGCAACGACTGTCTGCAGAGCACGGACCTGCACACCCTCGCCAGGAATAACTTCTCCATGGATAAATATGACATCACCTCCTCCTTCAACGTTTATAAAGCGGTGTATGCTTTAGCTCAGGGTCTGCATCAAGTACTTGATTGTGATTCTGGAGAATGCAGCAAGAGAAGTGTGACTCCACCGGAGGTAACCTGAAGCAAATTTTTCTTTTGTAAACTAATTTTATTAATTGCTTAAATAGTTTGTTTTCCTTTCCTCTCCAGCTTCTGTTGCGGCTCAGGGAGGTTCGATTTTCTCTCAGCAACTCCTCTGTGTATTTTGACACAAATGGTGACCCACCCACTGGGTATGATATAGTCTCCTGGGTTTGGAGCGGTACGGAATGGTCCCTCAGAGTGGTAGGCTCCTTCACACCAGACCCCGTCACCCTCAAAGTGGACGCCAATCTGATAGGGTGGCACAGCAAAGGAGACTCTGAATCAGTGCGGCTAACATTGTTTTTCATCTTTCAGTTAAAATCAGATGAGATGCTAAAAGAAGTGATATTTATCAGAAGCTACACCCAGAAATTTCCAGTAGTTTTAGTCTTTTTTTCAAGCTTATATTTAAAATGTCATTTGTTGTCTGTTTTGGTCTTGTTTTTGTTCAGGATCTAGCCACTCTAAAAAAGATTTATTTATTATAGTAAAATTTACATTTACATTGTACCTAGGCCTTGAAACTTTCAGGAAGACCTAAACTTAAGCAAGAAACAATGTAAATCTGTGTGTGCACTCCATCCATCCATCCATCCATCCACTTATTTAAATATTTGTTGTTTTTTTTTACTTAAAATGCTCTTAGTAGTTCTGTTACATTTTTTTAAAGAAAAACCTTTTATACATTAAGTTTTGTCTGGTATAATTAATGTTTTGTGATCAAAATAATAATACTTTTTTTCATTCTGTTTTCTTTCAAACCCTGCTGGAGGTACCTCAGTCGTTCTGCTCCCCACCTTGCCCGAAGGGCCACAAAAAGCTGCTGACAGGTCAACATGCATGCTGCTTCGACTGCCAGGCCTGTCCCTCGGCCACATTCCTCAATAAAAGTGGTAAATAGTGATGCAAAACCTCACAGCACTAAAACAATGTTTAGATAAAAACAGTAGATACAATGTCTGCATGTGAGAGTATGAGGTAAATCTGTGCAGAATATGTTTGTTGTTGTTTTTTTGGTATAATCCCATCTTTGATCTCATTACACTATAAAGAGAATCATTCAAATTAGCATAAGAAGGGACTGAAAAACTGTATATATTTAAAAGAGTTTCATGAAAAATGATACATTTAAATATAGTGCAGGGTGAACCAAAGATGTTAATTTATTAATTAAAATTATGAAATACATCTTATTTTGCTATCAAAAAATCTTTAAATATTAAAAATACATGCAGACCTGGCTGTCAAAAGTCCATAAAGAATGATGGCCTTAAAGCTAACATAAATAAATAAACCTAAAGTATGCATTGAAAGTAATGGCCTAAAAATAATGATTTCCTATAAAGGATTAATTTAAAAAATCTGGAAAAAACAAACATCATCTGGATGTGGAATTGTTACAAAGTTAATGACTTTATCAACCTGACCTTCTTACATAACTTTTTTCGGATGTTATAAAATGATCGACTTTAATTAGACTGTGTATCATAATTATTATCATCAAATTAGATTGTATTTTAATCTAATATTATCTAATTAATCTAATTAATATTTTCTGTAATAATGCATTTGATTAGAAATTGGATTAATTTGATTACATTTTAAATAATTGGATATGGTTTGGAGCTCATTGTTTTAAGATCAAATTTGTTTTGAATTTGCATTACATATATAATATGAATAATATTGAAGTGTCAGTATGATTTCTACCCTTTTAAACCCATAAAAAATGTGGATTTAATGTATAGACCTTTACAGTCTAAAATTAGGCTTTGTATCTTACAGTTAGAAGGAACAGCATCTGTCTCACAACTGAACCAAACCTTTTCCCTCCTTCATACAGGAGGACTGAACAGGAAATGCTAACTAATACTAAAAAAAACATATTCAACTGATTTTGTGGGCAGAAAATGTTTTAATGACGTATCTAATGTGGACCTTATGAAATCCACTGTTTTATTTATGATTTTTTTTAGCCTAAGGAGTTTTTTTATCATCATTAATACTTTTACCTTAAATAAAATTAATTTAATTTGCCCCCCTTTACCGTAGAGTAAGAGTTGGGCTATATGTATTGAGAACACATCTCCTCTTTATTTTAACAGTTAAACCCCTTAGAAAAGGAGGGTATACTGTGAAATTTACAACTTTTGTCTAAGGAAACTGATCTACTTTATTGGTTTTAAGAGACTGTACAAACCTGACACATTTGCTTTTTAAATGAAAATTGTTGTGTGTGTGGATGACCAGCAGGTGGCACAGAATTCACATGCTATAATCTGTTCTACATAATTAGACCCTAACTAAATCCTTCATGCAATGTTTATTGAAATGTATGCAAAAAAGAAAGACTATGAACAAATAAAGCAATCATGCTCATTTATAGATATTTCCCTCTGTGACTAAAATATTACAGTTTTTCTCTGGGAGAAAAAAATATTCTAATGTTTTTTTTCTCGTTCAGATCTGAAAAACTGTCAGCCCTGTCTGCCGGAGCAGTGGGCCCCCCCATCCAGCGAGGAGTGTTTGAACAGGACTGTAATACTGCTGGACTGGGACCACCCTCTCTCCATAGCTCTCCTCTTCTTTTTGGCCACCTGCCTCCTCCTGACCTCTAGCACCGCCATAATCCTTCTGATCAACCTGCACACGCCGGTAGCCAAGTCTGCTGGGGGTCGCACCTGCCTCCTGATGCTGGCAGCCCTGACCGTTGCCGCCCTGAGCACTTTGTGCCACTTTGGCCAGCCGTCCCCTCTGGCCTGCGTCCTGAAGCAGCCTCTGTTCACCATTAGCTTCTCTGTGTGTTTGGCCTGCATCGCGGTGCGCTCCCTCCAGATAGTCTGCATATTTAAATTTGCTTCCAAGCTGCCGCCAGCTTATGACAAGTGGATGAAAAAACAGGGACCAGAAGTCACCATTTTTGTGCTCACTCTCACCATCTTGTTCATCTCTGTGCTCCGGGTATCCCTCGACACTCCGAGGCCTTCCCAGGACCTTCAGTTCTACCAGGATAAAATTGTTCTGGAATGCAGTAAAACCCTCTCTATTGGCTCAGGCATTGAGCTGACGTATATCTCCGTCCTCAGCGTCCTCTGCTTCTCTTTCAGTTACATGGGGAAGGACCTGCCCGCCAACTACAATGAGGCCAAGTGTGTCACCTTCAGCCTGTTGGTGTACATGATCTCCTGGATAAGCTTCTTCACCCTCTACCTGATCAACAGAGAGACCTTCACCATGGCCGCGCAGGTGTTTGCCACACTCTTCAGTGTCCTGGCCTTCCTGGCTGGATACTTCCTCCCCAAAACATACATTATTGTCATGAGGCCACAAATGAACACAACAGCACACTTTCAGAACTGCATTCAGATGTACACCATGAACAAAAACTAACATAGACTTTAAGTGTCCAAAGCCACTGAACCCCTGTTATCAAAGACAACCACAAACTTGGTTGTATTATGTTGGGGGTTTTGTCTAATAAGCCAACGCAATGTAATGACAAATTATAAAGTTGAGGAAAAACTGTATATGGTTTTCAAGTAAAAATCTAAAAAGTGTAGTGCACATATTATTCACCCTCCTTTCACCTCAGAATGAATCAAATACAGCCAGCTCCCCTCAGAAGAACCTGCATATTATTGAATCCCAGCATAAATCCAGTTGTTCTGTGAAGGCCACAAAGCATGAGTGAACATACAGCATCATCCAGAGAAAGGAACGCAGCAGAGAATCAATAAGAATGAGTTTCAGAAAGATCATAGCACAGTGGACATACCAAGATGCAGCTCTCCACCTAAATTCCCAGGTCAGATAAACGAGAGCATTTGGCAGAGAACCTGGAAAGGGGTCCATGGAAACACTGGAGGAGCTGCAGAAGTTCACTGCTCTGGTTGGAGAATGTGTTCACAGGAAATCTACACTCCACAAATCTGACCTCGATCGAAGAGTGGCAAGATAGTTCTTCTGTTTAATAACTGTGCACTACTTCCTGAAGGCCTATCAAAAACAATCTCAATAAAATACATTGAAGATTATGATTGTAATGTGAAATGAGTTTTTTTAGATGCTGTGTTGGTCAGACTGTTTTTTCACATTATTTGACCATAACTGTTTTTTGTGCATGTTTTAGACCCAAATTTTTAAGCAACTAGTGTGAAGAAATAGATAGGATAAAACCTTTAAAATTATGTTATTATTTTCTACTAAAAAGTAAGATGTAAATAATCTAATAAAAGAGATTTTATTTTATGTTGTCCCTGCAAGAAAGATAATCAGTTGAAAAGCATCTTATAGACAATTGATAAAAATGTTGTGAGGAGATTAATAAAATTGAATTTCATCATAAACTCTGAAAAACATTTTTTCTTACATTGGAGCGTTTCAATTTTGAAGATTTTGGTGCTGTCATGTGAACCTGCTTGTAATGGGATGAAGTTAGTTTTACTTGAGCCATCCTCATTGATGAATTTATTTGAACTAATGTGTTCCTTTTCAATTCAATTGAGACAAATTTTTTCGTTAGCTCTTTAAACATCTAGGGGACTGTCAGTAATATGCAATAAATTACTGAACAAAGACATTTATTATGTTACAATTTTGCCAAATTTCTTCTTTTTAATCCCCCTGGCAGACGAAATGGTAAATAACTCCATCTCGTTTATGTACATGAAGCTTACCGGTATTTAGATTTTCCAGACACATTCAGAATATCTACGTAAGAGTAAATCACTTATTTGATTAGAATTAATCATATTTGTAGGTCAAATAATGCATGGACACTTTGTAACTCTGAGAATTTGTCAGCCGTAGTTTAAACATTAATTATGAGGGTTGAAATATTCCAGATGTACAGATAATCTTGGTATTTGTTGTTGTTGTTTTATTAAAAAAAGCAATTACAGTGTATTAATTATTCATACCCTTTAACATTACAACACAACTTTATATATCATTTTGAGGCTGTATGTAATAGACTCACACAAAAAAGTGCATAATTGGGAAGGCCAAGGAAAAGGATACATGTTTTTTTTGTTTTTTTAACCACAAATAAAAATATGAAAAGTGTGGCATGCATTTTGTATTTAATATATCTTATCTGTTATTACGGTTACATCTTTAAGTCTTTTCAGTTCTCAATGTTTTTTGTTGAAAAAAAGAATGAATTAACTAACTGAAAATGAAAAAAACCTAATCTTTGCACACAAAGAATGAAAGTTTTGCCCTGGATCTTTTAAGACTTGTGACAGATTCTAATGGCATTTATATCTTGAGTTGATGGGGCATCTTCACGCATGAATATTCTTCAGTCTAAGCCATGTTTAGGGTTGTCTCAAGTTTTTTCCTCTTGGATTACTTTGGATTTAGTTCCACTGATTGTCTCATAAACTCTGACCAGCTAACTTGTCCCTGCTGATAAAAAGCATTCCAATTGCTTACCGCTGCCAGCCCCATGTTTCACTATAGGCATGATGTCTTGATAGTAGTGTACGCTTCTGGCTTTTCTGTCTGCTGCGTTCCTTAGTGTTCAGGATGTTAACCTATGCTCTCCATCACACCAGACCTTAATGGAACAGCTATATTTAAACTAAGATAAAATTAATTTAATTAATTGTTAGCTAACTTCTGAAGACAACTGATTGCTTCAGATTTGATTTAGCAGTGTCAGAGTAAAGGGGTCCGAATTCAGATGCCGACCCAAGACTTCAGATTTTTATTGGAACAAAATATGCTTCTACCTCACTAATATGCACTATTCACCGTTGTACCACATACGATCTCCTTAAAAACATTGAGATTTGTGGCTGCAACACAAATGATGCAGCCACAATGGTATGCATATGAGCCACTGGAAGTGAAAAATAAATATGCATATTTCATATTTCTTCTTTAATTGTTTTGACAACTAAAATTAAATTTTTTTTGTTTCAATGATGACCAACAGCTGTGGCCATAAATTAAAAACTGCACCATGACATCATCATGTGTGTGTGTGTGTGTGTGTGTGTGTGTGTGTGTTTGTGTGTGTGTGGACCTGGTATTACTATCTTTGTGGGGACCAAAAATTGGAAGTTTACTATCCAAGTGGGGACCGACCTCCCTTGTGGGGACCAAAATCCCCACAAGTTTGAAGCAATTTTTGAGGCTTAAAATTTGGTTTTAGTGGCAGGGTTACACTTAAGTTATGGTTAGGTTGGGGTAAGGGTTAGGGTTAGGCATTAATTTTTGATGGTTAAGGTTAGGGTAAGGCGCTACGGAAAACATTATGTCAATGAGAAGTCCCCACAAGACATAGAAACCCAACATGTGTGTGTGTGTGTGTGTGTTGGCTGATGTTTGAGAGGGGAGAGATGAAAGGGCCCTTTGTAACAGGGGGGTCACCACTATTGACCAGTAAATGTGTGAGTAGAGTCCGAGCTCGGCTTTCCCACAGTCTGTCTGTCCACTCGCAGCCAAAGACCCTCCGTCAACAATCGAAGTGTGCCACGGCTGAACAAGCAGGAGTTTTATTGTCGCAACACATAAAGGCCAAAGCTAAAGGCGCTCCGTAGTTCACAAATCCTATTCACATTTGAGTGTGTTTTTTTAAAAAGAGATGATTTTAAAAAAATCTTTTAAAAGTTTGATTCAGTAAATTTATATTTTTCTTTTTTAATTGTTCCCCTGCTGTTTAATATCCACAGAAAGAAACATTTTATTTGGAGAGGAAAAAAACCCCACATGCACCTGTTGAAGGAAAAATGTGATAATAAAGACCCCCAAAAGACTTTTTTCTTATCTTCTTGTTGAATTTCGTTTCAGCAACAACTTTTGGTGTTATTAGACAATCATGAGAGAGACAGCCTAACACATTTTGTGATTGAATTTGATTTAGCCAACTTTGCATCTAATTATTCCACAGCAACAATTCAATTAGTGATTGTAATCTTTCTGTGAACAGCTTCCCTCTGGTTGGCAATGATGCATCAAGCTCTGTTTAATTATTCCCTGGATGCCCATCAGGAGATACAGCTTGTATTCCCTTGGGTGGCTGCTGAAGGTGAGATAAGCTACAGCTCCTGATGAGAGGCAGACAGCACATAAGTATTAGTCTGATTAATTTAATGGGGATGGTTTTATCTCTACTGGTCACCTTGAGATCACTTCACCTCTTATTATTTAGGCGTCTCCTGATGATTCAAGCCAAAGCTCTTACCGCAACACGTAGCTTTGTTATGCTAAGATTATGCCATAAACAAGGAGCAGTTTCCTGATGACGTCCTAAGTCCCACGCAATACTCCTTTGTCCACCAAACCACGATGTCAGTGACAGACAACATCAGTGTTTTAGAGGTGATTCTTTTAGATTTATTTCAGCTTGGAAACCACAAACATGTGCTTATCATTGACAAAAAGTATTATTTTAAGTATTTCAAATTATATTTAGTGCTGGTACTTTAGACCTCAGTGCGGAATTTGACACTGTTGATCAGGATATACAGTACTCCTGAAACATCTGGAGAGCTGGGTCGGTCTCTCTGGTACAGTACTTTGCTGGTTTGAGTCTTACCTCAAGACCAGAAAATTATTTGTGTCAATGGGCAACTTTTAATCAGAAGAGACAGAAAACACATGTGGAGTCCCCCAGGGCTCCATCCTGGGGCCTTTTCTATTCTACATTCTCCCACTAGCCCGGATTATTACAACCAATAAGATTAGTTACCTTAAATATGCAGATGACACTCAGCTTTACAAAACAATATCACCAGATGATTTTGAACTCATTTAAACCCTAAATGAAAGCAATAAGCAAATCAATAAGTGAATGTCCTATAACTTTCTCCAAATGAATAGAAACAAAACTGAATTAATTATCTTTGGACGTAAGGAGGAAAGATCAAGAGGCAGCACACAGCTTCAGTTACTACAACAAGAAACTAACTACTGATCAGACCCATAATCTATGTGTAGAAATGGACCCAGAACTGAATTTCCAGGGTCACATAAAGGCAATAACAAGGTCAGCTTTCTATCACCTTAAGAACATTTCAAGGATTAAAGGACTACAACAGGACCTAGAAAAACTTCATCCATGCGTTGCAGCTGCAGCTGATCCAGAACGCTCTTACTCGAATCTTCATTAACCAGGGAAGTAGATAATATAAAACAGTTCTAAAGTCCTTACACTGGCTCCCTCTAGCTCAGAGAATAGACTTCAAAATACTCATACTAGTTTTTGAATCATTAAATGGCTTAGCGCCAAAATATGTTGAAAATCTTTTGTCACCGTACCAACCACCCAAACTACTCAGGTCCTCCATCTCTTGTCTACTAATCATCCATAGTCTTAGAACTAAATTTCCTGACCACTGCAAAGCTGTTGAAACACTGATCTGCTTCAAATCAATACTAAAAATTCATCTTTTCAGACTTGCCTTTGAGTAATCGATTAATGTCAAGTGTATTATGTTTTGATACTTTATTGTTTAGTATATGTTGTTTGTATTTCCTGCTTAATAGCTGTTACTTTACTTACTTTACTTTCTCTAATTATATATTCTATGCTACTAATTATGTATTATAGGTTTTGTTTGTTTCTTTATTACTGAATCATGCAAATCACACTGAATGACCCTGTTGTTGAAAGTGTGCTGCTAAGATTGCTTTGCCTTGTATTGACATAATAACTGATGTCTTCTTGTAATCTGTAAAATACTCTTTTGTGTATGTTGAAAACTAACACAGACGACGGAAGAAAATGGGTTTTGTGTCCGAATAATCATTTCTGTGTTGATCTGGCTGTGTTTTTGATCAGTATCCAACTGAAAGACAATTTTTTTTCATGTTTTGGCTGGCAGGAACAGAAACAGGCCCAAAGCATTACAGGTCCTCCATCATGCTTAAAGGTGGGAAATAGGCCATTTTCCTGCAGTTTTGTAACTGTGAGCTTTGGAGTTTTCCCTTCATCGCCCATACTATTCTGCTCACTGAAGTTGCAAGATGAATATGGGAACTCTGTGGCAACTGAAAGCCCCAGAAAATCTCAACGACATTAAAAAGTGATGTAGAAATAAAAAGTCGTTAAGTTTCAATTCATTTGAAGGTACTTGGGGGTAAGTAATGGTTGTAAAAATCTGTGATTTTGATAAAAACAGTTCTTTCTTACCAAAATATTATTTGTCTTGCAAAATAAATGTTCAACAAATCCTTTTACTACATCTGTAAAAGCAATATTTATTTAAGTGTTTTCTTCACGTCTCTCGGTGTGATAACAGTTACTGCATGGTGATTAATGTGTTGTATTTTACTTTTTTTTAAATCACTTTTCTTTCTTGCTTTTTCTAGCATCTTCTAATGAAGATTAGATTTATAGATATAAAAATGCACTCATTCTTTCTAAGATAAAACTTACAAAATATGAAAAATGAATCCATTACTATGTAAATTTCACGCAATAAAATTGTTTAGGGTTTTTCAAGCAGGATTTGGTTCCTGTCCCGCAATAAAATTGGATTATTACTGAAGTGTCAAGGTTGCCTGTTGCTAATTAAGCTGTGGTTTTAAAAAGGCTTATTCATTGAAGTGATGCTAAAGTGACACTTGGTGATAAAGCTTGAAATCTATTTTCTTTAAGAGGGGGGGTTGGACATCAAAACATCATACATGATTGCATCTTTGTTTATTAATTGTCACACAAGCTTTAGCTTTTAAAAAGGTCAAAACCTGAAAGAAAGTGATACATACAGCCACTTGGGCCCACACAAGCATACAGAAAATGAAAAAAATTTGGCATAGAAAGTTTAAAACAGAAGAGAAATATTCTCAACAAAGGCTGTCAGCAACACATAGTGAGGCAGAAACATAAACTGTTACGTAAAGCAGACCCACAATAAACTCCACCGGAGTAATTAATCATATAATTTGACAAAAACTATCATCACTCAAAATGAATCCTCAGATTTTAACACATAAGACACATTTTTCAATAAGAGAGAGCACATTGCTTTTACTTGTCCATCAATGTGATGAGACAATAAGTAAATGGAAATACATTTCCTACATAGTGAGGGAGAGAACAGGTCCCCTCAGATCTCAGAGTCTCTACCATGGCCTCCACACTGAGCTTCTGCTGTTGTTGCTGCTGCTGTCCGGCTGTGTGTTTGGTCTGAGCGGGGAGCAGCTGCTGGCTCTCTGTGTCTGTTGGAGAGTTTGGTCTTGCTGCTGGAGGATCTGCTGAGGTCCAGCAGAGGCCTCCGGGGCTGATCCAACAGACAGAAAATGCACGGAGTCCCTCAAGCAGTTGGAGTAACTCTGGCTGAAGTCACTGTGACAGAAGCCTGACTGCAGCTGCTGCCTCAGGAAGCTCACCGTCATCTCCAGGATGTCGGCTTTCTCCAGCTTGGAGTTGGGCTCCTGCTTGTGGAACTCCTTCTCCAGGATGACTTTGAGTTGCTCGATGCAGGTGTTGATACGGTCTCTGCGCATTTTCTCCACTATGGGTTTTCTTAACTAAGAAAAAAGAGACAGACAGGTTAGGATTCCACTTCATACTCAATTTTTTTACACTACAAATCTTTTTTCAGAAGCACAAAAAGAGTTTCATACTCACTTTTATGTTGTCTCTCTCAGACATCCTCAGGTGTTGAATAGAGGAGTAGCTGTTGGGGCAGGGGGACATGCCTGTGCAGGTAAGCTGAGATGCTTCTCGCAGCAAACACACTTGGCTCTGATTTCTCTGGAGGAGCTGCTCCCGCTTTTATACTGCCTCATTAGCATAACAAAGCCATGTGGCTCAAGCCAGGCTGGGGTTCCCACACTCTGACCAGTGGGACTCCCAGCTCAACAATGGAGGATGTGTCAATAAATCTGCGAGGACATATCTGTGCCTGGTGTGGTTCCCAAGATAAGCAACAGGTAATTAAATGTGTATCATGGGGTAATCTCAGAATTTTTAATGTTTTATTTAGGGTTTTTTTATGCATTGGAAAGGAAATGATACTGACAAGCATAATCATGATACAAAAGTCTTTGGATTTTTCCTTTAGGCTTAGAGTGTAACTAATTACTTATTCATGTATGTTTCCAGAGTTTCTGTTGCCCAAAACTTTTGCATTCTTCAATTATTTGTGTTCACTTTTGGATTACTGTGCAGTCCAAGAGGAAATCTGCTATTAAAAGGTCTTTTTTTTTTTTTGCCTGAGGCTCTGCAGACCCGGTGTCAAATTAGTGTCCTTAGTGGCAAGAGGAGTGGGCTGGTCGTGTCCCCCAGAGGGGTTGCATCACTGGATGGCCCCAGATGTGTGGCTGGCCTTGTTTTAGCAGTCCCGTCTCCTCGTTTTCCCAACATGTAGATGAATGTGTGCAGCTTCTCGATGATCCTCTGGGAATGTTAATTGATCCTCTGTCGCGCAACAAACAGAAACCCTGTGTCTGAGTCCATCTGGGAAAGATTAAGTCCACTGGCTTCTGGCATTGTAACGTGTACGCTTTTTCAGTTAGTGTTTTCAGTCACCGTTTATAGTTGTTGATTTAAATATTTAAAGTATATACAAAGGTATAAAAGTAATACCACAACCATTAAATAGTTTATGCAGCATGGCGTATGGTAATCTGCCAATTTTATCTAAGTCAAATATATACTGTACTTTACAGAAATGTTCATGTCTCTTTATTACATTGCAACCACAAACTTCAAAGTATTTTATTGGGATTAACAGTGATAGATCCACATGCTGTACCTAATTATAAAGTAGGATTAATTTGATCATTTACATGTAAAACTCAAGACTTACAAAATTACTAAACTAAGTGTGGTTTGCATTTATTCATGCTATCCAAGTTGAAATCTCAGTTTGGTTTAGTACTGGACTTTGACTGGGCCATTCTAACACAAACATGTTTTAATCTAAACTAATCTGCTGTAGCTCTGGCTGCATGTTTAGGATCGTCCTGCTAGGAGGTGCATCTATGCTTCTGTGTCAAGTCCTTTGTTGCCACTAACAGATTTTCTGCCAAAATTTGCCCCGTATTTAGCTCCATACATGTCCCTATCGGCTCTAAACACCATCACAGTATGATGCTGTTGCCACACCTTGTTCAAGGTGATATTAGAGTTAAGTTTGGTTATCCTCTGACCAGAGCACTTCATTGGTTTAGATGGGCACCCATGTCTTGCAAGGTTTTCAGTTTTTGTAATACTCCTCCCAGCTTCAGATGATGAACTGAAGAATTTTCTGTGGGATGTTCAAACCCTGATATAGCTTTATAAACTAACTCTCCTTTAAGCCTCTCCACAACTCTACTTGAGCTGTTTGGGGTGCTCACTGTGTCACAGTTGTTCTTATCATGAGATGAAGTTTAAATAATACTTGACTCCTGAAGGGAATGGATTGCACTGAATTTGAAATCCTTGAGATTAGTGTAAAAATCTGATAAAGGTTTGTGATGTGAGTAAATTTTGATTTCCATCAAAGCATCTGCCTGACATGCATTTATATTTGTGTAAAATCCCCAAACTACATGTTTCCCCCCCATCTCTTCCTTTTTGTTTTGTATTCATAATACGAAATTGAGGCTACTGTCTGTTCTAGTCATACCTGATGTGTCTGTGTAAAATCAGACCTCCCCCCAAAGGTTTGTGTTCACCACACTGTTGCTGGAGCTCTTTGTCTACAAGTGTGTGGGAAGATGGGTTCCCCTCCCACCAGTAGCCCGACAGCTCTGAATTCCTGCCATAAAATCCCGTCCATCACTGAGACCTGCGGCGGCGCGGGGCTGCTACCCATCAGCCATCTCTCTGTGAGTGTGGTATCTCTCGTTTCCCACACTCTGTGCCTATTCACTGGTCCTGAGATGGGGGACAATAGAAGTGTGTCTTGTTACACATCACATTAGCTACGGTGTTTGATCTCCTGTTGAAGGGGAAGAAGGGGAGGGGGCTGCTTCAGTCAGACCATCTGGCCTGGCATACTAGACCCTGAGAAAGTCTCAGGAAGGCATGCCACACTCTCCAAAACTTCTGCACACAGAAAAAAAAAAGTTGTGAAAGCCTTTAGGAGCACTTGACACATAATTCAAGCTTTAGGCGTCATGCCACGACCGGTTACAACAGAGGAAAGCGGAGCGTGTGACCTGCAGGGGCGTCCCCAGCTCATTTCTCAATTTCTAAAAGCACCTGTTCGAAAACAAGGACAGACTAAATGGGATGTTAACAATCCCTGTGAGAAATACTAAAGATATACCAGCACAGCAACACAGCACTGTGCTGTTTTTCTGTAGATTTTATTTCCAGTGAACCAGACATTATTGTTGTATTATCTTAAATAATCTTGATCAAAAGTCTTCTTTGGTCGTACTTTTCAGTTCAGTCCTTGTACCTGATCATGACAGGGTGTGTACTTTAAAAGATGATGAGCCAGGTGTAAAAAAATTAGCTGTCAGCAGATGAAAAGATCTGTATGTCAAATGTCCCACAATGTATAAAGAAAAGAAATCATAAGACAATTTACATATCTTTTATTGCCACTTTGATTCAAGTACATTGTGTCATCTGCAGTATTTTACCTTCAGTTCCTCTGAGTGATCAATACAGAGTCCAGTTTTCACCAAAAAAGAAACACAGTTTGAATATTTAAAAGGTTAGTTGTAGCTTTAATCATTCATAAAGGTTATCTCACTAAAGAAATGTGGTGTTTATCTTACTGATTTCCTTGACCGATAAAATGTTGTGCCTTACAGCTTAATCAATGACCTGATTATTTCTCATCACCAGAGCACCAGAAGCTGACCACATTAATGACATGTCAGAGAGTAAAGCGATCCCAGCTAGCATGATGCACCATGAGGCTCTGGGTGTTGGCCTACGCATTTAGCAATGTTGATCTTTGGTTTGAATCTTTCCGCGCAGTCTTTGGGTGTTCTCCCCATACATGGTGGGTTCTCCTCACGCACTTTGGCTTCCTCCCAAATTCATAAAACATCCATCTTAGGTTGATTGGCATTAGAGAAAGGGTTTTATTTATAGTACTTTCCAACAGTATTTATTAACACAATTGAGATGCGACATTTTAATATTTTTACTTTTTGTCTTCAATTTATGGCAATTTTAGACCTTTAATATCCACTTTCTGCTATATAAAAACAAAACAAAGCTTCAGATCTCAAACATGACCACAGAAATAGGGTCTTTCAAAGTAGGGAGGAAGGATGCTTTTCTACCTCACTATTTTCAGGGTTATCCCAATAAATAAATAAATAAAGCAGTATGGATCCAGTTTATCCAAAAAGGTGGCAGGTATCACCAAGGAAGACACTGTTTCACCATACGAAGGAAGCCTCATTAACTGTCAGATGATAGTGTATTGATGGGACTTACTGGAATGATGAATCAGTGTACTGAGAAGAAATCAAACACTCAATGGCCTAGTCCAGCGATAATAACCTGGTTTTCAATGTTCAAAAAAAAAGGAGATGATCATTGAATCATGGAAGAATTAATCTGAGACCAGTAGAGAGCATGGACAGTAAATAATCTCTCAGGAGCAGATCTCTGATGATTTAATTTGGTCATGGTATCTGACTGAACGCTCTCTGGAAAACCTAAAACAAGAATCCTTCCCTACCAGCTTCCTCACAACACTTCACAGAGCTGTGGTTTAGATTGTATATACGTGCATCGTAGAGTGGTAGGCTACTCCAGCTACAACTTAGCTGATCAGGGAGCCCTGCGTAGAATAGTGAGTGAAACTGAGAGGAGTCCACATCAGCAAAGAATCCTCACCCTCTGGATGAACTGCTTGAGCTGCTGCTATCAGACAAACACCACTGCAACATCGGAAACAGAACCACCAGCTTGATAGAAAGCCTTCCTGGCTCTTTTTATTATCAGTTTCTGCTTCCTTGTGACTTATGTTCAAGTATTTCATAAAATAAATACAACTTGATTTCAATTTTAAATTGGAGGAAGTCACTTTCAAAATCCTCTTAGTCAATCGCTAACCGATTAGGCCTGCCACAAATATTTGACCAGCTGACTCTATATACTCTTATTAATGTCATTATGATATGAAGGTGAACCCAAATGCAGACTTTTAGCAAGGAAGTAAATAAAAAAAAAACTAGAGAAGTACTAGAACATGTCAGACATCTGAGGAGGGGGAGCAAAGTGGCAAGTAGAGACACAGAAAATGTAAGCACAAACACAAATGGGAAAGAAAAATACAAAAGAAATAATAGAGAAATGGAAAAATGACCACAAGAGGTTTATAAAAACCCAAAACACTGAGGATCATGACAAATAAGGTCTTTGAGGTGAATGTTTCATAGCTTGATCAGATTCTACTCAAGGTGATCTAGTGACTAAAATAAGCTCCCTGCTACATTCTGGCAAGACTACTACTCATTTACTGTAAGTTTATTTGCATGTGAAGAAGCTTCACCGAACTGTAACTTCCATTCCAGTTTCCAAGTGTTGTTGCATATTGATCAGACTATTTTCTTCCCTCTCTCTTTCTGTGTCCGTAAAGCGTTTTCTTTAAGTAATGGGATCTTAAACTGAACTTCTGCTCGTATGTGCTGTTCGGCGACAGTGGCTCAGGAGTTGGGTGTTTGCCTTGTAATCGGAAGGTTGCCAGTTCAAGCCCCGGCTCTGACGGTCTCAGTCGTTGTGTCCTTGGCAAGACACTTCACCCGTTGCCTACTGGTGGTGGTCAGAGGGCCCGTGGCGCCATTGTCCGGCAGCCTCGCCTCTGTCAGTGTGCCCCAGGGCAGCTGTGGCTACAACGTAGCTTGCCATCATCAGTGTGTGAATGTGTGCGTGAATGGGTGGATGACTGAATGTAGTGTAAAGCGCTTTGGGGTCTGTAGGGACTGAGTAAAGCGCTATACAAATGCAGGCCATTTACCATTTACCATTCCTTTGCGTTGTCGACTGCATGTTTTTCCTTCATACCTTGAAGCGTTCTACCTCCGAATAAGACATTTTGATGCGGTGAGTAGGTGAATTGCAACGTGTGACAAAAAAACAATGACTAAAAGTAAGAGGAACAGATGATTTTGTGTTTCAAACCTCATCAGAAGTTTATTTATTTGATATTTTCAAAAAAATTTAAGGGCAAACTTCTCAAGGAAGCAATACAAGATATTATTTCAGTCATTTCTGAAGCAAAAATGAAAGACCTTTATAAAAGGTATTAAGTAGAAGATGCAAAACATCTATTATGGACGTCATAAGTAGACAGGAAATAAAACTTCCAGTAATGCTCATTCAAATAAAAGCCAAACAATGGTTACAAATTAAATTGTTATAATCCCAACAGGATTACAGGAAACATGGATCCACTGGATCACTGAATGACTTATTTGTTAGTTCATCAACAGCAAAATGATGAAAATTATAAATCACTGATACTCAGTATCAATACACAGATTGTTTGAAATAAAAGTTTCAGAGACTTAACGAACTTTAAACCACTATGGTTCAAACAATTCCACAATGCCTTGCTATTAATGTTCCTCGCAGAAACAGAAAATCTAATCATAGAGTAAGTCATTTGAAAAAATGTGCAATATGAACGCACATGTTATGAATATTCAGTAAAACCTGAATGTTTTCAGTCTTTCCACAGGAATACAGGCAGACTTCCGTAACATAGTTTCATTTGTGCCAAGGTAAAACAAACTGGACTCCAGGGAGTCTTTTACTTTTTGTCCATGACGTTCACAGACGTAGGTATTTCTCCATTTTAAGGTGCCCTGCCCCAGCTTCACCAGGGTCTCCACAGAGCACTGCTGGTAGGGTTCAGGCCCTTACTGGAGCTGACCTGATGGAGGGGCGAGCCCGGAGGAGAGGGGCTACAAGGGCTGAAGCTGTTCCTGCTGGACGCCTGTAGACCCTGGAAGTGGCTGAGGAGCCGTGTGTGGGCCTGAGTCTGGACCTCACAGCGAGACAAGTAGCTGGCGGCCTCCTGGACACAGCGGGAGTAGCCGTCCCTGGCTGTTAGGGTGCCAGAAGTCAGGCTCTGCTGCAACTGCTGCTGCTGCCAGCTCCTCAGGTACGACACAGCCATCTCCAAGATGTCAGCCTTCTCCTGCTTTGAGTCTGGCTGCTGTCTCAGAAACTCAGGACCCAGGAGAGATTTCAGCTGCTCGATGCTGGTGTTGATGCGGTCCCTGCGCAGCTTCTCCACCAAAGGCTTTCTTAGCTGAAGGAAATAAAAATATACACAAAAAAAACTTTAGTAAACTTGAACAAGATTTTCAATTGACTTTCCATTAGTAGTTCTCAAGGGAAGTGTCTCAGCTCTTGGAGAAGTTTACCTTGTGAGCAGCAGTCAGGTGGTCCTTGCTTGCTTGTCCAAGAGCAGTAGGTGCCATCGCTGCAGAGTAAGAGCGTTTAAGCTCAGTCTGAAGAGCCAGTCGAGTCTTTTCTGCCGTCTCCACTGCTTCTGTCCAGTATTTATACACCCCGATCTCCATATGAATGTGTGAGTCTTAGGCTTGTTGGAGTTTCTCACAGTCCCTGGGCCAATGGGAGCACTGGGAAGGGCTTCAGGGAACGCAGGGCTGCCACATGCTCAATGAAGTGTTTATAGCCGTGGGGACAATGAGAGTGCCTCTGGGGAGCAGGTGGAGAAATAGACCACAAGAGAAAGAGCCTGGGGTGGAGCGGGCAGGGAGGAGGAGGTGGGGGGGGGGTACTGGAGCTGGGAGAATGACCCGGCGCTTGTGTTGATATGGGAAAGTGGTGACCCCAGAGGGAAGCATGCCGCTGTCTCATGTCATCTCCACTGCCACGTAATTGCAGACAAAGTGCCTCCGCCACCAGGCACACGTGGGTGTTACAGAGGGCCAGCCACTTGAAAAGACCAACATGCAGGCACTTCCACCTGTTTGAGGCGGCAAACTTCCCTGGAGCTGCTGCGCAACAGTTGGGGTGACTCAGAAATGCAAAGAAGAAGCTGCTTCTCTGTTAGCCACTGCATGAAATAAAACCCGCTGACGGAAAAGAAGCTTTTGAAAACTGTTTAATTAACCACTTTTTTTTTTGCATAATTACAATACATTTTTCAAATTATTGTTTCAATAAAGGAGGTTTGAGTGACCCATCTAATGTGGTGCAACGTGGAGGTTAAATAATAAATGTTTCTACATTTTCTCCACTAATAGATATCTGCATAGCTTTGTAGAACCACCTTCAACTGCAGTTCATCTCAACATACCACTATGCTTTCAAAGATGAGAGAACTGATAGTACTGCAGGTTTTTACTTACCTCAGTTCATGACAACAATCAGAAAGAGACAAACAAAATTTACACCAGTCAAACATGGTTTTGGTAGTGTGATGGTCAGGGGCTGCAATATCTGGCCACCAGTTTGTGTATTTAAGCACAAGCGCTCATGGGTTAATCAGCAGAACAACAATCAGACTGGATCTGTATGAAAGCAGTTTTAGGATCACGCTAAAATGTTTCAGTTTTTTGAAAAGCGGTTAAAGTGAATCTCATTTTAGATATTAGATTTTTTTTTTGTCAGCCTCTGCTGCCCCTTTTGAACTGAATATCCTTGACATGACCAAGATTTCTGATTACTATGAGTGAAGTGTCACAATCATGCTTCAGTTATTAGCTTTCCCGCTCTCAGCACACGTCAAAACCTCAGGGACATACGCACACACAGTGGTTGATCTGCCTGCTGCTGGCCACGTCTTGGTCACACGCTCCCTTCCTGCTTGTGTGGAACGTGGGATCTGCTGCGGTCCCAGGCTTCCCACACTTCAGTGTTAATGACTAAGGCAGGCTGCACAAAGGAAGTGTGCCCCACTGAACAAAGGCAGAGTGACCAATCCTCCCTGTACAGCACACACACACACCAAGGAAGGCAAGGTTGTCCGCAGGGTTTCCAGGGACACCATCTGGATGGATCAAGTGTTTTTTGTCTGTCAATCGAGCACGAAAGACGCTCAACGTGAGAAATGGAGAGGGTGAAATGGAGACGAGAAGTTAAATGAGAAGATAAAACGTGTGTGAACTGAGAAACTTTTTTTTTGTTTTGTTTCTTCTTCCCCCTAAAAAGTTCAAATAATCATTTAAATGAACAATATAGTCAGTTTAGAACATGTACTGACTTCATTGGCTACATTTCCTTAAAAATATACATAATAATATAGTAGCCTAATACAGGCTAATTGAACTAAATATCTAATTTTTTTAAAATCACAGGTACCATAAAAAAAAACTTAGCATCTTTCCAGCTGTTACTAGATAATGACAAATATAAGACCAGTGAAGTTTTTCCTCTATTTTCCCACCAAATATCATTCCCTGTAAATGCAATAATGAAGATATTCCCACTAAACAATGTGATACACAAGAGATTGCTGAAGGAACCCCTCCCCACCTGTTTCTTTGGATTGGGGCTTTTGTTTAGCATAAATTCAGCTAATTTATTCACTTCCTATTATCACAACGTTGCTCTGTGATTGGTCAAATGTGGTGAGAACCAGCATCGCATTATACCAGTGGTAAAGTTGGAGTGAAGTATTTAAAGGAGCAAGGTCCTGGTAAGTGAAATCATAACCTTGAAAACTCCATAAAGCTAACATCTGACTGAGCGTCCATCATGAGGAATCAGCGCCCAGCGTAAGTTTAGATACATTTATCATTTTCTGGACATTTAACCCCATTTGATGCCGATCTGGAGTCAAACAGTTTAAACTGTATAAAATCCAAAGAAATCCTAAAAAATTATAATCTTTTGGAAGTCTGCTTTCGTTACATTTACGTTAAATGTTGAAAATGTAATCCTTTTCCTTCTATTTTTATTTCAGCATGTGTAAGATGACCATTCTGGAAAGGAAGTGCACAAACAAAGCAGCTCAGCTCTGGAGAGCAGACTCTGTGCAGGGATGAGCAGTTTGGATGTGTGGGAGTCTTTATTTTCAATAACGGCTCCAGCAGATCCTCCAGAGAAGTCATGACGCTTCTCCCTTCCCCTGCTGAAGTCACTGTCCTGCCAGTAAATGGACAAATTATAGATTATACAAAAAAAGGTTGACTGAGTTTGGAGCATCTCAGCATGGTTTCACCAAGGGATATAAACTATTTTATATTATTTTCATTTAGGTTTATTCAACATATTTGGTGTAAACTGTAAAAAGGTTAATAATGACCTCTGTGCCCTTAATGGCTCACAAATGTGCATTCTTTGCCTTAAGGCTACTATAAAGTGGTCACACAAAGACCCTGTTATTTAGATTCAGTTTGATTTAAAGTGAAAGCCATTTTCCTTTATTTAAAAGGGTAAATCTTATGCTAATTATACATAATATTTTTGGGATATGGTTGATCTTCTTCTAGGTGTGTGTTGCTAAAAAAATCCCAAAAAGATGCCAAAATAAGCTTTCACGTGCAGTTTTGTCTATTTGTGCATGGAACCTATGTGTAATCTGTTTTGCTGGACATCATAATGTATTTTAGGAGTATACCGCCCCCTAGAGGTAGAATTTTTTTTGTGCTAGAGATGTGTGAGGAGTATCACTTGCAAAGTTTCTCGAGAGAACCGTTGTGAAAAGGAAAAATATTAAACTGAACTAAATTAAAATGAATTAAAATGTGCGTTTTTCCTCAGTTGTTGGCTACCAACAGAGAACTGCTACTCCAAAAAAGCAATTATATATACTTAAAGCTGATTCTGATTCTATGTATACTGTATGCATATACACATTGTTGCACATATGGAAAAATACAACTTAACTGGACTACTTTGTGACAATATAACTGGTTGGCTATGAGTCTGGGAAGTAAGAAATGAATAAATGTGCATCCATCACCATTAGCCTACTGAAGATACTGATTTACATTTCAGCTAATTTTGAGAATGCAAGGATAAAGTGACTGCTTAAATCTAGAAAGACATAAAACTCTGCTTTTTATACTTCAGAGATAAACCTCCAAATTAACTACTGAAATGTAAAAATAAACACTATTTGGCTTCTTGAAATTATCTTTCTACAGCAATCAATCACCAGTAGAAGAGGAATATAAAACTGTTCCAAGAATAGTCAGGAACCTTGGAAAGTTTTCCAATTCCGTCACATTACATCTACAATGTGTTTTACTTGTACTTTTAGAGAAAGACAGATTATTATTTTGCAATTGAAGGGACATTTATTCATGTTTTACAAATAAAGTCTGAAAAGTGTGGTGTTCATACGAAGTCGGTCCACCCCAGACGATTCATACCTGGGACACTATTTTGGTGTACTTAGCATTTGGGGCATCTCTACCAACGTTACACATTGCTGTAACTGAAGAACAATTTTTAAATGTTGCCACAGATTCTGCAATACATTAAGGAATGAACTTAAAATTTAAATGGCCCAGTCAGTTTTTTTTACCAAATTATTTTGTATTTGGCCCCTTCTACCTTTTGTCGAATCTTGACAGACTTTAAACAGGACTTTTTACTGACTTCCTTCTGGCCATGCTTCTGTAAAACCCACAACTATTGAGTACATTACTAATACTTCTATCAGCAAATTATCCCACCTTAGTTATGGATCTCTGAAGCTCCTCCAGAGGTACCATTGGTCTTCTTGGCAGCTTTTCCGATAAATGTTCTCCTTGGTCATCCTGTCTGAACTTCATTTTTCAGTGTATCCCATAAAAGACCGCCATGCAATCCATTTAAGATTATTGTTATAAACTGACAAAAGTGAAAAGGTGTAAGGGATGTGGATACAGAGAATTGTCACAGTTCAGATAGAAGAGGATTTCTTTTTAAATGTCCTAACAGTAGCCAAAACAGAAGAGGTTACCCTCGAGTCAGACTGAAATTTTATTACAGCTTTATTAATTATACGCTAAATTCAAAAAGCAGACATTCAGCAACAGTTTAAACATTGTAGCAGCGGGAAAAGCAAATCAATGATGAACTGGGGACAGTTTACACCATGCATTTAGATCTGAAGAACAAGGACATCTGAATTCTGTCATCTGAAACTAAATTAGACGCCAAGGGTGAAAATAAGATTTACTTCACTTAAATTTTGGAACTTGCCAAGAGTGTAGTCTGTTATGATGAAAATCTCATGTAAAGGGTGTAAAGTGGCCTTGAAGATTAAGGAAACAAAACCACAAGTCAAAGAGTAAGGTGTTTAAGCATGTAATGCAAGTCTGTTTTATTGTCATTTTAAACACGGCGCTGATATCTCACTGCAACAAGTGGAATTGTTCATGAATTTTCTGGAAAAGGCAAAAATCCTAAGAAATGAAATCAAAACATTTTTAAACCCTTTTTTGCTTCTGATCTTGATAAAACAACCCTAAGAGATTTTTATTCCCCCCTCCCGTCACTCAGATTTCCAGTTAGAATCCACATCTACTTGTAGACCAAACAGCAGTGGGATAAAGGCAGGCACATCAACCATGAAAATATGAAAGCACTCTGCCAATTTAAAAAAACCCTGACCACAAACCAACTCAAAGCAAACAGACGAAAATGAAGAGATAAAAATCAAAAGCCACTCTTAATATAGGTCGGGTCATATCCCAAAAGCAATTAGCTTCTTCAAACACTGCACCCTAAAGTTTGGGAAGAGCTTCAAAACCCAAAAGCAGAATCACACCAAAACAGAATTCACAAGTTTTTACTGTCAAACAAAAGATCAACATCTGAACGAGAATGTGATCAAGCTGCTGACACCCCCCCCCCCCCCCAAAACAAAACAACAACAGACATACAGAAGTTTCAGATTTTTTTTGACAAGGACAGCACACCAGAAAATTCACAAAATTTCTAAAATTTTCATTTTTACTCAAGCTTGCTAAAGAAGGGGGGAAAGAAAAACAGGATCCTGACTTTAAATGAAAACTTCAGCAGTGTAAATCAGACCAGCAGAGAGTAAATTCTGTTTTAGCGTGTCGTTCCCCTTTAAACAGCGGTGTCTTGGTGTTAGAGGTGGTTATTTTTTTGTAGACAACACACAGATTTTGCTTAGTTTATTCTGAAATATCATATGGGAGTTAGGTGGGAAGAATGGTGTAGACCGCCTGTATGTATTCTTTGAATCCCAGGGTGTAAACCTCTTGTATTTTGTCTCTCTTTTTTTTTTTTTAAAGTTGGTAGCTGTATAGATTATATTTGTAGGGATTTTTTTGCGTGTTAAGAGTTGTGGTTCGTTTCAGGGCAAAGAGTTCAACAAATCCTGAAGAAAGAGGTCTGGGTCTGGGATTTCAGAGAGGAGACCTGAAAAAGAAAGAAATTTCAATTGAACCCACTTTCAAAAAATGAATTAGTCCGTCTGGAGCTAATATTCCAAACATTTTGGCCGTTCTCAAACCAACCAGGAGTCCAGTTACACTGACCTACAACATCGAAAAACTCAGACATGGACTCGGCGGGCATGAGCTCATCTTGGAAGGCCCTGAGCACTCGCTCTGAGGCCTCATAGATGGGCATGTCGTTGTGACGGACGTATTCTGCCAGGGAGAAGGACCAGCCCCCTTCTGTGTTGCTGGTAGGTACTTTCTGTAATCAAGATAGCAAGAGAATAGAAACGATTTGTGGTCAGGGCATGGAGTCGTCACAGCAACGTTTTCATCAGAGGACACAATCTGAAAAGAAGTGGAAATCTACAAATACTTTAAGTATAAAACATAGATAAATTATATATTGGCTTCCAGTTGCCTTTCGAACAGGTAAGAATAAATTCATTAAAAAAAAAACAACTACTCTCTAAAGGTCAATATGGGTATAGACACAACTTCAATGGCATTAATTGATGAAGTTGAGGGAATCACTAATTTAACATATTTTAAACAGTATACAGTGGGGATATTCATAGATCTAAAAACAGCTTAAGACACAATAAGCCATGACATATAAAAAACTGGACCGATATGGCATCAGGGGGAAGTCATTAGACTGGCTTCACAGTTATTTATCAGACAGGAAGCAGTTTGTAAAACCAGATTATGTTTGGACATTTCCTGTGGCTTCCCACAGGGGACAGTGTTGCGTCCTAAACTAAATTTAACTTTTGAATTCTTCAGGTATACCAACAAGGAAAAAATTTGTTTTTCTGTTCGTGTCCAAATGTCCAAATATGAGGCAGCTTAAAAAAATATATATATATAAAGAAATTAGATTTTGATTTAATAAGGAGTGGTGGGATAAAATAAATTTGTACTTCTTTCCACTCCTTTTTGAATGTTTAAATTGAATGCGTTCTTAATTTATGTTTATATGTTTATTTTTTGGCCCAAGTAGCCGGGGAGAGGGAAGTCTGGGCCTCTTTGCTTAGGCTACTGCCCCCGCGACCCGACCCCGGATAAGCGGAGGATGATGGATGGATGGATGGATGTTTATTTTTTTATGGTTTTTAGTTTGATTTAAAAAAAATCTTCATTTTTGTGTGTTCATTTATTAATGTATAGTTATTCAGTGGTTATTACATGTTTGAAATAATAAAATAAATTTAATTTTAAAACAACCCTTTTCCGACATCCACACCAAAAGCAGGACGATTTATAGATAAGATTCAGCTTTAGTGCAAAGCACAACTGTCTTTACTGTACATAAAGTAGATTTTATTTGACAAAAAAGTATTTCCCAACAGGAATGTGTCAACAGCATCTGTGGCTGCTTCATGGGAACACAGAAAACGGATTAAACGGAGGCAGAATGTGGATGGGATTTGTGAAATTAGATAAAGTGAAAAAAAAAAAAAGATTATTCTCGCCAATCAAAATTAGTATCTGAGCAAAACTTGGTTTGCTCCTAGCATACGTAATACAAAATTGTTTGTGTCCTCAGTCAGTAAAAAAAAAATCATCTGCCTACAGATGATCAGATTGTTGATCAGATGGTTAAATAAATGCCGGCTCTCTTTCAACATTGATCATTCATGATCGACAATATTTAGTAACAGCAATGAGTCTGAGCATAATTATCAGAACTTTACCTTCACTACTAACAATCACTGTGTTGTGCTGATCATAGATGGCACAGAAATTAGGTCTACTTGAATACTGCCAGATATCTTTAGTTGCTAAAATATTTTTTGTTATTCTTTGTGAATTACACTACCCTGAAGACTTTGCCGTCAATACTTTCTTTACAGCAGCATTGCAACAAATGAGAGAAAGAGATGAGAACAATGGTTTAGGAGATTGCTGTTTTCAGCAGATTTTACAAAGTTAGTGGATATTTACCCTAAACATGTCGTAGACGAGATCCACCAAGCCCCAGAAGAGAAGAGGAGAGCGGTACACTGCATATTCCTTTGGTGTTTTATCTGTTACTCTGACAATTGAACAAAAACAAGGATTAAGATGAGTGAGAAAACTGTAAAACATTGCATGTTCCAAGTAAAAAACTAAACAATAGAAGTAAAGCTGGATCTTCACATAAACAAATGAAAAACAAAACAAAATGCCAGAGCACTTCATATAAAACAAAGCAGACCGATAGAGGGGACTGTGCCGTACTTGTTTGTGGAGACAGCAGAAACTTTGCGTGCATGTGCGGCGACCAGTAGTCTTCGAAGGAAGTAAACCCGTGAACTCCTCCACCTTTCAGGGGGTATTATGTGCATGGCCAGGATGGTAAAATAATGAGGTCCTTCAACCTCGTAAGAGCTCTCCACCCATTTCTCACTAGGCTGTTCCTGGAAACTCTGCAGATTCTTCTCTTCTCGGGATGTGGCTCTTGTACTAAAAAAAAGAAAAAGATTCAGAGTGGTTAGCGGATAGTCAAATCAAAACGGTGCACATTTAACACACCAATTAGTAGATATAATGTTTCAAGCATCAAGCAGTCAGCAGTAACACTGACATGATGTCTAGTAGATTATTTTGCAACTCAGACGTTTGAGGGGTAGAAAAGAAGAAATCATACGTGTTGAGAACGTAGAGCACTGTGTGGATGATGTAGGGGATGAGGTGGATGTTGCTCTCTCGTCCGCCGCCTCCTGTGTCCACGCTGAACGACTGCTCGGTGGCGAAGCGGAGAAACAGCAGTTTGGTGTCGTGGATGTTGAGTTGGTAAGTCGGCTCCCGCTGACCTGTGCACTCCTGAAGATATGTGTTGTGCCTGTGTGGTAGACATGGTCGGTCCGGAACCATCAACCTCTGCTTCAGTGATAAAAAAAAAAAAGCCTTCACTGTGCGCTAAAGCGGGACATTACCTTGCTAAGCAGGTGGCAAACGCTGATTCTGGCACATGGGGTCCCCACACAGGCAGCAGTCCATTGCACTTGGTGTTAGCATTCTGGAGAGCAGCGCTGTCCCACTCTTCTCTCCCACGCGCCAGCCTGATTGGAGGGAAAACATAAAGCGTTTGAGTTGGAGTGAAACAAAACGAATGTAGCCTGAGCGCGGAGGATGAAGTTACCTGACAGCAGCCAGATGGCAGTCATAGTGGACGATGTTAAAGTGTGACACAGTGCTGTAGCCCTGCTGCTTGCGAGGCTTGTTTTCAAACTCCTCCAAGGCCACACGCTTTGTGAAAGTGTAAATACCCAAAACTTTGGTTGGCTAGGAAGAAAGAAAAAAACATCTTAGTCAAACAAATATGCATTAAAATAAGAAGAGTGCCGATCTATCTAAAGCAGGGGTGACAAACTTTTTGTTGCATGGGCAAATATAGTCGAGTCAAAAGGAATCAAGGGCCAGAAAAACTTTTTTTTTTTTTTTTTTTAAATATACTAAACAATAATCTAAGAATGCAACTTTAATTAATTTAATTATTTAAAGAAGTCAGATTTGTTGTTGGAAGGGGATGTGTAAATTATTTTAAATGCAAAACTTAAAGGGTTTTGCAGTTTGCCTTTAAGAATAATTATAATTATTTATTTTTAGGTTTCAATTAAAAAACGGAATAAAAATGGAACCAATAAAATCAGGATTTAGGCCACTCTTTATTTGAAAACAGACATATTTAGGTGAGTTTCTTAAATTTATTTCAAGCAGATTTTGGGTGCAGCAAAGTCTGCTTTTGAGTCAAATCAATGGACTGGAGATGGAAAAAAGATAGGTTATTTAAAGACAAATAATTGGTGTTTTCACCAAAATGCTCTGTTGCAAAATTTTAATTTGTTTTGAATAATTTTGCACTAATTCAAAATAAAGTCTCTATCTGGATCAGCCACCTGTGCTGGGGGGGGGGGGGGGAATCTAAAGGGACCTAGGATATCCTTTGGCCAAGAGCAAATCAATGTGCTGCTGGAAGTTGCACTTTATATGTATTACAACACAAAAGTATTCACATCTACTCAACTATGCCACTAATGTGTAGTGTGCTTTGTTTTAATCTGCTTCCGCTTTGTAGGATCACCTTTAATGTGTCTAAATAGCTTTCCACAAAGGAAAAGGATGCAAAGTAGTTCCAGCTCCTCAAAATTGGACAGAGTGCATCTGCGATCATCAATGTTCAAGTCTGTAGCTCTGAATGTATGTTTAGAGTCTTTCACACCCTATAAAAGGTTTTCTTCCATTCATACAGCACAATGCTACCACACTCATGTTTCGTTTGAGAGTTTTTGCTTCACTTTTTGTGGGCTATAACATAAAACTCCAATAAAATACATTTAGGTTAGTGATTGTAATGTGATAAAGTGTGAAAAAACGTCATCAAGTCTTTCTAATTTTTTTAAGGAAGTGCATGTCTTTAGGCCCAGTTATGGTTCTGAGCAGCGCAAAGCGTGTTACATTTTAGTGGCAGCTTACATTACATTATTATACATTTTACTTTGCAGTTCGGATATGTTGCTTACCTGGAACTTGTAACCCTCTCTGCAGATACAGCAGGTCAAACCTGGTTCCTCTATCAGCTCCTCCATTTGCTTTAAGAGTGAGGTCTTTGTAACCACTTGACCCTTCTCATTGGTCTGAATGGTAAACATGAAGAGCTTTAACAAAACTCCACTAATCAAACAAATGCATAGCAATTAAAAGAGAGAAATATCAAATACCGTCATGCCCAGAGTTCCCAGAGCCTTTTGTCTCATGGCCATAGCCATTCGCTTCTTCTCAGCTCTGGTTTCCCTTCGAGCCGCTTCGATCTTCAGGTTGACGTCCCTGTCCTCCCTCAGAGCCTCCAGAAGGTTCTCTGCCAGGGTTCCAATGCCTTCATCGCTGGATACCTGCTCCAGCTTGTGCAAGTTGGTTATCGAATCTGTTCCTATTAACACCTGGACATGAAAAAAAGATTGTCGGTCAAATTTAAAGAATTTGTGTGGAAAATTGTTTGTAGTGTTGAGAGTTGAGATCATTTGTACCTGTGTGGGTGGATGCTGCATAGCCAGACCACGAAGCAGTCGAAGAATGAAAGGTAGAGCTGGTCTAGAAAGGAATTTCTTCCAGACATCTGCATCCAGACTGATGGAAGCAAAAACATTTTGGTTAAAATTTTAGAATGACACAAAAAAAAAACTAAAACTAAAAATAGAGTTTTTTAAAAGAACCTGGGGTAATTGAAGTTGAAAGAGACCTACTTTTTTGCATTGGGGATATGTTTCTTCATGTAGTCCAGTGCACTCTGAGTGATTCCTTTCTGGAGAATAAGGTCTTTCAGCTGATGACCATTGCTGTTATTCTTGATTCCAGCTGCGATTTTGCAGAAGCAATCCAGAAACACTTTGTCCTCCGCGCTGTGCTCCTCATCATACCTAGAAGAAACATTACAGAAATCACCTTCACAAACGTAACTCAAACTAGTGTGGTTCATTTTTGTGTTTTATAGCTGGTCCGTCTCCCTGTGAGAGCGGAGCACTGCTCACTTGTCGAAGCTGCAGCACGGTTTGAAGCGTTCCACCAAAATCTTCATCTTCTCTAGTTCACCAAAGGAAAGGTATGGGATGATGCGCAGTAGACCCTGCAGCACGCTGGGATTGGAGCGGACAAAGGGGGTGTTGATCTGGTCTAACAACATGACAAGCTGGTCTTTGTCTCCTGTGAGGAGAAGGTTGCCCTGCAGAAGTAAGAAAGACAGTTTTTAAATATCAATTAAGACACAAATCTCAAAACTATCCTTCACTTTATGAAAAATCCATATTGAAAATAAAAAAGTCCAATCAGACTCTTTGCCAGTAATGTGTTCATGAGTACCAGTGTTTCCCATAGATTTGAAATCAATGTGTGGTGGTCGGTCGGGGACAAAAAGAACTGCCCTGTGTCTGACTGGGGGAATCCTAAAATTGATTTCTAATTGCTAAAAGTTCATAATAAAAAATGCCTTCACATAATTAAAAATAATTTAAAAAGTTAATAATTGGTTCCACAGACTTTATTACATTAATTTTAAATGTGTTTTTAATTATATGCGAGAGAGTGAGAGATAGAGAGAGACGCGTGAATGACAGAGAGACGAAGAGAGAGCAGGGAAAGGAAGTGCAGCTGAACGAATACGCTACGTGTAGTAGGGGCTATTTACACGACAATGAAGCCGTTTTTGTTTGAATGTGCGGGTGAAAACGACACTGCGCTTTACACAGCAGAGCGGGCGCATTGAAAACGATGTAGTACAAAAGCCCGGCCTTTTGATGCCCCATGTATGCAGTGTCTTATGGTTTCCCCCGCTTTCCTCCTCCTTACCCGGAAAAACAGTTTAAGAAAGACACCCCGCTTGTGCTTGGCTGAGGAGTAAATCCAGACAGCGCTACTTTCCTCTCCCGCAGGGTCCCCGGTGTTTGAGGGGAATCAGAAACTTTGCGCAAAATGTCCACCTGCAGAAATATCCCCCTGCTGTCACGCAGACGACACATCTCAAGCTGTCCGAGATAGAGAGAGGGGACGAGACGGAGGTGTTGCGGCTGCAGTTGGGTATTATTGGAGGTGTGCATAAAATAGTGTAAAAAAGAAAAACGAAACGCAATATGTGATGGTCAGTGTTGAATTTTTTTATTTTTTTTGGGGTCGGTGTTGAATCTGTGGCGGACTGCCACAAATTTCTCTATATGTGGGAAACACTGAATACAGTAGAAAATTATATAGAAGGGAATTAAGATGTTCAGGTAAAATCATAAACTAAAACTTTGTTGTTATATAGCATATTTTTTCTACAGATCATGCTAATGGTATTGTAAATGATGAATTTCATAATTTCCAATAGCTGGATAGACGATCCACTACCTGGAGTCTTATCAGGGTCTTTAAATGAATCCAATTGTATTTCACATTAAAGGATTTACTAATATTATACAGTCCTAATTCAAAGCATGAATATTATTTTCTTTTATACAATGGGAGGAAATGGTACTTAATATCTCACCTTGTCTTCTGAAATCTCTGCATTGGCTTCATCCAGGATAATCTCCATAATGCTCAAAACTTGTTCAGCTATAGAGGCTCCACCGCTGTCTTTACTTTCCTGTTCTGCAACTAAAGCCTAAGAAAAAGTACATTAAAAATGAGTTTTGAAATATATCCACAGCTATACCTTTTTAGAAACCTTTAAAACTCCAATTACTGTAAATTTAACTTTGTATTTACTGACAGACATACCAGGTTCAAAGTTCCCAGCATGACGTTGAGTGTGTTCATCTCAGGTTTGACTAGTTGTTGCCGATTGATCTTTACTTTCACACAGTAGCTGAATAACTTGAGCAAAACCTGAGAGGATGCAAACACATGGTAAAATCAGCTGCTAAAACATTACGACATCACAACTCTCATATTGAAAAGTTCAATTTTCCTAAGGATGATATAGACCGAATCTGTTATGATCAATTTCATTTATTGTGCAGATTCCTTCCAAAGCTTCAACAAATGTGTAACCAACAGATTTGGCTTACAGTTAGAAGATGTCTTCCTTGCTTAAAATCTTTGATTCCAGACAGCCGGTTGAGCATGCACTCCAGTCCTCCACACTGAGCCATGACTCCCGCCATCTTGTACACTTCTTCTTCGTCCTCCTCTTCATCTGTAATCAAATTGTTCTCTTATTTGTGACCATAAAAATGGAGCTTCAACCTGTTCATACAGACCCATGTTTAATCACTGACTCTACAGTGCCACTAACAAGAGATACCAGACACAGAAGACGACTCAGGACACTGGATGATGTAAACAGATTTAGCAAAGAGGAACTATGAAAGATTTCTTCCTCTGTATGCTGAAAATTTGTGAATTTTTGTAGAAAAGTGACACCCTGTTGGTACAGAGGGTTGTACAAACTTCTGACTGTGAGGCCACAATTATTCTATAAAATGGTTTTCCCCCTCTGGATAAAAATTTAAAGGTTGGATTTTGTGTGAGATTATGTGACTGAAAAAACAAAAGACAGCAATAAGGTTTGTTACACATCTTTATAGCATTGAGGGGTAAAATGTTAAAGAGGTCATGAGAAAGAACACACTACATATAGAGCATGGTAATAAACAAAATATAAAAAATATAAAATCTAACCTGTGGTTGAGTCCAGAGACTCGATGAACTCCTCGGTGGCATCTCCGAGTAGGCCTCTCATTCGATAAATGATTCTCATTGGCTCACCCTTTCGGGAGGAAGAACCCCAGGTCCAATCAATAAAACTTTTTTTTCTAGAACATTTTAAATCATGACACATGTTGCATTTGACAGAAAAACTGACATCAACTCTCACCTCATTTGTAGGGCACCACACCTTCTTGTAGACCTCTGCCACTGAGAGATCTAAGCTGATGATTTTGTTGTTAACCAGAAGCTGTGAAAAACAAAAAACAGAAGGGTTTTAAACAAATTGACTTTAACTGAACTTCGTGATTAACAAAGGAGTTTGATAAAAAAAAAAAAAAATAACAACTTTACCTCCATGCCACTGTCGTCTTCAAGAAGCGCCACAAGGTCACAGTCTTGACAGATCTTGTTCTTGATGTCCCTCATCAGAGGGCCGATGCCGGGCTCATTGCTGCTGTAAGGGTTCCCTGGCATGCGGCCTTGCAGGAAGTCCTCCTGCTGAGGATCCTTTTCCAGGGTCACAAAGAACTCAGTCACCTCATTCTCCTCCTACAAGGAAAACACAACAACGGATAAAAAAAACCATCAACTATAACACCTTTAAAGTCTAAAATAGTATATTGTCCAAGAACCAGTTAATCAGACGAAGAGACAAAGTGCAGATTGGATGGAAGAACACACAGTTGGACAAAACAATCTTCAAAAACACAAAAACATGGACAGTTCAATGGACAGGATTGGATCGAGATATCAATGCAAAAAAAATGATAAACAAACAGAAGGACAGATAAAACATTTAGACAACGATATCAGGAATATGGTCTGGATATTAAAATATAAAAAATATAAAATTCCATACCCTACCTGATTTTTTTTAGCTGTATTTATGGTAACAGATTAATGGCAATGGCATAAGCAACTTACAGGGTAGATTATGCTGCATAATCTTTCAAAAATGAACACGGGTGTTCTGTAATCATCCAGGCTGTACCGCTTTGCCGTCTCGATGCACACTGCCATGAAGGCTTTTGTTTCAGATTCTGTACCTATTGAGAGAACAAGAATCCCAATGTTATTGTTTGGAAGATATTTTTATTTAGCTTTTTTATATGTTTTTTTTTGTTAATTCTTTTAATAGAAAGTTTAACAATCGTAAGATTTTGGATGTTGTAGTGAAAATTCCAAAGCCTTTATGCTTAAAACATCAAAAACATGTACAGCCGAACAATTCGTTGGAAGGGTAATTATTTTTGTCTTTTTTACTAGGGTTTTTTTGTGTGCAGACCTGTTGTCATGTCCTCCAGCATCTCCAGCAGCATGTCCTGAGTCTCATCGATCAGCTTGGTGCGCTGCACCACCAGCTTCCTCAGACACAGGTAACCATTCAGCACTGTCCCAACCAACCTACTCTTGAAGTGCCGCTTGATGGATTCCACCTCCACAAAAGAGGAAAGTAATCCTACAATGTAATAAAAAAAATAATGAATACAACAGAAAACGAATACGACAGTGTGTTATAAACACAAGCTGAAGGTAAATGTACCAGTTAAGCTCTTCAGAGCATAGCCCTGCTGTAAGTCTGTGCTCAGGGTAGCCTCCTCCAGAGCCAGGAGATTAGCTATCTCCTAAAAAAGAATTGAATGTCAAAAATGGATCAATTTATAGCTTTGTAGTAGATATTACAAACATTTTTATATAAAATAACGGTAATTTACACATAAAATATAAAAAATACAATGTGCATTTTAGCCCACAGTCATTATAAAACTAAATCTTAGGATATAAAATTGTATTTTTTTTTTCTATAGATTATATATTACCTTGGTGATCAAGTTTCCAATGTAGGGCAGAACTCCGCGGGCAGCCAGGTAAACCTTCCAGTGTGTTGGCTTGATCAGCTTCTGGTACAGACCCAGATACTCTGCTGCACACTCTCCAGCCACACTCAGCTCATCCAGGTAACTGAAAAACACACAGGAGCTCTGATCGTATTGATGGCTTATGTATTGCTATTTAATAGTAAAAATGTATCTGTAGGGAAAATAATGATAATAATAACCTGCTAACAATATTTTTTGTGTTGCTTTACCTTTGGTTGCAAAAGGGGCAGTCTTTTTATTTATTTACTTTTTTATTTCAAAATTTGTCTTACATTTTTTTCAGTTTTTCATACTTGTTTACAAAAATATTAATTTTATGTAGATAATTTTTATTTAATGCTCAGATATTTTATTTACATAGTAATTTCAAATATTTTGTATAGATTCTAAAGTATATTTTCATAGCTTTAAGCTTTTTTAAATATAATTTTCATATTTTGTCATTTAGATGTTTCTCTTAAAACTTTCAGGGGTTTTTTCCCTAATCGGCATCTCTACTTGATATTTCTAATGATAAACATGAAATGTATTTTACATCAGCCTTTGTTGGCATAGGTCCTTTTGAGACGATATATCTTTATATAAAGAGCTTTGATATCGCATGGTATGACAGTTAGGAGTTGCATGGTTTGTATTGCAGATTCCTACCTGGTAAGCAGGTCTAAGACCTGTTGTTTGCGGCTGGGGATTGTGGTAAGGGCTTCCACAATAGTGCATGCAGCCTGTCTCGCAGCCTGGGTGGCTGGTGTAAACAGAACCTGCAACAAGGAATACATTTTCAAAACTGAAAGCAGTTTAGCAGATCTCTTAGCTCAAATAGGCTACCTAGATATTGTGTTACCTGCCGCAGCCAGTTGTTATGGCTCAGTTTGAGCAGACGAGGGAAAAGGCCTTCCCCTTTCCTGGATCTCATGAACTGCTTCCACTTCCACACATACTTTTCCTGCAGATACTGTTTTCTTAACTCCGCCTTGCCTTGTGGCTTTGACACAGCTTCTTGGCCTGATTGTCACATAAAAAGAAAAACAGAGTAAAAGGTACACTATTATAAGCAATCCTCTCACCAATGAATAGAATGTTTTCCCAGATAAAGTACTCACATCTTGCTGGGAGGCACTTTTTCCAGGCATCATAAGAGGCTTTAGGATCCTTTTTCAGCCACAGTTGAGCCTGAGCATGAATTTCATTACTGTAGGGTCTGACTGTGGTCAGAGACTCAGTAGCAGCCTCCTTTAAAAAAGAAGCAAACAAAAATTTAAATACCAAGTAAACATAAATGGGTCTGTTTTAAACAGAAGTTAAAAACAACTTAAAAGTACACCAGTGTTTTAAAAAAAGATGAAAACTCTCGAGCTATATTCAAAATATATTTTTTTCTTCCAAAACACTAATTTAGTCCCAACTACAGAATTTAAGCCACATAATAAGGATAACAGGGCTCACTGGAAACCCAACAGCTATCATCTTTATTTTCTTTGTCATCAAACAAGCTGGATGTGAAAATGTTGGCAGCCATTTTGAAGTCTCACAGCTGAGATAAGGGTCTATACTGTCTAGGTCAGGGGGCTGAAATCAAGTTTCTCGACAGTCACAGTGTGGTATCCTGAAGATGCATACCTGCTCAAACACACCGAGGAATACCAACTCAAACAGCTCGGGATGGTTTCGAGTCAAATGAACGGCTTGTTACCAGAATACAAGCAGAATACAAGCTGAGGAGGCAATTCAGCTGGTTAGGTTGCCGTTTTTATGGTGCTAGCTGTGTTTTGCGATAATAATGTAAGGTTCCTTTAAAAAGCTTCAGAACAAATTTTCTCCATTTTTAAAATATTTATAGAACCCTGTAACCACACACAAACATAGCTTACATCTGCTGCAGAATTGTCCAACTTTGGGACAATGTCTCTAGTTCTATAAATAATTAAGAACGCTCATAGCTGGCAGGAAAAACTAAATTTCAATATAATACTTTTATTATACTTCCCAAACATAATTAGCAATCAGCACTAATGCATATCATCTGGTCAAAGATTTACAAAATACCTGAGATTTAATCTGCCAGAAATCTTTGTACAGCTCCAATAATTCAATTGCATCTTTTCAAGACCGCCAATAACCTTGCAGTGCTTCACTTCAAACAACTCTCATTTCTATAGTGTTGTTAATTCTTTATTAAGTCTAAATGTCAACAATGTTTTGTTACTTTTTAAATAAGAAAAAACCCAAAGCCGATGAAAACAAGAGATCAAAGTTCTAGAATATGTACCTTGTTCTTCTTGCTGGTTGGGGCAGGAGGCTTTATCAACTTTTGAAGGATTCTCAGGCACATGAGAGTGATATTCTCCACAACTACAGGTGTCTTTATATTGACAGACATCAGGAACAGACTGAGAGCTGAAAAAAATCAAAAGGAAAAACAATAGAAATCGAAACCTAGTTCACGAAAACCTGAAAAATAACACACAGAGTAACAATAGCTATGGAAACCAGGAGGAGAAATAATCATTGTAGAGAAAACTGATTAATCTTACAAAATAATATATTGTATAATACAAAAAAAAAACCTATAAAAATCAAAGCAAAATATTCGCTATTGTAGCTGTTTGATCACTAAAACATTAGGAAGAACTATTAAATCGATAAGAGCTTGGTCTTACCACAACGCAGTCGAAGCTCCCAGCATCCTCCCTCTTTGGAAATTGAGTCCGTTAGCAGAAGCATCTCGTACTGCAGATTACTAACCTGATGAGGGCAGAAAATAAAACATTCACAGTAGGTCTGATTTATCAAACTTGCGCAAAAAACGGTGTATATTTTGGGTGTATATTCCAAATACGCAAGACCCAACGTGGGATTTATGAATGTGTCGGATCCGCCCGGATTTGTGCGTAAGGACCTGCGCTTGTTGATAAACGTCACGGATGAAACGAGCGTATTTATGAAAGTCACGCCTATAAATATTCACCAACCACCTCTTCCACTCCTTGTTTTTGCGACATTGCTGAACGAAAGACGACCAAGATTGTTAAAAAGAGGAACTTCACTAGCAGGAAATGGGTCAGAGGCAGACCCAGCTCCATGGTGCGTCATGTGTGCGCTTGGAACGGAGGGTTATTAGATGCTCCACCAACCTTTGTCACCTAAACCATGACATGCAGTTATTCATTGTTATATTACACAGCTGGTGGCCAGAACACCCAGTATGGATAGCACCTGCAGTGGGACCGCAATGACACGATGCCGCAGCTGTGTGCATTTTGCGCACAACCCACATCTTATAAAAACATCTAAGCTGTAACCATACATTGCACATCATGTTGTACATAGAACATTTCTAGTTACTTTTTATTCATTTATATTCATATCTGTTACAGAATGTTTACATAGTAACTGTTTCACTGCCACTTTAGGTCTATTTAGGTTTTTATTTTGATCCAAGCCGCATTACGGGAGAGAGAAATTATTTTTTTTTCCTTCAATTTCTCTGTATGCTGCTGCTATTGAGAAATCGACAATTTGTAGGAGACTTTGGAGTTTGACATTTTGCACCTTATTTAATGACAGACTATCATAAAAAAGGGGATCTGCACACACATCTGTTCCAAAAATATTGGACAGTCGAAAACATGGGTAATATTGAAAGGAAGAAAAAAGACGACTCGCACACTAACTGAAGCAATTAAGGCACTAATTTTTTTAATCGACTACAATTTGGAGCCCTGTGGTGTGTGAGGCGCCCCCTGTTTATTTAATATGAACGACGATCATGACATAACCCAAACATAACATCATGAAATTGCATATTTGTAATGTGAGAGGTGTAGGCATATTGTTCCAGCACGGGAATGTTTAATGTTGTCTAAATCTTGAATTTTACGCATGTTTTTTGCGTGTTGCGATGAAGGTTGAAATGGGTGTAAAATTTAGACCACCTCCTGACTTGGTCAATATTTTTTGCGCATTGTACGCTCACGTCCAGATTGATAAATGCCGAAAAGTGTAAATTTTTTGTGTACGTAACATTTACACCCGGATTTGGTCGTACGCAAGTTTGATAAATGAGTCCCATTGAATCTACAAGGCACTAAAGCAGATTTGAACACCTTGGCCTATTACCTAAGTAACGTCCAAACGTGTGTAGGATAACATACCAAGTCAGGATTGGCCCAGTGACCTTTGAGGGCAGCTGACACCTTGGCGATGATGAGATCATTCATCTGCTGAGTGGCCTCTGGATGATCTCTGAAGCATGAATGGAACAAAGTAAATAATCTGCTCAAAATATTGTATTTGAGCACAAAGTGAAGCAGTTTGTAAAGATCTGCGATTAGTATCATGGGTAAGAAATCTGAGCTTTAACAGTATAAACTCTTACTTTTCTGTTCTACTGAATTAAAACGGTGAACTGGATAGAGGAACACACCTGGTAAGGAGACAGATCAGCTGTCGCACCTCCTCCCTCATGGCTGCTGTACCTCGCCGCAGGTTGTACTCAAACAACTCCCGGATGAGACCCTGCAGGACGAGGATCTGCCGGAGAGCAGGGTTGGTGGCGAGTGCACGGAGCAGTGTGATGCAGTGGCCCGTGACAGCTGACGCACATCCGTAGCACTTGTTTGAGGAGGTGTGGCCGCAGCCAAGTACAGAAAGGGCACGGTACTGACTGGCGGTGAAGGTGGGCTGGTGGCTGCTGCTGCTCCGGGACGACTTAGTGGCAGCCTCTCTCTGCTGCAGGTCATACTCCAAGAGCTCTTTACGGGACGCAAGCACTTTCTGTACACAAAACATCAGGAATACAATTATATGGAGAGAGAAAAAAAAGACATACCTTATTGTGTTCTAATGGACGAACAACAGCTTTTCTCCCTGACCTGTATGATCTTGGAGAGTTCATCAAAAGATGTCTTGCAGTCTCCGCTGTATTCCTGAGCCAGCTGCTGAATGTACCTGTTCACATTAGCAGAGGAGGCACCGAGTCCTGCAGCAGCTCCACTGTCATCCTGTAAGGCAGAGAACATTATGACTCCAAACTGGAGAAAAAAGAATGAAATAAGATCTAACTATAAACTATCACGGCTATAATGTATGCAGGTTTCTGCTGGATGTAAATATAGACACCTTACAGCTGCTAAGAATTTTGAGACGGTTGGACATTCTGTGGGAATACAGAGGCTTGCAAAAGTACTCCATTCTTTCCCTCATTTTGTCAAATTACAATTGCTGTCTTTTTTATATACACAGTTAGGGATGTGTATGGGCAATCTGGTGATACGATATGTATCATGATACAGGGGAGATGATATGGAATATTGCGATACCATGAGTAAGACTATATATTGTGATTTTTCAAACTGAATTTCACTGTACAAAAAAAAGTCACAGCATTCAAACAGTACAACCCGTTTCATGCGTAACACAATAAAATGCAGCCAGTTTTATTACTAGATCTAGTTGATCCACTAGAATGAAGAAGGTAAAAACAGCTACCAGCTAGTGGTTATACTTTACATTTTACTACAAAAATTACTGCCATCATAAATGGTTGCATTCAAATCCTTTAAATTTTAACAACAATAAGAATCGACACACTCCTAATGAATTCCAATACAATATCAGGCCATAAAATATTGCAATATTTTGGCATATCAATATCTTTTTAGATCCCTACACATAGTATCCACATATTAAAACATGGGGATAGCAGTATCATGCTATAAGGATGCTTTTCTTATGCCGGAAAAGGAATGAGAATTGCAGTTGAAGGAGAAATGGATGGAGCTAAATACAGGGGAATCCTGGAAGGATAACGGCAAAGATAAGAGACTGGGAAGGGGGTTCATGTTCCAGCAGGACGAAAATCCTCAACATACAGCCAGAGCTACAGAGTCAAACCATATTCATATATTTTAATGGAGCTTCAGTTTCAGCTATTATAGAAAAACAAAACAAAAAAACAACAGACAGTCCCTATTTGGGTAAAGGCTAGCAAATACATACATACCCCCAGAGCTACTTGGTGTTAATCACATAAAATCATACTAACATACACAGAAGTTTGGTGTTGGAATATAAAAGAAATTCTAAACAGTTACAGGGTTGTAAAAGTTATTCATTGTACTTTTGTTTTCAACTTTCTTGTGACTTACCTGAGGTTTCTCTGGTGCTGCCTCGTTGACTTTAGACAGCAAGCTTTCTAACTGAGGTCTGTGGCCCATCAGCTGGTGGTAGACTCTGTCTGCTTTGTCCAGCAGCGTGTTAATGTTAGTCACAGCCTGAAAACAAATACAGTTCAACTTTTACAAAACAAAAACAAATGCCAAAAAAAATTTCTCATGGATTTTCAGCAGCAGAGGGCAAATTTGAACTAATGTTTTAAAATCAACTCACCCCAAAAGTCATAAATGAGTGTCTAATAGTGTTGTGTATGTGTCTGGTCATTTTCAGAATTTTTGTAAGTTTTAGTAAAAATATTCCTTTTGTACCAAAAACCATTCGTGGAGTGCCCTCTTCTGGTTTTACACTATACTGCACTTGAATTTGAATCAGCTTTGGTACCAGCTTAGCCTGGGTTTCTGACATTGGTTTGGATTTCTGACTACAGCTATCGTGCCGCTGTGGAGCATAAAAAAAGCTCGGTCTCGGCCACACCTCTGTAGCAAGTTAGCTCATTTAACTCATGAGCAATAAGCCAAAAATGATACAGCTCAGGGCTGCTCACCTCCTCCACAGAGCCTTGCTCCCTCTCTTCCTTCTGAACAAGATGGAGATAAATATTCAATCTCATAACTACCTGCTTCTGAGGTAATAGAGCTCGCATCGCTATTACTTTGCTTTTTTTTGGCTGTCTGTGTGTGTCCCGCTGTTGGGAGTCAGCTCAGTCCATAGCGCAGACTACGTCCAGCCCTACCAGTTTGTGTTCCTTGATGCAAAGGGTCATTTTGAGGCATATTTCAAATAGAAAATGTTGGCGGATTTTGACTCTGGTAGATGATGATTTACTCTTTAAGTGTTTGCCCTGGTTAATATATTCTTGCCTTTTTCCTGTCTTCTTCATTTTCGATGGGATCCACTGCACAGCATGGTTTAGCATACAGCATGAAGTCAAATCGGGCATATTTGCAGAAGCCACATGCATTGCACAGGAAAGGATCTTTTTCATCGTAGTTGATGGACCTGCAGATAAAAAATGAGCATTCATAAGGAGAACTTTAAGCCCATACAGTAATTTATCCAGCAGTAACCTGCAGAAGAAAACAGCTCACCTGCACTTGTGGCACTGGTACACGTTTTCGCCACAGTTGCCGCACACTCCGGGGTTAGCAGGCACAGAGGCACTGCAGCGTGGACACTGCAGGGTCTCGGTGGAGGCTTGGTAGTTCTCGTAAAAGTCAGAAAACTCAATCATCAGGTTGGACGCAACGATGGGTAGGGGGAGGTCAATCTTCACCTCTGTTTGTCCAGGGGTCAGCTGAACCTTCTTCGCTTTGTGCCAGCGAGCCGGCCTAAACAACACAATTAAGTAAGAAAATTACAACACTATTAGATTAACAGACTGCTAATTCAGAGTAGTGGACGTTTCCTAAAAACATACTTATTTTTCAACTCCACAATAGCCTGGACTGTCCTGTTGTTGTAGTAGAGATTGATGGTGCGGACCATTTTTGTGCGTTTCAGGTCACCAATCTTCACGGTTACCTTGCTGATGGTGTGGCTGCCAATAAGCTTTACAACCTGCTGTGTGGTGGTGTAGCGGGTGTCCACTTTGATAGATGAGAGTTTGATATTCTACAGAAGAAAAATAAATATATTGAAAAGAACTTGCATTTCTTTTTAATGGTGCTCTCTCCATTTTGATAATTTTCATGCTTATTGTTATCAGAACTTTAGATTGTGTTATACTACTACTACTAATAGTAATAATAATACATTTTAATTATTAGTACATTTCAGGATACCCAAGGTCACTTCACAAGATAAAAACACAGAAAAATACAGTCTTAATGCAAATGAGATTGCCAAGATTGCTACAATCTCAACTAAAAGTTTGAGTTATTAGCACTACATAAGTTTAACGCATGTATAATTGACAGAAATCTTTGAAAGTATAAAAAGTAATGCTGATGGGAATCATTCCTGACACACTTAAAAATATGTATATATTTTTCTAAGTTTTTCCACTTACCGAGAAGGGAACTTCTGGGTTGTTGCACACCAAGCAGGGGTCGCTCTCAAGATAAAAACCATCAAATTCCACCAAACCAGAGAGGGTGCTTCAAGACAACAATTATTTTTGTTTAAGGAATATGTAAAAATGCTCGAGTTACTGCAATAATCCTAATATATATACATACTTGTAAATGTTGGAGTTGGGGTGATTTGTCAGGATGTGGTTCTGTGCTCGCAGGATTTCCACTGCTTTCTGGGAATACTCTTTCAGCTTGGATAGAAAAGAAACACCAGATTAACAAAGACTTTCTATGAGGGATTAAAATGATAATACAACAAGACATTGGTCTTGTAATGCAGCTGTTCAGATTCGGAATAAACTAGGGCGTTCTCAAATACACCGAATACATAGTTCAAATCTAACCTTTTTCTCTGTTTGAGGAGTTTTGAGTGAGAAATATCCCAGTAAGTCAACAAACTGGGCAGCTTTGCGACCATATGCAGGAAGCTCTGGCCAGATGGCCCAAGTCAATTCCAGAAGCAGTTCCTGCTGAGTTTTACTGGAGTTCCTGTGTAAAGATTTAAATAAAACACATTCAAGGACTGTTAATCTCACATTTTATATTATAGTCTCGTCTAAGCGAGCCAATGTGAAAAGAAAAATTTCAACCCTACCTGTAGATATGTAAAGCCAAGCAGTGGGCTTGCCAGCGAACAGCAGAAGAGTTTGATTCAAGCAGGAAGCAGCGCAAGAACTGGATCAGAGTCTCTTTGTCTGCAAACTTGTTTAGCTGACTGACCAGAGCCATACACAGCTGATCTTCCTGGCTGCTGACACTATCACCTGTGACCAGTGGGAACAGAATTAACCAACTCTGCTGATTATATGCTTAAAAAAAAGAGGGATAGAGATTTGATCACAACCTAATATGTACTTCTAAACAAGTTAAAAGGACATAAAATCACTACATGTTACCCTCTTTGTCTTTTTCCTTGTCTTCCTTCTTGCTTTTTTTGCTGGAAGATTTGCTTTGAGAGGACTGAGAAGCACCTCCCTGACCAGCACTACCAGAGCCACCACCAGAGAATGATGATGAGCCAGAGGAAGAACTGGCCAGTACTTTGCTGCCACACAGTGCACAGGAGAGCAGCTGAAGCAGAACTGGAGAGACGCCCTCGTCGACCAGGAAACTGACCTGGAGCAGGAAGTACAACACGGCTGGACAGAAGAGCATGAAGGAAAGATCCGAGACAAAAATAACATTAACGATACTGGCTCAAAATGCCCCCTTGAATTATTGAAATATTTTGAATCAATTTACAGTCATCCTTCATGCAAAACTTCTGCCAGTTGATTGTCCTCTGTGTAGCAATTTCAGCACAGGCTTTCAGATGTTCCATCTGCAAAAATAAATCAATGCAATCTTAATATCATAGATAACAAAACTATATCTATACAAAATGCATGTATATTCTAACAATATCACAATTTTTACTCCAAAAATGTAAAATACTGAGAAAACAGGTAATCTTCAGAGGACACTAACCAGATTGATGAGTGTGTCATACTGTAGGGCTGAACCAGATGTTGCTGTGACAACCCCAGCCCGAAGGAAGATGCCCTGCTCTTCTAGAAGCTTCTTGATGCTGCGGACATGCGAGTCAAGAGTGTGCAGGTCTCGCAGCTGACGATATTTTTCCTTGGAGCCACAGATGAACAGCAACAACTTCCTAACTTGTCTCCTGACGAATGGTGTCTGCTGGATCATGAGATACTGAGATTACAGAAGAGAGGGATTAGAATAGTTATTTGTTGTGAAGACAGAACATAAATAAAGAAATACGAGAGCAGAAAAAAATAAAAGCTGAAAACAAGATTGTGAAAGCACACCTCTGATAGATAGTAGAACCAAGAATGGTCAAAAACGGGAGGCGGGATCCGGGGGTTTGTGTCAGCAATCTTCTTTATCTGATACGGCAGCCGGAGCACCATTTCAGTCAGTAACTGGGAGTAGGCTTCAAACACGTCAGCAGCATGTCCCTGGTGGCAGAAAGAACAACTCGCGCTCTTATCAAAATACCATGATCTAAACAGTTATGGAAGGTAAAGTTTTCTGCTATGGTAATACCTTCACATATTGACGAAGGAAAAAGGGGCTCATATCAGGGGGAGAGGAGGCTGTGTGGGGGCGAAGGAGCTGACTGGTGGATGTAGGCTCCTCTTCACCCTGCTGATTTTTCCAGAACTCCAGCAGCGACTTCAGCACATGGAGACAGTAGTCAATGGCACCCAGGCTAAGCAAGGCGGTCGCTGTTGCATTGGAAATCAGGGAGGATGACTGCAATGAAGACAAAAAGAAAACTTAGATTGTATAAGCAATAGTAAACTGATTTAATGCCTATACTCTTTTACAAATTCGATCCCACATTGTATATTACAAGTCTATTACTTCTCTGATAACTTTTTTTTTAAATAAAAAAAATTCTGTTTTGTTATAAAAGTAATCAAATACTCAACTCTGTATCCAAAGTGTCTACCCTGGTTTTCCGATGGCTCAAGTTTGATCAAATACATACTGATTTATTCTCCAACATATATGTGAAGATGCTTAAGAAAGAACCAGTACCTCTGAAGAAGACTTGGACCCAGACTTTGTTCGTGACATGAAGACGCTCAGAAGCCTCATGATGACCAGATGGACTTCATTGATCGAACTTCTCTCATTCTTTTTAGAAACGTCCTGCAGAAGAATTAAGTCGATTAAGTAAACTTAGCGACATGTATTTCCCAGTAACACAACCCCAGATGTTTTTCAAGCAACTTCTGTTTCAAAGCAAACATTTTGCAAAATCTATGTTGCATCAGCAGGTGGCAATTATTAAATGCACAAAAAATGTACTAACATCATGATGTAAAATGTTTTCTTTGACACCGATCATTGAGTTTACATTTAAAGTTTAATGAAAACACAGTCAACACAAAGTGATAACTGTTCCAGCATTGCTGTGGTGTGTAGCACAGGAAGTGAGAGCTGGCATGTAAAATGTGGGACTATTTCTCATCCACAGATACACCTGTGTAGTTACCTTCTTGTGTATTGCAAGCTCAGCAATCAGCTGTGCAAGCAGGTCATCCAGAGCACCTTTATCCTTCTCATCCTCGCCATCAAGGTCTGATGTCAACATGAGGATAACTTGCATATATGGGATGGCCTGAACCCCGCCAACATTGTGGAGATGAGAAAGATGCTGTAGCAAGCGTTCCAGTAGCATTAGACGGACCATGTGCAACCTGAGAAAAGCGGAAAAAAAAGAATCACATGACTATTACTGAATCGTTTGTTTATGCAGAGTATATTCAGAAGCATAGGGGCTAAAAAAAGTAGTTGATACTGTGACGGGTGGAGTTTGTTGCAGAAGACTGACACCTGCATCCACCATCATCTGGATGGTGGCAGAGGGAAGCCTTCTATGGATTCAAATTCTACACAGCCATATTATTATTTTTTTCTTCTATGATTAGCATTTCGAGCAAGAATTTATATAGTTGAATTGATACATTTTTTTAAAATCCAAAAGCAATTTTTTTGTTTTGCCATTTTGCCTTCCACTTAAACCATTGGTTACCTTGGTTTACCCCTCAGACTCTCCCTCGCCATGCTTTTACATGCTTCTAATTCAGTGAGACACTCATACATACATGTAGAAAGAGAAAGTTGGATTATTACCTTAGTCAGTCTGAATGTGTATACTGCTTGTAAACACATTAGCTCGACTTCGGTCAAACTGAACTGGAGTTTGAGAAATCAGACTATGATACCTAGATAACACGATCGAAGTAACACATTTCTCTGCATGTGAACAATGTGAGGAGAGGCAGAGCTTTTGGCAATGTGGACACTCCCCCCTCAGAGAGTAACGAGACCAAAGAAGCAGGACCAACAAAAACAGACCGAGCAGCAACAGCTGTGACACAATCAAGAGTATAATATCGGTACTTAAAAAAATATTCTGTGCTGCAGCGTTATTTATTTCTTCGCTCATTCTACTTTTACCTAGTCTGCTTCCCTGACTAACATTTGAGTACTATGTGTGACTCTAGTGCAACGGAAAAATGCCAGCACGCAAACGGCGAATGTAAAGTAATATTAGCAATACCTGTGGAGTCAAACGCATTTCAATCAATAATTCTGATTATTAATTCTGATCAATATTTCTGGGTGACATGTAAAAATAGGAAATAACTCAACTTTGGCTAAGCCATCAGTCTGATTACTGCCAAGATCCCGATCTGCACGTAAAGGTACTGACAGACTATTTAAAGCTACTAAACACAGTCCCACTTCCAATATCTGAACACCACAAAAAAAACCCAGCCAGCATTCACGATACCAACCTGTTGCTTGTATGGATGTCTCCCTCGGTCTCTCCTTCTCCTTCTGAGCCTTCGCCTTCATGCTGTGCTGTTGTGGTGCTGATTGCTCCAGTGCTGGAACTCACACTGCCTGGACCTACAGGTTGGCCCTCCACTGTTGTGTCTCCGTATGCACTGCTGCGTCCCGACACTGCACACAAGCATGTGGGGGGGGGAAAACATGACAACGCAAACTAAAAAATACAACAAAGCACAAACAAAAAGGCTCTAAGGATTAGTTTAGGAATAAAGGAACTATCAATTATTTTAAACCAGTGATCATTAGGACTAAATGGCCTGGCAGTTTATATTGTTTTAACTGTAAAAAGTTATATAGAGGCATGGAGGGAAAGGAGCGGTAACTTATTTAAGCGTTCATTAAGATAAGACAAGTGATCAGAGGAAAAAAAAATAAAAAAATGGAAAAATTATAGGTCCTGTATGTACTGACCATACTTAGGCAGAAATGTGTTTAATGAATTTTCTACAACTAATTTAAGGCATGCATGATTGTGTTTTCACTAAATTAGACTGGCCTAATTTATTTAAATAACCCACCACTGTGCTCCCCTGCTACAGAGTCGATAGCAGAACCCCCACTCTCTGAGCCCACACTGCCTCCGTGCTCAGCTGGGGAGGTCCGCAGCGTAGAGCCGTCAGTAGCAGCTGTGCTGCCCTCATCATCTGATGCCGGGGCTGAAATCATAGCAATAGCTGTAACAGTAAATACACCGCGGTCATCTGGCCAGGATACATGATCTTTGTTTTTACTTGTTTATTAACAAGCAAAAAACACAATGCAGCACATTCAAAATGGTTAAAACTGCCATTGTTGCTTGTTGCTCTTTTATATTACATGCAACATGAAGTGAAGATATAATGGTCAGATTGACACAAAATAGTGATAAAATAAAAAGATGAAATACTGCTTTTCCTCCAGCTTTGTGGGAAAGGTCCAATTACCTGATGCCGTGGTGTCTGAAAGGGTTCCAGCATCTAGGGATGATGAGCTCGGAGCCTGGCCAGACAGGCCGAGGCTCTGAAGGCCTAAAGCACTGCTATTACTGCCTGAAAATGCCAGAAAGTACATTTAGGTGCTGAAACAGATTCATAAAAATGTGTTTTAATGACAATATAATGGACATCAACAATTCTGTTTAGTGGTATACATAAGTGATGTTTTTTTTCTCTCAACAGCTTAAAGCCGCATTCCGGATTATTTAGGGGAGTGAATTTTGTTTTTTAAACCAACGTGCAAAGTCCCCTCCCTTCTCCATCCGCTTCCTGCGTGCTTTATGCTCTGCTCCAACCCATACAATTGGGCATGCACATCTCTGTAGTTTCACAGCATGTCATTGTGTACTTTATCAATAAAATATTACATTAAATTGCTTTACATATATGACTGTCTTACCTGTTCAGCAGAAATGTCTCCAAAGCTGTGTCAGTTTGAAGCCTTTTAAGATTCGATAGTAGACTAACTCCATGTTGAAAAGCATCTCTGACGTAGATCGAGGGGGGGGACACACATTGACGTAACACCCTACTCGGGTCTCTAAGACATTTTTCGTGTTTGTCGGCATATTTCCCATTGGTTTTTCTTTCTTAAGTTACTGTAGCCCTGGAATGGCTAACTATTTAGCAGAAGTTTGCAGTGACTTCTCTACTACCGCTCTCTGCCATTATGGTGACTGTAAACGGGAAGATACGCAGCAGCCTGTCTGCGCGACCTCATCTCCACGGGTTTGTGTGATTTGCATGCACGTTGATTGACAGGCGGCACAGTAGAAACTCCAATTCTATTAGATAAAAATATTCGGCGCTCAGTCTGAATTGCATAGAGGTCTATGGGAGGAAGGAGGAACTTATGCAAAATAACAAATGTTGTGGAGCACTAGCCTTTTATCATAGTACTGAACCCCACATCATTTTAAAGATGTAAAAACAACTAATACATAAATAAATTATCCGGAATGCAGCTTTAAGCAAAGGAAAGGTTTTTCTGATAGCATGTTTCATGGTGGTTTTAACAATCTAATGAAAATGACCTTGTTGATCCTGCTGAAGGCTGAGTGCAATGGCCAGTTCCACCATAGTCTCATCATCAGCATCAGGAGGGATATCGAGCATAGGCGGGTATCCCTCAGCTCCAGCCAGCAGGGCCTCCAGAGGAGAAGGATTTCCATTGTTGACATTTTCTGCGGTTTCCAAAACCATTGACTCAGACTAGGAAAGCCACAAATAAAGGTGTTACTCATGCATTTCAACATGTTTTAACCAGACCTCAGCATGTTTCATAATAGATTTAAATAAGAAAAAAATATTAAGGTAAAGTTGTTCAAATTAAGCCCCAAACATTTATTTATCCTCAAAATTAAGAAGAAAACAAATAACATTTCTTAGATGTTTTTCACTGTTTTTATTCTTACCACCATCTCAAAGTCTCCATGGTCCACTTCGTTCTGCTCTTGACTCTCCTGTCGACCTTCTTCTCCGCTAGTCATCACAGATGATTGCATTTTGTCATCCGCATCGTCATCGTCATCATCATCCTTATCTCCTGACCAAGATGAATCACAAAGCTTTAGAAAAGCCAGCTACACAGGTCTCATAGCACTCATTAGTATACATCGCCCAGACTAGAGTTATCATTTAGAAAACCTATGGAAAAAAAAATGCCAGACTTCCTGTTTAGCTCCTGTAAGCTTACCAATAGGTGTGTTAGAGCGTGGGGGGGATGGAAGTGTCACATGACGGCGTTTGTTTCTTGGTCGCAGCACTCTGATCAGAGCCTGCTTACAGGCGAAGCTCACAGCAGTGTCCTAACAAATTATTCCAAACATAAATATCATTTCATGCCTTTGTATTGCTTTTAAATACAATTCATACAACAGTACATGTCTAAATCGTGCAATTAAAAGTACATCCGTCGAGTAAATAAAAATGAATTCAGTATAACAATGATTTTCCTTCGTTTATGATACATGAGAAGATCTATTGGTACTTACAGGACACAGTAACATCTGCATGTAGATTTTGGAAGCTACGTTGATGTAATCCAGTTCACATGTGCAGTAGGCATGTATGATGTCGATCAAGGCATTAACTGTTGCTTCCACATGTGTCAAGCCTTACACAGAAAAGGAAAAAAAACATACCATGAAGTTCAGCATGTCATTGTCATGAGAGTACATTTCAGAAATCACATCAAGGCCTTCACATACGCTGCATGAACAGAGAAATTGGTTTTCTCTAACAGAATGATGTCATTCTGTTCTTGCAGCTTGTTTTTGATACACACTGAGGTCAGTACTTTTTCTTGTGTCAGATAAAGATCCTGTAATACTAGTCAGAATAAAAGTGTGTGGTGACTACACTGACAGAGGGATGGCTCGATGAGCTTCCCAGGAGTTCTGCACTAGAGTTCTGGTAAAGTATGAAACACCCAGACCAAGAAGAACAGTTTATTATTTTTGCCACCTCAAGTAAAATAAACATTTCTCTTTTCTTGTGGAGTATGCATAGGCGTTTATAAGTTAGTGCATCTAGCATAAACCCTGAGAATAAGTCCAGCTACATGTGACTTATGCAGGAAACCGACACAATGTGTTTGCTAAAGCAGGGGTTTTATGGTTTACACTTACCAGGGAGGCAGGCAGGTGCAAGAAACGCATTCTTTGGTTTCTGGGAATGGAGTTTCCAGAAGTTATTCATAAGCTGAGCGATGAAGGTACAGCTTTCTCCATCTATGTGCTTCTGTCCATCCTCTGTCATGTCTAGTTTACAAATATGAGAACAAGAATTGGTCTTAAAATAATTTATTTTACAGCTGGTACCTCAGAATTTATTCTAACCAGCAGTTGTTTTTCCCCTTTATATCCTTTTAAAACAAAACTTTGTTAACAGAGTTTAACTGTATAACCTGTAATTCCTGCTCCCTATTGTTGGGGAATGGCTTTAGGTGATCAAAAATAAAACCTTACCAGAGTCATGGTACGACAACTTGTTTTCTGTGAAATGCACCAAGTTGTTGGGTCTCATGATAGCAATAGAACGCGCAGTAATCACGAGCCTCTGAAAAATATCTGGGTCAAGTTCTTTTCCTTCACGACTGCAACTGTTCAAACACTGCACAGCGTTGCTCAGCAAGGACTGGTCCTGATGAGATTAGGGACAAAAAACAGCACAGAGTCATTCACCAAATCTCCAATGGAGGTTAATATTCAGTTTCTGTCATTTTGCATTCCAACAATAGTTTTTCAACGTTTATTATGCTTTATTGGAATAACTGACAAAAGATATTGCAAATAATAATCGTGAAAAAAATTATTAAAATTTATAGTATGCATGAAATTTATAGTACACATACTTTTTTAATTAACAAACTGATTTCATGCAGATATCGTAGTTTAACGTCATATTCTTGCCATTTTGTCGGTATTGAATATTTAAACAAAACCGGAGCCACATTTTTCATAGCTTGTCATAATCTCAATTTCTGAATGATGTCAGTTTTAATGTAACTGTAAAATAAATTAAAATCACAAAAGAATGTGAAAACATTTCCCATTGATTAAGAAAAAAAACAGCAAATCAGAAAATCTGAATTTTTGTAGAGGAACGAATGTAAATCAGTCTTTTTTTCAAGGTATTCTCAGGAGAGACCTGTCTGTGGTCAACCTCCTGCTGTACCATAAAAAACACGTTCTCAGTCTGTAAGCTTCTTTCTCACCTTATGGTTGTGGTAGGCAGTACGGCTCGTGTGTAGACTAGCCAGAAGTCCCTTGGTTTGCTGCTGGACACCTGCTGGAGTTGGCATGGACAGGAGTAAAGTGGCCAGCTCCAGAGCAGCAACCTTATTTTTCTCCTAAAGAGTTAAAAACTTGAATTAAAAACTTTAAAAAAAAGAATTGAAGTAGATGTAAAAAACAATGTATCTTATTAATACAGCTAGATCTATTAATTTATCTCTCTCTCTTTCTCTCTCTCTCTATATATATACATATATATATATATATATATAAGGGATGTGTGTTGGCAAGAATTCTGTGATACGATATGTATCACGATACAGAGGGAACAGTACAATATATCACGATATATCACAATCCAATCACTAATACTATATATTGCAATTTTCAAAACTGAATTTAACTGTAGAAAACCAGTCACAGCATCCTAACCACTCCAACCAGTTTCATCCACAACACATCCAGTTTTATCACTATTTCTAGTTGATCCACTGGAACGAAGGAGGTAAAAAAGCCACCAAATACCAGTCCTTCTTTCAATTTTTACAAAATGATTGTGGTGTCAGAATTTCATTGAAATTCTTAAAAATAAAAAATTTATTCTTTGCTCATGAATATCGATATAATATCATGACATAAAATACCTCGATATAGTAGCATATTGATATTTTCTTACATCCCATTATATATATATATATATATATTTATATATACACACACACATATAAAAAAAACATTTGTTACCTTTTCATTGGATGAACCTACTGCAAAGCAGTTTTCTAAAGCTTCAAGTGAGCTCACCACCAATCTGAAATAAAAATAGAGAATTATTTCTGCTTCTGCTTTAACCAGTTATATATTTAAAAAAAGTTTAATTCTTTCACTCTATGGCAATCTTTCCTAATCTAAATGCCAAACGACACAGAATGCAGGAATAAATTCAAGAAAAGAAGAGATATATTTGGTGCAAGCGTGAATGTTGCATGACATGTATGCAGTCTCAGGCATGGACACACAATGTGGCACACGTGCACAAAAAAACAAAGCATACAAACAAGCAGAGAAAGGGCAGTTACTAACCGGTCCAAGGTTGATAAGGACTCAGTTTCTGAACTTTTTATTGTATTTTTTGGGAGCAAAAGAAAAAAGAACAAAATCAAGAGTGAGGATTACAGAAAGAAACAAGTGTAATTAATGATTCAGCAGAACAAAAGAGAGGCATGCGAGAAAGGATGACAACAAGAGCCATGCAATAAATAGAACCCATTTGTCAAAATATAAGATTGTACTTTTATTATATAACTCTTAAACACTAAACAATGACAATGAGTAAGAAAGGGAAAAAATTAACACAATATGATGAATGTGATTTTAATCTATACGTGACCAATAAAATAAAAGTATTTCTGATACATTAGTAAAAATTTTTCTTAAAATTAGGCAACCTCATCACACTGCAGCAAAAATAAACAAACTACTTATATTTCAAAGGTTTATTGCTACTCTGAGTACCATTTTTAGATATTAAGCTCAGTTGGAACAGTTGAGAGGCCCATACCTCTCCAGCACAGTGCCGCTGGTTGTTGTTGGTGTAGCTGTGTCTCCATCAGAGTTGCCACTGCTTTGGTTGAGGCTGGGGCTGCAAACATTATTAACTGATCCCGAGAAGTCTTCTGGAGGATCCTCAGGCCAGCCGAACTGCTCCTTAGTTTTACCGTAGATCTTTACAGAATCGAGCATGGTGACTCCTGCTGGATCAACGGAGGCTCCAACTTAAAAAGGAAAGAAACCGCATTAGAGAAAACCACTTGAAGATGCTTTAAAAAAAAGCTCAGACCAGATCACAAGCTTTGTGTAAAGGTTTCAAGCTTTGGTATATAAGTGCCAAATATTTTCACTACGGTCACAGTACGAGCACTAGGCGACAAAAGCTAAATTTGATGATCATTCGTCAACTACAATCTTACTGAATATGGACAGCTTCTTGTCAGCCTGCAGGGCCTCCTCTCTGGTGAAGGGGAAATCGAACCAGCGGGCTCTCGTCAGGTTTATCTGCATGGTCCGGCCGAATACTTCAACATAGGAAGGAGCCCTCTCAATGGCCTGAGTGCCCACTTGTACTCGCATGCCTGTCATCACCATTGAGCTGTTGTTGTTCACCACTTCTACAGTAAATCCCCCAGGCTAGAAAGAGAAAAGATAAAGCCAAGAAAATAACAAAATGCGGTCAGTCGTGCAATGATTACGTTTCATCTCCCCATACTAAAAATGTTTTATTTAATGCTGTGATTTTCTTTATTTTTTTGCTAAGATTAGCCTCCAGGTGTATCTGACTGAAGACATTTTTGGGGTTTTCTCATGATGAGACAGAGCTTTCTTAGAATTAGATTTTTTTTTCCATTCCCACATTGAAAGCAGCGGTTCTAACACCAGTGTTCCTACATATCCTGTAAGCGGAAATTCCCAAATCTGTCATCCTTTCAAGTTGTCCATCTCTGTAAGAACCCCGTCTAAAGAACCCATAAAACATTTCCTCATGAATTTCGTCATACAGACAACACTTTTAATCTGTCCAATCAAGAAAAAATAAAAATAAAATAAAATAAAAACACTACTAGGTTTGAAGAGTAGTAAGGCTTGATTACTTTTCTCTGAATCTCATGAATGATGCAGCCCAAGCAGGTAACAAATCATCACTCCCAGTTGCTGACTTATGTAATAGTGCAAAATTGACATAGGATAAAAGTCAAATATTAAGCACTTTTTAACACAGATTTATCTGTTTTAAGGAGTACTTACCTTTGTGTTGGCCACATACATGCCTGTGGAGTTGAGCCGGTGTTTTATCTGCTGCCCGTTGTAGACCTGCAGCAGATCATTACCCCCAAACTCCACCTCTGTGAGCTGCTGATTGTGTTCAAAGAAGTCCACTGGGAATGTCACTTGACTGGAAGTCCGAGTGGCTTAAAAAATAAGCATTGTATTGACATTAGAACATTTTGGAAACAGTAAAATCCATGATAGTAGGTAGTCGTTTAAGACGCAATGTAATATTTTTAAACACCCAGTTTTCTTGTGTATAACAGAGCCAAAAGGATACATCAAAGGGCTGGACGATATAGAAAAAAAGCATATCGATAAAAAAATAGTCTTATTGATTGATATCGGTAATTATCGATAAAAAAAATAAATCACATAATGTAAAAAATATCTTTTAAGTGCCTCCCCAGTCATTTTTTTTTCTTCAATGAACTAATTATAACTAAGAATTAGATTAATTACAAGTTGGTAAGACACAGAAACAACCCAAGAGACCTGAGTAACATCAGTAAAATCGTTTTTTTCGCTTCTGAGGACCAGGAGCAGAACCGAGGGGAGATTTTAACAGCCACAGATGTTAGCAACGCAACGCGATCTGGGTATGTTTCCCCTGTCTCTCTGTAAGAGATTCGTAGCGAGCTGGAGACGGGAGTCCTACTTATAACAGCTGATTCTGTTTTTATATTTCATTCATTATTGTTACATTTAGTGCGTGGAGGATTGGTACAAAACGGGGCGGAAATTTACCGGAGCCACTGAAACATTTAACCGGAACAACGTCCTCTGCTGCTGCCTTGCTGTGATATCTGACCGCGGCTAAGTTAGAGCAATGGTTCGCTTAGGGACTATTAAAAAATTCTGTTTCAGCTCAAATTATTTCATCGTTTTTGTGGTTTGAAAGGAGATAGGGTGGCTGACAGAGCTGCATGGTTCATTGTTAATGACTCATTTGGCGTAAGTAATGATTGTTGTATTAAGCTGCCTTATAGGGTATTATGAAAAAATGAGGGGAAACTTTTTTTTTCTATCAAACTTTTTTATCTACCCATTTTTTTTCTATCGCACCACACGTTTATCGATCGATATATATTATCGAATTATCGTCCAGCCCTAATAAATCACCCACAAAAGCATATTCTTTATCCATGCCACTAAAGGACTCTAATCACTTTTGAAAATAATGAGATTCAAACAGTATTTGGTGATGTTAAACTCACTTGCAGCAGCAGCTTTGCGCTTTCGCACTGGCTTCATGATGCTAATGCCACAAGTTGGCTGTAAAGATGGTTGCAACCAGTATGACGTATTGTCTACGTTTGCCATGTAGATCCGTAAGCTTCCGTCCTCGCAGAGAAGAATCATGGTTGTGCGCTGCTGTTCGTTGCTCGCCGTGTGCCTGATGGCAACCATATCCTGAATCTGAGAAGGAGACAAATATAATAAAATATCCTAAAGAAATTGTACATAGAACACAGATTATTCACAAGAGCAAATACTTTCTTTGTATAATTTCATTTATTCAATTACCTTTTTCTACTTCCAGTTTTGGCACACTTTCATATCAATTTTCCACACTTTAAAACTCCCAGAATTGTCAGGGTAGACATTAGGCACGTTTTGGCTATTGGAACCTCAGGGTAATTTCACTGGGCCATACCAATATGCGAATGTCTCCTCACCGGACAGGCCAACAGGGCCATTTTCTGAACCATTTTACAAACTAACAGAGTTCCTGTATGCAGAAGCTGTGGTTACGTAGTGCTGATTGTTTGCTATTCAAAGGGAAATGAGCAGACATTGCCAAATAGCTGGCTTTGTAAAAATAAGAGTTGCAGGTGAAGCAATTTTTAACAACAGCCAATAGAAATGCAACAATAAGCCCTGCTTCTTCCACGTCAATCTCTGTTATTTCTGCTACTCTGGGCGCCTTTTTGAGCTGATCAGTGACACTACTTGCTGTTGAAATAGTCATGATTTACAGATTTCTTTAGTTGATTCCTTAAAAGGGCGATTGTGTATGGAGACACTGCAGTTAAGAAGACCGGGCCAAAAGATTATCCAGTCATAAAGCAATCTGGTTATATATATTAGCCTGACTAGGGATGCACCGATACAGATACAGGTAGTGGGCCGATACCATTCTAATATACTCACTCTTGTGAAAGTTAACTAATACCATCAACCCAACTTTAAATTTGGAAACTGAAATAATTTCACAGACAGGCTTTGCTTCTCACTTGATTTTTTTTCTGTGTGGTAATTTTCATTGGTATTTTAGTTTTTATGTAATTCACCATCAATTGTTGTAACAAGCAGAGAGGACAAAAAAACCAAAAAAAAACGTCTTTCAAGTCATTGCATTTTTTGTGTGTGGTAGAAGTATCTGCATTGGTACTCAGTATCGGCAAGTACTCCAAGTATCAGTTAAAAAAAGTGATATCATTGCATCCCTAACCCTGACGCTCTTATAGTAGAAACACACCTATTGGTACAGAGGGAGCGAAAGAGAGACAGACAGAAAGACAGATAAAATGAACCAATAAATGGAAGAAATGGCGAATGAATAAACTAATGCATGGATTGGAAGACAGGGGTACAGATGGATGAATATAAAATTTAGACAATGGAATTGGTAGTTAAAAAAAAAAAGGAGGGAAAAAAATCTGTTTCCATATACACTCCTGACCTAGATTGATTTCAAAAAATTTTATGTATCTAGACTTTTAGACTTATGAATCATGTTTCTCATAACATCTCATCTTAGGTTTATCTAGAAATGCGAGGGTTTTTTTTGTGGTTTTTTTTGGTCAGGACAGTGACTGAACCCTACCTTTGCTTTAGCTGGCAGAGTTTTGATCTCCTGGATTAGGAACGTGTCAGGTTTCACCATGATCACAAGTGGAATTCCAGTTGTCTGTTGCACACAGCAGACCAGACCTGGATGGTTCATCACCTCTGACCACTGGCACAGAGCAGGGGACAACTTACTGCTACCACCATTGGAGCTGAAAACAAAAAGACGACAAGTATTTTAGTCTTCCAACTAGTTTTTGGCCTTTACCAGGCTGACTTCTGTTCAAAGAAACCAGAGCTTGTGTGAAACAAATGTTACCCTTTAATGTTGATGGGAAAGAGCCTCTGCACTTCAATTGTGCTGCGGCTCACAGTGGCAGCAAAAGACTTTCCCTGGCTGTAGCTGAAGAAAAGCATTTGAAGGACATGGGAGTAGTAAACGGATACACCACCCCCGGCCACCTGCCCATTGCTGTCCTAGAATCAAAATGAGATAATTCAGAGGAACTTCTTTTTAGCAGCTTCACAAAAACCTTAAATGTGATTTTTTTTTTAATACCCAAGAAATTACTTAAGATAAAATAGGATTTACATTTTTCATTTCATATTTTTGTAGAATACATACTCAACTTACTTTCAAATCATCATGGGTTATTTCCAGCACATTTGTGACATAGAAAGGGCCATGCTGGGCACTGCTGGATTCATCCATGATCTGAGTATACATGTAACCTGCTGAAGACATGATTACAATGATGTTTTTTCCCTCCTCGTTGAATAGGAAGGTTGCGTCGCGGATCTTGGAACTTGGGAGCAGGAAGTAGTACATGGGGCTCAGGGCATCCACTGACAAGTCATAGATCTGTTCACAAATACAAAAGTAGTATTCTGGTCATACTTTTTCACCAAAATTAGAGAAAAGAAGAAGTATTGGACTAATATAATGGATAACAAAAACTTTACATAGTAATACCAATATTAGGAAAATATTCTTCTTAAAATGAATTTGGCCTGGTATAGTCGACATACCTTGACAAAGTCAGCAGTGATGATTGCTAGCTCAGTCTGAGAACCTGGCAGCCAAATAGCTTTGATGATGAAATTGCCTGTAGCCAGCTGAGGATGTAACACCAGATGGTCGGAGACTGAGCCTGTGCTACTGAATGTTAGAACATGGCAGTCCTGTAGGGATGGAAAGAACAAAATTAACATGAAATGCTGAATTTAAAAGCAAATATGCACATGAATAACCTTTTTAGCTAACATCGTATAGAGAAAATGAGCATAAAAAAAATCTGAGGTTTCCTGACCTTTAGGCCGCACACAGCCAGGTAATCTTCATTACAAGGGTTGCCTGTGAGACTTAGCACAGTGAAAGGAACTGGGGCAGAGGCCAGTCGGGTCAGCGTTAGCTTCCTCTTGCTGGAGTCGGCTTGCTTTAGAAGTGTGGACAACTGCAGGACAGTTATCTGCCAAGGGGGAGAAAAAATGTGTTCTAATAGCTAAACATCTGAAGTTTAAAAGTCAGAATAAAAGTCAACATTGTCTGTAAAATTACTAAAGAGACTAATCAAATGTTATCATACATTAAAAAAAGTGTGATTTAAAAAAAAAAACTGTACTGCTGGCCAATGTCTTTTCACAATATTTAAAATCCAGCTCAGATTGTAGTTCATGGTCCAAGAAGAACTGTTTAAAGTTCAAGTCATGAAGTCAGAAGGAGTTGATGCTAGGGCTGAAACGATTCGTCGAGTTACTCGATCTACTCGATTCAAAAAATTGCTCGAGGCAAAAACTCTGCCTCGCCGCCTCGTTAAATTCCTATGACGCGCACCATAAGCAAAGGGATCTGATTGTTCCACACGGACCACTGTTTTGGATGCACCTGTACGAAGCACACACCACAAGCAGATGATACAGTTTGAATTTAGTTGGCGTGCTGGCGGAGAGTAAAGATGCCCATAAAAGGCAGAAAATGTCTAAAGCTTGGGATTGTTACATTCTAAAAGAAGATAAGAAAGTGCAGTGTATATACTGCAAAGTAGAGCTGGCATACCACAGCACTAAGAGCTCAATGATCCAGCATCTAAACAGAAAACATCCCCACACTGTTTCACCAAGCGTCGCTGAAACAAGGTAAGGTAACCTAAGCCTGTATACATTGATTTTCGCTAATTTGGATCACATACTGTATTTGTAGCGATGTCATGATACTGTTTGACTAGGTATGTTTAGGCTTGATGCTTTTAAGTAGTAAACTTATTCACGTTCAATTGCATGATAGTACAGCTTTATCCACACATAGCCGGGTATCTCACAGAACGGAGATATTTTTCTACAGTTTGGCCTGTCATCCTCACAAACACAGATTTTCGGCACTATAAACGAAACTTTTAAAAAACTCTGACCAAAGTCTCAGTTCTCAGACTGTGTGTGGACAGATGAAAACAGAGTTTTAAGAGCCGTAACGCCACTATCCGCGACATAACATGCTACAACATCAATTGTACGACCTGTGTTTAAACTCAGAAACAGCATTTATGCCCTCAGAGCTGTGTTGGCATCATCAATTGTCAAAGCGTGTTTTGGTCAATGACTTTTACAAACTCAGTCACTGCTGCGTGCTGATGTTATATGATAGAAAGTTACTCTGAGTGGATAGGATTTGGGAGAACTACTGCCCCCTACAGGTTTGCCATTTCAAGGAAAACGCTGAAAAGGGCATTTATCTGGTTATGTGTGGCTGGAGATTTTTTTCAAGGAGCGAAGGAAACACTTCATTTTTTAAATAAACCCGGCTACATGTGTACAGCTGTGTGTAAAATCAAACCCCTTCACAAACACACACACCCTCTTCTCTCTCACTCTTCGTCACGCACAGCAAGCGTTCACAAACACACAGGTTGCTAGGTTACCATAGCAAATAGGCTCACCTCATAAAATATGTATAATTTCCTTTTCTGTAAAGTTGTATTAAGGAGAAAAAATTAAGACTAAATGGCCTTTACTATTTCAGTTTGTATAAATAGCTTTACATGTTATGCATGTTTTAAAGTAAGTTGACTTAACTCTATTGTTATTTCATTGTTGGAACTGGCACTTTTAATTGGTAAATTGCATTAAATGGGCTTAGTTTTGGAGCAAAATGCTGCAGTTCGAGTTCTTTTTTGTTGTTGAGAAATTAAAGGCAATATCATTTTACAGCTACATCATTTTGTTATGAATTTGTTTTGGTTGTTTAAAAACTTAAAATATTATCCAATTAAATCGATAAGGTACTACATTAATCAATTACAAAAATAATAGATAGCTGCAGCCCTAGTTGATGCAACCAATTCTTTCAAGATGCTCATTCAAGTCTTATTCTGTAGCAAACTAAACTGAATCACAAATATGATGCAAAAATATTCAATTTACTAGCTCTGGAATTGCAAATTTTGGTAAAAAGTGACCACAGAATAGTTATGATTTCGATATGTGGTCATTTAGTGCCCCCTGCTGGATTCCACAGAACTAGCTCCAGCCAACTCTGATGGTGACAATCTTCTTCATTTAAGTGATTGTCTTCCATCCTATAGAACTAATTATATTTGAGTTTCAACAAGCAAAGATTGACGAGATTTTACACAACAGAAATATAAAAAAAATTCCCACACCAGTCTGGATTTCGGTTTCCAGGGTGCACCTGGTCCACTTACCTTCCCCTTTTCATGGCTAACTGCAAGATGCTGGCGACGGCCATGAGGTGAAGAAAGGACACACATGGCAACGCGACGTAGCACATGGGCGCTGATGAGCTGACGTATTGTTTGGCCTTGGTCACCGCTATAATTCATCCTCACATTTTCAAAAGCCCCTTCTTGAGAACCAAGTGTGGGTACCTAAAAATTAAAAAAGGAATAATTTCAACATGTACATTTTACTGTAATGTTTTGTATAAAATATCAGGACATTTAGGTCTTTTCATAACCACTGCCAGCCCTTAAGTCATACCATTAACTGGTCTGTCATCTCAACATTTTTGTCTTGAGTGTGCAGTTCATTTAGGGCTTTCTGAGCCCGGCTGCTACTTCCCACTGCAGATGCTTGCTGGAAGTTGGTTTGGATGGCTTCCATGAGAAACATGAGCATTTCAAGTATGACGGCAGCAGTGGATGACCCCATCTGTCGCAAAAGAAAGTATCAACACCACAAGTGTAGTTATGTACATCAAACACAAAAATAAATCTATCTTGAAGGGCAACCAAACTTGGACACCTTATAAAGTGCGAAAAATTAAAAGAGATTTCTCTAACCACTTGTGCTAGCAACTCATCCTGGCAGCCTTCAATGCTCTTACAGACGCTGTTTTTCTTTGGTCTTTCTTCATCACTGGATTTGCCATCACAGATCGTGACCTTGCCCTTTTCAGATGGAGAGGTGTTCTGGTGTCTGATAGCACTCTCAGGCATCCGCAGCTCACTCTGAAAAGCTGATGACTCTTTCAGAGTTGAGGCAATGCCACTGCTGGGGCTGCGTTTCACCAAGGCCTGTGGGTGAAAGTAAAATCAGTTAAAAAAGCTGTATACATTTGAAATAAAAAGCTAGCATCGGCAGAATACTTGGTTTCAAGAGAAAAGTACACTTTGGCATTACATCAGACACAAGTATTTCAACTTGTTTCAATTTATCTAGTTCCCTTAATCCTTTAAACATACAGCAAACAATCAATGGAGAAATGGAGATTGATGATAATCAGTTTTGTCCAAAACTAGAGCTATCATTTCTAGTCTGTTAAATGTTTTCTCAGGCTAGTAACCTAAAATTAACTTTAGGAATTCTAATAGCATCCATATTAACACTGTTACTCTCCTAAAACACAAGAAAAAAAAACTGTACCAAGCTATTATTGAGAACTTTAACAGACATAGCAGCAGACAGCACAATCCACAAACAACATTGCAGAACCTTGCTACTCCACATTAAACAATTACAAGTAAGTACAGAAACATGTAGTGGATGGTTTTCTCTTTGCATGCAGATTTATAAAACAAATCCAACATTAAAGGAACACTTTGATTTTTTGGGACTTTAGCTTATTCATTGTATCCCCCAGAATTAGATAAGTCCATACATACCTTTTTTCATCTCCGTGCATCCTTTCTGTGTGTTTAATGCACCCACCAATAGCCTAGCTTAGCTCAAAGACTGGATGTAAATGGGTCCAGCTAGCATAATAATTCCAATAAGCAATAAAATGACGCCAACATTCTCCTATTTACATGTTGTCATTTGTATAGTCACAGTGTGTACAAATAACAAGGTCATATGAGACACAGACATTTTTTAAACGTTAAAATACTGGGAACTATTTTCTCAGAAGGCGAAGCACTGCTGCTTGGGCGGAGTGATTAGTGCAGTACCCGAGAAGCGCCGTGCTTTAGGAGCAGAGAGTTCGCTCAGAGTTGGAGTATTAGTCAGCATTTACTCGGGTGCTGCGCTAATCACTCCGCCCGAGCAGCAGTGCTTCACCTTCTGAGAAAATAGTTCCCAGTATTTAAACGTTTAAAAAATGTCTGTGTCTCATATGACCTTGTTATTTGTACACACTGTGACTATACAAATCACAACATAAAAATAGGAGATTGTTAGCATTATTTTATCGCTTAATTATTATGCTAGCTGGACCCATTTACATCCAGTCATTGAGCTAAGCTAGGCTATTGGTGGGTGCATCAAACAGACAGAAAGGATGCACGGAGATGAAAAAACCTATGTATGGACTTATCTAATTCTGGGGGATACAGTAAATAAGCTAAAGTCCCAAAAAATCGAAGTGTTCCTTTAAAGATTAACTAGGAAAGCTGGCCTTTTCACTAAACACTAACACATTAGGGCAAGCACTGTAGTATTTTTAGTTCAGGCCACGGTTGTGGACTAGCTATAATCCTGATCAAATGAAATGACTGGATGGAAGTCAATGGGGGAATGACTTGCAAACCAAAGTTACCGCTGTTGTTCTCTTCCCATGATGACCTGAAGTATTCGGTCTCACCTGGCAGCTGCCATCCTCTTTGGCACCGCAGTCACAGAAGAAAGAGCCATATTTGGCATAGGAGATCTCATGGTCTTTGTGACAGACCTTGGCGCACACTGTGCACACACCTACCCCATCTACCATCTTACAGGTATGACAGTGGTACCTACAATAGGAAAAAAACAACAGATTAAGGTTATAGGGCTAGTACATTAGCATAGCAACTAGGCACGGGCCGGTTAACGGTACTGATACATACTGAAGTTTGGACGAGAAGGGATCTTAAACCCAGGAGATTGTTCCTAACGTTTGAAACCATTCGAGGTAAATTCAGGCATTTTCCCTGAATTTTCCTGTAATTTATTTCGCAAACACTTGTCTGATGTTAAACTGGTAGAAGCACTGCTAGTATTACAGTGCTAACAGCACATCATTTCCACTGAATCTTTAAATTGGGACTCAACAACCAAATCAACTTTTTTTGTTTTGCTGGTAAACTGTAAAAATGAGTTTCTAACAGTGCAGTCTACAGTATTTTAGTTATTTTAGTACATTTCAGTAAAAATGTTTATTTCCTACCAAAAAACACCAGTGGAGAGCTTCCTCGGTTCAAAGCATTACACTGAACTGGAATTTGAATTGGGCATTGCTACAGGCTCCGCGCTTATTGCTGATGACAGCCATCCTGCCGCTGTGGAGTATAATAAAGCAGTGTCTGGGCCACACCTCTATAGTGAGATGGAAATGTAAGGAGCGGTTGACACCATCCAGTCCTCCAACCCGCGTGTCCCTTGGTTTATTCTGCAAATGTTAAATGTAGATGGAGGAAGACTCTGGAAGGGGGATGAGGAGCTCTTTAAACATTACTTCAAACTTGGTTTGCCTTAATACTCCCAGGTTGTGTAAATAAATCTTGTTGTAAAAGTAGTGTTTAACTCAAATTTATGAGGCACTCAAAATCAGACTGAAGCTTTTGTCTGCTTTGAAATAGTGTTAAAAAAATAAATCAAAGTTGTGATATTAGGGAATCTGTTTGAAAGATTACTGTTATAATGAATATAATTGCTGTTGTTAAACTGTCTCTAGGATCTGAGGACCTCTCACAGAACTATGGGCTCTATCAAAAGTCAAATTATAATTGTATTTCTCTAAAAAGCTAAAAGGGCATACCTAATCTCTATAGTAACATGCAAAAGATAAAGACCAGATGAGCTGTAGATTAACAGTTTGCATCATCTTGGGACATTAAAGGTTTGAATTGTAAGAAAAGATTTTGTAATTGTTTAGGGTAAAATGGTACCAAAAAAGCTAAATGTTAAATACAGGTGGAAGCTCTGAGGAAGTTGACAACTGTAGTCTAAACCCTTAGCATACAAAGGTTGAAAAACAACTAAGAACCTTTGAGATAATAGTAAAATATTTTAAAACATAATTTCAAATTGGTTTGATTTTAGTTAAAAGCAAACTATTGGAAATAAACGTGTCTTTACCAGTGCTGGTTCATGAACTCTTTCTGAGTTATGGTAAAGGTGCAGAGTTTGTTGCAAAGTGAGTCTTCATCCTGTTAAATAAAAACAACATGTTAAAACTGATGTTTATTTCTAAATTCCCTTATGTACTATACAAAAGGTAAAGAGTTGAACTCTTGTGTGCTCAATAACAGTATTTTTGGGAAAAACTCTTGGTACATTAGAAGATAAAAACAAACCCTTTGGAAACAAAAGCTAGTATCTCACTGAGCAAAAATAAAACCAATAGAACACAAAAGTGGAAACTAATACATTTTTGGATTTTCTCAACTGAATTCTTTATTACTTTATGTGGTTTAAAACATAAAACATGTGGAAAAACATAAAATAAAATGTTTTGTCCTGTACACAAGTCATCTAGCCACAGATGCTAAATAATTTTTTTTTATTAATACAAAGAAATTCTTTTTAAGCTAGCTTTCTTTGGTCCAATATTGTAGGGAGTTATTTTTCAATCAGCTGACTTTTTAAATGTAGTTAAAGAGCTTGCCACAGATTAACAGACAAAAAAACTTTTCTGACAAGTTTTTACATTTAGGTCAAGGTAACATGCTTTTATAAAGCCTTTATAATCTAAGTAAACAGGAGCTGATGCATGTCTTACAGAGTCTTCAGCCTGGGAATCGTCCTCCTCTACTGCCAGTTCCTCCACCCAGTCAGAGTCCACTTCCATTGCTTTCTCTTCTCCTTCAACAAGCAGCGCCGAAGTACCCTGACCGCTGCTTTGCCTTAGGGCGTTCATCACATCGGCCAAGTAGGAAATAATGTGGCACGAGCATTCTAGCATTATGGCATGCTGATAATACAAAAAAGCACAATATTAAAAAAAACTAGCATATGCTGCAACATGTTTGTCAGCATAATTACAATTAGGTCATAATAAATAAATTGCCTTCTCAAACAGAGGAAAAAGTTCTATATTCACAGGATACACAGAAGCTAATAGAAAAGATTCAATTACCTTTCCATGAGATAAGTTTGTGCTAACTTTCTCCACCACATTCTTCTGTGTCAAATACTTTTTACTGCAAAAATAAAATAATTTTACATCAACATTATGAAATGTACAAATAATTGCCCAGCAGTTAAATTATCCCAAATATTACTTTTCTGTTTAGGTTTCTGTAGAGAGCTCCAGGAGGCACCATCACTTCTCCCAGCATGCAATCATAGTTCTGTGTGGGTAACCCAACCCTAGACACGGTAAATGTGGTGTTGTGCCCCAGGATGCCATAACAGATGTGGACGAGATAAGGGAAGAGCGTTCTATAGCATTCCCAAGGATCCGGAACGCAGAAAACGACATATCTTTGCAATGAAACGGGCTAGAGATCCGCAATAATGAAGCAGTGGGAAATCCGTGAACAAAGGTTTCCGCTTAAACGGAGACCACTTCTTATTAGGTACATAAACCTCAACTTTATATAGTATTTTATTTACATGTCTTTATTAAGATTTTTAGTGGTTCTACAGTTATTTGCCATGAATTTTTCTGTCTTGTTGCCCACACAGCAATAAGTAAACATCTCTTAAAACTTTACAGGATCATAATCTTTTGATGTCTGCATGCTGCTGTTTACATGTCTTGGGATCACAGAAATAATTTTTTGAAGCAACGATTAATTAATAGTCACGTACATCATCTAGCTTCCTGTTGCTCATCGTAACTAAAATCAGTTCTCCACTTAGCCTTCCAGTTGCAACAGCGCAATCCTTCTGAGGAAGATTCCAGATCTTGATCTTGTTTAAAACCAGATTCTTTCAATTTATATCCCTCCAGACATTTATATGCTTTAAGCGATGCGCCCGAGTAGGATGAGGGAAAATTGATTAGGGAATGTATGTCAGGGTATCTCAGGTCTGGTGAAAGGTCCACTCCTACAGGTTCTAAAGTTTTAAAAAGTATCCCGAGGGCATGGTAAGGGTTGGAGATTTTTAATCTTTTAAATTTCCCGGTAAATACAATAATATCTGCAGTTTTAAAATGGGAATAAACTCCGACGGAGTAAAATCACAGCCGGCGAGGTTCACTTGATTACATTCATGCCTGCCAGCGTCGCGCCTACGCTATGAGAGTCACGTCCGGAGCTCCATTCACCAAATCTAGAAAATTATTTAAACAAATAAATTATCATTTCTAATGAAAAAAATTGAAAGGGACTAAAGTTAAAAGAAGTGGTTTCTTACCATCTTGTCAGCCAATCAATGGCCGCCCGATGAAGCTGCAGGTGACCAGCGCCCTGCCCAGCACTGGCCAGTGTTGCCATGATGGCCATGAGCTCAGGGAAGCCTGTTCCATCCCCATTGGTCAACATGTCTGTTGCCATGGGAATGAGTGTGCTGAGGAGGACGGTGCAAACTCCTTCGCCCACCTGACTGTTGTCGCGCACAATATGAGTGGTGAGCAGCTGCAGCAGCTGTCGGTTTTCTTGCACAACTTCCAGTTGCTCTGTGTCCTTTGGTGGCGTCGCAGTCATACGCGTGAGCCAGGACTGCAGGCGAGACGGTTCCACGCAAGCCAGTTGGGCCAGAGAACCGCACAAACACAACAGACTTGGGTTTGGACTCTTCTCAGCTGTAGAGAACAAAATGTTAATTAGATTACTATGAAATTATAATCTTGATATTTATCTTATTACTAAAGATTTCCAGGTTTTCTTTTCATTTGTTTCATTTTGGTTCACAAAACTGCATTCTTTGTAGCTATTCAAGACTTATTTTAACTTTTACATAATCAAAACTCAGCGTTGAGACAGCTGGTTGTTATTTTAAATGAATTCCAATGGTAGACTTACTGAGCTGGAAAAGCTTGGTGAAGAACTTCAGCACCCTGTTACAGAACTTCGCAGACAGGTTTTCATTGGCTGTGGCCATCATAATCTGGACAAGCTCTCCACTGAAAAGGAAACATGTTACATGCAACAGGCCCCTGACAGTATTAAATATTGCTGCAAAGGTAGAACCAGTACCTGAATGAAAAAAAATCCTCCATTGCTTTTCGGACCTGGCTGCTTTCAAGCTGTTTCTCGAGGTATTGAAGGCATTCCTCAAGAACAGACTCATCCAAGCCACTGGAGACACATCAGAGAACAAAAGACCATTTCTGTTCAACATAATCATCAATAAAACATTATTTTAAGACCATTATGAGAAGTATGAATCCCATTTCATGTGGTATACCTTTGAGGGTCTGAGTGATTGGCTATAATATTGTAGCATCCCGTGACCAAACGCTCATAGATGCGTGCTAAGAAGGCATCAGACTCTGCGGGGCCAAGAACACGCTCCAGCGAGGTGCTGCTGATTTCTGCTACGCATTCTGTGCTGCTTTCCAGCAACAGGGGCAGCAGCGTGATCACAACTTGTGTAGGATTCAGCTCTTCTGTTCTAAAAAGGGACAGATACATAACAATATTACAAAGAGACAGCTGGTGTAACAGAAATCACGTTGCATATAGATATTGAAGTTTTAGAATTGGAAACATAAAGCAAGTGGAACTTACACTATGAGGTCACCAGTGAGGCGCACCAATGAGAGAAGAATGTGTTTTAGAGAAGAGGCTAGAGGCAAGGACTGACAACTCAGAGTCCCTAGATGGGCGGCTTGAATGGCACTGATGTAGCTCTCAGATGGGATGGTGTCATTAGCAAATGCATTTCGCTAAGGAGGAAAACAACATTTCTTTCAGCTCCACAAATATTTTATAAAATTTTAATTGGATGTCGAGTAATCTTAGCCAAATTTTGTAAAACTATTGTGTGTATTTTCTCACAAAGGTATTGTATTTGAAAGAGGACACAGTAAGGTTTAAGTAAATTAATTTTCATTTATATTCACATTAAAGCAAAAAACATACTTTATGACAAGACTGACCAGATACCGTTCATGAGGCTCTAACTTTGCACTGCGCTTTGTGCGGAATAATTTTGCTGACTTAGATTAGTAATAATCATCAACATTGTGGGTGTAAGGTAAATTGTGAATTGAAATAGCAATACTTCATTGTTCAGAACAGACATATTTTAATTCCCACATATTATATTACCTAAATTGATTTCAAATGTTTTTACAATTAAAAGTCTGAAATGTGCACACGGTTGCATAATGTGACCAGATGCAGTATGAGGCTTAGCTTTTCATTAAAAGATTTTGACCCAAGTTAAACTGTATAAAAATAAATTTAAAAAACTGGATGTTTATCCACATACCCATGAGCCAATGTTGGGGAACTCATTGGTGTTAATGTTGTTCCATGTCTCGCATACTGTTTGTACAGCTGACGGTAGGTTCTGCATCAAATTATTACCTGTGAAGTTCAAGTTAAGTTTAGCTTTAAGCTGATATTTTACACAAAGCTGTCAAGGCAGTTGTGTTATTTGGCTGGAGTTTTAAAGAATTCTGATTGTACCCAGGAGGTTGGCCTTGCAGCGTGTGGATCCAATGGACAGAACTGCAGCGTAACCTTGAAGCTTTGCATCAGTCTGCTTGTTTTCACCTTCCTCTGGGATGTTCAGCAGGAGGTAGGATCTGTTAAAGAAAAGTGAGATCAGACCGATGACTAGTAATATTCTAACTTTTTTTATATATATATTTGTACATCTTGCTCTTCGACTTAAGCTTGCTGGAATATAAGAATGACTTACACAGGTGCTTGTTTCTTACCTTGTGAAGGCAGTATAAATGTCAGTGAGCTGCAGTGTAGCAGGCAGCAGGTTTTTTGTGATATCAGAGGACTTGTGGGTGTCGGCCTCAATTGCAACCTTGGACAAATGCTCATCTAATGAAACCTGAACTTTAGAGATTACTGCATCCAGAGTATAAACAGCTTGCAGGGAGGGCAGCTGATGAAGCAGAAGGACGACGTTTGGATCAACACCCGAAAAGGTGGAAATCTGAAACAGGACAGATGCAAAGGGGAGATTATCTAGTATAAAACACCTTCTGTGAACAAAGGGAGACGAAAATAGAGAAGGATGTAATCGATACCTGTCTGGCTATGTACTCCTCTGCAAGCTCCAAATCGTATTTTACAGTGCTGCACTTAGCTGCCGTCGTCTCAACCAGAGATGCTGCTTGGTCTGCTTTCATTCCCTGCTTCACCAAGTGCTCCTGATGACGGCACAAAAACCACCATAAAGATATTTCAGCACAAAGTTGGTATGGTGCAGTATAGCTTTTCATCCGCAAGTAAAACATATCTAAATGAACAAATAAGTTTAGAAAACCCAATCCTGATAGTTGAGTTTTAATGATTAAAGTAGAGAAAATGCATATAAAAGTGAATATTAGCTGATGTCAAAAGACAAAGGCCTTCCCCCACAAATAGAGTGACTCTGATGGTATTAAGGCAAGCAGTAATACTTTGGAGCTGTCACGGACCTTGATCCAGTGCACATATGTAGACACCCGCAGGCGTGAGGACCATCGCAGTGTATGCAAGATGTCACTTTCACTGGGGTCACTGCAACCTGTCTTCAGCTGCTCCATGAAAGCTTTAGAGGGTGGCAACACTCCCAGAATCCTCCAGAGTACCAGGAAGTAGTATTGAAGGGAGCAAGCCTCCTGTGTTGCGTTAAAATAGAACATGCCAACAGCATAAGATCGCCACATAATGAGCTTACAAATGGTAATTTTATATTCACTTCTAAAAAAAAGCCTCAATTTTTGTCATAAAAACCACAATAAATGATCAATCAACCCGATGTTCCAGCAACACTACAAATCAAGTATATGGGATTTAGAGGCTATTTCACTCAGTTTGTTGTATGGTTTACTCACCATAGGAGTGATGGGCTTGTTCTCTTGTCTTCTGACTGTATCAAACTGAGAGCCTGCTTCCAGGAGTGAGATAAGCCACATATATAGCTCATCATATTTAACTGCCCCACCGACCAACTTTGGAAATACCTGCCAAGACAGACAAATAGCAGCCTTATCGAATGACATGCATGCATGGTGAAAGCTTTTATTAAAAACTGCAGATTTGAGAGGCTTCAGAAACCTCAAAGATGAAGAAAAACTTTAACTGTACCTTGGTGTCCAATCTGCTGATGTCATCTTCAGATGCCTCAGGTGATAGCACACAGTAGAACTTGGGCTGAACGTTTGAATCTTACAAAAATATTTCAAATTAATTTAAGAGTTAAAAAGAAGTTTACTAACGCAACAACAGTATTATAGAAAGTTAGAGCTGCTACATTATAAAATAAGAGCTGTATGAAAATGATGTGACTTATAGGTTTTACCTGCTGAACAGTGTTTAGCCCAGTTCTCCTCCACCTCTTTAAATCCATAGTAAAGTGGGAGACTGCTACGTTTGCCACCCTCCTGAACAGAACTCTGTCCACTAGATGGTGGGGTGAGGAGGTTGTACTGCACCTGCAATAAAAATGTTCAGCCATTTAATTGGCTGTACCATCAACCACTAAACAGTTTCACATTAGGTGTGATTTCCTTGGAAATGCCACCTTAACATGGCAGTGTCAATCGAAAACAACTCAAAATCAAGAGTTTTACAATTACTTTGCATTATAATGTTATAATCATGAGGAAATTAATGTATTTGACAGACAATAGAGAATTAAGCTGTATAAAAGAACAGACTGTAACAAATGTCCTAAAACAGCGCTGTACAAAAACTGGCTAACATCAGAGTGGAATACATATGAGCCAGAATGTTTTTTTTAATTTTTTTTTTAATAAAGGTCAACATAATTTTAGCTTCTTTTTTTTTTTTTACCTGTTCAACACTAAGCACAATATATTTGAATACAAAACACAAGGCATCTAGATTTCTGTAAATGTACATTCAAAATGTCAAGCATCTTCTAATTTTTTCACATAAAAATAATTGTAGCAAAAAAATAATTTATTTCTTGTCATGTTTTCCTAAGTTTAATGAATGGAGGCAAAGTTTCAATTTGTCTGTGAACATCTTGTTCTAAAAAAACTGTTTTAAAAATATGCTGGTGGGACAAATTTTCACCAGTGTTGCAGATATAAAATTATTTCAGAAGCAGCAAATGGCCTGAGGACCTGCCTTTGGGTACTATAGTCAAATATCGATCTTTATTATTTGTTAAATCTAATCTATTATTAGTTAAATAAAGTATTAACCTGCTCAAAGAGGTATAAGGGAGCCTTGGAGTAGTGACGCAGCAGGTAGTCAAAAACGAGCAGCAAACGGGCCAGGTTCAGAGGAACAGCCTTCAACTGGGAGTCTCTGCTCTGTGCCACTTCAGTGATGGCCTGAGTGACCATGGCGAGGACTGACCGTCGACCACGTTCGGACAGATTGTGGAAAAGGAGCAGGAGCAACTGGAGATGTTCCACATTAAGGTCATCCTCTGACTGGACAGAGCCCTGGATGGTGTGTTGTTTCAGGGTTCCTAAAAACCTGGAATAAGTAGAGTAGAAAACAGCAGAAAGAAAATGAGAGAAAGGAGTAAATAAAGACAAACCTGAGTCCCCTTGAATACTTTCACATATGATTATATAAAAGATAGTCCAACGAGTTCACCATGTTCAATGTTTAAATCATTCCCTTATAAACTCTTATTTTTGGATGTTTTTATTTTAATTCTAGTAAGGCGCAGTTAATTGTGGTAATAATGTCTTAACCATAGACATAATAATCTGTTTTTCATTATTTTTGTGTTTGCAAAGCTTTGCTTATGCAGATCAATATAGTCTTTGTATTCATTTTATAATGACATTAATTTAGGTGGGGGGAAAAATAACTACATTTCATCTGTGAGCATTCATTCTTCTGTAACTCCATAATGGTAGTGAAAAAAACAACCATTTTCAGCATTTTATGATACAATGTATTAGAAAAAGTGTTACAAAGGTGCTACAGAGAGGTGAAACACCTAATGTTATCCTACCTTTCCCAAACCTTCATACATTCTGGCACATCTGGTTCTCCCTGCACACTTGCTTTGTGCTGCCAAATGAGGAGAAGTCTGGAGAGGACCGACAGGGACTGAGGGTGGATGTATAGGGGCCAGGGTCCTTCTGAAAAGGGAGCCACACCCAACTGTTGCAAGAGAGTGTTCTGTGAACGACAAGACACAAAAACAGATAATTTTTTACCAGCAGTTACTGTTTATTAAGGGTTTTTACAGCACAAATCACAGAAATCTAATAATCTTTATGGACAGTTAAAATATAAAAATCTGACTTGCCTGTAAAACCGGAGAAGGCAGATCTGACGTTACTAGCGTGTGGTTGAAGTGGTACAGAGCTAAAGCAAACACCTCATCTGAGGAACCTGAGAGAGATAAACATAAAGTTTAAATTGTTTAAAGCTATGAAAAAAACTGTGTTTATTAGAGGATTTCTGGTAAAAACATACCTTTGACATCCTTGTCCACGTCTTTGATGATGCTTGCTAGCGTAGCCATGTGCTGCTCTGTAAGAGAGACGCTTACGTAGTTGCGAATGAAGTTGTTCCTGGAGTTCAGCATCGAGGTCGTGATGAAATTCAGAATGCTGGAGGCCAAACTGAGGAACTACAGGAATAGTTATCACTTGGAGGGTTGCCACGAGATGAGATAACAAAATAAAACTTCTGTTAAGCTCTTAGAAAATTAAAAAATGGCTTTAACTGGGATTTACCATTTCGGGATCCTTCCGACCTGCTAAAATGTTGCCATTCTCACTTGGATTCTGTTTGCTGGGGCTCTTGAGTCTGGGTGACGTCTCCAGTGGTGGTGGAGGCGGAGGAGGTGGAGGAGCCACTTTGTCTTTAGTTGGTGAAATGGCCTCTTCAAACCACAGTCCCAAGATGGGTTCACTGTCATCATCTGTCAAAACAGTTTTGATCATTTAATCATGTTTCTATGAGTATAAAAAAAAAAAGATCAAAATTTTTCTAATCTACAATGAGCCATTTGTGGAGATACAATAGAAAACATAAAAAGCTTCACATTGATTCATGACATCCTTAACAGCACAAGCAGTGGAGAACAGCCAAGGACCAAAGTAGAAAGGGAACACTTTCATTTACTAATCACTATGACAAAGCCACAGAACTAGGAATAAGGGAGAACTCCTTATTTGATAGCACTGCATTAGGTTACAAGAACAAATTATTCTTGTTTGCAAAGATAATGATAAAACTTTTTGTTTCCATATTTGACATAATAAAGCAAAGTGCTAAAAATATTTTTCCTGACAGTTGGTTGAACAATAAATTACAAAAAGTTCATTTTCTCAAAGTTTTCCTTTTTTAAATACATTTTCTCAGCAGTTTGTGCACAACTCAAAAATACGTACCACCATCAGGTTAATGTAATTGCCTATACCAAAATATGTTAATAGCAGCTTCTGATTAAGCGAATTCTTATTCATGCATTTGTGACACAGACAACATTCAGACAAATGAAACTAGGGGTCCCATTCCAACTATTTATGTAGCATAATATGTTATTACTCCATCTCACAAAACTTAAAACATTAGTGTAGTATTATTAAAAAGGAGAAGCCATAATTAATTAGATATAAATCTGCAACATCATGCAAACAGTCTGATTCAAAGGATAATATATTTTGGCTAATTTGACTTTATGAACAAGGGCACTGCTGTCAGTTTGTGATCAAATGCTCATCTGTGATTATAACTGTATTACTATCAAACTTCATTAAATCTCTGTTACTTGTTTAATACATTTACAGTCAGCAATGTTTATGTAATGGGGACAGAAATGTACACTCACAACAGAAATTAAGTCATTTTTCTCTCAACATAACGTTAAGGGAAAAAAAACGCTAATAAAAAGTGAAAACACTCCTTCCCTTGACTTGTGTTTGTCTCAATTAGGCGGACATGAAAACAGTTTCCGAAAAGAAACACTGACTGGCGCCAAAATGATGAAGGCTTAAGACGACGTAGACAGAGAAGTGACTTGTCAGGCAAGTGTGTGTGGCTAATCAAACACAATGGATCATTCTGTCTTCATAAAATGGATGCTTAACCTGCTCATAAGAACATGTTCTTGTTACGATTTTAAAATCAGAGTTCAGAAGGGCGAGACTCTCACAGATAGTTCAAACCAAATGTTAGCAATCACTGGACTAAAAGACAAACGCCTCTTCAACCCAGTAGGATTACCAAAATTTCTTCTATTTAATGTATGCCGAAATAACTAAAACAGTTTTTACACTTCAATTTTACAAGTTTGCATATACTTCCTTTAGTAACCCTAAAGGACCTACACAGGACATTTTTGTCTTGATTGGTCTTGATTGTATTAAAGGATAGAAAGAAATGTAAAAAAAATATCAATCAGATATAGATTGTATGGTAGGTCAGAGCTTTTTAAAAAACTGGTGACTGGACACTGGCCATATTTGGTCAGTCTCTGTCCTTCATACGTTTAACGTCTCCAAACTTAAACAACCAGCGTGGTTAACCCTTTCCCAGTGTGTTAACATTAATATAGTTTCATTAACAAAACTAATTCCACCACCAACATAAAACATGGCAAGTATCATGGCTGCCTTCGCATCAAAAAATGTAAGCCTCAATTTATCATTGCAAACACACTCATCTGTACGACTGACCAACCACACACACAACATTCAGGCCCATCAGTGATGCTACCCAACAACATTGATTTCAAGACACAAAAAAGACAGCCTTAATGTTTTAAAATAACATCACATCAAGCTATTCTTCACATCTGCATGCAAAACACATAAAACTGTTTAGGTGACAGCAGGATGAGGCGCTTTGTGTTTCAGACCTTCACATAAAACTTAAAGTGACTGTATTTAAGAATGATACCAATATTTTCATGTGGGTCCTGTATTGTTATTTTATTCAAGATCCCATATATACCTCATTAAGAATAATAAAATGAAGGTTTCAAACGTTAAAATTTGAAAATTAATAGGACTGCATTAATGTACTTGGAAATTCACATCAGTTTTGACGACTAAAAAGTTAATTTTGTTTTATTGAAATGTGGCACTCAAAAAAACCTATCAAATACAGTTCAGAGCTGTATTACAGAACTAAGTTTTTAGTTGACTGTTGATGTATAATATACATAAACAGTAATAAGGCAAGCTTTACAGCTGAGGCACTGATTCGTTTTTAGAGAAAACATTTTGTTAAAAGTTAACACTGTGCAATAATTCAAACAGTTTTAGGCATTTTGCAGTCTCATTTAAGGCTGTGATTTGTACTTTAATTATAATTAGTTTTTGATTCTCGGTCTGTTGCGTTGGAAACAATGAAACATACTAGCCTCAGACTGGTAGAGATAAATATTCTAAATATAGAAACCACAAGAAAAAGATTCTAAGCAACAAGGTTTTTTATATATAACAAGGCACAGCACTTTCTGCTAGGGATGCACTGATACAGATACTGGTTTTGGAATCGATATGTACTGTATCATTATCAATTAAAGTTTACCGATACCATGAACCAATATTTATTATGAGGAAATTGGAATAATTTCAAAGAAAATTTTAATTTTGAAATTTTACTTTTGCTGTTTTTTTTATTAATATTTTGAGTTTTTTTCTAATTCACCATCACTTGTTGTTACTATCAGAGAAGAAAATCAACCTGTCCTCCAATTTATTGCATTTTTGTGTGTGGTAGAAGTATCGACATTGGTACTCGGTATCGGCAACTAATCAGATCCAAAGTGTTATCATTGCATCCCTGCTTTCTGCTCATCAGTCAGCTGCTATGACATTTTAGTACGAAATATAATAAGCACCCACATTTTAGGAGCATTGGTATTATCCTTAATAAGACAGTGAGCCACAGATGAACCTCTGACAGAGGTGAGAAATAGAGAAAATGAGAAATAGCTTATAAGAATAACAAGAAAACACTATTTTTATAATATTTTTTACTTTTACATGGCTGTTCATCTCTGGCTTAATCATTTTAGATCATTAGTTTAAAACCTCAAGAGCCTACTTTGTGTAACACAACAGAAAAAGAAAATGAATCTAAGACAGCGATGTGGACACCAAGTCTTTGACCTGAGGACAGAAAACTGCTGACCTGAGACACAAGCTGCACTTGTCTTCTCCTCTCTTCTCTCTGCTGAAATAGTAAAGACTGTCAACTAAACTGGCATTGTTTAAGGAAAGGAAGAAAAATGAACATCACTGTGCGCATATATATGCATTTGTCCTTCACTGATGCCATTACCTGACTGAAACTAAAACAGCTTTTTCATCTTTACAAAATCCATAGTCTTTTGACGATAGCCTTAATTTTATACCTAAAAACTGTACTTGCTTTAGAACATGTTTCTAATTTCTAACAGAGAATTTTCAAAAAGCAAAACAATATAGTTATCCATTTGCAAATCCTGAATAAAAGTCCCCCATTTTAAAAACAGCAAAACCTTATCCCTCGTCTCCAAAGTCCCTATTGGTATTTATTTTCCAACTATACATGCAAACAGACCATTGCTTCCCTATAAGCTAAAATACCCTCCATGTTTAGCTAATTGGAACTTCTTTAATGAAATATATTCTAGCCATTATAAGGCCATCTTAAGCGTTACATTTTTGCCTAAATCCAGAAAGACAAAGTACCTTGACTGCTGTCCTCCTCTGTGCTGCTGAAATCATCTTCATAGTAGGTGTTTGAATCTGTTGAAGCACTGGCATCACTGCTAACTGAGCCCTTTCTTTGGCGCTGGAGAACACAAGCCTGACAAAAGCAAACAAATAAGAGGTTAACAATAATATAGTGTGTGTGCTTTCCCCAACAAAATAAAAAAAAAATATATATTTTTATTTCATTGTTTAAAATGCCAACGAATGTATCTGATAATTAAATGGGTACTTTCAAAGCTACATTATGAAAATCATCAAAAAGAAAAATTAGTCCATGTTTATTTTGAAACTATATGATCATTTGCACCTTTTTGTAAGAAGTGGAGAGGAGGGTGAAGAGAAGATTTGTCAAAGGAACAGAGTCGATGAGTCTTTGGACCCTCTGGATCGAAGTGCTTTGTGCCATGATGCTTAGCTCAGCTGGTGGTCCATCACTTGCCCAACCCTGCAGAACGGCGGAAGGCAGTTGGAAACAAGACATCATTCAGTGTTCAGTTGTATATTTTGCTCTGCATATGAAACACGCTTTCAAGTTGTTTACCAAAACTGTCTAGCATTGAGGGCCAAAAAAAGCCTACCATGAGGCCTCGAATTCTAACTTGACTAGTTTGAAAACCTGATTATCTTCATTTTCGTTGGCTGTTAAAGATGGTATGTGATTTGGCAAGAACTATGGGACCTTCACAGTTCAAAGAGGATAAAAGTGAAATCTTCACTTTGGTTGACCTGACCTTTTAAACACTTGATTACACTGAAAATGTTTTTCAGACGGCTCTGCGACGTTCCACCTCATACAACCCGCATTCCTTACCACCATGTTGCCATTTTGTCCCTTCAAACGTCCACTGTTTTGTACCCTCGTTTCTATTTTTCTATGCATTTAGGTATTTTACTGAATTATGGCAATCAACAATCATCAAAATGTACAAAGCAAACAATATTTCCTGGAAACTTTCACTCTGCGCCGTCCTTGCATGTTTGCTCAGTATGACGGATTTCTGGGAAGTACAGAAGACAATGCAGACGAATGTCTACTAATCACTCAGGAAGAGTGTGTGCTGAAAGTCAGTGAATCAATGCGATTTGCTGGGTTTCGTTTAGTAGAACACTTTTAAACTGATTGAAAATATGAAATGAAGGAGTAATCGGAATGTATGTACATTGAACGTAAATGGCTTCTTGTAAAGTGACTTGACACAGGATTTGTTGTGAACTGGCAAGATATAAATAAACAAAATTTAACAAATTTGGTTTTGATCCCCATTTGAGCCAGTTTACCCTTATAAAACATTAACAACTTTCTCCACTGATAAAAACAAAATATTGGGGAGTGGTCTCCTGCAGGTGGATATGTGCATCAAACTAAAATGCATTTCATTACAGTAGAATATGTACCATACTTTTCGGGATGTAAGCCGCTACTTTTTTTCTAGGGGTGCTCTGATTGATCGGCCACAGATAATCATCGGCCGATTTCCGTGGAAAAGTTTGTGTTCGGTGTTCGCAGATCACTGTCTTTTATTCGTGATCACAAGTACTGGTACTGACTTGATTTTTATAGTCAATGTACTGACTGTGAACCGCTTACTCTTCCCAGTCAGCAGAGGCGCTGTAGTTCACCCTTCTCCTTCACTCTACTTAGTGTGCATGCGCATGGCGGCAAACCCACAATAACAAACATGTCTACCGTGTGGATTTTTATTTTCGGTCTGTGAGAATGATATTAAGTTAAGATCGTTATATGTTCCTCTCTTAAAATTCCTCTTTTAAAATGAATGTGCTGTCAATATCTTCTAGAACAGAATCGATGGCAGAATCTACACATCTCTGCTCTCCAGCGGCCGCCATCGTTGTTGTAAACAAATTCAACCCAGGCGCTCTTTGGTGATGTGGTTGATTACGTTACTGTTGTTCACCTGTCAATCATCGTATGTCTGATTTGATTGGTCCGAACAGATCTCGTTCGGGCATAATTGCTCTTCAACGGAGGAATGCCAGACCGAACTTCCAGACCATGTTGTGCGCGGGACTTCGGCTGGCAACCAGGCTAGAGTTTTTGAGGCTCACCGCAGAGAATGAAAAGAAGGCAGCTAATGCAGAAACAGTCAGACGGCAGCTTACACAGCCTACGCTTGGAAACACTGGCCCATATGAGCGTGACAGTCAGAAAGCTAAGCAAATTTCTCATAGATTGTGTTACTGATATTGAATCATTTGAAGTGTTCTTCAGTTGACATTTGACTGAATTGTTGCCGCATTGTACTTGCAAGGTTTTTGGGGGGTTTTTCTCTTGAAAAAGTAAAACCATGCTTTTTCTAAATTCAGGTGATTTTTATTGTTCCTTTTTCCGAATCATGTAACACAAGCAGTAGCACTCACCATAACTAAATGAAACATTTCCAGCCAAACTATGTGATTGGTATCGGTAACGATCGGCATCTTGGCTGATCGGTAGCGATGATCGGCAGCCTAAAACCTGACCGGAGCATCCCTACTTTTTTCATACCTTTGGACCCTGGTCCTATACAACAACGTTGCTAATTTATGATTTTTTATTTGATTTGATAGCAACCTCTGGGGGGCACTATAGCAGCAATTGTAAAAGTGAGACAGACATTGAAAAAAAAGCACCTCTTAAATAAATAAATAAAAATTCTGTGTAGCATCTTTCTGTGTAGATATCTCGTGTTATAACATGAAAACATGCTTTCTATATACAAGTGCACTCAAAATTCCCCAAATTATGGTATAGAGATATTACTTTTAGCTTTTGGCTACTAAATCAAATACAAAACCTCCCCATGCCCCATGGCAGACCGCTCCTTCCGTTACCAGAAAATCTAGGAACACAACAACCAAAAATTGGCAAAAGTCCGAAGGGTCTAAATGATCAGCAACCTTTTCAGAACAATGCCAGTTTTCAAATTTGCCATCACGTCTACCATCAGACAATCAGGAACAATATCATTTTAAATTAGTTTGATGTTATTTGTTACTAATAACTTTTTTTGAAGAAAAAATTTGCTTTAAATTAAAATACTTTTCCCATACAGAATGCAGAGGTGTTTCTCCATCTAAACTCTTGAGGTGGAAAAGTGGAAAATTTGATGATAGTAACACGAAAACAGTTGTTACAGCCACGAGTCATACATTTTGTCTCTTTTCTGTTTAATACATTTTTTAATTTATTCGTCTGTGGTAAAATTCAAGAAGGGGCAGATGACTGGCTTTAGGACATTGTTTTACAATCGGCATCTAAAAATAGCATTTTAAACAAGGAGACCAGAAGCCATGAGTTATTATAATCTTAAAGCGGTATGTATCCTGCGAAAGTGTTTCTTCCTTCGTATGGTCATACAACTATAGGAGGGTTTTCATGTGAACCCATTTTGTAATTTTTCCTCACATTTTTCCTCACAGCAACTAAAACATGCCTTTTGCCAAGTGCTTTTAGAGTAGCTAGATCCGGTTTAGTATTTTTTATTTTATTTCGTTTTTTTTTTTTCAAATGAATGAATTTCATTCAGCAGATATTGCTAACTAAATGTACGTATGATTAAAAATCTCTACTGGCTTAAATAATTGTGTTTATCTAATAAGGGGTAAACTCCTTCAAAGAATACAAGCATGACCATTGATTACTTAACTCACCCGGTGTAGAGCCTCTACTTGCAAATCCTGGAAGAGCGAAGTCAAAAGTTTGATGGCATGATTGGCCAGTATAACAGACAATATTCCAAACCCTTGGTGTCTAAAAACAGAAAAAAGGCTTAAATAAATTTTTATTCATAACAAAATTGTTCATAAAATGCGTAGAATTGGTGACTTGCTGTACTATTTTACAGAAATAAGTATTTATGAGTCTTACTTACTATGAGGTAACAGAAGAAAATATTCAATTCATTAAAAAGATATATCGGCATCTATTAGATATTTCAGCGGTCAAACTCGATAATTGCTTAGCTGCTTTAAGCATGGGGTCACTATTACTTTGATGATTTATTTTTATGTGATGAGCTCTAAATCTTTGAGATTGGGGGATCCCCTTGGCACCAACCTAATCTTTAGTTCCCTCCACAGATTATCTATCAGTGCGGACGCTGGGTGGATCGCTCCAAAATTGTAATATTACGTTCAGTCAGAAGAAAGATGTTGGTGAAATTGAAAGATAACTGAACATAAACGCCAAGGGTATTAATAATGTTTGTCATAACTGTACAACTGTATCGTTTTTCATATTAATAATTCATAATCACCCTTTGCCAGGGCCAAGTTTTGGCGATCCGGCACCATCCTTGGTGCGAGTAGCAATGTCCCGAACACGCAGAGCAGCAAGGGGGTCCTTCTCTTTCCCCTTATCTGCCAGTGCAGTCGGGCTCAAGTTCAGAATCAGGTACAGGCTGTTTAAGAGGCACCAGGCTCCAAGCAGCTGGAAGTTCTGGAAATGCTGAAGTACACAGAGCAAACAGAAATGTTAATCTTTTCTTAAACTAAACATAAAAAGCATTTCCAATATGATAGACAGAAAGTCAAAGGGAGGTTTTCTTTAGCCATTCTAGTTTACTATTCAAACCTGGTACTCACTTCTCCTCCAGCTCGGCGAGAATTGCTGATTGCTTGTCCGATCATTTCATAGATCTCCAGCTGTTGGAAGACCGATTTTTTATTTGTAATTTTTAAAAATGTTTCAAACAGGAAAGAGAGAAAGACCACCAATAATTCAACACCAAGTATTTCTTTGAATTTATTACTTGCCAAATTAAATATGGTTTCTATACATTTTACTAACCTTAATTGAGGACTCATTTTAAAATTCTTATTTACATTTTATTAACACAAAGAATAAATGAATAAATGAATTACAACAAAAAAACAACACAGAATGAATAAATGCTTGTAATGCATTAATGTATGAAAATAAGGCTATTAAAGAAAAGATAAATGGAAAAAAATAAACTGCATCTGATCACTCCATAATGACCTAGATCATAAAACTTTTCGAAGTCTAAATTGGTACCTCAATTTAGACTTCAATAACCTGAGATTTGTGCACTTTGTCATAAACAATTAGCATGAAAGTTATTGTTTGCTTTGGTATAAACAGCATTGTTATAGTCTCATCATTAAGTCCTTTGGATCATTTTAAACTTGTCTCCAATATAAAGTTATGTGTAAAAGATGAAATAGACCGTGTTTTTTACTCTTGAGTTGCACTCTGATTGAACTGAGGCTTATTTTGGTCATTTCCATTTTAATATCAACATAAATGACATCTAAATACCCAAACTTTTAACAACAGGTGATAGGCCTTTTATTTAATTTCTTTCATTCAACCTGGAGATGGCATATCATACATATAGTACATCATTTAAAGCAAAGCCTTCTTTTCAGTAACAACAAAAATGTATAAGATGTGTACAATAATATAGAACAATAAAAAGAATCCCAAAATTATTTAATAAAAAAATTTGCCTTACATTTTTTACGTTTATGATACAAAAAAATATAACTTAAGAAAAAGAGTGGGGAGCATGGATTAGGGCTGAACGATTAATTGCATATTCAATTAAATCGTGATTTGGTAAAATACAATTTCCTAATCGCAAAGGCTGCGATTTGACTTGATTTAAACATATCTGCTAAAGTCACGTGACTTGCAAACAATGCAGGGAGATAAGGAAACGCTGCACTTTAACCAGTTATAAAATGACCTAAAGCTTAACAGAATCCAACACTACACAATAGTTGGTACCAAAGAGGAACAGTACATCAGTTGCGAGAAATTATATCTGCTATGAAAACGTTGATGCTGCGCAACGCCAGGTGTTAAGCAGAACCTGTCTTGGTATTGTTGCTGACTCACGAGGTAGGCTACAGTACGAACCTTTATCAACACCTAAAAACATCACGCCACCATATATGAGAGTTGCACTGCTAAACTGACCGCCACCAGTGTTTAAATTTTCAGTAAACAAACTTCGAGGCGACAGGGATCGCTGAACGAGCTGTTTGAAAGAATCGCTCCTTACGAACATAAAAAAACGGCACACTGAAATAAGTCGTGCCATAACTGGTTTTATAGCTAAGGGTTTGCTTTGTTAACCATGACGAATAAGCTAGGATTCAATCTCACACACACATTTTAGCCACATTTTACCTGCGCTGTATAAAAAATGCCGACAGAAACTTAAAACCGCACCGATAACAGCGGAGTATTTTGTAACAACTGACCTGAGATCAAACCGCTCTACGGAGCCATAGTAAAGTCTGAAAATCCATTAGATCGATGGAGAATTAAAAATCAGAGCTTGTTGCTTCAAGCATCCTACTTCCTGGATAACCACACGGAGGAAAACATTGCAGCCGGAGAGAATTACTAGCTGGGATCAAAAGGAAGAAAACCTTGATTGCAGAACGACGCCGATGACCATCGAGTGTGATGATTAAAAGTAGATAAAGTTGTTAATATTAGCCTTTGTCTTAAAATAAGTCTATCTTATGGAATAGAATAAATTGTGTATAAAAATCTTTTTAAAATACACAAAATTTTTGCTGCATTAATTAAATAATGCATGACAAAAGCCCCACAAAAATAATTGCACATTAAATCGCAATCGCAATATTGAAGAAAAAAAATCGCAATTAGATTCTTTTCCAAAATCGTTCAGCCCTAGCGTGGATACAGACTTTCTAAAACTGAGATTTGCAAATATAAAAAGACTAGACAATTTCTTCTTTTTTTGGTCTGAATAGTTGCGGAAAAACAATCAGAGCCATTAATAACCTTGGTTTTAGTTCCTTAAACTTTGCCAAAACTATTATAAGCAGATAGAATGACTTTATACTCATGACACTTACACATTTCTGAACAATTGTTGCAGCATCATTTTCATAGTCCTCTTCTTTCGTTCCAGTGGAGGCCGAGCGAAGCTGCAATCCGCTGCCCACCTGTAGGATCGCCATGCACGTGGCAACACTCACACCTACATAGATAAAGTACTTTTAGATTCAGCACTTCAACATCATGCAAACAGTGACTGTAAGGATTAAAGGAAGGAAGCATGACCGCAAGAACACTACAAAAAAGGGAGGAAAAAGAAAAGGAAATACAAGAAAGAAAGGACACGAGACTTACTAAATAGAAGGTAACCATGAAGGACAAAAACACAAGAACGGAAGTAATAGAAGGGAATAAAAGAAGGGAAGTAATAGAGGAAAGTAGGGCTGGGCGGCATTGCAACGTTTTCATATCACTGTATTTTTCAAAAGCATATCGGTATTATGGTATTTGACTATTTTTTCTAGGGCTGAACGATTTTGGAAAATAATCTAATTGCGATTTTTTTTCTCCAATATTGCGATTGCGATTTAATGTGCAATTATTTTTGTGGGGCTTTTGTCATGCATTTTTTAATTAATGCAATCAAAAATATTGTGATTATAAACACATTTTTATACATAAATTATTCTATTCCATAAGATTATTTACTTATTTTAAGACAAAGGCAAATATTAACAACTTTATCTACTTTTAATCATCACACTCGATGGTCATCGGCGTCGTTCTGCAATCAAGGTTTTCTTCCTTTTGATCCCAGCTAGTAAAAATACTCCGCTGTTTTCTGTGCGGCTTTGACTTTCTGTCGGCATTTTTTATACAGCGCAGGTAAAACGTGGCTAAAATGTGTGTGTGAGATTGAATCCTAGCTTATTCATCATGGTTAACAAAGCATGCTTTTGGCTATAAAACCCGTTATAGCACAAATTATTTCCGTGTGCCGTTTTTTTATGTTCGTAAGGAGCGATTCTTTCAAACAGCTCGGTCAGCGATCCCTGTCGCCTCGAAGTTTGTTTACTGGAAATTTAAACACTGGTGGCGGTCAGTTTAGCAGTGCAACTCTCATATATGGTGGCGTGATGTTTTTAGGTGTTGATAAAGGTTCGTACTGTAGCCTACCTCGTGAGTCAGCAAGAATACTAAGACGGGTTCTGCATAACACCTGGCGTTGCGCAGCATCAACGTTTACATAGCAGATATAATTTCTCACAACTGATGTACTGTTCCTCTTTGGTACCAACTATTGTGTAGTGTTGGATTCTGTTAAGCTTTTGGTCATTTTATAACGGGTTAAAGTGCAGCGTTTCCTTATCTCCCTGCAGTGTCTGCAAGTCACGTGACTGTAGCAGATATGTTTACATCAAGTCAAATCGCATTTTACCAAATCGCGATTTAATTGCATATGCAATTAATCGTTCAGCCCTAATTTTTTCCCCATACAATACCCTAGCCCGGCTTTAAGTAGTTCATTTTACTGTCATATGGAATGATTCATGTTTTGTTTTTTTCAGACACAGGTAAATGCTATGAAAAGAATTACAAGTATTATGATTCTAGTCAAAACAGAGTAGACGTTCCTGATGCTCTAAGGCTGGAAATATACTGTTTTTTTAACCTCACTTTCACGCAAGCAGCAGGGTTTGGGCGTAGTACTGAAGAAGGGTGCAGAGACCAGAACTCATACCAGAGTGCCGAAGAAGAAAAAACATGGCGACCGTAGGAGATCTTTAGGTGTTTAATATTCAGACAGCAGAAAAAATAACAGAAGTATCGTGGATGGTATGCTAGACCATATTTCCCACTATTGTTGATTTCTTTCCCATTGCTTTTGCCGCCGTTGCCCCCCTGTACCTACAGATGTCAAATAGCTCTCAACACTCCCACCTACTGGTTTCTGGCAATAGTAAAAACAGTCCCCATTGAAACGCTTCCCCAAATCAAATGTTCCGGACGATGTCTGAGCTATTCACCGGTATAGCGGTATATTAAAAATTCATATCATAACATAAAATAAACACCGTTTTTGGTATGAACAGGTATACCGCCCATGCCTAAGGAAAGACAAAAGGAAGGAAACAGGGATACAAAGAAGGAAGTCAGAAAAGACAAAGAAAAGGAAGGGGAGGGAGGACGAATACAAGTATGGAAAAAAGGACAAACACAAGAAGGGAACGAAGTATCAACGCAAAGAAGGACGGCCATGAGGATAGAATAAAGAGCACATGGAAGGAAAGGAACAAAAAAAGAATAAACTTCACACTTACCGGCATAAAGACAGCTAAGTGCCAGCACAGTCATATCCAGTAGTCTTCCTGGCGTTAAGGGTTCCAGTACAGGAAGGGAAAGTGTGTCCAGAGCCATGGTGACATCAATTACCAGCGAGTGAAATCTAAAAATTTGGTCAACAACAAAAGTCTAAATTTCCTTTGGAAAACAAAATCCTAAGATTTCAAACAAGCCTACCAAAAAATTTATGTATTTCTGTAATTCAAAACAAAATCTAAAACAGCAGGTGCGAATCCACTATTTAAACTTCACTCGTCTAACTTCACCGGACAACAGATCCGTTTCTGGAACCACGCGAGTACCAGTCTCGGGGTATGTATTCGGACATGGCCTAATGAGAGTCGGTGGGCAGCAGCTGTAGTTAAGCAGCGCTGATTGGTTGTAATTCAGAGGGAAATAAGAGGACGTCACCTAACAACTAGCTTTGTAAAATAAGAGCTGCTGGCCAAGCAGTTGATAGCAGCAGCAGACAGAAATACGGCAACCATCCCTGCTTCATGTCCATCTCCTGTTATTTCTGTTGCTAAGGGCGCCTTTTGGCACTCATCAGTCGTGACATGCAGATGTCTTAGCTGATACCTCAAAGGACACATTTTGTATGGGGACATAACGGCTGAGAGGAGCGGACCAACAGATTTACGCCAACTGAGAAAAGTCTGGGAAATTACCCTCAAGTTCTGATAGTAGAAACACACCTAGTGCCACACCAGAGCCCAAATATGTAATTTCTTACATACCCATTACGGACAGCAGTGGCATCAGCCACGGTAGCTGGCATGATGAAGAAAGAGTTGGCTGAAACAGCGTCTTGGAAACGGTTGATGTAGCGTAGAAAGTACGGCAGGTTTAGACACACTCGTAGTAACTTTTCAGACCCGCCTTAGAGAAAGATTCAGACAAAGGTATTCATTGTCTTTTCACAAAACAACAGGGTCCAAACACGGCCAATTAGTCAATACTTAAGATACTGTTCTGTATCTAATGGATTGCTACTGACCGAGCTCCTGTAAGCTCGACACGTTCTGAGAGACAAATGCATTCTTCATTTTGGCCTGAGCAGTTTGATCTGTGGTTTGATCATCTGTGTCGCTCTCAGCCTAAAACGTTTAGAGATTTGAGAGAAAAAAAATATCAGAGAAAACATATTGGTCAACTTGAATTGTTATCAACTGATCATACCGACCTGCATGTGCGGTGCTGATGGTGACACCCAGATGGTGCTAAGATCTGGGTTAAACACTGAAGTCAGCTGATTAAAGAAGTTCATTTGTACTTCTTTTTGTCGACGCTCAGGGCTCACAATGCTGGGCAATTCCTTCTGATCTTCCACTAAATAGATTGAGAACAGACATTTCTATAAATCACATCACTTAGATATTCTTTCTCTAATGGCACTGTGCATACCCCCCCCCCCCAAGAATGGATAAATGCATAACAGCACTGATGTTCAATCACTAGCATAAAAGATACAAAATAAAAATTTTAAAAACCTCACTTTGTATGTCAGAAACCTCGCAAACAGTAGGGTTTTGTGGTTGTGCTTTTTTTTTAGATATGGATTTCCTTGAGTCGTTATGACACCATTATTATAGTTTGTTTTGGGAAACTCACCATCTGAGAGAGTCTTAATAGTTTGAGGCAACTTGGCAGACTTCATCATAGCAGTAAATGTTATGATCTCTGTACGATCCAGTCTGCTGCAGCCGGTGCAGAGTCCCTTTATTAGAAGAATCAGATGTTTCTGTAGGGGGAATACAATGTGAGTGTCAGTAGCAAACACAAATTTGATAAACAATCAAAACATTAAATTACATAGACGTTGCTGACAGACACTGTAAAAACAACATAAAATAACCCTTTGCATGTAGCCTGACAATGGCATTATCGCATTCCTGCATTTTTTATTTTTTTTATCTCACCTGTGATACTGCACATGCTTCATCTGGATTCTCCAGTCTCATCAATGAAAATTCAATCAGTACTTTGCATGCTGCAGCCACTGACAAAAGCTGATTTCTGGGTACTAGAAAAGAAAATAACCAGTTAAGAATGCAGAAATGTTATATACATTTATTTAGAATAATGGTGTCTTCTCCCCAACAAAAAAAGAGAACATTAAATATACATACTTTGACCACAAACTGTGGTGATGTAATGTGCAGAAAGAGCCACGAACGAGGAGTAGAAAGGCTCATATTGTTTGTCGTGGTGAAGAATGTCTGATTCACTGCAGAAGAAAGGTGGAACAGTGTGTAACAAACCACAAGATGTGATTTTTGTTTTACGGCTTCTTCCCTAATTTTAGCATCCATTTCCTGTCAAAAATATACCTCCAATGTTAGTAAGAAATATAAGCAGTAAAGGAAGGTGCTCATTTTAGAACATTTTTGACCAGACTATGACCTATGGTGGCTGCATGTAAGGTGCAAGAGTAAACAAATAGAGCAGCAATAGGTTTAACCCTAAAAAATAAATAAAAAAATAAAAAGGTAAAACAATATACTGTGTCTTTGTTTGGATGTTTTTTATTAGATGTGACATAGCAGTTAAACAAAAATATCCATTCCAAATAAAGTCCAGAGCCCCCATGCTACAGTAACGAACTAGAAACCCTCCAAGAGGAATCAGCTGCTCAGTTAAAGAACATTGGCATCTTAAACTGAATGGGTTAATTGTACTACTGTTACAGTTAAAACAAAAAACAAGGATGTAAAAACTAAAAAAAAAAAAAAAAAAGGCTTTGGGGTGAAGCGTATCTAAAGACAATGATACTACTGATTAAAAAACAAAAACAAGTCATTCCTTAATCCTTCATATTTACATCCTGGTACACATCCAACATGTTTAAACTCTGAATGGCAAATGATCTTGATGGGAAAGAAGTTGAAACAACTGATTTTGACCATCTCTTCATCTATTTTGGCAAAACCATGCCGCTTGCAGCTTAAAAAGCTTTATAATCTACTGTGAATTTTGGGTTTTAAATGCTCATTACTTTTATATACCATAGTAGTAACCTGTGAATAACTTTAAACCAACTCTTTCAACTAAATATTAGATAACAGTTAATCGTTGGTGGCAAATTAGCACCAATGGTTTTGATTTCTAAAAAATGAAAGAAATATTTTGAAGAAGAAAAAAAAAATCACTGTTATTTTCAAATTAGTATGCCAGGGAAGCTCTAATTTATCTTTGACTTTGACTATCTTTCTGTCTCAAAGTGTAAAAGCACGACTATTCACGTAAGCCCAATACTCTTAGAAGCTCTTCATAATGGGAAAAATATAAGAACCCACCCTTCAAGTAAGGCGAATGTGGGTGACTCTTAATGAAGGTTGAATTTGCTACAGTTCAGTTATTTTACACACGGAAACTGAAATTTACGACTGCAATTACATTGAACATCAACAACTTAATTGCCGACACACAGACATCCTAAACAGCATTTAAAATTAGATGTAGAGATGTAAAAATACCTAAAACCCACAAGAAGAGATTTTAATAATACTATCAAGAAAGCTTCAAAGATCATATACATGCTGCATAAAGGCCTTTACTCAGCATTCTATTGAGTTTTGCCAGAACTTCAACAAACTAATGTCCTCAGACCTCCGGAGAGTGCTTCAGTTATGCATGGTCTGCAGTAGATTTCCCATTTCCCAGTGTGCACACGTTTTCTGCCTCTTTTAGCGTCTAAACATTTCTTGTCTGTCACTCGTTTGACAATCATCATATCTATTGGAAACCCAAAATGCTGGCCAAAATTAAAATAATTTAAGGGTATCTTCTCTTACAACATTATCAGGCAGGAAAAAAAAACAAAAAATAAATGCTGGCTGTAAATGGCTAGTGAGGCAGCAGTCACCTGAATGAGAAATATTGAGCTATTTGGTAAAAAAATAGAGATCTGGAATGACAAGATCAGGTTAGACCCCTAAAATTGAGGGCTGGACATTTATTTCGCTCAGTCATCTTGTAGCTTTACAGTTATGGTCAATTTCTATCGAAACCAGGTTGTCTGTTTGAAATGGAAAAGCACTGACACCATTCAGCCACATGTAATCTTTGCACAAATACAGCAGAAAGATAATTTGAAGAGTATTCTTCCAGAAACATGACATGTTACTTTCAGCAGTAACAAGCTCTCAGGTTGATCATTACAGGAAATAACAGATGACTAATGTTTGTGTTTCCTTACATAAATACTTTCATAACTTGGATTTTTGTTGCTTGGTGGCCTGGAAACACAAACGGGCTCAAAGAGCAGAAGACAACAAACTACTTAAAAGCGATACTGAAGAAAGAGATTCAATCAGAAACAAACAGTCCTTGCCTTAGAAGTCGCCGCATTTATTGACGAGTTGTTTCTGAGGAAAACGAAACTCCTCACTTTAAAGTGCCGGTGAGGGCTAAACCCCTCCTGTGGTGACTTTTAGTCAAAACAAAAACCACTCTGTAGATCAAATTCCCAACCTTTTATTGTTTAGCTTATGGTTGCCATTCATGCGTTTTACAACTTCGGTCCCAAACCCAAATTCGTGGTTTACCTTGTTTATGTCTCCTGACATGGTCGTATTTTACTCTGACAGCAGCAATTCTACGTTACAGTGCAGAGTAGAAGGCCCACGGTTAGCTAGCTAATGATGAAGCATATTTTAAAAACGCTACAGTGTGGCATTCGTACGCGTTTACTAAACAACAGCTGCGCATTAATGAAACGTATACACAGCTTAAAGGCAAACGTAGCAGTTTGCCAGCAATATATCTGACGGCCCAAGCTAAACCCGTTTTGAACAAGTTAGGAAACGCTAGCATGTTGGCTTCAGTTGGAGACCAACACGGTACCAATGCAAGTTAATCTGAGGCCATGTCCGGGGTGAAAACGGGTGGTTTGGTGAGAACAGAGACGAAACACACACTGACATGTAGCCGATTACCTGTTAATTATAGAGCCAATAAGCTGAGGTAGCTCCTTTGTTTCAAAAGCGGTGTAAGAAGCTGATAAAAGCGGTCGCACGGCCACTGTCCATTCGTGCTCCCCCTCTCCTCCGCTCGACGCCATCTTGAAATCCCATAGAAAAAACTAACTGCCGAGGAAGAGGCTGTAAATCACAGGGGGCGCTCCGCGGTTCAGAATCACATTGAACATGCCTTATTTTGTGTCTTAATGCTATGTTCCTTTTCGGTTTAATTTTGCTTTATGTATTTAAAAATGGCACACATCACCACAAACACAAGTAGTTAAATAATCATTTATATTTTCAATCATGTAAGTTAGTTATAAACAAGCAAGAAAGTTCCACTATAAAATAAAAATAAAATAAATATATCATCCTATTGCTGCTGAAATATTTCAATAATATCGTAAATTAAAATGGGTATTTCTATTTTTGTCTGCGTTCATTGTATGTATCTATTTATTTATTTATTTGCTTCATCCATCTGATGAGATGTGTACATACATGGAGCAAATTATTTGTTTATTAAACTTTGATAGTTATTTATATTGCAATTTTTTTCTTTATTCGAAAAACAAAGCACTGATAAGATTTGGTCAGTAGTGATAATGATAAACTCCTAACTGATTATAACTTTGTATTTTTTGGATTGTTATACATACTCCCTGAAATGCTTTTCCATATTTATTTCAGTCTGATCAACACACTACTGTTGAATCAAGAGTGGTGTGTTTATGTTTACAAGTCCTATTAAATGCAGTTATTGTATCGTATAATGTACAGCTGGATGACCGAATGTAACTTCTGTTGAGAAGTACCTTTTTTGAGATTTTGCAGTGAACCGTTTCCAAAAACACTTTTGAGTTTCTAAAGTATATCATCACATTTATCATAATTTCAATGGATAGTACAAAATATAGGTATAATTCTTTATGTATACACAACCATTACGTGTTGCAGGTTTGGCCCTTAATACATGTGTAGTACCTGAATTAAAATTTATCTCGGAATATTTACTTCTTTCAACTTTAATTAAATCAATGCAAAAGAGATATAATTCTTTCCTAAATGTGATTTTGAGATTTTTTTTTATTGCTATTATTTTTTTTATTTTTTTATATTTGCCAGTACTGCACTATTATAATAGTAGATCATGTTCTCTTGTAGTTTTGCATGATTTTACTTTGTGGAACAATGCAATAATTATTTTTAAAAGGCGACATTTTGTCCTCAAGAATGATTTGATACGAATATTATATAATTTTTGTTTTCAGGAAAAAGCTATTTTATGCAGTTTAGTTCTTTTGCTAAGAAGTTCTAATATGTAATAAAAAAGTTTCTTAATATCTGTAAAAAGTTTTCTCTGCCTAAAATCATATTTATTATCATGTATTTAACAAAATGTGTATTTCATATTTGCACTTTTGGCTGTTTGAGTTGTAGCCTTCAAGCTAATCTTGCGGCAAATAGAGAATGCTTCGCACTTTTTGACCGGTTGGTGGCAGCACTTCGGTTAAATCAGAAAAATAGGGTTTCTGACAACTTCCGACTTCCTCTTTCCGTTGAAGGCAAAGCTGCTGCAATGGCAAAGCTAATTTTTTTGTTGTTGAAATTATGTATTTCGTTTTGTGCTGTCCATGCTGTATTTGAGGATCAAGTGGGAAAATTTGACTGGTAAGAACAGCCAAATGTTCCATGAAAAAATAACGTTTTTCTATGGTATTTTATTTCACATTGTGAAGATGCTAATGCTAACAGCTGTCAAAGCTATTAGCTCCGAGTCGGTGTGTTTAGTGAGCATTTTCATGAGTGGACATTTTAAAAGCAACACGTTATTTAAGAAAAAAATATATATTACGTCTGATTTATAAATAGTATTTGATGGAGATAAAAAAAATCCTATAGTAAAAACAAATTTAGGTTCATTGTTTGGGATTTTTTTTAATATAAGGAATTATGCTCACTAAATTGTTAATTACAAGTATTCATGTCAATGTTAATTATAACTCTAGCTGTTCTGTTTCAAAATGAATAATTATAGTTAGAGAAATAATAAAAAGTTAATATTTAATACTTTGCATTTGTTTTTTGTTTCACAGGAGGCAGCAGTATGTAGGCAAAGTTCGCTTTTCTCATTTCGATACTCAAATGCAGTCATCCAAAAAAGTCCTTGTAGCAACAGAGAGTAATGTTTTTGCAGCTCTAAATACCAGGACAGGAGAGCTTTGTAAGTATTTCTTTGGCCTTAAACAGACACACCCGTCAGCTGTCACATATTCTCACCTATTTTATAATACACACACAATATCATGTCCATGTCTGATGCAGTCTGGCGGCATGTGGACAAAACTGGTCCTGAGGGAAACATTGATGCTCTTCTTCACCATGCACAAGGTCTTTTTGTCTTTCTTAATTCAGTTTTAACCTGAGATTTAAATCGGTGTGTATTATGTTTACTCACTTTTCATAAAACTGCTTTTTTTATCTCTTTAGATGTAGTACTAGTGGTTGGAAATGGGCGTATTTTGCGCTCTTGGGACGTTAACATTGGTGGTTTGAACTGGGAAATCTTGCTAGACACTGGCAGGTGAATACTTTTTTTTTGCAGTCGTGATGCATCAGATTGTTCATTTGGATTAAACTTTAACTGCTTATATTTAAATACAATATCTATGTTTGCTTTTAGTTTTCAATCAGCGTGTTTAGTGGGGCAGCAAGGCATGGTCAGACATGTAGCTGTTTTGAAGAAAACTGTCATCTCTGTTCATTATTTGTCCAATGGGCATCAGAAATGGATAGAGAACCTTCCAGAAAGGTAAAGCATCTTATTTCTCCCTCCTTTCTTAAAATGTATAAGTAATATAATATTTTTTTCTTAATCTCGTGTGTTTTTGTATCTTTATAGTGAAACTGTGGATTATCAAACTGTGTACTCTGGTGGAAATGGTCAAGTCTTCGTTTTGGGAATTGTTCCCCATTCCCACATCACAATTGTTGTTTACAGCATGGAGGATGGAGAGATTATCAAGCAGGTAATATAATTACTCATTACTCATTTATAACATTATTAGAAGGGTTTAGGGTCCAAAAACTATTTTGTAGTTATGAAAGAAAACCTGTACTCCAGTTTATTTTTCCTTTTTTTTTTTTGGTCTCTGTTCCAGGTCTCAGTTGAAGCTCCATGGCTGTCCAACATACCAGCCAGCTGTGTAGTGGTTGGTCAGGGGATGTTGATGTGTGTGGACTCAACAACAGCGTCCCTAAACACACTCAACTTACAGCAGTCGCTACAGATTACACAAATCCCCCTGCAGGTATCAAGTAAACAAGACAAAAAACGTTCAGCTCTGTAAAATAAACGTTTTTTGTTAGGTTTTTGGGCCTCTCTGCATCAGTACTATGGATTCACATTTTTTTTTTTCTTCTTAACTTTTTGTATTGTTTGTCATCACAGTCAGTCGGACTTGAAGTGGACCCAGACTTTCATCCATCTCTTATATCACACCAGCCCAACCCTGCTCAGAGGCCATTATCAGAGTTCTTCCTGCAGCTTGGGCCTGAACGCTATTTGCTTCTGCAGTTGAACGATGGGCAGATAGCAATTCTAAGAGATTTCAAGCCTGTATGTAATTGTTTCTTCGTATTTCACTTTTTGGACTTTTGTGTCTCTTCTATTGTGGTATTCAACCAATTTTAGAGCTTTCTTATGACATTTTTTTGGTGGGGGGGCGGTGATTCTCTTTTCCCGGACCCTATGTACACACTGCATGTTTTAGCTCTTTCCCTGATTCAACACACCTTAATCAATAGATTCACTAACTGGCCTCTGCAATAGTTTATAACAAGGATTTGGACCATGTGCTTCAGCTGTGTTTGAGTAGAGATGCATCCAAAACTGGCAGGACAAAAGCCTTTGAGGACACTCGCTGTCTACCTTATACACTGTGTGCAAAGTTCTGATCTGCAGAGGCTTTGTTTGGGGAAGGGAATGTGGGGAGATGTATCTGAAATTCTTTAACGTGTGACCCAAAGCTACTCTGGCTGGAATCCTAATTTGTCTGGATGACTTGAGCTATCTTTAGAATAGTTTTTTCTCCACTTGCATGTTAAGAATCCCCTAAACCTAAGACCAAAATGTATCGTTTTCATTACCTAAAGAATTAAAATTGGTAATTTATGAGTAAAATATTTATTGGTATCACTAACTCTTTTACACACAAATGTCTGTTTTTATTTTAATAACCGATTACTGATTTAAATAATAAATTACAGATTTAAATAAAAAATAATTCATTTATAGGCCTTGCTGGCTTCGTTTGCCACCACTGGAGAGAAGACTGTCGCTGCTGTTATGTCACCCAAGAATAAAACTGTAAGTTTACATAACTTTGCTCTCTCAAGTTTGTATATCTATGAATAATCTTGAGTTTAACCTAGTATTTTTATGTTGGAGATGATAAGGGATTGAATTATTGTTTTTCAAAAAGATTTTCTGTTAACCCCCAACACACAGGCTTGCAGTATCAACCTCTTCAGTTCTGACACTGGGCGTAGACTTCTTGACACAACTCTCATTTTCACTGTTGATCCTAACGGAGGAAAACCAGAGAGGGTGAACTTTACTGTTACCTTCGCTTTCATCTTTATTTGTTATAAAGCAACAATGGCATTAACATTATTTCAACAATATCCAGTCATTTGTTTACCATGTTTTGGAATTTAAGGAATCTTTTATTAATGGTATTAATTCAAGTTCTGTCCTGAAGCTGCATGTCCAAGCGTTCCTGAAGAAGGACGACTCTGTTGGCTACAGGGTCATGGTGCAGACAGAAGACCACACGGTGACTTTCATACAGCAACCAGGTATGTGGAATTAAGATGGTGACGTTCTATCAGGATTTGCCTTTTCATTCCTGCAGATTATTCTATATATTATTGTTGTATTCTTTGTTTTATTATGACTTTCTCTAAAATAATGTGAAAGAAATCAGCTGTTGTCTTTAAAATGAGGAGGTTTCCGGTGAATTGAGACTTAATTTCCTGTTAAAAACCAGTTTTAAGAAGCCCTCATGATGAAACCTGACTGTTTCATCGGCTGTGGATTAAAGGTTGAAGCTCTGGTCTGATATTCACCAACTCTAGTCCAGTTTGCATGGGTCAAATCTCGAATCCGGAGTTTACAGGTTCTTTTTGATTTTATTGTTAAAAGAGAATGTGTAACAAACAAACATATCAGTTTCCTGTTCCTGTTGGACTAATCGTGTACCCAACAAAAGTCTACAGGAAGGAATGTCAGAACTCCAAAAAAATTAAGGCCATAGCCAGGATTTAAACCATTGAGCTCTTTGCTGTGAGGCAAAATGTCAATCCGAATAATAAACAGAGCTTATTCAATATTCGTGTGGAGCTGTGGGTTTTTGAGAATTAGAAAGTGCATGATCTTTCTAGAATAGAAAAGACCTGTGAGCCATTCACTGTCTCATGGTGACATTAAGGAGTAACTCGCACCCGCTTCCAGGGTATTCTGCAGGCTACATTTCTAGTTTGAAAAAGAGGCAGTAGGAGGTGTTCCCTGTCGGACCGAGGTGCACATGGGCAGAGGGCTACTATCATAACTCCAGCTCGCTATGGAGGTGTGGCTGACACTGGCCTTTTTTTAAAATACTTCATGTGGCAAGCCGCTTTAACATTTAATCAATGACCACACCTTTCTATAATTCCTATTTTTAAAATAAGAAAAAGTAGTTGTTACTAGGAAATATTACAATACTATTTCAGCTGTATAATTTAATTTTGTATATACAAAAATATATTTTAACTAGTTAGAAACGTATTTTAGGTATCCATAATTCATATTCTAACAAGCTAAAATACACTTTGAGATATCAGTAATTACATGTATTATTAGCAACAATGTCTTTTAAGAGTAGCATTTTAATTTTCCCTCTCTAAATTAAGAGTTTGTACTAGTAACAATTGCATTTTTGCCATCTAAAATTCAAATTTCTCCCAGCAAGAATTGCATTTCCCCCATCAACAAAGTTATTTTTGAAGGGAAGAATGCATTTGTGGATAGGAGCAGCTGGAAACCCCATACACATGAATGGGACATGTGACATCATTTGTCCTAGGAAGAATTATATTTTAGATAATCAAAATTTTGACTTGGACAAATTGATTCTATGGATATCTGACTGGAATATAAATTTTTACTAGGAAGAATCAGTTTAAAAATATCTGGAATACATGTCCAGTCTACTTAATAAATGGTCAAATGGCTTTCCATATTCTCAATTGATGCAGGATGGCTGCCAATGAAAATCAAAGTTGAGCCAGTAGCAATGCCCGATTCGAATTCAAGTGCAGTGCAAGGTATTACCCTGAAGAGGGCACTGTTATACCGGTTTTGGTACAAAAATAATATATTTACTAAAATATACTAAAATGCCAAAAATAATGACCAGAGATGTAGACAACACTATTAGACACTCGTTTATACAGTTTATCAGTAAAAAAAAAAAGAAGTTTATTTGGGGGTGAGTTGTTCTTTTAAAGTATGGTCTGCCATTTTAATGATAAATAACACCAGCCAGAGAAATGTTCCATTGTGCCAATACTTCTGTCATTTTTCCATAATCCTTGAGGGGAAAAAAATAGCCATATTATTGGAAAGGTCTTAATCCTGTATGTTTTCACAGTGTATGGAAGGTAGAGTAAAGAATGAGGCTTCTTTTCCAGGGCGTGTAATGTGGACAAGGGAGGAGGCCTTGTCAGATGTGGTGACAATGGAAATGGTGGATCTGCCCCTCACTGGGACACAAGCCGAGCTGGAGGGAGAGTTTGGCAAAAAGGCTGGTAAATGCTTCAACATTCATCCTATTTACAACTCATCTCAAGCAAAGTCTTTTTTGTCTGTTTTCCCCAAGTTTTGGCTGAAGGCATTTCTAACAAGTAGACCTTAAATGGTTTGAGGTTCTGATTAACCTAGTTGATTTATGACCTTTGTTGTCTTTTTCTTCTGTCTTTATTGCTGCGTATGGATTCAGCTATTCAAGGTAACACGGCTCTCTTTGTAACCATGGCCATTTCTTTGACCATCTCCAAAAAATGTTTAGGAGCACCTTTTGCAAATCATGTTCAGCATTCAGTGTTATGGGAGATGCACCAATGGGATTTTTGCATCCGATTTTAAATCACCGTTAGCGCTTTGATGAGCCAATCGCTTTAAGAACTTAAGAAAAAATAAAGCATTTAAAAAAAATAATTCTAGCCTTCCTGCTGTGAGAGGTCATCTGTCATCCTATTGGGGCCAGAGGTGATCTCATGTCATTTATTTGTAAGAGCAGTTGCTGTAAATGTTTTTAGATTTGAGTTGACATTTTTAGCTGTACTTAGCATCTTATCATTAGCACAGCTATCATCATTAACTCAGTCTGTATTTCTGAGACGATATAAATTCTGATTTAACTCTAACCTCCAATTAAGCCATGATATTATCTAGAGTTATCTAAGTTTGTATTTCTTGCATCTCAGTGTGATCTGTTTTTATTCGTATAGACCTAATTTGTCTGAAAACGACTAACCGTGAGCCTCTTTCACCCAGGAAGGGCATCCACACCAAAGACTGTCAATGTGACCTTGTAGCCCATAATATATGATGTGTTCACTGATTGGAAAAAATATTGGATTTTTGGGCTTACAACCAGCAAGTCAAAGGGTAAAAAGTGATCCAGCTGAAAATCAGTAGATTCAGTCATCGGCTGGTTTATAATCGCTTCTCTGTTCTCCGCCTTTTGTTTACTCATCCCTATTCTCCAAGAAGTCAGTCTTATCTTGTTCTTTTACATTTGCTTAAAATATTTACTTGATGTCTCTTGACACTTAAAGTACACTATAACAGAATTTGCTTGATCTTATTTGAATGCTTCTAGATGGCTTGTTGTCCATGGTGTTGAAGAGGCTCTCCTCTCAGCTCATCATGCTGCAGTCCTGGATCGCTCACCTCTGGAAGCTGTTCTACGACGCTCGAAAACCCCGCAGTCAAGTCAAGAACGACATTTCCATCGAAAACCTGTCCAGGGACGAGTTCAACTTGCAGAAAATGATGGTTATGGTTACATCATCCGGAAAGGTAAAGGCTGTAAAGACTAAAGCCCGTCCTCTAATTTCCCCTATAATATGGTTAGAAAGATGAGCTGCAATGCACGGTTGTGGTTAAACTAGATTTGCTGTGTAGATATCTCAGTTCAGACAGGCATACATTTGACTAAAACAGACCTTTTAGTTCTTTTTTTCTTTTCCTGTTAAGCTCTTTGGTATCGACAGCAAGACCGGTGGAATTTTGTGGAAGCACTACCTTGACAACGTCCCATCGAATGCTGCTTTTAAATTAATGGTTCAACGGACCACCGCTCACTTCCCTCACCCTCCACAGTGCACACTACTCATTAAAGACAAGGTGAAACACTGTGGCCTGTTCAACAAGTTAAATCCCTGTTGTTGGCGTCTTTATTTTATACCAAAATTGGTAACTGTGTAGATAAATCTTGTTTAAAATCTTTTTTTTTTTAAGCTTTAACTATCAGGAACAAGTAGTGCTTATCTAGTCTGTTTTACATAGTTTATGGTTAATAATATGAAAATACATTCAAAAAGATTTATTGGTGTTTTTCTGGGTCACAGGACACGGGCCTGGCCACACTTCATGTGTTTAACCCCATCTTCGGAAGAAAAAGTCAAGTCACACCACCTGCCCTACCTCAACCAATACTTCAGTCACTTATGCTCCCACTTATGGACCAGGATTATTCCAAGGTCCTGCTTCTCGTCGATGACCAGTACAAGGTCTGATCAAAACCTCAAACCGCTTATGATCATGTGAAATGGTTGTTTCTTCAGTTTAGAGCGGTAACAGTTTTATGAAATAAAATTCCCACCTTCATTTGTCCAATTGTTATTGTTCCAGGTTTCTGCCTTCCCTTCAACCAAGAATGTCCTGCAGCAGCTTCAGGAGACGGCTTCATCCATCTTCTTCTTTCTTGTTGACTCCATTCAAGGAAGACTCTCAGGTTACAGACTGAGAACGGCAAGTTCTTCTATGAACATTATGTTGTATCCTGGTTCTTGGAGTAAACAACCATGAAATAATACTCAAATGATCTATAAAAGTTAACCCTGGGGATTTTTTTATTATGCCCTCAGGACTTGTCGACAGAGCAGGTCTGGGAGGTTGCTATTCCCACAGAAGTACAGAAGATTGTCTCTGTTAAGGGGAAAAGGCCCAATGAGCATGTGCACTCACAGGGCAGGGTGATGGGAGACCGCAGTGTGCTGTATAAGGTACAATAACGTATCCTACATGCTTTATCTGAGTTTAGTAAAGGTTGTTAAATATCAAAAATCACATTTCTTTTTACCGGTCTGAACAAAAAGTACTGTAGTAACATCTTAAGTGGAATTTAAAGAATTTGTATTTGTGCTCAATATTATTCAAAATAGTTGCACAAAATAGAAGTAAAAGGACGTTTTCTATCCTTTTTTTTGACATATGTTAATCTTTCTGTCCTGTATGTGCAAACATATTTCTTGCCCAGTCTAGAATAGTCTGGAATTTGATTTATCAATTTCCAAAGTCTGAATAAGTTTAGATATTTCCACCTTTGTTGTGTAAAAGTTGGATTTATCAATATGCCCATTGATCTTAACACTTCCTGACCACAGTAGAAGGTTTTGTCATAAATTCACATAGTAAAATTGCTTAATTTAACGAATTGGCCAACACATCTGGAAATAAGAGTTTGGGAATATATTGCATTTTATATGAAGATAATGGAGTGTTTGTGCTAAGGTAATAGAGATTGGTAGGGGTTGTGCTCGATAGTAAGGTCAATTAATGGAGTTTTATACCTTATGGCTCCATACTTCATCTTTTAATTGCCCAGGAACATATTTTTCAAAGTCTTTAAATGTAAAGAATGTTCCCTTTTAACTTTCTTTTAATAGTACCTGAACCCAAATCTGCTAGCTGTGGTGACCGAAAGCACAGACGTGCATCAGGAGCGCAGCTTCATCGGCATTCTTCTCATCGACGGTGTGACTGGTCGTATCATCCACGAAGCTGTGCAGAGAAAAGCCAGAGGACCAGTTCATGTTGTGCACTCTGAAAACTGGGTTGTGGTAAGGAAGGATTGTTTTCCGAAAGCACAAATGGCCACACTCATACTGCATTTTGTAGATGTGAAGTACCTGCCATATGAATTTTGCAAGTAGCGTAATTATCCGCAGATAATATTTTCGGGGTAATATTATCCATGTCTATCCGCGTTTCTCCTGTCAGTATGAATACTGGAGCACAAAGGCTCGCAGGAATGAGTTCTCTGTAATCGAACTTTACGAAGGAATGGAGCTTTACAACAGCACCGTCTTCAGCTCGCTGGATCGGCCACACTCTCCTCAGGTGCTTCAGCAGTCTTACATTTTCCCCTCTTCCATCTCCACCATGGAGGCCACCCTGACTGAGAAAGGCATCACCAGTCGCCATCTACTCAGTAAGTTCACAAATTGTTCTTCCCTGTCCTCTCCAAATGTAATTATTGTGTGCAAACTATAATGGTTAAAGGGGACTTATTATGCCTTTTATAGAAATGTTTATTAGGTCTGTGGTCTGTACAAAAGATTTTCCTGGAGTTTTCTTGCCCTCCACATGGTGTTGACAGTCTGAAAAGCGAACCTACACACACACATACACACACACACACACGCACACACACACACACACTTGTTCATAGTTCTTATATTAACAAGTTAAGTGATGGTCATTTTACAATTTGACCTGACTCTAAAATTACTGTACTGCCCTGGACATTTTAATATTGAACAATAAAACAAAAATAAGTCCACTTGCTTTGATTATATTTGTGTTGATACAAGCTGATTACCACACGTTAACTGCATTTCATTATTTAATAGTTATTTATTTAAAATTATTAAAAAATATATACTTTAATGTGCATCTAATTAATATATTTATATTTTGTTTGTCGCATTAGTTTTTTGTTTGTTTTTAAGAATGTAATAATTACATTAGCTGATTGGACTGATTTGGGCTCTTTTAAGGCTAATTTTACTTCTACATAAGTAATGTTTTTGTGACGGATCACTAAACCTGCTTGAGTCACATCTCTGAACACTCGCCTTACTGCCAGTAACTTTACGGATAAAAAAATAAAAACGCACCAGACACATCTACAGCTTATTAAAGGAGACAAACTGTTTCCATACAAGCTTTGGAGTTTCTATGTAATTTTAAGTCTGTTGAGCTCGTTACATTTTGAGGTCAAGTGAATATACAGTGAACACCATAAATTGACTGTTTACTGCTTACCTTGTTCTAAGATAGGCAGGAAGAATTACCTAGTGTGAGTATTGGTATAGTTTCTTCTGCTTACTATATATTTGTATCAGCGTTTTTCATTTTCGTCTTTAAAATCCAGAACACTATTTGAAAAATAATAATTCAGATGTTAATCAGTACTCAAGTAGCCTTTTTACCAAATGCGTTTTTACTCTTACTCAAGTTTTTTTTTAAAGCTACTTTTTACTTCAATTTGAGAAAAAATATGAAGTAGTGCTACCCCTGAGTCCAGTTTTTGGGTACTCTGCCCACCTCTGGGTGAGGGATTGCTACACATGAGAATGGAATGCGGTTTGAGTTTGTGGGCGGAGTTTGACATCAGAGGGAAAGGGTTTTGTATAGGAGGGTCTGTTAGATAATATTTCTGCTTATTGTGATGTCACAATAAGGCACTTTTTTCAACGGCTTGTAAATAATCTGTTTTTATTTGTGTTTGGAGTGTTGATAGAAGTAGCAAAAAACCAAATGATAACACAAAAACAGGAGTAAATATTCGTATTGGTCCCCTTTAACACTTTAGCTACATTATTTTTCCATTTGTCTCAGTTGGTCTGCCATCTGGGGGGATTCTGTCGCTACCAAAAATGTTCCTCGACCCACGTAGGCCAGAAATAATAACAGAGCAGAGTCGGTAAGTCCAGTCACATGTTTTTACATTTTGTTATGCAGTGCAATATATTTTAATGTCATTTAATGAAATGTACCAACACAAAATAGTTTGTAGTTAACCCAGCTTTGTGTTGGTCCATCACATAAATGTTAAAAACTATTCAGATGGAATAGAGGCATTCATTGCTCCCCCCATTGCTCATCTACATCTGACTTGCACACTCAACCTGCAGGGAAGAAAACCTGATACCGTACGCACCAGAGCTGATCATCCGCACAGAGTGGTTCATCAACTACAATCAGAGCGTCTCAAGAGTGCGAGGTATTTACACAGCCCCATCTGGACTGGAGTCAACCTGCTTGGTGAGTCTTGCTTTGCAACACAAAACCTTTAAGTATAAATGGCAAATGCTGTTAGTGTCTTAGTCAAAAAACAAAACAAAAACTTCTCTGAATGTAATAATGTGCTTAATATTTTTGCAATATTTTCTAGTCTGTAATGTCTTTTATTTAATAGACTGTCAATATTTATTAAACAAGCCCCCTATAGTATTTATGATGCTATTCAGAAAAAAAAATATTTTAGGTCTCTAAAATAGCCTGAATAAATCTCAACTAAAGCGATTTGAATGATTTTGTTAAGAGGGAAGCTTGTTGTTTTAATTTTTGTGGTTGAAAAGAGGTTATTGACATGTTATTTTTAATTGTTTTAATTAGCGACATGAAGAATGATACCATAAAGGACAGATCGTTCTTTTAACACATTTCCCTTGCAGGTGGTGGCCTACGGTCTCGACATCTACCAGACTCGCGTGTATCCCTCCAAGCAGTTTGATGTGCTGAAAGACGACTACGACTACATGCTCATCAGCAGCGTACTCTTTGCCCTTTTCTTCGCCACCATGATCAGCAAACGCCTGGCAGAAGTCAAACTGCTTAACCGGGCCTGGCGGTAAAGTGATCTTATTAAGTCCTACACCTGAGAGCCCTGCGGCTGCACGAAAGGACCTCGCTCCGATGAGATGAGACTGCTGAGGCCGTGCCTGTGGGGAAAAAACACAGGCCCAAGTTCAATAAGGCCCTCAAGGAACTACAGGGGAAGGTGGGGAGGGGGTGAAACAAGGGGCTAGATAAGGGTTTGATATTTTTTTTGTTTTTTTAACTTATTTTGCAAGAAGAAGAAATGACTCCATAGTAGAACCATCCCCCCTACATAACTTTTAATTAAATGTTGAACAATATTAATCATTTCAAATGAATTTAACCGATTTGGGTTTAATAAATTATACTTGTCAAGTTAAGTGCTTAAATATAGTTTATTCTAAAAAATACTTAAGATATTATTCTTAATTTAGCAGTGATAGTGAGATGTTAAGAAAGCAGAGATGAAAGAGTTTGTGCCTAAATGGTTACTTCAGTGGTTTTTGTTCTTAAGCCTTCAAAATTGCCATTATACAATGTAGTTTTGGTTTGACTGTAAAAGATCTGAATTCTGAGGCAAGACCCAGTGAGGACAAGATGATCTCTGGTTAGCCATTGAGATTTCTACAAGAAGCTGCTGTTATGAAAGGAAAACGATAACACTTCATTTTCCCTGTTTTGTTTCATTAAAATCTTTCTGAGAACTCCAGATTTGAATGTTTTCCTTACAAGTTGTTGCCAAAAAGATTGTTGAAATGTTTAACTACTTGAATGTTTATGCACTTTGCAAGTGAACATTATGCATTTTAGTCTGTGTGCAGGTTATCATGTGTTCGCTCACACTTAACCCCAGCAAAACCCACGGTAGCCCTCAATTTATTAGCATCTGGTAGAAGGATGAAAACAATAAATTACACAATGAATAAGTTATTTATTTAATTAAATAGACCATAAAACAATATTACAATCTGCAGCCTTTCTAGGGCCTAAATCCATGTTGAACCTTTATAAGAACTTCCATGAAGTCGGTGTAACAAAGGTTGTAAACATGATTCTGAACTTCAGCAGTGTAAACGTAACTATTTCATCTTAGTAAAAAATAACAGTTACCATGTCAATTAAACAGCACTAAATTACACATTAATGAAGGATTATCATAAATGTGACAGCTGGTTAGAGCAGAACAGGCCCAATTTGTCTGGGAAAAAATTAAATAATCATAAAAGCTAAGGGATAATATGTATAAAGAAGTAAATCATAAAATTAAGTGAAGTTATCCCTTGTTTTAATTTTATTTCAGCTCTAGGTGCAGCTTTCCGTAATGGTGTCTGAATGAACCTTTCCATATAATGTGCTAGTTGGAAAAAAGCAACACAGTTTAACCAGTTAGATTGTTACATGTTCAAATCTGTTAAAAATGAGAAATAAGCTAATTGATTTCCAAACTAAAAAAAATGAAAAAAGCTTTAAGCTATTTGTCAAACCAGCTGATATCTCTTCAGCTAATATGTTGTATTTATCAAGAATACCCTTCACTGTCACATTTAACATCAGTCCAAATGCGTAAAAAGATTTGAAAATATTACACATATAAATACGTAAGATCGCCTTAAGCAGAGTTCGCAGAAAAAAAATACTTGTGCAATCAGTATATAGACACAAGCCCAGCTTGTGTCTTAATTATTTGCTCTCTTTTCAGAAAAACAGCATTGGTGGAAAAAACAGAAAAACATCAGGCTGGTTTTAGTGACACTAAAACAATTTAGGATTAAACACTATACATACAAAACAGCAGTACAAGTACATCTCAAAGTAAAATATTTAAGTTAATTTCAGTCATTCAATTCAGTTTAAAGACCTTATTCAGTTTAAATGTCTATCATGTTTTTTAATTGATTTTGATGATTCTGTCTTACAGCTGTTTTAACAACACTAATCCAATTTCGCAGTAAATTTGAAAGTAAAACCAATACAATGATGTTTTGATATATAAATGTTCTACACAATCAGAGGATACAATGCTGACTTTTCCAACACAGTCATTGACTCCCTCAACAAGTAAATTTAGCCACAATAGGTCATAGCTAAAGAAACTGCTGTATGCAAGCATACTAGCAGAAAGCTAAGTGGATGGAAAAGTTTTCTGAGAAACAGATTTTTGAGTTTTATTTGGAACAGTAAGCTAGAATCATCTAAATGAATAAAAACGCTTGAAATATATCAGTCTGTAATAAGTGAGTTTCATTTATACCGACTTACTAAAATAGCTGATATTGTAATTAATAGAAAGACTTCTCAATGAATATTGTGACATGAGGTAAGTGTTTTTCCTCCACTAGTAGAGAAATACTTTTATTGTTTTAGGGTGAATAGTAAAAATACTGACCGGTAAAATATTCAGTCAAAAACAAAAAATCACAGTGAAACTAAATAAAATACATGAGTGACAAAAAAATAACAAAAGAATAAATAAATACAGCAGTGTATCATTTACACAATTATTTTAGGCATGGGTCAGTATTGGTATTAAGGTATATCTGGGTTTTAAACTGTTAACACTTTAAAAACCACTAAAGGTTTCTCTCATAGCTTCACTGCAGTTTTAGGTCCTTTTAATGAGAAAGTACTGAGGAGTATTAAAGTAATCGGTCCATCCCTCCACCCTCCTATCATTTGCCTAGCACTGCCTGTCAGCTGGCCAAAACAAGGCTACTTAACCTCATCTTACATTTTCTAAAGGACAAAAATCTAAAACTTCTTAATGAATTCAGTGGTTTTACATTAAATTAGAATTAAATTGATTTCTTAGTCCTTATTTGCCACATCACACCTTGATTATAAGATTTTGCCTATCACTCAAAAAGCACATAATGGCCATATCACCACATTTTTAAGCTTTAAATTACTTCAGTTTCAGTCTGGTTTAGCTGCTGAGCAGCAAACACAAAAGGGCTTTTTTTCTCTTTTATAAAAGGTGCCTCTGCCAAAGTTCACAAATGGCTACATCCTTGGTTTACCTCTTTATCCATACTTAACCTTAATAACTGTACAGTACTCTGTTTTGGTTACTATTGCACATGATGTAAATATTTTTTCTTCTGTAAAAATTGTGTGTTTCTGTTATGTTTGTATATATATTTTTTTTTTTTTCTGCTGTTATGACCAAATTTCCCCTTGTGGGACAATTAAAGGAGTATTCTATTCTGTAATCCATTTTTATGAAAAGGAGTAAAAACACTAAAATCTGAAGTCAGTTTCAGCATTTATGTAACTAACTCAGAGTACTATTTTAGCAGTTCAAGGTTAACTCTAGTGAACTGCTTGGCTAAATTACCTGCTGAAATCTGTTTGAAAGTTTCCTAGTGTAAGACTTTAAAGATTAAATAAACCTTTCCTGGCCCACGCCTAATGTCAGTCACTGTTTTTTTTTTATTATTCATTGGAAGGTGTCTATATTTTCTGCCAGACACATCCTGTCCTGTTGGGCTCACTCAGGAGCCTTCCTCGACTCTCAGCGTGAGCAGGCCGCCCCGGCGGCAACAGAATGTAATGTGTGGCGCTGGCCTGTTTTCCGTCCTTCAAAATGGGAACGATGCAGGGAGAAAACTGTGCAGCTGGTGGCGCCCTTTCAGACTGCTGTCTCTGTACAGCTTTACTCACATAATGTGGATTAGCAGCAAAACTCTGTGTGACGGGCATCACTCCGTTGATATAAATTGGGAGATTTCTGGGGCTCGGGGTGCGCGGAGGGCAGGGTGGGACCAAGGGAACCCGTGGAGGGATTTTGGGGGGCCTTTCGTCCCTGTTGTCGCTCACAGGCTTTGAGAAAGCAGAGGGTTTAGGTGGGATGGGGATACGAGGGGGGACTTGAGGTTTTTCCGGCAGGATAGGTGGATAGCTCATATGGTCTTCAGTAGGAGGACCCGAACAGGAAAATTGGTTTCTGGAGAATGATTGGGGATGCTCTGACAGTTTACCTCCAAAAGCAGCCCTGAAAGCAGAAACTTCATGCTGTTTGTCTCTTTTCTCATGAGCAAAATAATCAAAGTTTGAGGTGTTTGCTGCAATTCTGCTTCCTCTACCCTGTGGTCTGTCCTCTCTGCTTGGCCAAGAGAAAGCGATAGAGTCAGCTCCAGCAGTTCTGATCCCCACTGAGCTCCCCTGGTAGGCAATATTTACCTGACCACAGTCTTTGTTGCTGCTTCTTCTTATTGCCTTTGGGGAGCTTTTGGGCAGGAGGCGCTGGCGGTCACTGGTAAAGAATTCAACCTCACTGTCTGCAGCTTCATCTGACATTAATTCCTCCGGGTCAGGCAGAGGCGGGAGGGGTTTGGCCTCTTTCTGACAGCCTCTTCTCTGGGAGGAAGGGACCACCTGGTCTCCCTCGCTGGGCTGCAGAACATCACCTGACGTTAGCCGGTACGTATCAGAGCAGAAAGCAGGAAACTGGACGGAGACGCTGGCTGAGGAACGAGAGAGGCATAAAGAATTAAACCCATTGCGAAAATCCCGAACTGCTCTTTGACTAAGAACTCGCTTAGTTGATATAAAAAGTCTGTTATCACTGTTTCTTCCGACAGGAGAAAAAAAAAAATCACAGAGGAAGGAATGTGGAAGAACATCTCGCAGTGATAACAGATACAGGACAGGAAACAGGAGTGAAAAACAGGGTGAAAACACCCGCCTAACCTATCACCTTCTTCAAACATCAGTCACAACACCCTGATAAACACAGGAACTGTCATTATCTGCGGAACGAGCCATAATCTTAACTACGCTTCCCATAACCTTCTTTGTGGAAACATCCGATGTGCCCCAGACTGTCGAAACAGCTGGTGACCAAGGAGCTACGGCTTCAACTCCTCCTCCTGTCCCTACCCTGATACACAATTCGGTTCTGTGATACCCAGTCATCAGCTCCTTATGAGACTTTATGTTGTACAAATAAGATGTAACCAATGGAAATGATCTGTGACACTAATGAAAGAAAAATAATAACATGTATGTATTTAGCATTAAACTGTTCATTCCATATTTTAGCTGCTCACATTTATTGTGTACTAACAATTGCAAAGAATCTACTGTTAATTTACAATATGTAGGTTACCAAAAATGTAACAAATAAAATAAAAACAGATAGACATCACTCTTCTAACTTGTTGTCTAACCTGGTTCAAGTTGTGTAAACCCTCAAAATAAATAAAAGATTATAGAGAAATTCAACCTTAAATTTGATTACACCTAATTAGTAATTAAATAAAATCCCATGTTAAGCAATGATTGTTTGGGGGTTTTAAATCCCCTTTGCCACAGTTATTTTTATGCCTAGCAAAACATGTAAATACTTGTAACTGAGGTATTTTTATATACAGATAAATAAACATGTACAAAAAGTACTATTTTTGTTATGTTTTTTTTCTTTTTTCTATTTGTTAGAGTTGTTGGAGACAGTAGTGTTCAAATTTGGTTGCAGTGTCGGCAAAAGTTGGCACGGTAAAAGTACTCAAGGGTCATACTTTTTTAATTCACTTAATAAATAATAATTTTAACCAAGAAATGCATTAATGAAACAAAGATGAGATAAAAACAAGGAAAGGATCTCAAGTGTTGGCCTTAATAAAAGACAAGAGTACTGTTTCTTAAATCTTTGGGATGAATTTTTTATTTTGTGGGTTAAAAAAAATCTTTTAATCTATTCTTGACAATAAAAACGGACATTTTGTATGGACACCCTTGTTGTATTGTTAGTTCAAGGAATAGGCGTGTCTAAGTCTCAGTAAAAAATCACTTAAAGTTGGTGGCCCTACCTAAAAATATTGACAGTAAAAGACAAATGCTTTCTGTTGTAGCAACATTTTCCATTTAAAGTGTAAATTTGTCTCTGAAAAGCTCATCCTGAAAAAGTGTCCATCTGCATTAGCTTCAATTGCTTGAAGAGCAATCAGTGGCCAGGATGAATTATTCCAAGGACCATAAATAGCTGCTGGGCTGAACTTTGGATACCCGTTTGGAAATTATGGATTAATAATTCTAAGTTTCTAAATTCTAAGAAACTCTAATCATTAATCCATGACTCCCCGGGTTGTGGGGTATAACTATAATGTTATACAGAAGTCCATATATCTAAGGCACACAAAAAAATTATCTAATATTGAAAACAAGATCGCTCAAATTTAAAGTTGTATTCCCCAGACATTTTCAATGCGAGAGGTTGCTGCTGCAGGAAAAGATCAGCTGATGTCAAGGCGTTTTTTTTCCCACAAGGTTATCCAATAAGGTGGAGGGCGCTGTAACCTGTTGCATGTTCCCTTAGTTATTGTACAACAGGTAAAATTAACAGAAATATGTGACTCACAGTTAAACTCCTTGGATGTTTGTTGTTGCTGAAGCTCCCTCAGATTGTGGTCCATGTCTGCACTCAGGCCGAAACACACTCTGCAAAGCAAAACAGAGGAATCCATACAGAAATGTGTAAGTTTGTGAATGATTCCTGAATGTAACCTGCTGTCTATCAGTGATTGTATGCTGAATAACAAAAACAATGCATTCTTAAACAGAAAATACGTTCCACGTACTTATTACACTCAGCATCACAGGTTAAATTAAATATTTAAACATGTTTAATGTTATCATAGGTTACATTGGTTTTACCCATACTGTTTATACAGCATGTATTATTTATCTGTGCTGCTTTAAAGATAAGGGGTTTGGGGGATTTTCCAAAGAAAACCCACTGTGACCTTTGCCATAAATATACATTTTTTGTCACATCTAAGCAATATTTGCTTACCTGTGTAGTTCTTGGTGGCCCCAATAGTTATTTTGATTTCCATCCATATTGTTGCAGAATGGGTGTTCCTAATACTCAAGAGGATCTGAATGGCATTGAGGCAAAGCTCTGACACCGGTTAACTCCATCAAAGCCATCAGAGGATCATTTTAGGCAGCAGCTGCAGCAACAAGCTGTTGGGGACACACAGATAGCCTCGTTAGAGATGCTGAGGTAAAATTATACAGTGAGGACAGAAAAAGAATACACAGTCTTTCATGTTTGGCTTATGGGCATTATCTCTGCTTTGGTCTAAACAGGATTTACTGGTGTAAAAACATTCATAATCAAGCCAAATTAACTGGGTCTACAGTTAAATCTTTCACTCCCAGCTACACGTCGTCTAATCTGATTAAATATTTTAGGAAACATAGGAACTAAAAATCTACATTATTGCACAGTAAATAAAGAAGGATTTAACTCGATGATAAGAGTACAGCTCCTCCATGGACTGCCACCTTATCGTGGTAGGGTCACCCACGGCAAACTGGTCCTAGCTGAGGGATCAGACAAAGCGCAGCCTGAAGACCCGTATGACGAAGAACAATATTGGACTCAGTGTTCCCTTGCCCGGACGTGGGTCACCGGGGCCCCACTCTGGAGCCAGGCCTAGAGGTGGGGCACGTTGGCGAACGGCTGGTGGCCGGGTCTGTACCCATGGGGCCTGGCCGGGCTTAGCCCAAAGATGCAACATTGGCCCCCCTTCCCATTAGCTCACCACCTGTGGGAGGGGCCATAGGGGTCGGGTGCAGTGCAAGATTGGCGGTAGCCGAAGGCAGGGACCCTGGCAGTCCGATCCTCCGCTGCAGAAGCTGGCTCTTGGGAAGTGGAATGTCGCCTCTCTGGTGGGGAAGGAGCCACAGTTGGTGTGTGAGATTGAGAGGTTCCGACTGGACATCGTCGGCCTTGCCTCGACGCACTGCTCTGGCTCTTGAACCCGTCTCATTGAGAGGGGTTGGACTCTCTTCCACTCTGGAGTTGCCCCCGTTGAGAGGCGCCAAGCTGGGGTGGGCATACTTGTTGCCCCCCATCTCGGCGCCTGTACGTTGGGGTTTACCCTGGTGAATGAGAGGGTAGCCTTCCTACGCCTACGAGTGGGGGGGACGGGTCCTGACTATTGTTTGTGCTTATGTGCCAAACAGTAGATCAGACTAGTAGTAGTAGTTAGTACAAAAACACCAACACTGTTTACAATGGGGGTGGTGTGCTGCTGACCTAGACACGGGACGTTTTGGGTCGGAGGATGGAATACTTTGAAGAGCTCCTCAATCCCACCGACACGCCTTCCTCTGTTTGGAAGCAGAGTTTGGGGACTTTGGAAGGGGCTCTCCAATCTCTGGTGATGAGGTCGCCAATGTTGTTATAAAGCTCCTTGGTGGTAAGGCTCCGGGGGTGGATGAGATTCATCCGAAGTTCCTCAAGGTTCTGGATGTTGTAGGGCTGTGTTGGTTAACGCGGCTCTACAATATTGCATGGACATTGGGGTCAGTTCCCTTGGATTGTCAGACCGGGGTCGTGGTAACCCTAAGGTCTATTCAGGGGTTCTGGAGAGGAGGATCCGACATATGGTCGAACCTCGCATTCAGGAGGAACAATGCGGTTTTCGTCCTGGCCGTGGAACTCTGGACCAGCTCTATACCCTCGGCAGGGTCCTGGAGGGTGCATGGGAGTTTGCCCAGCCGGTCTACATGTGTTTTGTGGACTTGGGGAAGACATTTGACCGTGTCCCTCGGGGAGTCCTGTGGGGGATGCTCCGGGAGTATGGGGTACCAGGCCCTTTGATAAGGGCTGTTAGGTCCCTGTATGACCTGTGTCAGAGTTTGTTTCGCATTGCCGGCAGTAAGTCGGACTCATTTCAAGTGAAAGTTGGACTCCGCCAAGGTTGCCCTTTGTCAACGATCCTGTTCATAACATCTAGGACAGGACTTCTAGGTGAAAGGTGTTGAGGAGATCCTTTTTTGTGACCTCAGGATTGGGTCTCTGCTTTTCGCAGATGATGTGGTCCTGTTGGCTTCATCTGAACGGGATCTACAGCTCTCGTTGGAGCGGTTCGCAGCCGAGTGTGAAGCGGCTGGGATGAAGATCAGCTCCTCAAAGACTATGGTCTTGAGCCAGAAAAGGGTAGGGTGCCTTCTTCAGGTCAGGGATGGGGTCCTTCCTCAAATGGAGGAGTTCAGGTATCTTGGGGTCTTGTTCACGAATGAGGGAAATATGGAGCGGAAGATTGTTGGACGGATTGGTAAGGCGTCTGCAGTTATGCGGGCGCTGTACCGGTCTGTCGTGGTGAAGACAGAGCTGAGCCGAAAGGCAAAGCTCTCGATTTACCGGTCGATCTACGTTCCTACCCTCATCTATGTACATCTAAAGACTTAAATTGTTGTCTATTTTTTGGCTTGTATTTTTGAAAAGAATAACAACCTTACAGCCTTTTTTATCCACTTTACAATAATGTGCCATCACATAAACCCCAATAAAATACTCTCAAGTATTTGATTGTACAAAAACAACAACAAAAAAACACAGTTATAAACTTTGTAAGCTTATGCAAATTCTTGGAAAACACTACATAGAAAAATACATTAGAGCAATTCTTTTTACAATCTGATAGCCAGTAAGCATGTTTATTTTCAGTACTGCACAATGTGTGCTTGAACATTTTTGAAAAGCAGACAAGTGTAGGAAAAAAGAAGAGTAAGCTGTTTTTGTGTGGACTCCAAACTCAATATATCATACATCATAAAAATGTGGTGTAACACACACAAAAAACCCCATCTGAGAATGAAAAAAACAAAACAATTTGGAAGACCTGCAGAGAATTATAATAAGCTATTCATCAGGTCATTTATAAAAGATAAAAGAAAAGTCTGGGACTTTGCACACTACTGCAAAGATCTGTAGATACAATACAGTCCCTGTTTTTTCAGGCACAAAACGCATTAAAACATACCGTACTTGTGAACAATTTTATGGAAGCATATAAAAAACTGACAACAGTCTAGTAAATGACTCCAGTCTGCTCTAAAAGCTGTTGAACAGTATGTTTGTACTCCCAGGCTGTTGCACAACCTCCGGGTCAGATGTGGGAGGGAGACGGCTCTGCTCACTCTCCTTTCTCTCTCTCTCTCTCTCTCTCTCTCTCTCTCTCTCTCTCTCTCTCTCTCTCTCTCTATCTGACCACAATACAGTATCCGTTTCAATAGGGACTAACTTCACTGCAAAACCACAAATACAACCAAAGTACAGTGATTAAATATATGAAATTCTGTTTGATTCTTTCTGGGAAGATAATAGATCTCATATGGTTCTTTATCAAGAACTTCGGGGAAAAAATAGAGTCCAAGTCAAAGTGGTCCTAACATTTTTCTAATAAGAAGCATTAAAACATCAGATGTTCTTTTCATATTGTGTTGACTGGAATATCTTATTTCCCTTGATAATAAAACATTGAGAAAGTACACTTATTGTACAATCAATCACAGTAAAAATACGCTTTTGACAGAAATTCCCACACCTGACTGAAAGCAACATTGCATCGTCCTCCAGATCTTACAGTCCTCCTTTGTTTCATGACCAGTATCAGCTGTCTGAGATCTGAAGTGGGAAGCAAACCATTCAAAGCATGCAAAGTTAACCCCACACATCCAAACAAAACATTGGCTCATATGTGCGCTTGAATATTAAAATCATCCCTACACCAACCCGTCTGTGGTGTCATTTCCACCCGAGAGTCTCGGAGATGGAAGAAGGTGAACAATTGGGAATTCTGTTGGGAATTACTCAGCATCCATGAATGGGTGCACTCTCACCATGAATGGGCCTTTGTGCAGCACCGGAGCAGAGTCGGCCAAGCCTGAAAATACAAGTGAACTCTCCCATGAGGTTAGGACGAGAGATACGCCATGGAGATGGCGGGCACGGCCGAAGCATGAGCTTGCGCCGTACGGTGTTTGCAGTGTGAATGTGTGTGTGGGCACAACGGTTTGTTTTAGGTAATGCAAGAGCTTGATGTGCTGTTCTTGGTAGCACTTGTCACACTTGTCAGGCTGTTCAGTGGTCAGCTGGGTACGGGTGAAGTATTTGTTGTTGCCATTGCTGGCTAGATCACAATCTATTGTACTAAACTTTCTTTTAACATTTTTAATAGTAATTTTTTTCTTTGTAAAGACAAAGGTAAACTTTACTTACAGTTTAAACTGAAAAAACAACACAAATTGAAGCCTATACCCAGCTGTGATAGTGTTTTAAAGCACACGTATGGATGTAAACCATTAAACAATGTCGACACACCTGTGATGCAGTTCATAAATTCCAATAGTACACAGAAAACAGGTTATAAAATGAGTGGCCTGTTTTTTTCTTGAGATAGACATTTCATTGAGCCAAGTCGACTAAATATTCTGAAAAAAAAGTATCCAGTACCATTTTCAGGAAACATATTTATGAATAATATAACAAAACTATGTAAATAAGGTTCTAAAACTGTTATAGAAGTACAATTGATTAATTTTTATATTAATTGTTTCTAAGGTAAATTAAATCAACTGTTATCCTGTAGATAATAGTAAAACAGGAACAGTGTTTTTGGCTACATATGCTCGGTTTCGTTTAGCTATTAATTCGTCACTTGAATCACGAATCAAAATCAAATCCGGCTAACCGTGTTTCAGTTCCAAGTTTCGTAACGGGATCGTAGTGGGATTTGCTGACTGTCCACTGACAAGGCTAAAAGCGATTAGAAATCCTTGTTGATAAAAAAATATATATTTTTCTGCATTTTGTACTTCGATACTTTTGCACCATGTTCACTGAAGAAAGCTGAATGTTAATGTTGATGTGAAAGATTTAGCAAGATACAAATCCAAAGAAGTGCAAATAAACTGTTTTTGATTGTTGTTTTATGCAGCAAGCAATAAGTTATATGTGAAAGGCAGCCATGTTGGATTTTACAATGAGTGTTGGTGAACAAATTTGTCTAAAAAGATCTTTGACACATAGTGAACACTTTATTAATCTAACTTTAGAAGTCAAAACAAAAATCATAATTTAAATCTGTGGACCAGGGTTAGGGTTGTACTAAAAAGAAAGAATGCTTCCTCTTCTATAGCTGATGCTATACTGTTTTAACATGCTAAGATGGTGGTAACTGTTCACTTCTGAAAAGTGCTGATAATGTTCACTAATGTCAAGCTAATATAATTTGTTCAATAAATTACTCAGAAGTTTGACATCTTTTTTTTAATAAACAGACATTTTGTTGGATTTTTTGTGTGTCTGTGATAGCCCAGAACAAAGGTGTCTATAATTGTGAAGTGGAAGAAATACGACACAGGGTTATCGACATTTTTTTTTTACAAATGAAAAATCTGAAAAGTATGGCGTGTGTTATTATTCAACCCTCTGAGCATACACTTTGTTTTTTCACAGTTTACTGCAATTACAGCTGTTGACTTCTGTCCCAGTCTCAAGTCTCTGTAGGCTATAAAAGGTATCCTTCCAGATTTGCAATTTGTTTAAATTCTCCCAACTGAGCAATGAATCTCTGGGGCTACCCCAGAGTTACAATTAATCTCCCTTCTCTGACTGAGACTGTCCCTCACCTAGCCAGCTTGTAAGTTCCGATGGACAGCCATGTCTTGTTACAATTAGAGTTTCAGTTGTGCCACTTTATTTCCATATTAAGTTGCTGGATTTAGCAGCTCTGTGTGAAATACCCAAAGCTTCTATCATTGCTTACTGATCCAACACTATTTTAAACATCTCTACAACTTCCTCTCTGACCTGTCTGTCATCTTCCTTGCTTTTCAGGACGCAGTTTGTTCACCAATGTTCTCCACAACACATCTGATGATTCAGAGAACAGCTGTTTTTACAATAAGGTTAAAATACAAAGTGATAGACACAGACAGTTAGGTGAGTAAGGTGACTAAATGCCAAATATATTTTATTTAGTGTTAGTATGCCACATTAAAAGATCCTGAATACATACAATAGCCTACACTTGTCAGATTTTAGTATGTAATAATTTTTGAAATAATGTATCCTTTCCCCTTTACCTTAAAATCAAACTGCTGTGTGCTGATCTGTCAATGAGATATAGTTTGTGATTGTTGCATGACAACAGTTTATCTGAATTATTTTGCAAGGCAGTGCAGATCTCTTGGGCGCCCTCTTTCGGAAGAGAGGGAAGTTGGTTACTTTTCATTGCTGTTAGTAATCTAGTAGCGGGACAGCGGGACAGCTGAGAGTCCCACTGGACAAATAGCTTCCTCTACGTCGGTTATTAGCATTTCCGACCAAGTTACAGGAGCAGAACTTAAATAACCGTTTTATACAAAGGCTCTAAAGTAAAAACTATTTTGACCAGAGGCTATTTTTCATAATTAAATTCTCGTGAGTAAAACAACTCCCTCAATTCACAGCGTAAAGTAGTTCAAGAAGACAGAGTGTACTTTTGAAATTAAACGAAAAGCCGATGTAGGTTTTAGTCACTCTTTTATCAGCAATTTAACGCCCCAGTTTAACAGATGTAAGGCGCTTGGTAAAAACTGAAAACTTACCTCCAGTGAATCCCGACTATTTCTCCAAGACGTAAGCGCGTCTTGATCGAGCTTTGCTTCTCCAGGGACTTAAAATCAAAGTGTGAATGTTGTGAGTAGCAGTTCCATCAGATCCGAACCATGTGCAACATCCTTCCCCTGTCAACAACGCCGGGAGGTGAAACTGATTTGGTCAGAGTGACGCAGTTTTCCATAACACCTTATAAATGGATCCAACACCCTATGCGTTACTGTAACTCCACCCATTGCTGCCTTAAAGGGAAAAAAAATCTCCCTCAACACGAAACATCCCACCATTCATAAAAAAAGCCCCAACAAATCAAATAAAGAAACACTTAGCTTTTTACCTAAAGCTTTCTGTTTGAATCATGAAAATTGTATATAATAATATCGATTATTGAAAGGAGACCAGTTCAAACACTTGATGTATTCATGAGCTCATACAATATGCCCTATTTTGACCAGAATCTTTATAAAAAATAAGAAAAAGATCTATTCCAAATAACAATTTTTCACAGTGCCTATAAAAAGCATTTATTTATTCAGTACACTTATTTAGCATTTATTCCCTTGGATGTGTTAATATTTTGCTTCTACAAATTAGTCATAATCATCTAAATTTTGCTTTTTTAACCCAATAAAAAAAAAAACTAATGTTAAAGCGAAAACTGATTTCCACAAACTAATAAGAACTAAATGAAAATGTGTTTAATAAAATAAGTGATTGTTTCAATATTTACACCCTTATAGAGTGATTGACCTAGGTCAACAGAGGTCCAGCCAGTTGGTGCTAGTAGTCTCACAATGGAGATTACCTGTGTCTAAAGTGATTTTAGCAAGAAGACACCTGTGCCTGGAAGGTCCTTTCAATGGTTAATCAGTATTGCTGGTTACCATTACAGCATGAAGACAAAATAACACTCCAAGCAAATCAGACAAAAGGTAAATGGAAAGTATAAGTCGGGATGGATACAAATAAAAATCTCTAAGGTATCAAACGTACCCTGGACTTCAGTTAAATCCATTATTATGAAAATGAAGGAGTTGGACACGTGTGTAAATCTGCCTAGATTAAACTGAGTGACCATGCAAGAAGGAGACTAGAGAGGCCACCAGGAAACACATGACACTTACTGAAAGGGTTACAGGCTTCAGCAGCTGAGATGGGAGAAACTCTGCATACAGCTGGTGCTCTGGTTCTTCACCAGACACAGTTTTGTGGTGAACTGGCCATCACAAAGCTACTGTGAAAGAAACTAACATCAAGACTTGACTAGAGTTTGCTAAAAGGCGTGAGAGGCTTAATAGTCAAGTGGAAGAACATTTTTGGTCTGAAGAGACATGAATAGAGGCTATGATGCTATGTTTCATGGAACCCAAACACTACAAATCATTGCAATGTTCTCAGCAGCAGACCCTGAAAGGCTTGTAAAGGTAGAAGGTTACTTTTTTTAAATTTAATTTACAAAGGAAATTAAATTAGTTTGTAATTTGACACTAAAAGATTGTACTTTTTGGAAATATTTTTATTAAAAGCCAAATTTAGCTGTTCATGGATAAAAAAGATGTGATGGACTGGCGACCTGTCCAGGGTGTACCCCGCCTCTCGCCCGTTGACAGCTTTTTTTGTCATAATCCCTGTCAGAGGAAATGGCAATTTGTTAACACAAAAACCAAAAATCACTTATGATGAATATCAAAACAGGAAGAAAACATGCAGGAAAAAAGCATTCAGTTTCATTTGTGTTGTGTAATGAGAGTGTAGTTGAGGCATTTCATAAATCAGTAAACAGTTCAGATGTGACCTGCGTGGGAGTCAGAGAGCATGTGGGTGGACTCGTTGCAGCACGGCGTACATACACAAGAAAAAAATTCTATTGGCAGCTCACTGGCTGTAGATGACGGCCTGTTTTCGAAGCCTTCATTTCGTACTTGACTGTGTTTGTCTTTGCCCATGCTGAGAGAAACTCCATGACAATACAGATAGGCCTTTTCCAGAAAGCAACAGGGAAGTGAGTTCATTAGTCTTGACCAGAAAAAGCTTAAGACTTCAAATCACCAAATAAGTCCTCAGGGCAAGAGACACTTTAAATATAGAACTGCATCAAACTACCATATGAAAGTGTTCGAGAAACAGAAAATTAAACCCTCCAATCATTACTGTTCCATTGCGGTCGTACGTTAATACACCCATATAAGGTCCTATAAGAAAGAAGGACCTAAACTTGTGTACACATTGTAAATCATAAACCTACACAATGAATACACCACATGTTGTTTGGAAATCTGGGTCTGCAATCATCCACCGTCCCAGATGACATGTGTTTTGCTCAAAAGAACACTCATAGATTTTCAACAACTATGCTATTTGAGTGAAGTCACTAGGAAGTGCGTGGTTGGACCTGTGATCTCAGTGTGACACAGTGGTGAAACTGCTGCTTGTTTTTGCATGAGGTCCCCCAAACTTACGGTGTTGTGCAAAAACATCAGTGCCCCTTGAACTTGTTTTTTTTTCACATTTTGCCTCATTAGAAGTACAGACCTCAATATATTCTATAAATATTTTTGTGGAGTTATACCACATATCATTGTGAAAACAAGGGTAACATTATGCTCAATTTTTCTTTTACAAATAAAAATCTAAAAACTGTGGCAAGCAGCAATTTCACTACAATTGCAGAAGTAAGACCTTTGAGGTATGCTTGTACTGACTCTTCTTTGTAAAATAACTCAGAGTTAGTCAGCTTTGATTGAGATTATACATCCAAATTATTTTTTTAAGATTTAGTCCTCACTGTATTTTTAGGGTTATTAACCTCTTGTTGACCTCTTATTGACCACTGTACTTTAAAGTCTCTGGCTGGTTTTATTCCTGACTTAACCTGTATTCAGCACTAGGCAATTTCTCATCAATTCCGACCAGCTTCCCTGGGATGGTGTGCTCAGGATGTTGACTATAGAGCACTTTCTCTGAAGTGTTTGCTGTACCCCCTGCATGGCTTGGTCGCAAAGAGAACATCTTATGCGTTCTCTTCATCAATGGTTTCCTTCTTGCATCATAAATCTTGTCTTACATACAAGTTACAGCTGATAGTTGTTTTATTCTCACTCCTCCTTAGCAGTGGATTTCATCATGTCCTCCAGAGTTACTATGGGTGCCTCTCTAAATAATACTCTCCTTGTCCTGCCAGGTGGATAGCATTGTCTTAGTGGGTCTGTAGTGGTACATTACTCTATGCTCTTTTGAATAATTAATAGGAGCTCCATGAATGTTGCAAATACTGCCATTATTTTCTAACCCAGAATCCTCCACAACCCTCTCCTTTAACTTGGTCTTAGTGTTGCTGTTTCTTCACTAATATTATCTAACTAATCCTCACAATACTTTCACATTAAATCTTAATAAAATACATAGAGATTTGTGGTTTAAAAGTGAAAAAAAATAAAGTCAAAGGATATAAATACCTTTGCATAGCACTTCAGGCGTCTTTTGACATTTTTTTTTTTTAAATCTTCCTTTAACGGTTTGTACAGTTATTTCTTAAATTGCGTCATGTGAAGATGATTTAAAATGTTTTCCACTTTGACCAGCGGCTCTGAGGTTCCTCCATTTGCGCATGTGGTGACCCTGGATTCTCAAAGCTGTGGGAGTCGTTGTTGGGGTGGGCTGGCCTCCCGGAGCAGAGGTCAAATCATTTCCTGCTCTCAGACATCTCTGTCTCTCACAGCTGTCAGTGCTGTAAGAAGCCCACCTTCCACATCTGCGGCACCTACCACCTCCGCACTTTTTTTTTCTTCCTTTGAAAGACTAGTTTGACCGATGATATTGATGAGCATTTAAAATATATATATAAATCATAAGCTCAGATTTCCTCACAAGACAGATTGGTAGGCAAAAGTTTTACATCCCGCTGGAAAATCAACAATGTCTCGAGCTGGAACAGGAGATGAAGGAGGGAGGTGTTAACATGTGTTTTCTATGGTAAATATGTCTGTGTAGGTGGATCTGACGACATGGTGACACAGGGAATTCTCTTATGGAGGAACCAGCTGTGCAAAAACATGTAGTAATGATTAGAACCAGTACCACAGACTTCGGACAGACATGCATGCTGCTGCTTTCAAAGTCACGGTCAACCTGTCCTCTCTTTGAGTATCACATTCTTTTTACTCCTACAGCTCTTACCCCTGTAAATCTGTTGGTGGTTGTCGCAACTAATGTGTGACACCCGAGTCAAAGGCTTCCTTTAGGACAGTTTTGTTTATGAAACACAAAAATTTCTAAAATATGCCAAAAATGCTTCATTTACGATTTAAAAATGTACAATTCCTATCCACTGACTAGACATTCAAACTCTTACGCACACAGTTGTCAAATTCTGATGGATGCAACAACTACTGGGAGAAATTCCTTTGAAACTCTTGGATCTAATTAGCAGCAGTTCTTTGTTACCACCCACCGCTTCCTCCAGCATGACACGCTCTACTTCCCATTTCTTTTCTCTTTTTTTCGAGTAAAAAGCCTAGTATTATGGGATCTAAATCATAATGGTAGATTTGAAACACACTCCCTCTCTTTGCCTGTTTTCTGTAGTCTAATTGTTATAAGGTTGGGGTTTGACAAGCTGGAGGAGGCAGGAAGAAAGTCAGGCTCCTCAGATGTCTGAGTGGGTTTCAGACCACAGCCTTTGACCTCGTTCTGTGAGCAGACAGCTTAGTTGTTGGAGAACCGCCAGCTGTCGGGAGGAAGAGGGGGGAATGAGCTGACGAATTATGTTATAGTTCTGATTGCTGGACAGTTGGACAAACTTGAGAACCAAGAAGAAGAAGAAGAAGAAGAAGAAAAAATCTGTGTTAAAAACAGGTGAAATTGGGATTCTTAAGTGGAGCATGCAGACAGACATGCATTCAGATTTAAAATAGCTATTTATATTGATTAATCTGTTAGAACGACCTAGTCAAACTAACCTAAACCTAAATTCAGTTGGCAGCCTGTGGCAAGACTTGGAAATTAATGTCCACAGACACTCTCCAATTAATCTGACTCAAACCAAGCCGTTTTACAAATCAGATTGGGGATGAACTGCATTCTTCAAATGTGCAAAACTGAAATAGACACCCTATTGAAATGCATTAAAGTTGTTGTTGTGATTTGCAAAATGTTAAATGAATGTCAGAGAACAGCCTAATAAACCTCATGACCTGATAATGAGAGCCAAAGGCTGAGGGATTCCACGGGGTATCTTAAGACTGATTCCAATGCATTAAATGTGTCCACATGGAAGCAAAGACAAAAAGAATCAATATAGTTTGGACTTTCTGGAATTTCTTGAAATTTTATCAGTTTTTCTAAGTATGACATTGTTTTTTGGCCTTGATAAAGCTATGCTCAACAAATGTCAATATTTGAAACATTTGCACCTTTGACATTGTGTCTTGAGAGCAAAGTCTGTTTGAATAAGAGCAAGCTACACAAAGTCTACCACAGAAAGGTTGAAACTAGGCACGTTTGGTAATGACTTTGTTTGATGTTTATCTAAAGCGTGTCACTGCTATGATTTTATTAAGTGTGGTCAATGATGGGTTCAAAGCCCACAGATTTCTTCAGAAAAGATTGGTCAGTCACCTCACTTAATTATCTAAAGTCTTAAAGCATGACAAAGCCACTCATCTTTTATTTCCAACCTCCTCCTTTTTTTTTCTCCCACTCTTCCTCCACCCCCAGCCCTGCTCCCTCGTCCGTCTCTCACCTCACTTACTCCAGCTCCATCGTTTCCTGTTGAGTCACAGACAGAGCCAGACCGCTCCATGTTTTACAGTTTACTTCTCCCCTCTATGCTTTCCTCCTTCACTTCCTCGTTCACGGATGCCTCTCTCATACAGAGGAACTGTGACGTTATGGAACCCCTGGAGTGGAAAGCTCTGTCTGGAAGTAGCCAGAAGGAAAGAAAAATCAGTCAGAGTCTTCCTGGCAATGGGATTGTTTTATGAAGCAAACTGTTTGGAAGATTAAAGGATAAGCAGCTCCGGAGATAAATCACCACCTCATTCGTCACAACATGTAATTTGTCCTTTTCACCGATGGGAAAAATTGTTGCTTTAGGCAAAAAAAAAAAAGAGTAGAGAAAGACAGCAATAATCCAAAAAGCATGTTCACTGAATTGAAATTCCTAATAGGAAAACCTTCATATTTTGCTTGTGTGTGTTAAAAAGACATTTCAAAGTAAGTGGAAGTTGTGATGTAGGGAGGTTGGAGCTTGTGTTAGACATATTAATGGCATGCTTGTGTATGAAGGAGGGCAGGGCGCAAGGAAACGAAAGGGCTCAGTGGTGAATGGGTTGAGTCACTGAAAAATGCAGCTGCTGACTCAGTTGGCAAACTTGTCTCCTGGACTATATCTTTGTGTGCTTGTGCTTGTGTGTGTGTCTGCGTGTGTAACCTGTTAAAAATGGAAAGAGAGTCGTTCGACAAGATCCGTTAAAATCTCAGGGGAAAACATCTCAAATATGCATTAGGGATGTGGCCTTTATAGATTTACTCTGAGATTTCTCAAAATGACCAACAAATCACAGTAAATGGAAAAAAATAATGCTCTGCTTAAAGGTGTGCCTGCTCACATCACTCCCTGTAATCCCATCCTGGCAGCAGGTCAAAGTTTTCTCTGATTCAACCGTTTCGTCATGTTTCTCTACACACCCTTCTTTCCAAAGTGCTCTTATAACTTGGACAATACAACCTTCAACACCTTATGATATCTCAATGAGTATGGACTGTGGGATACAATATGGAAATAGTCATCCCACATATGTTGCAAAGGTCCAGGAAATGAACGCTGCTGTTGACATTATGATGTTTACAGGGTAATTAAGGACACCTCCCTCCATAATGCAATGTGACGTCCTGATAAGAATCTGGGAAGCTATTCAAGCTGGCTGTAACGTGCAAGAATCACAGTAGCATGAATCACTCCGGCTAGTTAAAGTGCACATTAAATATTGTATATTAAATAATGAAACTGATTATGTCTTGCACCCACACCAACTGAGGTATCCATCTATCCATCCATCCATCCATCATCTTCTGCTTATCCGGGGTCGGGTCGCGGGAGCAGTAGCCTAAGCTAAGAGACCCGGAATTTCCTCTCCCCGGCCACTTGGGCCAGCTCCTCGGGAGGAATCCCGAGGCGTTCCCTGGCCAGCTGGGAGACATAATCCCTCCAGCGAGTCCTGGGTCTTCCCCTGCCTGGGCATCCTCCCGGTGGGACGTGCCCACCGGGGGAGGTGTCCAGGAGGCATCCTGACCAGGTGCCCGAGCCACCTCAACTGGCTCCTATCGATGTGGAGGAGCAGCGGCTCTACTCTGAGCCCCCTCCGGATGACCAAGCTTCTCACCCTATCTCTAAGGGAGAGCCCAGCCACCCTACGGAGGAAACTCATTTCAGCCGTCTGTATCCGCAATCTCGTTCTTTCGGTCACCACCCAGCGTTCATGACCATAGATGAGGGTAGGAACGTAGATCGACCGGTGAACAAGACCCCCAGATACCTAAACTCCTCCACTTGAGGAAGGACCTCATCCCCGACCCGGAGAAGGCACTCTACCCTTTTCAGGCTCAAAACTATGGTCTCAGATTTGGAGGTGCTGATCCTCATTCCAGCCGCTTCACACTCAGCTGTGAACCGCTCCAACGAGAGCTGTAGATCACGTTCAGATGAAGCCAACTAGACCACATAATCTGCAAAAAGCAGAGACCCGATCCTGAGGTCACCAAAATGGATCCCCTCCACGCCTTGGCTGCGCCTAGAAATCCTGTCCATTAACGTTATGAACAGGACCGGTGACAAAGGGGAACCTTGGCGGAGTCCAACTCTCCCTGGAAACGAGTCCTACTTACTGCCGACAATTTGATATTTGTGACCAAAAAATTTATTTTTTTATAGGGGAACTTAGTAATGTGGCTTTCTGACAAATAGAACTATATAATCAACTGGATAACAAAGAGAAAAATACATCTATATTTAAATAATATCCCTTTTTATACCAAAGAAAAAATCAACAACAAATTAACTAAATAACTAACTTACTAGCTAAATGATGTACATTGCATTGCATATACTTCCCCATTTAACAACCTAAGATGATGGATTGAGCAAGAATATCCGGATTCAACTTATCTTTTAATGGGCTCCAATAAAGCAGTTTCATGCAAGTTACCATGATAACATATTCTGGGAAGGCTTTGTTAATGCTGGAGCATGTTTACCTTCTCAGTGAGGATTCACCCTGATTAGAAATTACTGTTCCATGATATTTTCATCTATGAGATTTTATACGTAATCTCATAAAAGAGCAGAATTGGAATTGTCACTTTGACAGCTAAGAACTAATGATCCATTGGTGTTGAATGCATGTCCAGACACAAACTGGGTCTATGCATTTCTTGTTGGATGTGTATGGATTTGTACATGACATCTCTAGTGCATAAGCAGCTGAGAGATGTTTTTGACACAAAATAAAATTTTGAACCACAGGGTTTAACACTGCGTTTTCACAGATGTTCACACAACTAATTGGAGCACAGGGTAATAGAACGAAGATTTGAAATTTGAAAGAATAAGGGAAGCAAGTTTTGTAAAATCCACTTGAAATTGTAAAGACACAGCTTGGAAAAATGTAATACTATTTAAATGTAACAACACAATGAGTTGACCAAGCTGGTTAACCAAATGTGAGATGGCTCAGCAGGTTGTTTTTGTTTTTTTTGCCTTTCGAATCTCTTATGGAGGCCATCTTTGCCCAGTCCGCATCTTGTTGCCGAATCATGAACTCTGATCTCAACTGCGGCAAATGAGGCCTGCAGGGCTTTAAATGTTCAGAAAGCTTTTATTTCCAGAATGAGTTGTTGAAGCTGCCTTGGAAAAGTTTTGGTTTACAACTGCTGGGAATGGTTCAACAGTGTTCTATGTTTTCTCAATTCGTCAATATAGATTCTCACTGTGAGACCACAAAGCTTTAAAAATGGTAACTTTAAGTCTTTCTAGAACGATAGTTCTCAGGGTTAGGCGGGGTTTAAGTGATTTCTTGATCCGTATGTCTGGGAGTAATCAGGTCTGCATAGTCAGTTACATTAAATTGAAATTGCTCACATATTATGGAGTTGGTTTGGATGATTTATTTAATATTATATAATATACAATAAGTAAATAATCGTTTTTAAACCACTTTTTTACTTTTTGTGTAATTATATTTAGTTTGACAAAAGGTACTACAATTTGATTAAAAGCAGAAAATAGTGGCAAAAGTGGAAAAATCTGATCCTAGATTTCTTCATTGCAGCTCCTGATTGGATTTCTTTTTGAGAATGTGGAAAGTCAAGAAAAAATGACAAAGGAGCAATGGAGCAACCACAAAGCACAGTAACTGATCCTATTATTGCTTCTTTTTTTTTTTTACTTGCTTGTTTTAATATTTATTCTAATTATTGCCTTGATCATTGTCTTATTGTAAATGCTTCCTTGTATTTTAATCATCAAAGTGATTTATGCAGTGTTCTAATTTTAATCATGTAAAGCACATTGAAACACAGGGTTATTGTAATCCATCCATCCATTTTCTGAACCGCTTATTCCTCAAGGGGTCGGGGGGGCTGGTGCCTATCTCCAGCTGTCAACGGACGAGAGGCGGGGTACACCCTGGACAGGTCGCCAGTCCATCACAGGGTTATTGTAAATTATTTTTAAAAAATCATTTTCAAATATCCTCCGAAACTGCCAGCTTCCACCTTTGTGCAACTTTTAAGTATTTATATTTTCTTCATTGATAAACCTGTCAGTGAAGATATGGCTTTGGAATAGGAATAAAACTTCTTCAGTGAGCTGTGGATCAGAGGTGAGGAAGAAGGTGCTTTTACACATTTCTGCTTAGAAAATCTTACCTGGAAAAGATCCAGGGATTTAATATGGCTGAGCTCTGAAATTATATTTTGTTCTAGAATAAAATATTTTGGGTAGTGATTATAACGAATATCCAGAACGATTCCTACCCTAAGAGAAACTAAATCAAGGCCCAGAAGTTTAAACATGATCTAAAAAGCTAGAAAAAATTGCCAGTTTTCTGAGCTGGATGTTGATGGGAAACATATTATGATTTAGATTAAGGCATTAAGTGAAATTTTTTAAAACTCACATCCCTACTGCTAATAGATAACTTAGACTACCTTGCAAAATTATTAATATATCTCAAATGCTTTCATTATTTAACGTTTGAAAGAATAAAACATTTGAACCAATTACACTCAAGTTTTTCAGGGTATGTCTCTACCAACTTTGCACATTTAACTAGACATTCAGGGCCTTACCTCTTTGCAAAATAGTTCAAGATTGAATTGAAAACATCTGTGAAAAGCTACCTTCATTTTGGCTTGAATGGCTGATTGAGTTTATATTTGGACTTTGACTGGGTCATTGGATCATATCAGCATTCTTTCATCTAAACCATCCCATTATTTCCATAGCAGGTGATGAGGGTTGTTCGTGTGCTGGAAGTTGATGCATGGGGGTTCACCTAACTGATTATGTTGCTAGGATTGTATATAGTTTTACCCATCTTCCTATCAGCTCTCCCCCTCTTGCCTGTCTCTGAAGAGGAAAACTATCCCCATAGGATTGTGCTGCCACCACCTGTCCCAGTACTGGATTCTGTACTTGGGATATCATGTTTTGGATATTTTTTTTAATACCCCGCATACAAACGCATTTACTTGTGACTTAAGAATCTGTGAATCTTCTGTTCCCTGCGGTGAGCATGTTAGGTGTGTACTGTATTAAAACATCTGCTGCATCGAAGCACCGTACTCTGCTGTTTTATATATACAGTAACTGTTCCTTCCAGTCTGGTTCCAATAGGATATTTCACATAACTGTGAGAGATTCTAGTGATAAATAACATCATGATCAGCTTCTGCTTATCCATTTCATTTCAATTTGTCGAATTCACTCATGTAAAATGTAATGGCGACACCTAGTGGTTAGACTGTGACTCCTAGCGATTATTCAGAAATGATTTTTTTTTTATGAATAAAAAAAACGTGTTACTTTTAATGATAATAGGAATTCTACTACGTTGCTCAAAAATCTTCAAAAACTAAGTGTGAAACGTTTATGTTGATGAAAATAATAAATTTATTTTCAGGGGGTTCCCCAGTTATAATAAAATGGTCCAAGGCTCATTACCTCTTTTGGCATCATTTAGACCTTGAGAACTTTTTTAAATTCCCACTTGGCCATTGTGAAGATTGTCGTGATTATTCAAGTAATCTGTGTCTTGAATGAGATTAGAATTACTTTGATTACTTTTGATTTACTAAGATGTTCAAGATATTTACCTTAGGGGCCAGGTAGAAAAAGCAGATTTTTCTGGTCTTTGAGTGTGAACGAGAAAGCAATAGAACAGCTTTTTCTGACCTTTGGCATTTAAACTCAGGACCTTCATTATTAAAATATTTAGACAAACTAAATGTGTCAGCTTTAATTGATACTGGCATTAAAGGGTAGACCTTAGGAGACCCTTTGAAAACCTGTGTGTGATTTCTACCATATTTGGAAGTTTAAATATCACCTTTAACAAAAGGCTAGTGAACATTTTAAGTCATTTACACTGAAAATACAAACTGACAAAAGTATACCATTTAAAACATTCTGTAAGCCTCAGAAATATGTGCCTGGTGTGCTCCGGACTGTTGAAGTTGGGGTAACATCATGATGACATCAAAAGAGCTGTTTGAGGCCCTCAGAAATTATATTGTTTAAATGTCAGGGCACTGGATTATTATTTCAATTTTAAGGAACAAAGGTGGAGGGAGGAAATGTTAAACTGCTGACATGCAGCCTGTCTCACAAAGTGTAATCTGTACACAGAGGACAAGGTGGCTACATTTTTTTTTTATCTCCAAAAAGCTCTAATCAGTAGTAGACTTACATGGCTGGCTAATGTTGATATGAAAGTGAAGTTCTATATAATCAGAAAAATACTGCACAAAGTGGAAACCGTTGCTCTCTAAGAAAAACAAGAACATCAGACTCTTTGCCACAGATTATGTAGAACCACCAGGACTTCTGGAATGGTATTCCTTGGACAAATGAGTCTAAAACAAAATTTGGACACCAGAGACAAAGTCCTGATCTTGATCTCAGTGAGACGGTGTGGGACGATTTGTAACAGGCTGTACATGAAAGAACCCTTGAAAATCTCATAGCTGAAAGTGAAGAGTGGAATAATCTTTCCTCAGACCAATATCAGAGACTTGGACCAGATGTCTCTGACAAAAAGTTAATTCTGCTACAGTGTGTGGGAGTAGTTATTAGAGGACCATGTGTCCTAAACCTTTCTTCAGAATAATTTAGTTAAAACATATAGTTCAAACATATGTTTGATTTAGATATTTACTAAACATGAAAAAAAAAATTTTTTTCAGAGATGAAACGAGATCAGAAATAACCATTGATCATTCTATACCATCCATGCTTTGCAGGGTTTTGGGGTGGGGGTGGCTGGTACCCGTCTCCACCAGTTGTCGGGCGAGAGACGGGGGCAGTCTCTGGACAGGTCACCAGTCAATCACAGCGCAGATTAGGAATATGGTAATTGTTTTTGAGAGAAGAGAGCGTTTAATGATGCGTTATGATTTTTCTTACATAACTGTAGGTAACCCATCTTAAAGCTTCATAATCGAATATTTAGACATGTTTTAGCTAGACATTGAAGCTTCGGTTGTCAATTTTCCTCAAATATAGACTTTCTTTTGAGCAAGTAGCAAATAAAGTAAAGAGAAAGTTTTCATTGCACTTAATGAAACATAACAGTATAAAATTGTTTATTGAAAAATGTGAGGCCTAAAATTGAGATTATTAAGATTAAAATTCTGCAAAAACAGTTTAGACTTTGATTTATAATAAAATAAAACTCAAATTTAGAGCAATTTCTTAGTCTAGTTAATCTAGTAATTAATTCATTGATTTTAATTCCCTTCAAAATGTACCAAACCTTTACAAAATACCTGAAGAAGACCATGGTAATCAGAGAAACAAGCAGAAAAAAAAAAGTTTGATATCTTTGTAAACAGTCAGTTGTTCTTATAGCATTAACTTTTGGAGAGCATGAATACAATTACAGAAGGAGAAAATTACTCTATTTCCAGAAAGTCTCAGCAAAGTCAGGAAAAAAGTGGCAGAAAAGACAACTGCAATATATGAAAATGTTATACACCCTGATGTCTGATGGTTTCAGAGAACAGCAATTTAAAAACCTTAAAGCGAGAGCATTCATTGACTTCCTCTGTTATCTAAAGCTTCATTACTTTTTGTCTTCATTCATAGGGGATTTGTTCAGTAGTTCAATCCGGCAGTATCACAAAAAGCTCCTCAAAGTGAGAAATACACTGGTACGAACATTTAATGTAACATTACAACCAAATCAGCAAAAAAGTAGTCCTCACATTAACATTAAGATCCCATTCAGTGTATTCTTTCTCAATCATACAGGCGATCATATTCAAGTTAATATATTCCACAAGATTTGGATCCTTTTGTTTTGAGTCCCGTTAGTATCCTGCAAAACTTCTGTTCATAAAACCTGAACCCCAACATAGTGCCGTCTTTGTCCTCTAGCTTCAAGCACTGGCTCCGCAGTACACCACCCTGCTCTCCACCCTCGATCGCTCAGCTTCAAACACAAGCAAATGGCTGGTCAGGGTCTCTTCAGGCCCGGATCGAATCATGGATGGATCATTGTTCTACAAACACAAAAATATTACAACATACAGAATTTTATATAAGCTTGTGCACGCAGAAACAGAATGTAAGCACTCAAACTCCTTCTTAAAGCTGTGGTTTTATTGCAGAGAAATAAAAAATAAAAGAAAAAGACACTCACTGCCACTGCGGAGATAAAAGCATTCATGAGGTGGTAGTCTGCCCCGCCATGCCCGCTCATGCCGTAGTGTTTGAGAGAGTCGCTGCTTGCTGTGTGCTTTGTGGATCTCTGGGTCAGAAAGTCAAACACGCATATCTCATGGCCGTTATAAGACAACTCCCCCTGTGAGGACAGAGAGCAGAAAAAAAAACTTAATTTCAGTAGTCTAAATGCACTGTTTGTAACAATGGATGGTACCTTAAACATTTTTCCACATCATCACCTTCAGTGTATATTTTAGGGGATTTTAAATATCAATCAAACACAAAGAAGACCTTTAAATAAATAAATAAATAAAATTGCCATCAGAAGTCACCTGAACGTAAAACAGACTTTTCCTGTGTGTAAATGATTCTGAGTTAAAATACTGAGGTTCTGTTAAAGCTATTGAGGTGCGTTAGAGATGGTCGATGAACAACCCGCACCATGAAGACCAAGAAGCACATACCACACAGGCAAGTCAGCTGATGAAAAGTTAAAAGCGGGGTTCAAAGATTGAATATGTAAAGCTTTAAACGGGGCACTGTGAATCCACAAAAAAAAAAAAAAGAAAAAAAAGTGAATGGTACGATGCTCTCTGGCATTATTCAGACAAAAAAACAAACAAAAGGCAAATGGTAACTCAGGAGGAGCAGCAGAGATCCACAGCTCAGGTGGGATAATCTGTTGACCAGACAATCACTAATCATACACATCCACGTTTATGTGGCAGTTTTGGAAGACGGCCATAAGAAGTTCTGATTGCAGTTTGCTGCGAGTCAGTAGGGGGACGCAGCAAACAGGCGGGAGAAGGTCCTCTGGTGGTTTACATGAAAAACGGCTTGTGTGGTAAAAAAAATTCAAAACTGTACATCAATCACCCTGAACACCCACGTCCCATCAACAGTAAAGCGGGGTGGAGGTAAAGGCATCATGCTGTGGAGATGCTCTCTAGTACAAGGAAGAGAAACCTGGTTAGAGTTGATGATTGGAGAGATGACTGAAGGAAAACCTGTTAAATACTGAAAAAGTAGCTCAACGTGGAGCCAATGACAATTTTCTATGTTCATGTGTTAGAACGCCCTCGTTAAAGTCCTGACCTAAATCTAAGAGAGGGTCCTTGGGAGTCCTTGAAAAGTCATATTCAGATATTCAACTGTGAATCTGACTGAGCTTTTAACAGGAGGAAAAAGGAAAAAATTCTCAGTTTTAATAAAAAGAGAAACAAAAATCAAAATTAAATACATTAAGTTACTTGGTTATAAAGTGACAGAGTAAAAAAAATTACATGTGTTTTTTTAACATGCTATATTTAAAGAGGAGAATTCTAATCTTACTTTACTGCCGTAGATAGTTGTTTTTCGTTGGCAAATCTTCTCAGTGAAAGCCACCATAGAGAACGCAGCCGTCAAGCCCCCTTCAAACTCCATGTTTACTACCTGCAAGGACAGCACAGATGAACATAAACACAACATAAGGAACAGTGCTGGACACTGCTCAAAAAAATTAGCGCTCCTCCATATTTTCCAAAGTACATTTTGAAATTGTATTCATATCAAACTGCTAAGCTGTTTGTGGGGAAAATAAAGAGGTTAATGACTTCATGTTATTGGTTTTATGCATGCGTTTTCCAGAGTTTCTACTAAAATAGCGAGATCAGACCAAATAGGTGTGCACATGTTTTTCCCCCTTTCAAATTACTGTGTCGCCAGAGTGTTTAGAAGCAACCATTACATACCTAATGGCCAAAACGTCTTCAAATGAAACACTTCTTTGTCACAATAGCATGCATTTTTTTTTAGATTACTGTTTTCAGTGACAACCCATCTAATTCATATCAAGTCAATTTAACCAACCCAACCCCCCCTTCCTCAATGAACATAGAGGGCACTGTATACGCTTCTACATCTGATAACGTACAACTGTACAAGAGGAATACTTTTGTTGGGGCAAAAATAACCATCAAACTTGGCCATCAATATTGTTTCAGTCAGTTGAGGAGACAGGTCAGATATGAAACTCCAGAGTGGTGCAGGATAGCATTAATTAGAATTAGACCAATTGTTTATTATTGTTCATTGTTTCATTGCAGTCACTATGTAAAACGTATAAGAAATCCATCAGATTTGATCGGACACCAATGCTCTGGTCCACTTGTAGCAGTGGAAAAATATCAGGGAATTCCTGTTGAGATGCTAGAACCAATTTACAGAAAAGACACTTGATTCTGCGTCTTTCTCAGAAGTTACACTCTATAACACATCTAATCATTCCCTCACAACTGTGATGTAAAGCTTGTCACAAAATTTGTGTAAAACAAAGCCTAAATGAAGCTGCTAAGGACATGCCTTCCTAGGATGGGTTAAGACTGGTTTTATTTGAATACTGAGTTAGCCAAATTTCTGTACCTGGGACTTTTTTCCAACAGAAATACAGTGATATGGCCTTTCTGTGTGGAGTTTGCATGTTCTCCCTGTGTTCCAATGAGCAGGTAATGTGAGCTACTCCCACAAAAACATGCACCAGTTCTGGGCTGTATACTGCCTCCTCCTGGCTGACTGGGGCGTTTGAAGGGTAAGGGAGGATCTGGCTGGAATAACGTGATCCTTCCACACGCTATGTCCACCCGGGGAAACCTTGCCCCCTCAGGGGACAAGAAGGGCCTGCTCACTGCTCAAGTAGGAAGGAGGCTTGAGCTTCAGTGAAGGGCCCTCCCACAGTTGGCAGAGGGAGAGCAATGCCCCGAACTGGAATTAGGTAGGAAAACTGGGTGATAAATAATGGGGGGAAAACGTTAAATTAAAAAAAGAAAAAGAAAAAAAAGAAATACAGTGATATGTTGCTTAAAATGCAACCCGCTCTGTTCTTTAACAGAACGTAGATAATTAACAGACTCAACTTATTCAAAAAAAATTTCAGGTTTTTAAAATATAGAAGTCAAGCTAGAAACTCAAGTTTGGTGATAAAAGGTTTCAAATTGAGGATACAGCGAACGAATGTACAATGTTACATGATAATAAGGAGTTTCCAAACCTGGTTACTGCAGACATCATTGTCACAGTCATAGACGCAGCGGCCGTACGGTCCGGTCCTCAGTGCCTCAGTTATTGACTCAATGTCAGGGAATGAGTTTGGGCAGATGACGGATACCGGCCAGCCAGTGTGACCCTAGGGCAAATACATAGACATGTACACTTTTTTTTAAAGATGCACAAAAAGTTAAGAATTTCTTATCGTAATAATACAGTAAACTACTGTATGTGTGAATTATGTTTACCCTCTTCACACTGTCCAGGTAGATTTTGCATGCCGAGTAAGGACAGTTTCCTTCTACTGAACAATCGATGCAACGATCTCCAGCACCTGTTGGCTGATGAAAGCCATCGAGACAAGACTTATATGTGCAGCATCTGTGGTCTAAGCTGTACGGAAAACGCTCAACAGAACGCAGCAGCAATGCCCAGGAGGCTGCATCTTTCATTTTGAACAGGAATGATTCAAGGACAGAACTCAAAACATTGGGGGCAGAGAAAACAGAAAGAAATGCAAAAAGGAAGCAGCCAAACTAATCAGGAAACAAGAGAAAGCATATCATACACACGGGGTGCAAAAAAAAATATGCCTACAGAGACCCCCCCCCGACGAAGAAAGTCAGCATCATCATTTTAGAGAATCAGATTTGAAATGTACTGATAAGAATCTTAAAAAGCCTTTTTTTCTACATGAAAAGCATTTATGGGGATGACATAAAGATATAAACTGTGCATGGTTACTGATTAAGGGACACACCTTCTTTTCCTTCCGGAAGTGGCTAACAGATCCAAAAGATGACACTTTTACACACCTGCCAAGGGAAAGGGACCTTGAATATAGAATCTAAAATATTATAAAATGTACATAATACCAGTGGATTCAATAATTTACAATTGGGCCAGAAAAGTGTTCTTTTCTGAGCAACAAACAACCCTATTTTACCACAGATTACTAGTGTTTGCTCACCTGCGGGCTCCAGCCCAGTGATGAATCAGGTCAATGTCATGGCACGATTTAGCCAGCAGAGCAAAAGAGCTCTCTGCTTCGTTCCTCCAGTTACCTCGAACAAATGAGTGAGCAAAGTGATAAAACCCCACCTGAAACAAGAGTTTAATACCCCATTTTTAAATACTTGCACTGATCAGTAACTGGTCTGTTTGCAAGAATAAATACACGCCAATGAGGCGTAACATTGTGACTACTTGGATGCGGTGTGATGTTCCCCATTTGCTACCAAAACCACCTCGACCTATTAAGACATGAGCTCCATTAGCTCAACAAGATGTTTACAGAAGATACTGTAATTATTGTAAGGTGGATGACTCAGACATAATCAGTTTCATTCCCTTCAACTTTCATTTGTCATAAAGTTAGGCTTTATCTCTGTTTATCCACACTGCATGTTGAGTTTTGCCGAAATTTTTGGGGATTCTTCTTTGATTAACCTCAGCTTGATTGCAAGATAAATTTGGTTATTTTTTGGGGAGAAACGAGTCGATAGATCGATAGATAGATAAGATACTTTATTTATCCCCAAAAAGGGGACATTAAATTTTTCAAGTGCTTGTAAATTTAAAAAAATATATCTGAGATTGGGAGGAAAAAAAAGAAGAACAAAAAAGATAAAGAATAATAAAATAATTTAGGAAATATGTTGGATGTCTTTGTTGAATAGTCTTATATCTGTAGGAACAAACAATCTCCTGAACGTCTCAGTCCTACATCTCAATGCCAGACGAAACTTTTCTCTTCTTGTCTAACATGCAAAACAGTGGTTTAAATCATTGATGTGAATATCTGAAGCAGCCAAAGAGTTCAAAAAGTTCTCTAAATTTTAATTTGATCTTAACACCCAAGTGAGTACCCAACCCAGTCATGAAAAAACAACATGAAACGTATTCGCAAATGTCCCAACAGCGTCCACAAGTAACAACGTGGAAATGTGCCCAGGGATTGGGAATATATTTCTGCAATTTATGTGTGCATTCTTACCGGCTCAAGGTGCTGTATATGGATCACATCCCCGATCACTCCGGCATCAATGAGCTCCTAGAAATAGATCAAAATCCATCTAAAACTACTTCAAATCTTTATGTGCAAACTGAAACATACATTGCAACAAAACTAAACAAAGAAAAACAAAAATGTTGTGGTTATTTGCCTGTTCAGAGACAGTTATCTTGTACGACAAACTATGAATGACGGAATGTGCTAAAGTTAACAGCTGTTAAATACCAAACTACCTTGATCTTGTGAATAAGTGGATCATATCGGAGAACATGACCCACGGAGAGCATCACGCCACCCTGAATGCAAGCCTCCACTATTGCTGTGCAGTCCTCTGCCGTTGTCTACAGGTTTAGGGAGAAAGCAATGTTTAGGGAGAGTGGATCGATAGATACAATGTGTGTATGGGAAGGAAGTTGTATTTTTATCTTTTACAGTGTGTACTAAACTATAAATACATGCACAGTACGTGAATGTTTGTTTTAATGCTAGGAAGCAGATTTTTTGTATATTTGTTCAGAGACACTTACTGCCATCGGTTTTTCCAGGAGAATGTGGTAGCCTTTCCTTGCGAAAGCAATAGCAGGATCCTAGACAACACAAAGTGGTTGTAAAAAATATTCACCATGGATGTTTGTTTCCAAATAAACAAACAGATAGTATATACACCTTATGGATGCGATCTGGGGTGCAAATCAACACAGCATCCGCAAACTTCTCTCGTTCCACTATGCTTTGCCAATCTATTAAAGAAAAAAAAAAGAATGAGAACACATAGTAAACTACTTATTCATAATTTTTTTTTCTTTAACTAAGTTTCGATAATGCTTACCTTCAAATATGTTTTTATCCTCAATTTTATTTTGCTGTTGCAGTTTGGTGCGTGCAAACTTTCTCGGATCAGCCACAGCAACCACCTTTTGTATACGATTCACAGAACATCAATGCATCGTTAAAAATGATTATGCTTTTTCAGGAATTATCAGTTTAAAAACAGGAAATATGTGATATGTATTTCCAGTTATATTTTTATTTCCCCCCCCCCCCCCCCCCCCAATTTACTAAAAACAGAAGATGAACCACCAACAATCTGGGCTGATTTAGGTACAAATATTTCTAAAATATTTTAATAGGAGCAAATTCTTAAAAATGAAATAAATAATAATGTTACTCTGGTGGTTAGTAAGGCAATCTTTTGGAAATTTTCGCATTATTATAATGATTTATTATACACTGAGTGGACATGAGGCTCTATAAGAATCTCTTCTGACCTTCATGCGGTTAGGATGGATGGAAGCAAACTGGGCGTAGTTCTGTCCTCGACAACCAGCTCCCACCACGATCACATGGACAGGTGAAGTCATACCTGACACCTGTGAACTTTGACACATAGCAAAGTTTGCAAACAACGCCTGCCACTTTGAATCAGTTTAATTTGTACGTCACTGGATCAGATGCAGCGGCGAGGGCGGCTAGTGTTTATCCTGGCCACACCACGCCGTGTTGTTTCAAGTTGTAACAAGCATAAACAAAGTCTTACATAGGCGAATAAATGCTTTCCTGAATCTGATTCAGGAGACCAAAAGACCAAATAAATAAGGCCACGTCTGTCTTGCCTTTCATAGTCATCACATCTAGCTAGCTTAAGCGCCGGTGATAAGAAAAAGAGCGGATCCAATGAGCAACTACCAACCAGCTTTATCGAATCTTTACAAATGTAATTTAAGTAATAATAGGATTGTCCAGTTTGATTGTTATGTGTAGGACATTTTAACAAAAAATAAACATTTTCCGGCAAATGCAGGTAGAGACGAGGCATGTCGGTTATATGCGAATTTATAAGCAGGTAAATTACTAATTTAACATAGAGTCAAAGCTGGTAACTCTACCTGCTCTGTCCCATAAAGCTTAGATCCTGCTGGACTTCTTCTGCATTGGTCCACTTCTGCGAAAAGTAACCATACTATGGTAGAACATCTACAGTCTTTTTTACAGTCTACTTCCTGACGCCACCTAAATCATCCACGGGATACGTCTGCTACATTCACTGAACATGGGGAAACTATGTAATCTCACGTGCAAAGTTACAGCTTCCGTTGAAACCTGATGAAATCCTCCTTTAAAAAACATTACACGTATGAAATAGTGCATATAGATAGTCAAACGACAGCTGTTCACCTAATATTAAAGATGGCTATCACTTTTATAGCACATTTATTTTTATTGGCTCAGAAATAACAAATTGATAGACCGTTCCCTCCTGCAAGCAAAATGTAGCATGTTAACGTCTAGAATCATTCATATTAATTTATAACGCTCTTTTTATATATTTTTTATTAATGCAACACACATGTTAGGCGTACGCAACAAAGATTTATAAAACCACAAACGCAACTTCTGAAGAGCTTCGGCTGAAATCGGCCGAGCCTCGGGTTTCCTCGGCAAAACCTTAGCTGGGTGTTCACGTGACAGGACTGTAGAATGACCTCAGCTTTCTGATAGACGATAGCCTCATCAGACAAGCCTATTCAAGAGCTAAATCATGTCATTTTGATTTGGTCGATGCATTTTTCTTCACCTTTTATACTTTAGTAAAGGACTGGTGTTGCAACTGAATAGCTCGGAGTTGCCTGGTTTCGATTGTTAGACATATTATCGTGTTAGCTTAGCGAAGGTTAGCAGGTTAGCTAAAATCAACATGAATATAGACAACGTAAACCAGTCTGTTACAACTGGAGTTTCTGCTACAACCTCCTCAACTTCAAGTAACTGCATCGCAAATGACAGTGCAGCGACAAACGTCAGCAGCGTCCCTACAGTGACGAGTAATGGTAACGTTTTATAACTTAGGCTAATGTTGATGCTTCTGTGTTGTGCTCGACTTGTTGAGCAGCCTGGATCTACTTATGACCTCATTTAGCATTTACTAGCCCGTAATGAGTGTGAAGAACTCATTACAAATGTACTAAAAAACTACCAAAAAAAAATCGTTTTACATGCATTGTACATGCATGCTATTTGGCAAGTAAAAAAAATAATTATAGGGAACACTAGTTGGCATCCGTCTCATGTTTTCAATATAGGGTTTTTTTCTCTGCATTGAATAAAAATGAATATTTTCAGCCGACAGTAGTTCAAAATCTGAAAAGTTCAGGTTATCAAAGTTGGACTTAAATCACATATGAAAAATAAATCCTTACAAATAAAATTGAGCTCTTTATAGATGCTAGAAGTTCGGGATTTACAATATATTGATCCATATACATTGGCTCCATTTATTTTTTCACAAATCGGACAAATGTGTCCTGTATAGAATCTGTTAGCGTAGAATATTTCGCCTAGGTTTGAACTATGTGTTGTTGCTTTTTAGTTGGACCCCATTTTGAAGTTGTAAAGATGTTTTCGCAATTTCTTACAGATTTCAAAAATTACAGTCTGTTATTTTATAATCTGACTTTAGTGTACAAAGAGTCTGTCTGGACTTGAACATTATAGCTTTCATGGTTTTAATGCTGGATCTCATGTTAAGTTGTGAAAAGCTTTTTTTGTTGTTGTTGAAAATGTTAATACATATAAATACTTTCAGTTTAACTCTAGTTTGGCCTAATGCTGACAAAATAAATAGATTCATTTAATGCAGTGAAATAATCTCTTACGTCAAACTGAAAACATTTGCATGAAAATAATTGCATTGATGTGGTTAATTTCTTGGGGTAGTAATTGATTATTAAAGGAATATAAAGTTGATTTGCTATTAAGTAAAAAAAATTGCTTGATTATTGTACAGAGTTAAAGAGCAATGTTTCCAAATAACAATTTTCTCCGAAAACCCCCGAAAAGGATCATGATAAAGCTGGTTATGGGAAACGAATAAATCCACTTTTCTAACAAGAATATTGCAAGTCTATTGATCTGGGTCATATTTTGAAACTATAAACAACTTAATCCATGGTCATATATGAAAACGTGAAAGGCAGTTTAATTAAATTAATTTGCATATCTTTAAATATATATATAATAGTAAGTGATTGGATGTATGTTATTATAGTTTAGAATGCACATGTAGAAGTACATGTGTTGAACTTGAATTTAAGAAATATATATATATTTTTTTAAATAAAAAGGACAGACTGAAAATGGTGACACTAAAGTGAGCTAGAATATGAATTGTTTTCAAGATTCCTCCTGCTCTTTTAAAAAATAAATAAAAGATTCCTTCAATTTTCCTTTTTGTTTTCAGCTGGAGCATCAGCCCCTGTGGTGACACCTGCCACAGACTCATCCGTTTCTAATGGGGTTTACCTACCGAGTGGAATCACAAATGGAGACATAAGGCCCGCTGTCGCCACCACACCTCTGGCAGATTTCCTCATGCAGCTGGAGGATTACACTCCCACGGTAAGACGTTCAGCTTTTAACGCAGAGACATCCTTTGCGAAAGCCGGTTGTCATAAAGTTCAATATGGAGCTAAGTAGTAATGGTTCTTATTATTAATGCTCCCACGTGTGAAGACACATCCTATGATCCTTGTCTGGTTTAACATGGATTAAATTCATTCAGGCCTTGCGTAAATAAATTTTTGCCCAATTTGTGTTTGTACCTTTGCTTTCAGATTCCTGATGCAGTAACGGGCTACTACCTCAACAGGGCTGGTTTTGAGGCTTCTGATCCAAGAATGTGAGTGTAATATACTGGGATTACCTGCAGGAATTTGACTGCACCTGTTGTCACTCGTATCTCGAACCAGTCTGATGCCTGACACAGTTTTAGGCTCCAATCCCCCCAAAACACTATTATATAAAAAAGTCAGAAGGATATTTGCCCGCTATAGACGTGCTTGTACAGGAAGAATACTGGGAATTTGCCATCTGCTTAGAAATAATTTGTGGAACTAAAGACATTTGATAAAAAACTCTATTTAGTATTTCTTAAGTGTATTTGCTCTATTTGTATAACTTTACAGTTTTCATAGCAGAACTTGTACACCCCTCTAGAGTTGTATTTTGCGGTAGTTAATTTACCATTTGAAGTACAAACTCACACTGTATCCACTTTAGTTTACAGTTTTTACTGTGTATCACATTCTTTCCTTTTTTTTCCTGCAAGTTTACATGTTTTAAAACATATGAATCATTTTGTGATCTATAATAGATGAACCATTTGTTTTCCGATTTGATTTACATAAAACAAAAAATAATTACAACCTTTATCTCAGTGTCAGTAAAAATTCAGTGAACTCTGAAGTTATTTGAACTTCTTTCAATTTAGTCATCAAAGACACATGTTGACGGGCAAAAAAAGTTATTTTTTTATTACATCTTTTCAGAATCCGCTTGATCTCCCTTGCTTCTCAGAAGTTTATCTCCGACATTGCCAACGACGCGCTGCAGTATTGCAAAATGAAGGGAACTGCTTCAGGAAGCTCAAGAAGTAAGACGAAGGTGAGGCCCGACATAGCACTTCGATTCTCCGCATATTATCAATGTTGTTGATCTAAGATGCAAATGCCGATTTTTCTTTTTCGTGACTTCAGTTTTTCCCTCCTTTTTTCCCCTAGGATAAAAAGTACACTCTGACAATGGAGGACCTGACACTTGCCCTGTCTGAATATGGAGTAAATGTCAAGAAACCTTATTACTTCACATAGAACTTATTAATTAAACGTACTTTTTGGTAGCAATGATTGTCCTGCTATCCTTCTAGAGTATTTTGCCAGCTTATTGACACAAGTTTTTTGACCATGGTTTGGTACAGCTTTGTAAAATCTTAAGCCACTTGTAAGTTTTTTTTTTTGTTTTTTTTTTTTTGTGAAGCACTCTTTGCATTTAGTTGTGATATTTTTTTTCATGATGAAAATAAAGAATATTTGCAAAAAAACATTTTTTGAAGGTTTAATTTGTTTTGGAAAGTATAAACACGAAATTGTCAGGGATTTGTATTCCATATTTGGAACATAAAATGCTCTTTAATGATATTTTACTTTCCATCAGGACAGAGACTAAATATACAGCCCAACCTAACATGAATCAGATCAAAATATATTCATGTGTTTGAACGGTGAAGTCGTAGCCCAGATCTAAATGTACTTGAGTCTGCCAAGACGTTAAAATGTATGCTTTTCCATTCATTCTGGCTGAGCTTGAGCTGTCTTATAGAGCAGTATGGGCCAGAGACAAAGATCTTGTTTCCACCCCCCAAAGACTTGCTGCCTTAAATGCAACAATTTGTGTTTCCATAAAGAATTACCTCGCTGTGGCTGACTACAAAAGTATGCTACTCATTTAGGAGCTTTTTTTTGGTGAGGTGTTTCAAAATGTACCATTTTCATTCAATTTAATATAAACCAATCATGTTTTAAAACGAGCAAAATCTTTACGGAGACGTTGCCAGCTGAGTGGTTTGATTGTGTTAAACTCCAAACGATATGCAATTTGATGCAAACAGAACGAAATGGCTTTGAAGTTAAGTTTTTATTATTATTATTATTTAGTGCTCTCTTCTTTTATTATCATAATTGTATTTTTCTAGCCTCAGAAGGAAATATATATGTAAGCAGTTTTTCTAAGCAACTTTCCTGTGTTGCACAGAGTTGTACTTTAGTAGAAACATTTCCACTGCATCTGGTATTTTAGATTTGTTTTTACGAATACAAGGAGTACAATAAAGGTTTAAGCAAACTATCTCCAAACCGTATGAATACTTTAAAAGTGCAAATCTTAAGATAGTTTCCATGGAAGTTAGCGGAGGGAGTCTTGTTATATGGAAAGTATTTTTCTAGGTTTACAAGGGTGGAAAACCAGATGAGTGTTTGCCTAAAGTTTACACTAGCTTCCTTATGTGACCATCAGGGGGCACTCATGTCCAAATGTTTGTTTTCGCGCTAGTCTTTTGTCTCTCGTGGGGTGCCGTCTGTTTCATCTGCGCATGTCGTTTGCTCGGTCTGTTCACGTTTGAACTTCATTTTTACACTTTTTAAATTATTAAAGCGGCCAAAGGACCGAGATGTCTGTTCAACCATCGAACCCCAACAACCCAATCGTCTTCTTTGACATCACCATAGGAGGACAGGTGAGTTTAATTCCTCCGCTCTCGTTCAGTAGAAGTTAGACTCTCTATTCTGAACGAAACGCGACGTTTTAGTGGAAACCGTTGCACATTGAGCCGCGTTAAATGCGTTCAAACAACTTTGTTAGTTTCTATGTTTGCATTTACAATTAGCAAGAGCCCAGCTTACTTTATCTAGCTGTTTTACCTTTGCTGAGCTAAACGCAGCCATGGGGAGCAGAGCAGCAAAGTCAGCGCTACTGTTGTGTCTAAATAGTTAACCATGTGAAAACGAGACATTTGGGGGCTCTACGTTCTTATTTAGGCTCTCAGATAAAGGAGCTTTAGACGTAAAGTCATATTGCAAGGCAAGGCAATTTTATATGTATAGCACACTTTCAATACAAGGCAATTCAAGGTGCTTTACATGATTTGAGACAATGCAGCATTTAAAAGCATGAAATACAAACATCAAAAAAAGAATAAAAAGCTAAATCATGTCAGTTACTCATAGACAACTCTAAATAGAAGTGTTTTTATTATAGATTTTAAAAGAGTAAAGTGTTTCTGCAGCTTTGCACTCATCCGGCTGTTTTTTCCAGATGTGAGGAGCATAGAAGCTGAAAGCTGCTCCTCCATTTTTGGTTCTGGTTCTAGGGACGGTCAGTAGATTAGAGCTGGAGGACCTGAGTGATCTGGATGGTTTGTACAGCGATGGCAGATCTCTAACGTATTCTGGTGCTAACCCATTCAATGATTTATAGACTAATAAAAGCACTTTGAAGCCTATTCTTTGAGCTATAGGGAGCCAGTGTAAGGACTTTAGAACTGAGGTGATGTGTTCTACTTTCCAGGTTCTAGTGAGAACACACGCAGCAGCGTTCTGGATCAGCTGCAGCTGTCTGATTGACTTTTTAGGCAGAGCTGTGAAGATACTGTACAGTAATCAAGGTAGCTAGAGATAAACGCATGGATGAATTTTTCTAAGTGTCCTTGTGTCATCAGTCCTTTAAACTGAGGTGACAGAAAGCTGACCTTGTTATTGCCTTTATGCGACCCTAGAGGTTCAGGTCTGCGTCCATCATTACACAAAGATTTCTGGCCTGGTTGGTAGTTTCTAGTTGGACCAATTGAAGCTGTGTACTGACATTTAGTCGTTCTTCTTTGGGTCCAAAGATAAGTACTTCAAAGTATGGGTCACAGTACTGCCCATCAGTTATTAAAGTAGTCTAATAGTAGTAGATTTCAATGTCCTGTTCTTTGTCAATGACTGAAAAAAGCTATGTTAAAACTAAGAATGCAGACACACATGAATGTTGATTCAAATTGAATTACTAGTAGATAGAGCTGTGTTGAAATAATTGAAAAATCGATTCTGAATCGAGTCTTATAGAAATTGGATCAATTCATAAGTTCAAAAATCAATTTGGTTTTTTTTAGAATAGTTTGCCCTTTTTTAAGATGAAATGGGAAGGAACAGTCCAGATGGCCTTTTTATGTTTTGTGTCTGAAAGGGGTAATACAGTTTTCCATGATGAACTGTTACTCACCCAGTGTTAAGTCATTGAATTTCTGGCGTATAATTAAGATGACAGTAAAAAAAAGAAGCTTTTAATAGCGCTGACCAATATCAATATCATATTTAATTGGATCAGATTGAATTTAATCGATTCCAACTCTTGAGAATCGGAATTGAATCAATTCTTGAAATTTGAATCGATACCCAGCCCTACTAGTAGAAGAAACATCAAGAAACTAGAGATCAGCCGGAAAATAAGCAAAATTCAATTTTATCCCAGACTGGTGATAGGCAGGCGAAATTATGAATTACCCACATTTATCTTGATTATCATATTTTCTTTAAAAAAGTTTGATAAAAGCTTGAAAATGTTTTGTTTCAGTTTTTCTTTTAAGATTTTAAAACCACTACCTTTGTCAAAGAGCCTTCCAAAAAACACGTTTTTTTTATCTTTTTAAGTGCCAGCGACCTATAGTTATTATTTACGAAGGAACTGCTCATCAGTTCATCCTTAACTAAAAGTAACTTTTTTTTTTCATGTATGCACAGAACACAATATTCTACAGTTATTTCTGCTAAATAAACCATGACAGGAAACATACGGGGGTCAATTTGTTCTTAAGCATTCTACTACTGCACACATGAATTAAAAATATACTCAGGTATTTATTTACTCGTATATTTAGTTATTTTTGATTCGATATTGAAACTAATAAATCAAAATTGAATTTAATCTAAATCAAATCGAGGCCTCAAGAATGGAAACAAACTCCCAACAATACCCAGCCCTGTAGCAAACTTTTAAAGCTTTCCATCTAATATTTTGTAATATCACTATTGTATTTATTGACATTATAGTAATATATTCAAGATATGTTGTGCAGCTGTAGTGCGCACAAAAATCTCGGTCTTTCTGTTTCAATTCTTAAAATTTTCAGACCATTTTGGGATCTTTTGAAGCAGCTGTGTGGTAACACCACTACTGTACATTCCCAGACTTACCTGAATGCTGATGATCTGCTGAGTCCAGTGAAGCATCCTGACTTCTTCTCATGTGGTCCCCCTTCACAGCTATGATGATCTAATGTCACAACACATTGTGGGCTTTGATAACTGGACAGATGATGATGGATAAAAACAACATGCACTAAAGTGCTGTTTGTTCCATTTTTAATGTTTTTATTTTGTTTTGTTTTCAATGATGTCTTTGGTCCAAAATATAGTTTTAGACAAAAGGTTAAAAAACCCTGATTTAAAAAAAAAAAATCAGGTTTTTGAGGACAGTTATCAATACAAAATTAGATCACTTTAATGTGTCATTTCATATATTTTAAATGGAAAGAGAAATGTTGTGAGAAAAAAATATTAAAGAGCTGCAATAGCTCGTTGGCATAGGTGTACCCTCTGAACATATGACTTTGTATAATCACCGATTTTATATATATATATATATATATCCAGAGATACAATGGATACCATCCTCAATAGTTGAGATAAATATCTTCACTGAAGCTGGATTTTTTTTCATCCCAAATTAATGAAAAGAAAAGATGACAATATGTCAGGAATTTTGTAGGAGCTGCAAAAATCACTGTCAGGTTGTGGTTGAGTTCTACCTTTGGCATCAGTCTTTTATATTTCTCCCTTCATTTGGTCTATTTGCTAAATAAACCAATTTCTTTCCAAAGAAAACCTACTTATTTTTAAAATCTCATAAATTATCCAGAAGTGTGCCTTATTGTCAATAATAAAATCCAGACTTAAGCTTCTGTTTCATATTTTGCAAAAACACTTCCACACACCACACCCACAGTAAAACATAGTGGTCGTAGCATCACGCTCTGTGATTACTTTTTCTCAAATCAAACTCAGGCTTCTAAAAAGGCAGATGAAATCATAAACGGTTCTGAACATGTCTGTTGTCACCAAAAACCTTCAAGTGTCTTCTTGAAAGCTAAAAGTGAAGAGGGAATTTATTTTTCAGCGTCATAGCGAGTCTACACGCATCCAAATTAACAAAGCAATGAGTTTATGATGGGAAACTCCCAGAATTCAGAACAAAATCTGACATAGAATCTTTTGGTTCACCTGAAGAGAGATTTGGAGAACGTTTGCGTGGAAGAGAGATGTGAACAGACTTGATAAAGATGAATCCTTAAGCTAAAGGTGCTTTCAGCCGTTTGCAACCAGACTGTTGCAATTTTAATATTTAAAAAACATATTTTCACCCAATCAAAGTTCAGTTGAACTATACAGAATGTCTCGCATAAAAGGTGAAAAAAAGATTTGTAAGTATTTCTTTTTAGTATGTCTTTTTTTTTTTGCATCACATAACCATTTAACAGATGGGACGTATACTTCTGAGATCCCCTTTGGTTATAAATGGTATTCTATGAGAAATATCAGTGAAATACATTTTATATCGGAATCTTTTGTTTCTATATCTTTTGTTTTATGTATCCATTGAATCTCCAAAGTGAAAAGATACATGTAAAGCAATTGACCCGCTGACTTTTACTGTAATTGAAATTTTCCCAGCCTGCATAGTAAACCGTTGCAAAAGTTAAGCTTTTTACTTTGCTGCAGAGTTCAGTTCAGGCAGCCATCTATCGCCTCCTGGTGGCTGGAGAGGACGATTTGTGGCAATCCGTTTCTGAGTCTGGCTTTAGTAACATCCAGCCATGAGCAGGCAGAAGAATCGACCACAGATTCAGCTAACCGATCGAGACATATGCCAGATGATTCTTTCTCTTTTTTTAACCGACATTATTGTGTCCTGTCTTGTTGCTGTTTATTTTTCTACACATGTAATGAACTGTTTTTCTTTTCGCATGATGGCTTAAACACAGCAATAGGTAGAAGAGACTGCCGTATATCTCTGCTCAGATGCCAGTAAAGCTGCCATAGGCACACGTTCTCTGGTAGACTGCTGTAAGGCCCGTTTTTCCCGCTCTTTGCCCAGAACACCAAACCCACCAGGAGGCTGTTGGAGCACTCCAACCACAGAAGGTTAACCGCCAGGTATGCGGGTATTCCGAAGCTGAAGATCAGACAGGACACGGACATCACGAGATATGGCATCCAAAACAATAAAAAGCCGAGCGTCATGCTGAACCACAGAGGAGGCCTCGTCAGGCTGCTGTCCTCTGGATGCTCCTCCTGTCCGGCTCTGGTTTCTGGCTTGCGATTCCAGGTGGACGTGAAGAGCAGATCGCTTCCCGTGTTCTTCTGCTCCTCCCGAGCTACCACCATCCTGTCAATTTCTCTCACCCACTGAGGAATTCTGGACCAAAACGGCACCAGAGTCAAGAAGCTCGCAGTGAAAAGCCCCAAAGAAAACGCTGCGATCAGTTGGGACTCTTTGACCTGACAGACAAGCGCCTTCACATCCTTCATTGAAACCAGTTCCACTAGTCCGGCACTTTCGGACTGAAACGAGTGATTTATGGCAAACGCCCAAACAAGAAGTGTCAACAGAACATTCTGGAGTGTTTTCCAAATTAACGAGCGGTCGCTCATTAAAATGTTCTCCAAACAGTAGTCCACTAGGCCCAGGATCATCATAGGGAGTGGCAGCACTCCGTATGTTATTGAGGCTTTGGCCAAGAAGAAGCAGGGCGACACCAAAAACCTCTCAGATCCAAGAAACCAGGCGGCTCCCAATGACAATGCAAGAAGAAAATCAGCCAGCACAAGGGACAGGCTGCACACACTCAAAAAGTATGTGTACTTTTTAGGGCTGCATGCGTAAAACACGGCTATTTCCAGTCCAAACTTGATGAGCAAAATCATTAAGTACTTATTGGTGTTCTCCGTGTACTGGCCAGAAGCCTCGTCCCATTCTTCCATGATGGCGTACATTTTCACAGTCTGGCTGTTCTCCAAAAACGACGACGACTCTGGAAGCATTTGTTTGCCCTGTTTAGAACGAAGATGCTCCGGATAAATCTGTAGAGGACAAAACAGAAACCTCAGACACGTTTCTCATAAATGTAAGAAATAGAGTAGAGAAGGATGCACTTTAATCAGGGTTTCTGATTGGGAAGGCAGATGGGGAAAGTCTGGCGGAGATCCTTTACTAACAACAAAAGCGGCTACTTTATAAACCGCTTTTTCAGACCAAGCCCAATTTTTAAAAATGATTATTTTAAGGACGGATGTAGTTTTAAACGGAATTATTTATGCATGAAAGCATACTTCCCTGACATTGATTGTATATGATTTACCTTTTTTTTAAGGCAATGAACTTGATGCTGTTGGTTATAGACTAAAAATTATAATTAATTGATTCCTTTCAGTTTTAATTGATCATTGACTTATTCCCAATATGCATTGTTTTTCATTTTTCATTCGTTTCTAACCTCTGTAAAGCACATTGTGTTACACCGCACTGGATGAGAAGTGCCTTGTGGAATAAAGTTAATGTGATACAATGATGTAATGTGATATATCATTATGTAAGTGGTATCTATAGCTAGAAACCTAAAATTTATTATAATGCTAAAACCAAGCTTTACTCCCATTTAACTATTCAGTTTAATTTTGCAAATTAATTTTGCATTTATGTATATATAAATGCATTTTTGCATACATGTCCATAGTGTATATAAATATATACTTTGTGTTACAATTTTATAGACAGAAATCCGGATTTGGAGTATTGCTCATCGAATTTTACCCAATTTAATACTTTTATTATAATTTATTGAAAGTTGCTTCTGTCCCAAGCAAATTTTGACTCTGGTGTTGAGCTCATTTAAAATCCTCCATCTAATCTGGGCTTTGACCTTTCATCCCTCTCGTATAAATTGTCTTTTGGGCCTAAAGTATCGCAAACAGTTCTGCGTTTTTTGTTGTTATATTTGTGTAATTTGCTGTCAGCGGTCTTTGGATTACAGTTTACCAAAACTGTTTAAGGTAGGACATTTGCCATAATTAAGCATTTCAACACACTTGTGGTATGCTTGAGCTGTTGACTTGACAAATTGCTGGGAGACAAACTTATTCCCCCCTCTTTATCTCTGACCTTAATCTTTTGCATATTACAGCTGGAGCAACTCCCTAAAAGGCCAAATTTTATTTCATATTTAGGCCCTAAAATGAATAAGGTTTGACCGCATTTTCCATCATACTTGAGGTTTTCAGTTTGATTTATTTTATTGCATCTATTACTACTTTCATTGGCGTTCCCTTGTTGTTTTGAGAAAGGGCTGCGTTAATCATCGTCGTTCAGTATTTCTACTTTGAGCTAAGGAATCAGGGTTTTGTCATGCCGTAACAAAACTGTAAAGCTTGTGATGCGGGTCAGCAAGTAGTCATATCTGTGGGAATTTATCACTTGGCTTTAAAGTCTCACATCTCACTATAGAAACCGGTCTGGCTGTTTGTTTTGGAGTTGATTGCGTAGGAAACTGATATCAGTACCTTCCTGTTATCTTAGATCTCACCAAATTATTTCATGAAAATCGATTGCCAGGAACCATTATGATGCTTACTGGGAACTTTTTGTTAGTTCTTCCTTCACCAACTCATACATCCATTTTATACCAACACATTGCCCTGTTACGCCTTCCTCCCATTCTGTTTCATACCCATGTCGTTAAGCTGTGGCGTATAAATTCAAATCTTCTTGTAGTTTTTTTTACCCTAAAAATAAAAAATGTTGGGTTTCACATGACAATACATTTAATATAATAAAAGCAACTTGATTTTTTTTCTCCATAAGGCTACATAACATTGGCAACTGTAAACAACTTTCATTTAGTCTGGTGGAGGTTACTTTTTTTTCTTCTTCTTTTGAATTGTAATGGTTGTAGACCCCTGTTCTTGGACTTAACATAGTCTCATAATGGTCTTGAAAAGGCCTTAAATTTAACTTTGTAAATAATGTGTATATACCTAATGTGAATAAACTTCCTGGTTGAGTTAAAGTTGTTCAAACAGCTGCTGGCAGTATTTCCTGCAGTCTGTTGATTAAACCTGTTGCACAGGAAAGACGGCGACACCTGTCTAAAGGATGCAAACTTTTCTTTTATTTTTAAAATTCTCTTCAGTGTCCCTCGCCATCAGCTCTACATTTGAAGCGTTTTCGCTGTGCCCTGTTGCCGTTGCTATGAGAACCTCTTTACCATATTGCACCACTTGCACAGATATTTACATTTAGCCTCAACTGGATGTAAAGCAAAACTTCCGAAACTCTTTATGAAAGATGATAAACGTCATAATTAAGTTAAACTATGAGGACCGTTAAAGACTGTACCTCTCTGAGTGATGATTTTATTCTTCAGTTCAGCGCGCTTCAGTGGAGATGCCTGTCCAGGAGGATGCTGCACATGCTTGTTCCTGAGAGAATATCGTCCTTTCGGTGGACTAGTTCCTTTTTAAACCATTCCTTCTGTGGCTCCGCCTTTTTAGATGTTATTAGCAAAACATTCAGGTCTACTGGTTGTCATTATCTAAATGGTAGCTCCTCTTTCAAAGTGATTGTGTTTTTTTTTTTTTCTGTAGCTTGTAGCTCATGTTAACTCAAATAATTGCCTGGGTGAAGCCACACCCTGTGGGCAAGCTTTGTTAAGTACTCTGTCTCTATTGTTACGACATAATTCCTAGAAAAGGATGCTGAATTTGAATGTTGGTGGTATACGGTTGCTTCTCCGAAACATTATTTACCCAACAGACTCGCCTAATATCGTTTCCTCCGTGTGGGAATATTCCCGTTGCTCTGAGCTTTAATTGGGGATGAAAGTGTGGCAGAATTCCTGGAGTTTGAATTGTGTAGCGTGATAGGTAAAACTCCTGTTCTCCTTTCTGTGTAGCGCAGCTGCCTCTTCTCAAATTCATTCTAACCCTTTTTAATTTCTTCTATTTCCACAAAGAGACAAAAAAGTTTGACATTCTTCTAATCATGCTTTTCTTTCGAGGGCAGAAAGAGTCTGATGTAAACTGAATAAATCCTACCTTCTGCTGCCCTCAGTGGACGTCGGACTCCGCTCGGAGAAAGCCTCGCTCAGTTCCAGGAGTGTGCTGTGTTTGATAGTTGGTCTGTGTCAACCCTCATATCTGCTTTGTTATATCTTTGCCTATTAAACTCAAATTCTAAATAGCAGCAGTAGTAGATCACATAGCTTCTTGTTTCCCAATTATTTGCATTAAGTGGAGAGAGGGTTGTGCAGTGATGTCGTCAAGACAAACCTCTATTTGTTTGCTCTTCTGTGCTCTTTCATTCATACACACAGACACGCATTGCATTGTCTGACTTCTTGAAGCGGAGAGAGCTATGCTCCCTGATACATGTTCATACACACACACACAAATATGCAAAGCACATAGATTATATTGCGTGTCGTAAAGTTCAAAGTCAAGGCTCTTTTTCATTAACGTGTGTTCTTTAGGTTACCTTTAATGGCTCATAAATTGTATGAGAATATCTCCAATGTCATTTTAATTGTGGCTGCTGGTATCTGTAGCTAGTTATTGTACTGTTAAGGTTTACTGTCAAACCAACACATCTGGTCAAAGTGCAAAAATTAAAGCTTGAATTACTTGGTTGCATAAATGTGCACACTTCAATACGTCGCCACAAAAAACCCAGTTCAGTCTCAAAAAGCGATCGCTGAAACTATGCTGCCGCCACTATATTACACTTCGGGTACAGGGCTATTGCTAATGAGTAGTGTAGTTTTTGTGTCACCTGTTAGAAAAATGGACCAAAGTTCAAGTTTGGACCATGACGCAATTTAACCAGGTATCAGGCTTTGATTTTTCTTTCCATAAAATGCTTCCGTTTAGCAACCCCATCCTCTAGTCCAGAGTAAGACACAAGGCGAACACAGGAGATTAGTCAGTCACAGTGGATAAAGTATTTGTTATATTCCCAGTTTTTTTTCCCAGACCTTCCCTACTTGAAGAATGAAGATGTCTGTGTTTCTCATTGTACGTTCACGTCAACTGTGGCAGACAGAATAAAAAAAGTAAAAAAAAAAAACAACTTTTTTTTATTTATTTTTTTTCTTTTGTACAGAAGCCTTTGTTTTCTCTTATAGAGGTCAAAAGGTTCCTGTAGTTCTTAAAGATTTTGGCCCATCTCTCCTTACAGATCTTCTCCAGAGCTTTCAGGTTTCAGGACTGTTAATGCAGCGCAGCATTTCAGCTCGCCCCAGAGATTTTCTCTTGGGCTCAGATGTGGAGACTGGCTAGGCCACTCTGGGACCTTGCATGCCTTGCAAACCCATTCCTAAGTGGACTTTGCCCTCGGGTCATCGTCAGGCTGGAAGACTCAGCAGCAACCCCTCTATTAATAGGTGCCAAAGGCAATTAATAGGTCTGTACTTTTGATTAAAAAAAAATTTATAATTCACCACCTGATAAGGAATTATTAGCCAAACTGCTCTCTGTCTCCGTTATTGTTTTATGAACACTAGTAAGCTGTGGTGTTCTAAAGCACAGATAAAGGAGCGACACACTGCTGTTCTCAAACAGCAAGCCTTGCACGAGCCATGGTTCCCTCCCGTCCTCTTCTCTGCCCAGTGGATGAAGAACCACTTCACTGACGTATTCAGAGACACCGTGTCTTCTTGAAAATCTATATTTCAGTACAATTCTTTTCCACGGGAGGTCAGACGAGCCAGATGTAGACTTCTTTTTGACCAGGCTACAGTCACTGGATACTATGGATGCATGACGTATTAGCATAAACATCACCATGAGCCAGAGTTAGTCTTTTTTTTTGTGCCATATCTGTTTTAGAACAAGAAGTAAAAACGAGCTGTTATCAATACTCAGTGTTTATTTTATTATTTCCTTATATTTGAGTGGAACTGTACAAAATAATTTGGACACTGTGTTTTCAAATTATTTGTTAAACCTGAGCTTTTAACAGGGATGGTGTCCACTGAAACTAGGGATGCACCGATTCGACTTTTTCACTTCCGATACCGATACGATGGCTGGATTTTGGGTATCTGTCGATACCCGATACAGATCCGGTACTATTTGTGTCAGTATGGAGGTCCTGTCACTATGGCTCTGATAGATCATGTGCCCTGGCTGCTTGGCCACAGGGATTAAAGTCACCAGACTTTACAAACTAAACATAACTGAGACAAAATAACAGATGTAAAATATACAATTACCACAAAAAATAAAATGTCAAGTGAAAAATTTATCTTTTTTGGTGAATTTGTTGCAGATTTTCTCCGTTTGAGTATCGGTTCATGGTATCGGTTAAGTTTAACCGTTACCAGTACATTAGGCAGTATCGGGGCCGATACCAGTATCGGTATCGGTGCATCCCTAACTGCAACTCATCATCATGTAAAAGTCCTTTTTCCTGTCTCATCTCTTCAATCAACATTATCTCAACTGTGTGGCAGGATGTCGGACGGATGAAGATAGAGCTGTTTGCTGATGTGGTTCCAAAGACTGCTGAGAACTTCCGGTAAGGAACAAGCTCCGTCACATCACACCTTTAATGTACTCAGATTCCGTGGTTTGGGTATATACAGTATGTGTGAACAAGCATCAGATGATGGGTTTTAAACCTGTTACTGTTTTCCCTCTTCCCTTACAGGCAGTTCTGCACAGGAGAGTTCAGGTAAGGCTGCTTCACAGATAACTATCACATTCCTTAAGTTCAGCATGCATTCTTTGGCAATTCTAAAGGTAAATATGTTTAAAAGGCTTTAAAATTGCCATGTTTTTATTGCAGTAGCATGCTCTCACAGTGAACTTGTTGAGAAACCCAATATTTAATTTGATTTAACATTACAGTGTTGTGGTTTCTTGACATGTTTATGTTTGTGATGGTAGGACGAAAACTATTTTTTCCTGGCATCAACCCCCAAGCAGTTGGCGTGAGGGGTCTAATGGTTGTTATGGAAAATGTATTACCCCAGGTTGTCATCGTTTGATACAGTCCTCATGTTCTACCCGAAGGAAACTGATGGTGATAAATTAGTAACAAGAAGCTCCTAGAAACTCTGAGTGTTTGCCTCCTTTGTGATTTTCTATGCTTTGCATATTCGTAATACTTAATCAGAATCAGAATCAGCTTTAATGGCCAAGTATGACACATACAAGGAATTTGACTCCGGCAACTTTTCTCTCCAGTACATAACTTAAATAAGTGAAATAAAAAAGGAAATAAAAATAAAGGATAATATATACACCAAACCAGGGTTATTGTACAGTAAGTATATACAGCAGTGCAGAGTTTTAGTTTATTGTTCATGTGAATGGACTCACACTCTGTGACTACTCAGAGTTCATCAGAGCGACAGCCTGGGGGAAGAAACTGTTCTTATGTCGGGTGGTTTTGGCGTACAGCGCTCTGTAACGCCGGCCAGAGGGGAGGAGCCTAAACAGGTTGTGGCCAGGGTGTGAGGGGTCAGTGGTGATTTTTCTGGCCCGCTTCCTGACCCTGGCCCGGAAAAGGTCCTCAATGGAGGGAAGATCAGTACCTATGATCCTCTCTGAGGACCTGACTGTTCTCTGCAGTCTGTCCTTGTCTTGCCTGGTGGCGGATCCGAACCAGACAGAGATGGATGAGGTCAGGAAATGTTTAAAATCAAAGAAATGTTAATATTTGTTTTAGATAAGGCAAGTAAACACATAATTGCAGATTTTAAAGGAGATCCAAGGAAAATCCAACCCTACATGTAGTTTAGGCACATTGGAGGGTTTTCTAGGATACACTGACTTTTAAGGTCAGATCAAAGAATATCAATTAATCAATTGGATTCAGATCAGGATTTTTTCTAGGCCGCTCTTTGTTTCTCTTCAGCCAATCAGACGTGGACTTGCTGGTGTTTGTTGGATGCCTCTCCTGATGCAGAACCCAAGTTGGTTTCAGCAGGAGGTCATGAAAGAATGACATTGCCAACAGTACCGGGGCTCAGGAGTTGGGAGTTCGTCTTGTAATTGGAAGGTTGCTGGTCCGAGCCCTGGCTCCGACTATCTCGGTCGTTGTGTCCTTTGCCTACTGATGGGGGCAATTTACCATTTTAAGGATTTTTTTTTTGATAGACAGATTCATGGTTCCGTTTATCACAGCGCCTCTCCCAGGTCTTGAAGCAGCAAAACAGCCCCAGACTACCACCACCATATTTTACTGTTGGTATAATGTTCTTTTTCTGAAACTGGATCTTATTTCCATGCCAGACCAACATTTTCATGACCGTTTACATTCTAGATTCTCACTGAAGGCATCAAAACTATGAATGAACACATGGAATTATGTAGTACTTTTACAAAAAAAGTGTGAAATAACCTGGCCTCCAAAGTCACCGGACCTGAACCCAACCGAGATGATTTTGGGTGAGCTAAACCGCAGAGTGAAGGCAAAAGGGCAAACAAGTACTAAGGATCTCTGGGAACTCCTTCAAGACTGCTGGAAAACAATTTCGGGTGAATACCTCTGGAAGCTCAAGAGAATGCAAAGCAGTAATCAGAGCAAAGGGTGGCTACTTTGAGGAATCTAAAATATAACACATGTATTCAGTTATCTCACCCTTTTTGTTTAAGTACATACAGTAATTCCATACATAATGTGTTCATTCATAGTTTTGATGCCCTTAATTGAGAATCTACAATGTAGTCATGAAAAAAAAGAAAGCGCATTGAATGAGAAGGTGTGTCCAAAATTTTTGGTCTGTACTGTATACTGGGACACAACTTATTATCTCAAAGGGACATGTAGTTTTAGATGATCTTTTTTAAATTATCCCTTAATAATGAAAAGTTTTTCTTAAAAACTGCATTTTGTCTTCTATTTGACTAATATTTATCTAAAAATCTGTGACAAAAATGCAAAAACATAAGAAATCACAAAGTAGGCAAACACTTTTTCCATTCCATTTATTTGAAAGAAGTTGTTTGGGAAATTGCAATTTAGTTAAAAAAAATCTAGCACAGCATGAGAACAGCTGTAATTAAACTTTTGAGGTTTTGCCTTGGCTGATTTAAAGGCTTTTTAAACCCGTTAAAACGTCATGTATGCAGTCTCAACATTCGGGCGAAAACACAAAGGCCGAATCCTTTTTAAACATGAATGAAGCGGCCTAATTTGCTGATATTCCCCAGTATGAATATATCTATCTCGACAGAAACCCTACGATGTTCCTAGATCTAAAGCAGTCAACTCTCTGTTTAACATGGCAGCGGTTTCTAAGCAACTAAAGCTACTAAATATTAGTATGTTTGCAACACAGAAATGAAGAACCCCTCACCAAATAATAATATTCAGCAAACCATCCTCACCTCAACAGATTATGCTTTTTTATAATCTGATTATCCTCAAATTAATTTATTTTTTTAAGTTGTTAAATGTAACAGTATTAATTAGGCCTTGTTTGGTATTGTACATTGCTAGAATGATAATAAGAAACCCCTAACAAAAGTAGCAGAAGTATAAACAGTTTAATTGTGTGATAAGAAGTTGCAGATTGAAGATGATGATGTGTCACAGTCATGCATCTTATTTGGCATCATAAAATCCAGTTCCACCAGCTTTGCATAAACGGACCACAGAATGCATAATGGCAGCTCCCAAAATAGCAGCTTAACTCCTGCTGGTATGAGTTACACATTCACAGGCATTGGATTATGTGAAATAAAGCTTTGGTATCCCTCCAACTTTGGTCTTGCACAATCCAATAGACAAGTGTGAGCTTCTTCTTTCAAAAACTCTTAGCTAAGCTTTCATGTAGCTACGTTTAATGAATGGGTGTGCCCAGATTTGGTTTTGAATAAAAAGTTGTTGAAAAAAAAGTTGTGTGTAGGGGGGGTTAATTTAAAAAGCAGCTTTGGTGGATAAGCCGAATTTGAGCTGCAGTCTGGTGCCACATACAATTATTCCAGAGGCCACACTTTAGACAACCCAAACTGAGTTTAAAAAAAAGTATTCTTCTATCTCCACCCTCTGCTCTACAGGAGAGATGGCGTTCCAATTGGTTACAAAGGCTGCACTTTCCACAGGTACGTAACACAGCCAAATAATTGCTGCTTAAACAATACTCTTAACAGTAAAAATAGGCTGGATGAAATTCTCATTTATCCATTTTGTTTTTAAGGTCTTTATATATTGTTTTCAATAAATGTGATGGAGGGTCAAAACTTTCTTAGAAAGTGAGGTTTAGGTCTAATCTTTTATATTTATGTTTTTGCCTGTATCTAGAATGTACAGTCATGGTCTACGGGATAAAACTGACATAATTAGCAAGGTTTTTCCTAGGACCAAAAAGGTCAGTGGTGGAACCCATTGGAGGACTTGAAGGCACGCGTTGCTTTTTTTCTGGCCCATTTGAGTTTCCGTTAGTAGCATATACCGTGAATTTGAAGTCCTAATTCCTCTACAAGGACAAATAGTTCCATAAGCAAATGTATTTACAGCACATAGCCATTGTGGTTCAAAACCACTGACTCTGTTTTTTAGATCTAGGGGAATACGTTCAATTAAATTTCTCTGTCGGGTGTCTTAATCAGTGTGTCTCTGCCAGAAAGTAGCTGAATTTGACAAAGAAAGTTGCTATAGTTGCCACATGTCATATGATAATTAGCATACTGATGACATCATCAATAATGTGGCGGTCTTCTTTTTCTCTTCTAACATTCAATACATATAAAACCAGTTTGCAAGAAAAACAGTCTGTAAAACCTGTATGTTCAAACATGTCAAAATAAAAACCATAAAACAAAACAGGAAGCCTCATAAGATCAAGGAAAGATGGCAGAAAGTATGGGATAAAAGAAGTGGTAGGTGGCTTTATAACGTTCAAAGGAAAGTTGTTATGAGGAAAACGGAACAAAACAGAAAGGAGGTAATTATATCTAGATTAGGACTTTTTCATACGAGTTCAGTTATAAATGATTAAAACAGGGGAAATGCTAGAGGGAAGTTCTACTGTTGTCTTTAAGAAGAGACTGGAAAATTTTCTTTGAAGCATACTGTTGAGAGAAGGGAACTGGTACCATATTTACACCTGGACATTCTTTTAAACTAAATGCTTAGTTATAAAGAAATTTAGATATCTTAAGAAGATGAAATTATTGGAGTTAATATAGGATCTATTTGTTTTTTAATAATTTGTAAAAAAAAAATAAGTATGGCATTTAGTATGCGTCAAACTTTGATTGCCAACCGCCATTAAACGTAAGTTTATGGTTTATGTTCCGTCTCTTTTTTTTTCTTTTTTTCTGTTAAATTTCCTATGTTTTTAAAAGCACCATACATTTCCAACTATACTTGGCCACAGGTGTGCAGCAGATCAATGCGGATGTAGGGTAGTTAATGACAAGTTTTTGCAGAGTGGAAAACAATGTTTGTCTACGGCTTAAAAAAAAAAATGTATTTACAAGTTGACAACACTGGTTGGCAGTGGCGTAGCCAAAATATTTTTACTGGCCTGGCCGAACGGGGACAGAAACTAAATGAGGGGTAGCTACGATAAGAAAACTTACAACTGATGCACCAAACAAAGCACCCTGCTCCTTAATACTGAACAGTAATGAGCAGGTAAAGAAAATCGCTTAATAGTTTAAATACAGTCTTAGCCAAAGAATTTGAGAATTACATAAATATTGGAAATTGGAAAAGTTGCTGCTTAAGTTTTTATAATAGCAATTTGCATATACTCCAGAATGTTATGAACAGTGATCAGATGAATTGCATAGTCCTTCTTTGCCATGAAAATTCCACTGCATTTCATTGCTGTCATTAAAGGACCTGCTGAGATCATTTCAGTAATCGTGTTTTTAACTCAGGTAAGAATGTTGACGAGCACAAGGCTGGAGATCATTCTGTCAGGCTGATTGTGTTAGAATGGCAGACTTGACATGTTAAAAGGAGGGTGATGCTTGAAATCATTGTTCTTCCATTGTTAACCATGGTGACCTGCAAAGAAACACATGCAGCCATCATTGCGTTGCATAAAAATGGCTTCACAGGCAAGGATATTGGGCCTAATAAGATTGCCCCTAAATCAACAATTTATAGGATTATCAAGAACTTCAAGGAAAGAGGTTCAGTTCTTATTAAGAAGGCTTCAAGGCGTCCAAGAAAGTCCAGCAAGCGCCAGGATCGTCTCCTAAAGAGGATTCAGCCCCGGGATCAGAGTGCCACCAGTGCAGAGCTTGCTCAGAAATGGCAGCAGGCAGGTGTGAGCGCATCGGCACGCACAGTGAGGTGAAGACTTTTGGAAGATGGCCTGGTGTAGGGACGCAAAGAAGCAGCTTCTATCAAAAAAACCATCAGACGGATTGATTTTTTGCGGAAAGTATGGTAAATGGACTGCTGAGGACTGGGGCAAAGTCATATTCTCTGATGAAGCCTCTTTCCTATTGTTTGGGGCATGTGGAAAAAGGCTTTTCCGGAGAAGAAAAGGTGAGCGCTACTATCAGTCCTGTGTCATGCCAACAGTAAAGCATCCTGAGACCATTCATGTGTGGGGTTGCTTCTCGTCCAAGGGAGTGGGCTCACTTACAGTTTTGCCCAAAAACACAGCAATGAATAAAGAATGGTACCAAAACATCCTCCAACAGCAACTTCTTCCAGCAACAGTTTGGTGAAGAACAATGCATTTTCCGGCATGATGGAGCACCGTGCCATAAGGCAAAAGTGATAACTAAGTGGCTCGGGGACCAAAAAGTTGACATTTTAGGTCCATGGCCTGGAAACTCCCCAGATCTTAATCCCATTGACAACTTGAGGTCAATCCTCAAGAGGCTGGTGGACAAACAAAAACCCCACTAATTCTGACAAACTCCAAGAAGTGATCATGAAAGAATGGGTTGCTATCAGTCAGGATTTGGCCCTGACGTTGATTGAGAGCATGCCCAGTCAAATTGCAGAGGTCCTGAAAAAGAAGGGCCAACTCTGCAAATACCGACTCTTTGTATAAATGTCATTTAATTGTTGGTAAAAGCCGTACGTATGAAGTGCTTGTAATTATATTTCAGTACATCACAGAAACAACTGAAACAAGATCTAAAAGCAGTTTAGCAGCAAACTTTGTGAAAACTAATATTTGTGTCATTCTCAAAACTTTTGGCGACAACTGTACATGGGTACATTATAGAATATAGAAATTCAATTCCTACTGTAGCACAGATGTAGAGGTTACCTTCTTGTCTTTATTAATACTACAGGTTATGCATTCACCTTACATTAAAAAAATATACAAATAGCATATTTTACATGTTAACTAGAACAGATTTCCCTGTTTTAGTCATTCCTTGAAAAAACTTACATGAATCAATACATGTCAGTAGACTTTGCTAGTCTAGCCTCAAAGTTAAGGATACCCCGGTTGCACAGCCTGCCATTAGACATAGTTGTGCGCAAATAGGTTTTGGTTAGTTTAAGAGCTGAAAAGCTTCTCTGACAGGCTTCTGTACTTACTGGTAGTGAAACTGCTAAAAAGAGAGAATGGAAAACATCCTTGTGAATTTCAAGAAACACTTTCAAGTCTACAGTACTTGAAAGTGCCCTTATTTGACTTTATTGCCTTGCAAAACAGTAAGACGAGTCTTTGCTTTGTGAATATGCAAGCCAAGGATACTGTTTGTACCAGTCATTGTTGAAGCATATCTTACTGGTCGCCTTGCATTTTAGTAGGAATGTGGCTGAGATGGACCAGCAGCTACCGACTGAAATATCGGAAAATTACTCAAAATGTATGTATGTTTAAAGGATTTCTATATTTATACAAAAATATTGATTAAAAAAAAATTACAGTTCTGACAAAACTCAGATCAAAAGTCCCCAGTTGTGTGTAGAAAAGAGGAAATATTGATTTATATCCATGAGGGCCAGATGGTAAAGAATGTGTTGTTGCAGCAGAAGGAACCTTGGAGTCATCAGCATCAGATATTAGTATACTGTAGCTACAGATTCGTCTTTATAAGTAAACCTGAAGATTATTTTAAAATCTTAATATAATAAGGTAAACGAATAACTCGCGGTATATACAGCTTCATCAAATGACTGTTAATAACACCTGTGGGAAGGACAGCAATCAAGGATAAACCATAGAAATGATGGAATATGATGAAATAATGCAAAGTAATGCTCTGATTTCGAAACAGCGCCACCACTGTTGCTGCACTTGTTTGTAATAACTGCAGTTAAATTCTTGATTTTAAACCCGAAGAACTGCAAAAACGACAATACGTTACAATGCAAACCATAATAGTGTATTATATTAGTCTTTAGCTGAGGATGCTACCATGTTTAATACAGTAACTTGGGAGAATTAAAAAATCACTCAATCATCAGCCTTTGCTTGGTGAAAACTTCATAAACATTTTATCTCTACAGTTTTGCCCTTTCTGTCCTCACAGCAGAATGGCTGCCGCTGTTCACGCTCTATCAGGAGCTACTGATAGAGCACGTTTGTTACTTGCCAAACAGGAAGAGTCTGAATGCACAATGAAGGGTGCCAACATTTACTATTTAAAGTATGAAGTGCAGTAAATGTTGTGAACCTTAAATGAAAGTAGAAACTTCAAAGAGAAGCTCAGTTTTAGCTTGGAATTTAAAATTAAATGTTCTTATGATTAGACACATTGAATCATTGGGAATAGTATCGGGCAATATAAAAGGTATAAGGTAAAAATGATATAAATGTAACCAAAGGTAGAGATTTTGACTATACAGACGTACTGGAATTATGCATTTTGATGATGTCATCAAGCTGTGCCTATATGCTTTGTACTAGGTATGTCAGGAAAATAAATAATAATGTTCAGTGTTTCTTTACACTAGATACTGTGGGTTTAAATTTGTTGCTTGATCTGTATGCGACATTAATTTTGTTCATTTAACGTAAAGAAAACCTGTTGAACGTTCAAGCTTTTTTAAATTCAAATCTGTGCAGATTTCCTGTTGTGCGAAATTATATCTATAAGTACGTAACCAAAACTGAAAATTTGGAGCTTTATTTTCATAGCATTTAGCTCTTATATAATTTAAAATATATGGTTGGTTTTTTTTTGTTGCACTTTTCACTCTAAATTTTCTTTCAATGGCATAAATGGAAGTTGTTCTGCTGCAATGGATCTGGAAAGTGAGAAAAATCATAAACCAGAAAATTAAGAATATATCTCCATATATATCATTGCTGCACATGCTTTAGATTATTTCACAAGATCGATTTGAGGCCATATCTCCCAGCCCTGCTTGGGAATCCCGCAGTCAATTTATTTTGTAAACTGAGAAAAGGCTCCCTGTATAAATAAATTAATCTCCTTACTTTTGGCGTTCATGGATAGCCTCTTTAGGTGTAGTCTTGCAGTGGACAGTCGGGTTTGAGAACCTGTGGGTCTCATCTTTGCTTTTCTGCTGATGTCGTGGTTCTCTTGGAAGTCTATGATCCATAGGCTTCAGCATGGACTGGAGTAGATCACAGCTGAAAGTGAACTGGTAATGATGGTGAGATTAAGCCTTGTGATGCTTCATTTGCTCTACTGCGCCATCAAGTGGGCAATACAAGTTAAACAGGCATAGTAATCTAAATGTGGGAACCTTTAAACTGAGTAAATACCTTGGTGTTTGTGTTTGTGTGGTGTTTGTCATAATATGAATACTGAAAATGCGCTGAATATCGTCTTAATCTGCGGAAATCCTAAAGGGTTATACATACATACATTTTATTTCCCCTGTTTTCTGGTGATAACGAGATAATTTTCCTACGTTTTCTGGTGATAACGAAATAACTACTTTCAGATCTCAAGAAAACAAAACAATATTGTCTTTTAAATCACTGCAGGAAACATCATTCAGTGTAGCAGTGTAAGAGGAGCAGGATAATATTGATCACAGCATCACCCATTGTCATGGAAATCTGGGTGTCTGAGAGGCCTTGCATGAGAGAATAAAACAAAAGTGTCAGCCATATTCTTACATGTTTTATTTTACGTGCACGGACGGTCACGTAATGAGAACCCCAAAGCTTCATACGAATGCATGAGTTTATATAGCACAGCCACACCCTGTTGAATCAGCTTCTGTCCGATCATTACATCATACAGTTATGATAGGATAACCAAAGACCAATCACAGAACGACATGGAATAGGTAAACACAGGATGTGTCATCAGTAGTCAGTAGTAAACAATCAGGAGATAGTTTCACTGGGCCGTCAGAATATAGATAACAATAACGGACACTTAGTATAATGCTGAGAAAGACATTCACATGATCTGTCATAAATGTAATACCATATAATAACAAGAGTTGTCATAAGTCAAAATGAGATGTTTACATACAATCGGATGTTGTTTGTACCTTAGAATAAGAACAGCTGTCTAAGAGCTGAGTAAGAGAATTAACCCTTTCTTAATGTCCCAGCATAATAAAATTTTCTGTCACACACATCTTTTCAATCAAGGCCTGACACAGGCTGAAATAGCTTTATGCCTTGCTTTTACTACGGTTAGCAAGGCTTAATCTTTATCGGAAGCACAATCTAAGTTACCCTGATGTAGTCATTAATTACATAGTTGACCCCGGGCGTCTCCATGGATACCGATGATGACTGAGAGATGCAGAGTAGCCGGATTGCAAGTCACTAGAAACCTAGTGTATGCAGTGCATGCATTATGTCTCAAATTCGTTGTCACCAGAAAACGGGGGAAATAAAATGTATGTATTTATGACCCTTTTGGGCTTCCGTATTAATCTGACCTCATGATGCCTGCAAAAATGGGGTTGCTTCGGATTTATGAGTAATTTATAGACAGACAAATATCAGTATTCCCTTAATGCTAATCTTGTACACTCAGTGGCCATTTTATTAGGTACACCTTGCTAGTATCGGGTTGAACCCCCTTTTGCCTTCAAAACTACCGCAATCCTTGGTACAGATTCAACAAGGTATTAGAAACATTCCTCAGAGATTTTGCTCCATATTGACATGTTGGCATTACGCAGTTGCTGCAGATTTTTCGGCTGCACATCCATTTTGCGTATTTTGAGCATTTATTTAAAAGTGCTACTGCTATAGGAAGAAAGGATAAGCTGAAATCATTACTCTTGACTTTTACTTCCCTAAAACATCTTCCTGAAGGTAATAGCTTGTTTTCCTGGTCTCTAGAAATGGACCTTGCCAGTCTAAATATACTACCCTCAAAGATGACAGGCAGAGCTTAGAGCACTCAAATGACTAGCAATGTTTCTGCCTATTGTGGTGAGATATTGATCATGACCAAATACAAAAATATAAAAGCCATACATCGATTAGAACGGTTTCTGCATCGCATCAAAAGGAGTCTGCTAAGATTGCGTGGGTATCTTATCACTAAGCCTCCAGAACACTCCCAGTTGGTTTTCTGGGCACATCATAGGAGACTCAAAGGAAGACCCTAAACTCACTGGAAGAGACAAGGTAGCTCTTCTAGCCTGGGAATGTCTCTGGATCCCCTAAAATAAGCTGGATAATATCTCTGTGGACAGTTAATTCTGGGTCTCCCTTCTGGAGCAGTCACCAATGAAAAATGGATTTACTTTTCCACTTTAGCGATGATTTGTGATGTAATTTGTGTGTTCTATTTCTGTGGTACCTATCTTAGGACAAAGGATCACCTAGCTACTGTGCTAATTCCAGCATATTTACATTGTTGCTCACTGCTGATTTGTTGATTGATGTGAGCTGTCCTAAATCAAATAAAACTGAAATTAAATATTTAAGCAGGTTCTGCTGATAGAAGACTGAGTCAAACAAGCCTAACCTAGTTCACCTTTTATTGTGTTTATTTGTTCTCTTTATTTACAGAGTGATTAAAGACTTCATGATTCAAGGTGGGGACTTTGTAAATGTAAGTACATGCACACCGTTTCTATTTTATGGTTAGCATTCCTTCCATTTTTATGCCTCTTAATGTATGATTGCAAATGTGGAAGGTTTAATTAATTCTTAAGTAAGTTAGGTTTTTAGCCTTTTGTGTGTTGTTTTTTGTTTTGTTTCTTTGGCAGAGAGTATTTATGTTCAATATAACACCTATTATTACTTTGTCCATGTGTGAGTAAGGGAAGATTGGATTTCCTTTCGTAATACCATTTTTGTATGATCAAACTAGTGTTGAAACTGATGGCATTTGTGTTTGTAGATTAATTCAAATATGAATTCTATATTTTCACTGAATTTATGTTTAATTGCTTTATAGCCTGTGTGTGTTTAATTTACCTTAAATCATCAGAAAATTATTAAAGAGGGCATTCATCTGTAATATCCATTTATTCTAGGTGGTGGTAACTTAATGGATTTTCAACACAATTCTTTTTTTGTTTAGAAATATCAAAAAGACTAATAATTATATACTAATTTTAGTTTTTAGAGCATTTGTTAAAATGTCCCATTTGACGCTATAAACTGACTTATAATAAGTCTGTTTTTATTAAAACTAATATAAACCGTGCTCATTAAAAAAATTTCTTGGTACCGAAATGGACTGATCATTTTGAGCTGGATAAAACGGTTGTTTTCCATCTTGTGGTTATATGAATAACATTGTTTTGTCTAGGCTGACTTCTAAAGTAGCTACTGTTCATCTTTTGTAAAAGGGTGATGGTACTGGTATCTGCAGCATCTACAGAGGTCCATTTGCAGATGAGAACTTCAAAATGAAGCATTCTGCGCCTGGACTTCTAGCCATGGTATGTGTGTAGGTGAATGCTATTAAACTATTCAGCGGGACGAGATTCAGTTGCATTTAAGTGAGGTAACGTTACCAAATGTTTCTGATCTCTTCCAGGCAAACAGTGGACCGGGGACAAATGGTTGCCAGTTTTTCATTACTTGCACTAAATGTGACTGGTTAGATGGGAAGCATGTTGTTTTTGGTGAGTAAATCCACAGAATGTACTCATTTGGACTAGTGTGCTCTTAATTTCTAAAAGGGCTGGGCAATTAACTGAATTTTTATCGAAATTGTGATATTTAAAAGTTTGATCGCAATAATTAGGGGTCGAGGGTGTTTTAATCGTTATGCCAATTGAACTATCAAGTTGAAGCAACGCCGCTAACTGGCCAATCAAGTCTGAGAAAAAAAACATATAGTATTGAAATGCAAGAGGCCCCAACTGGTAGGTCAAATGAAAATGCCATGTCAAGAATGTACAGCTGGACAACAGGGAAGACGATAAAGATGAATAAACGGTTGACACTGACCACAGTTCAAGGTTAGCCATAGCATGCAGTTTTGAAGTGATGATGTTAACAATGCAACAGGAGCGGCACGCTTGATCTGTATGCGACATTGATTGATTTGTGTGGTTGGATTATTGTTTTGATTTGACAAAAATCTAATCGGAAATCGAGATTGTTTGATATAGTAAACATAATTGCAATTATTTTCTTTTCATAATCGCCCAGCCCTAATTTCTAACATATTTCACAGATTTTAGATTATTTTATTTTCTTTCTTCTTTTTTTTAGGAAAAGTGGTGGATGGTCTTCTTACCATTAGGAAAATTGAGGTAAAACTTGACTAAACAGTTATTACTCACTTATTTCTATACCCCTCGTCTTTTGTCTTTTAAATGAATATGGCAAGTTGTATGGCTATTAGTAAGAGATTTTATACCAAAATATTAAATTCAAATTCACTTTATTTATTTATCCCTCAGGAACTTAATTTGCATAGAACTAATTCAGCACTAGCCCAATAGAAACTAAAGAACATATAAACGCATACATACAATAAATAAAGGAATATTGAAATACATCCAGCTTAGTCCAGCCACAATAACTTTGACTGTGCTTTGGCATATCTCCATAAAAAAATAAAAACTGTTCAATTTAGAATGATTGAAAATAAAATCTCGTATGAGTGAGGCTCAACTCAGCTTGCTTTTTTTGCCAAGCTTGCTTGATGTGTGTAAAGGTGTAAACTTCATATTGGCTCTAGGGGAGTTTCCCACTTGTCTTTTTTTCTTCCTATGTCCATTTTGCACATTTAAATCAACCATTAATTACCAGACTGGGTATCAGTTTATTTTTCTTTGTGTGCTAATATCTTATTACATTTTATTACAAAGGTCCCAGACTTCGGAATTGAACCTCGGATAGCTCGAGAACTATTATTTTGGGCAGTCACTCTGACAAGTATATTAATTAGTTATGGAGAGTCATTACAGTCACCGACCCATGCCTTAGTGCACTGTAGTATCAATGCATTAGATTAATTGGTTGTCAATGTGAATACAAGACGTCCAACCTGTCTGGGATGACCTAACCCGTGGTTTGTACGGGAAATCATAACTGCGTTGTTCTATTTCATACAGAATAAGTTGGCTAAATTAAAAACAATTTCTCTTTTGTATTACATCTTGTGTGTGTGTGTTATAATTGATTAGATTGTTGATTCTAAGGAATAAAATCTTAAACCAATCGCTATTTTAGATGTTGCTTTTTATGTTTATCTTTAATTCTGAATTTATTCTCCCTCAAACAGAATGTCCCAACTGGACCCAACAACAAACCAAAACTGCCCATCCTCATCGCTCAATGTGGAGAAATGTGATCCAAGCAGCTCTAACGATGCTTAGATTGTTTAATTTTAAATTACATTTTGTGAGACCAGGTGTGCTTCTTTTTTTACGCACAATAAAAATGCTTTGTCACCGTTTGTCAAATGCAATAAATTGTACTTTTTGTAATTTAGATGTTTTGTCATTTTTGTTACATATCTTCCGACTAAATAACAAACCAAAATAATTTCCATTCAAATTATGTTTTATAAATAGCTTTAAACAACAATTGAAATCAAAATAGGCAAAAACAGGTGAAGTTGAGATTGTACTGTTAAATGATGAACACTCAGATTAATCTGAATTAAAAAAAAAACTTCCCACTGTGGATCATTAACTTGATCTCAGTCTTGGAGTGATCTATATCTGCATGGAAAAACAGAAGTGTAAAGTTGTACTCTGAGGAGATGCGGGAATGTCAACCTCATCCATGGAGCAAATTGGAGCACCCTCTCCAGTGCCAAGAAATCCTCTGCTGAACTTGTGGTTAAACCTTCTATCCCAGCCAAATCCAAGCTTTCAGCTGCCCTCCCCCATCCTCCGCTTGAAACATCATTCTCTTGGCATAAAAGGATCCTTTTAGATGGAGAGGCTCTTATGGAGACAGGAAGAGTTTTTTTGGGTTTTTTTCAAAAGGGGTTTTCTCCATGGGGAAGCTTTCTGAGACTCATTGTTGTGTGTGGGAGAGCGGAGCTGGGCAGTTAACAGCAAGTGTTTCACACATCGGTTTGCGCTTGTAAACGGTGCCAGTGGGACTTTGATTACCATGACAATGTTTGGGGGGTGCTATGGTTCACTCCTTGGTGGAGGAAGTTAAGTTTTCTCAAATCTCACAAGATTACTGATTTTTAGCTATTTTAGTGACTTGTCTGGAAAACTAAATCATGTCATTCTATCAACATTGAGGCATTTCAGCATTCCTTTCTCTTACGCAATCTTCTGTGGTTCTCTAATTTCTAAATTAAACATTGTATTGTAATAACTCTTCTTGTAAAGTGCCTTCAGATGACATCTGTTGTGAAACGGCGCTATATAAATAAACTGAATTGAATTGAATTAAGATCAAAGGTACTCCGTTTCTTTGTCAGGAGCTACATCGGTGTCAGAGACATTACATCAGATTAAGGAAAATAAGACAAACTAAAAAGCAGCATAGGATATTTATCTTTATCCATTTAAGTTGAATCTTCATGTTATTTTATACTGAACAACATATTTTATGTAAACTAAATTTATACAATCAAAATCTTTAGCTACAGCAGTCTTGATAATCTGTTAGTAATTTAATGTGAGAAGTCAAAGTATACTCACATTAGTATTCTGTGTATTTTATTCTGATAATCTGAGATGTACTATTTTTTTAAAGTGATTTAATTTGAAGTTGTCAAGATGCATTGAGAAGAGCCATTTATTCAATATAAATATTGTTTCATTAAAGTAAAACATTTTCTACTAATGCCTCAAAGGTTGAAAATGTTTAAAGATCAAACAGCATCACAAACATAAAGCAATAGCTTTAAGATTGTTAAATTGACAGAAGTTTTAAAACAAAATTGGATAAAAACGTCATACAGGTGAAACTGGAAAATTAGAATATGGTGCAATATTTTAAGTAATTCTACCTAACAAGTAAAACTAATACTCATTACATGCAAAGCGAGATATTCCAAGCCTTTATTTATTTTGATGATTATGGCTTAGTTTATGAAGACCCCAAACTCAATCTCTGAACATTAGAATAGGTTCAGTATATAGAAAAGGTTCAGTATTTTAGGCTAAAAGTATCACATTTCAATCAACTAATTAATCCAAAACACATCCAAATTTTTCTTGAATGATTCCTTTAAATGGTCACCAAATCTAGTTCAGTAGGAATCACAATCACGGGGAAGACTCCTGACTTGACAGTTTTACAGAAAACCATCACTGACACCCACCATAAGTTGGGAAAGCCTCAAAGAGTAATTGTAAAAGTAGTTGGATGTTCCCAAAGTGCATTATGAAAGCACATTAATAGAAAGTTATGTGGAAGGGAAATGTTTAAAAGAAAAAGTTGCACAAGCAGCAGGGATAACCACAGCCTGGAGAGGATTGTCAGGAAAAAGCCATTCAGAAGTGTTGGGAACCTTCACAAGGAGTGGACTGAGGCTGGAGTTAGTGCATCAAGAGCCACCACATAGATGGATCCTTGACATGGGCTTCTCTTGTCAAGCCTCTGTTTCTCAGTGGTCCAGAGTCCTCATATCTGATGAGCAAATTTTGCATCTCATTTGAAAACCAAGGTCCCAGAGTCTGGAGGAGAAAGGTAGAAGGTAGCTTGAAGTCCAGTATGAAGTTTCCAGTCTATTTGGGGATCCATGTCATCTGCTGGTGTTGGTCCACTGGGCTTTATTAAGTCCAGGGTCGACGCTGACATCTACCAGGACATTTTGGAGCACTTCTACAGCTGAGCGTTATGGAGATGCAGACATCATTTTCCAGCAGGACTTGGCACCTGTCCACACTGTCAAATGTACCAAAACCTGCTTCAATGACCACGGGGTTACTGTGCTGGATAGGCCAGCAAACTGCCCGAACCTGAACCCTATGGGGAATTGCCGAGAGACATGAGACCAAATAATCTTCCATAACACCTCAGCAGTGCCGCAGGCTGATGGTATCTGTTCCACAATACAATGGGGCAGTAATTGATTCAAATGGCAAACCAAGTACTTACTACATTTACATAGCTATACTTTTCAGAGGTCCAACATTTCTCTATTTAAAATCCTTGTTTTACTGACTTCATATAATCTAAATTTCTGAGACTAAGAATTTGGGATTTTATGGTTACAACGTGCCGACATGTAATCCTCAAGAGGTCTGAATGACTTTTATAGCTCATTTATTGTAGTTATATGCGTCATTATACTTAATTGAATGGGCTGTTTATATGATTGTAAATTATGGCATTCATTAAAAGGACTTAAAAATCTTTCACACAGGTATTTATCTCTCCGAGTGTACATTTTTGTACTTTTAAGAAATGCTTTATTTAAACAAAAGGGTTTACAAGTTTTGACAATTATTGTACCACCTGTAAACAGCCACGTACAATAGAACCTTATTAACCTGTCATTTTTATTTGATTTGCATATGGTGGGAGTGTTGAAAATTGTCAGGTATAATCTTCTTTTACAACACAATTCAATGACGGTTGTACTAGCCAATTAAAAATGCAGTTTGTTGGTCGTCATACTTCCAGCCAATCAGAGGGAACATTGGGCGGGACATTGACAGTGAACATTCCCCAGCACATCTACACGTTCTGCCCAGTTCGATCGGCAACGGGAGCGGAGAAAGGAAAGCTGAGAGCCCGAAGGCAGTAAGCCCCCACCACCGCCGGCCCAGGTTACCATCTAGCACCGGGAAAAATAGCAGAGAGCCGCCGCCGGCTGAAGCCATTACCAACGAGTAGTAAGCATGAGCAGCGAGGCCGAGACACAACAACAACCTCCGCAGCCTGCTGCGGATGCGGAGAGCCCATCCAGCCCGGCAGCCGCAGCTTCCGCGGGGGATAAGAAGGTCATCGGTAAGGCTACCAAAGCTAGTTGAGCTAACTAGGCTGCTAGCGTGGTTTCTATTACAGTTGAGCAATCCCCGCTGTCACTGCTACTGGCTGCCGTTAAATGAAACTAATGGAAAAAATGTTAAATTGCTCGATACTGGACTAAAAAAAAAAAAAAAGTAACGAACATGACTTCTGTTCTCAACGGTTTCTATTTTTTCCAGTAGGATGTTGGTATCCGTCCTCGTATTTTCTCTTCAGCCATGTCAAATATATTTCGTGTGTACAATAATTAAATTTTTGGTAGCTCCATCTCGTATGAATATCTTCCTTATAAACAATAATAATATAAACGAAGCCGTTTAACATATCCGTTACAACAGTTTTAAGAAAACTATGTCGGAGAGCTCATGACTTTAGAATGAGGATCCGATCCGTACAATCGTCGGCCTCCCTGCGTCAGATGTCCGCTTGAGAGACTCAGCCAGCCAGTTGGCCGTCACATGGACGGTCGTTGGGAAACGTTTCCACCGTTATCGAAACCAACGTGTTTACAAAGAAACTGACACTATGCAGACGTTAGGCTCTGTCAGTTAACCGCCGGGAGGTTTAACTTTAACGGTTACAGATAATTACAAATGATTTTACCAACCACGGTTATTATTTCATATAAACCTAATAGGCTAGGAATGTTAGCTGCTTAACAATCCCTTTGTTCCGTCGAAAACAGCCAACTGGTTTCACTTTAAATTATTGTATCCAAAAATATTCACATACACATTTGTCCCGTCCAGCTGGTCGGAATGTCAGATTAACAACTGCTTACTAACGCCTATAGTTATATATGTCAACGGTCGTGTCATTTTAGGTATATTTTCTGGGTTGTCAGTGTGGCCTAAATACTTCATTAACCGAGCTAAATATGCTATCCCTAGCCTAGCCAGCTAATAGCAGCTATCATCGAGGCTTTAAAGGCCCCCAAAATGTCCGCCGTTGGTTTCCACTTTTTTTTTCCGCCGTTTTCTCTAGCGTTCCTTTAAACCCCGACAAGATATCGGTTCGCATTTTCTTACCGGTTTATTTAAAAAAATAGCCCAGACAGAAGTCCCTTGGCTTATGTTAGTTTCTGTCACCTGGCTCGGCTTCAGCCACATGGCTCAAAGCCTCACTCAGCTACATTTGCTATGCTAACACATCCGGGTACGGCTCTACCACGTGTGACCGCTCAGGTCCGGGATTGTTTGGCTCATCAGGTTAAACAAGACGGGTAGCCAAGTGACAACAGATCAGAAATGAAACTATTACTGAGCATTACTAAGTTGAAGGAAAAGTCTCAATAGAAATGTCCTGGAGATTTTTTTTAAAGACCCGTCAAGAAATTGTTAATGCCCCGTATATAGTTCCCCCATCGATTATAAATCGCAAATCGGCAGATATTAGTCCAAATTAATATTTGCATGTAAGCCATCAACGTTTTTTCTTTTTTAAGGAACTTGGTGGTAGCAAATGCAAAATATTTTTTGCAAGTTATGTAATCACAAGGCAAAAATCAATTTTAGGGGTTATAATCTGGATATTTGAAACGTTTCATGTGAAAAAAAAAGAAAGGAATATGTTTCTTGCTGTTTTATAACACAGGTGAACACTGTTAGCAAACGCGGCTGTTAATCTCATCTACCACTGACGTGCTTCACACTGCAGCCTGTAACTGAGGTGTGGATATTAGCGAATCCTGTAGTGTGCTCACTCTACAAACTTCGGCTCATGTCTCACACCAAGGGCAGCTGGTGCCGGGTATTCCCAAGCATCCAGATCTATAATAAGAATGACAGTTGGGAGTTAAATATAGCGTTCAAAGTCTCCATCAAACATGTTCTTATTGCACTCAGTATGTAGCAGATGTGTATATATATATATAAATTACCTCTGTGGCAGAAGAAGATTAAATAGTTTGGTTATAATTTATTTAAATTTCATTGCAGCAACAAAAGTCTTGGGTACGGTCAAATGGTTCAATGTCAGGAACGGATACGGTTTCATCAATAGGTAAGCAAAAGAGACTTCTGATACGGTGCGTGCTGGTGGCTGAAAGATACTTGGCAATCCTATTACAGTTTTGCTCTGCTCACTGAACTGACCAGATTATGTTTTCTGCTTGTGTCCATACTGTTGCCACCTACATTAATCCTTGCTAGCTTAGGTTAAATCGGTTTAGAGAGACATTGCATTGTGTGGTTCAGTAGGATGCTAACGTCTACGTTCTGTTCTTTTGTTTAGGAATGATACAAAGGAGGATGTCTTTGTACACCAGGTAAGTTTTTGTTTGTTTCTGCCCCCTTAAAAAAACACGTGTAGTTAAAAGTTCTCATCCAGGTACTTTATCATTTTAGACGGCCATTAAGAAGAACAACCCGAGGAAATATCTCCGCAGTGTAGGAGATGGAGAAACTGTGGAGTTTGATGTAGTCGAAGGAGAGAAGGTGAGCATTTCCTGGGTTTATAGCTCTGTTAAGTCTGCGCTGAAACAAAAAGCGTCGAATCACAGAGAGAATGTGTTTCCCAGGGAGCAGAGGCAGCTAACGTCACTGGTCCAGGAGGCGTCGCAGTTCAGGGAAGCAAGTACGCCGCAGACAGAAACCGCTACCGGCGCTACCCACGGAGGAGGGGCCCTCCCCGCGGCGGAGACTACCCAGAAAACTACCAGAGCGACGAAGGCGAGCCCGGCAGCGGCAGTCGCGACAAGAGCAGAGAGGGGGGAGAGAACGCCCCCGAGGGAGACACGCAACAACAGCCGCGCAGACCAGGTTACCCTGGCAGACGGCGCTACCCGCCATACTTTGTACGTAGACGCTACGGCCGTCGGCCCCCGTACACCAACGCACCACGCGGAGAGATGACTGAGGTACGCCGTCAGAGGGCTACTCTCCTGAAGCAGGCACCCAGTTGATCCTTTAGCCTGAATACCTGATAATTTATTTACTTTTGTTCCCCTCTCCATTCTAACAATCAACGTGGTTGTGATCAGCAAATCTTGGTGTACCGGGGGTCTTAGATCATCTCAAATAGGCCCCACATTTCAGCAAATCAGACAAAACAAAGTCCCACAGTTTTACTACAAATTAAACGCGTTTTCATCTAGAAATTCTGAGGTTATTCTCGTTTGTTTTGCTTTCTCCTGTGCTCCGCCCCACAGGGAGGTGAGGGTGACGAAGGCCAGGGAGGTCCCGACCAGGGCAACAAACCAGTGAGGCAGAACTACTACAGAGGCTTCCGACCAAGGTTCAGACCAAGGTTTGCATGTTGGCTTCACCGGCAGGGCAGCAGACCTTTGTATGCGCTGGTGTTAAACGTGATTGGCAGTTAAAAAATATCCCATTAAAGAAGCGTGTGATCCAACATAAAATGTTGCATCGCAAATCGCTGCTGCTGTCGCACCTGCTCGGTGAACCAATTGTCTGTTTGTAAAACTGGTGTGACTTCTGCTTGCTTTCCTTTTTCTATTTGATCGATACTCCTCCTGTGCAACCTAGGGGTCCACCCCGTCCCAGACCGGTGCGGGACGGCGAGGAGGACAAGGAGAATCAGGGTGGCGAAGGTGGCCAGAATCAACAGCCCCGCCAGCGGCGCTACCGCCGTAACTACAACTACCGCCGCAGACGCCAACAAACCGATGGCAAACCCGGCCAGGAAAACAAAGAGGCCAAGACAGGAGGTGACCCATCTGCAGAGAAAACGTCCGCTCCCGAGGCCCAGCAGGGTGGGGCTGAGTAGGAAACAACCTGCACACCGGCGCCTACCATCTTGTACCATCGTCCGGGTGAGTTTGTGGTCAAAGCAGCTTTGCAATCGATGTTTGGTGTCTGTGCAGCCATCAGTGAGTGGAAGTGAGTTTGTGCCTCCTGTTCTTTATTCTTGCAGTTTTTCGTTTGTCAACAAGAAGAAACATCAAACAAGATCCGAGCAATAAAGATTTGACTCTAAGACCGTCACAAGCTTGCACCATGCATTTGACCAGATTACCACTGATTGCCTGCAGAATCTATGCAGACTTGTTTTCTTTTCCCATTATTTTTATGTGACAGCTACAAAACATTTTGGGGAAACAAATGTTTTTCTAAATCTGTCCTAAGTTTTTACACCAAATGGTTTTTAAAGATGAAAAAAAATGAAATTTGATATCTGGTCAGTTTGACATTTTTAAATAACTTTTTATGTATTCAGACATTTTAACAAAATGCAAGCTCAAATAAACCTTCAGAAACCAGGAAAACTGTGTGGAGTCGGTTTATTTTTCTCAAGTATACAGGCTATAAACATTATCATGTTTCTTTAACATAATAAAGGAGATATTTAAATTGGAATGAGCTCTGGTCTTCACTCCATTCTACTCAGCCATATGTGACACCGTGGGACGAAGCATCACGAATTTGGAGCAACGGCGCCTCCATCTTTCACATGGGGGGGCGGGAGAGGTTCAGTCTGTGACGATGGGTTTTCAGGGCTCAGTGTAACCCATCTGCTGTGCAGTTTCTATTAGTCTTCAATAGTTTTAGTTCAACTGCAGCATGCGCTGGCGTGGTTTGGCCATTTCATTCAAACGTTGGTCTCCTTGCGCAAACGCTTCATCCGTTGTACATTGCTCTCCATGGCGGTGGGATTGGTGATCTCCGTGGCGCAGTTCGCAGGAAACCAGCCTCTCTCTCCATCCCGCATTCTCTCACCGTAGCACCATTCTATGTAAAGTAAAACATTCTGTTATGGTAATATCACAAGCAGAAGGTACGTCCGAGCCCAACTGTGTTATTGATGAATGCAGGAGGAGCACAGCGGGCCTCACCATCTTCCTTTTGGAGAACAATGACAAGCTCAGCCTGTCGCAGGCCAAGTTCATCTGGGTCTTTCGGCATGTGTGTTTTGGTGACTTCATACTGCGGCAGACCTGAAACACAATCCAATTCACCTGTCAAACTGAATAGCTTACAAAGATAAATGGTAAAGGGGTGTGTAATCTATTTAGCAGGGGCATCATTTTTTCAGTAACTAAATTGGGAAAAATATGAAACTTTAAGTTCTTTAAGCTAAAGCTTATTTGGTTTAATTTAGATAATTTTTACTAGCAACTCATAAAAATATTTATCTGAAAAATCAATTATTCATTGTATGTAGGGATGTTCGATACTGGCTTTTCTACCGATATAGCCTAACCCATAATTTCCGATAACGTTATGTGGGGACCCTCCCTCATAAAAAAACAAAAACTACTAAACCCTTTTAGGTAACTACAATGAAATATCTTGTATCATGCATACTTGAGTTTTAAAAATTTATAAAATGTAATAAGTACTACAGTTTTAGTTAGGCAATTGAAAAAGGTGCCATTTTTTTTTGTCTTCAAAAGTAGCTGAAACATTTTCTCACACAGAATACTGGCAAAGGCCCACCACTCAGGAAATATTTCTACTTTTAGAAAATGTAAACATTATACCTTTATAGCATTGAGGTAAAGCGGAAACAATTGAAACAATAAAAAATAAACAGCAAACATTTAAGCAGGGCCAATAATTAACCTACTTTGGGTATTACAATCTTAAAAATAAAGTGGGCTTAAACACTGCATTAATTTGGCCCTACATCTAACTGGCCAGTGGCCATAATTAAATATAATAGAACCAACATTGACTTAATTAGCCATCTTTCAAGTAACCAAATGTGCAAAATAAAACAGTGTCACAAAGAGGAAACAGTGACAGATTAGAGCCCAGTAAACAAAATTCAGTCCTTTGTTAAAGGTATCTTAAAAGGAAAAGTTGTCTCAAACAAATATCTCAAAAACTAAACCTCAAATCTGTCACATTTTTACATTATGAGAGAGAAAATAAGTAGCTGAAGGGTTTGATATATAATATGTGTATGGGGTGAAAACTCATCTTATTGAAAAAATAAAAACCGATACCGATAATTTCCGATATTACATTTTGATACCAATATCGACTGATGATGACTTTAGGCCGATAATATCAGACATCCCTAATTATATGGACTAAATGCTTTGTCATGGCTATGCATAAATTACTGCATCAATCCAGCACATGGTGGTAGCCTTCAGCTTCTCTGCATTGATGCTCGAATCTTCCTTTTGACAATAGATTCTCTAGATCACAACAGACCAGTCCGTTTCCCCTTAGCCCAGGTGAGGCACATCTGAGGTGTCCGATTCAGGAGCAACTTAACAAGGAATCGGACAGCTGTAACCTACGTTTTCTTCAAACTCTTGATGAGCTTTGGTTTGCAATTATTTTGGGTTAAAACCTTTTTTCTTCCACTTAACTCTCCACTATTAGACTTGAGTATAGCATTCTGAACATAATGAATTACTCTTGAGTTCGATTACTTTCTATCATGTAAAGAGTCTGCCCCATAAACAAAGACTTCCATTAAAGGTGTTTTTTTTCTTTATAATGCTCTTATTAATTAGTAAATTAGTCATTTAATATATAACAGACTTTTCAAACATGAAATAGGTGCCTTACATTAACAGCCATACAACAAAGTGGCATCAAAAATGACATAATCCAAGCATCCACTAAAAATGAGTACATTTTAAATAAAAAGATGAAGGACTAGAGGAGCCTGGGACATGTAGAAGTGAATAACAATCATTTTGCAATGAATGAATCTCTGGGGTTTTTTTCATGGCAAATCATATTACCCATCTGTTTAGGATTTTAGGGGCTTCAAATGTCTACAAAACAAACTAATCATCAGCTGAAACTTTACATGGATTCCTTGGGAAGTATGCTTGCGTGTCAAAATTCTCTTCGGTTATCAAAGCATACGCTCTTACCATCTGTGCAAGTGAAGACCCCGTCCTGCTTCTGCTCCTTAAGAGCGATTATCCATCGTGCCCGGTCCACCCTTGGCAAAACAGCGCAGGAATAACAATGAAGTCTGTTTCTCATAAAAGGGCCACAGATGCTAAAACATGTTGAACTGCAGCTACTATTTGGTCAGCAGATGGTGCTAAAGAGGAACTATGTGGTTTCTGAGAAATACAAGTAAACAAGGATTAACAATGATCTAGCTGGTATTAATATTCAGAGATACACTCTGTAGTTCTGTGGATAATCATTGTAAGATCAAAAGATGGTCATAATTTCAGAATACCATCCTCCATAGCAGGGTAATTAAAAGGACTTGTACAAATCATGAAGACTTCAGTACCTGGAGTCAGCCACCAGGGAGAGCTGCTCCGGTTTCCCCTCACTGTTCTTGATCATTCGCAGTTTGAAGGAAAGGTAATGGGAGTTGTTTTTGCCAGGAGAGCTTGTCCGTACTCCTGCATCTTCCCCAAACTCGACCTGTACCTGATCCAGAGTGGCGTAGTCCAGCACCACGAAGCTCTCCTCGCTAGATGGACAAAACAACACGTTTTAGAGGCCATTTACAAGCCACATTTTCATGGCTCCGCTGAACTCCTTGACTAGTACATTTTTTCCTTCAGAATATGGGCTCATAGTGCTGACTTAATGTAGTTACAATGACTGCAGCGTTGTGGACAATTCCTTTGTCTGAGCTCACATTGTTTGCTCTCTCCTTAATTCAAAACAGACAGCTGAAGTCAGTCAAGCTGACAAGCTGAATGCAAGAATGAAGAATCTGAAGTATGCACACACTCCTTTCCCTGTCCCTTTACTCTCCTCTTTCCTTATGTTCCCTAGCTGGGAGAAGCTGGATCTGTTCAGCAGCCATGGGGACCCCCCCCGAAACCATTTAAGAAAAAAAAAAATCTGTAATTTGTAATACATAACCTGCAGTTGTCCCAGCCACACCATATGTTTCACTTTTTTTAGTTGTAAGTTGTTCTAGGATTTGATTCCTAAAAACTCTTATGATTGTGTGTTCATAAATCAAAACTATATGGGACTCAGAGCTTGTAAGAATGTATTAATCTTAAACTTTTTATACATTTTGTTAATCTACTATGTATTTTATTGTATTTTATGATAGAAACCAACAGAATTATGATAAATTATCAAGTGGAAAGAAGTTGTTGTTTTACATATTAAAGTGTGGCCCACATTTGTATTTATCCCTCTGATGTTTTTCATGCAACTTTCCACCAACCAAAGACATAAATCATGTCTCATCAGTCTTTTACAAACAGCTCAAGCTCAGTCAGGATGTATTACAGCATCTCTCTTCTCACTCATACTCAGTTGGATTTGATTGGGCCATTCTAACATGCAAATATGTTTCTATCAGAAATATTCCAATAAAGTTCTTGCAGATTTAAAGTCAGTGTCCTGCTGGAAGGTGAACAACCACACAGGATTATTTTTTTGTTTTGTTTTGCTTACAGTATTGCTCAGCATTTGGGTCAGTCTATTCTGCATGTAGGCCAAAAGCTTTTATGATTTTTGTTATAGAGTGGGGAGAACAAGTATTTGATACACTGCTGATTTTTAAGTTTTCAGATTTACAAAGCATGTAGAAGTCTGTAATTTGTAAACGTACTCTTCTACTATGAGGGACAGAATCTAAAACAAAAAGGCAAAAAATCATAGTGAATGGTTTTTAAATAATTAATTCCCATTTTATTGCATGACATAAGTATTTGATCGCCTATCAACCAGTAAGAATTTAGACTCCCACATACCTGTTAGTTCTTCTTTAAGTAGCTCTCGTTCTCCACTCATTACCTGTATTAACTGCATCTGTTTGAACTCATTACCTGTATAAAAGACACCTGTCCACACACTCAAACAAACTCCAAACTCTACACAATGGCCAAGACCAAGAAGCTGTGCAAGGACATCAGGGATAGCCTCGAAACGTGAATGCTCTGGAGCAGATGTGTATGGAGGAGTGGGCCAAAATCCCTGCTGCAGTGTGTGCAAACCTGGTGAAGAACTACAGAACACCCCTGATCTCTGTATTGCAAGCAAAGGTTTCTGTACAAAATATTGAGTTCTGTTTGTCTGATGTATCAAATACTTATGCAATAAAATGGAATTAATTATTTAAAAATAATCCACTGTGATTTTCTGCAGTTTTTACTTGGATTCTGTCCTTCATAGTTGAGTACATTTGATACAAATTACCGACCTCTACATGCTTCGTAAGTAAGAAAACTTAAAAAATCAACAGTGTATCAAATACTTGTTCTCCCAACTGTATTTAAAATACATTTCACATATTCTGGTACTTTGTGGGACATCTAAAATTTAGAAAAAATACATTCAACACAATTTTTAAATATATCATGGTAATATCACAAGTGACCGTTTGAAGAAGCTTTGTGCTTTTAATGAACTCCACTTACGACTTCTTTTTGGTGACGATCAGCACGTCATTGAAGAGAAACAGGTAGTAGCTCCTGTTGGTGAAAGCCCTCCATATGCTGAGCTCTTCGCTGGAGATGTCTAGCTCACCACGCTTCTTCAGCCATCGTGATGCTGACACCAGAGGAAATGGCTGTGAGGACAAGAGACACAACTGAGACTTTATCCAAATCAATCAGTGATGGATTTATCTGATCGAATCTATCTAGTTTGTGTCTGCTCATAACGACCAAAATAATAAAATAGGGATGTCAGAGTCCAAATTAACATCCTACCTTTATTTTTCCAAAATCCATCTGTTTTTGGATGGTGTACATCTGCTCTGTCCTCTCCATCCGCCTTGCTCCGTCATTACATTCAGTGACCAACTGTTGACAAGATAAGTGTAGCAACAAAAGAAAGTGTTCAAAATCCTGTCGAAACCATAAGCCTGTGTGGACGCAGTGTCTTTGGATTAACCCCGGTCATCTTCATCATGCATACCTTGCTCATAGCTTTGAGGGCCCAAACCGCAGCAAAATACTCAGCAGTTTGGTCCTGAGTTTTCTGGCAGATTGACTGGGGATAAAAAAAACACATTGAAGAAAATGAACAGCGTTTTTCTCAAGTAATTGTACATGTTAGTGTAATGTAAATATTTGGGTTTCCTTTCACATCACTGGAATTACTGTAAACGGTGATCATTAAAAATTGTTTAATACCAAAGATAACTGTAAAAACAAAAATTCAATTAGTTTATATAGCACTAATTAACAAAACGTCATATCAAGGCACTTTATGAGAAACGTCGTTTCAGTTCAGTCATACATTCCAATTAATTATTCAGTTCATTATTCCAATGAGTTTGAACGTGACATTCAAATCCCATTCCACCAAAGTGACAGATTTCTAGGATTTCCTTCTTTCAACTCTAGAATATTGCTAAAATCAGAAACATCCTGTTCAGGAGTGATGCGGAGAAACTATAATATGCATTTAGTACTTCAAGGTTACTTACTACTGTAATTCTTTACGATGAGGAAGTCCACAAAATGCCATTAAAAGCCTTCGGTTGATCTCTTAATAATAAAGCTCCATCATACATCAGATATCTGATTGTTCCATATGTTCCTAATAGATAACTTCACTCTACTATTGCAGGTTTACCGGTAGTTCCTGATATTTGGTTATCAGGCTCCTCTCCTTTGGAACCAGCTCTTAGTTTTAGTCTGTGAGGCAGACACTAGGGATGCACTGATACAGGAACTGGTATATGGTATTGGCCCTGATACTGCCTAATGTACTCGTATCGGTATCGGCTAATGCTAACCAATACTTATGATGTAGAAATGCACCAAAAATTTCACAGAAAATATTCTTTTTTAGCTTTTAAATGTAAGTTTTGTGGTCCTTTTTATTAATATGTTATTTTTTATTTAATTCACCATAATTTCTTGTAACAGGCAGAAAATAAAATAAAACCTGACTCTCAATTGATAGCACTATTTTTGTGTTGTAGATGTATCAGCATTCATATCGGTAAATACTCTGATCCAACTATCGGTATGGTATCAGTTTTGAAAAAGGTTGTATCGCTGCATCCGTAGCAGACACCTAATTTAATTTTAAGACCAGGTTTAAAACTTTTCTTTTTTGATAAATCTTATAGTTAGACTGGCCTAGGTAATCCTTATCTATTTCTGTAGTTATGCTGCTATAGCTTTAGACTGTTGGAGCACAAACTGACCATTTTTCTTCAATCTTATACTTTCATCTTTTGCTACTCTCCAGCTGCATTCGTTTCTGTCATTTTGCGACTGCTAACTTTGTATTTTCTCAGTGTTTTTCTCTCCATAGAAGCTACCCCTGGTCTGGCATCCTGTTCGGGTGCAATGCCCTGATAGATGCGGGGCATCGACTGGGATGAAGCTCAATTCAGATGAAGCTCCTAGTAATTGAACATCCTCCATGTCCTGTTATCAACTTTTTAGTTTCTTTAACATAGCAAGTACTCTTATGGTGTGTTCAGACCATCAGCATCAAGCAACGCTAATAAAGCTCTCTCTGCTGGATGTTTTAAACACTAGTGGATCGTGGTTGGCTAGGCAGCGTGGACGTCGGGCAACGTCACTACAGTGAGATGCTTTGATGGGTTGCTGTGCTGCGTCAAGAGGGTCAAGACCATCAAAAGTTAAACTAGCTGAACTTCTACGTTGCTAGAGTTATGTGCTTTGAAGCTTGAAAAACAAGAAAAGCTTGAAAAGTTGACGGAGGCAACGCTCACAAAGCGCCGCAGAGACTGCAATGCTCCTCTGACGGACTCAACCGTAGACTTAACATGTCATCTTGACGTTATTGATGCTGACAAAGCCTGCGGTCTGAATACAGCATAACATCAGTTGTTCTTGTTCTTTCTGTGTCTATGCTCGGTCTTCTCAACCCCCAGGACGGTCGTGGCAGATGGCCACTCATACTAAGCCAGGTTCTGTTAACGGTTTCTTCCTCTTGAAGAGGAGTTTTTCCTTTCCACTGTCACGACATACTTGTTCAGTATGAGGAGTTGCTGAGAGAATTGCTGTGGCTGGAGTCTGCATCACAAGGCACAACTTCCAATGACTCTATGCAATCTGCATGGAGTCTTGAACTCAAGATTTCTTGAACAGGACATTTTTAAACGGATTTCAGTATTAGTAACTAGATTTTATGGTCTTAACATCCACATAAAGTTTCTCAAATGGATTTTGACTAGGGATGCACCGATCCGACTTTTTCAGTCCCTATACCGATAGCTGGATTTTTGTGAATCCTTCGATACCCGATACCGATCCGATACTTTTTTTGACAGTGTGGAGGTCCTGTCACTATGGCTCCGATAAATCATGTGCCCTGGCTGCTTGGCCACAGGGATATCCCTTTGGCTGACTGGTTAGCGCACATGACCTTCACCTGGGAGTTGTGGGATTGAATCTCGCCAGGGTGTACCTTGCCACATATTGTTGGATTAATAAATTGTATAAATTCTGGTGCCTTTCTTGAAGACACTAAAGGCACCAGACTTTACAAACAAAACATAACTTAGACCAAATAACAGATGTAAAATATAAAATTACCACAAAAATAACATTTCAAATGAAAAATTCATCTTTTTTGGTGAATTTGTTGCAGATTTTCCCCATTTTGAGTATCGGTTCATGGTACCGGTTAAGTTTAACTGATACCGATACCAGTACATTAGGCAGTATCGGGGCCGATATCGGTATCGGTGCATCCCTAATTTTGACTATTCTCTGTGTTTTAATCCACTAATAAAGGACAAAAAACAGCACAGTACATCTTGTTTTGGAGTATGATATGACAAAAGCAAAGATCAAACTGACATCAAGCAGGAGTGGTAGTCTGGTCACACGCTGCATGGGCAGGATGAGGAACGAGAGCATGGGCAGGCCTCCACATTCACTATTTGTCTCAATTTCTTTCAGGGCCTCTTTGAACGCTGAGTTGTTACCCCTGAGAAACACACATCCACACAAAACAGAATAAAGTCGAGCTCATCTTCACGTGCTGCTGTATGAAATATTATGCTTATTCTAGATCGTTCTCTCACTCACAGCAGCTTCTGAAGCGTCCTCTGCTGAAATGTCTCATTGGAGCAGTAGACGATGTAAGGCTCGAAGTGGTGCGCAGCGTGGTTCTGAACAATGTCGCTGATGTCCTTGATTAACAGTTGCTCATTGTGACGTTTTTCAAGGTCCTGAAAAAAACTAAAAACCGTGAGAGTAGCAGGTTAAAATACGAGGTAAAATAAAAGTTTGTTCTCTAATAGAAAATTCACCAGAGGAGAAGACACAGCACTTTTATTCCTTATGATCTGGTCATTTCTAGATCTAGATTTCAGGGTCCAGGAGAGTCTTTATGTTTGTGTGTTGAGTTAGAGTGCCTTGCAAATGTCAGTTGAGGAGCATAGGGTCATCTTCCATAAGTGACAGCTAAAGCATTAGTTAGAGAAGCAAGCAAGAGGTCAATTGTAACAGTGGAGATGCTGCAGTGATCCACAGCTCAAGTGGACGGCTCTGTAAATAGGACCCATTCCAGTTGTACACTCCACAGGAGTGAATGAGAGTGGTAAGAAGAAAGTCATCCTGAACAAACCATTCCCACTTCGAAACATGTTGAAAGCATCATGGGGTGAGGATTTTTTTCTTTGTAAGGGACAGGCAGGAAGATAAGAGTTTATAGGATGATGGATGAAGCTTAATACAGGGCAATCCTGGAAATAAATCTGTTAATTTAATAAAAACTAGAGCATGGGCTGGAGGTTCCTTTTCCAGCAGTACAAGGCTCAACGTACAGCTAAAGCTTCTATTGAATAGTGTGGATAAAAACATATGCATTTCATGTCAAAGTTCAGACCTAAATCCATTTGAGAATCATGGGAAAGCCTGAAAATTGATATTTATAGAAGTTTTCCAACCACTACGGTGGGACATTTTTATGTTCCGTCACCAGATGTGCAAAGCAGGAAAAACCTCTTTAAAAAGACTGGCAGACTTAATTACAGCAGGAGATGGTTCTATAAAGATGGACTCGGTAAGCTGAATACATATTAATGCCACGTTTTTCAGATTTTGTTTCTAATAAATACGAAAACCATGCATCAAATTCCTTCCTTTGCACAATTATGTACTACTGTTACAAAAATTTCAAGGGTTTTTAAAAATAGATTTTACAAGACATTGTGTAGTTCAAGGTTTAAAATTACATACATTGGTAGGGACAACTAGATATTAACTAAACCTTGCAATGAATATTCTTACTGAGCTTAGAATGACATTTCTCCCAACAGTTTTTAAAGACTGTTGGGAGAAATGAATAAAGACCAAAAGATTCACTAAATCACAAATCTGAAAAGCTTTCTAAGAAAACAAAAGACTCTCAGTCTTGCCCTTTTAAACAAAAACGTGTAAAATGACACCGGGAGAAACCAGCCCCACCCGAGGACCCGTTTACCTGACAGTTTCACACACAGAAACTTCAGAAAAGAACATCAGAGGTTTCTCTGATCTATCACCAAAGATGTTTCCAAGTTATTCTGTGCTTTGGTTTCGCTCCACTCTTTGGAGCTTAAATAGGTGAAAATGCATTTCTTCTGTCATTCACTATAATGTTTTCTACTTTCATTCAAACTGAAGTAGAAAAATACAAACAAAGCATGCCTCGTAGCAGGAGAACCAGTTTACAGCATGTTTTAACATGTTAAAGGCACCTACAGGATACTAAAGAGATGCTAAAGGCAAATAGTTTTGCCTCAAACCTCAAATCAACCGTTTTTTATTTACCTGGGAATCCCTCAGTGAATGTTCTGTGAGGGACTGAGTCTCACGTTCTGATCAGATCATCAGAGTGAGAGAGTAAAAGTGACTGCTATTTCAACTTGTTTTACAAAATTCTGTTGCAAAGAGTAATTGCTCCAAATAGATTCCTTAGTTTCTTTCCTCGTTGCCATATTTAAATGTTTCAATTAATCAGATAAGTAAAAACAAGCTGTAAGAGCCATCCAAACCAACCTGGCCCAGTGTAATAATATAACCACCTCCCTTTATAAGTCATATTGTAACTGTGATAAACTACGTGTTTTGGTTCAGTGTGTACAGCCAAACTCAGACCCGATTGTTGTAGAATCAACAAATTATTCAAAAGAATCAGCCTGACAATATTAAACAGGCTATAAAAGTGTAAAAAAGAAGGCAACAAGTTATGCCGTGATATAAAGAAAGTTAATGACATCTATGGGCCTGCCAAATTCTGAAGCTAACTAACTAACCAACCATTTTATATAAACATGAAGGAGTGGTTGGCCTTCCAAATTTACTTTTTGTGCAGTGAGCTCATCTAGGAGGTCACAAAAGAAGCCAGAGCAACATCTAAAGCACAGCCGTATTTATGTGTCTTAGTAAAGGTCAGAGTTCATCATTGAAATATAAGACAGATAGAATGGACAAAAATGGGACTGATATAAGAACTGCAAGGCCAAAACCCCTGCCGACCAAAAACAACGCAAAGGCCAATCTCACTTTTGCGAAAGGTCCCTCAGACTAACAGTCAAACATGGTGGTGGTAGCGTGATTGGCTAAGACTGCTTTGTTGCTCCAGGAACCGGACGTCATAGAGGGTCTGCTCTCTCTCATGGATATTTCCTAAAGTGCAACCCACTGCCAAATCAACAATTATTTTGCTGACAAACTATAAATGAGCGTCTAATAATACTACCTACATGTCTCTGCAAGATTTTGGGTAATTTAGTAAATTTTAGTAAAAACAATGATTTTCTACAGAAAACCGTCTATGGAATGCCCTCTTCAGTTTAAAACTTTGCAGTGCACATGAATTTGAATCGCACATTGCTACCAGCTCAGACTTTATTGTTGATGTCAGCCATCCAGCCGCAAGAGCCCTGCATGGGCCTATTATCTGCGTCCGACCCTGGCCCTGGCCCAAGGGGCTGGAGCGCCAGCCCGGGCCAGTCCGAATTTTTTTTAACCTCCCATAACAATGTTTTAGCGTGATAGAACAATATATTCACAGGGTGCGTTCGTAAATTGAATCTGCCGCTCTGAAAATGCTAACGCTCTGCAGTAAAAAAAACAACATTGTAATTTTCTGTGAATAAACTAATTGTGTCTGACAGATCAAACTGGACATAAAATAGTAGGTTAAAATAGTTGCCCGGTTGGATCCACCAGATGACCGTTCAAAATGTCTCTGGAGATTTGATGAACCTGTTTTTTTTGCTGCCGTATGACAGCTTTGCATACAACACCCTAACAAACCCTTGTTGGCTCAAATTGAAGGGTTGTAATAAGATTAAACTTACTCTAGAACAGAGCTTTTCGCTTGGTGTTGTGCACGCTCTTCAATTCGCAATTTTCAATCCTTTTCTGTATGTCCGTCAAACACTGACCCCAAGTGGGCACATGCTGAAGCGCTGTGCCCACTATGTTTGTCGAGCAACTATTAATATTTTCAGCTCAATTTGTTGGTAGATCTCACAGGTATTTTCTGGGATGTATGGAGATTTATTGAAAACCGCCTAAAATCCAACTTAAAACTAAGATCACAACTAAGTTTCTTACAGCATGCAGACAACAAGAGCACTCAGACTATCTGCCCACTCACCAAATCATCATCATATTTGCAGCAGCGTCATCATCACCGACACCTGCACTCTCCCTCCCTGCAGCTAGAGTGTGTCTGTCAGAAAGCCTGACACTGCTGCACTGCGCTTCATTCAGCAACATTGTATTAACCCCACTTTACATCCCCAGTAACGGTAGCGTCGTCGTAACGCTAGTCGTGTTTGACCATTGACTCGGTGAAAGGTCAATTGAAAAATAAAAGTGCCAGAGCCCGGCCAGTGTCCGAGGTAAATATATAGAGTCGTCGGCCCAAAGCCCGGCCCTCGGGCTGTCGGGACCCTCGGGCCTAGGGCTCCAGGGCAGGGCTCTACCGGCCGCTGCAGAGTATAAAACAATCCGAGTCTCTGCCACACCTCCATAGCGAGTTGGAATAGGAAGGATGTATTGACGGCGCCTTTTTATTTTGGCACTTTTATTTCATTGTGAAGATTTCAACAAAAACAAACCCACCCTTGGCTGATTTTGTGGATGACAGATATGTTGGAGAAGAGGTGGTGGTGCTCCGTGGTCGTCATCGTTTTCTTCAACGGTGCGCTGTTCTTGAAGTGACGTACCAGGATGCCAAGGCTGTGCAGGTATGAATGCTCTGAGGTGATAATTTCAAATATGGCCTGTAAAACAAACCCGCACATGCACATCAATCAATTCATTTTTCGTGTGGTGTAACTGTTTCAGGAACTAAAGAAAAGGCAGACTAGTTTCCTGCATTTGGATGTTGTAAGTCATGATAAAACCGTGTTTAGCTGTTAGATAGCTGCAGGGAAGTCTGGCTCCTACAGACTGTTTTGAGAGAAATCACATGTTCATAACACACCTTGGTCAACATTTCTAATTCTAAAGGTCAGGTGACTCTGAGACGACCAAAGGTCGTAAAGACAGCATTTTCTTTTTAAATATTCAGTCTTAATGAGATTCTAACTTCAGGAGAAACTTCCAAACCTTTTGGAAGTTGCAATGACTAAACAGTTGCGAATTTTAAGCACATTTCTTAAACACAAAAGGAAAAACTCATGAGACGACTAAAAGTTCCTAAACACCAAACCAAGCACCTGTTCAGAGGGCTATAAAAGCACCATTACACAGGCAGGGTGTGGCTTTATTCAGCAATAGCAGAGCACACAATGTGGACCTTGGTATTGACTTCTTGGGCTGCTGGGGAGGACACGTTACAAAGAAACCGCAGCATTACACAGCTTTTACTTTTCTCAGGAATGTTGTTTTTTAGCTTTGACTCCAACATTTCCTAAATTATCAGTTACCCGCTTCTGTTTCTTTTTGTAGTTCTTGGGTACTATGGGAATGAGTCTGAACTTGCTACCAGCAGATGTAGGATAACAGATATAATCAGTTACTTCAGGTTTTAACATCAATCTGACCTTCAATCGTCTTTTGAAGGTCTGAAGTTTTCACGCGACAACAATTTTATATATCTTTGCATTTTAAAAGAAAGTGAATAATTGTTACTGCTATGGGCTTTTATTTTTCGAAGAATCTAGAGTTTAGGTTACAGTAAAGCTGGAGTCCAGCTTACTTGAAAGTAAAAGTTTCTCCCAGTTTGATAGATTGAGTATAAATACAACCACAGATATTTACATGAGAATTTAAAACAAAAATGTATAATATCAGGTATTCTTGTGATTTGAAATATTTCCCAACAGCTGATTTCTTCTTGGCTGTAGGCTAACGAAAAATGCAGTAGCTGCCTTTCAGCCAGCTGAACACCAGTGCTCAGCAACAGACAGTGTACGTTACGCTATGCTCCTTATAGCTTCTTTAACATCTCAATAAAGGGTCTTTACATCACCAGATGATGGAAGATGTTTGCTGTTTTTTAACATTATATTGTAATAAAATTAGTGGATGCTTGTAACTTGCCCATGCCTATTTGATCTTAAAAATGAATAAAATACCATGGGAATTTATTTCAGAAAATGTTAATCAAATTTACACATATGGGGGGAAAAATTCAAAACTTTTAAATGAACAGTGTTAGGTAAAACAATGAAATTATCCTTTTATAGTGTTGTGTACAAGAAAAAATGAAAACGATACATTCATCCAGTGTGTGAAAGACATGCCTTACCAGAGATGCTTATGCACACCCTTACCTCTTGTCTCTTTCTCTCCTGAGGTGTGATTGTTGACAGAATCCCAGACTCCTTCACCTTTGCAAGACAGAAACAGAAATCAAAGGTAAATCCCAAGCCTGTTTGTGTAGATCTTTCAAATAAATGTTGATTTACTATTAGCAAAAATATAGTTTTAAGTGCAACATAAAAAAAGACCCATCTTGCATTTCTGTAAAATATACAGAATAACAAGGAAACATAACTTTAAAAAATTTATGATTTAAGCTTCTAACAGAGTTCTTAATTCAGACTTGATTTGCTCATCAAATCTGAAAGTTCACCTGAGGTAACTGGCTCCAGGTGAGGTGAGCTTGTTTGTAGCTCTGCATCACAATGCCCTGGTCCCGTGCAGGAGGCTCCACCACCACAAAGTCCTCGAGCATCTCGTCTTGGTTGGTGGAGTCCAGTCCACGCTCTCGGATCTCCTGGTACAGGCACGGCTTCGCTGGAGAGTGAACCGAAAATCAAAATTTTTTTAAGCAGAGACTCTGTGAAAGACTTCGAAATACAGTCACGAGTGTCCAATTCATTAGGATTCATATTTAATCTGGAGATCTAATTAGAAAAATTTCTTCTGCTAAAAACCGAAAGTAATGACAACATAATTTTAATCACGCTAAAAACAAAAATGAGATTTTTCTACTTGTGCAATGTACAGTTAAATAAGTGAGTTTTATTGGCCTGAGCATTGTTAAAGGGTCATCCAACTCAGGTTGGAGGTAGGTTAGCCAAAAAACTATATATAATACTTAAGTGTAAAGCAGTGGAAACAAAAAAAAAAATAAGCACAAGAGTCAACTCCTAAGGACTCAACAGATGTTTGTCATGTTAGGCGCATTCATGGGGACAGTTTTCCCTTTTGGCCCTCCTTCATCGTTCAACCCACACATCAACTACAGATTACAAAACAAGTCAACAATGAGCAATGAAGTTGGAAAAAAAGTAGAATTTAATTTATTTTCCAATCTATTTCTAGTCCAGTAACACATTTTGACACAACAGACACGGAGTGACACATGAGTGAACATACCATCTTTGAATGATCCACGCTGGTTCCTCTTTCTGCCCAGGGTACGCTAGAGAGGAATAAAACAGCACAGACTTTATGTCAATCATAAATTGTGGGTTTCAGTAACAGACATCCATGGAGAACTACTCAGATCTAGGAGATGAGAAAGAAGTGTGGAAACAGATCATCTGGCTTTCCAAACATTCTTGTAAAGCTACCATACATTTTAAATTCGAAAAAAGTTCACCATTAATTTATGGTAGATATTTCTATTGTCTGGACTTAAATGTAGAACTAGGGGAGCACCGATCTACCTTTTTTGTTTACGATACCGATACAGATATCTAAGTTTTATAATCTGCCAATACTGATCAAATACCAACAATACTGAATTACATGTGCTCTGTGAGGAAAAAAAGCACTAAGGATGAAACAATACCACTTTTTTCAAACCAATACGATACCAATACTTGGATCTGAGTACTTGCTGATACCGAGTGCCAATGCCAATACCTCTACCACTAACAAAAATGCAATAAATTGAAAGATAGGTTTTATTTTCTTCAAATTTCAAGTGAATAATAAATATTTTCTGTGAAATGATTGCAGGTTACACATTTTAAGTATCGATTCATACTATTGGTTAACTTTAACCGAAACCTATACAGTACTTAAGAACGGTATCGGCCCCAACACCCGATACCAGTATTGGTAATATGCTCACACACCATGGGTCTCTGTTCAAGGGTGAAACATCATCATTAACATACTATTAACTACTCTGTTGAGGACTGATCAGGAAAGCAAAACAAAATAAATCAGCTAGTATCGTCATACGAAACCGCTCTGACAGCTGATTCAGACTGGAATAGAGTAAACAAAAATCTCATTTATGTAAATATAAAGCCTATTTAAAGATCGGTAGCATAGATTCCCATTTATTTTGCTAACAGATACAGTACAAAATGATTTATTTATTAAGTTAACTGAGAGAGAAACCCCTCCCGACCACTTCCTGGTTTACTGTCATACCTTGCGTCTATGGCTGAGAACAGGACCAGGACTGCTTTCCCTGTTTTCCTCAATGGGTTTCATAGTGGTTTTATTCGCTGACATTGCTGTCATGGCCTCAATGTCCAGGCTGGTCACCGCCGCCCGGTACGACTTGTTCCTGCGGTTCCTCCCGAAGGCAAAACCCTCTCCATCGCTGTCGTAATCGTCCCAGGAAACATCTGGCCCCTGGGCTGAGTGACGGTTGCGACTTTCGGAGCTGGAGTTCTCCAGCCCCACTGGGAAGGTCACCACGGTGGTGTGGTGCCGATTCTTGGGGCGGCTGGTCACTGCTAAGCTCTTAGGAATCAGCTGGTGAACGCCAAGCTTCTTTGCCGCAGGGCTCTCTGTGCTCAGAATCACCTTTTGGATCTCAGGCTTCTGTGCTGCAGGAGTCCCTGTGCTAGGAATCATCTGCTCTGGCACCACCTGGCTGTCCACTTCCTCCCCCTGTGGGGTGGCCGTTTCAGACTGGAGTGCGGTGGGGCTTGTAGGTTTGTAGTCTTCATCTCCTGGCTCGTATATACGAAGTTCAGTGGAGAGGAGAGTCTCTATTTGAGGGGACTTGTTGTCCATGCAGCTGTCAGACTCGCTGTGGGCCATGGTGTACTCCTGCACGTCTCCTGGGCTCTTCAGCACCTACAGCATTGGAGGGAAACTAAAGAGGAAAAGCAAAACAAATATAACATATTAAACTTGGATTGCCACAGGAATTATGTATCGACCAACAGATGTATTAATACTCTTCAACTTAAATTCGTCAGAAACCTAACATTTTCTCAAAATCTGACAATTTTTTCAGTGGAAAGAAGTAAGGAAGTCATATGAAGGGACTTGACCCATGACTCACTACCACTCACATAAAAACAAACACACACACAGAAAACTTCTTCTTTCAGTCTCTTAAACTGCAACAATATAAACTCCCATTGTTTCTACTAAATGTTTATAACTTGTTCAGTCAAGAGCAGATTCATAAACTCATTATTAAGCAGACGCCTCTTAACATGCATGTTATGAGAAGTATAAACTGACAGCACAAACATAGAGCTGTAAATGAGATCTTAGCACAGTGTTCGTGTTGCACTAACCCTTACAGTAAATAAAGTAATGGCTTCACGCGAAATTCCTCTCTGTTAACTTGCAGTACTTACTTTTCAAATTCAGTGTCGCCACAGACGGATTACTTTTTTGAAGGGAAAGAAAAATGTCCGCCTCACATTCCCATGGTTGATAGATGTGAGCTGACACGCAGTTCCACTCGGAGAGTCTTTACCTGAGCGAGGTGCGCCTCAAACAACAGCTGTGATTCGCAGCGGTGCCGCCAGGAGAGCTGCGGTCAGACTGAACGGAAATGCGGCTGTATTCCTCCGCCGCTCCTCTGCCTTCTCCTGCCTACGTCACTACAGGTGAACACCAATCAGTCACTGCTGAGCAGCAGTTTTCGTAAGAACAAGCCCCATAAGAAGCAACCACTTACCACATGAATATTCATGAGGACAAGCTTGACAAGAAAAACAACTATTGGAGATTGTAACTTATTACTTAAAACAAAACACAATGAAAAGGAATTTAACTTTCACTCCAGTTTTAAAATACATAAAAACGTTAAATTGTTACTTTAACCACTGGAATAAAGCTATATATATATATATATATATATATATATATATATATATATATATATATATATATAGCTATATATATTTTGCGTGTTGTAGTTCTCACCTGACTAGTAAATATAGCCAAGTCCTTCGTCGCCCCCTGGTGTTAAATAACTAGTATAACACCCCCTTCACATTTTCTTGTTAAAATTTGTTTCCATCGATGCAACAACTCAATCAAATAACACCAATGAACACATCCACGTATTGAATATAAATGCAAAAAATATAGTTTTTTTTAATGTAATACTCTGATGTTTTTTGAGCCAGGTAAAATGTTGCTTTGTAAGTGAGTGTCGTACATTTCCTAATCCACTTGAACTCTGATTTTTGGCATAATTTCCTCATGTTTGGGGGAAAAAGTCAAACAAAATCCATGTGACTCATAATATGTCAATAAAAAAGTGGTTTCCAAAATTTTATTAGATTAAATTCTCCCCCTTTCAAATAATAAATAAAAAAACTTTCCCCTCAACTAACACTTGGCAGTTGATGGTTTAGATCTACAGACTTTGACTCTGTTGAAAGTCAGATATTTATATGAAACGTGAAACAGTATGTCATATCTTTCTTTTAACCGATCTTGCTTAGAAAAATCTTTTTAAAACCTTTTTATTATATTTTGTTATTTGTCAGAAATTCCCCTTTCTCTAGAGTAAAAATGGTCTATATCTGTTTTGGTAATCAAATGTTCATTTATAATAATAACAAAACAACAAAAAAGCAACCTCATCAACAACAATAATAATAATAATAATAATAATAATAATAATAATAATAATAATAATAATAATATTTTTAGAACCAATTTAGTGTTTTTAATATATTTAGATCCCATTTTTGCAGCTCTTCTGTAGAGCAGTGATGTTTTGACTTTCAGCTCCCTCCACAGATTCTATATTGGATTTGGTCTGGATACTTGATAGGCCACATCAGAACCTTTTTACATAGCCACTCCTGCGTTGCCTGGATGGTGTGTTTGGAATAACTGTCATGTCGGTAGATAAAGACACGTTTCATTTTCAATGTGCTCACTAATGGAAGATTTTTGCTTAAAATATCACGAAACTTCGCCCCATTGATCCTTTCAGCTTTACAAATCAGTCGTCTTTTCTCTTTAGCAGAAAAGTAACCCCAAAGCATAATGTTTCCACACCGAGGCTTCACAGCAGGACATGGTCTTCTTGGGATGCAACTCCACATTCTTCCCTCTCCAAGCACGGCGACTGGCGTTTATACCGATGATTTACATTTTGGTCTCATGTAATCAGATGACATTCTCCCAATCCTCCTCTGAATCATCCAGATGTTCTCTGGCAAACTTTAGACAGACCTGAACATGTGCTGGTTTAAACTTAGCTCTGCAGGATTTTGAAAAAAATCACATATTGTGTTACTAATTTAGACTTGCTAATGAGTAACTAATACAACTTTTTCGTTCATTCTTTTTGTTTACTGTTAAATGCTTTCGTTTTACTTTTCATAATTTGACATAAATCTTCTCTTATGCTCTAATCACTAAATGTTCTCTTTTCTTTTAATTATATACATTGTCTTTTATACATGTTTGTTTAAGATTTTTTTTGGTGATTCTATGTTTTAATTTTTTACATTTTTCTGATCATGTAAAGCACCTTGAATTGCTGTGTGTTGAAAGTGTGCTATACAAATAAAATTGCCTTGCCTAATAGTAACCTTTGTTACTGTGCTCTCTTCAGGTCATTGACCACTGTAGTTCTGGGCTGTTTACTCACTGTTTTCAAGATTATGTCTTCCCCACGAGTTGAGATCTTGCATGGAACCCAAGGTTGAAGGAGATTGTAAGTTATCTTGTATTTATTCCATGTTCTAATAATAAATCCAACAGTTGATCTCCTCTCACCGAGCTGCTGGCTTATTGTAGATTGTAGATTACTCCTACCCCATGGGAGTTGTAGTTACATTCTCAAAATATGAAATACGAGGCTGCCATATAATATAAAATGTCTCAGCTGACCCTCGAAGTAGATTTTTAAAACTTTCTGTCTGTCACAGTTGAAGTGTAACTATGAAAAAAAAATACTGACCTCTCTCATATTTTTAGGTGGGAATTGGTGGCAGCAACATACTTTTTTGCCCTACTGTTAATGCCCTTTTTTAAATGTTCGCAACTTAAATAAATTTTTTAGGGTTGTTAAACTACTAGCACATCATCCAAACTTCATTTAGTATAAATTATTTGACTTTAGTTGTGCAACTAGTCTTTTTGTATAACAAAATATTTTGCTCAGATATGCAAATGATCTTATACCGTAATTAACAAGGGACTTGCATGAAGGTGTAGATGTGAGAAACTCCATTACAATATGCATTTGGATGATAATGATTCATTCTAAAACGGTAAATTATTGTTATTGTGGTGTAAGAACAATAAATTTAACTGAACATATTTATGTATACAATACATTTTAAAATATTTCAACATAAAGTCAAAGAAAACAATGGAAACATACTTTTAAATGATCCAAGGTTTATTCTGCTTATTTTTAACAGTCTGAAGTTGTTATTACAAGAGAACAAGCCAACATTCTACATCCAAGCGAGGCTGGGATATGTAATATGATGAAATATGGAAACAATGAAATGAAAAACAAAAAAATCTGAGGGTCACTATATACAGAGTTGTATATTTATATACGTATAGAAAATTAAATGGCAATTACATTTACATTTTTTCATTTTAATATCATATGGCATCTGATGAGAAGTGAGTCAGAATATTTCCAAATGATAAAACACACCCGACCAACCACGATGTTACGCGTGAAAGCTTACCTTCATAGAAAAAAAAAGAACATCCAAAGTAGAAGAGTTCAAGAAATTTTTTTAAGGATTTGGGATTACAGGAAGAGATGATGACTTTCTGAAACGTAAATGCACTAATGTGTGCACTTGTGTAATTTAAAATCTATCTCCAAATACAATTTTTTCTAATAACCCTAAAACAAAAGATTCCCAAACTTTTCAGTTTCTGGCCCACTGTATTGAAAATTGCTGTTCAATATTCAAAAAACATAACTACTGACTATTTAAGAAGTACAGTAACAAGACAGCCTCAACTATTATACCAATTTTTTATCCATTTATGACTACCTTTATGTTTTATTATAACTTTTAAGGTAAAAAACAAACAAAGAAGTAACAATGTTTCGTTTAAATGAATGGTCTTTAGACAATCAAAAGACCATACAATGGCTGTTTCAGGACACACAATGGTGTCCTGACCCAGATGTTGGAAACCACTGCTCTAAACAGATCAACATAGCTCTAATGTTTTGCAAATTGAAAAAAAAAGTTTAAAAACCTGGAAAAAGGAAGAAGCAGTAAATTAGTTCTAAGAGTGGATTGTTAAACAGATCTCTGAATGTCTAAAAGTGAATCATACAGTACTTTGCAGAAGTCTTGTTCGTCTCATACATTCATCAATGCTCGACCACAGACTGGTTAGTTTCAAATATGGACACACTAAAGCACTCACCTAGCTAGCAGTGTAGTTTTTTATTAGTGAGCCCACCTCTAGCAGATAGAGTGGTCTGTATTAAGCAGATCGGTTGATCAAAGATTTATCCTTCAGCTCAGTGGGACGGAGGCAAGAAACAAATGAATAGGCTCAGATTTTTCTTTTATTTTTCTGATACAACAGCTTCTGGCAGTAAAGTAAAAATTCTACTTTCTATAATGATTCCAAATTCTCAGAAAAATGACCATATATAATTAAATTAAATAAACTGTTAGCTTTGAGGTGAAGCTTAAATGAAACAAATGGCAGTAGTTTCTGCCAGTATACTGACAGCATATTAAAAGTGTTAGTTCAGGCTGAATTGAGGTTCTATTAAAAGGTTGTAAGAAATTAATATCTTTCTTTTAGCAGACACAATGATTTATGCCAACGCTATTTTTTTATTTTCAAACCATAGTTAATATTGCATTGGGCGGGAATTTACACACACGCTTATGATTATTCACATTGGAAACACAGGTAAGACATGATCCGCTGCCAAAGATTTTCCAGTCAGAAATGCTTATTGAGAATGCAATACGTAACGCTTTTGCGCTACGGAAGAGTAACTAATTCCTTTTTTTTTGTCACTACAGCTGCTTTACATTTTTATTTGTGTTTTACAAAGGATGACTATTGGTAGCGAACAGCCTCCAACCTTTGCTCCCTGTGTAAATGATACGTTTCCAGGTAAATCACCTTTAAATGCAAATGTAATAATAGTTTGAAGGATCACAACATATCTTCAAAAAAGTTAGCATCAACCTCTTTCACCAAGTAATCAGGATTTACCATATACTAAATCAAGACACAAAGAAAAGTATCTACAGCATGGAAGATATTAACTAGATATTAAGATATTAACCTTTTAAGATAACCTTAGTTAAAACAGCTAAAACGCGTTTACAGCACAGTGAGTATATCTGTGAGCTTGATACAAAATATTATGAGTAAGACGCAATATTAATGGGTTATTTTGTATTCTTAGAATGCATTGGCTGCCTATTGATTAAAGAAACATACTTCTGAACCGACAACGAAAATGCTACCTTTCTTTTAAACACATGGTCATTACTGTGACTGAAAAATAGACAATTTTATAGCAGGCTCACAAGTCACCTTTTTAATCTATAAAAAAAACCCCTAAAATCTCCAAAATGAAACATCCTCTAATGATTTGAAGTTTTGGAGAAATGTAAATATGTGCCCGATGTTATTTTTAAATAGTGCTGTTTTTCAAGAAAAAAAAAAGAAAAACAGGATCAGTGCACGACAGAAATGCAGTGCAAAAAGAAAATCAATCTCACCCGAGACAAGTTTCAGAACTTGTGTGGACAGCAGCAATCACACAAGCGGGCCTGAGCTACTGGGGGCCTGAAGAGTGACACAAGAGAGCTCAGGGGGAGACGAGCTCTCGTCTCCGTTGTCTGTTCCGCACGGGTTAAAGGATGGAGGAAGGAGACGCTTTGGACTAAGTGTGTGAGGGTGCAGAATGCTGCAGGGAAAAGGATTCAGTTCACTTTTTGGCTATATCCCCTTTCTTCAGAATGATCTGCCGCTGCCAGGGGGCTAGCTTGGTCTCATCATAGCCCATGGTCCGTAGTCGCTCCAGCTCCTGCTTCTCTTCTGACTCCTTTGCCTGTTTGGCCTGCTGCTCTGCTTTTCTACAAGGATCCAGGAAGAAAGGTTCACAAATTAGTACATTAGTACTGTACAGTAACCTAACATAAAACCATAAAATAACACAATATCTTACCTAATTACCAGCATTTACATGCATTTGTATATTAGCTTGATTTTCCTGTGTTTTACAGAATTAAAGAAAAGCATTGTGCTGGGAAATATTACTTGCCTTCTTATAATTTTTAGGAAGGACCAGTTAAAGTCCAGACTTAAGAAAAACAATTGAGACGCTGTGCCGTAACCTTGAAAAGTGCATGCTTGCAAATGTTTAAATATGGACGATTCAAAAAAAATGTGTACATTTTGTTCTAAATGTTTAATAACAGTTATTGCTGCCAGGAATTAAACAACTACCAACTACTTTTTCACACAGCCCAGTTGGGTTGGATATGTTTTTTCTCTCTTAATAAATGAAATCATCATTTGAAAAATGTTTTTTGTATTTTCAAATGTTAGCTTTGTTTTAATTTAAAAATCTGTTTAGCAATCTGGGAAATTTAAGTGGGACTAAAAATCTAAAACCTTTTCACGCCACTGTACATGAGTTATACCTTAAGTGTGTGTTTTGCTAAATTTGTAGTAATCTACTCCTGCTCAGATACAGATGTTGCTGAGGTTGAGTTCAGAGCTCAGGCCACAATTGTGTGTGGCTAATACAGTCATGTTTTGACACAATCTACATTATAGGTACAAAACTGATAGCACATATGTATTTGAAAATGTAGGTGCTATATTACTGAGATCCATGTAGTTGGGTGGCTAAGGCAAAACAATAAAAATAAAAAAGCAGAGTTATCTTGGTCTGTTAACCTTAGGGTACTGATTAAGAATTAAAACCCTTCTTGATTTCTATCTTTCTTGCAACCCAGGAGTCAGTCTTTTCCTATACATTTAAAAAAACTAGTACCCTAAATTTTTAGAAGTCTCCTGCAGGAGATTTTTAAAAAACTTTTTCTACTTTTTCAGTTCAGTTCTTGAGTGTGTCCATTATAACACAATGATCAGGATCTGTCACCATTTTAGAGTTATTTCTTATTTTTTTAACAAGTTATTGGGCCATCTACTTTCTTCTTAGGGCATTGTTTTGATATTAATTCTTATTTTTTGCTTCCACATCAGCTTTACTCAGTGTTGTTGCGTTCAATTCCACCCGCCTGCCATATTATTTGCAACAGTATTTAGGCTTGTTGCTTTCATCCATTCCAGATTTTCCTCACGCTCTCCATGCCTCTCTGATTGTTCCTCTGTCTTTACAGTTTTCTCAGTTTTTTAAATATTATATATAATTTTTTTAATAGTCTTTTCCTGCCTGTGTTTGGTTCCATCAAAGCAACATGATGTGACAATAGTATGCAGCATGTGCTTGGGTAATAATGAGTAGAGATTGGTTGAGGACAAATTAAGTTATTTTGAGTAAAAAGCAAACAAAAAAATCCATATCAGATAAACCATTTACCGTTTTTTATTTTGAATAAATGTGACTCAAGAAATTGGTAAATATCTTAAATGACAAATTAGTAGCAGCAAAGTGCTTGTATTGGAGTTTAAAGTAAGGTTTGTGTTGGGTAGACACAGCAATTTTATTCAAAATCTAACAAATGTATTACTTGGTCTAAGAAAACCTTCCAGTGATGATGGTCACGCACTGAACTGAAAATGAGTTAAAAAAAACAGCCTAGGTAAATCGTCTGATTTGAAGCGTCTGGCTCCAACGATGCAAATGACAAAGAAATTAGGGATTGCTAGACTTTTGCAAAGCAGTAGGTCACATTTACTCCATTCTATTGTACATTTTGTTTAATGAAACATAAAACATAAAAATTAGCCACTGAACTCTTAAAAGGTATTTCGGAGGCATAATTTCAACAATTTATCGGAAAACTTGCAAATTAATGATTCATTTTAAGTTCCTTCTAATAGGTAACTTAAAACCTCTGCTGAGTTTGCAACTAACAGAACATGTGAAATCCACAACCCTGTGATATGGAAGTGTACTTCAGAAGAAGTTAAATAGTTCACACACAGAGAGGTGAGCTTTAAGACTGTAGCTTTAATGTAGTTTTTATTTAGCTTTCTAAATTTCCCCTGATTTTGCAACCCCAAAATATGCATAATATATAATCCTATGCTATTCCAACGAAATACTGGATGAATTGTACAGTTGATCTAGCTTTGTCAAATGCACTGCACCTGCTATGCTTAATATATCCGGAAAGGACCTAGCATGTGAAACACTAGCTGAATTATTTGTTTTTGATTTGTGTATCATATTGATTTGAAAAAAATGGTATTGTTGCATCCCTACTATAATTTCAGTATTACAATGGAAGGCTGATTCCACAGTCATTGTCTCTAACTAAATTTGCCAAAAAAATGCGGTTTCATTTGTTTTGTACCTCAATCCATTTAAATATCTTATTCTGAATGTTAGAATTATTAGTGTGTGAAGCAAATAGAACAGCTTACCTTTTTTGTTCCCTGTCACATCAGGAGGTAAAAAAACACACAAGAGAAAATGCATAAATATCTTGAAAGAGTGAACGGGCATTCTACAAGTTACATCATTAATGTAATGCAGAGATAGTTTCAGAGTACCACATCTAAAAGAGATGAATAACTACCGTTAGCTGGATTTTATTTGAGCATACCACTAGCTGTATTGTCTCCTTTCAGATAATTATTAAAAACATGAAAATCCAGGAGTTGTTCTTCAAATTAGGAAGATTTCCCACTTTTCACTGTCACTATGTCATGCCTCCTGATGGGGGCGCTGAACACATGAACGAAGGAAATTATACTGCTATCTAGCAATACAAAGAGAAGAAAGTTGACTTTAACATATGAAAATTTGTTCTCTGCTGCAACATGAAAACTTAAAGATTAAAATCAGAAAATAAGGGAAGTCATGGTTCTTAGGGGTGAAAATATTATTTAATGCTGTGCAGCGAATCATCTTAAAGCACTTGTCTGCAAACAGAAGAGATACATTGTAAAATAACAAAAGTGATCAAAAGAACTCCAGTCTAACTGAACTGGGAGTGCGAAATAAGCTTAATGACTAAATTGTTGTTCTTAATTTATTAAAAATAAATGAATTATAAAAAAAAAACCTAAGAATTTATGCCTGTAGACCCATGTTGCCTGTACAGATTGTAACTGGGACTTTTTAAAGCCTTCAAACATTTTAAAGTTTAACCAACAGCCTTCACCTGTTGTGTTTCTAGATTTCTCCAAGCCCATTTTCATACTATTTATACTTAGTTTTAGTTAAATATTTCCCAGATAGTAGATGTTTAACAAAAAGTTGGCAAGTTTGCAAATTATATAAAAAAAATGTTTCACTTCTGTAAGTATTTTTTAAAATGATTATCTTGTCGATAGATCTCAAATAAATAACTATCTAAAACCACCCTAATGTAGTTCCGTCAGGGGGAGTTCCACAGGGTTCAGGCCTTCTCCCAATATTGTTTTCTCTTTTTATAAGTAACCAAGGACAGCCCATCCCAAACTCAGCTTTCCTCTTCTGTGCAGTTGGCAATATAATTCACTGCTTCGAACCTACTCCTGCAAAGAAATTGTCTTAGACCGGGTTCAAGAAAAACTGTCACAGACAAAACGACTTGCATGCAAAGAGAGCAAATCTTATAGAAAGCACAACTCACAACTTCAAATTGAGCAAACTCAGCAATTTATGTAAATATTTTAAAAACAAATTGTCTACTAACTTTTATGATTGTATGTTAAAAGTGCTATAAGCTCTTTTAAGGACTTTACAGAGATGCAACAAAATTCTTAAAAGAAATAACCTTGGTTTTGTGTAAAATGAAAAAGTAGACTCAGGCCTTGTTGACTATGCAGGTAATTCATATATAAATCCATGTAAAAATGACCTTTGTATGTTAAATATTATTTGCACGCTATTTTATGTATCTGTACTTTCTCATTTATCATGGTCTGGTTGCTACTTATGTAAAGTAGCTACATCCTTACATCCTCTTTGCCTTAGTCACTAATGTAGTCCTGCTTTCTTTTTACGGCTTATGATATAGAAAAACAAAAATTACAATAATTTATGAAATTTTAGTGGCAGTGGTTCCACAACTGATGCCTGAAAAAAAAAAAAAAAAAAACTTTAATCCGAACTTTATCTACAAAACTTTATGTCAGTGAATGAATTTTAAAGCCTTGGTTGAAAACTCAATACAAACTGTGTTTCAGAGTGTTTCATTGTATGTTTTTACGTAATGTACTACTTGGTGGTGTGATTATTTAATCTTAACTGTGTTAATACTATTGTGCTACTATCATGGAAAAGAGATCTGGGATCTTAATGGAACACAGCGGTATATTTCAAGGATATAACTGAATTGTTAATAATGGGTTTCAATAAAACGAGATCCCGCAGAAGTTGTTTGATGTTACATCAATACAGGTTGAAATCAACTTGAATGAGAAAATAGTGAAGTGAACCAGCTGCGTCTTAGTTTAAGAAACCTAAAAAATGGTTCTCACAATTGAAATGCATGAAAAACAGTAGAAACAGCTGCCCTATTACTCACCTCTCCTCATCCATTTTCTTCTTCATCATGTCCCTCCTCCAGGCAGGCATCGAAGCCAGACGCTTTGCTTCCTCTTCAGCCTGTGAGGAGACAGAGAGGGTCCAAGATGGGGGCAAAAATAAGGATCCATATTGGTCAGTTAAGGCGTTTAAACTCCAACTCTATACCTCATACCGCCCAGCGTTTTTAATGATGAATTATATTACCAGCCATGCTAAATCGATGGCCTTATAAAATCTCCAATTTTGACATTTCTTTGTTTTGAAATGAAAAGCTTTCTCATAGTCTTAATACGAAAGAGTGATGGTATTTTGTTATGTTTTTGGTTATAGTTGAAAATGATCTGAAAAGGTATGAAGGTATCTTGCATCTATGTGCATAAAATGGTAAACTGCAGATTTGATGTGACTCTAACATTAACCGTTTCAGAAGTGATAATAAGATAGGCAAATCTATTACAGTCAGCCAGTGGTGACAGTGATGTGTGCCGATGTATTTACTGGTAAATCCGTGCTGAAAGAGCAGACATACATGATGAAACATGAATCCAATAATCTTTTTGTCTATTCATTATTTCCAAGTATAATTTCCTAAACAAAAAGCCTTTATAAAAGACAAATACTCAACAAAGGACTTTCTTTAAACAGTTGGACAAATTTTCAGAAGCAAACAAACCTCACAATGACGATTATCTCTCTTTCTGTTAGGAATAAGCTAAAGGCTTTCATTGATGAGATTGGTGTTTTACAGAATGTTTTCATTATGAACCTATTGTAAGTGGATCCTATTTTTCTCTTTGCGTCTGTAACATAGGGTGGAATGGGGAAAAGAGAAGAGGACAGCAGTGTTAGATTTCTCATATTTCTCGGGGATATGTTACCCCTTTCTTTATCAATCCTTTTACTTAAGGATTTCACTATAGCTATCGTGAATCCAGGTAAGATTATCTGCTTCATGAATTTTTAATGATTCCCCTGGGAATTTCAGACCAAGAAAAAAAAACTGAAGCTGGTATAAGCTGTTAATTAGGTTTGGAACTATGTGCATTTTAAATAATTTTGCCACAAACATCAAAAACTTAGAAGAAAATGTATTCATCCTCTTTCTGCTACAAATGTATGGTTTTCTTTCTTTTAAAAACCTAAAACCTAAATAAAAAGGTAGCTCTTTATGAATGGCAACACATTTTACTTTAGTAAATGATTATCAAAAAAAAAAAAAATGTAAGTCACTATGAAACCTATTAACCAAAAACCTTGGTTAGCATCTTGCTCTATCAATGAAAAAAAAAATCTACCTCAAGGGAAACTTCCAACATAGTACTTAGAAAACGCACTGATGCATTGCAACTTATTTAAATAAAGCTTCCATGGAAACAGATTTGTTTTTTTTTCCCCTTCAAATTGATCTTGATGAGTCTGTTTTGGGGCTTTTTGTGTGTCTCTCAACTTTGGTTACTTTCTTTAACTCATTTCCAATGAACTAATTCAAAATAAAAATAAAATCTATTTTGTTAAGGCACTTGAAACCTTTGTAGCCATTTCTTTAAGTGAATCAAAGGAAAATCTCAAAGTCAGAAGAACATACAGTAAAATGTTAGTGTTGATGAAAAAAAAGTATTTTCCTTGAACCAAGCCTGCACTACATGGTTCACTACAGTCCATTTTATGGTCTTAGCTGGATTTTTTCATTCAGTGAAGACAGAAATTTCCGGTAGACTCAATCTCTTGTTAAGTCTGACTCTTCTTTTGCCATTCCCTTATCCACTTTCCTATTTTTAAGCACATTTTCCATTCTGAACATGCTGTCAGGGTCAGGTACAGGCAGGACTGATCCAGTCCAGTTTCAGTGTGAAGAAGGTGCTACTATGCTTTGGAGACATGCTCTCTCCCTGAGGTCCCTTTCCCTTTTCTCCTCCTGCCTTTTAGAGGCTAAATGTGATGAAAGGACCACCCTTTGAGTGTGAAAAGGAATGCTTTATGCGCCACAGACATTACAGAGACCACCTGTAGTCCACCATCTTATTGATGAGGTACAACCTCAGGCTGGTGTGAAGGGGGACTAAAAAATAACAATTATCAAGACCACTTTGAAAGATTATAAAGAAGTCTTAGTAGAAGTATATATAGAATATATAACATAGAAATTGTTTTGTTTTAAATACTTTCACTGTATTGTAGATAATTGTAATATGTGAAGTGAAAAGGAGCCACTACGGGAGAAGCTAATATTTGCAGTCTTTTCAATTACATTCAAGCAGCCACCCCCCCTAAAAAAATATGCTACTTCTGGACTGGCTGCTTTGCAAACACCAGCCAACAGCGTGTCAACAAGTATTGTGCAAATTTATTTCTGTTTCCTAAGCTGCATTTTCTTTTGAATATTCTAGAAAAGAAATTTACTAATAAATCAGTGAATATGTGGACTTTTTCGGCTGCAGTTATTCAGTTGGTAGCACTGTTGTCCTACGTTCGAATCCTGTCCTGGGGACTTTCTGGAGTTTGGATGTTCTCCCTCTTGGGCTTCCTCCCACATTCCACAGAAAAATCCAGGAATACAGGCCTTCTGGGTGTAGGTCCTCTGTAAATTCCTGTTCTGCTGTTTTATAATTGACCTATAAATTTGACCTATAATCATTTTTCTATAGCACTTTATCATTCACTTTATCATTCAAATAGATTACCATCAGCACAGACTCTGTAAGGTGTTATATCATTTAAATCAAGCAATAAGTACATAAGACAATGAATATGGCCATAACGCCTCTCGCCTGTTGACAGCTGGAGAGACCCAAACCCCCCCCCGCGATCCCTTGAGGACAAGCATTTTAGATATGACCATAACTATTACAAGCAAATGGCATTGAGTCTACCAACTGAATGATTTCTTTTTGAGTTGTGAAGTGACGAAGATTCACAGTAACCTCCTTATGGCTCCTGTAAGCCATGGAGAGCATGACAGCAGGTGGCACTAAGAGGGTTACATGAAGGTAATCTTGATGCCAGAGAATAGACACTATGAGAATAGGGCATTTCACTAAAGCCATAGGCAGATCATTGGAGGATTTCACACGGAGGAGTTGAGACTAAAAGAGGTTGTGTCACTGGATGAAAAGTAGATCTGTGGGGATATTACAGTTTAGCCCTAGCAGTCAGTGTTTGATATAAAAAACATATTAGAATTTGTAAAAAACACCAAAAATTCTGTAAACTTTATTTCTGACAGGGATGTAGAAATCAAGTAGTAATGACAACCCGCCCGAGACACACAATTCAGTTACAGAATCAGAGTAAATCTATGAAACACACTTTAATATCAGGATAACAAAACAACAAAAATAAATGCTAAGTTACTTTTACAAACTATTGGTTTAAATTTACCAAGAGTTAGAGCATTAAATAATACATTCTTATGTTAGTTGACAGAAATGTTTTATCATCAGGGACCCGCCGATACAGATATTTGTACCTGGGACGATACCGCTCTTCCTGCATCAGTAACAGTTAATCGATACCGTGAACCGATACGTAAAATGTAGAAACTGTGCAATAATTCAAAATTTATTTTTCACTTAAAATTTTTGTTTTGTGGTCATTGTTATTTAAAAAAAAATCTAATTCACCATCATTTGTTGTAAAAATCAGAGAAGAAAATAAACCTGTCTTCCAATTCATTACATTTTTTTTGTGTGGTAGAAGTATCGCTATTGGTACTCTGTCTCAGCAAGTACTCCAATCCAAGTATTGGTATTGTATTAGTTTAAAAAAGTGGTATTGCTGCATCCCTAATTATCATGTTTTAAAGAATAATTTCACTGTAATTTTTTTGTAATGTTATACTAAAAAACCCACATACAGACAAAGTGATGTAAAAACTGATATTTGTGAACCACAAAGTACACTGAAACTTAAAAAAAGGCTTGAAGAACAACTAGCAGATGGAGCAATTTTTATTGAAAATAGAATGTTTTTATTTTTTTATTACTTTAGAATTTTAAATTATGAACTCAATCTTTGTATGTTTTGATAGAGCTTCAGAACAACCACAAAGATTTGGAGAAACTGGAAAAAAATATACATGACTGTTTTTCTCATGCAGAGTTTTTTGCATCTATGTTATAACTCCAAGGGTTTACAAGCAGTTGCTTTCTTTTTTCAAGTTCTAGACTAATGACTTGTGCCAGATTGATGTTGAAACAGATGAATGTTAAATATTATTTTGAAAAATAGAGCATGGCAGAGCCTCTGCTCCTGTATATGTAACCACTGCATTACTAGTGAACCTCATCTCAAACATGATTGGACAGTGCATGTTGCCAGGCAGCCAATCAGCCACTGGTGACTTGACAGGAATGGAGTTTCACTGTAAGGGACAGCTAAAAGCTAATAGTAAAGGTATAGACATGTAAAGTTAAAAATATATACGGGTACAGCAGTAAAACTAAAGGTAAGCAGTTCAATTATTAGCTAGAGTGAGAGGAAGGTCCTAACATGGTTCAAACTGTTTTGTCTGAAGTCTTATGGAATCACAACAATGACACTAAATATTCACAAAAAAGAATAAACATCCTATTTTTCAATGGCCAGTCTTCACATAAAAGCATCATTTTGGATCATAGCTTCGTTTAAAGCTCTATATTTAAATGTTCTCACTTTAACTCTTAACTTTAACTTAACTTAACTTTAACAGCTCCAAATAAACTAGCAATACTAGCTCAGTCTCTCCATCCAATCATATAGCAATGGGAATGTCAACATAACCGAATGAAGGCTATTTGCTGCAGTTTAATCCTCTAGGTGACATGGCCTAAATGCTAACACACCCGATTAGTTTCCTTTTTCGGTAGGTTGCACAGTGCAGATTAGCCTCTCAGATCCAGTACCATCTCTGGTGGTGGACACGGCTGTTAGATATCAAAAAGCTCTGCTTCCTTTTCCTTCCAAAAAGCAAAGCTCCGATCAATGTATCTGATTATTTCCTCGTTGCTGAACTCTTTGAGCTCATAAATAACTTTAATCGCATCCTCTGAAGTTTCATCTCTGGGTGAAGCTTGATCAACATGAGGTTCATCTGTGAATCTAACTTTAACACGTTGATGATCTTTCTTTGGATCTGGTCCTGAGGTGTCTGTGGAGTTCTGCCTTGCTTCCATTTCTTTTGCACTTTCAGCTTTTGGTTCCCTCTCTGATACAATCCCAGTCGCAGTTGATGACATCTGCTCATTGGTTGCCCAAGTATCCTGAGGACTGGCCTCCAATGAGGTTCTGTTGTCTGAGACACCGTTCTGAGCAGCATTAGGTGATACTGATGGAGGAACATCTAATTGGGAGGCCGGTGGAGAAGACTGTGTTGTCGCTACAGATTTTGTAGACAGTGCATTTGGAGATGGGGGAGGAGGAAGGGTAGGAGGAGGAGGGGGAGGATGGGAAGGTGGGGGAGGAAGTGATTCCTGCAGTGCAGACATATCAGGAGATATGGAATTTAGAGATGTTGTCATCACACCTCCTGTGTCATCCACATCCCCAAAATACTTGAGTTTTATGTCCTCAAAGCCGTCCGTCCAGTCTCGTTTCCCATTCTCGATTTCCAGCATCACTTCCTTGTGAAACTGTCTTATAGCTTCCCATTTATGGCTGCCAAGACGGTCAAACATCTCATAGCACAAGAGGTGGCGAAACTTCCGCTCACTGCGAGACATATTCATTTCTAGTAACTGAAAATATCCAAGCATGAAGAGGTCAAGGGTTAGACTCTCATAGCTCACAGGGGCTCCGTTGATGTGTGGCAAGAAGTGCTCTGGCCAGTAGATCATCTGGGCCCGACTCAGCCTCCGGATCTGCCGCGACGGCACTTGGCTCATAACTGTTCTCCAGTGGCCAATCAGATTGCCAACCACTTGTTTTGACTTCATAAACATGATCAGTTTTTCATCTTCACTATGCATTTCATCACCCAATTGAGCATTGAACTGGCTACAGTCCTCACAGCCCACATCCAAGTAGTGCCCCTTCCTGCTTGTGTATTTAGTCCGATAAGATTCTGAGATGGTATACTTCCTCCAGTGTTCAAGGAACAGAAGGACAATTCTCTCTTTCCTCATTTCGATGCACTCCTGGACATAACTTAGATCAGTTTGCACCTCCAAGCTTCGCGTTAGGTTATCAACAGTTAAAACAGGGTCTGAAGAAATAATCTGATTGAACTCTTTGATGTTTGCTGGAGCCATTGCCTCAGAGGAGACATACAATGGAGAAAAATGGGATTCAGTGACAACTGGTTGTTCAACAAGTGCTAGGGCAGATTGTTCTACTGGAGACAAAGGTCCATTGCTTCTATAGTCAGAGAGTGTAGGTGGAGAGGAAGAAACATTACTATTGCAGGTTGGCTCTAAACTATAACTTGACTCGCTGACAACTGGAAGTGACATTTTGCGTTTGTAAACCCTATTAGCTGAGTCATTTGTAGACTGTGTCTGGTTTTGAAGCTCGTAATTGGCCTTTAGGTTCTTCACAGAAACTCCACACTGCTTTATTTCCCTCTCCACATCTTCTCTCGTTGAGAAGGACTGGGATCGCACAATAATTCCAGTGCCAGCAGATGTTTGAGACTGACCTGTGCCAATGCACTTTGATTCTTCTTGAGAATTTCCAGAAAGTACAATATCTAAGATGTCTATCTCCTTGCCTCCAAGGGTAGCAAGGAGTATCGCCATACTCTTGAGCAGGATAGAGATTTTGCTGCACCACGCTGGGAGATCTTCAGCTTGACCATGCACTTGTTTTGGATTAACTGAAAAATGCTCCTGATTAAGAGCAGCAGAGACTGGCAGTAGCTGGTGAAGCTCTCTCTCCAGTTCCTCCAGCTCCTTCTCAACTTCTGACATCTTATGCATAACCTGCAGGTTCTCAATTTGTCTCTCAATTCGATTTAGGTCAGCTTCGGTCATCAATTCCCCAAACGGCCCTAAAATGGCATTGTGGACGTGGGAGTAGTGCCATTCCTGAGGTTGGTAGTGTCCACTTGATGCAAACTAAATCAGAAGTCAAAGAAGACCAGCAGGACAAGAAGAAAAAAAAAAGAAGGAGGGATTCCTTCAGCGGGATGTTCCTTATTTCAAACACGCTTCAGAGCAAATCCATTCTAACACACAGGATTTACATGGATTTAGTGGTGCAATGGCACAGCCTTATTACAGGCATTAAACTCTGTGCTGTAATTTAGAATCAAAGCAAACAGGGAAAACTTTGTTCTTTTAGAAAGAACCAACAAAGCAAAATGCTCAACCGACCATATTTTTACGAACTCAATGTCAGCTTTGGAGTTCCCACATCTCTATAGCTGTTCTTGGGACCTTTTTACACCTTCATGAAATATTATATTAACAAAGTTAAATCCTATGTGGGTCCCACTACAGGTACAACAGACACTTGAGTCCTCCTAGCAATGGAGAAGGGCATATTAAGTGTGTGCACAATTCAATAAAATTAAAATAGCTAATACTGGTTACTATGTAAGGAAAACAATGTTAAATCCTCCATAACAATGTATTATTGGTACCCCTGGTAAAGATATTTAAAAAGTCTTTATTTAAAAATAAATTCCTCTTTGGTTCCTAACCTCACATGTAAACAACATGATGCTTTAGTTCTTAAACAGAGAGCTGTGCATGTCTTTTTATATACTTTCCTTACCATATTTTTCACCATGTGTGGTGGCTACAAAGTATGGATCTTCATCCAAACTTGTGTATCATAGGTCTTGTTGTTGTTAATTTTTTCAAGTTTTTTTTTTTTTATTCAGATTGCAGATATGAGAAAGTTTAGGTACGTAGCTAAATGTCCTGATTTATGAAGATCATCACATATCCCGATTACTTAGATGCCCTGTTCTCTTGTCTCTCCCATTATAAAGAGTGGCTAAAGGTAACTGATCTTTATGTCCATTAATATTTTTCCCCTGTTAAAAAAAGCCTGTCATACATAGCAACTTAAACGTTTATTCACACTTTAATCATAATTAAACATAAAAAGGTAAAGTAAATTAAAAAGCGTTTTTTATAACTGGTGATCTTGCAAACCCATGTTAATTAAAAAATAGATTAACTCACAAAATAATATGACTTTAAGATTTTCACACATTTTACCAGGGATGACAATAAATATGGAGGGCATTCTATCGCCATACTAATACACTTAATGAAAAAAAAAAAAAAAACCAGGACACAAGATTTATAAACTTTGAAATTATCAATGAGCTTCTTTTGTATTGGTGTGTAGTGTGAATTGGCCCAGCATCACACCACTGAATCTGCATGTAAGAACTTAAAGCCACAGTACTCCATCACCAAACACCAGGTCACACTGTGTTGTTTGGTCAGGTGTCTTGATGTTGAGATGGTTGATGTAGCCAAGTTTTCAATTCACTTCAAAATATCTCAAAAATGTCCATGAATAAAAGAAGGAAAAGTCATGCAAAAGCCAAAAACACATTGATAACTGGTAAGCACACATATTAGGGTCTGAAAGGGGAAGTACCATTTAGTAATTTACTCACCCAGTCAATTTTGGTGTGACTTGAAGACCTTCGGGAGATATTTAGATCCATTCACGATATCCACATAATGTACGTTGTTAGGACACTCCAAATAAAGGCATTGTCTGCCACAAAATTCCTTTATTTCACCAATTTTTGTTATGAATCGCTAGCACTATTCCCCTGTGAGTTCAAAACATCTTGGAGGTATTTTTGTTGTGGTCTTATGGTGTGTTTTACAGCTGTTTATTCCAACCAATTCCAACTTCGAACAAAAGGAGACATTTTTTCTTTAAATTATAAAGATTTCAGTGTGTTTTGTGCATTTAGAAAACTAAAAGTACCCTTTATTGAAGATCCACAAATCAAATAAAGGTTTCACAAATCAAAGACTTAGTTTTAGCTATTCTGCTATTAATGCAGAATAATCTAGTCCCAGTTTGAAAAGTCTTTGGTTATGTAGTTATAAAAATAGAGCGGGTTAAAGATGCTCATTGTAGAGAATATTATGTGTAATTGCCTTTTATGCATTTCTCAAATGAGAAGCTAGAAAACTGAAACCAAATTTTGCTTCATTAAGAAAGTCATTATTTTATCCACCTATCAAGTACTCTTTGGGTCATAACATTTACTATCATAACATTGTTAGTACATTCTAGTCTTCAGTTCTTCAGTTTTGTCGTTTTCAATGTGAAATGGGTCCATAAGTCGTTTCTTCTTTTTCTTTCAGCCATTATCATAACGTAATCAGCTGTTGCCTTCCTGGGAGTTTGTTTAAACAGTGGTTAGCGTCACGTCTCAGTAAGATGACTGATTGGCTCTCTTCTAGCTAGTTCCACCTGTTCCACTTGTTGAGTGGTTCTTTTGTTTGTTTCTTGCCTCTTTTCCATCATCTGATTGGATTTTCATCATTGTTGATTTTCGTCTCGTCTTTTATTTGTTGACGAAAATGTCGATCAATTTAGTCATCGTCTTAATCTTTATGCAGTTTCTTTATTTTGTATTTTCATTTGGTTTTCAGCTGAAAAAATATATAAGTGACAAAAATAATGACCGAAGTATTTCGTCAAAATTAACATTGCTAAGGAGGCTGCGGAAATGGAGCCCGTGGAATCTGAACTTAGTCCACTTGGTCATTTTGTTTGAGTATTTTGAAATACGCAAATGCAAACCATGGTGATTTTTTGCAGTGGCACATTCTGTCTAACCGACCGCCGTCGTACAGCACAGAGTGAAACCCTGCTCAGACTACATCTGCAATGGGGCACGGCAGTGACGTCACTGAAATAGCCATTTATTGTAATAAATGTTTGTAAAACAACCCAAAAGACAACAACAAAGCACCTCAGAGAGGATAATAGTGCAGGAAATTCATAAATTCTATTATATAGATATACGCTGATCACAAACGGATCTAAATAGCTCCAAAAAGACTTCAGGTCACACCAAAATTGTCTGGGGGAGCAAATGAATGTCATGATGCTATAAATAAGGCCCAGGTTGCAGTAAACAGTAGTTCCCTTTTAAATTGAATCTTTAATTGTTGTTAACAAGTGAACATATATGACTTAATCTGCTTAGCCAAACTTTGAAGGATCTGAAACCTATAAGATGAAATATAATATAATAGCTTAGAAATAATTAATTTGTGTATAACTAGAGTCTTTGTTATATTGCATATTGTAAGTGTATAAGTGTTTACAGTTTCTATATTACTTTCTAATCAATACCTTGTCTAATAATACATAACAGTAACATATGTCAAAGATATTGACCAACTGTGACTATCTCTGTCCTTAGCATGCAGTCAAACCCTACTGAGTCCTGCTAATGAGCAATTCAGGGCTTTTGAAAAAAAAAAATAGGAAAGTAGTTTTTGTTGTATATCTAGATTCTGTCAGTTACAAGATTTTGACATGCAAAATAAATAAAAATCAATAATAAAACTTCAAACACACATATCATAGTACTAGCCATCCCTTTTGTGATGTAATTATTAAAAACGCAAATACAATAAAGTTTTGTTGTTATTGCGTAATTCACAATTGAGACCACAAATGGGACAGCCAAAACACAGCAAAACAGCTGCTCTCTGGGTACAGAAGCCCAGCACACCTACCTTGCGTTTGTGCTCCTCCTCCTCCTGCATCTTGGCCTGAAGCTTTCTCACCATCACCTGCCTTTTCCACTCGGGGATGGCTTTCCCCTGCTCGTCATGAGTGGGCACCAGCGCCTCAATGTCAGCGAGGCTCGTCTTCCTTCCTGACTCCGGCTGTGCTGCGCCACCTCCGCCAGTCCCATTGACAATGGAGTTGGAGGCTAGCTGTTCGTAGCTTGCAGAGGCTGACAAGGTCCTGGAACCAGTGGGACTGGGAGTGGGGCTGCGGCTGGGGCTTGGGGTGAGGGGTGGGGAAGCAACAGGCGGGCTGGATTGTGGAGGAGAGGGTGGTTTAGCGGGTGGGGGAGAGGATTGGGCCTCTGGAGGTGTGGTGGTTCCCTTAAAGGAGATAAAGAAACTCATTACACCACACACTCGTCCCAAGTAATGGAATTATCTGTGATATAACTTTTGGAGCCTGCGTTTCTGTATTTTCTACAGTCATAAAAATGAATCCCGAAAGGGAAAAGGCTTTGGACCTACATTGTTGCCTGTTGGCCCTGTGTTGGAGAACACAGTGGTATAGCCTTTACTGTGAGGTGTGGGCTTGAGGCTCTTTCCTGCTTTGATCTCTGCCAGCAGCTCTGAGTTGTCTCCGGTGGGGGACATCATGTTGAAAGATTTTGCGCCTGCAGACAAAAGGAGAGACCGGATGAGTGAAACCAGGTAGAAAGATGGATGAGAGAGTGACAGATCCACTAAATAGAAGTAGAGACACTGGGTGGCGTTTCAGTGTTTAAATATTTTATCCAATCAGGCAGCTAACAATGCTAAACCGGAGCATGTTGAACAACGACGGGAGGTCAATTGGGTCATCTCTGATAAGCTGGTTAAGCATATTTTCTTACTGAGGTTTGCCTGTTTTTTTGCATGCGAGTCTGCTTGAAAAATGTTTGACTAGATCACTGTTTCTTTCACAACACCTGGACCAACCCTGGATTAAAAGGCTACCAAGACACAAAACTTGTCATAACCTTCTTTATTGTAAAAGTAGGAGGACTAGTGGGACACAAACAGGGCAGAGCTAAAAAATACAACAATTTGCATTTCTCATAGGAAAAACAGAGGAAAGAGAAATGGTCTCAAGAATATCAAAGTTGATGAATAATTATTCCTTTCCCATTTGGAAGAGCAGCTTTTCACATTTATCGTGTCTTTTTAGAGCAATTCTAAATTCTAAAATTAAATTCTATGTTCAGGAAGACATTTTATCTCAACCAAAGTATCATTTAGGACAGCTTAAAAAAACAAAAAGTTGCAGCATGTTTAATTAGAAATGCACAAGCAAATGGGATCGTGAACGATTTTCCGCTTGATCAGCACCATCGGTGACCAACTGGTTGGAAACATTAAAATCCTATTGTTTTCTATCGTTAAATGCACCACACTGGGTCCTAACAGGAAGACTCTTTAGTAAGAACTGCGAGGAAAGGCTCTAAGTAATCTATTTTCAGTTAAAGGGTGTTAAAAAAAGATACAAGAGGAACGACAAAAGCTATAAAAAGCTGTCTAAAAGGTAACTTTTCAACAGAGGCATGTTGGCTGTTAACTGAGCTTCTACAACACCGAAATCAAGCAGGTTATTTTTTATATATGTTTTATGGTATGAAAAGAAATCATGTACCACATTGAAATGAGAAGGAGCAATATAACCTGTAGGCATATTTAGGAGATATGCCTAAAAGTGATGGACTGGCGACCTGTCCAGGGTGTAACCCGCCTCTCGCCCGTTGAAACCTGGAGATAGGCACCAGCACCCCCGCGACCCATTAAGGATTAAGCGGTTAAGAAAATGGATGGATGGATGGGCCTAAAAGTGGATCTACTTTATTCATTTGAGTAATACATCTCTCTTTTATGAACATGATAGGTTTGAAAATGTTGGCTGACTTTAGGGAAATTTTAAAGTTAAGGTAACAATCTTCATTATCTTCATTTCAATTTCAAACCATTCTGTTTTAAATAAGCAAAACCCTGTTTTACAGTGACAGTTCTCTCACATGAGTGGCATCTTAGAGCCCCATGTCACGCAGGAAGGCTGGAAAATAAATATTTTGAACCCTGTTGATTATAGTTATTTTAGTGAAAATGGAATCTGCAAAAATTTGTATTAGGTAGGTCAAAGCTCTACTAAAATATGATTCCAGAGGTTTAATCAGATAAAAAACCACAAGTCTATGACAGCACTAGTTAGAAGTCAGAAAAAAAGTCAGAATTTTCTTGATTAAAAAAATAAACTTTTGATTTATCTTTACTGACACTAATCTATTTTTGGTGAAAGAGAGATATATTCAGCTAATAATGAATACCGAGAGAAAGTCCAAAATGGGAAAATAAATAATTTTACTCTTTAATACCTATAAACCTTTACATTTTAAAAATAATAAAATTTATATAGCCTTTAGTGGTATTTAAGGATTGATTATTATACTATCATCTATCCATATGTACTTTTTTATCCTACCATTTAATGAAGTCTCAAAACAGTATTTAATTTAATATAAATGTATCAGAATCCAAAGAGCCAGTAACAGCCTCACCTGTTTTAGAGAACGTTAGCCTTCAATGTAGCAAATGTCCTCAATTCCTCATTGTTTACTCAGCCTCCATTTGCAAAACAGACAAAAACAAAAGTCCGCTCGTGAAAGTGTTCCCTGCCGAGGCGACCACAATGGTCTAGCTGGACACAAAGACTGGCTAGCGTGCCACCCCTCCTCACGCTCACCCGCGCTCCCTTTCTCCCATGGAGGAGGAGAGAACAGCCTTCTATTAAAGACCCATCAACGCGGTTGGGGGAAATCTAAAGGAATCACCAGTAACTGAAAGTGACAGCGAGCCACTGGAAAGCTGGCCAGGAATTAACACGCAAACACACGCACACACAGAGGCCGTCAAATCATCGGCTTGTCAGTCCGCTCTCTGCCAGACAAATCCTCTCAAACCTCACACAAGTTTTATTTTTTACTGTAATCATTTTATGATGACATATTTCATGCTTGCTCTGATTCCTGCCTGGAAAATACAAGACCTTTTGAAGAAACAGCTGATCTGAGTTAATACAATGTTCATAGCCGTTGAACTTTATCACATTTCATCAAGTTACAACTATATATGTCATTGAATTTTATGGGGGTTTCAGTGATAGACCAACACAAAGTAGTACATGCTGTGAAGCAGAAGGAGAAGAATGGTTTCCACAGAAATCTGAAAAGTGTCATATGTATTGGTCTTCAGCTACTTTCCTTAAATACATCTAAATAAAATTCTTCAAACATGCAAAATCCAATGTGTGGAGGCAAACTGACACTGCAAAAGTGTGTTTATCGACTGTAAAGCGGGCCAGGAAATAAAACAAGCACAGTGAGAGACTGTTGAATCATTCCCAAGAAAAAAAACAACAGTTTTCTTGATGTGGTGGCAGTATCATGCTGTGGGGATGCCTTTCTTCAGCAAGGAGAGGGAGGCTGGTCAGAGTTGACAGGAATATGGATGGGGCTAATTAAATGGCATTACTGAAAACTATTAAAGGTGTCAGAAGATCAGAAAGGTTGATGGAGATTCACCTTAAAGCAGCATAACAACCATAAACCTGCTGCATGAGCTACAATGGAGTAGATTAGATGAAACTTGATGAGTTAAAATGACAGATGATAAAGTCCAGATCTAAATCCAATTGAGAATACAAGGCTAAACCGGCGGAGATATTCCCTAAAAGGCGTCATACAGGAATTGCAACAAACATTTAAATCTTAATAATTCTACAACTTTTTGTTGGTCTATCACGTTAAATCAAATCTAAAATGTTAAAATTTGAGGTTGCGAATAGGCTAAGAATATTTTGGCAAAATACCTCAAAGACTGCTGATATGTTACTTAACTTTTATAATGTTTAACCTTTATAAAGCTGTGCTGCCACAGGTATATTTTCAACATATACAGAAGTTAAAACAAAGAATGACAAAAAAAACAGCATACCTTAAGACTTCCTTGACTGATCCTTATTAGACCCAGAACAAATAACAGTCCATAGTAAAGTGTGTTTTAAAGGATTACAAATAAAACCTGAAGTTAACAGTGGTGCATCTGTTTATGAGCCAGCAGCTGTGTATCTGCAGACAGTTAAATCCTGGGGAATCACCAGTTTCTGAGCGGAGAAACTGACAGGCACACAGTATATGAGAAATAGTCTCACCTAAATAACATCTAAGTACACAAGGCCGTCTGCTCTCAGTTCAGATCCATTGCAGCTCTTTAGGTCTGGCACACACTACATGAGAAACTTTAGTTGACACGTTTTTTGTGTCCATCTCCTGAACTACGGGGGTCAGCAAACATTTGTCTGTCATGGATGATATATAATATATGCTGCTAATCTGTTAAAAAAACAACAGCTCACAACCTGTTCAAGGCTATTTGCTGTATTCTTTTAGCCTCCGTTTGACATTTTATTGCTTTATCAATTGCAGGAAACAAATCCTACATTGCCTTGGACCACGCTGTGCCTTACTTTGCCTGAGATAAAGATGCACAACTTGAAAACGGATCCTCTCTTTCATGCTGTAAAGACCTACAGAACAAAAGAGCATGACCAAACAAGCTAGCTGCTGTAGCCTGTCTGGCCCGTCACCTGTCTCTCTGTGCCATGTCAACAAGATCAGCACTAAAGTCATTTTGAGTTTTTTGTTGCTCTGAAAGCGCTTCATTCTATTAGAAAAAGACTTTACCTCTAAGCAGTTTATAGTTTTTCAGTTTATTACATGAAAAAAGACCGGACAGAAGCAGTTAGGTGTAAGTACTATAAGTCTGATGTTAAATCAAGTAATTAAAATTGAATTGCTGCTGGTGTTCGGTTGTTTTTCCTTTTTAAATTTAAGACTACATTAGATTTCACCCTTATTTAAGATTATGAACTTCCTCACAACCTGCAACCATTCAAAATCCTTCCCAATACAATGTATTTTAATAGTTTTAAAGATTAAATAATCATATTAGAAAAAAAAATAGGTAAGGACAAGTAATCCGATTTTAAACAGTAAATATCTTGATTTTATATGTTAAAAGGAATTTGTTCCCTGATGTGTTTCAGATCAAAATGTTATGTCTGTTGAATTGAAGGTTAAAATCATTTCACATTTTTCTGCACTGTACATTCTAAAGCTGGTAATTCGTTGCAGATTTGAACAGTGTGCTTTAGAGATTTTTTTTTAAATCTTCTTTACCATCGTCCTTACTGGGCAAGGGCAATTATTGGAACTGATATCTAGAACAGTTATTTGTGAAATAAAGGCACTCTGCACATCTTCCAACCGCTGAGTCAGGGGTACACAGCTGAAAGACATCGAACTTGCAGAAATAGCCCTTTCTATTTCTACTATTGTTTGTAATCTTGACACAGAATAAATTCACATAATTTAAAAGTTGGATTCTTCTTTTTTTTCTGCTTTTTCATGAAACTGCATTGAAAGTTGAATCTATTTTAAAGAATTTCATTTATTTTTGCACAGGGTTACAAACAAATGTGAAAGATTCTATGAATAAAATACATATGGATGAAGAATAACAATTTAGATACTGAATAATCAGATTAGCTACTTGAGAAAATGAAAAGGCCAATGATGTTGAAAGGTGATGCTCTTCTATTGAGATTTTTTTCTAGTTCTTAATATCATTTTTCTCAATTTCTCTATTTTGTCACATGGTTTTCTGACTCCACCTTTCTACTTAGTTTGAGGAAATCGCTGTTTTTGTCTCATAAAATAAAATAATTTTGTCCCAGTGATAAACTTTATATATAAAACACAACATGAGCTAACAATGAATAACACTGACTAGATCTGAGAGAATCAGTCAGGTGAAAACAATTAAGACACTCTATGACAGCCTGAGTGTTTTGTTTTTTACGTGTTTGAATATTTGATGTTAAATATAAATACATTGTCTGATAGAAACCAAGAAAAATATTTATATAAATAAAGAATAAAACCAGAAGAATGTTTCTAAATGTAATAAAAAAATTGACTTTAGAAATAGATTTAGTTTAGCATGTGCCTGACTATTCAGAATCAGAATGAAAATCAGATCCAGCTTTGTGGGTGAGGTTTCTGCATACAAATGATATATTTGTTCTAGAGAAATTTCTTTTTAGAAAATGGATGGATGGTATATGTGTTAGCTAGCTAAAACTTTTTGCCAAAGGTCACAAGGGGCTGGTTGTCTCACGGCTTCCGGGGTTCGTTGTCACGTGTGACTCTTGGCTTTTTGTATTTGACATAAGACTAGTTAAAATAATGGTTCAGAAAATTACCTGGGAAAACTTTTTAAAGAACCAATACATACATTTGCATGCATTTTGAGCAATAATTAATTATGATAACATATTTTTTTCCCTTCATGTTTTATATTATAAAATCATATTACTTTGTGCTCTATTTTTACATTTCATATTTCAGGCTATATTTTCAGCCCTATTCATTCCCTCAGTTTACCACTTACCAGAATAATACATTACTTTGCTCAATTTAAGGGACAGAACATGAGGATCATTGATTATCATTCAAAGCTAAAACAAATATATTTTTAGAATAGTTTTAATGATAATGATAGTAATTTTAACAGTTAAATAATTTTATAAAATATTAACTTTTAAACAAAAACTTCAATTATAATCGATTGGGACGACCAGTGCCAACATGGGGCAGGTTGTCACAGTGGGTCAGAGCATCTTTGACAGGTAATAATGTTTTATCACTATAAACTGAAAACAGAAAGGGGGATTTAATTCAAGATCCTAGTCTTTCATTTGATCTACAAATGTATCTTGAAATAGGTTTGGGTGATGACCAATATACACTAGAGCAAAATGTGAGACAACCAGTGCGTGTCTCCCCTACAACTTACAACATTTGTTTTATCAAGTTACTTTTATCCCATCAGCAAACCTCTTCATTAACTAGTCATGCTTGATGGTTGTGTTGTCAGTGTTAAATGTCTCACCTGTTCCTTGTCTGAACTTGGAATGCTTGTAAAAGTAAAAATTTTGAAAGTAAAATCTGTTTGTGTGTAGTGTCCCGTCATTGCAGTGTGTCCTCACACCACATGCCGTAGGACAGAAACAGGAGGATGTGTGATTTTTTGTAGAGCTGTGTGTGTCGTCTGAAACTATTTTGACAATTTCTTAAAATCCTGAGGCGTAAACCAGGCCTAAAATCGCTCTGAGAGTAGACTGCAAGGTGCTAAAAGAAATCTGCAAAACCTGTAAAAGGTCATCCAGACCCCACAGCAGGCTATTGCTTGAGAATGTAAGAGTACATGTCTGTACAATCATAAACAGACTGCACAAGTATAGCTTTCATGTGAGATGTCCAAGGAGCAAACCTTTGCTCTTTAAGGAAAATCAGAAGACCCTGAGAAAATCTGCCTCAAAGAACGCCAGACAAAGAATGAGACATCTGGAAGAGTGTTCTTTAGACGGGTTAGTAAATAGAAAGATTTGGATACCAGAACAGAGTACACCATTGACTTTCACCAAACACAGCACTCCAACTAAACAACCTCATAGAAACTGTAAGTCAGGGAGGTAGAAATGTCATGGTTTGATGATTCTTTGCTGTAGAAGGGCCTGGTCAGCTCACGATCAATCCACCGTGAGTAAATCCACTAAGCACAAGCTAAAAATTAATACATGAGAAATCCTAGACCAAGTCAACTTCCACATATTGATTCTATTGAGATGTTCTGAGGTGACTTTGAACGGACTGAACACACTAGAATGCTCTACATTTTACAGCTGAAAGTGAGGAGTGGTACACAGTTTCCTCAAGCTAATGTTGGTAGAAGCATATTACTGAAGTTATTGAAGCTAAAGCGGCTAAAGCTAGCAAAAAGCTGTCAACTAGGTGTCGTAACTATTCCTTAACCCAGAAACTACATTTTTTGTTATTATATTCTGTTTAATGAGTAAAACATGTTTTATTGTTTAAATGCGGTGAAAACACTTTTCCCAAAGAAAGATTTTCAATTTTTTCCACATGACTGTAAATGCAAGGAAACTAAAGTCTGTTTTAAAGGTCCTACACTCTACATATAGGGTCTATATAGAGACATCTAGCCTCTCTAAGTGGCTCAAAGTCTCAATTTGTACTTACTTTTCATCTGCCTAAGCAGCCCTCCCTCTGGGTGGGAGATAGAGATATTCCCGCCTTGAGAGCAGTGAGGAAAAATCATGTAAGGCAGTACGAGAGGGCAAGAAAAAAAACAAAGATATGCAGAGGAAAAAAGTGAAAGTGGAAATATATAATAAATGAGAAATGGACAGAACAATTTAGGAGGTATAATCACTACAACAGCTTAAATCATAGCTTCATTTATTTTATTTTTCAAGGTAGTTGTTTTATCTTGTCACTCTTTCCCTTACTCCTAATTTATGGATGATTTACTTGTTCCAGTTGACCGACTCTTTCTCTCTATTCAGCTATTACTTTGGAGTACTGTGCCACATTTGAAGCTTCATCTCATATTTCTTTAACTAGCCACTGAGGACTCTTCACCATCAATAATGTGGGCCAGGCTGGAATAAATCTAGTAACATCTAAATCCTAAAATTTCCTACAAACAAAACGGCAGGGGTTTTGTGAGACAGAGTGGTGTAGGGCAGAGGACCACTTAAGGAAATAACTAAACACTAAACCAGATCTCAAGGTAATGGGATCCCAGCATCATTAATTTACAATCTGTTATTTAGAAGGCTGGGCTTGAACGCTACTCATCTTCACCTGGGTTGATAACTGGGTGTTACTGCCTCACATTCTGCTTTCTAGGATTAACACAGTAAAAGTATGCGGGCAAAAAATATATTGTAACCAATATTATAGCAAGGGGGAAGACTTTAAGAAAATAAATTGGATAGGATTGGAGGCACTCACTTCCTGATGAGGAAGAAGGTCGCCTTTTGTCGTTCGAGCTGGGGGTGGTGGCGCTGCCATTATTCTGAGTTGTTGGTGCCCCAGTGGGTAGCGGAGGAGGAGCAGGTGGTGTTGGCATGGGATTGCTGGGAGGAAGAGGAGGCGGTGGAGGTGGTTGTTGAGGCGGAAGAGATTCCTCTGTGGTGCCATTTTCAGAGGTGGGGGCAGGACTCTCAGCAGGCTCCTCCAGTAACACCGAACCCTGAAAGCAAAAGGAGGAAAAGGTAGAGGATGTCCGTGACGTGATACTTCCATACTTTAGGGCAATCACATTTCCAGAGCTTTACCATTGCTGCTGGTTATCACTTGTCGATGATGAGATGAAGAGGATAGAACCTTTAGTAACCATTGTTTCTTGGAGCACCTCTTAGAAGTACCCAACTTTTCACATTTCTCATGCTACACCAACAAAGTTTATGTTGCTTGCTTTATTTTGAATTTAAAACCATCTATCCTTTTCCCTCTGTTACATTTCTTTGTGTTTTATTAGTTCATCCCTAAGATGATATGGATTTTATAACAATATAAACATCAATGCATTAAGGTTTGTGGTTGTGAAGTGGGAAAAAAAAGATTATTCAGTTAGTATGAATACTTTTTTTTAAATAACTGTGACAATTATATCATGCTTTGCTTGTGAAAAACATATTTTAAACTTGCACGATAAAAGTTCTGTACATCTGCTGAGAGGTGTATGATAATTACATTCTTGCACAGGCTGCTAACAGGGACAGATGTACTCCTTCTCCTTGTTTCCTGACATCTTTAATCATCTCATAAACAGACAATACCCTCACACGTATAAGGGAGTTAATATGACCTAATCCCAAAGGGGGGGAATTCTGGGTGGAAAATTGCGCGAATAGACCATCTGCCATTGCAAGAGATAGTCCTGCACGCGTTTGGCACACTCCAAAACCATCCCCGAACTCAGCAGGAGGTGAATTAATGGACCGTGAAATTTAACTGGATCCCACCCCCCACACCCCGGCACTCCTCAGACGCGTGCTCATCATTGTTGCTCCTTTCACTTTCTAGCCATCCCCGGGGAGTTGGGGCGGGGGGACGGCATCCAGATGGGTCGGGGCGGCACGTGCCGTTTCTTTTGATTAGCCCTTCCACCTGCTGGGGTCCTCAGAGACAGGGAGGGGCTCCTCTGGGGCTCTAATTGGCTCAATGTGGATTACACCATGTGTCACCCCAAACACCCTCCACTCCTGATACTCGTGGGAGTTTAAAACCTCTCCTGGGATATGTATTATTAACTCCATAAGACTATTTATTCATTCTCTTATGCTTGTGAAGTTATGTGGCAACAAGTAGGCAGTTTAACCTGTCATAAAAAAAAGTTTTATTATTTATTGATTAACCCAATTAAGGCATTTTTATTACACATGTTCATACATGCATCTTGAATAAGAACCTCTAATTTCAAATGAATATTTTGCTTTATGGGATATTTTGTTGTGCAACACAAATGTAAAAACCAGAACCTGCAGATCAACCAAAAAGCATTTTAAATTGTTTTTGAATCGCATCCATCTTGGATAAAATCATATTAAATAATTTTTTTAGGGGATTTAAATCTCCAGATTTAGAAGAATGAAAATAAAACAAATGAAATAAAGCATGCTTTAATATGTGGCATCTAAACTGATTCAGTCAGTTTATCCCAGGTTTTTTTTATGTTGGCCTTAATTTAGTTTTACTTCAGTACTTCAGCCTTTCTCCTTTCTAACATTGCATGTATATATATATATTTATATATATATATACATAATTACCCCAAGAAAAAAGTTAAAATAAGACTTTAAGACTAGGGATCTTCTTGTGGGGTGCTTCTGTTTCAGTGTCTTTCCCGTAGGGCTGAACGATTAATTGCATATGCACTTTAACCCGTTATAAAATGACAAAGCTTAACAGAATCCAATGCTGCACAATATTTGGTACCTAAGAGAAAGAGTACATTAGTTGTGAGAAATTATATCTGCTATGAAAACGTTGATGCTGCGCAATGCCAGGTACTATGCAGAACCCGTCTTGGTATTGTTGATGCCTCACCAGGTAGGCTACAGTACGAACCTTTATCAACAACTAAGAACATCACACCACCATAGATGAGAGTTGCACGGCTAAACTGACCGCCACCAGTGTTTAAATATCCAGTAAACAAACTTTCAGCCGACAGGGATCGCTGACCTAGCTGTTTGAAAGAATCGCTCCTTCCCCACATTAAAAAAACGGCACACGGAAATAATTCGTGCTATAATGGGTTTTATAGACAAAAATTATGTTTTGTTAAGCACGATGAATAAGGTAGCATTCAATCTCACACACACATTTTAGCCACATTTAACCTGTGCTGTATAAAAAATGCTGACAGAAACTTAAAGCCGCACTGAAAACAGCGGAGTATTTTGCAACAACTGACCTGAGATCAAACCGCTCTACGGAGCCACACCAGAGTCTGAAAATGCATTAGATCGATGGAGAATTAAAAATCAGAGCTTGTTGCTTCAAGCATCCTACTTCCTGGATAACCACACGGAGGAAAACATTGCAGCCGGAGGGAATTACTAGCTGGGATCAAAAGGAAGAAAACCTTGATTGCAGAACGACGCCGATGACCATCGAGTGTGATGATTAAAAGTAGATAAAGTTGTTAATATTTGCCTTTGTCTTAAAATAAGTCTATCTTATGGAATAGAATAAATTATGTATAAAAATGTGTTTATAAAACACAATATTTTTGCTTGCATTAATAAAAAAATGCATGACAAAAGCCCCACAAAAATAATTGCATATTAAATCGCAATATTGAAGAAAGAAAATCGCAATTAGATTATTTTCCAAAATCGTTCAGCCCTACTGTCTCGAGTTTCTTAAATGATGCCTGTCTAAACGTTTTGCAAATAGGGGTGGAGACAAGAGGGAATGGAAATGACTTGTTGGGGACAGTTTGCATCAACTAGAAAACAAAAGCTCAAGACGGCAAAAGATTATGTAACACACTGAGTGGTAACGCTCAGGCAAATACTGCCTGCCAGCATTGTAACCTTATGCCAATGCACATTCAGTCAGCTAAACCACACCCAAAACTCTGACCTCACACAGCAACAGAATGTCTGCACAACCCTGGACTGTGAATGAACACATAAGAAGACTAACATAGATAGATGTATTTTCATTTTCAGTGCACAGATTTAGCGCAAACTCTCACCTATGTCAGAATGCATATGAGTAAAGTAATGCCATTGGAAGCTTTCAGAAACAGTACAACAGTTTTTTAGGTTATCCCAATATATAGAATCATTTAGATAATATGTTCAATTTACCTCCTCGTTGGGCGCCATGCCTTTGCTCCCACCGGGCTCCGCCGTGTCGTTGCCCAGACTCTTGTAGTAGTCCCCAGTGCTGGGCTGTTTGTTGAAGCTCCTTGACTTCCTGTTTGAATCCACTCGTCGTAATTTGTCGTGGTTCTCTCCAAGAGTAAGCTGCTTCACAAATACAAAAAAAGAAAGAAATTTGTATATTATTTTAAAATTATGTATTTTTTTAAGATGTCCTGTACAGTGTATGAAAAATGTGTCTGATTCTTTTAAAAGTGTGGGTTTATGTGAGTGGCAGAAAAAATAAAACAGAGTACAATGTATTTACTCTGTTTTATTGCCAGATTAGCTCTCTCCTGAGACTAAACCAGCTTTATTTTAATAACAGGAACAAGGCTTTAATTTATGCAATGTAAAGCCTTGGCATCTACTATATGTTTCACCATCTAAAGCCTTTTGGGGGAAATCCAGATGTTATACCCCACTGAATGATAAAGATTGAGCAGATCACTAATTTAGTCCTATCTGTTACAGCACTGTCACTGTCTGCACTGACATTGTGTAGGAAGCTAAAGCCCAAATAACATTACATTCAATCACAGTCTTCATCCGATGAAATATACCTTACATAATTTACATATTAAAAAGCATTAGTAGAAAAATTTTTCATTATCAGAAGACAGGTAAAAAAAAATTCTATTTCCTGTTGGTCTACGAATATAATTCCTTTATGCAAAAAGCCGCAATATGTTTATGTAACAAAACTTCCTGATTCCCACGTCGTAATACTGTGTCTATCAGAAGTGATGTTACAAAAAAACTAAATTTCCCCAGTATATTTTCTAAAATCTATGTTAACCACTAAATATGCATGCTTTTAAAAAAAAGGCTGCTTTGCCTTTCAAATCCAAGACTGCAGAACAGATTTGTATTTATTTACATCCAAATGCCCACTAAGGTTCACTAAAAACATAAAAAACCCTTTTCTTAACCAAAACCAGTACTTCAAATATCAGGATATCTGACGTTTATGGGAGAAAAAAAAAAATTTGTTAGCTGACCCCTGACCTCCTCTCCTCCTTTGCACTCTTGTGTTCCGAGTTCCTCCAAGCTTTTTAATTGTGTTGATTCCTGTCTGCTGTCAAAGAGATGGTCCCTGAGCATTCATCAGCAGGGAGGGTAAAGTGAGCCCGGAGAGCTGCAGATGGATTGTCGTCCCCCAGGTAGGTCGGTCAACAATAGCAAATGTACAAAACGTTTCCCTCCCCACACACACACACACACACACACAACCAGTCTCTCATTTATCTATGCACAGACCAACACCTTTTTCTTTTACTTGTACAGATCAGTCTGTCATCAGAAAGTGATATATGGCTTTTGTCCATGTGCATCCCAGTGTTTTTTTTTTGTTTTGTTTACAATTTTGTTGGTCGGAAATTGTTGAGCACATTTCCATGTAGTCAAACACAGGCAGGCAATTAGCGTCTTAAGCTAATATTGCTTTAAACGTACAAGCATATTTTAATACACCAAGGTTTTAAAGCAGAAAAAGCAGAACATATCCAACAGATTTATTGTTCAAATGTAAAACAGCTGAAATATGCAAACTGGAGAGAGATTTCTTTAAGAGGAGTAAAAAAAAAAAAATCCACCAAATTAAATTCCCCCCCTTGGAAAAGCAAAAAAGCACTTTACCTTAATGTTAGGAGTCCAGTGTTACAGCTCCTTTCTTCTCTAGACAGAGCTACATCCACAAAACCCAGCGGACCGAACAGAGAGCAGCTGTCACCAGATCCAGCGCCTCACCTTCTCTCTGCTCTGTGCCCACGCCTGTCACAGTACCTGGACCTCTCACTTTACCCACAGGCCTCATCAATAACCTATTGGGCCAGCACAGCAGCGGCAATGATGTCACCACCATCCCGTTGACTGACCACACCCAAACCCTGCCCAGTTCCGCTTATGCAAAGCCCAAACGCCCATGTGTTCCTCTGGCCATCGCTTTTGCCACACGCAAATCCTGAGAGGCTTTGGGATTATCAGAATATTCCAGCCTCCTGTGCAGGTGCGAAATGTTTCAGGAATTGTATTTACAGCAGGGATAACACCAGAATCAAAGTTCTCTGATAAGCATAGGGGCCATGGTAAATAAGGGGGTTTCTATGCTGCACAGTAAGTCAAATGAGGATATATGAGTCGAGCACAGCACAGTCAACAAAAAGCACACTGTAGATTTAGCATGTAGGAGGATTGTTTTTCACTGTTTGGTACACAGAGATCCTATTTGTGTGTCTTTTTGTGCACACGTGTGTGCATGTGATCTGAGACCCAGAACTCTAAATTATTAAAAAGCGCGCACCCTCTGCTGATCACCTGTGCACAGAGGGGAGAGGGGGCAGCTTTAACGTTTCATAAAGCATCTCCCACAGAGAGTGCAAGCTATCAAACAGAGACACACACACAAAGAGCTTGCTATCGAGGCAGTCTATGGGAAAAGCTTACTGACTCACGATTTTATAACTGCAACGTGAACTACTTTGCATAGCAGATACATACACTCTGACACTGTCTAAGTGCATATTTTTCCAGAAACCAGTTGGCTCTGTAACTTTTTACTTTCCTGAAAAAAATATTCAGCAGCCAGTCTCAACCAAAGACCAGTTATTTCTAATGACTTTATTCAATTATATTTGTAAAAAAAAAAGAAGAAGATATTGTTGGAGAAAAACGTTGCACCTATTTTGGCATTTTTGTTAAAAATGATTAAACTGTATCATTAAACAGCTTTCACTTACATTCAAGAATCTGAACTTCAGTGGTAATTTTTGGATCAGTGATGTCAGTTCTCAAGGGTCATTGTCCTGCATGTTTTAGATGATTCCCTCGTTTAAGAAAACAGAATCATGTTATGGTTCATGATCAGGCCCTTAATGGTGTGTCAAACAACGTTCACACAGCGACTTATTTGGTGTCTATACATTTTAATATAATATATACTGCCAGTCTGTGTTTTACTGCGGCATATTTGGCAGGTTTTACAGTCCTGCTGCAGCATATTGTGTATTACGTCCAAATTGGCCCGGAACAAAATACAGAAATTAGCTAAAAATAAGGCCCAGGTATATAAAAAAAACGAGTTTCCCTTTAAGGATTTGAATTGGTAATGTCGGAGCATGGAAAAATCTAAAGCAAACAGGATACAAGCTCTTGAGAATGGATCGAAGCTTATTTTCATGTTAGAATTTCCACAGATCTAAGGCAATATTTGAAATATTTTTCATCCAATCTGACTGATTATAGATATAATGAAAAAAATGAGCAAAGCTGGTAGAGACATAACCTAAAAAGGATAGCAGCTGTAGTTGTTGAAAAAGACGATTTTGTTTGAGGTTCACTCAAAGGAAACTAATACAAATGCATGGTAGATTTCTATTTGTATAATAATTTGAAAATCATGTATTCTTCTCTGGTCTGTCACACCAAATTTCAAGCAAAATGCATTGAAGTTTTTGGATGGAACTTCCCAAAAAGTGAAAAAACACAAAGCATCCTGTGTCCTGTCTCAGACATGGTAGCAACCAGGAAAACAATTTTTTTATGACACGAGAGTCAGATCTTTCAGTGCTGCAACGCTATATCAGCTCATTTACATCTCTGCAATAAATACGACTCAACAACTTCTACACTACAAAACCAGCAGGAGCAGAACTGATCTATCACTCAATACTGCTGCTCCTCTTCAGTTCTGTAAACATGTTTCAGTCATTCATGGCCAGATTAATTAGAGTGATTAAGATCAAATCCATCACATTAGGCTTCATATGTCCCAGATCAGAGGCCTGGCTTGCTAACAAGCATCTTCTGTGGCTTCGTTAGCCATGCTTAAACAATAACACCATTGTCGGCTCACCAGAGAAAGTACACTGTTACAGAAGAGCTGTGGTCCAGCTCATTAAGCCCACTGGAGGGAAAAGCAGCTAACTGCCAATTTATGACAAACAGACAGCCCTTCCTGTTTTTATATTGCATATCCTAAAGATGAAAGTATAATTTCTGGGCGATGTCTTGACATGTAGAAACTTTACTGACACACTGGAAGCAGTAGCTCACCACGGCGGATCGTACCTCGTTTTTGCTGCTTTTACTGTCCACATGCCGCAAGTTGCTTTTAACTTTCAAGAACTCAGCTGGCAGAGGCTCTTGCGGGGGTGGAGGCGCTGGATAGCTCGGAGCTGGAGGGGGCGCTGGGGGAGCTTGAGGGGGAGGCGGGGGAGGATAAGTTGGAGGAGGCGGTGGCTTGGATACCGTGTCAACTTTTGTCTCGTTCCTTTTGGCCGTGTCAGTGCCGATGTCTGGGTTCAGCATGTCCATGTAGGCCTGAATGTCTGAAATGGCTGACTCTGAAGCACCTGTGATGTAGACAGTTCAAAAGGGGAACTACACAACAACAAAATCATACACTACTGGTTTTTGATTTGCAAAATCCTCTTTGCTTTTCTGAGTTAACATTTTAAATAAGAATGAGACACCAATGTGGAATTAGTCAATAGAACAGACTATCTGCGGACACACCACCAGGGTGCAGCACCTGAATATAAAGCATCTGAGACGGTCCCAAGTGAAACAGAACAGACTGTAAATAACAGGGTGCTTAATTTAATTTAAGCCAATATTCAAAGATTAACATTTTGAAATTAATAAAATAGTTATGACAATAAAAATTATAATCCTGCTGTTAAAAATGTTACAGACCTTGATGTGCAACTGTATTTAGCTGGGTGGGTGGGAGTCGAGGACCTGTAAGGACGCTTCTCTTCTCACCAGTGCTGGACTGGCTGGAGTTGGCAGAGTCATAGTTGGACAACGAGCTGGACGGAGAGCCGATATCAAAGTGTGCTGCCTGGCTCACCGGGGGCATGGTGGTGTTCGGGGAGGAGAGGCCCGAATCTGGCTGCTTGGACTCAAGCTCTGTCGAGGGGTCTCGAGACAAAACCCGATGCTCCACACTCTGTTGTTGTGTTAGGAAAGACAGTGTCGCTGTACAGGGTCTTGCAAAAGTATTCACACCCATTGAACTTCACATTTTGTCCAATATCAACCCAAACTTTTATGCATTTTATTCAGATTGTAGGTGAAATACCAACGTGATGTAGAGCATAGTTTTGAACTGAAAGGAAAATGCACATCTAAAGAACAAAATATTTAACTATTATTTGCAATATCAGATTTTTTAAGAGGACATACTTTTTCATCCTACATTTGTGTCATTTTTCAGGCTAAACAGTGGCTCTATGGTCACTGTTGCACTATTTATAAAAAATTTTCTGTCAGTATGACTAAAAGAGAGGGCAGTTCAAAACACATGAAGAGCATCAATGCCAGGGCATACGGAGAACAGCAGCATGGAGCTACATAATCAGTGATGTCAAACTGAACATTGGGGAGGCAGCTACAGGAGCTAAGAAGCAGACCAAGGCACACCATACTACCTGTAAGCATTGCATGTAAATTTTTCTAGGAGTATGGAGGGATTATTTGTTTATCAACAGCAGATGTGTGCTCAGCCTAGCTGCAAAAACAGATGCTGGCAGTATATAGCTCTGGCTCACACTGTTACCTCTGCTAAGGAGGTTATATTTATACATTATTCATATACATTAAAGCAGCTGTACTAAATATTAGATCTCTATCCGGGAAGTCCCTCCTAATCAATGATTACACATGATATATATGCTCTATTTCTCTCAGAAACTTGGCTAGATGAAAATACAGAACAAACTGCACCAATAGAGAATTGCCCAACTGTTTACACTTCATTAGTGAGACCAGGAAAAACAAAAAAGGTGGTGGTGATCTTTCACCAATCACTAAACTTCAAAAAGGTATTGCTAGACGAGTTCAGCACCTTTGAATATTTAACTACTGAAACAAATTAAACAAAAAAACTCCTATTTGTAAACATATATAGACCACCAAAACCTAACTAAACTTTTTAAACATTTGCTCAGCAATATGTCTAGACTATGACCAGATAGCAATTGTGGGAGATTTAGACATCCATACTGACAATCCCCAAGATAGCGGAACAAAAGCACTAAATGACGCCCTTCATAATTTTGACCTAACCCAACACATTAAAGAGCCAACGCACAACCGAGGACACACTCTTGACCTACTTATTAGCAAAGACTTAAATATCTATAACGTTGCCGTAACTGATATCGCATTATCTGACCATTTCTGCATCTCATTTGAAAGCACCATCCTAGACAACATATGTAATCAAAGTAAGACCACTGTTAAAAAAACGCATCCTTAAAGAAAACTCAGCTGAAAACTTTAAACTGAGGTACACTCCTACATCACCAACATCCACCAACACACATTCAGTAAACAAACTGAATGTGTGTTGGATGATTTTCTATTCAAAATCTCGGACATGATGGATAAGATTGCGCCACTTAAGGTTAAAACTGTCTGGTAAAAAGAAGTCTCTGTGGAGAAGCGATCCACTGGTATGTAATGAAAAAAGGGAGTTGCGGCGCGTTGAGAGAAAATGGCGGAAAAATTGACTCCAGGCTCATTATGAGATATATAAAGAGAGACTGAATAAGTATCAATTAATCTTGAAGGAATCAAGGGACTTATTCTTTTCATTCACAGAAACAACAATAACGCTAGGACATATTTGCTACAGTGGAGAGACTATATACTCCTTCAGTGACAGTACCCCTTGGACTAAACTCCATCAGGGCCTGTAATGAATTTGCTTGCTTATTTACTGAAAAGATCTCAAACATCAGAAGGTCAATCAGTACATCAGTTTCAACCCTAATACCAACTTTGAGCCCAATTAACACCCATGTAGAGAAAATGACTAATTTCCAAACAATAAATCAATCAAGCTTTTATGAAATTTTTGAGAAACTAAGCTCTGCCACCTGCTCCCTAGATATCTTACCAGCAGGTTTTCTTAAAAAGGTCATCAAGATAGATCTGATCCAAATGGTTAACTCATTCCTTCTATCAAGTGTTTTCCCCAAAGCCTTAAAAACAGCAGTAATCAAACCAATACTAAAAAATTAGAACTTTCACAGCACGTTGATGCAAAACTACAGACCAATCTCTAATCTCCCATTTATCAGTAAAATTTTTGAAAAAGCTGTGTTCCAACAATTAAACAGCTTCCTAACAATGAACAACCGTTTTGATATTTATCAGTCTGTTTGTCGTAGGCACCACAGCACCGAGACAGCCCTCAACAAAGTTTTCAATGACATCGGTACAAATACTGACCATGGTAAAACCACAGTACTTGTACTATTAGACCTCAGTGCGGCGTTTGACACCGTTGATCATGATATATTACTGGAACATCTAGAGAGCTGGGTTGGACTCTCTGGTATGACACTGGATTGGTTCAAATCCTACCTTAAGAACAGGAACTTCTATGTGCCAGTTAACCATTCTCATCACAAAACACATAAATCACATGTGGGGTCCCCAAGGGCTCCATCCTAGGGCCCCTCCTACTTAGCATCTACATGCTCCCACTAAGTCAGATTATAACCACCTATAATGTTAACTACCACAACTATGCTGATCTCAATGTCACCTGGTGATGCTGAACCTGGTCAAATCCTCAATAAATGCATTGAGCAATTAACAATTGGATGTCCCACAATTTCCTCCAACTGAACAAAAACAAAACTGAAGTACTTATCTTTGGACCCCAAAAAGATTGACTACATATCAGCAATCAGCTTAAAGAGGTCCAACCAGAAACTGAAAACCACCATTACCTAAAAATAAATTTTCGTGAACTGCTGAAATAATAATGATGGATCACAGTGATATCAAGCTGCAAAAGGTATGTTTTTATAGACAAGGAATCTAAAAAGATTTTAATTAAATCACAAGATTGGGGGTGGAACTGGGCTGCCTTGGTGAAGGTCTGCGATCTCCAAGTGCTATTCTACTTATTGTTTGCAGTGATCTTGCAGATGCAGTGTTGATTAGCTATGTTAGCTTGTTTGCTAGCCAAGGCTTCCCTGATATGAACTGATCACTGGAGATTGCTGCATTCTTCTATCATCATTCCTATCCCGTTTTCTGAGATCTTGGAATCAAAAATTTTATTTTACTGAGAGAGGACTTCTATAGAACTTACACATTTTGTTGTTCTTATCAAAGAAATTTGTGAAACCAACAAAGGAAAAAGACTTGAATGTCTCTTTCTGCAGACAACCCCAGCAGTTAAGCAGTAATAAGCCCGTATGGCACTGCTTCCGGCTCGCTCCCGTTTGCACCATCCCTTGTCCTTCTCGTGTAATTGAGGAAACAGTTTTGTGCATTTATTTTTATTAATGGTGATGGGCAACCATTTACAGCTCTGCTGCACTTCTATTCTGGTGACCAGTAACATGTTTGACTCAGACAGTGATCCATTGTATTTGCTACTTATTTGCTGTAATGCTACTTGTTCCCTGCATTACGTTGGTCTGTCACATACAATCCCAATTAGAAATATAGCGAAGTTTGTGTTTGTAACATGACAAAAAAAAAGTTGTCAAAAAAAAAAAAAAAACAACAACTCTGCATTACTCTTTTAATTATAAATGGATTTCATGTCATTTAATCGTATAATACAAAACAGAACTATTTTCATGAGTATTAATTATACATATGTTCATAAACTCTATTACCCCTCAGTCCCTGGTGAATTAAATGAGGAGACAAGCATTATGAGTTTAATTACGGCACAGTAATGAAACTTCTCACAGCTGATCAGAACTGCTCTGGGGCTTTTGTCTGTTCCCAAAGTGTTCGACTCATGTGGCTTTGTTTCCCTCATGACAGAACAAAGAACATAGGACAAAAGAGATATGTCTCCCCAGCACCAGCATGGTTATAATTACTCTGCAGAACTCTGGGATTTTAATTTGGTAGTTATGTAGGATGCTGTAACTCAAAAATTTTGGTAATAGCTAGAACTCTAGAATAAAGTCAGTTAAGTGAAAGCTACCTGATATAGCACATCTAACATTTGTTTTATGTTTTGGTTTTCTGTGTAAAACCTGATAAAACAAAGTACCAGCTGTTTCCGTCCATGTTATAATTGATACAAGAGCATCTGGGAAGTATTAGTTTGTTGAGGAATCAAATATTTCAGCCAATTACAAAAATTGTTAAACATTTTTGCTTAAAATCTATCTATCAGAATGGGGTGCTTATTTTACCCAGCAATCATTAGTGAAAAAAAAAAAGCCAAAAAAATCAGCTTCTTCACAGACTATCCAGAGAGGAATTATATTTACAGATAGCCAAATACAATATGTCTAAAGAAAGTATGTAATTAAATAAAATACAATATGTATTAATGTGCCAGTGTTGACTAAGAAAAACTTCTGTATTGGTGGAATTTCCCTCACATGTACCCCAAAGCAGACACTCCCTTCACTGTAAATGAACGTGTACTGCTTCATTCGTAATGTAATAGTCCCTTAATAAAGGACCCGTTTTAGGACAGAAATGTTGTCTAGTTGATTGGAATGATTCTTATTGCAGTATGTGCTATGGAGACTCTGGGAAACAAAGAACACTTCTCATTTTAATAGTGTTTGGCCATATTAACATTACTGAACTTTGGTCAGTCTAAAGACTGCTACAGTAAAATTAAAGGCATCAATAAAATATTCACGGAAAGGTTTGTGCTCCTAACAGTTAGTTATACCAGGGTATTGTATTCCTCTAATCGAAAAAGGGTCATAAACACATAGGAGTCCAAAAATACCCATGGTTTCTCCTATATACACTCTCTATGTGATGTTAAAGGATCTCAAACATCTTCTGATTAAATCAAGGCCTTTTAACATCTGGTCATTGATCATGACTTATAACAGCTGTTAGCTTCTCTTTGTCTACCTTTAAAAAGATTTGTTTAAAATCATTGCACTCAACCATACTGAGCACAAAGTAGATCTAATAAGCAAAGAATCGAGAATATACACAAGTTAAGCCTAGTTTATGCTTCTCCGTTTTGATGGAGACTGATTGACGCAACAGCATTATCCTTCAATGCAAGGGCTCTCCGTCAACTACGCAAGAACGCACAGAGTAAATGCCCAAGTTTTAAATATCCATCTCCGTAAACAGAGAGCGTATGCATCTGATTGGTCAGTTTCAGTAACAGCCAGAGATCTCTTCAACAGAACAGGGCTCTATAGTTGCTGTAATCAGTAGTTAATGCAGCGTTTGGCCACTACATGCTTTATATTGAAAGGATCATTTATCTGATCTGTTCTTTTGGCAATTTTGAACAGAAGGAGGTGTAGGAAAAGAACAAATAAGGCTGCTGTGTTTGTTTCCATGTGTGTGTAGAGTATTGTATGAGCTTCACTTCTAGTAAAAAGCTTTACAGCTTAAAAACAACATACTTTCTGTCGTCCATTGCTCCTTGAGGGAGAAATGCGTTCATAGGCCTAGAAAAAAACTGAAACGGCGCTTTGATAGTAGGCAGAGTCATAATGAAAAGTTAGCACCACCTGCTGTCCCGGTAAAGCAATGCTGAAAAAACAATAGAGAGTGGAAAGGAGTAAACGGACTACTACAAACGAAAAATGTCTCCGTCAATATGTCTGCGTCTGAGTGCAAATTTGTGGTCGGAGAAGAAAAAACTGGGCTTTAGGAAAATCTAGTTGGAACCATTTCTAAACTACTGCAGATTTTAGGATCTAAAAGAAGAACTGTCAACATCCGAAAAAAGAAAAGTGGTTAAAAATGTTCAGTAGCAACCAAGATCCACTTAGGTCAGAGCCTAACATTGGCTGGAAATTTGTGGAATGAACAGTCAGTCACACCCATGCTCCAAAAGCTAAAGTGAAATGTGCCTGCATGGAAAAGCTCAATGCCTTTTAGGGAAAAGCTTTATTTTCAGTCAAGACAAACATTGAGCTGTTCGGCCGCAATGACAAGAAGTATTCCAGAGGAATCAAGGTGAGGGCATTAAACCTTAAATGGATCTTCCACTCCTAAGTAAAATGTGTTTATTGCCATTTTCCCCCCAAGTTAGATGACAGATATATATATTTTTTTACCATTTACTTACACGGGTTTATACTTAGCTAAATCTAAAGCTAACGCAAACAGACTGCTACCTGATCAGGCGGATTACTGGGCTGGCTACAAAATGCTTTTTTCTCATTTATCTAACTCTGGGGAATATGGAAACAGACAAATTTTAGTTAGGAGGGGAATATCCCTTTAAGGAAAATGTGCCACTGCTGTGGTAGCTTCAAGATGTGGACTGTTTTGGTAGACAGCCCACATATTGAAGATGTCAGAAGATCAGCCATTCAATTTTAACGACAGACGGTGGTTGTATCGAGCTGGATTGATCCAAGAAGCTTGCTGATAGCAGCAAAAAGGGTGCAGTCCAGAAGAAACTTCTTGAGGTACCAATGTTCAGAGAAATTCACATAAAAAATTTAACTTGTATAATTTTGGACCCTTTGCAAAGTAACAGAAATTCACAATGGGACTGATTTATCAATATTAAAAATTAAGAGTACAAGATTGTGCCGGTATGTTGTCCTTCATTGGTGGGTAATCTACTAAGAATGCTGCTCAATTCATAACAGGTGCAAAGAGCAGTATTTAAATGGAGAGTTTGGGTGTTCTGTTGTGTGCGCCAGGCTGCCTGCCCTATGCAATGTCCAGCGGCCAGAGAGACAGACGTGCTAGAGAGGGGCGTGTAGTGCAAGTATGATGCGTGCTTTACAAAAAAAGTAAAGAAACAACATAAATGTTCGAGTTCATGACCGCCAGATTGTTCATTTCTATTAGGCTATATTGTCTATGAATGTTCTTTTTCATTTGTCAGTAATAAACCTATGCCCAATCGTGGTGGACTTAAGACATGCTTTTTAGAGGTAATAAATACAGGCGCAAAAAAGCCAAAGCAAACAGTTTCACCTTTAACAAATATTCCCCCCTGTGCAACGCCTAGTTATTTCAATGTTGACCTCGTAATATTTTGCGTCTTCTGACAGAAACGGCCAAATTACATATTATTTAAGGTCGAAAGCGCTAAATGGACTCAATGCATTTTGCTGAAGGCTGAACAGGTGCAGTATTCTCTGTGTCTAGTAAGTAAATCACCTGCTGGTTGTTTTTGCATCTGCTGTGATGGTTTGCACACATTTTAACAAGCGCAAACCTTTTATAAATCAGGCCCAAAATCTACAATCTTTTATTTCCAGTTTGTGGCAGTAGTTTTATTTCCTAAAATATATTTAAGTATAAAAAAAAAGTTTTTTTCAAACATCTGGAATTCCAAGGAATTTTATCGCAAATCTATCTTTCTTGACAAAGAGATTACATATTCGTTTGCCTCAGTTAGAAAGTGGATCAGAGTTCAGGACTCATGAGAATAGGATTTCTAGCCAAAGATCTTACCATGTTTTCCACTGTGCGCAAATACTTGGCACACTGGGGGTGTCCATTGTACTCGGCAAGGTCCGCAGCTGTGAAGCCGTCCTGGTCCCGTATGCCCAGGTCCACTCCATTTACTACAAGAATCTGACAGCACTATGGAGCAAAAGATGACAGGTCAGTTAGAGATGACAAGTAGAAACCTAAAGCTTTAGGGCTTCAGTCAGTCTGGATTAGTAGTGACAAACTCATCTACATAATTACCCTTCAGGTAATTGGTTTTGCACAAACAGTGGGAACAGTTTAAAGAGCTGAATGAATAACTGGAAGGGTTAGATGTTGAGAGACCCTGCAGTCTATCATAACCATACTGTTGTAAATGAAGATACAATAATTACATATATTAAAGTTTTGCCTATACTCAGACAGCGATCTTAGAAAAATCTATTCCATTTCAATGTAAATAAGATAATTAAAAAATATATCAAATTAATATATATTTTAAAAAGTATTTTAATTCTAAGATTTAAGTCTTATTCATGTATTACGACATAACCAGCTGCTGAACATTTTCACATTTTGCGATGTTACAGCTACAAACACTTATATTTTACTGGAATGTTATGTGAATAACCAAAGTAAAGTAGCTCATAGTTGTCAAGCCGAAATAAAATCACACATAAAAAAAAAAACATGCTAAATTAAAAAAACAGTTTGATATCCAAATCAGTTTATCCATATCATATCCATTCAGCCCTGTCTACAGTCTTTTAAAGGTTTTTTCTCAAACAGTTACACATCTAAAGTCTGAAATATTTGCCCATTCTACTTTGCAAGATATCTAGAGCTCAGTCAGATTGGATTTTATGACATAAAAAAATCATTTGATTTAAACTGTTTCGTTGTAACTCTTTCTGTATTTTAGTCATTGTCACCTCATATCTTTTTTACCCACTAACAGACTTTCTTTGAGAAATATCCAATATTTACCTCCCTATATTATCCCATCAGCTGTCACTAGCTTCTACTCCTAATGCCTTGTCAACACATAGGCAGGTATCCCACAAAACTGATAGCTTTCTATGGTTGGGCCTGTCATCCACACATAAACGCACGCATATTTTTGGCACAAAAAACGAAGCTTTCTAAAACCTCCTGCCAAAGCGGATATCTGCGTTTTCTCCATTTTTAGTGTCTGCGTGTTGACAGATGAAACCTGAGCTTTATGTGCCGCAACATCACTGTATGTAACAAACAAATGCTCCAACTTCACTTGTGTGACGTGTTTCCACTCAGAAACAGCATTTATGTCCTCAGAGATGTGTTTGGTATTATCGATTGTCCAAGCGCTTTTTTCTTACTTGATTTTACAAGCGCTATAACTGATATATGCTGAAGTTGGAGAGCAGAAAATTAGTGTGAGCGGATGGGATTTGGGAGAACTACTGTCCCATACAGATTTGCCATGTCTATGAATGTGCTTAAAAGCGCATTTATCCGGATATGTGTGGATCGATTTTTTTTTTTAAACGATTGGGGGAAAATATTTGTTTAAAAAAATAACCTGGCTACATGTCTACATGGCCTAATGTAAGAAAATTATCCCCATAGCATGATGCTCTCCGCACCATGAGTCACTCTGATGATGGTGTGTTCAGGGTCATGTGCAAGAGCAGGCAAAGTTCTTTCACCCTCCTCAACATTTTCACTCCGTACCCTACATGAAATGTAGGTTATATCAGGGGCGGAGCTATGAGTGGGCCTGGATGGGCACAGGCCCACCCAGATTGACAGATTGCCCACCCACCAGAGGCAGGGCCAGGCCGTAGCTTGCCATAGCAACACCAACATTTGGCCAAGCAGCTGTTTAAAAACCCCAGTTATGTCGTAACAACAATTACAATTTAAAATGCTTAATTTAATGAATGTGTAATGTTTTTCACAGTGTAATAAAAAGACAATAACTTTTATATCTGGTATCAATTATGATCATACTAAAAACTTTCCAGTTACTTTGCTTGTTGGAGTTTGTTGGAGTACTTTTTACGTGCACACACGCACTTCTAATATGTGCTTTAAAATGAATCAGTCCCATCCAGATTTTTCCAGGCCCACCCATTTTCTACTTTCTGGCTCTGCCACTAGGTTATATGCATCCTTTTCACCCCACTTTCTTTGTGATGGTCTAGCTCACAAAATGCATGTGATATTCATGGAAGTTTGCGGCTGCAATGTGACAAACTGTGAAAACGTTTGTGGGGTATGAATACTTTTGAAATCACAGTACACTTCGATGGAGAGCTTCCTTTGAGCTTGACCAGATTTTGCAATAGAAAACTGTTATTCAAAACAGCAGGTTAGAAGGGGTGTGGAAGCCATATGCTGGAGGCCATTCATTCAAAACAGGCTGGCAGTAAAACTCAGCCTGGATGAATGAGCGCACGGAATAAAAAAAATTTTATTCATAAATTCTCTGTTTATTATTTCCTTAGATACTTTTTGCAAACATTACCCCTTCTACAAGGTTCTGTTATTTCCATTACTACCAAAGCCTAAACTTAACAGACACTCCAACTTCTGATCGCCCCACCTCCAGTTCCCCATTCTCTGCTGCATCGTGAAGAGGGGTCCCTCCCCAGCTGTCAGTGACTATCTCTCCGCCGTGCAGCAGCAGCCAGCTGAGCACCTTTGCATGCCCGCGGCTGGCTGCAAAGTGCATGGCCGTGGCACCGTCGCCGTCCCTGTCTGCCAAGCCGATGTCTGTGAAACTCATCTAGATGGTGACAGGATAGCAACATACTTTACAGCTCTTTTGTGATTGCACTACTGTTCGGTGTATATGAGAAGATCTTGTAAATGAAAAGAAAGGGAAAAGTCATGTTTCAAACAAAGCATGCCTGGTTGGGAATAATTTATAGAGATCTGATCTTCAAATATGAACAGACCAGCCAGACAATGACAGTGTTGTGTCCCATCTGAGAAGCAGCATGCAGCGGCGTCATCCCGTCATTGGCTCTGATGCTCGGATCTGCCCCGCAGTCCTTGACCAGGTATTGGACAACCTCCAGATGACCCTCCTGGCAGGCCAGGTAGAGCGGCGTGGCACCATTCTTAGTTTGTGAGTTGACAACACTGCAGGTAAATAAAACCAGAAGGCATAAGACTCATGGACACACTGAAAATAAAACAGATCATTGCTTCTATATTTGAATTGGTATTAGTGCTCAAACAAGTTAGTCCAGATCATTTCACCAGAACAGTGCTCTGTAGTTGATGTTATAAGTAGTCAATACAGCTTTTGGGCACTAAAAATGCTTTATATTGCAAGGCAAGTTTATCTAATATGGTCTTTTGTTGACCTTGAGCACCAGGAGGAACAGAGAACACCAAAACAGACCGCCAAGCTTGTTTGTTCACAAGCTTTTGGAGTAGGCCTATCGAATGAGCTGCATTTTTAGTCAAAAGCTTTCAAGTTCATTCAAAACTTGCTCATTGTCGGCCATAGCTCCATGAGTGGATATGCGTTTACACGCGGATATAAATAAACTGTGATTAACCAGAGACGTTACTGCAATGGTAGGCAGACCCACTAGAAAAGGCTATACACCCCCTGCAGTCCTTGTGGGGAATTGGTTCACAACAGCAGAGAGGTATAAAAGGAACACATCTTCTTTAATATGTGTGCGTGTGAGTGCAATCTTACTGACTGAGAAGCATAAACTAGGTTTAGGCAGGACTTCCTATAGTTACAAATGTCTGAGGCCTTGCCACAGGTAGATTCTCTTTACTAATTACGTGACCTTTGAAAAACAATGTATAATTTTCCTTCTACCTCACAATCATATGCAACTTTGTGCAGGTCTATACATAAACTCCCAATAAAATCTACTAGCAAAATGCCAAAGTGTTTAACAAATTGAGGGATATGAATACATTTGTAAAGCACCGGTATCAGAGCTTTTAGGTATGATGTTTCTGTAGATGACATATTTGTATGCATTTAGAGACTGCCATGAACCCTTATGTAAATAGTTCAAATTGGTTGTCACTTAGTTTTCAGGACTAAATTATTGAGATTTATTAGTGTTTAATAGGACAATAATCATAAATGAAATGTTATTTTATCAAGCAACAACTGGGGGGTGGGCGGGTGTAGGAGGAAAGTGTTTTTTTTTTGTCATTCCAATTCCAGTAGTTCTGTGTATTCCAGACACAGGCCTTGTTGGAAAAAGGCTTTTCAACATGCAATCGCTATTTTTAGCTTCAGCTTTAGACAAGCACACATGATCTGCCTCTAAGAGCAAAACACCTTTGTCTGTTTCTAAAAGTAGAAAAGCAGGCAACCCTGATCGGATCTTACTCCCTGTCCAAAGGTCCTTAGCCCTGCTCTCAAAGCAAAACTTTATCCAGTCCTCACGCCCCTTCTTGTCCCAGATATTCTGGTCAAGGAGTAAACGAACGCTTCCCGACTAAATCCCATAAGGTCATACTTTATTTGGACTCTGACAAATGAGCAATGAGTCAGTTAAGAGGATTATCAGTCCACTAGCTTTGCTTGACTCGCAATGTGCCTAACTAAGAAGTGCCAGTGGGCAAGCTAAACAGAGGTCCATCGTGCATAAGGAAGCTAAGGGGATATATTTTGACTTTGTAAGATTTTCCTCTGTAAATCTCATGCAGGATGTGGTTGAAGAATGCCAAACCAGTTGTTTTTATGATGGATTAATTTGAGCTAAAAAAGATGTACTGACTCTCAAGTAAACAGGCCCTTTTGAACAATTGGGTGAAAACTTCCAAGTAAGCACAATTAGATAATCAATATTTCAACACAAGAATAGGAAGCAGTCTGTGTTTCTGTCATCAGGAAGTGAGCATGTTAATAAATCTTTCATAGATGTAACTAAAGTGGGCTTCGCTCAGATGTTTTTCTTAGAAGGAGAAAAGTATGTTTCTTTAATTAATCCTATTCAAAAAACGTCATTGTGCTAAAGGTCACCCACTAAATCAACCAACACACTTCTCGAAGTGGAAAGGCTTAGAAAGTAAATGGGCGCTTCTGGAGAAGGGGTGTAGATTTCAAAGGGATAGGAAATAGGTTAACCCATTCTCTGACACAAGGTACCCCACCTCAGCACTCCTGTACAGAAAACATCTCACACTAGAGTCTGAGACATATGATATATTTCCATTTCACCTCCAGTGAGCATTTAGCCCTGTTCATAGTCTGTCCACTGTACCTTTCCTTTTTGCAGTAACAAAGAGCAAGGTTATCTTCATTACAAGTAATGAAGATAACCTTTTAATGAAGATAACCTTCATTACAAGTAGCGCAATTGATTTCCTACAAACAGACCTCATTGCTAATGAAGGCTTTTTGACTAGCTCAGTGTTTTCCCCTTTTGAATAATGAAGAATGATGATGGGAAAACACATTACCTTAAGCAACATGCACATCTCACATGTATAGGTTTTATTGGATATAAAAGGAAAAAAAATTTGTTTGACCTACAAAGTTTTAAATGTTCTTAAAAGTAAGGAAGGTTTATTTAGTCAGGCAACACTGAATGGAGATTTGGACACTTTGCGAAGTTTTGTTCCAATCTATAGCAGAACATGCGTCATGCTTGGTACCAGCAAACAAGAAAGTACCCAGAGCTACCGATGAGCCAGCAGTGAAGACACAATGAATGAATCCATTCCATGAAGTTAAATCTTAATTATTATACAATGTAGTCAAATTCAGTATATCATTGAATGCCACCTTTCCAAGAAAGCTCAGCTGATTGCATTGAGTTGTAGACATTACTGCATTCCCTCATCCTGAACAAGCGAGGAAACTGTCTTTTAGTAAAATAAAATAGTTTCACATTAAACTCAAAAACATAAAATGATGCATATGGATGAATATATAATGTTACAAAACAATTACATATTATTTTGTGCCTGTTTTTGTTTTTTTCGGTTGTTTTTTTCTGATGAAAACCAAGGTGGGATTTTTTACATGTATATAAATGTTACTGTAATTTATCAAACCATAATCTATATAGCAATAATGCCATGTTGCATTGCATTTCTTTGTTTTAAAGCACTTGAGAATGATGACTGAAAGGGGCTTTTATCCAACTTGCACCAAGAACCTATTAAGGAAGATTATAGAGCAAAGAAATTGCAGCTAATCTATTTGTTTAAATGAAATACTACAGAATTAACCAAATTCTTAATGGCAACATGATCAGAAGCGAAAAGGGGCCATTAAACAATATCTTCCCTCAGTCCGCACTTCTGATGGAGCTTTAGATGGCTAACTTTCTTATCTCAGGACAGAGCGGTGCCCTTTTAAACTTTATGTTGGAACAGTCTCCAGGCCAAAGATGCTAATCTGCACTAATTGATTGCATAAGATGTCTGCAGCTTTCTACTTACTATCTCCCTGTCTTTTACCATCATTCATTCATTCATTCACTATTTGTGTGTGGCACAGCACATTAGGCTCTTTTTTGGCACACTGGGAGAGCATGATAGATACAGTACAGTTTAGGGGCGGTTCACAAATGATGAACAGAATTATCTGGAAACAGACATGCAATCACCCATCCTGCAACATCCACCACCTGAATACAAAATCACTATGAACGTGTGACAAAACAAATGTTGCATCATTGTCAAACTAAGAGTTTTGTTTACAAATAGGGTTAAGGATATGGGAAGAGGTTTAGCCCTTCACTAAAGTCAATATTTGCATCAACATTTAATTTTATTTGATCAATAATTAATGAATAATAAATCATTCAATATGTTATTATAACTTACCAGAAGTCTTAAAAAGAAACACAATGATTGACTAATTAGAGCCAGACTTGTAGATTGTATCGTACAACCTGTCTGACAAGAGAAAAAAGGTCAGAATATCTCAAAAAGCAAAATTTCATATCCCGATCCTGGTGGTTCAGTTTTTCAATCTTTAGATCCCCCTAGTCTCTCTACCTGTTTCCTGTCTAATTACTGTTAATAAGAACCACCAGCATTAAGAAAAAAGACTTGGCTAAAAGAAAAAAAAATGCCAAGGCTGGGGCCATCTAATTGAAATGCTGTGGTATAACAATAAACAAGCCATTTATGCTCAAAAATCTTTTAACTTGGCTGAAAAAAAGTAATTTTCCTGAAAAGAGTGGGTCGAAAAAAATAATAATTTCCATCCATCCATCCATCTTCTCCTGCTTTATCCGAGGTCGGGTCGTGGGGCAGTAGCCTAAGCAGAGAGACCCAGACTTCCCTCTCCCCAGCCACTTGGGCCAGCTCCTCGGGAGGAATCCCGAGGCGTTCCCAGGCCAGCCGGGAGACATAGTCCCTCCAGCGAGTCCTGGGTCTTCCCCTGGGCCTTCTCCCGGTGAGACGTGCCCGGAAAACCTCAACAGGGAGGCGGCCAGGAGGCATCCTGACCAGATGCCCGAGCCACCTCAACTGGCTCCTCTCGATGTGGAGGAGCATCGACTCTACTCTGAGCCCCCTCTGGATGAACGAGCTCCTCACCCTATCTCTAAGGGAGAGCCCAGCCACTCTGCGGAGGAAACTCATTTTAGCCGCATGTATCCGCGATCTCGTTCTGTCGGTCACCACCCAGAGCTTGTGACCATAGATGAGGGTAGGAACGTAGATCGACCGGTAAATCGAGAGCTTTGCCTTTTGGCTCAACTCTCTCTTTACCACGACAGACCGGTACAGCGCCTGCATAACTGCAGACGCCTTACCAATCTGCTTATCGATCTCCCGCCCCATTTTTCCCTCATTTGTGAACAAGACCCCCAGATACTTGAACTCCTCCACTTGAGGAAGGACTCCATCCCCGACCTGAAGATGGCACCCTACCCTTTTCCGGCTTTGGAGGTGCTGATCCTCATCCCAGCCACTTCATACCCGGCTGCGAACCGCTCCAGCGAAAGCTGTAGATCAAGTTCAGATGAAGCCAATAGGACCACATCATCTGCGAAAAGCAGCGATCCAATCCTGAGGTCACCAAAACGGACCCCCTCAACACCTTGGATGTGCCTAGAAATCCTGTCCATAAATGTTATGAACAGGATCGTTGACAAAGGGCAACCTTGGTGGAGTCCAACTCTCACTGGAAATGAGTCCGACTTACTGCCGGCAATGCGAACCAAACTCTGATACCGGTCATACAGGGATTTAACAGCTCTTATCAAAGGGCCCGGTACCCCCCACAGGACTCCCCGAGGGACACGGTCGAACGCCTTCCCCAAGTCCACAAAACACATGCAGACCGGTTCGGCAAACTCCCACGCACCCTCCAGGACCCTGCTGAGGGTGTAGAGCTGGTCCAGTGTTCCACGGCCAGGATGAAAACCACATTGTTCGTCCTGGATCTGAGGTTCGACTATCCGTCGGACCCTCCTCTCCAGAACCCCTGAATAGACCTTACCAGGGAGGCTCAGAAGTGGGATCCCCTTATAGTTGGAACACACTCTGTGTTCTCCCTTTTTAAAGAGGGGGACCACCACCCCAGTCTGGCAATCCAAGGGAACTTCCCCCGATGTCCACGCAATATGGCAGAGCCGCGTTAACCAACACAGCCCTACAACATCCAGAGCCTTAAGGAACTCCGGGCGAATCTCATCCACCCCTGAAACCTTGCCACCAAGGAGCTTTTTAACAACCTCAGTGACCTCAGCACCAGAGATTTGAGAGCCCGTCCCAAAGTCCCCAGACTCTGCTTCCAAACAGGAAGGTGTGTCGGTGGGATTGAGGAGGTCTTCGAAGTATTCCATCCACCAACCCAAAACCTCCTGTGTCGAGGTCAGCAGCACACCATCCCCACTGTAAACAGTGTTGGTGAACCCCCCCCCCCCCCCCCTCAGGCGCAGGATGGTAGACCAGAATCGCTCCGAAGCCACACGGAAGTCGTTCTCCATGCTCTCTCCAAACTCCTCCCACGCCCGAGTTTTTGCCTCAGCGACCATCCGAGCCGTGCGTCGAGGCAAGGCCGACGATGTCCAGTCAGAACCTCTCGACCTTGCACACCAGCTCCTTCCCCACCAGAGAGGTGACGTTCCACATCCCAAGAGCCAGCTTCTGCAACTGAGGATCGGACTGCCAAGGTCCCCGCCTTCGGCCACCGCCCATCTTACACCGCACCCGACCTCTATGGCCCCTCCCACAGGTGGTGAGCTCATGGGAAGGGGGCCCCATGTTGCCTCTTCGGGCTGAGCCCGGCCGAGCCCCATGGGTAAGGGCGCTCGCCAACGTGCCCCATCTCCAGGCCTGGCTCCAGAGTGAGGCCCCCGGTGACCCGCGTCCGGGCGAGGGAACTCTGAGTCCAAATTAATTTCCATTTAACACAAATGCTTTGAAACACGTATGTCTGTCTGTCTGTCTGTCTGACCAACAAACAAGCAAACAAACAGAGAAGAATTCAGTAGGTGCATTTATGCTATCATTAAGATGTAATGTTATGATTAAATGAGGGATATAGGTCTAAATGTAATGCTGTAAACAGAAAACGCCAAAAAAGGTGCTGTTGTTTACTGAGTCAATGTACTTTTTTGCCCTGCAGTCACACTCTCATTATGTTACACCATAATTGGGCAGCTTGTTACAAATGCAATGATGTAACCAAGACAGACCATGTAATCTTAGTCATTATTCAGATTGAAATCAAACAGCAATAACACTTAAAACTGAGGGATACATGGTTGCACATTATATTGAAGCTTGAACATTGATTTTCATCTCCACTGTACATGCAGGTATAGAGACTAAAAAGCAGCTCCTCTATACAAATGGATTCACTCCCCTCATTATCTTATCACCATTTGGTGCTTCTGTGTGTCACCGTGGAGATGATGGTAAACAGCAGCGATGGGAGGGGTGGCGCAGAGGACTGAATGGGGCCAAGCTATCAGGGAGCTGCAATGTCCCTGAGGAGCATTAAATTTTCAGCAGGTATGTACCTGTCTGGGGTGCATCCACACAATATTAGAGGCACAAAGTGTTTTGCTAACTGCTTTATCCTTTAAGAGGTCCTCAGTCTCATTGCAGCTGTAGAGAGAGACTAAACTTTGTTTTATTGTATTTAATATATATTGTATTTTCAATTTAAATGCTTATTATTCCCCACTGTCTCAACAACCAGACAGTTTTGATAAAGTAATGCTTAACCATAAAGCAACATTCAGGTTACAGAAGCATATAAATGTATTTAATTATTCTTCTTCAGCTGTAAACACTGTGATTATAAAAACTGTCTATACTGTACATACCAACTGAAATCGCAGGATAAATTTTGCACTTTAAATATGTTGCGTTTCATCAACTAAGGATTTTTAAATTAACATATCGCTTGTTCAATTTAAATATAGAAGATTACCGGTAGGGATGCACCAATCAACTGACTAGTGATCAAATTGAGCCACTTCTCCCTTGACTGGCTCTGTTGAGTTGGTCAAAAACATAAAAACAGATGCACTAAGCTCTTCAATGTATCAGAAAAAAAACAACAACAAAAAAAGTCCACTTAAGTGGGGCGTAAATAGTCAGTCCTTAGGAAGAAAAGTGTAATAGGTCAAAGTTAGTGTCAGCAGGTGAGAACTCAAATAAAAACTGGGAATTTATATTTGCCTGAAAAAAACATATGATTATCCCTTTTTGTCAGTTTGTGCCTCAATAAATTAGACAGATACACAAACTTGTCCAATGTCTATCAATTAACATTTTCTTTCTGTTTTAAAGAAAAGCATAATGGATTTGTTACTAACTTGTATCACTAACTTTAGTCACTTTTTAACTTATTATATTGGTCGGATAAGTATAACTGGATTGATATCAATTAGTGATGAATATTTTCCTCTTGCTGTTTGTGTTTCGGGGAGGGGAGGGGGTTGTGATTGATCGTGTGACAGTGATGTTGATGTGGTGGACGATCGTGGGTGTTAAACGAAACACAGAAACAATGTCAGTGGTGCGGTTGGGGTTTTTCTTAATGGTGTTTAAAGTAAAGGTATAGAGTCAGATCTGAGAAGGAGGCCACGCACTGCCGAACTCACTGGTTAACTTGGCTACTACAGTCCCGCTCAAAAGCTTAGGACCACTTGAAAAATAGCACAATTTAGCACAATTTATTTGTTTTTTTTCTTCCAGGGAGCACGGTGGCGTAGCTGGTAGCGCAGCTCACCTCACAGCTAGAAGGTCCTGGGTTCAATTCCTGCCGGGGACGCTGTGGGTGCTGAGGGTGTGTTTGTTCCTCCATATCATCAACATGGGGTTGGCATGTTCTCCCCGTTTTCCCTTGAGTAGTTAATGTAAGCTACTCCCACACACACATGCACCAGTTCTGGGCTGTACACTGCCTCCTCCTGGGGCGCCTAAGGGTTTGGAGAGGATCTGGCTGGAATAGTGTGATCCTTTCACATGCTATGTCCAGCTGGGGGAACCCCACCCCCTCGGGTGAAAAAAATGGGCCCGCTCACTCCTCAAGCAGGAAGGAGGCTTGAGCTTCAGTGCAGGGCCCTCTGCGGTCGGCAGAGGGAGAGCAATGCCCAGGACTGTACCAAGGTAGGAAAACTGGGGTGAAAAAGCCGTGGAATAAAAAACACTTAAATTTTTTCTTTTTTTTTTCAAAAAAAGGTTCAATATTCAACAAGATGAAACGATAGTGAGACAAAAAAAAAAAATTTGAGCATGCAATTTATTGAAAAGGATTTAACTGAAAAGTTGTTTTTTTTACAGCTGGCCAAAAGCTTTGGAACACACCTAAAAAAATATGTATATATACAAAACATCCCCCAAACAGAAATCAAAGTTCCAAACATGAACTCTGTAATGAGTAGCTCCACCTTCATTGTTGAGCACTTCATAAACTCCTTGCAGCATGCTTGTTGCAAGCGTTTCCATGAGCTGAGTGGGAGCATTTCTCCAAGTGATGAAGACAGCCGCACGAAGGGCATCTAGTGTCTGGAACTGTTGTCCATTTTAGTAAACTTCCCTTGCCATTCATTCCCAAAGGTTCCCAATTGCACTTAGGCTACGTCCACACTAAGCCGATAAGGTTATACGGGGAGTTAGACGCCTAATGTTATCCACTCAACACGAGCATTTACGCCCCGTTTAAGGTCCGTTTAAGTTCCCATGATTGCGCAATCCCATACCGACCTGTGCAAATACTGGGCATGCGCGAAAAGACGAACGGAACACGCGTATAATCTACGTGACGCCAGCGCCTACATAATATATACAAGAAGCTCTACAGCACAGTATATATCTGCTTCTCCCGTTAACCGAAGAGAACAGTAGCTGCTCAGAAGAAAGAGTTTTTGGTGTGGACAGAGGACGAGATCGATTTATTACTCTTCGCTGTTGTCTTTGTCTGTAGTGTCGTATTGTTATTGACGCAGCATTCATTGACACCACTTCCTTTCATTATCCGGGGAAGCTGTCCACACTGGCTCGCTTAGCCGTTGAATTAAGATTTACACGGCTCTCTTACCCGGCTAATAGTTATCCGGCCACAGACCTTAAACGATGCCGGGTTAGTGTGGACAATAGGGGGGTGTAGACTAAATAATTATACGTTTAAGGCATTACCCGGCTTAGTGTGGACGTGGCCTTAGATCAGTGGAACAGCAGGATGGTCCAACATAGTACATTTTTTCTCGTGGAAAAATTCCTGTGTCCTGCAGGGATTTTGTACTGTAGTGTTTTCCTGTTGAAAAACCCAGTCGTTACCACAGAGACAAGGGCAAAATCTGGACATAGGTGGGGCCATTTCACAGCCCTGCACCTCGTGAAGCTCCATTATTCCACTGAAGGAAAAAAGCACTCCAGACCATTATGGGGATCCCTCCACTGTTGTAGCCTATATAACATATCAGGTGGGTCTGCTTGTCATGACAGTAAAACTGGAAACCATCAGAACGATCAAGGTTGCATTTTTCTCATCAGATATATAATATATAATAATATAATATAATAAATCATTCTCCGATTTTCAATGTCCCATGTTTGTTGTTCTCTTACAAAGTCCAAACGGTCAGTTTTGTGGCATTCAAAAGGACGAGGCCTTAAAAAAAATTTTTTTTTTAAAGTCCTTTGATCTCAGATGCCATCTGATAGTTATGGGGCTATAGTCGGCACCAGTAACAGCCTTAATTTGGGTCGAGGATCATCCAGTGTCTTGATGGATAGCCCTTTGGATTCTACAGCTTGGTGCTGGTGAAAATTTTTGGGGTTTTCCACTTGACTTTCTGATTCCACAATCCTCAAGATCATTTAAGAAATTCCAAATTGCGGCCTTACTGCGTCCAACCTCGGCATTGATAGCGTGCCGGCAGATACAAGTAATCTGGTTTCTAAAGCAGTTTTGATTAGTAGAGGCTATTTTCATGGCAGGTGACCTTTTATGCAACCAATTAAGGGTGTGGTTCTTCGGTGACTGATAGGAGCTCTGTCAGCCAGTGGGTGGGCCAACATTGTTTGATTAATCCTTAAAATGTCTCCTTTGTTGTACGTATGTTCATATTCTGCTTTTAGTCTATGATACTCGCAGATTTTTTTTTTTTTTTCAAAAGGGAATTTCTTCAAGGGTGTTATGTGGATATAACAGGACAAACAAGACTCCAAGAGGACGTCACTTCAAGCAGAGATATGTGAAACTAATCTGTAAGTTGTATGTACAATTTTGTGGAGTTGTTTCTATCGTTACAAGTGTGTGTGTGTGTGTGTGTGTGTGTGTGTGCGTGTGTGTGTGTGTGCGTGGGTGTGTGTGTTTGTGACAAAGCTATCATCAAATATTCAGTCATATTGCACACAAGTTCAAGCATGATACTGACTGGTGATGCTGTTGAGAAATATGAGACAATAAATGTAAAAGTCCACATAGACCTAAATACAATTAGTCATCTAAGTAACACATGCATTCACTAGACAGATATCAATTGATTTGATAGACTAATGTTCTAGAGCAAGGATCTTAAACTCCATTCATCGAGGGCCAGGGTCAGTCAGCTTTAAGATGTGCCTCTAATTTAGCACACGGTAAGTCAAATAATCAGGGGTCTCATTTATAAAACTTTGCACAGAATCCTCACTAAAACCGTACTTAAGCTCAACAACTTTTTTTTTTTACCTATGCTTAGGAAGTTTCTGATCTATCAAATTTAAAGTATGCACAGCTGCACACAATCTCTGCTTTATAAATCAAACTCTTAGTAAAAATGTGCTCAGCTGTTTCTAGGTCATATCCCGTCTCCTACACGCCCACTTTCCACTATAAACGTCAATGCAAAGAGTCTAGTGAATATTCTGCATCGACTTAAAACGGCTAATATGGGGCGTTTCACGGATAACCATTGCAACCGAGAGGCGGAGAAAGACAGCTGCAGGCATGCGGAAGCAGAGAAGACTGTTTTATTTCAATCAATCAATCAATGTTGATCTATATGTAGCTTTACTCAGCCAAAGGTGTCATATAAAAACACATAGTTACTAGAATACAAGAGTAAAAAAAATAATGACTTAAAAATAAAAAAATTTAAAGCAGCGGCACAAGAGATAAAACAAATAAGAACATTAAATATAAAGTTTCAATTATAGGCTATGATTATCTCTTGTAGCGACAGTAAGACTGAAATCAAAGCAAATTAAAACAAATAAAACTAAATCACAATAGAACATAATAAATTTAAGCACTCCGAGATATTTAAAGCCTGGTGAAAAGGTGTGTTTCAAAACTGCTTTTAAAAAGTATCATCCATGCAAAATATTGATTTGGTGTCATTAATAAAACCCGGAAAATCTGCAGGTGACACGCCGTTGATGCAGCAGTGTGCCTGACAAAAAATGTAAAAAAATTCGATGAGTGCCAGGGCTGCCATTGTGCAGAATTATGCTGGGACACTGCAGCATATTTGTTCTTCACACATGCACCACTACATGCAGTTGCTATAAAATCTGAAGACATATAGATTAACATTATTCTTAAATGAAACATATTTTTAATCAAATTCTCATTTTTATTCTCAGTTCCTATAGACAGGATGTGGGAGAAGCTTGTGTGTTGGTTGTGTTCATCTGTGTTTGCAATGCTCTATGAGTCTGAAAATCTGGCTTAAATTCACAATTTTACTATCCGTCCTGCTGCACTGTCAGTGCCTCCGTGTCCAAAAAGTGCATAGGCAAGAACCTTAGTGTGTTGTGCACATTTTTTTCCATAAAATCCCAAACTTTGCGTATAAAGTTGCTTATGTAGTTTTCAGACCCCGTTTTGTGCATAAGCAAGCTTTATAAATGAGACCCCAGATCATTAGCAGGATTCTGGAGAGTGTGACTGAATGCTGAGGAGGTCATACATCCATTTGATTCAGGTGTGTTCGACCAGAGACACATCTAAAAGTTTCAGGACACCGGCCCTCAAAATCTGAAAAATTGTACACCAAACATATGATGGTGCTTTCCTGGTTGAAGGTGACACAAGAGAGAAGAAATTTTACCCTGGAAAAAAAGAGTCGGACCAAATTGAATTTAAGTGGCCAAACTAGTCATCCACTAATTTGAAACATACTATAGATAAGTGAAACCTATTTGCAGTGACAACAATGTTCGCCTTTTGAAGTTGTTACTGTAGCAGGTTGAAACAAAGTTATCTAATTTTAGCTCTTGTGCTCATAAACAGAGGAAACAGAAAAAAATGTGCAGGTTATTTAAAAGGAACTGTCTTCTTAATCATGTCAGGCTATAAGACAGTTTTTCTGCAGTTCATTAGGTGAGAGAGAACAAGACTTTCAGCAGATAGCAGGAAAGCTGTTGGAACTCTGTAAAGTTGCTTTGCTTATTCCTTCAGTGAACCTTTGTCAGAGAATGAGCTAGATTATGAAATGTTGGCAACATGTTGGTACTCTCAAAATTATGGTCAAGATTGACATTTCTGTCAAATAGGGTACTGTTTCTGAATGATAACTATCGTACTATAAGATGCTTAGGCCAGTTTAAAAATGTAACATTGATATAATAAAAGGAAAACATTGCTTTGCCTTTATTAAACAGTTTAAGTCAGTAAGATTTCACCCAACGCGTGGCAAGTCTGAGCTACATATTTCTACCCTCTGGATGTTTGATAAGCTTAACAGATACAGATTTTTGAATAAAGTATATCTGGGATAAAATAGTCTTGCAGCCTTAGATATTATGTTTATTAATGTTTATGTCATTAATGCAGAAGTGCCTGTTTACAAGCAGTAGGTAAGATTAGAGAGCGACAGTAGAAAATTGAACCACTAACAGATATAGAGGTAGTAAACAGATATGTTGTTGTCCTTTGATCCCCTCCCTAAACGGAGCTGCCACTGCCTTTCGCAGTGAACAGATGTTTAAACCTTCTCTGACCCAAACCCCCAAATTGTGCCTGGGAAGGAACCCAAGCAACCTCCGCCGCCCAAAGATATCGAACACGTATAAACGTCAACAGGGGAACTCGATATAATCTACACACAAGCATTGGCAAGCTTGGTCCCATGAACAAAGTAATGTTAGCCTGCGAAAAATATCTCTGAAATCCTTCACATTACCCAGATCAAGTCACAACAGATAACACGAAACAGACAACTTTTTCATCAAAGTAGCACCTGGTGTAAAAGGAAGTGTTTTAAATACTGTAGAGACCAGTCTTACTTTGGGCTGTGTCCCAATAACAGTCGGAGAGAAGCCAGATCTCCCTTGGCAGCTGCATAATGAACAGGCAGGGCTCCTGTGTCGGTGAAGGCCGCAGGGTCCACTTCACCACTCTTCAGCAGCCACTCGGTGATCTCATGGTGACTGAAGCGACATGCAAGGTGGAGAACCGTTGCTCCAGAGCTGTCCCTGTCCTGCAAATCCAACCAGATGGACAAAACTTAAAAAAAGATTTGAACTCACGCAGTTTCCTTTTTTAAATTCAGAACATAATCTTTATACGGAGACCCAGAAAGTTAATAAAGATTTAATTGACACATGGTAAAAAGAGTGTTATTTTAGTGTTCTTTTATTTGAGGACCCAGGTAAAAAAATAATAAATGAATATTTTAGCTGCTTTGCAGAAATAGTTCTGCCTCCCTCCTGTTCTAATCATTAAAATTCTTTGTGTCCTTGGATGGGCCAGACCCTTCATTTCTACGAGGGCACAAGTTTACTGCAACAGGGAAGCAAACAAAGGATCTTTTGAACCTTCCCACTCAGGCAGAACTGTGTCACATATTGTGGTTGTCTGTTCTTTTTAATTTAAGTTACATATCCCACTTCGGATTTAAACCTGGTACTTAATTCTACATCGATACCACATGTTACTCGTTTGTGAATTTCTTTCCCAAATGTAATATATTTTTATTAGTGGCCATTCTTCAAAGTTTTTTTGTATCATTTCATTACACTATGCTTAATCTGAATTTCTCTACTGCTTCTGGACTTTCAAACTCTGGAGGACCCTCAGTTTTGTTCATTTCAAATGTAGCAAAGTAGATTTCATGGACAAAAAAGTTTTTACACTTAAATGAACGGATGATTAACAGGTTTGTGCAGCAATTGGTGGGAGCTAGAGACTGGTAATGCAATCAGTTGAGTTGGGTGTGCTGTAATGGGGAACATCTAAAACATGTAGAACAGTGGGCAGCGAGGACCTGCTGCATAACATAAATTTGCCTAATCTTAATAATGGTTGGGCATTTACCGTCATGATTTTCTAGGGGATAGTCGAAGTAACACTTCTATCGATTACAGGAAGTCATGCAAGTCTTGCAGAATCAAAGCATCCAAAGAGCCTCCCACCACCACAGTGTTTACTGTTGGCATGGTGAATAGTAATATAAAATAAAAAATCTAAAAAAGCTCAATTTATAACAGATGTAACATGCCTAAATTATGACTATCTAAATTATGACTCTTAAGTTGTAACCAGTTCTAGGCTACTTCGGATCTCCTTTAGTTTTTAGAACCTAACGTTATAACAATGCAAAGCAGAGCAGCATTTCCTTACAATTTTCTGTTTCACAACATTTACTAAAACTCCTTGGAAACACAAACTTGATCTCTTTATTAACTGGGATTAATTTGCATGTACTGGAAAGACTCAGTCAGCTTATTTCATCATGTGAGGATTTAACCATTGTAACACCAAACAACCTTCCATATCTTGTAATAACTGAGCTGACGTGTTTTTGTGACCCTCATTAGATACTGTCAGTGCTGTATAAGGGATATTAAGTATGGAAATTAAGCTTTGCATATATTATCTCCATGGTAACATCAGACTGTGCAGCAAGGACAGGTTCAATCAGAAAAAAGATTATACTTTAATGTGATTCTAATCCTGAATGTATGTACAGTATGTATGTTCAAACCCTACACTTTTTCACTTTCGTTACAAAATATACTTATTCTACAATTGAATGAACATAGCTATAAAAATTTAAACATAATAGATAATAAATATTCACAGCCTTTGATATGACCTGTAAATGGAGCTCAGTTAAATCTAATTTCCACTTCTACTGGATAGGCGTTGACCTAGGGTGAATTGAGTTGGTTGAACAAATGATTTAGAAAAGATCACACCTGAATATATAGGGTTAAACAATTAGTCATTCATTTTCATATGCAGACCTCCAAGACCAGGTTGTGCCAAAACACAAGCCTGAGTAAGGATGCAAAATAATTCTCCAACCCTCAACACTTTGAAAAACACTGTGGTCTCCATTATTCTGAAAGGAGAGATGTTTGGAATCACCATGACTCTACTCTTTTGATTTGGTAGAGCAAGCAAACGGAATCCTGGACAAAGGGCTACGGCCAGAAAGTTGACCAAGAACCAAATGGTCTTTCCTTGTGGAGATTGGAGAAGCATAGGTCAACCATTGCTAATGCAGTCCACCAATCACACCTTTATCCTAGAATAGCTAGACGGACGCCTAGAATGCCCATTCTAACCTGCCTGATTTTCACCTAAATGTACCTCAGAGATTGTCAGATCAACAGAATTTGCTGATCTAACAAAACCAAAATAATACTTTTTAGCATGAATCTTAAGTGCCATGTTTAGAGAAAGTAATCCACTGCTCATTACCAGGATAACAGTATCCCAACTGTGAAGCATGGTGATGGGAGCATAGTACTGTGGGATGGTTTTATTTGTGGTAAGAAACTGGAGAATCAGTCTGCATGGACAATTATAGATGACATCACAGAATATGGTAAGGATTCTTTAAGACCCATTGAGTGGGTGGTCCTGCAAAGGATTACAAATAGTACACTTTAATCCAGACACACCTAAGAATGGCTGTATACCTACACTACTCAATCGGCCTGGCTCAGCTTGAGAGGATATGCAGAGAATAGAACAGAATACTGAGCTTGTAGAGACAAACCAAAGCAGACTGGAAGCTGTCTGAAAACCAGATTCTCATTTTTCTATTATGGGCTTTTGTGCAGATATCTTACGACAAAAACTGCTTTGAGAATAAATATGTACGGTAACAAATTAAACAGAGAATCTAGTTTTATTTAACTCGACTGCTCCACCTTTTTTTTTATCTCTTTATTTGCAGTAGCTGCCAATCTGTGTGCTTGACCAAAACTATAACAATGTTGAATAACTGTCATTTGATGATGTTTGTCAAAATGGTAATAATAATCTATAAAAGCTTCAAAAGCAGCTATCTAAAACAGTTTAGCAAGTTTTCCTGCTAATGACAACTGCACTCATATGAACTACTATGTTCATATATTATAGCATACCATTATGACCACCTGCCCAGTGGTAGATTTTTTTTCCTTTTCTGTTGCCAAAACAGTCCTGAATGGACTCCACAGTTCCACTGCATTAATATACATTATATTAAACCCAGTGTTGAGGCTGATTTTGTTATTTTAGAAAGTCAGTGTGGTAAACATGATAACTAAACATTTGGTAAGATTATAGTACTCTGTCAAATGCTGCACTATTCATTGGTGATCATTTACTTTTTGTCAAATTATCTGTTTGTATTCACCAAAACACTGACTGATCAGAAATTTCCTTCAACGGGAGCCCAGAGAATTTTTTTCAGAATTTAGGAATGTGAAGCTTTGCATTTCCTTATTTAGTTGGAAATCATTTTAGAGTACTAAAGGAAAATTCATGTAATATCTAAAGCACTCTAACACTTGAAACCAATGTACTGAATCCATGTTTCTTAAACTATGGTAGAAGTGGTACTTGAACTTCCTTTAGTACTTCTCAATGTGGTATCAGTTCTTTTTTTTAGCTAAATTTGATGTGATTTAGTGCTAATCAGGGCCAAAAGCCATAAAGATGTATTTTAAAATGCTTGATTAGAGACTTCTTAAAATAACTGCAGTGGAAAAAGATTTCCTAAACTCCCAGCATGAACTGAAATAGACTATAATGAACTATTAGCAAGTTCTGGTTGCTTCTTGTGAATTGGTCTATTACTTAAATTGAAAGTTGGATGAGGGAATAAGCCAATTTAGGTGAGTTCATATTTAAATTAGAAAGTCAAAGAGGTTTGTCATTATGTGTGCTCAGTGCCTAAACTAATTAGTAACAGCAATGCCAGCTAACAACAATGTATTTCTCCACAGCTGTCCTTTCAACCCTTGGTTACTTGTTTGCTTAAGAAGATTAAATAATGTGAGAACTTTTTAATGAGATACAAATCATGGCAAATAAACTGTTTACATCGCTGCCATGATTATGTTATAGGGTGAGGGTAGCCATATCGGATTCTGAGGTCGGGTTTGGTCAGAAATGTCAGATTTTCCCACTTGGAATATGTCTTGCAATCAGGATATTTGGTTAATCTTTTCAACTTAAAGAAATATAGAACGTTATTTTCAGTGTAAAACAATGCAAACCTCATTGTTCAACCAGTCATGGAATGCCAACAGACGTATGGAGTAATTCTGTTGTTTGATTATGACAAGAGGTGTCATTAGCTATTACCTGAGCCTATTTTAGAAACTTTCTGTAGTCTTTTTGTCACTTGAATAATGCAACATCGAATAATGTTCTCTGTTTCAGCTTACTCACCGACGGCCGACATTCCCCCTGGGTCAGCAGCCACTGTAAGCAGGCCAGGTTGCCCGTGGCTGCTGCATCATGCGCCGGACTGGCCCCGTTGTTGGCCAAGCAATTACCCTGAAGCCCTGCCTCCTCCACCAGAAAACGCAGACAGGCCAGCTTCCCGGCTCGGGCTGCGTGGTGAACCGGCGAAGCCCCCAGCACATCCTTCACGTCGCTGTTGAGAACCTTCGCCGCTAAGAGCGTTTTGAGCGCCTGTACGTCCCCCTGCCTGGCCGCCAGCAGCGTCCTCTCGCCCTCCACCACCATCACTGCAGGCTGCTGCGGGTTGGGCAGCTTCTTCCTTCGGTTCCCTGCTTTGACAGCCCCTCGCTGACTGAGTTCACCGGGCGGACAGGGGTAGCAGCGTTGCGTACATAAAGCCTCTGATCATGTCAGTCACCGGGTCAAATATGTGGACAAGCTCAGTTATTTCTCCGTGGATCTTTGGCGATGATGAAAAGCGGAATCCGTCCCATAAATAAACACATAACATCTTCTTGAATTAAAACTCACTGCATGTTATAGTATTTATAAATAAACGAACCTTTGCTGAATGAGATCCGCGTCCCAGCTCTGCCTGACAAGCAGGATTCTCATGAACACCTGTTGCATTAAGTCCTGTAAACTTTTTCTATTTTGTGTGTTTACTTTTTGCTACCATGTTAATAATGTCTCCTATGGTGTCGCTCGAAAAGCCCTGGTGTTTTTTTTTTCCCTTTTAGCAGATGGCGGCATGGGACTGAGCACCTGATAAATAATCCAGCAGAGGGAGGACCGTTGAGCCTGTAACAAGTTGCTGCTCACTGAAAATCGGCTCACAATTTAAAGGAGCAGCACGCACAAGGTGCTGGAAGTTCAGTAATTCCCATGCGGTTGAACGCAGAAAATGATTAAACCGTGGGTATATACCTAGCCAGCTAAATGCGGACAAATGATAAATGCTGGTAACTTTTTGAACGTCCAGTGTTAAACCACCAGCATCAATATTGCATTAAGATGCTGAACACCTGCGGTTTGCACACGCATGTCCACCTGGTGGTCTTTTGTGAAACTGGTTTTGGGAAGTGCAATTGTTTTAAATGAACATTCATTTAAATTAAAACCAATCAACTTTCTTCTGTATGATTAGCAATAAAAAGTGTGGCTTTCTGAATAGCTTTATAATAATGTTATCTTTCTGCTCTATTTCACCGTTCTATTTTTATTGATGCATTACTGCTAATAACATGTTTTTTATTCAGATCCTTGTACATTGTATTTCAACACCTAACATTATTTTTCAACACCTTTAGTCTGTAATTACCCCTTGGGGATAAAGCAGTTTAGAAAATGGATGGATGGAGTTTCTAATTTTAGAATTCTTCTATACCTTATATGATATCCTCACTGGCTACTCTAGGACACTCCAGGATGAAGTTGTGCAGAATACAAATAAGAAATTAGAAAGTTAGAGAACAGTATTTCATCTTAAATGCATAGGTTGATACAACACTTACTATTTTGAATGAAGACATTTGAATTGAACCAATTTGCTCATTGTGCGTCTGTTTTTTTAACAGCTAAATCTCTAATACACGAATGATGTTGAATATAACGCACTTTACTTTTTTCTAAAAACCCATGCTACTTCAAAATATGCACCTCTTAAATTTTCATTTATTTCCCTGAACAAGTCTATGGAACATCCAGTATTTTCAAACTTTGAAGCTATACTGTAACTGTAGTACTTTTTATCACCAAATGGTGGCATGAGAGCTTCGTATTGTAAAATGCACCTGTAGTCTGACCCGTGAAAGGTGTTTGAGAATCAAGTAATCGTTTTAGCTTCTAATAATTCGTAGGCTTCTAACCGTTTCATACATGACTTATATGAGGAAACTTAGAGGATATCAGCAACGGGTGTGGCCTCGTATAGCGAGTCCTAACTTTTTAGCTTCTGACCCAAAAAGGTAGCTGTTAAAAAGACCTGACCCTGACAAGTGGATGAGTATCCAATGGTTGCTAATTAGTCCCTTAAACAAGTTTATAAAAATACAAACATTATCACTCGCCAATATATTATTTTATGCGCGTACTTATACAGTTTTGTCAATATCTTGTTACTGTTGTTGCATATTACTAGACATAATTGTTGCCATTCGCGTTGACTTTCGATAAAGACCGTGCACTGGATTTGCAACTCGGGAGATTTTGGCATACTTTGGGAACTCATGATATGGGCTATATGAGAGTTTATAACACTTATTTCCTATTAACTACAACAAAAGCGGTTTGCTCATTTAAGTGTTTGAGACTTTCCTCAACTATCAAAACATAAAATCGGTGAACGTCTGTAAAATTAGACTCATTTTGTAAATATTCTTTTAGGCTATTGGTTTCTTATAGCTAACTATTGATACATTGTTGTGGATATTTAAAGCAACAGCAGCATTTCTCCATTATTACTCTGTCATTCCTCTGTACTGTCTGGTTAGTCTGATTGATTGTTCCGCTCGAGCTACTTATGTGGGATGTAGTTGCTTTCTCTGTGGTGTGGGGGGTGGAGGGGTGGGGTGGGGGGATTAAAGAGGCTCGTGCCTGGCGCGTGCCTCCTAGTCCCATCTGTTGCACAGGTCCAACTGTCATAGACACTCGCGCGCCAATTTTCAACAAAGAGGAGGGGGGAAATTCCCACGAGCGGACTGGTACAATTCCCTAGAGGAAATGGACAATAATGGACCTAACAGGCTTTAAGGGGCCGCAACACATAATACGCCCGAAACCAGAATATCAAATGGCCTGCATTACCACAAGTAGACTATTCTGTGACTTAATTGTCTACATCAGTATTGTGCTTAGATAATTTTGCTGTAATCAGACTGTGCTTCTTACATAACAAATAAAAACAAACGTTTCCTCCAACTTTTGTTCCTTGCATTTCTTCAAAAAGGAAAACTGTGCAGGTAAATAAATAAGATCAGAATACGTAGCACCAACACATGGCCTAGTGATTAGAGATAGCAGCGTGTACAAGTACGGTTATTATTAAAGTTATTAACAATAAAGCTAATGTTCCTGATACCTCCCACACAACGAGGAGTTGTTGTAAAGCGTTATTGCAAATGGGAGGAATTATTTCCTGAATATCTCTCGATGATAGCGGAGCTGTCGCAGTCTGGTAGAAAAAACGAGCTCCGCTGTCCCACCAGAAGCGGTGGAGTGGTTGGGATGTGTTATCCGTTATTGAGACCAGTTTCCTTAGATCTCCTGTCTCGGACGGTTTCCAAAGTCTCCAGATTATGACCAATGATTCAGCCTTTTGAATGAGTTTATAAATTCTGCTCACTTCCCTGGAGCTAATTCCGCTCCCCCAGCACACCACAGCCTAAACATCTCAAACAGTTTACAGCAAATAATGAACTGAGCACGACAAATGTATATGTGAACTTAGTTTCCCAACTCTTTTTTGGGTCTTTGCATTGTCCACCTTCAGGAGCAGATAAAGTATTATATTATATTTACTTTACGCGAAAATATGCCTTCTCTCTTATAAATCTGAAAAAAAAGCTTTTTGTTTAAATACTGGGCAGCACTGAAATATTCAAGATTCTCTGATTATCTGAGTCTTATGCATTGTATTATATTATATTGTCTCTTTGACAGTCAAACCCTGTCTACTATAACAGATAAATATGGACTCAAGCATTATTCTTTTAAGGGAACTGTATGTGGTGCAGCTGCCCTCTTTGGTTGCTGTAAAAAGGTCTTTAATCGACTGTTGATAATGGTGGAGTCTTTTCCCAGCGGTCCTCAAAGAGCTTCCCACAAACTTTGAACCAGTCAAACACAAAATCCTTATTGAACTGGAAAAGGTGGGGGAGCTGTCAACGGTTTTTACCCCCCTCTCATCCCCTCCACCATGATCCTGGGAAAGCTGGGATATTTCTCGCACGCGTCAGACATGCGACTGTTATTCAAATTAGATTCATTTATTTAGGCGTGGGCCCCATATCTATTGTATGTACACAGCTGCTGCTGAGCGGGAACATTCAAACCAGGACGAATTCAACACAAGTTGAGTTCTCTTCAACGACCCATGCATGTAGGCCTACTTACTGGTTTAAAACGGTGTCTTTGAAAAGTCTTTGGAAAACGAATGAAAATGAAAATAAATGTGTTCTATTTAGCCATTAAGGTATATATATTACAACAATTTCTACATGTGGCACACATGCATTGCATGCTATTTCAAAAACAACCAAAAAGGGCCATTGTAGACAGTATATCTAATATTTTTTTTCTTGCTTTAATTTGTATATATTTATTTAAGATTTAATGTGAGTGTGCCCAAAGTGTCCTAGTTATAAAATTGCGTTTAACACTGTGACTGAGTAAATCACCAGAGCTGCTGCAGGACCTCAGCTGGTCGGCGCGTGCAGCTCAATAATTGCTTTTGCATGGGTAAACTAGGACGCGTGCAAACAGACGTCCATCAGCGTTGAGTCAATAGGTTTTTATGTTTTCATCTGCAACATTGCATTAGGTTTATGGTATAGCCTATACAATCCATGTAAATGTATTAGTTCACTAACTTCGGTTTGAAGAGACAGAAAAGTGTGAGGCCAGGATTGAAGTAATTGTATCTAATCTATAAAAAAATAATGCTCCATGAAGCTGCAATGTCCCCGTTTTATTCTGATAAACATTTTACATGTATCACACTGATGTATTTTGCATCAAAAAAGCACACCACACAAAACAACCTTTATTGAGCAGTCGAAAGAAGAAACACACACACAAGAGAGAAATATTCTTTATTCACACATTTCAAGATCCTTCCTTCCTTCCTTCCTTCCTTCCTTCCTTCCTTCCTTCCTTCCTTCCTTCCTTCCTTCCTTCCTTCCTTCCTTCCTTCCTTCCTTCCTTCCTTCCTTCCTTCCTTCCTTCCTTCCTTATAATAGTTTGTTTTCATTACAGGGATGCACTGATACCGACACTGGTGTCGGGCCGATACCATTCTAATGTACTCATATCCGGTTAACCACTTAATTAACCGATACCATGAACCGATACTTAAAATGTGAAAACTCTGGAAATAATTTAACAGAAAATGTTGTTTTTTCACTTTAAATTTTGTGATAATTTTTAACATCATGTTATTTTTTTATCTAATTCATCATCATTTGTTGTTACAAGCAGAAAATAAAATAAAATCTGTCTTCCAAGCCACTGCATTTTTTGTGTGTGTGGTAGAGTTATTGGCATTAGTACACGGTATCGGCAAGTACTCAGCTCCACGTATCGATATCGGTTTGAAAAAAGTCATCGCTGCATCCTTTTTAGACACACACACACATATATATGTATATATATATATATATATATATATATATATATATATATATATATATATATATATATATATAATATATATATATATATATACATATATGAATTGAAGCTTATGGTCTTGTAAGCGATCAAGATTTGTTCAATTGGAGCTATTACTACCCCATTATTGTTTTTGTCCGAACTCAAAAATCCTTCCACCTAAATAGCATTTATTTATTTATTTACTTAAATGTGTGACCTCAAACTCACCCTTCAGCTGCGACGCCCCTCAGACAGCGACTCGGTCATCCGTAAACTGCATTGAGAATAACTATGGTCAGACTTTCTCACACTCAAACTAATAGGCACCAGGCAGAAACAGGACAAGCAGTTATTATAATACTGATGTAATATTAGAGTGTAAGGAATGTAACACCAACAAACAGGCTACAATTTGAAACAATGCAAGGGGGATTTATTTAGATTTAGTACGGTTTTATTCTATATCAAAACTTGTAGGCGAATTCTGTAAAGATATCAAAATATGCCAACATGCATTGAAAACTCATGTGACAGGGATATGCAACAAGTACAAAAATAAAATAGCATCCCGTAATATATTTAATCATAATAAGAACCAGTAATGATTAAATTATACAACTAGCATTAAGCCTCTATATAAAATTAAGTGGGCAGGCTGTAGCTACTATCTGTTGCTCAGCGTGCCATTGTTCATTTATCTAAAAACAAAAAAAACAAAAAACAAAACTAAAAAAAAAACAATAAATAAACATCTAACATTCATTCAATCACAAATGACGGAATCTGATTATACAGAGCCAGCATTTATGTTTAAAAATAACAAAATTATGATATAACTACACAAATCAGTTGCAAAATGAACCCACTAACTTTAAAAGCTTTGAAATAAAATGTGTCATTGAAATGAACTAAAAACATACCAGACGTAGAGTCAGGGCTGCTCAGCTGTCCGTGTCCTGTAGGTCTCTTCATGCTGCCGGCTGAAGTTGTATTGAGCGCCCTGTTTTCACCACGCGGTTTTGGAGCCCAGTGACAGGGACGCTGCTCTTTGTGGGCGGACACTCCTGGCTGACCACGCCCGTTGCGTCGCTGATCCCGTTGAAAGAAACACGTAAACAAAATAGGTAATATATTACAAAATGAAAAATGTGTTTATACCGTTGATTATGTTGTTTTTTTGTTTAAGAAAAAACCCTGCAGGCTTTTGAAAAATCACTACAACCTGCAAGAGATTATTTGTTGTTGATTAAGTTTATTTTAGTTTATTAACTTAATTCTTTGCTTTTTGGAGACGTTTCTTTTTTGGGTTTTGGACCCATTATGTTTAATCTGAACTAATATAATGATTGTTATGGTATAATTAAAAATGAGATAATCGTTATGATTGGATTTTAATCATTGTAGTTAAATTTATATTGTTGATTGAATTTCAATATCATTTAAAGATGATTTTGTTAGTATTTTTTTTAATACATAAGTACTTTTATGCAAACACTTCAGTGTCCATCCGTTTATTTACCTTCAGACATGGTTACCTCTGTGTCTCTGTAACTTAAAATTAATTTAGCAGATAGGAAAAAGCCATCTGCCGCCTTTGTTCGCCCTGGCTCGTGCTGTCCTCGTGCCTCTGTTATGACCGGAGAACAATTTTATCTCAATTAGGACTACAATGTTGTAACATCTCTCTAAGAAACCACTACTCACCTCACCGGATTCCTCTTACCCATATAACAAACACTTTAACCAAAAAAAAACACACAAAAAAACCCAACAAGGAAACCCACAGAGAAACACAATTCAAAGTGTTAGGAATTGCCCACTATGCCCGCAACTTGCTCATCAGTATCACAGAATGACTGCTGCTTTCTGGAGCGCGTTCTGTGGCGCATAACTTAAAAGGTTGTAAGACCTGGAAATGGCAGCTATTGGTGGAAAAGCCCATGCGACGCTGTGAGTTTACCTTCATAGACTTTTAGGTTAAAAAAACCCCCAACATAGCCAGATGTGAGCTTGGAGCTTGGCTTTTGGCTTGGTGAGGCTTCTTTGGATATTCAAATCCTGTCTGAGCCAAAACGCAGTGCGCAAAAAGTTCTCCGCCGGTAAAAAAATGCAGACGACGCTCAAGGACAAAGCTCTGCGCTGCAGACGACTTCGTCTTTTTTTTATCAGAACAAAGACAAACTATCCAATATAAAGAGTGGTCGCATATTTTCCAGAGAAACCTATCATATATAATTTCATCGTTTTGGATACATTTTTCCCTCTACATTTGAGAAAGAAATCTTATTTTGTAATGCTTGAATGCTTATATTATAGACTACCTGGCACCAGCGAAAGGCTTACATTAATTATTTGGTATCATTGTACATGGTTCAACCGTCGACAGATCTGGAATAACTCCAAATCACACCTTATTATTAGATGTATTTCCGATATTTTGCTAAAATGGAAACCACATCCATCTTTTGATGCCCCATAACTCATGAGACACGTAAATTGTATCCAGTTACATCACTGGATGTTCTAGGATATTTCAGGAAAAAAAAACCCTTAAGGGTTAAATTAAATGTAATTTCCATTTATGTGCCAACCCAAGCGTTATGAAAATGGCGTTGGCTAAAGCGTCAGAAGCATAAGAACAGGTTTTCAGACATGTTTGTTTTTGCATCACAAGAAGACCATGCAATATCTCATCACTGGGCTGAAAAAGCAAAAGTTTAAGTTATTTTCTGCACACAACAACAGCTCAATTCACAACACCATGTAAAAGTGCTCCTATAAACTATTCCTTTTCACTTTTGCTCAGGCTTTTATTTTCTCCTTTTTGTTCATACAACAGTTATGTAGCATGTTTTTTTTATAAAGCACCCAAGAAAGCACCAGTTTGGAAAACGTTTACAGAACGGTTAGATCCCATCTTTGAAGATCTCTCAAAGCCCTCTTCAGTCCATCATCGGAAAATGGAAATAGTTTGGCACAAATGTAACATACCCACTCAGAAATGAATGTGTAGAATTGTACTTTTAGGGGTACAATCTCTAATCACTGGGGGTACCCTCAAAGGTACCATTATGTTCCCTTAACTGTAGATACCTATTTGTACCTCTGTAGTCTGTACCTTTTATCAGTGCTACCTTGACAGCCAATAATTTGTGACATGATTGACACATCACCGGACCACAATGTAGCCAGTAGTCTCCAATTTGTTTGATTAAACAAAAATGCAAAAATAAAAATGTAAAAAATTTGTTAACAATAAAACTATGAAGTTGTTGAATCAACAACAACTTCACAGTAACAGCAGAGTTGGCCTTCACTTCGCATTTTTAAAAAACGTCTCACCTTTCATCTAAAAAGATGATCCTGTTGTGACTTGATACTTTACTTTGATTTATTGAGCTACTATTGAGTCATTGTAGTTAATGCATTTTAAGAAAATAATGTTTTTGCTATAAAACATATTCTCAAACCTCCATGGATTGTGGTCGCCACAACAAACCACACAAGCAAAAGCACCACAGAGAGCAAACATTTTCCGTGCAGGAGTTTCCCTGGTCAGATTTAAGTCTAATCCCTTTCCCTCTGTGTTGAATATTTGTCTCAAGGTTGTTTTACCCCGGGATTGATTTCATATAAAAGTGAACAGGATAAGTATTAACCTCCTCCTGTTTCCTTTCTGTTTTTTCTTCGTATCAACACAGATTTTACTTCCCTTTACATGTGCTTGCTTGTCTGGAGGGTGACCTGTTGTGTCAGAAAGTCAGCTGAAAAATAAAACCACTCATGATATTCTCTTGCTACAAAATATCAAAGTTAATTAAAACAAAGTGTAAGCAATTATGAATGCAGCTCAGTCATAAAGTTGCAGGCTATGTTTAATCACAGAAAGCAGGCAGTGGAACGCCAGCAGGGTTTTGCACAGCCGAGAGCAACAGGCCTCTATTTTTATGTGGCCTCCAGCTAAAAAAATGTACATAGATAGCTGAGTGGAATTTTATCTCAGCTGCAGAAGAGGCTAACAATGCAGAGTGATTGATGCTGTGCTATAAAACAGTGGACTCTAGAGCACTGGAGAGATTTTCTCTGGAGTAATGAATCATGCCAATCCAGAGTCTGGGTTTGACATTACGGCTGAATACATTGTTCCAGTAAAAAAAACCACAACAAAAAAACGTCTTAATTCTTCATCACACTAGGACATTTTGAACGATTTCATACTCCTGAGTTTGATGGAATAGTTTCAACATGACCCCAAACCAGTGTGCAAGGCAAGGTTCACAAAGACATGAATAATCGATTTTCGAGTGGAGGATCTAGACACATCTGTAATCAGAGCTCAGCGCAATAAAAACTCTTTGGGATGAGTTACAGTAAAAACTCCCACCCAGGCTTTCTCACCCACCATCACTGTCTAATCTCCCAAATGTGGTTGGTAAAAAATTCCCATATTAAGTCTTGTTGAAAGCCTTCTCATAAGAGCTAGAGCTGTTAGTTGTAAAGGCAAGGCGATGTCATGGATGACAGAGCAGGAAAAGATGTGACTACGTTTGGAAATAAAAATCATGACGTACTTAGCAAAGAAAGATTTAACAATTGGATTACTAATGAATTAGCAATAAATGAACAAGGAGATTACTATTAACTTCCTGTCTGTGTGATAGCAGAAAAAAAGGGCATTTCTCCCTCTTAAAAAGATGAGACAGGCCTGTAATTCTCATCATAGGTATACCTCAACTATGAGAGACAAAATGAGCAAAAAATGATGGCGGAAAAAGAAAGTATTTGGTCAATAACAAAAGTTCATCCCTGATACTATTGTATATGCCCTGTGTTGGCAATGACATAGATAAAATATTTTCTGTAAGGCTTCATAAGTTTTTTACACACTGTTGTTGGTATTTTGGCCCATTCCTACATAGAGATCTCCTTTTCAACTCCCTCCCAAGATTTTCTATGGTGATGAGATCTGAAGACTGCCTAGGCCACTCCAGCACCTTGAAGTGCTTCTAATGAACCCACTCCTTTGTTGTCTCCTTCGGCAGTATGTTTGGAATCATTGTCATGATGAAAGACCAAGCCACATTTCATCTTCAATGACCTTGATGATGGAAGGAAGTTTTTACTCAAAGTTTTTACACAGATCAGTCATCTTGGTGCCTTTGCAGAAAATCTGTTCCAAAGCTTGATGTTTCAACAACCATGGTTCACTGTAAGCATAGTGTTCTTTGGATGCAACTCAGCATTCCTTCTCCTTCAAACACAACAAGTAGAGTTCTATTTTGGTTTCATCTGACTATATGGCATTATCCCAATCCTCTTCTGGATAGTCTAAATGCTCTCTAGAAAACTTCAGATGGGGATGGACATGTACTGGCCTAAGTAAGGGGACAAATCTGGCACTGCAGAATTTCCGTCCCTGGCAGCATAGTGTGTTACTGATGGTAGTCTTTGTTACTTTGGTAACAGCTCGCTTCAGGTCATTCACTAGGTCCCCCTGCGCGGTTCTGGGATTTTTGCTCACTGTTCTTGTGCTCGTTTTGACACCAAGGGGTGAGATCTTGCATGGAGCCCCAGATTGAGGGAGATTATCAGTGGTCTTGTATGTCTTCCATTTTTTTTATGATAAAACCAAGCTGCTTAGCTTTGGCAGACTAAGTCTTCCCAGCCTGGTGCAGGTCTACAATTTGGTTTCTGTTGTCCCTTGACAGCTCTTTGATCTTGGCCATAGAAGAGTTTGGAGTGTGACTGTTTGAGGTTGTGGACAGGTGTCTTTTATAATTATGAGTTCAAACAGGTGCCGTTAACCCAGGTAACAAGTGGAGGACAGTGGAGGAGTCACCAACAGAATAAGTTATGGGTCTGTGAGAACCAGTAATTTTGCTTGTCTGTAGGTGACCAAATATTTATTTTCCACCATAATTTGGAAATAACCTCTTCAAAATCAGACCGTGAGGATTTCTGGATTTTATTTTTCTCACTTTGTCTCTCCTAGTTGAGGTGTGCCTATCATGAAAATTAGGGGCCTCTCTAATCCTTTTAAGTCTTTTGTAAATTCCAATAAGGATGCATTTGAAATCAAGATGATACAGCAGCACTACATCACTGAGACATTGCAAATGTTTTGCATCCTTATTTAAGTTTACAAGTGAGTCTACAGGCATTACATTAAACCCCAATTCATCCCGTATCTGTTTCTTAGACACCTGACCATTAATCAGAATAAGACTGATGGGTTTTTTTCACCAGTAAGTACTGGTTAACTACCCATCAGTCCCTGATCTGTTTCTTCCTTAGATAACTACCCATTAGTCCCTGATTTGTTTGTTATTTTTTCCTTAGATAACTTCCCATTAGACCCTGAATAAGAATGTTGGATGTTTTGGCTAATGTGTGTATTGGTCATCAACCCATTAGTCCATGGGTCATTACTCATTACCTCCTAACTTGTTCTCTTTGGGGCGGTTTTGGCTCATTGGTAGAGTTGTCAGCCTGTGACCCATAAATTGTGTGTTTGACTCCTGTTTTTGCATGCTACATTTTGTTGTTTCTTTGAGCAAGACACTTCACCTACCTTGCCTACTGGTGTTGGCCAGAGGGGCCAATGGCACATCTGCTCCAGGGCAGCTGTGGCTACAAATGTAGCTTGCTTCCACCAGTGTGTGAAGGTGAGAATGAATGAATAATGGAATTGTAAAGTGTCTTTGAGGGTCTCGAAAAGCACTATATAAATGCAATCCATTATTCTTAAGGGAGATAATGTTGGGTACCTTATTGTAAAGCGTTACCCTCAAAAGAGATACTCAGAGAAAGAAAAAAAAATCAGGTGTTGATTTTAACGTTATTATATACAAAAAATACTATTTTCCTGACAAACTGTTCGAAGTATTTTAAACATGAACTAAAGTTCCCTGATCAATATCGTTCTCTCTCAAAAGTAAAAAAAAAAAATCAAACTTTTAAAATGTTGTCAGTTTGCAGCCAGAAACTTCCATGTGTGTTACTAGAATTTGGTACCATACATCTGAAACTTCTTTGCATACTCCATTATATTCATCTTGAGTTATTCCATCATAAGTCTGACAATCTTTCGTGGTTTTTTTTGTTTTTGCTTAGCAAGTACATGTTGGAATCCATTTTTAACTCTTATCACACTACAGCGCTTGGCTAAATTCAGACACGAATGTCTTCCAGACATGTTCAGACGCTTCAATGAGCCATGTGGATGGTGGTGGTGGCGTAGATTTTGGCGTGGGAAGCCAGACGTTTTACAGGTTCTGTCCTGAAAATGGGAGACCATCGCCATCATCACTCTGACGGGACGGAGCCCATCGAAACTTTTGGTGTCACATCTTAATGAAGCGGATCGATCCATCCGACTATCTTCTGTCACACAACCCAACTTGATCATACTAAAGTGAAGACAATTTAAATGCACTGTTGTTGAAAACAGTTGTTTCTTTTCACATTTTGATTCATACTGTTCGGTCCAACCCTGACAATGACGTTGTTTTCTTTGTGTTCGCCTCATTATTGTTTCTTATGTGATAAATCTGATCAACGGTGGTTTGCGGTCTCGATTTTTTCTGATTAATAAACGAAACGAAAACTAATTGATTAAAATCAAGTCTAAAAGTTAATTGCTGATAACATCCCCCCACAATTTCCTGAAAAACTGATTCCACGTGTTTTTTTGTCCGTGCTTCAACAAAGAATCACTTTGCACCAGGATTGCGCAGATGGATACCCACGCTGAAACTAAGACAAAAAAAGGTTCGAACCGATGCCCCTCTTCCACATTTTTTTTTCTTGGTCTTATCTGAAAGGACCAGTTCCCAGACAGGAGTTGATGGCAGTTATTTTGGGCCCCATGGGGCAGGACGCGTGCAAAACCCCCTATCTTCAATGCGTGACAAAGAACAGCATCATCTTTAACTCAATGATGACATATTTGCGCTAAGCATTCATCTAATGTCACAACCAAAGTTGAACAGGTATATAGATACTATTCCGTAAAAAAAGTTAAATTTCCACTTTGTAAACAAATGTTGAGCGTAAAGTGTAATTTGTTTCATTTAAATGTTTGGTTACGCATAAAATTACCCAAATGTATCTTTTTTTGAGATCATGCATGCAGACGCCAAATAACTTATTTTAGTTTTTCAATACACGACCTTATAAAAGCTACATTAAAAAAATTCGGCACAATGCATTTGTTACTACTCGCAAACCAAAGTTGCGCCGAGCAGGAGCCTGGATGATGAGGGTGGAAACATGCAGCAGGGAAGCGGTGGAGCAGAAGCAGACATGAGAAGGAGGGAGCGGCCTTTTTGGGTTGGGCGGGTGGGGCATGTCATATGGAGAATGTTCCCATCTGTTGCGCCGAACGTGGCGCGTGCCGAACGCGTGAATCCCAGTCAGCTCCGAAGACTGCATCACCAAAATCAAAGATTAAGTTAAAATCATTAAATGTCTTGGACAAAAAAACTATGTAGTCTAAAATATTAATAATATTATTGAGAATTTGAGCTTTGATTGTGCGTTTACATATTTTTTAAACTAAGGAACACATTTGTGAAACAATGTTTTTTATAGGAACTTGGATTTAAATAGTCGCCTTTGTTACCGGTCCACTTTTTTGGTAAAAACATGTAAGTTTTATGTTTCCGAACTCTTCTGTCTTTAAACAGACACACCCCTATTCCATAAAGTAGCACATATCTGTTCTTTTTAAAGTGTAAACTTCATCCTGTTGATGATGGAACAGACTATTCTGGGGGTCCATAAGCAGATGTTAATCCATACATGGCGTGGCTTGGGTATCTAGTTCCCTTTTTTTTGAATAGATTAATTTCGTCACTTTGGTTTCACTCATTTGTCATTGCGTATGTTTTGTTGACATGAACTTCATTCTCACAAAGACGCTCAACGTTATTGTGTTTTAGAATTTGAATCTAACGTTTTAATTATTACAATTATATTACAATAATAAGTACATCTTTCGCCTTTCTAAAGTATACATTTGAACTAATTCATTTATAAACTTGAATGTTGGACCAAATCAAACAAAAAAGAACTGTTTACAGATCATTTATATTTAAGATCTTAATTTTATTGACAAAAGGCTTGGAAAAGGAAGACCATTTCACACACGGCAAGACAAGTTAATAGACTGAACGGGTTTCTGCGACTTAAAAGGCAAAAGCATTTCAATTACAGGGCTCGTGCAATTGGATCCAGGTTAGACGTTAAATCCTTAAATTTGAAAAACAAGAGGACCAAACATAATCCCGAAACTCTGCATACCAGTATACAAACGCGGGTCCCTATCAGGACCAGATGGTCAGACAGCAACTCTGCTCATTTCCCCAAAGGCATGGACTCCCCGCCCACCCACCGCTTCTATTCCCTCCCCTCTGACGCCCTGGAGCCACATAAATAGCAGGCACTTTGGCACTCCGAAACATTTGAGCTCAGCTCCTCCAAGAGAAAGTACAAACAAACATAAGAGCAACAGCGAACGAAATGAGTCCGAGCATCTCTGCTGAGGCGGGTCAGCCTCTTCCTGCGCGCTCCACCGTGGCCCAGAGAAAACACGCTCACGAACTCAGAAAGGTAAGAAAGGGGGGACATACAAAAAATACTCTAAAATTAAAAATGGATCACAGAGCAGCAAAAATTAATAGAGTTGTTATTCCTTTCAGACTTTGAAGCCCTTGCTGGAGAAGAGAAGACGCGCTCGCATCAATGACAGTCTCAATCACTTGAAGAGCCTGATCTTGCCTCTTGTTGGCAAAGACAACGCACGTTACTCCAAGCTCGAGAAAGCTGATATTCTGGAGATGACCGTCCGCTTCCTCAGAGATCTCCCTTCCTCTCCAGTCAAAGGTGAACGTCATATTCTATTAAAAGGCTGCATTCAGTTTTACTCTTTTTTTCGAATATCCTTCACGCTGAAGTCAGCCCTCTAACCAGATCTCTAATTTTCTCCCTCTAGACTCTGCAGACAGTTATAGAGAGGGGTACAAAGCCTGCCTTCAGCGGGTCTCCGCTCTGCTGCCCAAAACAAACCTGGATCAGGACGCACGGCAGCGGGTGCACGACTTCATCCAGCAGACCATGTCCACCACAGTCACACCGACCTGCCTGAACTGCTGTGCTCAGAGCTCCAGAACGCTCCCTCAGATCCAACAGAGGTTATTGAGCCTCAAGTCCAGCTTCAGCTCTAGAGCTGAGAGCCATTCCCGCAGTGACTTGGGCGCCGGGGTTCCCAGCCGAGCGCAGGCACTGCAACAGCCAGTCAGCGCGGCCATGTGGAGGCCTTGGTAGAAATTATGGACGTTTATCTTACCTTTGTCATGTGTATATAATCTGTATTTTATCGTTGTTTTAGCGATGAATACTCGATGGAATTGTTATATAATGTGCTGATTTTGCTTTTGACTTATGTTGCGTTTATTGCCTGAAGGCATGGAGCACAGATCGCAATCAAACTGAAGTCTATGAACGTTTTAGAATGCAATCCTCTTTGGGGTTTCAAAGAGACGCTTATAGACAATACATTTGTAAAACCCCAAGGGTTATTTAATTGGAGGGTTGCACTGTGGACTTAAAACAATTTTGGTCTGTGCAACAGAACAGTCTGTAAACACTATGTGTTCAATGCAAGTATTTATTTTCCATTTGTGACATGTAAAGACTTTTCTGACATTTTGTGATGTTCTTTCCCTGAAAAAAAGTTTTGAAATAAATACAAACTACAACAAATGGCTGTTATGCTTCATCTTTCATTCTTTGCTGAAACAACTCAGATTTGTCATCAACCTTAATGAGAAGATTTTGGCGGGGGTGGGGGGTAAAGGAAGAGAAAGAAAAAAAAAGGCGCTCCGTCGCAGTGAACTAAAGGTCAGAAAACGCAAACTGGTGCTGATGAGCAGCTGCTCTATTGTTGGTGACGGTATAGGTTACCGCCAAAACTGTGGGAAGATGCTTATGAAAGGAACTACCCTGAGAACAGCAGCGATTCCAATTTGGAAAGGAAGCACAAACAGCCACGACTATACGTACCGGTCCTGGAACATACGTAGCCTTTGTTTCCACAACAATACAGCCATGCATGCATTCCCCTACGTCATGCACCCCAACAAACTATTAATCAAATCAAAGCTCAAAGCTTCGTTTTTCCAATGATATAAACTATTTTGACACACAACAATCACAGCACTGACATTTTTTACAGAAAAGCGTAAACGACAAGGATTTATTTTCCTTACCTGTGATGGGCTTCTGCATGTCTAACATCTATAATTCTCAGAAAGTTTGGTCCCATTCTGTCCATATAGTTTTTTTTAGATAAAATTAATATAAAAAATAAATAGATAATTTAGCAGAAAAATAGAAAAAAAATAGATAACAAATTTAAATATTCTGATAATTTAGATTAAAAAAAATATATAATAGGCTATAAATATAAAATAAATGTAAATATAAAATATTAATAAAAACTAAAATAGATGAGAGTAAGACTGGTAGACACTACAGCATATGGATTGAAGCATTCAAAAGTCATTGCACTTTTCCAATAAGTTCCCAAATGTTTCCGATTTGGATAGGTTTGGATAAACCATAGGACCTTCTAGCGCCTGGACATACCCAAAGAAAAAATGATGTAAAGAAATAATTTTTTATAGATATACCTTTCTAATTAGAAATTTGAGTAGTCAACTAGTTATTCTGTTGCAACATAGTGTGTTTCAGTCCCAAACTACCCATTGCAGCTATCTGCAGTTATATTTTCACAAAAAATGAAGACGAGGACAAAATAAAGTATTTTTTTCTGTGGGTTATAAAGTGCATAACGTTTTAGCAGTCATACCTACAGTGATTCTGACTGCTTTGGGTAAAACTGGAGAGTGTTACCTTTAAAAAGAGCCCAAACACATATTTATAATGCAGAGGGTTCAAAAACAGCAATAATTCTAATTTGGAGATGTCACATTACATGTGATTTAGCCAAAAATTACCCGGAATCATAAGGGGTTAATGCGTAATGCTCTTTCTTTAGTTGCTCTTTATACATTAATACCAGCTTTATAACCATGTTAAAATTTTAGGGACCTCTCAATTAGTAAAAGGTGAAGATTTGATCCTTCTTATCTAATATGAGTAGAATTCAGAACACCTCAGCCAATTTTATGTTTTGCATGACTCATTCATTCCTGCCTGATGGGTCTGAATTAAAGCCTTTGTGTGCTGTATGTGCTATATAAATCATTGCAATAATCTTTTCCTAATATATCGTGTCTTTAAATTTACTAAGGATGAGAACACAATTCAGTGCTGCATTAAAAAAAAAAGAAAAAAGATGAAGACTTATTAATTAGCTTACTAATTAATTATTAATTATTCAATAACTTAGTAATAACCATGCACCAATACTGATACTGGCATCTGGTATCTGGTGATACCGTTGTACTGTATCGGTATAGGTTAACAAGATCATGAACAGGTACTTAAAATGTGTAAACGCTGCAATTATTTCACAGAAAATGTTTATTTTTCACTTGTGGTAATTTTGATTAATATTTTATATTTTTAATCTGATGCACCGTTATTTGTTGTAACAAGCAGAGAAGAAAATAAAACCTGTCTTCCAGTTCGTTGCATTTTTTTGTTTGGTAGAAGTGTCGGCATTGGTACTCTGTATCGGTAAGTACTCAGATCCAAGTATCTGTATTGTATCGGTTTGAAAAAAGTGGTATTGCTGCATCCCTAGTGCCTATTCCTCATGGCACACACTTTATTTAATTCAGCACTGTCTGGATTTGTATCTGAAGATTATGAATCTCAGATATCTGTTTCGGTGACAAAAAAGTGGTATCGTTGCATAACTAAATTTTTATGTAGAGGTCTTCTTTACATTTTCATCATAATTCCAAAAGGATTTAAAAAAAAACATTTTTGTCACATTGAAGTACACAACTTTTTAAAATTGGGGTTTTAGGTGATAGACCAACAAGGCAATGCATTATTGAGTTAGGAAAGTTATAAGGAATTTTTTTTTCTTGTAAAAACAGAAAAACAAACAAACAAAAAACTAAGATGTTTCAGTGGCAGACTTTCAGATTAAACTGATAAAATCTAAATTGAGGAGGCTAGTTCACATCTTGACAGAACTGTTCATACCTAAAGTGGAATAGGTGGTTAAAAGTAAATTTGGTAAAAGGTTCTGCTTCGTTTCTCCACCAGCAATTTTCACAAGCGCATTTGTCTCTACTATCTACTGATTCAGCTATATTTGCAGTTGTATTTAGCACCCATTAAAACAACATGACCAGATGTGAACACCTCACAATGCACCTTTCAATCCATCATCTGCAAATGGAGAGAATATGACCCAGGCTATTGTTGATAAGGGATTAATGAGAAGCTGTTAATAGTTTCTGGAAAGATGGGATGGCCTTAAATGTAGCGCAATCCTGGAAGACAACCTGTTACAGGCTGGAAAAGAGAGCTGGTAGGATACTAGGATGCGACCTGGATGGACAGTTTGTCAGAGCTCCAGCATTCCTCTTTGGAGAGAGGAGACCTTCTAGAAGGTTAACCATCTCTGCAGCAATATACCAATCAGGCTTGAATGGTAGATTGGCCAGACGGAAGCCACTCCTTAGTAAAAGGCACATGGCAGCCCACCTGGAGTTTGCTAAAAGGCACCTTAGGGACTCTCAGACAATGAGAAACAAAATCCTCTGGTCTGATGAGACAAAAATTGAACTATTTGGAGTGAATGCCAGGTGTTACGTTTGGAGAGCGACCTAGCTAAAATTGACTATAGACGAACTATCAACCATTGACGCTGTCGCAATTTCGGCGAGTGAATGTACATGTAGTGATGTTACTGATTACTGTGTTTTTGACAGCTGATTAAAGGTTTAAGTTAAGCTATACCAGACAAAGTTATTATTATTTTATTTTTTGCAATAAAAAATAGATGTTTTAAGAAACTGGCTGAATAATCGTGAATAATAATCATGATTACAATATTGATGAAAATAATCGTGATCATTATTTTGGTCATAGTCGTGCAGCCCTAGCAGCAATGTACAGAGACATCCTGGATGAAAACCTGCTCAAATATAATCAATTTTGGTATAAGGCTGTATAATAATAAATTTAATCCGTGAAGGTACAGAATATAATTGAATGTTTTTTGTTCCAGTTTTAGACTGAGCAAATGTTCATACCGAGTTTATATTCAGTCACTCTATTACCCTGTCGTGGCTTCTGTCATTTTTTACAGTACTGTATGTTGGAGCAGCAGTTTATCGACAGCTGAGAGGAAGAGATTGGATAAACTCTTCAGGAAGGCCAGCTCTGTTCTAGGATGCGACCTGGATCCAGTGCAGGTGGTGGGAGACAGAAGGACTCTGGTGAAAATAACATCTCTGATGGACAGAGTCTCCCACCCCATGCATGGAAATGATGCTGCTACAGAGCTCGTTCAGTGACAGACTGCTGCATCCTAGATGCATGAATGAGCCTTTCTGCAGCTCCTTCCTCCCTGCAGCTGTCAGATTGTACAATCTAAACTGCTCCCAACAGTAATAGATGTTTACACCATTGCTGTTAAATTGCACTAAATCAACAACACTGTTATAACTCGTACATTACTTTTAACAGACTATATATAATAACTTAATGAAAATTGCATGTCTTGTCTTTAATTGCACTGCTAAATGCATAATCAGTACTATTCTAAATATCTTAAATAACTTTTAAAAAACTATACAGTACCCTGTTTTGTAACTATAGTACGTGATGTAAATGTTTTTCTTTCTTCTGTAATAATTGTGTGTGTTTTTTGATCTGTGTCCTGCTCTGTTTGTACATCTTTTTTTTTATGCTGTTACAATCAAATTTCCCCATGTGGGACAATTAAAGGATTATTCTATTCTATTATATTCTATTTTGGAGTGATCCATACATTGTTTCAGTTTGAGATTATTGAGGAGCATAGACATAATTTTCAATATTAATTATTTTGGGAAAATGTAAGAAAATTAAAATAAAAACAGATCAACATTCTTTGAATTAACAAATATTTTCCTTTGTTTTAATATCTTTTGAAAGATAACTGTCTAAGTTCTTATCAAAAACAAACTTCTTGGTATAAAAACTGGGGTTTTGATTTCCCCCTGTTCCTCACACTTCTTTGCACTTTTTTTGCAGTCACAGCTTTAATTCCTTTTTTTTTTGTATGTGTTTACCAGCATTTCAGATCTAGAGATTGTTGTTCTCCTAATTCTCCTTTGAACATATTCCAGGTTTTGAAAGACTGCATGGAAAGGGTCTGTAAACAGCAGTTTTTCTTCTTTTTTTTGCAACACATTCTCAGTTGTAAGGGATACACTTTGACACAATATTTCTTCTACAGTTGTCCTGGCTTTTACTCAGTCAGCTCTGTCGCGTTTCACTGTCCATCTAGAAGAGAGATATCCCACAGCGTGATGCTGCCAGCTCTATTTCACAGTAGGATGTATATTTTAAGTTTCCCACCACACATGTTGCTTTGCATCGAGGCCAAAGTGTTTAGCTTTGTCTCATTTAATCAATAGACCTTCTTCCACATATTTTCTTTGTCTAAACTTTAAACATGACTTCTGATGGACTTTTTTGCTACCTAGTGAGGCTCGACTAAAAAAATCATACTTTTGGTACTTGTAACCAGACAACATGTAAAAAAAAAGTCTAGGGATGCACCGATACAGATACTGGCATCGGGTATCGGCCCCGATACTGTCTAATGTACATGTATCGATTATTGGTTAAACCTAATAGATACCTTGAACCGATACTGAAAATGTAGAAAATCCTCAATAAATTCACAAAAAAGATTCATTTTTCACTTGAAATTTTATTTTTGTGATTATTTTATATTTTAAATCAGTTATTTTGTCTTAGTTATGTTTAGTTAGTAAAGTCTGGTGCCTTCAGTCTCTTCAAAAAAGGTATAAGGTGGAAGTTATATAGTTTCTTAATTTAACAATAGTATCGGATCGGTATCGGGTATCGACAGATAAACAAAATCCAGGCATCAGTATCAGTATCGGGACTGAAAAAGTCGGATCGGTGCACCCCTAAAAAATTCCAGGCATATTAATATTGCAGTGGTACGCCACATCTGATTTAAGATAAGCTATTTGGATATCTTGTGATAGATCCTAACGTATTCATCCTCATAAAATAAAAGATACAGTTTGGTCATTCATGAGTTTTTCACTGAGAAACAATCTGAGGATTACAAGAGGAATAGGATTTTTACCCAACCCCCACTCTGTTAATGGGTGGGGACACATAACTAATCCAACCACACTAGACAGGGTCTGGTTAGTTTGATTTTAGGAACAGTTTTGGGGTTGTTCCAGAATTTTCCTTTTCAGCGACATGAATGTTCAGGAAGAAGGACAGCTACCTGATCAAGTTGGAGGATATATTGAGTTAGTTCAATTCATTCATCTAAATTTATACAACATGAAAATCAATAACTCTTCAGGTAACATCTATACACGAGACCTTTGAGACCCCTTACACAGAACATACAATCACTGCTGCTAGAAGATGTGTATTCAGCTGGTTAGTTAAAAAGTGAAGAAATGAATAAGAAAAGTAGCTAATCTATGCACATGTGGTAGTAGGATGGGATCCAGTTTGTTGCCATAAAATAAAGCATTTACCCTTTTACATTTTTACTCTATGTTTGTCTTTTTTCCCCGCTCATATTGTAGGTTTGCGGATAGATGTTAGAATACACTGGAGTCGCACGGTTTTTCTGATCATCAAACAAACAGCAGAGAACCTTCTCAAGCTAGCCTCAAATAGTTACAATCAAAGTGCAAAGAGGACTGTTGTGGAAAAAAAAAGCCAAGCAGAACCCATCCAGAAAGTTACAAAAGATCCCAGGAGAACATCTAAACACTGCAGGTCTCACTTACTCAGCTATGGTTAGTGTTCATGAAGCAACACTAAGAAAGAGACATAAGCCATAAGTCATAAGACAAAAGGTCAAAAGCCAAAACCATTGCTGACCAAAAAGAAAACAAAGACACGTATCACATTTCCCACAGTCCTAAAATGCTAGTAAAATATTTTGTGGACCTGATGGGACAAAGACTGCACTTTTTGGAGGGTGTTTGTTCCATCTGGGTGGTAGTGTGATGGTCTGGGTTTGCTTTAGGACCTGAACAACTGGCTGTAATCGATGAAATCATGATCTATGCTTTCTTACAGAAAACCGTGAAGGTAAATGTCTAGCGTACAGGTTAAGAACTGAGCTCTGACTGGCTCAAAAAGACACGTTTTGGAGTGGCTTAATTTAAGTTTGGCTTGAAGCCGATTGACATGCAATGGCATGACCTAAAAGAGACTGTTCATGCTCAAAAGCTCTTCAGTGGAGCCAAAATAAAACAGTTCTGCAAACAACAGTAGGCCAAATAATTAGCAGTTATTGGAAATAGTTCATTGCAAATGCTGCCACTGAGGGTGAAAAACTATTCATTACATTTAGGGGCATTTACTTTTTCACACGTGGACAAATTGATTTCAAATTCTATTTTTACACTACAAAAGAAATTATTATTGGCCTTTTGTTTTCTCCACATTCATTTTGTAGCAATGACGTGTCAAAAAAAGAAGAGAATAAAGCAATAAAGGGAGCAAAAACTTTTACCGGATACTACAATCACTGGCTACACACAGACACAGTTGTAAGCACAAACAGTCTTCTCTGATAAATCTTCCAGGATTCTTGCATCCAGCGCTACCAGCCAATGAAAATATACCTTGCTGACAGAAAAGAAGCAAAACAACCAAACAAAAACCAAAACGACAATCTAATCTAGCTCTCAAAAACCTGTCAGAGGGAATTCATTAGAATATCAGGTTATAAGAAGTTATAATAAACTAAAACACCATCATAATGCTTTACACTTTATACATATTAATCCACTTTTACACCTAGAAGATCAAGGTTATATATTTTATTCCTCTGTATATAAATGATGGAAATTTTATCCTTCCATTACTAATTGATATTGATTCCTTTATTTTATTTTTAATCTATTACAGTAGATGTCATGGTTATTACTTTGCACCTGTCCATAAACGTTTTAAATATTCTTTATCCCGAAAGGAGTTGATTCACGTTGGTTGTCGTGTTTATGGCGGCTAAAATCTTAAACCTGCACTCTGCGTTCACGGTTAAGTGGTAAAAGAAAGTGTAACGTTTGCAGAGTGTCTCTCTCCAATAAGGCTGAGGGAAAAAGTCACTTGCTCTTGAGCTTGTGTCTCTTAATTCCCAAGATGTGTCGTTCCACGGCCAGACAAAAGACTCAATGTTATCCTGACTGCACAGATGGGATCCCGACGCGAATTTGCTCGAAAAAACACAAAAGAAGGGGGCTCTAATGGTAGGAAGAAAACGGAGAGCTGTTGACCCCCCTCATCATCATCACCATCCCCCATCCATCCCTGCGGGGGGTGTGAGACGCGTGCAGCAAGTGTGCCGCCCTGTTCCAGGGAAGGACTAGGCTTTGTTTACGGCACCACATAATCACTGTGGTGGCCCTCATGCTACAAATATATCATTTATCGCTGAGAGACGGTTGTCACATACATCTGGAAACAATAAAACAATTTCCCACCTTCTAAACTCTGCTCTTCAACTATTATTTTGTCTTGTGTTTAATAATTTCCTAATCTAGAATCTCAAAATGTGGTCATCACTCTTATTTGTTCACCTATTTTTGCTAAATGTTTTTTTCTTTTCCTTCCGCTTAAATAAGCATTGATATTCTTGGATGCAATAGTAAAAATAAAACCGTACTCTAATTGTCGATTGGATGTGATTTTTTCATTCTCTATAAGCCATTATCATCAACATTAACTCTTGCAATACGTTTCTCTTTTTGTAAAGAATCTACAGTATGGTGCAAAACGTTTTTGGCAGGTGAAGAAAAAAAGAGCTGTAAACAAACAATACTTTCAGAAATAGAAGTGAACAAATGGAGTGAATGAACAAAAGAGAAATCTAAATCAAATCAATCCTTTGCTTTCATTTGTTCTAGGTACTTGCACACAGTTTTTGTAGGAACTCTACTGGTAGGTCTTTCCAAACATCTTGGAGAACTGACCACATATCTTCTGTGGATGTAGGCTTCCGTGTGTCCATCTGTCTCGTCATGTCATCCCAGACATGCTCGATGATGTTGAGATAAGGGATCTGTGTGTGTCATACCATCACTTCTAGGACTTTTTTGTGCTTCTTTATGTCGAAGATAGTTCTTTATGACTTTGGCAGCATGTTTCGAGTCATTATCATGCTGCAGGATAAACTCTGGGCCAATCATACACCTTCTGATGGCATTGTATAACTATTGCATTCAAAACACCATTAATCCTGACCTGTCTCCAACTCAATTTGCTAAAATGTACTCCCAAAATTTCAATCAACCTCCACCATGCTTCTCTGTTGCCTGACAACACTCATTATTGTACCAAATTGCTTTCTTCTATAGCCAAATACGAAACATTTTGACTCATCAGTCGCGAGTACCTGCTGCCACCTTTCTGCAGCCCAGTTCTTAGGTTTTCATGCATAGTCGAGTCACATGGCCTTGTTTGCACATCAGAGTTATGGCTTTTTGACGGCAACTCTTCCATGAAGACCACTTCTGGCCAGACTTCTCTGGTCACTAGATGGGTGTAACTGGGTCCCACTAGTTTCTGTGGGTCCTAAGCTGATGGCACTGCTGGACATCTTCCGATTTAGGGAATTATAAGTCTGATGTGACATTCATCTGCTGCACTAAGTTTTTATGGCAGCCCACCATGTTTAAATGCCTTGAAATTGCCTGTTTCTTTGTGCTTCTTCAAAAGAGCTTGAACAGCACGCCTTAATACCCCAGCCTGCTTTAAAGTCTTTCGTTGGTGAAACAAAACAGAAAGCTCTGGCATGCACCAAACAAGCAAACTAACGGACCTTCCTGGTGTGAATACGCGCTGTGTCTGGGAGAGACCTTGCTAATGCAGTATAACTACCTTGTGTGTTGTTGCTGTGCTCAATGTTACCATGACATGAAACTAACTTCCACATCCTCACCTTAATAGCAGAGTTTGGCTTGTTCCTCAACCAGTTTCAAGACTCCTAAGCCGTTCTGTTTCAGTTAATGACTTTGTTTCAACCTACATGTGACATTGATGATAATCTCACCTGTTTGGTATATTTGGTTGATCATACACCTGACTATAATCCTACAAAATCCCTGACTTTGCGGAATCGATTACTGTAGCTTTAGACATTTCCGCAGCACTTGTGTCACCTGTCAACAAAATGCTTAGCTTGCACTCCGGTGGCAAATACTCATGGGAGAAAAACACACAGAAGCCATATTCTCTTTCGGTCCGGGAAGACCTCCGATGCAGACCGTTTATTGCTCAGAATAACATTCGAGTGCAGCAGGCACGCTCATTTTTACATGGTGTCATCACGCAAGCTATTTTAACACGACTTTGCGAATGATAACAAATAACATACTTAACAGTGGGCTACCTACAAGAATTGATCTTGTTTTTAAGGCAAAAGGAACTCCAAATATTGATTTAATTTAGATTTTTCTTTTGTTTTGTCATTTTGCAAATTGATTAAAAAAATACAACAAAACACCAAAACAATAATTTATAGCATATTCTTAACGCATTCTTTGTTTACGGCCTTGTTCACACCTGCCTAAAACGTTTGCACAGTTCTGTATATAAGTTCAACGATTTCTGTCATATCATTTAAATAAACTTGTGATGTTACTCTAAAATTATGAGATGCACCTGTATGCATGGAAGAAAGATTCAAATAATTGTAAGAATACAGAGAAAAAAGTAAGGATTTAATATACTTAATTAGTGTAAGTCCAGTAAGAAGTTGGTCTCATTAGAAATGGACAAATAGTTTGAAGTTAAAATAGTGGACCGATATTGCATTGACTAATCTTTTAATTTGCAAAATGCATTTTTTTCTAGATTTCGCCACCGGTGTCAACATAAGACTGCAAAATAACCATAGTAAGACCGTGCAACCCTCCTTAACAAAGAATCGGAGTCATACACCGTCCTGTCTGCAGCCAGAATCATTGTCCCCAGAAACAGACACATCTTTGTGTTTTGGCACTTGCTTACGGAGCTGCTAAACACGCTTTAACGGTAGCTTGGACGCTGAAAAAAAAAGCAAGGGTCAAGCAAAATAAGACAATCGCAGCTCGGGGTAAAGCAGAGGTGGGGGTGTAAGAATGGTGTTTTACGATTGGACCTGAACAGTATCAACCTATGGGATGCGTGCAGACGGGGTACCCAAGCTAAAACCTCGCGGAGATCACGTTTCGTGCATTTGAAATTTAGAGGGGGGAAAAAAGTATACGCACGTGTCCCACGGCGTTGGATGAGAGTCGATGGGGCCCAGAGCCACGACACAGGAGGGGAATTGGGGGAGGAGAGGTGATGGAGATGAATGGAGGTATCGGGTGAGGGTGGGGTTGTAACAGACAGCCATCTGGTCAACGTGGCGCGTGCTGCGCGCGTGGTTCCCCTGAGTGCAGAGGCATTTGTGGGGCTCTCATGTCGCTTCAGTTTTTATTCAAAACCAGAAACCTTAGAACACATTTCAGCTGGTTTTCTTGGATGGGAATATCTACGCTTTGTGCAGATATTTAGATAGGAATGACGCGTATATTCAACGAATACTTTATGCACAATTCCTGGTAAACTTCTGCAATATTCAAATTTAACAACGAACAATAAAATCTTTTGTTTTACACAAAAGCTGCTGTTGCAAGAACGACACCCCCATCCCCCTTTCCATCCTTTTTCTACCCCCCCCCCCCCCTCCACCTCCTTGCATTGAGCAGTAGCTGCAGTACGACACCCCCTACAGGTAGTGATTCCCACTCGAACCGAATATTTTAAAAAACGTCATAAGGATATGCAAAACTATTGTTGTCTAAATGTTGGAGCAGATGTTATATAAAAGTAGCGTGGCTTGGGTGTGTGACTGAAGAAAAAGTGTGTGTTACTGGGGATAATTTTCTACACACACAGCCCTGACCCCTATGCGAGTGATGTACGTAGCCTATTGCATCCTGTTTTGGTTAAAATTCTTATTTAAAATACATTTCACGGTATAAAACTTGACATTATGAAGAGCATTAGAGGATTTCATAGAAAGGATAATTTACACGTAAATATAAAACTGCCCTGTGGCATTCAGCCACTCAAAAAGCGTGATATAAATTAGGTATTTAAATTTGAAAAACATGAATACGTAAGTAAAACATTTTCGCTTAAGATATGTAATGCTTACATTACACTTGAATAAGCACTAAAGTTGTCTTATGTGTCTATTTACGCTATAACTTGCGACATTACGCACCAATATACGTGTTTGTATTAAAATAATAAATCACACATTGATTAATTAACTATGCTAAAAGGAAAAAAGCAGTGTTAATTTGTGTTTAAAAGTTAAAAAAAATGTTTTTAGTGTGTCAATAGCCGACCCTTGGTTTTTAATGATGTGCGTCTTTACGCACAGATTTCTTCAGCTTTCTGACGCAGCTTTTGTTTGGTTTGTGTCTGTGGATCAAATTGCAGACACGCATTTAGGCTTCGGATACTTAAAAAACGAGACCAGATGGTTATATTATTAAATTTGATGCTGTTGTGTAGTTTTTTTGTCTATACGGGCCAGTCCGAATCATTCGTGCTCGCTTGGGGGCGTAGCCGTGACGCGCGGAAACCGACGCCACGGATTTGGATATATACCGCATCTTCCGTCCGTTAGAGACACATCCTCCCTGAATTTGCTCTTGAACACTTCAGTGGCTCATCGGCGAAACTGAAAATGTCTCCAAACATGACCTATGACGCTCTCCCGTCGTTTCCTCTAAGGCTGACTGTGGCCAAACGGAAAGAGGCTCTGGAGTTGAGAAAGGTAAGCTAAATGCTTGGATTTTCTTGTACCAACTCAGCTTTTAGCCACTGATTATTATGACTGTATACTAAAACTCTGTATGTTCTCTTCAGACTATGAAACCACTGATGGAAAAGCGAAGGCGCGCCCGCATAAACGACAGTCTGAACCACTTGAAAAACCTAATTCTTCCCCTCACAGGCAGAGATGTAAGATGTATTCTATTTTTTTCTTTAATATACACAAAATCAAGTGTATCCCCAGACAGTCGTGTGAAGTTTGAGCTCAGTGTGTTTAACATTCGCTTTTATGTTTTCCTTGACAGACAACCCGATACTCCAAGCTGGAGAAAGCTGACATCCTGGAAATGACAGTGAAGTTCCTCAGTGGCATTCCTCCTGTTAACGCCAAAAGTGAGTAGTAATTTTGCCCATTCAAAGCGTTTGAGTTTCAGTTCTCAAGCCGTGGGCTCCTTTTATGAAAAGGAAAACTCATATTCATTTTTCTTTTCAGGCTCAGCAGATAGTTACAGAGAAGGTTACAAAGCCTGTCTCCAGCGCGCCTCCGCTCTGCTCCCCGAAACCAACATGGATCAAGAAGCGCGTCAGCGAGTCGATGACTTCTTTCAAAGGTCTTTGTCTGCGAAAAGCATCCCGACCTGCCTGAACTGCTGCGCCCAGAACGCCAGGGCCTTCCCTCAGCTCCATCAAAAACTCCTGACTCTGAAATCTTCCTTCAGCTCCAAAGTGGAGAGCCAGTCCCTCAGTGGCGCACCAGCTGCTCCTAGCCATGCGCAGTCAGGCCTGCAGCCAGTCAGAGTTGTCGTGTGGAGACCCTGGTAGAGGTCTGCAGTTAAAGTCTGCTCATCGTTAAAGACTATATTACATTTCATAGTGATGTGCTACATTTGAGTTGCTTTACTTGTAAATAAGCATTTCTCTTAGAACCTATTGTTAAGGTGCTTTGATTAAGTATTATATACTTACGTTTTGCGCGCAGGTCTGTTGTCTTGTGTAAGTTGACAATGTTAGACAGTCGTATTTTTCTTAAACCGCATGTATGTATACGTTCAATATTTAGTCCTCTTTTAGGACTGAATGATGAAGGGCTATTGAAACAGCCCTGTAAGACCCAAGGGGTCATTATATGTACGGGTTTGCACAAAAGACTTCAGAGTCCTGAGTCAGTGCAGATGGACTTTGTAGACATTAAATGTCTCTGTAAGAGTATCTCTTTTGGGACGTGCTGTACTTGTGCTGTTTGCAGCATCCATTGTATATATGACGTAAATAAACAAAACTACGATGCCGTGGTCACGTTTTGAGTTGTTTTTTTTCTCTATGCACACTTCATGGGTAATGAATGTGGGGATTCATTTATTGCAGTTGGGGGGAAAAAAACCCTTAGTGAATGAAAAATGGATTCATAAATAAATCAACATGGGTATTTAAATTCAAGTAGGCCTACCGATGAAAGGAAAACTGAAGTGAAGAAACTTAACAAATATAATACTAGGCTACTGCTAACAATGGTCAAATATATTTAAACCGACCAGACTTTAAATTCAAAGTTTAACCGTGAATAACAGATTTTTTTTTATAACGCCGTCTTTTATTTATTTATTTTTTATTCTGTTTTAAGGTTTAAAAACAGAGCCTTGGGGTGATTTTCGATACTTTTGTATTCTATATTTTATTTTTTAGCCTCCTTTTTCGAACGTATTTACCCGTCTTTATCATTTGGATTTCTTGCTTATTTTTGAAAGTACATTTGCATTTTTTATTCAGGCAATTTTATTTTTGCAGCACCTCCACCCTAGTCTACCTGTTGAAATACATACCAACTAATTATTTAACATCAAATTTAACACTAAATATTGCTGAAAAATATACCAGAATGTGAATCAAAAATCATCGTGTAACAATGTTTCAATACAAATTTATATATATATATATTGTTAAAAACGTGACAGTGGGATAAATGTTTGGTTCAAAAGCGCCACCTATTGACCTTATAAAATGTTTCTTCTGTGTGGATGATTTTTGAGCGGTCTCTGCTGCCCCCCTCTGGTCATTTCAAGTGATGACATAGTTTCACTTTCTACTATTTTTTCTACTAAAATAGCGTCCTGTTTCACCTCTCTGAGGAGCATTTAGCCGAAATATAAATTGCTTTCAAACTTCCTTTACTTCATATAGTGCATTACAAGCGTAAGAGACTTTGTTAAATATTGATATTTTTGATAAGCTGGTTTATATTCGTGCCGTCATTACTTTCCCCTCTCAAAGACCTGAAACAGACACAGTGACCGCAGCAGCCCGAGGACGCCGCCGGGGGAGTTTTCCTTTTTTCCTTTCTTCATCACACAGGAATACTGCTGCAAAGAGACACCGTGAGATCCGGAGACATCATCTAAACCATGTCGTCCTCGACCGGGATACACGAAGCATCATCCCCCCTGCAGCTATGCAGGTATGACGCCTTTGGTTCATTGGCTAGTGTGCGGCGAAGATAGAAGTCGCTTCGTTGTCGGGAAATGATGAGGACGGCGCTGCTGCTGGTGTGAACGCTTATTAACCCGGATAATCCTTCGCTTCGGCGCTCACCCGAACACAACCCCCACAACGCCACCTTTGTAAAGACTGCGCTCAACGATATTCATTCTGCCTAGCTTTATGACTGTGTATCAGCATTCCATAGGGATAGCAGTCTGATGACCTTAGCTCGGGTATCACCGGAAGCGCTGCCAAGTAGCACATACAGCTGACTATACTCTAAAAATAAAGAAATAAAAGTATATTTTTAAGAGCAAGCAGCCAACATTTACAAACACCCTGATAAGTTAAGTGTGTCTAAGCACCTTTCTTTCATTCAAAGGTACTACCCAGATGAATCGGATAGAAATGAACCGTTATTCAGCGTAACTGAACTATAACGACTGCTAATCTGATAGCTTGTGTTTAAAACGAATCCACCTATGAATGAACTACTCTGTAGCATGTAGGCTTGTAGGTACTCGCTCTCGTCTGTAGAGGGGGCTAAAAAGCTCAGCCTTGGTTTGTACCTCCTGTAACATAGGTCACAGCCCAGTCTACATCCAAACCATGTAGCCAGTTTTGTTGTCTGACCTAAAAGCGTCTTGGCGTTTTTAACTAGTTCCATCAAATCCGAGTAAATGTACTTTTAATGTGCACAATCTATATAGTTAAAATAAACACTGTATGGCCTCGTTAAACTACGGAAGCCCTAAAGGGTCATACATACATACATTTTATTTCCCTCTTTTTCTCGTGATAACCATATAATTTTTCTCAGTTTTCTCGTGATAACGAATTTGAGACATAAAGCATGCATTGCATACACTAGGTTTCTAGTGATTTGCAATCCTGCTAGTCTGCATCAGGGGTTGTAGGGTTGCGCCTCCGATAAAGATGAAGCCTTGCTAACCGTCGTCTTAGATGATAAAGCTATTTCAGCCTGTGTCAGGCCTTGATTGAAAAGACAATAACGTTTTGTTTACTTAAGATCTCAAATTAATTATTTCGTTATCACAGGAAAACGGAGGAAAATGATCTCGTTTTCACGAGAAAACTGAGGAAATTTATCTCGTTATCATGAGAAAACGGGGGAAATAAAAGGTATGTATGTATGACCCTTCAGGGCTTCCGTATTTAAACAACAATAACAACAATATAAATTTCAGTGTGTTCTGCTGCGATTTTAAGTGAAAGACCACGATTGAAATGCACGTAATTGGGAAATGGGAGAAGATTTTTACGTGGTTTTCAAAACATTTGGGATTCAACCTACTTTTGAACCAAGACAGAATAAGTATGGCGGTAAAATTAAAAACTGTTTTTAGCATTTAACCATTATTGTCAAAATTGTAATGTGTGCAATCTGAGAATGAGACTTCTTTGAAATGTGCTCTGGCTCTATTGCTTACTAGCTACTTTTTAGCATTTACATTTATTAAACTTTATTTATAAAGCACTTTTCATCAAATGAATGTAGTTCAAAGTGTTTTACAGAGTAAAACTGACACCACATATGCCCCCCCCAATCATACCCGAAAGACACACTCAGGGGAAACATTAAATGGACATTAAAATAGACGATAAAAAGGAAAGTGGGCCAAGTACAGATAAGCCAAGTAAGGGGGCTGTTTACACAACAACTCTATTCAAAACTCACAACAACTTTCAGCTCTGTATTTCGGCCTCTTGTTTACGCGAGAACGGGCTGTAAGAAGGGGTCAAACTTTTCAAAAACCGGTTCCAGAGTGGAGAAATCTGACAACACAGGCTAATTCGTTGTCATGTAAAAGTGTTGAAATCACTGCCCACTGCTGACGGCATATTGGGCTTGCGCACTTCGCCATTCTTCAACGCTTCTTCCGGGTAAGGAGAAGGAAACTGGGTACATGGCTGCATACACGGGGCACACTGCCATCGTTTTCAAGAGATCAGATCGCTCGCCCTTTCGTTTAAATGCAAACAAAGAAAACGTTAACGTTGTCGTGTAAACTGCCCCTAAGGTAGGAAAACGGCATCAAGGGAGCCATCTGCAGGGGAGGCCAAGGTTGAAAGAGAGGGAAGATTAAAATAACATGTTAAAATATATGTATAAAAAATGGGATATACAAGTCTCACTATTTATTGGATTCGATTACGATTTTAATATCAAAGAATCAACTCAATCCAATATCTCGATGCATCATATTTTAATAATAAATGTTTCCAATAATAAATAGATGTTAGACATTTATTTCTATTAAACATTTGTCTGACCACAAACCCCCCCCCCCCAAAGAAACAAAAAACAGGAGTAAAACAGAAAACAGTTCATTTTGATGATGAGGTCACTTTTATTTGTACTTAAAATAAAACATATTTTCTTAAGTTTTACTGTTCAAGTAAACACAGTTTAGTGCAGTGGAATATAAACTCATCTTTTTATTTTGCATTCCTCAATGTTATATGGAGACAACTCTCCAGCAGAAGAAACCACAGTTCCAGTTTGGACGCAGTTTCCCAACATCCCGCAGTGATCATCTTAACCACCATCTCTGCCCCTCTCTACTCCATTGTCTCCTCATTTTGACATGAAGTTCCCATGATGAGTTGGAGATTATTGTTTTAGATTTACCCCTGATTATGTTCTAGTTTACTTGCATTCCTTAACTGGGTGTGAGTTCAGTAGTAGTGAAAAAATATGAGTGTTCAGATGGTTTTGAGTTTTATATACATATATTTAAAAATAAAGTTTTGGGTGTCATGTAAGTAATAACATACTAATAACATACTTAGATTTACTAAGTTAGCGTAATTTCTAGCCACTAAAACTGCACAATTTAGCGTTAATCAATAAAAACATTTTTTTTGACTGAACATTGTTTGCAAATCTTTTTTTTAAGTAAGGAGGACCAATTACATTTTACAGTCCAGGGTCCTGATATTAAAAGCAACCGGTTCAACCCAAAGAGTGTTGTTGGAAGAATAATCCAGTAATACAGAGCCTAATTTGTTTGCAAAAACAAAAAAAGTAAGAGAGTAATAGCTAAAGTAGTAGGCTTGATCTTTACTTAAGTGCTTAAGTGCTTTATCCCTGTACTTTTCAGGGCGATGAGTCATGCGTTAGTTTGCACCACATTAAAATGGAGCATAACTGTGGATAGATTCAAAAACTGTTGAAATACTGACTAAATATCTAATTGAAAAATATCTTAATATGAGAGTTGAATAGCTTCTACAACATGATAACAGTCTTAAAATCACAGTAAAATATGCAAAGCATTATTACAAAATGAGCGAGATAGAGTTTTTCTTGGCTGTGACTGGTGTTCAAGAAAAAAAAAAGAGCATAGGGTAGACCTCCAAGAACTTTAGCTTGAAGAATGCGTAAAAAAAACACTCAAAAAAGAACTACCATAATTTCAAAAGTGGGCACCAGAAAGTAGAAAAGTACGGTAAAATGGATTACCCAATCTTAAACTGTACGCTGTTTACCCGATCTTGTTGAAATCAAACAAACTGTATTTATTCTAATTTAATGAAGGCAAGAAAAATCTACTTTTACGAAATGCCCTTTTTAAAATCAAGCCATATTTTATTCTGCTGTTTACATAAGAAATTTTAAACAAAAGTTTTCTATTTTTTTTGATATCTATGTGTCATTGAGACATTTCCTGTTCTTCCTGTCTGTTCGGGAATGCTGATGGGAGATTTTAAGCGTCTGTTGGCGGGTGTGCTTGATCCAGTTTGTCCAGTATCTGAGTCTTTTAAAGCCTGGCTGGCGTTTACCCTGCAGGACATCACTTGCAGCAACATAGGCAAGGCTTGACATTGCAGCAGCAGGAAATATAACGATCAGACTGCAAGGAGGCTTCCGAAGAGGAAAGAGAGTCAAGCAAGGCGTGAAGATGGATTGTAAAGAGGCAGCAGATGAAGTGGATAAAACAGTTGCAGCAATGGAAGAACGGAAGCCTAGTCAATGTCAACCAGTCTATAAAGACCAGGGAACTAGATCTGCTCTGGGAACCAAATTCCAACTCAGCAGGTACTTTATTGCACTGAGATACTTAAACTCTTTTTGTTGTATACATATTTTTTAACACTCTCCGTTTATTAATAAAAACTACAACTAGAAAATGGAACTTTACTCTTTACTCTGATCTTTAACCAGCCAAACAAAAGTTTTTCCTCTTAAAAAGTCAATATCAAATAATCATAATCAGTACATCACAGAGTTAACTCACAGTTCAAGGTCCTCTTAATTTCGGGCTCACACACATCATATATTATAACCGTGAAATGTTTTCCTGTAGATGCAGTAAGAGCGTATCAATTTGTAGTATAACATTTTATTAAAGTTCATCCGTCTCATCATGTATCGCAAATCTTGTTTTTATTACCGTTTCATTACCACATACTACAGAATGTATGACTCTGTATGAGGTGTTTCTTTGTTCTGAATCATAAATCAGCCACACTCAGGTCACTGTGATCTTAGACGTGTTGGACCTTTTTCTGTACAGAAAACTACCTTTTCTTCAGCCATCTTGTGAATGTTGTATAAGAAGCAGAGTGACTCCTGTGTTTTATGTGAACTTCACCGCATCAGACTATAACTAACAATGGCACTGTGACGTGTATTTCCTTTTCATTCTTAAGCTTGGTTCTCCAGTTCACAAGATTAGTCATACATGAGGTGTGTTTGGTCTGACTTTGTGACTCGTTAGACCTGACGAGGTCTCAAATTTTTTAACTGACTATGACCCTAATGTGCTGTTATGTAGATTCAGAGGGGCTCTTTAACTGTAATGAAGAAAAAAAAAATTGTATTAGATTTTTTTATCCTGCTTTATTGTTCAGTTTCCAGCAATAAAACCCATCAGCAACACCTTACACTGTTGCAATAACCTTCATCAGCGCCATTTATGACTAACCAATTACAGCCTGTGTTTTTTACTCGCTTTGTCAGCCAGTAACCAACCAGTATTGTTCCATTCAATTTGTTCCATCCATGCTAACAAAATATAATCAAGCTTCATGGTTCTCACATTAAATTAAAATATAACTATAAATGGAATTTTAATATTCGCTCAGAAATGTACTTTTTAAAGGATAAAAGTAAATATCTCTAATGATAGGGAACAACACTGCATATTGGTTGCTAAGTAATGTATTATATTGATAAATCATATTTAATATAAATGGTAAATAACAGCATTTGTATAGTGCTTTTTTCAGTCAGAGGACCACAAAGCGCTTTACACTACTTTCAGTCATTCTTACACACATTTACACTCTGACGGTAGCAAGCTAATGAACTCAAAGCTTCCCTGGGGCACACTGACAGAAGCAAGGCTGCCTTACGCAGGTACCACTGGGCCCTCTGACCAGCAACCATGTGGCTAAAGTGTCTTGCCCAAGGACACCAACTTAAACTTAAGCCAATAAAAGAAAAAGAAAAAATGCTGCTTGCGTGTGTGTGTTATTGAACAGCTGTAATGCTAAGTGTTACCTTTACCAGGGTTGTCAAACATTGTGGTAGTTTCCTGTACCTTAATCCAAAATGATGTAGGAATGCAGCCACGTTACCATCAGATTCAAACACATGTTATTTTGCTTTGCTGCAGGGTTATGCTGCCGGATGACGCCAATATTATGGGAAATGTTCACGGCGGCATCATCCTCAAGATGATTGAGGAAGCTGGAAGCATCGTCGGGACGAGACACTGCAACACACTGAACGGAGTAAGCAATGACTATGTTAAGTCAACATTATTTTTATTCAGTTGGTAAAATATAAAATCCAGGTCCAGAATGAATTCCCGCTTCCACATAATTTATAACAAACATAAAAACTCAAAAAAAAAAGGAAATCTTTTGACCTATGAATCTCAACTGTGCAGCACATTAAGTTCAAGTATAAAACACTTAGTAGCATCAAGCTGCATTCTGTATCATATTATTAATATCAATATTACCTGTTTTGACCTCCGTTTTCCAGGTTACATCAAATGCAACATTTATTATATATGATTATTATATGCAACATGAAGACAATATACCCTATACACAGAGGCTAATTTTACATACAGGTGTCCAGTGTTAAATTCTTGGCCCTGGAAAATGTCTTCCCTATACTGTCTTTGCCAATTTTCGGTCAGCTTAATGTGAATAAAAACACCTAGTAATACTAAATCTTAAAATAATGTCTTTTCATTTGAAATATCCAATATATTTCAAATCTAATGTGTAAATGTGCTCTGTGTGGTGATTGGGCTTGGTTACGTTCAACACTGTCTCACTGTCATGGTTTTACTTTTCACCTTGTGAACTTTAGCCCCCATTAGCTTTGATTATTATCTAATCTTTACCGACAGTCATATCAGATTTTGATTATGGTATATGTTTAACTGTTTCCAAGGTAAAGAATAAGACGAACATTGTCATGTTTAAAGAAATTACATTGCACGGTTTTATTGTTTGACCAGACACAAAATATATCTTAAATGAAAATGGCTGAAATGTTAAAGCCAATGTTTAATTATTTTTCACCTTTCTGTTTCTCTTCTGCAGGACCGGTGTTTGGCAGCTCTGGTTCGAGTGGAGAAGACAGAGTTTCTGTCCCCCGTGTTCATTGGCGAGGTGGTCCACGTCTCCGCTGAGATCACTTACACCTCCAAGCACTCGCTGGAGGTTCAGGTCAAAGTCATCGCTGAAAACATCTTGACAGGTGACTCATCTTGACACAGACTTTTGGGGAAAAAACATGAACATGCCATTTAGTAAAGGTCAGAGACGGTAAATGCAAACTGGCCTATCAATTAAAAGCTGCTGCACTTTCTAAAGCTGCTAATAGGAAGGTTTGATTTTGTATTCACTTACATTTTATTTCTTTGTGGTGCTATAACCATCTTGCTGGGAATACAAACAACATAAAACAGTCAAGCACTGAAGGATTTAAAAACACAAATACACATATGAACACAATACCCTCCATTTAAAGTGAGATATAGACATTTTATCAAGATGAAAGCAGTAAACAATGCTTGTTTGAGATTTCCACAGCTTAGGATATTTTGTTTGATCAGAATTCTTAAGCTCTTTTATTGTAGAAGAAAGACAATTTTTTTTATTTTAAGATAGATGTGAAAATGGATTAACTATACATGATAAAAATCTATTCATAAATTCTCTAAAGCTGCTCTGCTGTTAGAGGTATGTAGGTTGGAGTTTATCGCTACAAGAATGTAAGTCAGAAATGTAAAACCTGAGTGCAGAATTGAATCCAGGGCTTCCTCCTTGAAAAGTATTGAAAACAGTGAGTCAAACTGTGCAATTTGTGTCCATTTTAAGGGAGCAAACCTGTGCTTTACTCACTAATTCTTTAAAGACAAGAGCAAACATATTTTTTCGTTGCAAACATGCATAGCATCCTTTTAGGCCACTGATAATATACTTCTGTACAGACCAATCAAACTGAAACCTTCAAATGATGCAATACTTAACTTTATGTTAAATGAACAAAGATAAATCATTGCTAGCTGGAATTACGTACATTACGAACATTCAGTTAAAGTTGTGCTTTTTTTCTGAAAAGTTCATTTGTTCAGGATTTTTTTAGCATGGATGGGTGATTTTGTTCTATTTTGTTAGCAATGAAATAATGTAGATGACAGCACAGTTTTGAAAGCCACTTAGATAAAAACGGGATGTGGCGTTTATATACAACAAGTTGCATGGGGTGCAAGGAAGAAATATAGTTCAATATCTGGGTGATTACATTTTTTCAATGGAGGATTAAAGTATTATTATTCATTATAAAGAAGGAAATAAGTATGCTACACTTCTAGCTTAAACCCACATCAGTTCTGGGATCAATTGACCTCATGGGGTCAGTACCACATGTCCAGCCTTATGACTGTAAACATTTTGTATGATCAGTATGTAGTTTTATCTCAAAGTTCGTTTTTTTTTTCAACTTGTACCTTATTTTTAGCAAAAATATTAAGTTAATTTACTCAGCCAGACAAGTTTTGAGCCACTTGGAGGCCTTCGGGAGAAGTTTATATCCAGTCTCGATCAGCGTATATCTATAAAATTAGAGTTAATCGGGGCGGGAGATTTGCCGCCTGTAATAAGGCATTATCTGCCCCAAAACTCCTCCAGTAAACCAATTTTTTGTTGTGACTGGTTAGCAATATTCCCCTGTGAGATCGGAACGTCTCGGAGGTGCTGCAGCTTAAGGTTCTGGGGTTTCCACATGCTTTTAATGCAACTGATTCCAACTTACACTAACCTGGGATTTCAATGACGTTGTAGCCGTCTGCTATTGCAGCTATAGTCCGGTCATATCTGGTTATATCAGGTCTAACAATCAGGTAGCGGAAATTGAGCCTGTGGAAGCTCAGCTTAGTCTAATTAGCCATTCAACTTGTGCAATTTGGAAACACGAAAACGCGGATCATATTGATATTTACAGTAGCAATTTCTGTCTAGCCGACCACCACAGAGCACAGAGTGAAAGTCCTGCCCAGACAACGCATTCTCGCTCCCAACTCGTCATATATGGACGTGCTGCCTCCGTGTCACATAATGACGGGTTGGCTACCCCTCTCTCGTCATTTGCTGACGCGCTCAGAGCAGGCCAATAGCTGTGTGGTTGTGGTGCTTTATTGTAAACATCTAAAGTTTATTTTCTTTCAGAGTCGGTCGATCTAGCATACTTTGTCAGAATAGCATACCTTACCTTGAGTTATCTAACCAACCCGCAAGTTTTATTTTCTAACCTTAAGGTCACAGAAGGACAAAAATACATTCTTTTAAACAAGCAAGCAAGTAAACCGACTCCTTATCCTCCCCATGTCGTGAGTTACAGACGTGTAGGGATCTCTATAACATTCAACTGGAGCCCCCAGCGCGTCAAAAATGACGAGAGGGGGGTACCTCACGTGTCATTATGTGACTCCGAGGGAGCCTGACCATGCATCCATATATGAGGAGTTGGGAGTGAGAATCTGTTGGCCCAGACTACAACTGGGATGGAGCACTGCAGTGTCATAATTGTAGTCGCATGATAGTTTAGTTGTATTATAGCCTCTAAATAACCCCGGAACAGAACAAAGAGACGTTGTGAACTCAGATGGGAGTGGTGCTAACGATCAATAAAAAAACATTGGTTAAATGAAGGAGTTTTGGGGCGGATAATGCCTTATAACAGGCGGCAAATCTCCTGCCCTGATTGACTCCCATTATATGGATATATGCTGATTGATATGAACATCTCTTCATGGACTTCAAGTGGCTCCAAACTTGTTTGGGTTGGTAATTTAACGTAATTTTTTGATAAAAATAAGATCCAGGTTGAAAAAAAACCCAAAAACTTCCCCTGTAAGTATGCTGTACACAATTTTTTATATCCGAGTTATTTACATGCCTGAAACAACTTTAGACATTTGCTGTGTTTGATGCTGCTAACACCCACATGGTTTAAGAAATGTAAAAAGTTTATTTTCTTAAAGCTATTTTTACATAAAATTGTTGATTTTGAAGTTAATTTGTCATCCACTGTATGTACAGTTAAAATATATGTTCTGGTCAGTAGAGGGCAGCAAATCATACTTATTAAGTTAATGTTTCTACTGTAGATAGGTAAAAATAGCATTGAAGAAGCTGTAAATGCTTTAAGATTCTGCATTCTGTACCACAGTTGTTGTAGTGCCATATGCTGCATAAATCAAAAACACAAATATATGTAAGCAGGCTTTTACACACACTTCCCCTGAATAAAGCTCCAGGTAAGTCTTCGTTGTTCTAGTAGTAGTTTATGTGAAGCTTTAAATACCAGTTGCATTAAAAATGCAAATTATCAATCAGTATTTATATTACAGTTTTTTTTTATCTGCATTTACTAAGAAGATAAATGTTTATTATTTAGCTTATTAAGGAGTTTTGGGAGCATATGGTGGGATTTTGACACAAATGTTGCAAATATTGCTGACTTTGTAGCTTAGTTTCAAACTGTTTAGTGCTTGGTGGTACCTAAAGAAAGTGAGAAATGGATGTGGTATGCAAGAAATGCTAAGAGGGAGACTGAACAAAGAAAATGGATAAAATCAGAAAGGTAGATGGAAGCAGAGAAGGAGAATTTGAGAATAAGAAATACTGTAAGTAGGGAATTATGGTACGATACATGAGAAAAAAGGAGTTGTAGGAAACAAAGGAAGTATCCCCTAGACTGCTGTTGCCATAGCAACAGGCTCATAGTGGTTGGTTGGCTCATTGCTGGGCCGAGCGCTCATTGATGGAGGCGGAGGGAGAGATATGAGGTGACAGGTTGAGAGCGGTGGGCATAAATGCATTCATCAACAGGGACAGGATGGAATGGCTGAAAATGTGCCCACTGGGTGAATTCCTTCAAGACGTGGGCTGAGTTTCAGAACACATGCCACTATATTATTTCTTTATTAAGAAAAGTATTTAGAATATGTTATTGCAGAAAAGTAACCTAATATACCTGTTGTTCTGTTGCATCTGGCACTTCTTTTTTGATCACCCACAGTTCCTGCGGCAAGATTTGTCAAATACGCCTCAGTGCCTCATGCACTGTTATGAATATCCTTGAACTGCTAAGAGAACAGATCGATAAGCATAAAATTTGTGTGGATATTCTAGCTCAACATCCATCTTCATGATGTACTGTCTATAGTTTACAAACGTATTACCTGAGCGTTTGCAGACCATCTGCAACCATTCCAGTATCATTATCTCTCACTTCTATCATGATGAATTAGTCTATAAACTCAATTTTGCCTGTGTTAAATGTGCAATATGTGCACATTCTTTCCACTAACTTGTTGGAAGGAAGGTTTACATGGAAACAGATTTTGATCTCAGCCGGCTGGGTGGTTGTACTTTTTGTTTTTTTTTAAAACGCAGCTACGGGATGTAGAAATCACTTACAATATCTGTCCGTCGTTCATATTTCCTGGTCCCTAGGGCACATGTGAGCCCGGAAGGTTGCATAGTCTTTAACACTAAACAGCATGCCTCCATTTGTAATCTAAAAGCTAATGTTGAGCTAACACTGCTAGCAGTAAAATAGTTGGCTTCAACTTAATATTGCAGTGATATGTATTTATCTACTTATCAACTTGGTGTTTATAACTCATCTTCGCTCGTCATCTTGTATCTGCTGGCTGTAACTGGCAAATCTCTATGAAATTCATGGAGGGGAGGGTCTGAGTGACTGTAAGCGGACTACCTTGTTTTTCTTCATTGACTGCAGTACTCCAATTTGACCACAATATGTCAGTATTACATATTGTACCTTTAAGGTAAAGATGCCAATATATTGCAGTTAACTGCTTTTATGTTTTCTATCTTTCCATGTTTTTTTGGCATGCCAAAATGTAGTAAATCTGAGGAAAAGAAGTAAACATTGCTTTTTATGCACCCCTGTTTTGCATTGAATGAATGAATCAAGACCTTTATTGTATCCAAAAATCCAATTTCAGTACAGCCCGATCAAACAGATACAGGCCAACTGTAGCATTGCAGCCAGCATTGAATGACATGCCATATGTTTGCATTGGGAAGAAGGGTGTAATTTTCAGTATTTTAAGTTGCCAAATTGATCAGAATGTAGGTCACGCTGCCATCAGTTACAGTCACTCCAAGCATTCAGCATCCAAAGGTGAGGGAACCATCACCAATGCAGACAGTGTATTTTATGAAAGACTTTAAAATAACATAAAAAGAGTATTTGTATAAAAAGAGCATTGCATGATTTCTAAAGAATTTGTATATAGTTAAACTGTACCTATGATGAACTTTACAGACCTCTCATCTTTTAAAGTGGGCTATCTTGCACAATCTGTGGCTTCCAAATACTTTTTTGCCCCATTGTATTTATATCCTTTTATCTTTTGCAATGTGCTCTGAGTCTCTGAGATTGGAAGACCCATTGCCATCAATCTAATCTTAAAGTCCCTCAACAGATATCTTATCAGATTTGAGTGGGAACTGCTTGTACTTGTTGCTAAAAAAAAAAAGATTGCTTTAATCCTAAATCTGCCTGGGGTATGAGTAATTTTGGGCCTATGTCTCATGCCTGCAATCCTAATGGCACATTTATACCCATATTTTGTTTACGTTGTGATTAGAATTAGAATTATACTTGTAAACTGTACAGTCTGTCTCAGGGCAGGACACTGTTAATTGGCTTTTGCCTTGATGTCACCTTCTCCTTTTTTAATATTTATTGATCACTTACGCATTTTTGGCTTAAAGTTTAAGGATCTGTACCCGCCTTTGCTTACTCCTAATTTACCAAATAATTGTAAGTTGAACTAGAAAAGCTCGGTCACCCCCCAGACAGTTATCTGGATCCCCCCCATAATCTAATCACTTGTTCCTGGTCCCACTGTGAACATTTCCTGAAAATTTAATCAAAGTGCCTTTTATAAATTTTGAGTTATGTTAAAAACAGACAGACAAACATAATCGTAGCGGAGGTAATCAATCAAAAAATTGGTTAATCCTTATTGCTTTGCGTGTTTTCGAAGCGTTTTCTGTACTAAGGGAAATAAATCATCATCAGTGCAGATAGTATATCTGCATAATGTGGGGTGCTTTGTGCAATGTAATGAAGGAGTTCCCGCTTGCTGTTTCTTTTGTAAATACATTTGCATTGCAGAATATACACAATGTCCTGGGTGTCTTACAAATGAAATGCTCAATCTGCTGAATTATTCAACATATCAACAAATACATAGCTTTTCTGGCGATCAAACTGCTGTAGTGTCAAATACATGGGCAGATCATGTGGGAGCATTTAAAATAACCTGTACAACTATTAATTTAGGTAATGGAAATTTTGGTTTTTAGTTTGAGATAAATTTGTTTTTAGATATAAATATCACAGGTTGGTGCTTTTAGAATTGCATAGCCATTTTTTATATAAACAAAGATCATGCTGCGCAAATTCATAGTTTTTTAGATAATTTCCAACAATTTCTGTTCTTATAATAGTGAGAAAAGTACACAAAAGTGCTGGTAGTCTAAGTAAAAAGACAGGGCATTCATCAAAAGTGTACATCCTTAATCAGTATTAAGGTAGTAGTAGATAAGCTCAGCCCCAGCTCATAAACACAGGGGCTATTGAGGTGAGATCTTCTGGGATACATTTTTTAAGCTGTAGCAATGAAAACACAGTATCTGCAATATTTATTCTTATCATAGCAACACAGGTAGGATACAGCCCTAATCCATAGTATTTAAAACCTACATCTCAAATATCTGGAAAATTTTTGCACTGACTCTAAAGAGAGAAAAAGAAGCAGGGCTGCAGCTCTGTGCTGATTTAGGTCATACGTGGAGAATAGGAAGTGGGTCATATCTAAGTATATGTATGTATGGACATATGCTTGTGTTTTGTGTGGATGCATCAGTGGTATGTGCTCCTCTTGGTGTGTGGGCATGTCTCCCAAACATGTAAAATCTGGGTTTGTTTAATGATCTGCCCTTAGATTCATCATTTTGAGACATCTGTACTTTCCATATGCACGGGCGTGCTTTTTTATCAGCATTTGGCCCTTTAATAGGTTCCTGCGGGGCCGAGGGGAAAGAAGAAGAAGATAACGGGAGCAGACATTATTTGCTTCTGTCATGTCGGCTTAGAGTCAGGCCTCACACACTGCGGCCCAGTCAGATACGGATGCACAAGTGGATGTACCTGCACACGCGCCCTGAAAGAGCGCGTACACGTTCCCCATCGCGCCGCTGATGCACGCGGATGAGTGGGGAGTGCTGTGAGGAACGGGGGGGGGGGCACACAAGGAGCCTAAAATGCTGACACATCTGACACAGAAAAACGTCGCACTTCCATGCATCCTCACACCCTCACAGCAGCACTCTAAACAGACATCCCTGTCTGAGGAAATTAAGCAGGACTGGCGCTATTTTACATATTCAGAGCCAGACGCGAATATATGTTTTTTTATGCAGATGTTTGCATATAACACAGTGTGCTTTTTTACAGCCGTGAGGGTTTTTGTGGTTTAGTGCCTGATGAGTAATACTTGTATGCAGTGCTTTTTGCAGGTACGTCTTTGCGTCTGTGCAATTTTGTTTAGTGTCTAAGTGTGTGTATGAGGCAAAGCATCCAGGTTCCACAGTCAGTCAGGCTGCATCTCGTCAGGCAGGCCTCGGTCACAAACCCCCAGGGTAAGACTGCCTACTGTGGGCACGAGCCGTGATGATTGTCCCCGCTGGGGGATGGCACATGCGCACTGACACACACATCTGCAGTCACAGTCATGCCACAGTGCTTCGAGATTTTCTTGTACCCACACATGTAAAAAACTGTCTTAGGACACACAAATGCCTTTGCTAGAGTACACGCACCTCTCTAGAGAGATTCTTAGGCACATACTGCACAAAAATCTGCTTTGCATGCAGATCAAAACCACACGTTGTTTCTATGAATTGAGACATCTTTGCTCTGTGTGGTTCACATGGCTATATTGGACGCATTTTCAAGCACAGATTTACATAAACATAGAATAACCAGACCTTGCTACGTTAACACACACATTCTTAGAGATATAGATGAGAGAAATGCATTGTGGGCTAAGGCTTAATGTTCTGGAAGTGCTACAGCTCTTGTCGTTGTAACACAACTAAGCATACCTCATGACAGCATTTAACATGCACCGTTTCATGCTTACACAAATCCGTTAAATGTAAAATTGACATGAAGGAAGGAAAGACAAAGGACTTGGGTCAAAATGTATAAGGTGTGCCATTAAACATTATGTTTTGTGTTGTTCAACAACAGTAAGTCTGTTTTGGCTATGAATAAGACATTACAATAATAGATGGAGGAAGTTCAACACTGATGTGTAACTTTGTGTAACTTTGGACAGCAAGTTACACATCTGTATGGAATATATATAAAATGCCTTTCCAAAATACAAGAACTTACTAACAAAAGAGAATTCAGTGGTCTAGTCAAAATACATTAATCAAAAAAAATCACTGAGCTAATAACACATAACTATACTACTATGTAAAAAATGAATGAGTAATAAACTAACTACCAAAAGTAAAACTGTAAAAATTTACCCTTGTACAAAGAAGCTGGAACAATAGCCAGTAAATGGGTAGTACAGTATCAATATGTGTCTATGTAGACCAAGGTTTGTATTGAAGAGTTTTAAACTGAGGCCAAGCTAGTTTTAAACTAATTACGATTAGTCTAAGACTAATTAGCTCTATTAGGTTTGTGTTCAGACGACCAATTCACAATGCAAAGCAGGCATGAAGATAAAACCTTCATCGGAGGAAGTAATGTGTCATTAAATAATTTGCTGAATTAGAAATGTATAACCGTTTGGACAATTTATGTTCATTTATGGATCAGTCACCGCAGTGATGGATATAGTAGTTTGGTATATTAAGATGGCAGTTACAAATCGGTGCAAGATGACGCCTGAAAGAAATCTTTTCAGGCTTTAATCAGGCTCTGGAGCAAACGGTCAGCTTTCGGCTTAGCAGTACGGCAAAACTGGACATCTTCTCCAACAGCAGGAAGACAGGGCGTCAGCAATAGAGAAAATGTCTCAGTTTGGTGCAAGCTGTAATTCAAAGATTCCTGCTACAGAGTTTTGAAGAAGTCAGTTGAAAGGCTTATGCTGCATTCAGACCAAGCCCACGCGTCAGCGACAGTTGCGGCAAGATTACATGTAAAGTCTATGGTGGAGTACGTCAGAGGTCCGTCAAGGGCTCTGCGTTGCGTTGAGTATGTTGGATCCGTCAACGACGCTTGCATTTCATACGGCAACGTACCAACGCATGCGTCTCAGAAGTTCAGCAAGCTGAACTTTTGACAGATCCAATGGAGTTAACTCAGTGCGGCAACCAATCAGTGCGTCTCACAGTAGTTATGTCACTATACCCGTATCTTGAAAGAAGTGCGGGTCCAGTTAAAACATTTTCAACAAACGCTGATTTAAAAAATCATAAATAACACTTACCGAAGACAGATGGACAGACGCTCCTAAAGAGACAGAGACAGAGAACCTGTAGTTGGTCTCCTGGCAGGAGATTTAAGCTCCGATGCGGCCGAGGAGGTCGTAAAATTAGGTGCGGGACAGACGGAAGTAGCACTGAAAGCGAACCTCATCCATAAGCAGCTCCTGGAGCAAATGGTTAAACTCCTCGAACTCCGAACGCATCTGAATAGTGGGCGCTGATGCACCCGATGTCAACGTTGTCTAGCTTTATCTAGCTAATAAAGCCAAGTCACTCTCTCGTTACGATCCACCATAGTTTAGAAACTTCAGAACGTGCGGCAACAGAGGAAGCCCCGCCCATGCGTTGTTTTTTTCCTCAGAAGCAGGCTATGGAAGCCAAAAAGTACATATGTCAAACTTCATCCGTTGTATGCGTTGCCTGACGCAGAGCAAATGTGCGGTGTGAATGCAGCTTTATTCCATTGGCTGGAATACAGTTACCTAATCCATGACTTTACGCATATTTTGGACCTTCTTTAAGAAGGATAGAAGCGCACACCGAGGTCTCCCTATGTTGGGATGGTGTTGTGCAACTCCTACTCTTCTTGTTGATTCTCCTTCGATGCAGTTCATTGTGCGATTAGGTCTTAAAACCAAGAGGTCTGTACCTTTAGTCCTGTCCTGTCATCATGCCTTGTGGCACAACATTGTGTTCCTGACTATTAAAATGAGATTTAGCATCACCATCAGATCAAGACTTTTCTGGAGTTTTTCTGGAGTGATTTATAGAGTGCTCAGAAGGATGCGAAATCCAGCATGTGCAGGCTAAGAATAAACAAAACAAAACAAAAACAACCCCCAAAAGTTATGGAAGTAGAGTCAAAGTCTAGATAGATCTTGGTCTCACTGAGATGTTCTGGGGTCATTTAAGACAAGCTGTACGCAAAAAATGTCTCAAGCATGTCACGGCTGAAAGTTTGGAGTGGACCAAACCTTTTTTTCAGATTAGTGTCAGAGACTGGTAGATTGTTTCAAAAAATTTCCCAGAATTTGAACTGCAAGGGATAACACTGGCTGTTGGTGGTTGTGTTTCCCAAATTAACAACTGCTTGGAAACACTATTTTAAAATATCTTTTGTTTAAGGACAATAGTCTTTTCTTTTTTTCACTCTTACTTTTCAGGAAGCCTAGGAGTAAATGTGGCCCAAGAGCCACTACTCTACCCCAGAGTCCTGAAAGATAAAGGTGATTTTTGGACAGCTTTGTAGTAAGGATGGACACTTTACTTACAATCATATCCAAAGACAAATTCTTATCAAGAAAAAGATTGGCAAATCTGTTGAAGATAGAGAAAAAAGATTTGAGGGCATATCTGATATATGCAACAGGATGTGGACCGATGCTAGTGTTAGGATGGACTGTTCTGGAGTTCATCAGCTGGGGAGCTGTTTTTTTTCCACAGTCGGTGTAAATTTAGTTTGAGGCATTAAGTGCTGGCAAAAGTGTTTTTTCTTCTTCTTCTTTTAAACATCTAAAAACACTCAGAGGGCCTAAAGTATACAGTCATGTTTAAATTAAGCGCTGGACATTTACAAAAAAAGCTCTGCCATTTAACTTTTCCTGCCCACGTGATTAATCTCTTCCTATCAGGCTGTAACATCTCACAGGGGGATCATAGTAAAGTTAAAAGTGAAATAGAGCCTTGGCACAGTGCAATGGAAAAATCTGTGGTTTTTATCAGTGGGACCAAGCAATGCAAAAGATCCTCTCTATGCTGTCTCCAATCCTGGAACATATTGTCCAGGGTGGTGGAGGAGGAAAATGCTTTTTTTTTTTCTCTTTGGAAGAATTAAGAGCGTAAGTGGGAGACAAAGGGGAAAATAAAATGGCAGTAAGTCCTTTTGATGTGAAAGAAACAAACGAGGGCAAGAGGAGCAAGATGTTCAGGTAGCAAGTCTGAGCAAAGGGGTTAAAAAGAGAAATGTGCTTTTAGGGATTTTTAGAAATAACATAATGTCATGATTGATGCCTTAAACTCGGATTAAAGGGGATTGAATATGGGATAATCCATGCCGGAGGGAGTCTTCCTCCACCTAAGCACTGGCCCTTTAAATAGCCTCTCTGTGTATTCTCTAGTGTTTTTCCTCCTGTTTGGTTCAGTATGTGTTTGTTTATTTTGTTAGAGCTAGTTATATCTGTATTCTCTTTTCATTCTTGTTTTTGTTTTTTGTCTGATTTGGCTTTTCCTCTCTGCCATGGTAAATGGTAAATGGACTGAACTTATATAGCACTTTACTAGTCATACTGACCACTCAAAGCGCTTTACATTGAAGCCACATTCACCCATTCACACTCACATTCATACACCAACACCCAACATGGCTCGGTAGGACGAAGTTTTTTGGGGTTAAGTGCCTTGCCCAGGGGCACATTGACTCCCTTTGTTTAAATAACCACTCACCTCACTACATTTAACACTTAAATGTCTGAGTTTTTTCAACTTAATTTAATTTAATTCAGATTTTATTGTAAGTGCAAAATTGGGCTTCCATTTATTTATCTATTTTTATTTCCACGTTTTTCTGTGTGTTTCTGTATGTATGTAATGATGTGATGTAACTCAGCTGCCTATCTTGGCCAGGTCTCCCTTGCAAATAAAGGTGGTTAAATAAAGGATATAATAATAATAATAGAAAAACGTTTTTTTCAAATTTTCATTCTGATAATTATGTAGCAGACTTTATTCATCTTAGAGATTTGGGCCCTGATTTATCAAATGTTTGCGCTTGTTAAAATGTACGAAATTCTCACAGCAGGCGCAAAAATGTGAAGCAGGTGATTTTACTGATCAGTTGCAGTTAAGACAGCAAACCTGCAGCAAGATGTGTGTAATCCATTTAGTGCTTTTGCCAATGAGGAATATACATTTTGGGGCATGTTTTAATTTTGCTCCATCATGATTCAAAATATCATTCAGACACATTCTAACCTAATAGGAATTAACACTTTAATGCTCATAAACGTGCAAGGCTGGCACACACAAGTCCCCGTTTGAATAATGTTTTTTGCTTCTATTATCATTTGCACACACACTCTTAGTAAATCAATCACAAAACTGGAACAGCCTCAGTGCAAAATGTTTGCGTGGCATGCGATTTTGCACTCTTTATTTTATATATAGATAAATCAGGCCCAAAGTGTTATATTACCAAGCCTTGTCTTTGGATACCTCTTTTAAAAATTTAACAGAAACTCATAAAAACAGTCTATGGAAATGTACATACATAGAGAGTTTTTTTTTAAAACAAATACTTTTCTCAGCTCGTTTTTAAAAAAATTAAATAAATCCCCATCTACATGTAACCCAATAAGTGCGCTTTCAAGCAAATTCACAGACATGGCGACCATGTTGGAGGCAGTAGTTCTCCCAAATCCTATCCGCTCAGAGTAACTTTCTACTCTGTAACTTCTACATACAGCATCGATAGAGCTTGTAAGAACAGGCGAGCAAAAAGTGCTTGGACAATTGATAATGCTAACGAAGCTCTGAAGGCATAAATGCCCTTTCTGAGTGTAAACACATGTCTCACGAATTATGTTCGAGCACTTTTTTTCACTTTAAACTCTGGTTTCCTCTGTCCACACGCAGACGCTGACAACGGTAAACGCAGATCTTCACTTTGGCAGGAGTTTTTAGAATCGTTTTCGGTGCATTTTTGTGTGGCTGACAGGCCAAACCGTACAAAAATATCTCCGTTTTATGAGATACTTGGCTACATGTGGAAAGGTTCTTATGGTGCGTTCACCCCACACGCTTTGTCAGCGCCAAGCAACGCTCACAATTTATAGATTTTGACACATATACATTTTTAAGCGGAAGCTTGCAAAGCGTGTGGGCGGGCCATTCTCTGCTGGATGTATATAAAACTACTGGATCGTCGGGCAACGTCACTACAGTGAGATGCTCTGATTGGTTGGTGCACTGCGGCAAGTGTGTCAAGTCCGTCAAAAGTTCAGCTAGCTGAACTTCTGAATTGCTTGCATTTGCTGCTTTGCCACTTGAAACGCAGGTAACACTTGAAAAATGGACGCAGCCAACACACACAATGCACCGCAGAGACTCTGACAGACTCAACCATAGACTTTACATGTAATTTTGCTGCACTTGACGCTGACTTATGGGGCGGTGTGAACACACCATTAGTTTAAGTATATATTTTTTCTCTTGGGTCAAATTTAACAATAATCTTTGAGTTCAATACCAAGTTTCTGCATTTCGTCTTATCTCAAAGAGTGTTAATGCAATGACAGAGAATGTCCTCTATATATTAAATCTTTGCTTTAAGATTTCAGAACAATTCCAGATCCAGTATGTTTTAAAGCATAAAACTGTAACTTTGCTACAAAACGTTCAGCCTTCCTGTTATCTGTTGTATTCTTGCTTACTGATTCATAATTAAAAACAAATCTTTTATGAATATATGTGCTGACCGTATATGCTTTTTATAATAATAAGAAAAGGAGCCAGTTCTATTGGGATTTCTTTTTCTGGTCCTTTTTTGGTAATGGACTTCAATTTAAGGCTAGCTGGGTTTTCTTGTTAGACCTTTATTAACTTGAAAATGAAACACACTCAGTCAGTGGAAATTTCAATGAGCAGATTTGTGAGACTTTCGTTCTGGGGGGAAATGCAGCCAAAATCAGACCTATAAATGATTTAGTAATCCTAAATAAGTAAATCAGCTTGCTGTTCTCCCTTTTTTGTATGACTTAAAAAATCTTTTTTTCACGTGATTACATGCAAAGTCAAAACTAAACCCTGTTGGAGTCCTTTTCTCAGAAAACAAGAACATTTCTTGTTTTTAGGGGTTATTTTCCCTTATGCCTGTAAGATCTAAGATGTTTTGCCATCTAAAGCGATAAATAATTCCCCAAAGTGTCACAAGGAGCAGATTTAGCTATTTTATTGAGGATATTGTGAATGATAAAGGATGAAGTCAAAGCAATGTCATACTCAAACATCAACATTGTCTTCATGTACTGCAGAGGGATTTAACATTCAAATCCAGTTCCCTGGCTTCACTCTGGTCAGAAAAGGTCATCAGTCGTACTGGAATCCTTTATTCTGTAGCTTCTCCCTTAGTCTTCCTTTTCATTCCTTCATGCCTTCCTCCCTCGATTGCAAGGACAATTCACTTAATACTTCTTGAATGAGATAATAATAAAATGTAGCCGCACAGTCTTGGGTAAATATGCATCTCTCACTCCTCTGGGCAACTTCCTGCTTGTTGGCAGGGGTTTGAGCCAATGGGAGGAGGAGTGGGAGAGAAGCAAGGTGGGCATGGCAACGTGGCCCAGCTGGCCGTACACTTTTAACTTCAATGTACAATATAAGCAGTGACCTGTAGGGTACTCTGTTCCCAAGAGCCTGTTGTCTAATACTAAAGCCGCAACCCTTGACATTTCTCAGATGATGACAGACTCTATAATTGGCACTATTCCTGATGTTTTTTAAGTCTTCTGAGAGATACTTTATTAGGATCAAAATGAAGCGTGCATTAAGTTCTGAACATGACTACATAAATTGTAATTAGGTTATCAGTTTGGTCGTAAATAATCAAACATATTATAAGGGTTGCCACCTTTGGTCTAAGTTTCAGAATCACATTAAAGCCAGCTTTTTGGACATCAAATGCACAGTAAATGGAGTGGGGTTTAAAGTTGGCTTAAAACTGTAAAATGTGTCTTTGAAATATTGTACCAGTGTCACAATATTGTTCTAATGTGATTATTTTGTGCTGCATAGCAGATTATTTGTTACAACTCCATCCACGCATAAGAGTGCTGTTTATTTCTCATAGCATGGTTTCTATGATTTTGATACACCTTTGATTCAATTCAAATTCAATTCAAAAATACTTTATTGATCCCAGAGGGAAATTAATTGTTGTTGTAGCTCATTAATTAATTTTTCAAGGAATTGTTGTAGACCATGATGGATGTGGGGAGAAAGGATTTCCTGTAGCGGTCTGTGTTGCAGCGAAACTGAAAAAGCCTCCGACTGAAGATACTCTGTTGCTGTAGGACTGTCTCATGGAGAGGATGCTCAGTGTTGTCTATGATCTTTTTAATTTTATGAAGAATCCTTCTTTGCATCATTATCTCCAGTTGTTCCACAGTCGTCCCCATAACAGAACCAGCCTTCTGTATCAGGTTATTGAGCCGTTCTAAGTCCCTGGCTCTGATGCTGTTACCCCAACAGATGATGGACGAAGAGATGACACTCTCCACCACAGACTTGTAGAAGATTTTCAGCGTCTTGCTGCAAAGCTAGAAGGACCTCAGCTTCCTCAAAAAGTACAGTCTGCTCTGTCCCTTTTTGTAGACGGCTTCACTGTTGATTCTCCAGTCCAGTCTATTGTCCAGGTGAACTCCACTTCTTCTCCCATGATGGAGACAGTCTTTGAGTTGTCTCTGTTTCTTCTGAAATCTACTATCATCTCCTTTGTTTTGTTCACATTCAAGGTAAGATGATTGTCTCCACACCATGCCACAAAGCTTCTCACCAGCTCTCTGTATTCAGCTTTTTCTCCATCTCTGATACACCCGACAATTGCAAAGTCGTCTGAGTATTTCTGCAGATGTCTTATACTGGAAGTCTGAGGTGTACAGAGTGAAAAGGAATGGTGAGAGTGCAGTCCCTTGTTGTGCTCCTGTGCTGCTGATCAGCTGGTTTGACACACAATTCTTCAATCTCACAAACTGTGGTCTGTTTGTCAAGTAGTCATTGATCCAGCTGATTGTTGAGGCCTCCACCTGTGTCTTCAGGAGTTTCTGACAAAGTAAACCAGGCTGAATTGTGTTAAATGCACTGGAGAAATCAAAGAACATGATTCTCACAGTGCTGCCTGCTTTGTCCAGATGACAGTGGGTTGGTTGAAGCAGATTGATGATGGCATCTTCAACACCAACACCATGGCGATAAGCAAACTGCAGGGGGTCCTCATAGGTTCTAGTTTGCTTACTCAGGTGGGGCAACAAGAGTCTATCCAGGACCTTCTTAATGTGGGATGTCAGGGCAACAGGTCTGTAGTCATTGATGACTGATGGGTGAGTTTTCTTTGGTACATGAACAAGGCAGGATGTCTTCCACAACACTGGAACCTTCTCTTGGTTCAGGCTAAGGTTGAATAGGTGCTGCATAATCCCACAAAGCTGCCCTGCACAGGTCTTCAGGACTCTGGACCTGCAGCCTTGTTCCGGTTCAGTTTCTCCAACTGCCTCTTCACCTGACTTTTAGAAAAAGATAGGTGGGAGAGTGAGATAAAGGGAGTAACGGAATCTCCTGACTTGGTGGAAGACAAAGTTGTGGAAGAAGAAATGTTCATGACTGAGGTGGAAGATAAAACATCTGAGTGGTGACAATACAGGTGTGGGTCAGAGGAGAGTCGGATGTCTCTCTGGATGGAAACAGGAGAGGAGGATGCTGAGCTTGTTCCTGAACTGAACCTAATGAAGAATGTGTTCAGTTCATTGGCACTATCCACACTTCCATCTATCCAGTCCTTCCTGTGCTTAAAGCCTGTGATCATGATCATGTTAATCAACCCATATCCACTTATATACACATAACATTAGCATAGTAGTGTGCAATATAAAAGTTATAAAGTAGATATTATATAAATTTAGCCAAAGGTAGAGATTTAGACTATACTGCGATACTGCATTTATAATTTTGAAGATATAATCAAGCTGTGCCTACATACTTTGAATCAGATACACAAGGAAGATAAATACTGATGTTCAGTGTTGTCTTTACACTAGATATTGCAAGTTTAAGATTAGTTATTTTACATATAACGGATAAGAAAGCTGTTGAACTTTGAAGCATTTTTTAATTCAAATATTGTATATGCAGGTTTCCTTTTGCACCATATTAAATGTATAAATAAGTAACAAGGAAAGCAAAAACATTTTGAACTTTATTTTCATAGCATTTATACCTGAGAAGTAAGACTGCTCCTAAGCAGTCATTTTGACATATATAAAGAAAAAAAAAAAGAACATCGCAATACTTACCGTTATCATACATTCTATAGATTATATCGCAATATAGATTTAAGGCCAGCTCTGCATTAGCATGGCAAAAAAATGTTTTAAATAGTTTGTCTTAGGGTTGCAAAAACAAACAGTTGCCTCGGTGTACACAACATAAATATTTGTTTGGGAAAATTCATTGTGTAGGATGTCACAGCATTTAATCTGTTCTCTACTTGTAGTATTGAAAGTTTATGAATTATGCAGAACCTTGTGCTCACCATGCTTACTAAATGTTGATTTCTGCTCTGAATGGGCAAGAACAATTGTCTCTGAGTCTTTGTTGCTTTCTTCATCTTCTTTGTTCATAGCAAAAGGCTAATTTATTAACTGTAACAAAAGACTGATTGAAAACTAAATTTGCTGTTGCTTTTTGTTAAGGGTGTAATTTGCTCCATTGTTAAGCAGAAAAGCATGTCAGAACATCTCCACTGCCAAAAACAGCTGGATACTCTGCATACATAACTGGACAAGCATTCATTCTGTTCTTTCTTGCAGGTGCAAAAAAGCTGGCCAACAAGGCAGCGCTGTGGTATGTCCCCTGTTCTCTGCAGAATGTTGACAAGATCACGGAGGTGCCTCCCATTAAGGTTTGTTGAAACCCGCGGTGGTCAGTTTAGAGGTGTTGTTGCGAGCTTCCATTCTGGGTTTTGTGTGGAATACTTTAGAGAATACTTCACCTTATGTGCTCTGTCTTGTAGTACGCTACTGCAGAGCAGGAAGAAGAAGGAAGGAAGCGCTATGAAGCACAGAAACTTGAGAGGCTGGAGACCAAAGCAAGGGTTGAGGAGACAATGCCGCCTCCACCAAACTCAGGTACCGTGCGGCATGTTTCGATAAGTTAATGGTAGTAAATAAAGGTCCCTACACACAGTCCATCCTTCCTTGTAGCCTCCCTGTGTTTTTCTGCCTTGCTTACTCGTGTTCCACCTTCATTCCTTCCTTCTTTTATATTTTTCTATTCTTCCATGTAGCCTATTTCTTTTCCTTTTTGTGTACTTCATAATTTTTCTTATTGAGTCCATCCTACCCAAATCTTTGTTTCTTTTTGTGTTAATTTCTCTCCCACCTGTGTCCTCCTCCCTTCCCGTTATTATACTTTCCTTGTTTCATTCTTTTATACCTTAATTGTATCCAACTTCCCTTCCTTTCTCTGTCCTATCCTATTATCTTACACACGCTTCCTTCCTTCCTTCCTTCCTTCCTTCCTTCCTTCCTTCCTTCCTTCCTTCCTTCCTTCGTTTTTGGAAAAGTATGGACTTGTATATGAGAATAAATTGCATCCTGGTGCAACTTGGACAGAATGTTCAGTTTCTGTGCTTCTGCAAAGTGAATACTGCAGTGTTGATAAGTGGTTAAAAATAGTGAGTTCAGTAAAATGTAGAATGCAGTGTTCTGTTTGAGTTTCAATTACTTGCTCTTTCTCAGGTTACTGCAGATGTAATAATATCGAGAGTGAGAGGTCAAATGCAAACATACTGCCTTTGTGATGTGAAATATCACATATGAGAAAATATGTGGCACTGGCTACTTGGTTAGGATTTGTTTTAACTACATGATCATATTTGTACCGTTCAAATTATTGAAGAAAACAACTATAATAGAAAGCGAAAGGAGCCAGTGAAACATCCTTTCGAAGTTCTCAGTGATAGATGCTCTCTTCATAACAGTTTTATATTTTACAATAATGTAGCACTAATAGTACCCAGTGTGTTTTTATACTTTTTTTTATACTACTTATTTTTATGTAGGAATTGAAAATATTGAACTATTATCCAACTCTTGTCTTTTTTGCTGAACCATAGAGGGTGCACCAAAAGGTAAGTGAGCAACAATCAGCAGTTAGCATATATGTTGGACCAAAAGCATGCAGTCCTTGGTGTGTGTGGTGAGAATTTGATTTAGTTGGTGTTTTAGTAAACTATTTAGTAACTTATTTTTTTGTCTTTAAATTCATAATTTAGTTTGTAATAAGATTTTGTTTGTGTGCTTGTTTGTTGACACGGCAGAAAGGCAAACAGTTGGCTTCAGCCAGTCCAGCTTGATCCATTTGGTTGGGCCTTCCGACTGCACACTAGATGTATTTGTTTATGGCGGTGAGTGTACCTCTTTTTCATGTTGCTTTAAATCTGGGTTATTAGCTGGACAGTTTGACTTGATTGTTATTTCACTGAGATGCTTCTATGATATCTGAGCCACACTTTATAATGTAAAGATGCACTCTTATGATCAAGTACATTGATCAGTTCCTAATTATCCAGATAATAGTTCCTTCCAGTAACATTCACAAACAATTTTTTTGTTCACCTTTTGCCATATCATAACCACAAACCTCAGTATTGTATTGCCGTTTTTCACACACACACACACACACACACACACACACACACACACACGCACACACCACACACATACACACACACACACACACCCACACACACACACACACACACACACACACATACTTACACCCAATATATAAATATAAAAGCATGCTGCATATTGCATTTTTTTCCAACCCCCTTTCCCTGCATTAGCCACAGAAAAAAAATAGAGGAAAACGAGCGAGTCAGAAAAAGCCAGTCCCTTCGACGTCACAAGGAAATGTAGTATTCATGGTCTTGTCTACCTTGGCCCACGTTAAGGTTAATTTTTTTGCCTGAAGAGAACAGGGCACGTTTGTTAGCAACAAAGCTAACTTTTAGCAACTCGACAGCATGGCAGAACATAGTTGGGCTAGGTTTATTTGTAGAAATAGCACATCACATTTATCTTAGAAAGAAGAGCTGTGGAAGAAACTGTTGGAATTTGTGTAGGAACACCGCCAGCAAAGTAAGATAAGGTAATTATTTGATTGAAGGCAGCAAAAGAGTTGCGTTGGCGTTAGCCAGTCTGTAACGAGATGTTTGCATATGGTGAATAATACTAATCTTAACTTGTGACCCCGATGTTTCACCTCACCCACTCCTCTGATAAACTGCAACCTCCTGAAACAGGATTGAGATAGCATTTTTCCCCCACATAAAATGGCCGCTGTTGAAGCATAGCTTTGCTGTGGTAGCATTTGGACTACAGACTATATAAAAATCATTGAACAAAATGAATGAATGAGACCTTTAATTGTTGGTGAATGTAATCTGACCTCTATCCAACACAGGTGTACTGTATGCTGCAAGTTTGAGCCAAACGCCTTCACGTAGCCAGGTTTGCATAGCACTGTGGGATGCAGGAGAGTAAACAAACTGAGAAACAAAGGTGATGCGTCTTTTTATGATAGCATAAAGCCCCATTAACTTTTAAGATGGCTTCTTGAAATCATTTGGTATCCCTTATCAGATTTGACCTGAAATAGTACCCAGAAACCCCATCTTTTCTATTAGCTTACAAGTTGGCATCCTGTATTTAATTTTGGTAGTACCCCCTTGGACTCATCTAACTAATAAAAAAATATGTTGTTCTAGTGTTTTTTAAGTGATTTTAAAAGTGATTTGATTTTTAAAGTGGTTTCTTTTGCAAGGCACAGTAGAAAAGAAAACCTTAAGTAATTGAAACTAAAACCTGTCCAATTTTTACATGTAAAAGGGCAAAGTTTAAATATTGACAACAAGCTGAATATTTACACACAAAAACCAAGTTGCAAACCAAATTAAATAGAAGAATCTTCATCATGACACTCTTTGGCTTATCTGTGTACAGTTAGGGATCAATGTGGATCAAAGTATTTTATTTGGAAAATATCTGTTTCTGGGGTTGTTGTGTGGCATAGTGGTGGTGCAGACACCCCATGTACAAAGGCTTCACTGTTCGCCATGACATTCATCGCCTTTCTTTTCTTATTTCTGACCTATTTACTTTCAATTAAAGGCCACCAGGGTCATAAAAATTAAAAAGGGAAAAAACATCTGTTTTGTTTATTTTTGAAACTGTTTAGGTTTTAAACTTGAAATCGATCATAGATAGAAAGTATGAGAGAAACCGGAATATATTAAGTAATATTTAATGTGTATTGCTTAAAGTGGTAGTGTGTATTTTTTACACAGTGTGAAACTACAATGCCTTTCTCAGCAGAAAAACAAGTGTCAAACAGGAGAGAAAAGAAGCATAGTGAAACGAAGAATCTAAAAATATATTGTATTTGGGTGTATTTGTGCTGTTTCAATAAAGTTTTAGACTGAGCAGAGATAATTAAGAATAATTAAATGGCTTTAGGAGCAATTTTCCAGAGGGATTATTATAATTAAAAATGCTGTTGGGTTTGATCTAGTTTACGTGGAAACAATTAGCGTAGTGAGTGATTTACTATCTGTGAACAACTAAAGTGCTTCATCGGCTGCAGTTCACTCTTAACTGTATGAGAGAGCGTTATTGTTATGAGAAAAGCTGAAACTGGGATGCATGAAAATAATTTAAAGAGTGATTCACCCCCGTTCCAGAGTCTTCCTCCACCTACATTTCCGAATTGGAAAATGCGACAGAAGTTGGAGTTGCCTGTCGGACAGAGGGACACGTGTGGAGGAGGGCTGGGTGGTGTCAACACCTTCTCAACATAAAAAGTCACTAAATTTGTCGCTAGTCGCTTTTTTTGAAAGACAGTCGCAAGAGGAGTCTAAACACTCGCTAAATATAGTAAAACAGTTGGTGCTTTGGCAGCGCTGTTTGCATCTGGATGATATAAGAGTCACATGACTGTACATAGTCACGTGACTCAAGCAGAGCGCTCTGTCTTAAAATGGCAGGAGCACCGCTAACCTAAAACACCCCTTTTTTGTAAAAAAAACCCCCGACTTTACTGACACGGGCAACATGACGTTGAGAAAAATGTTCTGTATACCGCGCAGCCATAGCTGACATCAGCAATAAAGGCTGAGCCAGACGCAATGACCAATTCAAAGTGTAATGTTTTAAACTGAAGAGGGCACTCCACTGGGGGTTTTTGGTAGGAAATGTATATTTTTACAAAAATGTACTTAAACACTAAATATAATGGCCAGACATGTAGACACTATTAGACACTTGTAATAATTTATGAGCAAAAAATATTGTTTGGGGATGAGTTGCACTGTAAGAGTGGAGAAAACAGAGGACAGTAGTGTTTAGCAGTAGGAAGATAAAAATGGTGTTTATAACAGAAAATAATATTATGCAGTTTGCACTTTTCAATGCTTTCAACTTGTATAGCATTTTTGAATTGGAGGTAATAATTTTTATCTAGTAGAATTTAGATTACTTTGACTTGTTTTAAAGGGGTTTTAATGGGCTTCTACTCTTATGTGGTATTGGTATTCATTATTTATTCAATTCTTTTTAAATTCTTTAGCATATTTTTCCCATTTTTAATGCACAAGTGCACATGCACATTCTGTACATATTTTTAAATAGTTTTATTATTTAAATATTTTTAAAGTACCATTCACTGTTGCATTTTCTAACCTGGGTATGCCACCTTATCTTTATTCATAATGACTGCACAGAACTGGGCTTCCTGTAACTCTGTCCATAATGTACTGTACATATTATTCTTAACTCATAATTTCTGTTTTTTATACCTTTCCACTTTTGAATCTTAATTAATGTTTCTATTTCCTGCCACTTTGCTGTTGTTATAACCGAATTTCCCCCTGTGGTACAATAAAGGATTGTTCCCCTTCTTCTTTTCTGGAGAGGATATGAGCGCTCAGTATCTTCCCTCTTTCCTCCCCCTCAGCCAAAACAGTAATTGCAACGTACTTTAGGGAAAGGCAAGAAAAAAGACAGACCAGAAAGTACAGAATGCAATCTAAACTCACAAGACCGTATGAAATCGTAACATATAGGGATGCAACAATACCACTTTTTTCAAACCTATACGATGCCGATATTTGGATTTGAGTACTTGCTGATACAGAGTACCAATAGCAATATTTCTACCACACAAAAAAATGCAGTGAATTGGAAGACAGTTTTTATTTTATTTTCTGATTGTTACAAGAAATTATTGTTAATTAGATAATAAAATATAAATAAAAATAACCACAAAACAAAAATGTCTAGTTAAAAATATACATTTTCTGTGAAATTATTTTTAGAGTTGCCTCGATACCAGTATTCATGTTAGGGATTTAGAGGAGCTACCATGTTCTGGTTAAAACTTATTTGGAATAATTACAACTATAACCTAATACTGGGATAATTATTAATGAGGCTCGAATTGTCAGTGACAAAATGAGCAAAACGGGCCACCAACTTCTTAATCTATATAAGAAACAATATTAATTAAAGCAGCCCTCGCACTTAGCACTGCTCGGCTTCTGTTGCGACCGTCGGACTCAACCAGCGCTGCCCTCATGGCCATCTCAACACTTCCAGCGATCCTGATGTTAAAATCTGCTTAAGGTGTTCATATAGGTAAAATGGCAGCTTCCAGCCAAAATGGCTAACCTGATAAGGGATATAGAGCATGGCTTGAAAGCTTTTCAGGAATCTTGAGAAACTACTAAGTTCTTCATTTCAGAATCCTAGTTTGAAGGGTTGCTTTAGGAGGATTGTTTTGATACTTCTAGAGGGTGCTGTAATAGACCATGTCCACCAAATATTTGAATATATATGTCTTTAGAGCAAGACTAATATCCATCTTCTTGAATTTGGTGCAGATCAGAGAATGCATGTGTAAATTAGAGCTAAACGTATTTTCATGGTGTGCCGCCAAGCTTCACTATATTGCCACAGGCACACCCTAAATTAAGACAACTTGTTTTCATTCACTGGCCAAAGTAAAATCTTCATTAAGTAAGGGGAGGTAGATATGGACCTTTCACTGTAAAACATCCCACTTCCTGATCTAACGGGCAATGGCTTAAGTGATTTTACCAAATGAGCCAAGGAATGTCTTAAGAGTTGGGCTGTGATAATAGCCATGAAGTTTGACACAACTGGGGCCTTTAATGTTGAGGTTAATGCATGATGTACATTTATGGCGTGAAGCCTAAATTTGAGGCCTAGCCACGCCCACCTGGTTTGACGCAGCAGAATTCTTTTGAAAAATGTTGATACCCAATGCATAAAGTCTGTTGTTGCTTTTTCAGAAGTCTGTAAGTCAAAAGCTGTAGGAGAAGTTTGATCAAATACAACGTCTATAAATGGCACAAAATGGTGTGTTTGATTCAAAATGGTCTACTTCCTGTACTTCCTGTTGTGTTTGGACCCTGGCTCCAAGACTGAGGCACTAAATATGTGTATTGAATGACATTGTGCTCAGATAAAGTATGGCTTGGGGCTGGTGTTTTTAATTCTTCTAGGGGGCGCTGTGTACTAATAAGGCCAAGCCCACCAGAAATTGGCATACACAACTCTCCGGGGATGGACTAATATCCATAATATTTAATCTGGTTTGGATTGGATGAGTTTTCTGGAAATTATAGACAAACGTATTGCCATGGCGTGACGCCTCACTTCGCCTCACCACCACAGCCACACCCCTTTTTGAAAACTCTCAGTGCTGGACACAGAGTTTCCCCACCTGGTTTCCTGCCGCTGTGCAGCATTATAATACTAATTTGCTAAACTGTGTAAATTCTAGGCCTTTCACAGCAAAACATTACACTTCCTGTTCGGGAGGGGGCATGGCTTAAGTGATGTCAGGATTTGACCATCTGGGATCGTCAGGGACCTGATAAATGTCCCCCACAGAAGGTTGCACCCATCTGTGACTTTCTGAAGAAGAGTTATAACTGTTTGAATATTTTTAGCGTGTAGTCCAACTTTGAGGCCTGGCCACGCCCCTTCATCATATAAAAAGACTGAACGTTTTTGATAACTTTTGATCACCCATGCCTGAAGGCCATCCTGACCACTTTTTAAGCTTATTGGTCAAAAATCCAGGGAGGAGTTCGATCAAATGGGGCTTCAAACGGCAAAAATGGGTTTCAAAATCGCATGTTCAAACCAAAATGGCTGACTTCCTGTGCATCTGGGACCATGACTGTTAGGGTAAAAAATAATGGTTTAACCTAGAAAGAATCACACACAGGGGTCGGAGAGAAATTGAAGTTAAATGAACTCTGCAGTAGGAGATAAAATAAATAAAGTTCTGCAGAGGGAGACCAGGAACATACTCTGGTTGACCGTGTGTCTGTTCTCCTCTCAGCTTCTCAGACAGTCTCCCAGCCCTGTGTCCTGATCACACAGCTCTGTCACCTGGTCTCAAAGGGCCCTCCCACTGCAGTCTCTCTTTATTTGGTCAAACTTCATTAGCATCTTAAAAGAACAGGGTGTATACAAAGGAACATATGGTTGAAACCAAATGACATTTAAAAAGTACATTTAAACTATGTGATAAAGAAATACTCCCTAAGAAAATAATAATACAACATTATTATTTTTCCCTAACAATGACATTTTATTTTTTGCTTGTCGTGTGTAAATAAACACAATGTTATTAGTAAACAATATTTTTTAACAGATATATACAACTAATTAATAATTACTATAATTGGTCATGTACACAATTACAAATTATTCAATATTTTGAGGCGTCATATAGCTCTGCTATAGGCACATATTTAAATTATACATTTAAATTTAGGCTTAATCTTTTCACCCACAACCCGACCGCGTTGATCACACTTCAGGTCAAGCCTGTGAAATTTAATTTATGCGGGGGGGTTTCAAGCTTGGAGCTGATCCGCCGCGTTACAGGATCATTATCCATCCATCCATCCATCCATCTATCTATCCTGCATCGGTGTGGACTTCAGTTAAGTGCGGAGCGAGGGTGCAAAAGAGGCGGGGCCAAGGGCCGGATTTTCCACTCTGGAGAATCTGGACACCCTACGCACTTGCGCCCCTCAACGGGAACACGCAGTTGAAGTGCACAACGGTGCAAGTGCGAGTATTGGGACAGGGCCACAGACAGCTTCTCGGCTTGGACTGGACGATGGACAGAAAAACAGAACCGGACTTCAGAGTGATTCCTTTGGACCAGCCGGTAGAATCCAATAGGGAAGGGAGATGGGCTCGCTAGCGGTTATTCAAGTTTCTCTCCGTATCAGCCCAGTTGAGCTGACTGGAAGAGAAAGAATCGCGTTTTGGTGCTTCTTTCATCAGCTCAGGCGGCATCACCTCAGAAGCTGCTGGGGTTGGCCAAATAGCTGCCAGCCAATGGGAAGCTGTTGGGGTCACAAAATGGCCGCCATTCAGCGTATTCTCAGCAAACCCAACATCAGTATCGGTGCATGCTTAATAACAAACATGCATACATACCCAGATTTGAAAGTTTAACATTATGTATTAGATTTCAAGTGATAGTAAAATTGAAACCTTCTGGGACGCATTTGCAGTAATAAAAAATGTTTTCCAACAAAAAGCAGATGCTCTCTATCAGTTGAGGTATATTGTTTGTGACTTGATGTTCCTGCCTCAGCCTGCCATTTCTATTGAGGTCAGCTATGTAGGGAGGCCACGAGACAGTGAGGAGCATGAACAGAAGAAAGATGTTGACTGAGAACAAGAGGAGCTGAGCAGTAGACAGGATAGGAGAGACAGGATGGAAAGACGAAGGATCATGGAGACAAAGATAAACGTTGCAGATTCATGGTTGCCTTTTTAATTTGGAGGGCTCGATTGTAAATGTGTCCAATTAAAATCAAATAAGGTAAAAGCATGCAGGTCATTTAAAAACACACACAAACTGTTGACTGTTCCATGCCATTGCTCATTAGGCGATGTACCCTGTTGTTCGCCGCTGCTTTCGCTACACTTATTTTGTTTACATAACCGAGTCAGGTCAGGCAGTCAGGGGGCTCGCTCTCTCTTTTCCTCTCGTAGCGTCTTCCGTCTCTCTGCTCCACAAACGTACTGTATCCTCAGCCTAGCGAGCCAGTGGTTCAACAATTACGTCATGGCAACTAACACATGATAATCCAGCTGTCATACTTTGTTATCTTTTGGTTCACAGTTGTTTGAGCTACTACTCTTGTGTGGGTTTGAGATTCATTATTTATGACGTTTTTTTTTCTAATTATGTAAGATTATTTTCCCCTTTATAAGCTGAAAAAAAACATCTGACACATTTAAACAGAGCGTTCTAGAATCTCTAAAATACATTTTCTCCTACAAGTTTTTAAAACGTGACTGTGTTTTAGAAATGTGGCGACAGGCTCAAGATGTATTAAAACAGATAACATGGTCATATATGTTACAGAAAATCATAAAATACTTCATATGATTCAAAGTGGTCTCTGGATGGAAGGAATAAGGCTGACAACAAATATGAAATGGTTGTGATCTCCAGGCCCTGAGGCAGCTCTGCATTAAAAATAGACATGATTCTGTGAGTGGAAAAGACTACACAGGCTCAGGAGCACATCTAGTTTATTGTCACTGAACACAGTTTGTTGATGCGATCCAGTATTCCAAAAAATTAAAAATAAATTAAAATAAATGTAATTAAGGGAAAAACCTTAGGCTTGAGTTTATTTGAAAATGGATTATATAGAGACATGTCCTATAATTAAACACTAAAACAAATTCTGCTAGGTTTGAAAATTGGCTGCAATCTGAGGATTATTAGTACAATGTGTCAATGTTTTACAGAGCTTCATATACTGTACAGCAAAACATTCCTCCACAGAATGCATACTCTGAAAGAGTCATGTCATAGGTCGCATTTGCATTTTTTACATTAGGTAATGTTCTTATTGGTTTATTGCTGAAAGATTTCTTTAGTAAATTCCTTTGCAATTGTGGGTGCTAAAGTATGAGACAACTGGAAGTCTTTGGTTTCCTAAAGACGTTTCATTTATCATCCTTCAGAAATGAAGAAACTTTTTGGTGGAGAAGCAAAACGTCTTTAGGAAACAAGAGGAGTCCAGTTGACTGGAGTTGGGATGCTCAACAGCAATTTACCTTTTGTGATTCTCGAGCTGCACAACTTCACATGTCCAAATCAAATCTGTTCAAATTAAGCTGTCTGGGAAAAAAAAAAACAGATCCATTTTATGTATAAAATGTGTTAAAATTGATTCCATTAATTATATTTGGCTCTTTAATCAGCTCAGTTGTTGTTGAAAGAAAACATTTGTCTTGTTTAATAGTACAATTATTTGTTTCCTAGAGAGTATTTGCTCTCTAGGAAACAAATGTAGACATTTAAAATTATGTTGTTTTACTCAATAATAGTAGATTGAGGAAAATATGATATTTCCTCTACAACCTCTAATAAAGGGTTAGCTGGTCCATTTTTTTCATACATATTTTTCATAAAACTGATCATAAATCTTTGAATTTTATTTTATGAATGTAGTTGTGAGGAACTCAATAGAAAGGGTAAGAATTCTTCTTTATATTAAATAATTTTAGTGATCATTTCTGAGGCTAAATGGATTTCCAAGAGATTGGTTGAATAACCTGAAATTCCAAACTACTTTACTTTGAGCTAAACAAGAACTCTTAGGTAGGAGAGATCATATTTTTTTTAGAAACCCAAGTTTTGTATCAGTACCTGCACAATCCCATGAGGCCTCTATAAATCTGTATACAGGACAAAGAACAGGATCAATAACATTTTATTTAGAACCGGACATTAGAATTTAGAGTTTAGGTTAAATAAAACCTAAACACTGTTTTTTAAATTGTTCTAATGAACCAAAGTCTTTTCACCAACTGTTGAGAGTTCAAGGACTTTGTAGTTTCGTCTCTAATGATGGATGAATATAATGATGAAACATCAAATATGACGTGAAATAGTCTAAATACAGGACAGATCCGAAGCCCCATAGAACTCTCTTATCCTTTCAGCTTCGCTTTCTTTTTCTTTAGTTTCTTTGTTCATTCTTTACCTCTGCTTGTTATCTCTTGCTCACTTCTCTCCCTCTGTTCACTCCCTTCCTCCCTTCATGTCTTTTAACAAGCATGCCATTTGTTTCCATGGACACAGCAGCTGCTTGCCACATGTCGACTAAACCAACTAGATACAATTTGATGTGTGGTGTAAAGTTTTACAGGCATATTTAGCACAGAAGTGACATTGTTAGTTCTCAGCGTGATAACAAGAGAAAATGAAGATATGCTATGAAACTTGATAAAGATATTGTTGAGCTTTTGAACAAAAAGTATATGTTACTAAGGGTTCTAATATCTGTTCTGTGCTCTGGTCTTTGACTGGGGTGTATAAACATATTTTAGTGTCTGAAGTGGAAGTAAGCTTGTCAAACATGCAGTTAAAAACCTATTTGAAACAGAAGTTTTGGATTTGCTTTCAGCAACATGATTAAATAATCCTTAAAAGACTGGTTATTTCGAATATAAAAAGAGATCATGCATGTGATGTAATCTCTTCTGCTATACTGTAAGAGTCTCCCACTTGTCAGTCTAATCATCCTGACAGATTATTACCAGTCTTATTTACCAAAGGTAATTTCTTTTTGTAAGACATTGCAGTTAGGACTGTCTTCTATTGAAGGAGTTAAATGTGAGCAAAGCGCTTCAACAGTTACAGTAGTTGATTGCAGATGTTATGTTAAATGAGTCATTTTACCTAAAAAGGGTGATTTAATTCAGTCGGAGGACAAAGACAAAGATGCCATAAATATTGAGTATACAAATGATGTAGCTGTGGCAGTTCCAAAAATACAGAGAGCCTATTTTTAAATTTTTACTCAACAAAAGGACATATACGTGATCTATTGTGCGCAATACATTGAAAGAGGATCTCTCCATCAGCCCATATACACGCATTAATTAGGACATAAAGCTAAAGTAAATATCCTGCTCTTTTACAGCTCTCCTGTGCAATATAAGCTCCGGACAGGCCGACTGGTTTCAATGACTTAAAAAAGTGAGGCTGTCAGCTCAGACAACCTTTAATTAAATTAAAGATCTTCTAAACCATGTTTTAACAAGCTAAAGAGAGATTGTGTTTACTTGTGCTGAATTTTTGGCATAGAATCAATGAAAGAGGAAAGCACCAAGCTGAATTTCATCAAATTGATTTAACACATCCATGGCCGATGGGCAGATGCAGCAAGGAAGACCTAGGTGCTGAGTGCGAATGTGAACAAATATTCCCCTGACGGACAGTTCACTGAGCTGTTTCAGCAAGTTTAAAGATGTTAGCATGGGCTTATCTTAATGTGGCTAGCTTCTTTTTTTGCTAAAAGAACCCCCCCCCAAAATTATTTTTCATAATTAAAAAAAAAAGAGAAAAAAAGTGAAGAAACCAGTTAACTAGCGTCCATCTTCAGTGGCCATGGTGGGTTTAGCTGAAGGTAAAAACCATACATTTTAATATTCAGACATCTGCGCTACAATTTTAGCCAATACAAATTGGGGCAATGGTGAAAAAAGCTATTATGCAAGCAGTTTAAGCCATTGTATTTTAATTACTTAAAAAAATTCCCAATATCATTAGCTAGAATCCATCTTTAAGACTACCATAATATGGCTTTAACTTTTACTACTTCATTGAATTCAAATTCACTTTTTTAGATTTTATGTTTAAGTTCCACCTCTTGGAAGGTACATGCACAGAAGAGGTGTACGTTATGTTGACACCAGTTTTAGAGGTAGTTGCTACGGGAAAAGACGTTTAACTACTTAACGACTTGTTTAAATTTTTCTTTGTTTTTTTTATTGCAGCCATCAAAAAGGTTTGTTTTTTATTTCTCATTAATATACACTCAGCGCCCCACCTTTACAGAAAAAAGCAGAATTTTAGAACTTTTTTCCAAATCTATTAAAAAAGAAAACCTGAAATATCATAAGCATCTCCACCAACGTTCACCATCCAACCTGACAGAACTGGAGAGATTCTGCAAGTAAGAATGGCAGAGGAACTTGTTGCATCATTCCCATGGCTGTACTTCATCAAAAGGGTGCTTCTACTCAATACTGAGCAAATGGTCTAAATATTTATGACCATCTTATTTTTTCATAGATTTGCTAAAATTTCTAAATTTCTGGTGTTTTTTTCCATCAAGATGGGATGCTGAGAGTACATTGATGAAAAATTAAATTTAACTTTTTTGATTTTAGCAAATACCTGCAATGAAACAATGAGAGGACATCTTAAATGGGGTCTGAATACGTTCAGTATCCTCTGTATATGCAGTTAAGAATGTGTTTAAATTTGAGATACAGCCATGCTCTCTGGTTGCCTATAGTAAAGAAGCAAAAATCCCTCTTTTAATTTATTAGTATTGACTTACTTGGGTTAAGAAATAATTGGTCTTAGGTGGTGGCCCAGTTTTATAGGTAGTCCCACTATTAATAGTTATATTATATACATACTAATATACAACCCCTTTTACCAGTAGAACAACAATTAGTCTTCTATAATATTTAATAGTACTGAAGGATAGTACTTTGGATCATACACTCAAAAAAGAAAATCTCTAATTTACTCAGATATGTTATGTCAAGTGGTTCAACCCAACTGATTGAAATAACTGTTAAGAAACTTAGTAACCAAGTATTTTAATAATTGCTTAATGCATTTGGGTGGAACCACTTGACAATTTTTTAAATGTAAATCTGAGGTTTTCTTTTTTTTCACTGTGCAAAGTCTTGTATCCTTCCTTATCCTATTTTCTCTTCTGCTCAGCCTAAAGGTTTACTGCAGGTTTTAGGCCTGGGCACTGAGGAGATTATAGAAAAATGCTGATTTTGTGTGGTGAACAATTTCTGTGTAGATTTGGCAGTTTGTTTTTTTATGCATTTGTATTATTTACAGGGCACCTTAACATGACTGCAGTTAAACAAAGCACCATACAATAAAACTCAAAGCATTAATACAACAATTTAGAAGATAAAATAATAGATTTTAAAAAAACAACATTAAAACGCAGTTTAAAAACCGCACAAACAGAGCAAACTCTCGTGTACAGTCAAATATCTGTCTGTAGAACAGACATTTTAAAAAGTGTTTTAAAAGTGGACAGTGAAGATGCCTGACGAATGCTCAGCAGTAACCCATTCCACAGTTTCGGTGCACAGATTGAAAAAGCTTGTTCCTCCCCTGAGCTTCCTCTTAGACCTCGCTACCTCTAGGAGAAGCTGATCTTCTGACCTGAGGCACTTAGCTGGGGAGTAGGGAGAGCAAAGCTCAGAGAGGTACGGAGGTGCAGAATTATTCAAGGATTTAAAAATAAATACAATAATCTTAAAATTAATTCTAAAGTGGACAGGCAGCCACTGAAATCCCAATAGTGACCTGTTTTCGGGTTTTTTTGGCAGAAGTTAGCAGCTTTTTACACCCTTTTCTTTTTTTTAAATCGTATAATTTTCTGTATTCAATGTCTTGTAGTGACCAAATTCGCTTAATGTTCTTTAAAATATGACAGCTTCTTGCTATTGCGTAAGAGGGAGGGTAGATATGATTGTCTCTGTATGTCTATGTCTACTTGTCTGTCTGGGTTTTTAGCTGCCCTCTGGCCTGGCGCATCTCAGTCCCCACATCCAGTGGAGACTTTTTCTCCTCCGTCACTCCCTGTCAGTGACGGATGCTCCTGCCCGATGGTCATTGGTGGCTCTCGATGTCTGGCCCTGGTGCAAGCCTGGCTGGTCCTGGGTGGGCCGGTGTGTCAGGCGGCTGGTGTTTCAGGCCGATGTCCTCCTTGGATTGACTGGGGCACCTCTTATGGAGATGCCAGGGTTGGAGAGTAGGTTGGTGCCGTTCAGTGGGTCGGTGGGGACAGCGTCTGGCTCCCAGGCCTCCTGCCGGTTGCCGGAGGTGCTGGGTTGTTGGCCGTGGGGAAATGCCCGGGGTGGCGTCCGTCGGCTGGCTGCTGGTCCCTCCTGCCCTACGCCGGCGGCGGGGGCCCTGCGCTGGTCCGCCTGTGGCTCCTGCGCTCTGGGGGGCTCTGGACGTATTCGTCTACAACCTCCTTCATGTGTGCGTCGATTCTTGTAGGACGAATTAACGGCTCCTTACACCAGCTATCCATCACTTGCATGGCGAAACCTTATTTTCACCTGCATGCTCGCACACACACATAGGTGTGGGGACATTGGTGAGTATGGACTTAATCTTGAGCGGAGGTTATCGTCAATAGCTTACAAGAAACATTAGTATTGTGTTCATTAATCCATTTTTGTGTGTAGTGAATGTGTAGTTCTTAGTTCATATTACTAGATCTATTTTGTTTATGTTCTGTTCTATTGGTTGGTCTGTTTTTGTTTGTTTTGTTTTTCCTACTTCTCTGCCGTCCAACAGAGGTGGATGACTGGAATGTTTTCTTGTGTTCTTTGTTTACCTCCCTATCTTGTATCGTCAGTTCACACTCCTACCTGTCCCATGTCTCTTCCTCATCTTCTTTCTTTCTTCCTTCTTGTCTCTATTTCGTGTCCATAACTTCAAGAAATTAAACCCACAGTAATCAGTAATACATATTTTTCATATATACTGTATATATATCAAGTGGAGTACTATAGCACAGGTGTAATGCTCCGCGTGGCAAAGTAAATCTGTTGGGTTTGTACGTGGTACTCAGACACGAATTCTGAGTAGCAAACTGCAAGACAGGACACGTAAAAAAAAAGGGGGACTTTATAAAAAGTTCTATAGGAAAAAAAAGTTTCCCCTAATTTTTTTCAGTATAGCCTATCAGGTATCTTAATACAACCGTTACAATCATTAACTCAGAGTCACGCAGCTACATCAACCAACCTCTCTCCTTTCAAACCACAAAAAGGATGAAATGATTTGAGCTGAAACAGAATTTTTTGATAATCCCTAAGTAAACCATCACTGGAACTTTGCAGCGGTTAGATGTCCCAGGAAGGGAGCAGCAGAGGAAGTAGTTTGGAATAACGTTTCAATCGCTCAGGTAAAGGTTGCGTATCATTTTGAACTGATCCTCCATGCACTAAAACACTAAACGTAGCAAAAATAAACAAAATATAATACTTCGATCAGCTGTTTTAAGTAGGACTCCCCTCTCCCAGCTCGCAAAAAATCTCTTATAGAGAGACACAGAAAACAGGTCGCGTAGCGCTGCTTACAACAACTGTGGCTTTTAAAATGTCCCCTTGGTTCTGCTCCCGGTCCTCAGAAGCGAAAAACACATCAGGGTTGGACAGACCTGCCAGCTTCAGCTCTCAAAGACTGCACTAGGCGTAGTGTTCTGGGACGGTCTACACTCTGCTGAGTATGTAAGTGTTTGAAAAACGTAATAGTTTGAATCTTAGGTAAAATGAGTTCATAGAAGAATAATAAATTGACAGGGGAAGCACTTAAAATATATTTTTTACGTTATGTGATATTTATTGATAATTAACAATATCAATCAATATGACTATTCATTTATCGATATGCTCTTTTTCTATATCGTCCAGCCCTAGTATCCAAAAACATGATAAAAAGTCACTTTTTTGTTGCTAGTCGCATTTTTTCTGAAAAACAGTCTGTAGATACGCAGTTGCTGAGCTAGCTTCCTCCCTCTTTCACATGACTGTGCGTAATCACGTGACTCAAGGCGAAGCTGATTTCTTAAAAGGGCAGGGGCACCAGTTAACTAAAACACAGCCATTTTTTGTTTTTACATAACAAATTTACGGGAAAAATAACGTTTGTAACAGTCATATTTTTCGATATAGGCAAAAATTCAGTATGATGCCCAACCCTACCTCTGACCAAATCACACAGTTTGAGCTAAAGTCCTAGTAGGTTTTAGCAAACTCCCCAGGTGTACATTCTGATGGAAGGACAGAAAATACTTTTTTTCTTGGATCACTCCCCAATAACAAGTTTGCAAGTGGACAGCATCTGGTGGTTGTCATAGTGACTACGTGACCCAGAGACGCCACTCTTTGCTGCAGTTTTCATGATTTGTGGAGACTGTTTTACCTTCCTTACTGTTCTACTCAATGTTTAAGGGGGGCAAGACACACATCCTCTTCCACCTGAGTGGCTATGAGAAATGGGCAGCTGTGTTAAAAAAATACATTTTATACTATGTACTATATTATTAATGGTTGGCTATACCCTAATTTTTTTATGTGATATTAAGTTACTGCAAAATTGGGTGAATCCTTCACAAGCCTTTTTAAATTTTTATCCGTGGTGCCAATAAATATGGAAGGCACTGTTTTTGCATAAAGTTAATAAGGAGACTAATCATGAGCTTAATGTGATTTGCAGCAACCTAAAGCCACATGCAGATTTCCTAATAAGCTGCCTGCTGTATACTAACGTTTACCTGGGGATATGTTGGAGCAAAAGCAGCCTATAGGCGTTTCTAAGAAAATGTGGGTGGGATTGGGTGCATTTCAATACCGTTAACATGAGCGGTTACCATAGAAACATCTCATTAGGAGGCAGTTTGAGCTGTTTGATACCGTCCATGATTAAAGCACTTGCTGGGGAGGGAATGAGCATGACGGGAAGAGATGGGAAATCATCAATAAAGATTGACAGAGAACAAAAAAGGAGAGAGAAAGGAGAAACTGAAGCTTTGTTTGTGACGAGGTAATAAATAACTGAAATCCGGTGTGCTTTGCTTAAGGTATTCCTTGTAGTTAAGAGTGCTCAGTAAGTTAGCAAGTGCTGAATTAAAAGGCTTGAAGCCTGAATATGTAGTTGAAGGGCAGTAAGAAGTGCCTTGAAGACTTATTTCATCATTGCTCGAGCACTACACTTAGAGGTTTTGGAAAATCGTCACAAGGCATCTAATCACAGAGGTATTCTGCCTTGTGGCGAAATGGGCTCCACTGGGGACTTGGTTGCTAATTGCCCCCTTTTTTCCCCCATTTAGAATGAGCTGTCTTCCCTCTTCACACACACCACTGCTACCCTGTCCCCTGCCTTTGTGTTCCCACCCTAGGGCAAAGAGAGAGTCATGAGTGCCATGTCATCCAGCGAATGTGTAACGTCAAGCCCAGGGCTGTCTTGGCCTAGGCTGTCCTCGTTTGCAGTTTCACATTGAGGATTACTTCAACCTCCCACTCTGACTGTACAAGGAGAATGTTTTTGCAGGAGTTGCGTTAATGCTTAAGCCGATGCTAGTGATTAACAAGGATAAGCATCTACAGTCCTCCAGGACAGCATAGTCCTTGCCTTGGTCTGTTGGCATGTTAGTTAAATATTTTATTTTGAGAATGTGTTATTATATATTTGTAGGATCAAGTACAATAGATGGATTTGGTGCATGAATGCAAAGACTGGAAAACTGAAAACGGTTGTAGTGATGACTGTAACTTTCTTGCTGCTTCGTTGTTTGAATTTATGTTCAATTAATTTCAGTAAAAAGCAATAATAAAAAACAGTAATAGGATCAGTTACTCATAAGCGAGTCTAAATAGGTAAGTTGTAATTTTAGACTTAAAAGAGCTCAGTGTCTCTGCAGCTTTGCATTCTCCCGATAGTTTGTTCCAGATATGAGGAGCATAGAAACTAAAAATTGCCTTTCCATGTTTGGTTCTGGTTCTAGGGATGATCAGTAAAGTACAGCTGGAGGACCCGAGTGATCTGGATGGTTTGTACCATGATAGCAGACCGTTAATTTACATTTATAAACTAATAAAAGTGCTTTGAAGTCTATTCTCTGAGCTACAGGAAGCCAGTGTAGTAAATTTAGAACTGGGGTGATGTGTTGTATCTTCTTGGTTCTAGTGAGAACACCGGCAGCAGCATTCTGGATCAGCTGCAGTTGTCTGATTGATTTTTTTTAGGTGATAAAAAGCTGACCATGTTATTGCCTTTATGTGACCCTGGAGTTTCGGGTCTAAGTTCATTATTACACCTATATTTCTGGCCTGGTTGGTAGTTTCTAGTTGGGCCTGTTTAAGCTGATTAATGATTTGTAGTTGATCTTTTTTGGGTCCGAGATAAGTACTTATGTTTGGTTTTGTTCAGTTGGAGGAAATTATGGGACATCCACCTGTTAATTTGCTCAATGAATTTATTAAAGTTTTGGATGGGTTCAACATCACCTGGTGACATTGAGATATAAAGCTGAGTGTCGTCGGCATAGTTGTGGTAGCTATAGCATTGGTGGTTATAATTTTGCTTAGTGGGAGCATTTAGATGCTAAATAGGGGGGGCCCTAGGATAGAGCACTATGGGACCCTGCATGTGATTTCTGTGTTTTGTGATGAGAATTGGCTAATTGACACAAAGACTTTCCTGTTCCTGAGGTAGGATTTGAACCAGTCGAGTACTGTACCAGAGAGTCCGACCTAGCTCTCTGGACGTTCCAGTAATATCTAATGGTCAACGGTGTCAAACACAGCACTGAGGTCTAATAGTACAAGTACTGTGGATTTACCACAGTCAGTATTTATATGGATGTAATTTAAATCTTTGACGAAGGCTGTCTCGGTGCTGTGGTACCTACGAAAACCAGACTGATGAATATCAAAGTGGTTGTTCATTGTTAGGAAGCTGTTTAACTGTTGGAACACAGCTTTTTCGATACATTTACAGATAAATAGGAGATTAGAGATTGGTCTGTAGTTTTGGATTAATGTGCTGTTTAGGTTCTTCTTCTTTAGTATTGGTTTGATAACTGTTGTTTTTAAGGCTTTGGGGAAGACACCTGATAGGAGGGATGAGTTAATTATTTTGATCAGATCCGTCCCCTTGGTTGAGAGGACCTTTTTTAGAAAACGTGTTGGTAAGATATCTAGGCAGCAGGTGGCAGAGCTTAGTTTCTCAATAATTTCATCGGAGCTTGATTGATTTATTATTTGGAAATGAGTCATTTTCTCTGCATGGGTGTTAATTGGGCTCGTAGTTGGTATTGGGGTTAGAGCTGATGCACTGATTGACTTTCTGATGTTCGAGATCTTTTCAGTAAAGAAGCAGGCAAATTCATTACAGGCCCTGGTGGAGTTTAGTTCAGGGGTTACCGTCACTGGAGCAGTAGTTAATCTCTCCACTGTAGCAAATAAATGTCCTTGCATTATTGTAGTTTTTGTAAATAATCTCATAAAACAATGATTCCCTTGTACCCTTTAATGTTACTTAATACTTATTCAGTCTCTGTTTATATATCTCATAGGGCTGGATGATATAGAAAAAGAGCATATCGATAAAAAAATAGTCATATTGATCGATATCGATAATTATCGATAAAAAGTCACTTAATGTAAAAAATATATTTTGAGTGCCTCCCCAGTCATTTTGTTATTCTTCAATGAATGAATAATTACATTTTCAAACACTTCTTATCATAAGTAAGTTTGTAAGACTTATAAACAAACCAGGAAACTTGTGTAACATCAGTAAATTCAGAGAAAAGTAATTTTATTAACCATTGTATGTATATATATATATATATATATTAAATTAAAGGCTTATTTTTATGCTTTTTAATCTTTTAAACACTTTATGACACTTTATAATATTAATGGCTGAAACCCTTGGTTTAGTTTGTCAATAAAGCTTATTCAAATTCACTTCAGCTGTTGGCTAAAGCTAAAGCTAACAAGCTACTCACCAGTGTTTATGGGCTCCAACACTGAAGCTCAGTCACTGAGAGCTGAAGCCGGCAGGTCTATCCGGAACAACATCCTCCGCTGCTGCCTTGTTGTGACGTCTGAGTACGGCAAAGCTACGGTGAAGGTTCGCTTAGGGACTATTAAAAAATTCAGTTTCAGCTCAAATTATTTAATCCTTTTTGTGGTTTGAAAGGAGAGACGGTGGCTGACAGAGCTGCATCGGTCATCGTTAATGATTCATTTGGAGTAAGTAATGATTGTTGTATTAAGCTGCTTGATAGGGTATAATGAAAAAATGAGGGGAAACTTTTTTTTCTATTAAACTTTTTTTATCGACACCTTTTTTTTCTATCGCACCACACGTCTATCGATCGATATATATTGCTATCGAATTGTCCAGCCCTAATATCTCATAATGAATCTGGAGTCGAGTTTTCCGCCATTTTCTCTTTGCGCGCCGGCACTCCCTTTTTTCATTACATACCAGTCGATTGCTTCTCCACAGATACTTCCTTTTACTAGAGACAGTTTTAACCTTACGTGGTGCAATCTTATCCATCAGGTCTGAGATTTTGGATAGAAATTCATCTGTCAGCTTGTTTATTGAATGTGTGTTGGTGGATGTTGGTGATTTAGATAAGGTTGGATAATGTGATATCAGTTACGGCAATTCTAGAGATATTTAGGTCTTTGCTAATAAGTAGGTCCAGGGTGTGTCCTCAGTTGTGCATTGGCTCATTAATGTATTGGGTTAAGTCAAAGTTATGAAGGGTGTCATTTAGTGCTTTTGTTCCTCTGTCTTGGGACTTTTCAGCATGGATGTTGAAACCTCTCACAATGGCTGTCTGGTCATAGTCTAGACTAGGGCTGCAAAATTAATCGTTAAAAAATCACGATCTCGATTCATGCTTGTATGCAATCTCGTTCTGAAATGACAACGATTAAATTAAAGAAAAAGAGAAAAATGAAGAGTAACATTGTACCGCATTTCCAAATGGGACCTAATCTGAATGAAAACAAGCACTCCCTCTCTCCTTCAACAAATGAGAACGGCGGACCCTTATACCACGTGACGCAGAACGCAGCCAGCCGGAAATAAACAACGACAGCATGTGAGACAAGCTGGCTGAAGGAGAAAAGCCGAAAATGTGAGCAGCACAGGAAAACCTCGCCGACGGTGGTGCGAATGACAACCCCACAGTGATGTTAATACCAAAAAATATTAACATAACATATTGCAAAGCAAAGGTCATTGAGGTCGTTAAAAAAGTTTGTGTTAGTTTTTGGTGATCTGTATATGTTTACAAATAGGACCTTGTTTGGTTCATTTGTTTCAGTAGCTAAATGTTGACTGGTGCTGAACTTCCCTAGTGATACCTTTTTAAAGTTTAGTGACTGGTGAAAGATCGTAGCAAGACCACTACCCGTGTTTTACCCCTGGTCTCACTAATGAAGTGATAATCAGTTGGGCAAGTCTCTATCAGTACAGTTTGTTCTGTATTTTCATCTAGCCAAGTTTCTGAGAGAAATAGAGCATTTATATCATATGTAATGATGTAATCATTTATTAGGCGTGATTAATTTAGTGAGTGAACATCATTTTTTATAATAATAACTGGGATTTTACTTTCAAAATGAAAATGAGGGTCACCGAATACTCCTTCCTATTGGGTAGTACAAAACAAATGTCAATTCAATTCACTCATACATACATTCTGTTTGATCCTAGCTACAAAACAATTTTGTAAAGTTCCGCTTATTATTCAAATTGGTTAAAAACATTTTCTAAAGGAAACCCAGGAGATTGCAACAAGTCACTAACTTGCAAAATTGAGTTCTCCTGGAGATTCCATTTCTATTCTTAGCTTTAAATAAAACATATTTTTTAAAGAATGCTTTTTTACCTGTGAAAGTCAAGAAGCATTCAAATCTATCCTTTTGTGCATAGGATAACCAAACTGCTTACTTCGTTTTTTGATTTGTCATCCATCATTACATAGCAGCATCTAATAGGTTTTCTTCAGTGACTTGCTTTCTCATGACTGTGGAAAAAACAAAAAAACATATTCATAGTATGTTGCTGCCACCATTATGTTTAAGTGTGTGTTATGGAAAACAGTGTCTTCCTTCTATAACTATTGATGAGGCTTCAGTCAGGATCTGCATTTAATATATTTTTATGGTCATACAATAATACAAAAGCCCTTTTTGGACATCTCCACTCTCCCATCTCTGCCAAATAATTTCTGTCTGTGTTCAGCCCTGCCTCTGTGTCTGGCTCCATGTTTTGTCTTTCCAAAAGGTCATCATAACAATTCTTGCTGTAGAGAGGGAAGTAGGAATAAGACCTCCTCACTGACTTCTAAGGATCTCTTATTATCCCATAATTTCCATCTGCCTTTACTAGGGCCTGACCGATACATCGGCCCGCCGATATTGGCTGATATTATCAGCTGATATTATCGGTCATAGATATTATCGGCAATTTGTAAAAAAAAATTGCAGATATTTTAGTTGTTTTTTTTACAGGGGGGACGGCAAATAGTGCACTATTTGGAATCCACAGTGAGTTATTGAGTGGGTTATCGGTTGTAAAAGCAACAAAAGCAAGAACAGGACACATTTAAAAAAACAAAAACAAAAAAACTTTATGGACATAGTTACAAAATATAGAGTACTGTGCATTTATTAAGCAAAAGAAATACAGGTAAAGTCCCATACCCATGTTGTAATGTGTAACAGAGCAGAAAACTTAATGATTTTTAAATAAAAGTATTTTAAAATATGTACAGAATGTGCAGAATAGACAAGGGAGACATAAGTGAGAATGGCCAGATAATGCAGGTACTTTTTTCTTACTGGAAGGGAATTTATCAGCCATTATATTGGATATCGGCCTTTGCTACTGTTTTTATATTGCATCGGACCCCAAAAATCCATATTGCTTAAGCCCTAGTCTTTACTAATAATTACCAAATAAATTAATAGAAATAACTTTGAAATAATTTTCCATAACATGTGTTAAGGGTAGTCCTCAGTAATAGTTTAGCACATGTAGGGCAAAAACCTAATATTTGTTCCTTTTATCTCATGTTTACTGTGTCCTTTTCATGGCTTTTTGCAAGTTGCAAATATCATTTGTTTTGGCTTTCTTTCAACAATATTTTTCATCTCACCATTGTTCCATGCCAGATTTGTGGGATGTACAGCTAAAACTTGTTCTGTCAACATATCCTTCCACCTGGGTCTGCAGATCTCTGCAGCTCTTTCAGCGTTACCTTGAGCTTCTTGGCTGCTTATCTGATTAATGCACTTCCTACCTGGTCTTGACTTGATTAGTTTGTAATTGTGCTGTCCTCCCTCAATTTTTGATTTTTGATTTAAACTTCTATACATTATCTCTGGACAGTTTGCTTTGTTTGTTCGTCTTCATGATGCTGTTTATTCACCAGTGGTTTGACTAGAACAGCTTTATTTATAATGAGATTAAAGTCTATGTGGACTCTATTTAGTAGATACGTGATTTGTGACGATAATTGGTTTGCACTGTATTTTATGTATGCATTCATGTATCATTTTCTTTTTACTAAACATTTCTCCTTGGCTACGTTGATAAAGGCTGGTAGCATAGGTTAAGTTTGTGGAAGATATGAAAGAGTTAAAAAGGCGTGTATAGTTTTACAAAGCTGTGTATGGAATTCACATCACTTTATATTCAGATCAGCTCAATCTAACTAATTCCAATATAATAAGATAATGCGTGTCAGAAAAAAAAATCCAGATATATGCCCTAAAATTCAATGCTATACAACACTGTTAAAATACATTGATCACAAAATGGTAAAATAAAAAAAATGTTAGAAATAAAGAAACCATCATTAAAATAAGTTACTTAAAATCTGACAGTGACTATTTCCTGCAGCATTCATAGGGCAGCTAGTGGGTTAAAGACACACTCCGTACATTTTACACCATAAAAGCGTGTTTTCGCTGCGGTTAACGCTTGTTAACCCCTACGCCTGGTAATAACCAGGGGTAAGAACATTTGCAGCATGTAGAGCTGCGGAGCTTGACGTTGAAGCTGTGGCAGCTTCTCAACTCATGACCAGGTCGTTCCCTTATTAAACGGTGCACCTCCCGCAGTTCCTCCTGCTGCCTCATAGAGCAGCAAGACAAAAGACAACATTTCCTTCCCTTCCCTGCTGTGGAAGATCTTTTCTGTCAAAGTAGGAGTAGCTTCTAAAAACTTCTAAAACCAGTGTTACAACTTTTCAGTTATGTGTACGTGCATGAGGCATTAGACATACCACATACCACATACTAGGGATGCTGACCTAGTCATGTTGCTACTGAATTGGTAAGTAATGAATTCTTGTTCCGGGATTATTTGGTCATGAAGATGTGATACAGTGCCGGAATTCGTAATTCCCTCACAGTACAACACAGAGACACGCAGGAAAGACGACCATGCACCCACACAACTACGGTTCAGGAAAATCTATTAAAAATTAACCTAATTTATCAATAATTAACCTATGTAAACAACCAACCTAATAGTCATGCTGCTGTGGGAGAAAGCTGGAGTACTTGAAAGAAACTCATGCATGTATGGGAAGAGCATGTAAACTCCATGCAGAAGGAGCCCAGGTTGGCAATTGAACCTAGGACCTCCATGGAGAAGGCCATCGACTTAGCAAATAAATTATCATCAATGAAGCAGATCAGCCATAATTACCTGAAATGTGGCCAATCAAAGACTGGCCCCAGGATGTCTACTAAACCTGAAATCTAGAAAAAAAACTGCTCCTTTCTCAACATATCTATTTGATTTTACCATAGCTGATTATTCAAATAAAAATAAAAATGTCAAGGGGAGGCAATTACACTCAGGGAGACTTCTAACAAACTAATGCTGACTTGTACATCCCTATAATACAGTACCTTCATTCACTATCATCATCTTGTTGAGGTCATAAACCACCTGCGGTAAATGTTACATGCTCAGACATGACCACTCCCAGCTTTGAATAGGTGCACCCCGCTGTGGCCCACACTCAGGGGACATTTTCCATCTTATGTGAGATCTCATCAATTTTCACAGCATAACAGTGGAAAATACAAAAGCTTTGAAATATTATCATGCGACAGGCTCAAGGACGAATACATTCCATTTTGTTGGCTTTAGAAAGTGGGAGTCTGCCAGGCAGAACCGTGGAGCGATCATTTTTGACTGATGTGTTTGTTACATGCACTAGTGGTGCAACGGATCAAAAAACACATGGCTCGGATCGTATCACGGTTTTGTGTCACGGATCGGATCACTTTTCGGATCAACAGAACGAAAAGAAAATGAAGAAATAACTTTCCTCTCCATTTATTATGTAGAACACTTAGTGCAACATTTTCTGGTCAATGCTTATTAAATACAAACATTTAAGTCAAGATGTCAATCCAATGCTTAAATAAAATGTTGAATCATATAAAAAATAAAGTGCAGTATGCATTCTTTAAACAGGTTGTATATAATAAAATAAGCCATGACATCTTTTTAACAAGGGCAGTAAATGAAAAAAAAACTGCCTCATAAAATAAAGTGCAGCATAAGGCACGACAAACAACTTAAATGAAAAACATCTTAAAGTGCAAATTAAGGCTTAACACCTACTGTTAAACATGAAAGGTGAATTAAAAACTAGCCTATGTGAACATCATACAAAAAATAGTGAAAGAAGGGAAAAAAAGAAGATCTGATCTTATAATTCTCGTGCCGCAAAGCCGACATACCGTAATGATTTTGTCCACCACCCTTTTTCCATCTTGACTGTATTTTACAGGGAAGCCAAAATGCTCCCATACATGCGACTCGAACGACGCAGGTGGTTTTTCGAGCTCCTCTCCTCCGCTAGCCATGCCTACCGCCGTACTGTTCTCTTTTTTGAAACCGAATAGGTTGCGCCTCGGCCCTCCACGTAAACACAACTCTTTTTCATCAACCAATCCGCGGATCATGTGCGTGCCGAGGCGTAGAGAGAAATCCGTGCAGATCGCGGATCATTTATGAACCGTTGCACCCCTAACATGCACTGTTTGGAAGTATCTGGTCATAAATTTGCTTACAATGCCAGAATATTCATCCTAATCAACATAAATAAAAATGCTGTAAATTGTCTTAAATATAAAAATTATGCTATATGTCAAAGTAATGGCATGTTTAAATCTTAATCAGCTCAGTGGACCCACTTTCATGGTGAACGCAGGCAGCGCATTTTGTTTATACTCCCACACACTTGGCTGTCTTAAATAGAGCCACACAGTGCAGATGGTATAAACCTTTGGGAGCAGAATCAGCCTCCAGCAAGCATCCTCATTGATTTTCTGTAACATAAAAGACACATAATGCAGCTCAGAAGGAACAACTGGGGCAGCCGTAGTGTGTGGCGAAGGGTCTGACTGTCTTTAAATGAACACACTTTCACAAACAGACACGTCACTCATGCTCACAGACTGTCTCTAAGAAGCAGATGTCATCCTCTTGTTTTTCCTCATCTCCATCCCACCCACTCCATACAACGTGTCCCACTTTCTGTGAGAAATCAGACAACAATTTTCTTTACACATGTCACCAGCTGCCAGGGCTGAGTGTGTGGTATGGGTGTGGATGTGTGAACTCCTATACTTCCACTTTCTGAGCTCTGTGCCTTGAAGGAAGTAATTATTTGTAAGCTTCATTTGAAGTGTTGAACTCAGATTTCCAGGTCATTTTTTTGGGACTAAAATCTTCTCGCCACTCTCGTCGCTCCGGGCCAACGTAGCCACAAGCTAGTCAGAAGCTAGTCCCGAGCTAACTGAAGCGAACATAGGCTGCAGTCACTTTCAGCCAGCAAGCCATTGTTTAGAGACTATTGCCCCTTTTCAACTAGGGTCACTTTAGACGCCGAAACACATCTCAAACACATATCTACTGGAGCCGTGGGTCAGGTTAGCGCAGCCCAAAACGGGTTGGTTGTTATTCCATTACCATCTCAGAAGAACGGTAGAGGGTGAGCACACGGCAGGGCTTAGCTTAACAAAGCACCAGCAAAAATCAGTCACAAAGTCATCATGGCAATACAGATCTTCTTAAAAGTTAAAAAACTTTTGATTCACCTCACATACTCAGACATCAAAACATGCCTCCTTCTCCTGATCTGCGTTCCTCGCGCCAGGTCTGATCTAACCACCGATCATAGAATAGAATAGAATAGAATAATCCTTTAAGAGTCCCACCAGGGGAAATTCGGTCATAAACAGCAGCCAAAGAAACAACAAATATACAACATATGTAACAGAACAGAAAAAATATATAAAAAAAAAAAAATAAAAAAAACAAGAATACACAGAATATTTACATCAACACAGAATAAGAATATGTACATCAGGTGAAAATAATGTGCAAATTATATCGGTGTGGTTGTGTAGTACAAATGTAAGATACAGTGCAGGTGTTAAATATTTTTTATTTGTTGGGAGCAGTTTTGGTTGTACAGTCTGACAGCTGCAGGGAGGAAGGACCTGCGGAAACAGTCTGTTGAGACTTTGAATCTACTGCCTTCCAGCCGATCTAGCTCACTCTTACTCCAGCTCTCTGATCACCGCGGAGACCTCCTGCTTCTACGTTAGTTTGATCTGTTTTGGCTAGCGTGCATGTATAACTGTCAGTACACTGGCCCCTTCAGATGCACTCCATGCAGGTTTGTTTTATGACAGTGACATTATATCACAAGCTTTGAGAGAGAGATAGCGGCCAAATATCCACAAAGTTATGGAGTACATATTTATTGCGTCTTATTGTACATCCAAGCTGAGATTGTATTGCCACTCATGCAAGAAAGAGGAGCAACCAGGAATTAGTATTAGCTATATAGCGGCAATTCACAACAAATGTCATCTCAGGGCAATTTACAATAAAATTAATTTCAATACACTTATACAAACATTCCAATCAGTTAAACGTTTCTCATGTAAGGAATCCCAGCAGATTGTGGTCAGTCATTGAAATGAGGTTGTGCCCGGTAATGTTAACATTGACACTCATATACTATTATAGATGAGGTCTTCTTGAAGGACCTCTAAATTTGCCAGTGCACTTCTATTTGGGTTTCCACTCAGGTCACTAACATAAATTTCTCTTTATGTTGTCAAAAACACAAGTTGGTCCACTTTGAAGGTTTAAAGTAGCATCCAAATGCACTGCTGATTCAGAGACTGCTGATCTTCTAGGATTTTAAACCACATTCCTCTTTTAGGTTTAGTGAAAAACATAATAAGCAGTTGTGTGGAAGAAAATGCCATGTTGATGTCAGAGGTCAAAGGAAAATGAGCAGATTTCAGCTTTGACATTCAGGTGGAAAGCATTTATCCATCCGGTTTTGTATTCATGGCTCAGGCTGCTGTTGCTCCTGGTGTCATAATGATGTGGGCGATATTTTCTTGGCATACTTTTGGCTTCTTGGTACCTTTTAAGGATAGTTTAAATCGCACAGCCTACCTGAGCAGTGGCTGATGTCCTGGTGACTATTAGCATCTTATATTTCTTTTATTTCAGCATTTTTTTTTCATAACCACTTTGATCAGTAAATCAGAATTGTAACAAATCCAATTATTGTTTAAATCAGTACAGCTATTTCCTAAGTTGATTCAAATGCACATCTGAAAATGATCATCTGTAAATGTGTCTTTGTTAATCTGTGCTTGGTGTTTGACACAGGTGTGACTATGAAGCTAATGGATGAGGTGGCTGGAATTGTGGCCGCTCGGCACTGCAACACAAACATAGTCACTGCTTCTGTTGACGCCATCAACTTTCATCGCAAGATTAAGAAAGGTGAGGGTAGACTGGAGAAAGCACACCAAGATTTATGTCACTCATCTATTAAAGAGCCACTCTGATCCGTCTTTTTGTGATGTTAACCTGGTTTGTGGCATTTTTCTGATGCTAGAGGACATATCTTAAGAAAATTAAGCTTTAAATTGCATTTCTGAGTATTTCTGTGTTCAAATCTCTGTGCATCTGTAAAAGACACTAAAAAGGACTGCTTTGGTGACGAAGCAACTCTACTTGGCGGGCCACAAGCTTTTGCTCTGCTCCAAATGCCTGCTCAGGGCTTGAGGAGTATAAAAGACGATGGTGAATTAATACCTATGTGTTACAGCTGGTTGCAGTGCATTACCGTTACGATGGTCTGTAACTACACCCCACCAACTTCCCCGTTTAAATCCACAGATATTCCATCCATCCATCCATTTTCTGAACCGCTTATTCCTCAAGGGGTTTGCGAGTGGGGGGGGGGCGGCAGTGTCTATCTCCAGCTGTCAACAGGCGAGAGGCGGGGTACACCCTGGACAGGTCGCGAGTACATCACAGCCACAGATATTCTGACTTCTAATTTTTATGAATTTATATACATGTTTTATATAATTTGAAAGCTAAGAGTCTTGTGATTCTAATATACTTTCCAATCATGGATACAATTATAACTGTAAACATAGCAAGCACTTTTGCCAACAAAAACACACACACCTCCACAAGAGATAAAATGTGCAACTTACGCCATCGTAGTCCAATAAACGGGACAAAATAACCCCTCAAATAAAAACGGTCTTTTTACTTCCATAAGGGTCCGATTAAAGTTGTCCAATAAAGTAATTTGTCCAACACAATAATAAAGCCTATAAAAAAGCTAACAAACCTTGAAAATAATCCTCTGAAAGTTTCTGTCCTCATCTTAATCTTCGGCTACATTTCCAAAGATGTTGCAATAACATTATGATGCATCCACTAGTACACGACTAGATCTATGTATGTCTGGCTGGATAGCTCCAATGTTGCACTGGCTACTGAGCTACTGCTGCTCGCAGAATCTAGGTCCTAGAAAATGGCATGGGTTTTGTGACTTTAGCTTAAAATTGCATAATAATAATAATAATTTAAAGACCAATGAGCACACTTTAAAATAGCTCAAAGATGATTGGAGTGGGGATTTAAAGTACCTTTGGTGAAATTAGCAGCCTTATTTTAATTTAGCAAGTTAAGCAATTACTTTAATAGATCTAGTAAGTTTTATAATTTTGTCTTTGAAATTTTATTTAGAAATATACAACTTTACATCCAGCATTTAGCATGGTGCTTGTCATTTTGCCACTTCAGCTTTTATATTTTTCATCTAGGGAGTGGATTTTGGTGTGCATTACAATAACCCGGATATGATCATCAAAGGTTTTCAAAAGAGTTATAAAACAGCATTTTGCGAAAACACAAGAAATCTCATTCATCTAAAGACACATTTCTGGTGGAAAGGTGAATGTTACAGTTTTTCTTTTCATAATTGGAGAAAACTATTAGCCTCCTATCTTTTGACTGAGATATTGTACTATGCTAAAAGTCACACCTCCCTTACCTGCAATACCTTCACAACCGATGATTTAAAGTAGTTATTTTAAAATACACTCATATTCTACTGTAAAAAAATGTGTTACAAAGGTAACTCCAATAATGATATACACATGCAGGTCGTCAGGGTTATTTTTGTTTGATCAGTGTTGATAATCTCTTATTTCATAACTCTCAGTTGAATCAAGTGAAAATGAGAACTTCAACCAATGTAATAAACAGATAATTATATTTTGAAAGAAAATTATACTATGGAATTAATTTACATTTAGGATTTGGTAATTACTTTTTTTAAAACTAACAAGAGAATTCAACTCATGCAAAAAGGCTTGGTCACAAAAACAGGCGGGTTTGTTCAGGCATATAAAATATCAGAATGTTGGGACAAAATGGCAGCCTTTTTGGAATAAACTGGAGGTTCAAAGTGTCATTTGACACATTAATGGAAAAAAAAAGGAATAGAAAAAACATAAATGAAAAAAAAAACCTAATCCTAGTGACATTAAAGTGTTGCTCTTGATTTTTTAACTGAATACATGTTTAATTTCCAAAATTGTTTTGACTCAGGAGCTAATAAAATGTCCAAAATCAGGCTGCCCAAAAGTTGTTAGCAACAAAACAATGATTTGTAAATTTTTGCACAAAAAGTTGGTTCTTATATGCAGCATCAGTGGTGTATGTAAGTATGCTATATGATTAATAATTGTATTTATGTAGTACGTTCTAAGTCACAGGTGTCAAAGTCAAGGCCTGTGGGCCAAATCCGCCCCACCATAGCCATTTATGTGGCCCTCTAAACTCTACAAGACCATATTAATAGAACCTTTATGTTCTATTTATATGTACCTAAATACTATTTTCTCAGTCAAATCTCAGTCATATTATTTAATTTTAAAATGGAAATGAGTTTGACATCCCTGTTCTAAGTAGACAGTTGATTCTGTACCAATGACCTAGATTGCATGACCAGATATTGTTCAATTTTAATGTTCTGGTTTGTGGGCTGCATTTGAATTTAGTGGGTCAGAAAAATCAACCATTAGAATTAGTTAGATATTCTTAACGTATGCATTCCCAAATGCATGTTAATAATAACAACAATGAGTGCTTTGGCTCAGTCTTAGCTAATCCAATTGATGGAAAAAAACTGTAAAGAAAAAAAAAGTATTTTCGCCTTGAGTTTTAGTTTTCACAGAACCAAACTTTATTAAGGGTTCTTGACAGAACATTTTTAAAAGCAGCATATGCAGGTGTTATTTCCACCATATTTTTGTTCTGGATAGAATGTTATCCAGACATCTGGTCTTAATGTTGAGATGTTATGATCCCTCTGTATAATTTTTTAACAATAGACAGGCTTCATCTCTACCTGTTGTTGAATTATGAAGTGGAAAGAAAATGTCACAGCTCAGCACGACTCTGCCAGCTCAGCTTTGCATTTACAGGATATGAGTTATCAAATACAACAACTTCATCCAAGCAGGATAATTCCCTTTGGGGGGTTGTTCTGTAGAGATCTAAGTATTAAGCAGCTGCAGTGTGTAGGGTTTCAGATGTTTAAAACACTGGAATGAGGCTGGGGCATAAGCAAAACAAACAAAACACACCAACCCACCCAAAACAAACCCACACCCCCAAAAAACAAAAAAAAAACAACAAAACAAACACAAAAAAACAACCAACACCCACAAAAACAAAAAACAAACACCAAACAACAAAAACCCCCACACACCAAAACACACCACAACACCACAACAAAAAAAAACACAACACAAAAACCAACAACCAAAAAACACACCACCCAACAACAAAACACAAAAAAACAAACAAAACAAAAACCAACACCCACAACACACCACACAAAACCACTTATTTCGTACCATGTGAACACAGACTGTACCGTGCCAGAATACGGCCAGAGAGACCTGCCTTGGAGGTAGTATCCGAGTCCAGGTACGACGGCCACGACATGGAACACAACCCTACTCTGGCCTACTCAAACAATAGACGCTCCAGCGGAAATGACGACACGCCGGCCGAAATTACAGAATCACCCGGACCATACAAAACCAAACAACCGATTCAAGCATCCCACAGCAACACAGCGTTACAAAACGGCGGGTTTACTACAACACTCACCCTGTAGGGCTTCAGGTAGCAGCTGACCAGTAGACATTTGTTTACTTCTAGGCTGTCTCGTTTTATGACGCGGTACTTCTCACTCCCTTGTTGTGAAACTAAGACTTATTTGTATACCGCCACCTGCTGTTATTGTAGTAAAAGACTGATCCAATACGGGCAGAGATCCGTGCCATGTGAACAGAAAAAATTAGCATTTTCTCTGGCCGTTTTCTGGTACGGCCACACAAAAACCCAAAAAACCAAACAAAACAAACAACACACCACAAAAAACAAAAAAAAAACAAAAACCCCAACCCAACACAACCAAACAAAAAAAACCCAAAAAAACCCAAAAACACCCCCACCAACCACCCAACCCCCCCCAACCCCCAAACCACCAAAACCACAAACACCCCCCCAAAAACACCACCCCCAAACACACCAACCAAAACAACAAAACCCCAAAAAACAAACACCCCCACCCCACACCCCTAAGCCCTAATACTGATTATTCTTTCCTTTGTTCCGGGTATGTCTGCCTAAATAGTGAAATTAGCACTCAGAAACGGGCTGTTTGGCAGTTCGTTATATGACGACACGTTTCGGCACGTGAGATAAAAAATTTGATTAATTAGATTAATTTATTGCAGATCATAGTTATATAATCTCAATGTTTTTTTTAATCTCATGAAAGCACTATGTTAGGTATTCTTCAAATCTCAATCGATACTTTAAGGCCGTGAGCAATAACAGGCTGCAACCAACCAAACCTCTTGTCTCAAATAAAAAGGTTTACCTAAAGGGTTATTTAATTTAATAATTTCTGATCTAAAGAAAGACAGACTTATCTCATTTTACACACTCAATTAGAAGACAGGATTGAAACCTCATAAGATTTAGTTATTGAGTTCTGTTATGTGGGGTCTAAAAAGTCAATTTACCCCCAAACCCAATGTCACTCATCTTGAGTCTGCAGCACCATGTTTCATTTCCTATCAGAAACAAACTTCTTGGATGAATGAAAAAAAATTACGAGAATACTGTATATTTTATCCCGAAGTGTACAATATTTTTTTGCTTTTATCTTAAATATCCAGAGTCAATCAGTCAAGACATGCAACACGGGACCATGGTGTTTAGATTAGTGAACGGCAGTTTTCAGTCTGATCTTGAAATTAGATTAGTTTTAGAGCTGCAGAAAGGAAGATTCCTACTGTCATTACTTTCCGAGAGAAGTTATTAGTACTGAGGTTAACAATGACATTGATTAATATTTGTCCTGCAATGAAGCAATGCAACACAGCTAAGATAGATTAATTATCTGTAACTTAATAAATTTGCAGCAATTTGCTAATTGTTTCATGCACAAATCTTAATAGGTGTTCTTCTGTCACACACCTCATTTGTTACTCATTTACTGTGGTTTAGCGCTTGTAGATCGTCTTATCCCTGTTATGCTTTACAAACTTAAACACATGGTGTGTCATTAAAATTAAAAATGTATTCATTTTTTTTAATTCTAAGGGACATAACCTTTGGATTTTAAAATAACAAAGATTTGTCTGTTTCTTACATTTACAGTAATGCTTTAACAACTAATGTATTGTTGATATTGTAGAACTTAATGAGACATAGCCAAAAAATACAAAAAAACTAAAATAGCATTTTTAACACCTAAACCATCCACATCACACATTTACTCCAAACCAACACTTTGCAAAAAATAAAACTGTTATGTCAAATTTAAAAAATAATGGGTATCCTTTGGAATACACAAAAGAGATGTTAGACACTGCCCATTATAATCATATGTAAGAGTACAATCACTGCTCTTTTTTGTGATCCATTACCACAAAATAGCCAGGGGTTTAAAATAATTAGAAGAAATACATAAAGCCTCAAAAGCCGAATGTCAGATGGAGGACCCCAAAAGAGACAGAAAATAGCAATGAACGTGGAGATAATAACAGAAAAACAGAAACGCATGAGTGTTTCATCATTAGAGCTTGTAATTGTCCTTTGTTTTTAATTTGCCTGAATAAATATAATGCTTGTTTTATGCTTGTACAATTTGGAAGTTTGACACTTTTCATGATAAAAACTAGATTCAATACCTAAAGTACTGCAACTAACTAATTTAATAACTCAAAAGAAAATAACCATTTTGTCTTTTTTAAAACAAACAATAATCTTGCAAATGCAAACTGTACCAAATAGGGAAAACCTTGTATTCAGCACACTCAGGTCGTTGTATGCATCTTTAAGCGTCTACATTTTCCTTACCTCAGGTTTGCTACATGAGACGATTGTAGGACCTGACCTTCAGAGCTGTGCGTGTGCAGGATCTTTCTGCATGAATCAATTATTAATCACTAAAGTCTTGAAAAAAAAAGAGCCATCATCAAGGCTCATATTTGTCATAATGTCACTGAGCAGAGCTCCCTCTTCTCTGCTGAGCTGGGAACATCTGTGCCAGAGGCGGTTTATCTCAATGAGACTGGACTTGGTCATGTTGGTGACATCTTAAAACACTCAAAGGGGCAGATGACAAGAGGGAAGATAAATGGCTTCAGTGTATCAGCCCGTCTACTTGTCGCTACTCATCCTGATATACAATCATTGCACTACGTAACTCTTCAACAGTTTATCAGTGATAGCTGGTTTCGATCTGGATTTCGTCGTTAATATATTGCCTTTTATATATTATATACATTGTCTTCAGGACTAGCTATATTTTAAATTTAGTCAGTGTGTTGGAAATATTGCAAGGTCATTTTATTTACTTCATTATCATATTTTCCGAACTATAAGCCGCTACTTTTTTCTCATGTTTTGAACCATGCGGCCAATAATCCGGAGCGGTTTATATATGAATTTGTATCGCTATTGGCCACTAGAGGGCCTTCTCAATCTATGGATTGTATAAGTCACGTCTTCACCAAAGTATACTTTTGTGCCTCTGTGCTTTTAAGAATACCGAAAGAGAGAGGGCGTTTGCACGAAACAGTGAAAGCAAAGTTGACCAGACAGACATTACGAGAATGGGACAGTTTGCAAAAACAAGTTTTATTGCACAAACCTCATGGAAAACAACCAAAGAAATAGATATGATTCCTATTTAAGCTGAAGGCAGTCGATCTGGCTTTTAAAGAAGGAAATAGAGCGACTTCATGTACTCTAAGCAGCACTGAATCAATAGAGAGGCGTTGCAGATGCCAACGTGAAAAACTCTCTGAATGCAATAAGATGGAAAAAATCTTTCAGAGGTAATAAAAGCAGATGGCCCGAACTTGAAGTCTTTCTTGAAGATTGGCTGAACACACAGAGAAAGGACGTCCTGCTGTTTCCACTGTGTTGAAATGTTAAAAAAAATTAAGCTTCCCATAACAGGGTCTTTTTTCAGGGTCTTAAAAAAATCTCAAAAAGTCTAAAGTCATAACTTTAAATTCAAGGCCTTAAAAAGTCTTAAAAACCTCAAGATCTTTGGACAATGTCTTAAATTTATTTAGGTCAAGTCTTAATTTTTTTCTTTTTTTATTCCCAAAGAAGCGTTGGCCATATAAAATAGTCTGAAACTCCATAATTAGAATTCTGCCTTTCTAAGGGGCTCTGATAACTACCAGTGTGACCTTTGGGCTACATTTTGATCCAGTGACACATCAAATCAGAGCTTTGTATTCTCCATTCGTTACTACAGATTACTACATTACTACACATCAGTCTTAAAATAGTAGTAGTGACATCAGTAGCGTCTTCCAAGCAATATTCCCTGACTCGAACAAAAACATTTTCCTCTGGACTGAACAAGATTGCTTAAATAGCGAGATTTGGCTTGGCAGACTTCATCAGGAGAGAGCTAACACACACAATAACTGGACCGTATGCTGTAATGTTTGATGAAAGCCTCTGTTCAACTAAAAGATCCAAACAGCATGATCTTCTGCCCCCTTTCCACTAGGGTTGCTTTAGACCTGAACAGTACGGCTCGGTACGAACTAGAACAGCTAGATTGTGTTTTCCTTAGGCAAGTCAAGGCAATTTTAGTTGTATAGCACAATTGAAGATCTCTTTTCCAAAACGCTATAAATCAATTTAAATAATTTTCATGTTCATTACATTTTTTACCTAGACCCACACATTTTGTGAATATTCAATTTACCTTCAAAATTGAATTAAATTAAAATTATTTTCTTTGCCTCCGTTAGAACATGTTGAACATTAATTATTAAATCAAACAAAAATATTGCTGACAATGAAGTCAAAGTTAATTTACTTTTTCCTCAAAACACTATAAATCCATAATTTTTTTCAAAACGCTATAAATCCATCCATTTTCAGAAAGAGTGATCCACTAGGATGCATCACTCTTCATCACCCAGGCCTGCATTGTCAGCATACTTGCCAACCTTGAGACCTCAGAATTAGGGAGACATTGAAAAGGCCCATGGGGCTACAGTCCCAGCACCAACCTGGCCCCCTTTTAGCCCCTCTTTATTAACCTCATGGATACGCCCATTCCCAGCAGCAGGAATATTATTTGTTCTAAAAACTCATTGGAGTCTCTGTGTTGGGAGAAGTATTTTTCTTACTTTGATTGCAGTGCAGCTTTAAGTTAGTTGATTTTACTGTAACTTTATTGTCTGCCGAAACACAAGCATGACTGGCCTCAAAGGGCTGGAAGAAAAAGCCTTGATCCACTTCTGAAGTTACCATCGCGCAGCCAAAAGGAAAGGAAACTAGACTGGAGGTCAGTTCAAACTGTTTTTAATCCTAAATATCTCGGAAGATTTAAAAAGTAACTGAAACTACAGCTTTTGTCAGTCACATAAATACTGTTCTCAAGACTTGCGTGCCGCAATGTATCGTGTATTGTGTCAATAATTACAGCTGATTGTTTTCCTCATCAGACATACAAATCACCTAGTTAAAAGTGTTTTGTATTCAAAACGGCGAATTTCACTAACAGATGATGGATTTTCATGAATGAAATGAGGAAACTGTACCTCATAGCACCTTCCTTGGCAAAATAAAAACGTAACAGATTTTATTCTCCATCCCTCTCACATATGAAATGGGGATTGTAGGCTATATCAAATAGGACGCCGTCAGATATCGGCAGAAATTCGGGAGAATGGTGGCACTGGGAGATTTTTGAGAGGGGAACTGAAATTCGGGACTCTCCTGAGATAATGGGGAGGACACAGACACAGCATCAGACACACCTGTTGCTCCTAGTAGTGCCAGCACATCTTTTTTTTGCAGCCTTAACAAAGGTCTGCTTCGGAAGTACCTCAGGTTTCAAGTCAGCCTACCGCTTGCCCACTTCAACACACTATAGAAACATAGCGTAGAACATTCACTGAATTCTGTTTAGTTGAGAGGACATATCGCGTTTAGGCAAAAAATAGATTCTGCGCTTATGGTGGTTCGTAAAAAAACTGCATCTTGGACCTACATTTTAACAAGGAAATATAGCAATTTGGCAAGAAAAGATGGAGCAGTGAATAGGTTGAGTACACAGTAACATGGATGGTTTGTACCGTGATAGCAGATCTTTAATGTACTCTGGTGCTAACCCATTCAATGATTTATAAACTGATAAAAGCACTTTGAAGTCTATTATCTGAGTTACATGGAGCAGGTGTAAGGTCTTTAGAATTGGAGTGATATGTTCTACTTTCCTGGTTTTAGTGAGAAAATGAGCAGCGTTCTGGATCAGCTGCAGGTGTGCAGATTCTTTAGGTAGACCTGTGAAGATACTGTTACAGTAATCTAGGCGGCTAGAGATAAATGCATGGATGAGTTTTTCTAGGTCTCCTTGATTCATTAGTCCTTGAATCCTAAAGATGTTCCTCAGGTGATAGAGGGCTGACCTTGTTATTGCCTTTATGTGACCTTGGAGGTTCAGGCCTGAGTCCATTATTACGCATATATTTCTGGCCTTTTTGGTAGTTTGTAGTTGGACTAACTGAAGTTGTTTACTGATATTTAATCAATCTTTTTTGGGTCCAGAGATTATTACTTCGATTTTGTTTTTTGTTCAGTCAGGGGAAATTATGGGACATCCAGCTGTTAATTTGCTCAGTGCATTTATTCAGGATTTGGATGGATTCAACATCACCTGGTGACATTGAGATATAGAGCTGAGTGTCATCAGCATAGTTGTGGTAGTGGATATTATCTGTTCATATATTCTGTCTTAATGGGAGCATGTAAATGCTAAATAGGAGGGGTCCTAGGATGGAGCCCTGGAGGACCCCGCATGTGATTTCCGCGTTTTTTAATGAGAATTAGCTAATTTACACAAAGAAATTCTTGTTCTTGAGGTCAGATTTGAACCAGTCGAGTGACGTACCAGAGAGTACGACCCAGCTCTCTAGACGTTCCAGTAACATATTATGATCAACGCTGTCAAACGCCGCACTGAGGTCTAATAGTACCAGTGCTGTGGTTTTACAACAGTCAGTATTTGTACGGATGTCATTGAAAACATTGACTTTACCATCTCAGAAGTACAGTAGTGGGTGAGGACATGGGCGACTTAGCTTAACAAAAGCTCCAGCTAAAAGCAGTCACAAAGTCATCTTGACAACACAGATCCTCTCAAAAGTTAAGAGACTTTTGACAACCTCACATCTCTCAGACATCAATCTCCTGATCTGTATCCTTCATGCCAGTACTGATCTAATCAATGATCATCCAGTCTGAAGACACTCCGAATCTGCCACATTGCAACACATCCAGCTCTCTGATCACAGCGGAAACCTCCTGCTTCTCTGCTGCTATACCGACTTCCCCCTCCCCGACACCCCCCCTGCCACGTGCCGACTTCGCCTGCTACATTGCTGCCTGACGGAAGTCTGCTCCAACCTGCGTGTGGAAGGAGAAAACAGCACCGATCGCAGTTCCATTCCTCACAATTTTTTGATATCTCAAATGCCTAAGCTGAAGCAGCGGCCGGCAGCACAGGAAATCAGGAAAGAAAAAGGAATCTCAAAGCTGGAAACGAAAGCTGGCTGAGGAGTCTCTGGAAAATCTTTAAAAAAGAAAGAAAATTTTGGAGGAAGTTTCCACCTGTCTTGCTAGGGAGACAGATGAGCTTGCAGAAAAAAGCTGAGGGCAAGGCTGGGGCCAAGATGGCTGAGCTCCTCTCCAAGTCAAATGCCCTGAGAAGGGTATACAAAGAAAAACTCCAAACCCTTGAAACTGAGATTCGTGATAAAGGGGATGAGCTAAGATATATGTAGAATGTACTTGGACATATTTCTATGTTGTGTTGAGAGGGTTATTTGATTTAGGAAGGTGACTGTTCTGGTTATCTCTTTCGATACAGAATTATTATAAATGTGATCTTTGATAACTAAGTGTTGAATTAAAATTTATAAAAAAGATAATTCAATGCATGTTCAAAACAGAGACAAGGAACCAATTTCCAGTTCTTAACATTTATTTTGAACAGATTAACAAATATGCGGGTTTACAGAGAAAACATGCCCTATTTTCTCTGGGCCAGACAAAAATTTCTGACGACGAATGGTTTCCGTGTCATAACTTTTATAAACGTCCAAAACCTCCCAGGATTAATCTGCTCCAATCAGAACGTTTTAAACAGTGTCTTAACAATGATTGGATGTCAAGAAATCATGCAGTCATAAGGGATGTGTCTTTTCTCCTGGATCCAAGTCAAAAGTTCATTCTGAGTTTTATGGTTTATGGTCCTTCTTAAGCAAAACTCCCAGCTTTATGGCCTCCATCCTTATCTATACAGACATCCTGTTTTTACAGCCTGCAATAAAACTCTTTGTCTCAGAGGTCCTCAAAGGTCACACATACTCCCCATTATTTATCCACGGCCTCTGCTGCTGGTAAACAGTGTCTTTTTACCTCTGAATAATATATGTTTAAAACATATGTACAACACTAAGTTAATGAAAATAAAAGGTTTTGCAATTTGGGGATTGATTTTAGTTAACTTCCTATTATTGCATTGTGCTGGTCTTAACTTTCGTTTATAATGGTCTAACAAGGTCTTTAAAAGGTCTTAAATTTAACTTGCTGAAACCTGTAAGAACCCTGTTCCCAACAATCCCCTCTGAACAAACCCTTACAGTAATTTAACGTAAAAAAAACAAAAAAACAACCTGCGGCTTCTAATCGGGTGCGGCTTGTTTATGTACACATTTGTGATTTTTCCCTAAAATAGGCTGTTGCAGCTTATAGTCGCGCTTTATAGTCCAGAAAATATGGTAATTACATGTTAATAAATGCACCTAGGGAATATGTCAAGTAGAAGATCGCCAGAGTGTTCAAACAGACATTAGTGAGGACCATATTTGATAAGGAGACCCTCTCAATATTTATCTTTTCTTCTGTGGTGGTGCTTTTTCAAGAAAAGATAAGTGCCATGACTAAGGAATTTTTGAATTTTGTAACATTATTCTGATAATTTTATATTTTTTTCACTACAATCTTGGTAAATTTTTTTCCTGTTTCTTTTATTACCTGGACATTTTATTGTTTTATTAGCACTTCAATATTAAGCCAGCATCTGTCTCACCCTGAAAACATACCACATTTTCTCCTCATCTCTATAGCAACAGCAGTAATAATACAATGCAGGCACATCAAAGAGAATAAAGGAACAGAACCAGCCATGCCTAGCTATGGTGGTAGACTAGTTCTTCTCAAAAAGAGCAAATTTCTTATGGGGAAAAACAGCAGCAGATTTAATTTGTGTAAGCAGAGGAATGAATAAAAGCTCGTGTAAAACTGACCATCTCAGAGGTCTTGCTTTCAGTAAACTTTTGCCTCTCTCCAGCATATTGTGTTGTACTAAATTCTCTGAGAAAATAAATAACAATTTTCATCTAGAGAACATTCCTCCCTAAGCCTCTCTAACATTAATAAGATCTTTAGCATTTTAGCAGTTTTTTACCAGCCAATTCTCAAACCTTGCTCTGTTGCAATATGTATTCCAGCAACACTGAGAGACTGATTGGCAGTAGGAGGCAAATCAGTCTCAGACACAAGCCTCTCATTCAGACCAATGACTGATGGCATTGATGTTTGAGTGGATGAGAAACATAATACTTGGCTTCCATGAGTCTTATTTTAACTGCATTTTATCCATATCGAGTTTACCTTTAAGTGATTTTGCACTATTTATCTAAAATATAGAGCAAAGTGTATCCCTTATAATTTTAACATAAAGCGCCCCTTTGAAAAAAAAAAAGTTTAAAATACTGAACAGTCAAGTGTTATAACGGACGGGAGCTCTGATCATGGTGCATGGTGCCAACAAGACAAAGGGAACATTTTTGTTTTAAAGAGCAAGAGTTGCTGCTATGACCTAACCCTTGAACCCTCTCTAAGGGCGCTCAATCACTTCCACAAAAAGCATGGGCAAGTTTTGAATTTAGAGTACACATCTGGTATATTGTGACTTCTTTGACAAATCCATAAGTAACCTATCAGTTAAAACAAAACCTGTCAAAACAGAACACTCTAAGTACTGACAGCCTAATTGAGAAAGATATGAAAATGTCCACAAATCTATTCTCTGTGGGCATCTATTGGCTACATCTATGCCAGTCTTCCTGCCCGTGTTCTCACCACTTACCTACTTTTTGCCCCCCGACACAACGTCATTCTGTTTGTGTTTGGCATGGCAACATGTTTCATATACTGGAGGTGGGTTTATCGTGGGTGCAAGTGGACTTAAAAAATAAATCTAAATCAAATTTTTATTGATTTACATATGGTTAATTCAATGTTTGCCCAGTTGTTTTTATGATAAAAATTTTTTTTTTTATAAAAGGTAATTGTGCTGCTCCTCATGTTTTTGTCAGTTTCAGTTTCAGCTTCTTGTATTTTTTCTTATAAAGGCTGTACAACAAAGTATATGAACGTAGTATTAAATATCAATTAAACTGAAGCAACTTTTGGATTCTAATTTAAATCATAGCTGAAAATGCCATCTATCACTGCTTACTTTGGTATTTAAATCAAATGCACATGGTAAACCAGTATACTCAACCTCCTCCTTTTCTCTCCAAGGTTGTGTGGTGACGGTGACGGGCCGGCTTACGTTTGTTAGCAACAGGTCTATGGAAATAGAAGTGCTGGTAGATGCTGATCCGCTGGTGGAAAAGGAGATAGGGAAATATCGTGCCGTCTCAGCATTCTTCACCTTCATCTCGCTTGACAAAGAAAATAAACCTCTAAATGTCCCACCTCTGAAGGTTGGTACCAAACAGTCTTTTTTTCTGCATTTTAAACTCTTGTTTTAAAAAAACCAAGAGTACACAGTATCATGTTTTAACAGGCACTTCTGATTCAAAATAAGAGACTTTTAGCTTTTGTTTCATCTACCTTTAGATTGAAAAGACTTTATTGCAGAAAAAGATAAAGGAATCTTTATTTAAATATTTGATTCTTTCTTGTTTATTCTGGATAGTGATTGTTTCACTCTGAGCGTAACAATGTTATCATTTAAGAATGTAGGGCATACGAACACGTCCACTCTGATTAATTACTTGCCTAGCTTATCTTGAAAAGATTGTTGGTACATTTTACAGTCAAACTATTACATGGTCCACAAGAAAAGAGAAACGCTGTTCTGTCTTCCAAAACTGGAAGAAAAATTATTATTGACATTTTTTTTCTTAGCTCTTTTTATAAAATAAATATATAGACAAAACTTTGTCCTTCTGTGCTTTCAAACAGCTAATGTATGATTGATTGTGATTGAAATTTGAAGTGTGCATGACTGTCAATCTGAAGTATCCTACAATGGTGAGGACTTCCTAAGAGTTCTGCTTTAAGTTTCTTTAGAAGTGTTAAATCTGTCAGAAAAACTTAGCATTTTTGTCACCTTGAGTAAAAGAACAAAAATACTCTGTTCTTGCAAATTCTATACAGGCCTGTTGGTTAGAGTTGGCGAGATAAACAGATCGCAAATCCAAGTTTTCTTTTTGTCAATTTGGATTAATTCTTGCATCTTGGTTTTACTACTCATTTTTATCTCACTTTTCTATCAAATATAAGCAGTAATTTGCCCCCCCCCCCATGCCTGTCTTAACATGTTCAACATTGCTCAGAGACTTTTGTTGATTTAGCTGATTTGGCTTCGAAGTGATCCAAAGTAGCTAACCATCCACTGACCTGGGCTAGATATGTTTGCCAAAACGTCCCTCAAGCACAGAACAGCCTTCAGGCTCTAAAGCAGCTGTCATTTTTTAGAAAACTGATTGAGTGGGCCTTTCTAAACTCCTGGAAAGTTCATATAGCTTAACATACTCTGTGAAGCTACAACAATAAAGGAAATATCCTTTACTGTCGTAGATTAGTACCATTTGTTAAGTCTGAAAACAGCCCTCAATCTTAATGTCTGTCTGACTCAGCAGTTTCGCGGATGTAAAACTACAGGTTAACATGCGGCTCTGTGCTGCAAGAGTGATCCCTCACCCTGTTTATTATGCAAACATTATGCGCAAGAGCCATCTGCTTAACCCAATGTATTTGAATCACTTCCTGGCGCCACTCACCCGCCCTGACTGTCTCTGTGATGATCCTTTGAAATCCCGTCCAACTCTTCTGAGAGATTTCGATTCATTTCATCAGCGCATGAGGTTTAAACAAGAGAGGGACCTTTTAAGATCCCGTTTCAGAAACAGGATCGGAAACAAATTTAAATGTAACATTCATTTTATTATAAATATAAAGGTTATGATTCCTAATTTCATAATTCAGTAATTGATGTTTTAATGTTTTGCTTGGCTGCAAATTTTCCCTGTTTAGCTTAATTTGTTTTTTTGGATTGTCGAATGCTATGGACTAGTTGATCCTTTATGATGTTGTAGTGATGCTTTTCTCTTTGCATTGTAAGCCCAGAAAAGCTCATAACAGAAACATGAGCTGAGCGAGCAGCCTCAGAGAAATTTGAAAGTCCAACAGCAAATCGTTATTCTCTCAAGTGAACACTTGAACCACATTTACAGAGTAACTACCTGAGCTCATCGTTAAACTTTAAATATGTGTGGCTCACTGCAGAAGCCAAAGAGACACATTAATAAATGAAACTTGAGCAGCAAAAATGGTAACAGGCTGAAAGTGAAGACTGAAGCAGATTTATATATTAGAATCCATCCTCTCTTCTTAAACTGAAACAAAGAACAAGTCTCTCTAAATGGTGTGTCTAATAAAACTCCTTCTTTAATTTTATTTTTTCGACATGTAACTAAGCAGACAGCCGCTAAGAGTGACAATGTTACTTATGAAATAAAAAACATGGGCATCAATTGCAACCCAACATTTCTCAAGAAGAAGACGTAGCAATACAGTGTCCAGCCCAAATAAGATTTGATAAAGTGAGGATTTTTTGGGTCTATTGAGGAAGAGAAATTCAGAAGAAACACTGTATTTGAGCAATGTCTTTGAGACCAAGCACACCCTCACTCTACCCAGGGATATAAAAGCACTCTGTAGAAAACTCAGTCAGTCTGTTTTTAATTCTCCACAGTTGTGAATGACTTCTTTATGCCAAAAAATGTAATTCAAAGGACTAATTATGGTATTCAGGTAGATTTTCTGACTAGCACTCTTATTCTGACATATAAAGTGCATCAAGTCTCCCTATTATTCCTTACCTGAGTCAGAACAACTTAATCATTTGTGTAAGCTTTATTTGCAGGGACTATGTAAAGCAAACCTAAAGTGAAAAGAAGCAGAGAAAATTCTTACTTCTCTTAAGGTAATCTATTATTTACTCATGACAGTTTAACTGTATAGTAGGAAGATTTTCTGAGGACACTCTTTTTCTGTCCCTTTAAACTATGCAAGTCTTGTCTATAATCAGGTTTTCAAAATTCATTTGAAACAAATGCTGTTATAGCACGCGTTTTTTCCGTTTGTTGCTTTTTATGTTCGTAAGGAGCCATTCTTTCAAACAGTCCGGTCAGCGATCCATGTCGGCTGGAAGTTTGTTTACTGGAAATTGAAACAATGGTGGCGGTCAATTTAGCCATGCAACTCCTATATATGGTGGTGTGATATTTTTAGGTGTTGATAAAGGTTTGTAGCAAGGCAGGTTCTGCATAATACCTGCATAATGCCGTTTTCATAATTTCACACAACTAATGTACTGTTCTTCTTTGGTACCAAATTTTGTGCAGCATTGGATTCTGTTAAGCCTTACGCCATTTCATAACAGGTGAAAGCGCTGCGTTTCCTTCACTCCCTGCATTGTTTGAGCTGTTTGCAAGTCAAATGACTTTCCCAGATATGTTTACGACCACTCAAATCGCAGACTTTGCGATTAGAAAATCGCATTTTGTCATATTGCAATATAATTGCATATGCAATTAATCGTTCAGCCCTAATTTATGTTCCCTACTTAAACAATTTCTATATTTCTAGCCCTTTTCCAGCTCTAAACAATGATATTTGCCCTTTAATCCCCCTCCCCCCAACAAAACAAAACAAAATGAACATACTTAGCTACACAACATCCTTTTCTGGTGATGTATCAGATAGAAATCATCATCAAACATGTGTCTCCTACTCAACAGCTCCAATGTTTCTTCCTATTTCCATTTCACAAAACCCACCCTTTAGTTTGGCTATTGTCTGACATCCTCCACCTCCTCGTGCATTCATTAACAGGTTTTTCCATCTCAAACAGGTAGCTAGCTGCATGGATTTTAATACTTGGGGATGTCAGTAAAAACAATTTTATTTGTAAATGTCTTTCTCAGTTTAGTTTAATGAAAAAGAACCAATAAATAAAGCCTCAGTATTGTTTTAAAAATGTCTATTCAACGCTAAAAAAGGAGAACTAAATGTAGCTCTTACTGCTGATATACATCCCAGATAAACAAGAGGAGTATAAATAATTTAGCAATAGGGGCATACTATAGATATGTAAGGAAAGATCTTTAGCAAGTGCAAATCTATAAGCGTGAGCCTTTGCTTCATATGAACAGATCACTGAGCACAAATGAGCAAGAGAGGAAAGTTGAAGCTCACTCTGTGCTATTTTCAGCTTTCTGTTTACTGCGGGTTTAAACATGCCATGATGTCGACTGAAATATGAGGGAGCGTGCATTCAGTTTCAATCGGTAGGAGCAAACTATCCTCATGTATAGAAGAGAGGTGTCATGTGACCTGTCAAACTAATTAACATCCCCCTTTTCTTTCAAGAGTGATGATTGGCCCACAAGGATTAAGAATGCAGTAAAGGCAATAATTTGCATGAAATGATGAATGGAAGCAAATAGAGCAAATAAAGAAAAACATCTCTGCTTTTTCCTCTGATTGAATTTCAGCTAGGAATACTATGATGCTATGATACTATGATAAACTGAAAATACTAAAAGGATCAAAATATAGATATTTTTCACTTTCATTATAGCAGTGCAGACTTTTTCTAATCCATTTGGCATGCCATTATGGACAATTGCTTTTCCGGTTTTTGTGCAAAAGGAAAAAAATATATAACTACATCCTCACTTTAAGGATTTCTGTACGGCTGGTTGAACTAAGTGTTTTATAGCCAGCAGCTGGTAAGCATGGGAAGTGGTCGGTTCTTATATATAGAACTTTAGATTTTCATTGGCTCTCCCATTAAACGCTAAAACAGACAAAGTGGCGATGGAACAAAGTGATGCAGCGTTGTTGTTCTTCAACAAATACCAAAGGAATAAGCAAAATGCAACAAATGTACTATGAAATATGATTTAATTTATACATTTTATTTCTGTTTTCCATATATCTTAATAAATGTCTTGAAGATGTTTAGCTCATCCAGGTTTACGTCCCGATCAGAAACAGTTACTGTCATATGGCTGTCTGAAGGCGACTAAGGGTGAATGGTCTCCTCATTGCTATTCTACAGTCACCAGCATCATTGTATCCTGTCATTCGTTACTGACATGTTAAATGATTACAGCGTTTATCCAGCTCTGTTCTCTATTAAGTTTATGATCATTATCATACTGAGAAATGTACATGTTTAGTATGAGCTTTTTATGCTTCCTTGCATCTGCACTAATGAATAATGGGCTGATAAAACATTACTTTTCCACTGTTATACAACTGCTGTTATTGTCTGAATCCATTTATTTTGGATTCTGGTTGACTGACTAATTGTTAAGTCGATTAAATTAGCTGGGCAGTTCAAACCAAACCTTCAAATGTATCCTTCTTCTTTCCAGTAAGCACTGATGCTTTAAACAGTCCCTCCAAGACTTTCTGATGTTGTGATCATAACTGTTAAAGCAAATTCAGCCAACTCTCTCAAATTCTGCACGCCTTGCAAATGTACCCAATCAACACAACTTTAACGCACGTTTGACCAAATTGTGTCCGCCTTCTTATCATCTTATATTTGACGTCATCACATATCACATACACTCCCTGTTTCTTATGTGAGAGAGAGAGAATGAAATCCTCATTCTCTCCAGGAAAGTGGTGGAAAAGTATTTTGTATATATAAAATCTTTACAATATTTTGGTTGAATACAAGTGGAAGTTGTATATTGACAAACATTTTTCTATTGCAACATCATTTTGACAGATTGTAATTCCCATCCCCGGCCACTTGGTGCCGATGCGCAGACATTTACAACTTCATGCACGGAGTGAAGTTAATCAAAACAACAACTCCAAAAAAAAAGAAAGAGAGATTCACATCTGAGCGTTGTCTCAAACCTGAACCATTTACTCTGTAAAATTCGCTAACCGGGAGCTGACCGCCTGTCTGTGATTCTGGAAAAGTGGAATGCTGTGGGATGTCCTCCCGCTGCAGGTTTGGCTGTCAGAACAACATCAGGTTGTGAGACTGTGCATTCAAGCCACTCCAGGTGAACCATTCGTATTTTAAGTGTGATCGTTTAATTGAATTTTTAAAATGTGGTTACATTTTAAACACATTTTCAAATTCAGATTCAAATACATTGGGTTTAACCACAAATGGAGCAACAGTCAATGGTTTTTGTTTCATCTGTTTGATGTGATGGCGTCATGTGGATTCTCCATTCATCTTGTCTTGTTCAGATTGAATATTAATATGACAAATTACAACTCAGTATGTCAGTATTATTATACAGATTGACATGTAAAAATAGATGACAAGATTTTTTGACATTTCATATTTATTTATTTATTTACAGTACTTAAAGACAAAATGGAATCAGGTAAAATCGGAATAGGAACGTTAGAGTGTTACAAAGTTGCGATTGGAAATTAGCCATAAAAAACTCAGATCAGTTAATTTCTACATATTATCAAACAAACATTGAAAATGTCAAAGCGTTTGAAAAAACAATGAAAATCATTGTTGAAAGGCTTATATTTTCTATTTAGGTAATTCCTTTTTTGCTTCTTCCACAAACTACAGCTCAAGGTTGATGAGAAGTGGTGAGAAGTGGTCTGCCACCACAAAAATTATTTAGGCATACAATTATCTGCACTCTCTTTTTAACTCTGAAGCCTTTCTATTGTTTGTGAATCTGTTGTGCGAAGGTGTTAAGCACTTTGCATAATATTTTATTTTGATTTATTTTTAGATTTACTTGACAAAGACAAGAGAAGCAAAGGGAATTTTCCTGGTTTTCAAAGGTGCTGTTTACATGATGTTTTTCAGCAAAACTGAAACTTTTTCTCAGCAATTCTGCCTCTTATTTACAGTATTTTGGGGTGAGGAAAATGCAGTTAAAAAAAAAAAAACGGCTTCCAGAATGGAGAAAGTTTGTTGTCATGTAGGCTGGGGACTTTCGAAAACGATAAAATCCCTGCAAGCTGCTCAGGGCTTATTGGACCTGCGCATTTCGCCATTCTTCAACTGTTTTTCCGGGTAAGAAGGAGGAAACCGGGGCAAAACTATAAAACACTGCATACACAGGGAACACAGCCATCTAAAGGCCGGGCATATGTACTACATGGTTGTACAACGAGATCAGCTTGCTCACTCTGTCGTGTAAACCCAGAGTCGTTTTCACTCGCTTATTTAAACGAAAACGGCAACGTTGTCGTGTAAACTGCCCCAAAGATCTGAAGTTGCATATCAGCTGTACATTTTTTTGTTGCAGTAGAAGCAAAAATTAATAGGTAAAAAAAGAATCAAAACCAAAACATTTCTCTTACTGTAGTTATCTCAAAAGGATTTTTGCCTTTGATCGACTGAAGGGAGTTTTCATTGTTCATCACAATGGAGGGAGGCTTTCCTCCTCTATTCCTGTAGGCATTAAGTTTGTAGTTGTTTTGGTATTATTTTCCATTTAGACTTGCCTCATTTAAAGAACTTTCTGCTAAATTAACTTTTTAAAAGCAACAAATTTTGCTCTTTCTTTGGATAATGCATTGCTAACATCTATCTTTCTCTCCCTCCCTCTCTTCAACAAGCTCAAATAAAAACTCATTTTGAAAATCAAAATTTTAAAATTACTTCATTTCCAGTACAATGATTGTATAATGTGAGCGGTCACACATTGTGAGATTCATCTTCTGTTTTATCTCCTGTTAGTGTATTATCTGACTTTAATTATGCATGCTTTGCACATAAAAAGTTTTGCCCTTTCAAGGCTTTCATCAGCTCCTTTATACACTAGAGGTCCACTTGTCCCCCCATTAGAAATAATTACATTTCTTCCTTTCTTTCACTTTACTGTCTTTGACCAAATATAACGGCCCTGGAAACCTTCCCTAATAAATATTTATAACACCGTGAGGGTTTTTGCGCTCGATGTGTTCTATAAATAGCCTGATCCAAAAGCCTGCGTCTGCTATTTTTAACTGCAGGTGCTTTTCCCCCTCATTCTCAAATCCTTGGTGTGTCTCCAGTGAACTCACTGTATTTGCTATCTTTAGATTTTCCTTTTATAGCTTAACAGGGGGGCGAGGGACTATACCAGAGCGGGGGGTGTTGTGGTAATGTGCATCTACTGCTGGTAATGCCAAAGTGGGGCATGAGGACAGCGTGAACAGGGAGGACTTCAGGGGATGGGCTTTGTAGCAGTACCCTTGAAAAGAACCGAAACGATATATGTGCGTGCTGGACCAGTGTTGAAATAAATGAAAATTCCCCGCAGGCATTTTGACGTGTACATTCTTTTCCATTATGATTTTTAAATGTTCCGTTAAAGCAAAAAGGTCAGCATTACCCCTGCGACTGGCTACCGATGTCCAATGAATAAAGTAGGTGCATTAATGCCCATTGAGCTTGCAGCAACATTATTTCTTTTGATTTCTTTAATCCTTTTATCTTTTATTTCTCTTTATCTCCTTCCTGCAGCTTTTAGTCTTCCCATCTTTCTCCAGATTTCCCATCCCCTCTCCTTTTCTTCCATCCTCAGTTTTCTCTTTTTTTGTCCTCTTCATCCTCCCTTCTCATCTTCTTCATTCGTCATTGGCAGAGCCTCAACTAGCTTCCTCTGGCACAAAAACAAGGCCAGTTCTCATGGCAACCTTCTGTAGTCTACATGACATGATGCACATTTACTTCTAGATGCTGACCATCAAAAATGGCCTCGAATGGGTTCACGGGTGTACTCACACAACAGACTTAGTAATCCAAAGCACGACAAAGAGACCTTAGAGCTGTTTGTTGTCATTGAAGTTAAGGTTATGAATCTTAATAGGACTATCGGTTATGAATATAAGTTTTCAACATATCTTATTCATACATTTGCAAAGATGCTTAAACATTTATGCACATGCTAATAAAATTAAATTGATTCCTGTCAAGAAAAGGTAGACTGAAAAGACTTGGCCACTGTTTAGATAAACTAACCATTTTCTTGGTATACAATATTTTATGTTGAAATACAGATTACATAAAGTGTGTTACATCTGAACAAGTCACCCACCTTCCAGAGTCTTCCCCTTTCCGGTTTAAAAAATGCTGCTAAAGGAGGTTACATGCAGGGCTTTCCACAAGCGCCGGCTGCCGGCTATATAGCCGACTACTCAATGAAGTCCAGCCGGCTACTAATTTATGACCAGGATGTGATTCCGCGCATTGCTGTGCACGACGTTAGCACGTCCATCGTATTTTCCCTTTCATACTTCAGCATGAATCCCGTGGTGACACGGCTCTATTCTCCGCCAGAATGCTATGTGAACTGGGTTAGCTTTCAAATTCCGCTGCTCCATCCAGTCTTTTATTATACTTTTGGCCGGTCGCACTGAACTAATATCCTTCCGCCCGCTCAAGTTGTACCCAGTGTTATCATGGGGCTCTTGACTCAGATCTAGCTAAATGGACGATGCAGAAAGGCTATAAAGTCCACGGCGGCGTTGTTGTTAAACCAGGCTGTCGGAGCCATCATAGACGAGAAGCAGAGCGTCATTTTGGTAATTCAGTCCTCCCTTCAAGCGTTCAATTAGTGAAAACAATCGGATTCGTAAGAGTGTGTTTTTGTTTGTTTATAAGGCAGAATTATTTGCTGTTTATTTGTGTAGCCACCACTGCACTGTGAACGTGTCATGAACTGAAATTAAGAGATTTACAACAACAGAAAGCCCGTTGATGCCATACTTGTATTGCCTGTTTTTTTTATTTTTAGCTGTTCAAATCAGTTTTTATTGCTACCTTATATGTTGTATAATTATGATAATAATTTAGTGATAATAGTAGTAGTAAAGTATATTTGAGCAAATGTCTGAGAAAATAATATAGCCTGCTTATTATTCAATTCAATTCAAAGATACTCTATTGATCCGGTCACTGAAGTGCTTGCAGCCGCCAGAGCAGCGCTCCCAGTCACATAATAGTAGTAGTTGTAATAATAATAATAATAATAAAAAGTATTAGTATTCTCCTGTTCATGATTTCTTCCTGCCCAGAGGTGTGAGAAAGATGCCACCAAAAAGAAAATCCAATCAGCAGACTCTGGAAGGCTTCTTAAAGAAGAAAAGTGGTCAGTTTAAGTGCTTATGAGTAGTATTAAGATTCTGTATTCATCCTAAAAGGGACATTCATTGTTCAAATTAAAAAAATTTCAGTTTTTTCTATTTTAATGGTTGCATTTTAATGTATACCTACAAGTGTTATATTGTTGCTGCTGCAATATTTTGAGTTGGACATTTACTCTGATCCTGAATGGGAAGATAGTGACACAGTGAAGTTGATTAAAGAGCAGAATGGAGATATGAAACCATTAAACTTATCATTTATGTTGGAAACATCTTTTACTTAAGAGTATTTTTATTTTAGTTGTATACATATTCTGTTGTTTACGACAAAGTTAATAAATGCACAAATGCAAAATATGAATTAATGACTCCTGGAAATAAGTTAGATCAAAAGTATGTAAATATGCAGAAAAATACTCCGAAGAATAAAATATTTGTCTATTTAGCAAAACTGTGATCTCTGCTATTAGGGTATGTCATCAGACATTATTTTTTATTAAAGAGAAATCTATAATAAAATAGCAAAACTACTAAAGAAACTGACCATCACAGATTGATTGCTATGTGACAAACTATAAGTGAAGTGAGTGTGTTTCATAAAAAAAAGTCTCACAGGGAACTGTGAATTAACGGCTCAGAGCACCATACCTTGTAACAAGCCATTTTATAGGAGGATCTTTGTTTACATCTTTTTGCGCATGCGTGAGTGGTTGGGTGGGAGAAAAACAAACAAAATCAAAGGCTATAATGATGCAACAAACACATCCAAGAGAGTTAGCAGCTGAAATCCCCGATTTATAACCACTTTAACGTCTGAAGACAAGGAGAGCTTTAGAGAGAAACTTAAAATCTCTATTATTTAAAGCTGTGAAAAACGTTAGATTTGCCCATGCCCTGGCCAAAAATCGACTGGGGAAACATTTAGTCTTATTCCTAAAGCTGACATTTCACTCATTAAAAAGTTGACGGCTTTGAAAAGTTTTGAGGCCTGGGATTATGTTGTTTCAAGGAGAGTTGGACCGATCTCTGCAAAACAGAAAGCTGTGTTTTTGCTATAAACAGAGGTCAGGCCTGGCCAAGCAGAGACACCTACGATTGATTGCCAATGAGAATGGCGAAATCCTCAATGAGACAGCAAAGCTGGGTAAGTCCTCATTGATCATTGTTCTTATTTATTTGTTTATGGAAATGTAGTCGCTGTTGTATAACGTGTCCTCGGACTTAAGTAATTCAGTGGCGTCTGGTCTATGGCGAAAAACTGAATATCACTTCTTACACATTTTTTTATTTTTTTTTTATTAAATCCAGTCTTGGAGAAACATGCAGTCATGTAGCAGCTTTATTGATTAAACAACCGGCCATACAGTCTACCAAGCAGCAGGAGTGAATCATCTACTAAATCCTCTTCCAAACGTGCAAAATAATCAAATTACAGGTAAAATACGCTGTTTCCTTCCTACCATGATGCATTGCGAGAAAACATAAACATTGATGTCACAAAAGATCCTCCTACAGACAAAAGCTCAATGAATGTTTTTAACTATACTCCCCCCCCAAAAAAATAACATAAAATTGATTAATAAAAAAAATTAAAAAAATTTTAATAAAAAAAATTTCTCACAAAGTGTGTTGTTTATAAAGGTTGGTTGTTACCATTTGGGAAAAAAAATTATTTGACATTTGCCGTCTACTGGATTTTACTCTTTTTCATCTTCACAACTAACTTCTGTAAGTTATGCAAGATTTGTAGTGAATTTTTATCTGTCACATAATCCTTACTATGTTTTTTTATTTCTTGTTAACCACAGTCAAAGTACACCTTTGATTAAATTGATAAATTTCATTTTATTTATTGCCCCAAAGGGAAATTTGTTTGCAGTACTGTACAAATTTTTTAAAAAATAAATAAAATTATAAAACAAAACAATAATATAGTAAAGAAATAAAAAAAAATCTCATCCTCTCCATTTCTCAAAAAACAACATTCATCACATTGGAACATAGGAATCAAAATTTTTATTTAAGAATAAAAAATGATTTTAAATAAGGAATTCTTAAAAAGATAGTAGACCCCTAACATGGCTAATTAAATACATGATTTAAACATGGCTACAGCTCACAGCTATCAATAGGTAAATTATGATTTTTTTGTTTTTTCTATTAGACAGGCCAAGATCAATAACACAAAATGACTAATTACGTTCACTAAATACATACCATTTAATTTGACCATATTCCTGTATATATCTTTTAAAGCTAAAGAGCATCTACTGTTTTGAGAATTAAATGGTCAGTCTGAGGGTTTTATTTATTATGTCTTTTTAAGTTCTCGTGCATTTACAACTCACTCCAACCTCTCACTCCTGCAATGTCTTGTCACCAGCAATTATTCCAGTAGGCCTACCTGAAATAAGCACAATCAACTGCTTTAATGATTATCAGCCATTTGCACTGTTCCCCCTCATCACAAAGTGTTTTTAGAGACTCCCTCTTTCTTACTTTCATTCCATTTCTACCAACATTATTCTGCATACCAAACCAACACATGCCTTGAATAGGACCGACAATTTCAGAAAACTGTTTTTGGATTTCTAATCAGCATTTTTAAAGATTTTTTTATGGCCACAGTGGTGTTTATTAAAGTTGACGGCACAGAAATGGGTAGAGACATTTGGCAAATGTCCTGGGCCGGAAGTCAAAGCCAAGACAACCGCTTCAGGGCTAAGGCCTCTGAACATGGGGCGCCTGTCCTAACCACTCGCCATGCAACGCCCCTCTAATCAACAATTTAAAAGTCATTCCTTATGAATTTGTACAAAAACATGGCATAATCCTCTGTTTATTGTTTATTTATTGTTAATTTATTTGGATCCCCATTAGCTGTCAAAAACTTGATAGCTACTCTTTTTGGTGTCATCTATTCCAATCAGTAAAAAAAATTACATTCATAATATATTATCATACATCATAAAAAAAGCAATACCTCATTATACACTTCTTCTACACACAATAACATTAAGAGTTTGACATTTATTAAAATATACTCTATTCTATAGTTCACACAAATAATTATCCCCAATAATCAAAATGATATACAACTGAGGCACAATAAAAAACTAAGACCACATTTTTTTTCCAGAAACTTTTTAAAAGTGGCTTTAGTCGCAGCTTCCCTCAACACAAAAAAATTGCTCATTCCATAATGTTATCACGTTGAACATGACAGATCTGCAAACCGCCTCTGGTCTTGGTTCTTGGTTTGGACAGGCCAAACGCCTGTAAACTTCCTGTCTGGTAGAATACCAACGCTGATCTCTTACATCATCTAAAGTTGCATACAAATGTGCAAATATTTCTAAAGAAACAGCAGTTTTCCTCGGAAGTGCTTCTGAGGAAGAAGGCAGTTTTGCAGTTGAAACTTGTCAAGGTAAAGAAAAAACTTTTTTACACTTTACACCTATCTTTCATAAGAAAATCTTCCAAATTAATTATTAAGGAGATAAAATTTACCTTTTTGAACTATTAAACTGAACAGCTTTATATCCTGCAGCTGTTCTGTTTAGATGCCCTTTAAAGGCACAGTGTGTAATTTTCGGCCAATAGGGAACAGTGCATACCTAAGTTATCACAAGCATGTGGTATCTTTGTCTTCGAGTAAGAAACTCAACAACGGAGGTCCAACTATTGAAACGCTCAATTCCCTGAGAATTATCTATTTGCAGCAACATGACGAGCACATCAGTCTCTACTTCATCGCTTGGAACTAGCGAATAGGTAAAAATGTATTTATGGCGAAACGTTTTTGCATTTTGAAGGGAAATCAATGTTTTAATAGCGGGGGTGTTCCGTGTGCTTTGTCCATCCGGGCTCTTGAACAAGTAAAGACGTCATCTAATATTGCTTTCCCCTGAAAAGAGGACATGCGCCCATGTATTTTAAAACTGATTTTTAAAGTCCTATTTTACAATATCGCCAATATTTTGCAATTAATGTGCTTTACGTAATTATTACATAATATTATAATGGGTATTTTCGAAGATGTACTGCAAAAACTACACACAGTCACTTTAAAACAATATAAAAGTGATTCATTCTTGTCCTGGTGTCTAGATTTATCAAGCATGCTCTTTGTCTTTGTCATATTGAAAACCAATTTGTTTTCATATTTTCCATTCTGTAGCAGTAGTAGATCTGACTGAAGAGTGTTCGTTATCTCTGATATATTACTTGCAGCATAATAAACTGCAGAATCATCTGCATAAAGAGTAAATCTTCATTTTTTAGGCAAGTTTGGCAAAAATGAAAAAAGCAGAGGTCGTAGGCACCTACCTTGGTGCACACCAAACTGCAGTTGTTTAGATATGGAATAACTCCCATTGGGAAAAAAACTGACCAGGCTCTACAGGTTAAATAGATTCTCATCCACCTGAGTAGTATAAGACCAAATTTATATCCAGCTAGTTTCTGCAGTAACAGATAATGGTCAACTAAATCAAATGCAGCACATAAATCAAGAAATACTGCACCCACCATCATTCTGTTAATGCAAGATGACCATTTATCTGTTAATTCTGCTAGTGTGGTATAGATGAATGATTCGCTTTGTAGGCATGTTGCGACTCAAAATTTAATTAATTTATATTTATGTATTTAGACATTTGTGTATAGACGAGCTTTTCTTTACATTTATTTAGCATAGGAGGACTACTAATAGGAATACTGTTTACAGCAAATAAACGTATGCAGTTTTATTTTCAGCAGAGGAATTATTTTTGCTTATTTCCATATTTGAGGGAAAACTCCCTGAGCCAGGCTCACATTGAACATACAATAGACTGGTCTAGCAATTTCATGTGTGGCCTATTTTAATAGGCTGACGTACATTTCATCCTTAAGTTTGTTATCAATCGTTTTGAGAAGCAAGATCTCCACCTCTTTTGAACTCAAGATCAAATGTAAATTTACAAGCTTTACCTATCATAAGTCAGTGCCTTTACATGAAGCAAGGTAGATACTTTGAGAAGTTGGACTAAGCTACCCAGCTAATGTGATTGGAGAATGGAATTTCTCTGCATATATACGCCTGTCACCTCCTGCCGAGCTTTTATAAGCCTTGGCACTCCCACTTCAGGAAGTGAAAAGAACTTCGGAGGCGGGGCAACAGCAACAACAGACCAAGCAGAAGCAATGTAACACAATCAAACCGTGCAGTACTTACAAAATGTATTGTGATGCAGTGCTGTTGTCGTCCGCATCTTTTCTCATTGTGCATGTCCTGCTTTTACTCTGTCTGATTCACTGGCTTCCGCATTTGTTTACATTCTGTGTTATTCTTGTCCAATGGAAGAATGTCACCGCGAAAGGGCGCACGTTGTCGTCTATCGTCATGGAGTGGAACAGACTTTATTTAATAATTATATTTTCTGATTGACATGTAATTTGGGACTTGACCCTGAACTCTGCTAAACCATTGGTCCAATCTCTGCTAAAAGCTCGATTTAGATGTGCATGTAAACATACAGAGTGATTATTTTAGATGGCATGTCATTTGTATTATCTTTCATCTTTATAATCACAATCTATCAATTTTAGCAGTTAAATATTTGCTAAAATTAGCTGCTATTTCCTTGTGTTTTGTCCAGTAGTTAATGTAAGATGTTCCAGAGGTGTCTCCCATCTTTCCTCTTATCCTGGAATTTGTTTCTGTCATATTGCCTTTTCCTAATGGAATTGGTCACTTTGTTCCTTTCTTTCCAAAAGGCTAACCATTGCTCTGCATCACCAGTGTCTCCTATGACACATCTCTTTTTAAACAATTTCTGTAATCCATATACTCTCCAAGCTCTGCATCAATCCAATGGGGGTAATATATGTTGTGACTGCATACATTGATGATGTATATATCACCTTTTGCTTCAATTTTCCATTCAACTTCTTCATCAATGTCTCTTAAGCATATCCATGTGTGCAGAATTGCACACATCACAAAGACGAGCACTGTGTGGAGTTCTGCTGTTTCGTTGGCCATCTTTGCATTGCCTTTGATTTGACTTTGTTTGGGCAAATGACATATGTACGCCTGCCGCAATGTTTACGTCGTATCCGGATACAAATCCCCCAGGTAGTCATCGGGTTCCGTCCGGTTCATTTCTTGCCATGTGAAAGCAGTAAAAAGGCAATGTCCCATGAAAAAAGTGGTGTATTTGAAAATAATACTTGAGTTAAAGACCATATTGGAATTCTCCGCAAATATTCCAGAATGTTTATTTAAAGATGGTTTTGGTTCCTATCTGTTCTGTCTATGTCCCTGATAAAATCAACCTCAGAAAATTTCCTGTAGCTTCTTGCTTGAATTACTTTTAGGCCTATTTTCTAAGTCGTAGATTTCCTTGTGATGGCAACAATGTTATGTTCAGTAAAAGCTACTAGAGCAGATTCTGCATCAGAGCAAGAAGCACTATCATTAATATAAATACGGTCAATGCATGTTGATGATGTGCACCCTGAGTTATCTAACATGATTCTAGTAGGAGGTTTATCTAATTGTTTTAAATTATAAATAAGTGAAGTCTCTTTTGACCTTTTATTCAAAGGGCAGGTTTTAGATTGGCAATCAATGTTGAAATCACCCACTATATATTTCATTTCATTCCCCATATTTAAATTTTTATATTTATATTTAAATTTCATTCCCCAAGTCAGATATTGTAAGTATAGCGCACCACTCGTCTACATACTGTGCATTAGAAGCTGGCACCCCATAAATGCAACCTACAATTATTGCTTTACAATGAAGAATATTAACCTCCAAGCATAAGTATTCAATATTAGAATCTATTAAATCAGTCCTAACCTTGACAGTTAAATGACTTAGTATATAAATAGCAACTCCAACCAAAACAAATTCCTATCACTTCTAAAAATATTATAACCTGCCAATGCTACAGAACTGTTACTGACTGATTGGTCCAAAATGAGTCTCTGATATAGCCAAATGTTTATCATCAAATTAGGACTGCAACTAAGAATTTCATGAACTTTGTTTCTTAAGCTTCTAACATTGATATTTCAGATGCATATGTATTTGTTAGACTGTTTCCAAACTGACCAAAGTTCAACCACATGGCTTTCCACTCTACTCTCCATCCCTGCTTTTAGGTCTTAAAATCAAGCGGCCATATCTGATGACAAGATAACCTCAGCTCTGCTCTTCTTCTCCTTAACCTTTCATTAGTGTAAATCGAGGAGTTCTTCCGCTGAGATGTTGCTCGCATCAAGAACAGTTGTTAGTCTTTGAAACACAGCAGTTTTACCACAATAGATCTTGGCTTATCTTTCTCACCTCTGAACTTGCAACTTTAACGAGCATGCTCAATCTCCACAGGCAGTGTTGCCACAGTTACTTGGATTATAGTAATCTTATTACTTACTACTGATTACTCTTTTCAAGGGCAACCTAGTTATTTTACTAATTACACTATTTAAAAAGTAAAAAAATTAGAATACAATTTACTTTATTAGTTACTTTCAGCATGTGCCAATAACACTCCCCACTGGCTCAGCATTAAAACAATATCCACTTCTGTCAATACTCACTTTACTGGAAGGGTGTTTTAACAGAAAGGGAAGAAATATACTTGCTTTTTATCTTTGTGTTGACACCAGCAACAGGCTGCATCTTGGGCACATACTACTGGAGAGTTCCACTAGGGGACAGAGAACAGAACTCTGAACGGATAGAGTGCTGGATTTGTAGGGTAGAAACAAAACAAACATGACGACCATACAGGAGATCACCTGGTTAATTTTCAGATGATGACAGAAAAAGACGGCAGCAGTAACGTAGAAGGAATGTAAGACCATATTTACCGATATTGTTGCTTATTTTCCTGTTTACATCTTTTTAATTAAGAACATTTTTAAAAATGGTAACGCACAGTGGCTTGGGCAAGTAACTTTATTTGATTACTGGAATGGAAATACTAACATGTTAGATTAGTCGTTACTGAAAAAGTGGTCATATTAGGAGTAACGCCCTACTAAGTAACACATTAACGGTATAACTGTCCACAGGGGCCTCTACTGTTAACTGTTTAATGATCCACACTCATCAACAGTCATCAATATCACTTTGTGAGTAGTTTAAGATCATCTTATGCTCCAATAGTTCTCCCTTAAAGGAGTAATCCTGAAAATCGGCACACTACAAGGGCGAATCCTCAGCCTTCTTCTATATTTGCTTCATCCCCCATTACTGTTCTCCCATACATTACTCAAACTGTTTAGTTTGCTTATTACCACCATCCTATAACTACTGTGAAATAATAACAGCCTTTGGGAAGGAGGCGTTCTTAATGACAGAGTGGTTCTCTTATAAGAACCTGAACCTAAACCACACTAAAACCAGAGAAATAATCATGAATTTCTCAATGTTGAAAATATTTCCCTGTTCATTCACAGAGGGATGGTTGAGAGCTTTCAGCTGATCTCAGCTTGACCGCACAAATCTCCCATCAGGTAGGGAACAGAAACCGTTTCCTCTGAATCCTAAAGCACACTCAGCTCTGTCAGGTTTTTCTGACCACTCTCTGTCAGTCAACAATAGAGAGGCTCCTGGACTACTGCTGCACAGTTTGATTTAAAAGTTGCACTAGTCTACACAAAAAATACCTGCAGAGAGTAGTAAAGGCAGCAGAACACATTGTTGGCACACAGAACTCCCCTTTTAGTAACATACACAGTGACTTTCTACAAAGAACAACATCTTACATAAAAAAAACCCTACATCTGAGGACGTAGTTTATGCCATCCTCTGCCATCTGGTAAAACGATAAAGGCATATCAAACACATACCAGTAGACTTAATTCCACCAGACTGCCAATGCTAAAACTCTGCTTGCCTTTCTCTTTTTAACCTCAACCTGAAGGGTTAAACCTATTACTGTTATTACTTATATAGCTGGCTGTTGTATGTTTTTAACCTGCTTTTCTTTGTTTTTAAATTATACAGTATGAATTCATTTCATCTTGAGAACAGCTAAACACTCATAGGCAGGCACCGAATTCATGAATGAACTTCAGGTTTGGTTGATAAACTTGGTTAAATGCAAAATGAACAGACAATATGTCTGATAGTGTACATTTGCTTAACATGCTGAACTGTGTTAAAACCCGGTCTTCTACTCTTTTTGAAACCCAACGAACTGGAATTATCCATTACTTTCAGCTGAATGGCAAAAAAGCATAACTGGCTGAGCAATATGTTGAAAGTTATATAACTGGCATACAGCAAACAAACCAAAACTGCATCTGTATTCTCCTCAACCTGTTCGCTGATAATATATTCCCGCTGGTGTTTGTTTTCGGAGCTCGTATTCTCATCACATTTGAGCAATGATCACCAGTGACTTGTACCTGCTAAGATGTTGTGCCACAGTTGTTACCGCCCTGCTGTCTTTTACATTAAAATGCAATCCTCCACGTTTGCACCTCACACATAAGAGTAGGATCTGCTTTTGAATTTGCAAAGACCACCACTTTAACCTGAATGCTCGCACTTACCTATACATCCCATTTACCTATAAAACACATGTTACACCCTTGCATGCCCTACACTGTAAGAACTACTGGCCTGACAAGGTGAGTAATAGTTAGAAAAGCAGCCAAAAGGTCCATATTAGCTTTGGAGAGTCTACAAAATTCTTCCGGCCGATCTTCAATTATGTCATTGATTGCTCTTAAGTCGTGCACCAAACTGTATTTAGACTTATCTGCCTTTAAGACAGGAAGGGTGTGATTTTACAAGCACTTTATGTTTCTTTTAGGGCTCCTGGTCTTTTAAAACTGTTAATTGTTGCACTTCCCTCTTCTTTTACTTCTGGCTTTATTGGGTATTGTGGACGTTTACCCAGTCTCACATTTTGTTTTCAGCGGATTTCAACTGGACTAGCTGATTGTACCAAAGCTTCATCACTGTCAAGTTTTGACCATCAGTGGGGCCCACCCTCATGTCAACGACTTGATGGATTCTGTTGGGATTCCTTAAATATATAACTTTTTTAACTGATTAGAATGTTTGTGTAATTGTATTATATTGACTTTGAATTTACGCTGTATAGACAGAAACAGAAAAAATGGTGACACTATCACCATCAATGCTGTTTAATACATAACTGTTCCTAAAAACTTACTGAAATGCCTTTAAATGCTTTTAGATGTGTTTATCTGCAAATGTTCTATGTAAACTTTCTGCTTCTAACACAGAAGAATCACTTCACCAAGATGATGAATGGTGATTACTAAGCACACGGTGGTAAATTAGATCAGAGCTTCACACTTTTGCGTAATGTTAGGGCAGAGGAGGCATTAATATGCAGAAAAATGTGAAAATGACAAATGCATCCTAAAGCGATCTCCTTTTGCTTTTGTCCTCAGATTGAAGGAGAGGAAGAGCAGAGACGTTTCGAAGAGGGCAAGACACGTTACCTCCAGAACAAAGCAAAGAGACTTGCCGAAAAGGAGCGCCAGTAGTGGCACTGTGGCTCAGCAGAATCAAACCCACACAGTATATGCGCAGTATGAAGGAGTTAATGCCTCTCTCTTATTGTAGCCTGTTAAACCTTATTCTGTGACCCTGTTTTACAGCAGCGCTACTTACCAAAGTGTTCCTGTACACATGTGTGCAATATCAATGTAGAAGTAATAGTAGAGTTTTATTACTGTATTGTATGTAAAAGTATTCCTTATTACTGTTGCCGTTAACTGACAGTGGGATTGCAGAAATACTATATTGTTTTGCAAAAATATATCTTAACTATACAGCTTTGGCTTGGATGTCACTGCAAAATGGTACTGAGAGGGTAAGGGAAATGATGATTAAGTGAGTGAATAAAAATAAATAAAAGACCCAAGCATAAGTCAGGGGCTCTCACAGCGTGTCCTTGCTTGTTTGATGATAATTATGTCATTGTATTAGGCATGTCTTGGCAGAGAGGGCACATGCCAGCCATCTTTTCAGCACTGTGTCTTTCACAGAGAGTTCATTGGGGCTCAGGGGTTTTGACTCATCCAGCATCTCTTCCCCCACCTCCTTCTCCTTCCTCCTGTTTCCTCCTCTGCATGTCTGTCACACTCTGACTTCAGCCCGTGTCATGTTCGCATCACTCTCTATCTCCTCGCAATGTCGGCTTCTTGCTCATTTACTCTATTTATCCTTAAGGCACTTCTTCTATCCTATCATCTGCCTGCCTCACTCTCAGTTTGCACAGATGAGATTTGAAATTTGCTTTCGGCCTTGTGAGAAATAGAAATGGGGGGGAAAGTATTATTATATTGTTTGGTGCAGAAGGTAAGATCAGGACAATGAATTATTCAAGAGAAGAGTCCATCTCCATGTGACAGTGTCAAATCTGAAATATTCTTCTATTGAAAAGATATTTTGCAGTCTCCATTAAATGAACGTATACCCTCTCTTATGGGACTATTCTAATACAAGAATCTGATCTTTACCAAATTATTACTTTGATAAGATGAAAAAATCACAATAAATTTCACACTACCATTATTTATTTATTAAAGATTAAATGGAAAAGCCTTTTGTGCAAAACTAAGTACACTTCAAAGTTTAGTAGCTTGTAGCAAATTCAACAGGAAGTCATTTTCCATCTGACTTTTTTAGGCCCTCTAAATAATAATGATATTTAGCAAAAATTAGAATTTTTTGCCATGCTTTCATCACCTTTCCACATGCGCTTATTCTGGAAAGAAAACCTTAGTTTGTGCCGTACACGTGTCTAGTTAATATCAGAGTATTAGTAGAAATAAAACCATCTAGGTATGCAATGAACATCTGGGCTAAAAGACACAAAAGCAAAGCAATTTTTATTGTTATTTTATACATTTTCCTATATTTATTTGATTCATCTTCTACGACAGGGGTGTCAAACTCATTTTGGTCTGGGGGCCACATACATCTTAATCTGATCAAGGGGGCCAGGCCAGTACATCCATTGCAAAATTACACAGAACTAACAATAAGTGCACTTTTTTATTTGTATTAGTGCAAAGAAGAAGAAGTAAATTTTTTACTTTTTTTTTAAAAAAATGAACCCCAAATGTTTTTTTATATCCCCATAAAATTGAAGAAAGGTGTACTGTCGTTTTAGTGTGACTGTATTTTTGCCTATGATTTTATGTAAAAAAAACAAACAAACAAAAAAAACTAAAAGCAACACAGGTCTAATTGTGATAAATACCTTTTTATTTTGGCCTCCCAATACGATATTTGCGCACAAAAACTGGCTTGTCACTGGAACTTGAAGGTTATTGTTTTTCCTTTTCTATCTGTCCCTATAGCCCGATCAGCTATGTGCTTTTCATCTTTTTATTTCCCCTGCGAAAATAAAGTTAGGCCTGAGTTGCACTGGGGGGAGGGGGGGTATCTATTTTTAACTCCAGTGAATCGCAGGCATCTTGTGGGAGAACACAGGGAAGGGGACACAATGTTGAGATGACAGGATGCTTTTCATGCTTTCTCATCATTTACAATGTCCGGTACTGTCTTCAGCCATATCAGTTGGTGGCAGCTTAGAAACTATTAAGTAACCATGGTTACTGAAATGCAAGATTAGACATAAAATGGAGGAAATTACCTTATTATAAAGCCATCCCTGCAAATTCATCTACATGTTGCAGGAAAACTGATACTGCATATTAAAAAATTGCATCCTTAGAGGATTTGAAAAAAGAATAATTTATGACCTTCTATTTATACTTCGCACTCTAAAGACTGCGAAGCCACCAATGGTTCCATGTTAAACTGCTTTTCCTAACCGGAGAATAAGGGTAAATAATGAGGACCAAATGCTGATCTCACGTTTCCACTCATGCCTCTGCATCCAAATCAGGAGATAGCTGTGCACTTGCTGCCGTATCCTGTACCCTGGAGAGACTGCCAAGGCTGCTTTTATAAATGATTCTCCCACACAGCACGAAAGCCATTAGGGAACTCAGAGGAAACGATAAACGACACAGGGAGTTGTTTGGAAAGCACATGCATTTTATGCAGCAATGAAATGCAGGACTTTACTTTTTTTTCTCCCCAACCTTGTTGTGCTTGCATTAAGAGATCATTTCATCAGTCACTCTCTGGCATCATTTCTGACTTCTACTTCCACTCATATGAGACAAAACACATCAACCTGAGTGCTGTCTCTGCCTAAATCTGACTTGCACTAATACATTTATTATTATTTACTGTGAGCGAAAGATTCCCTACATTCACTGGTCAATGCTGCACATCCTTAAACTCAAAAGCTGCACACAGAAGATAATTTTAGGGGGAATTTTTTTTGTTTTTTTGCCTTTTTAGGGAAAAACTGTTGTCTTTTATCCATCTTTGCACACCTTCACAGAGCACAGCCCTAAAGACAGGCACCACGTGTTATCTGGGAGTGGAGCCAGCAGGACTTTCCTTGCAGAATTGCTGACGTACTACTCTACAGCTTGTTTGGATTAAATCTTTCTTCTTTAAAGCTACAGCACACCTTACTGGAAGTACTTCCTAATTTGGTTGTCTTAACAAAGACGTTTGCTATACACAGAGCAAACATCTCCTCAAGAATGAAAGCACATCCTCTACATCAGAAACATGTTCAACGTATAAAAGAGTTGATCGAAATATGAAGGATCCACAAGATATAAAAAATATTCACTATCATTGAGTCTAATATTGTGATCACAAAGAACCTTGGCAGCAAAACATAATATAATAGTTAGTTATAAAGTGCAGGGAAAGTATTTGCCCCTTTTATAAATATTTTCTGTTTTACCTTATTTGTAGGAGTAAAATATTTAAGATCATAAAGAAAGGGTTTATTAATTATAAGCCAGAGCAAAAACAAATTGCAGTTTTCAAATGATGATTTCATTTATTACGGTTAAAGACTATTCATACCAATTTGTAACCTGGAAAAATCCAGACCCTAATCTTTTAAGATTAAACCTAACTCGAGGGGTGGAACCAAGCATGCCTTTGAAACTCACTGCACGCAATTGGATAACGCCATGACCAATCACAACATTACAAGGTGTGACGTATCCAGAGTGAGCTACCAGCGGAGCTAACTGGTAGTAAACGCTTGCCTTATCCAGTCGGCAAAACAGCAAAAGCGTCCTTCTTGCAAAGGAATAATTCAAGCGTGGTTTTCTGTTAATGCTTTAGATGAAAAGCCAAATCTAAGTCATTCATTGTAGCGGCCAAAGATGTTTCAAAGAACTGGTGTTCATCTCTAGCCATCTTTCAGTGTTTACTAACACTTGATTCTGGATGTTGCAGCGCTGTCGTCATCAGCTTGGCTCGCCTCTTGCCCACCTACATCAGATACACCGATTTGATTGGTCCCCCGAGCTGCTCACGCAATTCAGTAACGTGCTTCACTGCTTGACGCCAGAGCGTCTTCCACAGACAATTCAAATTGTGCTCTCGCGAGACCTCTGGATTTCCAGGTTAACCAACTTGGTCATATTTGAAAAGGTAATGGCCCTCCGGACATAATAATTGTACAACCTTTAAGCCTGGATCACACTGCGATTAGGGCCGTTCTAGACCTTTATTTTCGTTATGAAAAGAGTCATGATGAAAATCGTAAGCGTGTGTGTGGTTCGCGGCTCTGCAGATGTGCAGTGTGACATGCTGCCCAACAGCATATTCGTTGCATCTACGACCAAAATCAGCCATCGGCGGTCTTCAGGCTGAGTCAGAAATTGGGTGACTCCAGTCTGCCATTGACTAATAAAATTGTACCCTGTGAGTGACGTACTAGCTAGGATACTGCTAAGCAAAGCTTACCTCAAGCTCGCTTTGAAGAACATGCATCCCAAACTGTCCCCTTTTTCCCAGCAATAGCCTCTCTAGATTTGTCTTTTTTTTCCTTGTCTTTCTTTTCACATTCTATTCTGTCTAGAAACAAAAGTATTATCACAGCTAGCTGGTGTTTACATTTCCTCGTCGCCATCTTGGCTCCGTTCATCTGTCAGCTCTCAATGACACATGCTGTCACTAGTGATGTTGACTTTTGGCGCATCCTGCTACAGCTAGACGTTGTGTAGATTGACCATCTGAAATCTGCTGCCGTACAGTGTGACACATCTCTGGTGCTCAGTGGAGCGATCACAGTGTGGCATGAAGTGGTCTTTTGAGACGGCCAACAAACTCACAATGTTATACCGGCTTTGGAGGCAAGAATGAAGGTTACCTGTACTTGCAATGAGACTATTACATTTCTGTGGAGAAGTATCATCATGTTATATCGTCTCAAGTGGATTTTATTCTAGCCTTGACTTGGCCACTAGAAGGAAGGATTACCACTGTTCTGTGCTTTCTCTATCTGAAAAAAAGTGGTCACTGTGCTTAACTTGTGCCCCAAAGCACCAGAAGTGGCTTTTTGTATTCTTGTTCTTGTTCTATTTGAGAAATTGTTTGGTTCTACTGGTCTTGTTTTAATCAGGCCTGGGAGCAGCAAGTAATGCTGAACCACAACAAAGCTCGTCACATTAAATTGAAGAGGTACATTCTTTACTATGACACTGTGACAATAAAATATCTATGACATTATAAAATAGATTGGGTCAGTTTTATTTAGATGTATTTCTGACCAAATGTTTCTACAATGCTCAACCCTGAAATATGTTAGCTGTAACTGTCATTAAAAGGCAAAGACGGTTATTAGGAAAAGAAATAAAACAATAATTATCTCTCAATCACTTTGGTTCAACTAATTTTTCGCAATTTTAGACATTTCACTACAAGGATAAAAAAATTCTGGACCTATTTATATTTTTTATAATCTTTTTTTCTTTTTCCATATACATTGAAAATAATTAGTTTAAATTAGAGACTCTTCCAAAAAGAATAAACTTGTAAAACCAAGGTTTTAAAATTTTGTCAAAATTAAATGTCACAATGGATTTTTAAACAGGGCCAAAATATAAAAAGGAACTTAGACAATAGAATATAAACTTACAGAAGACACAGAGGAAACTCGGGACAATGAACCAGGGTAAGAGCAACAGCAGAATCCATCAAGGAGCAATGAACGTCAAACAAAGGTGAGAACAATTAACAGAGTGAATGGTTTCTGAGTGTGGATCAAGGCTAAGCAACTAGAAGAGACTTATGACAGCACAGAAACAGAGAATGACAGGAAGAACAATCAACACTTAGTGAACTGAGGTAAATATAGAAAATACAACTTCTTCTTCTTTCGGCTTTTCCCTTCAGGGGTCACCACAGCGAATCATCTTTCTCCATTTAGTCCTATCCTCTGCCCTTTGACCAACAGTAGTCCAATTTCCACCGGCGCCCTGTACGTCAACAGCACAGATTGTGTTCGTTGTTAACCCGGGCTTCGACCGATCCGGTATGGAGTTCATGTTTGTGATTCGCATAGTTGATTTGGCTTAGGTTTTATGTCGGATGCCTTTCCTGACTCAGCCCTTTGCATTTTTCAGGACTTGAGACCAGCACAAGAAATCACTGGCTTGTCACCCCTTATGGTTGCATTAAATATAGAAAATGCATAAATAATAACTGAATGAATAAAAGATTCCTAATACAGAATGTAAATAAATGTAATCACAAAGTCTATGGGATGAAGACCTTAAAGTATTCTAATATAATGTAAAAGTTCCAAAGCCTCTAGTTTTTTCCACCTGCATGGAGCATTATGAAGCCCCCCCACCACCACCACTACTTCCACCACTGGAGGTATACCTGGTGGCCACAAGGATATAAGCTGGCTATAATACTCTTTCAATGCTGGCTTCGTATAATTATCCATTTATGTTTTGAATAAAAATTATGCTGTAAACACCATATCATTGTGGGGTTTTTTTTTGTTTTCAATTGTAATGTATCTATATCTATTTTTTTCTTTGTATACCATTTTGTTTACGTCTCTCAAGCCAATTCATTATACCACATTAATGTTCCATGCGTTCCTTATGCTGAGCAACGCTGCTATATGTGTGTTTGATGGGAGGTTGTACAGCTGAAAGTGAGAGCTGGGGCAGCCTGGTGCCTGTGGAGCCAGTGGGCGGGAATGCCTTCTGTTACTTTTTACTTCCAGGTCACTTATCATCTTAGAAACTCCAACTCTCTCCCCTTGTCAAATTTAAATATCAGACAAATGTCAGCTTAATGTAAAAAAAAAAAAAAAAAAAAAAAAGCCTCCACATCAGGCTTCATCAACAAGCACCGTTATACTCTATAGTGATTATTAAACTACCGGTTTATACGGTCTAATCTGGTTACTGTGAGCCAGGCTTCTACATGTACTTTATGCCCATTGTAATTCAGGTTATAAATGGATTTGCAGCTTCACTTTTACTCAGAGAGTTCAGACTCATTTTAGACATTATACTCAAATGAACAATAAACGTTTTAATGGGATGGAGTACCAGCTTTGTCAAAAATCAAACTGTGGACGCATTCAATAACCTCATTACATCCAAACTTTAACACTGCTAGCATTTGGCATCAAACATATTTTTACTTGTTTTTTCTGCCCTTATTCAGGAAAACAATTCATTTCTTCAGGTTATTTACTTTTTTGAGCTTTCTTTTCTAAAATACTATTTTCTGCAAGTGCAGCTCTTTGAAACTGTAAGAAATCCCCAGTAGAAATGTATTTCTAACAACTATCTGACAAAACCTTTTCAACCTCAAAGATAATAGCAGGATTTATTTATGCCCAATGATTGTCATTAGAGAATGCAATAATTTACCAACATATTTATCGGTTCTTAAAACCTTAGAAACCTTTCAAAACTTTGAATACCAGTGGTGCCAAAAGTCACCACCACTCTGTTATGCCGTATTCAAAAAACTGCAGGAGAAATATCTTGCTGTCCGGTGTCTCTACATTAGAAGATCAGATAAATCTGCTGATGTGAACAAAGAAATAAATACGATTCAGTAATGCGTACATTGCTTTTCTTTTTATGAAATAATAATAAAAACGGTTATCCAAGACATAACAGTAGAGATGTTTTCTCCCAGGATGCCCCTTATTTGGACAAACAGCTCTTTTAAAAAAGAGGATGTATTTGCAAAGGTTCCCTCATATCTCTCCCAGGGGTTTTTTCCCCTCACTTTTCACAAAAGTCTCAGCAGATATGGTAACAAAATATTGTAGTAAAAAAGTTGGTTGAATACAATATTTTTAGTTGTAGAAACAAACTCCTCCCTTCTTCAAGTTTAGGTGCCTTTTTATATTTCAATAATTTTGCCAGATGCACATGGCTAAATAAACAAAATGCATCACCTTGAAATGGACCAGACTGAGAGACAGTGGACTAGAAATTAATATAAAAGCAGACTGTATTCAGGGAATAACATTGGTAGACTCGTTTAGGGTTAAAACAAAGACTCACTTCCATTTGAAACATAAACCTATAAATGATGGCACAGGCATTTTTAATACTGTGGAGACACATTCCAGCCTAAATATTATGCATCGATTTTTTTTACACTACAACTTGTTAAAAAGACTGTCCAGAACCATCAGTCTTTTTAATACATTTGCTCCTTTCGCATGGGCAACATAAAACAACATCATAAAAGGGCACACACAAAGACTACAGGAAGAAATAACAGAGGTACATGAATAAGAAACAAGATGATCTGTAAGAAACTGAGGTATATGTTCTTGTAGGGGAGGAAGAAACTGAACTGGTAAGGCAAACCAACTGAATGAGTAAACAAATGAAAACAACAAAGGGAACACAGATACCATAAAAACTAACCAGAAATCTTGTGAACACACTAAACAGAAAACAAGGATTTCGAAACACATAAAAAAGGCTTCAACAGCACAGTTCTTTTTCAATACTCTGTGTTGTACTTACGCTATATAATTGACCGACTTTAAACGTTTTCATGTAAAACACAAAGTAGATAAATGTATACATTAGTCTTTCATGGACAGTTTGCCTCAGGTCAATTCAGTTCATACAATTCACAACATGTCATCTCAAGGCACACTAAAATAAAGGTCATTTTAATTCAGTCATACATAAATTCCAATTAATCATTCACCTCCTTATTCCAATCTGTTTAAAAGTTTTGTATCGAAGGAAAGCCAGCAGATTGTATTGAGTCATTGAATTGTAGCATTCAGTCTTCCTGAGTAAACGTGTAGCAACAGTAAACAGTTACCTGAGTTGTGTCGTTGACTTCACAGCGATCCATCATACTGAGCAAGCATGTAGCGACAGTGGAGAGGAAAAAAATCTCCTTTAACAACAGAAAACTTCCAGTAGAACCTCGCTCAGTACAACAGTACGAGTGGCCATCTACCACGACCGATTGGGAGTTTAAGAAGACTGAGCAGAGACACCAAAAGAACAGAAGAAGTGATATAGGAGTATGTTTATTTTTTATTTTTTTATTGATAATAGGACATGGAGAACATTAAGTTACTGTGAGCATCATCCCAGTCGATGTCCCCCAACATAAGCCATCCTGGCCAACAGAATGCCAGACAACCTGTAGCTTCAATTAGGAGAGGAACACGGAGAAAACAAAGCAACAGCATACAATGCAATTGGAGAGTAGAAGAAGAAGAAAGTAGCAGAATGAAGAAAAACGGGCTGCATGTTGATGCATCTTTTAGTACTGCATCAGACAGCTTTCTGTATGGAGCTTGCAGGTTCTCCCTTTATTAAGGTTCAGGCTTCCTCCCTCGATTTAAAAACATTCATGTTATGTTAACTCACCTCTCTAAATTGCCCTTATAGGTTTAGGTGTGTGTTTGCTTGTTTGTCGTGTTTGTCTCTGTGTTACTGTTGTGATTGACCAGTAACCTGTTCAGGATGTACCCATCTGGTGATCCAATGATTCTTGCAGATATACACCAGCCACCCCATGACCCAAAGAATCATAAAAAAAGGATAGATTTTGCCCCATCATATTAATCTACAAGTACACTGCTATAACACATGATTGCACTAACTTAAGTGGGGCCTACCCAGTCAGGCTACCAACTTCTCTGATTTTGATGCAGAGGTCTAAGGAACTGACAAAGTTGTAAGCTTGTTGCACAATTTATTTATTTATTAGGTGTGATTTACAGAGTCAGAATATATCCCTGTATGGCACACACTGTCTTTATGTACTGAGTGTACCTACTGGATTAGCTTGGGATTTCAATATTTTTCAGGAGACACTTCACAGGGAAGAGTTTGACTGCAGCTCCCAGGTGTAGTTGAGTGTTTCATGAACCATCTTGTTTAATAAAAGGGAAGCAAGAGACTGTGAGATGCTCATCAGACTGTTATGAGGCGAATGAAATAATATTTGAAATTGTTGCTAAAACCAAAGCACTGGGGACTGATTTGTATTTGTCTTCGTATAAGGTGTCTTTACATGCCTCTTTTCCATTGCATGGGTGCAACCTCAGCCCGCGGGAGGAGAACCGAACTAACTGAATCATCCATGGATGGTCTTATATAACACGTCGTATAATGTCAATGAAACATGCATGTAAAAGAACCATGAATAACATGAAGACGGAACATGGATGAGTCAATGTAATATTCAATGCATTAGATCATTTTAAATAAGAAAGCTTACTATCATATTCTAGCCCTATTTTAATATATGGTTTCATAATTAGTTCTCATATTCAATGTTTTTGATGCTTATACAGCCTACTGATATTTTTGGTGAAAACACAAAAGTGAAGAAGTATAAATCAACAACTCTAGCTTTGTCTCAATGAGAATCCTGTGGTGGTTTTTTTCTATGAATTATTCCTTAATGCGGTTCACTCCCACGGCCGCGGTGGGTCTGACTCACGAGCGCGCCTCATCTGCCGGGAGCGCGCATCAGTCATGCCACATCCATCCCGCGCCTCGCTTGCGTCGGAGGGTAAAAGCGGAATTTATTCTTTTTTTGCTTTAATTATCTCATCTGCTACCGCTGTCGCTCCACTCTGCGCTATTTTAAGAGAAAAACAGACATTGTTCTTCTTTTTTTTTTCATTAAACAAACCAAACGGCTCGATCATTTTTCATGTTTTCCACTCCGTAAATGAAACAAAAAGGGGCAAGACGAGGAGTAACTGGCTCTAGTTGTGCTGCTGTGGTGGGTTTCCTTTATCTTTCTAGGTCATCCCCTTAACTTGCTCTCGCCACCCCCGTCACTGTAAACATCTTGAGGATTTTAATGCAGGAAAACCACTTTAATGGACTTGAACTGACGAGACTGGGCAACCGCCTTTCATTCCCGTGGGGAAAAAAATAAATAATGAGGCGCTAGAAACCCCGAACATCATGTGGAAAAAAAAAGGTAGGATACAACTCTGGCTGCTTATTATGTTTATGACACACTCGTTGGTGATTAGCCCACTATTATTACAATTTATGTTAAACAAAAATAACGAGGCTCCATCCAAACAGGTGGTGTTATGAAGCACAAGCAGCTCAGCTGATGGAGGAAAAAAAGTGAATATGAATGCAAATGTTTGAATCAAAATGTGGACCTGCGTTGGCCAGGCAGGTCTGACCTATATCAGATAGCACAAGAGACAAATTCGGATCGAGAAGTGACCTGATTATACTATGAATGGCATCCAATGCACACTGTAGTCTTAGTTCTGGGTCATGACAGCTTAATGAAATGAGGAGTGTCAGCTACAATAAATGTATGTGCTGTAAAACTGGTAATTACACAGTGGACGCTGAATATTGACAAAACACCCAACAATAAAAGGGAGATGTAACCTAGTTACATCAGTGTATCTATTGACTAAATAGGCATTAGAAGAAAAACAAGCATCCTGGATGTTTTAGAAATCAGAAAATAGGAGTTGTAAAGTTAATGATAGAAATGTATTAATTGATGCTATTTAAGGTCAGCCTTGTCTGTAGTTTTTGTGTTTATGTCCATTTAGAATATTATAGAGCTTAGTACAGAGTACATGTGTTTCTTTTCCCCCTTGTCAAGAAGTTATAGCTCTAATGTAGGTACCAAAGTTTCAAGGGTGACCTCATGCTTCACAAACAAGTGGAACAAGAATTGTTGCATCGTCATAGTATTTCCTAATCTTCAGTGGCTCTCAAAGGAGTTCACACACGCTGGCAAAATGGCCATTTTATGTTATGGTAATATGAGATCATGATAAATAATTTCCAAACCTTTTTTATTTTTTACATATGTGTCATATATTCTGCCTAATTTTAACTAAACAACCTACTTAAAGCTTTTAATACAAAATGCAATAAACTGCTTGCATAAGTGCTTGCGTTTAAACTAGTACTTGAAGTACTTTTGGGTTCAGTTACAGCATTTATTTGTATTTAGTATTCACTGAACATCAATGTAATGACTCTGGTTAACCTGAAATAAATTTCTGCTTTCCTTGTAGGGTTTATAGATATTTGCATCCTCTAACTCAGGCGTGTCAAACGAATTTCAATTTTGGGCCACATCAAACTCCTGAGTATCATTAAAGGGCCGGTTGTGGCAGAAAGTACTGATAAATGTATAACAAACCAGTAAAATATTAGTAAAAAACTTTATACATTAAAACGTTTTTTCATTATGATGTAATTTAGGACTGTTCAAGTAAACATTGATTTGATTTTACTGAAAAAACTGCATTTAGGTGGGGGGGATTGTGTCTGCCAGTCACGGCTGAACTATGGCATGCGGGCGCCGAGCTCCGTAAAGCCTCTATTTACCTATGGTAAAGGGAGAAACTAGGTCTCTTCTCTGCCATCCACCATAGGTAAAGAGAGGCTTTATGGAGCGCAGCGGCCAAACGACGCCTGAAGCCAGCAGCATGTATAGCAAACAAGCAAGGAGAGCCTAGCACTAGCATCGAAGCTAAGAACTACCCCAGCTTTTGTTTTCCTATTCACGGTGTGTTTAAAACAAATAGGTTATAAGTCATGGCTTTAAACCGCTTCGACATTGTGGTCCTCCAAAGTAGGATATACAGATTTCAGCTTCCTCTGTTTCTCTCAGTATGCTTCAGTGGGGAGTGTGTCTGAGAGAGGGAGGGTGTCTCTGTGAGATCATGGCTGCGACATAGACAATGGAAAAGATGTACCACTATCAGCCAATCACAAAATCCAAATGCAGTACCATATCATTACCATGAGTGGCAGCACTGAGACGTTTTAGACCAAAAAATTTGAAGTTTAAAGTGACAGTGTTAAAACTGTATTAAATGCTATTAAAAATTTGATTTCCCCTCAAAATGCAAAAAAGTTTCGCCATACATACATTTTTACCTCTTCGCTAGTTCCGAGCGATGAAAGAGAGACTGATGTGCTCGTCATGTCGCTGCAAATAGTTAATTCTCAGGGAATTGAGTGTTTGAAAACAGCACTAGTTTGACCTCCGTTGTTGAGTTTCTTACTCGAAGACACAGATACTGCATGCTTGTGATAATTAATTACACACTTTGCCTTTAACAAGTTTACTCGAAAATGGAAAAAATGCCCTGAAACTGAAATATTGTATTAGTAAAGACTCAATTATAACAGTTTATAGGCAAAATAAAATGATCTAAAAAAAGAAAATTCAAAGTCAAAAATTATACATTATTATTACATACTTTGAGAAAAACTTGTCTTTGAATGATCTACTTCCCTGCTTCAGTGTAAGAAATAAATTTGACAAGGGAAGGTGATTTTAGCATTTCTCTGGTGTTATTTTTTGTGAGAACTCAACATTTTGAAGGGCTTCATACAACTGTTCTTAAGTATTTTTGGTTTTGTCATTGGAACGCGTTTTGACTTAATTCTAATTTGTCACCGAGGGAATCTTTGTCATAATATTTTAAGAAAATAAAAAGCTTTTGAATTATTTTCACTTGATTAGCATAAAAATAAGGGACACAGTCTTTTTCTAGTCACATTAAATTTAACATTAGTCATTTTAAAAGCAAGTGTTGTACAGCCATGTAACACAGGTATTTTCTTTGCATCCAAGCTTCCGATTTATTTATTTTTATTTATTGCAAAAATGTATCAGTCAGGAGCAAGTCACCAAAAAAAATAAATAAATAGGGAAGCCTGGTACTGGAAACTTTATGATCTCACAGGTACTTTTGTTATGGGAAACAAAAACATTAATTTTTTAATTTTTTTTTTCAGCTTCATAATAACTCTAGTCATACAATCAACTCAACAAAAATAATTGCTTATTGAGAGACATATTAAAGTTTTGGAATGGCTGAAATATAGTCCAGAACTGAATGTGTCAGAAAAATGTGTTGGGTCACAGGAAGTGGAGCAGGGACAAGAAATGTATTTACAATCTGATAAATGTAATGCACAGTCCCAAAATGATCAGGATGTGGGATGTGAATAGACTTTAATAAATAAGACAACTGAATTAGATCAATCACATTACATGGCTAAAAAGTTTAGAAAGTGTTTACATCACAAAAACCCAACATTTTATGTGTTGTTTACACTTGTAAGAGTTACTATATGGGCATGCAGTTCATTTCCACCACAGGAAAAATGAAAAGTGGTTAATGTGCTGCTTCCATGGCTGCTGATAATCACTGTCAAAAAAGGATCTACGACAGTTTTTGCTACACCACAAAGCCTCACGCCAGATCTCAATGTTTCGCAGGGCAAGTGTGACATTTTGTCACACGTTCAGCTCTGTCATGTTGTGACCATGTTAGGCTGTGTTCACGCTTTTTCATTTTCCTTTTCCCAGCAGCAAATCAACTGCTCTTCGTCTAAACAGTATTATCTTATATTGTAGCAGCAGCATTAAGAGCATACTGAAATGTGCAAACTCTCGTGGAAGAGTTAGTATTACACCAAAATACATAAACAGTGCCTGGCAAATTTCTTCATATCAGTTAAACTTTTTCATATTTTGTAATTTTCCAATTAGAAAATTCAATATGTTTGGTTGGATTTTTATGTGAAACCCCAAATGGCGCAAAGAAAAAAAAAAGGAAAATGCGAGAAGTCCCGTTTGCAGCTTGCCCCAAGCCAGGTTAAGGACACAGCAAAGAAGGTGCAATGGTTAGGTAAGACCTAAACTGGACATTTAGTGGAAAAGTAACACTGTTTGTCACCAAACCTTTCTTACCATGAAGCATGATGGTGGTAGTATCATGCTGTAGGATAATGTTTTTTCTGCAGAGACAGGAGCTTGCATCAGATTGGATGAAGGAATGGATAGATGGATCTATACTGTGTAATCTTGAAAGAAAACCTGTTAGAAGCAGCCAAAGACTTAAGTTTGCGACAGAGGTTCAGCTTCCAGACCTTAAAATACTAAATATACAACCAGAGCTACAGTTGAATAGCTTACATTAAAACATATTCAGGTTTTAGAATGACTGAAAGTTCAGATGTAAGTCCAATTCAGTGTCCGTGCCAAACTTCTGCACATAAACACTAAACAAAGAGCCTTTTAGAGTTTTAAGGTATTATGCAAAGAAAGAAGTGCCAACATTATTAGTATCTGCAAAGGTGGTAGAGCAATACATCAAACTAGAGTTTTTTTTCTCTTTCCACTGTTACTGCATCCATGCTCAGTATGAGTAATCATTGCAAAGTCAGCGACTCAAAACAAGCAGCTTTCCTCTGCTGCTACATTGTCATCTAGCAGTTAATGCTGCAAGCCAGTGACTTGATGCAATCAACTGGGTTTCCTTGCATAGAAAACATTTGAAGGGATTTGAAGAAAAATCTGAACTTGAGTGCATATGAAGCAATTGCAATGTGTAATCGACTTTGATTTTATCTGTATTATAGGTTTGAATATATATATTGTTTTTCCTTCTACATTGTTTGTTAAGTGCCTAGAGATTATATTTTTTGTGAATTGGAAGTATATAAATAAACTATATTGAACTGAATGGAAATTGCAGTAAAATGTGGGTCTACAAAGTGCTGACTCAGAAGAGCTTTATTTGTAAAAAATCTTGATACCACGAATTCTTTTCCTTCCAATTCACAGTTTTGCACTTCTTTGTGTTGGCCTATTACATTACTTTACAATAAAATACTTCAAGGATTGTGGTTATAATTTAAGAAAATCCAACATTAATGGGAATGTATAACTATATATCGATTACATCATCTAATGTACAGTTTCTAAAGCAATGTCATTCACCGATATAGTTGGACGTAAGTTTTTTATAAACATGAAAAGGGCTTCAAGGATTCCATTTGCCCGTGGAAAATTCAGCTGCTGACTCCATGACAAGTTTGCATGTTAAGAGGAGCTTTCGTAATTTTTTCCTAAGAACATCAAACCTGATTATGGCCCTGATTGTGATGCATGGTTCACTTGATAATTATAATTTTCATAGTGGAGGCTTGCTTATTTTTAAACATTACTCAATGTGATTCTTGGCCCTGAAGTGGAAGGCGAATGGGCGCAACAAGTTGAAAGAGGATCCGGTGTTTATATAAAGTCCTTTCTAAATCAATGCTCTGGTTCTGTTATGTAACATTATCTGATAACCTTAAAAAATGTCCAGTGTACAAGTAACGTCTACTCACTGTATCAAAATATCACCAGTCTACTTACGTACAGTTCAGAGAGTTAAACGTGTAGCAGAGATTCATAATTTAAAATATTACGTCGTTTTCAGAAGTGACTCAGGATTAACTTAATAAATGAATTAATTTACCATGCTTCAGACCCTTTAACTCTATTGTTCTTCCAGTAGATATGAGGAGCAGCTACAGTTTTTTTTAAATCTGTCCTTGACTTATAAATAAAAGGCAAATGTGTGCTGGAAGTTTACGACAGCATTTGAATTACAGCTACAGCATCTGCTTTGTCTAAAACTAGGCAGGTAAAGCTTCCGCTATCAGCTTTTAATGATATAAATCCCCGTAAATAAGAAGGAAACCTAAATGTTTTATAATGCTATTGCAAAATAAACACATAATTGCAAAGAAATGTCTTATTCTCTGGTATTTAGGTCAATTTTAGGTATATTTTTTCCAGTTATATTTGTGATATTAATGGGAGTCATTACAGTAATATAAGGTTTTCTTTTTAATAACACTTGTCTGACAGCTTTCAATGTGTCTGGCATTTTTGTGTTAAAAACAAAACTTTAAGAAGACAAACTTTATATTCATGTAGTTAGTACAGAATGCTGTCCCACTGACAGAGCAACATGTATTAACGTTTTATTTGTGATGTCTAAAATGGGTTGTAAGTTTAATTAAATTACCTTTTTCTAGTTTGAGCATTTTTCTTACAAATTGCAGCATGCAGTCACTGGAGATGCTTGGATGATTTCACTTTTCTACCAAATATTCTATGAAAATGTGCTTCTAGTAATGTGACATCTTAACTGGCGATAATATGAGTGCATTTAAAATTTCCGCTTTTATGTCAGATCATTTCCTACCAGATTTATAACTTATGACTCTGACATATAGAATAAATAAGGAAAAATCAACCTGTAAATCAGATTTTATGGACACCTGCAGTTTTGGAGTTGATTAACCATTACCATTCCTAGGTATTACCGAATATTAGAATATTTAAGTTGTTTAATATATTTTATCTTTTAGGTTTTTTATGTTTTGTTTGTGTTTTAACCTTTTGTCTTCTGTTAAGTGGAGCTGGAAGACATGCTTGTTTGGAGACTTCAGCTGAGCAGGGCTGACACTGCGACTCAAATCCGGGTAGAGAGCTCGCTGCCAACTTAATTCTGCAACCCTGCTGTGCATTAGTGAAATGCTGTGATTAAGCGGAAGGGGCATGTGCTCCCAACATGTTATTGTTGTTGGAGGACTTAAGTATTTCCACTTGCACATTTGCCCTCTGCTTTCACCTGCAATGTGCGTGTACTGTTACAAGTTAGCATTTGAGGAGTGGTGTACTCTAAGGGAAGATTAAGATGTAGAAAATACACAGTCTTGAAACTGTAGTCAAATTTAGAATATAAATTTTTGTGTAAAAGCTATTTGTTTCTAGTTTTCCTCTCACACTGATAGAAAATGCAACTAGGCCTCTATTTTGATTAAGTACTATTATCGTAACATTTAGTCTACTGAATAGGAAATTATTTCTTAGTGATCAGAAAAAGTTTTAATTTTCTCGTCAGAAGAACTGCATCAACAATTTGACTGTATGTTCTCCAGATAGATAAGTGTTACTTTTTATAGTAAAAACAGAATTTTAGTTATCCATACACACATCGGATATACTGTAACTCTTTACCAATGTGGTAACTGAAAACAAAAACCCAAAAATAAAAAAAGCAGCACATTATAGTAAAGGTCAATCCCATTTCTTTTTTTAAATGGAGGATTAAATATCTGAAGTAAGTGAAACATATGTCAATCAGGGTGACCACCAAGATATCTGGAGCACCAAAAAACAACAAAATTAATTCCTTGTTTAAGTGAAAAAAACAAAAATGGAATGCCAGTCTTTCATGCTTTTTTGACAGTTTCGTAGGGTTACGTTTCTACAGCACACTGGGGTTAAAAAGTAATAAGCTTAATGTCATCAGCATGGAAGTTGTAGGAGAGATATTAACAGAATCATCTTAAATGACTATACATGTGAAGCAATGGAAAGGAAATACACAAAGTACCTAAATTGAAATTGTTTTCAGAATCCTTTTTTAAATGTTTTTAAGACACTTACAATTGGTAGATAATTTGATGCACTATGTTTTTTACTCCACTTTCTGTTCCTTAAGCGCTAGACAGGATGAATGCACATTTGAACATTTTTGTTTTTCTATGAGACACTGGCAGAAAGTGTATCCTGCCTTTCTTTGTCTTGGCTCAAAGGAATTTTTCTCGGCCTCATTATAAATAGATAATGAGCCCTCGATGTAAATGAGCAAGATTGATGGTTTATTGGTTTTTTAGGGTCAGCCTAATCTTTCATGTAGTGAAGAACACTTTTCCAATACTGTATGAAAGACAACATTATGAATAAGGGAGAGTGCTATTTACAGCGTTGTGTATTTTGTTTCATGCAAACCTTGATTTATACGCGTCACTAGACTGGACTGGTATGGTTCTTATCATCGTCTTCAGAGCAAACCTATTTATTGCTGAAATAATTTTGGCTTTCATCTCCTTCTTCTTGGTTAGATTTGGAGGTTTAAGAGGACCCTGTCATAAAGCTCTTACCTTTTACTGATATCTGCAACTCAGCTACTTGCTTAGGCATGGCTGAAGACATAAGCAAACTAAGTTCATGCTTAGGGCCTCGAGAGCAGAACGCTAACATTATTTTAGAGAAAGATATTAAAGCTTTCAGTTGTAGTCAACTATATCAAGAATAAGAATATAAAAAAACCCGTTTTAGATTATTTCTCAACAACAAAAATACGGTTTTTAGATTGCTTTAATATTATTTTTGGTTAAAATGTGTTAATTGTGTAATTCAAAAGAAAATCTTGATAGTTTCATTATAACTATGCTCAAATGTAACAATCAACATGCTACAGATCATAACCGGCCAATTAGTTTTTCTTGATTGGCTCTGATTGGTCATGGTCAATTAAATACTGACAAATCAGACTATTCTCCCTTTTTTTTAAATATGTAAAACTAAAAACTCGTATGATTTTATTCTATAAATAGATCAACAAGCATAAATCTGAATTAACATCATTTTATTTTAATTAAAATCATATAAAAATCATGAGAACGTGTATGAATGTATTGTAAATGGGTACACTCCTGTAGGCCTTTATTATTTTTTTGTTGGTTTCAAAACATCCACATTCTGTCTAGGAATGTTTACAAGCCTTTTATCACCCTTGAAATATTTTATTGAGACTACGTGGGGTAGACCACCACGATGTACAGAATAATCTGGAAGAAAAATGAAGCATTACCTTTTACAAATAAAACCTCAAAATTTTGACAAGCCTTTCTATGTAGCTTCCTTTACTCTGACATTCCGCAACAAAATCCAGCTAAACTTTTAGTTTCATAAATCACCAAATTATTAATTAGAATCCGCCTGCATGTGATTTAATCTCAGTATAAATCCATATTTTCTGTGAAGACTCAGCCAAGAGCATCATTAAGAGTAAATGAGACAGGCCACGCATAAAGGAGTGGAGGATTTTGAAGCAGTGTTTCTGTCGGTATAAAACAATATCCAAACATTTTAAAATTTTACTGAGCACTCTTCAATCTATCATTGGAAAATGTAAAGCATATAATACAGCTACAAACCAACTTAGACATGGAAATGCACATAATGCAAGGAAACTATCAATCAGAGAAGCAGCCAAGAGGCCAATGGTAACTCTAGAGGAGCTACATAAATCCACGCCTCTGGTTGGAGAAACCGATAACAGGACAATTAAACACAAATCTGTTTCGAGCAGCATACAGAAAGCCAATGCTGAAAAAAATATAATAAGAAAACATGTTAAAACATAGTGGTGGTAGCAACATGCTGTGGAAATGCTTTTTATCAGCATGAAAAGAAAAGCTGGTTAAAGTTTATAGAAAGATATATGGAGCTAAATAAAGATGAACCCTCTCATTGATAGTCACCTTCCAGCAGGAAAGTCCTAAAACCAGAGTTCCAACATAATGGTTTAAATCATTAACATATCAGAATGGCCCAGTCAAAGTCCAGAGCAGAAACACAACTGCGAATATGTGGCAAGCGTGTAAATGTGCTGTTCACAGAGGCTTTCCATCTAATCTGACTGAGCTGGAGCTACTTTTCCAAAAAGAACAGATGAAAATTTCAGCCCTAAGATATGCAATGCTGTCAGAGGGCACTCTCACTTACTTTCTTAAGGAGCATTTGTTAAAAAAAAAAAAAGAAGAAGAAAAGTCTTCCATGGCAGGTCAGTGCATATGTCAGTACCTCAATCAGTGATCATTAGATCCCACTGGTCAGAATTATTGCATACATTGCATGTTTTTCATCTTCTTTTCTGCTTTTGGTTTCACTTCCTCCTGCCAGCTCAACGTAATTAGGTGTAAATTAAATTTTTTATTAAAGTATAAGAACTAAAAGTATTTGGAGATATGCAGAGAGGATGCTATTTGATGATTCTTCTGTTCGTTATTGACTGTTTTTCTTTTATCTTCACTTGAAATACTTAATAAAAAGGAGGTGGCTCTATTGTTCTCAGCAGTGGTTTGGGACAGGTGTTTTCATCAACAGTATATTGTTGTGGAAAGAAGGCTCAAAGTTTGCTATTTTTGTTATCAGGGATGTCTTCAGAAGTAACTTCAGAAGAGACAAAATGTGTAAGAAGCCATTCAGAATTAAACAGTTTTTTTCTTCAGAGGCATTACAGCTGTTCATTCAAACTTCTACAACAGAGAGAGAGACTTCTGTGTCAGTTTGCTTCTTAGTCATCTTGAATTTTTGCAGTTCTAGACACAATACTTTAATTTTGTTAAATCTAATTTTTAAAGAGAAATGGAAGCATCTTCCTTGCAACCTTTCATGGGTGTACCCCGCTGCTCGCTCTATGATTGTTTTAAGTTTTACACACTTTTTCTGAGTCTTTGCTGCTTCACATTCTTAATTACAAATAAGATCACCTCATGTTTTCAACAGGAGACAATATAAATATGTGATTGACAGCTTGAATATACCTTTAAAAAGTAATGGACAATGTCTTTTTGGTCAGTTTCAGTTTTTAACTTTTGCTTTCTGCTTTTCTCTCCTCTTGGGAAAAGTATCTTTAAACTGAATGACTGTTTGCACAAGTTTGAATATACTGTTAGCCTGTAAATGTCAGCTAGAAGTGCAGTTGTTTACTCTATTGCAGCCCCACCTCAGCACAATCCCATTTCCTGTATATGTTGGCAAGTCCAGTCAGTAACCGTTGTATTCTCTGTAAAATTTTCCTTATATGCAGGGTTTATTCTGTTTATACAAAACAGTACACTGCATTATCAGCTTATTTTCATGCTTGTTGGCAAAGGTGATTTTTTTCCTAAGGGATCATTTCCTTAATTCTCTTTTGCGAATAAATTCTCTGGTATATTGATTTTTATCCTGCCTTCCGCCTGAAGTCAGGTCTGTATGTGATGTTATCCCCCATCTGTCTAAGAATGCTTCTAGTAAGTGATTTTCTAGAATAGATACTCCTCTGGGGACAGTCAAAGGTTCATTTATTATTCAGTCTATATTTAAGTTAGTAGCAAAATGTTTACTGAGAAAAATATACCTTATGTATTCTGCAAACATTAGATGGTTTCAAGGTTTTAAATATGAGGGAAAATAACAAAGAATCTAAGATTTGCCCTTGTGGTACCTTCAACGGGTGCCCTAAGCTGGAAATGACTAACTGTATTTCTGCCAGCTGTACTTTCAGAGTTAATCACATATGTCATATGTATGCATCAGAGATGTATTATCAAATACTGAGTCTGTACTGTAGTTAAAGCAGCAAAGCTCCTCGGAGCATGTTTTATTTTCCTCTCTTAAAGGTCTATAAATTTGGGGCACCTTGGGCAACAGGACCACCATGCATTAGAGAATGGAACATTTATAAAAGGTTTACGTCACTGTTTAAATCATGGAGACGCAAATATTGCCTCCTGAAACACAGACCTACGCTTAGCTTGTGTAATGTAGATATCACTAATACAATAGAACCAGGTGCCACTTTAATTACCAGTGTGATCCTCTTTAGATACTATTTTATCATGTTTTAGTAGATAAACCCTTCTTCATGGCTGCCAATATTTGGCTGGCTAAGATTTTATCTCCTCCTCTTTGTTTCTAAGACAATTATAGTGTGAGGTAAAGAAGTGAAAAAGAAGTGTTTGTTCCTTTTATCACCATCCAAAATATGTCTCATGTGTAAAGAAATAAGTCTGTGTGCAGAAGACTAGAGGAACATTTTCCCCTTCGGCCATTTTCACAAGTAGTCCCTTATGTAAATGGTGTGCTTCTTAGAGGCAAAGGCATTATGGTGAAACATGATTTTGGTTGCTCCCAGAAATGAAGTAATATGTTTTGCTTGGTATTTACTGTAAACAACCACAACTGATTGATTTTTACTATAAAGTGCTTTGAAAATATATTTGCTCCCTTATGAATTTCTTATTTTCCATTACACTGAAATGTTTCAGATTTCCAAGCAATTTTTCATACCAGATAGTTAATTCCCCCAAAACCTTTTCAAATCATTTTTTTTAAAAAGTGTCCAAACAACCTATCTTCCCCATTTTGTAAAGTCATGAATTAACTGTTAATTAATATTTTTTTTAAAGATTAGTTCAATTTATCTAGTAATACTGAGAGCTGATCACAACCAAATCTGTCAAAAAAAAAATTCCAATAAACCTGCCTGGCATGAAGTAGACCATGAGACCTGAATTATTGCCTGATCTGAAGGAATGTAAAAGTCTCCTTCAGTGAGCATCATATAAAAAAAAATGTTTTTTCTGCCAATACAATCAGTCAGTCTGAGTTGTATAAGCATGCTGCCAGGCCATTCCTTCTATCGTCATTTCGAATGGGACTGCCCACAGGAGGGCAGCATTGTTTTGGCCAGGTAGCTGTGGCTACGAGAAGCAACTCAACAGTTTGCAACTCTACAACACGGCAGAACACAGTTGGTATTCGTGGAGACAACACATCAATCCTAGATTATTTTATTTTTGTACCCACGGAAGAGGAGCTGAAGAAGAAACGGTTGGAATTTAGTTTTGGAACACCACTGGGAAAATGCAACGCTCCCTTAGTGATTTGTTCAGTCACTTTGAGCAGAGTTACTTCATAGCTATAGACCTAACAGTACAGGCTTTGCCTTTAAGTTGTATCTAAAAAACTAGGATCTGTACCAAAAGGTGGAACACCACCTCCTAGGCTACTGCAAGTAAAAGATAACTTGTTTACTCAATGTTTTCACTTGTTAAGTATTGTGTTGAAACATGCCATGATAATGAATTTTACTACCTATTAGATAACATGCTAATATCTGTGACCACATCCACCCAAAGATGTAGCTTGTTTAACTATCCTCAAACCTAACCTAGGCTTCAAACCACTAAGTGTAATATCAGAAGCTACATCTCCAGGTAGCTAAATCTCCCGCTCTATGGAGTAAATGAGACCTTTAAGAACAGATAAGAAACAAAATCATTGCACTTATTTGTCTAATCTGGTTGGTTACAAAACCATTTTAAAGAGTTTCAGACTCCAGCAAATGCAGTGAGAACCATTTTTCAGAAATGGAGAAAACGTTCCAGGAACCTACCAAACATACTCCAAGAGCACTTTCGTGACTCATCCTGGAGGAAACAAATGAACCCAAAACAACATCTAAAGCACTTCAGCCCTTTTTAACAGATAGGGTTAAAATTAATCATTCAACGATTATAGACAGACTGTTTGCAAATTATTGAATCCGATAATAGGTAGGCCATCAGTTTCTTTATGTTAATGTCTAAAGAGGGCAGCCTTGTGCAATAGGCGTTGTGTCAGAAGTAAAGCTTACGAGATAGCCTATTGATGGCACTCATTTTATTTCATATAGCTGCAGACTTAAAAAAAAGATTATAGATCAACATGCCTCAATAAGCCCTATAAGAATAATATCATTTTAAACGTCAGATAATAGGCCTATTAAACATTTGTCCAGTAAATTTCTCTAGTGGAAACCCTGGTGTGTGACTTTTGAATAATGTTGGGCTGTAATCGGGTTCGGGCTTTAATAAGCTGTCAGTCAAAATATACTGTTCGGGCTCGGGCACAACTTTTAAGGCCCAATTACAGCTCTACTCTAGATAGACCAATCAGATGCCTTGAATCATACTTAAAACAAGGTTGCCTCTGGATGTGATCTCTGTAATGAATCAGACATTGTATTTTCTCCACACATTTATTTCGGGTTCAATATTGAGTAGTATCTTTATGGAGGAGGGACACTTCCAGTCTGATACTGCAAAAAACAAATAGCTATCAAATTTGTATTGATAAAACATTGTTTGAGGATAAAGAGGTGATTTTCATCAGGTAGATGCTTCCCTTTCAAGCAAACATTTTCATGTGCACAGTTCAGGTAAGTTAAGTAGTATGTAAAAGGAATTAATATTAAAATCCATGACCCATTTCTGTTTTCCAATCTGTGCCTTCTATTCAACATTCAGTGTCATGGTGTCGGAGAGAGAAAGTCTCACTCTGTGTGCGTATGTGTACACGCACGTGGAATTGTCAGTGCTGATTTCCCTTGTGTAAAGGACAGATTTGGCTTGAAGGCCCATGGGATTGTGGGTTATCGAGCTGTTAGCTCTTCTGTAGTTAGGAAGCTCGTCAGTCAAGTGGTTGACTAAAACCTGTGCTACAACTATTCCTGTTTTACCCCAAGTATTCCTCAAAGAACCAGTTTTGCTACATCAACAGATATTTTTATTTTGATGTTCTACTTTAATAATAATAATAATAATTTAACCTCTTTTCCACAGTGTTGTTGGCAAATCAGAATGGGATCTGTCAATATCCCTATGAAATTATTAATTTTTAAGGAAAATAGACCCCCCCCGGCCTCTGAAATTTTAAAATGACTCTTTCTATTAGTTATTATACCTACAGTACAAACAAATCCAATGTGTGTGCTCAATATAAGATGATTTCTATTGCTTAAGAATGGCATTCAAAAGATTTTATCCTGTCAAGTGCAGGCACATTTTTTATCATAGAAGTAGAGACGACAGGCTGCTGTGTGAGAGAGAAATTACTGCAAACCCATTTTTAATGTTGTTTATTAATAAAGAAAAAATAATTGCGAACTTGACATTTTAAACTGTCGTTACCTTCCAAGATCAACAATTATCAGTCGGGCACAGTTACAATTAATATAACTGTAACTTCCACTGGTTTATATTTAAGAAATGATTTTTCACTTTGAAAATTTACAAAGCCTGCTAATATTTACAGATCCACCATGTTACACAGCACACAGAGGTTAAAAAGTTGTAAATATGAAACCAAGCAACTTTGCTTTGTAGGAAAGGTATAATCTTTGAAAGCTTCATTTATATCAGAATATAGTTTAAATCTGATATTTAAAGTTTTGAAACATAGTTATTAATTTGATTTGTCAGAATGTGCTCTGAGTTATCTTGCCAACTTTTAGGCTCATTGAAGATAAGATGCTAAATGGAAACTTTGGATCCTACAATCTTTTTAAGCTCTTTTAGGCTTACTGTCTGCATACATAAGCTACTTAAGTGAAATAGAGGCTGATCAGAGCAGGGCTAAGACAATGTCAACCTCTGCCATGTCAAAACAGCATAAATATAAAAAAGGCTTCACAGAAAGTGAAAAGTGTGAATTGAAAGGTTAACTGAATACTGAACTAAATTTAAAATATAAAGCTTTAAAGCTATAAAGCTGCCATTGCTTACTAAGATGATTGCCATGGAATAATATGAGAGTTCTTTTAACATAGCAGAAACTCACTTTTCTTGTTCCTGATAGTGGTTAGCTTGAACAGCTGCTTGTTAAGTATTAACCTGCTACAATATTTTATTTATCACCTATTAAGTTTTGAAAAGTATTTCTCTTAATATTGTTTGATTACCATATTTTCCAGACTATAAAGTGCACCTACTTATAAACTGCAACAGCCTATAAAAAAAAATAAAAAAAAAACTCGAAACACCAATGTGTACATAAACATGCTGTTTAAACACCCATTTAAAAACCGCAGCTGTTTTAATGTTTAATTACTATACCGTATGTAAGGGTTTGTGCGAAGGGGATTGTTGGGAAAACGTTTGGTGTTTAGGGAAGCTTTGATTTTAATTAACATTTCAACACGGTGGAAACAGCTTCGCCGTCCTCTCTCTGTGTGTTCAGCCAATCTTCAAGAAAGTCTTCAATTTCCAACCATCTACTTTTATTACCTCTGAAAGCTTTTTTCATCCACCAACTGTGCAAGTTGTTTCACTTAAAAAGATGAGAGAGGTCTTTAATTTTCATCATTGGTACAGTTCAACTGTGAGAGATAGAATGCTAAAAACAATCCAGGAAATCACATTGTATGATTTTTAAAAATAATTTATTTGTATGATGGTGCAAAATGTATTTAGCACCTGCAAGAATTCTGTCCCTCAAAAAGACCTTTTACCGTAATTTTCAGATAGTGAGCCACTACTTTTTTCATACCCTTCGGATACTGCGTCTTTTTGCTACGATGCAGCTAATGTATAGATTTTATTTACTGGCTGATCGGCCTCTCGGGAGCAATGTACCAGGAAGCGCAAAGTGAGACAGACGTGGGGAAATATTGCGACCAATGATTCTGGTAGGCTAAAGTATGTATTATTTTATAACCAGATATGTTACTGTATTACTATGTTCTTGCCATACTGCAGATTTTAAGACAGAGCTTAAAAAAAACAAAGCATGTCTTAAATTGAAACAAAAAACATAAAACAGTCTTTCTGTGTAAATATCTGATGTTACATGTGTATGTGCTAAATAGATTTTCTGTTGATATTTAACTGGTGCATCTTATTCTCAGGTGCACTAAATATTATGCAATATTATTATAATTATGCAATTGATAATTCTTTAAGAAGCTATTTTATCCTCCACCCATTACCTGTATTAATGACACCTGTTTGAACTCTTTCCTTTCTCCTGTATAAAAGACAATTGTTCACACCTTTAAACAGTCAGACTCCAACCTCCACCAATGCCAAGACTATAGCACTGCCTATGGACACCAAATACAGGATTGTACACATGTAGAAGACTAGGATGAGCCATGCTACAATAGGCAAGCAGGTTAATGAGAAAATATCAACTGCTGGCACAATTATTAGTAAATGGATCACTGAGAATCTACGTCGACCTGGGGCTACAAGCAAGAGATCTAGAAAACAGTGAAGAAACAGCCCAGAACTACTCGGGGGGGAACTGGCCAATGACCTGAAGAAAGCTGGGACTACAGTAGCAAAGGTTATGATTAGTAACACATTATGTCGTCATGGATTAAAATCCTTCTACACTCGAAAGGTCCCCCTGCTTAAGCCAGCACATGTTCAGCTTGGTCTAAGTTTTGCAAGAGAGCATGTGGATGATCCAAAAGAGGATCAGAATGTCATGTGTGATATAAGGCTAAAATAGAACTGTTTGGTATATCTGTATCTGCCTGTGTTTGGAGAGTGAAGAATGCTGAATTGCATCTCAAGAACACCATTCCCACTGTGAAACCTGTGGGTTAAAACATTATGCTTTAGGCTGGATAAATGAGGCAATGAATCCTACAATTTTGTGCAAAAACCTCTGTTCATCACTGATAACATTCTGGGTCTTCCAACATGGCAATGACCCCAAATACACCGCCGGGTAATGAAGGAGTGGCTTCGTAAAAAGAATTTCAAGGTTCTGAAGAGGCCTAGCCAGACTCCAGACCTCAATCCAAAAGAGCAGCTGTTGAGGGCGTTGAAAGTCATTGGCCAGCAACAGCCCCGAAACATCACAGCTCTAGAAGATCTGCATGGAAGAAATAACCAATATACAAGTAACTGACCTGCAGCAGGAAAGGATTAGTCTTCTCATGTAATCGAGAAAACAAAAGTTTATGTTGTTTTTTGATATGGTTTACGGAAATAATTTGTTCCAGGGAAGATCTCTCATGGGTATCATCAGCTTTACTTCCTTACACCCTGTCTCACTGCTTAGGACAACTTCTCTGCTTCTCTATTTATCTTCCAAACAAAATAAAATGATTTATTTGATTCCCCCTATAGGATCTCTCGGTGTGGGTTGCTTTTGGTCACGTTGTGACGCTTGCTTCAGTACCTATTATTGGATTCAGCTCTCGTCTGTTGCTCAATCCATCCCAACCACCTGGAGATTCCCAAATCAAAGCCATGAATCATTCTTTTTATATCCCAGACTGTTTTCGAAGGCTGTGGATACAATGTGTGCTGCTTCATCCCTTTCTGCGTGGAATGGGTTTCCATAAAGCTTTGTTTTACAGCTGCATCAGCAAAAAGTGATAATACATATAATACATGACCTAATCTGTTATAAATGTATTGCTTCTTATTGGCTGATACCACTTTGTTGTTTCATGGAAGTATGACCTGCTTTGGCAGATTTTATTTTCTTTCTATGGACTCTACAAATAACTGTCAGTCTTAGGTAGTAGACTTGATTGCAGCATTAAATAAAGAATTATAAGATCGTCCCTATTTATGCATCAATACTTACCGTCCCCAACCGTTCTCCGAGTTTTATAATTGAAAATAAACAGAATCCATTAATTAATATATTTCATTTCCTTTTTGTTTTGTTTGCTCAATAATCAACCCTTAAACAATTTTTGTTGTCGTTGTTCTCAACATAAATGTCTAATTTAAGTTGTTTGATGGCTAGAGGGTCTACATAGGGGCCAAAGCTTTCTTTGTGACCATAACTGGTTGAGCCAAATAGGTAGGTAGGAAGGAAGGAAGGAAGGAAGGTTTACTGATCAAGGAAAAAATGGTTGATTTTGATCAGAGGGTCATTGATCAGTGTTTTATTATTTAGCTAATGTCAGTCTTAGTGCTTCACCACACTACTGAGCTAAATGAAAAATATAAAACATGTAAAATTTAAATTACATAGGATTAATTGTATGATATATATGGTGAACAGTTTCTTCTGGATGTATTTTTGTGATAGCATAGTTGAAGTTTACATGTGAACAATGATATTATATTCGTCTTGCCCAAACATTTTTTTTTTTGCTTTTTGTGAATTTATGTTTGACTTTTCTAAAAGAAGATGCTGACTTTCAGTGGTAATATATTACTGTAATTTTTGAATCTGTAAAAAGTATTCATTTTGCATCTAAATGCAGTAACATGTTACAAGGACCTAAACATAGAGATGCACCAATCGCTATTCATCAGAATCAATATTTTTTTATTTGATCACATCGGATTGGTGACAGCAGTTGACACGCTTAAAAAGTGTTTGGATATACAGTAGGTTAAAAGTGTGTGTTTTTATTTATTTATTCAGTGCATCAAAAACAAAAAATGAATAATATTTTCATTTTGTGAAAGACCTCAACCAATGTCACAAGTTTCATTCACAGTTTTGGGTTTCATAAAAATCTGATACAGTTAAGGTACATATGCTTTGTATGAATGTGGATAATCTTGTAATATGCTATAGCAATCAAATAACCCACAGTATTCCTTTTTTGTTTTTATGTGCTATGTTCCTTATTAAATAAAAAATATGCCACCTGTTTCTTGTGGCTAGCTTTCCCCAGAAATAAATTCAAATAATTGAGATGAAGAGATTATATTTTTACATACAGTCCTGCTGAGAAGAAAGTAGTAGAATTAGATCAGTGAAAATATGATCAGGGTGCTGGTGACACAGTTGCTGCCATTTTCATCATTTCCTCTCAGGGGTCCTGCCCGCAGCATATCAGTGTTTAGACAGGCCAAAAGACAGAAAATGGATGTGACAACAGGCTCCAGCTGTGCCAGGCATTTTTCTTGTCAATGTGGGGAAGCCAGCGTTTTCCCTCTGTGATGAGTGTCATGAGATGTGTTGTGTTAAGGCTTAATAAAGATCCTCGTGAAAGGTGTATTTTCTTACATCGTTTTGGTAAATATCTGTAACACAGTGTTTGCTTTCCAGCCCTTTTGAGGATGATCAGTGATAAGTGAATACTGATTTAGAAAATCTTTGATAATTAGTTACTCATTTTCGTAACTGAGCTAAATTCTACCTTCTAGTGTTCCTCCTCTCTCCATTTCCCACACCCACAGTTAATTCAGGCCGAGCATGTTTAAAATACTCCTCTAGGAAATGAGATACTGCTTCAAGAATAGAATAGAATAGAACATTTTTTGGTCCCACAATGGGGAAATGGATACACTATTACATAAAAATAAGCCATAATATTAAATACACAATAGAAACTGATAAATAATAATAATATATATATATATATATATATAATAATATTTTCAAAGGCAATAAAGTTATATAGTTATGATTAAAAGTACATGGAAATTATGCTAAACGTTTTGTCTATTAAGATCAGTGCTGGAGAGAATACTTTGTAAATGTATTTAGTTACAGAACACCAAATACCTGCTTTAAAATGTATTTTGTAACGTATTCCATTACTTTGCCAAATCCTGGTACTGTATTCTAAATACTTGGAATACTTCCCCTTAAAAACAGCATTTAAGTCTATTAAATGTCACAATGCACTGGTAGCTACTCCCACAGGAAAACACAGGGCATTTTAATATTAAACATTAGGTACTGACTGGGAAAAAAGTAAGTTTTTAATTATTTTTGGAACAACACTGCTACCTCTCAGCGTCCAAAACCAACCAACCAAACTGGTTTTTAGCAGAAATATCGCTTTACATTTTATTAGATTTTATATTTACTCATTTTAAATTAAGTTTAGCTGTTTATCAGTCATAGCCAATAAGGTTATTTGCGACTTTGTTATAAATATCCAAAGTATTGTAAACTGACATTCATTGCACTCCAAATGGAAAGCTTTTATCCTTGTAGCCATAATTTTCTGGAATCCCATCACAACAACATATAATCAAGCTAATGTCCTGTCAGATTCAACCACTGTAACTGTGAGAAATGACCTTAATAACACGATACAGGCCCTGTCAAATAATGAAAAAAAAAAATGAAAAAAACTGGTAGAGGATTTTGTTATGTATCGTAGCAGTGTCTTATTTTTTTAATGACATTCATATTCCTTGGAAAGCAGGCCAGCCGGATGCTTTATGTTTCTAGTTTGCTGTTGACATTGTAGATGTGTGGCGGTGTAGTTTCTTGAGAACCACCAGAAAAAGTTTACATAAAAATGTAAGAATTTTCCCACCTGGATCATCACTAACCTTTGCAAAAAATATTTTAGGTGGTAATAACGGAAGTGTAACAGAATACAGTTACTCATAATTAATATTCTAAATATGTACCACTGGTACATGTATTCTGTTACTACCCAACATCTTAGAAACTTCATTCGTCACCTTTAACTACCAAAAATCAACAATAATATATGCACAACACCATACTGAATTAAAGCATTACAGACCTATGGCAAAAGATGTAGACACCCAAACCATGAATGAATAATTTAATATACAAAAGCCTACAGAATATGGCACTAAAGCTGTTGTTTGATATTATAATGACAACTGCAATTTATTCCACTGTACAGGCCAGGTTTTTCATGTTTGTGTCTTTATTTATTTATTTGGCATCGCCCACTAAATAAACAAGCAACACAATGACAGTTAAATATCTGTAATATGAATGTACGGATGATGAGTCATTGTTCAGTTTGCTGATGTCGTATCTATCTTAATCTGATCTCTGCTCCTTTCTTTTGTCTCTCCAGGTATATGCATGTAAAAGCACTGAATCACGTCTGCCAACCCTCTCCTCTTACATACCACTGTGTCGCTCCACAACCACAACATTTGCCTGCTGTCCCCAACCCATGGAGAGTACACGCCCACTGAGATAGGATGCCGGCCTCGCCTGATGCGCTGCGTCCCCTCCTGCCCGTCGTCACCACCTCCTTCTCCTTACGTGTACCTGCTCTCGCCGACGGCTCCTCCCGGCCCTCCAGGCTGCACCCTGCCCCTCACCAACATGTTGGATGAGATGACCACTATGAAGGATGACGTCATCAATGCCAACACTCTGGCTTGGCTGGTCTGCTCTGGCGTGTCCATCCTGGCCAACACTTGGAGCATCCTTAGCGTCAGCGCCAAGCAGAAAAAGTGGAAACCGCTGGAGTTCCTTATCTGCACCCTGGCAGGGACACACATTCTCAACATGGCCATCCCCATCACCATGTACTGCATTATAACACTGCGGCGGCAGCACTCCAACTATGAGTGGAATGAGGGTCTGTGCAAAGTGTTTGTCTCTACCTTTTACACTCTAACATTGGTCACCTGCTTCTCTGTCACCTCGCTCTCCTATCACCGCATGTGGATGGTGCGCTGGCCAGTGAACTACAGGTATGATATTTAATTGTGAGACTAAAAACTCATATAGCTGTTCAAGATTAAACCAATGTCAGAACATATATTAGCCAATTAAAAAACATGATTGTTTTCATCATATTACAGAAAAATAAATGGTCATTTATTGTACTCTCCTTTTGAAATCCACACTTTTTCTGCCCTGGTATCACTACTGGAACCATTCCATGCAAAAGAAATGGTTGTCATGTACACTATGCTGTTTTTGGAAGTATCCTTAGACACCACTAGATGAGAGTGAGAATACATATCTTTCAAAGCACATGTTTTTTGCACACGTCTTAAGATTCTGTACATTTTATAAAACGAAAGAAAATAAAGCTTGCCTGTTTTTGCCGTACAGATAGATCAATTGAAATCAAACCTTTTCATCAAATTTGCATTTATTCATTTAGAAAAATTGGAAAGTAGAGTAGATCTTGCCCAGAGTTTTTTTTGCATACCAATCTGATTCTTATATAGTTAATGTAGGGTAAATAGAACACATTTTTGTAAAAAATAAAATAAAAAATTGGTTATATCCTGCTACATAGAGGAATATGATTGCAGGTATTTGTCCCCAAAGCTGCAGTTTGATTCTCACTTGCAAGTTTGATAACTGAATAAAAGGCATCTCAAATGCAGGTCTATTAGAGAAGAGTGGTGGTATTTTCTGCTTTCTAGATTTATTTGGGTCTAAAATGTTGGTGAAATGGTTAAAAAAGCTGCTACATCCAGAGGGGAAAAAAAAATCAGAGACTATGTAATGGAAGGAACCTTTCTGCCATGAAGGGTTATTTATTCACTGCAGAAGACATGTTACACTGTGTTTACTTGAGAGATTGTAAAGTATATAAAGGCAGCAGCTAAATAAGGCAGAAGTTTACTATTGTGAACTGAACTCCAGAAAATATGGTCTTGAAATTTAATTCATTATCTCCAATAACTTCAATTAAGGGTGTTAACATTGTTAGCCTAATGGTCTTTGATTTAAAATATTCCTACCCTATGTAAAAGGCTCCTGAAGGCTGACCTATTACCATAATGCTAATTTCTCCATTTAAGCTAGAGGTTAACAGTAGGGTATGTTCTTCAACAAAATCTGCCTTATTGATGATAATGTGAGTCCCCTTCCAACTGTCTGCAGCAGTGTGTGTTTGGCTATATGTGTGTACCTTTACATCAGCCAAATTTGCCTTCAGTCACTGGTCAGCTCTGTCTGAGCTTGTATTCCAAATCAAGCATGATGGGTAAAGTTTCTGATTATTCACAAATGGGTATGAAAGTTTCTCAATATTTTCCAAGGCTACAGTGGTCTATGGTGTGAGAGAGCTTTCAAGTTAGGCATTGATTAGCAGGTATTAATTGACCATTGCTCAGAGGGAAGGAGTTTGTCCCATAACCTGTGGGTAGCAACCAGAACCTTGGTCCATCCGTCTCAGTTGTTGTGTCCTTGGGAAAGATGCTTCAACCACGTACCTCACTGGTAAAGGTCAGAGAGCACGGTGGTGCCTGTGTGTACAACAGCCTCGCTTCTGTCAGCACGCCCCATGGCAGCTGTGTCTACTATGTACATTAGTTTACCAACATCAGTGTGTGAATGAGTGGATGACTGAATGTAGTGTCAATTCAGTTCCTCTGATTGAAAAAGCGCAACATAAATACAGGCCATTTAATCCTTTACCAACATTGCTGTTACGAACTGCAGGACATGTGCCATGCAGGAGGAGTTAAAGTGACCCACAAGGGCTTCAGAATTTTAATTTTTTTAAGGCTGCAGAATATGCTCTGATGTTAGACAGGTTGTGTGTCTCCTACAGTTTTTTGTCTTCGATGCATGTTTGACTGATATCCTGTTCTTGTGTGTGTTAAAGTGCCGACCTTGTGCAAAACGGCAAACAAATTCTTAACACATATTAAACATTAGTCTTTTAAAAAGTATAGTTTGTTTTATTACAATTGAAACAAAAGGTGTAATAAAAACAGATTTTTTTCCTGTAGCACTTACGGAACAGATAACATGTTTAGTTTTTACTCTGATGAATTTATCAAAAACAGGAAATAATTAGTAACTTGGAGTCCTAGTTAAAAGTTCTAAACTGTTCCCGTTGCAGCTTCTTGTTGGTTTCCTGTAAAGCTGTTTCTCTACCCAGGTTTTCATAAACAGTCCAACATTACTTCCACTGTTCAACTTTTTGTTCAAAACACATAACAAACATCTATCTCTTATTTTCTCATTTTTTAGGACCAAAATATATCAGAAAAGGGATTCACTCTGCAGGCAGCACACTTCCTACTGACAGCTTCTGCACTATATTTAATCTTCAAGTAATATGTCAAATCCATAATATTTATCTGCTGAGGTATTCAAAGCATCGGCTTCACTACGTTTCATGAGATTACTGTGTACATCTTTTCTTAATTGAGCAACTTTTTTTTTTGTCGGCAAACTTAGACTTTCAAAGTAAAATTACTACAAGTAATCAACAGAAGCAACAGGGTCATGGTGTCTGGATCAAGGGAATCAGTGAAATAACTGATCTAAGAAGGCTGTTAGTATCACTTAAGCACTGATGTTGTGCTACAACATGATGACTATGTTGTATCTGTTCCATCTCTGTGTATAAGCATTCTGCTATCTTATAAAAGAAATATTTAAACTATAATTATAAAATAAGGTGTTTGTAGACCTTATACTCTGGCCATGATTAAACAAAGCAAATGTCAGAAGAAAATAGGGTGTTTATTCAGGCCAGAAATGTTAGATTTCTGGAGTGGGTTCCTAAGATAGACGCAGACGGAGTTGTGCCATCTGTCAGCCTGTGTGCAGTTTGCGAGTGGGAAGGATTGCATCAGGTGAAATCTCTTTCCTGCCAGCATGTTAGCTGGTTGCAGTTATTTGGGGTAACGCCGTGTCAGACTGTCTGCACAGCCAGTATCTGCCAGTTCTAGTTTCCACCTTCATTTGGTTCTTTCACAACATATGATATTATCAAGAAACAGTGAATAATAAAACCGAGGTTCACCACACATTAATGGCATTAGCACTATTTTGGTCTCGTTAGACTCCTTGGATGTCTGCTGTTCACACCGAGTCAGATGTTTTATACAGGATTGTGGCTTCATTATATCAGCATTAGCATGTTGCTTTAAAAATAAGAACCTGATTTAAAATAACAGCTGAGGTAATTATTAATGCAATATAGAATTTTGAACGTAGAATGATGTGAAGATGTGTAGTTTGTGCACCATACAGCTTTGCATCTCAGAGGTCTGATCTAAAGTCTAATTCAGCTGACATTCAATGCTTGCATATCCCTGCCTTCTGGGTATTGCTGAGAGAACAGTAATATTTTCTTGAAAACATTTCTGATATATGTAAAGGCTAAACAAAAACACTGAAGTTATCTGTTTTTCTGCAGATTACATACAAAGTGACAGTTATCCACAACTGAAATCCTAACTGTGGTGCATCTGGTAGAGAGCAGCATTATGTTAGCTCCCTTTCTTCCCTGTTTGCCAACAGAGTGATTGTACTGCCAGTGGTATCAACCCTACAGATGCTCAGTCTACGGTCAAATTGGAAAGTTTCCCACACGATCAGCTGTAAAATAATAATAATAATAATAATGCTCACCCCTCTTGTTCTCAATATTATCCCACAACAGATACTTTGTTGTGCACATAATGTCTTTAAGTGCCCCCTCACCAGATTTTATTGTTGTTTTTAAGTTATTTCAACAATGATGTGGAGGAAGCAAAGTTGCAGGCTTGGAGTGTGCAATTAGTGTTCATCTTTCTTTTAAATTGCTTCCCATTTACCCTGCTGAGCTGGCAGCCCTGCCTTCTCTCTGACTTTAACGTGCACAGAAGCCCTGAATTATGAGTTCTAGCTTTGTACTTAGGGAGGTATTCTCATCAGCCTTTTGCTCACTGTCTCGTGTAAGTTATTTTCCTCGCTCGCTCTGGTAATAGATTCATGCATCTTGGTGACGTAAACTCCCTCATGTACCCCGGGCACATTCAGGAAAGGCTAACATTACTCACTGTGACAACAAGATCTACTTGTCTTTGTGAAAGCAAAAAGCCCACAGTGGAAAGATAGAGGCAACTACTGCCTCCTCTGTGTTACAGTATGCGTATGTGTAAGTATGTGTAACAATGCATGTAGCCTATGCAAGGTTGGAATATTTTTGTATACATTTCAAGCTGTCTCAAATTAAATGCATTTTTGAAGGATTTTCCTGAGAAGATTGGGAATAAAGGCGATTTTTCCTGTAATTATCATGTTGAGGCTGATCTGGTATTGCAGCTAAAAGTGCTGGAAGAGAACAGAGCGTCCTTTATTCAGATATATTCAAAGAAGAAATGTTTTTATTTAGTCAGGCTATATCTAAATAAATTTATAAAACAAATTTTGTATAAAATAAATTGACAATTTGAATTAATACATTTAAGTTTATGCAGTGTCTAACCACAGGTATATTAAAAGTCTTGGGTACTCAATCAATGCAATCTGTTTCTTGCATAAATTATTTGGTTTTCGAAAGTGTTTATTAAACACTGTGATCAGTCACATACAGTTCAGACTAACCAGAACCTTAAAAATTTGTTCAAATATTTCGAATTTTATTTTACATTTTTAAAAATGATATTTTATTAAACCAATGAACCCAATTTGGTTGGTGCATCTGCACAAAAAAAAAAACCTTTGTTTGCACGTGCATGTAAATTGATAAGAAGGAAGCACTTGGAAAGTATATGAAAAAATAAATTTTTAAAGACTAACATCAGTAGCAACTCAACATGGAAAAATTTCAAAAACTTTTCCTGGTGCCTGTTTTGTCTAAACTGACTTTTTCAATGGCAGATTAGTTAGCAAAAGCAAATTAAATGTCTGACTTTTATCTCTTCCTGTCTTAAACGTCAAGTCAATTTGCCTTTATGTGAAATTTAACAGTAGGAAGTGCTCCTGCTGCTTTAATTTGTTGCTAATAGCAAATTTAGACATGCTGTCTCAGAACCTCAAGTGGACTTGCCATTATTTTACTTTGTAGTTTGTATCTACAGTCTGTTTTATTAGTAACCAGGGCTTACATTAGATACATTAATCTCATCAATATAGAAAAACAACATGGATTATGATTTTTTTTCCATAGAATAAAGGGAAAGAACGGTTTGTGAGAAGAAAACTGCAATGAAACTGCAATAACACTTTTCAGTGTTGTTTTGCTAAGTGTTACCCTCCTCAAGACTATTAAGATCCTTTTCTAAATGAGATTTCTAAACGACTGCCAAAGTTTCCAAATCCAACATGTTTCACTCTAGATACAGGATAAAAAACGATAGCAGCTTGGCTGTAAAGCTCTAAATTTCCCTGATATCTTTTGAATTAATTTCCTTTTTGATACTAAATGAACCCCAAATACGTCTCAACATGTAGAAAATACAAAAATGAGCCATTTCTGGTCACCAACTGATTTCTCAATGCATCTTTTTTCTTTTGCAAAGAGCAGTCAAAGGACCATTTTGTTCTGCAATTATCCATATGTGAAAAAGCATAGACTTTCTGCAGGATTTGCTGCTGATTTCTTGACTTGCAGAGTGCATGTGGAAAGTATTTGAATAGACTCCACTATTTTTAAGGAAACAGGGAAAACTACAAAACAGGTCCGAACTGACCATAGTTTAGGATGTATATGTGCTCCTGCTAACTGCACACCACCAGAAGATTAAGACAGAGAAAATTCTTCACGGCAGCAGGAACTTGGAGGTAAAAGGCAATGGAAATTCTCTCATGCTGAAAAAGACCCAGATGACAAATGGACCGGAGGAAAACCTCAGAAAAAAAAAAAATCGATTTACTTCTACTCTCTTCTCTAGTTTGTCAAGGACATAACTATTTTTGATGTAGCACTTTCTTAAACAGATCTTCTATTTTAGAATCTAGACTTCATTTAAAAATGAATTATTTTTCTATTTACACAACTCCTGTCCACCAATAACCTTCATAAACAGTTTTTCACCCCTTTGTATTTAATATTTTGTACAATTTATCATTCTTTTGTTACCGTCCTGCTGTTTCATGTGTGGCATGCTTTTTTAAAAAGGTGTCCACATACTGGTGCAGTGGATCTCAAAACTATTCACACCCCTGTCAAAAAGTGAGAATTAGTGATGCAGAAGAGAGATATTAATATTTTAATAGCTTGTTAAACAATCTTTTGATTCAATTTCAATACTAAGTTTCTTTTTGTAAGGGCAACTTGGTATTTTGCGACTGGACAATATGTGCCTACTCCTTCACACATAAGTTTTCGAAATCTATGAGAATGTGAGGACGTTTCTTGTCCCTACAGTTCATCGTATTCTGCACCTCTCTTAAATGTACTCCACTGATATTTGTTTTTTGCCAGATTTAAATGAACTCAACTTGGGCTTTTCAAAACTCCCATTTTCTGCTCAATAACTCACTATTTTGTTGACTTGAGTGTACTACATGGTGATGCTGAATTGCAGAGAAGGGAAGGTTTTGGGTCAAAACTGGCTTATATTTGGAACTATTCAAACCTAACCCACATTGAAATATCAAAACCCAAAATCTCAGTTCCTTTTGAATAAAAAACAACAAAAACAACAACAAAAACCAGCATGATGCTGCCACCACCTTATTCCACTATGAATATGGTATTCAGTCAAAAGTGTTCAGTTCTTGTGCCAAACTTACCTGGAGGAGTTTAAGCCAAAAGTTCAGGGTTTTAATAGATCATCAAAGGTTGCGGTATTACTGTGTGAGGAAAGAGTGGAGAATGTGATGTGAATATTTCAAAGTAATGTGAATTAATTTATTAGTTACATGCTAGGAAACACATCTAGGGACTATGTCATGTACGTAGATATAATCAGAGTTCTTAAACTGACATCAGAGAGGAGCAAATTTGAGCAAGAGGCCCTCTGACTGTTCATTTCACTCTACAGTGTGAAGTGTTTTTATCTTGCAGGACTAGACATCGAGACACTGCAGGAAGGATAGTATTGGATTACTTTAGACCATAAAGTTTGAGTACTAGGAGAGAGCAGGAGAGTTCAAGCAATGCCCAGCTCTGGGGTCCTTCATGATAGACAAGTGACATTTGCTTTACAGCAAAATACTCTGGTTGCTAAGGGAGAACGGGAGCAAATGTCTGGATAATCTCACTAGGACAGCTGAACTCTCTGTTAGTTCATTCATATTCCCTATAATTGATGGCAGGAAGGATTTAAAGAAGACTGAAAGCTAAAACTGAATAAAAAGGTGTTTTAACAAAACGTTTTAATGGTGTTTACAGTTATGCAAACAGGTTATTGTAGATTTTTGTTAATTGTTTTCGCCTGTTTACAGGTTAAATGTCACATTAAATTTTAATTAAATTTAAAAAAAATTGTGCAATGTCAATAATCTAGCATTTTAATAGGGATATGCACACTTTTGTGAGTCCGTGTGTGCATTCCAGGCATACAGTTATAGCTGTAAAGTTTTAGCAGAAACGCTCCCAAGATTTCACTGAGAAGACCAGTCTCACAAGCTTTAGACTAATGACATACAGGAGTAGAAAATAAGATAAAGTCAATTTAAGTTGAATCCCTGACAGCTTCACTGACTTGATGCAAAAATCTTTGTGTTTTCAGGTTGAGTAACACCAAGAAGCAGGCAGTTCACACAGTGATGGGCATCTGGATGGTGTCCTTTATCCTGTCTACTCTCCCAGCAGTGGGCTGGCACGACACCATCCATCGCTTCTACACCTCCGACTGTAGATTCATTGTGACGGAGATCGGCCTGGGCTTTGGCGTGTGCTTTCTGCTGCTCATCGGCGGTAGTGTGGCCATGGGTGTGATCTGCATTGGCATTGCTCTCTTCCAGACCTTCTCTATTCAGGCCGGTCACAACGCTGATAAGAACAAGTTCAACGTCCCAACCATTGTGGTGGAGGATGCTCAGGGGAAGCGCAGATCATCAATTGATGGATCAGAGCCTCTTAAGACTTCGCTCCAGATCACTTACCTGATCAGTGGAATTGTCTTCATCTATGACTTCCTGACTGGCTTTCCCATACTGGTGAGTTTACTGGTGTAATCGCTATAGAGATTGAATTGACAGAGTTGAATTCACAGCGGGAGAGGTTGAAGTCATGTATGTTAGAAAACCTTAAATAAATAAATAAATAAATAAATAGAAGGTGGTTTTGCCAATAATGGCCTTTCATTTATCAGTACATAGTCAGGAAGTAGGACAGGAAGAAAAGGGAAGGACATGAGGGAAAGGCCTGGGTCAGGGAATCAAACCCATGTATAGTAAATATAGTCTGTTAAAAAACCATGTGAAACTACCTTTAAATTATGCAGTAATGGTTTAGATTTATGCAATCAAGATACACTAAATGAAATACATTACATCATAACCAGACCCATGGCAACAGACTGCATGGTATTTAAATTGGGTTTGCTGATTTGAACAAATGGGCCCAAGAATCTGGCATAGTTCCTCCCATATCCTTCAATCCTTCTTTTTAGCTGTCCAACCATCTCCTCCAGCTTTATAGTTAAATACACTTTTATTGTATTTTAAAAGATTGGGACATTGCTTATGCAATCTTAGGTAATGAAAATCAAAGGATCCATGAATCTTGAGTGAAATAGTTCAGAGCTTCCCTGTTCAGACAGCATTTATAGCTTTGACTTTATTTCCTTTTTTCATGTAGCCACAATTAACTGTTACAGTTGGGTAAATGAACTATCTTGTTTGCATTTCCATTTGTATCAGTGGTTTACATTTTTATATATAAAATGAAACAATATAAAATGAAACAAATGGATCTGGTAGGTTAAATTGTTACTTAAGCTATGCCATTATTTGTGTAAAACATCTGCTAGATATTTTTTATAACCTAGAAATATTTCTAAAATGGCCTCTTGTGTACCTAAAGCAAAACAGAGTTTAACAGAGAGGTTTAAGACGAGATGGGTGGCTTGTTACTGCATTCTCAGTGATAAAAACACTAACATTTCCCTTTTAGAGCTTGCTGAATACAGGGAAGACCTAATAAATATCAGTTTATCTGAAATATCTCTTGCTAGAATTATTCTAACACTTGGGTGTATTTTGAGAAGACTGTATTTCTTTAAACAACTTTGGATTTTGGTTATTTTCTCTTCTTAAGTTGTAATTTTAACATAAAACAAAAACAGTTCATTACTAAATCTGTTGCTTTGTGTCTGGTTTGGTTCTTTGTGCTGGAGAGGAAGAAAAAACTATTACACAGACAGATAAAGTGCCTCTTATAACTCAAGTTTGTTTTAACTTTTTTGTGTTTTCACTAGACATCTTTTTGTTGCCACTGTCATCAAGAGAGGTTGTTTGGTTTTGGAATCTTTTTTGCTTGTTGTCTTTTATGAGGACGTTTTTGTGCACAACGTAGCATTGCACTCATATAGTTTAGTTCAGTGTCTGTGATGAACAGGGGTGCCGCCAGAAATTCTGGGCCCTATGGAAACAAAAATTTCTGGGCCCCCTACATTTTTTACAGATAAAATGTAACCCAATAAACATGCCCTGTATACTTTAAAAAAGATACTTAGCACATTGCATAGTTAAAATGTCTGATGAGTAAAAGCCTACAAAAACAAGAAAAAGCTATGGAAATATGTACTTGTTTACATAAAAGGAGAATATTTATTATCTCAATTGCAATTGCAAACACAACAGAACATAATGTACACATATTGACATATACTTTACGTGAACAAGCTTTAACTGGGTCCAACTGCTCAATCAGGAAACATCAGCTACAACTAACCCATAATTAAATCAGTCCAAGACTAAAACTAGGCCAAAAGGGCTCAAAATCAAGACACACCAGGAGTAATGCCAGGCCTAAACCAGTCCAGGACTAAACAAGTACTGAACCAGACATAAACTGTTTGTTATCCAGGTATAACAAGTTATGTTCAACATCACTTTATAATGGCCCAGCGGCGTGCCTTTCTGCTGGCAAAATCATGTATCAAATCATCAAAGTTCAGCTTTCTTGCCAGTTTGCTTTCAATGGACAGTATGGCAAGGTGACAAAGTCTGTCCTGCAACATAGCAGACCTAAGATAATTTTTAATCAGTTTGAGCTTACTGAATGCTCTCTCGCCACCTGCATTGTTGAATAATATGAAATAGATAACTATACAACACAAGAAAAAAATTAGACAATCCAAAACTGTATTTTTTTTGTATAGTTTTCTTAATATAAAATATTAAATATCTATTCTGTAAACTAATTATAGCCAATGGTTACCACAGACACATTTTTATTCCACTTTATATTATTTTTTCAAGGGGCATTTTATTCATATTAAGAACGTCAAGTTTGACAGCATCGATCGTAGCAGCAGCACTGTCACTTCACAGAACACACGGCAAACTGATTTTGTAATTTTTGAAGCGTGTAGATTACTTTTTGTTTAGTAAAGTTATCATCATGTGGAGAACACAGTAGATAAGACGTGCTTAGAGCTTTCAATCTTCGTGAAGTTTTGCGCTCAGGCTCACCTTGTTTGGCTGAGACGGGGACGGGGGCCGCGGGGGAAGGAAGACGTGGGTGTGCAGCGGCCGCTGAATCTGTGTCTACGAGACATGATAACCCGGAGACAGCAGAGATGTTATTATTGTTGGATGTAAATCATAATTCAGTAATTATTTTACTAAGCTAGCTAGATAAAAGCAGGTCATGTAGCAACAAAAATAAGTAAGTGAAAGTTTTGGAATACAGGAATAGGGCAAGCTACCTTTCTTTTTGAAAAACTGTGTGACATACTGTCGACTTCGGCGTTCTCGGTCTTCTCTTTCCTTCTTTTCTTTCCGTTTTTGATGCCCTGACTTTTGATGTGACATGCCTGCGTGTGTCACTATCTGCACTGCATCATAACAAATGCAATAAGCAAGAGACGTTACGCTAGCGAGTGTAGCTCGTACAGCGCAGGTGGAATGAACCATTGTGAGGGGGGTGTGACTTAAACAGTAAATACATATAAATACATTATTTGTTTGTTAAATATTAAATCTATGGTCAAAACGGACAAAATACACATTAAGTGTATGAGGGGCCCTAGCACATTTAACGTATGTATAAAAAAGAGAAAAGAAAGAAGAAAAGAAAAAGAGGGTCTGCTCTTCTGGGCCCTTCATCAGCCTGGGCCCTTAGAATCGTCCTAACCTTCCACCCCTTTACGGCGCCCATGGTGATGAACACGCATTTTTGCTACATTAGCTTGAAGGTAATCTACCACTGTAGTTAAAAGAATAATTTCACACTTTACCACAACAAAGCTGCATTGTGTTTTGTTACGCTGGGTGAGTGAGTGTTCTAAATTACTGAGAAAACATCATGTTTCTTGTGCAGTGACAGAAACGAGTCTGCTGGCTGCTTATAGGACCTGATCTAATGAGCTATTTAAATGCATGGAAAGCTGTTCACACACAAATATTTTGCATCTTTGTTTTGAAGTGCAAAGAGTCACATGGGGTAATAGAGTCTTAGAGGGGCCATAAACCAACTCATACTCGTACAGTAACTGGGGGGTGTAGATGGGATTTGTCTTGACGCAAAGATCAATACTTTCAGGGTTACTGATAATGGTGATTTCTGTTTATATCCGTACAAAGTTTGTTAAAATGATTGCACTATGAATTATTCTAAACAAGTAGAGGTGTTTGATGAAACTTGACAGATATACTGCCAGCAAACTATAAACCTGTTTTATTTATGCAAACAGTTTTTCAGACAAAATTGAGCATATGATATATATATATATATATATATATATATATATATATATATATATATATATATGTTGTTCAAATATATATATATTATTATATGAACACAAGGTTTCTGTATTTGGCTGACTGTTTGGTGATGGGTATGTCCATTTCTGCAACACTAGAATAAAGATTGATGCAGTCAGATGCCTCTGTTCAGGCCTTGATTAGGGATGCAATGTACGTGTGATGTTTATTAGGCTGTTGAAATAAAAAAAGGGTTTTTTAGTCTGGTTTTTATATGAAAGTAAGTAACCATCAAATCCCTTAGCAAGCTGTTTTTTTAATCTTTGGTGTGAATATACTGATAATCTTGTTTATGCCGACACCAAATTGGGGTGTTACTCCTTTAAAGCTTATGTTAAGTGTTTGTGCTCCATCACTTTTCTAATTTAACTATGCAATTATGTAATGCAATGTTATAATAGATGCCTGATAGAGCTGCACGATGTATCTAATATACTCAAACTTTTATGAATTTGCATTTCACATGGTAATGTGATATTTCGGCAGATGGGCAAAGCATAACAGCAGCACATGCTCTCTCCGGACACAAATGACATCGCTCAAAATGTTAAAAGTCACATAGTGATGGAAGCACAGTTTAGAAAGAGAGAAAATAAGAAAATACTCATATGTCACTCCTAATGCTGTCATCAAAATTTTACCATTATTGTCAAAGGAAGATTTTCTTATATCATCCAGCCATTACCCAGGACCAAATTATGAGTAAAGTAGAGTAGTTTTACACAGTTTGCTGAATTTTCCTATAATCAGTTTTTTGAATGTTGCTAAAATGGATACCATCTTACTATTTGTGACATTATAAGTCCAACTGAAAACCTGTAAAAAAAACCTCAAAAACAAAACAACTTTTTTTTTCTTTCGTTTGGCAAAGGTGGTGAGCTTTGCCAGTCTGAAGTTTGACAGCTCCTCCAACTGGATGGTGCTGTGTGTGCTGTGGTGCTCCATTGCTCAGTCCATATTGCTGCCTATGTTCCTCTGGGCTTGCGACCGTTACAGGGCCGACATTCGTATGGTGTGGGAGAAGTGCGTCGCCATAATGTCCAATGATGAAGTGGATGAAGGTAGGTGATTGTAAGACATCTCCCTATTGTCCCGCCTCCATTTTCCCCTCATTTATACCTGCCCACTATCATTTCTTATTATTCCTTTTTTTATTGTAACTTGTTAAAATACTGAAGGACGGCTCCGTAAGTACATGTCCAAACATGCACTTAAAAAAAGGTTTTGAAATGGTTTAAATCGTAGCATCACTTTAGGTGAAATGATTGCATTCATTGGCCCGAAGATATTTGTCCCAGGAAATATTTTTGCTCAATCATGTTGAAGGAGAACATTTCTTTCTTGCTGAAAAAAAACTACTTTTTTTAGCCTTGGTAGTTTATAAGAAGGATTATTTCTGGTCAGTGAGGGATATTGGTGTGTGATTTTAAGAAACTCTGGATTAAAAGCTGATACATCATACAGCTGACAAAACTAATTGAAAAAAAGAATGCTTTATTTAACTTATCTGTTTCCTTTTATTTAAAACAGAAATAAACAATAATTCACTCTGCTGCTGAAATAATATAAAAGATCAATGAATAAACAACAAAAAAACCCTCCAAAATTTTATGACTGTAACAGGCATAACAATCCGATCTTTCAGGTTTATTTAACTGAAAGCTTAAAATGTTATGCAGTTAGGAAGGGAGGGGCAGTGATGTGATACTCTAGTGTCTAGGGTTTATGTTGCCAAAGAAAAGCATAGTCACTCAGGTACTTTCTCTGCCATCTTATTGAAAAGACTTTAAACTTCAGATATGATAATGATAATTTCCATTAAAGGTATGATTGAAATTTTCTGTGATTTTGAAGCTATAACTTTTCATTACCTAAGTAAACGTTTTTATTGGCCAGAGCCTGGTTTTTATGTACTTTTTAAGTTATAACATATCAAAAAAGTTAGTTTTTAAAGCAGTTTTAATACTCTTCTCTAATTTGAACAGGGTCTCAAATCACAGGTCAAATGTTATCATGTGACCTTTGTTGTTATGAAATAAAATCTGAAAGGAAAAGTGTCTGTGTAGTTAAACTTTGTTATATTTTCTATGATGTCTGTTTTTATTCTTTAACACTGTTGCTGATATATAGAGATACATATCTAAGCAAAATATTTGTTGTCTTTTCATTGTAATAGTTTAAACTGGGTTGTCCTCAAGAACAATGGAATAAATGTTTTCTCATCTGTTTGACAGTTTTTAGTGAAACTCTATCAAATGCTTTTACAGTGCTTATTCATGTTATTATGATGGTCATATTTCCCTCAAGTCAGAAAATAACAACAATTGAGTATTGGTTACCAACATAAAAGACATTGAATTCATGGTTTATTTTTTTATGCTTCTCGTTTTGTTTTTGTTGTTTCCTTTTTCCTTTTTTATTATTTCAGGATGGGTCACTCACTGACTCCAGTCATTTAAAGACAGACACACGTTAAATGACTCTTAGCTAATATCAGAAAGTCTGATGAAGCAGACAGTGAACCTACTTCTTTCACCACATAGGTACTATACAAGTGTTCAACACGATTCAATTCAATGCACTTCAGGTAAATTTCCCAACAAGAAAACAGACACTTAAACAAAACCTTTTTCGAAAATGAGGTCACATGATAAACATGCAATAGACAGAAACATGAACTGGGCCAAATATTTCTCCTCTTCTTTCAAAGTGATAATCTTTTTGTTTAAACTCAAATCTATCTGAACCCCTCCTGTCCCACTTCTGACCCTTTAGACCTTCTGACCCTTTTTTCTCTTTTGACACCATTCCTCAGAAGTGAAAAGTGCCTAAAGGGTGCCATTGAAAACACAAGGTAGTTCTATAGACTGTAGATACAATGGACTAACCTCAGGTGACCTCATCCATACGTTTCTAAAGAGCAGAAAATGAAGCCAACTGGGCGGTTCCCACTGCCGCCGTCTTGTTCGTGCCACTCGCCTCATCCCTCTCAGAAAATCTAAAAATAGCTAAAGAGGTGGATCTGAGAGTGGAGCTGTGAGGCTGGGGGCAGAGGGTTAACACTTCAAGCCGACATAGCTACAAGCTAGTAAGAAGCTAGTCCGGAGCTAACTTAAGCTAACGTACACTGCAGCCGGTTTCAGCCAGAAGACCGTGGTTGAGATACTTTAGCCACATTTTTCTGCAAGGGTCGCTTTAGCCCCAGAAACATCTCGAGGGTGGACACATAACGACATAACAAGACCTAAATGGGTCGGGTCAATACAGCCTAAAACGGTATTATTTCCATTACCATCGGTGGAGGGTGAGGACACGGGCGGGCTTAGCTTAACAACACATCCACCAAAAAGTAGTCCCAAATTCATCATGACAACTCAGATCCTCTCAAAAAATAAAATACTTTTGACTCACCTTATATCTCACACATCCATTAGTTCATGCCTCCAGCTGTGTTCCTCAGACCAGTACTGATCTAACCAGCGATCATCCAGTCTGTCTAGAGTCCGACTCTGCAGTCTTGCAGCCTGATCTAGCCGACTCCCGCTCTCTGATGGCACAGCTTTTCGGTCCTGCCGACTTTGCTGCTCTGCCGCTACCCGACCAGTCGCCTGCTCAAACCCACGTGTAAAAATACATAACAGCTCAGATCGGAGCTCCATTCCTCTTGGCGACCTGAAAGAAATTCTCCCTCCTCTGCTGGTGAAGCATCAGCCTATAAAGCCTCCCCCAAGCAGAAACTTCTTGGACGGTCTGTTACTATAATCAATACCACAGCAAGCCGTCTTTGTCCAATAATTGCAGATTAACATCCAAAACCGAATAAAAACTGCAAAGGCAACGGATAGTGGAGTTCAGAGAAATGAAATGGCCGAAGTCTTTCCGTTAGTCCCAGGCTGTGAAGGCCTTCCCAGAGCAAGCTGGGGGGGACAAGCAGACCATGGTGCAAGCTATTAGCTACATTTAGCCGCCATTAGCCAGCAGAGGTAGCCTAGACTGACCTGTCAATCAAAAAAACACGCCCCTAATTATTCATAATTTCAAGATTAAATTACATCTAAACGGAGGAGTTAGAAAAAAATTCACCCCCCTCAGAGTCGTCATGACGATGAACCTGAACCTGAACTTAGCCTAAAATGTTTTTTTGAACCAGGTTGTAAACATATTTATTTTTGCTGCAAAGTTGTCCTTTTTAACATTGCAGTCAATGGGAATTTGCTCCTTTTTGGAGCCAGCCCCTAGCGGATGAGGGGGGAACTGCCGTTTTTGCCACTTCCTGGTTGGCTTCACATTCTGCGGGCGGAGTTTACTCCTTGTGCAGTTCATAGTCTGTGTGATAATTAACTCCCCTAGTTCTATGTTGTTTTTTTTTCAGAGAGCTTGCCATGTATAACCAATCACAGTTGTATGTATAAGAATTGTTTTCTGTTTTCCGAAGCTAACTTTGCATGCTAAGTTACATGTGAAAATAGCTACGTTCATCTTTTATCCATTTGGCCAAGATTGATCCGCAGGATCATTTTAAACCCATCTTCAATTGATTTTCTGTGAAGATAAGAACAGCTATTGGAATATATAATGAAGAAATAATGAAACAAAAAATAAAAAATTTGGGTCCTGGTTTTAATTTTCACAACCGATTTCTGGGTCATTTATGCTTGTTTTCTTGAGAATACATTTAGGAAAAGTCAACAAATCCGAAAACAATTGAACTTGTTTCTCCTATATATTCGTCTGTCTGTCTGTCTGTCTTGTGTATGGAGTCCGTTGCTCTCTAATCCTGACGCCCGTGCTTTTCTGCACTTTGCAGAAAACAGCCAAGATGGAGGAATTCATGCCGACTTAATATATGACAGACCATATGACTATAGCTCGGCGCCTGAAATCGTGATGATAGACCGTAATGCCAAGTTTGAGTTCTCAACCTTAGAAAGGGGGGTTCTGCAAGGTTATCCATTGAGGGAACAACAGGAAGATAAAATGCAGTATTTGCAGGTATATTTATTGATTTTCTTCATTTCTTTCTCCATCAGTTGAATTAATTTTATTTTATTATTGAATGCATGGTGAAGTGGCCTTGTATGCCTTTGCAGCATCTTGATTGAATCAGTAAAAAAATATGTGATGTTTTCTCTCTGATTAGCAACAGTTCTTTTTTTTGGCCTTTTTGTTTTCTTAGGGTGAATCTAAAATACACTGTTGCTGACTAATGTTTGGTAAATATGACCATCAGCAGTCCCATCAACACATTGACTATGCTTCATTTATTAAGTAGTATGTACAGTCACAAACTTACAAGTAACATTGCTGTTGTGGAGGAGAGTAAGAGTGTAGTAACTGACTTACCTTCTACATTTCAGGATTTTCCTCAAGGCTTCAGGGAAGCAATATAAACATCCACTCATGTTTTGCAGGAAATAGCATTGTGTCCATTCAATCCAGCTTTCATCCCGGTCAGATGAATAGCTGTGAAAAGCTCATTTTCAGCTTGCATCTGCAATAAATCTGGAAGTTGCAGCCTTCCAGGGCAGTTCCCCAAAATCAGCACTAATGCTTCTGCTTTGTTTCAGATATTGACTCAATTCTGAAAATTACTAGTTTTAACCCCTCGGATTTCCTATTTCTTTAAAATTTAATAAATATTAAACACAATATTAACTTGAACTGTCCTAAAAGACTGTGGTGAGGATATGTAGCGTCCAAATCAGCAAGCCCAAATCATGCAAAATTAACTTTTACAAAGCATCTCGCAGTAGTGCTGTGTCATCTTTGTGTTACTCAGTAAAAACTAAAAGGAGTAGCATGAGGCCTACTCTATATGTAGTCTTACTGGAAAACAATTTATTTAAATTGGCCCTGCACATCACATTCAAACACAAATACAGTTTAATATGTTTTCAATTTGACTGTGGTTAAGACATCATCAAACAGAGATGTATACAGTAGCCATCACTCCATTATACCACCTTGGTGCCCTATTCATCATCTCTGTGTTTGTTTCTCATCAGTAGATGGAATTGGTGTATAGTTGTATTAGAGTGTGTTGATTCTTGTGTGTGACTGCCAAAAAAGACCCCAGAAAAGTCGATGCATTTTTTCAGTTCCAGGATGACTGACTGAACTTTGACTCAATCAACTTTCATATGTTGTTTTCTGTAATGGATAAAGTTTAAATTTAACATGTGTCTACAAACCCTTCTGATTTCTGTCAAATGTAGCCGGAACTTGACAACTGCAAGGTGTCTGCAGAATAAAGCCTCTCTGGCTTTATTTGCTCTGTGTCCATATTTCCATGTCTGTCTGCATCTTCACTCATTCTAAAGCTTGTGCTGCCCTCTGCTGTCCAGCTCTCCTACCTTTAGAGTTCAATGCTACTGTATGGTCTGCTGTTTAATTCTCTGCATTTACTGAAAGACGCCACAGGGGGGCAGACTGATATCAGTCTTGAGGCTCTTGACGTGATCCTGACAAACCCACTGTCTTTGAATAGTTGTCAGAACCCAATGTGAGTATAACGAGTAGTAAAATATAAACCTTTATAAGATCATAGAGAAAGAATAAATTTATGCTGACATTTTTCTTAAAGATAGGGAAGAAAAGCTTGAAATCGCTACATGTGGGATTTAATTTTGAGTCAGGCCACTATAGATAATGCAAATTATTTTGACCTGAATTTTCCTCCACCACAGTAAACAGCCTATAAAAAAATACTTAGAACTAGGTTGCGAAAAAATATTTTAAAATAACACTGATAAATCCTACATGTATGAATATATATATTATTTGCAATGATAATATTTGTACTCAGCATGCTTAGCATAGATTTGGAGCTAGCTCAATGTTTGATCCATTTTTGTGTATTTATATGTGATATGAAGGGTTTGTTTTGTGTATCTCCTCTAGGTGCCCCCTACAAGAAGATACTCCCACGACGAAACAGACATGTGGACCATCGACCAGATCCCCTCCTACCTGCATCGATGGGGCTCCACAGAGGACGCGATAGTGACTGCCCACTACAGCTCCACCTTGCCGCGCCGAGAGAGGCGCAGGAGCAGCCTGGTCTCCTACCACGAGGAGAGCCACTATCATCACCACCCTCACCGCAAGCGGCGGCGATCTGAGGACAGCATGCACTCCCTCAGGCACCTGCCCCGCATTGTGTGCGGCGGGGAGCGCTACGAGGATGAACTTCGGTGCTTCAGCCGCGACGAGGTGATTAACTTTATAGATGAGACTCCCGTGCCGAGCCCAAGGAGGAGCCCACGCCGCACATCCACCATCTCCCTCATCCCTAACGTGTATGAACAGCACCCCGTCATTCTTCCCCACTTCCCACTCACAGACTTTGAGCGGGAGCCTCAGGTGCTCAGGCGATCCTCAGAGCACAAAAGGAGCAGCAGCAGCAGGGGCAGCTCGCCAGAGGGTTCGCCCAAACCGGACAGGTCTCCCGGTAAGGCAAGCCATGGGGCTTGTGGCTCAGGGAAAGGCTGCAGTAGAAGCCAGCGTGATAGGGGACAGCAGGATGGAGGGGGCTCACCCAGACACAGAGAGAGGACTCCGGGTCATTCAGGCAGTAGGCCCAGGACAGGTGGAGGTGACGCATCTAATGCTGCAGCTGATTGGGTGAAACAAAAGCACCTCAGCAAGGCTGAGAGTAAAGGCAGCACAAACAGTTTTGTAAGCATACCTTCAGGATCATCCTCGGGATACACCTTTCACTCTGATTCTGTTGGCTCCACCACCTGAAAGCAAAGCACCCATGTTAATATAAATAATAGGACCAAATATCTAATTGAAAATCTCAGTGGATTAAGAAAAGTGACATGCTGGAACATATCGACCTTTTTACTTGTGCCGTTATTCAGTTTTATTACCTACCAGAGATAAACATCTGTTAATCCAAATGGCCTTAGGAGCTTTGGAGCTATTTTCTGACTGGGCCTTGGTTTCATGGGTGGGCTGATGACAATATTGGTTGATACAGCTATTTATCTGTCACAACGCAAAATCTCCACTAACGAACACTTTATCTGCCGGTAATGACACAGAAGAAACTATTTTTAATTGGTGTGATCATTCCTGAACCTTGTTTTTGGTTATTTGGTTCTTATAGCAGGAAAAAAATATGTCCATGTGCATTGTAAGGATGCTTTTTTAATTAATTTTTTTTGTCTTCTTTTAAAGCTCTGCACTTGAGTTGTGTTTTAATTGGCCTGTAACGTGTTTTTGTTGTGAGGTATGAACACAAGCTTTCCTGAATACAGCACATTTTCCTTCAACTTAGCTTAAACACAGGAATATTTTCAAGGTTTTTTTGTTCATTCATGACATTAAACCTTTTATGAAACATTGTTCACATAAAATGGAAAATGAGTTTTAATCCCACTCTTTTAATTGCCCAAAAATTGTATCTGTGATCCATTGATAACGTGAACACCATTAATGTATTAATAAAAGAGAACAATTATTTTAAAAATAGAATTCAAATGTTGTGTACATAAGAAAACATATAGCATATTTATGTTTTTGGGAATTTCTGTTATGTACTATATTTCCTGTCAAAGGCTTATCTTTCTTGACATTGGGGATAATGATGCACAGATGTAGCTCATTATATAACAAACAGCTGTTCAGACTAATATGCAAAATGCGTTTTATACTCCCCCTGCTGCCCCTCAATAACCTGACTTCACACTATGCTTTGATTTAGATACATTACACCTTTCGGTAATTGACTTAAATTGTCAAAATGAAAAGCACATATTAGGAACCCAAAATTGCAACTAAAGCTCAACTTATAAGCTACTTTTAAGCTATTTGAAAACATGCCAAAGTTAATTTGGAAATTAGCTTAAGTTATATCAGCCGGGTGTTTCTTTTGCTTATTCACCTGTTTGAACTCTGGAAGATAAGTTGAAGATTACATCTAGGTATATCCCTTAATCCTTTAGAGGGATGTTATAGTGCCTTGCAAAGGTTGCAATGCCCCTGTAAATTTCTCAAATTTGATCTCGTTACAACCATAAACCCCATTGTATTTTGTTATTTTATTAAAGACCAATACAAATTACAGACTTACGAAGTGGAAGGAAATATAGATCGTATTTATTTATACCCATTATAGCCCGATCTTAAGTATTTAGCATCCTCTAAGATATTGTTGATGGACTGCACTGATTTTAGCATCATCCATCTGGAGGTTAAAAACATTCCCACAGCTTGATGCTGTTACCATATCATTACAATGTTGAGATGGTATGTTCATCGTGAAGGGTTAGTCTTCTGCCACATATGACGTTTTGTACACAGGCAAAATAAAATTGTTCCCTTCTGACTATAGCAAATTCCTCTATATGTTTGCTCTATATGTTTGCTGCATCCAGAAACAAAACTTTTTTTATGACTTTCTTTAAACAATTTTATTATTTTTGTCTGTGCAATCTTCATCTGGGGGCAGATTTTGTTCAAGGTTGTCAGAGTAAAGGGAGCTGAAATACAAATGTAAACTTTTTGATTGTTATGCATAAAACAGAAATCTAATCATGTTCCTTCATATCACATTGAAAAAAATGTCTTTATAATACCTTTAATTCTGTGGTTATGACATGATGAAGTCTAAAACGCTCCAACAACCCCTATATTGGAATACTTTTGCGAGGCACTTGAATATCTACGTTTCTGATTTTAAATTCAAATTTGTAAAAAGTAATGTGCACAATAGTTTACCAGATAATAGTTTCCCAGATAATCACATATAAATCAACAAACAATGTTTTATCTCTTCCAAAGTTAAAACTTGCAGAATTAATGTGATAAATACTGACGGTAAACAGAAAACCCAGTTGGGAGCTTTTAATTGCTTGTGGATAGTACATGAATGTGAATGTATTTGCACTAATAAAGTGCAGCTTTTTAAATAGCATGAACAACTAAAATGATTCCCTTTCACACCTTTATTTGTCAAAAAATCTGTTTCTTCATCGCTTACCAAAGTAATAAAGTAGCACCTATTGGGCATTTATCCATGGAGTCATCCAGCCTTCATTTAACAGTTTTGTTTAAACTTCATGTATTTCTCACCAATTTTGGGCTATTCTGTCAAAGCGTTTTTGCTTAAACCTGTTTTCTTTAGGAAACAAATCACCTTGCACAAGCAAATTTTGCTATGTTATAGGTATATATATATATATATATATATATATATATACATACATTATTTTTCAATTTGTTGTATTTGCAATATTAAACTTTTTGTGACATATTCAAAAGTTTATTACTCAAACATGAATGACGTTAAATTAGTTTTTTTTTTTTTTCAGCTGATGACTTTGTAAACATGTTATGACTGATTAAACTCACAGGAAAATGATAAATGCGTGTTCAGAATATTTTCCAGTATGTGTTGATTGGATATTGGTGGAAATAGTTGGTCTAAGCCTGATTTAATATTAGTTCTGCTTTCCCAAACCTGGATAAAGATTGATTTTATGAAGTCTTGGAATACTCTCAACACTTGAGGAGAAATAAGGAACTCCCTACAGTTTTGCCATTTCAGTTGAATAGGGCCGACAAGGCAAGGAAATTGACAAAAGTACCTACATGTATTTGGAAACATACATATTTAAAGCAACCATCTCATATGGAGATGTGAGAACTGTAAAACCGATAAAAGGTTTACAGTTTGAATTGACCTGTGGACTTATTACTTTTCTTTTTAAACCATTCAACTATGCGTCATTTGTATGCTTGTGATCCTTTTTCTGTTGCATGATACCTTTTTAGCCTTTAATTTGAGCCAACAATTTTTTGTTATCAATGACTAGGCTTTTCAGTAAAAAATAAAATAATAATTACGTGAAGTTAATATAAATTACAACCATGATTATATTTTAATAACCAATTTACAAACTAATAAGGTACGTTTGATTAGGAATAGAATTTAAAATGTATCTAGGCATGGACAAGTCTGTTTCCTCCAGCTGATGTAATAATTCTATGCTGTGCTGATGATTCAGCTAGAAGCAACCTCTAACTGATTGCCATCATTGAGCTCTGATCTAGCACTGTCCCCCTATATGACTCAGGTGAGTTATAAACTCTATGTAATTACCCTCCATGGCATTCTACTGCTTTCTGTCTGCTATATCTGCCTTCAAGCACATCATTTATCCGCACCAGACCACAGACTGGAGCGTCTGATGCGCACTTCATCCACGTCTGACCCGTTAATCTCGCCTGACTGACCTCAGTCTCATGCTAATAAAGGATTCTCTACCTCCCTTCAGTGCACATGTGCGTCCCTATTCTGGTGTAGCAAACTTTGATAGTGTAACAATGTGTGGAAGAGTTCATAGAAGTCCTTAGAAAAAGCTGAGGCGCATTCAGCTCCCTCGTCATGTGACATTTCTTTCACTGCATTAAACAAACTGTCTTTGTGCCATTGGCCTCAGAGGTATTATTAACATAAAATAGCTTTGACTTTGATGTTGCGAAATTTCCAGACTGGGTTTTAGGAGCTGAACCAATCAAGGAAAGGGTTAGAACAACACATACTTGTAAACGAGTCATTCTTTTGGTTTGAAATAACTGATAAATCTGCCCCTTTCCCCGTCCTGTAAACGAACGGGCTTTTCGTAGGAGGCAGACGCGTCCTTTCAGTTTGTGCCATTTGAAAGAGCTGTGGGCGTTTCTGCGATTCTCCTCGCTGTAAGGTGCCATCCTTCCCAGGATAGAGAGACATTTTATGGCAGTCCTGCCCAGGCAGCGGAATATTAAAGAGCTGACTGATAAATCTGCTGTGTTACAGGGACTTGCTGACCACAGTCAGCGTGCAGCAGGTTATGAAATATATGTTTTACGCTATTATCAGGGTTTAAATTTTGAATCTTACGCCACTAAATCACACTACAATTGAAATAGGATATGCTTGCATTTTTTGCGTCAGAATGAAACTGCAGAACAATTTACGACTGGATAAATATTAAACTTTTTACTGTTTTTTTTGGGTTTTTTTTTTTTACATCTCCTACATATTGCTGACTTGTTCGGCATGGAGTTTTATCTTTTATTTTATTTTTGTTTTCTTTTATTATTAGTCCAAATCTGTGAAGTTACAGAAAACACAGGGATGTACTCATTGAACCGCTATCTCTTTAATGAAGGATCCTGGCGTGTAATTTGCAACCTTATAGCAGAAAATCGTCGTGCTGTCCGACAAGCATTCGATTTCCCCGCTCCTGTTTCGGTAGTTATGTGTGAAAGTGGAGAAGAATGGAGCAGAGCCCACAAATATTTCTAGTGGGCTTTATTTGATTCTTTTTTTGGGGGGGTGGGGGGGGGTATACACGCAATAAAAAAAGAGAGGAGGAAGAATAAAGCTCCAGAGGATGAAATAAATAAATAAATAAATAAATAAATAAATAAATAAATAAATAACAACTGTGTATTTTGGTCATATGTTCCGATTTGTTCTTGTCATTTCAGTTGTTTTGTGCGTCCATTAGAGGTTTTACGTCTTTCTTTCTATATTTTATGCCTTTTTCTGTTAATATTATCTACAGTAATTTCGTTAAGCATCTTATTTTCCTTATTTTCTGTTTTATTCTTTGCATTTTTCATAAATAGTCCCGATCCCAAGATTGTTCGAATTTTATATTTATATTTTATATTTTCTGTTTCAGATACAACCTTGGTTGATACACTGTATAAATCCATTTTGGAGGATAGTAAATATTAACAATGATTTGAATCTTGATAAAGCATGTTTGATGGGAAATTATTTAGGTTTATTCATATGAACTACTTTATTTGCACAAATGATTTGTGTCATAAATAAAAACATCTCCTTAAAAGTTACACTGTCTTAAGACTTGTGATTGAGAAAATATATTTATTGAAGCAATATTTTAAGCTCATATCCTCTTTTAATAATAATAAAAAAGTTTAGATCCACATTTTTTTAACTTTAATTGGAAATAGCAAATATATTAAAGTCAACTCATGAACAAAATTAACCAAGAGACACACACGAACAACTAAAATAAAAGGAAAAATGTATCAAAACAGTATAAGGTTTAATGTCTTTATACATTCAGTTGCATAATGTTGTTTTACAGCTCTGTGAAAAATGCTAATTCTTTGCAGCTCTGAGCCTGATCAAAACAGCCTTGTATGTTTGTTGGTAATTATATACTTTTTTGCAAATCCTTCGAATGTTATGTCCTCCAAACGAAGACAAATGAAATGTTATGACATTGCTAATAAAATGAAATAAAAGAAGGGCCAAATTATTTAAAAAAACATAAGCAAGATGCACGAAAAAAAAAAATAGCTTAATCAAAGAAACGATGTTTGGTCAGAGTTCCACCATTTTTCTCTCTGATAAGCCCAATGTTAAAATGTATTCCCCGGTTTCATAAACGACGCAATAAGCCTACTATTTTGACAATTTTATTAATAAAATAATACATGAATCACCTTAGTAACATGAGGTGAAAATCTATAGTGCAAATGTTAACACTCAGTGAGTGAGTTCCCCATCAGTTTCACCAAGGCCGCCACACATTGAGCTCCGTGTTCCCAGCTACAAGCCCAGGTATGACGCATTCAGGCTTCTTGTAACCAATGCTTTGCGCCTCCACGTTTCTGCTGGGAACTTTCTTCTCGAACACGACAATCTGTTTGGCGTCAAGTAACTTGTATGCGTCTTCACCAGGTAAAGAAGAAGCCCCAAGAGGTGTTTGGAGTTTCGGAGTTACGGATCTGACCGATTTCCCCTCTTCGTGTTCATTTCCACAAGGCAGTCGAAGGTTCTGCGGCTCCTCCTCCGCCGCCTCACGTTGGCCCGGGTCGCTGTCCATGGTGCTGGAGGCTTCACCTCTCCGACGAGAGCGACACAGTTTGTTAGAGAGCTGCGACATCATCCAGCCTTCACTCCCGTTCATCTGATCTGTCAGCAGCAGGTACTGGTTGACGTTCGCCAGACAGCTACGGAAGCCCAGCTGGTAATCAGGAAACTCAGAAACGCCGATGGAAACTGCAGCCAACATAGGAAAAAAAATATTTATAGAAACATGTTTTCCTGGTTAAAGAAATAGATAAGATTAGATCAGCAACTCACCACTTTGTATCTTTTGGAGGTTCCTTAGATGTTTCACTGTGAGCTCTAAGATGTCGGCCTTCTCCAGTTTGCGTTTTCGAATCTGAGTAAATAGAACACATTTTAGAATGAAGGGCCACGTTCAAATCATTAGACTCGTACAGAAGCCGCCCATACTCACGCTGCTACTGTAGAAGTTCTCCAGAAGCGATTTTAACTCGTCCAGACACTGGTTTATCCGTGCTCTTCGTTTCTTCTCCATGAGTGGTTTTGAAACCTATAAAAGCCAGGCTTATGTTAATTTGTATAACTTAAGTTTGTTACGTTCTCCCCATTGAGTTTAGCTATATTGGTACCTTATGTCCAGGTTTGACTTTTTGACCACAGTCTGATGTTGCCACCATTTTTTTAGAGCTGGTTTTGATTTACTCTGCTTGAAGTTAACTTCTCTTCCTGTTCCGCAGTCCCGGGTGGAGAATCCGGAGCAGATTTATATAGAAGCACCCACTTAACATGACAATACATACAATCCCGCCTGTCTCCTGGGCTAAAATGAACATCATAGGCGTCATTCACCAGGCTAAGCCAACCACCATTCAAGAGGAACAGAGCAAAACTAACATATAAGTTTTAAACTAGCAAAAAATGACCATGTCTCTTTAACTTTGTTGCTTTTTCTCGTCCTTAAAGAGCACATCTTAATGATTTTTTTATAAGAAAGATAAATTAGGTAGTACACCATTAGAAGTGTACGGCTAAGTATCAATATTAAAACTTTTAAACTTACAAACAAAGATCTGTCCATTTGTATTTATCGATCCAAAGTATTTGTGAGATCACTTTTGTGCTATACTTATGACAGCACAAAAGATATATCTTTACCAACATTGAACATCCACAAACTGATTTCTTTCTTCGTTTTTTGCAAAACAGCTCAAGCTCATACAGATAAATGTAAATTGGTTTTAGATCTAAACTTTAACTAGCTACTTACATTACTTTAAATAGCCTACATGCAAACCATTCCATTGTAGCTGTGGTTGTATGTTTAGGCTCATTGTCATATTGGAATGTGAACATCAGCCTGATTCTCAAGCTTTAGTAGCCTTTACCAGCTTTTATGTCAGTATTGTATTGTATTTACCTCCAATTATCCTCTCATCGACTTTAAGTAGCTTCTCTGTCTGCTGAAGAAAAGCATCCCCAAAGTATGACACTGCCACCACCACGTTTCATAGTGAGTGATGGGTAATATTAAGTTGACGTTTGGTGTCACAAAGTGTTTTTCATGTAGGCCAAAAATCCAGCGTTTACATCACATAAGCAGACCATCTTTTTATCTGTATGGAAGCTACAAATAGATGTTTCTTCTGACGTTTTTAAAACCACGTCTTTCATCAAACCTCTGATGTTTTCACAGAACGGGTTTCTTTACACTGCGATTAAAACAGGCTAAATAAACTGGGTTTTATTTAGGGGTAAAAGTAAACCGTGTTGAATAACAATGTATGCCAGACTTTCCCAACTCTGTAAAATTTCAACAACATAAAAATCATAGTCTCTTATTTTCCTTCCACTTCGTTACTTTGTGCTGTTGTATCACACACACAATTCCATGCAAAATACATTAAATATTTTGATTGTGACATGACCCAAAGGTACAAGGGGGTATGCATACTTATGCAAGGGTGAGTAAAGTAACAAAATAACCATACCATGGTTCAGGACTCCAAAGTTTGATACGACTTTAGTTACGATTACAGTTTGTATGCAACAACCTGTGCACTTCTGCATATGTCAAACTATTTGTATAGTTGAGATCTACAACAAGCAGACAAAAAATCTAGCTGGCAGATACAGATCTGTTCACTATATGCTTATCCGAAAATCAACGTGTGGGGTCGCAGAAAACAACAGATGAGAGAAAAAATAATACAGATAACCATAACGGTGACTCTTGAAGTGCAGAGAAGGAAAGTGCTGACTCTTGCATTCAGTCCTTTATGTGTGACTTTCACGCCACCTGGTTCAAGGCAGCACCGTGGTAATTCCCCACTGTGCACTCAGAAGATGCTGATTTTCTGGTGCACGCGTCTCGTAAAATCTTCTCCATCTGAGGAACCGAGTTATCAGGCAGATTTCTCTGTTTTGCACAAACAGTGAAGACGGCATCAGAAAACAAATACAACACCTGCTGCAGCTGGAAAGTAAAAACGTGAACTTTACAGACGTTGTAGGATGCTTTGGAACTTTTCGGATTCTTTGGCCTCTGTGCGTCAGCAGGTTTTTGTCTTCATGCCATGCAGGCTCAGTGAGGCACCGAGGAGAATTGCGTGCCGCCCCTTGTCCTTAGACCCTCGCCTCCCGATTTTCCACACTGCTCTCTGAAAAGGGTTAACTCTTGGGAAAGCCGTGCCATCTGAAACAATGCGCTGACTTCAGGCTAAAGGGGGCTCATTGCTCACATTGCGCGCTCAAACACAGACAGCATCAACACACTTAAATTTGACTGAGAGTAGTTTACATGCCTTCTCTTTTGGAGTACCAGAATTTTGAGTTGTGCTGTCAGTGTTCAAAGACGGGCACACAGAGAAGCATCAAGGAATTGAACTGAAACTGTTATTCTCATTTATTGTGCACAATGTCCAGCAAAGAACGGGAACGCGATCTTTGTATGCGCTGTATTATGAATGAATATATAAGTGAAAGTTGTTTAAATGTGTGTTATAATGTTGTGTTGGAGGAATGGAAAGGGTAAATGCTAAAGTCAAACTTACTAACATTACAGCATCCAAACCTTAAGGCAGTCGTTGTAACTCAGTTGCAGAGCGATAAGGAAATATTTGTATCTCTGTTAGAATAAATTAAACTGTGCGTTGCTTTTTCAGCCACATTGCATGCCGTAAATAGTTTTATGTAAGCTCTAATGTTAAGCATGATAGTAAACTGAGCTGTACTGTGGCAGCTAGAATACCCAGAAAACCCACGTATGAGGAGGGAGAACATGTAAGCTCTATATCCTAAAATACCACGCCAATCGGATTCGAACCCAGAACTGTCTTTCTACAGAGCAAAAGTGCTAACAGCTGCACATTAGCCCTTACTCACAAACCAATTCTTATTTGTTTTTAGCCTTTTAACTTGAGTGGACAATCATGAGCAAACAAATCTTACAGATTAGATGGAGTTTAAGAAATTGTGTAGAGTTAGTAGCCTATATTGTACATAGCAAAAAGATAACTCATAACTCTAAAGGATCACACCAAGGCCTTTACACAAGAACAACATTCAGGAAAACACGCTCACAACATTGATACACCACTGCATGGATTGTTATCGTCGAGGAACATATCAGTAATTATTGCAAGACAATTATTCTCCCCACTAAGCTACTGTTTCTAACATGTAAAAGTTTTATACCTATATTGGTTTGAATTTGATGTTATGTTAATTCAAAATAACGTCCCTCTGCTCTGCATGTAAAATTAAAAGGTAGGACTTTCTGTACATTTATTTTCTAAAGAGTCGTTGTATGCATTAAAACGACTTGTTCAAAACTGTCTACAATCCGTATGTTCTTCATTTATGGGCCTTGGTAACAACAGACCGTAACTGCAATCGTATCACACTTTGGAGGCCTGGAGACCCCGTCTGGTGCAGGGGGTTGTCAGACTTTTTTAGGAAACACTAATTGGGCAAAAACCGAGAAATTGCCTGCCAAGTTTGTGACGCCATGACCGAGGTATGAAATCTGTTCAGGATGCTCTGGTTCAAGTAGCCTTTCTGGTGTCTTTTGTCCCGGCTTTGCGCCACATTATCTGCGTTTTCACGCCTGTTTTTTCTCGCCACAGCACCATGGAGAGTTGATTTTGACGTGTAGTCGTGACACAACAGCCGCCATCTCTGTTGTTTTTCTACACAACCGAGGATAATCTTAACCTCTACTCGCCATAATCTCAATTAGTGTTGGCTCTTCCTCTTTGGCTCAAAGTGGGTTAAAGACTAAGAGAAACCTGCAAAAATCAAGTCGAAGGGGTTTCTAACGTGTGCTTTTAGGCAGATGACTGCAGGGGCCCTTAAAACGCACCAGTTCTCCCACATGCTGGTACGCCATCATCCGCCCATTAGAAAAGCACAGCAAGAAACGTGTGCATCAATTGGAGACAATAATGCGAGTGTCATTAACTGAGACGTCAGGTGTATGTTTATAAAAGGGATCGGGCCTCTTCTCCCTTTTTCACTTTTCAGCTGCGGGTCATTCATTAACCCTATCGGACCTTTGTCATGGATTCCCACCGGAGGAGACGCGACAATACCGCTGTAATAAGTGGACTATTGGGGAACTTGTTAACAACAATTAGCGCAGCAATTATGCAATTACTGCAATAAACGGTTTCCCTCCTGAAAAGAAAGTGATGCATCTGCCAAGCTATAGGTTACCACCAATACCACGGACAAGTAAAGATTTGAGCAGATCTTTTGGGGTTTCTTAAAGCCACTGTAGTCCTTTACATTTACATTTACATTTTCTATGTCTAAATCTCACATATTCAAGGTCCACATATCCAGAATTCTCTGCCCATTTTCAGCCCATTTCTAAACTTTAAGTACAAAAGATGACAAAAGAAGATTTTTTTACGGTTTTCTGAGTTTAAATTTGTAACCTGCAAATAAAAACAGCAAAGCTGCAGAAAACAAGGGGTTTAAAGGAAATAAGAAGGAAACAAATGGATGGATGGATTACCGGCTCAAATACTTTCCCCCATTTTAAATGTATTGTTCCATATATATCTAAACCTGGAAGATAATTCATTTTGTCTCCTGTCTCTAGATAACACATAGGAGACAAGGGGGGGAAAGTAGCTGTAATGAAAGAAAACGACGAGTTTTAACCAAAAACAAAAACAGGAATAACAATTTTCAATGTGCCTTTCTTTTAACACATTAAGTAGCCTATATCATAACCCTTTTTGTTTATAACATGTTTGCACAGAGCACTGGTAAAATATATGCAAACACTGGGTCTTAATTTGACTCACGGAGAGCGGAGCAAATCGATTATCCGCCTCCCATTCAGCTGGACTCGAGGTGTGACCAGACCCTCATTGTGTATACCCGGACGTCAGTAAAAACAGAGAGAGCAGGTACATGAACAGGTGGATTTAGAAGGGGGGAAAAAAGTGAAATATTCGGAGGAATTCACGAGAAGCCACGCGACGGGCGTGCTGGTGAAGCTCTCATCAAACATCAAATAGAAGGGAAAAAAATAGCGTCATGAATTTCTATAGACTACTCCTTGGGTTATTTAAAGACTTCTTATTTTGGAGTGGTGAGACAAAGGCTGCTGTTCTCCCGTGTGTGCCGGGGTTAGCGCATGAAAAGAGCAGAGGCCGCCCATTAACATCGCTTAAGGTTTTTCTCAAGGGCCGAAATGAACTGACCAGGAAAGTAACTTTATAACCGCGCTGGAGGATGAAGCCTTTTGTTGGCCCTCTGAAATGAAAGACACAAGAGCTTGACAAAAGGAGTGCACCATTGTTAAAGACTGAAGCGCATGGGCATTGATGCGCCTTGAATTGCAAAACATCTGCCATTTACTCTGAAGGACTAGAGTTAGATTTGAATGAGAATAACAGAGCAGCTTTTGGCGCACTGCATTCAGTCGTGGGCAAAACAACAGTCACAAGAGCAACGTTTAATTTAAATTAACTTCAAAACATCTTATCTTATAGCTTTTTAACGAGATGCCATTATATTTTAATATGACAATATAATAATATGTTTTAGGGAATACTCAAAGAACAGTGCATGACTAACATTTAACCCAGCTGTCAGTACTATAAGTGTTTTATTCTTAATCTAATTTGTTGTTCACATATATGAACACTGAGACAAAACTGTTTCAATGTTATTGGTAATTTTCTATTCCACACTTTTGAAGAACTATAAAAAACAAACTGAGAGGTGAAGTGTGAGAGGTAGGGGAAAACATGATTGGATAAAAGATGGATTTGATAAAGGTTACATCCCATGGTGCAATAATTAGCAGGTCTTTTTTATTTTATCAGTGATATTTGTTACTCAATGATTAATGACGTTTTCTGCTAAAAAAAAGATCAGCTTTAGAGCACGGTAAGGATGACATTGAAAGTTAGAAATACACGGTAAAACATGCTTATCTCCCTTGAGCTTTCTGTTTTATAATTGGGTTGTTTTTACGTTCTTCTGACACATCTAAAATAATAAATCAAAAACATTTAAAAGAAACTCAAACTGCAATGTAACAAATGATATAGTGTCAGTTGTTAAACTATTTAGTGCTGATTTGTTTCTTGAATTAAAAAAAGACGATTTTATGCTAAACCACCATGACCACAAAACACAAATGACCTTAACTTGTGCGTTTTTTTATATAGACCTAAAAGGAAGGCCTAATTGCAGGTCAACCCTTTCCCAGGGTTTTACCCTTGATCTGAACAAATGTGAATAATCCAAAGCGCAAAAGTAAGTGAAAGCCATGGGGCGTGCCTGCAATTTTTCTTGCTCTATATTTCCTATACAAAGGAAAAGGTATGCTGCATCAGCACAAAAACAAAACAAAAACAAAGCCAAAAAATGAAAATGAAGTATGGCATTTATTAAAAAATACAAATGATCAATATCTGTAGCAGCACGTCTGAAAGTCCAGAAATTTTCCTTTTAGATACTTCGCAACAGGGGAATGATCTTGTAGGCTACTGATTAAGTTCTAATGTAAAGATATAGGCTACAATGAGCTAGACTAATTATGACAGCACGCAGTAGGCTACAGTAATCAGATGCACTTTCTTCATTAAAACTTGATAGGCAAAATCCACAAAAGGAAAAATGTACAGTAATTTGGCAAAAATAAAATGAATATTGTAACAAAAGAAAAAAATCTCCATGTCTAAAAGGATAAGGTTGCCCTGTACCAATCTAAAATAGTGTTAAAGTCTCCGCTCTTTGGCTGTCATCGTGTGTGGCTAGAGTAGGTCTGAAATTGGTATGAAATTGTCAATTTGTAGGTGTCAGCGTCTCGCTCTCTCAGAAAAGTACCATATGCCATGCTAAGTGGCACTTTTTTACCAATTCGTTCCTAGTTTCACGGTCCGTCCTCCAATTTTTTTCTTGCCTGGAAGCTAAACAGCGACAACAGAATAGCAATTTACCCACCAGAACAGCGACCCCCATCTACCCCCTGCGGCAAAGCTCTTCCGTCTCACTTGGCGGGGCACCCACCCACCCCTTCGTCTCCGGTCCAACAGAGCATCCCGACCTGAAGCTTTGACGTTTTGAATGGACAAAAGCAATGTGCTGTATAAGCTCACATTTTATTTTAAATCTGGAAACCAAAAGACAAATAGGATTTATCATTAAACATATAAAACTAAAACAAGAGATTAAAAATACAGATGAAACTAGTCATGGACTTGGTTCACAGAAAGATAGTTTATCTCTGCAACCCAGCTTCACTTTTTGACTAAAAAGGGATAGATGCGTTGGCGGCTACATAGGGCCCCCTGTTGGCCAGAGAATCCTTAAAGAATTTGAAATAACAAAGGACAGGTTGGCGGGTGAACCTTTATTAATATTTCTTCTAAACCAAACATTAAATGCTAAGACTTAAGAACTGTCAAACACTCAGGGAAACATTTATTGTTCTATTAAAATACATGTAATAAAAATGTAGGGCTATTTTAATTACTGAGAGTATCTTCAGGAAACTTTAACTTTCCGTACATAGATCAGTAAGGGATACTATTTACCCCCTATGTTGCTTATGAAAGCAACATTAAACATTGTCTGAGGTGGAAATGTGTTCAAGACATACATTCTCCTAAGGTAAATAACTTGCAAATCAGCAGTTACATTCAGAAACAAGTTATAAACTTTTATATTGAAATATATTATAATCATCTGCAATCCTCTATAGAAAAAGTTTTACATTATTATTTTCAGAAGTAAAAAGAAAATCAGAAAAACAAATTATTTAGATTAAAGCTTCATAAAACCTCAACCAGACTCTGGAAAGGGTGGATGTTAACCTTTTTTGTGAGCAAGGTTCCCTCTGAGGCGTCCTCCTCCAGGAGCTTACCCCCAAGTATTAAATGATTGCAACGATTTGCTGTAAAGTGTAAGATTTAGAGTAATGCAGTTTCTACAAGTTTAATTCAAATGGAAATGGTTTCCTGTTGTAGAAAAAAAGAGATCAATACGAGGGAGGAAACTGTGTTGTCAATTTGATGAATGTCAGCAAATGTACATTAATGGTTTTGGTTGCTGGTATTGGGTGTAGTTCTCCAAAATGTTTGTTCTACCTAAAAGCGAAATATTGGTCTACACTGTCACATCATGCCTCCTTAGGATGAGAGATTTAAAGGTTTGATCAAACTGGCTGGGCTTCTTTAGACAGATAACTCTTTACTCTCATAGGCATAATATAATCAGCCTTTGATTGATCTGTACTATATTAAAGTTAAATGATAATAAATTCAAAAATAACATTGATTGATTTGAACTCCATATAGCAGAATTGAACCAGCTTGTCTCTTAAATGTGCAATCAGGTGAGATTTATTGTAGTCTGGCGCCATATGAATGATTACAAGAGAAAATGTTGTGTTTATTGTCAGACGGGTGCCTGGTGGCCGGGCCTTTACCCATTGGGCCTGGCTGGGCTTAGCCCAAAGAGGCAACATGGGCCCCGCTTCCCATGAGCTAACCTCCTGTGGGAGGGGCCATAGGGGTCGGCTGCAGTGCAAGATTGGCGGTCGCCAAAGGCGGGGACCTTGGCGTTCCGATCCTCGGCTGCAGTAGTTGGCTCTTGGGACGTGGAACGTCACCAAGAGGCAGCACACATTGAGTCTGAGTGGGCCAATTTTCCATGCCTCCATTGTTGAGGCAGCTGACTGTAGTTGTGGCCAAAAGGTGGTCAGTGCCTGTCGCGGTGGCAACCCTCGAACCTGCTGGTCGACACCGGCGGGGAGGGATGCTGTCAAGCTGAAGAAGGAGTCCAATTAGGCCTTTTTGGCCTGTGGGACTCCGGAAACAGCTGATAGGTACTGGCAGGCCAAGCGGAGTGCGGCTCGGATGGTCGCTGATGCAAAAACTTGGGCATGGGAGGAGTTTGAAGAGACCATGGAGAATGACTTCCGTATGGCTTCGATTATGTTCCACCATCTTGCATCTCGGGGGGGGGTGGGGGTGGTGTGCTGCTGACCTCAACACGGGACATCTTGGGTCAGTGCGTGGAATACTTCGAAGACCTCCTCAAGCCCACAGACATGCCTTCCTGTTTGGAAGCAGGGTCTGGGGACTTTGGGACAGGCTCTCCAATCTCTGGTGCTGAGGTCACCGAGGTTGTTAAGAAGCTCTTTGGTTGCAGGGCAACAGGGGTAGATGAGTGTCGCCCGGAGTTCCTCAAGGCTCTGGATGTTGTAGGGCTGTGTTGGTTAACGTGGCTCTCCAATATTGTGTGGACATCGGGGGAACTTCCCTTGGACTGGCAGACCGGGATGGTAGTCCCCCTCTTTATAAAGGGGGAACACAGACTGTGTGCCAACTACAGGGGGATCACACTCCTGAGCCTCCCTGGTAAGGTCTACTCGGGGGTTCTGGACGGATAGTCGAACCTCGGATTCAGGAGGAACAATGTGGTTTTTGTCCTGGCCATGGAACACTGGACCAGCTCTACACCCTCAGTGGGGTCCTGGAGGGTTCGCCCAACCGGTCTACATGTGTTTTTTTGAGTTGGAGAAGGCATTCGACCGTGTCGCTCGGGATATCCTCTAGGGGGTACTCTGGGAGTATGGGGTACTGGGCGCTTTAATAAGGGCTGCTAGGTCCCTGTATGAATGGTATCACAGTTTGGTTCGCATTGCCGGCAGTAAGTCGGCTTCGTTTTCAGTGAGAGTTGGACTCCGCCAAGGTTGCTCTTTGTCACAGATCCTGTTCATAAAATTTATGGACAGGATTTCTAGGCGCAGCCAAGGTGTTGAGGGGATCCGTTTTGGTGGTCTCAGGATTAGGTCTCGGATAAGCGCAACAAGATGGATGGATGGATTAATGAATGGTTGTTCAAGGAAAATTATCAAATATGTATCTCACTGAATACTCCAGCCTTGTGATATGATACAGGTGTAAACTGTAGTATTTCCAATATGGTGCCAATAATTAGGCTACAGCTGATTTTGTTAATGAATTATTCTTCAAGGTGGGACCCCCTCAGAATAAATTAAAAGGGTGATTGTTTTTCCTTTGCACATGTTAACCAGGAATACCAATACATCTGGCTGGCTCTGTAATATTTACTGTACTTACAACATCTACTTGCTCATTGTTTTGGTATAGCTCTGTATGAGACCCTGAAAGTATTGTGGTGTGTTTTTGTGGGACTGAAAAACAATGATGTAACATTTTGGCAGAAAATACCACAGCAAAAAGGAGTACAGACTGCAGAGCACTGCGAGAGCATTCATAAGTTGGATGAACTTTCCGTGGTAAAGTATATAGATGGTAATGAACAATATCCAGGTTAGAATCAGCAGCAGCAGGCAGAATGTTATGGCTTTGGCTTCATTGTAATTCTTTGGAAGGTCTTTTCCCATGTAGGAGAAAATAAAGCAAAGGAAGCCCAATAGTCCAAGTAAACTGAAAGAAAAAGAGTTTGCTTCAAGATTCAGAGAACAGAAAAGCACAATTTTGTCTTGGTGCCATGATGTTTCATTGTATGGTCTGGGAGGATCATAGGAAAAGCTAATAATAAGTAGCAGGGCCTGAGCTGTGAACGCTCCAGCGATAAACAACCACTGGCCGTTATATTTTGTCCACCATCTTTGGAGCTTGGGGAACCTTGTACCTATTTTGAAAATGCAAACAATCTGAAAAGAGCGGACAACAAAACATGCAAGACACACTGTGAAAAATAACACAAAAGGAAAGTATCTTAAAATGCATGAAGCATTTTTGGGCTTACCAAAGTGAAAAAATACACTAAGACTACACAGAATGAGGCAGCCTAAAATCAGGAAGCACATTGGGCCTCCAGCAGATCTGACAACAGGTGTACTGTAGTTTACAGCAAAGAGAACAGATATAGCTCCACTGAGGGCAACTAAAGTGCAAGCTCCAAACATAATCAGCACAGCGCCCCTGTCTGTGTATGGTATGTACTCCACCAGACGCAAATTGCATGATGTGCTTCCTTCCTTAGACCACTCTGTCTCCTTACAGCTGATGCAGTTGTAGGGATCATCTAAAAATTGGTACACAGGCAGGTTAAAAATCTCATTTTATTAAATAAGTCTGACAAAGTTAAGAAAGCAGTTTCACAAATGCTAACTAGCAGGATTGATGTATGTTTTTTATCGTTGATTTACTTACAATACGTTTATAACTTACGTTATAAGTTATTGTTTAAAACTTATATGCTTATTGAAAACAACCCAAAAATTAGATATTAAATCAAAAGAAATCAGTAATCTTAAAGCTGATTTATATATATATATATATATACATGTGTGTATAATTTTTTTTTTACCTGTAACATTGATGTATGTCTCATTTGGACATATTTCACAGGTAAAGCAGCATATATGGATGGAATTTTGTTTTCTTGAATATCCTTCTGGGCACTCTGGTGTACAAACAGAAATGGGTACCTGTTAAATGAGCAACAAACAGCGAAAAAGAGCACACATGAAAACAAAACTACTGAAGACTTAACAAAATTTACAAATTAAAGAAAATATTTGTGTATTTTGTAGAATTTTGTTTGATAAACCTTGCAGATCTCAAATATTGTTTGTTGTTCTCGTGTCCCCCGTGAAACACTGTGTCGAACATGCATTTTTAACTTGTAAACTGAGCATTAAAATAACAGTAATTAGGACAATCTGTACAGCCAGTTCATTTTGCTTTTAATGAATATTCTCAATATTTACTACCTGACTTATTGAAAAACCTGATTTTCACTGACTGCTGCCATTAGCATCCATCCGTCCATCCATCCATCCATCCATGCATCAGGGGAGTGCTTACTTCTTCATTTGTGTACCAGACGATTTTGGTGTTGTTGAAGTAGAAATGGACTGATGGGTAAAATTTATAAAATCCAACCCTCTTGGCATCACCAGTATGGTCCCAGAAAACGAGAAAATACAGTCCAAACTTGAGGTCACCATTTTTATCAAACTGTATGGTCCGGTTTAACAGAGTGAAATTGGACTTCTGGAGCTCTGCTAGAACCTACAGTAAATTGGATAAACAACAACATCAAGTTTTAATGTACTCATATAGCGCATTTAAGCACAACAACGTCGACCAAAGTGCTGTAAAGAGTTTATAAAAAGTCAAACAAAAATTCAAACTAAAACTAAATTAAAAAAATACAGATGAGTTTTTAAAAGTGATATGAAGAAAGACAGTTGGAGCGTGTCTGAAATGTAGAGGTAGGTTGTTCCATAGTTTGGGGGCTACAACTTTAAATGCTCGATCCAGTCTGTTAGTCCAGTCTGTTAACCAGACTGGACCCTGGTATGGCTTAAAGTAAATAATCATTTGATCATAGAGCTCAAGAGGGTGCATACGGTTGCAATAGCTCAGATAAATACACAGGGGCCTGTCCATTCAGGGCATTATAGGTAATCAAAAAAATATTAAAATTGATTCTGTAGTAAACAGGAAGCCATTGAAGAAAGGCAAGCACTGGGGTAATATGCTCAAGCAATACTTATGTATTATATAACAACATTCATATAACCATTTCCAATTTTTTTCTAAATAGTTTTTTTGTACAACTAAGTCTCAAAGTAATGAATCTATCTATCTATCTATCTATCTATCTATCTATCTATCTATCTATCTATCTATCTATCTATCTATCTATCTATACATAAAAAATAAGATGATACATTTGAAAAAATAAAATATTTTTTGAGGAATTCTATTTCAGAGTTTTCAAAAAAAGAAGAAAAATTTAATCAGACGAATCCAACATTTTTTTCACCTATAAGCAGTAAAATTTAATATAATAATTTCATGAAGTCAGTTTAAAATTACTGTTATAAACATGTGAAAAGAGTCTCAGATAAATGAGACACTGAACCAGAACAACATGCCAAATGCAGCAGCAACGTGTGAGCATGACTTACATAATATATTGCATAAAACATATATCACTAATCAGAGAAGGCAGATGCTGACAGTAATACGGTTTTTTCTCAGTTGCTTTGGTGCATTTCTCACATCATTATTAACATTTGCACAACAATTACTGCATTTCTCAGAACAATTAGTACAAACTCCAAAACCTAGTGGATAACCTGTAAAAGTGTCACTTGTTCAATATGAAATATGGATTCCTCAGAAATAAGTATTCATGTCAATGAAACTGTCTGTGTCATCAAAATCATAAGTCCTGACACCATTGTTTATGAACAAGATTAGTTTTCTTTGTTTTCATTATGACAGTTTCATCTCTCTGTGTTTTCCAGTGCATAAAAGTGAGATCTTGGTAACACTACCTGAAAATGCTCAAGACAACACTATACACCTATACAGCCATTTGAAAACTACATTAAAGTTACACATTACTATATTTAGTGAGGTAACTGAGTACAAGACACATATGTTTACAGTTTTTCTCATTTGCTAAAACACTAAAACACTAAAATCCATCGGCTGAAGAAAGTTCTCAGTTGCTTGAACTCATTAAGCGAACTGTTCAGTCTGCTGCCTGTACCTTTCAACCATTTCACATGCTTTAGCAAAACTCTAAACACATTCTCATTCTTACTGTAAAACACATTCTGCACTCTAATACACATGTCATCAATACTGGTAAACACAAGTGGAAACAACTACACACAACACATACAGTTTTTCTCAATTGCTAAAGCAAAATTCCTTAAACTCTATTTTCTCAAACCCTTAAACACAAAACCTCAGCTTCAAGCATGATTCACAAAACCTCTGACTTCTCTTGCAAAATCAAACTTTGGCCTCAAAACAGTTTTACGTGTGCCCAAAATCAAACTTTGGCCTCAAAACAGTTTTACGTGTGCCCAAAATCAAACACTGCTCTCAAATAATAAAGAAATTGCTCAAAATGACATATCCTATCAAGCAGTCAGTAAACAATACACCAAAAAATAGAAAACACATTGTTCAAAACCGTTCTCAGGGAGAAGTACATTTCTAATCTCAAAACAAATTCCACGTTTGTCATTATACAAAATGCTCAAAATTGATTAAATTAGTGTTTTGCGCTGCATTTTTTTGTTCTTCCTCCTTCTTGTACCCTTATTTTTACAGTGTTGTACCCTGCATCTCAAAAACTCTGATACTGTGATATGAACCTGTAACCAGTCAAAATCTATTCAGCAGTCAATATTGAAAACAAATGGAAAGCACAATGTTTAGGACCATACAATTTGTTTACTGTACCATATACAGCCTACAATGCACTGTGCTACGGTATACAATGAAAGCGACAAAAATCAAAAAACAAAACATGTGATCAATGGGCTTCTTCTTGTTTTGGGCTGCCCTCCTCCTCTTTCTCCTCGTTCCCCACATCGCATACACACTCGTCCTCTCACATCAATTTTTCTATCCATTCCCACATTTCTCTTTCCCAACTTCAGCCACTTGTTTACTCTCTAAACTGGCTTATATCGGTTGCCACGTCATTTGAAACAAGTAAAATCGATTTTGACTGATTGTGTTCAATCAATGACATTTGTGTAATGTGTTATGTGTAGTTTTTGCCACTTGTGTTTACCAGTTTGGATGGCATGTGTATTAGACTGCAGAATGTGTTTTAAGAATGAGAATGTGTTTAGAGTTTTGCTAAAACATGTGAAATGGTTTAAGGTATTGACAACAGACTGAACAGCTAGCTTAATGACTTCAAGCAACTGAGAACTTTCTTCAGCCAATGGGTTTTAGTGTTTTAGCAACTGAGAAAAACTGTAACACGAATGTCATTGATTGAACACAATCAGTCAAAATCGATTTCACTTGTTTCATATGACGTGACAACCAATGTAAGCCTGTTCAGAGAGCAAAAAGGTTGCCGGAGGTGGAAATGAGAAAATGTGAGAATGGATAGAAAAATTTATGTGAGAGGACGAGTGCGTAAGCGAGGTGGGGGACGAGGAGAAAGAGGAGGAGGGCAGCCCAAAACAAGAAGAAACCCATTGAGCACATGTATTGTCCTTTGATTTTTGTCGCTTTCATTGTATACTGTAGCACAGTGCATTGTAGGCTGTATATGGTACACTAAACAAATTGTATGGCTCTGAAAATTGTGCTTTCCATTTGTTTTCAGTACTGACTGCTGAATAGATTTCGACTGGTTACAGGTTTATATCAAAGAACAAGAATTACAGTACCACATAGATACAGTTTTTGAGATGGAGGGTACAGCACTGTAAAAATAAGGGTACAATGAGGAAGAACTAAAGAAAATGCAAAGAGCAAAACTGTAATTTTTGATCCATTTTGAGATTTTTGAATGACATAAATATATGAAATTTGTTTTGAGATTAAAAATGTACCTCTCCCTGAGAACTATATTTTTTGAACAATTTGTTTTCTATTTTTTTTTGTATTGTTTACTGACTGCTTGATAGTCTATGCAATTTTGAACAATTTGTGTAATATTTGAGAGCAGTGTTTGATTTTGAGCACAGGTAAAACTGTTTTGAGGCGAAAGTAAGATTTTGCAAGAGGAGTCAGATGTTTTGCAAATCGTGCTTGAAGCTGATGTATTGTGCTTAATCTTTTGAGAAAAGGGTGAAAGGTTTCAGGAATTTTGCTTTAGCAATTGATAAAAACTATAACATATTTACTGCATATACTATTTGCAATTCTACAGCATTGTGCAAAAAAAACTATAGTCACTTTTTTTAGAACAAACATAAGAAATACTGTTATGGTAGAACTGTGCACTGTAAACTGACTATATATTATGCCTGGACATTGTAAAGTTGTTTTGTGCGCATTTCTTTCCTCCTAAACACTCTATAGCAAAAGATATTGTCATCTCTAACAGCGCTTTGAATCTCTCTCAATCTTATTGCATTGTTTGCCATCACCATTGCACAAATGGTTTCCTCTTGTTGTGGAGTAAAAACAGGCCCCCTCCACCTCTGTGAGGTTGTCTTGCAGTCCTGTGTTTTGCAGTTGTTGTTGAGTAAAAATATATTAATGTAACATAAATATGAATATTCACAGTGGTTCTCACTACATTTAGTTGCACTCGTCGACCAGCCTCAGCCATGGTGAGTTTGTGATTCACAACATGGTGTACAAGTTTAGCCCTAATTTCATCAGGAATATAGCTATGTACTTCACCTCTTCTTCCTCTGCCCCGGTTTTGTCCACTTAATTGTCACTTAATTGTGCACATATTTGTTCTACTCTTCCTTCCGATCCAAGGAGTTATTTTTCTTTTCTCAGAGTTTATCTAAGCAATGAAAGATCTGATCCCAGAGTTACTGTCCTTAATTCTTTTCATAACCATTCTAATGCTTTTCAAAAGTGAATGAACTTCAAAATCAATAACAGTTTAATTGTTTTGAAAAGTTTAGAAAAGCAAATTCCCTGTTGATGCGCAGCAGCAATTGCCTCTCAAAGCTTAAATGCATTTCCTCTTTGGTAATGTGGTCATGCACCCAAAAACATCCTTAGCTACAGTTTCCAGATCTTCTCAAACTTGACAATGATACCCTCAACTACATTAAAATGTTATTTATTGAAGTATATATCTTCAAATTAAAAGATATGCTTTCTTCCTGTAACAGCTTTCTTACAATGAATGCAAATATAAATTTGATTCCCACAAATATCCTCAAAATGACCCTTTCCTAACTTAGTCAGTATACTACATGTTGGCACATAAAATAATGACAAAAAAAAAATTCATAGGTTACTTTCTCAGATCCAACAACCAACAATAACATAACATATAGCTTTGTTTAAAGTTACAACGGGTACTTAAATGATTAAAATGGTTGATTACATATACTTACCATGTTTGGATACACTGTAACGTTATTGCATTGCCTTTCTCCACACTGTAATGTCCTGTGCAAGGCATGGGCGATTGCATAAACAGCAGAATAAACTGGGAAAGAGAAGGATGGGTCAGCATCGATGATTTCTTTTGCACTCCATGCACTGCAGTTGCAAACCTGATTGCAAACCATCTGCTGTGTATTGTGGCCACACTCAGTCTGGCTCTCAGCAGAACGGATAAAATCATCAAAACCAGGAATTTGTACTATCGGCTCAGCCACTCCAAGTACAGTTCCAATATTTCTGATTTCTTTGATCTTAGGCAATTGCTTGTTCAAAGACCATGCATCATTTGCTATCCAAACTTTCTTTGTGACATTAAAGTAGATAGCTGACTTGATGAGAGCTTCAGCAACAATTTCAGCAGTGAAAACAACGATAACGTTTATCCTCATTAGTTCAATCTGTTGGAACAACCTAGAAAAGTTTATTCCAGTGTTGAGCTCTTTGGTGTATCCAATGCAAATGTCAGTGTCCTTGATCCGACTAATGAATAAGTCCAGGCCATCAATGCCGTAATCATCGGCAGTGTAAAGGAAAGCAACCCAGCGCCAATCAAAATGCTTCAAAATGGTAACAATGACCTCTATAACATCACTGTTGGGATGCACTGTTCGTAGGAATGATGGGAATTTAGCTTTCTTTGAAAAGATAGAAGTGGAGGATCCATAATTAACCTGTCAAAGAAGAGTAGCAGACAGATTTGATATCATTAGTTTAAAAAGAGATGGTGACATTTTTATTAAAGTTTACTGATATATCTTAATAGTCAAGATAATATGAAGACCTGTCTTCAATGGTGCACTGGTAATTCAATAAATACTTACCATAGGAATAAGATCCACCATAAAAAATGGCGCTACAGTCAGGGCCTGAGTGCTTGTTAAAGGACCGACGACTGCTATAACTTTGGACAGTTTTGTGGTTGGTTTAGCCCAAGGCTGGATCTGACCATTGACTGAGATGAGTTTTAAGATTCCTGGGAAACTACGTGTGTCTGAGCAGTGATCAAACATCTCATAACCCAGAGTTACATTTGACAGCAGGCTGGTGGAGTTGTTGATTTCTTCCACAGCGAATCTCATAAACTGAAACCTCCGATAGTTTGAGACACTGAAACGCTGGCTGAGAAGAAGACAGGGAATCAGTACAAACTACATTGGCTCCACAAAGACATCTTCTCATAATAATTTAAATTATAATTTTTAAATTGTAATTTTGTATTAACTCAAGTTATCTTTGCAAGATCTTTGCCAGATAATAAATGTATTTTCCTCACTCTGTGCAGTCAATCTAATATGTTTTTTTTTGTGTGTATATTTTGATTTCAAAACTATATGTTGTAGCATTCTCTCATAATTTTTTCTCATGACTAATTTATTTTAATAATTTAACTTACGCTGAGCAGTCGAGGGCTTCTGGTCGGAGATGGCGATCAAGGCCCCAGACATAATGTAAGTCAAAGAGTCCACCTATCAAAAAATCCCCATCCAGGTGAAACTCAGAGTTTGAAGCAATGCGTTGGGTCGAAGCATGCAGAAAAAGGTCGAACAGAAACGCAGAAGCAAAAAGAAGGTGTTTCATTTTGGCAGCCCTGCTTGTCTGGTGTGTGTTACAGTGAGAGTTAGCTCTGTTTATAGTTCAATATGATAAACTGTTGTTGGTTAATCCTTGTCATTCCTTTCCACGCATAAGAAAATACTTGACATCTGACAAATATAAAGCGGTAAATGGTTGAAGGAGTTTTTACAAATCAGTATGCAAAAGAATCAGGTGCTCGGCAACATTTACCAACCCGCACAAACAAGGCAGTTTAATGATTAGGTTTATGTTAGAGTAACAACTAATGAAAATGATCAGGATCATAGATGTTAGTCCTTATCTTGATTAAGCACATTTCTTTTACTGATTTAATAGCAATAAATCTGATTTTGGTCCCAGATGGCATCACTGGATCTGAAATTTATTATTATTTATTAAACACTGACTTCTAGATGCATCTGTTGGACATTACAACAATAAACAAAACCTCAGCTTGGTTTTCTATTATATAAAAGTGAGATGACAAAAAAAGGACATTGAAATACTTAATGTACTAAGAAAGTTTATAAGAAATATTTTGTAGCTCCAGACTGATTTTTCCTAGAGAAACAAGATAGCTATTAGTGCAAACAAACATGTCATGTGATCTAACTCACACTGACCACTAATTTACATGTGAAAAGTATGTTTCACATTTAGCTAATAAATCACCTGAAGTGCTACACATTTGACCTCTGAAGATCTGTTTGATTATGAGTTATCCTTTTAATGAACCAATAATTGCCAATTCTTCTGTAGTTAAAAGAATCTTCAACATATAAAAAAGTTATAAAATGATCTAATTAAGACAAACAAAACAAACACTGATAAGGTAGATGCTATTAAAAAACACAGCCACCCCCACATTATCTTTTTTTCTTGCTGCATCATTTTTAATATATAGCAGATTATCATCTGGCTCAAAAAATAGTGTTGAAATATTGTACAATCCTTTTGTTCAAAATCAATATACATTTGGACATGTGTTCATCTTATTTGTTCCTTCTCATTGATATGCGTGTTCATCACAAAAGACCTCAGCTGCTCAGCAATGTGAATTTTATAATGAATCAATGAATAACCAGAGTGATGTATTTATATTATTTCATTTTGTTTGTTAAACTGTTGCACATAATTGAACATATGAGAAGCATTTACTCAAGACACTGTAGTTTGTCTTTTTAGAACTGAGTGACTTGGAGGAAGCTGTAGTACCCGAAGTAATCTTTGCATGCATTGAAAGAACATGCAAACTTAATTGAGAACAAGGATTAAAACCCAGAGTTTTCTTGCAAAGTTTCCTCGCAGTTAGGCTAATATTGCACATATAATAGAATTATGTACCAAATCTGCTTCACAAACTAAAACTGTACGTTGGTTCCACAGAAGAGGAGGCTGATAAACTAAAATGTCTGCCTTTTATTCTGCTTTTAGAAATCCATGGAACCAAATGTAAACCTGCAGCCTGAGAGCAAAATGCTATGTTAGGAACTCATGGAACTATCAGATCTCTCGCTGCATAATTTTTAACCAACTGAAGGCTTTTGATTTCAACTAGTGTACTTTCTGATAGTAAAGAAGTAGAGTAATCCAGCCTTGAAGTAATAAATGCATTGACTAGTTTCTCAGCATCCCTACAGGACAGGATGTTTCTAATTTTAGCAATATTCTGGAGGTGAAAGAAGGAAATCCTCGACTTTTTTTTAATATGGGATTTGAGTGTCATGTCTTGGTTAAAAATAATACAGAGATATTTACGTCATTACTGGAGGCCAATTCAATGCCATCCAAATGAAGGGATTGACTTAGCAGCTTCTTTTTCAGTGGTCCAAAGACAGTAACTTCTGTCTAGTCTGAATTTAAAAGCAGCCATTTTTTGTCATTCAAGTCTTTGGGGCTGATTTATCAATGGCTTGCGCTATACCCGCTAAAACCCGCGCAAACCAAACAGCATCGCAAAAATAGGCTTTGGCTGCTCTATCAACATGGCACAGAGCGTATTGCACCTGTTAAACTCACAGCAAGACGCACACAATCCATTTAGCACTTTTGCCCTTGATGAATAAGATGTCAAATATTGGGAGGAGAATAGGCAAAGATGTAGGCGTTCCAGGCGCAGGGAGATTTACTAAGCATAAAGATGTTTGTGACAGCTGTTTTAGTGTCTATTTTTAGCACTTCTGAAAAGCATGTCTTAATTTTGCGCTAACACATTCAACATTAGTTTATTATTGACAAACAAAAAATGTAATTCATGCACATTATGAACTAAGAGTAATTAACACTCTAATGGCCATAAATCTGAGAGGTATGTAAATATTTACCTGTTTTTTCCCCCCAAAGACACATCATAACTCACTGCTCACTCATCATGTCTCTACCTGGTGAAGATGGCCTGAGCACACATGATCCTCGTGGATCCTCATTGTAGTGGTTAACCAGCCTGGAGTCCAATTATTACAATTTAGTAATCATATACAATACCACAATGATAATTGACATTATATATGACATTTTAAAAACTAAGTTCAGACATGCTGCAGTTTTAATCAGTCTAACCCTGCAATACAATGGGTGCATGCAGCAGAGAGCAGGGCATGTACACCGCTTTTCATTTATTACTGACAAACAAAAAATAGAATTCACAGCATTTTAGACTAATTTTTCTGGAAACACGCATTACGGACCCATGTGCATTATTCGTGCTCTCTCTAGCCCTGGTGCAGCATTAGCGGCTGCAAACACCTCATTTGAATACTGCTGCTTGCGCCTGTTGAGAATTGCTCACGCAATCTTAGTAAATCACCAGCAATTTAAGAACAACCCACTTGCGCAAATTGTTAGCCCCGCACACAATTTTGCGGTCATTATCAGGAATCTTGATAAATCAGCCACTTTATGTCTTAAAGATATGTTTGCAATCTACCTAACTGATTGGATTCATCAGGATTTATAGATAAATATAGTTGTGATTCATCAGCATAACTGTGGAAATTTATACCATGCTGTCTAATTATTTTACCAATTGGAAGCGTATGGTAAAAATAATTGATCCAAGCACAGAACCATGTGGCACTCCACAAGTAACCCTTGAGCGTGTATCATTTACATGCACAAACTGGAATCTGATGGACAAATATAACTTAAACCGGCCTGGGGCTTTTCCCTTCATCCCTGAAACATGTTCAATCCTTTCTAAAATAAGCACTCAGGTCCAACAAGACCAGAACAGTCACCATTAACAATTATCAATCCATTATCTGAGGCCATTAGAATATCATTAGTAATTTTCACCAGTGCTGTTTCAGTGCTATGAGCTCTAAAACCTGACAGAACATTTTCAAAAAAGTTATTACTGTAGATGCTCACCCACTTGAATAGCACCTATTTTCTCAAGGATTTTTGATAAGAAAGCAAGATTAGTCATATGTCTATAGTTGATGAAGTCATCTTGATCAATAAAGTTTCTTAGGAAAGGTTTAATTACAGCAAAGTAAAATCCTGTGGTACATATCCATTTAGTGTGAATATATACTCATTCATCCAGGTCATGGTTATCTCAAGGAAATTTCAATCGAACGCAACTGGACTTGGTAATTTGTCTTGGAAGACGTTTCACCTCTTATCCAAGAGGCTTCATCAGTTCATGCTCGCCGCTGAACAGGCTGGGAATGGTCCAACTAACTGGTGTGGAGACTCAGCTATTTAACCTCTTGGAGGGCTTTTACAAGACTGATTATGTCATTGGATCCTTTGTGCTCCATGTCTTAACGACGGTCATTGGCGTGTCACCTATTTGTGGAGGTTAGGTTTCGGCTTCATTAGTGCCCTATTGTGTTATAACGACAATCGCTGGAGTCACAGTTGTTTTTCTTATCAGAGGTTAAATTGTTGAGTTTCCTGGGTAGGGATGAAAGGGCATCATTGTAAATTGGAGATAGGTGATGTCTCAGGCCTCCTCCTCTGTTAAGCGATGGTTTCTCTACTTTTACATAGATGGCTTTTTTTACTCCTCTTTCACACCATCTGTCCTCTGTGTCTAATATCTGGACATTGCTGTCCTCAAAGGAGGAAGCTTTATCCTTGAGATATAAATGAACAGCAGAGTCAATGCCTGAGGAGTTTGCTGTCCTGTGTTGGGCCATATGTTTGTACAGTGGTTGTTTGGTTTCACCAATGTAGAGGTCCTTGCATTCTTCATTGCATTGGATTGCATACACAAGGTTGCTTTTGTGTGCGTGTGGTGTTCTGTCCTTGGGATGTACAAGTCTCTGTCTGAGTGTGTTGCTGGGTTTGAAATACACAGGGATACTGTGTTTGTTAAATATCCTCCTGAGTTTTTCAGAAATCCCAGACACATATGAAATGACTACATTGTTTCGTGTGTTTTCTTTTTCTTTTTCAACCTCTTTGTTGGCTTTCCTTCTGGAACTAGCGGCAATTTTCACAAAGGTCCAGCTGGGGTAACCACAAATTGTGAGGGTGCCACCCCCACATTATCTTTTTTTTTTCTTGCTGCATCATTTTCAATATATAGTAGATTATCATCTGGCTCAAAAAATAGTGTTGAAATATTGTACAATCCTTTTGTTCAAAATCAATTTACATTTGGACATGTGTTCATCTTATTTGTTCCTTGTCATTGATATGCATGTTCATCACAAAAGACCTCAGCTGCTCAGCAATGTGAATTTTATAATGAATCAATGAATAACCAGAGTGATCTATTTATATTATTTCATTTTGTTTGTTAAACTGTTGCACATAATTGAACATATGAGAAGCATTTACTCAAGACACTGTAGTTTGTCTTTTTAGAACTGAGTGACTTGGAGGAAGCTGTAGTACCTGAAGTAATCTTTGCATGCATTGAAAGAACATGCAAACTTAATTGAGAACAAGGATTGTGTTGTCCAGAGGAGAAAGGACAGAAGGCTCCACATTGGGGTATACAGAAAACCCACACACACAGACCAATACCTACTTTTGACTCACACCACCCACTGGAACACAAGCTTAGTGTTATCAGGACCCTGCAACACAGAGCTGATAACATACCCACCAGCTCACAGGCCCAAGGGGAAGAACGCAAGCACGTGAGACAGCAATGAAATGCAGTGGAATTTTCATGGCAAAGAAGGACTATGCAATTCATCTGATCACTGTTCATAACATTCTGGAGTATATGCAAATTGCTATTATGAAAACTCAAGCAGCAACTTTTTTCAATTTCCAATATTTATGTAATTCTCAAAACTTTTGGCCACGGCTGTACACTAACTATACAATTTACTTATATTCCGACATGGGATAAATGACATACTGGTACTTTTGTGTTATTATTATTATCTAATCAACTGCATTATATTGTATCTTTTCATACATAACAATACTTAACAAGACTTTTCGAATACAAGCATAACTGAGGTAAATTCTCTATAATTTCCAGATGCATTTTAACAAACAGAGACACAAACAAAGATGCAAATTAATTTTACCCTGTCTTGCTGGTTTATGTGAGAATCCACCTCCTCTTACAAATGATCTCTGCACAATTTAGTACTAAACCACTGAGGCCATTTGTTCAAGGAAAATTTGCAATCAGGCCACAGAATAGAGTGATTGATAGCAGCTATTGTCACCTGAATTTGAATTTCGGTAGGCAGCTCTTGGAAAAACAAAACAACTTGTCCCTTGTGGGCGGAAGGGACGGGCACTTGTTGAACAAGTCAAAAGAGACATAAAAAGGAAAATGAAATCCAGCAGTTATAAATGTGTGGTAGTTATAGAATATTATGGCACAAAGATTTACTTCAAAATACTTTTATACTCAAAGAAGTAGAAGATTATGAAGAGGCTGGAGTCCACATTCACCCACTGTAAAACAAGACGTCATAAAGCATCCTTTTGTATAAGAAGGCCCATAGGGTTTTGGAAGTACAGAAGAAAAAAAACAACTCAAATCCATCTAACCTCAACCTCAGTTTGTTTTTTTGTTTTTTTTAATATACCCCACATTTTGTACTTTCAGCCATGATTGTTCTTGTTACTTTCAATAAATTGCAGAGATGTGTGCAGAGATCAGTAGATTTCTCTATTTTATGCTGCTATCAACCTATTGGTTGGTAATGCTCCAGATAATCATTACTCAATAGTGAGAAAGAAGCCGTTATAGTTTTCCTTGTATTGATCTTGCAAAATAGGACATTGCAAATCCTAAAACAGATTTAAATTAAAGAACTAAAATAACCCATTGTCTTTGAGAGCAGCAAACATTAAGCACACAGAAACATGTTGGATCTTTTCTTTGTAATAAAAGCATATAATTGTCTGTAAGTGGGTGAATGACTGAATGTAGTGTAAAGCTCTTTGTGATTCTCTAAATGAAAGAGCGCTATATGAATGCAGACCATTTACCATATGGAACAATGTGAAAAAGAATGTCTATGCACACTTGAAGTGGAAATCATTCAAACAGGATATTTAACAACATGAGTAAAACATGTGATATTAAAGTCAGAAAGAAAATGAATGCTAAATACATCATTAAAGGCAGATCAAAATCCAACAACACCAAAAACTAAAAGCATCCAAAATATTTTGTGGCTGCAGTTTATGTTGTACAAAAGTGAGAAATGTGGGGAAGCAGACCCTGCAAATGTATCAGGTGGAATGAATTCCAGGACTGCCACTTCGAGAAATAAGGCCTCTGAACAAGGGGAGCCCGTCTTAACCAATATTCGACGCAAATCGCCTAAAACTCATGTTTTAATTATTTCATGCTACATTCTAATTTTCAGAGATTTTGAATTTGTGATTTTCATGAGCTGTATGCCATAATCATCAAAATTATAAAGGCTTGAAATGTCCTGTTTTGCATTTAATGACTCTATGTCATTACTTTCACTTTTTAATTTTAATTACTGAATTAAACAAACTGTTGCACAACATTCAAAACAAATTTCCTGGCCTTGGGGTTTTCAGCCTGGAGTGTGCATATTTTCCCCTGTACGTGCATCGGTTCTCTCCAGGGACTCCAGCTTCCTCCCAGAGTCCAAAAGCATGACTGTTAGGTGAAATGGTCTTTCAAAATTGTCCTTAGGTAGAAGTGTGTGTGCGTGTGTGTGTGATTGTTTGTCTCTGTGTTGGTCTGCGAGGAACTGGCAACCTGTTTAGGATATACCCCACCTCTCTCCTACTGGTTGCTCGCCAGCACCCCTGCAGAAGATAGATGGCATAGATAAGGGATGGATAGTTCACCTGGGTCTTTCTCCATCTCCACTCTGCCTCTTTTTCTAAAATCCTGTGTTTTCATTGTATTCCACTGTAGCTGTGCATTTTCAGACCTGCTCTCTGTCTACGTATGAGTCATTTGATCAAGAAAATCCCATTAAAATGCATTACAGAAACTGACAAAATTAAGATACTGTATCTGAACAATTTGGAGTAATTTAATGGAGAGCCAAGAGTCCTAGAGAAATTCTAAGACCATTGTGTGAAGGTTTACCCTCATGACTACAAAATGTCAGACAACTGTATAATTGAAAGGAAAATTGTGGACATCAGGGTGAATTAAAAACCAAAATTATTCTGAACAGTAAACTCAGCTAACCACTCTAATGAGAAATTGTCACCACTTTAACTCCTCTGTTTTTTTGTAGTTAACAGGCACCTAAGTGGCAGGTAACATCTGCTAAATGTAAAATTGCAGCTGATGGCTGCCATCATAGTCAATGGGCGCGAAGCAGTGTGGATCGGACATGTCTCAGAAGTATAGTTTCGTGGTCCTCTCTTCAATTTACGCAGTGGGTCTATTTTTGGGTCTATTTTTTCTGCGCTATATGCTTCATTTTAGAATCAACAAGGCAGGAAATCAGATACGGAAGCAGTTTAAAGAATCCAGAAATCTTCAAAATAAAAGACGTGCAGATTTCTGATTGATTACTGTAACTATGAAAAAACAAAACATCACTTCCTGTGTCACCAGGGTTGAAGGCAGTTGGTATAATTTTTGTTTTGTTTTTTCTATCATAGATGACAAAAATGTAATTCTTTAGGTGGAGAATTTTTTGGGATGTAAATGATATCACTGATTATTTTTACAATGACAACACGAAACAGCAGAAGGCATTGAAAGAAATATCTGCACTTTTCAAAGTGGATGATGAGTTTATGACACTTATTAACATGTAATTACTTTTTTCCTGTATACTGCCCTTTAAGTTATGCAAACACAATACTCCAGTGATTTCATGATTTCCTGGGACCAGCTGCATTGAATGCTTTCACAGCCGATACTCATCTGAAACACATCCGCTGGGAAGTGTATTGCGAGTAAAATGCATATATTGCATCATGTAACATCTGGTGGAAAGTAGGGGTTACAGTCAAATTTGGGAAAAGCCACAGCACATATCAACACGTGTCTTCACTTCTGAAAAGATAATTGTTTTCTTTACAAATAGATAGTTGAATGGAGTCTGTTTGTGCAGGTATAAACACAGACTCAGACTCTTCCTCTATGACACCTTTCACTTCTAAGGGTTTATGGGGTAATTTTTTATATGGGGTTATTTGACTGTAAAAAATAAGAAAATGCTTTTTTTAATTTAAGAGTTGAGAGTTAAGAGTACTTGTTTTCCAGACATTCTGGACCCAACAACACAGATGAACACACACATGCACACCAACAGTGGAATAAATCAAATCATTGCAATTGTATTTTCAATTTAGTTACATAAACATGTCTGGTTGATGAGAATAATGAAAGAATTTTGTTTAGATAATTGTTTTATTTTGTTAATTAAAGTCAGAGGTTACACAAATTCCATCAACATGTGGTAGCATTGCATTTCAAAATTATGACTTAGGTCAAACATTTTGGCTTCTCACAATAACTTGCTGTACATTTGGCCAGTGCTTCCTGATAGCACTGTTGCAATTGATTCCTATTTACAGGTTGTCTTTTTTGTACACGCTTCTCTGTCTGGGATCACGAATTTGTGTTGGTCGATCCCAAACATTAACTTTGTGGTGCTTAAGCCACATTGTAACTAGTATATGTTTTTTTTTCAAGCTTTGACTTTCTGGGTTATGTCTTGAAAAGTAGCTTCAAAATCTCCAAAATATGTTTACATTTAAGCGAAAGGTTTTCCTTTTCACATGAAAAATTGCTACAGTTCATTGCTATAATTAGGCAAAGACACAGATCTAAAAACCAAGAAAAGCACTTACACTCTTACATTAAATTGATGGATGGCTAAAAACCTAGTGTATACAAGAACCAAAGCCCATCACTTTACTTTGAAGAAACTACTGGGTAATTGTTTTGGTATAATTTTGAATGAGACCTTGGAAGTGCTTCTGAGTGTTTTTATGGGACTGAAAAATTATGATGTAACATTTTGGGAGGAAATACCACATCAGAAAACAGTACAGACTTGACAGGATTGCCAAAGCATTGAGAGTATGAATGTATTTTCCACGGTAAAGGATGTATTCAGTAGCAAACGTTATCCAGGTGAGAATCAACAGCAGCAGGCAGAAGGTTATTGCTTTGGCCTCATTGTAGTTCTTTGGAAGATCTTTTCCCATGTAAGAGAAAACGAAGGAAAGGCAACATAATAATGGGAGAATAATAAAAGAAGAAGCAGCTACAGGAAGGTTTAAGTCACAGCTAAGAACAATTTGGTCATGATACCATGATGTTTCATTGTATGGTGTGGGAGGATTAACAGAAAAGCTAATAAGAACCAAAAAGGCCTGAATAGAGGATGTCACAGTGATGAGCAACCATTGTCCGTGATACTGTATCCACCAGCTTTGGAGTTTGGGGAACTTTGTAGCTATTTTGAAAATGCAAACAATCTGAAAAGAGCGAACAACAAAACATGCCAGGCAAACTGTGTAGCACAATAGAAATGGTACATACCTCAATACACATGAAGCTTTTGTGGGCTTACCAAAGTAAGACAATACACTTAAACTACACAGAGTGAGGCAGCCTAAAATCAGGAAGCACATTGGCCCTCCTGCAGATCTGACAACAGGCGTGTTGTAGTTGATGGCAAAGAGAACAGATACAGCTAGAACGAGACCCACCAAGATCATGGTCCCGGCTATTACCAGTATAGCTCCACTGTCAGTGTATGGTACATACTCCACCAGCCGCAGGTTACATGATGTACTTCCTGCCTTAGACCACTCTGTCTCCTTACAGCCGATGCATAGGAAAGGATCATCTGTTTTAGAGTGGAGACAAACAGTCAGTGTAGATAGAAGATTTAAGATGGGTTAAATTATCTTCTAATTTTAAGAAATTTGCTTACATGGAAAAACTTTCCAGCTAACTGAGGGAATGGTTAGTATTTTGGGCCAATAATTGACAGAGAGATTACAATTACTCTCGAAATAATCACATCTATTCAGCTTTGTATAATTCAGTTTACTGTTTTGAGGGTCCCTCTGTGAGATAATTTTTTGTTATTCTATAATTACTGGCATCAGAAAAATTACTGACATTATGTCATCTGCGGTAGAGAGGCGATAAGTGGCCCAATTACCTATTAATATCATAGGTAGATTACACTTTATTGGTTTACATATTCCATTTCAACCTGTGTGCAGGTACAAACTATGGATTCATTTAGTGATAGATAAGTATAGGTAAGCCAACATGTATTCTTACTCCATTTAAATTTACATTTTAAACAATATTTATTCAATCAAGAAGTTTGTTTCCAGTGGGAGATGAGACAACTTACAAAATTTCCCAAAAACCTATAAAACAAATGTACTATAATTGAAAAAAAATACTATCTCAGTTTTTATTTAGGTTTTATTTTTTAAAATAGCATAACAGAAAGGATTCATGCCCATTTAATAATAAAGGGAAACGTCTTTATTGTCATGACAGCTATAGAACCCTGTTTATAATTGCTGGGCAGCTTTTTTGCATGTTTCTACAAGTGTTTTGATCATTAATCTTTGATGAGCTCCAACTCTGTGAAATTAGAAGTCGACCATAAAATAACCCTAATTTGTAGCTCTCCCCACAGATTCTGTAGCAGCACAAGTGAAGACACTGGTCAAACCACTCCAAAACATTGAAATTAGCTCCATTCTTAAGAAACTTTTGAAAGATTACTTTTAAATCTAAATCTGCCATGGGCATGAATGATTTTGGTTTTAATTTTAGACAGAATTATGATGTTTCCAATCAATCACCTGTGATGTTGATGTATGTGTCACGTGGACACATTTCACACCTGAAGCAACACTTATGGATTCCAGTTTCTTTTTTTGCATATCCCATTGGACATTCGGGAGAACATATTGCGACTGGCACCTGTACAAGACAGAAAGGGGACCAATAAGAAAGTGAAGGAAAGTAGAACCATATCTGAAGGCAGAATGAAGGGCTGTATTTTCCAAATTTTAGGTTTATTAAGTAAAAAAAGAATCACAACATTCAGCATAATTAAGGTGACTAACACATATTATCATAAAATATAGAGAATAATCATCCTCCACATATAAATCCCAGCTTGAAATAGTCCATATCTCTGTGTGTTCTTCAAAGAAAAGCAACTTACCTCTCCATCTGTGTGCCATTGAATTTGGGTGTCATTAATGTAGAAATCAGGAGAGTGGTTAAAATGGTAAAAGCCAACCTCCTGAGCATCGCCACTGTGGTTCCAGAAAACTACTGAAAAATATATGAATTTGGGGTCGCCATTCTCATCAAATTGAACCCTCTGGTTTAACAATGGGAAATTGGACTTCTTGAGTTCGTTTAACACCTAATATGAATTTCAAAACATAAAAAGGTAGTCAACACACAGTCATTGTGAACTTTGAAAATAGCTATTGTTTCAGTTTTTAAAATGTAATTAAATTAAATCTTACAAATGTTACAAAGTACAATGTACTTTGGATTTTAATTTGATAGACCATCACAAAGCAGCACATAATTTTGAAGTAAAAAGTAAATAATACATAGTTTTCAAAGTTTTTACAAATACAATTCTGAGAAGTGTGTCATAAATGTATTCAAACACCTTCACACTGACCCCTATTAAATAAATTCCAGAGCAACTAAATGAAGTTTATACTTTCAAGGCATTCAGTGCAGGACTATTCCCCAAACATATCAAAACAAAAAAACTATCTTTGAAGATTTCACTAAGTACTGTTCAGTTCATCATTTGCTAATGGAAAGATTATGACGCAACTGCAAACCCGGGGAAACAGGGCTGTCTATGTCAATGTTCAATAGAGAAGCCAATTGGCCCATGGCAAATGGTAAAATAGTAAGTAGCCTGATAGTAAGCAACATTGAAGGGTGGTGGAGATGTCTTGCCAAGGACATAACGAGACAGATTGAGGGTCGGCCCACCTGAAGAGCTGCAGAGATCCACAGCCCCACTTGGCAAATCTGTTGACAGGACAACTTTTAGTTGTGGACCCCATAAATATGGCTTTCATGAAAAAATACCCAGATTAAGGTTTCCCACAAGGATGTGGAGAACAGAGTTAACGTCTATAGCAGTTTCTCTGGTCAGATGAGAAACAAACAGCACTTTTGAGCCTGCATACAAAAAGGTGTGCTGGAAAAACTAACCCCAAACATAACCTTGAACAAATAAGTGGAATTGGCATCATGATGTTAGGATTATTTCTTGTTCTGAGACCAGGAGTTTGGTCTGTTGACGGGAAGATTGATGAAGTTAAATAAAGGGCAATGCTAAAAGAAACTTGTCAGAGGCTGTATAAGCAGTAACACTGGAACAAAAGCTGTTCTTCATAGTAGTTACTCAGGGACCTTAAAACAAATACATGACAAAGTTTTCAGATTTTATTTGTAAAAGAACTTTAAAAAAAGTTTTATTTTGTGTTTGTGTATAGGAAAAAGAGTAAAAGTAAAATATAAATTAAATTATGTGATTGTAATGTAAATATCTTTTTGCACCACACTGTAAGGGTTGATTAAAGCAATGCAAAAACAAAAACACAACAATTCAAACTGTGAGATTTGTGATTAGTCTTGCGTCAACCAGAATAATTATGTACCTTAGGGATAAACTCATCATTACACAGGAAATTAATCACCATATTTCAGAAAACTTGAAAGATTGATTTATACTTACCATATATGGCTGCACTGATACAGTACCATTACAGCTGTCAGCTTCACATTTCAGGATGTTGTGTAAGGCATGGGCCACAGCATGTACAGCGGAATAAACCGGGAAAGAGAACGATGGATCTGCTGCAATAATGTCTCCAGCAGTCACATTTCTGCAGTTGCAAACCTGATTACAAAACATCTGCTGCTGAGCATCTTCTTTGAGTGCCTCACCTTTTGTGAAGTACACAAACTCATCAAAACCAGGTATTGTTACAACAGGCTGAGCCACCCCTATTACAGTTCCAATATTTTTGATTCCCTCCATTTTTGGGAGTATTTTGTTTGAAGACCATCCATCATCTGCAATCCACACTTTGTTGGAGACATTCTGTTGAATTGCAGTTTTAATGACAGCTTCAACATAGATCTTTGGAGCGAACACAACAATTACATTTATGCTCTTTTCCTCAATCTGTTTGAAGATTTGTGAGTGATCTACATTTTCACTGAGTGCATTGGAATAAGCCAGGCAGATGTCAGTGTTATTTATCTTCTTAATGAACATCTCCAGGCCATCAGTGCCAAAGTCATCATCACTGTTAAGGAAAGCAACCCAGCGCCAGTTGAAGTGCTGTAGCATCATTACAATCACATTCATAGTGTTTTGATTGGGGTGCACTGTTCGTAGAAAAGAGGGGTATTTGTGTTTTTCAGAAAAAACAGAAGAAGAGGTTCCATAACTGACCTGTTGAGAACATACAACAAATTATCCAAAAATGTTTTGTGATGTGGCACTATAAATGCTAGTAAGTAAAAAGCATACAATAATATTTACCATAGGAATTTGATCCACCACGAAAAATGGAGATATTGTGTTGCTCTTTGTGCTTGTGAAAGGACCAATCAGTGCAATAACTTTAGAATGATTCTTAGATGGTTCAGACCAAGGTTGGATGAAGCCATTATGGGAGATGAGTTTGAAGATTTCTGGGAAGCTATGTGTGTCTGAGCAATGGTCAAACAACTCATAGCCAAGGGTAACATTTGGCAGCAGGGTGGTGGAATTATTTATTTCCTCAACCGTGAACCTCATCAACTGAAACCGCCGGTAATTTGGAAGAAGGAAAATATCTCTATGAAAAATAGAATACAATAGAGATGCATTTTTTATAATCGCTAATATTTCTTTTAAAAAGTCTAATGTGTCATATTTTATATTGTTCAAAGGAGTTAGAACAGTAGTCTCCAATCCTGGTCCTAGAGGCAAGGCAAGGGAATTTTATTTGTATAACACACTTTCAACACGATGTCATTTAAGGTGCTATACATGATTTGACGGCAAAGAAATAGAAAGTAAAAACAGCAAAAACAAATGAGTAAGACAAAAAAAAATACAGTTTTGTATGTTTTAGATACATCCTTGCTCCAGCACAGATGAAAAAAAAATTAATCCAAGTTACAACAACACTTCATTTACTTGATGCAGACATTATTTTTAAATTTAATTGAATTGGAACAGATGGTTTGAACTTCTTCCTTCTCTCTCTAGTTTTTGCTCTTGCTCTGTATCCATGACTCCTCTTTCTCAACTCATCGGGAATCTGTGTCTACTGTGGAAGTATTGTTTCAGATTTTACAATAAATGGTCAATTGCTCCTGACTGTAAACCACCTTGTTCCCATAGTTACTCATCATAATAAGTGATTAAAACATACAAAAGTTATATTCTTTCAACTTCTCACACCAAAAACTAGAAAGAACCACGGCCCAAATGATGTAATCTTTTCTTGAGAAAAGACAGGATCATTGTCCGAAAAAACTATTACCGCTTCAACATGGCATCAAGTTTGGAAAAGGCCTGGTAAATGGTAAATGGGTTGCATTTGTATAGCTAGTGGTTTTTCAGTCAGAGGACCACAAAGCACTTTACACTACATTCAGTTATTCACCCATCCATGCACACTTTGAGATTTGCTGATATTTCAACTGTTAACTTTGTTTTCTTTTAGTCTGTTTCTCTCCATGGAGACTTACACCTCGTCGATGCTTTGTCTGGCTGTTATACCTTGTTGGAGGGGGACATCAGCTGGCATGATGTTTCTAGTGACTGAAAGTTCTCTTAGTCCCTTTATCAACATTTTCTTTCGTTAAAAATAGTTATTCTATTCTTTTCGAGTCTCTGCTCTGTTTTCTCGGATCCCTAGTCAGTCGTGGAAGATGTCAGCTTGTACTGAGCCACGTTCTGCTGGAGGTTCCTTAGATGGAAAACTTTTAAACTTATCGGAATAATGAATTTGAGGATTCAATTAAATGTTTTCTCAATTGAATTGAAATTCCTTGAGATGGCATGTGTTTAGTTAAATAAAGCTAAATGAACTGAAATTATGGTGTGTGCCATTCATTTGATTCAGCTGTTTTGGAGCAAAAATGTGTCTCAAATCTGCAGGACAGTAGATTCTTAGGACCAGAGTTGGAGACCACTAAGTTAGACTTTAAGGCAACAACCTCCCTGATGAATTTATGCTACTCACCTCGAACAGTCAAGGGCTTCAGGTCTGTTCAGATAAAAAGGTGAGCTGACATAATGGATGTCAAAAAGTCCACCTAGTAAATAATCTCCTTCCAGATGAAATTCGGAGGGTCTCAGTGTGGATTTTGCAATGTCATGGAAAAAAAATCCCAGCACACACACGGTAAGGAAATAATGTGTCATTCTTGCAATTGGAGTTTATCAGTCTGACAAAGGATTTGTGTGACACCAGTGATGGTGAAGCCTATTCATTTCCATCCTTCCATGTAAAATAATTCATACTGTGAAACGGTTGAAGGAGAATTAACAAATTAGCATGCAAAAGTATTGAAACTGCTTCTGTATTTTCATAGTGCATCGGAGCTTGAAGTTTTAAAAGAACAAATCTCACTACTTCATGTTTCTTCTTTAGTTTATGAAGGGAAATCTCAAACTTTATTCATAGTAATCATACTTTTACCCAGTAGAGAAAAATGCAAATGCTGCTTACATTTATGATAACTAGTTACATTTACTCAATTACATTTACTTGAGAAGGTTTTTGGGAAAAAAAAATAACTTTAAGAGTACTATGCCATACCTTTTACTTGTGTAGTATTGTTATGAAGTGGAACTACTCTTACTCGAGTAATATTTCTAGATGCTCTACCCGCTGTGAGTTAATTCACTGAATAGAGAACAAACACATTTTAACCAAAAACGCACAAGTCACAGACACACAGAGTTTATTAAAGGAAACAAACTGTTTCCACATCAGCTTTGGTTTTCTAGCAGAATTTCTTTCCGTTGAGGTTGTTGTTGTATCTTGAGATCAAGTGAATAGATAGCAAACACCATAAATTGTCACTGGAAGCACTTTTTACTTTTTTTTGTTTTAGGATTAATTTATTAATTTCCTAATGTAATGGTATTATATTAAAAAAAGACTTTGAAAACCAGAATTTGCTAATAACTATATTTTTGTCTATCTGATGACGCATTTAAATTTAGTTTAAATCAGACATTACTCAGTACTCAAGTAGCCTTTTTATCTAATACTTTTTTACTCTTATTTGATTATTTTTTTGTACGGCTACTTTTTACTTTTATTTTTTAATTAAATTTGTTATTAAAATTTCTGAAGTAGTAGTATAGTCTGAGTTAAGTACAATTATTGGGTACGCTGCCCACCTCTGGAAAAATATGTTTAAGAATTGTCTGCATTTGGCACAGCTTGCCTTGATAGATCTCAGTCAGTACAGTAATATAAAAAAACACTTTACAGAATGTGGAGATGAAAAACTATATATTTATATTTTTGCCTGGCCTATGTTCAGGCTGCAAATGCTGACTATGTAGCACAGATGCAACATTTAATTTCCTTTAAACAAGAAACATTTTATACACACTTCATTCTGTTAACAGCATTGGTTCATTTGATATGGAAAACACTTTTTGACCTAACCAACTAAATATGTTCAGTGGAAATATATATATATGCTTATTTCATATTACTTTCATCCTATTCCCTTTTAATAATGTGCTTTGTGTGTTTTGTATTTTTAATCATTAGGGCATAAGAAGTGGTTACATTGGGATCCTCTCATCACTACTGGCTCCTGGCTCTGCTTCTGACACTAAATCACATAAATCATTTTTCACAGTAGAAATCTCCCATTTTTCCAGAGTTTTCTGATCAATTAGGATTATAGTTTCATTAATATTGAGCTGAATCAGCTAGCATCACAGGAGACTTTCATGAAGAGTAGGTCTACCCCTATACTCTTCATTATATTAACAGTAGTAACATTCACCCAATGAGTAATCTTACCTGCCCACTTTGGACATGTGGTCTGGTGTTCAGCTGCTGGCACTGGATCTTACCTCTGATTCTAAAGAGTGTTATAACACAATTCTATAGGACTAGGCTTCAGTCTTAATTTTTTTTAGAATATTTATCGTGAAAAATACAAGAGCAGCTCTTCTGGTACATCTCTCTTCTCCAGTTTAACATGCCATCCCTGCATGCCTCTACAAGCTTCCAGAGCTTTCTATCAGAATTACTAAATAAAAATAATCTTTAATTTTTCCATAACAAGCGCTAAAAAACAACGTTTCTCAGTTATGTGGTGCTGCAACTTACTTTCAGTAAAAATAATAATATAATTTAATTCCCTTTTATTTATATAGCGCCAATTTACAACAAATGTAATCTCAGGGCACTTTACAAGAAAAGTCATTTAAATACAATTATACAAACATTCCAGTCAGTTAAACGTTTTCTATGTCAGGATTCCCAGCCGATTGCATGAAGTCGTTGACATGGGGTAATATAACTTTATTTTAACTTGCTAGACCAGCACATAATACATTGACTTAATAATTAATTATCTTGAACAGTGGTTTACAGGCAAAATTTGTCCTGCCGTCCCAGTTTCATTATCATTGTTTGACACCACAAAATGAGAGCCTTGTTTTAGTGAAAAGTTACCAATTTTTGTACATTTAGCTGCATTTGTTTCCAGAGCTTTCCTCTTTTGAATTGTCCATGCCATCCTTGCTCTTTAAGCTTTACCACATTCAAACATCAATGACTGAGTACACAGATGCAAAACAAAGAACAAATAACTCCCAGATCCCAGAGACAGTGGTTAAAGTGTGATTATCCCTGTGTCATGGATGAACATCCTTCCAAAACCCCAGAAAACACCTGCCCTTGTGGCCATGTTTGAGGTTGTAACATTGTAAAGTACAGAAAGGTTTAGGAGGCATTGATACTTTTGCAAGGCACTGCAATATGCCGTTTCATCGCCCATATTCGAAATAAATTTTTTTCAACTAAAACACTGCAGAACTCTCAAAATGCATTACAGGATTATAGGGATTAAATTTGCTTGAGCCTTAGCCTTGTGCAGAGCTGCCTGAGCTTGTTGCAGCAGTGTTCTCTGAGCCTTACCCATTCTTTATACAAGTTTAAATTCACCCCCATTTTAAAAATGACTCATCCAGAAAAGAAAGACTAGTCAAACTAAATTGAATCTGATAAAACTCAAGTTTATCTAGCTTGAGAAATTTTGAACAAAAATAGTCTAATGTCACTCCCTCCTTCTTGGTTGTCTTATCTACTGCCTCCTTTACTGTCCCAGGCCTAAACACACTTTTTGGCTCACGTCCTCCTTCAAAATGTAAATACAATTCCTAGAAATTGTAACAGACCTCTGACATGCATAAGCTTTATGTTTTACCTTCTAATGTGAAACAGCAGATGAATATAATATCCTCATTGTTCTCTATGATTTCAGTTTTACCACCCAGGCCCTAAGATAATGTTATTTGATCTACTATTTCCCTCTTATTAATCTTATTTAATCTTTTTATTTGCTTATGAGACATTTTCATATTTATTATTTATTTATTTTATTTATTACTGTCAGAGCTTAGTAGAGTTAACCCCTTCCTTCTGAAGGATAGTACTATTTAGAAATCAGAGCAGAGTGACAACCATAACATACATGACAATTCTGTGTCACAAATAAACAAACTAAAAAAATACAAGGAAACTAAAAATTTGCTCAATTTGAAACTTTATTTTTATGATCACATATTTCCAAACAATAGCAAATGCTGAGCTGCTTACACAAATTGTCTTTTAAATTGAGCAATGTTTAAACCATTTAAAGTAAATTTAATTCAGTATTAGCTAATTCCGATGGCAAAAAAAATCACACTTATTAAAAACTGCTGGCTACAACAATATTACAATCCCAAATGCAGGTTTAACTTAACATGGCTTCAATAGAAAGTTTCTAAAAACATTTTAGTCCCTTTAGACAGGAATCTGTGAAAATTCCTTAGAGAAGAAATACACTAAAAATAGTCACAAACCCAGAAGCATTTCAATACCTGAGATGTTTCAAAGAAAGGCTTTACACTTTCTGAAGGCATTGAACTATAGAACTCATCATTCAGTTTACACCACCTTTTATTTCTGTACCTCATTTTTTGTATATTTGAAACTAGCAAGAAAGTTTAATTATTATTTTGTTTTTATCATCCTACACTCTCTTTCTTTTAGCCAGTCTCTTTTATTCAGCTGTCGCAGGTACTCAAAATGTGGAATCCAAACTTCTCCTTGATTTTGAAAGTTTTGTTTTTGTGACATCTGCTGGTGGTTTGGTGAAAACACAGTTTAAGAGCAGTAGCAGCATATAGAATAACAGAATAACAAGAAATAATAATAAAAAATATGTGGCCAGCAACAAAGACACACTAAAATTTGTATACATGTCAAATCCTTATAAAAACTGACGTAACAGCTAGTTTTCTTTTGTGTCTGAAGGCAACTATGAGTTTTTGCAAAACTATAAATACTCTTCAATCTTTCCCCCAATTTTTAGTAGTCAAAAAAATGTCACTTTATATTATTAGGATTTTAGGGGATAGACCAACAAAATGTAAAAACAGAAAAGCAGAAGCAAAGCAGAAGATTACAGATATATGTTTAAATGTTTATGCACATGTTTAAATAATGACAAAAACATCTGAAAAGCATTGCAAATATTCAGCACCCGTTACTAATTAAAACTCAGTCCTATCGACCTCCAGAGTTTGATTAATAAGTAAATATAGACAATTCGTTTACAAATCGTATCAAGAGGGAAAATTAGCTTTTTGGCTTACATGCAAAATGGTGACTGTCATAAAACTAGCGGCATATATTGTCCTGAACACCATATTGCAAATGTTAGACATGGAAGTAGCAGCATCAGAATGTGCATTAGGAAGATGGAGGGATTCTGCAAGGCAACTTTTGTTCTCTAGAGCCGATGTCCTGCATGTTTTAGATGTTAACCTGATTGAGCACTGCTGAATCAAATTCAACGTTCATTTCCAGGCCTTGATGGCCTTAGTTCCTTTTAGACTGTGGAAACCGTTTATAGTTCCTGTAACCTTTTCTGGAGCCAGGATGATGTTTTTTTTAGCATTCAGACAGATAAGAAGTAGGAACCATGGCCCTCCGTTCCTATAACCATTTTAGCCCCTAGTGTGAGCCAGGGTGTTTTTGTGGTTCCATTAGAACTCATATGGCGCAAGTGTTTGGTGAAATCATAAGCTACACCTCTTGCTAGATTTCCGCTTCTTAAGGCCATTTTAAAGCAACAAACAAAAATTTGAAAAAAAGAAAAAAAAAATACTAGAAAAAATAAGAATTCAACAAAACTTTTTTATAACAGGCGGTTTAGTCATAATGGTCTCTATCAAGGTCCCTGACTCCTGTGCGAATGGAATCTGAAAAGGTTCCCCTGGGAAGGACAGTTATATGAACTAAATTCTGAGAGTTCTTAGAACTTCTTTGTCCGAAAGTGTCTCTTGATGATATACTAAAGGTAGGACTCCAGCAATTACTACAGCTGACTTGGAGGAGAGACACATGTAAAACATGCAGGATACTCTGGCTTTTGAGGACTGGATTTGCAATATCTATTAGTGTATATTTAAAAGCAGCATCATTTCCTCAGCTGGCTTTCCTTGTAACTCTTAACAAGAAAAAATAAAGTTGTTAAATGCCAAGTCTTTATCCTAACTTGCCTGGTTCTAATTCCCCCATGTCCCTTTATCTGCAGCAGAAATTAACTAGTGGCTGATTGTTTTGGTGTAATTCTGGATGAGACCCTGGAAGTACTGCTGCGTGTTTTTGTGAGGCTGCAGAACAATGATGTAGCATTTTGGGAGGAAATACCACAACAAAAAGGAGAAGAGACTTGAGAGCACTGCCAGAGCATTAAAAGTGTGGATGTGCTTTCCTTGGTAAAGCATATACGCCGTGGCAAAGATGATCCAGGTAAGGATCAGCAGCAGCAAGCAGAAGGTTATGGCTTTGGCCTCATTGTAATTTTTTGGGAGATCTTTGCCCATGTAGGAGAAAATAAAGCAAAGAGAGCAGAGAGAAAGTGGTACAATGACTGAGACTGCGGCAGCTGTCATGTTGACAGTGCAGCCAAGAATAATCTTTTCCTGGTAGGTGAATGTGTCACTGTTGGGAAAAGGAGTACCAAAACTGTAACTACTAATAAGAAAAATGGCCTGGGTCACAAAAGCGCCAGTGATGACCAGCCGCTGTCCGTGATATTTTATCCACCAATTTTGAAGTTTCGGGATCTTTGCAGCTATTTTGAAAATACAAACAATCTGAAAAGAACGCACCATAAAACAAGCCAAACAAACTGTGTAGAACAAGAGAAAGGGGAAGTATCTTAAAATACAGGAAGCAGTTGTTGGTTTTCCAAAGTAGAAGAACACACTGAGGCTACAAAGAAGTAGACAGCCTAAAATTAAGAAGCACATCGGTCCGCCAGCAGATCTCACAATAGGTGTGTTGTAGTTGACAGCAAAGAGAAAAGTGACAGCTACTGTGAGGCACATCAATACGCACACTCCAATTATGATCAGTATCGCTCCGCTGTCTGTGAAGAGTACGTACTCCACTAGGCGCAGACTACACGATGTGCTTCCTGCCTCTGACCACTCTGTCTCCTTGCAGCTGATGCAGTTGTAGGGATCCTCTGTTTTACAATATGTAAAAACAGTATATTATTAAACTGACATCGGAAAATGAAAAGTTATTTGAATAGGACGCTGAATCCACCTTTTTTGCTCCAGCACTAAATCAAAAATATTTAAACAACAGATCAAAGCTCTAAGAAGGGTTCCTATGTAGCCTGAAAACATTGTGAATTGTCTGAAATATGTTTTTATTACTTAACAGTTTTAGATAAATCTTGAAAAAAAGAATAATGAATATGGAAAAATGTTCAGTATTCCAAACTTGTTACTTTTTATGTGTAAAAAAACTTCTGTCTTTGATTTGTCACATCACAACTTGCATTTAATATCCTGTCAGCCAGAACTTTTGGCTCTGACGTACTGAATGCACATTCGTTCAAAACAAAGTATTATTTCAAAACCTGTTTAAACAACATCAGGTTCAGGTTGATCTTGACCTTAGACAAGTCCAAGATGATCAAAGGACAAAAAGCAGTGAAATGAGCCTACGTCACACTCGTGACACGTCAATCAAAAGCCAATTTTAACGTTGAGTTGTTTTATGATTTGTGGAACAGAGAGATTCTAAGTAGGCATGGGTACTGATGTCTGGTGCCATCATGGAACCAGTTCTGACATAAACAGTAGTAACCAGACCGGGACGCAACGCAGATTGAGGTGGCTTATTTCGGTTCTTGTTTTCCAGGAGATGTCAAACACTATGGATTCTGGGCATGCCATCAGCCAAGAGAGATTTCCTATATCACCAGAAGAGGTAAACAAGGCTATCTTTGTGCAAAACACTGCTTAAAGTTAGGGCTGTCGAAATTAAATTTCGTATATTTTGGTTAGTTCTACCTCAATTTGCTATTATTTTCAATATGGGACCCCACAAACATTGTGAATGTGATTGTGGAGTTCAAAACAAAAACTTAATTGATTTCTCATATGGTTAATTTTTTTTAAAGAGCAACTGCATCTAGATTTGTCCTTTTATTTACACTGAAAACTGCAGCTTTTTTGGTCATATTATGGAATGGTAATTAATTTACAGCTACCCTGTGATTAATTAGATCACCATTTTTATTGTTTGTCAGCCCTACTAAAAATAAGTAAATAAGAGGGTTTTTAGACAAAGTATGTATGTTTTCCATTCTTGAAGCACCGTTTCAAGCACCGTTTAAGCACCGGCACCGTTTCAAAAGTACCTGTTTGGCACCGGTATCGGATAAAACCTAAACAATACCCATCTCTAATTCTAAGTATAAAGTACATTTTCTAGGCTATTAGTACTATCACCTGAAGAACATTTGTAGGATTAAAGGACTACTGCCAAAAGACGACTTTGAAAAACAAATCCATGCATTCATTTTTAGTCGGATTGATTACTGTAACAGCATCCTCACAGGTCTACCTAAAAAGTCAATCAGACAGCTGAAGCTGATCTAGAACGCTGCTGTTCAAATCTTCACAAGAACCAGGAAAGTAGAACACATCATCTCAGTTCCGTACACTCCTTACACTGGCTCCCTGTAGCTCAGGTCCTCCAACTCTAGTTTACTAAACATCCCTAGAATAAGAACCAAACATGAAGAAGCAGCTTTCAGTTTCTATGATCCACATATCTGGAACAAACTTCCAGACGACTGCAAAGCTGCTGAATCATTAAGCTCTTTTAAATCAAAGATTAAAACAAATCTGTTTAGAGCTGCCTTTAAGTAATCTTCTAATAGATTTTTTTTCTTACACTTCATTCATAATTGTTGTTTTTACACTTGATTATGCTTTTCTTAAATTGTTGTTTTTATTATGCTTTTTTTTCTACCACCAAATCATGTAATGCACCTTGAATTACCTTGTTGAAAGTGTGCTATACAAATTCAATTGTCTTGCTTTGCCTTAAGTCAGATTTAGGAAAATTTTCAATGGAGTATAAAAATTGAAACTATTTTTACTGATATTTGTTTAGAGAAAATATTTAAATTTGAACTAATAGCTTGTGGTGGTGTCAGCTCCTTATTGTTCATATTAACTGCTTACTGTCAGCTTTCGATTAGGAGGCTGATTAAAAAATGCTTACAGTAAATAGTAATGTTTCAATCACCATATTTGCTCCTGGCAAATTACAACCAGTCTTTTTCCAACTTAAAAAATAATAATCTCATCTATAATAATGCACCTGCTGTGTTGATGTAGGTTCCACTTGGACAGATTTCACACCTAAAGCAGCATTTGTGGCTCCCAATTTGGGTCTTTGCATATCCAAAAGGACATTCTTGGGAACACTGTGAAATAGGAACCTTCACACATAGAACAACAGTGAAGATTAGCAAGACATAAATAGGAAGAATATCCAAGAAAGAAAACCATACAGCTGTTAGAATACAGAGAAATGATCTAAATCCTAAGAAATTCATAGGTATAACTAACCATGTGTTTCTTTATTTCTGATTCTCACCCACTGTGTCTTTCCAAAACATGCATGCGTGCTTTAGAAAGGACTTTTCTTACAACTATTGATATTTAAATGAGACCAAAAAAAACCCCGAAAAAAATAAAAAAATAACTCAACTTACTGCTTGATTTGTGAACCACTTGATCTTGGTGCTGTTGATGGAGAAACTGACAGTGGGGTAAAATGTATTTAAGCCAATCTCCTCCGCAATGCTGCTGTGGTTCCAGAAAACTATGGAGTATGATCCGAAAATGGGGTTCCCATCATCATTAAACCCAACACTCACATTTAAGAGTGTAAAATTTGACTTCCTTAACTCTTCCAAAACCTACATTGAGTATAAAAAAAATACTATTAGAAGTTTTTAAATATGTTGGTAAAATTCTCTTAAGATTGAAGAAAGCAGGGCTAGACAAACAAACATTTATTTATAGAATGCACTTTGTGTAAATAAAAAAAGCTAAATATGCTTTTCTATGCATGTGAAAGCATGCAGGAGAGCATTTTTTTAAATTAAAACCAAATAAAGTGTAATTATTGAAATTAATGAATTTTGTCATTATTATTATTTACCTACTTACTCACCATATGTGGCTGCGCTTTAATATCACGATCACATTTAGTAGCTCCACACTGTAGGACATTGTGTAAGGCATAAGCAATGGCAAACACAGCGGAATAAACAGGGAATGAAAAGGTAGGGTCCATTGAAATAATGTCCTTTGCACTCAGATTGCTGCAGTTGCTGTCCTGATTGCAAAACATATGTTCTTTTGGCATCTTGCATTTAGTAGAGTAAATGAAATCTTCAAAACCAGGAATTGGAAATACTGACTGAGCCACCCCGAGAACAGTTCCAATGTTTTTGACCCCTTCCAGCCTGAGGAGCCTTTTGTTTAAAGACCAGGTATCCCCTGCTATCCAGACCTTGTTAGAGACATTCAGTTGTACTGCTGACTCAATGAGAGCTTCAGCATGCAGATCGGTGGAGAAAACAATGATGGTGTTTAATTTCTGTCCCTCTAACTGCTTGAATATTTTAGAGTGCTCTATATTGCCATAAAGGCCTTTGGCATAGGCCAGGCAGATGTTTGTATCCTTAATCGCTTTTCTGAAAAGTTCCAGTCCATCAGTGCCAAAATCATTGTCACTGTAAAGGAATGCAACCCAGCGCCATCTGAAGTGCATTAAGATGTTAACAATGACATTTATGATTTCTTTGTTGGAATGCACTGTTCGAAGAAAAGATGGATATCTGCTTTTTTGTGAAAATTCAGAGCTGGCCGCTCCATAGCTAACCTGTAGAAAGAATGATAAGTGACACAGTTTTTGAGACAATACATTTAGAAACTATGAATTTAAAGTTAGTTACAGTATATATTACTACTTAACTGTTATTTAACGTTGAAGGTTATTTTAAGCAAGTATTTTGGGTATCTTTTTGCATTTCAATAAATGAGATGAGAAAGCCTACCAAAGGTATAAGATCCGACATAAATAGTGGGGCCACAGCCACGGTGTCGCTGCTGCTGAACGGGCCGACCACAGCAATCACTTTGGGATTGTTGGAGACATTCTTGGGTAATTCTCTCCATGGTATGACCACTTCATTTTCTGAGATGAGATTGAAAATTCCTGGGAAACCTTTTGTGTCTGAACATTGGTCAAATATTTCATAGCCAAGAGAGATATTTGGGAGTAGGTTGGTCGAATTATTGATTTGCTCTACTGAGAATCTCATCAACTGAAACCTCCGGTAACTTGAAAGATAGAACATTTGACTGCAAACAGAGAAAAAATACTAAAGTTTTTCTATGTATCTGTACAGATGTAAATATTCTTGAAGAGTTATCAATTTTCTGCAAAATCTGTAAGCGATAAAGCATATAGTGATATGATTTGCGATTAAGCTCTTTAAAACTTGAGAAGTGTAATCTATTGTAAAGCTTACCTGGAACAGTCGATGGTTTCTGGTCTTCTTAGATCAACCAAACCATTGACTTGATGAATATCAAACAGTCCTCCAATAAAAAAATCACCATCCAGATGAAACTCAGAGGATTTGACAGCACACATTCTCAGTAAAAGCTGAAAAACTATGAGAAAACCCACTGAAGAGATAAAATGCCTCATTCTTAAGCAGCTATCATCAATCATCTTGATGGTAAACCTTAGTAATAGGCTCTGCTTTGAACAACAAATGCAGCTCTTCAAATGACAATCCCCTGATGTTGCTTTTCCATAGACTTTTTGATGCATCGCTTCACATGTCATATATACATATCTTGAAATGATTGGTGGACAATTAACAAATGAGTATGCAAACAAAATCCCTGTAGTTCGAGACTCCCTTTAATGTCTTCACAAGCAAGTGGGAAGGCTCTGTCGAAAGGCCGTGCTTTTTTCAAATTGTTGAAATAGATCCCCAGTCTAATTGATCAATTTGTATCATTTAAGTAACTTTAGACTACAAATACCTAAGCTGCAATGTTAAACAAAGTGGAAGATATAAGATTTGTCTTATAATTTACAAGGCATATGCACTGTGGTAAACACTGTTCCCATACTTGCTGGTGTATGAAAACTTCTGAATATTGCATAAATGTTTGTTTGATGTGGTTAAATTGAAATAGTCAGAAATAATGCTTAGATATTGTGCCTTGATCGTACATAGGCAAAACAAAGAAATATGCTTAAAACTCTGACTTACTTTTAACATACTTATGAAAATCAAAGATTTCAGTACAATGATGAAGTGTTTAAATTTAGGTTTAGGGTTGTGCCATTCTGGGATCTGATGTGAATGACAACAATAAAACTGCTGATTTAAGCCCATAAGTGGTCAAAGGCAAATGAAGTCAAATTATTTTACTAGTTCATCCAGGTGTCTTCAGTATATGGCAAAATGCTACATCCTGTAACAAATGAGCTTTGCTTGACTTCATATTTGGCCACACAGATCATTTGCAAGACCTCTGTGGTAGGTAGTGGTAGTTTGCAAAAAACAGAAGCCGGAGTCTATTAAACTTTGAATTTGCGTCATCCATTGTGCAAAAAATGCAAAGAGATGGGTATTGGGGTGATGTCGGTGTGTTAATAAAAGTTTAAATTAAAAGGTAATGGAGGACAATGAAGGTTGGAGGAAACATTTTGGGCATTATTGGAGCTATAAAAATTAATAATTAATTAATTTTATGCTGTATTAGCATTAGCGTTGCAGAAAATGCATTATTCTTTGTCTGCTGATTGATGCCCAATCCAGGGTCTGCTTGTACGGCTGTCTTGATGTCTTGAGAATGTTGATCATATGTATGCTTCAGTGATAGTTTGCAAACCGAGTTAATCCCATCTATTTCTGGGTTTTTTTTTTGTTTATATGTGGGAAAATTCCTATATTTAGCACAATTTCAACAAGTATTTTATAGTACATATAACTTTCTAACTGTTTATAAGTTTACATATCAGCGAGACAAATGCAGGACTCCAAAAAAAAGTATTGCCTAATTTATTTACAAAAGATCCAAAAAAAACAACAACACAAGGAGGAACATGAGCAATAAAGACAGAGACAAAGCAGAATGGTGCTAATTACAGCCAATGATAAATGAAAAGATGCCAAGACTACCTAAGGCCTGTCGTTATACTCAGAGTGGCTTTAAAAGATGGATTAACATAATTTACCATGATAGGACATTATGTAGCATGGAGTATTTACTGCTAAACGTGAAAAAAAGTTTAGGAAGTTTGAGGTTTAGATAGAAAAGACTGTTGAAACAATGTTAAGTATTATACTGCAAGTACAACAGTAATGGATGGGATAGCAGTATTCAAACTAATTTGGTATGGTCTCCCTTCAAAAATATGTCCCAATTTTATTCAGAAATTATTTAGATCAAAACTCATATTAAATTCCTGGGATATTTACTTACAGAAGCCGTTTTTCCCAAAGAATCTTCTGAATAGACACCACCAAATCCCAAGGGATGCTCCAACTAAATAAATCGGTGAATAAAACTATATCCACAAGCTCACCAAATAAACAAGGAACCTGACTATGATAGCATTTTGAAGTAAGCTACAAGATGGAAAATCAAAAATAGTATTTTATACTTCATTATTTATTATATATTTACAATGTGGTTCATTTTCAAAACCTACCTACATCTTTCTTGTCTGAGTTTTTTTTTTTTACATTATCTATAATTTATGCATTTTGAGAACAAGTGTGCCAAGAAATGATCTTTGTGGTCCACCTGAATTCAATGTTGATAATTTGCAAGATATGAAGAAACCGGTGCTGCTTTTTCCTATGAATAAGAGTATCACAGGTAATGTGTGAAATGCTTTGAATGCCACAAACACAACAACCTGACCTTACTCTTGATCAGGTATTTTCACCTGTTCAGTTAAAAAAAGGATACGAGCAGTTTCCATTGAATGGTGAGTATAAAAACTGAATTGAAGAGAATATAAATGATATTTTATTGTAGTGCTTTATTGTGATTTATAATTTTCCCCAAAACATAGGTAATGTATTGGTTTCTGGTAGCAGAACACAAAAAACTTCATAACAAACAAAAAATGAAGCTAGTAAATATTTAATTAAATCATTTTTACAGAGATAAACCAGTAAAACATCACACAGAAATATTTTATAAGTTATCAGTATGAGACATTTATTACAGAATGTTTTGAGATTTTTTAAATCTGATTTGATTTTATGTTTAACCATGGTATATAAATTTAAATCTGATTCCACATTTTAAAGACATATATTTTATGAGGAGAGAAAAAGCGTAATAGGTAAGTATGATCAAAAAGCGAAGGAACATTAGATATCACACATATATATTAGTATATTTAAAGATTAAAAAAACAAAGTCAAAGTCTTCAAACACTCGCTTATCTTTCAAAGCTTTAGAGGGTGTTCAGTAGGAAATATTATCAAAACAACTGTTAGGATTGGAAAGTGCTTCTGTTGAAATGGGAACACATCACTGAAAGCATTTTCTCCAAAAGAATCTTAAACTATTTTTAAAGCAGAATATATTTGGAGGGTACTACTGGCTAACTGTTTTTGTATAGTTCTGAATGAGACCTTGGAAGTGCTGCTGAGTGTTTTTCTGAGGCTGAAAAATAATGATGTAACATTTTGGGATAAAATACCATAACAGAAAAGAGTATAGACTTGAGAGCACAGCCAGAGCGGTAAACGTGTGAATGTGTTTTCCGTTATAAAGCATGCTTGTAGTGGTAAGGACAATCCAGGTGAGGATCAGGAGCAGCAGGCAGAAGGTAATGGCTTTGGCTTCATTGTAATTTTTAGGGAGGTCTTTTCCCATGTAGGAGAAAATAAAGCAAAGGGAGCACAGTGAAGCGAGGAAAACAACAGAAGCAGATATAGCTTTCAGGCCAATCTCACAACCGAGTATGGTTATTTCTGTGAAGGAAATCATATCGCTGTAAGGCCTTGGGGGAGCGACAGAATAGCCGATCATAAGTAAAACAGCCTGCATGGCAAATGCTACACTGATGACCAACCACTGTCCGTGATATTTCATCCACCAATTGAGGAGCTTGGGGAATTTGGAAGCAATTTTGAAAATGCAAATAATCTGAAAGGAACGCACAACAAAACATGCCAGACAAACCGTGAAGAACAACAGAAATGGTAAAAATCTTAAGACACACGAAGCAGTTGTGGGTTCGTCAAAGTAAAAGAAAACACTGATACTACACAGATCAAGGCAGCCTAATATCAGGAAGCACATTGGCCCTCCAGCAGATTTTACAACTGGAGTGTTGTAGTTGACGACAAAGAGAACAGACATGGCTATTGTCAGGCCCACTAGGGTGCATGCGCCAAACATGATCACTATGGCACCGGTGTCTTTGAATGGTATGTACTCCACAAGGCGTAGGTTGCATGATGTACTTCCTTGGTCAGACCACTCCTTCTCCTTACAACTGATGCAGTTGTAGGGATCCTCTGTTTTAAACAATGAAAAAGTATCTTGTCAACAAGGTTGTTATTAACATGAAATATGCCAGTGCTAAATAAATATATACTTGGGTTTTCAGTGCGGCTCAAAATACTCTAATAGCCCCAAAGATAAATCAAAAATTCCTCAAATAATTATTGTAGATGGTGATGGATGTACGGAATAAACTATCTGATTAAATTTAACCTCCAGATAATCCTGTCTGTCACAATTGTTTAAAATTTAAAAATTTTATTAAAATTTTTAAAATATATATGTTTGAACATCCCAAATCAGAAACACCAAACCCTTCATCATAAAAGCATTCGCTGTTGAATTTATATAACAACGGGCTTATAACAGGAATTACTTATTACTTATTCACCAGCTGTATGAGTCTTTATAGGAGATGTTCACAGATTTTGGATTACCGTCTGGAGGCGGGCGTGTTTGCGGAGTTCTGCGCTCTCTGAGTGTTTTTCTAGTTTAAAGGTGATTCTGTGAAGTTTCAAGTAATGTACAGCATTGTTATAGTTTTTGTTTTCATGGCTATTCCAGATGTAAACTTTAAGAAACCTGAGGACATAAAAACTCTATGTAAGTTCTATCTTTGACTGTATTCATGAAACAGGAGAAGGTGATAAAGTTATCTTAGATGGACAACAGGAGAGAAATTACTTCCATGCCAGGTTTCTCCTGTTATTTTGAATAGAACTTATTACCTGTGGTATTGATATAAGTCCCATTAGGACAGATTGTACAGTTGAAGCAGCATTTATGGATTCCCTCTTGTGTTTTAGAGTAACCTTCTGGACACTCTGTAGAACAAAATGACACTGGTTCCTGTGCAAATTAAATATAAAGACAGAGGTAAAAAAGGTGGTTTGATTCTCCATAGGCTTAGGGTTTAAATAGATCAGATTTGGTTTAAATTATAATTTTTTGTTGTAGACATTTAGATTTTTACAAACACTAAGTTATTCACTGATTTGTAGTTCTTAAGTTGGGAAACCAAACTTAACACTGAATAAGGTGCTTTAATGTTTGATTTTAAAGGCCAAGCTTACCTCCCCGTTTGAATGCCACTCGATCTTACTGCTGTTGATGAAGAACTGGAGAAATGGGTAAAAATTAATAAACCCAACCTCTTCTGCTTCGCCACTTTTGTTCCAGTAAATGACTGAATAAGGTCCAAACATCGGGTCCCCATTCTCATCAAACTTAATACTCTCATTTAAAAGTACGAAGTTGGATTTCTTCAGCGCTGTTAGAACCTACATTTGAAAAGCACAGTTTGGATTATTAGCAAGATGCATTTAACCTTCTACCTTAGCATTTAATGTGTGGAACAAATAAGGTGAAATCTAGACATTCCGCTTTAAATGAACCCTTAATAATTATTAGATTGAGTCTTTTACAGTTCTTGTATCCAAAAAACCCATTTGCTGCCGAAAATCTGTTTGCCTAGATATGTAAAGCTTTAATTTTTATGCCGCTAAAAATTGTGAATGGTAGGTTTTCACAGCTAGCAACAACAAATGTAAGTACTTTTAGGAAGAATATATCTCTAATATGTTAAGTCTTTCAGAGTAAATTAGGGCTGATTTTTTTCCTTGAGGCCCACAGGTGAATCTATTTATCAATAATGTGTTTTCTGAAGGTTGTTGGTTGCACAAGACTTGGTGTAGGGGTGTCAGAATGACCAGGCCTGAATACAAATGCAGGCAGCACTTTACCGATTTGTATTTATAAAAATAATACAAAAGAAAAACAAAAAAAACCCCAAAACAAATCAACTTCATTTCAAAACAAAACATGATCTTCTTTTGTTGTACTGTAAAAAGAAGAAGAAAAAACACTTGTAAAAATATTTTTTGTCTCAATATAAAAAAGAGAACAACTTAAAGAGGCCTGAGGTATTTTCAAAGGTCCAACATTTGTTTGTCCCTGAGTACTAGTAATTTTTTTTAACTACTTTTAGTTAACATGTTTATTCTTGGGGCTAACAAGTCCATGCTCGTAGGAAAGAAAACCTTCCTTGATCTCATACAGAGTAGGCTATATATGATTGCTAATATTTATCCAGAAATGTAAACCTAAATAATTTGTTCCTCTAAAACTAGTTAAAAAAATTAAATGCTAAATAAGATGGAAATGATAAAGGAGTTTTGTATGTTTTCTGTAAACTTACCATGTTTGGTTGCACTGTTATAGCTTTATTACAACTACCAGATCCACATTGTAAGACAGTGTGCAAAGCATGTGCAACGGCATGAACAGCAGAGTAAACTGGAAAATTGAAGGATGGGTCTGCATTAATTATATCCTCAGCAGTCACATTGGGGCAATTGCAAATCTGATTGCAAAATGTTTCTTCATCTTTATTATCATGCTGAGACTGGGCTTTAGAGTAGATGAAATCATTGAAACCTGGTATCACCATCTTTGGCTCAGCAACGCCCAGCACAGTTCCAATATTTCTGATTCCATTTTCTTTTGGGAGCTCTTTGTGCAAGGACCAAGCATCCCCTGCTATCCACACTTTGCTTGTCACATTTTGTTTTATGGCTGCTTTAATCAGAGCTTCAGCAGTCCACTCGGGGGCAAAAACAATTATGACATTTACTCTTTGTGCCTCCAGCTGTCTGAATAATAGAGGGTAATCAGTGTTTTTATTAAGACCTTTGGAGTATGCCAAGCAGATCTCAGTATCCTTTATCTTCTTGATGAATAAGTCCAAGCCATCTTTTCCATAATCACCATCGCTATAAAGGAATGAAACCCATCGCCAGTTAAAGTTCTGCAGAATGTTATAAACCACTTCAATAACATCTTTATTAGGATGGACTGTTCGTAAGAAGGATGGAAAACTCTGTTTTCTTGAGAAGACAGAACTAGCAGCTCCATAGCTGACCTGTCATACAAAAAAGGTCAGAGATCATTTATTTTCAAATACTTCATCACACAGTTATTTGGTCTTTGTAAGTTTAACTCAGAAGTGTGCAGATTTACCATAGGGATAAGATCCATCATTAAAAGGGGGGCCACCGTGAGAGTCTCCGTGCTTGTATAAGTGCCAACCACTGCAATCACCTTAGAAACGTTGTTGTTGAACTTATCCCATGGGTGTATGGAATTATTGTCTGAGATAAGGTTGAAAATGCCAGAAAAACTTTGTGTGTCTGAGCAGTGGTCAAATATTTCATAGCCGAGAGTTACATTTGGCAGCAGGTTGGTGGAATTGTTGATTTCGTCGATGGAAAATCTCATTACCTGAAACCTCCGATAACTTGACAAAATAAATCGTTCACTGTCAACAAAGGAAGAATAGGCAGAGAGTAGTTTCAGAGGGAAAGCTGATTACAACTGAAATTACAGCAAAGATTACAAAACATACCTTGAGCAAGTGACAGTTTCTGGTTTGTAATGATGATATGCTCCACCGACATGATGAATATCAAAAAGACCCCCAATTAAATAATCCCCATCCAACTTGAACTCTGAGACAGTGATAGCCTTAATTAGGGGGTGTAAAAGACATCCCAGCAGATAAAAGTAAGCAAGAATCTCTTTAACTCTCATAATTAAAATATGCCTCTTTCAGCATGAAAATATAAGCAACTTTTCAGACACCCACTGTTGGTGACTGAGCTACAATGATCAAGTCAATGAACTGGAGATGAATGAGGTGTCATAAATGCATGGCCGAGGGGTAAAGGAGAATTTACATATGAGCATGCAAACATTCCCTAATCCACTTCTCCCATGCTCCCATGATGTAAAAAAAAACCAAACAGCATTAGCCACCAAGTCATGAGCTTTTTTAATAAATGAAACACAAACGAATTTTCTATTATTGTAAAATACATGAAATTCCTTAAAAATGTCTGGGTTTTTTTGTTGTAATACTGCATATTCTGGGGATCTGCACACAACTTTATTAAGCAATCAGAAGATCGAAGAAGTAAAACATTAGCTCATTATTTAGATGCCAATTATGTTTTCTTGTTACCATGGTGGAAACTAGGTAACAGGAATACAAGACAAGACAAGGCGAATTTATTCATATAGCACATTTTCAACACAAGGCAATTCAAGGTGCTTTACAGCACACATAGAATCACTAAAAGAAAGTTTAAACGAACATTTATAAAAGACAATTTATGTAAAATCTCAAAAACTGATGATCAAAACAAAAGTTTGGATGAAATTTTAAAACAGAAAACACAAGAAATAATTACTCATAAGCACATCTAAATAGATATGTTTTAATTTTAGATTTAAAAAGAGTAAAGTGCCTCTGCAGCTTTGCATTCTCCCGGCAGTTTGTTCCATATAAGGGGAGCATTGAAACAAAAAGCTGCTTCTCCGTGTTTGGTTCTGGTTCTAGGGATTATCAGTAGACTACGGCTGGAACACCTGAATCCTCCAGCTCTAGCCCAGGTAAAAATATTATCGGTTAGTGTGTTGATTGTTGATTTTAAATTCACACAAGACAGGCTACATTCGTTGAAAGCATATAAACACTTTCTCAGTAAATCAAGTCGGGACAAAAATGAAGACATTTTTTTGTTTGGTTTGACAGTAAAACCAACTTGACATCACCTCATCCTATTAACAAGTTTGGTCACACTGCTGTGGAATAGCATCCAATTCTCAAACAAGTGGTCCCTCTGGCAGATATAGTACCTCTAAGAGGATCCCAACTGTTAAATATGATTGAGGTCAGGACTCTTGGCCATTCAATGTTCTCATTTTATAAATTATGGATTTTGTTTCTGACAAACAGCAGTCTGTGTGGAACAGATGAAGTTTGGTCTCACGCTACAAAGATATAGGAGGAGGTTACAGAATTTCTCAAAATCTCTCTACACTGAGATTACTGCAAATACTGACACGCCCTGTGTTTTCAGTCTGAGAGATGTTGCATTCTCTAGAAAGCCTCCACCTAAAGCTGTTACCTTTTCTGTTCAGCAGTCAGCATTCCTTATGCCTAGTCCACATTTAAAATTTAGAATCCAGCTGCTGTTGTCAGAATCTTCCTAATTGCATCCAAGCATTTTCTGACATCGGCATAAATGTGCTGGGGAATGGCGCTCATGGCAGGCCCTTAGGCAACCCCAAGAGGGCAGAGACCAGCTGTTTACCAGATTGTAGATTACTGTTACATGTACAGTTCTACAAACCTTAAATGCGAACCTGAAGAAGTCTCCCTGCAATTCTAAAGTACTGACAATTGGTGTTTTTGTAGTGCCATTTGCTGTCTCCAAAATCCCCTGTTCCCTCAGGCATTTAACTCTGTTTAGAAAGAGTTCTTGTAATAATTTCAAATAATGCCCCAGCCAGGCCATGGTCCCTATTTAAAGGGTCAAAAATGAATGGCATTGAGCAAAAACCTGTTATTCACTATTGAAGAGTTAATGATCAAATATGCTGCACATCGGGTTCCTATCAGGCAGATTATTGTAAAAACATGGAATACCAGCTCAAATCAGTCATGTTCATGCTACAGGACTCAATTCCAGAAGAAAAAGTAGGCTGGAGCTCTTTCAAGGTCTCCTCCAGATCACACAGACAAGTCGAGGAAATACTAGGGAAAAACAGTTTGGTCAGAGGAGATTTTGTATGTGTTAGGCACTTTGGTTGTTACCAACATCCTGTGAGTTCTCTGTCAGAATGCTGACGTGCTCAACAACTATTTTCAGCAAGAAAATAAAGAATGCATACATAGATGCACTTAAATGTTTTTATTCAGAATAAAGGCTTTGCTTCACCGTATGATCTTGAAAGATCATACAGCATCACTTATGTACTCTGGTGTCCCCCTTCTGTCCAAAACAGCGGTATGTCATTGTTTGATCTAAACTGACTGTAGGGAAAGGAGTGGTTGGTCGTGTGTGTTTGTGTCAGTCCTTCGATTGACCGGCAACCTGGCCAGGGTTCAATTTCACCAGTTCACTTTGTGACTGAAAAGAACAAAGTTGGCAAAGAAGATGGGAGGATGGAAGGATGAATGGATGGCATCACAGTAGGAGTGAGCTGCAGATGATGTGATGCTGCATGAGGTTACAAGCAAATTCACACAAATGATTTGATTCTTCAACCGGATAATTTTGGTTTATGCTAAAAAGCTACATCCTCTTTCAAATGAGCTTTGCGTGACTAAACCTTTGGCCGAAATGACAATTTGAGACAAGACTATTGGTGTGTTCTATTTACTTCAAAAGTCTGAACTCACAGCTGGGTTTGGTATCATGCCTGAGTAAACAGTGTTCCAGTTAAAGTAGTCGGAGAAGTGGGGTGTTTTGTTCCAATATAATGACGCCCAGGTAGCTGTTTTTTCTTTACCTCTTACAAACATTGTTTTATGCTATACTTTCCACTTGCAAGCACCACTTTTATTAAGCAGATGCAGAAAATAAAAATGTCAGACTTTCCAACTTGGAAGTCCGACTTCAGACGGTGTTCCAGTCGATTTTCCTCACATGGAAATCGGACTTCCGAGTTCCGAGTAGAAATTGAACGCAAAATTATCCAGAAGCTGAATGGATGACAGTGGGCAACAACAATGAGCTTCAATCTCAACACAATATCACAATTACTTTATTATTGCCCCTGTATGGAAAGTTTCCTTGCAGCTAGGAGAAAAAAATAATTAAAACAATCATTACAATTACTTTATAACATTGGGAAAAAAGGAAAGAAAACTCCAGGGAAAATATTGGGCTCACATGTTTAGTAAAAACATGAAAATAAAATGGCAGTCTAAAGCGACAGCAGGTCTGAATTTTAAGAAATCATTAGCCTGATGTTCTGAACAGTGACCTGCCTCACTAGTTAAGAGAAATGTTATTCTCCTAATCTTCTGTCTACTTTTGTTTATTTCAATCTTAGAACTCTGTCAGATGTGGAAATGCATCCTCGGGCTGCTATTGAAGAAAAAAATGATTTTGCTTTTGAGTAAACTTTATATGAAACAATAATATTGATAATAACACAAACGGTAGTACTATAAACATTCTCATACAAAGTAGTACTGTACTTATGTAGGTATTACTGAAATTATAAATGTAAGACTTTGGAACATCTGTCTACCAGCTTAGCACACTATGATGGGATTTTGGCCAGTTTTTATTTGTAAAACAGAAATGTTTTGAGTCTGACACTAGCTTCCATGTTGCTTGTAAAGAAAAGTATACCGTTTTGACAACTTGTTTAAGAAAGTCTAATTATTTTTAAAAAAATCAATTGTGTGAACAATTTCATAAAAAAAGAATGGTGGCATATAAGGTAAGGTTAAGATATACATGATGTGGCTATGACTAAAGATGCATTTAATTACATGGTTCTTAAATCTACATTTACATAATCCTCCATCAGGATTTACAAGAAAAATAAGTAACACCAAACAAACAAACTTAAAGAATGAAGTTTCAGATATTTACCCATGAGATAATAATAAGGAAATGCCAAAAAACGAAAGTATTTTAACATAACCAATTAACCCTTTCCTAATGTATACAAAAGAACACATTTAGATGGAACTACTGACTAATTGCTTTGGTATAGTTTTGAATAATACCTTGAAAGTGATGCTGTGTGTTTTTGCTGGGATGAAATATATTAATGTAACATTTTGGAAAGAAATACCACAACAAAAAAGAATAAAGACTGGAGAGTACTGCCAGTGCGTTAAATGATGAGACATATTTTCCACGGAAAAGTATGCTTGCAGTAGCAAAGATGATCCAGGTTAAGATCAGCAGCAGCAGGCAGAAGGTCATCGCCTTGACTTCATTGTAATTCTTTGGTAGATCTTTTCCCATGTAGGAGAACATGAAGCAAAGGGAGCATAATGGTGAAAGAAAAATCACAGGGGCAGACACTAATTTTAGATTAAAATCACACACAAAAAATAAATAAATAAAAGAAATAAAGAAAGGCCACTTTATCTAATATGTTCTTTTGGTGAGTTTGAATTGCTGGAGGTGTAGAGAACAACTAAACCGCTGTATTTGTTTGTTTGCATACGTTTGTAGAGTAGTCATTGAGTTGCATTTCTATTAAAAAGTTTTCTAGCTCAATAAAAATTCGCACCATGCAATTGCTCCTTGAGTGGATGTGGGTTTAAAAGCAAGAAAATAAACTGTTGTTGACCAGAGACACAGCTGCAATGGTAGGCAGACTTGCCGAAAAAGGTCTACACCCCAGGCTGTTGCGGTGGGGAAATGCTTTGCAACAGCGTAGAAGTATAAAAAAACAAAACATCCCTGTCAGTACATGCGTGTGTGAGTCCAAACTTGCTGACAGAGAAGTGTTATCTGGACTTGACACCTACAACACTGATATTGTTTTATTTTAAGTTTTAAAACTTGACCAAAAAATATTTTTTTACTAAAAGACCATTAATTGACAATAATTTATTTTGTCAAGGATTTCAGATATAAATGACAGTTTAAAGATTGGCCTATAATAAGCAAAGGCTGTTAGCTCTAGAGGAGTATGAATTACTACATGTCTAAAATATCCAGCTAACACACCAGAAAATAGATTATAGTATTTTTTCTCTTCTCCAATTTTAGCAATAATTTTAGTGATCATTTTGTTTTATGCTGAACCAATTTCAACCATAAACATTTCCATATGCAGTTCTAATTTCTCCCAATAGAAAATAATATTTGTCTGTAGGCAAACAAAACATATCAAACTAGATAACTAGACTGAAGATAAAGTAATGTATATGCTGCTGTTACAACTCACAGCTTAACCCCACCTCCAGGAGCCCTAACTCCTTAAGAGGAGAGAACAGCAACACTCAAACTAAAGCCTAGATTATACCAATCCGTCAGCAAGGTTTCACCCAGATGAAGACTTATTAACGTAGATGATTTTTTTCTTTTTATACTTCTCCATTGGTGTGTTTACCATTGCAAAGCAATTCCCCACTGGGACAGCCGAGGGTGCTAACTTTTTATGGCATATATTCCTACTATTGCCATGTCAGCTATTCAATTCAATTCAGTTTATTTATATAGCGCCATTTCACAACACATGTCATCTCAAGGCACTTTACAAAAAGAGTTATTACAATACAATGTTTAATTTAGGAATTGGAGAACCACAGAAGATTGCGTAGTGAATTCTCAACAATCCCTCACACTGAGCAAGCATGAAGCGACAGTGGAGAGGAAAAACTCCCCTTTTAACAGGAAGAAACCTCCAGCAGAACCAGGCTCAGCATAAGCGGTCATCTGCCGAGATCGTCTAGAGTTTGGAGAAGGCAGCAGAGACACAGAAAGAGCAACAGAACTGATGCAGAAGAAGAAGCTGGCAGCAGGACGTGGAGAACGTTCCGCGACTGGAATGCCATCTTAGTCAGGGTTGTCAAGCAGACTAGAGTTTATTTTCTTCAGCTTGGATATGCATTCCCTCTCAAGGGGCAATGACCAACAGAAAGTACGTTTTAATTGAGTTGGAAAGCTTTTTACTAGAAGTGTAGTTCATGGAATACTCTAAAAATGCATGTAAACAAACACATTGGTCTCTGGCAGATTTTGGGCTGACCAATCACAGGCATATGCTCTCCATTGATGGAGAAGGATAGTTAGAAAATTGAGCACTATTTTGTTTGTGCTTGCAAGGGTGACTGACAGCCCTTGTGTCAACGGATAATGGCGTTGTGTTTATCCGTTCCGAGGTAGAAGTATAAACTAGGTTTTAGACTTAAAAAATATTTATTACACAATTATGAGTCCCTGATAAGGACTAATCATTCATCAGTATATTAAAACCAAAACTGGATATGTGTGTTTTATTTTATACTCTTTGCCAATATTAATTCTCAGATGATTTTTCATCATTGTTTAACACAAATACATTTAGTGAAAAAATATTTTTATAAAGACGAAATATGATCATACACAACTTTGACAGGCAACATCTGTTTTGCCAAATATAAGGTCTGGTTTCTGATTACCATACAAATGAGGATAATGGAGAACTATTGCATGCAGTATCACAAAAAAAGTGAATATTTCCAGTCTCCTGGAATAGCTAAAAACACAGATAAGCTTGGAGCTGTCAGCTAGATGTCAGAGTACCTCTGAATAAGACTAAGGAAGTACTGCTGTGTGTTTTTCTGTGGCTCAAAAACAATAATGTAACTCTTTGGTAGGAAATACCAAGAAAGAAATGAGTAGAGACTGGAAAGTACTGCCAGAGCACAAAGAGCGGAGATGTTACGACTATGGTCAACAGGGCGCATAGTGGCGTATATGGTCCAGATTATGACCAGCAGCAGGAGACAGAACGTTATTGATTTGGCCTCATTGTAATTCTTTGGCAGCTCTTTTCCCATATAGGAGAAAATGAAAATCTTGATTACAACAAAGTGCGATGGTTTTTGACTCTGGAAGTGTAATATTACCAGGCTTTGGGAGGGCTGTGGAATATCAACTAATGAGTAAGCTTGTTTGAATGATCAGTATTACAATTATGACCAGCCATTGCCCATGGTATTTCTTCCACCAGCTAAGGAGGACTGGGTACTTGATAGCCACCCTAAACACATAAACAATTTGAAAAGAACGTACTAAAAAACATGCTATACAAATATTAAAGAAGAAGAGAATGGAAGGGTCTTCAAAACACAAGATGCAGGCATGGGTTTACCAAAATGAAAGAACACACCAACACTAGACAGGCTTAAGCATGCTAAAATTAGAAAGCATGTTGGACCTCCAGCAGGTGATTTGTTATTGTGTACAAAGAGAACAGCCACAGCTGCAGTGAGACCAACGAAGATCACAGTTCCAAGGATGATCACCACAGCTCCACCATGTGAGAAAGGCATGTACTCCACCTGCCGCGGATTGCATGAAATACTTCCCGCCTCAGACCACTCTGTCTCCTTACAGCTGATGCATTTGTAGGGATTCTCTGTAGGGATTCTCTGTTGTACACATAGACAGTTAGTCAGCAGAGCTCATCTAACATAAAAACAGAGCAACTGTGTAGCCTTGCATGTTCTATATAAAAATTATTTTACAGGTTTTGTCTTTGAAATGTAAATCAAATATCAACATAATTTACTCCTGAGCAGCTTCTGTGTTAATGTGTTAAACATTATTATTATTATTATTATTATTATTATTATTATTATTATTATTATTATTATTATTAGTAGTAGTAGTAGTAGTAGTAGTAGTAGTAGTATTAGTATTATTAGTATTATTATTATTATTTACCTGTACTGTTAATATAAGTTCCTCTTTGACTAATTTTACAACTGAAGCAGCATTTCTGAGTTCCTTCTTGTTTTGCAAATCCTTCAGAACTCTCAAGGGAACAAATTGACAAAGGCACCTGTACCAGTCATGTATTAAGCAGAAAAAAGAAAAAAATACTTAGCTACAATGGAGCAAGCTACATAACTATAATATATTTAATTTAAAAGTTTAAGGAACAAATACAGCAAATTATATATTTGTCTTCCCTTGTAAAATTGTCTAAAAAGCCTTCATTTCATATTTTGTTGAAGTTGCCTAATCTCACATTGAATATTTATGAGAAACCTAGTATAAGAATTGAGTAAATCTGTTTTGTCCCCTATCAATTCCCATGCAATAAACCAATTTAGACTTGGTTAAAGATTAATTCAAATGTAATAAATGACTTATTTTGGTTAATACGGTTCTCTGTGTTCAAAATTATATTTTGACACAGATAACTTTCTTGATGAGCCAATAATTTGAAGAGACAGAAGAATTAGGAAATTACAAAAAAAAATAGATACTTGCCTGAAGTTGCCCATACCTACCAGATAGAAAAACACTTTAAAGTTTTTTTTAAACAAAACCTGAATCTATTAAATAAACAAGCTCACAATAAAAGTTGTATTTCTCTCTAAATTTCATTGCACGATTATGTTAAAGCAAGAAAAGAGGAATTTTTTGTTGAGGTTTAAACACAACCTAACCTGCAAAACACACAGTACAGAACTTCAATTTAAATTCACACCCAAAGTAGGCCGATATATGTAGGTTTGCTCATTTCATAAGCATATTATCCATGTATTGCATTTAAAACTAATTTCAGATTCGCACATGCTTCCATACCGACATAGAAAAATCAAACACATCAAAATGACCTCCCCATTTCCATGCCACTTAATTTTGCTCTTGTTGATGAAGAACTCGAAAGATGGGGGGAATCTGTAAAAGCCAACCTCCTTTGCATCACCATTTTGGTTCCAGAAAACTATTGAATATGATCCATACTTTGGGTCACCATTCTCGTCAAACTGAACGCTCTGGTTTAGAAGCGTAAAATTTGATCTCCTTAACTCTGCTAAAATCTGTTGTTGGAGAAAGAAAATAGGAATATTTTAAACATAGATAGATGTATATTACCTTTCGATTAGCCGTCAATATGTGGAATAAGTAGGATTATTCTAAATTAAGGTTTATTTCATATACAATCTGATTCTGCCCTGTGGATGCAATAACTGAGCCGTTGTGTTTGTTCTGAACTTTCCTTTACTTAAATTATCTTTCTAACTATTTACATTTCCACTTAGATCCCAATAGGTTCTACTCTGTCTTCACCAAATGACTTTGCATAGTTTATGTGGTTCTTAAATCAGATTGAGACTATATGGTGTCAAGCATGATTTAAAGACAAATAATATAATATAGTAAGATAATAACTAGTGTAAGTGAAAAGCTGACTACAAGCCTACATTAGAAGGAGAGAGGCGCTTTATGTTTGGGGTTATACGAGGTTGTTGCTTCTCTTCAAATGTTTATTTATGCTAATGTACTTAATACAACAATTATAATACGATATTTATCTCATTTTTCATGAGTTGACTTTCCATAGGAAGAACTATATTCATTGTTCTTGGAACTTTAGTTGTGGTGATTATTTACTTGCTTGGTACAAAATAGAGTGAAACACTTGATAACCAGCACCCACTGTTTTTAATGTCTGTCTTTTAATGTGACTACACAAATTTCAAAATTTTTTCCTTGTATGTTGCCATATGGGTCTCTACTGCCTCAATAAACACTTCAAACATGAATAAAACCCATCTACCTATTTTTAAAAAATTTTTTTAGGTCAGAAATCTTGTCTTTCTACGAGCCGTTTGAAAAAGTGCCTGACTGTGATGTCACAGTAAGCGAAATTTGCATATAACTGCCCCTCATCTGTGAAACTCAGCATGTGTTATTTTTATTTATTTATTTTTGTTCTTTTTTTAAGATGTTATGTATTTTCTCACGCAGTAATGGCTGTTTTCTACACCCCTATTAAACAGGGGAGAATGATTTACGGTTATCAATTTTATAGTTTTATGCTCGTAAAATGACTAGTGCAACGCAGACCAGCTGTTTGTGTGCTTTAGAAGATACTTAGATTGGAAACTTTTTTCAAAGTAGCATTTCTACTGGGTTGTAGAAGTTATTCCCCCCCATAAATCTCATGTCAAGGATAGACAGACAGTCTGCACTGCTGCCTTGCCAAGGTCTATTCTTTTGATCTCTCTGCAAAAGTGTTTCAGAACATGATGGCAGGTCCCCGTAGTCATGTGGTGCGCACTAGCTACACTGCTCTGCAGCTAATCTGATTAGCTCCGACATTTCATTTTGTGTTTTTAGCTATTTGACACTCACTTTGATTGAAGGGTATCCAACAGTCCCTCTTAGGACACGTCCACACTAAGCCGGATAATGCCTTAAACGTATAATTATTTAGTCTACACCCCCCTATTGTCCACACTAACCCGGCGTCTGTGGCCGGATAACTATTTGTCGGGTAAGAGAGTTGTGTAAATCTTAATTCAACGGCTAAACGAGCTAGTGTGGACAGCTTCCCTGGATAATGAAAGGAAGTGGCGTCAATGAATGCTGCGTCAATAACAATACGACACTACAGACAAAGACAACAGCGAAGAGTAATAAATCGATCTCGTCGTCTGTCCACACCAAAATCTCTCTCTTTTTCTGAGCAGCTATGTTTCTCTTCGGTTAACGGGACAAGCAGATTATGTACTGTGCTGTAGAGCTTCTTGTATATATTATATAGGCGCTGGCGTCACGTAGATTATACGCGTTTTTCGTGCGTCTTTTCGCGCATGCCCAGTATTTGCACAGGTCGGTATGGGATTGCGCAATAATGGGAACTTAAACGGACCTTAAACGGGCGTCAATGCTCGAGTTGAGTGGATAACATTAGGCGTCTAACTTCCCGTATAACCTTATTGGCTTAGTGTGGACGTAGCCTTAGATCTATGTATACTGGGGTTTTGAAAGCAGCGTAAACAACTCAGATAAGATCATGCGATATTTGCATACCAAATAAGCACCACACACAAACCATGCTGCACCCTTCCTGTTGTTCCTTTTCTCTGTCTGTCTTTATGCAATAGGAGAGGGGAAGCCTGTGTTTATGTGTGTGTGTCTCATGTGTGTATCTATGAAACACACCAAAAAACAAATAGTGGCTAGTAACTGTGAGCGTGTTTCCATTGGTTTAGGGAGTCGGTGAGTAGCTTTGATTTCTTTTTAAATGTCTTGGTGCTGTTAGGCAATGTGTGCACTGGTAAAATGAGGAATAAGTGTAAGGAACTTCCACCCCAGCAAAAATGGAACAAGGACAAATAAAAAATACGTCAAGAAGACATGGACCTAAATATTTAAGGGGAAAGATAAACTGATCTGCTTAGTTTGTCAAACTTATACTCACAAATTATAACTTGAATGTAAATATCCTGCAAAGCATATAATGAGTGTGAGACCTTGGCCATGTTTGAGAACTGGTTTTTGTAAAAGATAATTATCTATTCTAAATACCACTTTTCTGTGGGTCACTTTAGGATTGAAATCCCCACTCTTGCCAGAATAAAATACAAATTTGATCTCTGGTTAATAAAACACACCTAAGTACCTGGCAGATTTGGATTCAAAATTAATTTAATTCAACTAAAAAGTGTGTTGTGATTGGAAATAAGACAGGCATCTATCAAATAAACAAAGTTAGGTCAGGTCAAGTCAAGTCGCAATAAAACCTGTTGGGCAAATGGACCTTAAATCTAAATTTTCTAGTTATATACATAATTTTGAGCTCAACTATATACTTGAGAATCTGGTGTCAGCCAATAGTTTGGTCTGTAAGAAAATAGTTTGTTATGTGGTCCTTTGGGAAAAATAGTTGCCCATCCCTCAGATTGAAGCACTTTATGAGTAGTGTGGATAAAGGAAGTGAGACTGTGCAGCAGTTATAATTCCCAGAGAACAGTGGAGTCTCAATGAGCTTCAACATCTTCAGGTTGGTATTGTATGTGATCGTCCTACCTCGTCACCTGTTGTTTAAACATTAGTTAAACTGAAATTGTAGCCATTTAATGAAATGTGTATCATACATTTACTCAATAAACCCAAACTGATTACATTTAGGATTTAGACATGTTTAAAATGCCTTAAAGTGTTAAATCAGCTTCTGGGGAGATTAACAGCATCACTCTCTTTAACAACTTTACTAAAACTGATCTCATAAAATATATAATTTATAGTTGACAACACTATTAATTTCATGTGCAATACAACAACTGAATTAATGTGTTTTTTTTGTTTTAAAGAGAAACAACAACAACAAACATCTGTAATGTAAATTGAAAATAAAAACTTACCATGTGTGGCTGTACCAATACATTGCATTTACACTTGCCAGCTCCACATTTCAAGACAGTATGCAAAGCATGGGCGATGGCATGCACAGCAGAGTAAACAGAAAAAGAGAAAGATGGGTCTGCATTGATGATGTTTTCGGCAGTCAAACTGGTACAGTTGCAGATCTGATTACAGGGCTTTCCTCTATCAGCATCTTCCTGCTGTGACTGGGCTTTAAAAGAGTAGATGAAATAAATGAAACCTGGTATTGTCACTATTGGCTCAGCAATCCCAACTACAGTTCCAATTTTTTCGATTCCAGTTTCTTTGGGAAGCTTCTTGTGTAAGGACCAAGCATCCACAGCTATCCACACTGTATTGGCTATATTGTGCGATATTGCAGCCTTAATCATGGCTTTAGCAGTCCACTCTGGTGCAAAAACAATTGCGACATTTACCCTGAGGAATCCCATTTGTTGGAAAACACTTGTGTAATCCATGTAAGTATCAAGGCCTTTTGTGTATGCCAGACAGATATCTGTGTTCTCAATGCTGTCGATAAACACATCTCTGCTATCTCTTTCTTAATCATCATCAATATGAAGAAATGAAACCCAGCGCCAGTTGAATTCTTTCAAAATTGCTTTAACAGCCTTAATCACGTCTTTGTTAGGATGTATTGTTCTTAAAAAGGATGGGAAATTATATTTTTTTTGATAAGAAGCTCCATAACTGACCTGTTAATGAGAAATTGACATTTTTATTTCCTAAACATGTGTTTCTTGTAAATAATTAAGTAGAGCTATTTACCAGAGGAATGAGATCTGCCTTGAAGAGTGGGGCAAAACTCAGCGTTGCTGTGCTCGTCTAAGTGCCAACCACTGCAATCAGTTTGGATGTGTTTCTCGTTGAATCATTCCATGGTTGGATGAGACCATTGACAGAGATGAGGTTGAAAACACCAGGAAAAGTTTGCCTGTATGAGCAGTGGTCAAATATTTCATACTCAAGGGTAACGCCTGGCAAAAGGACAGTAGAATTGTTGATTTCCTCAACAGAGAATCTCATCATCTGAAATCTCCGATAACTTGATAGAATAAAAGTTTCACTGTGGATAGAAAAAAGGAAAAGGATACAATATACTATTCAAATTTAGTCTGTATACAATACCTAAGGACAATAATATCAGGGCACCTGAAAGGATTGCTTAGTTAAACATTGGTTTCACAAACCATAAGATTCAAGATAGCGACGATCCAGTGTTTTCCTAAGCAAATTATAAATTGTCTTCATTTTCATTTGTTTAATCTTGAAAAATAATCCATTAAGGTAAAAAAGCTCACCTTGAGCAGGTGATTGTTTCTTGTCTGTCCTGAGAAAGACTGTCACTGACTTGATGAATGTCAAAAAGTCCTCCGATAAAAAAATCTCCATCCAAAACAAACTCAGGGGCCGGTACAGGCTCAGTCAGGGCCTGGAGTAGACATCCCAGGAGACATACATGACCAAGAATCCTATTCATTGTTGTAGTTTTTGGTTGCCACTCTGTGGTGCAGTCTTTCCCACCTTGTCTCAACATTTGCACTAAAGGTTTCACTTGGCTCGTGAAGAGACAAGCTCTCATAAACATTTAGATAAGCTGGAGATGAGATGAGCAGGCGTCATAAATACCTAACTGTGACATTGTGATAATTTACAAATAAGTATGCAAAATATATGTTCAATAGACAACAGCTTCGCTGTGTGCAGGTCTGATGCCAGTAGCATGTCTGATTCTTCTGAGCAGAGCCACTAAAATATTTAACTAAGCAAATAAAGATATTTGATGAAGCAAAAGATTTTGTTCTCACGCTCATACAGTGGGGCACAAAAGTATTTTTTTCAGTCACCAATTGTGCATGTTGTCACACTTAAAAAGATGAGAGAGGCCTGTAATTTTCGTCATAGGTATACCTCAACTATGAGAGAAAAAGTGAGGAAAAAAATCTAGAAAATCGCATAGTCTGATTTCTAATGAATTTATTTGCAAATTATGTTGGAAAATAAGTAATTGGTCACCTACAAACAAGCAAAATGCCTGACTTTCACAGACCTGTAACTTCTTTTGTAACGGCCTCTGTTGTCTTCAACTCATTATCAGCATAAAAGTCACCTGTCCACAACCTCAAACAGTCACACTCAAAACTCTTCCATGGCCAAGACGAAAAAGAGCTGTCAAAGCACACCAGAAACAAAACTGTAGACCTGCACTAGGCTGGGAAGACTGAGGCTGCTATAGCTACTGTAAGTAGCTTGGTGTGAAGAAATCAAATGTGGGGGGAATTATTAGAAAATGGAAGACATACAAGACCACTGATAATCTCCCTTGCAATATATCCGCCCCTGGTGTCAAAATGAGCAAAAGAACAGTGAACAAAAATCCCAGAACCATGCAGGAGGACCTGATGAATGACATGCAGAGAGCTGGGAACAAAGTAACAAAGACTACCATCAGTAACTCACTATGCTGCCAGGGACTCAAATCCTGCAATGTCAGATTAAATTTCATTCAATTCACTTTTATTTATATAGAGCCACTTAACAACAAATGTCATCTCGAGGCACTTTACAACAAAAGTTAGTTCAATACAATTATACAAACAGTCCAATCAGTTAAAAGTTTTCTATGTAAGGAATCCCAGCAGATTGTGTTGAGTCATCGACATAGCTGGGCCCCCCTGTACCTGATAGAAAATTTACACAGAGAAGTATGGAACTTTGAGACATGTAGATGATTTGCCAGTCTTGTACTGAACTGGGGAACATCACTGTTAAACTGAAAGAAAGCTCTACAGGGATTAGAAAATGAAACTGGTTGAAGTAAGAGCTTGAAAATGAAATTGCAGGTTTGGTATTTATTTAAGTTAAAGATTGATAAGATGTTAAGTTGTTTAAAAAGAGTGCTAGCATGAGCAGACCAATCACTATAGGTAGCAATCCTGCAGAATCGTTTTTGTAACATATGAAGTTTCTGAAGATGAGTGTGATGAGTAGCTCCCCAAACTACATCGCAATATATAAGATACGGGTAACTTAAACTATAATAGAGAGTTAGGAAACACTTATCTTGAATCAAACTACGGAATTTGCCAATAATGCCAATAGATATTGAAATTTTGTTACATACATGGGTAATGTGTTTATCCCAGGTTAGCCTTTCATTGATGATAACTCCAAGGAAAGTCACTGATGAGACCTGATTGATGGTGTTATTTCCTATAGACAGACAGGGATTGGATTTACAATATTTTTTATTTTTTGATGTAAATATAATAAAATTCGATTTTTTAATATTAAGAGATTATTTATTTATTTTGAACCATTTTGAAATATTTTCTAATTCTTGATCGGTTTACCAATTAGGGGATTCCTGAAGTCTGGATTTTATTTAGGGGTATTATAGTATAAAGATCTGACCACAATGCAAAGCACACTTCATACTTTTTGATGATTTTGAGTGCAGTGTATTTTTTTCCTTCCACTTCACAGCGATACGTTTATTTTTGTTGGTCCTTGGTTTAAATCCATTATAGTTTATGGCTGTAGCATAAGAAAGCCTTGCACTGTAAGTAGCTGTCCAGTCTGCTGTGAACCTGACCCATGCTCTGGCCTCTGTCCATGTTACTGCAGCCAGTCAGTTAGCTATTCGTTATTATAAGGAAATTATTTCTCATTAATTCAATTCACTTTTATTTATATAGTGCCAATTCACAACAAATGTAATCTCCAGGCAGTTTACAGAAAAAAGTAATTTTAATAAAAATATGCAAACATTCAAATCAGTTAAGTTTTCTATGTAAGGAATACCAGCAGATTGCGATGAGTCACCGACGTGAGGTTGTGCCCGGATCATGAAGACTCCACCACAGCAATTCTTCAGCAATCCTTCACACTGAGCAAGCATGTGGTGACAGTGGAGAGGAAAAACTCCCCTTTAACAGAAAGAAACCTCCAGCAGAACCTGGCTCAGTACAAGCTGTCATCTGCCACGACCGTTTGGGGGTCTGAGAAGACAGAGAAGAAACAGTATGGAGGATGCTCAGTAACTTTGAGCATCATCTGGACCGATATCTAGCAGGGGACTTTATAGTTGAGCAGGGTACCAGACAATGTGGAGCTTCTATGGGGAGAAAAATACTGAGAGAAAACTGGGTTAACAATTGCAATAACAGCAAAACATAAATACATATGGAGAGTAGTAGAAGGGAAAAGTAGAAGAGAGAAGAAACGTGGTCAGTCCGTCCTCCAACAGTCTAAACCTATGGCAGCATAACTACAAACATAGCTCAGGATAACCTAAGCCACTCTAACTGTAAGCTTTATCAAAAAGGAAGGTTTTAAGCCTAGACTTGAAAACAGACAGAGTATCTGCCTCACATACTAAAACTGGGGGCTGGTTCAACAGGAGAGGAGCCTGATAACTAAAAGATCTGCCTCCCATTCTACTTTTAGAAATCCTAGGAACTACCAGTAGACCTGCATTCTGAGAACGAAGTGATCTATTAGGAACATATGGAAAAATCTGATATCTGATGTACGATGGAGCTTGATTATTAAATGCTTTATAAGTAATGAGGAGGATCTTAAACTCTATTCTGGATTTAACAGGGAGCCAATGGAGAAAAGCCAAAACAGGAGAAATGTGTTCACTCTTTTTAATATTAATCAGAACTCTTGCTGCAGCATTTTGGATCAACTGAAGACTTTTAATTGTATTTTGTGGACTTCCAGATAATAAGGAATTACAGTAGTCCAGCCTTGAAGTAACAAATGCACGGAAAAGTTTCTCTGCATCACTCCTGGACAGGATTTTTCTAAATTTAGCTATATTCTGGAGGTGAAAGAAAGAAATCTTAGAAACTTGTAAAAAGATACCTGAACATTCTGTCTAACCCTGGGATACTCATCCATTTACTCAGAGCAATTCTTGGGAAAAGAAAAAAACGTCACAGCTCAAACTTACATTCAAATTATTTGAATTAAAAAAACATGTTCCTCTTAAAAAAATAGAACATCTGTGTCTCACTGAGATTTGCATGCATAAATTAAAGGTAGGTGGCTGCTGAATCTGATTAGTTAGTTTCTGCAGCTTCAGTCTAGGTACTCATTTTAGGTTATGTTAATTAATTTTAATATCAGCTAGGTGTAATGAAGGACTTTCAAATCTGTTACCCATTGGAGCCACCTGCTGTTGTATTAATTATCTTCCACAGGGTCTCAGCATTCCTGTGTAAAGAAAACTGCCCAGTTTAAATTGGGTTTGATACAAAATCATATCTTTAAAGCATTTCTATTTTCTAGTATTGATTATATAAAAATATCTTTTTTTTACCCTTGTCTATACCCTTCCTCCACCTCGGACCTCTGTCCTCCATAATTTGCTAATTCCTTTCAAAAGTTCATTGAGATACATTTGCGTGATTAATAATGGACTAATTTCAATTAGTGACTAGTTTCATTGCAATCATAAAGTTTCATTTGAAATATCAATATTGTTATTCAGTGATTAGGTTAAAAAAAAGTTGTACTCCTTTAGACTGATTCTTTAACAATATGATAAATAAAAAATACATTAAGAAAATGTTGTAGCCTTTTGAATTGCTACCTTTAATGGTCATCTGAATACGAGACTCATTTCTTACATTCACCTGAAAACCATGAAGTTATTTTGCAGACCATTGTACTGAGATTTAGCATCCCTTCTAAAAGCTGAGAAATAAGCAATACAAGGAACCAGAAACAATTACAAAACATTTTGATTTATCAAATATTTTTATTGTTAAAGTTTTATACATACATGAATGTTCATTGAATATCATTATAATATGTACATTTCAAAAGTTGTTTTAAAACACAAGTTTTAGATATCTAACTTTATCTGAAACTTTGCTTATATATATTACTACCAGCAGCCTCATTACATATTCCTAGGTAGCAATAGAACATCCACCTCCATCACCTGCAGCCATACAAAGCAATTTCTTTGTTATTTTAAAAATTTATTAATTAAAAATATTTTTGACATTCATACATTGATCTTGAAATAAGACAAATATTTTTTTGTTTGTTTATTTTTTAAACGCTGAGTAATGCAGGTAAAAAAAACTCCAGTTTTATAGTTAACAACAAGACTGAAAACAAGACTGGAAGAGGCCACAGATTTTAGTTAATTTGTTCCTTATCATTGGAAAATTATGAAAACATGAATAAATAAATCCTATCTTTAATTTGTATGGTTACCATTATTTTGTATGTAGGTTTTTGAGTGCTAACTTCATTTCCCTAAATTTCTTTTTTTTCTCTTCATTTTACAATTTTTCCCTATAAATTAAATTAAACATTTTTAAAGTCCAAGGATCTGTGGTGTATAGTTTTATTATTATTTAATTATTATTTATAATTTATTATTTCCTTAATTTTAGAACACGGGTAGGAGCAGCTCTACTGCCTAGCTACAGAGAGAATGCTGTAGCATGTCTGTTATCCACCACACCATTTTAGATTAATTTGTTTTAAATGTATTTTCCTTTGCATTACTTTACATCCTACTGTTCCCTCAGGTCCGTAAATTAGCTGCTCTTCAGTATGACTAAAGCAAAATCTAAAAGCCTACACGGTGGCAGAAATGTATGATATGAAATGACTTGACACTGCACATCATTTATTTATTTATTTATATTATTTCAATTTTTTATCGCATTGATTATTACAGTTGTTTTTAAAATAGTTTTATATCTTATTTATTTTATTTCCATGTATTCTGTGCTTTGTGTGTGTAAAACCGTTTTTTTTGTACAGCTCTTTGGTCTTGTTTAGTAATTTAAAGTGTTTTATAAATACAACAGGATTGAATCTGATGTGTTTTGTTTTTCTGTGACAATTTGAAGATAATTCAATTTTAATTGTTTTGATAAATGAAGCATTTAATGTGAATATTAAAGTAACAGTGTGTAGCTTTTGAAGTACATCTTTGAAAATAGCCATTAAAATATTATGTAATAATAATTACGTAAAGCACAATAATTGCAAAATATTGGCAATATTGTAAAATATGACTTTAAAAATCAGTTTTAAAATACATAGGCGTGGGTCCTCCTTTCAGGGGAAAGCCATATTAGATGCCCGGATGGACAAAGCGTACGGAACACGCCCGCTATTAAAACATTGATTTCCCCTCAAAATGCAAAAAAGTTTCGCCATAAATATATTTTTACCTCTTTGCTAGTTCCAAGCAATGAAAGAGAGACTGATAGTTGTCAGGGAATTGAGCATTTGAAAACAGCACTAGTTGGACCTCCGTTGTTGACTTTCGAAGACACAGATACCGCATGCTTGTGATAATTAGGTATGCACTGCCCCCTACTGGCCGAAAATTACACACTGTGCCTTTAAGTTGGATGACATATTATTTGATAAATGTAGGAAAAGTTAAAATGACCCATAAAAAATAAACTTTTCAGAAGGCCCCGAGATGGGCAGGAAGCTAATGGTTAACTATCTTTGTATAACTCTGAATAAGACTTTGGAAGTACTGCTGAGTGTTTTTTTTCAGGCTGAAAAATAATAATGTAACATCTTGGTAGGAAATACCAGGATAGAAAAGAATAGAGTGTGGAAAGTACTGCTATTCCATTCATAAACTGGTTGTACTTTCCATGGTACCGCTGGCGGACAGTGGCATATATGATCCAGATGATTATCAAAAGAAGTAGGCAGAAAGTTATCGCTTTAGCCTCATTGTAATTCTTTGGCAGGTCTTTTCCAATGTAGGAGAAACCAAAAGAAAGAATGATTAATGTTAAAATCAATATCAAAGAACCGACTATCTCATTGAGTTGGAATAGATGGCCACAGTGATAGAGGATTTTGTCTGGATGCAGATTTGTGTTATTTTCAGGATTTGGGGGTGAAACAGAATAGCCAATGATAAGCAAGACTGCCTGAGAGATAAAGGCTACACAGATAACCAACCATTGTCCCTTATATTTCATCCACCAACTGAGGATGCCCGGGAACTTGGCAGCTATTTTGAAAATGAAAACAATCTGAAAAGATCGCACAACAAAACAAGCCAGGCAAACCGTGAAGAAAAAGAGAAATGGTAAGAACATTAAGATGCAAAAAGCTGTTGTGGGCTTACCAAAGCTAAAGAACACACTAAGACTAGACAGAGCGAGGCAGCCTAAAACCAGGAAGCACATCGGTCCTCCTGCAGATTTGACGACCGGAGTGTTGTAGTTAATGAAGAAGAGAACAGATATAGCTGCAGTCAGGCTAATGAAGATCACAGTTCCAAGGATGATCACCACAGCTCCACCATGTGAGAAAGGCATGTAGTCCTCCAGCCGCTGATGGCATGAAGTACTTCCTGCTTTAGACCACTCCGTCTTCTTACATTTGTAGCAGGTATAAGGATCTGCTGTTGTATACAATGCAGTACATGGGCAGTTCTATTATTTTGTTTGTCCAAATAGTATTTCTGTCGTATAAAATTACATCAAACAAAAGTGCTTTTCATATTCAGTAAGTTATAATCATGACTGCAATAAGGCCATAAGAGGTCCCATGTAGAAGTTGATTTAGGAGCAAAGTTAGGCTCATTTTCATATCAAGATATATTTAGGAACAGTTCAATGCATGAAATATGATCTCTCTCATTCAATCCATCATTTCATGATTTGATTTCATGATTTCCTTTCCAACTATATATATATAGTATCAAAATCGATCGAAATTACTTTATGACCTTGCGCATCGAAATCCAAAAGAGGATCGCAATCATCTCTTGCTTCTGTTTACTCGGGATTCCGTAGCAACAGTTAGCAGGCGACCGTCTACTCAGATTTCCTCATCACAAAGAACCACACATTGCGTTTTTCCTAACTAGTAACTCTCACTAGTTCTCCTACAACTCACAACACCACCACCTGGTAATGTTTTAACTGCTTGTATCACATCCCCCATGATCAGAGCACATGTCTACAGAGCACATTAGCTGATGCTAGTAAGTAGTTACAACTAAGCTACAGTTAAACCATGGCTAAGACAGGGGGACCAGCACTAAAGCCGATCCTTCTACTTTGAAATCCCCAGTAAGGAAAATTTAAGTTCCCAATGAGTTAAGTCCACGTTCGCTTTGTACGGTGCCCTGGCTAGCTAATTGTTAAGTTGCTCCGTTGGCAGCGTGGTTAACATCGACTTCTGGCACTACATAATTCATTACAATACACTTTATTGAACTCCGGGGGAAATTATGTATATTGTTGTGGGTTCCTGCAGGAAAGTAGGTTAAACGTAGGTGTCATAATTACAAATAACTGTTTTGTAGCCACCTATGCAGCCTGGCAGGGTCCATGCACAAGAAATGCAATATTTGAAGACAAACTAGTCTCAAAACGTGTTGCATGGCTGGGAAATGGCCTTGAAATGGGCCATAAATAAAATTTATGCCAACCCTGCCCCTTGGAATACAGGTACAGTCCTGTGCTATCTGCATAGATGCAAGGAGCAGGTGGCACAGCATAAATACCTTCCATTAAAGAGATAAAGAGTTAACCAGTTACTTGATGACACAGTACCCACTTTGAAAGCAAGTCTTTATTGGACGTAACATGAATCTCTGAAAAAAATGCTAGAACATTCGCACATAAAGAAACTGTTTAAAATAGTGGAATATCAGTTTTGATACTGTTCATATATAAAAAAGCACTGGGAGCATAAGTGGATGTTAGACCTGCACTGTTAAAAAATCCCACATCCGGTTTTTATGTGGTGGAGACAAAACTAGGATTTATAAATAATACCAGGGAAATGTCCCCGGTTTAAACAATGCTTGTTGTTTATAGCCTACTTTCCTGCAGGTCACATGGGATCAGAAACTTTAACAATGCTGTGCAAAGAGAGAGTTCCTCTATAAATGATTTTGAAAATGAAACATTGAGTTTACATAGTTGTTATAAACTTTTTGAGACTGCTTTTTTCTTATAGTAAATAGAAAATACTTCTCAGAATATTATTTCCATTTTTGTTTTTTGTTTTCTCATTAAAAAATAAAGTATCACTGGTACTGATAACATTTCTAATTTAGGAGAATTATTATTTCTATTATTATTGTAAAATAATTTTTTGTACTTGTGAAAGCCTTTTGAAAGTTTATTTATTATTTTTCTAACCAAAGATAATGCATGCTTTAAAATTATAAAATCAAAAGTCTACGCCTAGTCCTGAAAGTGTTACAGGAAAGTGTTTCAGGACTGGGCAAATTGTATCGCTATCACTTTTAAAGACAATGCTCTGAAAATATTAAAATGACACTTTGGTTTAGGCCTTTTCAGTCTTGGCAAAGGATATATAATTTATTTTACTGTTCCTCTGAATTGACATGCATTTAAAGACCTTAAGATTACAGTATTCAGGCCTCTGACATTTGATTATAATCTTCCAAATGTATTTCATATTTAAATAATTGTGTTTCAATGGGAAAACATTAATTAATTACAAAGCCTCTAATTAATTAGATTTATTTTTTAATGGAGTCTCATCCATAATTTTGAACTATAATGGGTATACACAATGTTAATTAAGTATAGAAGTAAACGCCGAAACAGTCTGATTTGCTCTCTGATATTTATATATTGCATAAAATGCTATGCCTTTTGAAGTGGTTTCTTTTCTTCTCACCTATGTAAAACTATCTTAACCAAATGTTCTTGTAAAAATTATGATGAATTAAGAAAATAAAAGAAGAAACTTGGGAACCAACATATATGTTTAATTATTCACAACTTTTAGATGAATAAAAATGAGATGCTGTTTTCGTTTTCGATTTATTTACCTGTATTGTTGATGTAGGTTCCACTTTCACATTTTGTACACTTGAAGCAGCATTTGTGGAGTCCTTCTTGTTGCTTTGCAAATCCAGGCTTACATTCTTCAGAACAAATTGACTGTGGCACCTGTTTAAGTCATACATCAGGCACAAAGTAAAAAGTAAGTTCATACAATGAGAGGATGTGCTTAATGGCTATAAAGCAATTATAGGAGTTTGAAATAAAAATGTACAAGAGAATTTTCAATTTATGTAGATATCCTCAAAAATCCCAGCTTCCACCTTAGCTATTGTTACCAAAGTACTTCTTTCACATCTAGAAACTAACATTATTTTCCCATCTGAACATTTGCTTGCACTGAAAATGTAATATAAGAAACAAATGATAAAAACTACTCACTGAACCGTTTCCATGCCACTGAATTTTCTTCTTGTCAATGACGAACTTTAAAGACGATTGATAATGGTAAAAGCCGACCTCCTCTGCCTCACCCATCTTGTTCCAGAAAACTATTGCATTTGATCCAAAATAGGGGTCCCCGTTCTCATCAAACTGGACATTCTGGTTTAGAAGCATAAAGCTGGAATTCCACAGTTGTTTTAATATCTGTTGTTTGAAATAAAGCTGGGATTATTTAAAGGCTTTGGCATGTCTGATTAATGTGCATTAAAAGTTAGGATAAAATTAAAGTATTCTAAGTAGCAAGTGTTTATAATGACATTCAAACATAATAATCAAATGCTCTTTTTGGAGCATTCATATTCATATTTTTTCAGTTACGATTAAAACATAAAGATGTATTTCATTAAATTTGAATATTATAGGAAGTTAATTTGTTTCACTAACTCAATTTACCAAGTAAGATAAAGTTTATAGATTAATTATACACAGACTGATGTTTTCAAGTCTTTCTTTCAGTTAATTATGAACTGATTTTCTGCTGATCGGTAATCAACACAAAACTATAAATATTATAACATCAGATCAATAACACAAATTAATATATAACTGTGGGGTTAATGGAAATTATCTTTATTACCATCTTAAAGGTTGCTAAGGTTTCAAAATGTACTGTTAATCTGGAGAACAAGCCACAACAGAACTAATATTCCAATTCACTGATATCTACCTTTACAGGTGTTCATTCATCCATTAATTTCCTATATGCATCAAGTTATGTTCAGGCATTACAGATTTCTTCTCTATTGCTTTTTTGTGTCACTTTTGAATGTTTCAAATTATCAAACTAGTTTCATTATCCATAAACACATTATGCAGTCTCCATATTATTATTTTATATATTAAGAGAAGTAGTTACTATGTAAACCAATCTGGTCTAATAGGAAGAAAAAAAAGATTGCACTCTAAAATGGACCTGGGTATAGCTCGTAAATTTAGCCATAGAAAAAAAGTACATCACACTTATTAAATTAAGTCATCAATTAAATCTGAAACATTTAACTGTAACAAAAAGCAAAAACAATATTAGAAATCTAAAGCAAGACATTTTATTTTCTTGATAAGTCAACAGGAAATATCAGATATCAGATCTTAAATTTAAAATTTAAGGGTATTTTAATTATATTTAATTTTATTTATCTATTGATTATTAAAGAAACTTTAAAAAGTAGACACAGAAACAGTTTATATGCATAAAATGTAATTTAAAAAAACTACATAGAAGATATAATTATTTAATACTTACCATGTGGGGAACAGCTCTTATATTTTTTTTACACCTGCCAGTTTCACATTGTAGAACGTTGTGTAAGGCATGCGCAACCGCATAAACAGCAGAATAAACAGGAAAATTGAAAGATGGATCTGCATTAATTATGTCCTCTGCAGTGTAATTACTGCAGTTACAAGTCTGACCACACAACTTTTCTTGCGTACCATCTTCGTTTTGAGACTGGGCTTTAGAAGAACGGATGAAATCACTGAAACCTGGTATTGTCATCTTTGGCTCGGCAATACCGATTACAGTTCCAATGTTTTTAATTCCACGCTTTTTGGGGAGCTCTTTGTGTAAAGACCAAGCATCTCCTGCTATCCACACTTTGTTGGTGACTTCGTATTTGATGGCAGCATTGATGAGATCTTCAGCAGTCCATTCTGGTGCAAAAACTATGGCGACATGTACCCTTAGTGATTGAATTTGTTGGAAAACCTGGGCATAATTTGTGTGCTGATCGAGGCCTTTTGTGTAGGCCAGGCAGATCTGAGTATCATTCTCAATTATCCTCATGAATAGATCCCGGCCATCTCTGCCATAATCGTCGTTAATGTGAAGGAATGAAACCCAGCGCCAGTTGAACTCTCTCAATATCCTTAGAACCACCTCTATCACCTCTTTATTAGGATGGACCGTTCGTAGGAAGGATGGAAAATTAGTTTTTCTTGAAAAGACAGAACTGGCAGCTCCATAACTGACCTGTCAAAGGGAAATTTCAGAACATCCAAATAACGTTTTAACAATACACCTTTTTATGTTCAATAAATACATTGAATATTAGTCAATTCATTTTAAAAAGTTTTTAAACAGCTTGAATGTTTACCATTGGAAAGAAATCCATCATGAAGAGCGGTGCAACACTCAGTGTTCCTGTGCTCGTATAGGAGCCAACCACTGCGATCATTTTGGACATAACCCTCTGGGAGTCATTCCAAGGGTGGCTGAAAGGCTTATCAGAGATGAGGTTGAAGACACCAGGAAAGCTCTGTGTGTCTGAGCAGAGGTCTAATGTTTCATAACCGAGCGTTACATTTGGCAGCAGTTTGGTACAGTTATTGATTTCCTCCACTGAAAATCTCATCAGCTGAAACCGCCGGTAACTTGACAGAATAAAAGGTTGACTGTGAACAGAAATAGAGGAAACATTTAGCATTGGAACAGCGTTTGTCTTTTGGAGCCTTTTTTAACTGATTAGATAAGATATTTTTGCTGATTTGCACTGTGGAGCAAATTCTTGTTTGACTGGAATTATCAAGGAAACAAAATCTCACACAAAGTCAGTCTAATCAGAGTCGTCCCTGTTCCACACAGGATTTCTCCTGTCAAAGCAACTAGGTTCTTGAAAATATCTTATTGGCTCAAGCACTCTTTCATACGATGTGTGAAATAAAATAAAAAAAATCTTACATCAATTCATAACACATACATTTTTCCACTTATAGTTACTTTTAAAAGGCACAGGTAATATGGTTCCATTTTATAAAACCGTTGGATTGGAACAAAAATTACTAACCTTTTTTTGTCTTTAGTATAAATTGTGAATCATTCTTTACCCCCAATTATTATTCTGAACTCCAAATCTCTAATGCCTGCCAGCACAGGTTTACACTCACACACACTTACCCACTAGTGCATTTATGCTAGGCCTATATCACAAACAGTAAAACGAAAACTGATTAATTGTTAATCTATTTAATGTAGATATGGAACTGTGGTATTCCAACACGAACAACTTCCCTTTGCCTTCATTCTCTTGCGCAGGCTTCAGTGCACATGAATTTCTTTCCACTGTTTGAATCAATCCTAAAAACTCACAAGTTTGTCACAGCGGATAATCTTTATGTATTTCAGAAGATGTCTCTGTGTCAACCCAGTAAAACAACACCTAGTCTAAGAAATCTAGATTTAGTAAAATGAGTACTGCGAAGACGCACGCATGACATGTTATTATTTACTAAAAGATCTGTTTGTTCGCAGTGTTTGAGTGAGATTACTGTACCTGCCAAATGATCTAATTAAAGAGTAAACGTTTGCAGCAACCGCCAGTTTTAATTTAAAATAATGTAGGACAGTTATTAAAATGTACTTATATTTATTTATACTGATTTTCATCCCCTAAACACACTCATAATGGACGTCTATATGTATAAACACAGCATATGATATAATTAGAGTTAACTTGCTGCAGTCAATAGCCCATTTAACCCTCTATGGCATGCTGTTGCCCTCGGGCAACAAACCAATCTTTTGGCTCTTACACTGGCCCTTTAATGTTTTTTTAATTTTTTATAAAATTACTAGACATGTTTCTGTCCAATTAAATCAGGGTCTGAAGTGGGTGGGGGCAATTGTCTGGGGGTGGAGCAGTCCTTTCAGGAAGCAGAGTCACAAGGGACACAGTGCCAGAAAAAGGTAGGATAAATATCCCTTTTCTACTTGTTTAAATTCGAAAAACTTGATAAAATAAATATGTGACTGTGCATGAATATGTTAAGAAGCATATTTGATTGTTAATATATGTTTTTTGTTTCTATTTATATACTAAAACTGTACTTTTAGGTTTGTGTAATGCTACTGGTTGGGGATGTGCTTGAATGGATAATCAACACACCAATAAGGTAAGATGCAGAGTACCTGGATGCAAAGGAACTCCAAGGCTCAAGTGCAGGAAATGTGGCATCCATCTATGTTTCACAGCCACTAGCAACTGCTTCTTGCTGTTCCATACACAATAGGCTACCGAGACCTGCAGCTGTGTGACTTACTAGAGGCTCAGAACTGTTTTTGCTTTTGTTGTTGCAATCTGGAGTGCTCTGTATCTGTTTAAAAAAGGTGAGCTTGAAAAATAAAAGAATAAAAGCTTCTCTAATGTATTTGTTTTATTATTTTCCTAATTCCATGTAATATTGACACAATGTAACACAATGTATCTGAATGTGGGGGGGGGGTGTAAAGATCAGGATGTTGTCAGGGACCCACGAGCTCTTAAAAAGTTGTGTTGAAATATTTTTTTCCCCCCTAAAATAAAAAGTCATGCCATAGTATGTATTGTTAATATTAACACGCTCAAAACTTTGACTCTTTGGCTTAAAAACCCAGTTCAAGAATCACAGGAGAAAATAAAAGACTAAAGCAAGAAATAAGGAATGTTTAATGACATTTTCATCAGCTCCCATGAAATGTCAGGCTGTGGTTTTGAACTGAGATGGATGGAATCCTTTGCTCTATTCTATTTTTAAAATCTGTTTCTCAGAAATTAAGTTGTTAGCTATCAACTGTAAGTAAAGTACTGAGGGCTAATGACGGCTTTGCTGACCCCCACCGTGAAACGTGTGAGCAATTTTATTCCAAAAACAAAATTCAAGGAAACTAAGAGAAGTTACAAAGTAGCTACATCTTGCAAATGCGCTGTGTTAGTCATCGTTACATGCATACTAAAAAAAAAATTTTTTTTTAAAAAAGGTATCAACAAAGACTAAAAGTCTCACCTTGAGCAGGTTATGGCTTCTGGTTTGTCACGGTAAAATCTTTCACTGACGTGGTGGATATCAAAAAGTCCACCGATTATATAATCCCCGTCCAACTCAAATTCTGAGGCTGCGACAGCCTCATTTAGGGTATGCAGAAGACATCCCAGCAGATACAGATGATCTGGTCTGGTCTTAACTTTTTTATAGCTCGTTTCTCTAATTTCCATGGAAGGCGTTATTGCTTTATTTCCCTGAGTGTTTTTCATAACCCTGAGATGAGCAAACTGTAATAACCATAGAGCCTGAGGATTAGCAAATCAGCACGCAAAAGCTCTTATCTGCTTGCCGCTACACCCTTGTTTTCGAAATAGCTTCGGGTTTGAGGGCATGTTTGACAGCTCTATCATGCAATGAAATCTGTAAACTGAGCCAGTTCAGTTTTCAATATACAAATAGTGTATATATATATATATATATATATATATATAAAACTTGTCTGTCTTGAATTTCTACGAGCCTTGGAAACAACAAGCTTTTTCAGACAGAATGATATTTCCCAAGCTGTTGTTCGTTATTTTCGATCAGCAGTAGAACAGTTAGCAGTAGAGCTAATAAGAACAAACAATCAGTTTCAGAGAAAAATTCAATATTAAATTAGACTAAAAGAAGGGGATGTTTATTACACCTCAGCTGAATCCTATTTCCATGTACGGAACAGTAAATGCACTCCTGGTTTGGGCTCCTTTTGCATCATATACTGGAATAATGCAGCACGGCTTGGAGGCGATCAGCTTCTGGCTCTGCTCAGGTGTGAGGGTCGTCTCAACGGTGGCCTTCAGCTTGTCTGCACTGTTGGCTGTGGTGTCTTCGATCTTCAAATTGACAATAAATCATAGAACCTACAGTATATGGAGTTTAGGTCAGATGAGTGCTCAGCATGTTTCCCTGGCTCTCACCTTTCTATTAACGTTCTTTGGAAACTGTCATTCATCTGTGTCTTTACAGTGAACAGTGTGCGGCAGACTAGAGTGTTGTGGTTAATGAAAGTAGTCAGACCCTTTACATTTTTTACTCTTTTTTTAATTGCAGCGATTTCCTAAAATAAAATGTTCATGTTATTTCTCATTAATGAACACTCAGCACCTCATCTTGAGATTAAATAAAACAGTAATGTAGATATTATTTACAAATTTATAAAAAAAAAAATCTTAACTATCACATGGTCAAAAGTATTCAGACCTTACTGCTCAGTACTGAGTAGAAGTACCCTTTTGAGCCAGTACAGCCATGAGTATTCATGGGAATGATGAAAAAGGTTTTTTCACAACTGGGTTTGGGGATCCTCTACTATTCTCGCTTGTAGTTCCTCTCCACTTCTGTTTGGTTGGATGGTGAACATTGATGGACAGATCTTTTCAGGTCTATCCAGAGATGTTCTATTGGGTTTAGGACAGGGCTCTGCCTGGGACAGTCAAAAATGGTTAGAGTTGTTCTGAAGCCACTCCTTTGTTATTTTAGCTGTGTGCTTAGGGTCATTATCCCGTTGAAAGGGGAACCTTCGGCCCAGTCTGAGGTCCTGAGCACTCTGAAAGAGGTTTTCTTGCAGGATATCTCAGTACTTGGCTGTATTCATCTTTTCTTCGGTTACAACCAGTCGTCTTGCTCCTGCAGTGGAAAAACCCAAGCGTTGAGCATTGCCTAGTTTTCTCCACACATACCGCTTGGAATTATAGCCAAAAAGTTCAGTCTTAGTCAAATCAGACCAGATAATCTTATTTCTCAAAGTCTGGGGGTCCATGTGTTGTTTTGGCAAACTCTATGTAGGACTTCATATGTCTCTCACTGAGGAGAGGCTTCCATCGGGCCACTCTGCCTTAAAGACACAACTGGTGGAAGGCTGCAGTGATAGTGGACTTGGTGAAAGTTTCTTCCATTTCCCTACTGCATCTGTGGGGCTCAGTTATCTTTGGGTTCTTCTTGACCTCTCTCACCAAGGCTCTTCCACCATAATTGCTCAGTTTGGCTGGATGGCCAGGTCTAGGAAGAGTTCTGGTCATCCCAACCTTCTTCCATTGGAGAATTATGGAGACCTCTGTGCTGTTAGATACCTTGAAAGCTGCAGACATTCTTTTGTAACCACTGCCATGCCTTGCCCCAATTCTGTCTCTGAGCTCCCTGGGCAGTTCCTTTGACTTCATGATTCTCATTTGCTCTGACATGCACTTTGAGCTGAAAGGGCTTATATAGACAGGTGGGTGACTTTCCTTAACAAGTCCAATCAGTTTAATTAAACACAGCTGGACTCCAATGAAGGAGCAAAACTATTTCAAGGAGGATCAGAAGAAATGGAAACCTTGTGAGTTAAATATGAATGTCACTGCAAGGGGTCTCAATACTTATGACCATGTGAAGAAGAAAAAAATCTACATTTCTGGCTTTTTTCTGTCAAGATAAGGTATGAAGTATACATTATTAGGAAATAAAATGTGCATTTTGTTTTAGCAAATCACTGCTATGAAACATTGAAAAATTTAAATGGGTTTGAATACTTTCTGTACTCACAGGATATTAATCACATTTTGTGAGAAGCAATTTATGGCTTAAAGACCCACTCCGTAAATTTTACACCATAAAAATACTTGTTTTAAAAACGTCTTGGTGACACACAATTATTTATGTTCATTTTCAAAGCTGTCATACACTGATAACCGCAATATAGAAATGTTCACCCCCAAACCGCTTCCCCGGATGTACTGACCGCTTTTCGCTTCCAACAGAATGCTACCTAATGATATAAACAACCTCACAATTTTGAGACTTGAGCCATGACAGATCCCGCAAAGAAACCAAAGCAGACACTATCAGAAGAAGCGAGGAAAAGAAACTGGGCTATGTTATGGGAAAATTTATATTAAGAATGATCTGTTCTGTATATTCTGACATACTGAGATAACTGTGTGCTATTTCTTCACGATATAGTGATAGTCTGATTGTGTGACACTGTAATATTAGGTTAGGTCAAATGAATTGATATTAGGATTCCTACGTCCTGTATTGCCATGGAACGACCCTTGGAGCACTGAACATCCTGACGTGTTCTAAGATTGAGCCTGTCTGATCAGACGAAGACGACTGGGAGTCAGTGTGAAGAAATGTTTACTGATATGGTGTAGATAATAGTAAGGTTAACTAAATCTATAACAGGTCTGTGCTAATCGTGGGAAACAAGTTCAGCTGTTGCAAATACTCTGATACTGTTCCTCCTTGCTTGATCAAACAAGTCCATTAAATAACCTCCATATAATGAAGGAATCTCACTCCTTTTTATTTAATAATGTTTTTCCGTCAACAGCTGCAAGAGCTGCTGGAGCTTCACTGCTTGGACTTGTTAAGTCCTAATTCATACCTGGCGAACGGCGGCACTCAGTGTGAGCCGCGGAGCTGGACGCTGATTTGAGCCAGCTTCTCAACCCCAAAGACGTTACCAGAAGCAAGGAAAATAAACTTGGGTGCAAGAGCAGCTGAAAGCTGCCGGTGCAGTAACGCAGCAGAAGGCTCGTTATGATAAGCCTGTGAATATTCTCATTCATCCAGGTCATGGTTATCTCAAGGAAATTTCAATCGAACGCAACTGGACTTGGTAATTTGTCTTGGAAAACGTTTCACATCTTATCCAAGAGGCTGCATCAGTTCATGCTCGCCGCTGACCAGGCTGGGACTGGTACAACTCGTTATGATTCTCACTGGGCAGATCTGTTATGCAGCTGGTGTGAATCAATGTAAATTGCAGGATGCTGAGCCGCGGAGCTGTACGCTGAAGCTCATGACGCGCCTGTTCCCCATCGTCCTCGATAACAGCGCATCACCAGCGGTTCCTTCAGCTCCCATAGCAAGATGGGAGAGGACACAGGTGAGAGAAAACGTCCTTCCCTTCACAGCTGTGAAAGTTATTTTCTGACAAACTGTTACTTGGTTTAAGTCAAAGTACGATTAGCTTCTAAAACCTGGCGTTACAACTTTTCGTTTTGTGTGGTCAGCCGCTGTGAGTGAGACAGAGATACAGCAGGATGTGTGGATGCTGAACTAGCCATGTTGCTACCGGATTGGTAAATAATAAATGCTTGCTCCGTGGTTCTTTGGGCATGATGAAGTGATACAGTAACGGGAAAAGTGTCTGACGGTTTATCAACTGACAGTTGTTAGTTTGATGTTTTGGCTGGTGAGTTTATAAAACAATCCGTACACTTGTTCAGATGCGCTCTGTAGAGATTTGTTTTTACAACAGTGAAATTATTCCGCAAGCCTTGAGAGGGCGACAGAGGGCAAATCTCTGGAAAGTTACAGAGTGTCTTTAACAAAAATAAATGCTTGAAAAATGTGTGTGTAATGTCAATATAATATTTTCACCTCAAAACATTTTTTTAACTTTATCCCATCCTAATCCAATGTACATGTTAGACTCAGTATATTGAGCTACACCTTGTCCTTCATAGTCAAATCCTTTCATTCAAAATCATACGAAATATGAAGCTGAGACATTTTTGTACTGTTCCGAAGGGACACAGCCTCTTTAATAGCATTTGGAGTGAAAAAAAAAATACACTTCCATTTTTTAAAATCAAGTTCTTTTTTTTTACCGTAGCACAAAATAACATGCATCCATGAAAAACATTAAATTCAGCTCAGTAACCCAATTAACCAGTTTTTTCTTTCATCAGTTTCAGTTGAAACAAATTTTAATATAGGGAAATAAGGTGGATGGATGAAAAAGGAGATTAAAAACAAAAATTATATTTTAAAATATATATACTGTATATACACAAATCCAGACAACCCTTCGAAACAAACTTTTTACAGGAAAATGTTTTGATCCCTTACTACAGTGTAGATCAAAGTTTAGTATTGACAAATTCCCAGCATTTATTAGGAAGGAAAAAAAAAAGATCAAAAGGTTCATAGAAAAATGTATGATCGCCACCAACTTCATCCATTTGTTTTACTAAAAGTTGTCAATCAGTTGTCCTATGTTTCCTCTGCAAAAGAAAGAGAACAACAGTTTGCTTGGAATGACTGTTTTGTACCTTTTTTTAATGTTTTAAGGTAAACGCAGATAAAGGACAACAACAGCTAGTCTACAACAACAAAAGTTTACCCCACTCTTTGGAGCACTTGGGAAAATGCTTCAAAGAGAACCAGCCTTTAGGAAATTATTTACTTCAATTTTACCTCAGACTGATCATGTGCTAAGGAAATTAATACTGGTTGTGCGCTTTGGAGACGAAACGGATTTTAAATATTATTGTACAGAATAAGTCAGAGTATGCAAATTTATGAAATTTCCCATTTGAGGCTTAATGTTGCAAACGTAGAAACACAAAACAATCAGATTTACAGTAGCTGACAGACTACAGGAGACTAAGATTAGTAACACCAACCTTGAGATATGCATTCATAATGTTGAGTGGGTAGTCTGAATGTGTCAAATAATGTATCTAAAGACACTACCTATGCGAAATGATTAAACAAACAAAAAAAATGTACCAACTTAAAGCCAAACAGACCAAAAATCACGAGGATTTAACTTGAAGTGACGAATTCACACATTTATGTTTTTCTGGCCATCATGAATGCATATTCACATGAAATGTCACTAAGAACTCCAAGGCAACTTCATTTATTATTTGTCCAACACAATTATGAAAGAGCAGCAGATACTGGGATCCAGAATTTTTAATTTATTATTAACATTTTTTAAATAAAATTGTATATCTAATCACATTCTTCAGCAAACAAACTTTACTGATGAATGATATACCATTTAATGTGTTACAAATAAGTAGGAAGAACATATTAATCAAAGGTTGGCAGACTGAGATAGGGAGATAATGCAACCACCACTGCTGAATTAACCAAAATTTGGAAATTTACTATGTCATTTTAGTTTAGCTCCTACTTAATGAGCACTACCTAATCTGATGGCATAAAAAGGCAGAAGATAGACCTAAATTTTAACTACTGCTGACAAAAATCCCAAACCAATTTAAAGACATAATAGGTGACTATTTTTTATCCAAGCTGCTCTCATCCACTTCAAACACTGTCAATTATGGATCAAAACTATGACTTTTAATATTTCAATGTTACTGTCCAGTTTACAAAAAAAGAAAAATAATCTCTAATCTTCATCACTCCCTTCTAGCTGTGATGAATGTGTTTCAAATGAGACTGAGGCGAATGGTAAATTGGAGTTCTTAACTAGCAAAAGTTTTCCCTGTGTCTTCCTTGCCTTTATATGTTCTCTTCCCGTGTGTGAAGGGTAGGTATCTGTACTTGATCATATGCTGCAAAAAAAACAAGAAAAGAGAATTAGTGAATGGCAGGGTCTGAATCAGTGATTTCATTAGACAAAAAAATAGAGACGCTTACTTTGTCAAACAGGAAAAGAAATTAGATCTGATCACAATATACTCATATTTAAAGGAAAAAAAACATACTGGCAGCATAATTAGAATTAATATTATCTCTGCAATGTCCAAGAATTGAGACAACATTGCAAAGAATTGAGACAATGGTTCTTCCAAGAATTTACTGAAATTAAACAGACTTATGTTGCTTTTTTAACAATCTATCAATATATTTTTATATAGAAGAACCATTTTCTGCCCAACCAACAAAACCCTTACAAATGACAGTAAGGTTTTCTTTGCTACTTTTATTGCATCCATTAAGCCAATCAAGTGAGTGACGGTTTATAGAATGTAGGTTTGTCCAGCTGTAGTTTACCTTAATCTGCCTCTTCATGGTGATGCAAAACAGCATGATGAAGTACATTACAAGTATTGGCCAGAACACTGGGACATTGAAGGCTTCGAAAAACGTGCAAATCATGGCGATGACTATGCCTTTTGTTGCAGAGTGCCTGTCACAAAGGAGAGAGGGGAAACGACTTCTGTAAGTTTTCATGAAAAAAAAAGACTATGATCAAATTTCTGACATTAAGAAAACATACTTCAGCAAATATTCCTGTTGGGTGACTTTGTGGTAATCATACATATATGCCAGTTCCTGTTAATCCAGGTTACTTTTTATGAACTGGAAGGCTTTAAATAGGTTTCCTATTGGAATGGATAAAGTTTTCTGAATCTAGATGACAGAATGGTTATAAAACTAAAGTTCAAGGCAAGCAAAACCTGGAGGCCAAAAGATAACTCCCAAATCATGAATAAAGTGCAGTATGTCACTAATATAATCTTGATGAGTCAACATTTAATCTTCAATGATGTCAATTTTTTTTCCACCAAAGCAATTTTAGTGCTAGAGGAGGCGCTGGAACCAGTTCTTCACTCAGTATGTTTACATGCACATCTACTTCGAGTTTACGGCAAAAATAATACTAATAGCTGAACCAGAATATGAGACTTTATCCGATTGGTGACAAATTGTTGAATGAAGTGCGTTTCCCTCTGCGGCGCCAGGTGGCGACATGTGCCTTTTCACGTTATTCTTCTGGTTGGCCAATAGCCCCACACAGAGTAAACAAATACAACAGTTCGTGAAGCAGACTGAGTAAAAGGAGGATATGCGTCATGATCGAAGAAATGGACAACAACAACAACTCTGCAGCACAGTATGTTTGCTAAGTACCGTACTGTTTGACTGTGCTGCTCGTTCTGGTATTATTATTACCGCTTCCACAGTCAATTTCCCAAGGGCGAGGTCCCGAGCTGCTAATGGCTAGGGTAAACTGTTGGCGCTTAAATGCAGAAAAATTTGGTTTTCTAACCAATTTTTTTTGGGTGTGTTAATCCAATTAAAAGAAGGCCAGTTCGTTTCAGATTCAGCCAGACTTAAGTGTATACATGCATTTTAAAAGTCTGACTTCAGTCGGACTAAGGCAGTAATTTGTTTTTTTTTCTAACTGTATGTAACCGCACTGAATGGTTTTATAGGAGAATCAGACTGACTTTCGAGAGCCTGAGAGCCAATTTGGAGCAATGCGTTCTTGGCTGGTTTCTGATCGGATCAGTACTAACCGTGCTGGAAAACTTGAGTTAAACAAGTTTAAAAAGGAAGATTTATTAATACCACTGGAGGTCTAAAGGCTAACAGCAACTAAGACGTTAGTCTGAAATCACCTTGAAAATTTCTAGTGGAATTGTAGCTTTATGTGAGGTATTGACATACTTAAACTATGTGTTGGATGATATCAAAATAAAAAGTAAGAAAACAGACAATGAGTGAATATTAGTATTGAAGGTCAGTGTATTTCCTATTTTACATTTTTCTAATCAAAACCTAAACTAGCTCCAGAGATTTAAACATGGCGCTAGCAGGGCTGGGTGATATGGCTAAATTTGTATATCCCAATATAGCTCAGTTTATATCCCGATAACAGAAAAATTCCTATATCATGAAGTATATCGTTGAGTTATTTCATGAATAAAACGCAAGGCGGCTGCTGCTCGTAAATGTTAAACAGATTGATCACGTTAGGTTTAGGCACTGGTTCCTGAATAGTAGGATTATGGTTATCGATGTCTAATGGACCGACACAGATCAGACAACAGTTGTTTGTAAAGTTTACCAGTTCCCAGTCCGACCCACGGATTCCAACACTACATATTTATTTTATCAGCTGCTCAAGAACCACGGCAACAAATACAGAGAGTCAATGAGTAAAAGCAGCGTTGAGTCGTGGCGTAAGCACTGATAAACTCCAAATACAGACGCTGTAGCACACCACTGATGGGTTGCTAGCGAATGAAACGGCTTTTAGAGCTGGCGTCTCTCCGAAGCGTTGGATGGGGGGGGGGAGACCTGCAGGGTGAACAACTATGGGTTTTCTAATAATCTTGTTTAGATCCCTGGTCTGAAACGTGTTGGTTTCAATCTTCATCTCGTTTTTTTTTTTTATGTATTGCAGCAATGCACAGGGATGTCATAAGGTACATCTTGATGCAATTTACTGTCGTAAAACCCTATCGTGGTTTAAACGATAGAGATTCTTATAAAACGACAGACGTTTTCTATCATACCGACGATATTTTTCATCATATCGCACAGCCCTAGGCGCTAGCATTATTTTTTAAATGGTCGGTGGCAAGTTCACCCCCAGAACCTGAGGAAAGCATTTCTTCCCTCTGGGCTAGGTTAAAGGTGATTCCAGGACAGAACCACTTTTTCTAGCAGTGGGGACATAAAGAACAGGTAATAAGCAAGATAACAATGGAACCAGTCTGGTGAGAAAAAAACAAAAAAAACTAGAGACAATAGAACAATGATTGCTGCAATCCAGAAGATGTTTTGGATTATTTTTGATGAGCATAAGTGCTTACATGTTAAGTAGAATCCAAAGTGGCCAAAAAAAAAATCAAAAGGGAACTGCAAGAACAGCTTAGTACATACAAGCACTGGACTCCTTTACATTTGAACCCTAAATCAGACATGATTTATCTAAATACTATCATTTTTATTGTATATGTTGTTTTCCTTGTAACACTTTTCAACCTTTGTTCAAAATACATTATTTTTCTATTGTTGACATGCAAAGACCTTGAGCATCTTGAAAGGAACTTATAAATAATGTGTTATTTATTACTATTATTATTATTACTAAATAACAATAGTGTTGTACAGGAATTGCCATGGGTGGAGGAAAAACAAAAGCAAAGCAAAAAAAATAACAGAAAAACACCCAATGTTAATGAACACAAAAGGAAAAAAATAAATAGAGAGAAGGAGGTACAGCGTAACTTTTAGTAAATCATTCCATGCCCAAGTCCGGTTTTACCGGTGTTTTGATTAGAATGACAAAAGGAATGTGGACTAGGGCTGTTGCTCCAGTTTTTACCAACTAGGAGGCACTAATAGGCAAGGCAAGGCAAGGAATCTTAAACCTTGAAACACTTATTAGTTTTTACCCCAAATGAAAAGCTTCTATGTAGAAAGTATTAAGTTGAAACACGGGAAAGGGAGTACAAGACTTTTGATACATCTGTCTGATCAAAGCAGTATAGTCAAGGAAAACTCTGGTCTTTTTCCTGCTTGCAAGGATAAATAGGATGTATATAGGACGTAAATTAGCAAAGAAACAGGACATGGAACATTATCTCTTCATAAAATAAAATAAAAATAAGCAGTAAAAGTTCAGAAGAGCCTCTTAACGTAAATATTTAGAAAAATGAAGAAAACAATTCCACTATTTGTATGTCATGTCATACAAATCCATTTTTGTTTTAAATCTTTTTTTGAAATTTGTCTCATACAGAAATTATGGTTAATCAAAATAGGTCCAGAAAATTGATGAGATTATTAGTGAGAACCAAACGCATGTACATGTTCACCTTTTTTTTTTTTTACTATAAAAGTTCTACCCTTAATATATTGTGTAATTTCATCTGTTGCTACTAACAGCATTCCAAATAAAGTCATTTGCAATCCCTCAGTGGATGATCACAGCAGAAAGCCGGACTCTGAACCCAACTCTTACCAGAATTTGAATTCAGGCAACCTCCTGATGAAAGGGCGGAACTCCTCGTTCTGCTTGGTCGGAAGGGATGGGCCCTCATCTACAAGAGAAATAAGTTACTCTCTGCTTTTCAAGGACTTTAATAACTACGGCTTAAAACAAAGAGCAAAAAGAAATAGACTTTGTATCACCTAATGATACGCAAACCACTAATGTAATCAAATTAAACCACAAAGAAACGAGTCAAAAGACTATCAAAAAATTTTTTATATATAGATATCTATCAGATACTTTTAGTACTAAACCACACAAAAAACATTAGCCAAAAGTGTTAACTTGCCCTCATCAAGTAAAGAAGGATCCACTTTTGGCGACAGAAATGCAATGAACAGGTTGAGATGGTAGATTCCCAAAGCATATGTTACTATATACCACCCCTGAAAAAAAGCACAAGAAAAACACCAAATTACACGACTTATTATTAGTATTATGTATATAATGCTTGCTTTAACCAAGAAACAGCAAGATCTCAATTTATATCTAATAAATGCTAAAGGTTAAACACATGTATACGACCACAGGAGTCCCTTTTAATCATCAGCTTATGCACATTTAGATTTTTTGAGAAAACAGGGGTACAAATGAAATCAATCACCTGTAGTATGTACACTCTGATCATGTAGATCGCAGTAAGTAATAGAGTGAGCGCCCATCGCACTACATAGAAGGGTGTTGACTTGTCAAGCCATGTCTGGTAGACCTGTTAAAAAAAATGAAGTAGTGTTTGTTGTACAATACCACCAACTTGGTATGATTGACTTATGTAATCTATAGGATACTTACCGTTCCAATCCCTGTGAAAAAGGCAGCAACTACAGATGGTTTCCCATGGATTGACTCTCCAACACTGTCCCCTTCTGACATCCTGCCAGAAACCAAAAAAAGGTTTTTCATTAATGGTAGTGTTGATGGTTTATAGGAGCGATACCACATTTTTAACGGGTGAAAATTTGTCAATACGCACTTGTGTTAAAATAAACTGTTTACCAAGAGTTTTTGATTCATTCTGTTGTGTACTTGTTTAGATACAGTGAATTTTAACCAAAGAGAAGGTGGTCATAAATTACCTATATTACATTTTGTTATGCTAATATCAGTGAGAATTAGAAGACTTTTTTACTCCAATTGTTTCCTTGGCAATGTTACTGGCTCCATCGTAACCTCATAATCTGCTTTTTATTTGCTCTTACAAGCTGCAGATTTAATCATTGTTAATATAAACATACCCACAATATAATTATTCATAAAAGGCTCCTTTTTAAATTCCAGCTAACAACATAGTCTTATTCAAATGTAAAAATACTTCATTGATCCCAGAGGGAAATTAGGTGTTGTTGTAGCTCATACTAATTAATTATTCTAGAAGTTGCTGTAAATGCTAATGGTTGTGGGCAGGAAGGATATATAACAGCCTGAGTTGCAGTGAAACTGAAGAAGCCTCCGAATTAAGACACTTTTGTAGGATAGTCTCATGAAGAGGATGCTCAGGGTTTTCAATCATTTCTAGATCTCATGAGGAATCCTTCTTTGCATCATTATCATCTTCAGTGGTTCCACAGTCGTCCCGTGAACAGAACCAGCCTTCTCCATCGGGTTTGTTGAGCCTTTTAAAGTCCCTGGCTATTTTGCTGCAAACCCAAAAGAGGAAGGCAGAAGAGATAACACTCGCCACAACAGACTTGTAGAAGATCTGTAGCATCTTGCTGCAAACCTTGAAGGACCTCAGCTTCTTCAAGAAGTACGGCCTGCTATGTCCCTTTTTGTAGACGGCTTGGTTGTGCAGTCTCCCTTCTAGTCTGTTATCTATGCTATAATTAGTTATTCTTATCATTGTAATTTTCCTTCCCCAAAAAATTGAGTTTCATACATGTTAAGATGAGCAGAACGCTTGAATCAGCAAGGCTGCTATAGTTTAAAGAAATTATATTTTAAAGGTCACCTGGTTTGATACATGATCAAGTGCTTAACTAGCCTATACAATGTCCAGAGCCCATTAAAAATTAAATAATCGCAATTCTAGAATTAAACTATAAAGTCTACACTGGAAAGACAAATACATCTATTAGTTTTACCTTTATTGCTTTTTGAACTATGAAGACATATTTGGCAGTAAGAACAAGATCTCCTGGCTGAATTAAAAGGACTATTCCATATCATTTAGAAAATTTGGTGACTAAGGGTCACAATTTCAGAGGTTTCCGTGTTAAATGACAAACATAAATTACCCCAAATTTTCAGCTTTTAAGACACGTGACCTGAGAGTAGTTTGAAAGTACCTTCAATGCCCATTCAGACTAAATTGTTTAACATACAACTCATATGAAGAGTTTGGTAACATAAGTACCTGTAACCAATGAGACTTTAAAGTTTAGCTGGAGACAAACATCTGATAAATAGACTAGATCATGGAAGGCAGCATTTCTAGCTCTACAAATAAGCCTAAAGAAAATCTTTATAGTCTAACCAAGGGGGTGTTAAAAAATGGGAACCAGGAATGTTGAATGGATGACTTGTGTTGCTAGTGCTAGTTACGGATTCTACAACAAACTTTACATATTACATTGCTTATTAATACCAAGAGAGGAGTCCTTTCCTAGTTGTTGCAAAAATATTTAATTTTAAAATATGAGGTGATGTGTAAACCCGTGGAAAACTGTTCCTGGTTGGGGCTAGCTAAGATTTGTCTGATCACTAGCCTACAATCGCTGGGTTTTGTCAATATAAGCAGATACACAGAGAATCCACATGAATACATCGAGTAATGTTGATATATCGACATGTGCTAATGACATCGCATATGTAATAGAAACATGAACTATCCGCATTAGCTTAAAAAAATTAGCTCTAGAAATAGCTAACTAGACGTGTAAATGTACGTTACCCTTTGGTCCAAATTGTTGCCGATGTGGGTAATGTAGTTCTTGTAAGAAGCTACGCTATATACCGTCGTCCATCAAGCAATGCATTCTACCTACATTACCCACAACTCCTAAGTAGAGGCACTTACAGCACAAGAAAGACCGTGTAGTTTGTTGCAGCTTTTTGTTTCGTTGTGGGGCCCGTTAAAGGACGCGGGAAGACTACAAATACCAGCAGGGAATGCGAAAACTGGACAACTCACTTCCTGTGATACGTTTCTATGTTACCAGCGGTTCCGAAGCTAGCCTATGTAGCATGTTTAGAAAAGATCTAGTGAGGTTTACAGGTTTACAGTCAAATAATAACGTAATATTTCTTATGTCTGAAAAGCAGATATATTCATCATTACCGACGCTCGGTGCTAATGGCTTTTACAACGAAAAACAACAATGACAGTGATTTCTTACCTGATATGGCCTCTGAGTCACTACCCGGCTCTACCTAGCTAGCTACACTAGCCACTTTTCGTCTGAACACGTCAGTACTTCCGCTGACATGAGGACATTCCTGTTTGGCAGGTCGTTGTAACATATAATCACCGATTTTAATGCTTATCCATGTCTTCTGTTCAAACTTTTTCTTAGCATGGTTTTGATTTGATTTAATTTTAAGAACATTTTAGAGTTCCGTAGAACTTTTTTTTAATTCTTTGTGGATATATTGTGTCCCTAACATACATATATTATTCTTAATTCTGTTTTTTATACGTTTTCTGTCTTTTTTGTGTGAATGTGAATGCTTTTATTATCTGTCACGTTTACTGCTGTTACAGCCAAATTTCCCCATTGTGGAACAATAAAGGATATTGATTATCATTATTACTAGTCTTAGTAGTATTTATTATTATTATCTAAATTCTCTGCAATACAAGCTCTGTTTAAAAGACAATTTTCCAGCAAGGTGGCACAAGAGGATTTACATCTCTTTCAGTCAAGCCTATCACCCATTAGCCACCAAAGAACCAGTCAGTTTATTTTTATTTTTATTGAGTATTCCATGGTGATCCATCAGTTAACATGATCACATAACAAAAGGTTATCAGGGCGGCTGTAGCTCAGTGGTAGAGTTCTCACCCTGAGACTCCAGCTTCTGTCTGCCACATGCCATTGAGTCATTGGGTAAGACCCTTCCCCTACCTTGCCTACTGGTGGTGGTCAGATGACCCGGTGGTGCCACTGTTTGGCAGCCTCACTTCTGCCAGTCTGCCACAGGGCAGCTGTGGCTACATTGTAGTTTGCCATCACCATTGCATGAATATAGTATAAAGCACTTTGGGGTCCTCTGGATTTAAAGTGCTGTGCAGGCCATTTACAAAAGGTTTTCAAACTAGGACAAGTCAACAAATAGGCTCTATTAAACTGGTTATGTCTGTGCTTTAAGGAACCACGTTTTATCACTAAAAACAATTTAAATAATTTTTAATGATCAGAAGAAAAAAAAAAACGGAACCCCCCCCCTCATTCTTGATATATGCAGCAAATACAAAATTTGTCTACCTGTATTCTGTGTCTGAGGTCTGAGGTCATACACAGATGAGGGCCTCTTTTTAAACTTAAGAGACAAATTTGAATTAACTTCACCTTGGATTGACCCTATTTTGAGACATACATATCACTAATTTAGCATAGGCAGGATTTACATTTACATATTTGGGGATAAACATTCAATACACAGAGATCAGAAAAGCAACGTTCCTAAATGAGGAATATTTACTTTTGGCATATCAAAAAAAAATTGTGTGTAGCATAAAAGGGATTCTGCATCGCTAAAAAACCCAAACTTTAACCATTTTAAATGAATGATTTTTAATTCCAATAGAAAAAGCTTTTTCTTACAAGCTGTATGCAGCCATTTCTCATGATTAAATAATACTGAAACTCATTATGTCACCTGTAGTACTTAGACCCCCTAGCAGAGGATGTGACACCAGGCTTAAATATGTATATCGAAGATAATAAATGTTGGCGTTAAAGTGCTAAATATGATCAAGATTAATAATTACTTCAATAACAGAAAAAACCTGGGATGCAGGTTGAAACTCTTTATTAGTATGATAAGGAAAGACATTAAAGAAGAGAAATATTTAAAACGATGATTTAAAGAAAAACACTGTGTTTAACAGCAAATTACACTGAGGAACAAGTACATCTTACATTGATTTACAAATCGGGTAAAAAAAAAAAGAAAGGATATTTGATCAGAATATTAAAACAAAATTTGTTTTATTTACATTTTGAAAATGCATGTGCCTAATACTGATCATTTGGACCTTAAACTTTAAAGCATTAAAGTGCTTGTTCTCAGACCATTTTGTGGTGAGTCATTGAAAGTATGTTTCTTACTGAGGTGTCTTCGGTAAGAAGCCATTTTCTAAGGTCCTCGCTGAGGGGCTTAGCCCTCAGCAAGGACCTCGGAACATCAGGTTTTTCTTTCAGTGCAGATCCAAGTTGTTGGTTTGAAATTGAGAGCTACAACTAGAATGTAGTCAAAAGCAAGAACCAGACAAAGTCCACAAACTTTGGAAGATTCTTAAGCCATCTTCTTCTCTTCTTAATATTTTCCCCTTGAGTAACTGGGCATTTAGCTAATATATTAAAGGGACTTTGAGGAAGGTTTTCAGTCTTTGTGTTATCAAAGGATTGTTTAAGACTATTTCATGCTACTTTTGCAGTACTTAATATATGACAACCTTGCCCTGCAAGGACCCACAAGCTATTCAGAAAATGCATCTTGATGAAAAGGGACATCATTCGTAACATATTATTTACAAAACTAATCAAAATCTAGTCATATTCATATAATACTGTTTATGATTTTTTTTTCTGCTGTTTGTTGGTATGTTACTAAAAAAATTATAAAAACAATATTTTCTACAACATATTAAATAGTAAAACTATTATAACACTTGTTAAAATATACACAGATAAAGCTGGAGGACAGGAAACTAATTTCAACAATGACATGATAAAAACATATTCAACTTAATGTTACTTATAGTTAATAAAAAATACATGACTGTGGTATTGTAGCTACAGCTTTGACTTACTGTTCAGTACTAAACTTTTGGTTCAAACAGGAGATGCATTATTTAGAATCTAGATACTTTTAACCACATCTAGTCCAAAACATTTACAAGATACACGATATACATTTATACAAGTTAAGAAAAACTGAAAATAAAATAAATAATTTAATTGAGAAGATTTTTTTATGCAACCAAATAATAATAATAATAAAGAACTAAAACTTGCAAGCTGGTCGTAGGCTTTCTACATGTTGTGAACATTTTTAGGTAAAAAAAAAAAGTAGTACAAATGTAATGATTATTTCTCAGCGTGTATTGAATTTTTAATGGAATCATGAAGGGAAAATAACTTTTAAAGCTACTGAGAGTGAGCCAACAGTTAAACTTGAAGTTACTTCTTTGGGAAAAATCAGATCACTCAAAACCTCCAAACACTCTGATCCAATGAAAATTTAAATGATGTCGACATAAAAATGCCTTCTTAGTGAACGTCGCTTTCCATGAATTCCTCCTTGATGGAATGCTTGCTTCGGGACTCTTTGCAGTCAGGCATGTCAAAACCAAAGTCAGCCCATTCATCAGGAGCCGGTGCCATTCCCGATGGCCCCACAACGCCAGACCTGTTGGGGATTGTGATGGTGTGGCGGACACGGAAGTGCACTGCCTCCATGACCCGCTGACGTTGCAGCTCACCGCCCGCGGCTCCAATAGCTGCCATCGCAGAGGCTGCCATGTTGCTGCTGGAGCGAAGCAGCTGCTGGCCGTGGTATTCGTGGTGGTGGGTGGAGTTGGGAAGTTGATTAACTGTTCCTTGTTTCATGTCCTGCAGACCTCGCCAGATTGTGAGGCGAGACTGCTCAGGTATCTTTAGAGCTCCTAAATCCTGGTAAAGGCACAGGCAATTGAAAGATGTCAGACTATAATAACAATAAAGCATGACACAAGAGACTTACAATGCCCTCTTGTGGTTGTATTAAAAACATGTCTCTCTTGGGATTGAGAAAGTCTAAGATATTGAGACATTTTCAAAATAGATTGGTAAGTGGGTTTTTAGAGCATCTTTATGTTTTATGCTCTTCACATATTTTTAACATGTAAATCTGAAGAAACATAAGCGAATCAGGAAAGTAATCATTTCCAGAGTGGTTACCTCCATTGTAAGGGTTTGGAGATGGTAGACAGACTGGAGACCTTGTGAGGTGAAGTACTCTATGAAGTTCTGACAGCCCAGACTGGTGAGAAAACTGTATGGGGAGAAAAGCAGGGCTTCTTAGATCAGAGCTACAGCTTAAAATAGGACTAAAATATCACCACTAATGATTGAAAAACTGACATAAACTGCTCCTGTGTAGACCGAGCAACCTCCAAACTTTAACTTACTGTCTACATTTGATTTCATGAAGAATTGAAGAGTTGCGTAAGATTCTTGTGTCAAATCCTGTTTGATAACTATACTCTTCAGCTGGTAAATAATAACATTTTTACAAATTTCACAAATTTAAAACTTGAGTGACAGATTTACTGCACAACTCTATTATCAAGTGTCTATTCAAGGTTACACGGCATGATAGATGCGGTGGAAGCAAAAGCATACACATGCATGTATATTAATGATTCATGGGGACATTATTGATTTGCTGAAAAACCTTTATTATAAATACATGAAACGTTAAAAGTCTTGGTAATACAAAGTGGTTGTAAAAAGAGTTTGACTATACATTGTAATCGTTCAAAAGAACAAAACCAGCTAAAAACAAAACAGAAGGATGGTGTATCAAAAAAAATAATCATATATATGTTAAAGTCCAGAGACTGAACTGACACATTATCCTCAACAGAAAATGAAAAAAGAACTTGAAAAAAAAGATTTAAATTAAATACAACTTAAACATTTACTTTATAGAAAAATAGAAGTAGTGCATTGCAAAGCCAGACTGTATACACAGTGACAGTATGAAGGACTTTAGGTCTAAGTATGCAACTAATAACAAATCGTCATTGTTGGACAGAAATTTCTTGACTCCAGATATGTACCTTTTTAGTAAATGTAAATTCAGATTGTTTGGTTAGAGTGGCATTTGATATATTTCACCAGATAACTATCAATGGAACCACAGAGAGATGTTGATTCTCACAATAAAATACATTTTTAAAAATGTCCAAAAATAGAGATTCAAAGTTTTTGCCTGACAGCAACAGAATGCTATTGCAGGCATAATGAAGGTCAACACATCTAGACCAGTTTTACTGTATAAACAGGCTAAAATCATATCGATGCTGGATTTCGGTCCTGCCTTCGTGGTCACCAGAAAGCATTTTGAAAGCAGTTCTACAGTTGACACAGAATACTTTACATTAAAATGACCAACTAATGGGGGGAAAATAATAATAAGAGAAAGAAATGTTTACATTTTTATTTAAAGTGGACCTTCATTATGGCAGCAGTTTGTTTTGTTTTTTTAGAGATTTGAATTTTAATCGCACACCTTTATAAAGCAGCCATAATCACACCAAACTGTCTACATTTAGACATCACCTGGCAAAAAGTAAACTTAAACATGGCCCGAAAAAAGTAACTGTTTAAGCATCAACATCCCACTATTTCACATTTAAACCCAACAAGTGCATATGACTGCCGGTTGGCCTTTTACAGTTGAATAAAGAAGGAGTGTCACTGCAGGGTGAGGTACCTGACGAGGCTGGGGTCAGGGTTATAAGGTGGTGGGCTGCAGTGAGAAGCAGACACTATATTCTGACTGCTGTGGCCACTGTTCATGTCACCGTTACCCTGCATGTGGTTGCTGTTGAGCATGCTTGGACCTAAGAGAAAAAAAAACTATGTCTTACTGTGTTTGCATCAGATGCTTTAGAAGCCAGACAGCAGATGTTAAGTCAATTTAAATCACGCACGACATAAGCATACTGTAAACACTTACCCATGTGACCAATGGTTTGGTTAATGTTGGGATGCTGCTGAGGCTGGTGCCCCACCATCTGGTTGACAGACTGTGTCTTTCCGAGGCCGCTGTGTGAATGCATCTTGTTCATATTGGACAATGGAGAGTAGGAGGAGGGAGATGCTATATGGTTCCTAGGAAGAAACGAACAAGACAAAAGATACATTAGAGGTATTTTTAGAATTCCAAGATACATACACATTTGATTACATTGAATGGAAAATAAAAGTATGCATAATATATTTCGAGAAAAAGATGAAGCAGTACTTAAAATGTTGAGAGAGAAAAAAACAAAAACAGTCAAAATGACCAAATAAATAGTAAAAGGTGCTAATTTTTTTTTTTTGGCAGTATATTTTTTGCAGCATTCGGTAGTTGTAAGATGATTTTTTTGTATTGGACAAATTTACTGACCAATTTTCTTTTTTTTTGTGTAAAAAAAACACGGATTGTCTCAGCATTTCCTGTGTGTTTGTTTTAATTGGACTCACGGTCTCTGCAGCAGCTGCTGTTGCGTTTGTTGCCTGTAAGAATCCACCAGTGGCTGTGGCACCAGCTCCACCAGTTCCAAACTGTCTTTAATCTTCATCAGCAACTCAAAATTCTCCCGCCCACGAACCTGCCCACAAAGACGGCATCAGCAATAATCCCGATCAACAGTCTGCATCAGTCTGACAGACAGAATCCAGTTTTTAGTAGGACTTTTATCAAGGGGAGTTAAAATTAAACAGAACTAAGCAAAATAACTCAATTTGAGTTAACATAATTAACATTCATGAGGAGGGTAAGTTGCTGGAATAGGATGTTTTTAGCTTTAAATTAGTTTCCTTGAACTGTCTGCAGCCAACGTCATAAATAACTAAAAAACCAGTGGGTATTCTGCTCCCGCATCTGAATACCTTCAGTAATTAATGTATATTCTAAATGACATTTCAATGAGTCAATGACATTTTGACTTGTAGTGAGTTTTTTACACTTCTTTTTTTAGGGAGACTAACAGTACTGGATATGTTAGCTGCAGTGAGGTTAGCAAATAGAAAACATCAGTTCTGCTTTTTCTAATTTTTTTGTTCTGAAGGTTCTGTGGCTGGTAAACTCTCTATAGGCTGAGACAGTTGAGAAGAACTGGAACAACTTTGGAGAGTCTGGTGGCTTTCTCGAGTGTATAGGTTGTTGTGTTTTGGATAGAGAGGGCCCAATTTTGAGAAAACATCTATATAACATATATGTAACACAGAAATGTGCAGCTAGGTTGGGGAAATTTAATTGAAAACCCCTTTTTTTTTTACATTATGAAAAGATCAGACATAAAATATTTTAATTTACTGTTTTCAGTAAAAGGAAAAGTGTTGCAAATAAATTCTTACAGGGATATAGTAAATCTCTTCTTCTCCATGCCGTCTCTTTCTTATGTTGATATTTGGACTGGAAATATTTGATGGACTCTGCTTAAAATCTACAGGTATTAGAAAAAAGAAAATTTGTCATTCATGACTAATAACATATATACAACATTCATAACCACATATGACTCTTGAAATCTTTTTAGCAACACTTAGGACATTATTAGTTTTCATCAACTTACTACGCTTGTTGGCACTTCCATTTTTGGCCACGTTGTCATTCAAGGCCTGTTGTTCTCTGAAGTGATCCTCATCGGCTTTGCGGTCTCGGCCAGGACATGCGCATATCCGACCCTCAAATGATCGTCTGCCCAACACTTGACCACTATAGTGATAATTACAGAACAGAACATGTCTGTTGGCAAAATTTTATTGAAAAAAATGTAAACTAAAACACAACCTTTTGATGTAAGCAGTAGAACAACAGAAACGTTTCCCTAATGTTTCAGACAATCCGCTCTGCTGTGGATTAGTCAACACTTTGACCTTGAAGAAATCATCCAAAGAACATTTACATTTAAGCCTACACTTACCACTGAATATATTTGGATCACATGTTGGATTATATAACACATATTGGGGTTTTAAATTCAAACATTAAAATTTTTTAGTGGAGGATAAGAACTAACCTCAAGAGTGTTGAAAACATTTTGGATAACTTAAAACAAGAGACATGTTTGTGCACACTCTGTCACTGACTTACTCTCTGGTTTCCAAAGTGATGATGATGAGGATAGGTCTCCTGTTCATCCCACCCACACAGCTGCTGTTGCACATGAAATTATAAAGGATGGTAGTAAACTCAGTCCCAACCTGAAACACAGCACAACATATTAATGCAAAATTAGTTTAGTCTATCTGACACATTTTGATAAGTTTAAAAATTGTTATTGCTCAACCTATTACATTGATAACACTAATTAACCACCAGAGGGAGGTGTTGCAGTGCACTTTGATGTGAGAAGAGACAACGTGCCTTTTATTGCCCTCCACAGGTGCAATCACAAGACATGATGATGCCTGTTCATGTCCACACATGCCCAGCAGCTTTATTTTTAGAAGTGCCTACTTCGAGGTACTCCTGTAAAATTCTCCTTCTCTGCAGTGAACGTGACTAAGTAAGTTGTGGGTTTTGACTTGTCTTTAATTTACATGGAAAATGTAAAACCAGTCTGCTGCCGCCAGATGTTTTATATGGCCTTTTCCGCTCTTTCTGTATATATAATATCTGTCAGATTTTCTTTTCACAAAGATGTACCACATCTATAATGGTGTTCAGTCAGTACCTACTTAAACAGAATGTGTCTTTTAAGATTTTAAATCAATCATAATATATCATAATATATTTTTGGATGTTATTTATTTAGTTATGGAACCCTGTCATTATCTCTCTAATTCTGTGAGCACATTAACAACATTCAGAGATATTACGCTGAACATTGTTTCCTTTTATGCAGATGATTTCTTACTGTTTATTCTAATCTTCAAATTTGTTTACTGTGGATGTTTTAAACTCTTACCCATTGTTGTTACTTTTTAGGCTTTAGCTAAATTAGCATAAAAGGAAGTACAACATTTTTAAGTATATATTTTTATTGTGCGTCTCACTTATTCACAGAAATAATGAACCACCAACCTGTGGAGACTCATAGGGGACGAAGACACTTTGCCTGCCAGTAACAGGATCATCAACATACTGACAAAGGTTGTTCCCCTCTACTCTAATCAGGTGACTGGCTGGAGCTGTTTGACCTGAGGGGACAATAATTATTTAGTCTGTTCATTTACAGTACATAAAAACACAGCCTACTAGTTGTAATTACTTTGAAGTGACTATTGCGAACAATCTCCACTTGAATAAACTGAACTGAACTAATAGAGAAAACTGAGCATTTTGCTATATTTCTATTTAATTTTTGGTAGTGTTACATAAGTAGATAAGTCATGGCAGATGCAAAGCTTGCTCGGTTATACCATCATTGAATTCCCGTCCAAGTTCATGATTGGGGCATCGTTTGACGACCTCTGTGACGTGCTCCGCCTTTTTGTAGACTGGCATAGCTCGGAGGATGCTGCCGTGAGGAGGAGAGGAGGACACCTTGATCTGGATTGGGCAGGTTTTGGCAATCTGACAGTAGAGCTTCTTCAGTAAAGGAGAGTACTAGAAAAAGAAAGGGACACCAAATAAGACTCTTTTAAATTAGCTCCACGAAACAACATCCTTTCCTCTTACGTTTTTAAGTAAAAAGAAAGAAAGAAAGAAAGAAAGAAAGAGAAATTGAAAACGAATGAACAGAACTGAAAGCACTTTCTAAATCATATATTGTGGGAACAGGCCAACTGATATGTTAACATTTGTAACCTGACAGTATGATATTTTTTTTGCTTCTTAAAAGTAAACTTGCAGCTTAAAGTTAATGCATTTTGAATTTGCAACAGTGATTGTACAAACATAAGACATAATGGCAGCATACTAAATTCAAGACATCATATGTAGGGTGATATAAGTTAAAATAATAGCATATGTACCAACCCTGGCTCCCACTACATGAAAAGATTAAAGGAGACATGCTTAAACTAAGATAAGTGCTATTCCTCACAGAATCATGTTAAATGTTAATACAGTGAAATTGAAAATTGTATAGAAATACATCTATCCACTATCTAAATCTGTTCGTATTTGTAGCGTCGCTAGGAGCTAATGTCTATCATCAGGAGTCATTGGGTTTGAGGTGGGACTTATTAAATAGGTTCTACAAGGCACTTTGTAGTATTTCTTTCATTCTTTCATTATACTCAATGTTCTTTTTCTCAAAAATGTTTAAAACTGTTGGGGGATGAATTGACGGATTGAAAGACCATATGTAAGGCAGAACAACAAAACCAAGGAACAGAAGTCAAAAAATCAACTGGTAATCAGAGGACAAAAAGGAAAAATGTTCTTAGATAACATTATAAGATTTATCTCTGAAAACAATTCAAAAGAAAATATGCTGATCAACAGTAAAGCAAGCCAAATATTCTATAATCCTTAGTTTACAATCATCTGCACATGTACTTGCATGCATGTTAGAGTGTAAGGGCCAGAAACGCATGCTTAAAAATGAATACCAAGAAATAAAACAACCTCAGCATGCCACAACACAATCTATGACCTTCCAGGAAAAACCAAGAAGTCTGTTGAGGCTTGTGCAGACATGATGTGATTTGCAGAAAAAGGGAAATGCAATAGCACATCCTACAGGAGGGATAACGTACATGCAGCTCAAGATCTGTAATGTAACATATGAAAACATGAGGGTGTAAATCTTTTTTTTCCCCTACTCATACATGGAGGAAACAACAAAAGCATGAGCAGAATGACAGTATTAGAACTAAATATAATTTACTTTGTATCAAATCAGTACATGTAAATATCAGCTGTGATCCATCTTCACCTATTATTTTCCAAAAAATAATTTTTAGAAAGTGAATGAAAAAAATCTAACTAATATGGTGACTTTGAAAAACAGGGAAATGTCTGCTGTTTAATTTTGGAAATGTACATTTTGGAGATATTTAAGATCTAATAACAGATTTAGTCTATAGTGATACAATCATAGTGATCTAGAATACTATTATGAAAACTGTTATAAAAAGAAGTGTGACTGAACTAAAATAAAATAACCAAATATAATAAACAGTCTTGTTTCCAAGAAATATTTTTCTTATGGAGAAAAAGAAAGATGGACAAAGAGAGAATAGATGGGACTGGTAAAAAGACAATAAAATAGGAAGAATGCTTTTCTTTTTGAATTATCCTTATACCTAAAACTCTAAACTTCAGTCAAAAAAATTAGACAAATCTCACAACAACCCATTTTTTAATTAAACTCTAAGGACATGTCAAGTCATGTGTGTAGTCTTTTCAGACTGTAAGAGATGAGAGAAAGCGAAACCATAAGCAGATAGCAGTGAAGCTGAACGAATTACTGAAAAGTTGCTGTGCTTTTGAGCTCTCTTACTGGGCGAGAGGCAGGGTACACACTGCACCGGTTGCCAGTCCATCACAGGTTAACACAGAGACATCCCCACCCAAATTTATATCTAAGGATCAACTAATTTATCTAACAGTCATGACTTTGGACTATGGAAGGAAGACAGAGTACTCTGAGACAACACAGGCATGCACAGAGAGCATACGCAAACTTCATGCAGAACCTTTTTACATCAAGGGTATATTGCTACCAACTGTCCATCCGGGCAGGCCTTAAATCTTCTTATTTTATAGTTTTTAAAGAAAGATTGGTAATAGCCCCCAAAAAATAAAATCAATGCAAATCCACTCATCACTCTGCCATTGTTGAAATTCTTGACGATAAAGTAAAACAAGAGTGCTTTATGGATACGATCGTACATCATCCTGCATCCACTGCATCTAGAAACTTGAGGCATATTTGAAATGTGTTTTTTTTATTTCCCCACTAACAATTTCAGTTCACCTTGGTTACATATTCATTTGCAGCGGGGGAAAAATCTTTCTGCATCACTGTATGTATGCTTTTTAGGTAGTTGTAATTTCCTAAAGTCTATTGCCATCAATTCATGCCAATTCTTTAGCATGTTTTGGGGGGGTTCCTATAAATTATTTAAAATAAAACATGAGAACGAAATTATGAAAGAAAAAGGAAAACAAATCCGTTAGTTTCATACACATCCATACACACAGATAAAAAAAACCTACCAAACTGTGCATACCTGCCCTTAGTCATAAGCAATGGCAGCAATGGAAATACCTGTGCACCACTTTAACTGTTCCACCTAACTTTCCCTAACAAGTCTCAACAGCCCCTCCATACCATGAATAAATAAACTTTTAACACCAACAATACATTTTGTTTTCTGACTTGGGAGGTTTCATGTTGCTGCAATAACACATGGGGGTGGAGATAAACTATTGTCTTGGTTTCTAACAGAAATTAATGGAGCTTAAACACATCATAAAATCAGTCAGTTAAATCATAAATGACTGACATAATGTTATAAACTGTGGTGACTAATTTATTTACTGTATACAAAAAAAAAGTACTGTTTAGTTTTTATGGCTTTACTGTATCTTGACTGAACTGGGATGGATTTGTTGAAACTGGATTGTCACTAGTCATCAGTAATCAGCATCTGTTTCACTAATTTCAATATTCTTCACCTTATAGTCTTTTTATATATTTCTGGCATTTGGATAAAACCAATTTTATTTCTGTTTTTATAAGATTCCTTACTTGACTTAAAAGACAATAAGGAATCTACAAGGGAGAAATTAAGTGTAACATAATATAACTATGTTAAAAAAAACACTTTTATTAGAGGACAGTTACAATGCCTTTTTGCTCAGACTCTTATGTGATTTGTTTTAAATCTATCACTTAAAACTGATTTCCAGCAGAGAAAAAAAAAACTTTTCTCTTTTACAATGGCCTTATTTAAAATGTAATAACTGTGAACAAAAAGATTATACATTTTTAATGTGTTTTTAAACTTCAAGATAATATATTTTATTCCTTTTTAAGCTCACCAGTGTAAACACTGAACATCCCACACACAGGATGATTATTTTGGTCTGAGAGGTTAAGAAATAATTATGTATCTGATGTGAATGTTTTTGTGCAGAAAAAAGATCATGAAAGATTACAAAATCAAGCTTTGTACATACAGGGCTGCGGGAGAGGAGAAAAAGATGGAAGAAGAGGAATGAATATATTGTGATTGGTAAAAATGGTAAGAATGAATATGTCATCCTTTATTTAATATCATCGGGGAGCCTTTTTTTTTTTTGGACAAAAAATGGAAACAAAATCAACCTTCATTGTTGTATGATGCTATTCATAATACCAAAACAAAATCATCCATGAAACCCCTATGAATACGTGGTCACTTTATTTTAAACGCTGCCACAGATTGAAGCAGTCATCCTGTCTTCTGCATAGAGGATCAGCGGCGGCAGGTCAGGACAGGCTCCTGTAGACAAGGTGATAATTGCCAGACCATAATCCATGTTCACAAGCAGCAGCTTGCCTGGTGCAAATTCAGCTGACAAATATTAAAGATGCTTGCACGCCTTCAAACACACAGAGCTACTTAAAAATGCTGAGTGTGGATGGTTAACATATCTACGTAGTGTGAAATTGCTTTTCTACTCAGTTTGTCATTATAAATCAGAATGGAAAAAATTAGGATTTGTGGTTTTGTATTTTGTACAGGATACAAATCTCTAAACAAATAAAATTTGATTATCTGCATACTTTTTTACTTCCCATAACTTCTTACAGAGATATGTTTAGCAAGTAAAAGTGTTGATTTTTTTCAAAAGCTATTTACTAATCAGAGAGCTACTAACAGTGGCAACTTTTTTGTACAGGTGATATAACTCACTGCTAAGAGTAGGTCAGGCACTTGTGGAAAAATAATCAACAGGAATATTTGTAATTATTAATCTAGATTCTAGTTGCCCCCTGGACAAGTTTGCCTACTTGCATCTTTTGCACAATTAACTATGTTTTTCCTTGGCATTAAAGCTCAAGTTTGATTGAATTGAGTCACAGATTCTGAGTCACAGCTTTTTGGGTATGGGCTTTTCCCCCATACTTTTGAGAAATATGGAGAAAATTTGATCTTCTTTTGTGTACGATCTCAGACAGCAGAGCTCACAAAACCTGAACTGGATGATATAAATAACAGATCTGAATAGATATTCTCTGAAAAGCAGTGTGACACTTATCCTGCTTCTTTTGTGGAGCGTTGATAAAGAGGACCACTTAAGAGTTAGACAAATGTAAAGAAAAAGAAAAAACTGGGCTGAATTAGTCTACACCGACTGTAGATTCTTTACGACAGTTTATCTTTCATGAAAGATTTACTCACACATTTGCATTTCTTGAAGCTTTTGAATAACATTTAACGGCATGTACTGCAAGCAGCAGGATGTGTTTCCTGGCATGCTAATGCAAGAAACTCCCCTAGTGTCACAATTCTTTTTTTTTTTGTGTGTTGTGGGGGGGGGGGGGGGGGGGGGGTTGTATGTTGTAAGTTTGTAACTTTTTTCTAATTCTTGTTTGAGTTTCTTTCTGCTTAGTGTTTTACATGCCGTCCTTTGTTCTCTCTGCTTCGCTCCTGCCGTTCTCCAATCTCCCCCTGCTGGCACTCCCTCACACCTGCATTTTGTTGCCTCTTATTATCTACGCTGGTTTCTGTGACACTTTCCACTTCTCTACGGTATTTTTAAACCATGTCATCTCCTCACTTTCCTGCTGGATTTTCTGTCTTCCTTCCTGTTTCCTTGCATGCTCAGGTTTCTAGTAAGTTTTTGGACTCATTAAATACTTTCATTCTTACTTTCTGAGCGGGTGCATTTGGACCCTCCTTAAACTTCAACATGACACCTAGCTACCATAGTCCATCAGTTGTAAATGGCAGTAATCAAAATGTATTTATGTACAGTTCAGCATTCAATTAGTAATAGATGTGGCAAATGTAATCTTTTGTTTAATTAACCAAGAAGTTTATTTCTGGTAGCAAATGAGACATAATTCCCCCAAAACACTGTTAAAAGGAATCTCATAATTTTTTTGTTTTGTTTAAAAAATGTTTTTTGAAAATCATTTACGGGATTCTCAGTATTCAATAGAAACATATTTAAAACATAGAACATTTTTGTTAAAATTAGATTTGTTTTAATCTAATTCTGACATAGGCACAATTATACATACATATACACATATATACAGTCACTAAGTGTCACTTATTATAAACTTTCATATTTGCTTCATCCGTAGACTCTTCTACCCGAGACGCCTACACTCGCATAAGTGTTTCTCTTATTAAATGAATTTTCCCAGATTACATTACTTGGCAGGGAGAGATGTGGCGATGCGGACATGAATGATGCGCTTGGAGAGGAAGGGAAGGATGCACTGTGCAAGGCTTGTTGGGACCTGCGTCCTAACGGAGAGACGCTAATAGCTGGGAAGAGAAGCTCCTCACAAGCTGTAGTGAAATACATGCTGGAGCCTGTATTTCAGGCACATCATGCACACACCCCACTCCCATCACATACGGTTTTCATGCACAAAATCTCACATACACACAAACACATACACATGCTGAGTCTGAGTGTATAGAAAGAGGTCTTATAATTTGACAATGCTTAGGTGTTAGATCTTATTTCCAGCCGGGGTGACGCTCGTCTGCGTCCTAGCTAAGGCATCATCTTTAAGAGGCAGCAGAGTGGCAGAGTTTCAGAGCTATTATCACTAATGTGTGGTGTCTTGACTAGACAAGGAGGAGGGGATTACCAGGCTGGCTTAACATGGGCTTGGATAAGGCTTATGGTGTGTGGAAACATTTTGAAAGATGGGGGCGAAGAAAAGAATTGGTTCTACTGTTCTCTGCCCTCCTTTAATGGAGGATCCATCAGTGTGGGGCCGTAAATCTAATATTTCGTCAGAATTGCGGGTGAAGGCCTGAGAGGATAGAATTTAACAATTAAAGCTTGATGCAACAGGTAGCTCAATTTCTTGTAATCTCTAAAAGCGATGCTTTGCCACCCAGTCTTAGTGGGAGACAAAGAGGTAGGAAAGCAGGCAACTGATTATATTCTCCCAGTGGCAGTCCCCATTACCTGAAGCAACAGGGAATTAACATGAAACTCAAACGATTAACTATGTTTAGCAAAGTGACTATATGTCTCATCCACAGAGCAACCCTTATTTCTAAAACCAGGCTTCCTACAGCTTTTGTAAAATTAAATTTAAGTCTTTTCAATACCTTTTTAAGACAATTTATATAAAAAATTATACCTTTTTCATGGCCTATTTCACAGCCCTACCACAAAAAAAAAAAAAAAAACTTTTTCAAACTTGGATTCATTTATTTCTCAGGGAACTGTGGAATGTGTAAAAGATTACCACAAGACAAGCAGAGGTGTGAAAAATCCAAGAACATTTCAGCAGGCTAAAAGAAAATTTGCCTGACAATGTTACGTTGTTTCTTAAAATTGGTTATGGGTTTTTTTATGTTAGTATTTTGAGTCGGGTTTCATTGTGTTCTCAAAATATGGTTTCAACACTCTTTATGCTGGGTTATTCTATCACAAGGAATTGTTTGAGGAAAAATGCAATACGAAGAATTTAAACACTGCACAACATTTTAAGACCGCCAACAAAATTCAAGACTTTTTAAAGTCTTTTTAAGGTATTATTTCAAAATTCATAAATTCAATGCTTTTAAGGCTTTTTAAAGTGACAGTATGTAGTTTTTGGAGTACATCTCTGAAAATAGCCATTAAGATACTATCAAATAATAATTACGTAAAGCACATTAAATATAACATTTTAGCGACATTTTAAAATATGACTTTAAAAATCAGTTTTAAAATACATAGGCGCGGGTCCTCTTTTCAAGGGGGAGCCATATTAGACACCATCTAATCTTCTACAAGAGCCCAGACCGACAAAGCGCACGGAACAAGCGTTTTTTTTTTGTTGTTTTTTTTTTTACACAAGTTTGTTGATAACTATGTTTTGAGTCGCGCTCTCCCCGCCTGCTACAGGAAGTTTGAATCAGTAGCTAACCTGGAGCCCACACACCGGGCGATAGTTACCTAATCATGGAGTGAAATGGCTTACCACACGTATATATGTATACTTCTCACGGGCTTCCGTTGTTGAGTTTCTTACTCAAAGACACAGATACCGCATGCTTGTGATAATGTAGGTATGCACTGCCCCCTACTGGCCGAAAATGACACAATGTGCCTTTGAGACCCAGTAGGAACTAGGAGCGGACCCGATCCTGGATACAGTGTTCGGAAAGGCACAAATAATGTGTTCTGTACAAATATTATTTCAAACAAATATTTTATGAAATATTTGTGTTTTGGGGCAAGGAAAATGTATAGTCTGACACCTGTAGGAAATGAGTTAACTTGCACTTCTCACGTTTATATAATGCACGATTTAGTGATGTGTGTGTCATGAACGAATCATTCAATTCTCGAGGATCACTTTACTATCTGGGGGATCATGATTCACAATCCCAAGTGACTCATTTACTGACTCATTCCTATTTCTATTACCAAACTAATAATAGAAATGTATGTAGCTTATAATTAAATTTGCGGAAAAAACAGCCAGTTTCTTAACAAAAACATCTCTGCTCTGGGCTGGAAGAAAAAACCCTTTATACGAAGCTCACATCATGAGAATAGCTCATTAGTTCACAGTAGCATTGCTCTGCTAACATCACTTTTGAGTCTCTCACCCTTCCCTTCCTGAGAGCTAGCCGGAGCTAGCTTGCACTGTCCGGTGCTGAACTGTAGCATGAACAAATCGCTCCCTCCCACCCGGCTCACAGCTCAAATGAGTTCAAGGAATCAACTCATCCCCTCCAACCCCGTTCTGAGCTGCAGAAACTCAGGCCGTTTTACCGGGTAAGAGTCGCTCCTTCTGCCTGAGCTGAACTACAATAGTTTGACTGACACCAAGTAACAATACTGTGCTGGAATAAGTGGACGACACAGGATTTAAGTTCAATCACCTCATTCACCCAACTACAAATGCTGAACAGAATAACGGTAAACCAGAACACACACACACACACATATATATATATATATATATATATATATATATATATATATATATATATATATATGTATATGATATATATCAAGGAAAAAGCATATCTGGTGGTCCATCATAGTCTACACCTTACTGTGCAAAGATAATAAAAAGGCTAAAGAAAGCATATATTTATTCAGTTCCACTACTATTTAAAAAATAAATAAATCAGTGTCTGACTCCCTTTTTGCTGCTTCAATAATGTAGTGGAAAACTCAGAAATTACCCTTTCTACTAAACTTATTTATTTTTGGGATTTTTATTTTATTGATTGTTTTCTGTTTTTCAAAAATGTCATTAATGATCTGTTAAAAAAAAATCCCTTTAGAAATCTCTTTAGAAATTTCTTTTTAGTGTTTAGATTTACACGGAAAGAGGAGCAAATTAAATTTGAGTGAAAATGTGGATTTTTTTCGCACTGACTCAATGACTCAAATGAATCAAAAAACCTGTTTCATTTTGGTGAGTGACTCATTCAAACTCATGTCAGTAAAAAGAATCGGGTACACCATCACGTGAGTCAAGGTATACATTTGACTCCCATGCACCGCAGTCTCAGTAATGATGCCTGTACAGTAACCGCCAAACACTGACAGCAACACAACTTAATGGATAACTAAGGCGCACGGCTACAACAGAGAGCTTCTACAATTAAAACAAACACATTACCAATAAGTCTTCGCCGTGTACAACCTTGTCCCAACTGATTATTTTTTCTTTTTTCAAAAGGCTATAGTTGTCTATATTTTGGTCTCTTTTCAATGGCGTTCCCGTTACATGTTCAATAAAAGTTCAACCAATATAGCATATCCATAATAATGAAAATGGATAATAATCCCCCCCAAAAAAATACAGGCGGCCTTATATATATATATATATACTTTTCCATTCCATTAGCCAACCTCTCTGTATTAAGATTTTTATTAGTCTCATGCAATATTGTAATATAAAATGTATTTAAAGTATGTAAAGTATAATGTAAAGTATCAAATCATGATTAGTGGAATGAATGGCTTGAAAACCTCTGTGTCTATCCATCCATCCATCCATCCATCCATCCATCTATTTTCTGAACGGCTTAGGCCTCCAGGGGTCACGGAGGGGCTGCTGCCTATCTCCAGCTGTCAACGGGCGAGAGGCAGGGTACACCCTGGACAGGTCGCCAGTCCATCACAGGGCCACATAGAGACAGACAGGACAAACAACAATGCACACACACACACACACACCTAAGGACAATTTAGAGCGATCAATTAACCTGACAGTCATGTTTTTGGACTGTGGGAGGAAGCCGGAGTACCCGCAGGGAACCCACGCATGCATGGGGAGAACATGCAAACTCCATGCAGAAAGGCCCTGGGCCGGGATACAAACCCACAACCTTATTGCTGCAAGGCAACAGTGCTAACCACCTATTGTGTTTCAAAAAGTTAATTAGTTAGTTAAAATAAGTTATAATAAAGTTTTCAATAGTATTCTAATTTATTTAATATGACTGTACCCAAAAACCTTCTAGCTACAATTGCAGAGAAATGTGGCTAATATTAACTGCACTCATTACAGATCAGATTTTTGAAAAATACAGACAATGAGTAAAATAAGATTAGATAGTATTATTAACAAACATCTTATTTCAAAGATAATATCAAGATGGATGGATAAATGGATGTATTGATTAATAATCTTGCAAGAGAAATTCACAGATAAGGGTAGGAAAAGAAAAAGCTCTGCTTCATTATATTCCTTTTGGAACAGATCATGTGCTTTGGTGCATTTCTTTTTTCTACTTAGGATTGTTTTCATTTCTTTTAGGTATATGTAAACATGTTTTTTCATATATATAGATATTAATTATTTCTTTATGTCAAAGAATGAAATTGTAACTTGTAAAGGGATTTGAAAATCATGTGTCAGTTTACTTCCAATGTTACCTCAATAATGTGATACTTTGTGCTTGTTTATACCACAAAATCCCAATACAATATACTAAAGATTGTGGTTGTAACACAGAAAAAAAAAAAAAAGGTTTAAGGGTACAAATGTTTTGCAAGAGGCTGTATATGCTTTCTTGTTGTTGAACAGACTTCTGTTACATTTTCTTTGCAGTAAGTCTGTTTGTTTAGTTAAAACTAAATTAGTTACTTTATAGTTGAAGAGCAGTTATTTGTTGATCCCATTCTGATTTCACAGCACCAATTTTATCAGCAAGAACCGGAAGACGAAGCAAAGCATTAAAAAAGATTAAATCAAATTAAATTACATTGTTTCTCCCTCACTCTGATCCCCTTGTTTAGTTTTAGTGGATCCCCATTTTCTACTAGGCCATCATTTGAAGTAATTTCACAGTCAAACACTCCTTTGTGTCTTCTCTTGTGACATTAACAAGACAATTCACCAACTGAAAGGAAAATAAGTCAATCAGTGAGAACTACTGCCTTTTTCTCCAATAATCAAGTGGTTTTTGCCAACGTTACAGATGGAAACAAAAAGCTATTAGGATGTCTTTTAGGGCTACAATGTGACATATTAAAGTTTATATGTTTCGATAAGAAATCATGAGCTCAATCAGTTTTTCTTTACCAAAGAAATGACTTCTTTATAGTTCTTTTCTGTCTGCTCAAAGCAGGAGTGTGGCTGTTGTTGGGCCTGGGGGACGCTTAGGCCAACCCAAATAAATGGCTGTCTTAAAAGAAAGTAAAATAAATTATATTTATATTTACATTTTGTTTGTGAGGAGTGTCACTTACAGTCATCATGACATAAAACAATTATACTGAAGGTGACATATCCATCTTTGCAAGACTTGTAGTCACTGGCTGTTTTGTATAGCAGACTTTAGGAACACTCAAGACAAGGCTAGCTGTGAGATTACTTTGTGCAACCAAGTCTAAGATTGTAGATTTTAATCGTACACTTTTATTTAAAATATTACGATCCCTAGCTCAATATTCCAGACTAATCCGTACAGTTCCAGAACAGAGCATTTAAAAGAACTGAATGTCATAATAAGTAAAGTAGATTAATAAATTGATGGAGATTATCAGTCATCCAGGACATGATAATCTTAAGAGTTTAAATAAAGGTAACTGGACTTTGTTGTCTTGAAAACATTTCGTCTCTCACCCAACAGGCTACTTTCCAAGACAATAATGTACATATTTTAGATAGGGAAGATAGATGGTTTGAGAGAGAGGAATGAAAGAAGCCATCTATGTGAAACATATGAAACCAACATTGAATAGAGGACGTGGCCTCAGGTTCCCCCTTTCCAGTTCCCTTCATTTAAATTCTCAAGAAAGTAAATTAATAATAATAACAACGTTTTCTTTGGAAACAGTTTACTACTACATTCCACATAGTCCTTTCTAAAAAGCTCAGGTGTCTCAGATCTGATGAACTTGCCCTGTATATCTTCCATTTAGTGAAAAGGGTGCGATACAGCAACATAATTATCCGCTTCTGAATGTATCGTTATCTTCAGCGTGAGCTGCCCTAATATTAGCCCTAAATGGAATAAAAAACATAAAGCATTGGGTATCTGACAGCGGTTATATTTATACTTTGTAGAGTTTCCCATTAGCGTATGACTGCCACGGATCTGATGTGACATAGGGAAACCAGCACATTGTCCCAACAGTGAGGAAAGCCCAATAAAGCTGAACTACCACCTAAATATATATATACATTTTTTTTTAAGAGAGCTAATATGCGCTACCTGTATTAGGCTACAGTTCTATATATTTTTATTTTATTTATTTTGCTTGGATGTTTTCTTCTAAACAGTTTCTGATGTATATAGACAAATATCTGTTGATGCAATAGATGTTGATGGAAAAGTATAAGTAACGTCATTTCAATATTTATGTAGCCCATCCATTTTTTGCTGGGTCTACCTAAAAAGCAGTCAAGTTTGGCACAAGCTTTCTCCTTCCATTAGTGCAACTTGCTTACTAAGAAACAGAGATGATGCAAGGTCAGAGACTCAAAGAAGCTAAATAGTAATGCATATATTATAGGACTTTTAGGCAGATTTTTAAATTAAAGAAAAATAACTGCTTTGTTTCGAGATTTTTCAATAAAAAAAATAATCGAAATTTTTTATATAGGGAATTAATGCATTTAAATCAAATTTTACAGAAAATTGCATTAAAAAAGCATAGTTTGCAAGCTTAATGCAAATATATTACTTTACAGAAATATTTCTAGCTTCTTTTCTGTGATAATATTTTATCAATATAATTAAACATGTTTTAACATTTCTGCATCTTTTCTGTTTTTGGGGAGCATTGCTGTTTGCTGAAGACGATTACTATCAAAAGACTTCATTTAACTTTGTGAGAAGAATCCTACCTGTAGAATATCCATTTATTTAAAGTTATATTTGTAGGTTAGAAGGTTGATAAGCACAGCAGCAGATTAAGGATCCTAAGCCGATTTTCTTTCTGCTGCAAATCTCTGTGAAATTTTGGCTAAGATTGTCGTGGATAATTCTTTATGATCTCTAGCAGTATGAGATAAAAACACACATTTTGTTGGACGTTTCTCACTGCATTTTTTTACCTCCAGTTAAAGTTTTTCTTTATTGCGTTGTGTTTTTGATTATCTGAATGTAATGTGGCTGAGAGATTTTAAGAAGACAAAGGAGATGGTAGACATCATTTTGTAGAGGATAGAAAGAAAAAACTTTTGGGCGCCAGAGGTGACAGCCATAAGTGCGTGCTAAGATGGGGAAGAAGGAAAAGACAGAGAAAGAAAAGCGGCAGGTCAAAGACCAACACTCTAATGTCCAAAGGGGGATCTTCTTACATCACTGAGGCCAGAATGAAGGAGTCCATCATGCATGGCTACTCCAAGCAAACACACAGCCCCCGAGGACTTCAGTCTTACACACAGTTTGAGGGAAGAGCAGTTTGTCTCTAGTTTCTCTTGTTTCAGGGAGGTCAACTGTGTGACAGTCGGAGGTGACACCTTTCTAGCAGGAGGTTTCTCTTTGGTTTAATGACAAATTACCTAGCTCCCATTTCACCTGTCTTTCACCACTGTCACATCACCTTATACTCCTTTATACTTCGAATGTAAATATTCTTGTTTAGGTTTCTCTCAGGGTTCTTACTCAAATAGAAATGAAACACTAAAAATGTGCCTCACCATTAATGATTTCCACTTTTCTTTGAGATTTGACCGGCTGATAGTTTTGCCAACTTAAATGTTCTTTATTTTAAGTGGTTAAAACGACAAAAAATTTCTGCAGGTTTTTTGACTTGTGGCAGCTTAGAATCCAAAAGAAAAATTAGAGATTTACAAAGTTATCCCCATTTAAGTGTCAAAGCATCTGTTCGAACCTATACCTGAATTCTGTAAAGCTAAAAAAAAACAAAAAACATGATGTTGGGTGATAGGTTTATAGACAGAAAATGGTTGAAGTTCTTGCACTTCATAAACTGGAAAAAAAATTGGCTTACAATATCTGACATGAAGATAATTGTCCAAGTCCTTTCTCTGCTCAATTAATGGGTACTTCTTCGAACTCTACTTCTGATGGGAAATGTTAACACACCGGGATACGTATTGGAAATACAAACGTAATGTTGCTCTAAACCTTTTGTTTGATGGAAGGTAATTACAGGCACGTAAGCAGATGAAGGTACAGAGTTGTAAAGGCTTGCACAATATAGATCGAGGGATTTCACCTGATATACATCCATGCTGTGTAGCTCAAGTTTACGCGGCCCTCCTTCTATCCTAAACTTGTGTTTCCCACGACGCATATCTCAAAACGTCTAAAGTTTGATAGTATTAGTCATTTTCATTATTATTACCACCATATTGCCAGCTCCAACACGTATTTGCCACAACTCTTAGATGTATATTAGGTATGATAATAAATAAAAAAAATATAAACTACAATAGGTTATGTATCAGTAGAAAACACTTAGGATAAATTATTTCAAAGCCGTTCATTTGGACAGGACTTTCTCTACTTTGTTCAACAAACAGATTTCTAACATTTGAACAGAGGACAAGATAAATCACTGAACTTGCTTTTGCTTGCGCTCAACAGGCCCGCACATGTGCTGGCCGGGCTGAGTGTGTGAGAATGAGTGTCTCTTTGTGAATATTGATGAGTGTGTGACTAACACAGAAAGGGAGAAAGCTCCCGCACGCACAGACAGAGTACCTGCATGTCAAGGCCGCAAATGCGTGTGTCTTTGTCTACTCACGGTCCATGTGGCGGACTTGGCGGTGCTGGACTGCTGGAAGGACACCTGAAAGGCATGCGGACCCGGGTAGTCGGTGTTGGAGGGGATTGCTGGGGCCGGGGACAGGCCCTCGAAGGTGGAGTTGGGCTGGGAGTAAGGCGAGGGGGTGGGCACGGCCGACGAAGACGTGTTCTCTGAGCTGTAGGGGCTGGCGGACGTGGCGCGACTCCCCAGGCTCTCCATGCTGCTGCTCAGCAAGTTGTACTGGGACTGGGGGAAGAAACCAAGAGGGAAGAGAATGAAATGGGTAAAAAAAAAAAGAAAAAAAAGGGAGGGAGCAGGAAGGCAGAGGGAGGACACAGCTAGAGGTGCGAGAGAGAGACAGAGGTTTTGGAAGCTTAAGGGAGGTCAGGTTACAGTGGAAGAGGGAGATCAGTGTGTGTGGGCACTGTGTGGGATGCTGCAAGTGTAACTGTCTAAATAAGTGTCCACATCCAACGCAGTACATTTCTGCTGACATTTACACCTAATATCACTCAGAGTTGTCTACATGTGAAGTGCCGTTGTACAGAAGTCCCACCTGCAGCTTCGTTGGGGCTACATGAGGCATGTTGTAAAACACAGACATGACACGGGCTGCCCAAATGCCTACCATTTCCCCCTTTTTTTTCACTCTACCTAGTTTGTATAGAGCGAAGAAGTTATGTATGCGCAAGTAACTGTGGATGCCTTCTTTTAGGCCCAAATGCAGCTGCACACAAACTACCCTGTCATTTCCTGTAGTGGTATGCCCACAAAAACACACCAAAGAATAATCAGAAATTCATAAACCACATAAGCCAAACACTTCACCCATTCACTTTGCACAATGAGAATTAACAGTATTTATAAAGTGTGGATAATATCATTCCATACAATTAAGGAAAAGATTGGCACAATTTACAACTCAGTTACAGCCTAAATAATCTGGATTGTAAATAAAAACTGATTCTCCAAGTGTCTAGAAACTCCATTACTCCATTACAAAAGATAACCCACCAGTCAAACAAAATAAATATTTTACCTTCTTTTTCACGTAGTACATCCTCTAGAGCATTGGTCTCATTTATCAAATCTTCCGCCAGTCAAACGTCCAAGCACAACAGAGCACTGCAGAGTGCAGGAGAATAGCCTATAACCTCAGACCTCAAGCAAGGTGTGCATCAGTGGACATGTTCTACTGAACGCTCACAAACACATGTGCTGCCAGGACAGGGGGGGAGAAAAAAAAGGTGAGGACTGGTGTGGAGATAGAGGAACGATATACTGAGATGAGGGGAGAGAAGCGGAGAAAGAAAAGAGGGATGGGAACCCAAAAAACGGTACGACATTCTAATTATGGCATGCCCGGACACAGACGGCAATGCCGGGGTGCATGTACACACATGCTCCGAAACACCTTGTAAAGGCCTACTCTAAGTCAACACTGTCTGGTCTGACATAGAGAGCAAGATAGAGTGTGTGAGAGGAGAGAGAGAGTGAAAAAAAGGACAAAACACATGAAAAAACAAACGTTCAAAGGTCAGAATCCCTCGTTTCTGCGTTGTAGATAAATCTAACTCTAAATAAGAATCTGAATCAGCTATATTGGCCAAAGTTGTGAGCAAAAACAAGGAATTTGACTTCCTTGTTTGTCCAAGCTAATAGAACCAATAATGCGGCGGGGTGATCACCATTCTCAGAAACAGAGATTTACAATAAATTTGCAAGCATGAAGATGGGAATAAAAATCAATCATATCAAAATATATTTCTAGTAATTCATAAAGTAGACTGAGGTTTCTGACATTAAACTGAAGGATTTTAATTTCTTAATATCCACAGATAGTAGTCCTCACTTTTCAGATTAACTATATCACATGGAAAGAATTAATTTACTTGTTTGATTTGAACGCACAAAAGGTATTTCAAGTTCTTTTAAAAACAAAGAAAAAAAAGTTAAACATGACCACAAACATATTGTTGAATAACACATTTTTCTACCCAATGTCCGCTGAAAACTAATACAATTTTAATGACATAAAAATACATCCAAAAGCATCTGTTTTAAGAATGTTAAATCCTCTTTTTACTTCTTCTCTTTTTCATTTTTCATGTCTTTCCTATTATGTATTGTATTGTGTGTCAAAGGTGCTACAGAAATAAGACTTGCCTAAACTTGCCTGAAAAATGATTTTACATTTAATGATACTATAGTTACAGGAGGTTATAAAATGAGTTCTTAAACAAAATCAGCGGAACCTCATCGTGATTGTTGGTTTCAGAAGTATCATTTTAGAAAAAAGCCACAGATATGTTTTTGAATAAATTGGAATTAAGTTTTATACAGTCAGAAACAATGTAAATCCTGTTAGTATGTGTTCACATTTTATAGTGACTTAAACTGTATTAATTTCCCTTGAATTATTCCTAAATACAAATCAAGTCCCCCTGAGTTGATACAGCACGTCATCGTGTTTGTGGCAGAGCACTGCTGTGGGGATGTTGTCTTCAGCAGAGGCAGGAATGCTGGTCAGGAAATATGGTTGGAGCTAAATTCAGGAGAATCCTGCCAGAAAACGGATTAGGGGTTCCAAGTAGGACAAGAATCCCCCCCCCCCCCAACAAAAAAAAAAACAGAGCCAGCGCTTGAATGGCATGGTTTAGATCAAAGCTTCATGCCTTACAAAGCACTAATCAAAGTTCAAAACTACATTAAATCGATGATAAGAATTTAAAACTGATGTTAGTACTGACACTCCATCCAGTCTTAATAAGTTTGAGCCATTGTGAAGAGGAATGGTCAAAGAATTCAGTGTCTGGATGCGCTGGTAGCGAAATCCCCTTAAAAGATGTGTAGTAGAAGTTGGAGACAAAGGTGATTCTGCAAAATATCAACTCAAAGTGAATAAATACAAATGCACAGCATACTTTTTTAATTTTTATGTGCGAAAATGTAAAACATTCATTTCCTGCCACAATTTTGCACAACATTGAGACTGTTCACTCACAAAATAAATGCAATTAAATTAAAGTATAAGGATATTGATGTAAAAAGAAACAACAAAATGTTTCTTTCTTTCTTTCTCTCTTTCTTTCTTTCTTTCTTTCTTTTTTTCTTTCAAAAGAATTGATTGAATCCTACACTCACACACTGATTCAACAATATAAAGTTCCATAAAGCAGGTAGATGGAACATCTCACTACTACTTTCTCTGACATGCTGTGACTGTATTTGACCTATATGCAACATGTATACAGCTACTGTATGATCCTTTCTGGACATCATGGATTTAACCAAACATCCTAAGTTAACATAAACAAAAAAAACAGGACTTTTTCCTCTCCCATTTCCCTTTTGTAAGATACACCTATTTCAGACTTTGACTGAATACTTCACTACATGGTGAATCATTGTACACACAAATATTACCTAAAGCTAATAAAAACATGAAAACCACTGTCTTTTCCTTCCTTTGTTCAGCCGAAGAAAGCAAAGGTTGGTGTCCAAAAAATTGTGCAAGCTGTTAATTCACAAAGGTTTTAGTGCTTGGATCCATACATCGACTCACTGAATTTCAGGTATGTGCTGTTCAGCATGTCAGATAAAGTAAAATTCAGAGAAAATAATGACAAACACTCCAGTTGTTAAGCTTCTCGACAAACAGGCAACATTTGCAGAGATAAAGATTTGCTCGCACATTCATCTAAGATACATGGAAATTAGCATATATACTGATGTTTGCCTTTCTTATAAATGGGATATAAATTATAATTGTGATGTCCCCCTAATGTCTATTTACTACCAAACTCTATTATTAAAGAAGCTTTCTGGGCACAAAAGAGGTCTAGGTGTATGTTTTAACAGCAAAAAAAAGAAAAAAAAAGAGAGTATTTTACACACACATACATACACTCCCAGGTGCGCTCAGTGTTAAACCTGAACTGAATTCACAACAAGTTGAAACAAGAGCTAAAGCCTCCGCTGCAACTGTGTGAGCAAACGTATGTCTGTTTATGTGTGTGGACGTGCTTCTTATTTCAGCATCATGTGACGGTTCCCTATGGGCAGTTATCCCGGTTGCTGCCACTCAAAACCAAGCTTAAAGGCTCAAAACACCAAGAAAGGAGGATAAGCCTTTTGCGGCTACCTTCACTTGGTGAATGAAACACAATAGGTCCAGGAAAAAAAAAAAATAACTATCACCTGTTTTTAACAGCCACTTATTATATCAAAGCCTGTAATGATGTAAAACACTATGGCCACTTTTAACACATTCAGCAGTGTAGGAGCAAGAATGGTTTTATCATCAGTCACTGTTGAAAAGAGGTGAAAAAAAAAAAGCTCAGTTGCATGTATGAACAAAATGATAATATACAAAAACTGGAGCCTGCCTAAATTTTGTTCGACTGTTGAAGTAGAAGTATGTGCTGCACAAATGTGAGTTTAAAAGGAGGTAAATGCAGAATTGTTTGCATCAAGGTTTCCCCCTGCTGGAAACATTAGGTAACATGCAAATAGCAGGGTTCAAATCTCTTTTTTACAATGTGTTTCAATAAATAAATAAAAAAGGATGGAGCCATTATAGTTAAAAAATACATTTTTGATGGACATGCCTAGAAGTCTTGATTCGCTTAAATCTAATTGCCTCATTTGTGTTGAAAAATTATGAAATGCCTTATTTAGTGCCCAGTAAGTCTATACAATAGGTAAGAAGGAGGCAGTCCAAAGGAGGCCATATTTTACTGCCTCCTGCTGTTCGTCTTGCTCAGGTAAACCCCCATTAGGCAAGCCGTAGTACAGGCTGGTTCCAACTCTGCCTACCTACCTCCAGGTTCCTGTACCTGACTCACATGAACTGAGGCAAAGCACAAGAAAATTAACTCTGTAATCGGCTCACAAATAATTTTTTTTTAAACAAGAGTAGAAAGCATTCCAGAAACCAAATCTTTAAAATAAATACATTCATAAGAGAAATAAATATTACTAATTTCTGAAAATATGTTAATCATTACTTCTCTTTAAAAGCTCAAACTCAAACAGCAATGAAAAAAATCTGTTCACCTCTCAAATATTGTTTTCCAAATGCAATTATTAAACATTTAAATACAGGGATGCTCTCGGGAACACTTTATGAATAACTGCAAGACAATCTCCTGCACAAGAAATTTCAAATAAGTAAAGCTCAGCACGCACTATTGTAAACATGCATCAACTTACCACGTCACACAGCATCGTTGGTATCATGAAAAATTAAACCTGTCTCTGAAATGCTTCTGCAGTCAGGTGTGACCGCAACATCTGACCTCTGCACAGCCAGCTGACCTTACTGTGCAGCCGGACATGGTGGAGGACTGAAGATGCCCTGCCTCTTTCTCCTTCACTTCTCTTCCTCAACTCGGCCTTCTTTATTTGCTTTGCATCTAACAACAATCTAAGAACAATTTCTCCCCCCCGCCTCTTTTATTTCTGTCATGACTATTCATTAACCAGTCAGGCAGGTCCAGACTTGCCCACTTAAAAATGACATGAGTCCAATATTCAAAATCAGAGGGGCACAAAACAGAGGTGGGGTTGGAATTCTGATTTTACAACAAAGATTTATACAAGTTACAAGAAGAGCCCTGCCAAATGGTAAATGGCCTGTACTAGAATATTGCTGTACCTAATCCTGAGGAACCCCAAAGCGCTTCACACTACATTCAATTATTCACCGATTCATAAACGTATTCACACATTGGTAATGGTAAGTGAGCCCTGCACACATTTCTCTAACTGGAAATGTATTTTTAAGATAATTAATTTTTTTTTTCTCATGAATATGAAGTTTAGTAAGTGCCACCTGCATAGTGTTCACCTGCAAACTTAACGTGCCTGCTTGTTAATGCATCCACACATAGACACACACTATCCAACAGATGGCTGCAAAGTGGAGCACCAAGGGGCTCCATGGGATTTCATGATCCCTCCCACGGCACACACACACATACACACACTTACACACACAACCCCACAGTCCCTACAGATCACTCAGGAGAGGAGCAGAGAGGGAAAAAGCTGCTGAGGAGAGGGAAACTACATGAATATAGGAGGGAATACTCCCTGAAAAGGAGGGAAGGGGAAAAAAAATAAACAACAAAAGGCTAAAACTGTTTATGTATATGGGGAATAAGGAGGATACAATTTTAATTTTATATATCAAAAGTGATACTTTAAAAAAAAAGCTTCTTAAAAGCAAAGCCAAAGTTGTGCTCCTACCATGACATTGTCGTTCATGTCTCTGATGTGATAGACGTCCATGGAGACCTCTGCACAGTTTCTGTGATTCCCTGGAGTACTTGTAGAGGGTACTGGGTGTTCACCTCGCTGGTTGCTTGGGGGGAGCTCATAATAGGTACTATCCGGCTCTCTAGGAGGACAAAAATAGCAGGGACATGTAATTATTAGAAATGCAACGACACTCCTTTTTTTCAAACCGATATGCTACGATACTTGGATCTGAGTACTTGCCAATACCGTGTACCAAGGCCAATACCTCTACCACATAAAAAAATGCAATGAATTGGAAGAAAGGTTTTATTTTCTTCTCTGCTTGTTACGACCAATTATGGTGAATTAGTTAAAAAATAAAATACTATTAAAAATGATCTAAAAATTTATATTTCAAGTGAAAAATAAAGATTTTCTGTGAAATTATTGCAGAGTTTCTACATTTTAAGTATCAGTTCGTGGTATCTGTTAACTAACTGGTTAACTGATACAGGTACATTACAACGATATTGGCTCAGATACCTGATTCCAGAACCGCTATCAGTGCATTGCTACTAATTACAATCACAAATAAACTGAGTTTATGAAAAATTCAATATGTAGTGTATTTTACATTTACATAAATGACAAGGCTATTTCCTTTATTTTTTCAAGCAGGTTTCCCAACTTTAAACCATATTTAAAAATCTGTAATCAGTGAACTACAGATCTTTAAATGTTGACCCGGTCCTGAGTAAAAAACAACTTTGGTTTCAAGCTTTATGAATCAAGTACTTGGATATCACAATTTAGAATAGGAAACAGCCTGAAGCCCAACCTAAACATAGATCTTTTTTTTCCCAACCGTTCATTTCTTTCATAGACAGAATGGTGCCCTGGGTGATGTGATATATCATCAACATAAAAAACCAACAACACTGGATTATGACAACAATTCATAGAAAAAAATGCAGTTCCTTGATATAGATAGATCAATTATAAGATAGAAACCACATTTTCTAATTTACAACGTCTTAATTTAAACAAAACTTTAAGAATTTCAGGCTGTTACATTTATCTTTTTTGACAAAGGCTAAAAATTGTAATGTCTATATTAGTTATTAATATTACTGAATAGCCATATAAATAAAATAACTTAACATTGTGAGCCTGATCATTATTGGATCTGAACCAGTCCTGAGCCTTACTTGGTCCTGATCCAGACCAGTACTGGCCTGGTGTACCAAAACAGATATTGGCCTGGATTCATTATGCAGATCTGGCCCGGAACTTTTGTGAACTCTGTGCCGGCTCCATTACAAATGATTTTTACAATCTGACAGAATTCTCTATATTAAGTTTGGTTATTATAGAATGATAATAATTTATCTTCAGCCTTCAAAACCCTGTTGTATCACTAAATAAAAGTGGAAGCAACATATTTTTTTATGTCGACGTTTGAGATGTTTTAAATTACCATAAAAGCACCGAGTTAAAAGAAAAGTTTCTTTAGTAAAAACCTAGCCAAAGAAAGCAGTCATCAGCAGATGTTTACTCACAAAGAGCTCCACAGTTGCTCCAAGGGGCCTCCTTCCTCAACAACAGTGGACTGAGACATCTTAAAAGATGGGTAGTCTGGTGAGGGGCAGATCGCTCTGCAAGCCATAAAATTCTTTGATTAAGTTTGCATAATGAACGCTGAATATAAGAAACAATAACAGAGTAGAAATATATAAATAATACAGCATTGTTTTCACATCGACTAATGAGATAAAATAAATATATATATATATATATATATATGCAAAAGTGTGAAGAAAATTTCTTTTTATTTCTTTTTCGTGTTTGATGCAGTTGTAATTATTAAAGGTGGCCATATTGAATTATTAAATTTGGGTTGTTTGGACTTTACCACTGTTGGAAACGCCAACCTCAGATTAAAAGTAGCTACATTACTTAATCATGCATGGCAGCTTGGACATCAATGAAGGACCATACCAGCCACATAAAAGACATCTACAGCAATTAACTAAACATAGCCTAGCCAACAACACGCAGTGCTGTACTGTATGGTAACATGAGTGATAGTATGGGAGGTGCGTATTTACCGCAGTAGTAGCCTACTTGTTACAGACTGTTTTACAACGGGTGAAATAGTGGAAGAGGTTCACCCACTGGAACACGCAAGGACGCATTCATTCAGGTGCGATCGCACCTATGTAGTCCCAGCGAGCTGCCACATGGTAGCAGGGGGCCTGAGCGAGTCCAGACCTGCCTCACTCATCGCCTTTCGATTCCGAGGGGAAGTCTATCCTCCTCGGTCTCAGAACATCACATCCCCCTGTCCTCTTTTAATTTACCGATTTTCTTACATACATTTAAGGCAAAACATTTAAAAAGAAATACATAAACACAGACGCATCGCGACCGTAGTTCTGCGTGGTTATGGACAAACTTTAGATCACACACCGAACCACCCATCAATCCATCGTCAATATGGTTTCAAGATGTTTTAGAACTGTTCGCATGTATTATTCCAGAAACGTATTGCAGCTCACTTGTGTACCTCCTGAACAGGAACATTGTTCAACATTTTTCGTATGGTGGCCTACATTTGATAAAGACGCAAATAAAGAGCAAGCTTACCGCGAGTGCTGATGATTGGACGTCTTGACTTTTCGTTTATCCCCGAGTTTGAATATGCAGAAAATGATCGCAGTTCATACAGGCTGACATCTTGAGAGGCATATTTGGTTGTAAAAGTTTATTAAGGGCAGCGTCACATCTCCTAAGTAACCCACAGCTGGTGTTGCGCAATAATGATGAAAAAAAGGCACACAAAAAAAAGTGCAGGATCTGAAAAATAGCCTACACACCGCAGCCGCAACTAATAGGCTGTAGCAATCAGGAACCTTAATGATTTAAAACAATTCTACGAATTTTTAAGTGATACTGGGACAGTCTGTACAGAACAGAGGCCTCTTACTTTGGTCTGCACATCATCGATTGAAGATATGCAACTCTGTAAACACCCATAAACACTCCTGAACTAAAAATTACTTCTGTGTTGTTGTGTTTTTCCCCCCCTTCTTTTGATCATGCAAGTAACACGCTGACATGGTGTTAAACCAGGAGAGATAAGCTGCGGCAGTTGTTGCAGCAGGATCCCGCTTTTCCTGCAGGTATCTGTCGTCGCAGGAAAAAACGCCCGCAAATCTTCGGTTAGACTGAGGGCAAGAGCAGGTGGTTTAAAAAAAATAAAATAAAAAATAAAAAACGTGCTTCAAAAGAAAGAAAAAAAATCGCCCTCGCAATTTTAGGCATATTGAAACAAAAAATACGTAATGAGGCAATCTTATTATTATATGTAGCCTAGTTTTAATTGATATAATGAATATTATATGGAAAATTAACAAAAACAACATTGAAACAAGGAAACTTGAAACAAAGCTTTACCTTTGATTCATTTAAAGCTTTTTGACATAATGCGTCTGGCCATATTCCATAGGTTACATGAAATTATGCCACCTCTTGTGTAAATACTTCATTAATCTTTCAAATGTAACTTTTTTTTCAGCTAAATTTTCTTCGGTCTCTTTGTGTCGTCACTCCACGGTTACAGCGACCATGACAACAAACGCGGCTCATACACGCACATTACCCTTCCCATGGGCCATTTAGTGCGAAGAGGGAAAAAAAACACAGTCTCATATGAGAAGAAATTAAATTTTAAAATTGTTTTAGACGCAATCAAGTTAGGCCCAAGCGAATTATCTGACTATAGAGGATTATGTTGATGTTGATGTCAAATCTGAGCGTGTTTGATATTTGAAATTTTTATTTTTCCATGAAATTTGACCGTTAAATGTCTGTTCGTTTAGGAAGACTTGATGATATATCATTTTAATTCATAAAGGCTATTCCAATAAAACAGGCTATGCTGGAGTTTCTTATTTATTTTTAAAAGCCCATAACTAAAACGAGTCAATATTGGATGATTTATGATGTTTCACAAAATCAGATTTGTATTCTGTTGCTCTGAGAATAATCAAAGAAATTGCCTAGAAATTGCACAATAAACAGATATAATCAACGGCTATCCTCACAACAATAAATGAAGGCAATATCGTTAAAATGTTAATATACAGCCTATTTTTATAAATCGGTTTTCCAGAGGTCCTTCTTAGTCTATTCTTTTTACGTGATAAACAAAGCTGAAATATGAAGAAATAACAGGCCTACCTGAAGGTTACGCTTATTCCAATCCAAACAACCAGGAATGATGTTGCGCCGAGCACTTGTCTGTTTATCGAACATACCAAGAAAGTGACCCTCCATAAAAAATGGCAACAAACTAAACATATATCGACCGAATTTAGCTCTGATAAAAGTGAGGGAACTTCATTGACTTTTCAGAGAAGCGACGTGAACTGGAGTCAGGAGGGGAAACGGATTTGCATCCTCTTCAGAGAAGTGATGGCTTTGCTGATCGGGACCGAAGAGAAGGAGGTGAGGCGTCTTTCTTTGAGCTGAGGGAAGCAGAGAGGAGGTAGCGCGATTTGGCCGCACACAAGCGGGAAAAACGTTTTCAGCTTTCAAGAAGGAAAATTGCAGTAGCTTAAAGAAGCACAGTTTCATTTCCTTTCCATTGCAAAGACGTATTTGACTTAATGCTCTATGAATTGCGAAAAGTCATTCATCTAAGTAAATTAAATAACCACAGGGACGGCCTAATTATTACAAGCGTGGGCTGCAAAATACTGTAAAAATAATTAATTTGATTCAAAAATATTAAATAAATAACTGTTCAAGGGAACAAGACACTTCTGCCGATACGTTTTTTTACTTGTTATAAATTGGAATTTTTACTTGGGCAGAGAAAAAAAAGACAATTTAATATTAAACTACACTTCCCAAAAGGCGTTTCGGTGGAGGCGGTCGCTGATTGGACAGCACCGCTGTGTCATTTTACGCTCGTAGAAACAAACCCAACAACAGTTGGATTAACAATATGTAAGACGGACGCTTTCACACGAAGAAAAACAAACACACTCTAAATGTGAATGGCTCATAGAAGTTAGCGACTCGCGTTTTGTTGAAGAAAGACGCGCAGTATATGTCAAAAGTAAGTGTTGGTGACGGTAGGAATGCACATTTTAACAGCTAAATGGTGCTACGTGCTAGCAGTGAAGGAGCCCATTCACACCTAGTTTGACGGAAACATAAAGGATTTATGTTTGCAGGTCTTGTCTCCGTGTCTGGTGTAGTGGGTAGATTACATAAAAAATGCTTTAACTAACCACGGAGATGCCAACGCGGTTGATAGCGTTTTTATTTCGTTTTACTTTATCTGTCAGCTAGTCTAAGTATATATATATATGTAGCTGTTTGTATCAGTGTTTTTGGGTGCTACGTTCAGAAACGGTGTCATTGTAGTTTACACGTGAACGCGGTTTTCATTTGACTGATTAGCATACTTTGAGAGTAAAACTTTTTGTATTTTCCCAATGAGTTGTATGCAGTTGTTTGCTGGACCTGTGGCGCCATCACGCGGTAAAACCCGAAAACTACAAGAGCAACTTTATGCATTTGGAAATGTAAAGAAATATTTTTGTGTATGCGCAGAGAATGTAAACTCCATGGTTTTCTTTTTTTCTTTTTATAGCAACAATTGTGGTCGGAAAATGAATTTCTCCGAGGTATTTAAACAATCCAACCAGCTTTGCAAAGTTTCACCAGATGGAAAAAATTTGGTAAGTGTTTGAGTTGAATGCTTTTATTTTTTCATGGAAAACCACTGATACAATAACAGAGTTATACATTTTTACATAAGCTCTTATGTAGCGATGCCCCGTTCAGCTTTTTTCTGGCAGATGCTGATTTCCTTTTTTCTGTTAGGTTTGACTTCTCAAACAGATATTGACTAATCCTTACATATTCAACAAAGAAAACGCCTGAAAGGAGAAGAAAAAAATACTGCAGGTTTCTTGATAAAGGAAGTGGTTTTAAATCCTACATAAAAGGAAGGAATTGCCAGATTATGCATCAAAGTATACATTCCTTATCTTTAGCTGACCGATGAGAAATGTTCTGATCAAGGAATGCTGACAGATTCTGACTTCTAGTCAATTGACTGGTGCATCTGTGATCTTGTATTTTGTTTCTTGTCCAACGTTTTGCTTTTACTTTGCTTACAGGCAACCTGTGTTCAATACAGACTAGTTGTGAGAGATGTTAGCACTTTGCAAATTCTGCAGCTTTACACCTGTCTTGATCAAATATCACACATGGAGTGGTCCTCTGACTCGCTGTTCATCCTATGTGCTATGTACAAGCGGGGTTTGGTTCAGGTAAGACATATAAATATAGGTAAAAGTCTTGATTTTAGTTTAGCAATTTTAACTGTGCCTTTATATGTTTTTGTGTTTGGAAAATATAAAAAAAATCCACATTCTAGTAAGTGGTTGCCAAAGTTTGAATTGCCTTTGTTATGAATAAGCAAATTTGGGGTCTTGGGGATCAGAGATTAAACAAAAAGGATGATAGGATAGGATAATCATATTTATGCTGTACAATTAAATAACAGACACAAACAGGGCTGGCAAATAGATACAATCAAAGAGGTAGACAATGTTTGTGTTGTCACTGTTTCTGTTTAATGTACTTAATTTATACTCAAAGTGGAGGGTAATGAACCTCTGGATCAGAAGCTGAAAACTTTTTCAACCTTTGTTCTAGGTTTCTTTGAGTTATTATAAACAGGTTACTGATTTTCTTTATATTTCTAAGAAATAAATAAAGCACTATTGTTCAGAAGAGTAGTATGGAAGCACTAAAAACTGTAGAAAAAGATGACAATTATTTTATTAAAATTTACATACATTCCATAGAGTGAGACAATGGAGGATTAGATTTTTGATTAACTTTTCACAGCTTACGATTTGGTATCTTTGGACAAACGTCAATAGACACACATTAAATATGCTTTACCTTTTTATCAGTATGTTAGTAATATTTTTATTGATGTGAATTTACGTTTAAAAGTGACTTTAATAAGCAAAAATCACATCTGGGGATTGGTGCTTTTATTGAGGGGAAAAAATGACTTCAGGTGAAATTTAAAGTATCCATCCAGAAATAAAATCAAGCTTTTATTTCAAGTCCAAGTTGGATTTTAACATAATGAAATGAGCCTTTGATTATTTGCATCAACTATACGATGGTCTTAAGTTAAAATGTATAGTGTATAAACAAACGCTGTACTTCTGATATTTTATTCAGTGACTGTTTTTAGATTGAGTGAAAAAAAAACCCCAAAAGAACAATAATCATTAGAATTTGTTTTAAACCACTGTTTTAAAGGACATAAAAAAACTAGCTGTCATTCTAGTGGACGCATGTTTTAGGTTCTTTGTGAAATTAGTGTTTTGATTAGTGCAATCATCTTACCTTTGAAAGGGTATCCAGTGCCAGTCTTTCATGGTTTCTGACTCGTGTGTCTTTCAAGTTTTAGAAATAACAGTCGTGTGTACGAGAACGGCTTCAATAGGCACGGAGAGTTATTCTTCTGTCATTGTCTTCCTCGTCTCTGGCTTCGTCTTCAGGTGTGGTCACTGGAACAGCCCGACTGGCACTGTAAGATTGACGAGGGCTCGATCGGACTGGTCTCGTCGCGCTGGAGTCCAGACGGACGTCACATTCTCAACACCACCGAGTTCCATGTAAGTGTGAAAGGTAGTTGTTGCATGTGTGCATGCATCTAATCCAAGAGGGGTTTTTTGTGTGTGTGTGTGTGTGCGCTTGTTTGGTTGCAACTGTTGCTGGCTTGTGAGGAAGGGGAGACCTGAAAATAGCCAGACACCAGAGCTTTTCCTTGACTGCCTGTACACCCCCCCCACCTGCCGCGCGTATTCAGGCTGATTTCATTCCTCCACTCCTGTTAGCGTCCTGTCATACATGAGTCTCAAGTACCTTTAACGCATGGGGGAAATGTGTGTGATCTCTGTTATGATCCTAGCAAGCGAGTTCTTTTAATATACTTGCGTTGCTCTTAAAAGTGCAGCAATACTGAAACGAATTAAACCAAACGGAAACTTTAAAAAGAAGAGTCACACAAACGTTTGCTGTTTAAAGAAGACATTTTATCAAGTTGACTTGGCTGGACGGAGCCATGAATCTACTGCCTGTCAGTAAAGTGATCAGCTTTCTTTCCTCCTGTGAATCTTTGAGAGTTCTTGACCATAGAGCCCTTGGCAAGTGTTTTGATGCATGCACAGAGTAAAAAAAAGTTTTACTCTCAATATTTTACTTATCTAAGCATCTTGTGAAATAGTTGTTATTCACAGACAGTCACAATGTTAATGAAAAACGTGCATGGACAAAAACGTAATTTTAAAAAGTGGAAATATCAGAGAGAGCAATAAAGTCGACTTAAGATGTTATGAAGATAAGTATTTATCAGTGTATTGCCACATCTCTCTCCTTTTGAGTTTGGGTCTCTACTCCACTAAATCTCATTCTAGGAAAGGAAGCAAAACACGTTTTTGTCCGCATTTCTAACCCCAGTGGAAGTTTGAACATCTTGCTATTTTAATAAGCTGCGAGGAGTACACCACTTTTAATGTACCGAAGTGCAACATGTACAAGTACAGGACTGTTGACATCTAATGCTACATTTTGTGATGTGATTGGTTATAGATTGATCAGAGCTTATTGTCACAATTGTCTGACCAAACCATCCTCTTCACAGGTTTGAGATGATTCTTTAAGATTTGGTCATCAAACAGGACATTCTTTATCATTCATTTAAAGAGCCAAAAGCTAAAAGTGAGCCTAAAGTATGACTAACAGCTGAATACATTTATACAGAGATTACTGTGGACATTAGTATTTTTTTTTAAAGGTTGAATCATGCAAATAATGATTTTAAGAGGTATTTCACCTTTAGTACTGCATACTCTATTCAAAAACTTTGATCAAAACAAAATAAACCACAATGAATGATCGATTGGCTTAACATTTAAGACCATATCAAAACGAACCAAAATAAACATTTTGTGCTTCTGGAAACTGGGATGTGAGCATTTTAAATTTATGTGAATAGGTTGGATTTGTGCGTCTTTCAGCCACATTAAAGATCAGTAGGGAAACTCTGGTACTGCTTATTATTTTGCCGTTTGTACAGTATGAAACATATCGCTGTCACCTAAAACTGTGTTCATCTGGCTTTTTGTTTTTACCTGAACTCACCTGCATCCTCATCTCACTCAAAGCTCCAATCATGCTTCAAAATCTAAAGCTTTACCTTTTTTGCTTTTGATCACAAACATACAGAGAACAACAAAAAGGAAAACATGGATAACCTCTGGTATTTAACTGCATGGTGCCTTTTATTATGTTCCTTAAACACAATACATTCATCATGCTAATACTTAAAGGAATCAGTATGAAAAAAACAGAATAATATCTAAGACTCCTTTTTTTTTTTTTTACATAGCATGGGTCTTTATTTAGACATTTAAAACTATATACTTTTTATTCCACTTGAATAAATAAATCTCTGCCCAGAAGCGGATGCGATTGATTAGCATGAACCATTTAGCAGACATTGGACACACCTGAAACTAAGAATGATTAGGATTTGTATCTTGTGTTTTGAATACATTTTTTTTTCTCCTGTCACATACCTGCTAATATTATTTGCTACCCTGGTCTAACTTGCTCGGCTGCCAAAAACAACTCAGTCAGCAGGTGTTGATTGAACCTTATGGAAGTCAGCAAAACTACACCCAGACTAATAAAGACGTGTTTAGTTATTTTCTACACGTCCTGATTCCTGTTTTATATAGAGTCCATAGCAAGCATGTGTTATTAAGGGTGAGAAAACATAGCAGCTATCCTCAGACCATGTGGAATATGACGGGGCACCACGTCTGTCACGCTGAACCTGACTCCAGGACTCCGCTGACAGGTGCTGTGGTGCAACTACGAAGTCCGTCTGGTCTGGAGAAGAGTGCAGGGAGTGCAAGCGTCTGCGGTATGACTGCTTTGTGTCTGTTTGGATCTTCCAAGAAACAAAACAGGAGTGGATGAAAATATCTTATCTGTAGGTCTTAAAAAGACTGATTGCAGATTTTCTTGCAGTAAATTATTTTGATAAAAGAATCTCCTAACTGGCTGTTTAATGGCTCCTTAATATTAATAATTGGATTGTGACTTTCTTACACACATACGAACTCATTTGTGTAAATGTTGTAATTGAATAAATAATTGGAGCCAACACCCATTAAATTAAAAAGGTGAGAATATATTTTGTATTTTTAGATCCATTGAGAGATGCAGGAATTAAAATTGTCCAATTATTAATTAGGAAATGTCCTTAGCCAGTATATTATTTATACTAAAGTTAAAAAAAACTGTAACACAGAACACACATACAGGTCAAGCAAGTGTGAGTTTTAGATTTTGATGCACTTGATGAGCAGGGGAAATAATTATTTTTCTCTTTTAGTTCTATCTATGACTTGCCTGTCATTTGGTAGTCAATAAAAAAAGTGACTTTGATCATTTGTCAATTGATTTAGGCATCACTAACTTCAGACCATGTGCCCTTTATGATCATAATTCATGTACCCAAGGTTCCTCTTTAGTCGGTCGAAACAATGGATTGTTATTTCACTATTAAGTATTATTAAGTATAAGTATGGAAAAAATAAATATGAAACAATTCAGGATCTCCTCAATTTCCTCTGTATCACAATTTTGAAAATGTATACATGGAATCTATCTGTCCATCGGCCCATCCATCTTTCTATTCCTCCATCGTCTTCACAGTATGTGGAAATTCTATTTTTGCTATTAACCTTAAATTATTGTTCTGTATTAGATGTATTGCAACCTTTCCAAAGAATAAAAAAGTTTTTAAATGGAGTTCAGTTAATTGCTCTCAATAAAACATGCTGCATCTTTTTTTTTTAGCTTTCTACAAACTCACCATTATTTCAAACTTGGGCTGGGCGGTAAACTGAAAATGTACTCATACCGAAATTTATGACCGTTACAGACGTCATTTTTGTCCTTGCTCAATATACCGTGATATTAATTTTAGCTCACATCTCTCACCCCTATTTCATACTGAAATAATTATTATTTCACTGATGTGTATTTCATATGCCTTTTTAACATGATGGTTGCAGTGGCATCCAGATTGTGTTGTTCTTGCAACGTTCACTGTTAAATGACCATAGGTAGTTGTCTTAATGCTTCCTTATCATTCTGTTGTGCCAAAGGTTGCAAAATCAGTCAATTATTCCAACTCTGCCAAGCAGCCCACTGAACTTACCTTCACCCCGAATCTGGATTTCATTAACGCAGTGCCAGGCTGGTGTTCGTGTCGAGCTTAAATTTCAGCTCCCCTCATAAACAGCCTGCTATATTAACTTGTTTAGTGACAGCTGCCTGTGCTCTGCATCATGCCTTTGTGTAAGTGTTTGTCCGTCTATGTGCTGGTAAATCTACTCAGTGTGATGCCTCGGTTTTTCACTTTTAACTGCAACACCCCATGTTTTTGCTTGTTGTTGATTTTGATATGTGATCATTTAAAAAAAAATTTCAGCTGTCATTTCCCAATTTCAAAGGATGGACCAGCATCAAAGTTTTACTAGAAAGTATCTCTGTTTAAACCCTAGCTTTAGTCTGTTGCAACTTTTTCAATTTACTCGTCTGTAGGTTAAAGTACCCCACGAAATAACTACCTAACACCCCTGTTAATTCTGCTTTAACCGATATAGGCGTGATGAACTGAGGGTAGCAAAAATGAAGCCAAGGACAGGCATGAGGGTTATCTCGTTGTAGGATATTTCACATGGTTGAGATCAGATTAATGGGGATGTTTTTTGGCCGGTCCAGTTGAAACTTTGCTTACATGTTGCATTGCTAGCGATACAGCTACTGTGGACTGTAAATGTAGGCAGCTGATGGAACGCAGCGTGGGCCGATAAGTCGCCCAAACCCCTGGTAGGCAACGAGAGGCCCTTGTTCCTGGGTAAAACCATGAGTCGGTAACAGGAGATATGGGCTATATTGGTTTGAGATGGTTTTTTATGTGGAATGCCCTCTGTCTAATCCTCTGTTGACAGATAGGGTTATACAGCATCAGGTGCACTTTCCCCATTCTCCAGCCCTCACACAGCCATGCAATAAAATGGATGATAGATTTATTACAGATTCTCCTCACTACCTCTATTTTCTCACCAAGTTGTCTGTTTACCAATCACATGTGGTTAGATCAGGGTAATAACCAGCCCAATGATGCTTCTCAAATCCCATCTCCCCATTTTAAAGCTGCTCCTCAGGATTGGTGAGAATACTTCATTTTAACCCTAGCTTTACTGACGTTGGCTCTGATTGCATTCCGTCCCTCCCATTTTGCTCACACACACGTTTTTTTCCCCCTTCTCAGTTTAAAGTTACTCTCTGTTCTGGTCCTGTTCACTCTGCATCACATATGTGGTGGGCTCAAGGCATTTAAGTGTAAAGCATGTGGGTGTTTGAGCAGTGTTGACTCTGGTTGTTATGGCAGCTTAACTGAGGGGAAGTCCAGAAAGTCTGCAGTGAGATGTTATTGCGGGGTCTACACAGCTGGGTGTCCAAACTGGCTGACTAAACAGAAGGGTCAACACGTCAGTCCATCTTGGTGACAGATTCTCCCCCCTGTTCAAATGTCTGACTAAATACGATGACAAAAATGGTGCTCATTTCCACCAGTTAAGGCTTTCACATTCTAAAAGTTATAGCAATAAAATTGGGATTATTATTAAAGATTTACCATATGGAGTAGTTTTTTTTTTCTGGGGTTTTTTATTAAGTAAAAATAACCCTTGAGTTTATTCCTTTTTGACAGTGACATTATTGGTATGACAAACAAATAGTAAACGTCTCTGTTGAATATTTAAAGCACAAATTCTCTTCTGATTTGTTGTATATGCCTCATACCATCTTATAAAATGGTTTTAAGTAGTGCTAAAGAAATGATGACACAGGGTTGCAATCACACATTTAAAAATTATTTAAACTGATCAATTATTGCAAAAAATGGTAATGTATAGCCATAAATTGCTCAAACATACACTGTTTTGTAAATGTTTTTTTATAAACATCCATTATTTTTCTTACAATTTGTTGTTAAGTTTTAGTCACAACCTTTTTGGTCTCTACTAACCCCCATGGAGCTGCTCAGGAGTAAAACACCATTAATCATCTACCACTGTCCTAGAAGCGTTGGAGATCTCCTGTTTAGGTAATTAATTATAGAAGATCCATGCTTTGAAACAACTTGATGACTAACTTCCTTAAAAACATTAGGAATGCTACTTTAAAAATAAAAAAAACTTTTTTGGTCATGAATCTTGCTGAACTGAGAGAGGTGAATATTTCAGCGACTGTTGTCAAAACTGACCATTAACACGTGGTTTCTTTGTCGTGCCGACTTGTGGTCACATAGTTTTTCTTTGCTGCTGCTTTATGTTTGTCAGGCTGCGCTCCACTCGCCAGCTACACAACTGTTAATTTGTCACACTTGTAGCGGACGTGTCTAACATTAAGCCGTGGAACAGACAGGAAAGACTTGGCCAGTTTCCTTCTTTGTGTTGATATGTTGTGTTCTCTATGCTTGCTACCATAAAGAATGACATTTTGTTTTACTTCTGTTACTCTTAGCTTAATACAGATGGACAACATACCATACATTTGGGCATAAAAAGATGATCCTCAATATGTTTATCTCACTTGTATTAGAGTTAAATGAAATCATGCTCATCATGACTATTGCATAGGCTACCACACTTTGCTGTCAATGTATCATCTTTTACATATTTATTCTATTGTTGGACTGTCAGGACAGCATGAAGTAGGCTAAATGATTTAAAAAAGCAACACATCATGTTCTGATGTAAATACCTTCAAGAATGTATGAGAAAGGGTCAGTGAAAGCCATTATCCACAATAGGGAACAGCCTGCAGCAGTGGTAATGGTTCATTGGACTGACCACTGTGAAAACATTATCTCAACACTTACAGCAAAGCCCTGTGGCAGAATGAAAACAGTATAAGTAAAAGAGTAGGTCAACATTTCTTAAACTGTGAGGATCATGTTCTTTGATTTTTCCAGTGAATTTAACATAATTCAGCCTGATTTGCTTTGTCAGAAACTCCTGAAGACACAGGTGGAGCCCTTAGCAATCAGCTGGATCAGTGACTACCTGACATACAGAGCAGTTTGTGAGACTGAAGAATTGTGTGTCAAACCAGCTGGTCAGCAGTACCACAAGGGACTGTGCTCTCGCCATTCCTTTTCACTCCGTACACCTCAGACTTCCAGTATAAATCAGAGACCTGTCATCTGTGGATATACTTGGATGACTCTGCGATTGTTGGTTGTATCAGAGATGGAGAAGAAGCTCAATAGAGAGAGCTGGTGAGCCACTTTGTGGCGTGGTGTGGAAACAATCATCCTACCTTGAATGTGAACAAAACAAAGGAGATGATTGTAGATTTCAGAAGAAACAGGGATAAGTCAAAGACAATTAGCATTATGGAAGAAGTGGAAGTGGTTGAGGAGTACAAATACCTCTGAGTTCACCTGAGTTCAGCATCAGCAACGTCAAGATTCCATGTTAAGTCTACGGTTGAGGCCATTGGAGGAGCGTCGCGGTGTCTGTGGCACTTTGTGAGCTGAACGCACCATTAGGTCCTTCAATGTTTGCAGCAAGATGCTGCAAATCTCTTCGTTCTGTTGGGGTAGCAGCATCAGAGCCAGGGACTTAAATCGGCTCAGTAACCTGATGAAAAAGGCTGGTTCTGTTCTGGGGACGACTATGGAACAACTGGAGATGATGATGCAAAGAAGGATGGACAACCCTGAGCATCCTCTTCATGAGACTATCCTACATCAGTCTCTTCTGTCGGAGGCTTCTTCAGTTTCACTGCAACACAGACTGCTACAGGAGAACCTTTCTCCCCACAGCCATCATGGTCTACAACAACTCCTTGAAGAATGAATTAGTATGAGCTACAACAACGCTTAAATTCCCTCTGGGATCGATAAAGTATTATGGAAGTGGAATTATGTAAAATACTAATTTCTAGTTATGGCAAATAATGGAGGGGAATTGTTGCCACTATGGTTTACATCAACTGTTTTTAGACTTATGGGGAAAATGTTTTTTTCACATAGAGCCAGCTTGGTTTTTAAAGCCTTTTTCCCTCAATACAAGAAATCATAATTTGAAAACTACAGTTTGTCACTTACTAAGATGATATTTGTCTGGTAATCAAACATATTTGTTCATCAAAAACATTTAAATGTCAAAGAAAAGAAAAAAAAGAAAAATTGGTAAGGGGACAGATATTTCTTCACAGCACTGAGTACATATATACTGAACCCTGATCTTGAGTTGGAGCAGCTTCTGTTTGTGGCCGATTTCACTGGTTTTGTGTAGCTTTCCTCATAAAAGATCAGAGCGTAAATTACATCTCTCATACATGTTGTAAGAGAGAAACATTTCTATACAATAGTTTTGCATGCTTTGGAGTGTGTTTATACAAATAAAAAAAACAATTCTTATTTTTTGTTGTTGCTGTGACAGCTGAGAATTACCGTCTGGTCCCTCTGCACGAAAGCCGTGTCTTACATCAAGTATCCCAAGGCATGTCAGAAGGGTGAGTATGGGAGTGGTATTATGAGTGTTTACAGTATGTACTGTTAGAGTACCTGAGGACAGGGTCAGCTGAGTTCCTTGACATACCTCATTAATCACTTACTGCTCTTTACCTTGTGGCAAAACCCAGAATATGGCCAAAGTATGGCCGTCAATGGTGACAGCTGTGCACCCTCTTCAGTAAATGGGACATGCTCCTCATAACGGGCCTGTCAGCAACTAGTGGATATATGATTGTCTCGGTCTCTACTCATTTTCCACATGTAATCCTATGCCCCTCTACAATCCGTTTATCTTCCGCACGGTCGTATAAATTATTCTGCCACAGTGGTTGCGTGCCGCAGACTTGATGGTGCCAAGGAATCAGATAATCACATTGCATCAAATACACACTTCTCCATGAGGGTATATATTAGGTGAAAAGCGATGGCCTTTACTATGTATTTTTCCATTCACTACATTGAGCTGTTTAGATTAAACAGGAAACCTGTCATAGTTAAAGTGTATTGCTAGGAAATGCACCTGGTATTCTACTAACTGCTGCTCTTTCAGTTATTGTTAAACTTTCAGCTCAAATGATAATTATTTTGCTGTAAATCAGAAGCTTCAGATTTTATCAGCTTAAAAAAAACACTCCATGGCCAACTGCCTGATGCACTTTTGAACCAGATTGAAGTTTAAAAATAATTTTATTTCCAGGCGGGAAAGTTATGCTGGTATTGTTTTCACTATTTGACCTGTGCATTGCAATTTGGGGAGTGTCTGTCGCTGTGGAACACCGCAGCTCAAACTGAATGTTGTTACTTAAAAGGATAGTTTAGGAGAGTTGAATAGATATAATATCCTAAGTGTTTGGGATATTAGCAGATGAGGAACACAGTCAGCATGAGCTCAGTTTGGAGAGTCATTGAGGAATACTGCTTCACATTAGTTTTGTGTGTGAAGGCTGTTGAATTTATCTTTCTATTGATCAGCGTTTACTCACTGCTCTTAATATTGGTGAAAATGAAAGCAAAGGAAAGCTTTCCTTTTTATGGGAGCGTAGCATTTCTCTTTTAGCCATTTTAAAAAGACGGAGAACTGGATTTAGTTTCAACTCAAGTCAGTAGAAACATATTTACATTTAATTTAATGCATAGAACATAAAACATTTCTGAAATAGTTCCAAACTATCAGATTAATTTTATCAGAATGCTCCTGTGACATTACTAAGTCTCCTACCTGATTTTTAATAGGGTAGTAAGCCAGGCTACTTTAGTGAAGTACACAGCAGCATTGCCTTTCTATGCATTGAACACTGTCTATCCATCCATTATCTATCCCCAACTATCCTACGCTGGTGCCTATCTCCTGTGTCCATCACAGAGACACTCAGGACTAACAACCATGCACACACACTCACTCATACCTGAGGGCAATTTAGAAAGACCAATTAACGTAACAGTAATATTTTTAGATTGTGGGAGGAAGCCCAAGTACCCAGAGGGAATCCACACATGCACATGGAGAACATGCAAACACATTGCAGAGAGATTTGTTGGTCAATAAGCAAGACAGATGTCAAAAGATTCCACTGCTACAGCATTTACATAAATGCTATTCCAATACTGAAGCAATGATGCAGTAAAAACATGAACTATTCCAAGGAAATATTATTAAGAGAAAAATCTCTGCTGATCAAACCTGATGCTGTGTCCACACCAAACGCGATAGGAGCGACTAGAGCTTCAGGTTTACATGTAAAATCAATGGAGGAGCGCGATGAAGCGCGACTTGGGGTCCCGCGACACTTCAGAAGCAGATCTGCGTCACGAAAAAGCTTTTCTGCCTGAGTTTCAGTGATTCTGTGATTGTCATGGAGTCACAGCCTCAGCAGGACATGGAGGTAATACTGATAAACATCGTGGCTAATCACCCCGAGCTACATGACACAATAGTTTTCAATACAGAGACAGGAAAAGTAAATATAAATAGGTTAAACTATTTAGACAGGAATGCTCTTAAGAGGTTTGTGGGTGGCTCTTAAAAGAGCCGTTGTTGCTGTAAAAGCACATCTCGGCCTGGAAGTGAGCCTTGAAACAGCCTCCTCACCTGGTTTCCTGGTAGCAGCTCCCGCACCACGTCCCACGCTGCTCAAATATTATAAACTTTTATGAACCACAGACAGATGGACAGCTGCTAAGAAATATAGTTGGTGTGTCGGCAGGCGAAGCTTGGACCTTCCTGGCAAAAACTGGGCGAGCAGGTCACGTTCTCCAGGCAGCGAGGAGCCGGTGTTTATGAGAGGGTTCTCGCTGGTGTTTATGGATCCCTCCGCCGTAGCTAGATTGTATCTGTAGCTCACCAAACCCCCAGTGCTGCGGTCCCAGCTCTACCGGAGGCCAGGCCGAACACGTAATCCACTCTGTCCTCCGTCATATTGGAGACTATAATCCACCGCCAGCTGCACTCTAGCCCCAGCTCCGCTGAAGCCCGGGCCGAACACGCAGTCCTCCGTCAACCTGGTCCATAATCCACCGGCAGATGCACTCTGGCCCCAGCTCTGCTGAAGGCCAGTTCGCGCGTGAAAATACCATATATGAAGCGCATCCAGTTTGCTTTGTACATGCATCAATGTGCGAATGTGCATGCGAACAGCTAGGCGTGTGTCGCGCTTTTAATTCGCTCCTATCGCTTTTGGTGTGGACACAGCGTGAGTCATCTCAGCACAAAGGGTGCTAAACACTGAAAGTGAAAGCGATGACTTGATCTTCCATATTGTTAATTTGACAAACCCAATTTAACCCAGATATTTACACATGAAAGTGTAAGAAACTTTTATTTTCCTCATTGTCTTATATTAGGTCATATAACCTTTTTTCAGATTCAGAAGCTTGAAGACATTTCATTAGTATTTACTATATTGCTTTCTAAATTGGATGACAGTTTTCAAATGTTTTAGGCATCTGACGACAAGCTTCTCACAACCATTTTCTTGAATTTTTACCCATTCCTCCTGTCAGAACCGATGTGTAGACTGCCTTACACACGTTTTCTGCTCTGCCTACAGACCCTTCAATTGGATGGAAATCAAGGCTTAGAAAATAATGTAGGCTTAACCCAACGGTATAAAGGATAGAAGAATAGAATAATCGTTTATTGTCCAACAAAGGAGAAATTCAGCTGATTTGGAAAACCTAGTATATGTTAACTTCTCACTTTGAAGAAAGTATTAAAATTGTTCCCTAAAAGATTCTTTCTCTCATTGTTATATTTTTCAGACCAAAGTATTCCTTAAAAATCCATGAAAAATATATTTCGTAGTTAAAAGCTGATCTATCACAAAGGTATAAACCACTTTCTTGTATTTTTATATAATATATTAAATGCCTAGTTTCTGCTGTTATTATCTGAACACTTTGTGGCACCTATTAAGCTAGGAAATATCTTTCCATTAATATAAGAGAATAGTTTAAAATGAAACTCTGACAGCATGGCAGAAATCATTTACCCTGCCTTTTAGTAGCAGGACACCGTGAATTCCCTAAACTTGATGCCAATACAAAAGCACTAGTCAGAACTCAAGCAAAAGGGATCAAAGGCCACATATAATAATCAAAGATGCGACAAGACTTGATGTCCACAAAAAAATAGAAGTGTGAACAGAGGCTGCTACAGTATCTTGGCTTGTAGTGCCTTAGCTGTTGCCAAAGGAAAATAGGAACTGTTGCTGTCCCAAAGAAGTCTCTTAAATGTTAATGACTTTGAATTGTTCAGCAAATGTATGATTCTGTGTCTGCAGACCACTAAAGTCAGATGCTAAATATCAAAGTGCCTCTTGGACTTGGCTGTATTGTTGGACCGTGTTAAGCGGACAGTAAGAACCTCAATGAAATCTGGCCTTGTTGCTCTTTCACCCACAGGAATAGACTTCAGCAGAGATGGATGCTACATGGCCTTAGCTGAGCGCCGTGAATGTAAAGATTATGTTAGTGTATTTGTGTGTGACGACTGGCATTTACTCAGGGTAAGTTGGACATTGCTTTTTATGTAGCTTTGAATGTGTGGTCAAGCTTTCTACTAACAAAGCCAAGAATCCTCCCTAAATCATTAGTGCTCCAAAAACTTGAAATTTGCATTTGCCTTTGCAGCTCTCTGTCTGATCAACAGAATTGAATTCAAAGTCACTTCTCTTCCTTCTTCCACAAATGGCTATGCTCTCTTTTAGAGGAAACTAGATGCTACAGTTTAAATGGTAGCCCATGTAAATATTCAATAAAACGGTGCAAAAGAAGTAGCATTTTGAAGAAAAAAAAGTTTCTATATAAAATAGACAGTCAAGGATTAAACTAAAATATTTTATGGCATTACATTAATCGAACCCTTATAATATGCTACCTTTACTATTTTGATCATTTATCTCCAAATCTTTGAGGTTGGAAGCCATCTTTGCCATCGTCCTAATCTTTAGCTCATTCCACATTTATTTATCAAATTCAAGTTAGGGCTTGGTTTGGGTCAGTTCAAAATGGTAGTATCACTTTCAATCAGAAGAAACATAATGCTAAAACTAGGGGGTTAGTACTTCCGAAATCTGTCTCAGGCTTATGTGATTAAACTGAACTAGTACAGATAACGTATAGTTGGGAGGTAAACAAAATAGTTTATCTCCAATGCAGTCATTTTATGAATTGAGTATTTGTCGATAAAAAGTGATGTATGTGAATCTTTTAAATAAATGTTGCTTCACTGAAACTTAGATTTAATGTCATTAGAATGGAAAACGTCCAACCACTTTTTATTCAGATATATTTTAAATCTGTAGGGACTGAAATAATGATGTTGAATCCATGCTTATATAATCACATTTGTTACTTTTTGCTTTTTGTCATAATTTCTTAATATTGTCTTTAGTGATAAACTCTTTTTTTTTTTCTATTTCTGTAAATATTTCTATCCAAGTTTATTGTTTGAATTACACATTTGATTTTTTTGTTTCTTTTTTTGCAGCATTTTGAGACTGAAACACAGGACCTTGCAGGACTGGAGTGGTCTCCCAATGGCTGTGTGCTAGCAGTGTGGGACAGCTGTCTAGAGGTCTGCCATTTGCTTTGTCGACCAAAGATTTAACAACTGAAAACAAATAATACTGGTATTAGTTAGACTTGTCTGTTTGCTAGAGCGTCCAATGAACACATCTTGATTAACACAAGAATCTGGACCCAAATTTGATCAATGTTGTTTGCATGTGTTAATTAAAAAATGTATTCAGCCTTTTGTATTTTCTTTATCCCGCCCATGTTGAGCATTTCTAACTCTGTAAATGAGCCATATATCACATTTGCAACTTGCTTAAATATAAAACTTTATTATTGTTAAACATTAGTAAGAATTTGATTTAGCCTCTTTTAATGTTTAGTTTGGCCACTTCATACTTGAATGCATCATTTATCACGTCTGTTTTTACATCTTATTGTGTTACATAAATAACTAAATTAGCTTTCAAGGAATAAAAATAATTTGATTAAATATAAGTTATCTTTAATTTTAAAATGAGTTGGTCATTGAAAAACAAATAATAATTTTGTATCCATTTCCAGTAGCCATAGTGATGATGCAGGAAGCATTTCATTGACATTAGTTGACAGTCCATGGTAGTGTTTCCCGACCCTGCTCCTCAAGGCTCACTCCCCTGCATGTTTTAGATGTTTCCCTGCTTTAATACACCTGTATCTGATTACTACAGTTCAGCAAAAGCTTATTAATCAGCCATCAGTTGAAACAGGGAAACATCTAAAGCATGCAGGTCTGTATGGCTTGAGGAGCAGGGTCCAAAAACACACACAGGTCTACTGAATTATCGATTAGTTTTCTAATAACATTACCATCAAAAATTATTTTATTTTATAAATACAATGTGAAAAAGTGATGAAGAAATAAGGAACAGGTTGAAATAATCTAAGCACAGCCACTTTATTCTTTCCAGATGTTAAAGCTGTAAAATACAAACAAAATCCCCACACATTTGGCAGTAACATAGTTTGATAAAAGTGTTTCTTCTCAACAGTATAAGGTATTGCTATATTCCTTGGATGGCCGGTTGCTGTCTACCTACAGTGCCTACGAGTGGTCCCTGGGTGTAAAGTCTGTGTCATGGAGCCCCAGCAGCCAGTTTCTGGCCATTGGAAGTTATGACGAGAAAGTATAAACCGTTTGTTAGATAGTATTTAACCTTTATATCTACAAATGTCAATGATTTTTAACAACCATGTTTCTCATATTTGTCAGGTGCGGATCCTCAATCATGTCACATGGAAGAAAATCGGCCAGTTCGAGCACCCTGCAGCCATTGACAACACTAAAGCTGTGAGTATTCAGCCCTCATGATGAACCTAGAACATTTTGGACTTTTGTTTTTAGGCTTATTTACCACATCCTGTGTTCTTAGACCGTGTATAAAGAAGTAGAAAAAAGGCCAGCTGTGGTCAGTGATGAGTTGTCCCTACACAACATCACAATGGGCACCTCACTGTTCAACACCCAGAGCAAATGTATGTCAACAGTACTGGTTTATAAAAACAATATGCGATAAAAATGAAAATGCCCCAGGGCAAGTACCTGTTTGTTTACGGAGTCTGAGTTGTTTTTGTCTCATCCAGATGAAGTCTGCACCCTGCCTGTCCAAATTCCTGTGACCAAGCCAGACCCAGACAGAGCCAATCCCAAAATAGGTGTGTCTGTTCTGGCATTCAGCTCAGACAGCCGCTATCTTGCCACCAAAAATGGTAAGTATTGACAGCTATTTTTTTTTTTTGTAACTTAACAATTACCCCTATAAACTGTGTAAAATGCATTTATAGCCTCTACATTTTTCAGTGATATAATATTTCACATTAAACTGTTTTCTACCCTCCTGGTATTTGAACATCATTATAAAGGGAGAGTGGCTGTGAATGTTTATGAGCATTTCTGTGACTGTAGACAACATGGCCACTGCTGTTTGGGTGTGGGACATGCAGAGGATGAGCCTGGAGGCCGTGCTGGAGCACACATCAGCTGTACGCTGCTTTTTGTGGGACCCCTGTCGCCCCCGACTCGCTCTGTGCACCGGCAACAGAAAACTTTATCTTTGGTCTCCCGGAGGCTGTGTGTCTGTTCAAGTTCCTGATGAAGGTAGCACTTAGAATTTAAAACGTCAATTTAGTGGTTAAAATGTCCAACTTTTTGTTGTTCACTGTTAGCCTTAAAGGCGAAGTACCGCCTTTGCAACCTGGATCTTATTTTTGGCATGCATTACGTTCATACCCTCACCTAGACAACTTTGGTGTGACTTGAAAACCTTCGTAGATGTTTAGATCCATTCATGATCAGCGTATATTCATGTAATGGAAGTTAACAAGGCTCCCAAAGTGCCGTCACTAAATAAGGCATTATCTGCCACAAAACTCTTTCATTTCACCAATGTTTATTATGAATCGCTAGCGCTATTCCCGTCTCAAAGGTGGTTTGTTGTTTTCAACTGGGGTGGTTTTGAGGCTTTTAGTCTAACACCAATGAAAAATTTCAATTACGTTACTGATTTGTGGCATCCCAATTGCAGTCTGAACAGGCCTTTTACTTTGTGTTGGACAGTGGTCAGTTAAGCCTATTTTATATGTCTCCGTCAAACGGATTGACACCACGCCATTATCCGTTGCTGCAAGGCCTCTCCGTCACCTATGCAAGAACGGACGGAGCAAAGCCTACTTTTCGAACTATCCGTCTCCTTCAACAGAGAGTGTATGCCTGTGATTGGTCAGCTCAACAACAGCTAGAGATCATTTCACTAGAACGGTGCTCTATAGTCGCTGTAATCTGTAGTCAACACAGCGTTTGGGCACTATATTCTTTATATTGAATGGACAGTTTATTTAATCTGGTCGTTTGGCGTTTTTTAACACAAGGAGTTGTAGAAAAACAAAACAAATTGTGTTTGTTTCCATGCTTTTTGGAGTATTCTATGATCTGCACTTCTAGTAAAAAGCTTTTCAGCTTAAACAAAACCGATTTTCTGTTGTCCGTTGCTCCTTGAGGAGGGAATGTGTTCACAGGCTGAAGAAGACAAACTAGTTAACCAGAAACGACACTGCAGTGGTAGGCAGATCTGCCATGAAAAGTTAGCACCGCCTGCTGTCCTGGTCAGGAATTGTTTTGCAACACTGACACCAACGGAGAGATGGAAGCAGAGAACCATAAACGAAAAATGTCTGCATCAATACCGCTGCGTCTGTGTGCAAACTTGCTGTCTGAGAAGTATTAACTAGGCTTTAGACAGAACTTGTTACTGCAAACATCAACATGGTTCTCATTTACGTGTTTCCAAATTGCAAAACAAAATGACCAAGTGGACTGAGTTAAGCTTTCGCAGGCTCCCTTTCTGTCCTGAATAAAAGCCTGTAAAACACTCCACAGACCAAAAAAACTAACAAAAAATCACCACTGAGATGCTCCAAACTCACAGGGGAATAGCAGTAGCGATTAATAACATAACAATTAAGCTTTGTGTGCCTTATTTAGAGGCTGCACTTTGGGCCCCTCATTAGATACCATTATACGGATATATGCTGATCGCACCTGGATCTAAATTTCTCCCAAAGAACTCCAAGTGGTTCGAAACCTATCTGGGGGAGTAAATGATCGTAATGCATGCTATAAATAAGGTCAGGGTCGGAAAAAACTGTGGGTGTTTCTCAATGTCAAGGCACCTTGCTCATCCAGGAACCTTGCTAACGAGGACATTGTCCTTACTTGGTCAAAGAAAATGGTTAAATGGAACAGACTTTCCCTCCGTTTACATCCCGCCTGTCTTAGTGGCATAATATCGTAGTAATATTACTTCAGCTATAGAACTGAAAATGTATAACGAGCATTTCCTTTTTTTTTATTGTGTACATCTCGGTTAAAATAAATGTGTAAGCGAGCCACCGAAGCTGCAACTACTAAGCAACTAAACAACCATATATAACTGCTGTGAATCTAAAAAATAATAATTAAAAAAATAAAACCAACATTTTAGATATAAACCCAATAGCTACAATTAGTTGACTTACATACTCTAATCTCTAATTTCTACATTAAACATTGTATTGTAATAACTCTTCTTGTAAAGTGCCTTGAGATGACATCTGTTGTGAAACGGCGCTATATAAATAAACTGAATTGAATTGAATTTAAACTGGAAATTTACCCCCGAAGTAGCTGCTGCCGGCTCCTACCGCGCTGTACTCTGGGAAAGTTTTGGTCAAGAGAAGGCATTAACGCACCTTTTATGTATCCTTGGTCAGTTAGCTAAATGGCTAACAAACAGAGAAAAGAGTCTTCGCTAGCACATGAACATTGGAGCGCGCCTTGGCGGTCCCTGAAGACGTATCTCCTCAGCAACCGGGGTGGGATCAAGGCGAGGTTCCTGTGCATTAAAAGACACCCTGTATTTTTACTTTAAGCTATTAGCATTCTGCATGTGTAGATTATCACAACTTCAAAATACTCTGCTGATACACAATATGAACTCTGCAAAATATATTATTTTCAGTGCTCACTGTTGTCTTTGACAAACATTTATTCTGCCTACCACTGGACAATTTATTTATTCAAACATCTTAATGTACACATTAAGTTCTCAGTTATCCTTCTTTTTTTGCCTTCCAGGTGGTTTTCAAGTCCAATCGCTGAACTGGCACTGCAGTGGAGAATCTGTGATCCTGCTTGGGAAAGAGAAGCTTTGCTTGTGCTATATGGATACTGAGGAGGAAGAAAAGCAAAATTTGTAACACTTGACTCAAGAGTTAGATCAGGTCTAGTTATGTACTTGAAGACCAATGGAAGCACTCCTGGATATTTCTAATGCTGGATTATAGCTGTTTAAAAACCAAAAGATGTTAAAAAACTTGAGGACATTCCTTCTCCTTTTGAAAACAAAAACAGTTTCTAAACTAAAAAGGTACTGAAGATCTAGTTTTTCAGCACTGTGGAAATAGGTTCAACTTTAGCCTTAAATTATTTGTGTACATGATTGTTTGTAGTTGTTCTAAATAAACATTTTTCAAATAAATGTTCGTCTTTCCTTTAGTGGAAAACGTTTGGTTTTGTAACATGTACTTTTCAATTAGCCTTACATGGCACAGATTCCCCTATCTTTAACCTGCTAACCCCCAGCCTACATAAAATAACTTTTTCAGGTTAAAATCCCAAAAGAAATTATCAAAATTCTTAAATTTCCATAAGACTGATTCTTAAAGCATGAAGCTCGATGTCATGTACCATAAACAACCTAGACGTGGGTCCAAATAGTAAAACTCTAATATGAGATGTACAACTAGGAAGGTTCACCCTGTGTGACATAACAAGCTGGGGTCATAAACTATACTAGATGGAGAACTATATTTCTTCAACCACCAATGAGGAAACAGAGCAGCTGATCTTACAAAAAACAATAAGGTCTTTATTACTTTTTTTTTCTCCTCCCATTGTGGCTGCTGAGCTGCAAACACATAGGTCAAAAACAAGGCCTCAAAACACTTTTAACAAGACATTTTTTTAAATAAAATACTTTAACTCTCATTGTACATTATTCATCCTTCTTGTAGCATTCACACATTCATTTTTAAAATGCAGACAAACATTTATTTACAACTACACATGGGGTAGCATGGGGTAACAACCCAAAAATCGATCATGCAAACTCGGCAGCAACAGGACCATGCACAAGAACAGAAAAATGTGCTGGGAAACAGCTGTTAAGGTTTGCTTAAAATGGCAACAGTGTTTTGGAACTTTTGCTTGGATGGCATTTGTCCAGTTAAGGAAAAGTTTTTTTTGGATAAAGGAGGATTTGGCTCCTTTTTCTTAGGCACATCAGAAATTCTCATCTGGGACAAAAAGTTTGGATTGAGGCAACTGATCTCATGGTTTTGGCACAAACCATTGATAAACCTGGATATAGAATATATATCCCCACAAACTGAACCAATTTTATATTTTGTCTGTCTAAGGTTTATATACCAGGCACTCGACATGATGGACGTGTCTTTCACTGAGCATCTTTTTGTAACTTTTGGCATTTTTAAAAGGTGTTGGGATTGGAGATTTGTAAAATTATAATGTAAAAAATGGACCAAAGTTAATAAATTTGATTTAGGACAATTATGGAATGTTGCAGGAGACTTTGCACAAGAACGCTGAATCTTTTTTTGTACTGATCCAAGGCATTTTCCAACCAAGTGACTTCATCAAAAATGGTTTACAGCTTTCTAAGTTCTAGTGATCAGTTATAATTAGTGTAGTTTTTTTAGTTTGATAAACCTCCTTATAATTGTTTTGATCCAGACTGCTGATCAAATAGTTGTGAAACAGATGTATCCTGTGGTCATGTGGAAAAGATGTCATTCACACAAACTTTTCACCAAATCATAATTTAGCACCACAGAACACGTTAAGCTTCCAATAAACCGTACTTTTGGTTTTCCAGGCATCATTTAGTCCCTACATTTTTCTGACACTTTGGTCTTTCTCTGTCAAATAAAGTAATGTTCATTGTAATTCCTTAAAGTCATCTGATTTTTTTCCGTGTTAAGTATTTTTCTCTATTTTGTTGAGCACACTGAAACTAGTGATCATTTGTACTTAATTTGTACTTAACAGTTACTGACTAAAACATGAATTACAGAGAATCCACACAAAAAAAAATCATGGGGTAACATTTGTAAGGATTAAAATGTCAACTTCAATTTAATTTACCAACAAAAAAGATCAAATAACATCAACTAGCTAAAAAGAGGACAGTAGTTGATGTATCTTAGGTGCCTTGAGTCTAAAAACAAAATAGTTTATTTGGTATCTTCCTACACCAATCTAAAGTATAAGTGAGTAAATGGTCTTTCCTCACAACAAGCTAATAATGTGGCTAAATAGTCACTGTTCTGTGTAAGTATTCTAGAACAATTCAATACATCCATATTATGCGCCTGGACTGAAAGTAGGTGGAAGCACCAAACTCTAGTGAAGACCTGCAGGTAATTCATACAGTTGACCAGATGCTCAAACCCCCTTAAGGAGGAAATATAGGTTAATGGAAGCAAGACGTAAAGGAACAGGATCATAGGTCAGACTTGAACTTTCCAGTTTGGATGTGTTGTTTTATTAGTCCTCTAATTCTATCAATGTGTCATAACTGGTAAACTCCCTTTTTATTTTTAATAGAAAACTGCAGCCACTCAGTTCAAACCATGTGATGTGTCCAGTCTGAGACAATTCTTTTCGTTAACATGGTTTGGTTGCTCTAGATAAAAGGTCAAACGAAGCAAATTCCTAACTCAACCCATTTCAAGCAAAACCAAAACGACCCCTTACTCTTACTAAATCTAAAAGGAGTGTTGCAGTTTAGCAAGTTATTCTGTTGAAAGCGTTCGCTGTTTGCAGATCTTTTAATCAAAAAGCAGTAAATGAGATGAAACGGTCTGTACGTCTCTGCTCGTCTTTTACCTGCTGCAGGCTGACCGCTTGTTTCCAACACCAAATTAAGGAAGTGTGGACACGTCATGGGCTTGACTGAGACGGACACACGCACACAGACAGGCGGTACTGCACTGTAGCTTCCCTCACACAGTGCATTTTAACAAAGACACACAGGACAATCCCTAGAGAAACCGAACAACTTAGAAGCCGATTTTGCCGCGCGTCATGGAGTAGCCCAGCTTCGCCTCGTTGTTGATGAAAGACATGATGCCCAGGTAGGTTTCGATGAGCAGGGGTCTTTCCAAGATCAGGACACCGTTGGCCCGACCCGGGATGGGGTTCTCCTTGTGGGCTTTCTTCACCGCCTGTACCAATTGGGTTTTGAAGCTGTCCAGCTGGGAAAGTGATGAAGAGGATGAAACAGTACCAACCCTGTTTTGACACGTTTCATATAATGTTTATATCTTTATCAAAACTAAAACAAATAGTGCTAAAGCTTTATTGCCAAACGAGCTACATTTGTTGCAAATAAGAAGATACATGCAGAAATCTCCAAGAAGTGCTGCTGTCTTATCAGTAAGGGGGGGAAATCATCTTTGAGCTATTCATGCAGATTAAGGTTGAATGAATAGCCCTTTGTTCTGAATCTGTTGTTTTCAGCTGACATGTGACTGCTGGTGCTGTTGCTCATTGTGCCTCAAAACAACAACTAGATCACTAGAGACCACACTGCGTGTTAGAAAACATTTCAGGCAACCTTGCTGACCAAAGTGAAACACAGGATTGACTTCTTATGAAAACATGTTTTGCCCAACTGGGTGAAATCGAGTTATACCTGACAGACGGAGGCCACCTTCTCGTCAGCGCGGGCCATGGGGTGCTCCGTGAAGGTGGCGTAGGGCATGTCTGTGGACCAAGGGTTCCAGCGGTTGAGAAACGAAGCACGAGGACGTTTGTCCCACTGAACGCGAATCCCACAGCCCTCTCTTCTGTACAACAACAATCAGGAAGAACGGAAGTGTTAAATACATACATGGACACATTTAAGAACGTTGAGGACAAGCTTGCTCAAAGACCACTCTGCATTAGTTTAGCTGTCTAAACACAAACCTTAGCAGACACATCTAGGACATTTGTAGTATAGTAACAGAAATTCGATAAAACAAGCTTTCATCATGAGACACTCGTAATTTAAGGTAATAAACTGCTATTGGTGCTAACATTCAGAAGAGATAATCTATTTACTTTCGGCTAAAATTATTTTGTAACTTAATGAGTTCCATCAATCCATTTTCTATATCCTTGCCAGATCAAAAGGTGCTCAAATGTATTTCCGGCAATCCAAAGAAGGGAAACAAGGTGCTGCCCTGAGCTCTTCCCACGGTAAATTATACAACAGCATGGGAACACAGTGCAAACAATATATGAATCTTAAAAAAAAAAAAGAAGTATGTATTGATCAGTGTTAGTTTTCCCCAAGGTTAACGTGTGTGTAGTTTACTGTCTGTAGCCACCCTTCAGTTCATCTTTTCAGTCATGTTCCTTACATCCCGCGATCAGCTGAAAGTTCCAGACAAGAAATCAGTTTTACGCTACTGACACAGCTCAGGAGATCATCACAAACCTCAGACTGGTTGAAAAGCCATCATGATGTGTTTATTTGCATGTATAGTGACTAAATGACATCTAATCAGTTAGACTTTTCACACAAGGTTTGAACAGTCATCCTTTGTCAAGTTGTCCAATTGTACCTGAAGCAACCGGGACACCAGCCACTGACGACACTAAACCCATACTAACATCACGTTTTTGTTTTATTGTTCCTTTCTTTCCTCCTTCCAACATCCTGACTCGTCACAGTTCTTTAGGCATACGTACTGTTCACAGACCAGTCACACTGCCGTGACCGACTGGTCCAGCACCAGTTTACTTGCAGTACATAACATGTCATCATGCGGCAAAGCGCCAAAAATGACCTACTTGTTCAGAGACTTTGGTGGGAATTCAAATTCTCCCACAGATATGGTGTCTACAGCGTTGAGGGATATCCTGACAACCTGCTGGCACAGCAGATTGATGAAGTCGTACTTGCACACCAGCAGAGACCTGCACACAGAAAAGGGGAAAAAATAGTTTCCTTATACACATCCTAATATGACAGGTGCCTCATTCTGGATGGTTTTGCTCAGTCACAGCATAGAAAACTGATTTACTCACCTCTCAGTTATCAGAACTAGCCTCTCTTTCTCATTGTTCCAATGGTCTACTCTGTAGAAGTCCCACAGAAAACAATGGTTTTAATGCAGATTTGCAGATTGCCATGTAACCTTTATCTCTTGTGGTTACCGCATCAGGCCCTGGCTGATTGATACTCACTCTGCCAGCAGCCAGACGCTGAGCACCTGCCCGTCCTCAGATGGGAGCGCCACAGTCCGGATGTCGTTCACAGCCTGTTCGATGGTACCTGGCTGGGATCAGAATCACACAGCGCCGATCATCAGACAAACCAGCATCTCACTCTTAAAATATCCCACTGACCAACAATTGTGCATCACGACAGTTTGGTGGATCTTCCTGGCAGTTTTAAATGAAGATATTTACGCCTATATGCCGCTCACCCTGAACACGAAGTAGTCCTTGACTTTCGCCTGCATCGTGGGGTTGTGCACATGAAAGGGCGTGAGCGTTTGTAAGGGGGGGCAGCAGGCCACGGAGGCTGCGTGTCCAAAGCCCCGTCCGGGGGCCTCCGGAGGCGTGAAGGCGACCTCGACCCCCTCCTCGGTGTCTGCGTGGAGGAGAACCGCAGCACCCCGGCTCTCCGGCTCCACCGTGTCGTTCAGCTGAAGCATCGCGGAGGAAACGATGTTCACAGAGATTTTCTTTGCAACTGGCGGAAAATTTTACAATGAAGGATGAATTTCCGAGGACGCGGACTCTCCCATAGCGCACGACTGTTTTGATATGATGGATAACAGGGAAGCAGTTCCGGCTGGCTTCACTTCCCCCGTTTCATTTCCTTCCTCTTAAAGGGGACGTCGCTTACTCTGAACCGATTTTTCAGAAACATTTATTACAGATGTGTACGCCTAGAAATCCATTAGGCTATTATGGTTCACTTTAAATAATTCTACTGTTAAAATAAATATATTCACCCTTAGTTTAGGTAAATTATTCCAAACAATTTCAGACAAAGGGCTTTTAAGTAAATATCACTGTCCAAGCAGAAGAAATCGATTCAAAACATAGAAACTGCTATTTCTATTTCCAGAACCAAAAGTTACCAAATACCTCCACTAGAGGGAGTTGATTATCAGGACTTTAATCCAAACTGATAAACGTGGCTCCTTCCCAGCCAGCATGTCATGTGGGGCTCATATGGGTACAATTTGGGCTGCAGATATGGGTCCCATGGGGGTTTGTCTGCAGCTTCCACAGTGGCCCCACCTGTGTTTAGCCATTTAATTCCGTCTTTGGCCTTTGTTTTGATATCCTATGACATTCAAATATGATAGAACTCGATTAACATTAAACAGAAATCAGAATCAGCTTTAATGGCCAAGTATGACACATACAAGGAATTTGACTCCGGCAACTTTTCTCTCCAGTACAGAACTTAAATAAGTGAAATTAAAAAACGGAAAAAATAAAAAATAAAAAAATAAAGGATAATATATAGACCAAACCAGGGTTATTGTACAGTAAGTATATACAGTAAGTATATACAGCAGTGCAGAGTTTTAGTTTATTGTTCATGTGAGTGGACACACACTCTGTGACTATTCAGAGTTCATCAGAGCGACAGCCTGGGGGAAGAAACTGTTCTTATGTCGGGTGGTTTTGGCGTAGAAGAGAATCAGTATAATTGCGTTTAGGCTCTCATGCTTGTGCTGATTGTATTTGGGCAAACGTGGGGCCACTGTGGAAACTGCGGACAAACTCACATTGGATCATACTTGCCAATTTTGAGATCTTGAGACCTTGGAATTAGGTAGACTTTCAAAAGCGGGGGGGGGGGGGTTATTTCCGATCCCTCTCACATTAGAAACAGGGAGTGTACATGATATGTGACACCGTCAAATATCGGGAGAAATTCGGGAGAATGGTGGCCCCGGGAGATTTTCGGGAGGGGCACTGAAATTCGGGAGTCTCCCGGGAGAATCGGGAGGGTTGGCAAGTATGCATTGGAATTATCTACAGCCCTTATGGGCCTCACATGAACATGTTGGCTGGGTTTTAATTACTGCATGATAATAATCCTAAAATTATTTTTGTCTCTGAAGAGAAAATACAAATATTTACTTTAAAACCAACTGCTCTAACACTAATAGATGGCAAAACATTTTTTAAATGGAAGACTGAAGTAACGTTAGTTATTTATTAAAAATTAGGATAATAATAATAATAATAATAACAAATACATAGTTAAAATCTATTAAAAAAGTTTTTAACTATGTATTTATTATTATATTACTAAAAAACTGACTCGTTTTACCTAGCCTAGATGTATTTAATGTCTAAGATAATGCTGTTTTTGATAAGTTTTCCATTTTGTTCCAGAGTCCTATTTTTTTAATTAGTAACAAACGTTACTTGAATCTTCAATAAAAAAAAAAAAAACTTTTTACCACCTATTAGTGTTAGAGCCGTTGGTTTTAAAGTAAGATAATAAAAATAATTTTATTTTCTCTTCGGAGACTAAAATAATTTTAAGATTATTATCATGCAGTAATTATAAGGAGCCACGTTTCCAATGAGTAACTGCACGCTAATAATAATAATCAGATCAGTTTGAATAAAAGTCCTGATAACCAGTTCCCTCTAATGGAGGTATTTGGTAACTTCTACTGATTGGCCTACAACAATAGCAAAATAATCAAGAAATCCGCCGACCTACCGACTTTTTTTCCATCCATATGTCTCTTGTAATTTGTTTCTAACTTAAGATAACCTCAATACTCCTACTTGCCCACAGCAAGTTTCTAACTCCAACTTTGAGAACCCCTGGTGCAGTCTGCAATACCATAACGCTGCTACTACAAGCCATCTTGCATTAAATTATTTTGTAAATTATAAGCCTATTTTTTTTTGCATTCAACTATAAGTAAAAGGTATCAAATTATATTTTGTACATTTTTTTACTTTTTTCCCCCATAAGACAAAATACAAAAACAAAGTGTGATCTCCCCTAGCAGGACTTCCCAGTGCAACTGTTCTTCCAGAGCCAAATGTTTTTTTTTTTCTCACGTGTTATTTTTTTGTAAGCACATAAAGAAAATCCTCCATTATCAACAGTTTATCACGTGTCTGGTGCTGTTATCTGGTAAGTGTTGGTTTATCAGTCCAGACTAAATGAGAACTTAGTGTTTATGCTGCTGTTATTGAGGAAGCACAGACAGAAAATACTCTTTATCACTCACCTGTTTCCTTATTGTAATCTACTGGGTTATCAGTTAAAGACGAGAGGGAAATACAGTATTGGGACTGTTTTTTGTTTTTTCATCAACCAACCATTAAAACATAAGTCTTTGAATTGTTTAAATAAATTAACGCTTTTCTGAACTAAAGTTTCAATTAAAGCTGAATTTGAAAACAAAACAACAACAAAAAACAATATATGCCATAGGAAACATGCAGTCCACTTTCTAAGTATTAATCGGGAACTATTCCAGAGACCTTGTTTTGATGTCAGGATTTTCTGGCTTTGTCCTCCATATGTGTTTAGCAAGATCCTGCCCAGATAAGAGTAAAAAAAAGTCCATTTCGATCAAAACATTGTATTTTTTATTTTATGAATACTTAAACTGTCCATCCTGACCAGAAGAGTGCAGATGCGTTATACCTTGCTAGGTAATCTAAGGTGTATGGCGTTTCAAAGCCATATCTTGAAAACATCAAACAGTATTTTAAAATAATTTCATCCAGGAAGCCATTGCAGTGACATAAAACGTGAAATGATTGATAAATGTTCTTGTTAGTGAAGACTCTTGGGACATTGTTAGAGAAGCTGAAGCTCCTTGATAGATTTTTCTACTGACAGATCTAAAGACACCATTAGGTCAATCTGACATGTTGAACAAAAAGCCTAAATGTTCTTTTTAGACAGAAAAACAATATTTCCGTAAAGATTTTAAAATTTAAAATTGCTGTTTCCTCCATAATGATTTTTATCACAACTGAGTCCAATTGAGTGCTAATTTATATGTTTTATTTTTTATCCAAAAATACCCCTCAATATTCAGGTGGCAGAACATTTTGGTCCATCTCCTCATTGATGTTCAGGAAATACTTTAGGATTTAAAGCTACTAAGGCCATGTGGTAAGACAGGAATATAAAAGTCTGAAAAATATAAAATATTCATGTCTTATCACCTGCACGTGTTGCTACAAAAAAGTTTATGATTAGTCACTGATAACAGATGGAATATTTAAAGCTTGGGCAAGCAGACCACCCACAAAGCTGACCTGGAGAGACTGAAGCTAAAGATGGAGATGACGATATTTTTACCTGCATTGCTGCTAATCTGCTCTCTCTCCACAGCCCAGCTCCAAGCTGTAGCTGACAATGAAATTATTTCTCATTTAGGACAAACTGGTCCACAGGCAGGAGAGGTAGGAAATCTCTCTGATCACCAACAAACAATCACACAGGACATCAATGCTGTGCTGAGAGAGATGAGCGCCTCGTTGGCTGAACTGAAGGTGGAGATGAGGTACCTACAGAGAGATTTTGAAGGTATGTTAAACAACAGAAATGTAGCATTTAGAATCAATTCTTTGAATAACTGTTTTAAATGTTTGTGTTCACATAGATATAATTTTATTTCAATATTTTCTTTTCATTACCACAACAGCCAAAACGAGAAAACTGGATGTGCAAAAGGACGAATTAGACAAGCTTGAACAACAATTCCAAGGTATTTATTATTAATTAACCTCCCTTACCCTCTGTCTCCAAGAAATTCATTCTTGGTTTTCTTCCAACTTCCTCAAATTGAACAGTTCCAAAACAGAAGTCCTCCTGGTCGGCACGCCCCACACTCTCTCCAAATCTGACAGTTTTTCCATGTCCATCAACAACTCGCCTGTCCTTCCCTCCCCCCAGGTTAAGAGTCTGGGTGTTGTCCTCGATAGCACACTCTCTTTTCACTCCCACATAAATAGCATCACCCGGTCTGCATTCTTTAATCTGCGCAACATCTCTCGTCTTCGCCCGTCTCTCACCCCCCACACCACCGCCATCCTGGTCCACAGCCTTGTTACCTCCCGCATTGACTACTGTAACTCCCTACTTTTTGGCCTTCCCAACAAATCCCTCCAGAAACTCCAACTCCTCCAAAACTCTGCAGCACGCATCATCACCCAGATCCCCTCCTCTCACCACATCACCCCCATTCTACAACAACTCCATTGGCTTCCAGTTAAACAAAGAATTAACTTCAAAATACTCCTCATCACGTTCAAAGCACTTCACAATCTGGCCCCCCCATACATATCTGATCTCCTGCACATCGCCACTCCTGTTCGTTCACTCCGCTCCTCCTCTTCCCTCCATCTCTCTGTCCCCCCTGCCCGCCTTGTCACTATGGGGCATCGAGCATTCTGCCGCTCCGCCCCCCGCCTCTGGAACTCTCTCCCCCCTGATCTCCGTACCATCGACTCTCTTCCACTTTTTAAATCCACACTGAAAACTCTCCTGTTCAGACGGTCCTATGACATCTAGTCACTCTCACCTTATCAATGTTGTTCTGCTTTGTTTGATTATTATCTTTTATTACTTTATTTTTATTATTACTATTATTATTGTTGACAATGTTTTAAATTGTTCATTTGTGCAGTGTCCTTGGGTGTTTTGAAAGGCGCTATATAAAATAAATGTATTATTATTATTATTATTATTATTATTATTATTATTATTATTATTATTATTATTAGTGGTAGTAGTAGTAGCAACTAAGAAATTAGTTATAGTAGCAGTGAGGTATATATTACCTTCTTGAGGGTCAACTGCAAAAGGCCAGATCATTTTAAAAGCTGATATTTTGTGTATATACATCACTGCAGATCAAGTGGAGGCTCAAAGGAGAGAAGGAGAAGGTAAAAAAACTTTACTGTGCTCAAACTTCTTCACATCGTGATAAATACTGTTACAGCAATTATAGAAACTCACATTCCTGGTAATGAGTTTCAGTTTAGAAATGTCTCTTTGTTTCACATATCGATGACTAAGTAAAACAAAAATAAGTGAGATCAGGATACATGTGGACAATTAATTTTGCAATTGGAGGGTGGATAATATCTGGATGTGTTTACATTTCAACATTTATGGTGCCATTACCTGAAAAAAACGCATTGGGCATATCTGATTTTTGGGGACACCCCCTTCCTTGTCACAAAGCCTGCAGCATATTACACAGAGACAGACTGAGCAAATTAATAATCTACAAATCATCTACATGTCTTCCCTTATGCTGGTTTGTGTACATGGGGTGGGGGGTGGGGGGGTAATTAACAGAGACATATAGCAATGGGAAATAAAATGTTGTAAAATCGTATTGTTTCTTTGTTCCACATACAGGTAAGACAAGAGAACTAGAGGTGCAAAAGAAAGAGTTGAACGAGCTGAAACTTCAGTACCAAGGTACTTCAAGAATAAGTAAATAATCTGGTCTATCATAAACTTTAACATCAGTTGCAATTTTTTATAAATATCAGTAAAAATTAAACAAAGCCAAAGTGTTATTTCGTCTGTGATGACTAATTTGCATCAGACCAACAGAGGTGACAACAAAGAACCAGCAAAGATACTTTCGTAAACAGAAATAAAGAAATAAAATAATATATTTTCTGTCTTGAAGAACCATCCATCCATTGTCTATACTGTTTATCTTTGCATTGTGAGCTAGTGCCTATCTCCAGCGGTCATTGGACGATAGGCAGGGAACACCAGGTTGACAGTCCATTAGAAGGACACAAAGAAACACACAGGACAAACAATCTCACACAACTAAGGTGAACAGGGAGAACCTAAAACATCCATGCAAAAAGATCCAAGGCTGGAATTTGAACCCATAAACTTCTTGCTACAAAGCAATAGTAGTGTCATCTGCACCATTGAATACTTGAACAAACAAGGACAAATATTCTGTATATTATGTTGTTTCTAGCTAAATGTAACAGAGACTGTCAAATAATTATATTGATCATATAATTGTATTTATTCATCTACTTTTCACAATTTCAGGTCAGACTGAAGAACTACTCAGTATTAAAACCAGGACAAACAACACAGAAAACCAGGTGGAGGCTTTAAGGAGAGAAGGAGAAGGTTTGTGAACTCTGATATAATCTCCCCATGGCACCAATTACATACATATTTAAAATAAATAATGCATTTCTCTTGTTAATCTTACTCATATATTCACACATATTTTTCATCCAAAACAAATTAGTTTAAGGGAGATAATCCATGATGAATCCTAATACTTCTTTTTGTCTCACAGTGAAACGAGTGGCTTTCTCAGCTTCTTTGTTGGCCTCCGGTTCAGGAACTGTTGGACCATTTAACACACACACACCTTTGGTCTTCAGACATGTTGTTGCAAATATTGGAAATGCCTACAACCCAAACACAGGTACCTTAGTTTTCATATTATTATTATTATTATTATTATTATTATTATTATTATTATTATTTTTATTATGTTTTTCAGGGTTTTTCACAGCTCCAGTAAGAGGAGCCTACCACTTTGAGTTCTTTATCTATGGACATGGACATGCATCACATCCTACAGGTGCTGTGTTGACCAAGAATGGAGAACATATTTTTATTGCGTATGAACATCAGCCTTCTCTTGCTGCTAATGCTGCCAATGGGGTCACATTGCTGTTAGAGGTCGGAGATGTTGTATTTTTGCGTCAGTGGCAAAACTCAAGGATCCATGATAACCAAAATCATCACAATACCTTCAGTGGGCATCTGCTCTTCACCATGTGAGCACGAAAGCAGTCATTGTTTTCTTATTCATTTGCATTACCACATAGTGAAAAACTGAGCTAAATATATGGCTTTTTTGTTTGTTTGTTTGTTTGTTTGTTTGTTTGTTTTAGAATGTCATTTTCTAGAAAAAAATATTGAGAAGTAATCCTTTGTAAAACCAAGAGTCGGAATTTGTTGGATATATTTTCAAATTTTAAATCTAACTAAACAAACAAAATCTATTTTTTTAATAAATGTGTTGAACAACTGAGACTAAATGATAGGTATATATTAAAAATTTATAATTTTTAACTAAAAACGTATTTTATTGCGTATTGCCTTTCTGTTTTTATTAATAGTTTTATGGAATTATATGCCCAGACTTTGTCCTTTGTTGTTTTATGTACAGTACTTCAATCAACAGCTTTTGTCTGGAAACTTGCCTTATAAATAAAGTAATGTTTAGCAAAAACTTTAATGTTCATTCTTTATTTCAGAAAGAAAATTACTTTGTCTTCTAACGAAACAATGTTTTTATGTTTCGTTTGTTTTCAACCACCTGAACATGGATATAAGACAACTGGGGCCGAATTAGAAGGAACAACCTAGAACAGGTATGATCCAACAAATAGCTGAGACTAAAGAGCAGAGTGAGAGCAGTCGAAGTGCAAAACTTAACAATAGAAAGAAAACAGAAAGTAAAGACAAAACAGAAAAGGCCAGGCTAACCAAAATAAAACAGGAAGATTCTAATAAGAAATCAAAGACAAATCGAAACACAGGAAACTGAACTGCTGAGACATGATAGAGTCTAACACAACATCTTCTCAAATTGTCTGACATGTTGATCAACTTGCTTCTCCTCTATCCTTGCAAATTTATTGCAGTTAATATATTTTTTTAAATCTGTGCTACAGAAGTCTGTGTTTCCGCTTTTGAAAAGTGTTCCCCTTACAGTTCTGCATCATCCAGGAGACAAAAATGTGCATGCTCATTGCAAGTTCTCTCCAGGCCCATAAATGGCAGTTTGCTTTTCCCTTATATTTATTGTATTTATTAGCAGCACCAGAACTTTCTGCACAAAGCTCTGAAACATGCTCGTTTGTATTTTATTGTGTGCAGCAGCAGTTGTTCTGCCATGCAGTGTGTCTTTCTTATGATAACGTTAACAGAAAATGGCAGCAGAAAAAATAACTTTATTTTCATCTTTGGGTATAATGCTATTGGATGCACGTGTACAACTTCAGAACAAAACATGTAGACCGTTTCCCCTAAAGAAGGGCAAATATATATATAAAAAATAAGGAATTGCTGATTAATTATGTCTGTAGGATCTTTTTTTAAAGTTTACTATACTAAGCATATTCAAATGTTAAAAATCTTGAGATGTGTGGGTATAAATTAAAATATATGATGATGGTGCTAGGGCTGCACGGTGGCGCAGTGGTTAGCGCTGTTGCCTTGCAGCAAGAAGGTCGTGGGTTCGTCCGGCCAGGGTCTTCTGCATGGAGTTTGATGTCCTGATGGTGGTTTCTCCGGGACTCCGCTCTCCACATCCAAAAACATCATGATAGTGAATTGATCAAAATGTCCCTAGGATGAATGTGGTGTAATGGTGTGTCTGTGGCCCGCAACGCGTTGCAGGTGTACTGCTAGCTGATAATGCTGGGATAGGCTCCAGCTGCCCCGTGACCCTGAATTGGATAAGCGGTTAAGAAGATGGATGGATGGATGATGGTGCTGTTATTGAGGAAGCATAGAGAGAAAATGCTCCTTATCACTTCCCTGATTCCGTTTGAGGAGAAGATAAAACTAGGTGAGAGCACTCTGACCTTTTAATTTTTCCTTTCAGTTTGTCTATGTAAAAAAAAAAAAATAATAATCTCGAAAAATTTAAATTGAATTAGTTTGTTTTGAATTTGTGAATTTTTCCTTATTTGCTGAAAGCTCTACCTGAGCTGTGTGAGGTTTAGGGGATGTGTAGCCCATATGTCCTCAGCATATGATATGTTGAGGATATATGGTGATATATGCTGATATACTGTATGAGACTGTAAAACCAAGTGAAAGCTCTTATGGTGCGGTGACACCACACGCTTTGTCGGAGGTCAAAAAACGCTTTCAAAGCAACTAGTTTGACATCTATACATTTTTAGGCTGAAGCTTGTAAAGCGAGTGGGCAGGCCTTTCTCTGCCGGATGATTTACACAATGGTGGAACGTTGCTGGCTAGACAATATAGATGTCAGGCGATGTAAGCTGGCTGAACTTGTGCATTGCTGGCTTTTGCCGCTTTGAGGCTTGGAAGTTGGGAAGTTTCAAAAACTGACGCAGCCAACGCACACAAAGCGCCGCAGACACTTTGACGCCCCTCTAACAGCCTCAACCATAGACTTTACATGCAATCTTGAGACTCTTGATGTTGATGCTTGGGGTTTTGTTAACAGAGCATTAGAAGAGCAGAAGACATGTATTACTAGAAAAATCCAGGGGCCAATTTACCCTGTGTACCATGAAGCTCTTTAACTTTTAGAAGGAAAACTTGATTTATTCATGACCCTAAGCCTAGTTTTTACTTCTTTTGCACTTTTTTTACTTCTCAGTCAGCAAGTTTGCACTCACACACACATGTATTGACTGACGGAAACGTTTTCCTTTTAAAGCTGCATTCTGGGGTATTCCAGGGAGATAGATGTTTTTAAAATCCGACCTACCAAGCCCCTACCAAAAAATCCCTGCTCCCACGAGCTTCCCGGTTTCCTTTGTTTTTCTTTATTAAGTTGATGTAGCCCTGGGTAGTTGAGGAATGGCTAACTATTTAGAAGAAGTTTGCTGTGTCTTCTTCATGACCACTCTCTGCCATTATGGTGACTGTAAACAGTAAGACAAAGAGAGCCCTGTTTGAGTGGACTCATCTCCACAAGTTTGTGCGATGCATCATTTTAAGGATACATAAAACTTTGATACATAAATAAATCCTCTGGGCTCCTACTTTAAGCTTAGTTTATACTTTCCCTCTGTGTTGGCACAGAGACATGCAACCCCATTATCTTTAAGGGCTTTCGATGACTCATGCAAGCACGGATGTAGTAGACCCCAGTTTTTTAACTATCCGTGGAACACAACAGAGAGCGTACGTCTGTTATTCGTCAGCCCAATATTAGCCCAAAATCATTTCATCAGAACAGTGCAAGGTTCTAACTCCAACCTGGAGACTATATGTTAATGTCTTTTGTCAATGCACAATTTTTTTTATAATAAACTAGCAGTTTAAATTTATACTGTGGTCTATGGTCTTCTTGTTATTTGACTTATATCCAAATATGCTCCAGTGGAACCTGGATGAATTCTACTGGTCCAAACCTTACCACCACAAATTGTCAGATAAACAGGGTGGTTCATTCTGCAAATGTGTCAATTAAAAAAAAAAAATTGTGTTAGGGTAAAAAATAGTGGTTTAACCTAGAAAGAATCCCACACAGGGGTCGGAGAGAAATTGAAGTTAAATGAGCTCTGCAGTGGGAGATAGAATAAAGTAAAGTTCTACAGAGGGAGACCAGGAAGATACTCTTGTTGACCGTGTGTCTGTTCTCCTCCCAGCTCTGTCTCCTGATCACACAGCTCTGTCTCCTGGTCTCAAAAGGCCCTCCCACTGCAGTCTCTCTTTATTTGGTCAAACTTCATTAGCATCTTAAAAGAACAGGGTGTATACAAAGGAACATAGCCTATGGTTGAAACCAAATGACATTTAAAAAGTACATTTTGAACTATGTAATAAAGGAAAGACATCCTAAAAAAATAATAATAATACAACATTATTATTTTTCCCTAACAAATTGCTTTAATTTTGCAATATAATTGACCTGCGTTAACATGTTGATTTTGACAACACTAGTCACACAAAATTGTGATTATTATTTTTAAAAGTACAATTCCAAAGTTTCTTTTCATATTACCTACATATACTAAAAACAATCGAGCAGTTATTACTCAGTGATCTCAGGGTGTAAATAATAAACATGGCGTAAATATTCATCAAATCTGTACTCCAGATATGAATGTTGTGCTGAGAGAGATGAGCGCCTCCCTGGCTAGATGAAGGTTGAGTCAAGGTACTTATAGAAAAATAATGAAGGTATGAAGCACCAAAAGATGCACAGCATTAGAAATCACTGCTTTAAACAAGTGTGTTGTTAGCATATGAAATATGTTATCATTCAGTTATTACCACAAGAGCTATGGCATTACAACTGAAGTTTCAAAAGGAAGAGTTGGTTAAGGAAAAAAAGCAGCACCAATGAATCTGTTAAGCAAAAGTGATTGAATTATTAACCCTAATAACCCAAGCACATCCAGGCCTTAAAGTTTTATTGTTAACTAAAGCACTGATTAGTGATCAACCGGTGTACAACTGCACCTGCTGTTGACCCTCACTAACATTGTCTACACAGATGGCACGTTCCTGCACACAGCATGAAACTGTGTGCCCTGAGATCAGGGTACAAGAATTAACCAGAAACAGAGACAAATCCAGTCCTGAACCACCTGCCCTTATGAGACAACACAATTAACTATTACGATAGGTCTGTGGGCTCTCCAGTTAAACTCTGAATAAATCTGAGACTTAAGTAATAGTGGCCAGATCGATCGGTAAAAAAAGAACTAAGAAATAATTAAAAGGCAAAAAACCGCCCAAAAAACTCAAAGGGTATGAGTTCATGACTACACATAGGTTTCTGGAATAATCTGACTTTACCGAGTTACCTGCTTATTATTGTATACACAAATACTAAGAGTGTATTCAGACCTGCACTGTTTGATCCACTTTAAACGGACCAGGGTTTGTTTCGCGCTCATCACTAAGCAGCGGGGCGCTTTCCCATCTTAAAGCTCACAGAAGGCTACCAGGCTGCATCGCACACCAGCGGTATGGCAAGACACTTTAACAAAAAATGCATATACTTATGTTATTTAACCCAGCTGGACTCAGACCAGATATTTTCCCCACTGAGTCCAGAGCGCAACTGACTCTGTCATGCTCAAAGCAGAAGGCTGCAGGCATAATTTGGGACTATGTAAAATAACTAACACTAGTATTGTAAACTAGCTTAAAACGATAAAGTTGCATTATTAACTTACTATCATTTAGCTAAGATTAACTGCATTCATCAGCAAAACGGAAACTGTAGCTTGTTCGGAAAAAGCTCTATACGGTTTGTAGCATTTTGCTGCGTCTGGCTAGTTTGCTTAACAAGGTGCTTTGCTGCACCTGTCTGTGTGCATTTAAGGTGCGTTTAAAGACGGCTTGTAAAAATATGTTACCACACATTAAACGGCAGTAACAGCTGAAAAAGGTGCGGAGAACAGAGGGCACTGACAAGGAAAGTGCGGGGGACAGATCCCATTCGTATCCCACGGCCGTTACGCCCATGGATGGGGGGTCAAATGGGGGGTGAAGGCTTTTTTTGGGAGGGTTTTGAGACCCCCCAAGACCCTCCCTGGCGCCGCCACAGTTTATAAGTATACATACATCATGTGTTCATTCATAGTTTTGATGCCCTAAATTGAGAATCTAAACTGTAGTCATGAAAATAAAGAAAACACATTGAATGAGAAGGTGTGTCCAGACTTTTGGCCTGTACTGTAACTAAACATGGTGTGGTTTGTTCTCATAGGAAATATTTTCATGTGTTTCTGCAAAATAAAATAATTCTGGTAATAGAAGTTAAGTCCTAGATAGAGTAAATGGTGATAACAATGGTCTCTTCACAGTATACAGTAGGCCTACTTGCAAAGGAGACTTTGCCAATAGTTTATATTTATGACCACAGATTGTGTACTTTGATCACACAAGCCCACTGTAAAACATATTATCATCTTATTTTATCTGCCCAGACTTTAGACAGAGCATTTAGTTCATTTTTAGTCAGATGTGAACATTTAAGGCTTGGATCATCAGAGTGACCAGAAACCACAAAGGCGCCCTGCAGAAAGAGTGATGCTAAAAATGAAGAGCGCTACATTTTTCTCATTGTTCTTGCTAATCTGCTTTCTCTCCACAGCTCATCTTCAACCGAACTCTGACAGTGAAATTATTTCACATTTAAGGCAAACAGAATCCCGAGGTGGAGACACTAAAAATGTTTCAAATAATCAACAAACATGTGCTCAGGACATTAATGCTGTGCTGAGGGAGATGAGTGCCTCGCTGGCGGGACTGAAGGTTGGCATGGAGAACCTTTAACCTTTTTGATTTACTTGTGAATACAGCTAAGACAGAAGAACTAAACTTGTTAAAGCAACAGTACCAAGGTATTTATGAGACAATAAACAAAACCCTGATGTTTTTACAAAAAAAATCAACATTTAGGATAAAAATGACATGATATTGTTTAAAAGTGACATCAGTTGTCTGTTTGTTTCTTTATATTTTTAGTTCAAATGACGGATGTAAGAAATATTGAGCAGCAGTACCAAGGTAATTATTACTTTATTCTACAAATGTTTTATGTAAAAATTGACAGAAAAAGTATTTTTTCCTGAAAATATTTTAAAGGGTTGTGATTAATTTAAATCACTTGATAAATCAAATCAAATTCATTGTAACAATTTGCAAGAGTCAGTGATTACAAGTTGCCAGTGAAAAGAAACTGCTGTAAATATATTATGTTAAAGTAGGCTAATACTGAGAAAAGTTACAGAGAATGTATAATTTATTTAATGCATCATATGTTATATATTTTCAGCCCTGGTAGGAGAACTTATCAGTGTTAAAGCCTGGGCAAACCACACTGAAGATCAAGTGCAGGTTCTGAGGAGAGAAAGAGAAGGTTTGGGGAATTTAAATTAAGCCCATCAAGTAGAAACATTCTGTTAAAGATACCCTGCTATATAATTTAAGTTGTATGCTTTTGCTAGCTTTTCTATCCGTTTCGATTGTGTTTACCTTTTTTATTCAGAAGGTAATTTTTTTTTCTTCTCAAACATTGCTTTCATCCACAACAGAGGATTTTTAAAGTCTTTTTTAAAATTTTTAAAAAACAAAATAGTTTTTTAAGAATAAAGAACTCATTGAACTTAATAAGGCTAACTTATTATTTCACAGTGAAACAAGTGGCTTTCTCAGCTTCCTTAATGGCCTCAGCTTCAGGAAATGTTGGACCGTTTAACACACAGACACCTCTAGTCTTTAGACATGTCGTTGCAAATATTGGAAATGCCTACAACCCCAACACAGGTACTGCAATTTGAAAACATAGGAAGATATTTTTATTTACACTTCTGAATACCAGCTGATTTCTGATTATATTTGTAAACAAACTGACCAAAAAAGTTGAAATAAAAACAGTATTGTTGTATATTTTCCAGGATTTTTCATTGCCCCAGTGAGAGGAGCCTATCACTTTGAGTTCTACTTACATGGAGGTGGACATGCATCACATGGAACAGGAGCTGTGTTGGTCAAGAATGGAAATCCTATTTTCATTGCATATGAACACCAGGCTTCTTATTCTGTAAACCCATCTAATGGTGTCACACTGTTGTTAGAGAATGGAGATGTTGTATTTTTGCGTCAGTGGCAAAACACAAGGATTTGGGACAGTCAAAATCATCATACTTCTTTTAGTGGTCACTTGCTGTTCACTGTATGAGTAGAAAATAGTCCTAATTTATTTAGTAAAAAAACAGCCACGAGAATGCATCATAATGTATATATGTATCTTCATGACTGCATGAAATAATTGTTTAATGTGAAGATATAAACAGATTTTACATTTTAGACAATTAACCAGCAACAATGTTTGTCTTTCTTTTTTATTTACAACAGATTACACAAAAAAATGAAATGTTGTAATTTACATTGTAGAACTTCAATTGTATCCTGTTAAAAATGTATTCTTTTGTGCAGTGTATTTCAGATGATAATTGTTTTTTCAACAATTGTTTGATTAAATGTATTAGTTTTTGCAACTTTACTTTCTTGCATAAGCTGCTATTTTTTCTTAATCATTGCGTTTTGGTCCTACATGGGAGTATATTGATATACATCAATATATTTGATATATTGTGTATTCAGTTTTTGTGTGTGTGTTTTTAATCGTGTTTGAGTTCTTCTGCTGCCTCAACAAGAAAGTTGTTTTCTGCTAGAGAACGGAGATGTGTAGATTCTGCCATCGACTCTGTTCTAGAAGATATCGACAGCGCATTCATTTTAAAAGAGAAATTTTAAGAGACGAACAGATAACGTCCGTTGCTCTGCAGAGAAACGTCACACACGTTGCTCTGATTGGTAATAGGTCAGTCCAATTGAATGCAGGGGCATTTTTTTTCCTGGTTTTGTAAAAACACGCCCCATAATCACAGCGTATTGGAGCAGTATCAGACTCACATTCTAGTTAGAATTGAGTATGGCTATGTCAGGCTAGGTAAACACTGAGAAAAGAATGAAAAATCTTGGAGAAAATCCAGTATGTGTAACAAGAGGAGCTACCAATAAACCCATGATGTGCTGGTGATTACTGGGACAAGAAACACCTTGGTCCAAGTTTTAACTGAAAGTACAACCTTCATTTTAAAGGGGAAAGAATGCTTAGATTTCAACTGGAATAATTATGTTACTTCCAGTCACCAAAATAATTAGCAGTTCAGTAATTAGAGATTGCAGTAAAATGATGATTAATTAACTAACAACAAATGAAGAAACAAACATGAAATATATGTACTTAAAAATCCTTCTGAAAAGGTTAGGGAATTAATATATTTTCTAAATGTAACCTTATCAAGTGGTCCCTGTGTGTCTGTGTAAAGCTGACTCATGACTTTAGTGCATTATCTAGATTTCCAAATATTTGATTGGGGTTTTAGAATGGCCTTTAACGGCTGGAATGAACAGGAACATGTTTTGCTTCTACGAAGGGTGTAGATAAGAGTATCCTGGTTATGAATGGTGATATCAGAGAGACGAGGATGAATGGAATGATAGAATCTAGATGAAGTCGAGGCAAACTCTGAGCAACGCAGAAAACCAAAGTATGCGTGCTGAAACATAGACTCTAACGTTGAGTCGATAAATGGAGATAAATAGCCAGAGCGAAGTGTGGAAATACAACGAGTAAGGAGGTCAGAGGTAAGAGGTAAACGTTGAACAACCGCGGATGGTTCTTGCTTTCTCAGACCTTTCAGTAACATAGTTAAGTGGCTGTGAATTAGGCCTGGACAGGGACTACTAGTAGCTAACTTAATGAAGAAACTGATACCGGAAAGATAGGTTTGGATGTTGGCTGTACAGATTTTTTTGAACGGAGTGAGCGTGGGTGACACACTGCCAGATAGACATGGGATTGGGTGAGGGAGAAGATAAACTGTATGATACGGCAAAGGTCTTGAAGGAATTCCAGCCTGTTAGGCAAGCTGAGAGAGTCAAGGGAGCGAAACTGTTGAGAATGGAATTCTGGGATGGGATGGAGAGGTGTAGAAGTTGTGGAGTCAGTTGTGGATGGTGGCTGAAAATGGTAGGACCGGAGTTGAATCGTGATCCACTGCAGGAGCCAAGGATCTGAATTTCTTGATAGGCGTGGCGAGGAACCATGCTAGTCAATCTTGCTGGGAGGTGGGGTTGTGGGGTCAAGAGCCCCTGCAATGAGCTCCACTGCAAAAAGAACAGGTGTGCAAAGATCTGCAGCTGGCGACAGAGTAGCCCAGGTCATTGAAATTATTACACAGCATCCTTGGGGGAGCAGGGGACGGCCGCGCTTATCGACACCCCCGGGGACAGGGGTGGTAGACCTAGGCTTGGTTGAAAGAGGTTTTGGTATGACCGGAGGTGGGGGGGTAGCAACAGACAGGAGGTCGGGGGCCACCAAGCTGCGGGCGGTGGAGACCCGAGGACGGGGTGGAGCAATGGAGGTATAGGTGGTGGCGGGGTGGGAGGGAGCACCGCATTAACCTCTAGGACAGGGACGTACGGGCTGCAAAGACTAGGGAATAGAGGTCGGAGTCTGAAGTTGCTCACAGTGGTCCAGGGGGCCCTCAGCGAGTTAGTGAGTTTGCTCAGACACTTGAATTGATTAGAGGGAATATTGGTTCTGTGGCAGTTGTATTGTTTATGTCCAATGTTATGTGTCTTTTTTGGCGACCGATTACCTAAGACGAAAAATGTGGCCTCTCTGCCGAAATTACCAGGGCCTCTTTTTGGTACCGATCCGCCACTGCTGCAGAGAAATTTGGCTTTTGTCTTCGAGAACAGATTGTATAATATGTTATATTATTATGCCTGAACAGTTAAGATAAGGCAGATGGTAGAACATTTACAAATGGACAATCAAGACCTTTTAAAGAAAATGTATACTTCTACAAAAATGCTGATATATTTTAAGAAGACTAAACTAATGGAGAAAATATAGGTATTTTTATTTGGTTTTTAATACTTTGCCAAAAAAAAAAAAAAAGTAGGGCGCATAAATTCCCAGTGCAACTGTACTTCTAGAGCCAAATATTTTTTCTCACGTGTTATTTTTTAGTAAGTACATGAAGAAAACCCTCCATTATCAACAGTTTATCATGTGTCTGGTGCTGTTATCTGGTAAGTGTTGGTTTATCAGTCCAGACTAAATGAGAACTTAGTGTTTATTCTGCTTTTATTGAGGAAGCACAGACAAAAAATACTCTTTATCACTCACCTGTTACCTTATTGTAATCTACTGGGTTATCAGTTAAAGACGAGAGGGAAACACAGTATTGGGACTGTTTTTTTCATTTGTCAACCATGAAAATATACAAGTCTTTGAATTGTTTAAAGAAATTTAAGCTTTTCTTTGCTAAAGTTTCCATTAAAATTGGATTTGAAAAAACAAAACACTACATATGGGATTGGAAACATGCGGCCCACTTTCTAAGCATTCAGCAGGAACTATTCCAGAGAGCTTGTTTTGAGGTCAGGATTTTGTGTGTGTGTCCTCCATAAGTGTTTAGCAAGGTCCTGCCCAGATAACAAAACAAAGTCCATCTTGATAAAAACATGGGCACTATGTTTTTTTATTTATTTAATACTTAATACACATCTTTGAAATTGTTTAACAATATTTTAAAACCTTTTTATCCAGGAAACCATTGCAGTGACATAAGAAATATTATTTAATCAATGTTCTTGTTAGTGAGGACACTTTGAACATCGTTTGAGGAGCTGAAGCTCTTTGATTGATTTTTCTACTGACAGCTCTAAAGACACCATTGGTGTAATCTGACACATTGAACAAAAAACGTTTTGACATTTTTATGTCATTTTTAGACAGTAAAACAATATTTTTCTGAATAATTTCAAATATTTTAAAACTCCATGGTTGCTGCTTTCTCCATAGCGATTTCTATCACATCTGAGTCCAATTGAGTGCTAATTAATATGTTTTATTTTTTAAGCAAAATACCCCTTAATAATCAGGTGGCAGAACATTTTGGTCTGTTGTAGGTTGTTCCTTCTTATTTGGCCCCAGTTGTCTTATATCCATGTTCAGGTGGTTGAAAACAAACGAAACATAAAAACATTGTTTCGTTAGAAGACAAAGTAATTTTCTTTCTGAAATAAAGAATGAACATTAAAGTTTTTGCTAAACATTACTTTATTTATAAGGCAAGTTTCCAGACAAAAGCTGTTGATTGAAGTACTGTACATAAAACAACAAAGGACAAAGTCTGGGCATATAATTCCATAAAACTATTAATAAAAACAGAAAGGCAATACGCAATAAAATACGTTTTTAGTTAAAAATTATAAATTTTTAATATATACCTATCATTTAGTCTCAGTTGTTCAACACATTTATTAAAAAAATAGATTTTGTTTGTTTAGTTAGATTTAAAATTTGAAAATATATCCAACAAATTCCGACTCTTGGTTTTACAAAGGATTACTTCTCAATATTTTTTTCTAGAAAATGACATTCTAAAACAAACAAACAAACAAACAAACAAACAAACAAAAAAGCCATATATTTAGCTCAGTTTTTCACTATGTGGTAATGCAAATGAATAAGAAAACAATGACTGCTTTCGTGCTCACATGGTGAAGAGCAGATGCCCACTGAAGGTATTGTGATGATTTTGGTTATCATAGATCCGTGTGTTTTGCCACTGACGTAAAAATACAACATCTCCGACCTCTAACAGCAATGTGACCCCATTGGCAGCATTAGCACCATGAGAAGGCTGATGTTCATACGCAATAAAAATATGTTCTCCATTCTTGGTCAACACAGCACCTGTAGGATGTGATGCATGTCCATGTCCATAGATAAAGAACTCAAAGTGGTAGGCTCCTCTTACTGGAGCTGTGAAAAATGCTGCTTCCTCCATAGTGATTTTTACCACATCTGAGTCCAATTGAGTGCTAATTCATATGTTTTATTTTTTAAGCAAAATACCCCTCAATAATCAGGTGGCAGATCATTTTCGTCCATCTCCTCATTGATGTTCAGGAAATACTTTAGGATTAAAAGCTACTAAGGCCATGTGGTAAGACAGGAATATAAAAGTCAATAAAAAATGATTTTTACAAGTTCCATCACCTGCATGTGTTTCTAAAAAAAAAAAAGTTTACGATTTGTCACTGGTAACAGATGGAATATTTAAAGCTTGGGCTAGCAGACAACTAACAAAGCTGACCTTGAGAGACTGAAGCTAAAGATGGAGATGACGATATTTTTCCCTGCATTGCTGCTAATCTGCTCTCTCTCCACAGCCCAGCTCCAAGCTGTAGCTGACAATGAAATTATTTCTCATTTAGGACAAACTGGTCCACAGGCAGGAGAGGTAGGAAATCTCTCTGATCACCAACAAACAATCACACAGGACATCAATGCTGTGCTGAGAGAGATGAGCGCCTCGTTGGCTGAACTGAAGGTGGAGATGAGGTACCTACAGAGAGATTTTGAAGGTATGTTAAACAACAGAAATGTAGCATTTAGAATCAATTCTTTGAATAACTGTTTTAAATGTTCGTGTTCACATAGATATAATCTTATTTCAATATTTTCTTTTCATTACCACAACAGCTAAAACGAGAGAACTGGATGTCAAAAAGGACGAATTAGACAAGCTTGAACAACAATTCCAAGGTATTTATTATTATTATTATTATTATTATTATTATTATTATTATTATTATTAGTGGTAGTAGTAGTAGCAACTAAGAAATTAGTTATAGTAGCAGTGAGGTATATATTACCTTCTTGAGGGTCAACTGCAAAAGGCCAGATCATTTTAAAAGCTGATATTTTGTGTATATACATCACTGCAGATCAAGTGGAGGCTCAAAGGAGAGAAGGAGAAGGTAAAAAAACTTTACTGTGCTCAAACTTCTTCACATCGTGATAAATACTGTTACAGCAATTATAGAAACTCACATTCCTGGTAATGAGTTTCAGTTTAGAAATGTCTCTTTGTTTCACATATCGATGACTAAGTAAAACAAAAATAAGTGAGATCAGGATACATGTGGACAATTAATTTTGCAATTGGAGGGTGGATAATATCTGGATGTGTTTACATTTCAACATTTATGGTGCCATTACCTGAAAAAAACGCATTGGGCATATCTGATTTTTGGGGACACCCCCTTCCTTGTCACAAAGCCTGCAGCATATTACACAGAGACAGACTGAGCAAATTAATAATCTACAAATCATCTACATGTCTTCCCTTATGCTGGTTTGTGTACATGGGGTGGGGGGTGGGGGGGTAATTAACAGAGACATATAGCAATGGGAAATAAAATGTTGTAAAATCGTATTGTTTCTTTGTTCCACATAAAGGTAAGACAAGAGAACTAGAGGTGCAAAAGAAAGAGTTGAACGAGCTGAAACTTCAGTACCAAGGTACTTCAAGAATAAGTAAATAATCTGGTCTATCATAAACTTTAACATCAGTTGCAATTTTTTATAAATATCAGTAAAAATTAAACAAAGCCAAAGTGTTATTTCGTCTGTGATGACTAATTTGCATCAGACCAACAGAGGTGACAACAAAGAACCAGCAAAGATACTTTCTTAAATAGAAATAAAGAAATAAAATAATATATTTTCTTTCTTGAAGAACCATCCATCCATTGTCTATACTGTTTATCTTATGGTTGTGAGGAGCTGGTGCCTTTCTCCAGCGATCATTGGACGATAGGCAAGGAACACCAGGTTGACAGTCCATTAGAAGGACACAAAGAAACACACAGGACAAACAATCTCACACAACTAAGGTGGACAGGGAGAACCTTAAAAATCCATGCAAAAAGATCCAAGGCTGGAATTTGAACCAAGAAACTTCTTGCTACAAAGCAACAGTAGTGTCATCTGCACCATTGAATACTTGAACAAACAAGGACAAATATTCTGTATATTATGTTGTTTCTAGCTAAATGTAACAGAGACTGTCAAATAATTATATTGATCATATAATTGTATTTATTCATCTACTTTTCACAATTTCAGGTCAGACTGAAGAACTACTCAGTATTAAAACCAGGACAAACAACACAGAAAACCAGGTGGAGGCTTTAAGGAGAGAAGGAGAAGGTTTATGAACTCTGATATAATCTCCCCATGGCACCAATTACATACATATTTAAAATAAATAATGCATTGCTCTTGTTAATCTTACTCATATCTTCACACATATTTTTTATCCAAAACAAATTAGTTTAAGGGAGATAATCCATGATGAATCCTAATACTTCTTTTTATCTCACAGTGAAACGAGTGGCTTTCTCAGCTTCTTTGTTGGCCTCCGGTTCAGGAGCTGTTGGACCATTTAACACACACACACCTTTGGTCTTCAGACATGTTGTTGCAAATATTGGAAATGCCTACAACCCAAACAAAGGTACCTTAGTGTGCATATTATTATTATTATTATTATTATTATTATTATTATTATTATTATTATTATTATTATTATTATTATTATTATTATTATGTTTTTCAGGTTTTTCACAGCTCCAGTAAGAGGAGCCTACCACTTTGAGTTCTATATCTATGGACCTGGACATGCATCACATCCTACAGGTGCTGTGTTGACCAAGAATGGAGAACATATTTTTACTGCATATGAACATCAGCCTTCTCTTGCTGCTAAGGAATCCAATGGGGTTACATTGCTGTTAGAGGTCGGAGATGTTGTATTTTTGCGTCAGTGTCAAAACTCACGGATCTCTGATAACCAAAATCATCACAATAGCTTCAGTGGGCATCTGCTCTTCACCATGTGAGCAGCAAATAGTCATTGTTTTCTTATTCATTTGCATTACCAGATAGTGGAAAACTGAGCTAAATATATGTATTTTTTGTTTGTTTGTTTGTTTGTTTGTTTTAGAATTTAATTTTCTAGAAAAAATATTCAGAAGTAATCCTTGGTAAATGCAAGATTCGGAATTTGTTGGATATATTTTAAAATTTTTAATCTAACTAAACAAACAAAATGTATTTTTTTAATAAATGTGTTGAAGAACTGATACTAAATGATATGTATATATTAATTATTTATAATTTTTAACTAAAAACGTATTTTATTGCGTTTTGCCTTTTTTTTTTTATTAATAGTTTTATGAACTTATATGCCCAAACTTTGTCCTTTGTTGTTTTATGTACAGTACTTCAATCAACAGATTTTGTCTGGAAACTTGCCGAGTACATAAAGTCATGTTTAGCAAAAACTTTAATGTTCATTCTTTATTTCAGAAAGAAAATTACTTTGTTTTTGAACGAAACAATGTTTTTATGTTTCGTTTGTTTTTAACCCTAAGACAACTGGGGCCGAATTAGAAGGAACAACAAAAGGATCCAACAAAAAGCTGAGACTAAAGAGCAGAGTGAGAGCAGTCGAAAGTGGAAAACTTAAAAATAGAAAGAAAACAGGAAGTATGAGAAAACAGAAAAGGCCAGACTAACCAAAATAAAACAGGAAGATTCTAATAAGAAATCAAAGACAAATCGAAACACAGGAAACTGAACTGCCGAAACATGATAAAGTCTAACACAACATCTTTTCTTAAAGGGCCATGAGAAGGAAAATAAATATGTTCATAACCATGTTTACACCATACATTCCACTTTATTTATCTGTTTGAAAACCTATGGCTTGTCCTAGTGAAGAGAAGACGTCTGCAAGATTATGCTGAGAAAGAATGCAGCTATACTTTGTTGAAGGGATTTAATAAAGTTTTGTGTTTAAATGTTTAGAGATGAAACTTGGAAAAGTTAATTTATTTCAGTCATTCAAATTAAAAGGTGAAAGCCTTATATGATCTAGGCTTATTTGCATCAAAAGCAAGATATTTCAGGATTCCATTTGTCATAATTGAAATGATTATGGTTTACAGTTTATCAAATCCCCAAATTCAAAATCTCAGAAAATTCAAAATCAAAATGTCACATAATAATCAGCTAATAAATCCCCCGAAAAACTGTAAAGGGTTCCTGGGCCTTAAAATGTTCTCCCAGTCTGGTTCATTAGGAATCACAATCATGGGGAAGACTCCTGACTTGACAGTTGTGCAGAAAACCATAATTGACACCCTCCGGAGGGAAAGTTTCAAAAGGTGATTGCAAAGATTTTTGATGTTTCCAAAATGCTGTACCAAAGCATATTAATAGAAACTAATGTGTAAGGGAAAAGTGCGGAAGAAAAAGTTGCACATGCAGAAGAGATGACCACAGTCTGAATAAGATTGTGAGGAAAAGGCCATTTAGAAGTGTTGGGGACCTTTAGAGGGAGTTGACTGAGGCTGGAGTTAGTGCATCAAGAGCCACCACACAGATGTACCCATCCATCCATCCATCCATTTTCTTAACCGCTTAATCATAAGCTGTCAACGGGTGAGAGGCGGGGTACACCCTGGACAGGTCGCCAGTCCATCACAGGGCAGGACAAACAACCACGCACACACTCACACCTAAGGACAATTTACAGTGATCAATTAACCTGACAGTCATGTTTTTGAAATGTGGGAGGAAGCCAGAGTACCTGGAGGGAACCCACGCATGCACAGGGAGAACATGCAAACTCCATGCAGAAAGGCCCTGGGCTGGGATACAAACCCAAAACCTTCTTGCTGCAAGGCAACAGTGCTAACCACTGCACCACCGTGCAGCCCACAGATGTACCCTTGGGTTTCAAATGTCATATACCTTTTGTCAAGCCACTCCTGAACAGAAAAAAAAACCCAACAAACATCAGAAGAGTCTTCATATTTTATCATTGATTTACACTTGATCCTTTAAAGGGGGGATATTATGCTTCTTCCAGGCACACAGTACCATTCTATAGCACACTCAAAGGAACATTTTCTACTCTAAATCCTTAAAGAAGTTTGCATTCTCTTCTGCCTTGATATTCGCCTGAGCCTCTCTAAGCCCTCCTACCCTTTGTGAAACTCCCCCTGCAGAACGTCATACACCGACTATTATCACACCATGCACCTGGAGTCGGACTCTGATAGTTTACAGAAGTTTCCAGGGTGTTGCATTTTAATATTTGGAGAAAAAAAACACATTGGTGAAAGTGTGGAGAGAAATGAAGCTACGTTCAGCACTGAAACCATAAATTCAAACAACTATAAAGCTACGTTTTACATTGGAACCATAAAACCACATAAATATAAAGCTAGGTTTTGCATTGCAACCATAAAAGCACAGAAACATACGTTTTGAAGTTAGAGTTTGTAATGCTAAGTCACTGTTCTTACCTGCACAGGTTCCAATGGAGTAGCCTCGCCTTTAGTGCCAGTCTGTTAATTAATCCACTATCAAAAAGGCTTTTGTTGAGAAAGCAGTCCTCTGTGAAGTGAATTACGCACAGATAACAGATCTTTTTTTGTGCTAGGATTGTTTCCAAAGATGAAGTCCAAACTCTTACCGTTACAATTATACTAAGCTATCTGTAGCAGCTGCTACTCTACCAGAGCTGATTGTGTGGGGGGACTTGTCCAGGCGCAGCGGCTCAGCTGCTGAGTAAGCTACATCAGGTAGGGGGAGGAGATGGGAGCAGGTATTTCAGCACCCCATATAACCACCAGCAGAGATGCAAAAATTATTCTAACATAAGTGGATGAGTCAAAGCAACACTTCAGACATGTTTTTAATGAGGAAATAACATGGGTTGTGGGGTCATTTTAAAATCTGTAAAGCACTTTGAGAAACTGTGTTTGAAAAGCGCTTTATAAATAAAGTTTGATTTGATTTTGATTTGATGTCAATCACAATATCTACTGTTTGTTTTAAAATTTTAACTTCTTATTTGAATTTTCCTTCCAGCGTTTCCTGTGTGGGAGCCCTCTGTCTCAGGAGTGTTGGACAGCTGTGGCTGCCTGGGTGCTCTCCAGGTAGTGCTTGGGTGGAGGTATGGGTACCAGCCCTCCCTCCTCTGGGCGCCGTGTGTCGGTACCTCGGCTGCTGCTGCCGATGCAGATGGCTCCCATGATGGCGTTTCCTGGCTCATCTGCACTCTACATCTGTAACCGTTTTTGCTTTTGTTTACTGTTGCTTTTGTTGTTATTTGGGGTTTTGGAAAGGGGGGGGGGGGTTGTGGGGTCATTTTAATCTGTGAAGTGAACGATTTTAATCTATATTCAATTTAAACCATAACTCTATAAATTCCATGCGTGTTCATTTTTATCAGAGAGGAGACGAAAGTAATTTAATTTTCTTTAGATTTTAATACAAGAAATCAAATACTGATTCACAGAGTTCCTTAAAACAGATCAAATACTAGTTTAGAGAATTGCTTAAAACTGATTAGATATTTAGCTTACAGAGGGGTATAAATTACCCTCTCTGGGTCACCCACCAAAGAATGACAACATATATAACGGAAACATTAAGTTTTATATTTTAACACAAAGTTAGAGAACCTCCCCCCTGACACAAAACATGAATGGTTCATTCAAACTTTTGCCAAGACCAGCCTCCTTACAACCATGCTTCCAAAATAATTACCTTCCTGTTATTTTGACTTTGCAAACCAGCTCTAACTAGAGTTTTTGCTGACCGTTATTTCTTACATCCTTCCATTGTCAATTGTATGGTGATGTTATCTGCCTGTGCTTTCCTGCCCAATGTCCTGTTTTTCTGTGACCCAAACAAGAGCTGACTCTGCAAAATACCTCTAAAACAATGTATAATAAAAGTGTTGGTACAGGGATTTATCTAACACTTGCAGGGCAGTAGCTCTAAGTCGGAGACAGCCTTGCATAGAAACTGAGGTGTCATACCAGCTGTTTTTGGGCAGTAAACTGAACTGCTTAACTATGAGTAAAATATGCCTAGTTACAAAACTTTGTAAAAAACTGTGATTAATTATTATTTATACATTGCATTTGCATTACCTTAAAGCTAGAAATGTTTCTACAGCGCTACTGAAATTAAAATTAAAATGTTGTGAATGGTGAACAAGCAAAAAAAATACAACTTTTTGTTCAAACTCTTATTTAATGTGATATATCTGATGTGAAATATTTAGAAAATTATTAAGTTTGTGGCATTACATATGAAATATAAAGCCAAAAACTTAAAGGACCATAGTCATGGAAGCGCATCAATGTTATCTAGATTATGAACTGTTTCTTTAGATAGGGACCTGCTAATTTTGCAAACTCAGCAACTCCAACATACTAATCTGTTGTTGTTTTTTTATCAACATACCTCTCTTTATTTGTTTTTCATCTTTTTTCTTCTTCTGTTTCTTCTTCATCTTCTTTCCTTTTGTAGTCTTTCCCATTTTTTGCTTCTTTTTCTTGTACCTCTTTTTCTTCCTCTCATTAGAAGAGGATAAAAAAAGGATAAATAAAGCTTTACTTTATTTAAACATGTTTTTTTTATATATATTTACGGTGCGTCTTGGATTTCAAACAACATGTCAGGCAAGTTCAGCAGAGAGACCCAGACTTCCAGCACTTGGTCCATTTCCCCAGGAGTATTCTCAAGGTATTCCCAGGCCAGCCACTGAACATCGTCCCTCCAGCGTGTCCTGGGGTGACGTGCCCAGACCACCTCATCAGGGAGGCGTCCAGCAGGCATCCTGGCCAGACGGAGTACGATCATTTAAGACGCCTGTATTTAAGAAAATAAATGACATTAAAAGGGTTTATAAATGCTTTGCATTTCACCAATACTGATATGTGGAAAATGTTCAAAACTGATTTACCAATGAGTCCATGATCATTTATAAACTTTTAGTTAAGCATGTATAAATCGCTCCTGCCTCCTAATCCTTTGCAACCGATGACAATTGTGACCACAGAGGGTTTAACATAATCTATAAAGAATTAGCGAATATGTTGTTGATCATTCATAAAGATTTTGTTGACCATTACCTGATCATTTGTTAACATTGTCAGAAGTCTAGTATGTTAACATCTAATAATTTACAAATGATCTGTTAAAAGACATACTAAACTCTTATAAATGCTTATTAACAGAAGGTTATATATAATCTATAAAGCATTTGCAAATATGTTGTTGATCATTTATAAAGATTTTGTTCACAATTATCTAATCATTTGTAAACATCATTACAAGTGTTTGTAAATGTTTTGTACATCATTACATAATACTTTGCAAATTATATGTTAATGTCATACTACACACTTACAAATGCTTTATAACAAAACTTTATTTGTAAAGTGTTACCGATATTTCGTACTTTTGCTTATAGGTCTTACAAAATCTAATCTAGTTACAAAAAGGATAGGATTTTCAGATGTTTAGTCATCAGGGAAATACTAGGCCACCATGCTGCCTAATGCTTTGTTTCTTTAATTTTTAAAGTTCCGAAATCACTCTTGAGATTATTTATACCCGTGTAACTAAATCAAGCTTTGATTTCAGTGGTGATAGAAGACATGAGATACAAGAAATTGATGCTCACACATTCTACAAATTTAACACCATTGCCTATGCAATTTAATCTCCATATATGCTATTGTTTGGAACTAACTCTTACATATACATTTTTTGATGCTCCACTGAAAATAAGTAACCTCAATATTTAAAGCAAAGGTCTGTATTAAACTTGCATGAGACACAGATCCATACCTGCAGGGTTTATGCCAGTTTGATACTACTTGTATGAACACACGCTTGTTGTAATGTCATTTTCTGTTGTACCATGTAAAGAGTAGCAACATATATATCTTGAGAATGGAAGTATTTTGCTCTGTTCAGACATGCATAGATGACCTCATATAATGTAGAAAGATTAATTAGGAAATGTTTTCTATTTTATCTTCTGGTCAAATATTTCATTTCTGTGCTGTTCTTTGAACAATTTATATTATTTTAAAAAGACCCTTGTCCAGGTGGTATATCAGCAGGCTCTAAGAATCTAGAATAAATGCATCACGGAATTTAAAAAGCACACAGGTTTTATTGCATATCAATTTCATGTATAAATTCTTCATAGCATTGGAAAGATTACATTTGGTATACATTGCTATTCTACAGAATTAACATCAGAGTAATCTTTTTCAATGAAATTTCTCTAAAGTACATCTGCAATTATCACAAGCATCAAAAGAAATGCAATTCCAGAATTGTTCAATATTATTCTACAATCCTTTATTGTTTTTCATTAGGTCTTCTCCCATGAGTCTTTTCTATCTCTTTCATAACCTGCCCACACATCTGCCAGGCAGTCAGAACTTGAAGTCAAACCTACTAACCTAAACACATGTACAATAAGTGCATCTACAATTTTTTTCTTTTACTTTTTTCTGTGTTTTTGAATTGATACACATTTCACAAATGGACATCATTATGACTGCTAAACACGTCATGCACAATAACTTTTTTTTCATTTGTTTTCAATAAACATAACAGAGGCAATATACAACTCAGATTTAAACAAAACAAGCACCATCCATTTTAACCAATATTTTTCAACGTTTTTTTTTTCTTCTTCAGACAAATGCACCATTGTTTTTCATTCTTTAAAATACTATACAGTTAAAAAGAAACCGTGTATATTTTTACTTTCTTCTGTAACAGTTGGGCAAAGAGCAACCGTGTTTTTTTATGCTGAAAAAAATATTTCAGTGACCAGAACACTTTGTGAAGTTGCCAAAATGGAATACTCCATTGCTTTTGATTCAGTTGCTTCACACAGCGCGTGATTATTACAGTAGTCCATGACATGAATAACTGCACAACCTAAAACCTTAGTGACCCAAGTCTTTACATTTTCTAAGCACAAATTTAAAAATAATGTGTTTACAATGAATGGAATTTCATTCAGTAGAATTACATATATATAAAAAAGACTTTAGTCTTTAGAAAATGAGATGATGCAGCATTCCTAGCATCACACTACCACCTGCTGTTGTGAATAAAAATTACAGTGCTTAAGTTTTATTCTTATCTCTCCTTAGGGAGCCCTGATGGCTCATTTAGTGAAAGTCAAATCAGCTTACAAAATGATCTGGAGACTTAAGTTCAACCAAATTACCAAACCCTGTCCAGTTCATAGTCTGGTCCAAATTGCTTTAAGTGCTAGTTAAAAAAAACAGCCTCAAGCCTGATCATGAAACTATGGGGGATGAAATATGATATATAAGAATAAACCCAGATGCCTAGAAGTACCTAAAGTAATTTTTTTATGCTGTCTGTGACACAGCTATCTTCGCATATTTAGTAGTAACGGGTTTCAAAGCAACTTGGAGGGAGTTGAACAAGACTGACCAACAAATTTAAGGATGTCCACACTGTTGTTTAACAATCACAAACCAGTTCTCTTCATATATAATCAGTACTCTTGTCATTTTCATGCCATTTTGACTGGATAATTTCAGAGCATACAACTAACCTGAGACAAATCATTTTAAGATTACAACTTGTTGATTACAAGTAATCATTGCCAAACAGAATGTAACATGAGCCACTGGTGGAAGAAATCCAGATTCAGTAATGATAACGTAATGCCCTTTAACTGACATTCAAAATATTATTTGTACAATTATACCCCTAGATAGACAGGGAAAGAAAACAGCATGTTGAGTAAAATTGTTAAGGTGAAACAATACAAAGAAAACCAGGGTTAACCTGGCACTATGTTTCAATGCCAAACAGGACTCTAAAACTAACTGCACTTGCATTTAACTATAAATAAAAAAGAACAAAAACAAATTATCTCATGGGTTCTTTTCATTTTGGCACACTAATTTGTCAAAACCAGAGATTCAGAATCTCCCCCTATGCTCTGATAGGCAATCCTTCCTTCTTTAAGAAAAAACAGGGATGAAAATACCTTTTTTTTTCTTCATTTTCTCCTTTTGAGGCTCAACAAATCAACATAAAAATAAATACATGCACACACTTCTGAGATTAAACATATAAGTGTAATTAGGAAAAAAAATGACAGCAAATGAGAAGCCTCTCGGAAATGAAATGATTGTCAAAGAAAAACAAAACTTCTAGCGGTTATTTGGCACATACCACTCTTGCTATGAATGTCTAGGTTATTTATTTATTTTTTTACATCACGTGACAGCAAATTTGGTCCTTCTCTAAAATAATTAAATTAACAGTTGATCAGTCTTGCGCCTTAAAAGAAGCAATACTGTGATATCTATAGAAAAAAAATTAAATACATTTAATTGATGATGCAATAAACAAACAGAAAAACAACACTCTTTTAGTATAATTTAAATTTCAGCATGAACGAATTTAGTAGCCAGTTTTAATGGCTATTGGCCCACATAGCTCATTACTTCATCACATTTGAATGTTGGACATCATTGCCCATGTAATCAGTGAAAAATCAACAGTCTGCTCTGAATATTCACTTATGTTTTTTTCTGGTGCGTTTGATTAGGAAATTAAATTAAAAATAAAAATAAAATTAACAAGGTTAGTCGCCATGACTTGTAGAGGAAAACCTGGGAAGAATCACTCCAGTCCACTGTATTTCTGCTGGAACAGTGCCACCTGGTGGACATGCAGTGTCAGTGCTGCAACGCTTGTGTTGGGCATTGTGCACAGACTTTAGAGACATTATCAGTCAGTAGGTGTCTTTAGCGGAGCCTTTTACAGGGTGACTGTGATGCTCACGGGGGCATTGTGCACTAGGGAGGATCAGAGTGATGCAGAGTTTCAATGCTATAGAAAAGCATTCATCGTGTCCTTCACATCAACAGGAGCTTAGCAGTGCTTTCTCTTAGACAGTCTTGCAGGACGCCTTGCGAGGGGACACTCCCTCCCTCCTCTATCGTACTCACATAAACACACAAACATGTGAACACAGGCATAGCCACGCAAACTCATTCACTCTGCCTTGAATGTATGTGACAATAAAATCCTTCACGGTCTTCTCGTCTTCCAGCTGTCCTGTGAGTCTCTTATTTCTGTCTGTTTTGTGAGGCTAAAGGTTCCCCCTACTATTTCTTCTGTCTTTCCTCTGCCTCTCTTTGCCTAGATATGGTTGAGTGGGTGAAAGCTGCTCGTCTCAGACGGTCCGCCTCCCATGCTCAGCCAAGCGTCCAGAGAGTTTTGAGAGGGCGCGTGCAAAGGGTTGTTTTCTGAGAGAGACAGCATCATTGCATAAGCCTGCAAACAAAGAACAGTTGAGTTTTATATATATATATATATATATATATATATATATATTTATATATATATATATATTTTTTATCTGCAAGATCATGTGTATTATAAACACATATTCAGTAAACTTTCTCTGCTCTGTTAAAAAATCTTAAACTATAACGCTTGGTCATCAGTCAAGCTCTAGTGTACTTGGACAATGTTGCAAAACAACGATCCACTGCCCAACAGCAAGTTCACTTATAAATGGTTAAAATTAAAAAGCCATATGAAGATTTTTGAGCGATCTATACTGATATCAAACTTAAATTGAGCTCCTTTGGTATTACGTTAAACAGGCGTTGCACGATTGAGAATCCCGTTTGAAATTCTGAAACGTTTAATTGTGAATTGTATAAAGTAATTTTTTCCTGCTGCTACGAAATTTCTGTAAATAATTTGCAAATGCCAAACTAGGGACCTGATAACACAACTTAATCTCATACTGTAGTAAATGATATTAACAGATTGGAAAATGAAACAAACAAACACAATATTTGTTTTGATGCAGCATCACACAAAATATTTTAATCACTTTCTTTTTTCTAATACACATATTCAGGGTGGATCATCAACAATACGAACACTACGTACACATAACAGAGAATGATACTCTATAAAATGCACAATTTCTTCAAAATTAGACCCATGTACGTTGGTTCTCTTACACTAGACAGATGTGTTTACATTGCCCCTCACTTTTTTTTTAACAGATATCCAAAATCCAACCACATACCTGGGTTTTAGCCTGCCTGTACAATGTTTCTTTCAATGCTTCAGACTCTAGTGAAGTGTTAAATATGTCTTTAACGTCAAAGGACTGCTCATCAATGGCTGCTTTACGTAAGCCGTCCAGGCTCTTAGGAAAGCTGGGCAGACCCTCGAGATCCAAGAGGGAGCCCTCCTCCTCTATACACCTGCACACCGAGGCAGGGGTGAATGGAAGGATGGAGCAGTATGGAGGGATTGGGTGGATGAGTAAAAGGAGGAAAAGACAAACATTTGGATGACAGAAGGAATGTTAATGGCATGTAAAGAGGAGAAAATATTTAAAATAGGAAGTAAAATGGGGAAAAGTGAGGAGGAGATAAAGAGAAGAAAGGTACAGTTAATTAAAAGTTAGAAAAGCAGACAAACCGATAAGGTCATAAAAAGCTTTAGGAAAAGGAGAAGAAGCTAACCTAACATGAATAAAAAGGAAGGGTAACAAAACAGAAAGTGAAACTGAAAAGGTAATGACAATCTGAAGTTTGAATAATTTCCCTCCCTTCTGTCCGTCCTTCTCAGTATTTGAATGATATTTAAATCCCCTAAAATTGTACACATTTATATAATATATATAATAATAATATAATATATAATATATATATATATATATATATATATATATATATATATATATATATATATACCCTCAATACCACAGTTAAACATAGCGGTGGTAGCATCACAGTAAGGTTGAAGCTTTCCTACAACAGGGTTATGAAGTCAGTCAGGGTTGATTGGATAATTTTGGATACAGGTTATGAAACCAAACACAAAGCAATCCTGGAAGAAAACCTGTGAGAGGCTGCAAAAAGATTTGAGATTTGGCCTCTTCCGAAATCCAACTGAGAATGGTGAGACTTACAAATTAATACTGATAGGTGTTCTAAATCCAGTCTGAGTTACTATGTTGCTCAGAGGAGCAAGTGAAGTGTATGCTGAAAACATACTAGAAAGACTTTCAGCTATAATTGTAGCAAAAAGTGATTCTGTTGACTCAGGAAGGCCAAATACAAGGGCTTGCCACAATTTTCATTTATATATTTGTAAGAAATGACGAATCAATTTTTCCTTATCCTTCCATATTAGATCTGTTGCTATTGTGACAAAATGTGAAAAGGTATAAAACAATGTAAATAGTAGTTTAGTAGTTAGATAAACTGGAACAGAAGCATGTAAGATGAAATGATTTTGGTTGCTTGTTAGGGGTAAAATTAGAAAACAAAACCCTGATCTGTGAGTGAGTTTTAATTTGCTTTGGTTTTCCTTAGGTTATAAATCACCTACCTCCGAGTGTTTTCGTAGCTCATAGCTAATGGAGCCGTCTCTGTGTCTTCCTCTTCCTCGTCCTCCTCAAAGACTCCCGTTGTGACAGGAGATGGGGACTCCGGGGCCTCGTCGTGGGATTTCTCTGTTAAGCTGCCTTCTTCCTCCTCCTCATCGTCCCCCTCTACTTCTTCTTCCTCCTCATCTAACCCTTGCAGCCCTAGCTTGGAATTGGATAAACTGTGGCTAGGCGGACACTCCTCCTCAGGTTGTTCTGACCTGCAGAGGTAGGAGAGGGGAGGAAATGTTGCTAGCCTTGACTGCTATAGACACATGTCAGCTTTCAGATGAGGTATGGACTGTTTTAGCCAACCAGAATAGGGTTCTGCTTTGTCGTGCGAAAGGAAACTTTATGAAATGGAGAAAAAAATATTTTCAATCATAGGTTAAAAATATCTCTCATACTCAAAGTATGAAAGTAGATGGGAACAATTACTTATTTTTAGTGCTTTGAATGCATTTTTAATTGTAGTAGTAACAATAAGATGGAACAAAAAGCACTGGTTACTGTTACCATTTTCTAAAAAATGGTAACAGAAAAGGGAAATAATCTGATGACAATGTACCCAGTACAACTCCAGTGTCCACACAAACAACATGGGTGCCGACAGTCTGCCCAGAGCTCTTTTCAAACAACTCAGCCAGATGATTAATTGGCCGGCAGCCCCTAAAAAGAGTAGGAGACGGCCCCGCCTCAAACCAGGCCCTACACAAGCCGCTTTACAGTGTGATGGTGGAACGTATCTGGCGCGGCTGAGGGAAGAAGTCGGCTCTGCTGCGAACAGGCTATCAGCACACTACCATTACGGCCTGCCATCTGTACATTTTCCAGCCTGCATCTCAACAAAGAGCCGTTCCTCCATCACCCCTCGACCACAATGTCATGGCTCATGATATCATTTCCTTTGGGATGGCAAATTTACCCCTAGCATTTTTTTTGCCACACTATGGACATTCATCAAATTGGACAGGGTTACCTCTGGGAAGGGGTGCAGGACAGGATTAGGTCACGCACATTGGGTTGTTGCAAGCGGGCAGAGTGGCCTTAGGGGGAGAAAAAGTTCTTCTCTTTCAATCTAGATTAAATATCACGATAATTAAATTGCAGTGTTGCTCGTCAGGGCTTGTGAATGGAGAAAGAAGCGTAGCTTGAACACAGGGGGGGCCTGGGTTTTGTCATTTAGTCTAAACACGTCAGTTGGGTGTTTGTGTTAGTGGGCTGGGGGTTTGGGTACCGCAGGCAGATTGGGGGAAGAACTCAATCATCAGTGGATCTCCAAGATAAATGCCTAAACCGAATTCCCCCTCAGGGTCCTCACTGCCAGCTAAAGTAGCTCAGTCATAGACAAGGAACCAGACCTAATTGGGGTTTCATTCAACTTTAAAGCCAAAGCCATGACCTGAGAATTACGGTATGGAGGAAATGCCCCTACTCCTAAAAGCTGCCTTGCTAGAAAGATTCATGAAGAACTATACTCTTTTACTGTTGTTTCAAACTTTTGCCTCAGAATCAGCTGCATCTCTGACATGGAAACACTTCAAAACTTTTCATGGGCTTCCAGGAATTCTTATTTTGACTGGCTGTAGTTTTGAAGGAAGGGAAACGGTGGTTGCGAGGGCGGTTAACAATGATTACAAATAGCCATCCATGAATGTGTGTTTGTGTTCCCAGTTTTACTTCAGTCACTCAGAGGGAGAATAAACAGCAGGCTGTCTGGTAGGAGGACAGAAAGCATAACACATAGTCTGAATTACAGATATTAAAATGTCAGGCCAGGCTGTTGTAGATGAGACTCTGTATTGATCCCAGATGGCAGAGGGGCTAATTTGCCACTGGGCCTGCTGGACATAATGTGTGCTGACAAGAAGAATTGGGGGAGCATAATGGAAGAAGAGAAATACAGAAACTGAGACTACCAGAAAGGAATTCACAGCAAGAAGTAAAGTAGAGAGATAGAGTGTAGTCAAGAAAAGAAGACATATCACATATTGAGAGAAAGAAAGCATTTCATCCATTCTATTTTTCTTTAACTATGAATCCTTGTTAGCCTCCCACAAATTGAGCATTCATGAACTAGATGGAGGAAAGTTGATCAGATGTTTGTGACATTTGTGGGTGGAGACAGACTGAATACCCTGTCGCGGTGCTAATGCAAGATGATAAAGATCTTAAAGGCAGAGTGAAAAAACTGCAGATACAGCTTTAAAGATTATGGTGACAAATGCCAAGCATGTTTAAGCCACTAGGGAGCACTATATACTAAATGCTAGCATCAACAGTATCTATACCTCTCTAATATTTTTCAATATTTATCATGTTACAATCGCAAACTTAATTGCATTATATATATATATATATAAAAGTTTCACTTTATTCTATGTAATCCAAGCCCACCCAAAAAAGAAAATCAAACAAATGCTTGCACTATTGGACAGTTATTAAACAGAGTAATGATTGTTAGAAAACGTAAGTGAAGAAACAGCATCATTAAGACCAATGAAGACAGCAGAAAAGTCAGAGAGAGACATATAGCCCAGACGCAATAATTTATTGTCAGGAACATTATTAGTTGTGTGCTCCAAATCGGTCCTTTGTGGAAGAATAAAAAGAAGAAAAAAATTTTTGGGAGAAAAAAATTAATAGTAATGTCTTTAGTTTGCGATACTCCCTGTAGGGGACATGTGCAACAAAGTGCTCTGGTTAGATAATTCTAAAAGAGTTTGGGCGTTAGAATGTGAAGGGAGATAATTAACAAAGCACATGATTCTTAACAGCTGTCCCCAAAGTGTTGGGGACAACATGGTGTTTGCAAAATTATAATATGGGGATACAGCGAAAGGGAAGATTAAGCTAAATAGAGGGTTATACACAAAGAAAACCATTAGAAAGCTGCAAAAGACTTGAAAACAAGTTTTCATTAATATTTTGTAAACAAAATCCCGAAAAATTGTGTGTAACGTACAGTACCAAAACGTGGAACACCTAAAACTATTAATGTAAGCCACAATTTCTCTCTTTCTATCTTCAGTTTTAAAATCCAAGGCTAAATGTCCAGATAATTTAAGAGAGAACAGCTTTAAATAGCCCAAGTGAATAGGTAGTAACCTCTGTAAAATAAATTATACAAATGAAATAAGTGTGCTTTTGTCTAACCTTTTATCCATGGAGCTGCAGGCCTGGTTCATCTCACTGTTGGAAATGAAGTTGCGAATTTCAGAGAAGTACGAGTCCTCCTTCTCGTCTAAAAGTGCGTGATTGTCTGGCTCGGAGTTTGGAGAGGAGATCGTGGTTCCTAGGTTGGAAAGCATCCCGGACTGCTGGCTGACTGTGAGGGAAAGATTTCCACATGTGTAAGGTCAAAACTGAGGACTTTGGCTAAGAACGTAAACAGCTACAGAAGAAATGTGTAACTCTCAAAAATTTCAGTGTGAAAGCATATATATATATATATATATATTAGCCTGGCTTTGTGAGAACAGAAATATCAGGAAAAAATACTGTATTACAGTTTTTATGAAGAATAACATCTGATCTGATGATCTTTAAAACTGACCAATTCTACATGTATTTCAGTGGTATATATATATATATATAGTGGTAAAAAGCCAATTGTATTGACTTCTTCTTTCAGGTTTTCATATTAACCAAAACGGTAAATCATGTATAATTTAGATGTTAACACACTCCTTTCAAAATGTTTGTATTCCTTCAATAATCAGTGGCATACCACCATTCTTGACAGAGAAAGTCCCTCTTTCAATAGATTTCACCCCTTTAAAATCATTCAAACATTTATCCGGGTGATGATTTTAAATTTCTGCACATGCTATGGTAAGCCATTTATCATTCCGACCCTTCAGCCAAGCAGTCTGTGTTTACTAACTACTTTCAACTTGCTTTGCAGTGTTGTCACAGAAAGCAGCCACAGATGTGGCAGTCTCACCAGGAATGTTCTCGTGTTCGTGCTTCTTGAGATGGCGGTCGAGGTTGGTTTGCTGACCAAAACAGCGGTTGCACAGGTGACATTTGAATGGTTTCTCCTTATTATGGATATTGCGGACGTGACGTTGAAGGTTTGAGGAGATGCTGAATGAGCGGTCACAGTATTTACACCTAGCAAAGACCAACACAGTTGTTGAAATATGGGTCAAAGATGCAGCAGCATGATCAGGGGGTTTCATTCACAAGATTAAGACTGGTATTTTTTTATTTATTGTATAGGGGGGAAAGAAGTAACATACTGTAAATAGGGTAATAAACTAATTTCAGACAAAAGCAAATTGATTTACATAAAATATTTGCATCATGCCTAAAAATAGGGATTGATGATCTCTTAAAGAAAGCTATTTCAATAATAGACTCTAAAATATGAGCTAAAACTATAGCATATAATATAGAAAATGAAAATTTAAATTAAAAAACTGTAAAAACCTGTAGGGCTGTTCCCCTGTGTGTGTCCGCAAGTGCCTGGTGAGGTTTGCTGAGCGGGGAAATATTTTCCCACAGTACCTAAAAAGGGAGGATGGACATTAAAAGCAGATCATTATTATTATTATTTTGAAAGGAAATACACATTTATTTGTAAAGCACACTTTTTGAAACAAGGCAATTCAAGGTACTTTGGGCGATTAGGAAAAAAAAAATTCAACAATAAAACAACAATAAAAACAGAAAAAAAACATTGAAGACATAAGCAACATTAAAATATACTACCATTATGACATTTGAGTTAAACATTCCAATTAATTAAAGGCAGCTCTAAAGATAAGGGGTTTTAGCTTTAGCTTTTGAAACATCTGAACTTTACCTTCATTGTGAAGGACTAACCAGCACAACATCCATGGTGGACTAACCTGCAAGCGTAGCGTTCCTTGCCTTTACGAAGGATTGCTTCTGAGAGGGAAGGAGGTGGTGAACGGAAGTTAAACAGTGGATGGGTTGGGTGTTGCAGCGTATTGGGCGGGATGTCCAGTTTAAGGGCACCAAAGCTCTCCAGTTTCTCCGTCATATTTTCCATGGCTGACATCTGAAAGATGTCAAAAAAATTAAATTTTATTTTCTAAATGAAATATATCCAGTTAGATGCTTTTTGTGTTTCAATAGCTTCACTTGAAGCTCAGTTTAGCTAACCTGTTATCATGTAGTAGTAGACTATTACATGGTTATTTGTGCTAAAGGTATGGTTCAGAAATTTGGTTGTGAGATTTTATATTCAGTTTATATCTTTGCTGTAATATAATATCTCTTTTGGTATTTTAATTTTGTATAAATAATGATGAGCTGGTCCTTGATGCGGAAGTTAAGGCCTAATCCAGGTGGGGCGCTAACTAAAGTGGACGTCTACTGTTTTAAAACATGTCCAACCTCATAAACTACACTGTGTTTTTTGAAATCTTTTAAAAAGCATTATCATTATCACAGCACTGACTGACTGATACTCAAAATGGGGAAAATCTGCAACAAATTCACCAAAAACGATAAATCTTTCACTTGAAATTTTATTTTTGTGGTAATTTTATATTTTACATCTGTTATTCCGTCTCAGTTATGTTTACTTTGTAAAGTCTGCTGCCTTTAGTCTCTTCAAGAAAGGCACCAGAAGTTATACAGTTTATTAAGTCAACAAAATGTGGCAAGATACACCCAGGCGGAATTCGATCCCACGACTCCCAGGTGAAGGTCATGTGCGCTAACCAGTCAGCCAAAGGGATATCCCTGTGGCCAAGCAGCCAGGGCACATGATCTATCGGAGCCATAGTGACAGGACCACCACACTGTCACAAATAGTATCGGATCGGTATTGGGTATCGACAGATACACAAAATCCAGCCATCGGTATCGGTATTGGGACTGAAAAAGTTGGATCGGTGCATCCCTAGTAGAAATGTGGTGTAGTGCCTTCAAGTGGTCAAAAAATAGCATCGCTTGTAGCGCTCACTATACAGAACAGCAGTTATAGTTTATGTCTGGGATCAACTAGTTTAGATTTATACTAAATGAAGACTTACAAAGTGCAGGTAAGATTTTATATGCTTAACCTTTAAATAATAAATTAAAATAACTAAGAGAAGGTAAAAGACTTAGGTAGCCTAAGCATCGAGACAGCATTGAATATTAGAGGATAATCTTGTCGTTTCAAAAGATCAGTAACCCAGTTGATCTGCAACACATTCAGGATTGCCTAAGTACCCTTTCTCCAGTGCCTCCCTCTATTCCGCCTCAATTTAGACCAGCATTTTGTTTTCTGTCTTACACTTTCTTTTTTGTCAAAGGTGCTGTTTTATACTAGCAAGTACACTATAATTTGCAATACCCCTAACTGATAGCTGCTTCCCTTCTCCAAAAAGCTGGTGAACAAAAGAGGCCAGCCATGCAAGAGTTTATTTGCCACAAAAGGCTTACATCCTTCCTTTTTTTAGTGTATATGGTATGGGAGAGACACAGGGACAGACACTCTGTCTCTATGTGTTTATCCGAAGTCTGAGAAATGGGTGCAGGGGGTGTGGGGGGGGGGATTCCGTCATGCGACTGAATTAGAGGTGGCATTGTGTTTGGGTGGCTGGGAGGATCACAGCTGAGACACTCCCATATGAGAAGTTATTACATGGACGCCTGTGAAAACATTTTATCAGAGGTATAGTAATAAATTGTAAGGTGATGTCTTCAAATCGGAGCCAGGGAAATGCTTGCTGTGGACCTAAATTCTAATCCCACCGGAACAGCAATTTGCTTGCAAATTTAATCAAGCACAGTCCATTTATTGTATGTGTAAATATGTATGGCTCTATATATCTGGATATTTACGAGTTGAGTGTATTGCAAAGTCATGGTTGATAGAGGACACAGATTTTCAGGTCAGATTAAACTGCTTCCCCAATGAGAGGCCCCTATTCTCCTGGACACAAACACAGGATGTCCTTGATGGACACAGTGCTATTATCTAGCCAGCCAGCCAGTCACTGAAAAAAACTCCTGAAGGGAATTGACTTATTAGCTGGCCTTTGGACTCTCAGTACATGAAACAATGCCACAAATAACAGTGACATGCCCAACCGAGGCAATGCGGTGCAATCAAATGGGTATGTTTCTTTATTAATATTATCATTCTTTGTAATCAAGATTTGTAAAGGTAGGGAAGGTCTGGGGACAGTCAAACAATGTAACTGATTATCAAAGGAAGTCCTAAAGAAAACCATGTTTTCTGAAAACAAACAAACATGGAACTAACGAAGTACAGAGGCGCCATTTGGTAAACAAAGGAAGAAATCACAGAACCCTTGAGAATATACATGAGCACAATTAAGGAGCAGAGGGGCTTATTAATTCAGGTAATGTGGGAGGCAGATGTTTAGTATTTTCATGTAATTCAAGCTAAAAGTCCATACCTTTCAGGAACAATCTACCTATTTGTAAAATTTTTAGTCCATTTCATTGATTTGATATCAACTTGTGGAAATCTCTCTGTCAAAAGATCTGCACAATAGACTTAGTGAAAGTTTACCTGTGGATGGAAGAGTGGTGGGGAGGGCCTGAGGATCTTCTCCTTCAGAGCTCCAACCGGGTCAAGTAGCTTCCTCTTCTCCACCCTGCTGGACCACCGACAAGGCAGAGGGTTACGTACCAAGGTCAGAGTTTGTCTAGTATTTTAAACCTGACATCAAGTTTTACTATGTTGCTTATACGAAAATATTAAGACTTGGTCTAATTGGGGCTGAAATACCTGTAGATGGGATCCATGAAGAATGCTGAGGGCTTGGCATAGTGCAGTGGTGGAGGCTGATGTGGCTGTGCCTGCGGCTGCTGGTGCTGCGATAGGGAGGGTTGATGCAATGACTGCGAGTGAGGATGAAAAAATCCCACAGAGGTTTCGTCTTTAAGGGAGACCCCCTTGGCGGCTCCATAGATGTGATTCTTTCGATTATGTGGCTCAGCTGGCAAGCCATTATGCCCACTTCGGTTTCTGCTGCCAATGCTGAGGTCCAGTGGCTGCTCTTCATTGTTGGATATTCCTAAAGGACCGCTATTGTTCCCAGTACTGCTTGGATTGGATGGTTTTGTTGGAGTTGGAGGAGTTAACTTGGCCTCCTTGGGTTTTGTTGTGAGATCAAATGGTGACTCTGCAGGGGGAGCTGAAGCAACTGGGGAACTTGAAACCATCTTGTGCAGCTGTTCACGAGGTGACTTAGGCTCTGCCTTCAGGAATACTCCCGGATTGAGAGTGCCTCGATCAGTGCTGAAAGGATAGAGGGAGTTGTGGAAGTTGGGTAGAAACTGAAAGGGAAACATGGAATGGTAGGGCAGTGGACCCATTTTTTTCTCCTGATGAAGTCCCATCAAGGCTGGACCAAAATATTTCTCAGCAATGTTAGCAATTGCTTTAATGGAATCAGTGGTGGCTGCATTGGCATTTGTGGTGGTAGGAGGCAGGGCTTGTTCATCAGGTGGAGGGAAGAAGGTGTGCTGGGATGAAGCAGAAGAATGGAAAGGACGATCTATAGAAAGTGTTCCTGAACTAGACACAGCTGATATCAATGCACTACTTGAGTCTTCTAATTGGTTTCCATCCTGACTTGACACAGTGCCAGATGGCTTCCTTCTTTTACCACTTCTCTCACGTTCGCTGTCACCTTCGCTCTCCAGGTCAGAGCCGTCACCTGAGACAGTACCAGTGGTGGTGTCCAAATCTGTTCCACTTGTGGTGTTAACATCTTCTAGGTCACTCCCATCAGACATGTCTGTCATTTTAGATTTAGGTTTAGTTTCTCCACAAGAAGACAGATCAAGCTTACTGTCCTTTTCCTTGTCTTCCAGTGGACTCAAACAACTAATACCATTGCTGTTTGTAGAGCTGACAAGTGACAATGGTGGGGCATCTAAGGCGCTCCGAGGGAGCTTAACCTCCTGACTGCTGCCTGCTAGTGGGCTTTTTAATAGAGGACTGGGAGGTAATAAAGGTGGTCGTGGATAAAGTGTTGGGGGAAAGATACCTGGAAACCCATGCGGGAGGGATGGGAAGCCATGAGGTCCTGTGGAGAAGGGTAAGCCAGCATGAGGGTGAGGTCTCGAGGGAAAGTAGTCAGTAAAGCCTAAACCTGACTGGTTTAGACCTGGCAGGTGGGGATGGTGGGACTTGGCTTTAGCCATGATGGGGCTAGAACTCATCGAAATTCCAGGGTTGAAAATCCCTGCCGGAGTGCCATAATGATTTTTACCCTCACAAAAGCGGCGATGCTTATTGAGGGAGGAGGTAGTGCTGAACAACTGCCCACAGTCCTTACACTTGATCTGGGTACGACAGTCGGCGTGCATTCGCTTGTGACGGCAGAGGTTGGAGAACTGGGTGTAGGATTTGTGGCACACCTCACCTGGGGACGCAAAAAGACGTAGCCCATCAGGGCCTGGTTAAACCCATTTTAACACTGTCTCTAACTATGCATACCAAAGCAATAGCATACAACACGGAATACAGATACAATGATCAGAATTCAGTTTTCCGATTTTGTAAAATAATAACTAAATAGATTTTTAAATTATTTGATTATCTAATAACTATAGTGCTGGTGATGCTGTTACAATCAAAGTTCCCCGTTGTGGAAGTAAATGGACTGAACTTATATAGTGCTTTTCTAGTCATACTGACCACTCAAAGCGCTTTACATTGAAGCCACATTCACCCACCGATAGCCAACATGGCTCGGTAGGACGATGTAGAATTTGTGGGGTTAAGTGCCTTTCCCAGGGGCACATCGACATGTGACTGGAGGAAGCTGGAATTGAATTTTCACGGTTTGGTCTCTGCTCCACAAGTAAACACAGATTTTTAGCACCATAAAACAAATCTTTTTAAAAACTCTGGCCAAAGTGGAGATCTGCGTTTTCTCCGTTTTCAGTGTCTGCGTGTGGACAGATTAAACCGAAGATTTAAGTGCCACAACGTCCCTATCTGTGACAAAAAATGCTCCAACATCACTTGTGCAACATGTGTTTATGGTCAGAAACAGATTTTATGCCGTCAGAGCTATGTTGGCATTATCGAATGTCCAAGCGCTTTGTAATCACTTGTTTTTACAAGCTCTATCACTGCTGTATGCTGAAGTAAGAGAGTAGAAAGTTACTCTCAGTGGATAGAATTTGGGAAAACTACTACCCCCTTTAGCTTTACCACATGTATGAATGTGCTTAAAAACGCATTTACCCAGCTTCATGTGTATAGAAATGTTTTATTTATTTTTTTATGAGTTGAGAAAAATATTAGTTTTTTTTTTTTAAATGGCTATGTGTGTACATGGCCTTAGTCTACAACATGACATTGGAGGTTCTTGTCAAATAAAAAATAATGTTTTATATTCATTGATTTATTCAACATTCAACATTTATTTAGATAAAAAATGCTTCTGGGGTAAAATATTTCTATCTAAAAAATTAATTAGAAAAATTGAAATTAAACAATTACAAAACCTCTAATCAAATTGTTCTTTTTGTTTTTTTATTGGGTCCCATTGCTACTTTATTTGCTAAAGGAGACAATCCCAAATAAAAACCAATAGTCACCACCTGTTATTTAACACTATCTCAACTGTAAATCAATCAGTTACATCTAATAGGAAAAAATATATTTTTAGGCCTTTATGTTTGTCTGAAAAGATGTATACCAAGAGCCATTTACCATATGCAGATGATCTATTAAATCATATAACTTAACAAAATGCATGAAATACATTAAACATTAATTGTACTATATTATTTTAAATTGAAATGTGATGTATTCTATAACCTCTTACTTACAGATAAAGGGTTTGACACTGCTGTGGATGTGCTTATGCTGTTTGAGACCTGATGAAGTGGCAAAGGTCTTGCCACATTCAGGACAAGTGTGAGCTCGCGCCCCCACATGCTGGGAGCGAATGTGCCGCTGAAGGTTGCTGGGATCTGTGAACACCTGAAAATGCAAGATAAGAGCATCACAGCACAGTGTTTGCCACCGCTAAAACTGCAAAACATGTACATCTGATGAAATTTAGTTACATCTATCTAAACTGTCCATAGTGCCATAAAGATAGCTAAAAAAATAAATAAAGACAGATAAAGCCTGTGTGTCCAGTGCACAACTTACGTGCCGGGTATGCTGTACCTTATCACAGTTTTCACACTCAAAGCGCTTGCCACTGTCATGAGACATCTGGTGGCGGATGAGGTTGGATTTCCAGTTGAAGGCTTTGGGACACTGGTCACACTTGTATTCCCTCTCCTCTGTGTGGACTATCATGTGTTGCCCCAGACTTTATAAAAAAAAAAAAAAGGACCAGCAGAAAATTCAAAGCGTCAGATATGTAATATGTTTATTTATTTATTTTATTTTTTTTATTAAAAGCATTCTGTCTACCTGTACTCATTTGGGAAGATCTTTTCGCAGTCCTTGCACTCATGGACAGGCTCATCACTGTCCTCCCGCTCTTGTTTGAAGTCCTCTCTCAGAGCATCAAAGATGGAACCTGAACTCGAGCACGAATATTTCTGATGCCGCCGCAGCTCAAGTGTCGAGGAGAACAGTTCATCGCAGTCTTCACAGCGATACATTTGCTCATCTGCAAACACACATTTAGAAAGACTTTGTCAGACATCATATAAAAACTTCCCAATTTATTGTCTGTAAATTGTACACTGGAAATTTCTCCATCTCTGATAACATATAGCGGTAAATTTTTCATACACAAGGCATATTATTTTAAAACCTTTTCTGTACATAATTTGATATTCTGTAAGATTCAAACGAAAGAAAATTTACAAAATTATTTACAAAGGTCTTAAAACCTGGTTGCATATACAATATGTGCACACCCTTAAACTAATACATTGTGGAAGATCTTTTTTAACATTCAACAATTGGTCCTCTTTGGTAGGAGTCTATTGGCAATCAACATATTCACTCAGGAATATATCTCACTCTTACCTGCAAAAGTTTAAACTGTAAGGACAAGAGACTTTCTGTAGAATTAAGTTTTGAAAACCAACCTTTTTTTTTCATCTCCTAAAGTTATTTTATGTTTAATTTGATGTTTTCTTGGACTTAAAGTGATGCTGAAAACTGTTATTAATTTTCATCTCCAGCTTTCACTTAAAGGTTTTGGTCCAAAACTGAAATGCTTCATTATTTCATCTACCTTGATAAAACCCCCAGCTCCTTCTTAAGATTACTAACTGTATAGCATAATGCTTCCACCACCATGCTGGCATGGGAGCGCTAAACCTTTTTAAATGTTAGCCAGAACCTTCAAGTTGGGTTTTAGGAGAACAGAAAACGCATTGTGAGATTTTAGCTATGACTGTATATTTTCTTTAAATAAAAAAACAAAAATTCTGTTTTGTCCCAATCAAAAAAAAAACAACAAAAACATATTAAAACAAAACTGTTTTACAACCCTACTTCTTAGTCCAGACATGTAGAGTGTTACTGTATCCTGTCTCATACCATTTTCCATCTAGTTTTTCCAATATTTGAGAAATGTCCATTTTTAATATCACTGTCGTCCCAAATTTTCTCAAAATATCTTCATTGTGCCATGGTGTGTGTCTGTGTGTGTGCATTTATATATTTTGACTTTTTTATTAACTGCTTGGCTGTGCACAAAGAAACAGAGTACTGGTTTGCCTCATAGTGTTTAATACCTCTTGAGGTTCTCAAGGATTGCAAAGAAAGAAAAGATTCACTTCTACTTTTAAAATGTTTTTCTCGTTACTCATCAAGCAATCTATGCTGTTTTGTGCTTTAGTTACAGCTAAACACACTTGTTTTTCCAAAAGGTAAATGTAACAATCCTGCAATTGACATCTGCATAAAATGGAAATCAATTAGCAGTGAAATGTGAGCTTCATTAACACGCTTAATTACTCGTTAAAGCAAGTGTTGGCCTCAGACTAGACGGGTAATAGCACGCAGGGGAAACAATAGGGGCAGGTCTTTCCCTTCCATGCTGATAACCTTTACAATACTTCTCACAGGCAAGGTCAAACACATAAAACTTGGACAAGCTTTCTCAATAGCCAATTCCTGAGTTGTATGCCACATTCAACAGATCAGGGAAAGCCCAGCGGAGGGACTTTGTGCACAAGCATGGACTTGTGAATGTGTGCGCAAGCCGGTACTCCTGTGAATATTTTCCAAAGTGAGTCGCAAGGAGCGGAGGTAAGTAGGGCCGTGGCGGCGCCAGCCCAGTAGTGATTTCAGTGCCAACCTTCCATACCTTCTTTGCCATGACCCCGAGCAACCGCCGCCTGGGTTGGCCCCACCTCAATCCGCCTCCCCCCTTCCTCTAACATGCCACACACTCTCATCCATCAGTTCAAGCTCTGCTAAATGAGGTTATCCAAAATGACTTACAGTACATGGCTCACCTGCTTTCTACTACACGTGACCGTTCATCCAGCTGGAACTTCTTGAAAACATTAAAAGAACGTTAGAGAAGCAACATCAGTGTCTAACCTTCAAGAGACGCATAAACAACGGCTTGGTCAATGAACCATTACTTGGAGCTCAAGTGCTACACTAACTAGCTCGCTTTGACACTGATGTGTGCATGTATATCTTAAGTGAAGGGATATTTCAGAGTGGAAAATGTTGAAAAAACATGACTTACGTCCGCTCACATTAGACGTTTGAGAACTTAATAGAAGGAAAAGCTTCTGTTTGTGTTAAATGAAGTTAAAATTATGCTCTTGTAAAAGCAACACAAGTGTCCATTGTGAGAGTGGTAAGTCAAAATGGCCATAAACAAAGGCGTTTGCTTATGCATATCATTGTACGTGTGTTTTTTCAGTTAGTCTGCTTTGTGCGAGTGGGCTGGGGTGGGATTGGGGTGGTGGAGGTTATAAAGTGGAGACTAATAGCTCTCTGGGAGACGAAGGGAGGCACAATTATGTGCAGTTTAGCAGCTAATCTGGGAGCATGGGTGAGGTCTCAGGGGACTGCTCAAGTCCTCTACTTCAAATTCCTTCTTCGATAAGCTAGACGCAGAGAGCTAGGCTGAATATCCAACCATTGCCTCTCTGTCTCAGTCACACAAACACATGGAGACTAGAACAAAAACATCCTGTTAGGTGGACTTTGTCATTTGTCTATTTTTCAGTCTCCCATGCTCAAAATAAAGTATTTCCCAATTAAAAAAAACACCTGTAATATAATCCCTGTGTCTGTCTATATACTTCTCCCACTCCAAGACACTAAGACAAGATTTTGGCTTAAAGAAACACATTTTGGCAGGTTTCTTCTGTCTGCCTTGCTCTAATTGTATTTCATCCATACACACACACATACACACACATTACACTTAGATGAACAGAACAAATTACTTCTATGCCCACTCCATCTTTGACCTTCAAACGTGCCAATTTCCTTCTTGAAAGCAACACAAAAACTTGTTTTCAGTCGCTCTTTCACTTACTTATTTTGGCATTGAAATCTATGCATCATCTGTACATCATGCAGACAAAGAAACTTAATGAGCTGCAGAACATATTACAAACATCTTGTTCTCCCTCCAGCAATGTAAGATCATTGACAAGTAAATGTTTTTGGGAGTTTTTTTTTTAAATCCGTGACTCAGGAAACACAACAAAACAATGTTACCTGACAACAGTGCTTCACTACAATAAGTCCAATATGTTTGAAAAAGCCCAGATGAACTACATACCCTTTTCTGTTCAAGAAGAGATTAGAGGAAAGGCCAATATCTTCTGTAAAAAACTGTCTAAATTAGATTATGAGAAAAGTACTGGACATATTTAATCTGATGCACAGCACATAGGGACAGTTCAAAGGAATGACAAGATCTAAGGCAACAAGCTGAAGTATGAAAAAATAAATGTCATGATTTTTTTTTTCATTCTACATTTTAAATGAAGTCTAAATAAATTGTAGATATGACTGTCAGAAATTCCACAATAGGCTATAAACAGTAAAAACTGACTTTTTTGGTTTAATCTTCCTAATCATGATAAAACAAACATGATTTAGTTCTGTTACTAAATGCAATGCATCTATAGCACACAGAAGAAACTGAAAGAGAGAACTTTAATATGCCGTAAAAGTGAAGAAAATTGTAACAATAAAGTTTTGACTCTGAATTAACAGGAATGTGGCGTTTTTTGGGAGGGAGATTAGAGAATAATTGTTATATTTTTAATACAATATAAATAACTATGTTGCCCTAATGCTAAACTTGTTGAATTTGGTTATAACACCTCTTTGTTTTTAAGCAATGTAGGCCACAGCATTGGTTTCCTAAAGGATTGCACAGTAAAACCCTGTATTGTCACCAGTTCTGCAGCATATGATTTGTTTATATTGTGTAACTGTAGATTTAGAATGCATCATGGGAAAGCTACAACCAAGATTGTAAAATGAATACGGGTGATCATTTATAGCAGTAGGCCATAGAGTGTTTTATTGTATACTGGGTCTGAAAAATTAATTTTGGTCAATTTTACTGTAACAATATTTTTCAGAAGTTAGCTATACAGTGCTAATATCTTACTCTTTGTTGGTTTAGGTTGAATAAAAATAAAGATACTAACAATAAACAAATTACAACAAAGAGATACAACATAATTATTATTATTATATGAAAAAGTAGATATGTTGTATTTATGTATAACAATAATAATAATAATAATAATAATAATAATAATAATAATAATAATAATAATAATAATAATAATATCTGAATTGCATATTACTTGAAGCTTTCCCTTAATTCATCATGTTTTTATTACTGGTCCTTTTCTGTTTGTTTAAAAATAGACTACTCCACAATGTGGTTTTCATATGCGGCGCTACCAAACACGCAGGTTCCACTTTCATACAGGCTTTCCTTGCAGAAAATGGACCAATTAACGCCCAACTGTTAAGGCATAGAGCTACACGTTTTTTGTTGTAGCCCACGCCATAATAAATGATTAGATCAGACCCAAACTCTCCATGTCTTAAATATATTTCATTAAAGGGCCAGTAAGCATAAACGATTTAATGCATTTTTAGATGTCATTGACGCAAATTATTTTTAAATAACAAAGCATGAGCATGAAAGAATATTCTGGAAAGAAAGATTGTGGTACTTATTTTTTTGTGTTTGTTTGTCCGTTAGGACGTCGTGAAAGCAGCACGGGATCCAAGTTGGAGTTTGTTTAAAGTGTGCTCTAATGACGCGCATTAATCTTACCTTGTAGGTTGGGTGCCATGGATCCCTCAGGGAAAATCCCGTCCTTCATATACACCAGGAGCTCCTCCCCAGCTTCGATATCCCGAACAGCTTTATAATAAATCTAAGGAGAGGGAGAAAAAAAGAAAGTAAAGAGAATGAACTTTCAAGTTCCGGTCAAAATGAATTACACGGAAAATAAATTAGTCTGAAAGCAATTTTTTCTTCCTTTTCATTTAAATGATCACTGTCGAATTTGGATTTCAATAAGAGAGTGACAAGGTTGGATTTCCTAAAATATTTAGGAAATTATCTAATTTTAATCTTACTCGTTAAAAATACAAAACAGATTACATCGACTAAGCTGTTTAATGATGACATATTTCACTCACGATCAACCTGAATTTTATGATGAACACTTCAATAAAATTTGAAAAAATCGGGGCTCATTATTGGCTACTTTTCATAGATCGTGAAAGTGAGGCTATACATAGCTACAATAACCCAGAGATAAATACGTCAAGCTGAGAAAACAGTGAACTCACATCAAATAGACACCTTATGCTGTTTTTATTAAATAAACATGTGATTACATTTAATTATTTAGTTTATTTTCCGAACACTTTTAAGCACGCTAAAAGGATTAAAAACAAACAAACAAAAAAAGATTCAGACTATCATAGACAAAGGCCGTTCGATCCGAGGCCTTATTTCTAGATCTGCCAGGCAAAACATTATCACATATCAATATTATTTTTTAAATGACAAAATAACGAAAAAAATATATAGGACATTATTATGATAAAGATCAAGTAAGTAAATAAATACAGTAACTTTAAATATATCCTCATCCAATCACACATGCTGATAAAAAAAGACTTTGGCCACATGGGGGCGCTCTGCAACCAAACTTAAAGTGTCAGCTCAGCAGGGCAGTCGAAAACATCTCCTCATACACACCACAGTGTGACACGCAAAACACAAAGCATATATAGGTTCACAGTGGCTGCAGAACCCAACTCTTAAGTATTAGTTCGTTAAGGACAGACAGCAGACAAGGAGAAAAGTATTACTATCATTATAATCATAATAATCGCGTTTGCTTGTTTTTGTTTTACAACATTTAGATAACACACACACACACCCAATCTCTGCGGGAGCCTCCCGACGCGGTGTTCGACCTGACCTTTCTTTTCTCCGTGAGCCGAAAGAGTTGAGAAAGTTGCGCGGCGCTGCGGAGAGCCTCCAGCTGCAGTAGCACTTCAGTCCCGGAGGAGTTGGCGACACAACCCATAGTAAGTTTACCGCAGAGAGAGAGAGAGAGAGATAGAGAGAGAGAGAGAAGTGGAGACAGAGGGGGACGCTGCAGCGGCCAAGGCCGGGAACAGCAGGTCGCGGGTCGGCCGACAGCGCTGAGGACGCTCGGCGTTGGTTCCCTCTAGCTGGATGAAGCCCCTCTGCTGTGTTATTCTCTAATCTAGTCACTAAGCGCGTCTTTGATGATGATGATGAGTCTTTCTCTCTCTCTTTTTCTTTTACTCTCTCTCTCTCTCTTTCAAACTCCCTCCTCTCTCTCTCATTAGTGATTCCCCATTGCCCCTTGGTGCTCTCTCGGTTACCCGTCGGCCACTCCTCCTCGTCTTATCTCCAGCCAAAAGGATTGAGGGATCTGCGGCGCAGACCCCTCCCCACATCCCCAAACTCAGTGGCTGCTTCGGCCGCCTGATAAATCTATTATTGATGTTAATAAAGGACGAAGAAGCCCGGCCAGCGTATGTAGGCCAGTCAATGAAAAGGCCTTTTTGGCTATTCAAACTTTCTTTCCCAGGAAGCGATATTATTTCACTCACTTTCGGATCAGTTGTTCTTTTAGAAGTATCACCTCGAGACCCGTAAAAAATATTCGTATTAATCGGTTAAATTATTGTACTGTACCCCAATCCCTCTTTCTCACCTTGTCTCATACTTATAATAATTACAAACATAAAAAATAAAAAATTTCCCCGAATAAAATTAAAGAAAATAAATACTAACACTGTACAATGCATTTGTTATTTTATAAACGTTTTAAATAATTATTAATTCCGATTGTTCTGTTATTATACATATGATAACATATTTTTTGCTTAAAAAAACAAAAAATGATTGACAACTTTAAAAGAGTGATCAGATTAAAAAAATCAAAAGTTTATGAGTTTTATTTATCCAATTTCTTTTAAAAAATACCCTTAAATACATATAATATGGTTTGAAGATTCATCATAAGCAAATATCAGCTTAAATTTTTTCTATAAACACAACTAATTGGTAATTAAAGGATCGTCAGCAGTTTCTTTAAATATTTGTATGTCTTTGGCATTTAAACATGTTTAACCATTTTTTGACTTAAACAAATTTGAGCATTTTTGATTCACACATATTTCAGCATACACAACCCTGTTTTGACTTCCTCCCTTCTCTGTCCGGTGTTTAGAAGACAGATGCCTCATCGATCAATGCCAGCCCGTGGGGCCTGCAATAATCTCCTACTGTGGCCTCACACACATATACACACACACACACACACACACACACACACTCGCAACGGTCTGTACGAATTGATGGATCCATCCGAGGGTAGAAGGGCAGATCAAACAGCGGCAGAAAGGGCCTCCACTTCGAAACACAAAAGATGAAGGGTTGACAAGAAGGTGGACAAGGTTCATCTTCTCTTTAAAGCCCCATCAACTCTCAATCCAACACACACACACTCACAGACACACACTAACAGCACTCATTGCACTCTCTCAGGCGTACAAATCACTAGATGCAACCGGGCCTTATGCAGCCTCTGAATGAGCTAACTTGCACGCTAGTTTTTTGCAACTATTTACCATTCTGAATGGATGTTAACTCATTCATTGGGAGTAAACACACACAATCATACACACACACACTCATAGGAAATTGTTGATTTCTTTTCTTTTACTATGATTTAAAGTGTGTGAATATTGCATGAGAATACCATTGCAAGCTGACTTAAGTGAGAAAAGTTGCTTGACATAAGTGTGTGGAAAACTGAGTGAATGCTTTCCCACCGTGTCCACACAAGCACACACAAACAAAAACTCACACACCATTAGCTTTGCTGGAAAAATTCACAAACTCGTAGCACTTCTTGCCACACAAAACAATGCCAAATCACTGCCTGACCATAAATATCTAAATTATGCATGATTGTGCACACGTGTTTTCTCATCTTACATCATTAATGACAAACAAACAAACTTGCAGCTTCCCTTTTAAAAGGATACTGGCTAGGTTAGGATTTGCTTTGCCTGCACATATTTCCTTATATCCTCATGCATTGTGTATGTCGATACAGGGAAGAAAAGGAAAATAAAAATCACAGAATGGTCTGTTAAATTATATATTTTACCACTAAGTAGCTATGTGTATGTAAGTGTGTGTATGTGTGGTGCGGCTATGTTTGTAAATAAATTATAGGGTCATACCAGCAAGCCACAATGCCCAGCAACTGGTCGAGCAAACAAAAGCAAAGCCTTTTCAATAAGAGCAAACAAGTGCAAAACACATCAATAGCTATCGTGCACGTGGGCCCTTTCTTTCTCCGATATTTCTCCACAATATTTTCTGGTGCCCCAATTCTTTCTTTGAGATTATGTGGCACTAACAGGAGGCACTGATGTGAAAATCTTAAAAGGATTAGCCGGGTTGGTGTTGCCAGCCAATTGGTGCTTGTCAATCTTGGGAGGCCAAATGATTACACTCCCCTCTGTTGCTCGGTCTGTGCAAGGCCGGTCTTTTCTTCATTGGTCAGACTTTAATGTCTAAGGCTATAATGGAAGCCCCGGCCTGTACCATCGGTGTGTCACAGTGACAAGCGACAGATCAAGACATGAAGACAGAGGGAAGTCAGTAAGTAACAGGCGGCAAGTGGCTGCGACAGGAAAGGGAGTGAGCCATGTAGGCAGGGATTAGAAAACAAATAAGAGCCGAGTGACAGGAATGCAGGAACACAAAGCCAAGTCATATGGATTCATTTGGCTACTGTCATGCGGTTGTCACTTAGTATTTTCCACTCTGTTTTTTATTTCCGCCCTACTCCTGCAAGCTTCAGAAGTAAGATGCCTCAATTCGGTCTAATACACCACTAATAGTGTGTTCAAGTGTGACTGGAAATTGACCCAAAAAGACAGAAGCGGAGTAAAGCAGAATAATACCGTCAGTGTGTCAGCACAGAAATGCTAATCCATTGCAGCAGTAAGTTGTGATCCACACATTGCATGGGGTTATTGTTAGTGCCTAGTTAAGCAGTTGGAGTTTTATGGGCAATGGCTGGGCATCTTTCCAAAAACATCCACTGTCTTTGCCAAGTTTCTTTAAACAGAAACTCCTCATAAAGAAGGAGTATGCCTTGAACAATGGTTATCATGGAAATCAGGATTGTCTGAATATTCCTTAGCCTCTTCAGTCGGGTAATTTCTTCACAGCTCTGGCAACTGGCCCGGCTTTAGGCTAACAAAGCAATCCTTGGTCATTACAGCACACACATGAGTGTGCTCACTCACATCAACCTTACAATTAATGAACTGAAATCTTTAACTGCTTCTACCCCTTCTGCTGCTTTCCAGTGATTTATGTTGTTTTGTTTTGTGTTTCTTACATAATATGAACAGAGATATGAGTAGAACAATGCTGCAATGGCACTCACCTGGTCCCCTGTGAGGTGACAGGCTGCGAGATTCTGCTCCTCAAACGATGGAGCTGAACGGACGTACTTTAGCCAGCTGCTGCTGGTTGCGTCTGGGCCGGTGTCCAATGCAAACTTGACGTTGCCCATGTCATCCACCACCTGTTAGAAAGTGAAAGTAAAATGTAAATTTAAAGCTCTTACCAGATAGTTTTTAATGAACCCTGATTTTACTTTAAAACAGGGTATTATTTGTCTGGGATAATTCAACATACTGCTGTAAAATATATTACATTTACTAACCAACTAATCTAAAGAAATACAAAACACACAAAACGTTTTGAAAAATTGCCTATACTAAAAGATATATATTACACAAGTTTAAAAACAAAGAAAATGAAGGGACAGCTTTTATTATTTGATGTATGTGCTTTTGCATCACCTCTCTGAATAATTAATGCATTTAGGGATCAAGGGTGAGGAACTCACATTGCATCGCTGCATCAGGATGGGGTAAATTACTTTTGCTGTGATGACATTATTTTGTTTTTCTTTTTTCAAATCATGATAATAGATAGTGCTGCAATTTTGGAGTGAAAACTTTTCTGATTTTGTAGAAGTGATACACATATGTCTTACTTATGATGTATCTCAACATTTTCAAAAAATCCCAGCCAGTCTGCCTCATGTTGAAACAGCCGATTTGGATGTTGTCAATCCATTAAATGGCCGTTATTAGCGGTTATCACTCCCATTAAATGCCGTCAGACTGTGCCCTCTCTACCTACTAGTAGGTTATCAACCATTCGTATCTCCAATAACAGCCAACCGTCTGCACGTGTCAAAAATTCTTTGTCAGAGTAGCGTATCGTAACTGGAGTTATCTAACCAATCTTTAGAAACCCACAAGTTTTATGTCCTAACCTTAAGGTCACAGAAGGAAAAATATACTTTCTTTTAAATGCCTAAACCTAATTTGAAAAGGTTTTAAACACCAAACGGAAAAGTACGTTTCAGTAGGTAGAGAGGGCACAGTCTGACATCATTTAATGGGAGTTATAACCGCTATTAACGGCCATTTAATGGGCTGATCACATCTGAAACGGGTGGCTGAAATGGAGCTGTTTGCCAAATGCATAGATAGATATGTCCTTCCAGAACTTTTTTTCACTCTAGTTTTGTGTCTTTCTCTGGCACTGAAGAGAAAGGCATATGTGTAATAGTTTTGCGTGGGTAACTATCTGGAGGACATTTTTAAGATCATTTATTTAGCTGCAAGTTTAAAATAGTAGTAGTGGTAAAATAATAATCTTAAAACAACCTGCGGTGCAGAGACCATGATGTCTGTTTAATATTTAAGTTGCAGAGAGCCAACATGTCAGTGAGTGTTAGAGCCAGCTAACGTTGCTGGTTCTAACAAGGAAAGGAAAGAGGATAAGGAGGAGGGAGTATACAAACTGTGGCTTCTTTCACTTGTCTAATGACTTTCTCTGGCATGTATTGATCACCCTTTGTAACCCCTGTAGCCCCCAGAGACTCCGAGAACGGGTTTTAAGTTACCCGCTTTCACAGAGAATGGAGGCGGACGGAGGTTGTGGCGAAGGAGGAAGAGCAGAAGAATAGAAGAGGGCCTTATTGTGAGACGAGAAGTGAACAGATAAGCACATCCTTGTTCTTAACCTGTAGCATTTATGACAAATGATGCTATATATTCTGAAGGATACATTTACAAAAGAGAAATTAAAAAATTTTGCTACTTGACAAAGAATGCCCAAGATATTGTGCATTTGTTTGTCATATGGAGATAATGCTTTGGAGATAAAGAGTTTGGAGTTAGCTGAACAACCATAGGATCGGAGTCTTCACCATACTGGGCTCTGATTTCATCCCTCTTGTGCTACCACTGCTGATACTGATACTGGGAGCCTGCGTGAAACCTCTTGGGTAAACTAGCCTGAGACAGAGCAAAACTCCTCTAATTACAACAACCAATCAACCTCGTCTGAATACAGCGCTGACCTTTGGCTTGACTTTCTGCACTCCTAATCACAGTCAAATGTCTGCTGAAGGAAGCCGAAGGTGCGACAGAAAAGAACCAACTAGCCATCTGACATTTTTAGATGTGCAAAGTTTGTGAACCTCTCAAACTTTTTAAAGACAGGTTCATGTTTTGTTTATTTTCAACCGCTCATAAAGTGTGAATGACCACGTTCTTGCTTTTTGAGTTAGCGTGTGCAGAAGGTGCTTTTTTGTGGGTGGGTACAGGTGCCAAGTTTAGTAAGTAAATATGTTCTGGGTCTGGATCAAGGTGTGGAAGTGTGGCTTGCATAAGCACAGCAACAGTTTGGTGAGAAGCCAGGCATGCATGCTTGAGGTAATAACAGTGTTGTGCCTCTTTTGACCCGAGGTGCAAGCTTACCCGTCTTGTTAGCGGTCTCTCTTTTTTTTATTTTTGGAAAAACAATTCCTGGTGCTTTGGGTAAAAATAATATTATAATCCTTCAACAAGTTATGAAAAAGCCTTATTACACCAAGGTGAAAAAACTACAAAAACTTAACAAATACAATCTGTGCATATTCATTTGTCGATCAAGAGAGCTAGAAAACAAATCTTGCATGCTAATCTGAGTTTTGTGTTTCTTTTAATGCATTTGGATATGTTTAAAAAGCCTATAATGGGATATAGTCCACATCCCTCACACCTCTGTCCACTGTCTGTTCTACTCCCAATTTACAATCCAGCCTGATAAAGTCCAGACCTTTTTTATGTGTTAAAACAGTCTCTGAAAACGAACCAGGCAGACCCTCTCAACACACACATGTGCACCTACTCCTTAGCCTAATATCCTCTGTGCAGCTGGTGGAGTCAGAGTGCACTTGACATAACGTTACTGGGGAGCTACAACAGGTATAATACATGTTTTATTAACATACGTTAAAAACGAGGCTTAGCTCCAGATGGAGACTGTGTGCATGCACTCTTATGTAGTTAAGCCAACATATTAGGCTTGCATTTTCCATACACTTTTATTTTACCTCCTTCTACCAGCCTAGGTCTTGTACACTCATCCAATGTTCTTAACATGACATTAATGAGCACCAGACCAGGGTTGCTGGGTTGTGTGCTTTCCTTTTTTGTATCTTGGTTGGCACATGTGTGTCTTTCTCTGTGTGTGTTGTCTGGAAGGTCTGCTAACACCCTGTCTCTGGTTGGAAGCCTGATTTATAAGGCCTTAAATGAGGGGCAACAGAGAAGGAGAGCCAGAACAAGCTTGCGGCTGATTGTTTGTTTATTTACCTTTACCTTTCTTTTTCATTCACTCCACCTCTCTCCATCTATACATGTCACACAGAGCAGGAGAAGGAGGAGAACCCTGCTGGAAATCATCAGCTCCATGTGAAAAAGGGTTTAAGTAAACTTAGCTACCCCAAATTTTCCCCTAAACTTTAAAGACTGGAAAGTAAAACCTGTTATTGAATATGTCTTGTTTTCATAAAATCCTCACATCACCAAATTCATATTTTATACCATTGTTTTGATATATCATGGGGGGATTTTATGTCATAGATCAACACAAGACACTTACAACAGCGGCGACCGTGGCTCAGGAGTTAGTAGTACGGCTAGTAATCGGAGGGTTGCCAGTTCAATTCCTGTCTTGGTCGCAAGACACTTAACCCGTTGCTTACTGGTTGTGGTCAGAGGGCCTGGGGTGCCAGGTTCCATCAGTGTCCAGCAGCCTCACATCTGTCAGTGTGCAAAAGAGCAGTTGTGGCCACAATGTATCTTGCCTTTATCAGTGGGTGAATGACTGAATGTGGTGTAAAGCGCTTTGGGGTCCGTAGGGACTAAGTAAAGCGCTACACAAGTACAGGCCTTTTACCATGTGTGGGTTTCATTTATACACAGCCTTCCTGAGTCAATCTTTGGTATAGATCATTTTTTTTCTTGGATTCTTTTGAGGTATGTCATTCTCAACTTTGTGTAACCAAATCAGACACTAATAATACTTCTTTTTAAATAGCTCAAGCTCAATCAAAATTGGATGGAGTATTTTGAACATATTCCTATTTGGATTTAGGTCTGAACTTTGTCTGGGCCATTACGACACATAGTTATACTCTAATCCAAACTTTGTCATTACAACTTTGATTGTTTATTTAGGCTCATCGTTCTTGTCTTGATGCTGGAAGGTGAATATCGCCTCCATTCAGCAATTTTTTTTGCAACCTCCAACAACTCATCTTCCTTGATTACCCTTTTTCAGCCCCTCCCATCAACTCGAAACACTTTCCCCGTGGAAACTGAAGACAAGCATATAAACAAAAGGATGCTGCCAGCAACATTATTCATCACTATTGGGATACTGTGTTTAGGATAAGGTTCAGTGTCTAAATCTTTTCCAAAATATTGATTTTTGGGTTCATATAACCAGAACATTTTCTCCACGTTTGCTGGATTGTAGCAAACTTTAAATGGGACATTTCCTTTTACTCGCTAGAGTTAGTTTGCCCCACTTATCTCTTTAGCTAGACGGCCATGTCTAGATATGGTTGCAGGAATGCCATACTCTTTCCATTTTCTGGAGTCAGATTTAACTGTGGTTTGTAAGATGGGCTGTTAACCTAATCTTGTTTTAAACCTTTCTGCAACTTTATGGTGTGAATTTAGTTGTAGTTACGCTTAGGGTTAGGTATAGATCCGTAATGGTTAGGATTAGGAAAAGTGTCTGGGTAAGGCATAAATCCAGTTACTAAAATCAATGCAAGTCTATGGACGGCCTTAATATGCGTAGCAATAAAAACTTGTGTTCGTGTGTGTGTTAATGTGCGTGTGCATGGGTATCTGTTTTCTGTGCGGCTGTGTTGCCCTGCATTGGAATGGTGACCTATGTGGGATGTACCCTGCTTTTGCCCAGAAACCACTGGAGGCAGCCACTAATTCCCCTGCACGCTGCATAGACAAGTAAGTAAAGACAATGAATTGATTATTTTTCACATACTTACAATTAAATCTACTTTAATCAGTGTTGTTTGCTTTATTTTAAAAGTAAGTACATTTGATTACAAGTTACTTTATTATTCACTTTCAGCAGCTTTAATTTGATATGTTGGTGTTTCCCACTGTGACATGACAAAATTCAAAACTGTGCAACAGTATGAATAGTTTTGGAACAGACTTATTTTCAAAAACCATTTCTGACTTCATATAATAAAATTATCTTTATTTTCCAATGCAGTTATTTTCCTCATTCATTTTCTGCGAACTGAGGTTAAATATTCATTTAGATCTTATTTTTAAGTGTCAGTTTCCTGAGCTGTGTCATTTCTTTTTTCTTTCACTGTAAAATTAAGATTTAATCATCTTGGTAGTCACTAGGATCAACAACTCATATCAGTCAAAGTTAATTACTTGGATCTAAACTCACAAAAAGAACTGTAAAAGGTCAAGACAGCAGTCCTCAAGTGATTATGCAGGGCAAACAGGAACAGTTACATATTTCCAAATATATTTCACTTTCTACATGAGCATTTATTAGGGTCACTTTCCAACTTTCCACTTAAGATACTTGCCAACACTGTCATTAGATTGCTACAGAGAAAATAAAAGACAGTGAAATAAAGAATTCTAAATTTATTTACCATCCTCCTTTTCTACTCCAGAACTTGATCTATATTTTGACTTGATTAAACACAATCAAAAAATGACTCACTTGACATTACACTCACACAGACACGTACCAGTGCACACACATACAGTTGCACAAAGACACAATAAGATTTCTCTGAAAGAGAAGCGGCTCTAAGTGGACAGGATGCAGAGCAAACTCCACAGGAAGCCCTGATAAGAGCACGACACTTATATCGCCCCTCACAACACAAAGGGGAACCTTTGACAGCTAGGAACCTTTAATGGCTGTCTCGGCATGCCCTCTCCTCCGCCAGTTATATCTGACGGATGTCTGTGGAGCGCTGGGCTGAATTAGTAGAGCGAAGTTGCCTGTACGAGTAGACATTGGTGACAAGGTACATTTTATTTTCTCTTTGACGGAGGGCAGAAAATGGAAATGGCTGCTTGGAGCGTCAAGGTGATTGTGATTTTGATGGGAGATGAAGATAAAAGCAGACTTACAGCATGTGAGACGTAACTGCCAGCTTATTGTGTATATCTGAGGGAATATTTTTATAAGGTGTGATCATGGTGCTTTTGTTGAACAAGCCTTGGTTTTTCAATGTGTGAACACACCCTAGTTTGCATTCATTTGTATACATGTGGGATAGAGAGCAAAGCAGGTTTTGTCATTTTCAAGAAGAGACATCTTTGAGTAACGTAGAGTGAAACATAAAAAGAAAATGCTCTTTTTAACAGGAGTTATCAGGGGGAATATGAAAAACTGCTTCTTCCAGTGAAAAAGAGGAATAAGAACTCTGTAAACATGTAGAGGGAAGGCTGATTCTGCCCAGGTTTACCTGCACATATCCTGGGGAAGTTGCAGCCTAATAAAGCAAGTTGTTAAGAGACTGAAGAGAGTAAAGGGGAAACTTTTTAAATTTTATAATCAGCATATTTGCAAAGAAATCCAAAAATAGCAATAAAACCGGGGCTCCTGGTGGGATGCATTACTTTTTAAAGGAGGCAGGGGGCAGCCTGGCATGAGAGCTCTTCAAGTAGAGTGGCGGTGGGAAATGAAACTTCCCTCACTCTCTGCAGCTGCAGACTTATACTGTAAATATACATAAACACAAGGCTGGTGTGGCTGCAGAAAACACGAGAATGGCTGTTGGAGAATTACATGCACTCTCACACACACATACACTGTGTTCTATCCCGGCTGAGAAAGACAGACATGGAAACACGGCAACGACAGTGACAGATTGAGTGGCTGTGAAGCGGGCTGCAGAGTTGGTTGTTAGAAGTGTTACAAATTAAGTTGCAGTGCGGCTGAAAGGAAATAAAGAGGTGTGTGTTGGAGTTTGTATCCTTTCTGGAAATGGGTCTGTTTCCAGTTGGGAGGCCCCTTTTAACATGCACACACACACAGACACACACACACACAATCACACACAGGCAGACTAATAAAGAGACTGATAGAGTGCAGATCACGAAAACGCTCCAGTGTGTTTGTAAGTCTTCATTCGCATGAGTGTATCTGTGTGTGTATGTGTGTGTGATGGATGGGGTCCTGCAGAGAAGACCCTAGCCCTGCCATATCACTCAACAGTCTAAATGAGTGTCTGCTCTCATTTGTGTGTGCGTGGAGGTGAGAGGTGGAAAGGCTCACAAGGGGTCCTGCCATTAAACTTTTTCTTCGAAAGAAGGTGGGGGGAGGAAGCATAAAAGAGATCATTTTAATTTTAATAACTTTAGTGGCCTCTAGCTCTGATAAAGGGTGATGTAAAAAGGGGGTAAAATACGATGCAATGGTGCAAGAGAATGATAAATAAAAAAATTTGACTAAGAGGAGAATCCCCATTTCTTCAGTTTTTTGCAACTTTTTTCCACCCCCTCTTTGCTATTTTTCTACACTAGATTCACAAAGGAGATTGGACTAAGTGTTTGCAGACGCAAAGATGCTCAACATTTTCCAATTCGGACAACATCAGTTTCTGACCTGATGAGGCATTCTTCAAAGCGTTTGGAAAAACAGAAGGACCCTTCTATAAATAGCTTTTCTAAATAAATAATTAGTGTTGTCCCTTTAGTAACATGGATTGAAATCAAAAAGGCATACAATTTCATGATATTTACATATACACTATCATATAAACTTAAAAAAACAAAAGCAATTTTACATTTCTATTTTAGCCAGTTGAGGGGAAAAATATTCCTTTGGTTGTCTGTCTAAATTACATAAACAGTCTTCTTTAATTTCCCTTTGTACATAAAACATGTTTAAACATCCCTCAATCATTATGCGTGAATTATATATTTAGAATAGAATAGAATAGAATAAACCTTTAATAGGCCCACAAGGGGGAAATTTGGTTGTAACAGCAGCATCTAACAGCAACAGTATGCATAGACAACAACATACTTGCAAACAGTATGCAACAACGGTGCACAGAAAAAAACTAATGAAAGTGTTATCATTTTAAACTCAATTTAGATTGTCTCATTAGAATATATATATATTTTAAATATATCAGGCACACCTCAGTGGAAAAGAAGATGAATTTGACCTTCTAAAATATCATTAATGCGTTTTTGTAAAGACAGATTACATTTTCTTTTTTGCCTCCTGCTTAGAAATTAACATCAGCAGATGGTGTTTTAGTCTGAGCAATGGGATACGCAAGCTGATTTAGACAACTCATTTAAAACAAACATTCATACAGTATGAGTCACCATCCAAATCTTTGGTAATGATTGAAACTTGGAAATTAGAAATATAAACTGGGAATACTTCTAAAAATAATCAGAGTAATAGATAGTCCTATAATAACAAAAAACATAGGCACAATAGGTAATAGAAAACCAATCTTAAAAAAAGGTAAAACCGAACTGTTTCATATGCTACCAGTGAGATTCCATCTATGATTGTAGATTTATTCACTGCCACATTAGTTTCAGTTAATTCAAAAATGTAAATTCATTATATTTCACAACGGAATCATGTTTTCAGCCATTATGTTTATTTAACTTTAAACCCACTTGTCAATACAAATATATTGTTGTGAAGCATATGTAAAAAAACAACAGTAAATCCATTGGAAGTTTAGGGACTGCATTCTCTAGGGAATACACACAGAGACTGCTAATTTTTCTGTTATTATTGGAAATAATAATCACTCATGTAGGATTTAAAAAAAGTTTGTAACCTTTGTAATGTTTTTTTTTTTTAAAGTAAAACACATTTAACGCTCTCTGACAACCAGGAGATTGCTGTTTATACAGGAAGAAATTATTGAACACGTGGAGAAGGATGGAAAGACAGGTTTTGAAAGGTTCTATTCTGTTTTGTTATCGTTGGTAAAGTGAAACTGAGAGCAACTAGAATGAAATGGTCTTACAAAAATAGGAGATCAGATTTTGGCCAAGAAACTCTGATGTGTGCTGTCTGTGTTGCCTTCACATCTGCGCTGAGTTTAATTTTCCATCGACAATCGTGTATGTATTTTAACATTCAAACATTATTGTTTATATAGCGGCTCCCTTCACCTTACTCTGAATTCAGTGAAAACATGTTGAGTCCAGATAAAAAGAATAAGCAGCCGAGTCAAAGTGTTTCATCGGGAGGTGGAGCCATGCTGTGAGTAGAGATTGGGCCTTTAAAATAAAGTGGATCCCAATGTGTGTGTGTGTGTGTGTGTGTGTGTAGGTGTCTGTGTCTAGAAAGCCTATTACTAATGTTGGTAACAGTACACCTGTGTAGCCATGTCTGGCAGCCTAATAACAGCTAAAAAGGAAGCAGGCTGTAAATCCACACACAATCGCACACACCAGCTAAGCTCAAATACACATTATCGGCGCAATAGTGATTAGGTTGAACGTATAACCTGATTACTGATTGTCTCTGTCAAAGCCAGAGGTAAATAGTGAGTGTCTTCTTTTTTGATTGTGTTGCTGTTAAAGTAAATGCATGCAAGGTGTCTGAGAGTGTATGTGCAGTGAGGGTGAAGGTGAGTGAAGGCGTGTTAAACGTGACCCATTTTATCAGGCCAGGGCAGCCTTCGATATAATTAAAATCCAGGCAGGCAGGCAGGCAGGCCAGGGAGGGCCTGGGGCCTTGTAAAAGCCATCTGGATTGTAGCATGAGTGTGAATGTGCTTGCAAATGCGTGCCTACGTTGCATTCAGAGTGTCAGAATTTGGCTCCACTCACTAATGACCCAGCTCCCTTGTATTAATTTTGAGTAACACAGCTATCACAGTGTAAATATAGATGCAAAACACACCAGTGCTTTCACCTCAACTTCAACAGAAATGTCATTAGGATTAAAGTTTTGCTTGATAAGTTAACCCACTGTTACACATCAGGACGTTCTATGTTTTACAAATACAAATATGCAGCCGATCCAGATTATTTGTAGCATCATTTCTGTGTCCACCTCAGCACCCCTATAGCTCAGCTGAATTAGCAGGTTGCCATGTGTAGGGTTGCCAGGTTAGGGTAGCCTACAACAGGAAGCGTGCACGCTTTAAGAGCGGAGAGTCAGTGAGTTTCAGGCTGGACCTCGTTAATGAAATGGCTTTGTGTTATTTACAACCTCCTGTTAAAAGGCTGGACAAGTGTGTGCAGGAGTGTTTCTATATGTGCTCCCTTATGTGTGAATTCTTGTTTAAGCAACACTGGATACTGTTTCTTGACTGTGAGCAAATGAACAATACTTTAAATATATGTGTATGCATTCTCTTTTTTAATGGGTTATACTTTTAATGTTAATATGTACAGATGCTGCTATCACCTATGTCTGTTTTACCATTCCTCCAGCTTTCACAGGCAGGTTTTTATGATATGTATTCAAGGCAATTAGCGTGCAGATATATTGGCTCATTATAGTGAAGCAGGTGCAGCGTAAATGGGGAAATATAGGAACTGTACATCAGGGTCACATACACACTCTAACCGCAGCTTTTGAAGAGGAACAAGAAGATTTACAAGTGTGACAAAAAAAGGGTCAGTCAAAGTCTAAACAAGGCACTATTTCTGACTTAGTCAAATAAATAATGTAGTAAGTGAAGCTTTTTTTTAAACAACATGTTTATCTGATATATTGTAAAAAATATGAAAAGATAAAATTTGTTTTACTTCGTTCAACAGATTTCTGTTGTTACTATTCTCATTACAGAATAGAACAAACATTTTTTTGTAAGGAAAGAAACTAATGGTTGTTCTATAAGTGGATTTAAATCAAAGAATGACATAATCATAAATGTAATGTCAATGGAGACTGTTAAAAAGAAGAATTAATGCCACAGGAGATAAAAAGTGAGAAAAATAACCACCCTAAGCACTCCTCTGTACCCCAGCTACCAATTCACGTTCTTCTGTGAATTACTGTTTTATTTAGCGTTACCAGTAAACATACTGAATAACTGTTTACTGTAATAAAAGCTGAATTTATTTAATGGTATTCAACATATTCATCAGAGAAGCCAACAAATGTGAACAATCCTACATTTGCCTAAACAAATGCTTAAGGTAGATTTATGTTTTCTCATCTTATGAAAAGAATAGAGATGCTTAAATACATTTGCTTATCTAAAAAGCTATATCTGACCACATCTTAAAATTTCAAAACAGATTAATATTAACCAAATGCCACAAAATGAGAGCAATAAAACTTTTTGTTTAAACCTAAGCCTATAACACCAGCTGCTCATCAGAATATTCCTCTAGCTCTTGCCCAATAACGAAAACACAAAACAACATTTCCTGAGCTCAAGCAAAGCAGCTAAATCACTCAAGTTGTATGAATCCCTTCCAAAAGTAATGACAAATAATAATGAGGAGAGGAAGCGTACATTCAATGGCAACATAACTTGACCTCCACTCTATCGACTGACATGGGAAGCGAGACACAAAAAGGGACAATTCCTGGAACTGTGCAAGCACAAACAGAGAAGTATTGCTCTGGAAAACTTTGAAAAAGAATTTCACTCTATCAATAATTTATTAATATTTAAATAAAGAACTTCTGAAGTAGGTAACTGAAAAATGAGATGAGAGAAACAATGCTGTATTTGTAGCTTCTAATAAACTACCTTTTATTCCTAATATCGATGTTAAGGACAGACTGAAAGGTAGCAGAAGATGGGAGAAGTAAATGTAGTTTTGGTAATATTTCTCATGGTTTGGATCAGCCCGTTCAAAAATGAATTCATTTGTTTCCCTCTTCATCTTGGCTCCTGCTTTACATCAAATCAAAAATATCAATTTCCAATCTCAGAGATGGGGATTGACTTAAAACAGAAGTTGTCACATCAGGCTTCAATTCAGATATTTTACTTTTGGCAATGAACAATTGTTGAAATGTACTGTCCTTGTACAATAAGATCAAACACATGAACTCTGCAATGGACAGAACACAAAGCAGAAGCAGTTGGAGAATGACAGCTAAACACATTCCTCTTTTTGTATTTGTCTTCTTCTTATCTTGGTTCTGATCACCTGTAGTCTATCTAAGTTCCTGCAGGACTGAACAGAAAATGCTAAGTGGTTGAATTTGGTGCCAAAAAATGCATTGTAGTGTGGTTGGACAGGACAGCATGTGGCAGAGCCCCTGCGTGGCTGCAGGCTGGGAGGCTTATTGGAACCGTCTGAGCAGAAGGTTTCTTTATAAAAAACAGACTCTGCTTTTTCCTCTCTCCATCTCCTCTTCTTGCTCACCTATGGCATATAGCCAGCTTTTGCTGATGACCCAAGATTAAAAGATTTACCTTGAAATCAAATGACTTTTAAAAGCCAAATGTCTCATTATTCATTTAGAGCACAACCATCTGAGTATTAGCTATATAGACAAAAAAGGGAAACTTGTTAGTTTTGAAGCCATCTCACTCAAAATCTGGAAATTTTCCTTATGGTGACTCTGTATTTTATAAAAGTTCCTAGTGAAATGATTCATACTTCAAAAAATAGTTTAATATTTTTTAATGTTATTCAGTTAATTAGTTTATTGGTATTTTATGTGATGGGACAACACAAATAAGTGCATAATACTGTAGTGAAGGACAAATTTTGTCAAACTTTTAAACAAATAAAAGTCTAAAGTGTGTGTATCCCATTTATCCCCGTGAATACACACATACACGCACACCCTTCTCCCTGTTTCAGGTAGATATGTTGCCACAAGCCATGTCAGAAACAAAACAAAGCTGTTTTGTCAGCTAAAGTGCAAGGCCAATAATACATGTTTCAAAAAACAGGGGCTGGGGGGCTGGAGTCTAGGGTGATGGGGCAAGGAGGATTTGTTTTTGCCAAAAATAAGTCATCAAAATTCTAATGGGAACTTACAAAAAGCTTTTCTGCTGTCATAAGAAGAGTTGGATATCTGTTTTCTGAAGTGTAAACATAATTTCTAACATTTTGTTTGTTAAAATGTAAATTATTTATTGCATTTCTTCTGTTTTTCATTATGTTTTCAGAAATGCCTGCTCTATATTTTATTAGAAACAAAACCTTTAGTTACATTAATATAATTAAAATATGAATTTCTTGGGAGTACTAAAAATATTGAGCATGACTATGTGAGTTTGTCTTTTGTACAGTAAAGTTTACGGATAACATCAAAATGGAAACATTTAATCCTTCTTTACATTATTTTCCTTACTCGTTGCAAAAATATGAGGAAAATTAGACCTCTTTTTTAAGAAAACTGCTGCTGTGCAAAATGACAACTGTTCTACTCAAACTGAAGGCTTGTACTTACGAAAAAGACTCTTCACTAATGTTTAACAGATCTGCAAACAGAAAGCGTTTGCGAAAATGTCATTTTCAATATATTTTTAACATGCTACCAAATGACATCAGAACAAGACTTAAACGGTTTAATCTGACAGTTTGTAGAAGCCAAATTTGTTCAGATTTTCTATTAGATTTTCTATTTAAACAAAATGAAACGGGAAAAAAAAAGAAAGAAACTAACGTCAACCTTTCAGATACTGTAACTGATTTTACAGACAATGCAACATGTATTTCTTGGTGTTAAGAAATGTTCATACAAAATAAAGCTTTTATGTATCTCGGGCAGATGTGTCTGGGACTGCCCAGCTTTGTATCATCAGCTATTACCCATCCATCCATCCATCTTCTTTACCGCTTAATCCTTAATGGGTCACGGGGGTGCTGGTGCCTATCTCCAGCTGTCAACGGGCGAGAGGCGGGGTACACCCTGGACAGGTTGCCAGTCCATCACAGGGCAGGACAAACAGGACAAACAACCATGCACACACTCACACCTAAGGACAATTTGGTGATCAATTAACCTGACATTCATGTTTTTGGACTGTGGGAGGAAGCCGGAGTACCTGGAGGGAACCCACGCATGCACGGGGAGAACATGCAAACTCCATGCAGAAAGGCCCTGGGCCGGGATATGAACCCACAACCTTCTTGCTGCAAGGCAACAGTGCTAACCACTGCACCACCGTGCAGCCCATCAGCTATTACCACACCTTTAAAAATAATGGGATTCTGCTGATTTTGAACTGGATGTGAACCTAAATGTTTGATGTCTGTTCTCAAGTGTTATATTAGTGAGGTGGCTAAATGCACTGCATGTGTCTCTGAACATGTACACTCTCCCTCTTCTTCTCTCCACCATGGCCTGTGTTTAGCCAGGACATGAGGGCCAATAAAGCTCGCTCTTTAGGCCTGCCGGGAAGAAAAGAGGAAAAGCACAAGTTCACTGTTGTGTAAACCATTGTTTCATTTCCACACTTCTCTATACTCTTTTGGCTCTAATATTTCACAGGCTTTTTGGCTCCCATTCAAGTGTGAACACAATACAGCCATAGAGATCACAGTTTGCACCTCTTGGCCTGCACAGGGCACCCACAGCTACTGCTTTTTGGTCAAACTGTGATTACAACCATCACAACAGCCACAACTGTTCTGTAATCTTAACTTGTACAGAGAACAGCGTACACAGACTCATAGTTGGGCTGCATCATACATCCCATCATCTGAACCTTTACCCTGAATTTGGCTCTCTGGGCCCCAATGTGCCAGTAATGGATCCTGCTTGAATACTTCCCCTCTTGCCACCACCGAGGGGCCCATATATCCAACTTTTAATTAGGATAGCTCATCCCCTATCCTGTGAAAGAGGTAAATAGTACCTATGGGGGAAAAGTGTGTAAGTAGCTGGAGAGGTTCACATCCATCTGGTTTGTGTTAAAATCAACATTATGAGTGTCAATGGCCAAGGCCTACTTGATGGCTATCAATCTGCCGTTTAATGTATGAAGAGATGAACGCATATGGAATTCTTTCAGTAAAGTAACAAGTCTACAAGCACATTAGGGTGATTAAGGCATGTGTATGAAATGAGAACCACATGGAGCCACAAAAAGACCTCATGGGCTCTCTGTAAACAGTACTTATTAGTGTTTAGGACAATTTATACACTACATAAAGATTTTTTGCTCAAATAAGATATAGAGCTGTCAAACAAGAAGGACTCAATAACCACTGATGGAAATCTTTAAACACTGGGTTTGATGTTGGATGACGCAAGTGAGACAGGGAAAGAGATGAGGTGACAGAAGGAGATAAATGGAAAGGAGGAGCAGCTGTTGACACAAGCCTTCCCCTCTGTGTCAGATAAGAGATAACCAGGCTGCCTGTGTTTACGTGCTCCATTAGTAGTGTCATTAATCACACCAGCTTACATCCACACCCAAAGTGAGGGGTACAGAGGATTAATAGAGGGTGACACAATACATTGTTCTATCACTGCCTCAGACATCAAAGATCTTTTTCTTCACTCTGCACACCATTGAGCCCATATAGACAGTATTTGCAACATGCGGTGTCCATCTGGAGTTATTTGCTGATGCCTGATATAAAGATGTACAAAATCCTCTAAATGAATGGTTGTGGAGAAAGTTATGTCCTCAAGATGCTACAGTTTGCTGCGGTTCTCTAACAGTGAGCTTTATAGATTTTCTTCTTTTTTATCATGTTGCAAACTGTGCACATTAGGAAGATAATCATGGGTCTTTATCCAGCTTTATTGATCAAAATTCTATTTGCTTTAAACTAGGGATGGACTGATACCGGTACTGGCACCAAGACCAATACCGTTCTAATGTACTCGTATTGGTTAGTTAACCAATACCATAAAGTGATTCCTAAAATGTGGAAACTCTGCAATAATTTAACAGAAAAGTGTTATTAATAACTAGAAATGTAAGTTTTATGTTCATTTTTATGATTATTATTATTTATCTAATTCACCATCATGTGCCGTAACAAGCAGAGAATGAAATAACACCTGTCATCATGGAATTAGTTGATAATATATATAAAAATACACCTTTACATGGCATGTGAATTAAAATATAGTAAGAGAAAATGACTTAGAAGTTCCTAGGCACTGGTTGAGCTTTAATTACAAAACTGATTTAACTTCATTTATTTTATAGGAATCACTGGAGTGCCAGTAATTGGGGATAGTGCCAGTTCTTGCATGAATGGCCCCCTGACAAATGCCTACACCTCAGACGAAACTCCTTGTGGAAAAAGATAATTTTATTACTTTAATTTATCAGAAACAGTAAGAAATTAGATTACTGGTACTCATCATTTGACTGATTTAGACTGATTGAGGGATTTCAACAATGTTTTTGAGAAAAAAACTGTATAAGATACAGAAAGTACTTCTGTTTTATAAAATTCTATACAAACAAAATGATGGTTTTCCATATATTAATTTGTGTCTTATAGAATCTATGTTTAATCCCATATTAACTATTAAGGTCTAACCAAACAAAATATTCATATATTTGAGCTTAAGACGGTCAAATGCATTACAGATAATATAATGGATATGATAGTTTATAATGACAACTCATGTGACAACTCATGCAGCTGGTGACTGCTGTCACAAAGAAAAAATATGTTCAGAAACTGCATGGAATTAGAGATGAAGGCCAAATTAACATTTTGTGTGTGTCATGTAAACAGCAGGGCAGACCAGAACTGCATCCATGGTTTCATGTGAACATCTCTTTTCTGTCGCAGATTATAGGTATTATCTTTCTATAGCACTCTCTGCTCTGCTGCACGTTTAGTCTGGAGATAGGGTTGCAATTATGTCTTGTTCTGTTTTGCTTGCACAAATTATTTTGATAAAAACAACTAAATGTGCAAGTTCTACTCCATCAACTCGTCTCTTTCAATGTAAAATAAATACATCTTTGGATGCAAGAGATTGTAAGAACTGATGTGAAAAAGCAGATAATTAAAAATCCAATAACCTAAAGTAATCGATTCACATCAGGTAGGCCTTGGCTAACAAACAAGCTAACATAGCTAACCAACACCACAGCTGCAAGATAACCTGAAATATTAACTGTTGGAAACAGGGAGTAATGTAAATTGTTTGGTGTCACACCATTTTTGCATGCATGTACGATGTTACCATACCATACCAATTTTATTTAAAAAGCAGATTTAAAAAATGGCTTGAGCGCTGACCAATGTGGTGTACAAAAGCAATGGAATTAATTATTAGAAAAAACAAACAAAACGAGAAACAGATAAAATCACACAAGAATATTAAGCAAAAATAGGAAACAAATAATCCCTCAATTATTAATAAAAATAAAATTACAAAATATGTCATTGATCTAAGAGCAAAAAAATATAGTTATTGTAACTCATATTATTTGATTCTTCAAGGAGATTGTGTAGGTCCAGATGGCTGTGGGGAAGAAGGATCTCATTTAGCAGTCAGTGTTACAGTTAAACTCTAAAGCCTCAACACACTGTTGTTGCAGGATAGTCCCATAATTAGGATGCTCAGTGCTGTCCAACAATTAATGCAAAATGGTCAGCTATACACTTATATTATACATATTTTTTCCTATACCTTCTAAACATACTGTTGATTTTGTTGCTTGGTGTGCTAAGTTTTTTTTTAATATACAAAAGTAGAATACTTTTAGAAATTATTCAGTCTTAATAGGGTTTTCGTTGCAGGAGGAATAAATATCACAAGCTACTAAAGTCACCTTTAGCACATACAGTTGGGTTTGGTATGTTAGGGTCATTAAGAGAGACAAAAACAAGGCATGCACCCAACGTCTTGTACCAGCGGGAATCTTCTAATTTATGCACAACCAACCCAAGGCGTCCAAGTCACCAATTAAATCAACCTGGCACACAACAATGAGTTTAAATCATCCTTTGACTAAAAATGTTTTAAAGTTTTGCTGTGGCTTTACAGAAAGCAACAAACTTTTTTGGACTGGTCCTGAGCTCCCTGTGGTCACATTAAAAGCTAAGCCATAATTTGACTATTCACTAACAACTCTTGGAGAATGCTTCCCTAAAGGAGCACAATCAGGCATAATTGGCCAATCAGCACTTGGAACACACATAACTATATACCTCACACAGGGAGGCAGTCGGACAGAGTCATGAGGAAAAAAACACATACATAAAAATAAAGAGCACAATATTACTGTTCCTGTCATTTTTGTTTAATAGCTGGGTGACCAAACACATGGGACCTGATTTATCAAAAGTTTGTGCTTTTTAAAACGTGTGCAAACCTCACAGTGGGTGCAAAAACCATGGAGCAGGTGATTTACTAAGTAGGCGCAGAGGGGACTGCGCCTGATAAACGCAAGATACGTACAGTCCATCGAGCTATTTTGGCCTTGATAAATATGGAATGTGAGCATTTCTGTCGAAATACATGTATTGGGAGGAGAATATGCAGATGAATAAAACATTTTGCAAACAAAATTCATACATTTCAGATTACAAACAAAAGGCAGATTTTATTAACCTTTAAATTTCCAACCTTCAATAAAATATCTCAAGCATTTAAATAGAGCCAAAGCTAAAATTAGATTTCAATACTTTTAAAAAGAAGAATACTTGCCTTTTAGTTCTCTAATGTTTTAAGATATTTTTTTTTCTTTCCTGAGATTTTTGCAGAAACTTTGTGTTAGCAGGTTTTACCATTGAAGTTAACCAATACCATGAACCGATACTTAAAATGTGGAAACTCTGCAACAATTTCACAGAAAATTTTAACTTTAAACTTGAAATTGTTGTTTTGTGGTCATTTTTATTAATATTATTTTTTTTATCTAATTCACCCTCATTTGTTGTAACAAGTATGAAAGAAAATAAAACCTGTCTTCCATTTCATTGCATTTTTTGTGTGGTAGAAGTATCAGCATTGGTACTCAGTATCGGCAAGTACTCTGATCCAAGTATTGGTATCGTATCAGTTTGAAAAAAGTGGTATTGTTGCATCCCTGATGTTAACAGTGCAAAAAGTTTTGTTGCAATGTAAATTAGCAACTTTAAGTCTTTTATGATATGTCTGAATTGGCTTTGCACATCTACACTAAACTGCCCATTCTTCCTTTTGAAGACTGAAAAGTTTCTTCCAGGACTGAGCTGTACTTATTTATCCTTCTTTGTATAAATAGAGTAGTTAGAAAATTCCCCAGAGGATGATGTACCTCCACCTTGTCTCGATTTTCAACTAGGGGACAAAGCTGCCGATATCTGTATCTTTATTTGTATTTGTTGGGGGGGTATTTGTATTCAAATAAAATTCAAAATAGGCACACTTTGTATTTTTGCGTTACACTTTATTACCAATTTTAATAATTATGGATATTAAATATTGGTTGTTATCTTTGTATAAATCCAGCAATGAAAATGTAACGGGAACGTCATGGAAAAGAGACCAAAATAAAGGCCTGGCTGGCAGCACATTAAGAATATGTCTTGCTCCCGAACACAAATATTTTAAAAGTATTTGTTAGAAACAAATATTTGTAGAAACAACATTATTTGTGCTTCTCTAAATACTGTTTTTGGGTTTGGCTCTACCCTTACTTTCAACAATGAGTTTGTCCAATTAAGTACAGTTTTGTGGAGCAGACATAAAGGGTATCCATTTCAACAAATCCTCCAAAATGAGTTGTGATTCTTTGCAGCTCCTCCAAAGTTATAGTGTATCTCTTGGCTGCTTCTCTGGCCAAAGCTCAAGACTGGACTGTCATTTTAGGTGGGCTTCCATGTCTGGAATGTAATCCACTCTTTCAGTTTTCATATGATGGATTAAACAGTGCTCTGATAAATGTATAGACTTTAGGATTTTGTTTATTACTTAACCCTGCTTTAAAATTCTTCAAATGGTCATACCTAACCTGCATTGGGCTTCTTGATGCTGTTTAAAATGTAATAATCCAGGAGAAAGTTCTGAGTCCTTCATTAACAACATAATTTATTCTGAGATTAAAATACACAATGGTGAGACTAGAATTTATCTTGGATGAACGTAGACTGGAGTCAATCTTACACTTGATATTTTCATTTAAAAAATATGTGAGTATAACACAAAAGCCTGATAAAAAATAGGTTTGAGGTTAGATTGCAAAAAAGAAAAAAATTCAGGCTTTTAAAATACTTTCACTCAGCACTGTGGAACCAAACTTTAGGGCTCAGTGTCAATTTACCATCTGCTGCAGGAAAACACTAAAATTTTAGAACAATTAACTATCTCTGGGAAGGTGTTTTTTTGTTATTAAAAGGAGATGGTGGAGTATGAAAAGTTAATATTATGAGTACTTATATAAACACCTTAACAGCATTATATATGATAAAATTAATTGGAATGAAGTAAATAATGCAGTTTTAAGGTATATTTTTAGAATATGATGTGTTGGTAGTGAATATGATAAGTTGTGTAAGTAAAATATTTCATTTTTCTAAATTATTTAATAGAGGACGCACAATATCCAACTTCTTTAAAAATTCCACATATTTAGCAAGTTAAACAGAAGATTTATCACAAATTATGACGAAACGTTTTTTTGACATCTAAAAATTTGCGGGCAAAAACAGAAACTTAAAGGTGTGATTTATTAGAACATTTGAGTGTATTTGAATATAGTCAATACCACTCGGGATGCTGGGTACAGTAGGTCACCTATGAGCACTTAAGCATTATCATGTGTTATTGGCTGATTATTGATGAAAAAAGCCAAATGGGGTCAATACAACTGCAGAAAACTTAATTTGATAGACTTTGTAAAGTCAATAGAACATAATTTAGGCCAGACCACCTCTCTGCAGCAATATTTATTTTCCCTTGTCTTGTGGTTTGCACTTAAATGCATTATACTTCAGGTGCAACATGAAGTCATACATTTGGATGTATTCTGTTACGAGTTTTTAATGAATTTTTATTGTCTACTCTAAAGTCGGATTGAGCTTGTTGGTTGCACTAATTACACCAAACAACTCATTGATTCTCTTTTTGCCTGAAGAGTGTATTCACTGTGACCTCCCCATGTGCTGGGGCTCAGTGGTCCTGGGGGGTATTAAGGAGGTAAACATGTTGACTGCACCTCCACCCCGCCGCACCACCAGCACATTTACTTCCCCACACGTGCAATTAACGAGGCACCGACTAATTTGGGGTTGCTGCGTATATGCAAATGAAAGGCAAACAAAGGGAATGGGTGATGGATGACAAGAAAGGGAGGGGGGTTGAATGGTTCATAAAGGACACTTAGCACCACAACACTAATTAAAAAGCCATGGCCGCAAGTGTACTGAGGTAACTCATTAGCTGCAACCTGCTTCTGTGCCACACAGTGAAAGTGAGCACTGCCTCTAACTGAGGAAGGAGAGCTACTTAAAGATGTAAAAAATGATGGATGTGTGCATTGTAGCTTTGGTAAAGGGTCCATGAGGACATATAAGTCTGGCCAACTGAGTCTGGCATTAGTTTTTTTGAGCTAATGTTCATTAGTTCAGCGCAGAGAGCTGCAAGCTGAAGAAAGGTTACCATAAGCATGGCAATTAGGACCATAATAGGGTAAACAACAACCTGGCTACAGGAGGGAGTGAAGCAGAACACGGTAGAGGAATGATTACAGAGGCTGGCCATGTGGAAGTGGGTGACTTTAGCTATATTGATCTATTCCTCTGTTATAGAGGGTACTCAAAGTGGCACCCACTGAGCCTGCTTCTCCCCTCAATGGAGACTCTTTTTGTTTAGCTTGTATGCACTATCTGTATGTGATATGCACATATACAGTATGCAATGTTGCCAAGGTGGTGGACCCCTTTTCTTTTAGTACCCTGTGTGGCAGTTCTGGCAAATCCTTTCATCTCAGTAGGAGTCATTGCGAACCTTTTCCCCAATGTCTTTGTGTAACACAGACAACTCTTTACATTTAGTTCATTGCTCAACAATAAACAGACCAGAAGAAACCTTTTCATACAGAGGAACCAGGAGGAACATGTATTGTGAGATCAATGGTGCAAAAAATAGTTTTTTATTGAATGCTGCATGGTCCGCATTTTTCCCGCAGACTTAGATAAGAGCATGAGAGCAAGAACAGCCTTCTGTGCTTGTGTGTGTGGGTATGTTAGGTGAGAGAAAGAAGGGAATGGAGAGTATAAGGGGGCAGGAAAATAAATGAGATTATCGATGTTACATGTCAAATATAATTGCTGAGATTTGAGCAAAGAGGAGGAGAGGGTAGGCTGATGGGCTCGCTGATCCGTGGAATGCTTCATTTGGGAAAAAGGCCAACGAGTCAAAGAATTCGGATCGCGACCTAGGGTGCGGGCGTTCTGCGCACACATGCGTGTGTCAGATTGCTGCAGGAGAAAGAGATCGTTTAGCCTCAGGAGTGAGTTGTTAACATTTAAACTCTCACGCTGATCAAACGCACAAATGAAACCCGTAGTCGGCCTTGTCTCCGGACTGTATGTCATAATATCAGCACAAGGTGACAAAGTCTTAGCCTGTCAGATCTAATACGATCTGATGTCTCTCTGCTTGAGCACTCCATTTTTTTTACCTCTCAGGTCAAAAGTTTTGGAAAGACAATCCATGTGAAATTCACCGAGGCCTTCAATAATGCATGCTCTAGTTCCCACCGCAGAGTGAAGTTTAATTTGTGAAAATCTGAATGAAAGAAGAACCTGTATATAGAACAAAGACCTCAAAGTGAAATTGCATGAAATAACATTCATGCATATCTATCTATCTATCTATCTATCTATCTATCTATCTATCTATCTATCTATCTATCTATCTATCTATCTATCTATCTATCTATCTATCTATCTATCTATCTATCTATCTATCTATCTATCTATCTATCTATCTATCTATCTATCTATCTATCTATCTATCTATCTATCTATCTATCTATCTCATGAAAATGACCATAGATGAAATATTGGATATGATATGTGTGCATGAATGTGTGGAAAGTTTATGAAAACTCCTGCAGCTGGTGACTGCTCTCACGAATAAAGAAAGATGTTCAGAAACTGCAAGATTGCATGAAATTAGAGAAGAAGGCCAAATGGACATCTGGTGTGTGTCTCTGTGTGTGTGGGTGTGTGTACATCCACCCACAATGACACATTCAGAACTCTCATGGTTCAGGAGAAGTCTGGGGTTCCTGATGGGAGTCAGAGATCTCATCGTATTCTCAAAGTAAACATTCCAACTTTACAGTGCTTTTCAACACTTTCCACTAATTCAGCTCATTTCCACCGCACATCATCTGTAACTCTCTTCTTTTTGGTCTCTCCAATAAGTCCCTTCATAAGCTTCAACTCTATTCAGAACTCTGCAGCTCGGATCATAACTAGGACTTCCTCTTTCCCATACGTGCAGAAAGGTGGCTGCATGAAACTAGTTAACTAATATCAGCTATATCTTACATATTTCTATACAAGACATTTTATTTTACCAGAGACAAATTTTTTTGAAAGTTAACCTAAAAAAAAACAAAAAAAAAAACTATTTTAAAACAAAGTAAACCAAAAAATATGGCAAAAAAAGATCTTCTTGAAAGGAATCGGTGTTGAGTATTACATGTGAAGTAGATAAGAAAAGCATAAAATAAAAATGTCCTATATCCAAATACATGACACATTTTAAGTAATTGGCAGTTTTGAATAATAAAAAAAATATAAAAGCTTTTGAAAACAACCTGTGTAACAGTTTTTGTGTTAGCAATGTCACTAACAGGTATGGTATCATCTGTCTTTTCTTAAAAGAAGATAATATTTTTATTGATTTCAGTTAACTGCATATAAAGGAACAGTAAAAAAGATAATAATTCAGCCGTCCAATATAAAAGCAATGCCAACACGGGCCAATGATTATTATGTCTAGCGGCTTAATGACTCGTCTGGTTGTTTTTAATTCAGTAGTGAGCCAACGTTTAGGCTTCCAGTGATATGGCATGTGTAGAACAGATACTGAGAACAAGATGTGCAAAGCATTTCCAGACAAAACTACCAACATAAAAGTAATTTACCGTAAAATCAGCAAAAATAAACTGCTCAAACATTCTTACAGCATTTATGAGAAAATAGTCTTCACATGGAACATTCAGACTTTTTGTTGTTGTTGAATTATAGTTGTTTTAAGATAGAGAATGCCTGCTTCAAACAAGCTGCTAGTTTGAGCCTCCAAGCCAAACTAATTTGGATTTAAACTAAAGATGAGAGTGCCACTTCTAGAGTTGTCTTTCAGATATGAACTACTCATAATTATTAAGCAGAACTTTCCTTTAAGGGCCAAATTAGTTGAAAAAGACTTTTTTTATTTTTTCTGCTTAAGGAAATAATTTTTAGTAAATAAAACATTGAATTTGACATACAAAATGTATTCGTTCAAATTGGATCAAAAATGAAATGTTTTTTCTTTAGCCTTTGTATTTGTTTGCGAAATTGTTTTCTTGTTTTTAAAACCAAACCATAGCCTCAAGCTTAAGGTGCAAACCAAACCATGACTTATGTTACACCTCTAGAAAATTTGCAGTTTATGACAGCTATATGACAATGTCATATAGCTGTTGTCCTTTACCCTTTAGAAACCATCCTAGTGTGTAGAAAGACCTACAGCTCGCATCCCTTGGGAGAACACCATGTCCATCCTTACTTACTCTAGAACCACTCCAACCTGCAACGTGATCCTAAAGGTAGTCAAGCTTCCCTGCTGCCAGGTTTCTCACATTTTCAAGCTGACCATTTTACGAGGAGATCTGTAAAATAAGACAGTCACCTCGGCCCTAGGTTCAAACCACCTCTATAAATACCGACCTTAGGACAGCAAAGCCCAAAGGTCAGCTAGATTGAAGTATATTTTTTTACATAATTTCCAATGGTTTGGACCGATTCTTATTTGTCATATATTTCTGAACATCTTTAGACACAAGAAAATTATAAAAGTGATCCTTTCATTTACGCAGGTTATACTCTTAAATTATATGCATTCTTTTGCATTGCTACCCATTCCCCCCAACTTTCTCTATCTCTACATGGCTAAGTGCATATGCGTGTGTTGAGATGCTGTTTGAGATTGTATCTAATGACTCCTGCACTCCCCTATCAATCAAGAGCCTACTGTGGACAGTGAAAATCAATAGTTCCACACAGAGCTACCTGAGGTCCCCCACACTTCATTTGTCATAAGCGCTCAATATGTCAATATGGAGAAACAACAACTCATTTTAGTCAGGAGGCTACCAGGGAGCATGGTGGGTGTAAATCTTTTTGGTGTTTTCCAATGATTGTGAACTTCTCTCTGTCACAACAGCATTGGGTTGTGTCAAAGATCACCTATTCAAGTGTGCAGCTAGCTATAGTTTGTTCCCATTGATAATTCATTCATTTATTTCTCTTTGTTCACCACTGCCTTTCATATTTTGATTGTATGATCTTTCATTGATGGATTCAGCCTTTCTTCCTCCTATTTTTTTGTCTGCATGTCTCACTCACGTTCTCTCCTTCCTTCTCTCTTCTCTCTGGGCACTTATTGACATTTCCCTGCTAACCTTCTCTTTTACGCTCACCTTAGTGAGTGCAGCCTTATCAGATGCGCGGGTGGTTTGGAGTTTCATCCGCCTCAACTCCTTACTCTTCTCCATTCTTCCAAGTTATTCATCCCTCCTTCCTGTGCTCTGAAAGTCAAGCTTCGCTTTACAAAACCCCTGCTGTCTTATCAGGGAGACCCCACGACCCTGCAGTCAGCACAGCAGCCAGCGGGAGAGAATAGACACCATGATTCCCCCAGGAGCAGGACAACAGAACCAAGTTGTGTGTGTAAGTGAGAGTGTGCATGTGTATTAGAGCAGGGTCTGATGCCATTACAGTAGTCTATTTAGTGTCCAACTGTCTAAACAGTTGTGATAACAAAGACAACAGACAAGAGTACTCTGGGGACTGAATGAGGTTATTTCTTGTTTTTTTTTTAATCAAGGAAAACCTTTTAGTCATATTAGTTTTTAGTTGTAGTAGCATAGTCTGAAATGGAAAAAGTTGCTTTACTTGTCCAAGATTTTTAGATTCTTTCACCTTCTAACAATTTTTCTCATTTGATGGCAAGACAAACTTTGGTCGAAATCCAGTTTTGTTTTATGCTGTCTTGTTTTGTAGATTTAGGCAACCCTGGGCCAGAAACTATTTTCATGATATGTAAAGATTATCAGAAACCTGCCTTACCTTCCAGGTAAGCCATGTTCCCATTTTGAAGATTGGTTAAGAAAAAGAAGTACCTGAATTCACCATAATTATACGTTTATTACATGTATTACTAATTGAACATTGCTAGACACACTGATCAACTTAAAAACAATATTCAGATTGAGTGAAAGATTCTTAGCAGAATTTATTTTAGAGGTCCACTTCTGCTTAATCCGTTTGCAATTACTACAGACACCAAAGTCTAAGTGGTGGTGGGTGAAATCTGTTGTTTAACTCAATGACAACTATGGATCAAAAAATGCCAGTTCTACATATATTTTTAAACAAATATTTACTTACTTCTGTTTTTGAAAAAAAAGAAGAAAAAAAACTGCATCTGTGCTGTCTGTGGGATTCTAGGCTAAAGAGCCTGTGATACATATGAACTGACTGCAGGTGGCAATAACATTAACAAACTATAAAAATAAAAAAAAAGGGTTTTGAACACAAAAAGAAAAAAATACATCTATAAACAGTTGCAATTTGTCTGATACTGTTTGTTATTTGTTTTCTGGGTCAAAATGTAATGTTTATTAAAAACAAAGTCCAGACAAAGTGACACAGATGCAGAAAAAATATTTCACTAACAGAAAAGAAGAGTGGAGATGTGCACATAGGGCCTTGATGTGATATTTTTATTCCTTGATATTCAGTCCATATGTCTGCACCCAGAGTGTTTTTAAATCTCCACTTTGGAAATTGTTTAAAATCACAAGTCCACCAAACACAGTCAACATGTAGAAGTATGCATTAAACATGCTCCAGGAAAACTTTTTTATTGGAATTGTTAGGGGTGCCACTAATTGGCGCAACTTCGTGTAAGGAATGTTTATTAGTCAATGTGAATTTTTAATGTGAGATCATAGTATTTCAGTAAGATAGAGAAGCAGTGCTCCACAAAGCTCCAGTAATGCAGCCAAACTTAAAAGTAATTAAAAAACTAATAAAACTAAACTCAAACAATGATGATGACTTTCTTTGATGAGAAATGAGGTACTAGTATAAAACTCATCCTTCAAAAAAATCCTTGTTTGAAATCATGGATAACAGTATATCATAGCAAGAAAAGGGTGCAGTAGCTGGGTTAAAGAACTCAAGCCCTATTGTCATTGTTCCTCATTCACCATTTTTTTAGTTCCTATTTGTAAAATGAGTCAATAAAGTGTCTGGATAATGCGTTTACGTCCCATATCCTGTATGTATGCAGGCTTGTGTTTGTGTGGTCTTTGTCGAAATTGTTACAGGTGCAACACACATCCTACATTCATTTCCTGATTCTTCACTGGTCAGGAGGAATCCCTAAGGAAAGCACCTGCCAGAGAAGCATAAGCAAAGACATATACACAAACACACATTTGTAACCTAACAATGTTTCTGAGAGTTCCTGCTCACTTCCTTAGACTATGGTGTTCTCATGTTCTGTCTTTAGTAACTACACCGACAGCTACAAGACGTTTAATGGCGAGAACAATGAGCAAAATATGCTCAGAGTAGCAGGCAAGAAGCTTATGTAAGAAAGAATGGATAGAACAGGACTGATATAATAGGTATTTAAAGCACACCTATCCATTTTGAAAAAGCTCCATATATAATTGTATTAATAATGCAGCAATGTAATATTATTATGAAAGCAATAAAACAAAAATATCACTTTCAAGCCATAAAAAACAAGAAGAGTGTTTATACTTAATTCAGTATAATAAATACATATAATTTCAAAATGTATACAGTAAACCCAGTGTGCCCTGGCTGAAAAAAAGCTCTGTTCTCCAATGTCCTTACATATGACTATGTAAGGTCATACATTCCAAAATGGTGAGATGGTTAGAGATAGACAGACAGGGCCTGGCTGCTGCTGCCGAGTGTATTTATAGGTATTATCATCTGTACTGCCAGACAATCTGCACTGGAAGGCATGATATAAAGTTACACCAGAAGAATGACATCACATCAAAATAGGAGCGACAGATGATCAAGACATTACGGTTTTTCACAAAACGTGCCCTTTTTGGAGCAAAACATCCTCACTTTTGGGCCTGATGTCAGATCTTTTCTGAAAACTGAATTTGGGAAGAATGTTATGAGCTCATTGTTACAGATGCTATCCAGTTCCCTCTCAGCTTCCAACATGCCTTTATTTTCTTTTTATTACATTTACACAGCTCTTCACCAAGTTGCAGCCAAGTATCTTTTAAAAGGCAGTAACATGTAAGCAACATAAACGACTTGGTTCTATATCGTACTGAACAACATTTTGTAATTCCTCCCACACTTAAGAACATGAACGCTAATTGGCCTACTTAAATTGTCCTAAGGTTTGAGTGTATGTACAAATGTGTCAAGGGTGCATCTTGCCCAATGATTGCTAGAGATAGGCACCAGCGTCCCCGCAATTTGAGCCTGCAAGGATAAGTGAGTATAATTGATAGAACTAAAATATTTTTTTTTTAATGTGTATTGATTTTGCTTGAAGACCTGATGGCTTTTTAAGATTGTGAATCAAAGTGTAAATGTTGTAAGTTCCAAAAAAGTACATATTTTGGGAACATTATTCTATTTAGAACAAACCATAAAATCTTTATACTTGAAGGGTTTTGGGGCCACAGCCATGATTGACAGGACCAAATACAGACTTTACGCCATAGCGATTAATAATCCCACAATAAACTGTTAGTTTTAACAGAAAAAAGAAGAACTTCATGTTACATCATGACCATGACCTTGAGGAATAAGCGGTTCAGAAAATGGATGGATGGATGGATGGATTATATTAACTAATATGCAATATGTAGTCTACAGGTAAGAAATAGTTTACAGATTGGAAATGTAAGTAGACTGGGTCAAAATGGCATCTAGTAGCTACAAAAGTGGTTTTAGATTTTTTCTGAAATCATACAGAGACAGATGCTGGTCATTTTCCTCCGGTATTTTCTTACATTTCTGATTTGGTTGATTTGTAGCCAACTTTTTAGTACTTCAGTGAGTGTAAACTTGTAAAGAAACAGCCCATTCCCTATAAAGAGACTTGAAAGTAAGACTGAAAATGTTTATTTTTTTATTTTTTTTTACTTTAAAGGCATTCAAGAGAGTGCGAATGGGTTGTTCGTCTATCCATCCATTTCATTCCCTTCTAGTTACACGTGGATTCTATGTAAATGGGAAGTGCTGAAATGTATTCTCTGTGATGTTAAATTATTAATTTCCTTTCATGCAGTAATAGCATATCAGAGTTATTCGTGATGAAAGGATTCATCTGTGCTGCTGGACTGACATTTTTACAGAGATGATATTTCCAATCTTCTAAACATGTGCAGTTCCATATTTTATATACTTGCTGACACATTATTGCATGTCAACTGTAAAACTGCTTCTAAGTTTATTACATGTGCAATGCATCAGCTACAGCTCATTCCAATAAAACTGAAATGCACTGTGCTTGTCAGTATACTTTTAGATATATTTTAAATACTGTTCTCATGTCCATTTGAAGACTGTGTCCATTTGAAGGCTGTGTTACTTGAAATTGTAACACTATAGGTTTGAGCGTAGAATCATTCTGAGGGAACCGTATCACAGCCAAGATTGAAGTTTGCAAGTACAAGCAGCATAGAGGAGGAGAGTGAATGAAACTGTCTGGTTTCACAACAAAAAGAGCCGGTGCTAACAATATAGACAGTACAAGGAGCTGTGTCTCTACTGTGAGGGAGAATAAAAAAAACAAAACACGTGTTTGTACGTGTTCGATTGTTCAGGAGCAAAAACATTCAAGCAACCAACATTGTTGCAACTGTTAGACAGAACACAAAACCCCAGTATTACTTTAGCACTAAAGGTTGTCCGACTTTTTAGCTCAGAGCCCAACAGTTAGTTCTTAATGGCTGAAGTCACTATACTCCAATCATGGAAAGCAAGCAGAAGAGGCTATCTTCTCTGGTGGGAACGGCAATAGCCTAATTCATTCCAGCAATAAGGCTTTCAGTATCTTTGTGAGTGTGAGTGTGAGTGTGTGTGAATGACTGAGTGGTCTATGGTTAAAATGATAGATATACCTGACCCCCTAAATGTACCAGATAGACAAGCTGAATATACTGTAAGAGAGCCCTAGTTATGAAAAGATGAGACCATGCAGACCAGATCGTGCTCCTCTGTGTTCATACGCCTTGTTGATTTATTGATTTCAATAAATACACTAACTTATTTTACATGCTGCTCCATGAGTAGAATACTATTTTGTGTGTCTGGTGCCGTTTTTCGTAAGTGTGCACTCTATATAACATTTTAGCCTCCCAGCTTCACCCAAAAGCCTGCTTAATTCATTTCCTTCACCTATGTAGGTACAGTACTGGGATCACCACATCCTTTCATGTGAAATCCACCTTGTGGCCTGAGGGGCCGAGTCTGATGCCTCACACAAACATATAAACACACACTAAGTGTGATTTCCAGACCGACACCCACAGAAAGGAAGCCAAGCATGTGGACTGAAAGAGGATAAAGGGGGGGAGATGGAAGATGAGGAGGACCACCAAAAATGTGATGGCCATGATGGCCCCAAACAGCGTCACATGTCAAATTTCAGCAAATACAGTCGGATAACGTTTGGTTGAACTTCACCTAAAAAAGTCCCCTAATCTGTCTTGCTAGATTTTAGTTCCTCAAATGCTAGATGTCATATAAATTTGCAAAAGTCTCCAAAATAAATTTATTAAGAATCATAGTACAAGCCACACACATGTAGACACAACGAGACAGAATTAGCCTCATATAACTCAAAGCAGATGCAGTTTATCAGCATACATATGCATGTCTGTGGACACAAAGAAAACTGAAAAAATACCAGTGGAGGGAGGAGCATGGAAGAAAAGGGTATAATTTTCCACAATAACCTTCTTCTTGAAACAAGCAATTTGGGGGAATGTGCAGCGCATCCCCTTGTGCTGGAGGAAACTGGTGCGTGCAAGTGTGTTTATTCATGCTTGTATAGACCTTTCGCCTCCTCCTCCCGGCCTTTCTTGTGGCTGCGTGGGGTGGTTCTGGGGCAGCGCTCAGCAAATTTGATAATTCCACCATCAGATTGACTAGGGCATGCCCTCCCACAGCATCGCTTTACCGTTTATCTATTTTATCGAGTCAAAAACACTGACTCTAACATTGAAAATATGGCGATTTTTAATGTAAATTAAGATGTTGATCACTAAAGTTGCAGCATTAAACTCTGATTTCTTAATATTAGGAGCAAACAAAGACAGCAAAAGAATAAATGTACTTTCAACTTTATATTAGAGCTGTACAATAAATGGAGTTGCAATTATTTGATCAATATAAACTGCAATAACCATTTAGGTTAAATATTTTTTACACCACACATTTACACTCTGAATGCATATACTATTTTGGATGGGCCTTTGACTGCCCTTAATACTGAAGGCATTAAAAGCAGCGATATACACTTAATAAGATATTGAATCAGTGAAAAGGTAATTTATGTGAGTAACTGTATCTGTTTTTGTTGTTGTTAACCTCGGACAGGTTTATTTATTTATTTATTCATTCAAAATGTGAAACTTATTTAATACCAAAATAATTATATGGCTTACCTTTCATATTTTGTTAATCTTGATCATTATGTCTAACAGTTAATGAAAACAAAAAAATTATTTAGAGAAAATTACATCACATAAATACTAATAAACAAATTAATATATATGTGATATCATGGCTCACGGAATCAAGCAGATAACCAATACCTCATTGGTAAACAAGCTGGCTGTTCACATATTGCTGTATCCAGTAATATTAATGGAAACTTGAGTGGAAGGAAAAAGTGTGGCAGTAAAAAGAGCAACAGTAATCAAAGTAGCACCAACCATTGTATCACTATTACTAAATGGCCAGCAAATTCACTTTACCTGAACCTAATAGAATATCTATTGAAGATTGTCAAGAGAAAAATAAGAGACACCATATTCAACACTACAGCAGTGCTAAAGACAAGGCCATGCTGTACTGATGCCCCAACCAGGTACTGAATATATTTACAATACAGTCCATGGACATGCTTTTTAGTAGACTGACATTTAAGTACAAAACATATTCTTGACAAACTAAATGTTGGGGTAATTAGGTGTAAGCCATATATAATCATAGCAATGATCCACTTTTATTATAATGATCTATTATCCTAGCACAATCTAGGGGTGAATGTTCATTACCACTTAGGAAAACCACTATTGGTTGTGCTACTTTTTCTGTCATGCATGTCATGCTTACAGTCCCCTACAGTAAAGGACATAACATCAACCTGCCAAAGAGACTAGAGATAGAAATTATTCACTAAATATAAACTCATGTATTCATGCAGAAAATGGTTTATTAATATGTGTTGTCCCCTTTTTTTAATGAACTCAAAACTAACCCAAGCTAAATCAAAATAAATTACTTTCTGTGTAGCAATCAACATTCATTATTTGAATTAAATTACAAAAATATCTTTTTTTATTCTCAATTATGTTCTAATTTATTGAAATGCAGCTGTAGAAATAAGTGACTAAAATTCAAAAGCTCATAGAGTTGTGGGGATAATAAGGTAATGGTAAAGAAAGAGAAGATTGAAGTTGAATCACAACACACCAATTAAGTGATATCATTGTGCTACCCTACTCAATGTTAAATTCACATAACGAAACGGATGAACATTAACTGAAGCACAAACAGCTTATCTTGGGTGTTTCTACATTATTTTTTTGTAAAAGAACAAGGGGGTATATCAGAGTACAGGTAAAAAAAAAAGGTACGGAACAGAAGCAATAATAAAAGATGAGCTGAACAGACATTTATTGTCTGAGACAACCATGGCAAGGAAGGGAAACACAAGCCCTAATTCTGTAGGTGGAGTTTCCTCCTTCAGGTTCCTTGAAGGGGAAAACGAACAGAGCACACTCTTTTATCTGTGTGGTCTGCCGGCTCAGCTTTCTTACTCTCTCTGCCTGCCTCGGCCCCTCTTTCCCTCCTTGTTCACAGCTCACAGATGTGAATTGTTCTCCTATAGGTAGTCTGTGTGTGTGCACGTGAAGTTCAATCTCCTCCCTCCCTCGAGATGCCCCTTTCATCTTTAAAGTTATTACATGACCTGTCCTTTATCTTACCGCCAGCTATGAGTTCATGCAAAAACCTACATTAACTATAGGATGCACTCACGTCTGAAGGGATCAAAGTTTATTTTACAGTATGAATTTTGCTTCTTTCTCCTATCAACCACTTTCAGTCGCCACCTACTGAAACTGTGGAGCATGATGCATGGTCACTACTATCAGCTTACAGCTAAGCCGGTCTAGGAAATCCAGTGCCCTTCAAAAACATTCATACATCTTGTAAGTTTCAACATTTATTCAAATATCAACAAAATTGATTTTTTTTCCACTTTGTTCTTTTCAAAATAGCTCAAACTCAGTTGGAGTGGATTGATAGCCTCTGAGCACCATTTCTTTTTGGTCTTGACAAAAATTCTGAAATGGATTTCAGTGTTGATCAGACTGGGTCAATATACAGCAAAATATACTTTAATCTAAACCATGTTACCCAAACTCATTTCAATTTTGGGCCACATCAAGATCATGAAGGTCCTCAAAGGGCCAGTTGTGGCAGAAAGTATCAATAAAACTATGTTTACCAAAGCATTAAAATAAAGACAAGTATTTATCTATGCATTTGACAGGTAATTCTTCAAATTAAATAATACTGAACATCTTTTTACAATGATGTGATTGAGGACTATTCATATAAAGTGATTTGATTTGACTGATAAGATAATATTTCAGTGCATGCAAATAGAACTTAAGGGTTCTATTAATATGGTCCTCTAGAGTTTAGAGGGCCACATAAAGTGTTATGTTGGGCCGGATTTGGCCCCCGAGCCTTGAGTTTGACACCTGTGATTTAAACTATTCTATAGGAGCTATGGTTGTATGTTCAGTATTATTCTCCTTTGGAAGGTGAATTTTGACACAATTTTAAGTCTTTTGCAGCCTCCAACAGGTTTTCATCATGAAATGCATTGCTTTTAGCTCCCTCCTTCCTTCCTTCAGCTCTGATCAGTTTTCATGTTCATGCTAAAGAAAAGTATCCCCACCACACGATGCTGCAAAAACCACCCAACATGATAGGGAAGGCATGCTCAAGGTGATGTGCAATGTGAGTTTTCCTATACTGTATTTTATAGATTAGCCAAAAAGGTTACAATTTGTTCTCATCTACAAAGATAACCTCCTCCTCCACTTCTCTGCTGTGATCGTAGATATTTTGTGACTTTTTTTTTCAACAACTTTCTTCTTCTCAGCTCTCCGAAGATCGGATTTTGGAGTTTTCCACTAATGCCTGTCATTTTTAGAGGCTCTTCCAACTCCCCACCACTTTAGTACATTCTCACATCTCAAGTACATGCCAGCAGAATTCTAAGTTAAAAAAACCCCAGCATTTTCTAGTGTGATTATTTTCCTCTAAGTTACTTCTTTCTAACGTGTGCATGTGCGAAGCGTGGTGCTCCTCTTAGACGAATTATGAAGGCCTGCGTGTCTGTAAGAAGAAGCTAGTGCGAACGTGAGTGTGAAGGCCAGGTTTATTCAAATCTACAGTTGCTCAGATAAACATACAAGCACAGACAATATTTTGAAAAAGGGGAACACGGTGTCATGGGAGATGGAGGGAAAACAATCAGAGTTCAGAGGTGGAGGAAAAACGGAGAGGTGAGGAGAAGCGAAAGCAACAACGGAGGAAAAATAAACGGCAGGTGTTTGGGGAGATTTAGTGTAGCGCTTGCAAAATGGGAAAGGGGTTCTTGCGGAGAAGGAGGAGGAATTTCACATACTTTGGAAAAAGGCTGGTGTCGGAGTAGCAACGGAGGCTGAAAGACTACATGTAAACTTCTCTCCATTGATGTGCTATGATTCTATGTTTTGCTCGGAAAGCCAGAAAATAACTTAAGAAACATTTGCAGGTTGAATAAGAGGCGACTCACTCCTACTGTGGTCCAGAGTCGGGGGGAGAGTTGGCAAACCAAAATGAGGCTGGGCTTTGGCTCTGCTTTGTGGGGTAAGCATTAAAATGAAGTGCTTGTGACTGGTGTGTAGAGACTGAAGCATCTGATATGGGGTCTGCAAATGTGTGCAGTAAAGTAGGGGAGACTCATTCCGCCAGCTCATTTGGAGGAATTATGGTGACAAAAAGCAGGCCTAGCAGGAGCAGCCGACACTCTGCCCTACATGTGTGTGCATATTTGCACAAATGTCTGCAGGAAAACTGACTCAAAACAGAGGAAATCCCCACCATCTTAGGTTAGGTGTGTCACTCATTGACTACATGCAATATAGTAAGTGTGGAAATGTTTTAATAGCACTTCCAAGCAAGGAAAAGAGATTTAAAAAAGGGCAGCCAACACACCACAAATTTGCTTTCTTGGGGAGAAATTCCCAGAAACTCTCACAGAGAAAAAAAGATGGTCACACTTAGGAAGTTCTTCCACTTCCGCCATGGTAGCAGAGGCCACAAAGCAGCAGCCATACCTGCTTCCGAAGAATGGGAATAAAGGCTGTCTGAAAATAAGACCTTTAACTCTCACCATCGGGACAAAAAGTGGGCGCTCGGTGAGGTTTTTAAAACAGCAACGGCTAAAAATACGTTTTTTGTGGAGCAGGAGACCAAACAGCTGTGTGTGTGTCTGTGTGTGTCTGCGTAGAGCAAAAGAGTTGCAGCTGGCATTTCTGTGGTGGGCGCTATAGAATGAGCCAAGGGACCTGAGGTAGGCTTGCCGCTGGAATGCTTAGGCCAACCACTGGCTTCCTCGTAACAGCTATTGACAAGTTACTGCTGGCACCTGCTCAATCTGCCTATGGGACATCTTTTTTCCTTCTTATGAAGAGATAGCAATAGTCTGATAAATATTTCACATGTAAATGAATCATAAATATTATTATAAAAACTAGTTTTACATAGATTAGTTATTTCTAATTGTTAACTAATATCTATATTGGAAAATGATTGGACTGCCACAACTCTTTATTGATGGTAATGTAATGCAACACATTAAACAGCCTGAATTAAGACATTTCTCTTGAAGATATTGAGAAATAATATTTGAAGGCCAAAAGAAGGATAACACGAGACATTTACTGGATTAGAGGTTAGCAAATGCAAGCACTGTTAGTGCCTCACATCAAATCTTCCCTTGTTTCAGACATTGCTGCGTGTGTGTGTGTGTGTATGCCTGTCTGTTCTGGGCCTGTCTCCAGAACCAATGTATTACAAGAGTTCCTGCTGTAAGATTATATTTGGATTCTCTAGGCTCTCTTCCAATTATTGCTGGCACTTAATACTTTTCACACCATTCAAAGATCCCTTTACCACTACTGCCTCTCTAACCCCCCCACCCTCCCCTTACTTTTCTTGTTCTTGATTTCTTTCCTTCTGACACACACTTATGCACATACGCACACCCTCACAAAGACACACTTGCTCCTCGTGGGGTTTTTGGCTTGAATCAGCACGTTTTATTGGTTTATTTGTAGAACGGTATATAGGCGGGAGACTTCTTAAGCGGTGGAGGAAGTGATTTAGTGTTTTTATGGAAAATGTTACTGACTCCCAATATATGACACCAAGCTCTTGGACCTAAGAAGAGGGCACTTGGTTTGTTTGTGACATGAGAATGCAAATATCTGAAAATAAAGAATAGGTATCAAACACTGCATCATCTAGCTTTCAGGAGAGACAACAGTGTCTCTTCAAAACTGCTTGCGAAAGCATTCATATATCTTGAACTTGAGAAATGTTTTCATGTCCCAACCACATATCTTTTGGGATTTTATTAGGATTTCACTAGCCAGGACCACGCCACCGATTAACTTATCAATTTGCAAGCAAGAATAATGCTACAAATTAAGAAGTTAAACAGTTTATTGAAGGCTTGGAGGATCGAAAGGTCTGGGGAGAGATACCGTCGGAGACCCGGAGGAAGACTCAGTGTGGGGGTTCAGTCTTCAGGAAAATTGTCTTTCCGAACCTGCTCAGGACACCCCCCAGACGGAACCTAGAAGAGGGAGATGTTAGAAGTAGTGGCACAAAACTGAACAAAAGTGTGGAACAGGGATGCTGCGAATGAAGGAGGCTGAAGGGGTAGGGTTATGAGGGGCGGGTCGGCAGGACCCCGAGAGAAAGCGGGTCGGCAGGACCCAGCAAAAAAGGGGGGCGGGTCAGCAGGACCCAGCAAAAAGGGGAGCGGTTCGGCAGGACCCAGCAAAAAGGGGAGCAAGTCGGCAGGACCCCGAGAGAAAGCGGGTCGGCAGGACCCAGCAAAAAGGGGAGGCAGGTCGGCAGGACCCAGCAAAAAAGGGGAGTGGGTCGGGTCGGCGGGAGCCAGCGAAAAAGGAGGCGGGTCGGCAGGAGCCAGCGAAAGGAGGAGGGTCGGCGGGAGCCAGCGAAAAAGGAGGCGGGTCGGCAGGACCGGGCAAGCTAGAGGGATGGGAAGGGAGGGGTGAAAAAACGAACGAGACAGATGAGAAATGAGAAGCAGATGGGGTTTATATGTGCATCGCAGCGTGATTAGAAATATGAGAGAGGCTGGAGGTGCCAGGTGAGGCGAGTTTAGGGCTGATTAGGACGTGTGAAGCGGTTATGGGGCATGTCTTTACTCCTGAACTTAAGTTAACTTTGTTAACTCCATTTTATGCAGTGTAACAAAATGACAGGGATATGTGTTCGCAAGAATCTGGTGATACGGTGTGTATCACAATACAGGGGGAAGGATACAATTTATGGCAATATATTGCAATACTGTTTAAGACGAGGTTGCATGCTGGTGCAGTGGGGAGCACTGTTGGCTTGCAGCAAGAAGGTCATGGGTTCAGATCCCAATGCAGGGTCTTCTGTATGGAGTTTCTATGCTCTCCCTAAGTGTGTTTGGGCTTTCTCCAGGTACTCCAGCTTCCTCCCACAGTACAAAACCATGACTGTTAGGTTAATTTGTCTGTCTAAATTGCCATTACGTATGTTACCCTGGCCAGGGTGTACCCCAGCTCTTGTCTGTTGACCCCTGGAGAAAGGCACTAGCTACCCAGCAACCCCTCGAGGATAATTGGTATAGATAATGGATGGATGAGTAACACATATACATTGTGATTTTCAAAACTAAATTTAATTGTATAAAAATGGTCACAGGATTCTAAACACTCCATCCTATGTTTCATACATAACAGATCCAGTTTTATTACTAGATCTAGTTAACCCACTGAAATTATGAATGTGAAAACAGCCACTAACTACCAGTCATACTTTTTACTTTACTGTCATCATTAAAGGTTCTATTAAAAAAATAGAAAATGAATTATTTTTTTTAAATAAATAGAAATAAAATAAAAATTATGCATTGCTTTTGAATATCGATACAATATTGTGACATAAAATATTGTGACATAAAATATTAAGGTACATTGGCCTATTACTATTTTCCTACATCCCTCCACAATCACTTCAAATAAAGTTTCCAGTTGACCCATCCCTCCCGTTTTGAGTCTTTTGGAACCTGTGACCTTGTATTCGGCTGAATCCATCTTCCCATCAACTCTGACCAACTTCCTTCTCCCTGTTGAAGAAAACCACAGCATGATTCTGTCACCACTGCCCACTGTATAAATGTTTGTTCAGGATGATGTGCGCAGTTGTTTTTTTCCGTCACTCTGTATTTTTGATCTATGTCTACATTATGTGACCGGATTACCTTTTTGCATATTATTGCAGTATTCCATATAAATTGTGACACGTATTTCAAAGATATCAGAGTAGAGGAAAATTAACTAAACTGATGTCTCTTTCCTAGTCAATGTAGAAAACACAAAAATACTTTATACTTTATTCAAATTCACCAAATTACTTGCATTCACAAACACACACACATCAATCTGCAGAATGGCATGGGATTTAGGATTACGTGCCTAGCCCAAGAGCACATCAACATGTCACAGGAGACAAAACTTAAAACAACCAGAGGACCATTTGACTGCAAGGCAGCTGCTCTTCCCATTGTACAGTCACACAGAATTTTCAGTTGGCTATAGTCAAAAGGTGGTAATTACAGCATTTTCTGCAATTCTGTAAAAAAACCGTTGAAAATCATGTCATATCTCTTTCACTTTCTAAGGATTTTATAGTTTTTGCTGGCCTGTCAAATAAAATCAAAAAAAGTATTGAAGTTTGTGGATGTAGTATGAGAAAATGAGACTGAAAATTTCACTAACAGTAGCTATGTGGGCTTTCGCCAGGCTATTCATGCAGCAAATAAACTCTCATATTTAGACATTTGAGCACATTTATGTGTGCAGTTATAATTAATTAATTCGATTTTTTTTGACAGTATTTGACACTATTCCATGTGATGATCATACTTGAGTTCCAATCTCTTGAAAGCTTGGTCCTTCTGTTCCTAAGTTTCTAACTTCTCTTGCATTGAACCCCAGCACAGAGCAGCAGGATTTAAAGTTTTAGGATTTGCCTTAATGTAATAGGACTGTAATGGAAAGATATTAACAATTTTATGACAGATTGTAGACACAATTTAATAATTGTCAACTGCAAGAAGTTAAGAGGCTCCAGGGTTCAAATCAGAGCAAGAGCTTTTCTGTGTGGAGTTTGCATGTTTTGATTGCATGAATGGCTCCTGCCGAAGTCAAATAAGATGCATATTAGGTTAAGCGGAGTTTCTGAAATGCACTGTGTGTAATTGGGGCTCTGTCCCTGAGTGTTGACCCTGTAATGGGCTGGCAACCTTTCCACTGTACTAATTAAGCTATAAAGATAGACTCTGTCCCAAAGGCTCCGATCTTTATCTATTTATTTTATTAAAACTAGATTATTTGAGCTTTATATGGATAGCATGAAAACTAAGTTATTCTGTGCCACAAACAACGAAAAAAGACAAAACTACTAAAGAGAACATGAGAGGATGAAGGAGAATAAGTGTGCAATAATGTAAAGACTCCCTGATGTATTATGAAGTTCTGGAACAGTTATTATCTGTATAGCCAAAACAAATACATCTTTTGTGTGCAAAATTAGACTTAGGGAGAACACTCCTTCAGGTTTTCAACGTCAAATATGTGTACTTTTTGAACTGTGATGCAATTATTCATGCTAATGTGTATTGAGCTAAAAAAAAAAAAGACAACGGTAAGCTTTTCCTGTGATGAAAAAGAGAAGTTGATGTGATAACTACTTTTAATGATTTAGATATTAAAAGAGTAAAGAGAAATTCACCCCCCTTCCATAGTCATTTGTCCAGCTCACTATAGAGGTGTGGCCACAATTGGGTTTAGTTTATACTCCATAATGGTAGGATGGCTGTCATAAACTATAAAGACTGAGCCAGTAGCAATGTCCGATTCATATTCAAATACAGCGTAAAGTTTTAAAGTGAAGAGGGAACTCCAGTAATGGTTAGTATTTCTACTAAATTGTACTAAAATACGAAAAATAATGACTGGAAATGTAGACAGCACTATTACACACTAATTTATACAGTTTATCAGCAAAAAAATGTTGTTTTGGGGTGAGTTGCACTTAAGCTTATAAAATATTGCTTCAAAGAAACGTTTAAGTTAACCACCCTCCCTGTCTCTAACTTTGCTCTTCACACAAGCAGATAAAATCAATATAAAAAACACTTTAGCTTTTGGAAGGTGGTAATTTGGTTTTACATGAAAAATATTATTAACAGCTACTGCATGTACATTCAAGTAAAATGCCATAATGCAAGAATAATCATTAGCATTCCTGTATCAATGTAATTATATGACTATTACTGCCAAACACCTGAGATGTTAGCTTGTCTGAGCCAAATGTATAGGGTGGGTACAAAGGCCCTGTGCTTGTTTAAATGACCAAGTATAACAGTTTTTAACAAATACTTTTTTAATACTTCTTTTCAAATCTAGCCACCGCAAGCAAGCAAGTACTGTAAGCAAGCAAGCAAGAAAGAAAGAAACAAAGCAAGCAGAGTATTCCTATCTGTTTATGCTGTGTCTTACATAGATATTCGGTTTTATACTAGACTACAGACTCTTTAGCAGTATCAATAAATTACTCAAGGCATTTAAAAGTAACACACTTTAGAAGGAGTGCAGGAAAAGTAAATTTTCTGACATAGTGTTATAGACCACCATTTTTCCCTCATTTTACCCTACTGATGCGAGGTCTGAATCTGGCATAAACAAAAACTTTTGTTAAGCTGTGGTTAGCATGGAAAGCTCAAAGGTATATGTTCGCAAATAGAAATAAATACATAATCTAAGAAGGCGACACATACATTAAGATATGATTACAAAGATGCATTATGTGCACTTCAGCAAACAGATGCTCAAAGACTCATAGTGCAGTCGATTGGCCCTCCCCTCAGGAGAACACACATTTCTTGCTAGAAAATGTATTGTAATATTTCAATAAATAAACTAGTGTATTTCCAAGTCAGCAAAAAATAAAATGTGCATATGTGGGTAAGATTCGATTTTTTTGGCACACAAGGATACAGCACCCCACACATCAAACTAACACACATACACACACACACCCTGTGTCTCATCATCTGTGAAGAAATAATGGAATTATATATATTTTCTTCCCTGCGCGCGATGAAGCATCAAAGTTCAGTGTTGTGATAAGTTGCCTGTATGCTTTGCCCCCGGCCATAACGGTGTGTGGTGTTTTCCTATTACTGGCATGTCCTGTTTCATAGATGGATGGACCTCAGGCTGACGTCTGCCACTGCCTCTGCTCTGCTCTCCGTGTTATTACCAAAATCGATGTCCATGTCTGCTGCTATTTATTATCCCCCCACACCCAAACACACACACACACACACACACACACACACACACACACACACACACACACACACCCACACACGCATACATACACAGAGGAGCAAATACACTTTCCTGCAACTAAAACTAAAGTAAAATTAAATGAAAGGGTTTACTGGGAAGTTCTATTGCATGGGAATTCTGCTTGATTTGCAAATCTCTCAGCAGCACTTTTTATAAAGGAATCAGGATTATTTTTCTTTTGTGTTTATAGAATAGTTATATATTTTTAGAATGTAAACAATAAAGAAAGTAAGTGTTGATATGAGTTCAGAAAACCACATCAATGGACATAAATACTGCAAAAACTGAAAACAAAAATACTAAACTTACCAGAAACCTTATACTTGAGCAAGATCAGTGTAGAATATAATTAAGAATAAATAAATAGATAAATAAATAAATAAATAAATAAATTCAAGAAAATGAAATATGCTTCTGATTTGTAACTCAGGTTAGTCTGATACACTTTCTAGGTTTTAAAAATAGTGTCCAATACTAACCTTTTAAGCAAGAACTGTATTTTAATCATTGCATCTTCTTTAGACGTCTCATTCACTAGTGTTTTCAATGAATTTCCTGATCTCTAGATGTATTATATGCTTTGTGAGCAATTTTATGCACATACATTTACCAAAGGTCGTAGCTGTATGCTTCAACTCATATAAATTCTAATCCTACGTAGTGTGCATTTCAGTTAATACATTATCAGCTAATCGTATTTTGAAACATGATATAAAGGTAGACGTTGTGGTTAGGTCAAATCTAGGAAGAACCCTAGTATCCAGAACATCACTGGTGAGTAACTTGAGTGATACCTAACGAATATCCTAGATAATGTATAATGATGAAATGTAATGGGTTATTTCAGTGCCCGTTAAAGTTATAGTTTTTAAAAATATACTTAACTTTAAAGTGTAACTAAACCCCAAAACAAATTTTCTGTGGTCATACACCATATTAAGGGCTCTTTACCAATGCAATCTTTCAGTTTCAGGGAAGTTTTTGACATTTTTTGTGTTAACTTGTTAAATTAAACTTTTTTTGTTCTAAAAAACGTCTTAGTGCTGCCTCTCATGGTAATCGTGAGCTACTGCATTTTAATTTTGTGATTAGCTGAGAGCGGTACATCGTTTCCATTGTCTACGCAACAGGCACAGTCTCACCGAGACGCTCTCCCTCTCTCAGACACACTCACCCCGCCCTGTGATGAGTTCACTGCTTATCTTGTGTGCTACCTTTGCACACAGAAGCATACGGAGAGAAACACAGGAAGCTGAAATCCATATATCGCACTTTGGAGGACCACAACGTTGAAGTGATTTAAAGCCTTAAGTTATAACCTATATGTTTTAAACACACCGTGAATAAGGAAACAAAGGCTCAGGTAGTTCCCTCTGAAGCTACTTAGCATCGATGCTAGCGCTAGGTTCTCTGTGCTTGTTTGCTATACAAGCTGCCGACTTCAGGCCGCACTGACTCAGCGCCCTGAGCCTACAGCTCAAACTGATGTCGTTTGGCCACTGCGCTCCATTAAACCTCTCTTTACCTATGGTGGATGGCAGAGAGGAGATCTCATTTCTTCCATTACCGTAAGTAAATAGAGGCTTTACGGAGCTCGGCGGCTGGATGCCATAGTTCAGCCGTGACTGTCTTCCAGACCACACCCCCGTGTCCCCCCTCACTCTCATCCTCCACACTTGGCCATGACACTCCATGTGTCCTGGCCCTGCCCACTTTGGTAGAGTTATGCAAATGTTGACTGGGGGCGGGACACTGCTTTTTCATGGGGTTCAGTTACCCTTTCATGTAGAACTATATAGACACTCACTATTGGCAAATCCCATGTGTTAAATGACAAATGACATGTTAGAGACAGTAGAATACATCTTGAAAGTTGCCCAGCTCTAAAAGGCGAACTGCAAAAAATTATACCAGATTTGAAAGAAACTGGACTTCCACAATCCACATTGTTTATAGAGCTCTGACATGACATGACATTACAAAAATCACACTGACGATACAGTGTAAATATGATCAAGTAGTACCTTAACTTTGAGGTAAGAAACATAAGTTAGTATGTCATTGAATAGAAATTCTCTGAAACCAGAGCTATTTGGATTCAAGCAACTGTCAAAGATAATGCTCTTTAAAGAGTTTCTACTTGTTTTGTAGGCAATGACCAGTTTTCGCTTGTAATCCATTGAAATTAATGAACAAACTAGACTTTTTATCCTCTAGGGTGAGTATTGTGCATTATTATATATTCCTGAAGTTATAGATCTTACAATATTGTGTATTCTACTCAGGAATTGTAATTCCTAATGTCAAGGCTGGATTCTGTAGAAGGGTTTTTACTTGCACATGAAGATAAATCTGTGTTATGCAGGCTGTGTGAAATTAATGTCGGTTTGCAAGATTGTGTTCTTTGGTTGTGTGTCTGCCTGTTGCGTCAAGGTAGTGTCCCTGGCGAGCCCCCACAGCACTCTGGGCCTTCTGTCCTCCCCTCATAACCTCACAAAGACACTAATAAGCCTTCCGATGATGGACGCTTATGGATTTCTGCGCTGCTAATTTCCGTAACTATCACTGTTTGAAAGATAGCTGAGGGATTTAGCAGAGGGGGCCAAGAGAAGGCCCCCTTGTATTCTGTGGGAACACAAGACCTGTATTATGTGATATAAAAAAAAGGAGGAACGTCCCCCCTCTTTTCTCTCCCTCAGGCTAAGTCTGTGATATTTATCTACACCTAGTCACATGACACCATTATGTTTATGGAATATCAAATGCGGGGCCAGGTCTGTCGTATAGGGTTGAGCCTTGGAAATTGCCAGAGGTATGCACAGGTTTTTTGCGACAATTCACTCTTTCAGAAGTGACATTTGAACTTTGGTTAATGGTCTGAGATAAATTTGTGTGGCCTAGGAAGTGAAAATTGATGCAGCTTACTAGTGTTACATTTATGCTGCATACAAGCTGACACAACAACAGTTTTCTTGATTAACAAACATGTAAAAAGAAGCAGTAATCCAAGAAACAATAAGTAAGCCATCTCATTTGTATTCTGTTTTTGAATATTCTTCTTCTCATTTATCTACGTCATTATGCAGGAGACGTTTGTCTTTTTGAGGCCATAATGATGAACCATCCATTAATTACATTGTAAAGACAAATGCTAGCAAACTCCTGTAACCCTGTCCCATACAGCTGAAGCACACACTGGCTTGAGAATATGAGATCTGATAAATAAAAGGAAGATAGAATCCCTTTTCCATGATGTCTTCAGCTCTTTCAGTGCAGTATATTTACTGAAGCTCAGTTAGCATATTTTCCTTGCATGTTTGTATTAATTATTATGTCATTACAAGACTTTTGAATGCAGTTTTTTAAACTGCCTTTTTCCACTAGACATTCTACTGTGTCTTTTTTGCTAAGCATCAACACAGAGATACACCCATGCCAAAGTCTAAAAAAAGTGAGTGTGCTGTAGACCCCACCCCAACCCCTTCACCACTTACTGCTGAGTCCAGCGTTAAACACCATCCATCACTGCCTGTCATAACAGCGCCCTGCACAGCTTACTGGATATACCAGCAAATGTAAAGGTGGACCACATGCACAGTAGCCACCTAAAACTGAATCTGTGTTGCACACACATTCTCTCTCTTCTTCTTGTATTAATTATTTTGTCATCACAAGCTGTCTCTCTCTCTCTCCTCCAGCTCATCTACCTTTGACACTGCACAAGTCCTTTGCTCATGTCGTACGAGGGGATTCGCTACCTGGGCTTTTGTGAGGGTGGTTGGGGGCCAAGTTTCTGTCAGTGAAGAATGTAATTAGGGAGAATTAAGCGGCATGGGGCTACAAGGGAGGTCAGGAAGAGCTGGCAGGGTCGAGGTGGGTCACTACCAAGTATTCTGTCTCTTTCTCCTTTCTTCTGTGTCTTATTCCTTCCTTGTAAGACAGTGCTGGGGTGAAGAGGTGTCATTTTTAGCCATACACTGTGGGAGGCTGTCAGATCACGCCATGTATCTTTTCTGTCTCCTATCCTCTCTCTTCCTCTGCTTGTCTTTCCCACTTATGTGTCCACTTTGGGATTCTCCTGTTTTACCAGTGCTTAGCGTCAAAAGTTCACCCTTCACTGTGGTGAAACATGAGAATGCATAAGAAGGTTCTTAGGCATCTGACTGAGTGTTCCACAAAAAGCAAAGATTTCTGTTTGCGTGATATGTCACATGCGGATCCTAACTCAGGCCTGTTAATATAAAAATGTGGGTTCTTGAAAACTACTATTGGAAGGCAAGAATGACACTCAGGCAATGAAAGCACCACATTTGAATTCATACTAGACTACGGATTAATCATATAATACTAATAATTATATTTTCTCTTAGTAAAATAGTAGTATTGTGTAAACTAAGGATGGAAAAATCTTTAGAGAACTTCTGTTTCTATATATAAAAACATACAATTTCTACATGTGTTTCTGAAAGAACAATGATTGGCCTGAAAAAATAACACGAAGTCTATGTTGTTGAGTGTTTTTGTCAGTGGAATAGGGTAGTCAGAAAAAATATTATGTGATCCTTGTTTAGTTTTTTTTTCCAGTTTATTTAAACAGATTCTTTACTCACTTTTTGTATCAATACTAAAAACTAAGCCACCGAAGCATTTAATAATACTCATGACAGCCGTGGTTGTGGCATTTTCATTTACTCAAGAGTTTGTTTTTGTTAAAAAAATAAAATAAACAGAGAGCGAGAGAGAGAGAGACAGAGAGAGAGAGACAGAGAGAGAGAGAGAGAGAGAGCGAGAGAGATACTTTTTTTATTTTTATTGACTGTTGGGTCGCACTTGGGTTGCGTAAAAAATTGTAATGTGAAATCTATTTTATTTTACTTCATCTGCAGACCACAGTGAATGTGAAGATAAGGAAGTATTTGAGACATTAAAACCACATGTCTAAAAAAGACATCTGAACAGAATAATATTATGACAAAATAATGTTGGAAAATTCATCCGAAACACATCCAAGCTAGAAGAGCTTGTGGCTATCTGACAATGTGGGAGGACTGTGAATCTGAATAAATTTGGGGCCATTCATACGTGTGAGTGTGTCCCAACAGAGTGTCTACATAAGTGATTTTATATGAGATAGTATACATGGGGAGTCCTTTGGGTAGAATGCACTGCATAAAGTGAATACACCCCTCCGACTGTCTCAGTTACACTGTGTGCATACACACCAGCAAACACAGATTGATAGAAAAAAACAACAACTGTGCAGCTGGTTGATTTTATTGAATGTGTGCACAGAGGGAATTTCCCCAATCATCTCCGGTGCAGTCTGTCTGTCAGTAGGCTACTTACTCGCTTACTCGCCCTACCCATCTCTCCCTGGGGACATCTCCTCTTGCGCTGCCTCTGCATCTTCTCGTTTCCTTCCTTCCTTGTTTTTGGCTCTCATTCTTTCCTCTTTAGCTCAGGCTGAGATTTTCCTCCCTGTCTGTCTCATGCTTGTCTACTATCTTCACTCCTTATCTGTTGCTTCATCTGCATTTTATCTTGCAGTTTTCTTCTGTCATCAAGTTTTGTCTCTGGGCCTTTCAAGACTAATTAAGGACGCTTTGTAGTTCTATGACTTTTTTTTTCCCAAAAGTTCTTCAATTGAAAAACTTTTGAAATGTGGTTGATAACTAGTTTGCATTCAGTTTAATGGCAAAGCATTTTTTTAAATCAGACATCTCTAACTAGTAAATGTAAGCCTGTCTCTCAATAAGAAATGATTTTTTATGGGAAAAAAAAAGTTAAACTACAATCCTTGATTTATCTTTTGTTGAGATAGTGTAGTATTATTTAATAGAGAGAAAGAGTATTCAATGTGTGTCAAAAAAGGAAATGACAACAAAGCCTGTCCGAATAATAAAACAAAGGTTATTGCAGTATTAACGACACTTCTCATAACTTGCTGGGCAAGCTCCAGTGTGAGGTAAACAGGAAATAGAGAACAAACAGTTTGTAAACATGTTTGAATAGTATCTTTAAAAATGCAAGAATGAATTGGTAAAAGGAATTGGATGATTTTACACCTGACCTCCTCCATTTAATCATGTGATCATTTTCAAATCAGAAAATGCACATTATCTAAGCATGAACAGAGTGATCTAATAACACACATATGTATGGCAATGATTACTTAGTAAAGAAGAATCTAATATTTTTATGTTTGAAGTACTAAAAGGTATCACTCACTAAGAAAATGTGTAGTACTTGTTCTTTTTGAAATATGGTCAGTCACTCTGAGTTGCATATGCATGCTGCATGTGAACATTTTCTCTAACCTCCAGAGCCTTCGTTAGCCACAGAAAGAAAACAATGAGTCAGAAAAAGCCAGTCTCTTCTACTTTAGAGCTAAAATTAGTATTAATGGTCTTACCTATCCTGTCTGGCAACTGCAAATGGGAAGGTTGATTTTACCTGGTAAAGATTGCAGAGAATTTTGCTGCTAGTAGAAGCTAGAAGTAGAAGCTAACTGTTAGCAACAAAGTTAACTATTAGCAACTCCAGAACAGAACAGTGTTGGGCTTGGTTGATTTGGGGACATCCGTGTTACAATTTTTACCCAGAAGGAGGAGCTGAGGAAGAAACTGTTGGAATTTGTCCTGGAATAGTGCAAACCAAGTAAGTGAATTATTTGATCGAAGGCAGCATAAAGCCTAGTTTATACTTCTCAGTCTACGTAGAAACGGATTGACGCACTGCCATTATCCGTTTATGCAACCCTCTCTGTCATCCACGCAAGGATGGACAGAGTAGAGCCCAATTCTCAAACTATCCATCTCTGTCTACAGAGGGCGTATGCCTGTGATTGGTCAGCTCAGCAACAGCCAGAGGTCGTTTCACCAGAACATTTTATGGACATATTGGACATTTTATCCATTATGGTCTTTTGGCGATTTTTAACACAAGGAGATGTAGAGAAACAACAAGACAGAATGCTGTGTTTGTTTACATGCGTTTTTAGGGAATTCTATGAGCTGCACTTCTAGTAAAAAGCTTTAAAGGGTAACCCTTTTCGTTAAGGTACACAAAATTATCTTCCTTACTAGGGAAGAATTTAGGAGGTAATGAATAATGAACAAGGGACTAATGGCTAGTTAACTAAGGAAAAAAGGAGGAATGAATCAAGGCCTAATGGGTAGTTAACCAGTACTTACTGGTGAAAACATCCTCCAGTCTTATTCAGGTACTAATTGGTAGCTAACAAGTAGTTGCTGATGAAACAACCAACAAGTTTTCTTGTGATTAATGGTTAGGTGTTTAAAAAGACAGATGGCGAATGAATTGGGGATTAATGTAATGCCTGCAGACTCTCTTATAAACTTCAATAAGGATGCAAAGCATTTGCAATGTCACAGTGATGTAGTGCTACAGTATCACCTTGATTACATTTGCAACCTTATTAGCATTGTTTATACCTTTTTTAATAACTTATCCTGCTCCAAACAAGCAAGCGGCAAAATTGTAAAATTATTCAAATACAATTTAATTAATCCTGAATGACACTTACAAACATAATAAATTAGAAGACATATACCAAGTATTTTCTGTGAAAAGGGCACAAGTGTCTGTGATTTCGCCATGATGACTTATGCAGCGGAAGTAAATGCCTTGCTCTTCCTCCCCACCAAACCTCTGTGGTTCTTAAATTAATGAGTTTGACAGTTAGCAGTGTGCATTGCTCTCTTCCTTTTTTACATATAGTAGATAATAAATTTCCTGAGGGAGAAGTGAAGCGAAAAGGAAGACTGAAGAAAGGAAAAGTACCAGATATTGTGTTGAATCTGCAAAATCAGTATAGATGAGTAGAAGCAACCACTTGAATAACAGAGTGAAAACAACAGTTAAAACTTTGGAGAAGTATGAGAGTAGTGCAACAATACATTCAACTGTTTGTATCTTGTTTGTAACTTTTTCTTCATTTTTCTACCTGGAAAGCAAAATACTGACACTGCAAAGTTTGAGTGGTTAGTATTTATTTGTCACTTCTTCAATTCAAGAACAACTAGCTTTTCGTAAGAGTCTCAACTATAAAAACAGCGTGTGGCAAACTTGAGGCACACTCCTTAAATCTGGTGCTTGTAATATGAGCTTGCATTTATTTTACCAGCTGAAGTAATGATACTGTATGAACAGAGCTTAACAAGGTAATCTTCAAATTGAAAAAACATATGGGTGGCTTCAGTGTCCTCCCCTTCCTGTCGGCCCATGGGTCCCCTGGCCGAAAAAGAAAAGAAAAAAGAAAGGAGGTCAATGGAGCAATAAAAATTATTTTCTGGTCCGCTTTTCCTGAGTCACACATATATTGTACTTCAATTTATTTGTTTGCAACAATTCAAAACCACTTCTTCTTCTTCTTCTTCTTCTTCTTCTTCTTCTTCTTCTTCTTCTTCTTCTTCTTCTTCTTCTTCTTCTTCTTCTTCTTCTTCTTCTTCTTCTTCTTCACCACTTGTAGTCCGCAAAGCATTTTTGCACAAAACCTAAAGTAACATTTCCTCTGCATCAAAATATGTCTTTAAAATTCACAGACATCATATCTTCAATTAACAGCGCAATTCGAACGGGATCAGAAGGTAACTTTTATCACTCCATTGACTCTAATTCATTTATTTATTTATGGCTGTAGGAGACCCAAGTACCGCAAGTAGTAGGGCTTGACTTAGGCTCCCTATTGTAAATAAGCAAAACCGTTTTTTCCACCAGACCTCATTACACCACTATAAGAAATTCCAAAATAAATGAGTCCATTTTAAGAAAAAAAAACATACCAAACTGCTATTGTGAAGAGAACAATACATTTTAGGTCTATCAAGGCATTGTGATGCACCATAAGGTTTTCAAACAATTCAAACAATTTTAACAGCTACCTCATTCTTAAAGGTCTATTACTATGGTTGTTTCATTTAACTAATGAAGCAACCATAGTATTAGAAACTGTATATAATACTACAAAGAACAAAGCATTAAAAACTATTTTAGTTGTCACACCAGCTCCTCAAACCCCTCCGCAAGTTTTATGCCACAGCTGGAGAGAATTACAGCTCTGTAAGGTCTTGGTTTTCACAAGACAAGCCAGATTTAAACTTAACATATAGTTTTTTAAACCATAATTATATATGTATAGTATGACAATCTAAAATAGAAAATGCCTGGTAAAAAGCATAATTAGGATAAAGTACTGTTGGGTACCCACATGTGGTGCAGAGAAGGGGATGTTATTTTTAATTGGTTGCAGAAAGTGTGCTTTTGATATATTTTGACTTACTAGTTTGCTTATTTTATCAAAAAGGATCCCTATGAATATTTGAAAATGTTATTTATACGTTTATTTTGTTCATCAGCTCTTTAACTTTTGCCCCTATGTTATGTGATTTTCAGCAAAATTCACTTGGTCAGGTTTTTTTCGGTTCAATTTGAAGACACATTTACACAGTATGTGTTAACTTATAATGTCCAGCTATTTTTTCTGTGTTCCTATTATTATTATTATTATTATTATTATTATTATTATTATTATTATTATTATTATTATTATTATTATTATCTTTTTTGTAAGCTAGTTTTCTTGCTGGTAATGGTAATGACACACGCACACACACACATGGATATACACTAACAAGTATCACTATGCAGTGGTTGGAAGGGATGGTGTTTCCGCAGAAACAGTGGGGGGATATTGGAGCCAGACGCACAGAGCTGTCGGGCTATAGTGATAGGGATGGGTGTCAGTCACATCCCAGGGGTCCACACACATAGACGTATACACACACTCACACATACTCGTTAACGCTAACCCTTTTACTCTCCTTTACGCACAGATGAGTGTGATTTGATGAGCTGTAGCAGATGTAAGTGGACACCCCTCTCCTTCTCAATGAAGATATATTCCTGGCCAAGGGTGGATGTGGGGGCCTGACTCTACACCTTTACCTTGCAGGGCCCAGTCCACATCTGCTTTCCATCAGTCATAAGGCCTAACTTTTTGAGGCAGGGCAGTCAAAGAAACGAAGCAAGGGGTTGTGGGTGTTGGGTTTGGAGACGAGGAGTTGAGCAAAGTTCGGTTTTTGGCTTGATTCAATTACTAGCACCACTTCCATGAGAGAGCATTCCCCCTCGGGTGTCTAGCTTTAAAAGTGTATGTGTGTGTGCTGCAACAAGAGACTTTGTATTGTTTTAGGTAAGGGTGCAGATGTATTTGTGTGCAGTGCTGGAGAACCCAGGGTCACTGACAACTTTGCTGGTCACTCAGTGACCAAGTAAAGCCACTTAATTTTTTTCCCTTTACTTCCTGCCTGTTTAAAAGCTTGTTACATATATTTTTTCCCTTTGCATTTATTGCTATTACTAACATTTCCTCACAATCAAACTTTAACTAGTAAAAAAGCTTTGATATTTAGTGGAATTAGTTTCACACAAAGTATTCTCAATATCCTACTTTGAGGTAAAAAAAAGAAGGAAATTCCAGCTTGTACCATTTCAACATCATAACGGGTAAGAGCTGTAGGATATTTTTTTAGAGTGCTTTCAGTCCAAATAAAAGTAGTTAGGATGTAGCTGAGGACCACTCTACATGACTGTTTAACGAAAAAGTGAATAAATATGGAGCAGACAGAATTCTGCTTCTGGTTTATGTATATTTTATGTAGCTGCTGGTTACAATTACAGAGAGTTTGAGTTGGTGAGTTAGTGAGGTTAATGTATCACTATAAAAATTCCTGTTCATACAGAGTATTTATTAGGGGTGTAACTGTGCGTGTGTATGTATCCCAAATCTTTTGTATAGACCATCTGGTCAGAACAGACAACCAAACGAATGCTGTACTTTTGTTTTTTACTATCCACACGCAGAACGCTAATTTATGGAGCTCAGTGTTGTACTATGGAACTATTTAAAGGTGGTGCATAAGGCAACGGTTCATTGTCAACACAGAAAATAAAAGAGTTTTAGGCCTCTCACTCACTACAAGTAGTCTTCAGTCTGGGAACATTACAGTGTCTAAGACGACTACAGTGAGAATATAGAGAGGTAGTGCAGTTATCGGCACTGTTGCCTTACAACAATAAGGCCTTGGGTTTGAATCCCAGCCTTATTTTTTCTGCACAGAGTTGGCGTGTTCTTCTCTCAAAACTTTCCTTAGTTGTGAGTGTGTGCATACATAATTGTATTGACTGTTGATGGCATCAGTACATGGCTCAACAGTGATAAAGCAATTGGCTCTACATCAAAATTAATAACTCATTTTGAACAATATTGACTGAATGTAAAAAAAACTGATACAAAAACAAAACAGGTTAATGTGCAAATCCAACAGAGAGTGGCATTCAAACAGCTTGGAAGCAGGGTGACATCAGATAAATTTGGTCATCAGATAAGATGAGCAAAAAATGATTGAGTTTCCTATGCTTATTTTGTACAGACAATGTCTACAAAATATTTCTAAATATTGGCAAAAATGTTCTCGAGAAACAAAAACAAAGAAACAATTTATTTGATTGGTCTATAGTTGCCAAAAGGTGGCCCAATCTACCTGATGTGACCCTATCTTAGCTTCAACACACCTGAAATAAACAACTTTGTCAGGATCATTACTCTGGCGAACTTGACTGGCGACCTATCCAGGGTGTACCCCTCCTCTCGCCCTTTTATAGCTGGAGATAGGCACCAGCCCCCCCGCGACTCCTAGAGGACTAAGCGGTTCAGAAAATGGATGGATGGATGGATTCAGATCTTTTGGACCAGGAACTCTAAAAGTTGCAGGACAACAGCCCTTGAGGAGTTGAGGTTGGCACCCCTGGCTTAGAGTAATCATTTCAAACAAACCAAAGCCTTAAAAAATGGTATAGAAATCTTCATAGCACGAAAAATTTGACAAGGGGACAGCTGATTACCGGTGTCAGGCATTCAGCAATTTCAAATAATTATGATTTAAAATCCAGTAAAATATCCTATCACATCCCTATTTCTGATATCCTTTTAATAACAGATGTACCTAGCTCCAGTCCTTGAGAGCAAATGTCCTGCAACTTTCAAATGCATTGTTTATCCGGAACATCAGAATCAAAAGGCTGAATTTTCTCAGCATGCCATTAAACTCTTTCGAGGCCTGGCAGTGATATATTCATTTGATTCAGGGGTATAGCAGCTCTGTCAAACTTGACTTGGGCACCCCTGTTAGATAAGATATGAGAAAAACCTCCTGAGTTCTTGGAGTATAGTTACTCCACATTTCCAATTCTCTAATAATTTCAATCAACACAGTTGATTGGAAATGTATAGCATGGAAACTGTTGTTAATGCAATGCTTTTTGAAAGTACAGAGGGCAATGTAATACGGGATACAGCGGTATGTGTGTTAAGCAGCAGAATGCAAGCTAATAAACCAAGCCTTTTGCGAGTTTAAAAAAACAGCTAATGTCTTACACTTCCAGCATTATGCCATAACTAGCAGAACAGAAAGATATATTTCCTTGATATTCTCTTAATATACTAAATTCATTGTGTTCATTGCACTTTTTGCACCAGTCTTTCACCACTGAGTATGTCTGATAAAATAATCTACAGAAGCACAGCAGCTTAACTTGTTACCTTACCTTAGCACTGCCTTGTTAATGTCACAGTAACAAAAGAAACCCTTTTGATCAGTTTTTGTTCCAGGTTTTTTGGTCTATACACACAGTTTCTGTTTTTTCCCCTCCCTTTAGCACACTGGAAGTTTGACTGAGTGCCTGCATGATGGGTTTTACTTTTTTTTTTAGATTAAGGGGCACACGAGACAGTGAACAATGGGCAAACTGTTGAGCGGCGACTCAACTCAGCCTGGAGGATTTCCTCCTCAGCACTGGACCACCTAACTGTATATGACACGCTGCATCAGTGGCAAGAAGAGGTATTCATAAAAAAAGCAAGTAAAAGAAAAACAGGAAAACTGAAAGTGATATACATTTGAACGAATATGAAGTTTAAGAAAATAAAAGCTTGGATAATAATGTTCTAACTTTTTACATTGTCTTTCTTCATAATGCAGGCAATCAAAAAATATGTATGCCCATTTTTTATATTTTGGCTGGACAATTAGGATGTTAAAGGAAAAATGTGTTTGTAATTTCAAAGAGGAGACATCCAGGCAGTCAAATGTAGAATTTTTATAAATTGACTCTTCATTTCGGCACACCACCGCCTATTAGACTATTTGACTCACCTGGATCATCTTCCATCACTTCCCCAGCTAAAATGCTTTAACATCATTCATCTACAGTAAAAACATCTCTTTGTGCAGCAGCCCCACTCGTCACATGAGTAGCTTTGACCTTCTTTATCAGATATCTCTCACTTTAGCCCACTGTAGCCTTCAGAGACACCCCTAACCAGATACAGATGGACATATTCAAGTGACAGCACAAGGGAAACCTTGACTCCAAATCTAACCACTATCATCTGTGTTATTATGTGTCAGACAAGGCCTTTTTTAATAATCCTATAAGGAGATTTTTGTTATTAACTAACCTGTAAATTAAAATAGACTTATTGTTATTCATTATTTACTGATAACTTGTGCACCCTGCTACATAGAAAAACTATTTTACATTCGGATGTTGGTTAAAATGTTCAAGTTGAATCTATTTTTTTTGTTTTGTTAGTCTTTTTGGTCAAGAAGCTAACTGCTGCTATCTTAATATCTGCGTGGGTTATGAGGAAGATAATCATGCGTAGGCTAAGCTTATCATGGACGTATTCTAAAATGTTGATAACCTGTTTTCTGTTGCTTGACTGTATTTGGTTACCTTACGTGTCAATTTGCAAATAATATATACTGTTAGATTTTTATCTTTAAAGCTATTATGGGTCTTTCTTTGGACAAACAGTAATAAAATATCCAGAGGGTTACCATCTTTATTGGAAGGGTGTTCTGTTGTTGGTACCAACAGTTTCAACAGAACTCATGGGGAAAAAGAAGAATTAAAATATGTTGAACCTTAAGTATTGGTGAAAATAACCTTAAATTAATATTACAATCTCTCAACATTTGACCTTTGACTGCCATGTCAACGGGATGTTAAAGTCTTAATTTTTTCATTTCTGTCGACTGTCTAAGGTTAAGCCATTCTTATCTTTCCGCAATATGAAAACAGTTATCCATTCCTTCATAACTTTGCAATTAGACTATTGTAATTCACTGTTATTTGGTGCTGGGCAGGACACTATAACACATTTGTAAATAGTGCAGAATGCAGCGGCACGATTTTTAACAGGTACATGGAAATATGAGCATATCACTTCGATCTTGGCATACTGGCTCTGGCTTCCTGTTCAGTTCAGAGTGAATTTTAAGGTGCTTTAATTTGTCTTTAAATCTTTTAATGGTCTTGCACCTCTGTATATATCTGAACTACTTCAGCCTTTTGTCACCTCTTGCTCTCTTTGGTCAGCTGACCAGCTGCTCCTTATAGTTCCTAAGCTAGATAAAAATGTAGAGGTGACCGTTCCTTCTCTGTCATGGCTCCAAAGATTTGGAATGAACTGCTTCGCTACATATTAGACAGGTTACTTCTGTGGAGATTTTTAAATCACGTTTGAAAACCAGCTTTTATTCCCGCATTGAGCGAATCACTGAGCGGCTGAATCTTGCTTGCTGCCTTTGTTTTATGTTAATGTTGATATTGTGACGTTTTATGTTTTTTTTAATTCTGTTGTTTCTTGACCTCTGTTCTTACTTTGCAGCACTTTGGTCAGCCATTAGTTGTTTTTAATCAAGTTGGTATGGTATGGTAACATTTTTTGGGGGGAAATACTTGGAAGGAGATGTGATAGATTTCATACCTAATTGATTTAAATGAACCTCCTGATCATGTACAAATGATTTAGTCCATTGGGAAATTTTAAGTATTCTTTTTTGAAAAAAAAAAAACTTTTTCCAATGACAAATGAAAATACATCACTAAAAAGAAAGAAAAACAAGCATTCAGATTTCAGATCAAATACGATGAATCTGTTTTAATTAATATTTTAAGAAAGAATGTAATGTGAAAAAAAATATTTATACCCTGCTTAATCACACTCTTAAAACTATCATTTTTTATGGTATTTTGATTATTTTCTTTTGGTGATGAGCTCCAGGTCTAAAGTTTGGAGGACTTCAACATCATCACCCTAACTTTTAAGAATCAGATTAAAGTCTGGACTCTGGCTGCTTCACTCTACAATCCTAATGCCACTTCCCGGTCAAAAGAAAAATTACTTTAAATCGAAATTAGGGAATCATGAATAATTATGGTCCTTACCATACGTGCTTTTGATTGTAATAAGCTGTTCTGTTGCAGTCTCTTGAAGAAGAGAAGAGCTGAGTTTAGTGCTGGACGGTAGCTCCTTAATAGAAATAAAAGTTCTTCGTTATTTTTACATTTATGGTCTTCTTTTTTATTCCTGTTCATTGCTCCCGTCTAGTAACATCCTGGACCATCAAAACATACCGAAGGTTCTCCCTTACTGAGCAGACTGGGGGCTTAGGCCGGGGATGAGGGAAAGTGCTTGGTAGACAACACTGGCTAATTTGTAAAAGATACAGTGACTGCATGGCTTTCCAAGGCACCGTGGGGGAACCCAAACATTCAGCAGTTGTCCAAACAGATTCCTCGCTCCTCTCTGCAGCAAACGACACAGCACTGCTATAACTGCTACACACACATGCACAAACACACGCACACAAACACACACAAACTCTCTATCCTCTGGCGCTGGAATTTATTTTGCTTGGGGTGATTGCTGTGTCTGCAAATTCTGAAGTCTTGTTAATGAATTTGAAATGGGGTCATGCCGGGATTGATGGGTGAGAATTATGTGTGTGTGTTTGCTGTGAGAAAAAAAGGGCAATGATGTGGGAAGCTATTACAAGATCACACGAGCTAAGCACCTTTGTTTCTCTGAATGGCCAGACCTAATTTTGTCAGAGATTATCTTCTGTGAACAATCCGGTCAATGTAAAATCTGCAATGTGAGTTGAACAACATGATTGTTGCGACAAACATTTGGCTGAGGGACGTGCATCTACTCCTGTATCCTCTTGTGTAACTTTCAACGTGTTTGCGCTGTTGTATAGAAATAAGCAACAGGGGGCGCCTGCACGCATTCGGACATTTAACTAACACTGCTGCAGACAAACTCACGTGACACTTATACTGTTTAGTCGCTATAGGATTCATTCACCGCTCTCTGCTGCTGATCTGATCAAATACATAAACATTTATGTTAAACACCTTCACTTGCTCTGCTTTCTGGGGCCGAAACTTGCTCTGTGTGAGTATGTTGCTACATGTGTGAGAGCCTGACCACCACTACCCTTCCCATATCTATCTCACATCGTCTTGTCTTATCACAGCACTCACATACTGCGGCACTGCCTCCTGTGATTGTGTGAAAAAGCCCGGGGCTTTATTTTCCCCACCGAAAGACAAGGAGAGGAAAAGTGAGTCTAGTTGTTTGTGACAATACCAGGGCGAGTGGGCGCAGCGGTGCTAGGGAGATTCTGTTGTTACAGGGACAAAACAAATAAAGTGTCAGCCATTCAAAAGATGGCTTGGCTCAAGAGGGTCGGGCTGGGCTAATTCCTTTGAAAAACAATCAACTACCATTTCTCTTCTCTTTCTCTCTGTGTCTCGGCAGCTGTCTTGTTTTCCCTGACACTGATGGACATTTTGGGAAACTCTCTTGCAGTGGCACCAAGGTCAGAGGTTGCATTACCCTTAAAATATACAAATAATATATGTCAAGAGGTCCACTCTTTGAAATGAGAAAAATACATCTATTTTCAGCATGTTTTGTAGAGATCAGATTTCATTTCATCATTCAACATTCTGGGATACCGGTCTGTCACTTCCTCTAACATACTTTAAAATTGGCAAAAGTAAAATGCGGCGGCTGCAAACTTTAATTTATCTTATTACAATCGTGCGCAATAGTATCGTGTTGTTGTGAACTGAAAGGAAAATGAAACTGTTAAAACCAGTTTACCCTCAATAACATTCAGCTTAGTGTAGAGTGTCTTGGAATGAAGTCATTGTGAGAAAGAAATCCATCAGTGTTTCCAACAGCATTTTTTTTTTTACAAATCATGTAAGGGGGCACAGTAAACACTTGAAGGAAAGATCCACTTTTAGAAAATAAAATAAATAACATCACATGTCACCCTGAACACCCAAGGTAAAACATTGTGATGGCAGTATCATGCCGTGTGCATGTTTTTCTTTAGCAGGGGCAGGGAAGTAGGTCAGATCGTATAGAGAACAAAAATCTAGTTCTTCCATTGCACAACGCTTTTTATTTGCATTGAAAAGTATATCTACAAAGTATTTCATTGGGATTTAATCATTAACCTGTAAAAACAAATGTAAAGATGAAAAAGTATCATGCTCTCCTTTTAATTGATCTGTTATATAAAATTCCATAAAATGTCATTCAATGCAATGTGAACAAAATGTGGAAAAAGTTCAAGATATTACCTCCTTTATAATGCACTATATACTCCATGTAATCAAAAATAAACTTGTTTTTTTATTTCTAAAACCTTATTAAAGTATTCTTATGACATTGAGTACTCAATACATTTTTTTAAAGAGAAATGTATGCCTATCAACATTTTTAGCTGTGTTTTTGCCACGTGTTAAGACTGGAAATGGCTGCTCTAGAAGGCTCAATACACAGGTCAGACAGGATAACCCCCATATCCTGATTACTGACACAGAGTGCCCCTTGGAACACAGGCCAGCAATAAAAAGGCTTCACTGAACTGCTGCAAACCCGCCTGCATGGCTGGTGTAACTGTCTCAGAGTGCAGCTCTCACTGTGAAGAGAGACATTAATCTACCATGCTGTACTTCCAAAATGTGAGCATAGCGTTATGTGCTCAGATATTGACAGAAAACTGAACCATGAATACAGGAGGAAAAATCTATGAAAAATGTTTTGGACAAAAAGTGCATATTCATGTCTGTACAAATCAATAGCATTTTTGAATGAAAGCTTTTTGCGTCCACTTTGTCTGAACAGGTTGAAAGACTGAAAGAGGGAGAGGGAGGGAACAAGGGGCTTTTAAATCTTCAGCTGATATAGCAAAGTGAGAGGCCCCCCATGTGTTTATGAATATCTCCTTTTTTATTACTATTGAGCCGTGTGTTGAGAAATGCATCGGAGTCTGCATCATTCAAACCTCAAAATGTCGAAGGACAAAAGACTTACCGACAATAACCAACTGATACATGTACTACACAGGAAAGTGACAACTCAAAGGAGGGAAGCAAGATTTGACAACAAATTCTCAGATAAATAAATATAAATTTAATGTTTTATTGTAAATATATAAATTGGAAATGATTGATTACAGAATTTTGACTCATGTTATATCTAGATAAGTTTGATGACATTAAGTTTCTGGTAGTCACATTCAAAAAATATAGCTTAGAGTATATTTTTTATTAGGGATGCGTCAATACCTATACTGGTATTGGGTATCGGGGCTGATACCGTTCTTATGCACTGTTGCGGTATCACTTAAAGTTAACAGATACCATGAACCGATACTTTAAATATGTAAATTCTGCTAAATTCACAGAAAATTTTAATTATTTACTTAAAATTTTTGTTTAGTGGTAATTTTCATTGATATTTTATTTTTTTATCTAATTCATCATCATTTATTGTAACTAGCAGAGAAGAAAATAAAACCTGTCTTCCTATTTATTGCATTTTTTTGTGCATTACAAATATCGGTATTGGTACTTGTTATCAGCAAGTACTCAAATCAAAGTATTGTATCGGTTTGAAAAAAGTGATATCGTTGCATCCCTATTCCTTATATTATATATTAACATTATCACTAGTGTTTCATGAATCCTGGTTTTGAAACAAGGTATTCAACAGTCTTGGATAATAAAGCTTACACAGCGAACTGCCTATGGACCACCCCCACCTATTTGTGGTTCAGTATTCGTGTATTCACCTGTTAGAAGATTCTTCTGAGGAATGTGTCATCAAATTATTCACGAAATATGTGCCAATTCACATATTTTTCCGTTGAGGATATTATAATTATATTAAAAAATACAGCTTGCAAAGCTAAAACACCTAGCCACAAAACCTGGCATGTTATATGCTAGCTTTTTGCAAAGCAGCTAATCCAGGGATGCCATTCATTTACCTTGTTGCTGATTGGATTTACCTCCAAAAGCAGAAATAAGGTAGAGAGCTTCTGCTCTAGTGATTCAACAGTTTCCACTGTGCATATTTTTGCATATTAAGGTATATCTAGTTTTTAAGCTGCACCACTAATAAACGAGGGACTGCTTTGAAGTCAAGGACACAACGCAGCCAACTGGCTGCTGTTTCAACACGTTCATCCAGGAGGAGTAAATGCTACATGACTCGATGTAATCTGGTGGGTTTCATTAGACAAAAAAAAAAAAAAAAAAAAACTTTTGAACTGATCAGAATGTATCTTCAGCTGATTGCATCGATTCAAATGACTGGTAAAGTGCCTTTAGATGACACATGCTGTGAACTGGAGATATTTAAATACACTGAACTGAATTGAAACTGAACTAAAATATGCAGTTATACAGGGTTTTTAAGCGGAGTCTCAAATATTCCATGAATACCAGGGCTAACTTTAATTCTTGTTTCTTTATTTGGCAAATCAAAGCAAAATATTCACAAACTGTACTTTCAAACACTAGAGGATGTCTATTTTGGCATTACTTAGTGGCTAAGAGTTAGTAGTTTGTAACAAAGTAGTTTGTTACTACTGGATTTAAAGTGAAATAATTTTTTATAAACATTTTCAGCTCCAAGACAGCTTTGTAATGCTGAACTAAGACAAAGCTCTGGGACAATTTCTTTAATCTGAATCTGTGTGTGTGTGTGTGTGTGTGTCTGTAATTGAGTCCCTTTGTGCTTGCATGTTCTGGGGGGGACACTTTGATAAATGGCCAGTTTATGGTGCTGTCACACTGAGTACGTCTATGGGGAAATACTTCCCCACAAGCACCTGTGTGTGAGGATGAGTGTGTCTGTGTGTGTGTGTGTGTAGGAGAGGGACATAATGCTCTGGTCATCTGATTGCAAGCCTTTGGCCTGGCGCATGATTAATCAAACTGATTGGATGGGGCAAATATGGTTTGTAATAGCTCAAAAAAAAGGAACGGGTCAGATGGAGGGTCTGGATTACTCCGTTTGTACCTGAGGATGTGTGCATGGAGGGGTGTGAATGTTTGCACATGTGTGATGTGTTTGTATGTGAAGGTGCAGAGGTGTGTATGCCGGGGTGGGGGAGTGTGTGAAGTGAGGCTGCTGTGTGTTTGAAGGTCACAGGTCAAATAAATGGAACATGAAAGACTGAAAACACTGTGCAGCGTTGCTGACACAGGCACAGCTTGGTTAATATCTTACTGCGGCTTTGCGTTCACCACGGGTGCATAGACTCCTTCTGGCACACGAGCGCAGTCTGCTTTACCTACAAACACATGTACCTCAGCGTGGTACAAAGCAACATTTGAGTAATTGAGCTGTGCTATTGTATCTTTCTAAACGCTGACATGTCTTTACATAGCCTTTGTGCCGGAACAATGGAGTGCCAGGACTAAGTTGTTGCTGGTCAAAAGGAAAGCGGAAGAGAGATACGTAGAGCCAGAACACAAGGGGAAAAAACATAGAGTGAGATGGGGGAGGCAAATAACCAAGTAAGCCAACACACATATTAGTGCCACCTGGTTTTAGATCAATGCACAGATAGAGAGTTATTTTAATTTGCTCTGATCTGTTGCCTAAACTGTGATAGGTGAATAGATGTAGAGAGGTGCTATCAAGCACATCTAGTTTCGCCGCAAGGATATGGTGCAGAAACTATCAAATTGTCACTTTAATAGCCTCATCCTTCTTCAATCATTATGTCTCCAACTGCCTCCCTGGAGACAAGACAACGAGACAAAGATGGACTAACAAACTGAGAATAGAGATGATCGAGTGTTTTATTGCCATCAGTTACCAGTTGTTGCCTTTGTCTGTTTAAAACTACTTGATTTTCTTGAATCAATCATTCTTTTTTCAGAAGTTAAAGTGGTGTAGTACCCTAAGGCAGGCAGTAGGTAGATCGGATCTTTTAATAAGTGTTGTGCAATGAACAAAAAATAGGAAACAAAAACAGTTCAAAAACATAAATAAATGGAAAACCAGTACAAAACAAAGGAAATATAGAATATATATTGGCTGGAGGTATTAGTGGGAAAATTGTTGAATTGAAAGAGTTGCAGCTGAAGTAATAAGGGAGAATTACTGGATGAGACAGGGGATATGTACACTACACAAGAGCACAGATGAAAGTAACTAAAAAATGGCACAAAACACAGGGATGAGTTGAAGAAGTAAACTCAAGAAAGTGTTAGAGAACCCAGAAGTTTGACAAATTTGTATGAAATTTTAAGCTATATCGGTGTACTTTAGAAATCAAGTAAATAGAACACAAATTGGCATCTTTCAACTTTTCTTGAATTTACCACAGCTATAAAAACACAAACTATCAATCACAGTCAATCTCCCTTTCCCCAGCCTCACATTCTTCACACCTTGTACCACGCCGCCGTCAACAATCATTGTGCCCCGAATGAAGGAGAAAAACAACTCCTAATTGTAAGGAAGAGGTTTCTGAACACAAGAGCATCCCAGGGTTTACTGATTCATTGCACCCCAATCAGAAAGACATCAGCATAAAAGCCCCCACATTCTCCAGCTTTCTTTCATTTTCTTGTCTCTTTCACTCCATCCCTTTTCTCTCATTAAATCGGTTCCAGCCTTTAACCCTGTGGGCAGGTGCTACTGTAATTAGCCATTATTTGACTATCAAAAGTCAGGAGTTGATTAAATGGCCACGAACCGGCGCAGCAGAGCACTCTCCCCTCTGAGCCCCAGCTCCGTAATTTCAAAAGCTTCTTGCAACCTGCTGAGGGCCTTTCAGGTCTGTGAGACGCCGCTTCCGACTGCTGGTAAGAGCCTGTTGCCGGCGGTAATCAAAACTGATAATCTTACAGGAGAGAAAGGGAGGAGGGGAAGGTGGGGGAGACGGAGGGGTTGCAGCGGGCTGTGGGTGGAGTAGAGAAAAGAGAGTGAAAGAAAGAAATGGTCGGGGGCTTTCGGGAGGTTGGAGCTCAAGCAGAGAGCCTTCCATTAGAAATGTGTTGTGGCTCCAAGGGGGCCTGTGGCCAGCAAGCGGTGAAAAATGCTGCCTTCTTAAGGCAAGTGAATGGCATCTCTTTAGTGATTAGGAGCAGTAATAATGGGCACCCCTGCCTGTTAACCCTAAGTCCATTTTATTGCTAATTCATTTACCTGTTATTTCAGACATACTTGACGGGAGTCACCTGCTAAGAAGTCATGTTTGTCAGGCAGGTATGCCCATTAGCTGGGGATCTTAAATCAGCCTCACAATGGTGCGGGTAGGGGAGCAGAGGCCTACGTTGTTGTTCGCAGATAACACCACACCACAGTTATCCTGACCAGCACGGAAAATCTTTTCTGCTCCAAAAATAATTAGACTTCATCCCTGGAGCGTTTTTTAATTAATGCATATATTTCTTTCTTTTTTCTTTTATTTTGCTCTCACTCTTCCGCCATTGTGAGGGGATTTTAAGCCAAGCTGATCTGCTTTTGTGCTCCGCAGTGAAAATCCTGAACACATGGAAAAATAACATCTGACCTGGTGCATTAAGGAAATAACGGGTGATCGAAAGTGAGTTATGAAATCATGCAATTAATACAGCTTTTGTACGTGCAAAAATTAAAGCTTACTTTGAGACTCTAAACAGTCTTGTTTATTTTTAAGGCTTGTCTTCCACATCATGGCTGAATATCTCCTTTAAAGAGAAGCCATCAATATCAACATAAATATTTGACTAGATATATTTTACACTGGAATAAATCATGTCTGTTCTATTCCCCAGGGAGAGTCGGCTAAAATAATCACTCTATGGTTAATGTTCTGAATAATTCTCCCTTAAGGTAACATTCACTGTCATAATATACTTGTATATGAGGGTTTTGATCTGAAATGTCAGAGTGCAGATTAAAGTGGGGTTGACTCCACAAGCAGACTGCACAAATGCTACAAAATATGTAAATACATTCATGGTTCTCATTAGATTATTGTATTTGGTTAATGATTTTTTTTTCTTCTAGTGCTTCAGATAGTTATCATCACTGGAATAAAAATTAAGTGTTTGTAATTGCATTTAAATCACGGATTTTGCCTGGCCTTGTCAGTGTCCAGCCATCAGCTGCAAGGGTTATTAACAGCGGTGTGGGTCACGCTCCATGACTACTTTAAGCAGGTTTCGGTGTTGTTAGTTGAATAAAAGCTCTCTCGGGATGATGCTTTTTGTATGTATGTATCTGTCTATGTGAGTGTGTGTGTTTGATGCTTTCACATACTGGGCCTCTCCTGGGATCCCCCACTCCGCCTAATCATTGTTTCTCTAACAGATAATTCCCTATGTCCTCACGCGTGTCCCTGTGTGTACTTGTGGACGCGTTAATTAGCACTGTGCCGGCCGAGGGTGCTCTTCCTTGTAATCACTTAATTAGGGGTGACGGCCCTGGTGGTTGTTTACTCAATTAGCTATCCTCTTTAATTATCTGATTCACAGAGAGGAAATGTCCTTGTTAGCAGGCTTAGTGGCAAAGTGATACAGTAGATTATTCTTTTTTTTGTCTGTCTGAAACTGTATGTCTGCTTCAGTTGATAGGATAGAAAGTATATACCATGTTTCTGCATTTAGGCAGTCAGCACCAACCAGATTAACTTTTAATTTTTAGATAAACTTGATACCTAAGGAAGACATTATTCTTTATCCGACACTAGGCCATGCTCATGGACTATATATGAGTGCTGAGCCACATGCGTAAGATTACTGTCGCTCTAAATCCCTCATATTTAATCATTAATGATAGAATCCCTGAAAAAAAAAGAAAAGACCCAGAGAAAGAAAGTGAAGTCTCATGGTGAGTATGATTGATGGTTGCTTTAAATGAAGGCGTCCAGGACCGACTCCATTGTTTCTCCTGACCAGCCTCACCATCTACTCTACCACCTCCACACCCCCTCACAGTCTACTTCATGTGGATTAAGGCCCCGTCGTTTTATTTAACAGTTCATTTGAGCGAAGGGGCGACCAAGGTGAAGTCAGTGGGAGGCATGTGGGGTTGGCAGGGTGTCTGTGCTGCGCCGTGGCAGGACGTCCCCTGTGGGACAGTGCCAGGCAGTGCTGTGGGGAGACGAGACAGGGCCTCCCCGGTGGACTAATGCCCTGTAATGAAGATTAAGACTCAGTCAAAGACCGTACTGTTTTCGACTAAGACCGGGAGGAAGGATTGAGGGATGAAAAGAAGGAGAGAGGGGAAAAAGTGAGGATAAAGGACAAAGTATGGATGGAGCAGACTAAGAAGCTGTGTTTGGGTGATTTCAGCTTAAATTACATTATTACAGTTTAAAATGTGCAAAACTGTATGAAATCCTATAAGAAGGAGCTAAGGGGTCAAAAAAATTATCTCTTAACACTATTCATATGGTTCAGTTCAGAATGTCCTTTCTAGACCCCATGATGCCTTGTACTAGGCAACATCCGTTAATATTTTGGGGAATGTCAGCATAATTTATCATATTTATTTTAAATTTTTATTTTTATTTTCCCTGTTCCTGAAAAAATTGACACTTTTGTGAACAGTTTGGCCCCCATTTTGACTGAATAATGTCATTCATTGTCAGAACTCAAAAAAGGGTAAAGCTCAAGCCTTCTGTCAAGCATTAAAGGGTGAGTTTTGTTGAGAGATAGAACTTCACCAACATAAAAAAGTATTATTTCTCTAACTTTTCTTATATTTTGTAATCTCATATCCATAAATTTTAAAGTATTTTGATTATGTAATACACAAACACAAATCAGCACATAATTGAGCTTGACAAAAAAAAGATAAATGGAGTTTCTACACATTGCATTTTTGAAAATCGGTAAGCATTTCTATTTATATCCCCTCACTCTGATACCAAGGTTATTGAACAAACATCTTTATGAAGCCCAAGAACGACAAGACATAAATAGTGTTGTGGATAACTTTAAACCCTTAACAAACAAAAAACTCTGCAGTCTGTAGATTCGCAAAACTGGTGAAAAGCTAAAATGGCTGGAACTGTAATTACAATCAAATGTAGCTCCTCACAGTGTTGACCCTGAGTACAAATGAATGCAATACTATACAGATTTTACTTTGTAAAGAAAAGCTAAAAAGATAAATATTTCTTCCCACTTAAAAGTCATGCACCATTTTGTGTTGGTATACTAAATATTACGGTCTGTGTTTATAACATGAAGTTAAGTCACTGTTCTTTCCAAGGAATCAATCAGAAGCAAGGTGAGAAGGCTGTTGGAAAGTATTGGATTTTTACTTATATACATTTAAGCACTACTGCCTTTAGCAGGACTTAAGTGTTGTTTTAAACCAAATGTACGATGCCGAAAATAACTCCAAGGATAGCACTGGGTGAGCTTCTCTGTTTTTTTTACTTTTTCCCCCATCCTTTTAAATATTGGTATGAGCTTTGATAACCAACCAAACGGAAGCACATTTTGCTCAATCTGGGACCAATCAAACATATGCTGTGACTCTCATTCTTTAGACTGAAGACAATTAACCAGAGCAGCTTGAACACACGGCATACTTCACTTACCACTCTGAGGCTAAAAGCTCCCCCAGGAGTTGTTGCTCATAGACAAACTCTTACTGTCTCTTACCATGTCCCCATCATTCTCTCAAAGTGCTAGTACTTCATGCCATTTTCTTTCTATTTTTTTACAGATTTTTGGGGAAATTTTTTTTTGGTCTTATTTCCCCAACTATAAAGAGGACTAAACCATGTGTGGACATAGGGATAGATGGATGGACGGCTAGATGGATAGATAGATGTAGGGTGGGTGGCTGGAAAGGCAGGGACCTTTTTTTCACATGACCTTGTGTTGACGGGGCCAACCTCTTTCCCCCACTCTCTGTCTCTCTTCCCCAGACGGGCTGTGTCTGTGACTGGCCTGGCAGCCCCTGCCTCTCTTGGGCATTCTGGCATTCCTCCCTGTCATGCCCCCCCATCCCCCTGCCTCCGGCTGTCTTTTGCCCTCTGAGCGGTTCCATCTTTACTGACCCTCGATTTGACTCCATCCTTTGCCTGTCTAACTATGGACATTATTCTGCATTAGCGCTCTGATCCTACTAGGAACATCCTAATCTTTTAGTCCTTATTTTTCCATATCTCCTCCTTTTGAATGGATTGAAGAAGCATTGTTCAAAATAGCAACAACAAAACAACTTGAATTGCTAAGTCCCTTTTAGAAACTTGAATTAGAACTATTTTCACAAGGGTTACATCAATTGCACACTTATTTGTGTTGGGAATTTCTCACTAATCTACATTAAATATTCGTAATTGACTCAAAAATAAAGAAGAAAGCATCACACACACGAATCATCAATTATGTGAAGTATGAAATGTGCCGGGTACTTCCATGGGAAAATTAAACTTTTTCTTCTAGAAAATCTTTGAGGTACAAGATCACACAACTCTATACTATCAAACCCTCTGTGGCAAAAGCATGTACATCATTCCATTATACTCACCAATCCTTGACCATTTTGTATTCTGTACTCACTTGCAAATTTCTAGGCAGAAAATGTGTAGCATGTAGAAGTCTGTATTGTGTGTGTTTGGAAACTTCTGACTTTATTTTGATGCACACTTCAAACCAAATAAATAATAATGAAAACAAATGTGTTTTAAAGTGAAAACATTTGACTTGTTGAGGTAAAGACATGTCAAGTACCTCCCTTTTCAGTTATTTAAAACAAAAGTTTCTACATTAAAAGACAGCCAAACTAATTGTTCATTTTATACCAAATTAAACATAAGGATTAAATGCCTTACACAGGTTAAAAATCCTATTTTTAAATAATCTGTTTGTAAAAGATATTGAAAAGCAATACAATTTAACTCTAGGTTTATTTTAAGTAAGAAGAGAATCAACTAACTCAGTTTAATTGTCTGTGCTCTCTTCAGTACATACCGTTTTAATGATAAACATATCGTTAACTAAATTTGATCCTACTACTTTTACCCTAATGGAATAGAATTTGAACCAATTTAGATTTTAAAGATTTGGATATGAATTTAACTTATCTTGTAAAATACATTGAAATTACATTTGTTGAGATATACATATGTACTTTATGAAACTGCACTAATTAGAACTTAACTGAAATTAACTGTATAGACCTACATTGATGTAAACGGAAAATGAATTGAACTGAACATTAACAAATTAAACCGAGTTGAGTTTTGATTTTGATTAAAGTGAAATGTGCTGAACTGAACCGAACATAATTGAATTGATTTAAATGGATCAAACTGAACAGAATAAGGACTACAGTCTTGAAATATGAAGGTAACTAAATCAAACTGCACCAAACTGGAACTAAGCAGTTTTGCTCTTAAATGAACTGACTTGAGAAAAGCTAAATTGAACTGAGGGCTCCACAGTAGTGCCGTTAATGGTGCGTGTCTGTGTCCATATGTCTCTGTGATGCCCTGTGAAGGACTAGCGACCTGTCCAGGGAATACCCCGCCCCATAAGTTAGATATGAGATATGCACCAGCCTCTCCACGACCCTGAAGGGATAATCCGTATAGCCTTTGGATGAATTAATTTAGATGAACACAGTGGTTTTAGTGGAATATGTCCTTTGAGGAAGGCTAAACTTGTGAAAGGTTTGCGCCCTGCCTACTGCAGATATCCAAAAACTCAAACTGCTGTGGCCTTTTTAAGTTTCTTGTGGTGTGTCAAGGTAACTGTTTTGACTGATTGGTAAATCCCTCAAATAAAACATGGATCACAAGTTGAAAGTTGCTAAATTTTTCATTTTAAATATATGTTTTGACTCGGTTTTAAGTGATCGTTTTAATCAGATGTGCAGTTCAGAGGGCAGTACTTTAGCCACAGCAGAACATCTTAATACTGATAGCTGAAACAAATGAGTGAAAGCGCATGTGTGCATATACGTGTGAGGAAACTACTATGACAGCCCCCACGACTGTCAGACTATAACCCGTCTTCTTTTGTCGGGTGACCCCAGAGAATGCGGTGGGAACGGCCACTGAGAGAGAGATTATTTAGAGACAAAGAACGCGAAAGCGAAGGAGAGAAGATAGAAGGAGTGAAAGGCTGAAAGGAAGAAAGAAAAGGATAGAGTGAGAGAGAGATGGGGGTCAGAGAGCCAGCTGATGTGAAAGTGCCTCTGATCACCTCGTGCTTCTCCTCCGCCCCCTCGCTCTATTGCTCTCTATCTGTTCCACTCTTTCTTTCTTTCGTTCCCACTTGAATTCCTCTCCCAGTGCTTCACTACAACATGACGTTGGTTTTTGATCGACGATAACAACAGAGATGCGTCAGTGAGGGCCCACACACACACACACACACACACGCACACACAAAACACACAAACGCGGGATGTCCACACAAGTTAAAAGCTCCCTATGCAAGTTAAAAGTGGAACTCAAGAGAGCACATTCACACACACAAGGCTGAACACACTTCTCACACAGGGCAGGCCTTTGAGTGAAAGCTGCTCACAAGGCATAATGACAGCATTCTGCAGAAACCATAGTTGGGACAGTTCCCACAGACAAGACAGGCAGAGAAGGAAAAAAGACAATTTCTTTCTGTCTTCACCTCCTCTCCTACTCTCCACCTCTTTCTCAACAGCCCTGACTTTGTTGGGAGCATGTGACCTGCCACCAATCAACATGATTAGTTAAAAGAGGATGCATGCATGCAATATATATATATATATATATATATTGTTATATACTATTTTTTTGTGTAGAATTAGTTTTTTTTTTTTTTTAAGGCAGATGTTTGCTTCATCTGGACTGTAAAACCATACAATCCAGTCTCTGGGATGAATTATTTTGAAAATATACTTAATGACCTTCAAAAAATCCTCAAATATTCCATGGGTAAAAATTGAAACCTGTTGTGTCCTACAGTTAGGATTTTTTTCCCTGCCATCAGAGTTGATACAATTCAGTACTCTGAGGTGAATTTTGAAGGGGGGAAATGGGTGACAGTGGGGTGATGGTGGTGGTAGCTCTGGGTGAAGGGAGGCAAATGAAAACATGTCACTCAGGACCCATTAAAATGTAACCCTGCCCAGCAGAAGAAAGAGAGCCGTCTCATCATTAAGCCATCTCAGGGCGAAGGAAAAACCACAAATATTATTCTTTAAACCCCCATGTCTCTCTTCCATACACAGACTCCACCAGTACAGACAGACAGACAGACAGACAGACAGACAAACACACAGACGAGTTTTCCCTTTTTTTTACTTTAGATGAAGGGAAAAGACAGATTGAATGGAGGTCAAGTGCTTAAAATTGGAAAGTGGCAAGACGATACTTCAAGATCACATATACTTTTTTCCAAATATAATTAGCAATCTAATTATACAGGAATTGAGTATTCATTTTATTTTTACTTTTTTTTGGACAATAATTTGACAGTCCTCCAATAACGCATGATCAGGTACAGAACTTGCTGTGTTTTACCCAAAAGCCTCTAAACCAATCAGCAGGTTTGAAAAATGAACCTTTTTATAGCAAAGTCTTCAAAGCAGTATTACAGAAAATAATTACTTTGAGAAGCATTATTCTCATGCAGTTTCGTTTTTTTGCTTTTTAACGTAGTTAAATATGACTGTGAAAATCAGGGAGAAGTTATGCATGCACCTACAACATTATTTTTCAAAAAACAGGTAACAGAAGTAACAAAGATCAAAATGCATAATAAAAAAAGATGTGTGTGTGTATTTGTGTGTAACCGGGGGGTATGCGTAAGGTTCACTGTTATTGAAAATGGCTTGCCCCTGCTGCACACGCTGGGGTGGCAGTGATTATAATATCCAGATAATCATTTCAAGCAAATTATTGTAATTATCAATCAATCATGGCCTATTTAAACAGGGGTGAGGGAGGAAGGGAGGGAGAAGTGTGGTGCCGCTGGCAGAAGGTAAACTATGGCCTGAAGCGGCGGATCACTTCTGTGACCCATGAGCCTCCCTCGGTCCACATAATAGCCCCCATACATTTGGGGCCATTTATATTGAGCTTTTAGAGGCTCATTTCTCCAGCTTGATAGTGAGGGAGTGGAGTTGGAAACCTCATGGCTGAATGTACACACTGGTTCCCAATTTAATATATTTTGTGCTAAATTTATTACAGAGTTTACTGTATTCTATTTGCACATTACATGATATAAAAGAAACAAAAAGATTTGTTTTTTTACAAATAAAAACATAAAAAACACATTTATACATATATGCAGCCCCCTTACCCCTAAATATAATACAGTCCAGTTCTTCTAAATGCCTTTAAAAAAAAATATTGATAAAGAGGGAATGTGTGTTTAACGTTGTGTTAATTTATATCCAGCTTTTCTGTGAAAGCTTTAGAAGTTTGTTGGAGAACATTTATGGAAAAGCAGCATCACGAAGATCAAAGAACACAGCATACTAGTCAGTGTAAAGCTATTTAAAGCAGGTTTAGATTATAACATATACAATATAGAAAGCATTGAGGGTGTCACAGATCACTGCTGAAAACCTACTTAGACATGACTCTCTACCTAAACTGACAAAGTGTACGTAATCACAGAGGCAGGATAAATCACAAGGACTATATTCACTCTTAACCCAGATAAGTTGACTTTACTCGCGAATTGCGAGGAAACCCATTGCCTTATACCACTTTAGTTTTTACACAACCTAAAACTAAATTTGTTGAGTATAACTAATGCAGATTGTTAACTTTTTACACAAGTCAAAGTTTGTTGAGTTACTCATCTTTAATTTTACATGACTTGAACAAAAAGCTTTACTGACAAGATTCAAACAGTTACACAAATGAGAAACTTCTTAATGGGATAAAGTAGCAACAACTGCCAAAAGTTGGTCAGCTGGATCATAACCATGTAATGTCCAACAGTTATCAGCAATAATGTTCAAACATTGAAAATGGCCTGAATATTTTTTAAAAGGACTATCTCAGTGTTCTTATTCCTTTATATGACCTCTTCACTCACGGTGTCAACCATGACACCAATAAATTAAGGTCATTTGCAACACTGAACAAAGCAATAACAACAACCAACACAAACCTCTCAATAATATTGCAGCAAATGCCCCAAATAGAACAAAATAACCAAAAACATGGATACCCACAATGCACCTCACACACTGCAGGTCACGCAGCAGCCCCTCCCCTCTCTTATAAAACTAAACATATCAAGTTATCTCTACTAAACCTGATTAGTAGAATTGATCTTTCAGCTAAATAGTACAGTCAACTAACTTTGTTTAGTAATGACCGCAGGTTTTTACAAAACTTAAAAGTATAAGTAGTGATCACTCAGACGTTTGACTAGAAACAAAATCTGCAACAGTATGAAAGATGCTGTAAAAGAAATGAACAATGCTCACCACCCTTAACAGTACTTCCCCACTGGGGAACACGGTGGTGGCAGCATCACACAAGGTTACTTTTCTTAAGCAGGGACAGGAAAGCAGGTCAGATTTTATGTAATCATGTATAGAGATTAATACACAACAATACCAGAAATAAAGTATTTTAGAGTTTATGGGACAAAAGACATAGACTGGAAAGTTGACCTTTCAGCAAAACAACTCTAAACATACAAGCAGAGTCACCACAGAATGATATCAATGGTTCTCAACCATGGTCTTCAGGACCCACTGCTTTGCATGTTTTAGGTGCAAACTCATTACTGACCCACATCTGATTTAAATGAATTGGTGATAAGCAGGCTTCTGTAGTACTTGATGGCTAGCAGAGGGGTGATGTAATCATTTAAATCAGGTGTGCTGGAACAAGTACATCTAAAACATATTGGACAGTAGGCCCTGAGGACCACAGTGGAGAACCACTAGTGTAGATCAAAGCATTTTCATGACCAAGTCAAAGTTTAAATCTAAATCCAATAGAAAATCTATGGGAAGATTTTACATGGACATTTTCTATCCAATCTGACTGATCTTGATTTATTTTACAGAAAACAACAAGTGACTAAATTCAGCCTTATAACTAGTTGTGACTGAGGGGGGTGGAGGGTGTAACTACTAATACTAAAATGATACTGTTTTGATGTTTATTTGTAACATAAAATGAAATAACATTGGAAAATATGTGCAGTTTTCATTTTACTGCAATATTGTGCATTACTTTGTGTTGGTCCGTAATATTATTTCTGTTTCGGAAGTCTAAGATTGTAATGTGATCATATTTTACCATCTCTAACATATATGAATACTTTACAAGGCACTCTACCATCTAGCCGCTTTATATCATATGCACAGTGATGTGAAAAAGTGTTTGCCCCCCTCCTGATGTCCACATTTTTTGGAAGGTTTGTCACTCTTCAGTGTTTCAGATGGTCAACTGAACTTAAATATTAGCCAAAGACAACTCAAGTAAACACAAAATGCAGGTTTTTAAGCGCAAGCTTTTGTTATCAACATGACCCCGCGTGAATCATCAGTAAAAATACTCTGTGGACTGACAATATTAAAAAAAATCCTTGAGGAGTATGCAATCTGTTCATGACCTCTTGCTGAAACCAACTTGCGTTCTGCTGCAGGAAATGGATCTAAAACACACCAGCAAGTCCACCTCAGTTTTGCTGAAGAAAAACAAAACAAATATTTTGGAGTGGCCTTGAAAAAGTCCTGACCTGAATCCTATTGAGATTCTGTGGCCTGACCTTAAAAGGCGGTTCATTCTAGAAAACCTTCCATTGTGGCTGAACTACAACAAGTCTGCAAAGAGCAGTGCACCAGAATTCCCCCAAAAGTGAAACAAAACCTCACTGCAAGTTATTGCAAATGCTTTATTTTAGTTGTTGCTGCTACGGATGCCATACTAGTTATAAGGTTTAGGGGAGTGATCACTTTATCACACAGGACCTTTTAGGTTTTGGATTTTTCTCCCTGATGATAAAAACCTTCATTTAAAAACTGTAATTATGGGTTTACTTGTATTGTCTTTGGCTAATGTCGAAATTTGTTTAATGATCTGAAGTGTAAAAAACATGAAACCAGGAAGGAGAAAAAACACTTTCAAACCACTGTAAGTGATATTTGGCTTACAGCAAATTACGCACTGTGGTGCAGATGATTACTGCCAAGGGCTTGATGTTAACTAAAAGAGGTTTAAACACAACTACATGGAATCAATGAATGAAGAAAACATGTCCCTTTTAAGTCAGACAAATCACAGAAGAAGAGCGCAGTAGATAGGTAGCAGGACTTGATCGTTTCAAAGAGATATTTCGCTGTATCTATTCACAATAAATCCCCAGTGAAAAGCAGCATGAATTGATTTGATCAAGGTGGTATTGAGAGCCAAATGAATGTGGCTTGAAGGGTAGAGCCTGAGAAATTGTGAGAGAAGTAGATATATAAAGAGAGAGAGACAGATAGTAGCCTTCGGGTGAGAGATGATCGTCTTGGGAAAAAAGCAATCAGTGCTCATTGATTTTTCTCAGCTGCTTGAATGCAGGGTGTCTATCTGGAAGTCATTATCTGTCATCTGATCTGCCGGAGTGTTTACACACGTCGGTGTGGACAGCAGCGCTCTTCTGAAGATGAGGATTAACACACAGAGGGCAAACACACACACAAGAGCACAGACTGTCCACTTTTTTTTTTTACAACGCTCTGTAGCCTTAAGTCCTGATTCTAAATCCAGAAATTCTAAACGAAACTTTGCTCCTTCGATATCCTGTCAGCTTGTTCATCACCCATAACCTACAGGTTTAAGTGAATGCCCTGTGTGTGTGTGTAAAAATATACATAAGCGGGGCCCAGACAGCCAAACAGAGAGATAGTCTTGTTTTGTATAGCCAAACCAGACTAAATCAAACAATCCCTGATCCTATCACTAATAGGCACTGATAACAATCTTTAGCTACAACAACACCGTCCTGTCTGCTGAAAAGCAAGGAGGGATACAATAAGTGGAAGAAGATGGAGGAAGTAAGCAGAGAGAATTCAGATAACAGACATTTTTCATTTTCTGACTGTGTGTGGTGTGAAAATACAAAAAAACTTGATTTTGCATGCGCTTAAGCCAGAAAAGCTGAGAAAGCCCAGGATATGAATCCAGGGCTTTGAATTTCACAGATAGACACATAAAAAGAGGAATATCTGCCCACACGTTTAGCTGTGAGGGCATTTCTGAGCAGCTTTCAGTAAGTGAGGCTAGAGAAGCTGAGGTATTATCTTTGCTCAGTTTGATCTAATCCTTTATCAGGCTCTTCATGGAACAAAAAACATTTCTGACTTTAGCTGTCTGTTAGAGTGGTGACATTTTGTCCTTCAGGTACCAGTTAATTTAAAAGCAGCTTCTTCAAGGGTTCCCACAAAAAACACAAAAAAGTGTCTGAAAATGGGTTACATAATTTGGAATATAAAACACACATATTACACACCTGTACTTTGTAAGTTACATTAAATTCAGCCAGGCTGTAAACTGAATTTCAGCCTCTGCATTTGTAGGGAAAAAAACAACAAAACAAAACAAAAAACACACTGATCGTGGATAGAAATCCTTGAAAATACAAATTTCGAAACTGTTAAATTAGTTATATCAATGGATGTAAAATGTTCTGATTCCATGGCATTACAATCGAAAATTGTTGTGGATTCTCAAAGTGAAGACTGTCCAGCAAAGCGGAGTCCATTGACTTTCAGTCTGCTAAAGTCAGCTTAAACTATTGTTGCGAGCCTTAAATATGCAAAAGAATGGCAAAAAATGAGCATGAATAACTCAATAACAAGAATGCACCTTTAAGCAATGAATTGGTTTATTTGCAGGGTACAACTCAATTAATATTGTGCCTTAATCAAGCTCAGCAATGGTAATGAGACAGTGGAAAGAGATGAAGTCAATGTTTTTTATGAATTTGTGCAGCCCTTGCCCTGTGTTTCCTAGTGCCTGCGTGTGGATGAATGAGTCATCTCATAAGAAATCGCTCATGGATAATTTCATTCATATTCATAACAAGCATGTGGTCTGCCACCACCCATCAAGGGCACACCACAACTCACACTCTGCATAATGAGATGCAGCCAATGTGTCTTTACTTATGGTAGGTAGGCAGAGTGCAACTTTGTGGTACTGTTATGTGACAATTATCAATGCTTATGACAGTGCAACTGAGGGAATGAATGTGTGTGTGTGTGCGTTAGGAAATACATGTGGAAGGTGGTTTGGTAGTTTATAAACCCAAGTAGGTTTTTCCCCATTGTACGAAGATGTGGGGAACTCAGAGCCGCCTAAAACAGCTGTGGTCAGCTCTTAAAATAACCTCATTGACTAATGTAGGATTTCACATCAACCAAACAGTCAGTGATTTACATGCTGGTCTGCCTGTTTATACAAGGAGCAGCAGGACCCTTGACCTGAAATGCAAATCATAAAATGTAAGTGATTTCGTTTTTCCAAAAGCCAGATTGATCATAGCCGTAAATTAGAGCCGGAGTGAGTCTGAGCTTCCTATGTTTAGCTCAGAAGGCTGCTTCACAGTCCAATCAGTGTTTAACTTTCATTTGCTGCTGTTGTTAAATTTAGCAGGCTTGTTAAATGAAGGTAATCCAACAATAATTTTGCCATGCTTTATCTTTTTATATAATGGTAATCTATTGTGACTCGGAAAAGTATTTGTACCTGTTGAGCATTTTCAGACTTTGTCGGAATTTAACCACATATTGGTGATGTGTCTTTCACTAACGAATCATATCCTTTGAACGGATCTTCACTGTGAACGATGAGAGAAGAGACTTTCTAGAAAGCCATTCATTTTTTTCTTTTTTCTTCTTTTTTTAACTTTTAACATGTAATCCATCACTCATTTCAGTGTTAAATTTATGTTTACAACATTTATCTTTCAAAATATTACAAATAAACAATACAAGAATTTAAAAAGAATGGCATTTATTTATATTGAGCCTCATCTAAACCACAACTCTACTAACTTTGCACTTCTGGTGGCTGAGAGTATCCATGTGCTACATTCGTCAGGCATCGTTCGATAACTTCACTGTCCATTTTAAAAAAAACTTCTTAAAACCCATTTCTACAGACAAGCATTTGGCTGTACATGAGACTCTGCTCCATTGGTGTGTTTTTTTATTCATTTATTTATTCATTTGTTTTTTTAACTATGTTTTTAATGTTTTAAAACATTTATTCCTTTTATCCATCACTCTATCTTCTTAATTGTTGTTTTAGTGTTTTGAGTTTTTATAGTTCGACGTCTTGTTTGACTGCGGTCATGTTAAGGCGCCATATAAATAAATACAAATAAATAAAAGAAAATAAATGTGCACAACTTTCCACAAACTTTCTATTGCATTTACAATAGGTCTGGAATTTGAATCATCCCATTCAAACACATGAATGCGCTTTTATCTAAACAACTCCATCGTAGCTCTGACTGTTCAGAGTCATTGTCATGGTTGAAGATAACCGACTGCTCCAATAGAAAATCTTTTTTTGTAGCCTCATACTTTTCTTCCAGGAAATGCTACTCATTTAGCACTGTCCATTTTCCCTTTAGCTTTGTCCAGCTTCTTTGTCCCTGCAGCGTGAGGCTGCACACATACTGGTGGGTGGAATAGTCAGTGATGAGCAATGTAAGTTTTCTTCTAGATATATCGATTTGAATGTAATACAATTCTGATTCAATCTTACCAAAGCACCATCTTCAATATTTTTCTTGAATTTCCATATCATACTCCATTTGACAGATTTGTGGAATGTACAACCATCGTTATATTTATGTTATTAATACTTTCAATAATTTATGCTTGACAATATATTATGATATATATATATATATATATATATATATATATATATATATATATATATATATATATGGCCTTTGGGGCCATGAGCCATTTACACTTGAGCATGCTTTTTGTTGCATTATTATTATTATTATTATTATTATTATTATTATTATTATTATTATTATTATTATTATTATTATCCACTGACTTGATCATAAGCCTAGACATAGATCATAACACTGCACTATATGCTTATAACGTGACAAAATCTAAAAAAATCAAATTAAATAAAAATACAAAAAAGAACAACACATTCAAGGCAAGATTAATTAGCTAACATATTAATGAATAAAACGGTTTTGGTGTCTTTGCCTTGAAAGTTATTGTTGTTGAATTTCATTTAACCTTCTCTTCAAACACCCTTTCATGTCATTAACTCAAGTTGGAGCGCTGCCTGCATACTTTCAGCATTTCCCAGAAAGTTCCTCCTCGGTGTGCCCTCTGCAGCAGCCATTGTTCTTTCATGGACCATTAGATGGACATGAACTCTCTCACCATCGTGTTTTGACCCTGTGACACTGGCCGTAAAAACAAACTGAGTTGCCTCTTCAATAAATTCATCACCTCATAAAGTGGTCAGTGACTGGTCAATGAGACGTGTCGGTCACAGCGTGTGCATTAGTCAAGAGGGGACTTACTAGATCACAGATCACTGCAGGTCCTTTTTGATAAGCAAGGCCTATTTGACATTAAATTGCTCTTTAGTGAATGGAAAAAAAAAATCAACATTTTGGACTTCATTTATATAGACAGTGTTGCATGTAATGTAAAGAGGTGTCAAAGTCACTAGAAAAACAAAGATGTCCAAAGGGTTTGAAAAACAGGAAAGAAAAGTATGATTGTCTTACCTTTTTGATGCAGCTGTCTTGGGAGTCAGCTTCATGGTCATTCATCATCTGGTGTAAAAAACAGAGACATATATTCATAATTACATTTTTGATACCAAAACTATCTATTTACTTATTCTAAAATCATCATACAAATAGCTTGCAACAGCATTTCATTTTCCCTGAAAAAAAAAAAAATTCTTAAAGATCCATTAAACCATTTGATTAATTCCAGCTCTACCCAGGCCCTCAGCTTTCGGTCGTGACCAACACAGCTTGATGAAAAGAGCGCGGCGTGTTCATAGTTCATCACACAAACCCTGCGGGTAACAAATATAACCAAAGGGATGCGATAATAGGCCAAGAGGTCACCAAAACACATCCAGAAGCAAAACATAACATTAAGCACATTTAAATGAATGAGTTTCTCACATTAGATGTTAATTCCACGCCTCAGCATCGCAGGAAAGTTCACTGAGAACATATGTGTGTATTCGTCAGAGAGAGTGTGCATAATTAAGCCTTCGAGCAATATTTACATGGTGGCAGATGGGTGGCAGAATGCTCCCAGTGTCTGCCAGAGGAAATGAAGAAGTGGGGGCAAGATGAAGAAATGGGCCGGCTCCTACCGCAATGAGTGGGTGTTTCACGCAGTGTGGCAACCCAGAGTCTCCACTCCTCTGCTCGTCTCTGTCCCGACAAAGATTCGAAAAAAGATGCAGACTGTTCAGAGCAGTCTTAGGTGGGGGGATTGGTAAACTGAGTTTAAATGAAATCACATCTAAATCTTTCTCCACACAGCAGATTTGAGCCTTGCTTTTCCTGCACCATATCCTCCCCATTTGCCCTTAAACAGTAGACTTGTTGTATGGGCGTTGTGACAGGACTGTTACCCTTTATATTAGAGCTGACATATTAAGGTTTGTAGTTCCTTAACCAGTGTGGTCCACCATGATTGGTAAAGAGACATTTATCTGTTGTGGAATCTCCCATGGAGACTGTGGGGCTATTCTTTAAATTCTGCCATACACTAACTTCTTTTATGTAAGTGAACAGTCTCAATTTATAGGAAATTATGATGATCTGTGTGTATGATAGTAAGGCTCTGCACACCTAATTGGAACTCTAGATAAAAGTGTAACTTTGTTTATTAGACTTTTATAGTTATTGGAAAACATAGTACCACAAAGCAGTTTATTTTATCATCATGCTCAAGATTGAACCAAATAGACGGCATGTGTTTAGTTTTACCAAATGATGATAAATGCACAGCAGATACTTAAATTGCTGTTCTCCACATACAGTACATACTGCACATATAAAGTATTAAATATTCTTCTTGAAGTCTCGGTGTTTCACAAAGCATATATAGAGATCAAGGGTCTGCAAGAAACAAATTACGTTATAAGGGATGTGTATTGGCACTAATCTGATGATACAATTTGAATCACGATACAAATTGGACAATGCGATATTTGCATTATTTTGCATTATATTGCATTATATCGCGTTATGTCGCGATCTATTGCGCTATATTTCAATATATTGCAATATATTGCAATACTATGAACTGAAGCTAACTGTAGAAAAACTGTCACAGCATTCTCAACACTCCAGCCTGCTTCATACGCAACACATTCTTTTTTTATTACCAGATGTAGCTGATCCACTGGAGAAACAAAGTTGAAAACAGCCCCCAATTAGCAATCATACTTTTAATTTTACATCAAAAATTGCTGTCATCATTAAGGGCTCAGTTCAAATTCTTAAAAATTATTTTAAATATAATATAATAATTAATATAATAAATACAATATAGTAACATAAAGTATTGCAATGATATACTATCATATCAATATTTTATTACATCCCTATAAATTATACATTAATGTAACTTAATTTTTAATATATGGTTTAATATATTGGGGCTGCACGGTGGCGCAGTGGTTAGCACTGTTGCCTTGCAGCAAGAAGGTTGTGGGTTCATATCCCAGCCCAGGGCCTTTCTGCATGGAGTTTGCATGTTCTCCCCGTGCATGCGTGGGTTGCCTCCAGGTACTCCGGCTTCCTCCCACAGTCCAAAAACATGAATTTCAGGTTAATTGATGTCACCAAATTGTCCTTAGGTGTGAGTGTGTGCATGGTTGTTTGTCCTGTTTGTCCTGCCCTGTGATGGACTGGCGACCTGTCCAGGTTGTACCCCGCCTCTCGCCCATTGACAGCTGGAGATAGGCACCAGCACCCCCGTGACCCATTAAGGATTAAGTGGTAAAGAAAATGGATGGATGGTTTAATATATTACAAAATATGTTTATCTTATCTTTGAATCCAAAAAATAAAATGGTGGTATTTTAAAATTGACAACAAAGTAATATGTGTATAGCTATTAATGTATAGTTATAAGTTGTCCTTTTTCAACAGGTCTTGTGACATTTGCAGCTCTAAATAAATTAATTTGGCTGGCCTGAAATATATTGTATATGCTTATTAGAGCACCCTGCATAGTTATTGGTAATACTTTATAAGATAAAAAAAAAGAATACATTTATTCAGTGTAAAAAATATCCCACATTAGGAAAAAAAAAAGGTTTTTAGTACTATCACTGGCACTACAATTCACATCACAATTCATGTAAAGCAATTGTAACTGATCATTTCTGTAATTTTCTGTTTGAATTTGAAATGTAACTTTGCATTAGAAATTTATTGGTGCGTTCACACAGCCCCAAACGTCGGCGTCAGAGGGGCGTCAGGGTCTCTGCGGTGCCTTCTGTGCGTTGGCTGCGTCAATTTTTCAAGCTTTTCCTTTGCTTCAAGCGGCAAACACAATCAATGCAGAAGTTCAGCTAGCTGAACATTTGACGCTCTTAATGCTCTTGACGCCAACCAATCAGAGCGTTTCACTGTAGTGACGTGGCCCGACGTCAACGTGTTTAGCCAACCACGATCCGCTGGTGTTTAAATAATCCGCCAGTTCATCTTCTCTAGCACCTTTTCAAAATTGGAAATGCTAATCAGGAAAGGTCGATGTGTATTAAAAAAGAAAAAACAAACATGTTGTGTTTGCCACGTACACATTAGCGATAGCTGGGTGACCACTTGGTGGCTCATGACTTTTAAGTTGTAATCTATAACACCTTTTTGTTGCATATTGAATGTATGTGTCTCTTTATAATTTAGGACAAAGAAGCTGCATTTCAAAATTTTCCAAAATCTACCATAGAAATAGAAGTTAATTATTTAAAATAGCTGGAAAACAAAGCTGAATGAGGACCCAAGTTTATCTTACTACCAAATCATATTAAGAAATCAAGTATTCATGGTCAAACAAAAAGCTCCAAAGCACACTTTAGCTTCAGCTTTAGAATATATTCCACTTAATGTATACACCCATTTCAGGGCAGTGAAAGTCCGCCATGACCATTGATATGGCCCTCTAAACTGTAGAGTACCATTTACATAGAACTTTAAAGTTCTACTTAAATGCACCTAAATAAACTTTTATCACACAAATCAGTGCTTATTTGAATTGTCTCAAATCACATCATTATGAAAAGATGTTCAGTATCATTTAATTTTAAGAATTACTTGTTGAGACAGATATTTATTCGTGTTTTAGCGGTTTGTTGAATACAGTTTTATCAATATTTTCTGCCAAAACCGGCCCTTTAAGGACTTTGATTATCTGTATGGTGCCCAAAATGGAAATGAGTTTGACACCTCTGGTCTAAGAGGTGAAAAATAAAATTCACAGACATGAATATACTTACAAAGCAAATACAACATTTAACCAACTATTGCATCCAATCAGTCCTTTGCAACTGTGATTTTGCACACAGACGTTTCTCGTTTAGAGAGCTACAGCAAACAGTGTCATAATTGGGTCACAAAATTATTCAAAACCCACGATGGCACTATTTGCAGAAATACATAATTGATTTCTAAATGTGGTTAGTTGGTTGGAGTTTATCAAATGGGATAACCAAACCTGAACTTTATCATGACTAAGTTTTTTGTACAGGACCTATGAGCTTAAAATGTATTCCTCCAGGTGTTGGACACATTTTGATATGACAACAAGAAATAATAATTGTATTAATGTGTCTTGTCTTGAAACTAAACAAATAAATAAGAAGCAGAAACATGGGAATGTCATTTACAGTAAAATAAGACCCTATGTGGGAGAAAGAGGGGTTGGCTTCTGTTTCTTGTAATGCACTAGGCCAGCTGCAACAGTTTACAAAATGAACAGCTTGGTTGGGTCATCTAAAATGCTACCAGGCGCTCAACAACTATACAACAATTTCTGCCTCAGACCCCTCACCCCATGCACACACAAACACTATGTGACTCTGCTTAGCTACAAGCCAAGTGTAAATATGTGTGTGTGTATCAAATTGTCCAAGGGTAACATAAAACTCCAAAAGACATGCAAGCAGGCATGAGTGGTTAATCCAATGCCTTAATGTGTTTCAGCTTTTGGTGGTCCAGTTAGGACTGTGTGGGCAATCTATCCTCCAAACCTCAGTTTTGAGCCCCCAAAACACTGAGTTCATTGTGAGACATTAACTAATTGTCGACATTTTCTGACCATGACATGAATGAATTTTTTATTTAAATTGTTCAGCCACAGAAAAGTGAACAAACGAAAAGGAAAGAAATTAGCAGTGAGGGTTATAGCATTAACCAACAGCATTTCTTTTGACCACTCTTGATTGTAGATCCACGCAAACGCACAAACAACACAAAAACCAACAATGAATCATCTGCGCTTGCAGCACAACCCGTTAATTAGCAAAGGAAACTCTGATTGGGTGCGAATGACGGAGCAATGATTTATGGCATGTGTCACCATCTTCTCAAAGTGACTTTTCCTCTGGGGGGGTAAACCAGTCCAAATAGAGACTGGCCTATGTCGAGAGTGATAGATTTTCCACTATACAGATGAAGGGTAAATTGTCCATTTGTTCTGTATCTAGCCAGCTAAATGCTGGCATGTCAATATGTCAGATGGAAAAGAGAAAACACTGAAGTGAGGGTAATTAGACAGAGTGTGTAAATGTGTGTCTGGGCACACAGCTTCTCTCTGTGGCCCACACGACCTCAAATGTAAACAAATCTAGATGTGGCTCAATGAAAGTGCACCCACCTGCAGAATCCTTCCAGTAAGATTCGTCCAGACCATCTTTAGGAACCTGTTTTAACCAGCTCATGTTTTTGTATTTCATCATGTCTGTGGTATGAGCTTGCACCTCAGGCATTAGAGCCTAAAACCCCACCATTATTATCGCTTCATAGGGGATCTTTTGTTGATGGACATGGTCAGGAGTTTTTTTTTAGTATTACTTTGGGACCATTGCTGTTGCTGATGACAAAGCAGACAAATGAAAACACGATGTGCAGACACCCACTCGATGAGAGGACTGAACTCATTGTTTTTACAAGAAAAGTCAGAACCTAAAACACATGAGAAAGCAAAATTAGTCAGAATCTTCTACGCAAAAACAACAAAAGTACCCTCAAAGATGTCTCTGTTTAAGGCCCATTAAGAAAGGGCATTAGCTAGTTTTGCATACTCAGCTAAAGTCAATCCTTGAAAGCATAGCAACCAAAGAACAGAAGGAGGTCAGAGCTTGCTCATCAGCAGCCAGACAGGAGTGAGAAGAAGAAGAGGGCCCCACTTGGAGGTTTGTACCATAGGAAAATGTTAGCATTTTGATGCCAAAAACAATTCAGCTCGACTCCGGATAATGTGAGGCAATACAGCAACAGGGCCCAATGGATGACTGTAGATGTCACAAAGCCACAAGTTTCCAAAAAGAACAGCAGCAAACAAACCTCAAGGCTTGAATCGGAGCCCGGACTGACAACCCATTGGCTACAAGAGCCACACCAAGAAAGCCACAAATTGAAAGTTTTGCTACACATTTATTGGGAGCTTTTGCAGTTTTTTGGCTTGCTGACAGACCTTCATTGTGGTGGAAATGCTCTGGATGGGTCATTGATCTAGTTGACATAGATGAGAGAGGAAGCCTTCTTTCACAATGGGTTGTGTTGAATAATAAACTGCATAGAAAGTAAGTTTGAGTCAAAAGCCAAGAGAGAAAAGCGTGGAAAAAATGAAAGGGAAGAATTTACTTTCTCATTGCTGACGGCCTTTAAAATATGAGGCAATCATTATGTCATGAACGCAACAAATGGATCTGGCTTCTCTGACTCCTAGATACTGGCAAGATCAGACCACTTCCAATCAATAAAACAACACCAATGACCCCATAAAAGGAAAAAAAAGAAGAAGGAAAACAAGTCCCCAGCATGTTTTGCCTATAGTCTTGCTATCTTATGAAATCCCCCTGATAACAAACCTTATGCATTTACTTGCCAGAGACTCCATGACTGTGGATACTTGTCTGATTCAGTGTGCTTTTTAGCATCAAGTCAGATAGCGTCTGCTCGTGGCTCCACGTCTTTTCTCAGGCATGTCCTTTAAAAGGGTGTGAAATAAAGCTATTTTTGGACTTCCCTGAGATAGGGCGTTTGCCAACTAACCCAAAACAAGACCAGGACCATAGCTGCTTAAAAACATGCCACAACAATGATGTTTCTCACAGAGATTAAGAAGCAAAGTGATGAGAAGAAGGCACGATAAAGTAAAGAAAAGGGCTGACATTTGCACCACTAAATAATAGGCAGTTGGGCGTCCTTCAAAATGAATATATATTTTTGATTATTTGAGAAGGTGAGATACTTGTGGGGCTTTTGCCAAGGCAAACCTTAATGTTACTACTGATATGAAACTTTTACACTCTGACTCCTGATAATCATCAAATGAAAAATATTTTTTTCTGATTGGCATTGAAATTATCCTTAATCAACTGATATAATCCCTGTTTTAGTTTTAGTTTTGTACTTTCCTGCGTTCCTGTTTTTCTAGGGGAACCAATGTTCTTAACTGGTAGAATCAACAGAAATATTTGAAAAATATCACGGTCACAAAGAGGATCAGATCTGGCTAACTTGTATTACATTACAAAAAAAGGTGTTACCCAACCTTACATCCAGATGGGTCGGGGTGTGGCCTGGGACAGAGCTCAGCACTGTCGGTGAGATAAAGCTTAGTGCATAAAGGTTAGATTTGGAAGGCAAACAGTCAGAACTATTGTGTGACTAAAGAAAGTCATGGCCACTTGTCAAATACAAGCAAGTAATATTTACAGAACAAGCTTTGACCCCGTACGTCCCCAGAGTCTTTGTGTGATTTATTGAGAAAATGCCATAGTGAAATATCTTGGCAGGACTTGCATTGACCATGGATGGGCTTGTCTCATCACTTCAATGTCCTGCATGATTCACAGGTCTTGCACAGACATGAAATGTAGTGTCAAACATTTGTCACTTGTGTGCAAATCAAATATTTGTATTAAAACACCTGACAACTGAAGAGTTAGAATCATTTCCACCAGAGGAATGTGGTTTTACAAATTAAAGTTTGCACTTATTCAGAAAACAAAGCTTGGGAAAGAAGTTCAGTTTCATGAGAAGAGATTGAAAGGAATGCTAAAATGGTAGATGAAGGGAGGAGGAGAGAAAAAAAGGATATTGCAAATTTATTAAAAGGGTCATATTTTCATTGGAACTGTGTACAATCATCCATCACAAGATGTCCTTATCCTTTTAAGGCAGCTGATTCAGAACCTGATATTGACAGAACCATGGAGATAAATTATCTGCTTGGCCTCCACTTTATTGATAAGTCATTTGGGGACATGATCAGTAATAATCATAAGTGAATAAGGGTGGACCCATAGATCTTCTGCTAGCAGATGCTATGACATCTGCAAGGTTGAAGTCCTATAAATTACCCTACTTTGGAACTAAGAGGATTGCCTACGCAGCATCGGCAGCAGCTGTGGCGTGCCGTTCAAGTGATGATGTATTGCATCTTGCCTCTTCATTTTGATAAAAGTTGCCATTTATTGACACATGGCAGAAAAGAATAAAATAATACAGCTTTATTTCTCATGACCTCTATTACGTCCATGACACATATTGCCTTTTAGCAAGCAGGAGGTTATAGATTCAAGCTTTAAGATCTTGACTTAAGGGCAAATAGATCCAATCAAAGGTCACACAGCATCAGTTTTTCATTTCACATTCCTCAGCTAAGCAAGATCTTTATGCATCAATTTCATAAATGAATGTCTGAATTTATGAACTACAAAAATCTGACCTTAAATCCTTTGCACTGCAGTGTCAGGACCAATATTTCTCGCCTTGAATATTGTCAAAACAAATCTCAAATTAAAATTAAGAATGTAATTTAAATTAAAGAGGGTGCGTTTCTTTTTGCATAAAGCTTTTCTTGTCAGCAACTGCTGAGATGCATAATAACTGGCAGATAAATTGCAAATTGTTTATCAGATTATATATTGTGCAAATTTTTCCATAGACAAAAGGGATTTTGCAAATTTCCATCTCATAACAGAAGTCCACAATCTTGAAAGACAGAAAGAAAATTAGGACAAGTACATTATTTAGAATTTTTCAGCCTTACTGTCGGCATTTTAAACTTCCTGCTATAATCTGTGCTGTGTGTGGTTCTTGGACAGACATCCTCCAGAAAGTCCATGTTGTGGTTTTTGTTGCATTTTTCGGATCACATGCAGTTATTCACAAATATATAGAAGGAGTTTGGGCGCATCGCCAAACATAGGAGTTAAAAGTCTCAGGTGACTTTGAGGCTAAGTGTAGCCACATATGGGCTAGTGGATAAGACAACTAGTGCCTTTCTTCAATACTTTTAGGGTTTACACCGAGGTCAGTCCCTGTACTGTGATTATGATGATGCTAGAGAAGGTCAAGGCTACACAAAAGAACTCACCTATGATAACCTGCAAATGTTCAAAACTGACTGACCTGGATTTGATCTTTTAAAATTTATAACCAACCAAATCGAATGTATAACCCTGACATGCAGCTCAAGACTGTGACTTTAGAAGAAAAGAATACATAATTCTTTTTTGTAATTTTTTTTTTAACAAATAAAATTGATTATCTTTGGTACAATGTCCATTTTTTATTTTAATCTATTCTTTTCAAAATGCTCAAGTACAGGACCGAGAGTGAATTTGAAGATTTATCTTCAATACTTGACAGAAATTCTCAGCTAGATTTAGGTATATGCTATGAATAGGACATTCTAATTCCTGCCTTCCTTTGAACGCGTAAGCATAAGCCAATACTCGCAAGGTTAGCAGCATGTGCCCTCCCAACGGGAGCCTTTGAGACGTGTATCAGCTGCAAAATAATTCTATGCAGCTGGTCCCAGGAGACCACGAAATCACAGGAGAATTACCACTGTATAACTTTAAGGACAGTACTAAGGAAAAAAAACTATTGTATGTTAATAAGTATTATAAACTCACTAACCATTCCCAAAACTGCAAATATTCCTGTCATGCCCTCTCCTTTTTCAAGTTCTCCTTGTATAAGTGATCACTGGTCTCATACTGTTTAAATAGGGAGAGTCTCCACTTCAAGGATTAACGTTTTATAGTCCATGATTAAAACTAACATATTAGACCCACAGACAGACCTGGTGTCTGTTTAAGTACGTAGGGTCAACGCTACAAAGCAATGGAGGGTGTGGAAAAGAGGTGAAGAAGTGGGTGCAAGATGGTTGGAATGAGAGTTAGTCGCCCCATACACATAGCATTTTTTATGTATCAAAAAAGTATAAAAAAATATTATTTGACTGGATTACTGTCTTCTGTGCATCCTGTGTCTCCTACATTGCTTTTGGCAAACTGCAAACTATACTTTTTATGGTTTTCTTTAAACAATGACTTTCCTCCTGCCACTCTTCCAAAATGTTCAGGTTTGTAGTATATTCAATAGTCAACAGATACTCCCACTTGACAACTGGATCTCAGAATTTCTCCAAAAAAATGTTACACATCCCAATAAAAGCCAGATGTCATTGGGATTATTATAAAACAAAATCTATACAAGTTCAAGGAGTCTTAAAACATTTGCAAGGCACTGCATTTGTACTTTAAATAGTTACATTGGTTTTCAACCATCTCCTGCACTCATTTTGTTATTTGCACTCTTTGTTATCTGTTCTTTATCCTGACATATTTCCTAGATAGTCTTTTTGTACCCTGCACATTCTGCACTTACAGGGAGGTGAGCCAGTAAAAACATCAGGTCATATTTAGGGCAGAAGTGAACCATGTAACAATTACAGTAGGACGGAAGAGCAAAGATCCTACTGTTCATAATAACCTCCTTGTCACTCTGTGTTTCTCAATTGCCTCTTTCAGCATGTCATCAAATAGAATGTCTGCTACATGGTTGCATCTTTTTTTAAGGAAATTTTAGCAAAATGGTTATCAAAATGAGTTTTTGCCCAGCCGTTTCAAGTGCAAGTAAAAAGCCCAAAGAGCCTTTTTTTTATTGAGATAATATTGAAAGCACTTACAACTCACGTCCACGATATAAATACCAGAAAATAATAATGTTGGCCTAATTTTCCTGATGGCCGCAATTAGGCTGTGTATTATTTTGAAAATTACTTGCTGATACAGCACAGAAAGCGTTTGTGTTAAAGAAATGGACCGTAACCAGTGCACTGTTTATCCCCGTGATTTCCTTTGGTGGCCCATCAGATTATTTGCACGGTGGAAACATATAAAGACCAGAGCAGTTAAGACAGCTGCTACTGCCAACAGATACTGTCTGGTGATACAGGCCCTAAATGGTTTCTCTAGCTGTTATGACCATGAGTTTTACAGTGGTCCTTTACAAAAGAAGAAGAAAGAAAACAAACCTGATTACCAAATGCATATAATCACCTTTGAATTATGATGACTGTTCTTTTTTTTTCCGTTTTTTTAGATTTCTTCAATCCAATGGCCATTAAGTGCTGAATATTATTATTAAGACAGCTGAATTTATTCCAAACAATTACACAAAGGGTCCACTGTTTCCCAAAGACAATAACCGAAAAATAAGAGATGCCGCTCTGACTCTCTTTGTTTGATCTTTGAAAGAACAAAGAAGGACAAACTTCTCAGGGAAAATTTTATATTGATGAGAAGAGCAAAATTAGTGAAGGGGACTTATTTGAAAAGCTGTAATATATTATACTATTTTTTTAATCACTGAAAAAAAATATTATCATATCACTTTTCAAACATACTAGTGTGACACAAATTGCTTTACAGGGGTTCAAAAAGACAGAACTCACACCAGTAAAACAATTATTTTATGAATGCATTAACAAAATCCAAGTCCGGAGCTCTTCCGTCAAAGTTTAAATTATTTTCAGGCATAAAAATCTGTCATTTAAAAAAAAAAAAAATTACGAAAATGTAATAAGTATTTTCTTTAAAAAGAACAACATACCCAGAGTAACAATTTGAATTTAATTTAAAATATAGCCAGTTATATCCCCCCCCAAATTTACATATCATTAAATGCAGATACTATCATAAAATTAATACTTAAACTTTAAAGACTGCAATAAATTGGTTTGTATGCAAATATGCGAACAACACTGTGACAAGTCAGTTGATTCAGTAGAGCGTAGTATAACGTAGACCACAGTAAAGGGCTATTTCCGAATCCGAAAAAAAAAATGAATATGTCCATTTTTTCAGAAAAAAATGATCTAAATATTCTGTAAAAATGGACATACGTTAAAATCTATAATGATTTATCCCGGATTAAATGAAGAGTCGTTAAATCACATTGTGCAATTACTAATACATCTATTTCACAAAGTAAAATACAGACAAAACCAAGCCATCTCGACCAGAAATGGTCCAATTAATGTCCTCCACTAAAATAGTTAGTCCCCAACAAGTTTGATGTCCAGAATCCAACATAAGATGCCACTGAAAACTTTTTTGACCACCTTTCTTGGGTGTGGTAGTTTCCCTTAGCATGGACATGATAAGCGCACAAATAACACAGCCCTCTACTTCTTGTGATTTTATGGCACTTGGCAAACAACTTGAGGTGTACTACCAGCACCCACTGGGATGGAGTGAGGACCAGAATAGTTTTAAGGTCAAGTTAGATTAAACTGTACAATATGCAGGTACGTGTTCAGAACTACTTTTTGTAAGATTTTCAGTTGCACTGTTCATCAGGTATTAAAATAAATAAAGAATTTTTTAAATAACACATTTTTTATTATTTACATTGAACATTAGATTACATCTGTGTTTTAAAAAATGATTCAAAATGACTTGAAATTCAAAGTGTAGGACCTGCGACTTGACTTGAAACTTTACAATAATAACTTGAGATTTACTTAAAACTTGCAAGGCAATGTCTTGGTCTCACCTCTGCTCATTAGGATTTAAATTGGTTAAATCTTAATACATACTTTGGCAGTAAACTTTGGAAATTCAAATATCAAGATAATGCTAATAAAATATCATCACAATCTAAAATATGAGGCAGTAATCCTTGATAAGATTAAAAAAGAAATACGAAATAAAACATGATCATAATTATTTTGTTCAATTGAAAAGAAACATAAAATAGATTTGTTGTCCAATTTTCCACTTACAGTTTAAACACTTTTATTATTCATCATTAATCTATTTATTGTGCTGTCTTTTTTTCCTCCTGACTTTCTGTACTCTGTGCTCACGCTTACAAGATAGCAACATTTATCACCAGAGGAGCTGTCTCCACGTCCATAGGATAAACCCATCACCCGCATAATAAATGTCAAGCTGTCATGATTTATATGGCTAATGAAATTGATTGTGGCTACACTGTCTCAGACCATTGTAATAGCATGATACAGTACTTTTCCTGTTTCAACAGCTGTAAACTGTGGGAGGCTGGTGGGTAAACTGGCTTCAGAGTGTTTGCTTCTTAAAAATGATAATGTAACAAATCTCAGGCTTTGAAGAGTCTTTTTAAGAAGATAAAGTAAGAGCTCCAATCTAAATCTTGTAACACTGGCTTTGATCATTTGAAAGGACAGTTAAGAGTCTTCAAAGGAATGAAAAAATATGAAGTAGCAAAAAGGATGAAGTGACATTGTTGATTTTTTTTGGAGGTTCTGAATGGAAACCTTACTTGTACTAATGGATTTTGCAGGGTCAGAAACTGCAAAATGTTTCAGTTACTAACTTAAACCTCATATCATTTCACAGTGCAGCTACTGACATGTGAAAAACTGTAATATACGTTTTTTTTTCTTTTTTCTTTTGGTCAAGACAAAATTTATCCTCTCAAAAATGCACCTAAAAATAAATTTCCATTTAGTTGAACTTCGGGCTTGTCCCAAATTACTTTATTAGGCTGGCCATATAAGGTGAGGGCTCTTTACAACTCTATTAGTGTGAAGCCCCATCTATCTTTGTCTCTCAGACTGATGCCCTGTGGCTTATCGAGCTCTTCTGTTATCAGTAAATGGATACCATGTGCAATTTACACACAGAAGACTCACCAGACCTCATGATCTTATAATTTTATCACTGGTATCATCAGCTGTGAACGACTGTTATCATACTCTTCAATGGCGTTTATTCTTTAATATGCAGTTATCACTATTTTCCTGGCTGTTAGCAAAGCAAAGGATCGATATGTACAGATAGGATGCGCTGTCCTAGCCTCTGAACCCAAGTTTATAGCTGTCTGTCTGCCTAGCATGTCCATGGGATGATGACAGATGACTTTATTGGGGGTGGGGGTGCAGCATGGTCACAGCTTGAAGCTGGGACTTTCCATTAGTCATATAACAACAGTAATCAGTAAAGAAAATGTTTGCAAATAGACTCCTTTTTTATATCTACAAAAATTAAATGTGTGCTAATATTGTGCAAATGTGATCTACATTTTCTTGGCCCCCCATAAAAATAACAAGGAAGATTTGGGTTTTTGACTGACTTAATAAATCTAAATCCTATTTCGACTATTTCAATTCAGTGAAATGACTTAGAGGGAGAGTTATCAGAAAAAAAAGAGAGAGCTCTGGTGATTTTAGTGAGAAGAGACTTATCTGTCCTCGGGCTGAGCAGCAGAACACAGTCATGGCTTTATTCAGTGTCTCGGCCCTGTCATTAAGGAATGATGACACAGTCCTCCAGGCTCACATTAATCTTTAACAGTGTGATTTCTAAAATAACACCAGAATTTTCCCCCAGGCACAGAGGGAGAGAGGGCACTATTCAGTCCCTCCCAGTTTTCTCTCTCTCTCTCTCTCTCTCTCTCTCCACACTATTAATGTTGGAAAGCAGACGACTAAGGGGAAAAATACTTTGAAACACAAAAGGGGAAAATATTATAAAGATATAGCAAATAAATGAAAAGACGCATTGATTTCAAGAGGGATTGTGATAAAATGAAGCTGGGGTGCATTCGAGAGAACGTCACCAGGTGATAAAAGTCCTTGACCTCACTTATTCACTCTGACAGGGGCAGTTCCAGTGGCTCCTTTGCACTGCACATTGCTGTTGTTAACAGTGTGTTATCACAGCGCTGCCCCGGGGAAGATAAAGACTGTGGCCACTGATGGGCCTTAAGTGAATGAAGGACTGGCTACAGAAGACCATCGGTGGGTTGTGTCAGTCAAGCCGTCTCTGGCCAATGCCAGAGCACAGATAAAAGCAAAATCAACAACATTTTTGAGGGGGAAATATGCACGTTTAATAGCAGCCTGGGAAAGTGAGCCAGGGCTCTGCTGCTAAAGTTGTTTGGGTTCTGGGAGACAGACGAGACTTCTCTTCCCCTCTTGTTTTCATGCAGCTCTGCTATTTGCATGTAACCATTACTCAATATGATAGCGCTGCACTTTCCAGGTTTTCAATCAAGGAAAAGAGAAAGAAACAAAATCCAGCCAGCTGATTTCTGGAGACAGCTTAAAATGAAGTTCACAAACATTTTCTTGTAACATTACAGTTGGTTTTTCTAAAGCAGTGAAAAAAGTAACTATTATTGATAATCACATGAATATTGAAGATAGTCCTTTATTCTGTGTGGAAAAGGTAAAGAATTCCGACTTTAAAACTAACTTACGTATAGAACAATGATTTTTGTGTACTAAGTTTCTGAGCTGAATATTTATGTTCCTCTTGTCAACATTAGACAGCGGGTAAGAACTTTGTCAGTGTGGGGAAATGTACAAGATGTATTATAGAAAAAAATAGTTTAGAACCAATTTTAACTGGAATGTCAAAAAAACAAAAAAAAATTGCAAACTAAAACAAATCATACCACAAAAATGTTTTTGCGGTTGGACCAATGGTATAATGCTGATTTTAAACACAGTTTCACTTTTGCACTGACAGCTTCACTGGCCATGATACGTTACGATTGGCCATGCTGTGTTTCAGGGGGACTGTTTCAGACGGATCATGGACCACAGTGGAGCACAGAGCTCTTCCAGGTATTTAACTGCCTGAAGCATGATGTGATTTAAAAATAAGTATGGTACCAATAAACTGAGCCATTGTGACATTCTTTTGGTCTGATATATAATTTATTTGTTTTGCTCATATACTTTTTGGTGCCACACTGTTAACATTGATTCACTTGGAATGTTTAACAGAGATGTTACCTGCTTCTCCAAATTGAGAGTGGTCTGATTGCTGTAGGCTGGAGGTTAGACAAAAACTACAACGTTTGCAGGCCACACTGTTATTTGAGGCTGATGCGTTTAGTGGCTTCCACTAACTTTCATATGCATTTAATTTCTCATCCCCCCTCCTTCCTCTTTCTCCCTTCTGCTTTATTCTCTATACACAGTATACAGAGTATCAAGCCAAGGCTAACATGTATCCACAATATGTATGCCTCTATGAAGCTCCCTGAGGAACAGAGCTCTGCTCTTGCTCACTGGTGCAGTGGACAATGTGGTTGTTGTGTGGGAGCTGGCTGGCTGTCCACTCTGAGACGAGTCAATCTGGGGATACAACAGAGATGCTGTCTGTGTCACTGCTCATCAATAAGAGTCCTCTTTACATTTTTTTAAGTGTACTTCACTCATTTGTTCAATTCATTAAAACTCTTACTTGCAGTTTGCATACTAATATTTAAACTTTCTAGACGTATATTATTTTCTTTATGGGTTTCCATGTTAAAAGTGTGTGAGTGTGTGTGTCTTTGTGTGCCTTCATGGGTGCAGAGTATTGCTTTTGAGAGCGCTGACACTGGGCAGATTGAGATGTCAGGCGCCTGCATGCTGTGGTAAATTAGCTATTCTTCTCTGTAGCTAATTGGAAATCTAAATGTTTTGAGGGGCAGAGAGGAGCTGTAATGGAATGCAGTTTGCTTTGAAGCGGAAAATCTGATTAAAGATCACTCTCGAGTATTTAAGAAGATGTTATTTAATATGTTTTAAAAATGTATGTTTAGTTAAACGGAAACATAATACCACTTTTTTTGAGAGATATATTCTCATCCTAACGTGCCACGTCTAATGAGCTAGCTTTCAAAACTCTGCAACAGAAGCAAATACATTTCCATGCATAATGATCTCAACAAATACACGCATGAAACATTAATTATGGTGCCCCCATCTACATAATTCACAATAAAACATGAAACCAAAAAATGCCAAAAACACTAATTGACTAATTCATCATAAAACCTTGTGGGTAAATGTTCTTCAATGCCTGAGCTGTTTCAGTAGACTTAAAACATTTGTGAGTTAAGGTTTGAAGTTTTCAGTACACTAGGGAATGTGCTAAGATAATGAAAACATGATCAAAAATAAAAATGAATGCAGCGGTTGTGCTCCAGGATATTAGAAAGAACATGAAATCCCACTATTTCGAACATAATGAAAATATTGGTTGCAAAATACTCATGGTTCTCTTTATGTTGTTGAGCTATCAACATCGCCATCAACATTTCCATGGGTTTTAATAGTTGGTTATTCTGTATCAAGTGTGGTAATCAAGAAAATCCAAAGTCCATTTGACCAAATGGTATATTATAGCAAAATATGAATATGTTACTGCTAAAACATTTGAACTTGTCAAAAATTGCATCCAAGAAGTTAAAGGTGTTCATTATATTGCACATATTGTGATTTTGAGTAAATTTGTACTCGTGGGGGAGGTTGGGTGTTTCCTATCTCCAGCTGTCAATGGGTAATGTAAAGACGACTAAGTCCATTACAGTACAAGGTAACATATGAACATACAAGACAAACAACCGTTGGCTCCATCAACTTTTTAAGCTTTTCCTGCATTTCAAGCTTCAAAGCGCAGAACGTTAGCAATGCAGAAGTTGAGCTAGTTGAACTTTTGATGGTCTTAATGCTCTTGACGCAGCATGGCAACCAATCAGAACGTCTCACTGTAGTGACGTTGCCCGACGTCGACGCTGCCTAGCCAACCACAATCCTCTAGTGTTTAAAACATCCAGCAGAGAAAGGACCGCCTACGAGCTTTGCAACATTTAGCTTAAAAATGTATCTTCTATGTATATGCGTCGAACTAGTCGCTTTATTAACGTTGCTTGGAGCTGACAAAGCTTGCGCTCTGGACGCACCATTATTCAAGTTTAATTCTTTGCCTCAAAGTTTAGTCTGACATTTTTCCTTTTTAAGAATGTATTTTGAAACAAGCTAAAGTTCCAGACTTGAATTGCTGTCTCTCATATGGAATTACAAAGACAATTTGACATATTCTGCATGAATATGTGAGTCTAGCTTACAGTATTGAGAAGAATCAATATGTTACATAGAGGCATGTAAACTGTTCATTTCTGAAATGTGTTTGAAATACAACAAAGTTTTTCAAACGAAGCTGGAAGCTTGGCCTTAGTACACTTATACATTTTACATCTTGTTTTTCCCATTATTTGGACGTGGTGGGAAAAAAAAATCTTGCACAATTAAAACAAATAAAGCTGTGTAAGTAAACATGGAGCTTTATAATTTCCTAACTGATGAGCCTAGAAACAGTTGAAGACTGCCACAATAATCAAGGCCACTGGGCTTCTTTAGAAGAAATCACAAAAAGCCAGTAAATAGGTTGGTTTTAGCATAAGTGATGAAAACAAATCTAAACATCATGAATTAAGTTTTGTTTTATTTTCTTTAATTAGCATTAGCAGGTTTTTGCCTCTTTGTCTTTTTAGTTCAATATGAAAAAATGCAACAAGTTTCTGATCCCTGCTTTTCAGCCTATGACTGTTTATCTATTTCAACTACATCTAAAGGAACAAAAGACATGCAAAATGGCCACTGACAGCCATGTCGAATATCTCTTTCTGCCAAATCTGGCTGTTTTCTCTCACTGCTGTCACTTGATGTCTTTATGTGAGCCTGGGAGTTCAGCATTATGAAAAGCGTGGGGTGTGAGCTGAGCGAGTGACCCCACAGGAGGGGAGTATTAAGAATATAAAAAGAGAGCAAGAGCGAGGGATGGATGAAACAGAGGGCGGGAGAAAAGTAGAAAGGGGCTAGGGGGCATCCCTGCTGGGTCCCAGGCATCTCGGCTGGCAGCCCCATCTTGGCTTCAGACGTCTTTTGTCAAGGAGGGGAAAGAGGGTCTCTTCTTCACTTGGGCATTGGACAAAAGATGTTTTGTCCGTCTGGGAAGGGTGTCTCTGGGGAGTATGGATGGATGCCGAAGGAGGAATAAAGCCAAAGACCCATCTTCACAAGGGTTGGGGTGGTGGCCGTGGGCAGCCAATTGGGGCCGGACAGATGTTGAAATGAGGATGATTTATTAGCCTGGGTGTTCTCGGTGGCACTTGGCCACCATCCCAGATTTAGTAGTGAGAGGGAGGGTGACTGAAGGAGGAAGACATGTACCAGAGACATCTTAATACCATCTTTGGGCATGGGGTTCTTCTTGCACTTCGATCGTCATGGTATTTTGTGCTTGATTCTCTCAAAGGAAAATAACTTGGTTGGAAGTCATCTGAATCACTAGGCTGGACATTGTCTCCCAGAGTTACACTCCACCTCTTCCACAAGTTCCTCCTGGCATACAAACACACTGACTATGTGTGCAGCCTTCACTATGTCTCCCTCGATTATATAAAACAACAAATTACCAAATTAACATTCCCAACAGCCCTCACTCTCCTTTCACTTTTCTCAGTAGAGACTTTTGAAACTTGCCAAAAAGCAAAGAAGCACAACGGGTGCTTGTGGTTATCAGTATGTGTGTTTGCATAATTTCATTAATAAAGATTCAGCACCCGTTGCCTGTGTTGCTACAAAGTGAAAAGTAAAATCTTCTAAAAGTGTTTATGTGGATTTTATGAAATGTGTTTTCTGCCTTGGGGTCAGGCATGAAGTTATGGTGGTTTAAAGATGAGTGTGTGAAGTGTGTGCGTCTGAAGCCACTGAGCGTCAGCTGACCAGAAAAAAGATGCATTCCTAAGAGCAAATCTTTCTTAACAGCTATGGTGTTCAATGTTCCGTACTCACTGAGCATCTCTCTTGTTTCTGTATCTCAAGTTTTGTTCTTCAAATCTTGATCTTGACCTCTATGTTTCTCTTTTATTCTCCTTCCCTTTCTCCTCGGAGCAACATTCAATCTTGCTATTGTTTGTCAATCCTTTTTACTCAGCTCCCCACTGAAAAATTGTAAGGAGGGGGTTACTTAGTACTTGGGGAAAGTTTGGACAGCTTTCATCAAGGGTACCTGGGGGGAAGATTGATTGGCAAAGTAATTTACTGCTCAGTGTCTGTTCTCAATTTCTTGTTCTTTACCTCTTTCTGTGCCCTTTCCCTAATCCATCTATCCATCCATTCTTTCCACATCACCCAATCCATACTTGCTGCCTGAAGGTAAAAGGTCTCAGTGGGAGGGAAAGGGAGTGTGTCTGTCTGTATATATGTGATTATGACATGGTCAGCAGGTAAAGTGGACAGGTAAAAGTCAGATAAACCACCAACAAAATGTAAAAAGGACTGGGTGTTCCTGGGTTTAGTATATAATCAGAATCAGAATCAGAATCAGAATCAGCTTTAATGGCCAAGTATGACACATACAAGGAATTTGACTCCGGCAACTTTTCTCTCCAGTACAGAACTTAAATAAGTGAAACAAATGACTTATCTGTCTCCCAGACCATTATTCCATTGAAAGGACTACTTAAAGTCTAATTATGTTAATTATTGCAAAGATTTTGATTCAACTGAATTCAAAAACCAATTTCTGACCACATTTTCTCTAATGTCCTGGCTGATATTGCAGTTGCATTCCTCTATGTAAATTAATCGGATGCTGATAAATTCAAGCAGAATATTCCACTCATTAGTTATTTCATAAAAATAAGTTTTGGACTTTTGCCACCAAGTTTTTCTCAGGGTAATTTTTACTGCTGATCATTATTTAAATTCACCTTTAAGTCCTCTGTTGGAGTCTACTGAAAGAAAACATAGTGATGTTGCCCTCAAAAAATAATAAAAAAATAAATAAATACCACTTCTTATGTCAGAGATTTATTGTATTTTTTTTAATTTTTTTTTTGTATGATCAGGGGTCATAATGCTGAAAAAATGATGCCAGCAATGCACATTTATTTTCTCCCATAGACTATGTAAATTTCATTTTTTCACCAAGTTTGTATAAGACACATATTTAATTTAAAAAAAAAAAATTCTCTATGAGTAATATTTTTTTCTGATATGTGTTGACTGGCTGTTGACACTGTATATTTTGTATGTGGTGTTTATATGATCTAGTTTACTTAAACAAGAAATAAACAATCAATCAAAAAATAACACACACAAAAATTTGATTGAAAGAAAAACAGGAACGATTTTTTTGTCTGTTGCTAAAGAAAATTTAAAACAGACAAAGAGAGCCTGCATTTAAACTCTATGGCCATGTGAAAGGATGATGGTGAGTACTAAGTTGGCGGAGGGGGATGAACACAATGAGATACACAAAAAAACTGAAGGAGCCAGGCAGAGAAAAGAATGCTAGCCTTGTTGTTGGGCAGCTTGACATTGATTAATGAGAAAGAGTGACACAGACACAGAGAAGAGCAAAAATAAGAAGGGAGAGGGATGGCATTGGTATAGTAGTTCACCCAGGGGAGGGGTCAGCTAGACTCTTGTCAGGGTGAGGGACTCCGGAAGAGCCCCAGGCTGAAGACTTGATGCATTGGCAATGTCTGCACCTATGTGTCTGATGATACGCTTCTCATTTGGGCTGTTTATTTGCTTTCTCTTAAACAATACAGTGTATATTCATAACTCAGATCACACCAGTCCACAAGCTTTTATTTCGTTACTCTATATCGAAAAGACTTTGAGCAGAGCAGTGCACAAATACACTGCACAGGTTGAGATTTTATGCTATTTAACTCAAAAAGGGCACACAAAGACAGAATTTGTTAAATTACAATGAAAAAAAAAAAGAGTCAAATAAAGAAGACTTACGTCACCTATATCACAATATTAACCAGGATACAACTACCATCATAAATGTAGAATTACATTTAGGTTTCTTTCACATAGAAACTTGGTTTTCTAGGCAAACTCTATCTATGTACATATTTCTCATTCTTAAAAAGTAAAGTTAAGTCTCCATTTCCATTTGGTGTCGAACACTGCCTGAGCATGGCTGACCACTGCTGTCAACACCAGGGGCTACTCCAAACCGCCCACGTCTCTAGCCGAGAGTGTTTTCAAAAGCCTCTTCTGGATGTCCTGGGACCCTTTGTCTCTACTTTCATCTGTAGGTAAGTGCAGTGTGAAGCCGCCTCCTCACAGCAGCCTCTTCAAAACTCTGCACAATAGTCAGATTTCCTCCCAATTTGCTGGCAGAGAATAGGAGGCTCAGGAACTCCTTTCAGTTGCTTTGAATAGTGAGGCTAATTCAAACTCAATCCTTGAGTGTGACAGGCTTTACCCCAACCACTGTTTGGGGTTTAGGGTTGCTGACAGTGGCTAATGCTAAGCCACATCGCAAAAAACATACACACACATATATCTTAGTGTCGGGTTGTGTTGATGATGTCGGGGTGATTTTCAGGGATAGGTTGAGAAAAAAACAAGGCAGATCTTTAAATAAAACAAAATAAAATATTTTGTCTACCGTCTTTGTCTTTGCATGATTATCTAATGTTACAACATGAAAACAAGTGGTGTATATTCAGGTTTGAAAAAATGTGCAGGAAATCACATTTTATGGTTTAAAAAATATTTGTAAAAAAGGGCAGAACATCAGTGTTTAGCACCTACAAACAAAAAAGCATTCTAGATCTCATAGATCTGTGACTTAGTCTTTGAGAAGCTCTTCTATCCTTGACTCGTTACCTGTATTAAAGGCACCTTTTTGATGTTATGTGTACAGTGTACAACAGGCATCTATCTATCCACACCTTTAGTCAGACTCCAACCTTCACCATGGCCAAGACCAGTGACCTGAGAATACCAGAGACAAGATTGCACAAGAATGCACTAGACTAGGATGAGCCAATTTACAATATGCAATGACATTGGTTCTAAGAGATCAACTGTAAAAAATTAAAGAAATACAAGATCACTGCCAATCTCCCTTGACATAGGGCTCAATGCAAGACCTCACCTCGTGAAGTACACCTTATAATTAGAACAGTGAGGAGACAGCCCAGAACTACATGGAGGGGACTGGTCAATTACCTGAAGAGAGTTGGGACCACAGTAACAAGGATTAATATTAGTAACACTCTACATCGTCATGGGTTAAAAACCGACAGTGCTCCAAAGGTCTCTCTGCTTATGTCAGCACATGTCCACGGCAGTCTAAAATCTACCAGAGACCATCTCGATGGTCCAGAGGAGGATTGGGAGGATCTCATGAGGTCAAATGATACCAAAATAGGATGCTTTGTTACAAATGCCAGTAGCCATGCTTGAAGGGGGAGGAATGCTAAATTGCACATAAAGAACATCATACTCACTGAAGCATGGGGGTGGAAACATTATGCTTTGGGACTACTTTTCGAAGGGGACATGATGATTGGTCCATATGAAGGATTCGATTAATGAGACCATGTCTTGCGTGATATTTGGATAAAAACCTTATTCCATCAGTGGAAGCACTGAAGATCAAATGTGGCTAGATTCTCAGCACCATTATACAAATAAATTCTATAAAAATCATTCAATGTGATTTCTTGGATTTCATTTTCGATTTTGTCTCATACAGTTTAAGTGTACCCATGATGAAAATTATAAGTAGAACAACTTGCATAGTCTTTGGCTGCCGAATAATCATTTGCCACACTATATATAAGATCTCCAACCTCAAAATGACCAGTGCATCTCAAGCATGCATGTGCATATGATGATTCATGTCTGTGTGTCTTTACATCCTCACAGAGCTCACTCCACTGACCATTTGTTCTACTTGACCTTTCTGGACTCCTTTTACTGCCAATTATGCAAGCACACATACTCACTTTGCATTTTTGTACTTCTTTTCTTCCCGACACTCTTGAGGTCAGTTCTAATCAACCACCCCTTGGTAGTTCACAGTATACACACACATTACTTTACCAGAGTTCCTTAAAGAAGCACACCTTCCAGGTCCAAGGACTGCTATTAAAGCAATCAGAAGCTTTCTAAGCTAGGTCAAGAGCAAGGTACTCAGATGGGAATTCTGATTTGAATTATGCAAAAAAGGAACAGTAAAGGAGGGAAGAAAATAGCAAAAGAGGAAGATGGGACTGAAAACAACCCCACCCCCTGTTGTCACACAGAAGTAAAATGTTACAAAGAAATCTGTAGACTAAAAAGTGACCATACATGAGCAGGGGACTTTCTGAAGAGATAAAAGAGACTTGAACATCTTCCTTAAATGAGGAGCCCCTTTAAAAGACCCGTGGTTGCTAATAAATTACAAACTAAACCTGGCACATTTTTGCAAAGATATGAAGCTGGCACCATGAAACCTCAAGAAGTGTTGAACTCAGCTGGGTCAATCCTGAGTGCAATGCAGTAAATGGGTGAATCACCAGATATGCGGCAGAGAAGAAAAAGGTGAACATCTTATCCTATTTAAAATACCCATACCACAGACATCTGACTGGTGACCACTGCTAACTACCATGGCTCCACATATTGGTTATGTCTCTTCAAACGTTATCATGAATTGTCCAATCTGTGTTAATTTCAATAAATCATAAGTAGAAAATGACACACTGGATTCTGTCTTGATGTGTTTTTGGATGAAGTCTCTCAGTCGACTGGCTTTACAAATAATTGATCATCCCACCTTTGATGCACAAAGCTGACTTATTCCTACAGACGTCTACAGTAACTCGGTTGGCAAGGTGAAACAGTGGCAGGCTGACTTCCACCATCCTTGCCAACGCAATCCTTTCAGAAATCACACAAGCAGGAAGAGACAAGCAGAAACTGTCTTAGACCCAAGTTGTCTGTGAAAGCTGTCACTTACCAGGGGACCTGATGAAACGCTAGGAATCAAGGTTAAGAATGAGCTACTTAAATGAGACAGACCAATTCTATGAGTTTGTTTGCAAATCTGAGAGCCTTTGTGCTAGTAGGTTTCTATATGAATGAATACCTGTAATATTATGTATTCTTATTGAAAATCAATACTTAATGCAAAAAACAAAAAGAAAAGATAAAAAAATTAATTGGAGGTAAACATGGGATTGTTACAAGTCGATTATGTATGGTAATCTTTATTGCTATTTCTGTTAGTTGGGCTAGAAAAAGAAAAATACCAAAGACAGACTCAAAAACAGTTATCACAATGTATTAAAACTACAGCTAAACCAATGCATTAGACTGTACAAGGGATTTGTTAAAAGAAAACCATGGCAAAATGTTGTGGTAAACAAGTAAGGGAACGCATTTGAAAATACTGTTGCTTCCCTACAAGAGGATACCATCAATGTCTACATTCTCATCTTTTGATTGGGATTAGTATTTTGGTGGAAAGAAGGAGCCTATATAAGATGTATCATCAAAATGTTAATGGTGAAAGCTGCACTTCCATGATGAGACGATTTTCTTTTCTAATTATTTTGCAAAACATTTTTTTTAACATAGCTACAATTTCTTATGAAATTATTTATTTCCTAGGACAAGAACACTGATTAAATAAAAAAACATACCAAATCTTATCATAGTGCACAATTTAGCAATTTTAAATATTGACTCTCACTCACAACTACAGTGAAGAATCAATAGTTGAAAAAGCCCCATCATTAACTATAGCAGATTCTGAGTGTGATTTTTCTCTCTCAAAGATGTGATCTCAAACAATCTTATATAAAATGAGTAGAGGTATAACTTACTTTGAGAAATGTACACTGACAATTACTCTGGCATCTGAATATGTTATTGTATGCGTGCCCCTTTGTGTGCATTAATGAGTGTCCTTTGGCCAAGTCTATCCTGCAGAGAACATAATCATGGCCCTGTCGTCTTCAGGTTAAAGGCTCACCGCTGGGTCTTTTGGCACTAATGTGGTTCCAAACTATAGGGGTCACATTGCCTCAGCTACCTCTCCACGCATTACAGTAAAAATAATTCTATTCCCCATTAAAAGCCACCAGCAGGCTATCATGTGGGCCTACCTGAGATGGCATAAATGAGTCACTTAATGATAGCCATGCTGCAGGGAAGCAGTATTCAGACAAAGAAAAACTGATTGGATACTGATTTAGTGTGAGGGTCATAAGAATATGAATCAGTGTATCATATCTGGAGCTTATCATGTGGACAATGGGCGATAGGCGGGGAACACACTGCACAAGCTGCCAGTCAATCACATAGACACAGAAAAGCATTCACAATCAAATTCACGCCCACGCCATTTGGAGTCACCAATTAACCCCACATGCATGTCTCAGGGCTTTCGGCGGAAGCCAGAAGTGTCGCACAGATTTCTTGTTCATTCCAAATGATTGAGTGACTGACAACATGTTAAAGGTAAAAACCAAAAAATACCTATTGATCGAAAGATTCTTGATTACTACAACATCCTTGAGGAAGGAACTGAATATCTGTATCCACTCAGCTGCCAAAGGCAAGGTCAAGAGCACAAGAACACCTTAAAAAACAGGTTCAGGTACTTCCCAGAGTCTTGGCCCATAAGGCTTGTAAGCAGCATCATTAATGACAATTCTGTCTAGATATTGAGACTTATTATCTTTAATAGTTACAACTTCATTGTGCCCTTTTAGTCTTTGTTTCAGTGTTGCTGAGAGTTTGTTGACTTCATTTAAGTTGCATTTAAGAATGCTGTTTCAAACATATGCAATATCACCTTCTGCCACAACATCTACCCTTACATTCTACATTACACCCTAGTTCTCACCAATGCACCTTGATTTTTCTCTCTCTCACACTCACATACACACACAAACACACACAGATATAATGGGGCAAAAAAATAGACTAAGCCACTCCAGAAGCTTAAAATGCTTTTTACATAGCCACTCCTTCATTGCGCGGGAGGTCTATTTGAAATCATTGTCATGCTAGAAGATCCAGACACATTTCATCCACAATGCGCTCACTGACAGAAGGTTTTTGCCCAAAATCTAATAGCATCATTCATCCTTTCCGTAAATTGATCAGTCGTCCTGTCCTCTTTGCAGAAAGGCAACTTCAAATCATGCTTCCACCCCCATACTTCACAGTGGGTATGATGTTATTGGGATGCAAGTCAGCATTTTTTCCCCTCCAAACACAGTGAGTGATGTTTATACCAACGAGTTCTATTTTGGTTTCATCTGACAATATAACATTCTCGAATTCTCCTCCAGATCAACCAGGTGGTCTCTGACAAACTTTAGACAGGCATGCAGATGTGCTTGTTTAGGCAGGGGGACTTTTTCAATCACTGTAGGATTTTATTCCATGAAGATGTAGTATGTTACCAATAGCAACCTCTGTTACTGTGGTCCAAGCTCTCTTTAGATCATTTGAGTTACTTTTACTTTTTACTCAGGGTCGCTGAGTCACTGCAGGCTGTACATATAACTGAGCATGTGACAAATAACCATCTTGATCTTGTAAATATGGCCCTTTGATCAGGATTCCTTCCCGATGTACCAATAACCGATAACCACATAAGATGTGATTGGTTTAAAACAGCTTTGAACTCATCCCTACAGTTCTTTAGATAAGTGAACTATAATTGAACTTGAAATATTACCATTGTTTTTAAACAGTAATGCAAGAATAGCTGTTCAGTTTGTTTGGTTTCTTCATTTACATGTTATTCATTGTCACTGCAGGATTGGCTACAGGGGGGTGTTTAATTCTTTTTTTAGTTTTTACCTAATAGTTTAACTGAAATTTAAAGAAAAGTCTAAGAACGTCACCAACACTGGTCTTAAATTCAGCATTGCCGCCATTCCTATGAAATTGTGATAACTGACGTAAATAACTTTATAGCACTTTTTTGTACAAATGGTTATGTTGTACTGGCCTTTTTTATTGTGGGCCATGCAGGGGCTAAAAAAAGTATTGTTAGAAAACTGTCTGTCACTGACTGGCTAGGAGATGGAGTCCAGTGGTTACAAGATCCACTCTGTATTAACAACAATCAGACCTGTCATTTTTAATAACTCACTACAGTGAATGAACCTGTAGGGTTAGGGGTAGGACTGTAGATCATTTCACACTACATTCTGTCTTCCGGGAGTACACAATATGATGACTCTTAAGCCTTTACTTAATAGTAGGTGTTTCTCCACTAGTACCTTTTTGCCGTGCTGTACTGTACTGGACTACTCGCTACTTGGCGCGACACGGTACGACTCATTTTGTGTTGCTTCTCAGTTGCAACAAACCAGAGTGTCTCAAGTGAGCGGGTGCATCAAATGGTGGGCAGCCCCAGAGTATGTAGCGGGAAGTAAACAAAAAGGCTCAGAGAAGAAGAAAAATGGCGTTCCCACTAGCAATTGTGAGATTTTCGCTGTGTTTTTAAAGCTGATATCCAATATTTCAATAGTATAAATTTGTACGCATAATGCAGCAAAAGCCTCAGACTGATACAGTTTAAATGATGTTGTTTAACTGCCCACAATCTGTTTTGTGGTCTCAATGGTGTTAACCCTGTGGCACTATGGTACATATTCTCAAAATAATTCCATCATCTAGGCTCTACATTTAATTATGTTGATGTAATATGTTTCTTATAACCAGATCTATATTAATCTATACATGCTGCAAATTCAATGAATTACAAACCACAGCTGTATCAGTTTTGTAACAAAGCTGTGTGCTTTGAAAATGTTTTCACTTTTTTTTAAATCATCACCACTACATTGTGTTTTACAGATGATATCCCATCTTTTAGTAGTATCAATTCGTATGAATGACATAGCAAAAGCCTGAGTCTGTTACAGTTTACATCATGTGTAACTCTCTGTGTTCTACTCTCTATCCCATCTTTAAAAAATTTATGTTTCCCCAGGGATCCACAATCTATGGATGGATGAAAAAATCTTAAAAGAACAAAATTGAGGCTTTACAGCAAATTTCAAATTTATGCAATTCACTTATAAATAGATAAAAGATAAAATGTTGATATGAGACTTTAAAATGTTGCTGATCTTTGCTGCCAGACATATTTTAAAATAATTCCACCAACCACCAATGAAACTGGAAATGGAAATACAATCATATAACTTGGACATTTTTATTGGACAGGTATAGAAAAAGTTCCAAAACAAAGGTCCATTTGCACATGTCTGTGGGTCATAGTGTAAAATCTGTCCCAGCATCCCAGGAACGTTTGATTTAAGGCAGCATCCTGTCATCTCCACCCTCCATAAGCCGGCTTCCTGCTCCCGTCCATCAGAAGAAAGTGATGATCTCGCTGCAACCGATTGCAGTGATTTATTTTATTTAAGTACTATGCTTACAGTGCATTTAAAAACATACACTAAGAATTCAAATTAAGGAATAGAAACAAATATGCCTTACTGTGCTGCAGAAAACTTTACACAAACAAAAAGCATTATCAGAACTAATTTAGATAACCATTAATAAATAAAAAAACTGTCATACTGAAGATGTGGAGAAACACCTAGTGATGTAAATCCACCTGGGCTGCATGGAGCCAAGTTGAGCTTTGCTGAATAGATGCTACTAGAAAATTGTCATGATATTATATGTATGTCCCTAAATCAGTCACTGACACTACTACAGTCATATTCAATAAACAAGATAAATAGAGAAAATTTTAATTGATTCAATTACTCAATTCACTAAACTAAACACATTATACAGATCAGTTACACAGAAACTGATGTTTACAAGCCTTTGTTTCTGTTAATTATAATAATTTCCAGCTTTTAATAATGAAAACATTACATATAGGATTTTATTATTACATCATACAAGTAAAAATGCATTAATATAGGCTTAATGAAAATTATCTTCAGTATATGTTTAATAGTTATTTTATTTTGAAGTCATGAAAGAACGTCAGTTATTTTTAAGACCTGACTGTATACAATCTCTTCAATTGATGAGATCACTTGGGTTTGAAAGTGCAAAAGGAAGAGGTATGCAATGTTATTAGCTTTTATTGCTAACAGCATTACGAAATATACTGAACGAAACCAGGTCACTGAAACATCAGATAACAAATCTCACTGGTTTTCAAACCATTCAATAGAACACAGTTAAGTTTGGTTGAATGTAATTCTCAGTTTTCTTTTCGGCCTACAGATATCTATATGGAAGAGATAAAAGTGCTTGTTCCTAGTTTACAATTATCCTCTACTTTGCAGTTAATACATTTTATTCATCCTTCAAATAACGCCAAAAAACATTTTCTACAGCCCTACCATTGGTGTCACTTGTATCAACGTTATAAAACCACAGCTTTACAAACAATGGTTTAAAAGCTTCATGAAAACTTTCTCAATTAATGTTATACTTCCTTTTCTGGGAGTGGGAAGACAGGATTAGTGTGTCCTTGTCATCGGGATGAGAAGAAGGTAAGCGAGCCATGTGGAGAAAGCCAGAGGGTGAGTGGTGATCTGAAAACTGACACTCTTCTACCTTCCCTGACCTCGCTGTTGGGCCATTCCGATACCTGGACAAGATGGGAGGTATTATGTGGCTCGCTGTCCCGCTAGGTTGAGTTGCTGATCCGTTAGCCGGAGAGGAAAGCCAACCCGACTCCCATCTTCACTTCAGTGGGAGCATTTGTTTTGATTTTTGCCCTCTCTTTCTCACAGACAAACCTGAGATACCGAATTTATCTGGGATAGAGTGAGGGGAAATAGGGCCTTGCCACTTGAACACTAGAACTTTGAGTCGGCACCGGCTCGCTAACTCTCTCTGATAAAGTCTTTCTTGACTGTAATGCAATTAAAATTACTGATTAATCATGGTTATACATTACTGGTCAACAATTATTCTGCACCTACAGTTTTGATAGGATTTTCAAAATAGATATGCCGAAGTCTTTTTTTAATATATACTGATGATTGTTACTTTTTATTTCCACAGCAGAAAAAACGTTCTTGATTTTAAAAAAATAATTTTTGGGAAAATTTTCAGGTTTGATTTAAGGAAACAACAATGTTTGCAGGTGCCCACCCACATCTTTAAGTTGAGCAACACAAGGACTGGTGAGAGAACAGGAGGAACAATTTGCTCATTCTCAACCAAGACATGGGGGCTTTAGAGGAAGGAAAAAAAAGACACTCAATATCCAAAATCCCTCTCTCAGGGCCATCATGTGAAGAATTCCCCCTCCTCTTCTCCAAACTATACCCTTTCACCCACCCTTTCCTCCTCTCTTCTTTGCTTTTTTAATCAAGCCGTCTGGGGTTGTCAGGTCTTTTGAGACGAGGACTCCCAACCATGTGAAAAGTTAATCCCTTGTGGGCCTTCTTCTCCGTGGCGCTCATCTCCCTGGGAACACTGGTGGTGGCTTTCAGGCAGGTGGCAGTGGGAAGCGGGGGTGGGGGGCATAGATGGAAGGATGAAGAGTGAGATGCATTCTGGGACACCCCTTGACCAACGGATCAAGGCAGAGATTGATATGGATTGTCTCCAGACCTCAATCATTAACACTAAACCCCACACCTGTGCTGGGGACTCCGTCTCTGCCAACAGCACGCCTTTGGTATATCTACCACAGTAACCTGACTGAACACACTTTCTATCTCCCTTGTCCTCCACTGTCCTTTCTTCCTGTTTTTCTTCACTCTCTTTCACAATCCCCAGCTTGAAGACCTTTCGATGAGCCTCCTCGCCTCAGTGACAGACAGCGTGAACAGAGAGCAGACAGGATTTGTGATGTGAAGAGCAAGTTGAGTGGCTTCTGAAGGATGACAGTGTTTCACAATGAAGAGTGTACTTTTGCTGCATTGTGCTCAAAAACCCATGTTACTGCAGAATTGGCTCCACCCCCACGCCACTCAGCTTTAACCGTTATGCTCCAGTCATTTTGTTTTGGGTCAAAGCAAAAATCTCAACAGACTTCCCTTGGGCCCCCTGCTCAGACATGGAGGTCACAATAAATATTTTGATATAAGACAACAGGTCATAGATTCATTTTTGGCAACTCTCCCAATCATCTTTTTCAGATACATCAGGAAGACAAAGAAATGCATAAAGAGTTATACATTTGCAACAGTACATAAAGTTTTCTTTTTATCTACACAATGCAGGAGGAACAGAGTATGGCTCCTACAAGTCTCTTCTGGTAGTCTGAAGGAGACAGAAGAATGCACACCTTGAATGCTTATTTTGCCCCCTCCTTTGCATCCATTTTAGTGCAAAGTGGCATTAGAAATATAGACAGGCTTGGTCAGCCATCTTAATTCCTTTCTTTGTCTATCTTTCGCTCACTCTATCCACCCTGACCCCGCACACTCTCAGTCTTTTACTCACATTCACTTCTTTCCCTTCTTCCTCTCATTGGACAAGCTCAGAGCCCCACCATCCAAAAAGCAAGAGCTTGTGGCGGAGAGAATCTTAGTCGGACGGGGTGTGCACAGTAAGATTTGGGAGTCTGTAAAGGTCAGTACGGACTTTGTTCAATCTGAGGGTTTATCTCAGCAACAGCAAGGGCTGGACAATGGGGCCACTCGCCGCGCGACAGAAACCCAAGCTGTGGCAGCTAAATTACTTCACTGATAAGGCCAAATTAGAAGCACTGGGACCCCGGAGGCCAGGAAAAGAGGAGGATGGAGTAAAAAAAAAAAGAAAGGAAGGCAAGCAGAAGAAGAGGGAGAGGCCACATAAGGTTGAGTTGGGGGGCTAAAAAATCAATGACTAACAAAAGAAAAGATTTAAGGGTGTGATCTTTGCAGAGGTAAGCTCATGTGTATTTTGTCGCAGAGCCACATACAGCCTCATGGATGAACACTTGACAGTACATTGGCACTTAGAAAGAGTAGGGTAAATGGTAAAAGTGAAGCATTTTAAGATAGTTGTAGGTGGACAAAAACATAGAGCTTTGTTAGTTATTTCAATGCTTTCAAGACCAATTTTTTGAAGAAAAAAAAACATTCCAGAGGCTGAATAGTGAATAGTATCATTATTATTATTATTATTATTATTATTATTGTTATTGTTATTGTTATTATTATTATTATTATTATTATTATTATTATTAGTAGTAGTAGTAGTAGTAGTAGTAGTAGTAATAATAATAATATAATATTATTATTAGTAGTAGTAGTAGAAGTAATAATAATAATAATAATATTAATAATAATAATAATAACTTACCACCGGTCTATCAAATGGTGGTAAATGTAATATAACTCCAAACTGCCCAAATGTGTCATTGTATATAAAAACACATAGGAATCTACAATATGACGGAAAAATAATATACAAAACAGACTCCTGCCTTTGGCCAGCATGGCGTTTGAAAGTGCATTTGAAGCATTACTCAGATTCTTTGTCAACTTTCTGATGTGCACTTACACAGTAGAGTTGCAAGTTTTTCTAAAGCTGCAAAGCACTTTGCAGCATTGTGAGCTCTTGGCCAGCAGAGGGGAGCACGCTTTGTTAGAAGAATAGCTCAGACTCCATAAAATGACATCAAACAAAGCATCATATAAATAGTTAATCATGAACAAGTTAATAGCTTTTAATAGGTTTAATATTTTATTGTTTTAGATTAAGTAGTTACTATACGTCTTTAAAGAAGTGGTGAAAATAAGCAAATCCAGTGATGCAGATACTTTTAATACACTGAGAAGTAACCACCCTATATTTATTAACAAATATGATCTGTACATTAAGTCCCTACAGGTAAACAGCACAATTGCTCACTTCTCTCACAGGACAGTACTTTTGCTCTGTATTTGGCATAACTTCTGCATCACATGGCTCCAAGAAAAGTGTTTCACAGTGGCAGAGGACTTTCCTGATTTCTTTTTTTCTTTCAGACGTGGCATGCTGGGTACCACTGTGTGCAAGCATCTTGGACATAAGCTCACCTGCACTCTGGAAAGAGTGGCACAGAGCAGAATCATATGACATTTTCTGAGGACAGAATGATGGCGAGAATTGCAATGTAGTGCAGTAGGCATTAGGAAGATTTGCAGAGATGACATTGGGGACTATGGCCTCCATTTTTTTAAGTACGTTGAAATCCATGTTGGAAAAGAAGCGAAAGCCAAACTTATTAATAATAATTTTCCCCATCTGTATATTTGCGTACTAACTTCTGTACTCTGTGCTTGCTGAATCCCTGCAAAGCTTTTACATTCTCAACTGAAACTGTTATCTTGCCAGAACGGCTAAAAATGAATGTAGTCTATCTGTTATTGTGAAATGAAAGGAAAACTGCTTTAAAAAAACTCTGAAAAGTGTGGTGTGCATTTGTATTCAGCCCCTTTACTCTGATTGTACTAAATACAATACACCACAGCCAGCTGCTTTCAGAAGGCATGTATTCAATAGATTCCAGAGCCCTGTTCAATCCATCTTCTAAAAATGAAAAGAGTATTGCACAATTGGAAACCAGCCAAGACATGGCTATCTACTTAAGGAGACAGGACAAAGGTATGTCTGGTTAGGTAACCTAGAGAGGTTTATTGTAACTCAGAAGGAGATGCAAAAATCCACAGCTCAGGTGGGAGAAGGAGTGAGAAAAGCCATTGTCTCAAACTTGTATTGGCTCTAAAAATATGGGGATTTGGTGGATGTGTTCTTCCAGCAGTACAACCCTAAACATACAAACAGAGCTATAATGGGTTGGCCTTGATAAAACTGCATTAATGTGTAGAATGGCCCAGTTAAAGTCCAGATCCAAATCTAGTTGTGAAAGAGTGGCGAGACTTAAAAATTATTCACTGATGTTCCCTGTTGAATATAATAGAGCTTAAAGAAGAACATTACAGAAGAAAGGCAGTCTATATATTTACTGTACAAAGCTGGTTGAGACATATCTAAAAGACAAACATTAGTAAAACCATGTGTTGTTTTTCTTCCTTTTCACAATTATGATTCTTTTCATTCACATAAAAAGACAAACACGTGTTTTCTACCATGATTAAATGTAGAACAGTTCAGGGGGTATTTACACTTTTGCGAGGCACTATGCATGTTATACCCCCGACACACACACACACGCATATGTTAAAATACATCTATCAATCCATGCTGTCTCTAATTCCACCTTGTTGTCTAATGTGGATAAAATGCCAGGTGTTGCCCCTTAGTGACAGTAGTGGAGAAAATGAGTGGAAATCACTTGAATTATTCCTGAGACTTTCCAAATCACAGACTTTGCTGGCATGTTTGACACTTCAACAGTTCAACACTGTTTTTAGATCTGATGTCGTCATTCTACTTAGGTTCTCACTCTACCTTGTTTTTTTAAATGACCAGTTGAGGAAAGAAAAACATGGGAGAAGTCTCTCTCTTTCATGCTGGCCTCTGTCCTGTGTGGGAATATAAGAACATTAGTAACAAGCGTCCATAACTTCAAGCTGAATCCCAATTTAACGTTTATAAATGCAAAAATTTACTGCATCAATATTATACTCTCTTAGGATCTTAAATGGCTGTACTTACAAAGTAACAGTGTGAGCCCTCTCTCTCCGTCTGCAACCACATGCATGTGGAGCCTTCTTTTACTCTCCTTCATTATACTCAGACAAAGAAACTCTGTGGCAAAAAGCAAGTCTTTGCACCTTATAAAATGTAATTAAAAGGCACAGCCATGTGCTTTGCTTTCGTCTCGCCTCACTGCTCACACACTGAGATCTAGAGTATGATGTAGGTATTGCAAGAAATTAAAGAGAATAAGAATTTGTATGGCAGGATGGATTTTGTGCCCCAATGTGTATCTGATTATGGAAAAATGACAAACAGAACAACAACAGCCTCCTACCTAATAGGTCGGCCCCTCATGCTTAAGTTGAAAACGTTAAGCCACACAAATTATTCAGATTTACAGAATTTACAAGTATGCATGAATTTGGCTTACAGAGACATAAGGATGGAAAAGACAGTAAATAAATCTATGAACCAGAATAAACAACACTTGGCTAATGTCATCATCTTTCATAGCAGCAAAGAGCAGTGTCACTGTCTGCTGCTGCCTCAAGGCACTCAATGATGGAACTATTCATTAGGGCTATGATGAATGATGAGGTTCCCCTACATACACACAGGAAGAGTGAGCTGGAGGAAGACTGGACGCAGGTTACCTGTGCTTCACCACAGAAAACTGATGGGTTGACAATAGGGTTTTTAAATGATTGTTTAAAGCATGTCTGTAGAAGAAAAAGCTCATCCTAAGAAAGGGTAGCATTGTGGCAGAGAAGCGTGAAGAGACTGTGGGGGTTCCATTCGGGCAAACAAGAGGTTCCATTCAGAATGCTTGGCTAGAGTGGCCGAGTTCTTAAACTAGTGACCAAGCAATAACAGTCCAAATCCCTGGGACAACATTTGGCAAGTTCTACTCACTCAAAGATGGATGACTTTACCCCTGTGTGCTTCCTCAAAGCCCCACACCTTTCATCTGGCCTGCAGATTAATTTATTAACTAATTAACAGATGCTGGTAACGAGTTATGAACAAATGATAAGGCATCAGGATACTAATCAAACCTGACATTTAATTTGCTGCCCTGCGTACTCGATATCAATTACAATGTTCAGTGGAAATAATTGACAATGGTTTTCATAGGGACACAGGAGGCTTGTCTTTAAGGTTAATAGGAAGCGTTGCACTGCTGCACTGTTACCATGGGCAACAGCAACCATATGTTTAATATTAGCTGGAATCTGTTCCACTGCACTGCTCCAAAAGCTAGTAAAATTGGATTAAATTGGCTAATGGCATGTTTAAAACCGACATAAAATGAACGTGAATGGAAGATATTACAGCGCCCAGACCAGGGACTTGCGGTGTTATAAACTTTCTCTGGTGTTTTTGCTCTGTGTATAAACTTAGGTTTTCTGTCAAAGACAAATAATGATGACAGAAACCGCATATTGTTGGTCAATACTGTTATTAGAAACCACAGGTTCAATGTCCCTTTCATTACCATCTGGGACCAGGAAAATGCCCCAAATCAACTTTGTAAGTTTAATAGTTTTATATATAATGCTGTCCACAAGTACTTGCAACTCTGGTACTTATGTATTTTACTCTTAAAATAAATATGTCTATTATTGCAGAATCAAAGTCACAATGCACATTTAAAAAAAATCAAACCTTTCATTTGGATATATTCACTCTATGGTGATTAACTCCAATGTTATGAAATAACAGTTTTTTAATGCAGAAGTTGGTTCTACACACATCAATAAGCTACCCCAGATCATCACACCATCATCACCATATGACAGTTTGTGTGATTTTCCTATTTTGAAATTATCTATTTTACAGCAGATGCGTGGAGCCCACTCTTTCCTAAAAGCTGTTGGCTCGTCACAACACAGAATATTTTCCCAAATCTTTCAGGCACCTGCAACATATTTTTGGGCAAATTGAGGATTGGCGGTTCTGTTCATTTTGGTCTGGAAATTTCCTGTGCAACAATATTTGTCCAGTCTCCTTAAAGTGGTAGAATCATGACAACTGACCCACACTAAGGTAATTCAATCTGCTTAGTTCAGTGCTTTATACTTTGTTTTGGATAATTATTTGATATGCTGTTGTAGTAAATTTTATAACACCATTTCTTATAACGTTCATCACCAGTCAACGTTTTCTTCATTTGTTGCTAGAAATTCTCACTGTGGTTTGCTTGAGACACCAGAGCCTAAAAAATTGTTTTCCAGCATGATATATTGTAGATTGAGCTATGATGTGCTGCTTTCTGATGTATCTTAACCTAGTTCATGTTGACAAAGGTGTTCTTTAACCTACAGTTTCACCAATCAAATCTGCTGTGGTTAGTTACCTCATATTTCCAGTAAACCTGGCTAATTAAAATACATAATGATCAAATGGTAAATGGAGTAAATTTATACGACTTTATAATCCTACTGACCCCTCAAAGTGCTTCACAATAGACCCACATTTACCAGGGGCACATCAATAAATTAGAGAGGGACTTATTACATACACAGCCAAATATTTTATTTTTATGGTTGCCCCCTAAAATATTAAATTGACTTTTGAAAACTGCATTTTGTATCTAGTCAACATTTTTTGTTTGATCATCTTATATTTCACACTGTAAACTGTAACAAAAACATAAAAAAATCTGTGAGGGAAAATCATTTTGACTATTTTGTAAGCTTAGGTGGCCTTCAGATAAGTCTGAATGTTTCTCTTTTCCCCGAAACTAGATTGAATGACTACAACTTAAAAAAAAACCCTGCTGTGTTTCATTCTGATTGCCTTTTAGATGAAGGACTCTCAGCTCAGGAAAAGCGCACTAGAGTACGGTCTTGATTTGATTACTAAAATACATAATAATGACCCCATTTACATGAAAAACAACCCCACCACCACAGATACTATAAAAATACTTTGTAAGTGCATGGTATGTGCCTCAGTTAACTACAAGCAATATGACATATAGTCAAGTGATGAACTGACAGAATGAGACATTCGAATAACTAATCTGCCTTAAGGGTCATGACTTAAACATGAGATCAATCATATCATGCTCAAATCAGTTATTTCTTTTGTTATCCCAAACACTTTTCCTATGTGACAATACAGCTGTGTCCTGGCTATCCCACATTGTTCTGTTTTATCAGCCTGGTGTCAGTAACCTAAAGGGTCAAACATCAAGAAAAAGAGCACCTTTTTTCTGAGGGCAAACAGATCACACAGGATGCAAGCAGAACATCTGAAGGGCTTCTGTGAATGTCTTGTAGCATAGGAACTTGGCCATCTGCCCTCCTCAGTCAGAACACAAAAGCTGTACAAACACTTCAGGACTTAGGAGGTGGTTTCGGACAGATACGTTTTGGGGTGTGCCTGGGCTTCTTCACTCAAAAGTATGAAAACCTGAGCCCAGCTCAGTGATTAAGACTTGCACAAAGGCAACTTGACATCTATCTAAAAAGAGACCTGTCAAAGCAGAGATTTATTATCTGACAAAGAGTCAAGGAGATAGATCAAACCATGTCTTGAATAGGTATCTGTCACGTGGGAGCATGGCGACATAAGAGTGCCCGCCAGACGTCTTGGCCTATCATTAAGTCAATAACTGGGTAAACAGAAGACCTAGCATTTTTTCCCCTCTTTTCACAGATCACCGAATGACTAATACTGATATGGAAAATTACCCCATAAAAAGTAAACAGGGAAGGAATACGGGGACAGTGTAAAGGAGGTTTGCCAGGAAACAATGTCATCCCAAGGTGTTAGAGTGCACACAGACATGACTGCAGGGCATACACAAACTCTATGATACATGTTTTCGGGGTGACCTATGGTGACATTGTCCAAACGTTATATATCAATGGACATCCCTGAATAAAGCTCTATGATATGCCCTTGTTCTTTCAAAACTAATGCAATACCCTTAAGGCATTTGAATATAGATCTATGCTAAAAAACGCCACAATGACTGAAGGCATAGTTAAAGGATTAATATTATTTTAAACTGAGGAGGTTATTTTATCTTTACAGTATGTATTTAGTAAAATGTTATGCAAAACCCTAATGAGTGACTGTTTAAGCCAAAGCAGTTGCAGAGGTTTCAAAGGCAATGATTAAGAAAGGCAAAGATGTGCCCAGTGGTCACAATGCACGTGTATACACATCAACATGGCCTGGCCAAACTGTTAGCTTAATTTAATTCACCTTTGGTCAGATTTAAATTTAATTCTCCTTAAATGATGTTCTCATAATTTCTTCTATATCTATCAGACATCTACAGATTTCTTTATACAGCTCTGTGATTAGGAACACCAGGCAAGTTAATCTGCTGAGGTAGTCATTGAAGAGCACAATACCTCAAGTAACTGTACAGTGACATGCCTCTATCAATAGACAACTCAGATCAATCTACCAACCAGATAATAGCAGCAGTCACTCTTCTACACTTAGATCCCTTTGCTGTACTCTCAGTGGGCCATGGCTCTTTCTGCTTGCAAAAGCCTTCCTATCCACAGGGGTAAGCCGTCCTACACACAGCCAGAAAGAGACAGAGAGAGACACAAACATACACACACTGAAAACTGGGGGCTTGACGTTCTATCTTGTTGTACTAAAGGGGGGGCATAATGGTTTTTAAATGGATGACTCAGTGCAGGCCCAGATAGGGTGTCTGAGACAGAAGAGAATGGCCATGGCCTGCAGCAAAGCAGCTCGCAGATTGAGCTGTCCGTCTTGCTAAAATGACCCAGAGTTAACACCTTAGCCAGTTCCCTAAGCCGCGGGACAGACAATAGTCAACTTCCTCTCTGCCTCTATCCTTTTTCTTTCTCTGTCACTTCTACTCTTTCATACTCACTTTGTATTATTCAGTGCTTCTCCTAACCAGGCTGCACTTCCACTCTGGTCTCAAGAAAGCCTCAAAGCATCCACCATATTGTTGAGCTTCTTAGATTCATCTAAAGACCAGAGTGCTTTGAAAAGCAATATGGGGAACTGCAAACGTGGACTGTAAATGGCATTTATAAACTATTACCTGTCTCTTCGAGTATATACACTCACCAGCTACTTTATTTGGTACAACTTGCTAGTGGTGTGCTTGGTTCAATTTTGAAAGACCTTAATTCTCTCTGGCACAGATCTAACAACAATACCTTCCATGATGCAAATCTCCCTTTCCAACAAACCCCAAAGGTCCAATAATTGAATGGTCACTGGACTACAGTATTTTCACTGTTATTTTCAAAAAGGCAGTTTAAGATGATTTGAGCATTGCAGTCATCCGAAAATTAACAATATTCAGGTGGGCTAAGGTGTTTAAACATTTCCCAATTGGTAATAAACAATTTATACAAGGGAGTTTTGATCCATGCTTTTATGTTGTTTATGCCAGCTAACCATTCAAAAGTGACAATATAAATGGAGAATATTTCTGATATGACTTTGTCCAATTTTAGTCAACCTGAGTAAACTAAATAGCCTCAGTTTCCTATTCTTAATTGACAGGAGTGGCACTCAGTTTGGTTGTCTTAATCTGAGATTCAGTGGGCTGTGCATTCAGCGATCATATTCTGCAAACCTTGGTTATGACAAATGGTTAGTTGCCTTTCTATTATCTCAACCCAGTCCTCCCATTCTTTTCTGACATTATGATAGTAAATATATCCACATATATGCCACAAAGTTGTTTTTTCCCTCACATATCTGATCACTCAATTGAGTTTTTCTTTTTCAAACAAGCCTTTGTAAATCAAAGAAATTGTTGTGTAAAAATCCTCATAAATCAGTATATTTTTATTAATCCATGCCACATTAAAAGTTGCATGAATCTTCTTTATTGCCATGTCTAACTCAGGAATGAGAATTAAGTTTGAACTTCAACTAATCTTCTAGCCTTGCACTACAAACCGAATTCTTATGAGATTTGAAGTTTTCCAAAACGATGAAAATCCATCTTATTCTGCTCCAACTAAACCATCCGAATCAACTCCATTGGAGGTGCGGACCATTTCTTGTTAGTATTGCACTTTGGGGCGGGCTTTTGGGCAGGTGTTCAGCTATGACCCAAGGCAAACCAAAACAAACATGGCTGCAGAGGTGGACGTACGTGTTACGTGAGTACATGGGTACTGAATCTATTTTTTTTATGGAGAACTACAGACGATTTCTTCATTTAAAAATGAATAAAGGTAAGGAATTTATACATGTCATGATGGTAGAGATGTGTGTTTTTCTTCTGACTGGATTTACCAAGAGTTTCATTTCCAGCTTGCACCGCTTTTAATAGCCGTTACTGTGATTAGCTTAAGACATATCTTGCTAGGCAGACACTTTAGGGTGAGTCTTCCAATCAGCTCAAAAAGTTATTCCAGATGACCCTCCCTTTTTCAGATGCTTTCTGTGCGAGCAGTTCCAGATCAAAGTGTAGACTTGACACAGGGCCGGGTGTACACATAAATCTGGCTACTGCCAGCTTACTAATCTTTTATTCCTCGCATGTAACTGGGTGATTTGCTCCGTGTTTTAGCAACATAGGTAACATGTTTAGCTAATAAAGGGAATGTAGTGGATATCTGTTCACTAAAGATAATCCAGTCAACCAAAATTAATTCATCATCAGTCAGAAATTAAAGGTAGCCTACTAAAGGAAAACTATTTCTGAGGAAAATGTTATCGATTAAAAAAATTAATAAGAAGCAATAATTCAACAATCACATGGAAGTTAATTATTGTAATTATTTTAAGCATGTAATTCAATTCTGTATGTGTTCCCTAAAGGACAATGTTGAAATGTAAAATTTTCTTTGTAGGATCCCGTTATATTTGCACTGCAGAGATCCTAAAATAAATAATATGTTATCTCTAACAATTCTTTTGTTGATTTTGACCAAGGCTGATAAACACAATTTCCATTAACACTAAAATGCCAATTTCAAACCTTTAATGCAGCAACAGTTATACTTTTATATAATCGCTCCTTCTGTTTTGCTCTCACCCTGTTCTTCATTCTTTACTTAACCAGAATTCACAACTCACTCCTTCATTTGTCTATTTATTTAAGACTAGGGGCAGTAGATGAGTAGGAGAGCTGATGGTGGAAGGGAAGAGAAATGGGCTTTAAGGGACTCCTAAGGGAGTCTCTTGATGGCTATTAACAGGCCCACTGTTATGACTGTCTGTGATAAGAGTCTGGGAGAGGAGAGCCTCTGAAGGTTTCCAGCCTCAAACCAGACAGAACATTTAAAAGAAAATAGAACCTTAGCCAGAGTCAGTGTTCCTATCATTATTTACAAAAGAAAACAAATAAATTGCTCTTTACTCATAGCTTTGAAAGAAAAGAACAAATACACATGTGCATTCGTTTGAAAAGAATACTAACTGTTATAAGGATTATATGGATCTCCATTAAATGTGCAAGCATCAGTAGCAGAATTTGATCTTTGGACATTCAAAACACTTTTCTTATTGATTTATTATACTTGGGTAAAAAAACAAACACAAGTGTCTTCTAGAAAAGGGATATCCCAGTTTGATCCTGGGTATTGCATCATGGCTTCTTTAAATAATCAGTATTAAAGGGGAATTCCATTTTTTGTTTTAACCTGGACCTTATTTTTAGAACATTTTATGTTTTTTTTTCACTCACCCTGAGAAGTTTGGAGCCAGTGTGAGCCGGTCAGCAGTATTTATACATCCAGTCTTGATCAGCTGTATTCATAGAACGGGAGTGCTTGTGGCAGTCCAAATGCCGCTTGTAATAAGGTTTAATCTGCCTCACACGCCTCAATTTTACCATATCTATATTATCCTTGGAGCTAAGAATGCCTGAATGAGGTGCTTCTGTATTTTCTCCTGGGCCGATTTGGACGTAACACAGTTACTCTGCAGCAGGACTGGCAGTCTGTGTTTTACTGCAGCAGATTTGCCAGGCGCAGGTGCTGCCGTGGCAGATTCATTAGCTTTTTATTATTGCTTTATGTTAAGTACCCAAATCAACCCAGAAGACAATCAAGGAGCACTTCCGAGGCGTTCGTAAACTAAAAAACAATAAAACATGGTAAGAATTAAGGTGTTTGAGGCAGATTAAACCTTATTAAAAGCAGCATTTGGACTGCCCCGAGCACTCCCGTTCTATGAATACAGCTGATCAAGACTGGATGTATAAATACTGCTGAACAGCTCAAACTGGCACCAAACTTCTCAGGGTGAGTGAAAAAACATAGAAATTGCTAAAAACAATGTCCAGGTCGAAAAAAAAGGAATTCTCCTGTTATGTGACCACCTCGAAAATACAGGTTTCAGCGAAGGAGAGGAAGATGTGCTTATCACAACTTGAACACTAATCTTTGTTTTAATTATAAGTCTGACTGCCAAGTCAAAAAAAAGCACGGTAATCATACAAACACATTTGTCGAGTTACAAAAAAATCATTAGAACTAAACAATAACGCTACTAACAAATTAGATGATTTGTTTTTAGTATACTGTAGCAACTTCCTAAAGTGGTTCTATATGTGTTAAGACAGTATATTGTATTCCAAACTCTCTAACATATTGGACTGTGTAAAAACATATAGATAGAAATAAAAGCAGTACCCCGAAGTAGCTGATGTAAAATTAGTACAGGTGAAATGCTGTTGGCTAAATCATTTTCATCATTACTTCATCATAAGTACTTACAATGTGTTGCTATATATGCTTATCATATATGATCATCCCTTTTTGATTAATTTTTGTTTTTGTTTATTCTTGTTCTTATTCTTTGTTTATTCCTGTTCTGTTTCATATATTTGCTTTTTTTCAGGTTATTTGTTAGCCTTTTCTCCTTTTGGTTCTACATTCTTTCAGACACTGCTTAGCTCCTTCCATGTTGTATTATTCATCTCCCCACAGCCTTCTCTTTCTGCTGCACCCTGTTAGTTATCAGTCACCTGTCACTTTTCAGCAGTTGCACTGCTCAGTAGATAGATAGATAGATAGATAGATAGATAGATAGATAGATAGATAGATAGATAGATAGATAGATAGATAAATAGATAAATAGATAGATAGATAGATAGATAGATAGATAGATAGATAGATAGATAGATAGATAGATGGGTGTGATTCTATTAACCCTAACAAGGTCTAAGAATGTGGATGTGAATCTGCCATTTGCTATTCTTGAATTCCTGTGGAACTAGAACTTTATTTGCCAAATTTGACAAAATATCTCCCTCTGCTGTATTTATGCCCATATATTTGTTTCGTTGGAACTTTGAAGCTCAATGCGGCCTTTTCCGGCAAGCCAAAGAGTTAAAGCATAACTGATTAATATTAATATTAATAGGAAGCCTGGAGAGAGATGGAAAGTAGGAAGAAATCTGAGAGAAAACATGAGAGCTGCAGGAGGGTGTAGTTTTTGGAAATACGCCCTGTGCACCCCAAACGGCTAGCCATGATGTGAACTTTAAAAAGAAAAATGTTCCACCTGGCATGCTGCCACTTAACGTGTAGCTGTGTAGTTTAATTGCCTGCATACGGCTACAACTTGTGGGAAGAAAAGAGTGAAAACAAGTTATTGGAAGTGAAACTGTGAAAACCCCCCTCTTTGGTTTTCTTTAACCTTGTCAACTTGAGATTTGAAAAAATTGTTTGAAGCAATTATACAAATATGACCTGTAAACGGAAATAAATTCTAGTAGCACAAACTTTTTAAAGTATTTTTCCCAGATAAACTGAAGTAATACTCTTATATGAATTAACGCATTTTATTAAGTGTAAAGCAGCATGCTCTTCCATACCAAAACTGATCTGCGTAAGGTGCAATAAGTAAGAATTACATATTGTGGTCAAATTGGACTACTGCAGTCCTTGAAGAAAAACTAAAGAGTCTGCTCTCAGCGACCTATCCTCCCCTTCGTAAATTTCATGCCGAGTTGCCAGTTACGGGTCAGTGCAAGAACAGTCAAGATGATGAGCAAAGATTAGTTATGCACAACAAGTTGATAAGAAGATGACTACATTTCACTGCAATATCGAGTTGTTGGTAATTGAAAAAAGTAGCTGTACACATTTTTAGAGCCGACTACCCCCCCCCCCCCCACCCCCCATTTTGATGCTTGCATTTTTAGCTCCCCATTATCGTCTACCTGGTCAGTGTCAAATCACAAATGATGGTGCAGTGTTGAGCTGATGACTTGATAAACTTGCAGACTCACATCGGATTGGCCCTGGAACCAGGAAGTTGGGACGCAGTGTTATTAAAGTGACAAAAACCGCCCGGCCGGTGGAGATTTAAATCCTTTCAATGTAACCTTTCTTCCAATTTGACTGTGATATTAGACTGTTGTGTGATTATTTCACAGTGAAATACTTATATATTGTACTTTTAAAAGCATGTCAAGGGTATATAATGATATAAAATGCATTGGTCTGATGTTTAATGTGTATTTTTGTTTTGTTTTGAAGGTCAGTAGCATACTGGGAAATCATTCATGAGACAGTGTGTATATGTTCCAAAAACAATCTAAAACAGCTGAAGCTGTTTAATTCTAGAGCATCAATTGCTAATAAAAACCATAATCAGCTCATCTATGTCTGGATTCCTTGTTACTCATAAAGGCAAGATGAGAATATGTAAGACTATGGCCTCCCAAATATGAACAGTGATGGAGTCAGTAAAATGAAAAGCAAGCCAGTAGATTTCATCTCTGATTAGGATCGTGAGAAAGAGAGACAGAGACCAGGAGTTCCATCATGTCCCCAGTGAGCTTACTGAAGCAACTTCAATATCCTCTAATGTCATGTTGAAATGAAAATTAATAGTTCAATATCCCGCCACCGCACTGGACCATGCTTCTTCCATTTCCATATCGGATGGCATGACCAAATGAGCACGCTGGCTTCAGACTGATGCCCATAAAAGCTGATACCTCCACTAATCAGCCAGATTTTTCCATCTGACATTGGAGTGCTGCTGTAGATGGGTGTATATTGTCCACATAGACGGGTGGGAGTGTCTCTGTGCACAGGGATCAAAGATGAGGTCACATTATAAAGGGAATGCAAATGGAATGATCATTGAGTTTCGCCAATGATGATGAGATGTATGCTGTTGAGAACCAAGAGTGATGGCTGAAAATGTGAGTGCAGAGCAGCTTACGTGTTCCACAAATCTTTCAGTGTGACCCCATTCAATGTTTTTTCCGTGTTTCTTCCACAGCATTTATGAATGGCAAAAGGAGTAACATGATAAAATTATCAAGTTTTAAAAAGTAATATTGAATTCATAGTGAGTCTTACCTCCCATCCAAAAGAGCTGTCTTTGCCTGTGGACCCATGATGCTTTGCACTGTGCAGGCCAAACCTCTCACCGGCACAAATGCGAGTCTTGGCCCATATGCCCAGCCCAGCGCCAGGCACAGAAGACTCCCGCAGCTCCAGCTCACCAGGAATGGGAATGTCATCGGGAATGTAGACAGGTGCCTCATAGGGGGAGCCCTCCTTCGGTGTGGTGAAGTCCTGGTCATTGCTGCTGCTATTGTTGTTGTGGAGGTGGTGTGACGTGTAGATGTGGGGGTGCAGCAAGTGGTGGTGGTGGTTGTTTTGATGGGAAGGAGTCGGGGAAGGTAGGGGAGACATGTTGATGATGCCGTCTTCTGCGTCTTCTTCTGGGCTATCGGCGCTGCCAGCTGCTAAACCTGGGAGGTCAGCTTCTGTGTCATACATGCTGTCAGCTGGCTCACTGTCATCTAGGGAAAACAAGAAAAATAGGTATAGTTTGTTGATAACATCATCAAGATAATGTTTATTCAACATCTTAACGAAAACCGAAACTGAAAAACTGTAGGTCACAATCCAAACTAAGCGGAATTCCTAAATTATTAGAGAACAGAACATTTTGAACATGCTTTATCAAAAACTGCCGACTTAACTGGATTTGCAGTCATAATGAAGCCCTGTGCTTGCCATTGCCACATGGAAACATCTCAGTTTCATCAGTCAATGTGTCCTGCCAGGACGTATCTTACACATGTTAAGCGACAGCCATCATGACAAGACAGACCTCTAGCCATAAGGATTCATAATCCCATAATGCACTAATTAGTTTCAATATGTAATAAGGAACTTTGTGTCATCTTCCTTGCTATTTAAGCAATGCTCTGTCCACTCACTTCCTCTTTGTATCTGGGCTACAGCAAAGGAGAGGCTAGCATTTTGATCTTCCATCCTTGCTGGCGAGACCAGAGCAAGTTTGTGTAAGAAAATTATTGGATCCAGAAATGACAGTCTTCTGAACATGGATCAGAAAGAGAGCCACGATGATGCCCTGCTGTTTGGCCGAAGCAACTGAAATGAAGGCTGCTCGTGAAAAAGGATCAGTCCGTGGGAGAAGAGATCACAGGTAAGCCGACCTGAGAAGACAACCCAATATCTGACCTAAGGGTGGCTAACTGCGGCCCCTCTAACTACACACCCACGGGGCCTCTGCTAGCTGCAACTACTGGTGACACCCCATGCAGCTGTTGCTAGCCAAATCAGCTAACCACTCTGCTTCCCTTTAACACAGATTTCCCCCAGTTGTAATGCATATTAAAAAGGAGATTACAATTCTCCTGTTTTAGACTGTTGGAGGACAGACTGACGACTTTTCGTCACTCTGCTACTGTTATCTTCCGCTATTCTCCAGTTGTATTATATGCTGTTATTTCAACAGTTTACTTGGTTTTCTCTCTGGTTTTTTTCTCTGTCCATAGAAGCTACACCTTGTCTGCCGTTCTGTATGGCTGTGATGCCTTGTCGGAGAGTGGTGTCGACTGGGATGATGCTCCCAATAACAGAATATTCTCTTTGTCCTCTTATTAACTTGTGTCTGTTATCAACTGGCCGCTCATGCTGAGTCAGCTTTTGCTGGAGGTTTCTGTACGTGACTGTCTACTGTCGTTACTTGTTTGATATGGAGGAGTGGATGCTGCAGTTCAGTGACTCGATGCAATATATTGGTTTTCCTTAGACCAAAAAGTTTTAAACTGATTGTAATAATGAACTGAAGGATTAATTGGAATATATGTAGGACTGAATTAAAATGACTTCTTGTAAAGTGCCTTGAGATGACGTGTTGTAAATTGGCACTATATACATAAACTAAAACTGAAAATAAAGGCTACCTATTTCATCCCTGGTTCTGTTGCAAGTTTCTTCCCGTTTAAAAAGAGTGGTTCCGCTCCACAGTCTCCATATGCTTAAAGGACAGGGTTTTTTCCCCCAACCACCATTAAATGATTAACTGACTGAATTAATTATAATTAAAATTAGACAGTATTTCATTAGATCAGAATCTGACATTATTTAACTTGAATTTCATACTTTGCACTTTTCAAAGCACACAGGCTTGTTTAAACATGTTTCTTTTTTCCTCTCTAGAAAAAATCTGGTATGTTTAGTCAATCAATACTGTACATTTACTACCCCAGCATATACAGTGCAAACCTGCTAAAAGGGATTCAGACTCGATTTAAACTTACAGTAGGAATAGTTCAAATGCTCTCATACTCCCTAGCCATTTATATTGCAAATTTCAAACTCTGGTGCTGTTTAGATTTTACCTGTAGTTCCAAAGAGTTATATATCATATTATATTATATGTTGGAAGAAGAGACAATGACAGCACATTTGAAAGAAAGACAGCCAAAAAGCCTTAGTCATCTAGGACAAAGGATAGTCCAGTTTGTTCTTTGACACATACATGCATGCATTAGCTGTTAAAGAAGTAAACTGAAATTTGTGTTTTAAATTATGAATTGTTGAAACGTCTAAGCATGCACTAATGTCTCTTCAGCACCTGGCAAATAAGCAGCATGTCCACATAAAAAACTGGGGAACTTATCATATAAGTCTGAGGCTGTAAAGCCAACTGTTTATGACTGATTCTACGTCATCCAGCAATTTTGATTGCAAAAGAAACTCTTTCTTTTGCTACTGATCACCATTTCGGAAGGGTCGAGAAGAGATACAAAACTAAGAAAATGCAAGCCAGCAGCAGCTTCCACGCTTCAAACAGATCAATTAAAGAAAAACTCACTCCTATCTCCTGTTCTCCCTTTACACAATCAAAAGTGTTGTCAGGCTGTTAAACACGTTCACTCATGCCCTCCTCTCCACTCTTCATTTCCTAAACTGTCACTGGCACTTGACCCGTTGAGAGCAATTTTGACAAGCAAAGAGAATCGGGAAATCTATTAAACATCATTTAGCTTCCAGGGGCTTTGTGCACAAAAATGCACAGATTTCTGCAACAAAATTGCTACAAGGAGAATGAAAAAAAAACAAAAAAAACATGGCCTTTGTGGAGCTTCGTGATTATTTTGTAAGTTCTAGTGTAGTGTAGTAAAAGGAGATATACTATGATTATAAAACTTTTAGGTGTAAATCTTTTCATTTCTGATCTAGAACCATTTCAGACTTTCACATATTAAAGAAAGACGAGTAAAGAAAAAAATTAAGCTGGGGTAGGATAAATGCATCCTGAAAGACAGAGAGAAAAAGGTAAAAAATGGTTCAATGATGACAGAAATGCTTTTAAAAATGGTGCGATAGTTCTGAGTCTCCAAAGACCCAGAAAGACATATTCGGTTCCTCTCCCTGAAGGTTATCCTAAAAACACTCAGGCCAGATAGTGCCTTCCTCTCCCTTGCTCCTCATGTTGTTCTTTCTCTTGCTGTTCCTCTGGCCCATATCCTTCTTTTTTTACGGGGAGCTATTTATCCTGATTACATCAGGGGTCAATCATTAATTCGCACCTTGGGGGTCCCTTTGCTGGCTGCGGCTACAATGGTCTGCTTGTTCGAGTGCCTGTTATTCCAGTGGAAAACTACACTGCTCTGCCTGAGAGGCAGGCTCAGGCCACATGAAGGCATCCCATTTATTTGATAAATTGTAAATGCGTGCCATAAGCGGCACTCTTTGCTTTGTAGCATCGCTTACAATAACCAAGATCTCGGGGCACGTACAAATGCAGACGCAGGCCATTACACAAACACACATCTGTTTGCAACTGAAGGAGCTGTTAGTGTACTTTAAAAACATGTGGACCAGATCAGATGGTGTTAATGGTAAAGATGATATCTTAAAATCACTGAATGTCTTGAGAAAATAGGACGGGACATAATGTGACATTTAGGGAGAACAAGGAAAAGAGGTCTGTGTGTATAAACACCTAAAGAAATTCCATATTTTGTCACTTTCTTTCAGTAACCTGCATTCACAACAAAAAAAGGAAGATGTAGATAGCAATGTAATCAGCGTTGCCATGGCAAAATGACTTGACACAGATCTGAAAATCAGAAGTTTAATCGAAGGCCTTACAACAGGCAAATTATTCTGTGGTTGTGTTTAATCAGAGTGTTCTAGACTTAAACGCTGAAAGATAAAATCTGGAGTCATTTTCTGCCGTCTGCCTGGACACACACAAACACATGTGCCTTGTGGCACACAGACTGAGCTGGATTGTTGCCGTTCTCGGTGTGTACAGAAACAACACTCAGTGCATACAAGAAATCTGACGTAGAGATCTATAAATGATGCATTCAATATGGGCTCAACAAAGGTCTGACAGAGTAAGCAATACACGTTTTAAAGAAAAGATATGGCAAAAGACATATTCTATTCAGGTTTTTAATTAAGTGGTTTATGATATTTTCTTGAGGACCTATAGGGACCTACAGCTCAGGTGAGAAAATTTGTTGACATGATAATAATTACCGATGCACTAAAAAAAATCTTTGCTTTGACGAGGAGTGTCTTTCATTTAACAATGAAAAGTAACACTAAAATGGAACATATAAATCATGAAGCATTAGATAGAAAACTAACACTGCACATAGCATCAATGGTGGTCACTGCATTATGCCGTAGGGCTCTTTTTTTTTAGAATGAAAAGGGAAGCAGGTTACATATAATTGAAGGATAGATGGAGCAATAAACAGAGAAAATTATGTATTTAAGTTGGTTAGAGTCTGTAAAATGCTTGAGATTGGTACATACCTAGAGCTATAATGGGATGAGTTACATCATGGGTCACAGACTATCCCCGTCCAATCCCAGAAGACCAATGTCCGGCAACTGTAAGAATTACCATGTCCGATATACTTGAACCAAATGGGTGAATTAGCACATCTACAGCAGCCTATGAGGACTGATGTTTGAGACTCATGGTTTAGATTAAAAAATAACTGACTTTAAAATTAATGTTTAGATACAGCATATTCGTCTAACTGAATTTGAGGAAATTTTCTAAGAAACAAAATAACTGGTGAAAGATGGTGAAATGGTTGAATGATTGGAGAGGGAGTGCAAATGTTTGCCTTTTTCTTTGGACTTCACAATTATGCTCAACTTTGTGTTAGTTTATCATGTAAAAGTAGTATAAAACACAACTAAGGTTGTGGTTGCAACATAAAAAATGTGTGAATATAGCAAGTACTACCACAGTACTTTTGCAAGACACTGTAATTAACATGAAGAATTACAGTAACAGTGATATATTATTAAACGATTTGTGATGGTATTTTGGAACCACATGAATCACGGGAGGCATTTTTGGAGTCATGGTCGTCGCTGTAATAACTTTAAAAGAGAGCTGGAAATGAGATGCATGTGCCAATGATGGCTATCATGAAGCACAAACACACAAACACACATCCTCTACTTCTTTCCAGCGCACATGGGGAGAGACTGTATCTTTGTCTGGCCGTAAACTGATCTGGTTCAATTCAAAGCGAAAGCCAGCCAGTGATGAAAAGACAGTATCCAGGGAAAAAGGCAAAACTATGCAAAATTCAGCACAGACTCCAAATATGGGGAGAAAAAAAATAATCTGGTAAAAGAAAAAAACAGGCAGAAGGAGAGTGTGTGGATCATGACAGATATGAAAAATGGGTAGCTGGTTGAGCAATAAATGACCAAACATTTTGATGTGGGAGCTCTGTGCAAGCATGTGTGCAACGCCAACCCCTAATCTGCTGTTGGTGCAACTATATTTATCAATATGGTCCCACTTTGCTTTTTTACTGGACCACGGGATACCTGTTCCCCCTTTAGTAAGCAGGCCTTTGAAGATTCCAAACCCCCACATGATATAAACCAGGAGGGATGCAGCTGTAAAAATCAAATGAGGGCAAATCAAAAGCAAAGAACTGTAAAATAGTTCATTTTTCCACGGTGGCACTGTGATACCATATAACCGAAATGACGCACAGATGTAAGGATTGTGAATGGGCTGCCAGGGGAGGTCATGGGGCGGTGCGGCGAGCGTGTTGTTGGAAGTAGTGAGTGAGCAAGGGGGAGCACGGTAAGCTGCAGCACCAGAAAGCCTCTCAGAGTGAGAAACACCACACTGTTTCCCCTTGTAAAGGCACCACAGAGGATTTCCAAGCAACAGTTCAAACTGCAATAGCCTACAACTTTGACTTAGTGAGAGAAGATAGAGAGCGAGAAAGAGAGAAGCACAGATGTTTTGCATAATAATTCCACCATAGCCATGACTTGCTCTAATTGTAGTTGTATTTATGCTGTGTTACATACTATTTTGTGTCACTCTCTGCTTGACAAGGATTTAGCAGTTAGAATCTAAAGACAGCAAGCCATATCTGTTTTTTCAACCGGAATTCGAGATTTGAAGGAGAACTAATACTCCATAAAACCCTGATCATTTGCACTTAGAAACATGAAGGAAGCATAATGCTGTGGGAAGCTTTTATTTGTTTTTTCAGAAGGAACAAAAAAAATGGTCAGATAGTTTGTTGGGAGGGTGAACAGAGCTAAATATGGGTCAATATTGTAAAAAGAATCTGTTATAGGTCAAAACAAAATATAGATCAGGCAAGAGGTCCACCTTCCAAAATCACAAACCACCCTAAAAAGAGCTGCAATGACACAAAGCATATTAATCTATATAAACATGGCCCAGTCAAAGACTAGATCTTCAAAGTATTTTTCAGTTGTTGATAGAATACGAAAACTACAATGATTCAGCTTACACAATTTCTGTTTGTGCTGGGTGTCAGTCCAACATAGCCGATTTATTGATGCGTCATTTGCGTCGAGCAGCCTGGAGACATTGCATCCTCCCATATAGTGCATTCGTCGTGTGTATGCTAAGTTCAAGCCCCGAGGCAAGCAGAGGACAGCAGGCAGTCTCCTGCAGCTGTGAATGTGTGTGTGTCTGTGTCGTTGTCCTGTAGTCCCACAGGGGTTCTGGCACTAGGCTGCAGCAGACATTTATTAACAGGGCAGATTAATAGCACTGGAGGAAAACATGTTCACAAACATGATAAATATTAATAATAATCAATACTGAGTTACATTTGCCAAATTGAGTTGCAAACATCACCCATGGGGAAGGGAGGAAGGAGAGGGGAGGGTGTCGGGGTTGAAAGGAGCTTATTAAAAATGGAAGAGTTTCAGAAGCAAAGAAGATAGAGAGAAAATGAGAAAGGAAAGAACAATACAGGAGGAGAGTAAAATGAGTAAATGGTTCTTACATTACAAAAGAGGAAAATCATCACAAGGGGGAGCTAAGAAATTTTAATAAGTTTCCACATGTAGTCTTTCCTCATAAAGAGCTGCATTGCCTATTAAATATGTATTCTCCTTTCACATTTTTTTCCTTTTCAACCCTCAATTTGGAGGGTTTTATTAGAATTTTGCGCGATACACTGAGAAAACGCAACACATAACTGAGAAAGGAAGCCTTACATTAAGCTTAATCCATCTTCTCATCAAGTCTGACCAGTGTTCCTGCTCAACAACAAAATATTTCCACAACCATGTTTAATTCTATAGTTTGAGAGTTTGGAAGGATTGCCTGCCCTTAATTTATTTTTGTCCATCTCTATGTCAGTTTTGTCACTTCCACATACCTGCTACAGACAAAACATCCTGACTGACTGATGTTGCCACAACCTTGTGTTACTGGAGCGATGGAGAGACTACTCTGCTTTATACCTTCGAATTTCCTTAAAATCTGTTTTTGGTCTATCAACTCTGACCAGCCTCATCCCTTAAAAAAAAAACCCAAAAAAACATCATCATAGCTAATAGAGCCATAATCATATGTTATATATTATATAATATTATTTTGGTCTCAACTGATCACAGTATCTCCTGACACATATTCTTTCAAAAAAAAAAAAGTAATTTAATTTGCACTTCACAATCAAGAATCATGTTATGTTACTCTTTTAAATAAATGTCCAATAAATTGTTATGATGCTTGAGGTTTTAAAATACAAAATTTGAAACAGGTCAAAGGATATATACACTTTTGAAAAGCATAAGTTTCAGGGACAAACTTTTTCCTCATCTCAACTTTAAAGCCTGTTACATAACTATAGATGAATTAAATAAGATGTTGTAAATACAAGCATTTTTACACCTGTCTTTAGTGTGAAATGTATGGGAATAATTGCATTTATGTTTTTTATGTTAAGTTTTTAATCTAAACTCTAAAAAAAAGATTTAGATTTTTCTGATCTATTAAAAGCCAACGTATTTCAGAAACTAAAGTATTTAAAAAGATTTTAGAATCTCAGCTTTACTTTTTTTTGTCTGTGATGATTTTTAATCAGATAATGTAACAAAAGCAAATCATTTAATCAGGATAGACCCTTGTATAGTACCCCTATATCTATCACAGCATAATGTGTGTGTGTATTTGTATGCATCAGGGTTTTTTTTGTGAGAAAGTGTAATTGGAAGCAGCATTCACAACCACATCAGTCTATTGCACTCCATGCCTTGCTTCTACCTCCTCTCCTCTCTTCTCCTCTCCTCACCTCTCCTCTCTAGTCATTAGCCAGCGAATTAATGACAATCGAGCATGCTATTAATCACCCTGACAAAAGTGTTAGCTTTGCACGGGTAGGCCAGCATGAGACGGTGGAAGGAGGATGACAGTGGGGGAGGAGGGGAAGAGAAAGAGCGAGATGACTTGTTGGATCATAGAGGACTGTGAGTTTGTGTAAAAGGAAGAGCTGCATGGAATGGAGAGATACTGAATCAGGAAGTGAAGCATGTGTGTATCAAAACTGATGAAAAACTGGTAAAATATAGAAATCAGTTTAGTCATTTGAACTTCACTGAATGTAACGATTTGGGTTTCACAAGTGATTTCTAAAATATACAGCTGCACCACAACTTTGTTTATACCAATCAATCATAAAAAAGACTGAATAACTTAAATTTTGTTTAGGGTGTAAAAAACATCTCCTTATCATGTGAAAGTTTAGTTTCAAATCAAATGTGTCATTTTTATTTGTTCGGGATGGATTTGCTGACTTAAACTCTCTGATTCTGCTGTATGATGGAAGAATACCTGCAACACCGAAAATAAGGAAGATTCTGCTAAACATTTTGTTTAATTCAGTCCAAAACAATCAAGGTAGAGCAAATGTTTGTAGTTTACTTTTGGTCTAATTTTACTTGTTCTGTGCTCAAACCTTGTAGGATAAGGATTAAAAAAAATTAAATACATCTTGGAAAATAAATACATCTATGTAACTCTCCAAATTTTACTTATTTTATTTACAAGTCTAGCATTGCAAAATGTATGAGACAAAACAGTGATTAGACCTAGAGAAAAGTTCCACCAAGGTTTTCATTCTTTGCATTCACACACACACATGCAAAAAGAGGCACACATTTTTGTGAAACCCTTTAGCCTCAGCTCAAAATGAAAACTCTACTATCTCTCCCTCTCCCAGAGCGAGGACCACCTGCTAGGAGGCCTAAACTCGGGACGTCAGGTGGGTCAAGGCCGTCACACAGTCCCATGTCATCAGGCTGTCACAGTGAAAGGAGCTGACATGGGAGATATGCTAATCCACTTAGCTTCAAACCCTGCCAGGAGGCCCGTACGCAGTGCCCTCTCAGCCCACAACGATCAGAACACACACAGACACATTAAGCCGTGTACCTCTGAACTTTACAGAATATGTGTGGCAAGATTAGACCAGTTGAGGTCTAAATTATCCCTGTGGGGAAATTAATCTGGCACTAGAAGGAATATATTCAAACAAAGTACGAATATAAAAAATGATCAGGGTTGAACTGGCTTCAGAGTAGGTGTTTCAGTCATCTAAAAGATCAATTGAAAAAAGAAAAGCGTTTCCTAATCTGCATTAAGAACCGTTAAACCTTTTGCCAAAATTAGAATAATTTCAAAATAGTTGACATTTGGACATAATAATGTTACTTTCTAACCCTTTTAAAATTGTAAAAACATACAAACAATGCAGAGAGGTATAAACTTCTCACAATCTTTAATATATATATATATATATATATATATATATATATATATTGATAAAAAACAAACAAACTTCTAGATAGATATAAAGACTGTAACTGCTCATAGTGAAATTATAATATATTTCATAAAGTCATTCAAAATGGTGGAGAATTTGCATTACTGTGGCCTAAAATCTATCAAACAGCTAACCTGAAAATACCTTTTAAAATGTTAAGATATCAATATTATGAAAACTACTAATATTAGAAACTGTACTTATTTTTTTCACTTTAACTAGAATGTAGATTGAGCAAAAATCTAAACTAAGCAAGCACCTGGGCAGCCACACAAATGTAGAAAAACATCTAATTCATGAATCACTAAAGATGTGATAAAAGTTAAATTAACCTTGCTGCACCCATACAATCACAACCAGTCAACAGCAGGTGCTATAAATTTACTGGCAGCTGGTAGCGCTTATAACAAGCTACTAAAAACAGATTTCTGTGTTTACAAGATGGGCAAAATGGCAGAAAGCACAGGATTACAACAATCTCATGCATTACAAGTTGTGCAGACATTGAGAAACTCATTCAATCTGCAACCAAGTGATCAAAGTCAGCCTGCCAGAAGCAAGGTGTCAGAGTTCAAAACTATTGCCCCACTCAGGCAGATGATATCTCAAACCGATTCGCCGTATTTCCCCGGCCATGACTTCCCCTATTAGGAGCGGTGCAGAACTATTACTAATCTGCTCATTATCCCACAGAAACAGGAAGGAAGAGAGGGAAACAGATGGGAAGGCAGGAGAATGGTCAGCATGAGACACAATGCTCCCTTCCTCCTCTTCATCCTCTCTGCCTCCGTCTCCCTCCGCTGCACTGCTTGCTCTGTGGTTGTCCTCAGGGCGAGGGAGAGCGGAGGCCCACAATCACTCTGACAATACTGTATACAAGTAGTCGTGAACAATGAAGGCCGACCACAAAGAATTCTGGGAACAGGGGCACAGCCTTCTTCTCCGTCGGGTGGCTCCTGAATGCCGGACCCATCGATACACATCGGGGGCCTGCTGAGACTCACCGGTGCCAAAGAGACGGAGAGCAGGAGAGAGGGAGGAACAGACGCGGAGTACAGTGACATGATGCTATAAAGTTGCTACTCATAGATCCTTTTGAAAATTTAACGCCTTGTGTGAACACCTAGAAGTGGGAATACAAAGGAAGTGAGGCCCGACTACAAGTCAACAATAGGCACCAACTGCTGAAGCGGGAGAAAAGAAAGGTGAAAAAGAAAGGCAGAACCGGACAGAAATAAAGAGAAAAGAAGAAAGAAAGAGACAGGCAATTTTCTTCGTCTTCTTTTTTAAGTGATCAGGGCGTGGGGTGAGTGTGGTCCATTTGGAAATAATTGGCGGGTAATTAGGTGGGGGTCGACATGTCGATTTTGGAACAAATGGCTGTCTTTAGCTCAGGTGGCCCTCCACATGAGATAATGGGAGCTTTGCTTCCCCACTACAGCCCACCTTCACTCCCCCCCTCCCCTTCTCCTTTCTTCTTCTCTCCCTATATCTCCATCACCTCTATAACTGCTCATGTATGCACTATTTCTCATGTGGGCATATGTAAAATTTATATGAATCGTTAGATACAAACAGTTAACAAAAATAACAAAATTACAACTGATATTAAATATTTTACTGTACTTGGTTTTGCAGCCAACGGCTTACAGTGTGGTTTAAAAACGTTCATACATTTTTTTTCTCAACAACAAATGTAAGTAAAGTATCAATGGGTATAAGGGAAATAGAATGACACAGGGTACTATATTATTATGAAGAAAAAGAAGGAAGACACGTGGTTCACAAGTTTCTAACAATTAATAAAATCTGAAAAGCTTGACACATTTTTATTCAGCTCCCGCTAGTTGATAGGCTACTTTGTAGAAACCATGTTTAGCTTCAAGAACAGCTAGATGTGTTTTAGATTTTGTCTACACCAGCCTTGCACATCAAGAGTTTTGGATCTTTGCAGCTCCTCTAGAGTTACTATAGGTCTCTTGGCTATTCTACTTCCCTAGCCTTTGAGTTTAGACGAGTTTTTGGAGATGTTCAATATGCTTCACATTTTCACATGATATATTCAAAACGGCTCAGGAGATGTTCAAAGCTTGGGACGTTGTTTTACATCAACCCTTGCTTTACACAGCGACTACATTAAAAGTGTGTCAAATACAGGCTATTTTCACTTAATTTTTCACACCATTTTTACTTAATCCTGTACCTACAAAAAAGAAAAAAGCAATTCATTGACAACCTTAATTGTTAAAGTAGCAATGACTGATTTAATCTTTATTAAGAACACTGAGTCTATTATACATGCTAAAGCCAAACTATTTTTTTTATCTCTAATTATGATGGTATTAGCATAATAAGAGAAAGGAATAAAACTTTATAAATACGCGGCAATTAAGTAACACCAAACACCGTAGGGATGTAAGAAAATGTCGGTATGCAAATATATTGCAGTATTTTATGTCACAATATTGTATCGATTTTCAAAACTAAGTATCAATTTTTATTTTTGTAAGAATATAAATTGATTCTTGCCGATACACGTCCCCAACACTAAGACAAACAATGTATATGCAAATCTGAATAGATCACAGTGCATTTTTTGTTTCTTTTGAAGACATTTCAATCAAGCAAAAATCGAGATCTACAACTTTTTCATTAAAAAAGGAGGCAAAGATATAAAACGCATATAGTACCACAACTTGTGTATGTTGCCCCCCTTCACCCGGCCAACAACAATCTCTCACCCACTCTTTCAGTCTCTTTTTGTCTCTCTTTCCCTCTCTCCGTCCTCCCATTCAGCAGCACTGGAGTCTTGTTTGGCTTCCTGCTGTTTGTGTCCAGACAAGGTCTCGTTTTGAATACAGATTCCCCATTGATAGGCCCGCACTTCCGATCTCATTAACTTGTTTTGTCTTTGGCTAAATGGAAATGTCCGAGGGAGGGTGAGAGAAACAGAGAGAGAGAAAAGGGGAGAGCTACACCAAACAATGTGACAGATCTTTTACAGGAGACACACCATAAATAACAACAAATAAATACAAACAGGACGGAGGATGAGGGAGGATTTCTAAAAGGGGAAAAAGTCAGCACATCTAAAACAGTGCCTTGAAGGACAAGCCTTGATCATAAAAACAAGGAAAGGAAATGATCTGCATTCACAGTAATGCTTCAATTGTAACATGGAGCAAAAATGCAGCTGGTTATTGAGATGAGCTAGTCAACAAGAAGAGGTACTGTTTGTTGCAAAGTTTAATAAAAACAGTGTACGTCAGCTTGGTTCAATAACATAAGAAAGGCCTTGCAAAAGTTTGATACTCCATAACATGTTGTCACATTTTAACATAAAATGATGCCTGTCTAACTGGGATGCTGGCTGTTAAACCAAGACAGCAATCTCTTCTTTAGAAAACAGATCATATTCAATTAGATTGTATGTACAACTTTTAGGTCTTGCAACAGATTTACCAATTTAAACCTAGATTTCCACTGGGCCATTCAAGCATGTCCTACCATTGAAACCATTGCATTTCAACCCTGCCTGTCTAGTGGAAAGGTGAGCTCCCCTCTCCAGTCTTAAGTTTTATGCAGCATCTAAGAGCTTTTCTTCCGGTTTTCCCCAGATTTTGGTCTCATCTGAGCAGAACGTTTTCTTACGTGTGTGTTGTGTTGCCTACAAACTTTACATGAGTCATCCTACAGCTGTCTCTTTAACATGGTTTCTTTTTGCTTTTCTTCCATAATGGCCATAATGCAGAGAGCAAAATTAATTCCTATCAAGTCATCTGGCTAAACCTCCACTCTCCCAGGTGAGGTATGGATCTCAGCACCTCCTCCAGAGTTACTATAAGCCGTTTGCTTACTTTTCTGATTCTTCTTCCAATTGCCCAGCTTCAAAAGTTAACCACAGATCGGCTCTAGTTGCTAATTGGGTGATTGCCACAGCCGGTTGGTTGCACTAGATATTAATTGGGGTATCAGAGAAAGGGGGATTAGTATTAAAGTATCTCACAGTCTTGCTTGTAAAGATGCATCTTTTGCCTTTTAATACACAATTATTCTTTTTTTTCATGGTACAGTGAAATATCGAACAATCTTATTTAACATTTGATTCCCTTCGTAGACCTTGCAAGTTGGTGATGTGCCAATAGATGTTCAGATTTCTAGATAAATAAAGTTTGTGCTTGTAATTTATCAAAGTTAGAGGTATGAATATTTAATACATAAAATACAATATATGAAATACTGCATTAATTCACTCCAAATTCTGCACTTATTTACATCTGTATCTTCTATTTTATAGTCATTTTGTGAGATCATAGGTTTACAAAACACGCTGCATAAATGTCCATATGCTTGTCTTTCCATGAATTATTCTCTGTCCACTATGTAGAGCTATTTGGGCAAATATTTAGCTCTGGCATCTACGTAGTCTCAGTTACCTCACATTTAGCAAGAGATAACCAGAAGAAAACCCCACACCACCAAAAGGAAGAGCATGGAGGCAGACAAAGTCGTCAGAGTGTACTGAGAGAAAGATAAGGAATGGGTTGACAGTGACAAGGAGAGAGAGGAAGTCAGAAAGGGGCATGTGACAAAACAAACTACATAAACGCAAGTAGGACAGTCTGAGATGGGTAAGAAGCAGCAGAGAGCATCAGATTGAGGGAGGATCAAAGGGGATGTCTGTTGCTGATATTGCAACTCAGATAATATGTGGTGCAATTAGTGCATAGTGACGATTTCCATTAGGGCTAATCAAATATTTATATTGCCTCCTGAGCATGTCACAATGCTGCCTTGGCCTCTCATATCAATATGACAAACTACTAATGAGGAAGTGGGTTTGTAGACGGCGAGGCAGGGGAAGGAGACAGATAGGAAAGGAGAAAAAGATAGACAGGATAGATGGAAAAGCCTTACAAGTGGAGTTTGCTCTGTCTTCCTCTTCCACATTTGGTTTGCAAATGCATGGCCTCTGTCATCAATTACAGGATACGAGTGGTGGAAACCAGTGGCTGTGTCTGTGTATATGTGTGTTAGGGTTTGTCCAAACGTGTGTGACGAACATGAGGATTAGGCTGGGCTGATGCTCCCTCATAGAACCATTAATCAAGCTGAGCTGAAATGGAACCAGTCCAAATTGGACCCATTGATCTCGATTTACAAAGGAAACAATAATGGGAAGAAAACAGAATAACCTTATCAGGATTGTTGAATTCCTAAATGATTGTAAATTATGCAATTATCCCATACTTAAAATCATTTGAATTGAAATTCACCTGCATGTGACTAAATAATTATTAAATTTAAATAGAAGAAATTTTGTTTTTGAAACACAAAACTTTTATATCCAATCTTTAATATGTAAAGTATATTATTATATAGCCATCTGCAAATTTATAGCATTTGAAGACCTTTTCGGTTGAAAGGTTTTACCGAAACTAGTGTCTAAAAAAAAAGCAAAAGAAAACATCAACACCCATGGTTGGGCAGGGACACAATCAACAGAAGGTTAGGGGTAACAAGATGGGCGGTCCTCCAAAGGTGAGAGGTCAAGTCTTGGTCTGACAGACGGATGGAGGAGAGTGGTCAGGGCTTGAAAGATGAGAAACGGATGAAGAATGGATTTGGTTGGGTGCTGTGACAGTCTGGAATATGGATGACCCTCCACACCAGCATGACAGAGCAAGGGTTGCCTGTAAAAAGGGGCCGGTTAACTGGCCCGTGAGTGAAAAAGAGGAAGTAGGAAAAAAGTCACATGGAAAGGACTGAAGTGCAAAACACATGGTAGATGCAATGTGAAAATGAAACAATGAATTTGGTGACTGAACACAAATGTAAGATCAGATGTAAAGACAAATGATACACCGAGCTAATGAATAAAACTCAGGTTAGATGTCTCTTAAGCAAATAGCTTCACGGAACAGAAAATGTGTGGATAAGATGCTGTGGAGGGCTAATCTTGAGGACAAGCGATAACATTCAGTGGTTAAACCATGACAGATGAGTATTGATTTTCTCCTTGTTGAAGGAAGGGAAAATAGATAACTAGACCGTTTTATTGATATTGATTGAAGAGTCAAGAGACAAAAAAAATTTCCTTGCAAAAGAAAAAGAAGCGCAATGCTGAGTCCAACACAATGAATTAATTTAGATTCAACGTATGTATGGGAGGTATGGCAGGAGCAAAAGACTCCTACGAAGGACTTATTTTGCGAAAGACCGTTTTAAACCTAGACCAATTCTTTGTTCTGCTGTTTCGCGTGCTTATACTCTTCATGACGAACTATCTCCAAGACAAACACCAAGATAGAAGCAAATATTTAGAGTCCTCCCATCTGCTCCGCATTTTAAAGCAACTTGCCCATCCATATCGGCAAACGTGTTGATATAACGATACGACGACCACAAAGCAAGCTCACATTTAATCTAACCTGCCTTTATCCTCATCACACATCATGCCACAAATGAAAAGCACATCTTTAACGCTCACACTGGGTAGTCACAACTCACCGAACACCGACATGCTATCACGTGTGTCTTCGAAGAGGGCAGTCGAACTATGAGTTCCCCGCTACCTATAAAGTTTAGTTACCAATTAACAGTGTCTCTCTGTGTGCCGGAGAGATACTAGGAGAGTGCAGGGGGTGTCTGGCAGGCCTATCTGCAGCGCTGCGATGCGCTAACGTGAAAGAATGCCAGTGTCAATGGGACACAGATATGGGAAGTGCAGGGTGCCGATGAGCCAATTTGAAGGTCGAAGATGAGGTCAGCTCCTGAAGTGGCAGAAACTCAAACCTAATGTCCTCATATGGTAATCTTGCATTAAAAGCATGCTTATATATAAGCTACATAATGTTGAAATGGTAATGACATGACATCTGAGACTCTCATATGGGTAATGTATCTTTGGATTTTTCTCGGGGTAAAATTTCAAATTCAGCTACTGTCAACACATTCATACATTTTCTGTTTCCCTTTCAACAGTCTTTGCTTAGTATTCTTACTTTCCTGTATTACATCTTCGCTCATCTAAACCTGACAAAGTACCTGCTACCTGTGACAGCACCTCTGCACTCGGCCTGTCATGCATTAGTTTCATGTGCTGTAACAATGGTTGGGACATTTGGGGTTCATTTCAAGTCACATATCAAATTAGAAGCTATGAAACAGACCATTAATGTTGTAAAACAAATGTTTAAATGGCATCTTTCAGAGCTTTAACTAGTTATACACCATTCGAGGCAGCCCAAAGTCACTACAGAAGTAAAAACCTAGTTTCCACTTCTTGAATATATAACTTTACCAACTTTAGACTAAATTTAGAAACAAATGGTTTTCAAATTCAATTCTCGTGTTTTTGTGATCATTTTAATCCAGAAATAATTTACACACCCAAGGCTCTGGACACTCAAAGTAAATAACCACAACGTTTTTATGATGTCTATTGGTAAAAAACAAACAAACAATATAAAAATAGATTAATTTTCAGATGTCGTCTAGAAATGTGTTCATTTTGTGACTTTATTCGGCTAAGTCTAAGGAAAGGGGGGAATTGGTTCACAGATGGGAAAGTTCATCGGATATTGGGGTTTTAGATTAGCATTGTCTTTTGTACACAGATGATGCCAATTAGGAAGGGCCAATGAGGTGTGGGTGTCAGAGGAGTTGGTGGCAGAGAGTAGGCACAGAAAGGGAGGAGTATAAAATCTGGTGGGAGTCCTTAGCACCTAATCTGTTCCATATGACACACAATCACATGGCCTCTGTCTGGACACTGTCTGATCATCGTCTCCCCACCTCTCTCTAAGCTGTTGTTGAGGGAAAGTGGGGTTAGCAGGAGGGGCTAGGGGTGGAGATTTCTCAGCCCCAACAGAAGCTCTCTGATGACAAGAGGGGGGCCTTGTCACACAACAGGGACTCTGGGGACTTCTTATCATGCAGAAAAGGCTTCAATAAACACTCTTATTCGTGCAGATCTCCTTTTCTCTCTGTAGTTGGACAAAACTGTCCGATGACAGAATAACTGAAACAGGCAGAATGCAAAGAATAATTGACCTGCAGCTCAAAGAAAATGAGTTTACAAGCAAAATTAAACAATTGTAGCTCTGTGTGGAGGGATATAGACAAGGATAAGGAGTTTCCATACTTCAAGGCTAAGTAATTGCTGCATACCTTCAACCGTCACTTGAGGCATTAAGTTGACTTTGTGGGTGGCCATCCACTCATGGTTTTGCTTAAACTACGAAAATCTGGTGTCCACGTGTGATCTATCTATTTGTTGTGGAGCACAAATAGGGAATAACATCGATTTTTTTGGCACATTTCTCTTTGTTATAGTTTTTTTTTTATAGATAGACGTAGTGTTTTTTTATTTTTGGTGTGATTTGTCTGGAAGTGATTCTCAATTATTTCTGAAGATGAGCACATTACTTCATGTATCTGAATTATGAATGCCTCAGTGCTGACAAATATTCTATTATTTACAATTAGAGAAAGGGCTTTTTCATTCTCAAACTGTGTTTAAACTAATTTGTCTGACCAATCTAAATTGATTTTCTTTTGACTGGTAAATAGCCTTTAGGTTTTGCACTGATTAGGAATCTAAAATTTCTCCCATCACTTGAGAATGGCATTGTATGGCCACATCATTATTTTTATTTAGACAACACACAAGTGGGAACACTTTCCACTGCTTGGACAAACTCTTTTAGCATGCAATTTAAGGATAACTTTTTTGGTCACCCCATGACAAAATGGCAACCTAGTTGGTGAACCATATCAAAAACGGCATGTTATTTCTTACATAAAGACATTTCAAAATGTGAGATAGTGGAAACTAAATTGTCAGAATGGATTATATAATTTATCTGTATAGTAAGGCACTTCTGCTTTAGATGATAGTGATGGAGTTTATATATGCTCGCATGTACACACATTTGCATGTGCGTACACACAGACACACACACATTCACACACCTTCACCATAAAAAATGTAAATGCATTTAAGGAACAAAGTGCAACATATAATATAATCATCAGCAGTCGGAAATATCACATTTCCAGCTTTCTGAAGTTGTTAGGTAAGTAATGTACAATAAATTGTTCTTATCGGCTTTTTACCGGCAACTTTTTTATTGTACTTTCAGATTACTTGCAGAGCAATAAAAAAAATGGTATTTGTTCTCAGCTTAGAAACATGATTTCCTTTCTGCAGACCTGAATCCACTACTACCACGTCACTTCCTTGTTATCACTGATAGACCTGCCAATCACAAATAAGATTGATTCGTAAATTATATAAAATTATTATTATTGAAGTGTTTTTGTATTAATTGCAGCTCAAACTGATGCCAATTTTGGCATACTTGCATTTTTATGGTCTAATAAACACTGAAATCACACTTGCACAAACATTAATTGGCCTGTAATCCCGGCTTCTGCCAAAGAAACAAAAGCAGACCTTGTCCACACACTCTGCTTTTGTACAAGAAGCTTAAAGACATTTTTCTCATTTTTGAACAGCTAATATCTTGCAAAAGTTGTCTAATCTCTTTGTGTTTAAGTCGAGATTTGTGCACCCCCAGCCTGCAACACCATACCTCTTTCACATGAATAACTGCAACCCCTGCAAAAGCAGGCCATTTTAATTAGGTTAAAGGTGTGTTTGTGTGTGTGTATATACATGAGGGAGAGAGTGTGCGTGTATTTTGTCAGGATCAAGATCCAGACATGCAACTTGATTTAATGAAACACAGGAGATAATGAAAGAAACAGGACCTCTTCGAAACTAACTGACGTTTTTACAGAGAACCAATCGGCAGTAGAAGAAAGTGGTTCTTTCATAAAAACTTTACTATTAAGGCTGTTGCAGAATTTTTTTTGCATTATTCAAATAATTGTCCAGAAATGTTATTAGTCATGTTATTAGTCAAAGTTTCAGTAATCAAGTTCAGTTATACAGAACATTTTATCTTGCAGTTTCAGTTGGCAGCGCTGTTCAGTACTTGCGAAGGAACTATAGATCAATACCAGTCATAATATTTTAAAGTCATTAAAAAAACAATACAGATATTTAAAAATATTATAAAACACATTACCATATAAACTCAAAAGCCAGAACATGCAAAGGTGTTTTAACAAAATATGCAAAACTGCAGAAGTCATTAAAGGAAGTAACAAAAAATTTACAGTTTTTGCCATACAAAATTTGTCTATAATTGCCTGGTCTTCTCTGTGAGCCAACACAGATCTCAGGATATTTCAAAGTATAAAAAGTCCTATTCAAGTTTCTTTAGGGTCTTATAAATCAAAATAGGTTGTTCCTTTCTAATGTTAGCACAACATTGCTCAGGATTAAACATTTGTGCAAACTGGGAGACCAAATTAAATTGCCTTGTTATTTTTTGTTTTTTTATAGTCAACATTTCATCAAGTAGTATTAAAAGATCAACCAAATTTGACTATATAGCAAAATAAAGGGGAATCGCTGTAATTTGTTCTAAATACATAACTTTTTTTTCCCACACTTAAATTGGAATTATACTGAGCCCCGTAAGGGAAATGGTGGAGAAAATATTTTAAGGTGAGAAAAAATAAAATAAATGGATTTTGCGAGATCTTGAGAAACTTTTGCGTTATCTCGAGAAAGTTTTGCGTTATCTCGAGAAAGGTTTGCGTTATCTTGAAAAAAGCTGTTTACGACGCGACAGTCCTTTTCTGCGCAAAATCCTGTGGGCAATGTCTTTCACTTATATGAAAACCATGTCTAGAGCTAAGCACTGACTTTATATCCTGATATTTGAGGCCAATCTCAAACTAAAACTCTATTAAGATCTCCCGTCTGTGAGTGTCTTCCATCATAACAGTGCACAAGGCTGCAGCAAACTGAGTCGGTAACACTGTAAAAGCAGGAATGGCTTTTCGAAACGTTCTCCAGATATCGCAAAAGTTTCTCAAGATAACGCAAACATTTCTCAAGATAACACAAAACTTTCTAAAGATAACGCAAAAGAATCTCAAGATCTCGGAAAATCCTTTTTTTAATTTTATTTTCTCACCTTAAAATATTTTCTCCACCATGTCCCCTGCGGGGCTCAGTACAATTAACTTTGTTCTATATATTTGGTGAGGAATTTGACCTGATAATTTAGCAATAAACGGCTTGTGAAAACATCAGGTGAGTGCATCATGTGAATGCATAAAGTACTACACACACAGAAACCTGTAACCACATTGTATACAAATGATTGGGTATCCCCACATATATCCCTCAAACTGAATTCTATATTGAGTTTAGCTTACTTCTAACATCTTACTCTCTCGCTCTTAAGCATTATAAAGGCATCACCTATTCCTCAAAATAAAGCACTTCCTTTTTGATTTACAGATTAATTGGACATTAATTGGTGATAATATTTCGGAGCCGTTGCTTTCAGATATTTTCTGTCATGCCCTCCCAGGAACCATGGATTATTTTAAACCCCACCAAATTAAAATACTATTGAGAACCTGGTTTTTTATCAGTACAAACCACTGGCACCAGCATTCTACATGATGAAATCACCTGATCATCAAAACATAATCAAATCAGATCCAGCAACATACATTTTAAGTTCCCGCAGCTTGTTTTTTAAATAAAAAAAATAAAAAAATATTTAAACAATTTACAAGTCCAGTTTATTAACATGCATTTGTTAGTTGTAAGCTTCATCAGTTTAATCCTTTTGCAAAGAAGTATACAACTTTTTTTTTATTTCAACAAATATTGCTCATGTTTTAGCTTATAAGATGACATAAATAAAATACATGACATTTGCATTCACAGTAAACCCAAGGCCTATATAAACGTTGTTGTATTTATTCATCTTTTTCTGCTTGTTATTGTAACTTCCTTTTTACTTGCCTCTCATGCTGCAACCATTTTACCTTTAACAGTCAAAAACTTCTGTCCTCCGTTTGTTAGCCGCTTAGCTAACTAAACAAGGATACATCAGACGTGCCTTGATGGCTTCTCTTGGTCAAAAATTTCCCAGAATATAGCGCGGTAGGAGCTGGCAGCAGCTACTTCGGGGGTAAATTTCTATTTTGAATGTAAGTCAACGAATTTTAACCATCGGGCTTATATCTAAAATGTTTCTTTTATTATTTTTATTATTGTTTTTTACATCCAAAGCAGTTCTATATGGTTGGTCAGTTGCTTAGTAGTTGCAGCTTCGGTGGCTACCAGGTACTAATTCGTTTGCACATTTGATTTAACTTACATATACAAAAAAAAAGTAAAACTCTCGTTATACATGTTCAGTTCCAGGGTTGAAGTAACATTACTACGCTACAATGGTATTATGATGGGCGGGGTGTAAACAGAGCACGTAAGCCGGCAGCCAAACCGTTCTTTTTGCCAAGGAAGGACAATGTCCTCGTAACCAAGGCGCCAAACCCCCCAGCTCTCCTCCACCATGTGTAAGCTTTTTCTTCTATTCTATTGGGTTAAAAAAAGGAGTCTGTTGATTAGTTTGAATGGCGCTGCCACATTGTGACTGGAGGCTTGTTTAATGTTCAAGCATGAATAAAAGCATCAATACTATAGGCACCAAATCCTCTTGTTACTCGGCTACATCCGTAAGGGTATGGAACCCATTACTTCAGAAATACTGTTTTAAGTGAGTAAGAAAAATGCATATTAATATACTGTATGTTGAATGGTAAATTTAGTTTGTGTGTTTAGTTGTTTGTTTTTTTTCAAATAAATTAGATTCAAAAATACAGAAAATGCTATGTTTTGGACAGATTAATTTCACATATAAATCCAATATTGAATCACTTGTACATGCCTCTTAAAATATCCACTTAATTAGGACTTGGAAAATAGGGCTCGTGAACATCTCTGATCTGAATTCAAATAACGTATTTTTAAAAGCTAAACATTTCTGACATTTTTGTTTGTTTGTTTACATTTTTTAATAGAACGTGCCAAAATATTTCTAAGAATGTTTTTGACTTATTTTGATAAACTGTTTGAACAAATGGAGATGGTGTTTTACATTTTACAGAAAATCTCAGATTTATTTCATGATAAGATTATTTAAATATTGTTAAACATATGCGTAGAGATAAATCTCACCCAGACAAAAATTATTTCATGCTGAATAGTGTGATTCAATATATTAAAATAAAATCACATTATAACTAATTCATTTGTATATGTATTTATTCAAATGAATACCCCATATGAAAAACATGACTTAAAAAGCATTTAAAATTCCTCTACTCAATTTAATTTAAGTTTTTAACAAGCTTGTTTAATTTATGCTATCTTCAATAGCATAGGTTAACACATTCAATCAGTATTTATGCATTTACTTAAACAGGACTGAGAGAAATACAGTGGTGAATGCACTTCGGTCCTTTTTTTCTGCCCATAGCATGAAAGGACCATAGACACTAAACACTAAAGCAAGACGTCTCAATAGGTGCTGCAGAGCAAGTACAAACTAATTCTTTTGAAGAAAGGAATAAAGGCTACCCGGGTTACAGGAAGTACAACCAAGTTGGAAAGTGATAAAGAAACGTAGAACAAGAAGGAAAAAAAAAAGAGAGAGACAGAGACGAAGGGATGCTTTTAAGACCCAAGTAATGGACAAAGCGTTTTCCGCCGTTTGGTCATGCCAAGTCCAAATGTGCCAATGTCTTCAACTACTACTGGCTTTTTAAGAGGGTCATTTTCAGGGCTCAGCTTCGCTTTGTCTGTCTACCTTTTTATCTGTCTTCCTGTATTTGTATTTAATGCCAGTATGTCTGCTACACTATCTCATGGTCTGTATGTGCACAAGATTGTGTGCACATGCCTATTTTTTATCTGTGACAGGACAGAGGTAGAGTAAGACGGTAGGACTGAGAAAGAGAGAAAGGTAGGACATTTTTGACAAATGTTGAAAAAGTGTTATTTTCTCCTTATGTGTGAATGTTGCCAGGGTGAGCCGTATTCTGATGCTGTGGCATTACAAAGGCAGCTGATTAGAAACAGTAGGTGAGCTTCGCTGACAATTCTCAGAGAATATGCAAAAAGAGACAGAATGAAAAGAGAGGGAGATGAAATAATAAGGATGGAGAAGAAAGGAATCAGAAATAAATATCCGGGATAAATCTCAGAGAAGGAATTGCTCACTTCTCCCTTCTCTCGACGGAAGTTTTAATCCTTGTTCTGTTCAAATGACTCATGTGAAAACAACTTGGATTGATACAAACATAAACCCATTTCTACAAACACGAATCCAAGTCATGAACAACATTCAATGGTCAGCCTGATTGACCGACCTCACAAATCACAGTTTGCAAAAACATATTGGTGTGAAAGATGGCTACTTTTGAGTTGTCCCCTGTAGAATAATACATTTAGACTCATGGAATATAATTTTAAAAAAGCATTCAATATATTCTAATGAACAATAAAAGAAAACTTCTAATTGTCTTTTATTTGCATGCATAAATGTTTTAACTGAAAATTATGAAAGAGACAGCTGGGATTATTCCACAGAGAGCCTGATCCCAAAAATAAGATATTTCCCTGTAACTCTCCTATATGCTATAACTGCTACCAGAAGACTTTACAGGCCCTCTTTGATTGTCAAAAAATTTATAGAAAAACTGCTATATTTTAAAAAGCTTAACTTTCAGGACTCTTAGAATCAAGCACAGTACACTCAGCCACTACATTTGGGGCTCAGCCTTTTAGTACCCAGTAAAACCCCCATTAGAACTGTCTCAATTATTTGTGACAGAAATTCAGCACAGTGCTAACGACATTGTTCTGAGACTTTGTTCCATATGGACATTGTTGCTGCAGATTTGTTAACTACGCATCAAGCTACGATCTGGTTATCATGGACAGTTTTGCTAAAGTTACTTTGAAATAGTAATCTAATTACTGACTACTGCTTATTTATTCCAAAAGTAACTTAGTTACTTTACTGAAGACTTTATTTCAAAAGGAAGTTAGATTACAGTTACTTAATCAGTTACATCCAGCAGCTGCCAATAAAACGTAGCGCTGCCTCAACATAACAAACAATAAATGGTTTTGCCAACAATCCCTTTATTGTAAGTCCATTTCAACAGTAAGGCCAGAAATATTCTTTCTTTTTTCTAACCTTGCGTAACCTCATATTTACACCAGCAAATGGGCACGTCTCGGGCATGTACTCGCTTGCGCACTGCACATACTACTGGAGAGTTCCACTAGGGGGCAGAGTACAGAACTCGGATCAGATAGAGTACCAGATTTGTAGGGAAGAAACAAAATCTGTCTACCAAATATGACTACCATAGAGGAGATAATTAGATGTTTTCAGATTTCGACAGAAAAAGACGGCATGTATGTAAGATCATATTTACCACTATTGTTGCTTGTTTTCCTACTGCTTTTGCCACAGTTGACGCTGTTTACCAAATATATCTTTTTGCTTAAGAAATTTACAAAAATAGTAATGCACAGTGCCTTGGACAAGTAACTTTAATTTGATTACTGGTATGGAAATAGTAACGCGATAGATTAGTTGTTAATGAAATTTGTCATATTTAGAGTAATGCACCATTGGCATCACAAGGGGAGTGTTCTGGCTCCCAAAAGCTTGGCTTCTTCTGAATGTTTTACATGCAGAGAAATTTGATTATCGCATTATCTGGGTATCTTAGTCAGATTTCTCAAACTACAGTTTGGGTTGACTTAAGTTGAAATAAGGTGTATAAATTAATTTCAAAAGTCTCATTTCAGTCGGGTATGGGAACAATCTGACTTTCTCTTGCTGCATGTAAATGCACTAACTATCATGTTCATGAAACCAGTTTAAGATTATTTGAGCCTTAGTACATGGTGCAACATGTAGGCAAGTGTACATCATGGCCTTAGGCCCGGTTTATACGGCAACATTTTTAAGATGATTTCTGGCTCAATTCTCCGCTTTCGACGATTGTAAGGACATCCCAGTTATCGTGATAGCAGTAAAGATAATCCTAACAGATATTCCTGCCATGTGTGGTGCGTTCATAGTCCTTTGCTCTGCTCAGAAGGACATAGGAACTGCTCTGATCACAACTCTGAGATATTCCACATGCTTGATTGTCTTTGTCTGGTATCACAGCATATGTGGTTGGTTCCGAAAAAAACGAGCATGTAGTCTATTGAATGTGAAGAGCATTTGTATGCTACGGAAGTATCAAGCCTGCCTTTCTTTTCTACTGTCATGTTTATTTATTCCAAAGTCATGTAGGACCACATTGTTGGACCAAAATGTTGTGTCCATGACATTGTATCACAATCTGTGTTGTCCATCAAGGTCTGGAAGTCAAATGACCATTTAATATCTTGCAGTGTGAACCAAACCTTAAAGGTACAGACACGCCTGCCCACAATATTCAGATGGGTTGTGGTGTCTAAGCATTGCTCACACGGTACTAAGGGTTTCAAACTGCATCAAGAAATTTCACACACCTTTACACAACCAGTAGACGCCTGGACTGTTGTAAGAGGTCAGTTTTTGAAGTGATGTTTTTATTTTAATTTAATCAAATTATTATCATGGTCATAAGGGGATGAACAACAATACACAGGAAGTCTGTGGTGTTCCTATTATGCTCAGTTGGGCTATGAGGCCAAACCTGTGCCAAAGCAAAAATTATCTATCTATCTATCTATCTATCTATCTATCTATCTATCTATCTATCTATCTATCTATCTATCTATCTATCTATCTATCTATCTATCTATCTATCTATCTATCTATCTATCTATCTATCTATCTATCTGAGCAGTGTGACTGATTACTAACAGGGTGCAGCAGAAAGAGAAGGCTGAGGGAAGATGAATAATAAAACATCCAGTGGGATTTCTTTTCCATTTTTATACGAATACATATTCTTCCTTGAAGTTTGTTGATCTGCTATTTATGTTAATAGGCAATTGAGCAGATATACCTGGAAAAGAGGTTGGTTAATCTGTCTGGCAGTTATTTTGGTTCTTGCACAACAACAGAAAAAGCAAAGCTGTAATCTAAAAAACTAAATAAATAAAAAAATACAATTCCTTTGGTTTATTTTTAGGACAACAAATGAATAACTACTGTTTATGTTTAGTACATTGACTGATTGCATTTTTCTTTCCCTTGTGACAGACTTGAAATGGTCTATGCGCCCTCAGTCAAATAGTTAAAGTACTCTGCATAATAAAAATACCAGTTTTTCCCTGTTGGCTTGGGAAGTTGGCAGAGACCTCACGTAGACATTCTCTTCCAGTTCCTTTCATACTTTTGCATAGAGGCAACATGTACCCTTGACAGACAGCCTTTGAGATTCTAAATAAAAGATTTTGGCACCATTTTGGGTCTGCATCTGTTTTTGGTCCTCTTTGCTTGGTCAGCCGGGTCTTGGGTCAACAGTAAACTAAGGCGAGGTGGAGGAAAAAATAAAAAGGGAAGCTGGGTAAGGAATGAACATGTCTTGAAATGGAAACATATCCTCTCGCATGGAGCCAACTTTCTCTTTCTGTAAAGTGACTGAGAGTTTATGCGTGTCAGAAATGTGCATTTATATCCAGGCAGTGTTGCCTGTATCATCATTTGGCCTAATTAAAAACACAATTACATTTCTGGTTAATTGGTGGTAATACAGGCCACACAATTCATTAAAAAGCTCAACCTCAAGCCTGGATTCCACAGACGAAAAAAACAAACAAACAGACATTTTAAATCTGCTATACCCAGGAGACAAGCCACCAGTAAGAAATAGAATGACCGAGAAAGAAGCAGAGTGAAACAAAGAGTGAGAAGAAAAGAGAGCTCTTTCTAAATTAATCAAGTTGATCCCTAGTTGGTCAATATTTGAATAGGAAAGGTGATAGATTGGAGCAAAGAGAGGTCAGAAGTTCATACTCCAAATTTACAAAAAGTTAAAAGAATCATTGAGGAAGGTTTTGTTGATACATTTTTTTTTTACTTTCGGGCCTTTGTTACAATGCAAAACCATTGCAACAAGGGGGTTTACAAATGAGAGGAACTGATTAACATCACAAAAGCTCAAATAATACCTTAACTGCATCCACAAATTCCATATAAGTTAAAAAGGAGGCACCATGGATCCAGAGCACGAGCAAAGAGGAGAGAAAGAAAGCAAAAGTTCAAACCATATTGTTCATCGATCATAATAGGCAGCATGAGATTGTTGGCCAACAAGTTGGGTGCTTTGGATCTTCTGTATGAAAAGTGAACATTATGAACAGCCTTGAGCATCCTCTTTATCAGACAATGAAAAAAAAGGATGTTGTAGGTCAGAGGCTTTTATAGATCTCCACTATTTCAGACTGCTACAGGAGATCAACTCTGCCCACAGTATATACAATAAATTTTTTGAGGAAACCTGAATATCATCAGTAACAACAAAAATTGACTCTCCTCTGGGATTAATAAAGTATATTGAATTTGAATCAGCTGCCCATTATGCTCAAAAAACAATAATTAACACTGCTTTAACATATTTAATTAGTATATTTAGTTTTTGTTAAACTGATAGAGCCGCTTTCAGTGTCTTTACTAACCCAATCTGATTTAGCTAATTGACCTCAAGTGCCAAGTTATTCAGCGGTTTCATTAGCACCCTCCCCCCACCACCAAATTACTAATCGAGATCTAAGAAACAATTACTCTTCTCTGTTTCAGAGCTGAAACGTGGGAGGTATTTTTTTTTTCTGTGGTACTTGACCACACCTTACCCATTCTAGTTTGTGCCTGTGTATGTATGTGTGAATTTAGACATACAGGCATATCTTTCTGCCATACCTTCCTTCAACAAAGTTATGAGATGCTTTCATGTGTTAAAGAGGTTTTTAATTCAACTTTGAAACTTGGAGAAGTTCATCTAAAACCCATCAGCTGATTTTAACTTAGAGGGGCAAAGAGGTTATTTCAGAGAACTCCAAAACACCTAAAGTAGCAATGCATTTTCTTCATGTTTTTCTTGTAAGTAGGAAATCACAGCACTCATTAGTGATAAAAGGATTGATTTTACTGCATTACAATTAACTCTGTGTTGTAGGTTTCTTTGTAAGGTCTGTAAATAGTCTTGACTGTGCCCTCTTTTTCATCGTGGAGCCAATCAGCTATCATGTTGACACTACGAATCCTTCGCATTCACACTTCTGTTTTTGCACCCTCTGCGGCCATGTTTACATTCACCCAAGCTCAAAGACAAGGAAGCCGCTCAGCGCCCAATGACCGAAGCGTCTGCGTGCACATGCGATGAAAGTGGGAGCAGAACACGGAAGCGGGCGCAGGAGGAGGGTGCTTTCTACTACACTCCTTTTTTTTTTTTTCTCAACATCACTATGACTGGAACAACAGGTACGAGGCGGAGAAAGAGAGAACAAACAGAAGAGAAACAAGGAAGGAGGAGCCTTTTTCATGTGCCCGACGTTTAGACGTGGCAGAGGCGGCTCAGGTTTCAGCCACCCGTCTCAAGGTTAGATACTGTTTTTCATGCCGAAACAAACACCTGGCAAACTCCTGTGACCGGCCACTAGCCATGCCCAGCATTCGTTAGTCATTACTCTGTCAGCAACATGGCCACACCATTCTCATGTAAATGGCCGCACTGGTCTGGATTTTGCATGGAAGTCTGTGATTAATGGTCACATGCGAATACAAAAAGGGCGTCAATGTGTATGTTGAAATTACACAACAAATGCATACGCGTTTAGAGAAAAGGTGAAGCTAAATGTAGAACTGTTAAAGACAGACTGCTCTATCGTGTCTGAATGAAATTGTGAGTCAAAACCCAAAGTCATACATTAAGCAAACACAAGCAGCATTCCTGTGTGTCTGCCATTTTAGCTCCAGTCAAACAACATCGACATGAGGGCATTAAAGCATTAGCGGCTAATGTTTTTAAAAGTGTACGGTATCTCGGAAGGGATTCGGGAGGTGGGCGCGTTTTGTGTGTGTGTAATGGTGGGTGAGATAGGTCCGCACATGGCAACCATTACGCACACAGCCCCTCTAATCGCTGCCGACCTGCCTCCTCGCCTGCAGCTATCCCACCTCCGACTCAAGTTTGAGTTTCTGTGTGTATGTGTGTCAGGGGGCATCCCAGGTTCATAAGGGCAGAATGTTCACACAGATGCATATTTTGCCACATTAGCACAACCTTCACAGATCCACACGATCAAATATAATACGCAAATCTACATGTTTTGAACAGTTTCTTTAAAACAGAAGCCTATAAATAAATATCAAATGTTATCTCTCTACCTGTTGAAATCCTGGCATTTAACTAATCATATCAATAAGAAATGTGAGCATGAAACACGGAATAAAGCAGTGAAAATCTAAAACAAGATGGTGAGCAACATAAAGATTAGAACGGCACCAATAAATCAAAAATCATGCTGCCATGACCTAGATACTATATGTATTCAGCTCGAAGACTCAGGGATAGAAGTTCAAAAAATTTGTCTTTTTTTCAGATCAGTAAATCCACCACACCTGTTTAAATACATGCGGTGGAAGTGAGGGGTTAAGATTAAATAATTAGGAATAAAAGTAAATAAACTGATTAGAAGATAGATATGTCTTTCATCTTGGCTTTCAATTCAACCCAAAAAGCTTTTAGTCAGTCCGTCTGGTGTGAGACATTATGCATGAGAAAGACAGTTCTGCAGCAAGGCATTCTTAAGGTATGACGTCATATTTAGAACTCATGAAGAAAATAATAATTGTTTTTTATTCAATTGATTTTGGACCAATACTATGATGATGGATAAGATATGTTTGACTCCAACATGGCTGTTTTCCAGCATGTGCATACTGGGTGTGTCGGGTGTGTAGGACAACATGTAAATATTATGGAAGATTCATTGTATGTTGAATCATTGCATATATATATATATATATATATATATATATATATATATATATATATATATATATGTTTGTGTATGTCTGTATGCTGTAACATACATGCTTGCATAGGCTGTATCGGACAACATAATAATGGGAGGAAGTGCCTCAAAAATTAATATAGATGTGTCACAAGTTTTACCAACACCTACATTTCTCAGTTAATTCGTACACACAAACCTGTGCATAATAAACACGTGCATAACTGCCTCAGGTGAGCATGCGTGTGATCTAAAGGTGGGATATAACTCTGTCAAGAGACCACACAGGAGACAGCTTTCAACTGAGTAAACACCACATCAAATGGACGCGTTCTTTCTCACACAGACACACACACACACACAGGCATAGCGTTGGTTACAGTTTGCTTGCCTCCCTCCTGCATAATTGGGAAAAGCTGCCGTCCATTAAAACTCGCTGACATCACTTAGATGGCAAAATATGCAGGGAGCTAATGAGCTATTGGGGCCTTTGATTGAGCTTCTAAACAGGTTCAGACTATATCGTTAGCTTGCCGCAGGACAGGACACAGGCCTGCCAAATGCTCCCAATTGAGCATATCAAACAAAAATTTGCAGGCACCACCATCGGATGTAAATATCTGCAATGTAGAGGTGGGAAATTGTTCTATTGTTGGCAGTGCCCTGCTAAAGTATTCTTACAACTTTAATTTCACAGTTTGGCCCATTAGAACATTTGCAGTTGCCCTAGACTCCTTGTTTAGCCTCTATATACTAGGTTCTTAACTTAAAACTGATACGGTATCAGAGCGAAGGGGACTGAATGCAAAAGTAGACTGCACCTTTTGTTTTCTTTTTGGGAGGAGTTGGAAGAGTTCAAAAATCATGGATGATTTTCCTTCCACTTCACAACCGTGCACTACTATGTTTTGGACAAAAACAAAGTAGTGCATAGTTGGATTAAAATGTCAATGAAATGCAGTGTAGGTTGGGGTTGTAATTAGAAAAAGGTGAAAAAGGTCAAAGGATATTAAAGGTTATAATGGATCTGTATATGTGAATAAATCTTACCCCATTCAGTTTTTTTCTACTCTCGTGTGTTTTAGTTAGTATCTTGAACATTCAGCTGGCATATACATGAACGTTCTTGTCCCTCATCACTCGATCTAAAGCCTACTACATCACCTTCAACCGTAGAAAAGGTACTACTCAGAGCCTGCTGCAGCCTGAACACGCCTAATTCAGGCTGCTTAACTTAACTCTGAGACTTCTATTATATGCAAGCACGGCACACACACACATACACACAGACCAAAACAGACGCACATTTGCTTGCTCTGTCTCTCTCCTCTCTTTATTAACACCTGCTTCTTTTCCAATTAGCCCCCCAAATAGAGACAAATGGGCCAGAGGGGTCTGATTAATTCATTTCTGTCAAGGACTCTGCCACACAATGCCGTCAGGGCGCTTAGGCAGGCGTGGACTCATACACATGCGGACGCACACATACACATTCAAGCCTAAACACAAGTTAAACTGAAGACATAGCAATTAATCTGAAAAAAAAGAAAGAAAAAAAAGATTTTGTCACTTTACCAATGTGCTTCAAATGTAGCGTTTACCTTCTTTGATACTTGCAGGGGAATAAGAACAGGTGGGATGAAACAATTTAAAAATAGATCACCTGTCTATCTCAGCCGCTCCTCTTCCGGAGACAAATTCCTCTCATCCTTACTCCAGTGTGTGCCAACATCAAGCGGCGTATGCTTGTGCCTCTACATGTGTTTGTAAGCTGCGTGAATCCCATCATTAGTCTTCCTTGCCTGTCCTCCCCTGTTTGTTTAGGCAGAGCTCTGTGTTTGCTTGGAGCGGCACGTCCTCCAAAGAGATGGCTACAATGCGCTCTCTTAAAACGTAACCTGGTCTTTTAGACACGCATACACACCTACAAATAAAAATAAGAAGGTGGCACAAAAGACAGGCTATAACTTGTTAGAGCGGGACACTGGCTTAACAAAATATGAGATAATTAAGACAATATTTACATTTTCAAATCTTTCAAAGCAAAATTGTTGGTACTCGATGAACACCTGCAGCACTCTGGGTATCACATAATCGCAGGGGCTATATGTATTGCACAAAATAAAACTTTAAACTTTACAAATAGCTAAAGTTTGAGGTTTTTTTTTATCCTGCCACAGATAGAGGAATTGCTTTGTGGGCTAAAAACAACAGGATGACTTGATAAATAGTCTCCCTGGAGCCTATGTAGAAGGAATCGAGAATCTCACCTTTGAACTATGATTGATGAGGACTTTTTTTTTAATAAAGATTACTGTTGTTTACTGAGTGGGTGGAGGCCCAGATCTCCGCATGATGAAATGAGCTTCAGTTTTCAAAAAAAAAGAAAGGGGGCTGAGTATGCTTTCCTTAGCCTTAAAACTGAAAAAAAGATTACCTGTAGTTTCAAACAGTAAACAAAAACCATTTCCTGTGTAACTGGTAGGCATTGGCCACTATCATGTTCTCACAGATTGACAACCTTGAAGAAAAACAAAAGGATGTCATGGATTCTGGGTATACTTTTTTCTTTATTATAAAAAAATGATAGAAATTAATATATGTTTTAAAACAGGAATTTTAAAAATGTTTTTTAAATATCTGGATTTTGGTAAGTGAACCTTTTTATAAGGCTAACTGTTAAAATATTTAAGAGTTTAAAAATACAAATAATTACTTTCATTAAATTAATTTTAACTGAAAAAGAATGAATCAAATAAATATTCAATTTCAGTGAATTGAGCAGCCAGCAGAATTGGATCTGATCCTTTAAACTTATTGCAAAGTAGATTAGTCTTGCAGCAAATGTGACCATGGTCATCCATCTAACTTAAAATCAATCTTTTGTTGTGACACTGTTTCAAAAGAATGGATAGATCAAAAGTAGCGTTAATGGAGAAACAATAACCACTAATCCAATAGAGGAAACCTTATTTGAAAGAACAACAACAACAAAAACAGGCTTGTCCTTCTGCCATAACTTTAGCCATTAACTGACAAATGACAATTCAATCAACCCCAGCACTGAAATAGTATTAGCACAGCTGACCACCAGCTTATACAAGCACACACAGCGACTCAAACACAATGCTAACATCGCCTTGAAAGCTGGGTACAAAAGCAAGGCTACACATTAGTTCTACACCAAATAAATAGCTGCCGCTTCAGTTCATACACTCTGGGTTCAGAGGTCGAGCTATGTCAAGTAGGGTCCTCAATGAGACGCCATGGGATAAAAGAAAAAGAGGGAGAAAGGGATTTAGATGAGAAGGTGGGGAGGGGGTTCTTATAGAATACCCCAGCATCTCCTTTTCTCCCATCCACCCGTTGAGTCTCAAATACCACTCTACCGTTGGCTCCATTGTGTGTCCGTCTAAAGGAGCTTGTCTTCAATTAGGCTGATAAGAAGAGAGAGGATGAGGATGGGGCAGAATTTAAGGGGCGTTACCTGGGAGGCCTTTAATTGCTTTGATGCCACTGGACTCTTGGTCCTTTTTGTCTTTTTTGCCCCCTGGGCTCATACTAATTTTAAGTGTACAATTCATCTCATGGCTGGGGCAAATGACAATTTTTGGAGGCTGCCACCTTTAGTCATGTGGTTTTACCGAGACTATTTAGATCATGTGGAACAGACAGCAGGCGAACGGATGACTGAGCAAAATGAATGCATGATTATTGCAAAAAATACAAATGAGAAGTCAGCAAAAAAAATGTAGTTGCAAAACTAACTTTTTAGCTTCTATTTATCTTCTGATCCATCTAAGCAGCACTATGATTACCTTATTTATAAATTGTTTTGATGGATTTTCATCAGATCTAATTTGATGATCTTAAAATAAATCAACACAAACGAAACAACAAGAACAAAAACCTGATGCCAGCTTTAAAAATATATTTAAGCTCATATTTAATTTTTTTTAGCTCAGTTTTTGTAGTTCATCTTTATGTGTTTGTGGTTGTGTTTCTCTGTATTTGAGTGTTTCTTTTTTTTACATATATTCTGAAGAAATTTGTTTATTTTTTTTCCCATAGAAAGTGCTATATAAATAAACATTACTTACAGAACTTTTTGGGGATATGAAATGAAACTTTTTTCCATGCAAGATGTTGTTTCAAAAATGCATCAATTTGTACCAAACTTAGGGATGTTCTGTACTCATTCTGACAATTGATCATTAACAACATTTGTCTATGATCAACTTTGAAATTGTATTCTATTGCATTAATCAAAGCTTTTAATAAAATATATGGTGTAACAAAAAAATCTTAACTTCAAATTTGCTAATTTAAAAAAATATTAATTCAGATAAATAATACAAAAAGTAGTAACCAACAGAAATAAACCGATCAAACAAATTTTGCAGCATGCTTTATCATTGGTCATTTTGAAGACCCATTTTTATCAAAGGTTTAAATTCCTGGCTGAGGTGTTGAGATAGTGCTTCAATATTTCCAAATGATATTCTTCATCTAAGTGTACAGTCCCTCCTAAAGAAAAATATTGACACAACATTTTGAAACTTCACTTTGCTAGATGTTCAAGATTTCTACATTTTCAAATGTAACTGATTGTTAAGGTCAAATACTTTAATTTTAGTTTCTTCTGACACCAGAACATGCTACTGAAAATGTAAGCTTTGTCCCTGAGTGTATTTGCAACCTTTAATACCTTTATTGTCAGCTTCTTCCTCTCCAAGTGGCTTTCACATTGGGAAAATGATATTCTCTTATCTGTCTCAGCCATCTTCACACAGTCTTTTACTTTTGTTTCAGGGTTGATATACACATTTTGGAACAAAACATGTTCATTTGTGGGATATAGAATCTACAGTCTTTTAACGGCTTGAAAGGGGCATGCCCATCATGTTTATACCTCCATGCAATTGGTTAATAAATGTGTCATGCTAGGCCATCTTGATATGGTATCTTAGAAAGAACTAAACTTGTAGAGGTCATCCTGGGTTTTTGGAAGATTTCTTGGAAGGAAACTGTTTGTTTAAGGTGGTGCCTCAAAATCAGAAGCTGGTGAACACAGAACATCATTTGGAAGCGGGACACATTTTACCCAGCACACAAACACATTACATAAAAGTATGGAATAAAGATCAAAATGTAATCTTAAATGGCTAATTTATACTGTAATATATATTGCATATCAAAGATGATAAGGACTCAGAGATGAAGATCTCAAATCACACGTCATTCAAAACTCAGAAATCAATTTTACTGACAAGTTCCAGTTCTAAGGTGAAACTGCAAGATAAATCATCACAATGCTGTGATGTTGCCACAAGAACTCAGCAGTGTTGGGATACTAAATAAAACTCAACACAATCTGTCCATGAGCCAAAAGATTTAACTTTCTATTGTATAAACACATATTTCACAGTTACCCAAATAAAAGAAGGTGAACACTGCTGTCAACAAAATTTAGTTTTCCAGAAAATAATGAAAGATTTGCCAGAGATGAGAAAGTATTTTTAACAGTAAATTCTGCAACAGCCATTAGAACCTCTGGAATATGGTAGGTACATATTCTAGAAGAGACACACTATGCTATGTATATATATATATATATATATATATATAAATATATATATATATATATATATATATATATATATATATATATATATATAAAAATGCTAAATGTCATTTTGCAAGAGGTATAACAAGAGGATTCAAAGACAAAGAGTCTGTGGGATTGACTGTTCTTCCTGCTTTTGAAAATAGACTCTACATCAAGAATTAGACATCAACTAACTCAAACGCCTGAACAGCCTTAAAAAGATGAGCTCTATAGAACTGCAGCAGTTAAACTTTTTTTATAGAAATTGCAAATAAATATATTTTACACTTTGCACTCCCATTTTTTCTAAATCTTAATTATTTTTCTTTATTAAAGCCAATATAAAGCTGTATTCATGATGCTAGGTTCTCGTGAACAGCTAATCATTTCCCCAACTTCAGTTTCAACAGAATATAATTACAGACAGACGACGTAGGAGATGTGAAAAGGGAACGAGTAGGGGATGCAAGGAGAAGATAACGGAGGGAAAAGTGTCTGAGAGAAAGTTATTACCAGCAGTGTCTGCTGATTGCATTCAGCAGGGGATGGGGAAACGGGGAGCCAATGAACCATCTAAACTGCTTGCAAAGGTTCTAGTGATGTATTAGGGGGAAAGGAAGCCTAAAAGAAAGAATCAAAGAAAGTAAGTCTAAGGCTACGTTCACACTAAGCCGATAAGGTTATACGGGGAGTTAGACGCCTAATGTTATCCACTCAACACGAGCATTTACGCCCCGTTTAAGGTCCCAAGATTGCGCAATCCCATGCAGACCTCTGCAAATACTGGGCATGCGCGAAAAGATGCACGAAACACGCGTATAATCTACGTGACGCCAGCGCCTACATAATATATACAAGAAGCTCTACAGCACAGTACATATGTGCTTGTCCCGTTAACCGAAGAGAACAGTAGCTGCTCAGAAGAAGAGAGAGTTTTTGTGGACAGACGACGAGATCGATTTTTTATTCTTCGCTGTTGTCTTTGTCTGTAGTGTCGTATTGTTATTGAAGAAGAATTAATTGACGCCACTTCCTTTCATTATCCGGGGAAGCTTTCCACATTAGCTCGTTTAGCCATTAAATTAAGATTTACATGGCTCTCTTACCCGGCTAATAGTTATCCGGCCACAGACCTTAAACGACGCTGGGTTAGTGTGGACGATAGGGGGGTGTAGACTAAATAATTTAACGTTTAAGGCATTATCCGGCTTAGTGTGGACGTCGCCTAAGAAAGGTTAGGAGGCACACACATGGGTACAAAGTGACACAACAGCTCTTGACCAAAGTCCCATATGAATTATGTTAAGCTATTTCATTCAAAAACACTGACAACTTCAGTTTATCTTAAAGGGTCATGTATTCTGTAGTCATGTTAATAAAGAAAACATATAAAATAAAAAGCTGGACGTCCAATTAAATAATAATAATAATAATAATAATAATAATAATAATAATAATAATAATAATAATGCTTTTTTGTGTTACTTTTACAAATGTAGACTAACTTCACAACTTATTACTGTGGTATGAATTCTGTGAAATGTGTATTGTTCTGGGAAGCTTCCAAAATGCTGTCTCCCTTTGTCTACTGTTTTTCCACATTATTTCCTCAGCCTGATATAATTGTTTATATAGAAACTGCTGACACTCACCTAATGCCCAGGTACTATGAAGCAGAATTCACTGCTTACTTAAAGAACTTCATGTTTAATTTGGGATACGTATTACCACAAAGCTGGTTAACTTCTCACCTGGATCTGTCACTATGGCAGTATGCTAAAAATCTACCCTGTTCTAGAGTATACCATCAAAGCACCATGTTTGGCAGTCACGAACGGCAACTGACTTTTAATTTGTAAATGCCTGCCTCTGAAAATAACTCGCCAGTTTTCATGAGTTTTGACTACTGCAAAGTTTCTAAAACCCTGTCTGATTCTGATTCTAAATATTTATTTTCAGACTTGTATAGCTTGCATACATTTTTAAAAGAAGATGAACGTGTACATATTGAGTGATTAACCCCAGACTGACCTAAAGAGTTTATTGTCAGTTTCATTTGAACTTTTCAGAACAGTTTTCATTGCCAAGATCAGCTAAACTAGAGCTCTAAAAAATGTTATGTTAAGGTTGCTTTGGTCCCTGGTTTATTAGCAGGCACAAACAATGCTATATTAATTAGATCAGTTCTGTCTCAAATATCTCAGATCTCTAAGTTCTGTTATACTTAGGACAACACAACATAATTTCGAGAATTTAGAATGAACCAGAATGAATTAAACAAATGGAATAACAATAACCAAAAACATTGCATTAATTTAACAAAGCTCTCTCTCTGAGTCTGTTTTGCTAATGTGCTCAACTGGAATGTATTTTATTTGTTTCAAAGAAGGTGAAAATGTGATGACACATAGAGCCTGTGATTGACTGACGAAACTCCTAGCTTGTTGTATAGTACCGAAGCCCTTAGACCATTGCTTTTATTTTTGAAATATGCTAACAAGCATTCAACTCCTTGGAATATCCATTTCAGATTGTATTAAGGTACCGGTACTAAGATTTGGTGATGATCACTTAATTTCTTTGCCTCTTTATTTTGATGGAGGGAAGTCAGAGATTAATTTGTTTTTTTACACACTAATTATGAAGGACACTATAAAACAGTCAGCTTTAATGTCAAGGTATATTATAAATAAATGACATATAAATAAATATCATTATGCAAAGCCTTAAAAAAAACTAAATGTGCATTTTCCTTTTTACCATGACTGTGTGTCTTGTTGTTGATTCTCTGCCTTTTTTTACGGCATCTAGTCTTCCCCCGTTAAAGGAATAAGCTTTTCACAATCCACTAAAATTGACTGACAGTATGCTGTGAGTGTTATCTGTGTGAGGCCTGATTTTGTAATTCTACATTCTGTCTCAGCTGTGAACTTTCCCACTCACACATCTATATCTACTGCAACGTGCAACATCTCTTATTCTTAAGAGAACTTATACAACTATGATGATCAACAATATATATTGTTTTATATATATCAAATATTCTGCTTAAATAAGTAAGTATAAATTGACTTTCTCTCCCGTTTTGCAAATGCACCTGATAACGGTCTGCCTATCTAGTTTGACCTCTTGCCTTATGGAGACATAGCACAGCCGGTCCAACTGAGCAGCAATCCACCTGTTATGCTTGCACACGGCTAAAACACAGAGTGTGCTGTATTACAAACAAGTATCAGAAACCAAAGCTAAGCTGTTAGCTAATACAGGTACGGAATGTGCTAAGCCTGGCAGTGTTAGGGTCAGAATGGAGGGGGTTGTGTCTGTGTGTGTGTGTGTGTCGTGGCTTTTTGTGTTTAGTGTGTGATGGCAGAACAAGGATCTATAAGCATTATGGCCTTCCTGCATAATCACTGTCATATGGGAGGGATTGCAGTGACCACGTGAAGGCCTGGACAACACCCCATTTGTTTCTGTGTCCTGTATGTGTGCTTTGTAAAGAAAATTCCCATTTTGTGCTAGCAGAACACTATGATCTGGTCTAAGAAAGAACACGAAAAGGTAGGGTGAAAATACACCTTCACTGATAAGCAGATACTGTATGTAGTAAAATCATTGTGGTCTAGATATGTGACAGTTGCTGTTGTAAAGACAACTGTGTGTGAATCTGTTAAGGCAAATATTCCCTACAATTTAAGTTCAAAGCTTTAAACTCCACGTTGACAGACACTCGGATTATTCCCTCTCAACAATTCAAACACAAATCTAGTGTTGTCAGTTCTGTTGCAACATGATTGACACGGTGAACTTGAAGAGACGGCATATTTGTGTGCATACACCTACCGATCTCATTTTGTCTCTTTGTAGATCTGAACATACAAACACGAGCACAATATCATGTAAACTCCCAAATGAAAACAAGCCCAGTGTGCTAGGATCATGATGCTTATTTAGATCCATCTGTAAGCGCTTATCATGATGGATCTAGGCCTCTAACCACACATCTATAGCTGCTCGAGAGGGACAGAAATAGTGGGATACAGAGACGACTGAGGTTATGAGAAATGAGACAGATGACCGAGGACAGCCCAGCCTATGCTGTGGTCTGTCCTGTTTTATAAATCCATCTTGATATAAACACGATCAAACTATGTATACTAGGTAAATGGAAGTGAGCTCACCAAAGATTTTTTGCAAGAGAAAATGATCCTGAATGAAATAAAATGTTGGAATTTATTATATGAACATTTTTGTTTATTCCTTTTCTTTTCCAGTAGTTTCCAATTGCTGTACCATGGCCTTAATGCTGCTGTTTGTTCATTGTTATTCTCTAACATTAATCACCGTGTGAATGTGCGCATGAATGGGTGAGTGACTAGATTTAGAGTAAAGTCCTCCGGGGTCCCCTAGAATAGATAAAGTGCTATACAGATACAGGCCACTTACTATTTAACAAATGTCTTTGACCTTCATAGAATAGTTGAATTAATTTGTAGTTTCTCACAGGTGGACCCAATGTACTATTTAGTCAACTTTTAAAGGTAACTAATAGTCAACGTTTTTTTGTGGTATCAAAGTAAATGGGAGAAATACAATTCCATGCCACACCTTTCAGATTTACAGTTTGCTTAAAAAATATTTTTCCTTTGTTTGAGGATATTTAATACTTTTCGCAACAGACCACGCAACATATGAAACTGATTTAATAAAGGATCTTGCTTTTCTCAAGTGAAGGCATCTCTCTTTAATATTAGCTTTATAGCAGCACAAGGAGTTAAGCTTAATAGTACACACTTAAATATCGCTCTGGAAGCAACATGTTCATGCACTAAAAAAGCTCTGTCTCTTTAACCAAGCTTGTTTTCCCTGTGGAAAACAATCCATCTCCCCCTCCATGATAGATCACCCACTGATGCATCTGCTAGAACACGTGCATGGTTCTCCAAACAGCCCATTCATGTCTTTTTCGGCTTTACTCTTTCTCCTGTGCCCCTGTTGCTGTCTTCCCTCCAACACCCCCTCCTCTTCCTCTTGTTCTCCCCATCCGCAACCAATCCCTGTTTCGTGCTAATCAATTTAATCCTGTAAGCAGATGTAAGCCTCATCATTAAGTGGTGCAAAGTCATGGGGGGGTTCAAGGAAAAGTTGAGGGGGTGCAATGTGAAGGGAAACAGGCAGCAGTTACTTATTAATATTTATCAAAGAATATAGATATTGTTTCTTTATTCTTTATGAAAAGAAGTGGAACATTTAGGAGACATTGAGGGAATAATATCAACCCACCTCTCTCTAACCATTAATTTCTCTCTTTCTTCTTGTGTCTTATTGCCGGAGATATCTCCTAAGGGGGTGGTTTGAAAGAAAAAAGGGACTAAAGGGTGAAAAATGGGGACACAAGGCTTGTTTTTCCCCCTTGTCCACACAGAGCTGAGCAATGGGTCTGAGGCTGCACAAGTTCTTTTAATTCTCCAGCCATTTATTCTCCCTCTCTGTCTATCCCTTTTCTTGAGCTCTGAATTGAATCTGTTTGGAGTGGTTGTGGGGTGTCCGAGTGTTGCAGAGGAGAGGATCTTAGCAACTGGTGATGCACCCTGGACTGAAGTAAGAGAGATGCTGCTGTAGCAATAGAGGACAAAGCAGGGGGTAGAAAGCGAAGAAGTGTGAGGTGGCATCATGACAGCATACCAAGAGTTACCAAGTGCTTTCTTCCGCTATGCCTCCTCTTTTTGTCTGTAGAATGGTGCGGTAGTTTACCATGCTGCTCGCAACCTCAGTGTTGCAGCTGAGCAGGCCTCTATTCTCCTGCTTTGGCCTCAATCCCCCCAGCAGCAGTCAATCAATTCAACCCTGCGATCCTCTTTCTCTCTGTCAGTCTATCTGTGCCTCAATCTGCTTCCCAGCGCACATCCTCTGGCAAAAAAAGAGGTCACGATTCAGGCGCCCACTTTCCCTCACTCTCTCTTTTTCACCCCTAATTCCTTTTTAACTCAGTGAGCGGGTGTCAGGGATACAACTCATTGCATTCCTGCCTGGCTTGTAGCGCAACAAGCTATTGAGTGGGAGATAAGCCTCTCTTTTAGGAAGGGTTGAGGAGAATTGAATTCAGCCACTGAGTGACGGGAGGAGGAAGATTTATCCCCGTCAGAGGACAATGCTGCCTTTTCGGGGACTTTAATCTCCGCTGGACAAAAAAGCTGGTTTTCCAACTCCAACCACCAACAACGGCTTGCATCCCTCTGTGCTTTTCCCACGATGATCGCTGATTGGCACCAAAGACTAATTGAACATGAACTATCCCAAATTTGTAAATGCGTTTTCTTTTTTATTACAGTAAAAAAAAGAAAATTGAAGCTAAGTCTTAAAGCTTACAATAAGAAGGTTCTGTAAAATAATAAGTAATCACAAACAAGAAAGACAGAGAAAGACAAATGGAAATTAGTGAATGAGGTGCCAAGTTCTCTCATTGTGCAAAGAACAGACGGTGACTTCTCTGAACTGGGAAGAGACTCATGAACAGACACACGTACACACACTTAGAGTAGTCTAATGACCATAACTGGCATAACACAGGAAAATCAGAAAGGTAATAAAGAGACGCTAATCTCAAGAACTGGAAGGATTTTGATTGAGGTGTGGCTGGATAAGCGACATAGCAGAGATGACACACTGTTGTAGCAACCCAACAACTTTTTCTGCTTTTGCAAGGCCCATTACATTTATTTTTAGGGCACTTCAAGAGAGAGAGATTCTAGTTAATTAAAAATCTAAAATTTGCTAAATGTGAGTCAAATTAAAACTTTCTTGTGTCTGCAGTCTGAAGAAAGTAGTTAAGGACACAACAGTACCACAAGTGCACCTGTAAAATACCTCTAAAACCAGTTACTAGATACAATCCAAGTATTGGTTGTGACCTTGGGAGGAAATATATGAGGACTAATATGAGGAAACTGGAGAATCTGCCACTCTTGCAACCTTTCTACCACTTTTTTCTTGTCAAAAAACATGGAATCGTAGCATCAATTAGTGTACGCTTTGAAAGCTCTGATTCAACCTGAATCATATCAATTCCAGTTCTATTCCAGTTTCATTACAAGGCAGTGAAATTCAGTTTAGTATCTTTTTTTATTTTCTCACTGACTTTGCTGCAATCCCTGCTCTTGACCAAGCATGTGGTGGCAGGGAACAGTTGACTCAATAGCTTCGGTAACTTTGTAGCAGTCCAGCATTCTAACCATGTGGGATTCTAACGACTCGTAATCCTGAGCATGCATGCTTTGACATACAGTAAGAACAGAATGATTCTACCAGGAAGCAAATTCCAGCAGAAACAGACCAAAAAAGAATTTAAGTTTAATAAATGACATTAAAAAGTAGACATGAGCAGCTAAATGGGATAAATATCAAATTTCCCCACCCCTTTCATTAACATGTAAGAGAAAGTGTTGGAGTAACCTGAATTTACTCTGATTTATTTATTTTTGCTGCACAATGCTGATGCGGCTGGATGAGAAAAAAAAACAAAACAATAAAACAAACACAAAAAAAACAACTGAAGGAATTCCTCAAACGATTGTAATTAAGAAAGTACTGATTTATAAGTGACTTATAAAACCAGTTAATATAATCTTCTTATGCAGTTGGTGGCAGTAATTAATACCTAGTAATACATTTAGCTGATGTTTATTTTATACCTATTTGAAAGCTTAGACTGATGCTAGACTAAAAAGACTGAGAAAAAGTTCAGTTGGCCTTCATCATATGCAAGTATGAGCATCGACCATAACCAATGAAAATGACAACTCAAACTTCTACTTTCACATTAGAGCATTCCTTGCATTTTGGAAACAATCGTGAGAGGTAAACCAGAAATAAGAAAGAAAACTCTTGATTTATAATAATTCTGTAACACTGAACAAGGATCCAGATAGTAGACTATTTACAAGGATAAGGAAATAATTCAAGAATTTCAGTCGCCACCAAATACCAAGGCAGTGTCTCACATCTCTATGAACAACATTGTCTGAGTTTATGGGTGCATCACACTTGCAAATTCAGGCTTTATGGGTGGGTCATACGTGTTATGTAATTGGGGCATGATGGTATCATTTCACTATTATTATGCTTGCGCCTACAGCTAGGAACCAACTCTCTCATACACATTTAATACACATCCACACATCCTTAAGAAAAAAAAACACAACTATCATATTGCATTAAATGTTTGAATTATAGGTTAGTTACTAAATTCAAGTGTGTAATGCTATTTTTTTTTCTGTTGATCTGGATTGCTCGAATGTTGTGTGTTTCCATCTCCAAACCGCAACGTGGGATGCTCCTAACTCAGTGGGATAGTCTGAAAAAATAAATACTGCCATAATTATAGAAGAGAGAGACATGTTCCATGTTAGACATGATAAATCCCAGATGGATATCACAGGCTGACCCCTGTCAGAGTGTATGTGATTATGTGTATTTGTGCGATTGGTACGTTGGGACCCTCTTTTTATGTATTTTTTTTTTTTTTTTTTTTGCTTTAGTTGACTTTCACATCAAGATGAGCACTGTCGTTCCATGTTTCACGGCATTTTGCGGACCCGACGATGAATATGTCATTGTGAGATCGAACAGGTAGAGAGAAAGATTTGGGACACAGATGAGGACAATGATGTTGACTGTCACAAACACGGGCTTAGAAACTGGGAAAGGGCTGAAAGAAGAGTCTCACAGTGCCAGGAAGAATCTCTGGATGTGATTTGGGGAAGCTTAAAGTAAATATTTATTTCCCATTGCAGGGCCTGTCAGTGGTAACATGATGGATTCACCGCCCAACGTCTTCCAACACACACCGATACTATTCAAAGACGGCTGTCCCCTTTGTGTTTATGGTGGCATGACTTACGCTGTGGCAGACCTCTACAGAATACAAACGCAGAGTGCGATCCTTACAGTGCATGCATGCAAGTACACAGTCATAGCCAAGCACACGCATGATATACAGAAATATAGCTCAGGACACGTGTCTCTTAAAGGCATTTCTTTGTTGAACAGCAGATTACCAGCTCAGCTTAACCCCAGCTTGTGTTGCACTGCTTCCATTCTCTGCGTTTGATTGCAACACTTAATACCCATGTTTGTGGCTACACAATATGCCGAACTGAGATTTTCCTTTCCAAGTCTGTCTAGCATTAACACATAAACACACATACTTTGTGCAATGTTCCTATCTCAGTCCGACAACAGCAGAGAACAAACATAAGACAGAGTAAGAAAATTAATGTATAATCTAAAATATACAACTTCTGAAAGGTAAAGGGTTTTGGAAAAACTAAAGGATCAAATTTTTTCGACCTGTTACCATAATTTTCAAAAGTATTGATACCCTTTGAACTTCTCCAGGTTTTGTTATTTTAGACAGACAAACTACGAAGTAGGGCTGAAATAAGGAATCCACAAAATCAATAAAATTTGATGATAAAATGCGTTTGCAATGAGTTTCGTCATTGATTCGTTGTGTTGCGTGAGTACGACGTCATATGTGGTCGCCAGTCGGGCAACTTTTTTTTGGTCCGATCTTTATTTAACAGTCAATGCGCACAACTTCTTAAATAGGCTGTAAGCTGCAGCAGAGCAAGGCAGATCAAAACAAGAGAGAAAGCCAGTGTTTTGATGAGGAATGACACACTTAAAATATGACAGAAGCAGGTAAACCTAAGGGAATAAAGATTTCAAATTTTGGGAGCCCTTAACGTTAAATAAAGCAAAGATGTTTGTTACCTGGAACATCTGTAAGTCAGACCTTGCACAGTAAGGAGTACAATGGTTATGACGCATTATCTTAAATGCTAGCATGTCGGAGTCATCAACAAGGAATGGGAAAACTCAGTGTCTGAGGTAAGTTGTGATAAAAACTAATTAATTAATCTATTTTTCCACTTCAAAGTACTAGAGGTGTGGATACTTTTTGATGATTGTTAGTCAACTGTCTATAGTTACTGTTTCTGTAACTCCTCAATCTGCTTTCTCACTCAGTAAGGATTGTGAAATCCTGTCCGGGAAGCTTAATCACATCTCAGGAGGCCATTTTCTGAGGAAAAAAAAAATCCTTGGCTCATCTCCGTGATTGGATGGGCCAGTCAGTAAGCCTGTGGGCTCGCTGTCCTTCTGCACAACCCTGTATAGTCATTGTGCGCCCCTTAAGTCTTCCTTTTTTTTCCTCTCCCATCTTCTGAAATAGTCTCCCTAACGAGGAAGCCCTTCCCTATTCCCAGCTACAAAAACAGGCGTTGGTGGCAGACGATGCTTAGGGAATGTGGTTATTATTGCATATATGCACAAACATTTTCAGGGGCCCTTCTCCAGAAGTTTGGTAAATGATGCCCCAAACTTAGCTGTGACTACGAATGAGTCCAAGATTTCATCTCATCATTCTCATGTTCATTATTCCTTAGCTGGCTTATGACTCAGTCACAGTATTTTTCCAGAAAAAACACATTTTCTCTGTTTAGTTTCCCTCTCAATCCCACATTTTTTTTATTCCACTTAACTTACCTCTGTATTTTTTTGTATTATATCATGTAATTTTTTTCCCCTCATGATGTCCAAATATCTCTCTTAGTTTTTGTTCCCAGTGTTTCACTCAGTCTGTTTCTACCTGTATTCTCAGGATACAGTTTCCTTCCATTTTGTCCTTTTAAAGCCATAGTTTTAAGAAGCAGGCGGGAGTAATTCAAACAACATGGCTGTAATTTGCTATGACATGTTTCATTTCTGACCTCAGTTGAGATAACCATCTTGCTCACTCCATCTTTCTCTGTTTCCCATCCTCGCTCCCACATCCAGCAACATGCTGTGGATGAGCCAGGCCATTTCTCGAAGGCTTCCTCCAAATATGTGCTCACACTAACAGCTCTGCGGCTACTTAATAAGACCAAAATGTTTGCTTATGCTTTGTAGGTCATTTAAACAAACTTGTTCCTCTGGAGCCAAATGCTGCCCAAATCCCTAAATGCTGTCTATCTTATTCTTACATATATTCAGGAGGTTTTTACTGATCTCATTTATGCTCAGGCATTTTTGTTTTTCTTCATAAATAACCATAGCCCATTTAAACTCTGAATAAAATGGACCACAGGAAAAGTTATGACACTATTGGCAACTTTGGCAAAGAGTAATGGTTATGCTGGGGATGACAGGAAGTGACCAAATGGTTCAATTTGGGTACTCGGGTAAGAAGGAGAGAGACAGAAGAAGGGGAAAAAAAAGATTTACAGGCACAGCACACTCTGCTGCCAACCCCAAAAGCCACAAATATGAACGTGTTCCCTGAGAAGTCGACCATGTGAAAACAAAAGTGCCTGGCAGTGGGCAGCGGAAAGAGAGGTTGAGGGAAGGGGGGAGAAGTAGAGAACTGTCAAAGTTTAATTTGGGTGAGAGGTCAACATGAAGCCAGATCCAGAGGAGGCAAACCAAAGATAGCCCGTCCTTTTACCGTCCCATGCCAAAGCATACACATATAGAACACATGGATGCTCTCTTTGTACAGTTATAAAAAATTGGGAGCCTAATTTTGTGTCACACTTCCATCTGCTGTAGCCTCAATGGCTGGTCTAAGGAAATATCTGCCGCAGACATCATTAACAGAACCTCAATAAAGAAGAAATGCATTAAAAATATTTTTAGGCACAGAGGAAAATAAATCAAACATGTGAAGGAAGTTGTTGAGAGATATACATTTTCATATATATTTAACACATGCAAAGGTAATATATACCTTGCAAACACAAAAATGTATTTGTATTTCCATTACATTTTAAAGAGAAGTACATTTTATTTTAAAGTAAACAGAATAACATACAAAGATACATTCTTTTATTTTCAATATACGTTAATGAACTTCAACATGGAGCTAGAAGCTGGTTCTACAATCCACAAAATAAATGTTTTAGCTTGTGAATTGGAGCTGTTCACAGTGTTTAAGTGAAATATGTCAGCTGTAAAAGAGAACAATATATGTATTTAAAGCCATCACCAACAGAGCACAAATATGCCCATACTTCAGCGTCCGTTATATATCCGCATGTTGATGGTCGTAATATTTAAATACTCTTGACAATGATGTTCGAGGTCAACTCCATAAAAAACGCACAACTATCTTCCAAGTGATTCAGAAATACAACATGTTTCCCCAACAACCGATGTGCAACTGTCCAGATGCTCACAGTTTATCAACTTCTGTGCATTCCCTTTTGGAAACCTAAGTACTCAACAAAATGGCCACCACCTCTCAAAACAAAGACAGCACCCTTCAAACCTGCTCACTTAGCCAACGTTAAAGCTGTTGAAGTGTACCAACTGATCCCTCTGGCTGCTCCAACAGCTGCAGCCCTCTGCCTCCAACCTCATGTGCATCAACAAGTAATGTGTGTGTAAATGTGTGAGACTTTTTGCAGGAGGAAGGTTGCTGCATGCACACACTCTTCCTGAATATGTGTGTATGCGTAAAGAGAATTTGCATAGCACTGGCCATCAGAAAGAACTCATTCACAGCTTCTGCAAAGCTGCCCAAAGGCTAACCTCAAGATGTTCACACTCCGGACCTGCCATCTGTGAACAGATTCATCTCTGTCTCTCTGAAATTACACTGACTACACTGACTTACTTAAGGTTTTTTGGGGGGGGGGTTTAATGGGCAACCACAAAACTTTCAGTTTCTTTCACTATTCTACATAATAATAAGATATAAAAAAGGAGTACCTATTATTTTAGTCTAAGCATAAAAGGTTATAATTTCAACAAGTGGAACAGAGACACCAGCCCTTTCTGTTTACAAATCTGTTTCCTAGCTCTGTCAGGACCGTCCATGGTTGCCTTCATGCCAGCTGACTCATTCCCTACAGTAAGTCCGGGAAGTCTTGTCCAGCTGGCTATTCAAGTTACACTTCCAATCCCCTAAGGGGATCCTTGTGGGTTTTTTTCTCTACCATTTTCAGTTAGCTACTCAGACTTGCAAGCAGACTTATCCCATCTTCAAAGAATAAGCACTGAAACTCCATAATTAAAACATATGTCCTTCACAAGTACAGGCTTGCTTTCATCAATCGCAAAGAGCTCCTGATATCCTGATATCAAGGTATTCAAGGTATGATGCCTTCATACCAAAGGCAACAACAACTTGAAATCTCATAAAATGAAATTACCAACCAAATAATATGCACATCCATGCCATGGCAACATCTGACTCTGATGCTTAATAGTTCTAACTGAAGCCGAGTTTATACTTCTCCAACAGCAACTCTGATCCCAGACGTCGACGTATTGACAGAGCTGTTTTTTGTTTATAGTACTCAGTTTCTTTCTCTCCGTTCTCTGTTGATTTTTTTATGGGTTGCAAAGCAAGTACCGACCGGGTCAGCAGAGGGTGCTAACTTTCCATGGGGGCTCTACCTACCATTGCAGCATAGTTTCTGGTTAATTAAAGTTTTTTCTTCAGCTTTTGAATGCATTCCCCCCTCAAGGAACAATGAACGACAGAAAGTACGTTTTGATTAAGTTGTAAAGGTTTTTCTAGAAGTGCAGCTCATAGAATACTCTAAAAAGTGCATGAAAAAAACCACAGCAGTCTGTTATGTTTTTTTCTATACCTCCTTGTGCTCAAAATCACCAAAATACCAGATTAGATAAATTATCCATTCAATAAAAAGCATGTAGTGCCCACATGCTGCATTAACTACTGATTACAGCGACCATAGAGCCTTGTTCTGATGAAACAATCTTTGACTAGTGCTGAACTGACCAATCACAGGCATATGCTCTCTATTTACAGAGATGGATAGGTAGAAAATAGGGCTCTCAGTCCTTTCTTGCATAGGTGACGGAGAGCCCTTGCGTCAACAGATAATGGTGCTGCATCAATCCGTTTCCGTCAAAACTGAAAAGTATAAACTAGCCTTTAGCCAACTGGTAGCACACACGGACGAATAGACCTGTAGAAGATTTCTCAAACTGTACAAAACTCATCTAAACTTAATTTGCAAACCCCTATGACAAAACCTGCATTAGTTCAGTGTTTTTCTATTAGCAATCTATTGTCAACAACAACAAAATCAATCAACAAAAACATTTCCTGGTCATACTGCTCTTTTTGTGTTTTTGTGTGTGTTTTTCCCTTTAGCACACTGAGAAGCCCTCACCTTCAGTGAAATATATACTGGATATATTTCAGAATGTGTAGTCAGTCTTTATACTCACTGTAACCAGATTTAAGCCTAGTGTATTTATTCATCTGGGAAAATGCGGAGACAGCAACACCATTATCCATTGACACATGGGCTGTCTGTCCATTAACGCAAGCATGAATGTAGGAGAGCCCAATTATTTTTACTATCACAATGGAAAGCACATATCTGTGACTGGTCAGCCTATTATCAGCCTAAGATCATTTCATCAGAACTGTGCTCTATATCAGTACTCAATGCAACCAGATGCTTTAAATTACAATGCCAGTTTATCTTATATGGTCTTTTGGTGATTTTGAACACTAGGAGGTGTATAGAACAAAAAATAGACTGCTGTGTTTTGACAGTATTCTATGAGCTGCACTTCTAGTAAAAAGTTTCCTAGCTCAATCAAAACTCTCTCTCTGTAGGCCGTTGCTCCTTGAGTGGACGTGCATTTACAAGCTGAAAAAGTAAACTATTGTCTACCAGAGACATCACTTCAATGGTAGGCAAACCCGCCAGAAAAGTTCTGCACCCTCTGATGTCCCTTTGGAAAATTGCTTTGCAATTCTAACACACAAACAGAAAAGTAGACATCTCTGTCAATATTTGTAAGTGTGAGTGCAAACTTGTTGACAAAGAATAAAATAGGCTTCACAGTAAGTAAACGATGCAGGCTAGTTATTAGAATTAAAAATATATTTTAGATTCAGATCAATTTATTTTTCCTCCTTCCCATGGCTGAATGACTGTTTAGATATAGTGGTGATTGTGGCTCAGTGGTAGAGTTGGCTTGCAATTGGAGGGTTCAGGTTTGATTCCAGCTTCCTCCAGTCACATGTTGATGTGCCCCTGGGCAAGGCACTTAACCCCAAAAACATTGTCCTACCGAGCCATGTTGGCTGTCGGGGTATGAATGTGAGTGTGAATGGGTGAATGTGGCTTGTAAAGCGCTTTGAGTGGTCAGAATGACTAGAAAAGAGCAATATAAGTTCAGTCCATTCACCATATATCACAGTGAGATGATGCAACCTTTATTTCCAAATCAGGCTATGGCACATGGGGTCAGCTGGACTGCTTCAACTCTAAGGTGAGTGCCAGAGGTACTAAAATTGGTATTTTAAGTTTACAAGTTTAAAAAAAAACTATATCAAAAATTTTTTGAGACTCCATAAATTTGTGACACTGCAATTTTTAAATAATCATGTATCATCTCGAAACCATGTGATTAACCTAAAGCTCTCTCATCTTGTGAGTTTAACTTTTTCACTTTTGGTGTCTTGCACCAAAGCTAAAAACATTTTACCATGCTCACAGTACATTGTGACATTATCTCTGTGCCCAATCAGAAAGAATAGAACATACGGAATTCATGTGTGTCTGTGTGTGTGAACTGATCAAACTAAGTGTTGCGGATTTTGATCAAATAATTGTGAGACAGTTGCACAACTCAGAGGCAGACTCCAGCAGTAAACTGTGCATCCCTCTTTCTGTCTGAAAACAATCTTACAGCAAGGTACCTGCTTTATCCTTTTAAAGAGTCAATTTTGTATTTCAAGAGATATCTTGAATCAGAAAATCTTGGCAATTCACATAGGGACAGCTGGATTGCTATTGCATGCATAGTGCTAAAAGTTCAGAAGAAGAAAAAAAATTGCTGTTATTAATAGTTGTTAAATAGAATAAGAATGGATAAAGTTGGGCATGAAAAAATTGGTGATTGGATTTCTGTGACATAATCTTTAATCTATGCATTGGTTATTTTCCAAAAAACTCTAATAAGTTTCGTAGGGTTGGTGGAACCTGGAGTTGAACTAGTGACCCCTCAATGGCCAGGATTTCCTCTGACGGCAGAAAACTAGAGTCAATTTGATTAGCCGCCTCTCAGCACAGCCTCAAGTAATGAGGTATGTCTGAAAGTTGAGGAGCAAGATAAGGTGGTGGTAGTGGAATGGAGTGGTCTGGGTGACATAGACATGTGGAAGGGCAAAAACTCTCAAACTTCAAAAGGTTTACAATTAGAAACAAAACACACATTACAAAAGACAAGAAGGAGCAGGGCCCACACAAATTAAATTTTCTTTCAAAAAAGGGGGAAATGCAAACAATAAGGGATCTTGTTGTGAACTGTGTGACCCCACATTTACCTGGTTACCCCCCACCTCTCTTTTTTTCCTCATCCTTTCCTCCCATCTTACCAGATCTAATTAAACCACAGTGGAAAGGGAGCCTTCGCTCACTAAGAGAAACCTTGTCATGACAAAGAGAAACACAAAGCATGACCTGCATTCAATAGGAAACGGATCCACGGCAAAAGGGTAAATAGCGAGATAGCCAGAGGAAGAGTATGCGGGAGAGTGATGGAGATAATTGAATCAAGGCCGGGGGTAGTAGAGGAAGAAAAATCGTATTACTGATACTCAAGCTTAAGAGAGATGCCAAGAAGGGGACGATTGAAGATCATTACATACAGCTAATATATCTTAATCCATCCACATTCTCAAATGAAGCAAATGTGCAGAGGAGGCAGGTCATGTATAGATTTGAAGGTACATCTTGATACATCAGAGTACTGTTGAAAGCATTGTTTATTTTGGTAATTCAATTCAAAAAGTGAAAGTCATTTGTTGCATTGATTCTTGACACACAGGATGATATGTTTCCCATTTTTATTTTAGTTAACTGTGATGATTATCTCCTACAGTTAAGAAAAACACAGTATTCAGTTTCCCAGAAAAAAAATTGGATATTATTATTGTTGCTTTGATAGTAGCCTTGAACTGGTCCGCATTGCTGGGTCTGTTGTTAGTTTGCTGGTCAATCAGTCACATTAATGTTGTGGCCATTAAACCAGTTCCTAGTACATTTTACAATGTGGGCAGGTGCAGAGTCTTGCCAGTAAATACACTTGTACACACTCTTGTTCTTTTTGTTCTTAGCATAGGACAGATATTTTAGAAGATGCCTGTAGTTATGTAGTAGCTTAACACACGGGATCCAATAGCCGAAGCCAATGACCAGGATGCATCAGTGTGTGGTAACTCTGGAAGCACTGACTCTAGTTGCAGTCACTGGGTTTTGAATCTCTTCCAATCTCTGAAATGGACTTTATTTCATAATCTTCTAAAGGCTGTGGTTACCTATTATTCTTTCACCTAATTTGTTTTAACCACATGTTATCCTTCCACTAAACCTTCTATTATTATGCTTAGATACACTGCTCTGTGAACAACAAACTTCTTAAGCAGGTTCCTTTTGTGGCTTACCCTTCTTCTGGTCAGTCTCAGCAACTTTACAGTCTTCCCAATGATTGTATATCCCATACCATGTCTGTGTTAACAATCTTTTTTGTTTGTATTGTTTAATATTCTTTTTTTTATGGAAATTAATGTTTGGTTTTCATTAACTTTAAGCCATAAAATTATAATAATAATCCTCTATTGTCCCACAAAGGCAAAATTCGGATGCAACAGCAGCAAAGAGACATGTTATAGAATTACTGGTTTCGCACAAGGATCAAAAGTATAAAAAAGCTGAATTCAACAATTAAATACAATAAGGACAACAATAACAAAAAATACAAAAACAAAACAGAGTACTATGCAGTTTTAAAAATAAAGTGACCTACTTATAGCAATGCACCTGCATTACTGAGTGTAACACACTCACACACAAAAAAAACACAAAAATAACCTGAATTCTAAATCCTACATGATCAGTTTTTAAGAGAACAAAACTTTCATAATCATGTTACTCCTTAAATTGGAATGTACAACAAATCAGGATCAAAAAGCTAAGTGAAATATTTGTTTCCAGCTTTCCAACAGACTGATCTCCTCAAAAAAAACTCAGTGTTCAGAGAAATGCCAAATAAAACAGTAACTGTCCCAAAAACAGTGCTCAGACATAAGGCAGAAATAGATTTTCTGTTTTGTCATCCTCAATGCACACTGGACATATGGTCTGACGTTCAGGATTCAAACTTTTACAGTCTTACATGAAATTCTGCGTCTGTTCATGTGTGAGCATGTGTATTTTATTGGACTTAGTTCTCAACTTAGCAGTAACAGGGAAACATTATACAAGTGTGTAAATTATAGCACTGACAAATTGTACTCACCACTGGTCAAGTTTGCCACAATTATGAACTCATTTCACAAATAAACACGCTAACACACTCAAGTAGCAGTGGTCACTTTTGGATCAGATGTTGAATGAAAGTTTGGAAGTCAATATGCTACAAATTATGAACATAACTTTTCAATTTGATAAATAAATACCAGTGATGAAACAGTTAAAGTTTGAATCTTAGCTGTTCTCATGAAAAAAATTTAAACCTGGGAAGGAAAACATTTGAAACATGGCATTGACTCAGACTATATCTGCTTAAGTTGTAATGAGCTCTGGTTGGTGTGAGTAAATGCTGTCCAATATACATGAGAGAGACAGCAAGGATGACTGTCTATGTGGAAATGTCTTGCTTACCTTATCTCCTCCATTTCTCTCCATCCCTGAGCTATTATCACTCACGTACAAACACATAATATTCAGTACAGATGGCATTTTCATACTAGAGCAAACACAGCCTAAATGCAACCACACATGTGCACGCACACACACACACACACACACACACACGGAAAAACGCATGCAGAAAGGAGAAGAGGAGCCTGCCGGTGTTCGAAACATTCTGATATGTAAATAAACACCTAAGAGATTCCTGGCCAAACAAAACCAATTTTCAAAAGTCTGTAAACAGTGCTGGGCCAGTCGTCACATTCGTCTTTCTTTTCTTTAGAGAAACCGCTCAATTAATGTGTCACCACAAGTCACCACCACAAGACCCAGCTCAAATAGTGAGCCACTTCAGGCCTAGCCTCTGGAGAGAGACGAGAAAGAGACATAAATTGGCCTCTTTAAAGTAAAATAGTCATCCAAAAAACCAATAAGCTATGAGTGGGCACCTGTGACACTTAAAAATATGTTTTTTTTTTCTCTACATTCCTAGCCTGTTTACACTCTCATCACCTAATGAGCCGGTTGTGAATACACTTCTATTTATCCACTTCCATCATGTATTCTCTGCTTCTCTGACATCATGTGATTTTTTTTCCCACTTAAAGGCAGCCATCTTGTCTTAGACCCAGAGCATTCAAACACATAGACACAAATATAACAGACATTTAACTGACCTGTTTCACCACATTAAACAATTTTATTTAAAGCACATGTTTGTTTTTTCTCCATACACCTGCATAAAGAATTGTATTCAAGATTAAAACTAGTAAAACCATTTTTAATCATTGGTATTTTCTTAATATAAATAGCTTTATATTTTTTAGCCATTATCAAAATAAGAAAATTGTTTTTATAAGGTACATGTCCTGCCTCAGTTTTGGTAGTTTCATGCTTCACTTTAGTATTTATTTTAAAGGTGTGGATGTCAATTCAGACCAGTCTTGGGGAAATGTTGTTCCTCCCATGATAACTAATATTTAAAATTAATTTTCACAATCTATTTTGTTACAAATGTGAAAATGTAGTAGTGTTATTCCAATAATTATTTATCAGTATTTATCATCTTTGAGTTTCCAAAACAGCTGTGGAGGGGTCTGAAAAGTAATTAAGTATGTTGAAAAAAAAGTTGTCAAAGGTGAATAACAGTCAACTGATCGATATGGAGCTCAGACACAAAGATGAGGGGAAAAAAACTGCATCCGTTATAACACTTTCAAGAAACAACATGGAAATGAACTTAAACTATAGGTGGGATTTTGGCATTTTATGAATGAACTAAATTACCCCCATGACAAATAAATCCATATGCAGTGGAAACAAAGTTGTTTATTTATGGAAATAAAGCTTGCAACACAGTTAGGGGTGTGAATTGATGAAGGGTGAACTGACCTAGTGCTTTTAAGAAAACAACAATATCATGCAAGATTGTAAACTGTTATTGTGATCAAAGCATTTTATAATATACTTGTATGAACATTTACATATATTCAAAATCAGCTTTCTGTACCACTATAGCTGGACTTACCCTTTAATCTGGGGGCCCAATGTAGACAGAGATTTACTTGTGACTGAGATCAGGCAGAGAAAGTTTAACAATATTAAACCTCAAGTGGAACATTATACTTAAAGCTATGAAACACGCAAATATCAGCTAAACAGCCAGTTACACTGTTCTCACACACTCCATTACTGTGTGGGATAAAAACAGAGGAGCAGCTTTGATGTGTGTACGCCTGCTGTCACTGTCACAGACACCATGTTGGCTTGCTGTTAAGCATCCCTCCGTTGTCCCGCCGCTACACCTGACATTGCCTCAATGGCCGGTTGTGTGTGTGTGTGTGTGTGTCTGTGTCTGTATGTGTCCACCTGTGATGTGATCCTCACTCTCAGCGAAGGTATGAAGAGAGTAGGAAGTGATCAAAGTATCAACTAGAATCCCTGATAGAGAAAACTAGCATTGCCCTCTGCTCGGAAATGTTATCTCTACAGGAATGTAATTTAGATACTCCTACAAGGCTTTGATGTTAGTTTAATGCTGGATTAAGTTATATGAGAGACTACAGTGGTCTCCACTGCTATTACTTTCCTCACAGCTGAATAAAATAATTACAGAGAAACACACTTTTGAAATCTTAAGCCATTAAAAAGCATCAAAGAACCCCATTAAAATCTTGTTTTGCAAATGAATTTTGAGTTGATATAATTGTAGACCTGAGGAATTAAAAAGGAACACAAAGGTGATCATTAGAAGGTGGACAAAAGCTGAATATTATTACTACACTCAGTTTGACTTTTAAACTAAGCAAATACTTTCAGAGTTTCTTTTGTCCCTTGAGAAGAATTAAAAGTTACAGAATTCTATTTTTATAATGACTTGAAGTTGATGCGAGGACACACTTTTTATAAAGCTTTGAGCTGCCATTATGGATTTTAAGAACAAAAATATTTGAACCTATGAGAGCACTTCTTTAAATGTTATTGTTAACCTTACTGGTGAGAGTGGACATTGATCAACTTTTATAAGATGAGAGCCAACGGTTGTACAAAAGAGCAATCACCATTAAGGGTTACTTTAAAAGCAGTGCAAAAAAAATTATTAGCATTTCATACTGACTTTTATTAACAATTAGAGCAGCTAACAATACTGTAAAAGGACAAATTTTGTTCCAAGACAAATTACCAAGTCCAGTTGCGTTCGATTAAAATTTCCTTGAGATAACCATGACCTGGATGACAGGGAATATTCACAGGCTTACTGTAAAAGGAGTTTTCATCCACACTCCCCAGAGACTTAAAAACCTTACAGTAGCTAAATTCTGAGATTTCCAAAAGGCAGCCAACATTTCCAAATTCAAAATTTTTCATGACGAAAATACGTTAAAAGGTAAGAAGAATAAAACTTTGCTGTAATAAATCCAGCCTTCCTGTTATCTGATTCAAGTCTTGTTCTCACTCATTGCCTGAAGAAACTGCTATGTTTCCCTACAGGCCTCCCTACAAAATCTAGTTTCTTTAAAATAGAAATGATTAAATCATACTTGTACAAAGTACTCTTTTACAAAAGAAATAATATCACTTGAAAGTTTTAACAAAGTCAAAACAAAACACTTAAAATAGATAATAGCATTAAAGGTCCTCTCCAAGTGATATAATTTCATAGGTGCAGTTGCAAGTAGAAGATCCAGGTTTGAGATTGAGTACCACTGCCCCTTTTTACTGTGTGTAACGAAAGTGTGTGTCCTGGCAGACCCAGATGGCAGACGGGCAAGGGGCTCAGGAGGCAAAACTAACAGGGAGCAGTAAAGGACAGTTCTTGTTACAAGGATCAGGCAACAGTACTACAAACCCAACTCAAAGTGGCTGCCGCTACCAAAGTCAAGGTGTGGGTTACATCGTTGAGTACAAAGGACACACATACTCCTAGTTACCCAAATGGATAGTCTGTGTCTCTCCATAAAAGTCAATGTGCAACCAACTTTCATCTCATCACAGAACATTTAAAGAGTTTGTATCAACTATCAATGGTTATATTCACGTCAGACCTTTTTTTTTTCCCGGAGCACAAATTGTCTAAAACGTTGCCTATTACACTCAGCTAGAAAAATTAAACAAAAGCAACAAAATACTGAAAAGAAAGAAACAAATCCTAGCAGCAAAGTTCACAACCACGGACAAAGAGAGAAATAGAGCAGGGGGAACCATTTTCCAGAAAAGATGCAACAGCTTTAGAAAAGGAAGGGAAGCGTGTGGGCCTGCTGCTAATTTCCACCCCAAGCGAGGTAATCTGAAGGCAAGATTAAGGTAAAGAAGTTATTCTTGACTATTTTATTAAGAGGTGCTTTAGGCAATGGAAGAAGGGGCTTTAGTGCTCCTCCAGCAGCATGCCATACAATACAAAACAAACATTTGATGTTATTGCTCCAAAGTACTCTCAGATGTGCTAGGTCGGGGGCCTCCTGCCTCACTGCAGAAGAACTGGGCATCAAAGTTTTACTAAATTCAGTGGAAAACAAAAAAAAATAAAACTATAAAAAACAACTGATTTCTAAGGGCCAAGCTCATAGTCTTTGTTGCTTTAGTAAAATGGATTGTAACACAAGAAGAGATGTCAATTGTTAAACCTATGTGAAATTCATCTGAGATAAAGTGGGAACGAACAGCAAAACATTAAAATCTTTTCTTTCTTTTTTTGTGCGTGGGTGTGTGCGTGTGTATAAAAAGTGAATATCTTCCAAAAAGAATCAAAAGCTTGAGAAAATACTTAGCTCATAAAATGACTGAGGTGTACAATAATTGAGTTAGCTCAAAATTTAGTAATTTCAAAATATTTGTGCTATACACATAATAAAAACATATTTATTAGGAATATAAATGTGGATATATTATTAGGCTTTCAAAAGCTTAAACAAGTAAGATGTGACTTAAAGGGAATATATCATGCCATTTTACAGCTTTCAACTTCTGGGATAGACATATATATGCTAAAATGTTACCATTGGTGTTATATAGAATTTATTTGTCCTAAAATTTAACTTGTATCCTATAGTTAATGTTGGACCATGAAGTAAAACAGCTCGTTTCTCTATAAACCCACCTCCTGCATCTCCCCTTTGCACCTGCGTGCAGCTCGGACTGAGAAAAACAGTGCTGAGCTTCATCTCAAACAATATTCTAACAGGGAATGTGAAAAGCACAAATTACCACAATGAAACTCTGTTATATTAAGAGCTCAGATGTTTGGTTTATTTTATTTTGTTTTGTAAAATAACAGAGTCAATGAAGCCTATTTCATTTGCTAAATCTCCAGGGTTTATACAGAGCCGAGAACAACTAGCTAAGTCCATTAAGCAAATGTTTCCAGCCCAGTATATAAAAAAGTCGTGAATGTTGTTTGTACCCGTTTACTGAACATTCTGAGATGCTACAGATCAATTAATTAACCACATCATTCTGTTGTAAGATCACATAAGCAGCTTGATAAATGGCTAACCCACATTAGCATTAGCATGTAGCCACTTTCTTATCTGTCCATCAGGCATCTTTGTTCTTTGATCTTTAGGAATGTAGAATAAAATCCTGTAATCCATGCAGCCAGGCAACAGGCATTTTCACAGAGAAAGAAAAAGTCCAACAAAAAAAGTGATTTAAGCTGCCAAAAACTGAAGCAGCTATTAACTTGAGAAGGAGGAGGGTGTTTTTTGAACTCTAGCAGAAGTAAGCTGCTCTGCCTGCAGGGGCGGTGAAGACACCTAAACGCCCCCTTGTTTTCAACAAGTGATGTCACTAGTTGAATACTCAGTCGTTTTCTAGGACAGGGAGTGGCTGCTGCTAAGAGAGCAGAATTCAGGAGGATTACTCAGACATGCGTGAATTAAGCCAAAAAAAAAAAAAACACTCTGGTGGTGTTTTTTATTAGAAAATTGCATTACCAGATGGTTGAAAACTCCAAAAACTTGATTTTGCATGATATAGGCCCTTTAATGACATTATTATTTTTCACAGTTAGCAGTGCTAATTAAGAAATAATTAAGAATATTACCCTGGCAATAAGCAGCTTTGCATAACTGTCTCGTTTATTTCCTTTGTCATTAGCTCAGTAGTCTTTGATGCGTACTGCTCTTCAATAATTTAAAAAGTTATGCCTTCCCTGTCAGTCAGATGATTGCTCTTGAGATTGACCAACTAAACCATTACATAATCCAAAAGCAAAATAAGGAAATCAGAGTCACAAAAACTGGCATAATATCTAAAAAAAAAAAAAAAAGATAAACATAATTTGCCATCTGATTCAGTTAAATTTCATAACTTAAGAGCACAGTTTGTTGTTTGGCATAACAGTCTCCCTAATAAACATGCTTGAGAGACACATCTGGAATCCTCAGGAACTTTGAATGGAATGGTCAGCATGGGCATACAAAAACCACTGAAGTGTCCTTCTTTAACCTTTTGTTAAAAATCTATTCAGAAACTGACTCTTCCTCTTTCTGTTTTGTACCCAAAACAGAGGATTTGGCAAGCCTTGAAGAGGATAAAACTAAGTACAGAGAAAGATATAGGACTTAGAAATCATATCCTCAAGCAGAATTAGAAATGTACTATAAAGGATAAATTCACATTGTAATATTTTAAGCTTCAAAGTCTCTAATACAGTTTTAAAACTCATTTTCTACACCAATCTTTGTAATACATTAGTGCACACAAAAAGTTACAAATTATCATTCTTTAGAAGTTACTTATGATATGATGTCTCAAAAAACAAAAAAAGACCAGGGGTCTCATTTATAAAACATTGCGTAAAATCCCTACTAAAAGTGTACGTACGACCAAAACAAAAAGTTTGCGTACGCCAAAACGATTTCTGATTTAATAACCATGCCTACGCACAGGTGTAAGCAATTTCCCTTTATGAATCACGGTCTCTCCTGGAAGTTTGCGCACGTGAATTTGGGTCAGATCCCGCCCTGAACATGCCCAAATCTGGCTATAAAAGGTCAATGCAAAGCAGGACATGAATATTGATGCATATGAAGAAGAGGGGAAATATGGACACAACAAAAGAAAAACAAGAAGAGAAACTTTACGGAGATGTTGATTGAAGTGCTAGTGGGTGAAGTGGAGGCTAGAAGAGACATTTTATGTGGTGGACACAGCAGCGGTGTCACACATAAAAGGAAGAACTGTGAGTGGCAGCATGTGGGGTCTGCAGTGCAGACTGTCAGCGCAACTGACAGCACGGTACCCAAAATAAAAAATAAAAAAAAAAGTGGTCGGACCTCAAAGTTGAGAAAAAAAACAAAACACTTGCCTCCCACCGCCAGAGTGGGTCTGCTACTGGAGGGGGTACGTATACACCCGAGCTGACACATTGCTACCTAAATGATACAATAAAAATTTTACATCCTGGCCGATCCTTGCTCCCTGGGTGAAAGCTTCCTGTCGAGGAGGAGGCGGCTGTGGGTCGGGGTTCTCATGCTGGGGAGGGGGTACGCCAGGAGGGAGGGGACTTTCCTCGGACGGGGCCCTTATAGTAGTGTAATATGGGTGCAGTCAATTGCGCCGATTATGTTTGGGAACCCGGACATTGCTGCAAATTGCATCTCAATTTCGTCCTGCTCCCCCACAGTATATGGAAACGTGATGTATCGCCTGCTCATCTTAATGATCCCATCCAAGACTGCAGGCATTATTGCGCTCAGGGACGGCAGATGATTCAATTTAATAATTGGCACACAATTGGCCCTTTTATCTGAGTTTAAGGTTTTGAGATAAATTTTATGTATCTATTTTAATATTGAAAAATGTTTTTAGAAGAGCTATAGCTCATTGCTAAGCTACAATATAGATACCATTGCTTGTTTGGATGTTTATAATAACATGAATCCATAATAAACGTTTGGTGTGAGGTGAAATGATATGCGTGAGAGGAGTAATATGCAGTCTGGCAGCAGTTCACCACCTCACCAACTGACTCGTCGATTCCCTCGTCTCCAAAATGTCCGTACGCAGGAGTCAGAGTTGGCGTACAGGTGCGCACATTTTCCCGTCAAGTCTGTTTTTTATAAATCACAGCTTTTGCTTTGAAAAAAATATTGTCTTTTTCGTGCAAAGGTCATGTCTGATTGTCATTTGAGTTTTCTTTTATATTTATCAGTAATAATTCTGTTAGTCATTCAACCAAAAATAACAGATTATTGTTTACATGTCCCTGTTTCAAGCACTGTATTTTTCAATTAGCTGATTGAATAAGATCATGGTAAAATCTCCCCAAGAGATCCAGTATGTTCAGCAGTTAAACATGGCATTACTGAACCTTCTCTTGGTGTTCTGTTTACATTCATCCTTTGACATACTTTGAACTGATACTATTTGTGGTGCTAAAAATGTATACAATGCTGAAATTTCTTTAAATGCTGTTTGTGTGTGTGTATTTTGTCAATATACACAAAAAATGCATGCACAATTGTATTAAACTATTTGAGCATGATGTGGGTGGTTAAATGTATCTGCCTAACCAAAACTGGTACTTGTGTGTAAGGATGTTGGTCCAATACTTGGCCCCTTTATAAATATTGTGGCACCTTGATGGCCCCAAACTCAGAAAAATCATGGAAAGTCAGACATTGGTAAGCTTATTTAACATAAGCTAGCAATATTGCTTAAACTTGTGCATTACTCCTGCTTGCCATTACAAAGTATTTCAATTGAAATTAAACATAATGCCATTTTCAGAGCTGCTAACCGGGAGTACTTACAGTACAGTGGCAATAAAGCATTTCAGAAAGACCATCTTTCGTCTGTTTAAAACTTTACTGCAACTTAACAATATCATCCATCCATTCAACCATCCATTTTCTGAACCGCTTAGTCCTCCAGGGGTCACGGGGGGGCTGTCAATAGGCAAGAGGCGGGGTACACCCTGGACAGGTCGACAGTCCATCACAGCTTAACAATATCACAAATTCCTAAATGGCAAACTATTGTTATTTTGAAGATGAGCACAAAAATGTACCAGTGATTTCAAAACTCTATTGAACTGGATTTCCTGATATTGTGTAAATAGTAGTTATGTTAAGCCCATTCATCAAAGTCTGCAAAACGAGTGTAACTGGTCTAGGTGTGCGTGAGATCCAGTACCACCCAATGCTTCTCCCTGAGTTTTTGTGATGCAGGTACAAAATAATTTAGCCATCCCGTCACTGATCAACTGTTTTAGTTTTGTCACAACTTAGTGCATCTTTACCAAGAAAGATAAAATGAAATAAACAGTTTTGGCAATGTAATATCAAGCAAGTAATGTATGATTTGGTTTAACCATGTAGTTTTAGAGATATGCAATATTTTACCCAATAGCTTTTATGCTGATGCATTCTTTTTAATGTGGAATATCCAAAGAGGTCAAACTCAATTTCCTGCCAGTTTGTACCCTCATATTGCCATTCCATGATCTAATTTTCATTTGCTTCCAATTTACCTTCTGTAACAGAAAACAAACTATTTCAATATATGACAACATATTTAACCATTATATATAAGTGTATTTAATTTGGCTGTTGAGTATTTTTGAGGTATTTTGGAGATATTAATTCCTGAAAAAAATTGAAACCTCAGATGAATCTCACACTGATTATGGTTCTGATCCGAGTATTATCCAGATGACTCATGAAATATAACAACCCTGACTAAATTAAATACCTGAGCAATCTCCTCCTGATTTGTGTAATGCGATTGAGTCATGAACAAATAGGTCATCAAAGCAGGTGTAAAACATCTGTGGTGGATATAAATTTACTTGAAAGATGGCTCCTGGTAGTATCAAAAAAAAAAAAAAAGTTAGGTACAAAACTATAAAAGTATAAATGCCTGGAATGACCAGTCCACCTATTTTGCATATATTGCATAGCAGCTGAAAATAACTAACCACTAACCCCTGAAGAAAGCATACAAAAACATCAGTTTTCAAGTTGCTGACATACATAAATCTTGTCTTCAGCACAATGCCTGGTGAAGCTGTGCAAAAGACATACAATTAATAAATGCTGCCTTTTTGCCTTTGGGATGCTGAGCATCACAGAGACGGCAGTTTGTAATAGAGCTATTTGTTTTCCTCTTAAAGCTGTCCAAATGCTCTCGCTGGGAACACCAGACAACACAAAAGGCCGGCTATGAATTGGTAAAATCCACTGGGGCAAACTATTGATCAGGCCTGCAGCTAGCGAAAACGCAAATATGCAGCTAAATTAGATGCTAGTGTGATTGCACAACTGTGTCGTGTCCGTGCATAATACTTGCAAAGAAGTCAATTTAATCTGCAGTGACGGCTGTTCAGTTTTACAAACCTAGATATATAGTTTTAAGCCTATTAGTATTACTATGATCTACTTTTTTGTGATATTGACAGTCAAATGTATACATAGGGATGCCTGCTAGTATTTGTGAACTTTGCTAAACAAATGCATCCAAAACCACAGACTAGTTAATGCATAGAATATAAAACTTAAGAATACAACATGTATTGTTGTCCTGGCACTTCTTACAATGTACATTCGCTCTACACGTTCTTTTTAAAATCTCCTTTTCCAATGAGAGCCGTGTGTCAGGGTCAGAAAGCAATTTAAAACCTCTGCTAATGAGAGTCAGAGAAAGAAAAAAAATGTTAGCGAGAGAGGGGGAAGTTAAAGGGTGGGAGAAAAAGAAAGATGTTGTAGTAGGGCAGGGAGAGGAAGAGGATGAAGGAGGGAGGGGTAAGGCTGGGGTGTCAACCATCAAAGCTGCCCAGGAGAAAAGAAGGCCAGGTGCTGGTTGTGGGAATGTGCCGTCCATGGTTCCAGAGACCAGAGCGCTGTGGTGGTGGTGCTGCTGGTGTGGGGGTTGCAGGGTGGTAATTAGCCAAGCCTGGAGGAGAGCAAGGGCCCTCGAGGGCCCGCGGGGATAGCCCCTCCGAGAGGATACCATTTGCACTTCTACAGGAGCCGCCAGCCCCACGGCTACAAAGAAGGGGAAAAGGGGAACTATGGCATCCTTTATCAGGCTGGACAAAGACGCCGCATCTTTTCAAAGGAGACCGGAGAGAGAAACTCCAGTGTTCCAGAAAAGGAGGGGAAGAAGAGGAAAAAAAAAGGGGGGCAAAAAAGTATCCTCAGACCAGTCAGGAGAGACGCAGTGTGAGATGGCTGTGTGTTCCAGACAGGAAGGTACAGTCATACCTTGACCCTGTCTGTCCTCTGAGACATCAGAAATTCACTAAAATTCCCCAGACAGGAACATGGTGTTGAGTTGCACAGGTATATTCCCACTGCAATGCAACTGAAACCATGAATATTTTTTTAAACATTCATATAATTTTTCTTCACAGTTAGCAAATGTCTGAGAATAAAAGTGTCTTCCTGAAGAAAAAAAAATAATAGAGTGTAGAGGTTAGTTCGCTTTTAAAGTAGTATAAAATTATTCAAACACATGAAGTGAATATGGCAAAATGGCCACCCTCTACCTTTGACATTATCAAGGGATCTTAAGAGTTTTGCCCTCCTGGAGAGTGGTGGAAAGTGAAGGTCACTGACATTACTTCTACCTATTACCTTTGGAGTAACAGCTGTAACTAGGGGGGGTTCAATAGAACCCACTGAGGCTATGAGGCTTTGTGCTGGGGAGCAGCCTGACAGCTTTGGCTGAGTAGGGGCCAGAGGTCAGACGGGGCCATGTGATAAGGCATTAGAAAGCTGCATATAAGGGCCCTCAACTGAAGAGGTCTGAAAAATCTCAAACTCCCCCCCCCCGTTCTCCCTGCGTCTCTTCCTTTTCTTTCTTTTTGTTCCCTTTCCTCTTCGTCTCTGGACACAAAATGCCATTTGTTGTCCATCAGTCAGTAGCACAAGGCTCGGGTCGAACCCAGTGCTGAAAGCTCCATTCACACACCCTCTCACCCAGGGATGTTTTTGCAATTCAATATTTTCACACGCAGGCAGCTTCATCACTGCTTTGGAACCATACACTTGGCAGGGTTGAGGCCTGGGGGGCGAGGGGACAGCGGGGCTTAGAGAGGGTGCAGGGTGATGGTGGTGGGGGTCAGTACAGAATAAAGTGTCGGGCCCACGCCAGCTAATGGGCCATCTTGAAATGTTTTACCATGACCCCTACAACACCTACGCTCAAGCAGATAAATGTGCACCCACTAACCTACAGTTACATGAACGTTCCACTCAACTCATCACTTTACATCCAAATCTGACTCTAGGTTAACAAGGGGGGGGGGGGGTGCTCTTATTTCCTCCATCAAAATCTGTGCTAATACAGTGACATCCCGCTTCTAAGCTAAGTCTTGTCTACCCTCCTCAAAAAAACCTTATGTGGCAAGGTGCACAACGAGGGCCCAGGTGGGATATGATCCCACAACTCCCGGGTGAGAGTTATGCACACTAACCAGTCAGTTAAAGGATATCCCAGTGGCCAAGTGGCCAGGGAGCATCATCAATTGGAACCATAGTGACAGGACAATCACACTGTCACACTTACACAATCCTGAAAGTCCACGTCTATATCAGCGAAAGCCTTTAACAATTTTTCCTCCAGAAGTACTTTGTATGTAAGCTTGATGCATCTTGCCATTACTCTGTCACTGCTGAAGGAAAGCTTCCCCACAGCATGATGGGAAATTAATTCCTGACTGTTAATTGTTTTGTTGACAGATTTTTTCCACCGGAGAAGTGGATCTCCAAAGTTACTCGGAGTCTTCTTGATTGGTTTGCGGTTTTAATACATGAGATAGCAAAATCTGTCCTGTGTTTTGTGTTCCTTGGTCCTCATGATACAGTTTGTTCTTTACTGTTCTCTAACATTTCTGAAGCCTTCACAGATGTTTTTTTAAGATGAGAGTAACCTAAACACAGATGGACTCTACTTATTAGCTGAATTCTGAAGGGAGCTGACTGGAGAAGATTTTAGAGCAAGAGGGGAAGATAACAAATGGATACCACATTTTTATATGTTCTATAAAATATTTTGCTAACTATGTTTCTCTTTTCCTTTTACTTAAAAAGAACTAGTTCCATTGTCCTGGCCTTTCAAATAAAATCTCCCAAAATACAATGAAATTTGTGGCTTAGTTATGAGTACTTACATACAGCACTGTACATACATACAGTACTACATGTTATGAGAAAATCAGGAAACCATCACCCGATGAATATTAGCTTTAAAAATGCAAGAATCAAGAGGAAATGCAAGGACTGTGTGAAACTCTGCATAATTTCAACCACAAAATTTCAAGTAATTTGTTCCATTTCCCAAACTGTTACACCTCAAGATTTGTTTAGCATGCAGAGTGGCTGAGGTAAACTTATATGGTGGGGAAGGAGATCGTATGTGGGGGTATTTCTTGCATATTTATCCTGTGCATCACACTCTACTTAATGAAATGAAACCACACCAGTAGTGGCCCTTTGTCTCTGGAGAATTCAGTAATCAACATGCCACCAGTTTTCATTTTGTATGAAAATAAATGGCAACTGGTGAAAATGGGCCTAATTGTTCTGCACCGTAGAGAGGAGCTGTGAGAGAGGGGGGTGAAATTTGTAGCAGCACTGTAGCGCAGCCAATTTTCATGGACAGCAGTGCTTGAGAGAGGTGGTTGAGTAAGCAGAGGCATTCATCTGGGGGGCTGCTACCCCGCTTCCACTCACTCCTCCTTGCTCTATCCATCATACTCACAAAGAAAGTTAGCCAAGTATTAAGCAAATAGAAAACCGGTGAGCCCTCTGCACTCGCGCCTGGCAGGGTCACTGGATAATGACAGCTCAATTACTGGGAATCTCCTTGTATAGCCTCCTCCCCAATACAATTCCAATGCCCATCCCACCCTGCATGGCAAATTTGTCAAACTCGCCAAAACGACGGGTCTGACAGTGTAATCGCTAACCGTCTCGACCAACATGAAAGAGGTCTTTATCTGGCCAAATCAAAGAACCTGATCTCTGAGAGAAAAGGGTGGAGGAATCGAGGGGGGAAAGGAGAGGAGCAAAATGTACCAAACAGCCCCGTGTGAGACACAGAGATGTCTCTAATCCGCTTTAATGAGACACCGCTTGCCTATCTTTCCTTTAACGACGACACGCAGAGACAGTGAGGAGGGGGAGAGGAGAGAGAGGAGGGAATGAGGAGGAGGGGGAAGAGCAAGCCAAGGCTTTGAACCGCCGGCCTGATGAAAGGAGAAGCAGCAGAGGGAGTTTAGAGCTATGCTGCCCCTGCACACCACTTTCCATTTGGGAGGACAGCTAAACAGCCCAGGGGACAGAGCAGTTTGTCTGCTTATCATATCTGAACAGGATGAGCCATCATCAGCACGGGCGCTGAGGGACAGAGATGAGACTGGAGAAATCCGCTACACACAGCAATGATAACAAAAGCACTGAAATATCAAATTTACCAATCTCTGAGATTGGGTCACATTCTTATGTGGGTTTCTCAAATGCCTTTTTTTAGCTTGACTATATGTTATTAACAGATTTAACTAACTTGATGTTGAATTACTAAGCTATGTCATTAAGAGCTTGGTCATGGCCAAAATACAATCCAAATCAAAGTTTGAAACTGTTAACATCTTTTAGAAGCAGTTTGTTGGATTTTTGAAGAGAGGTTTTGTTGTTAAGCAGTTACAAGATAACCCTTTGGCAACTTGAATTGATGTAAACACCATTTTAGAAGCCTTGAAACAAATGCAAGCTTTTCAGACATATATTTAAAACCACTATTATTATATCCATGAGAACTGGAGGATGGATGGGTGGTGTACCACCAGAAATTGTCCTGTGTAAAACACATTCTGAAAATGAAACAAGTTAAGTGTTTCATGGTCCAAAACTGTCTCATACCAAAGTAAAATGGTTATTAAAAACAAATAAAACTTTATTTCTGCTTTTCATGACACTTTTGTAATGTATTGGTTGCTCTGTCTAAAATCTACCATTTTATTTCATACAGGAAAATACCTGATGATGCATTGCCTCCAACCTCTGTATCCGAAATGAATAATCATTGGCTTCCATGTGTTGGCTACATATTCAGAAGTTGAGCTTTTGTAGCCCAATGCACATATTATAATCACAGTTTGCACAACTTTGCATTATGTTACATTTATTATGTTCTTGAGATTGGAGTTGTTTTAATTCAGTAAAAGTACTTTGGTCATGCCCCTCTAGATCTTGCTGTTAGCTTAAGCTTCTAAAAGTGGCTAATCTGGATTTAAAAGTTTGTAAAAAAAATTGTCATAAAACAGTTTCAGAAAACAATAAACTTTGCTTTCCTCAATAAAAAGCCTTAGTATGACAAAATATCCCATCCTATCCTGGTTCATCTGTACTCAGCACGTTGTGGTTTTTTGTTTACTGTTGCTTTTAAGTGTGCGTGTGTGTATGGCAGATGGGTTGGGAGGGGGCTGTAGTTGTGATGTTTGTTTTATTTTGGTTTTGGGAAGGGGGGTCATTTTAATCTGTAAAGCACTTTGAGAAGCTGTAGTTTGAAAAGCGCTTTATAAATAAAGTTTGATTTGATGTAATTATTGTATTGTATTGTTTTGTTTTCTCCTTGCTCAGGCAAAAGGGTGACTTCTTCAAATATTGTGTGATAATTGACTGTCAAACTTTTAGATAACTGAACTAATCAATAAAATATTGTTCTATTAAACTTCTAAAGTATACATTTTCTTTATTTTATAACACTTTTCTTTTATATCAGACATTTATTGTAACACTTTGCAAGTTCCGTAGCACGTACTGCTTTCAGTTAGACTGAAATAAACATTCAAATTAATCCGTGGCAATGTGTTTGAGTATTATTCTTATTTGTATTACATTTTTTTCTACTGCCACATCTGTTGCTTCCCTGTTTGGGATAACATTTTCATTCATTCATTCATTCATTCATTCATTCATACAATCATTTAGGAGGATAACTTTGGCACACTGTCTCTTACCTCAATTTACTGTGTAAATAAACATTGGCTTCTGAGTAAAATAATCATCAACTTCACTAAAGCTAATTAAGCAAAGAAAAGAAAAATAAGTTTTTGAAAAATATGGTTAAAATAAACTGCTATGAGGTTTATGAGGTTTTGGTTGATTAATGATAGTAGAAGTCACTTCGGTGTTAGCCCCTCTCAGACAAGCCATTGCCCTCAACCGCCAGCTCATCTAACTTTTACTAAATAAAGAACACACGGCTCACCAGCTGTAGGCAGGATATTATTTGCTCAGAAACTTTCAAAAGAAGCAGAGTTTGAAAAAAACAACTTCTTGAACTACCACTTTTCCTGTGAAAACGTATACACTAAAAGATAATCAATTGGATTTGGTCGACTGCATTGTCCTTTCTCCTTTAATGTGCCATTATAAAACTCACTAAATCAGACAATGTATTAAAACACAACATAAAGTTCAGGAATGAGCAAAGGCAAAAGCTTATTAGAGATGTAAGAGGGGGAAAGAGGGACAAAGTGAGGGGGTTAATAGCAAGCAAATCTGGATTAGACCCAGATAAGACCAGTCACAATGTTTAGCAATCCTTTGAATATCACAATCCAATAAACACAAAAGAAAGGGTGGGGGTAGAGGGGGTCATGAGGACTGCAAAACAGGCTAATTGGGGACTTGACACATTTGTGCCCTTGTTTTACAAACAACGCACGGTGTTTAACAGCAGGTGGTGTACAACAGACACACATAGAGATCATCATTTATTGTTAATCAGCAAACCCAAAGGCAAGGATGAGGTATATAGAGTGTGGGGAGACTGGATGGAGTATCCTGAGCACTGCAAAGAAGCAGCAGGGATAATAATTGAATGATTAGTCACACTTCAAGACATAAATGGTTGTAAGTTCAGGATAATGGCTTTTTATTTTAGTAACCCCCATCACCCTGCGCCACGAGCTGCTCTTTAATTTTTGCTGATCTATTTTTAATAAATCCCTGCCCCCTATCTGCAGGCTGCAAGCACAGGCATACAGGAAGAGATGAAAAACAGGGTGCTGCTATAAAAACAAAGAAAACATCAGCAATATAGCTCAAACTCTCCCCGCCATCTCACAACCTGCACAAATGATGTGATAAGGAAGCTGTTTTTTCTTGCTTTTTTTTTTTGCGAACAGAGAACATGAGGTCACGGTGCAGGGAGGAAGGGAGCCACTTTTGCCAACTGGATAATGTGAGGCCGATGTATTAGTGGAATGAATAGGATTTAGAGCCATGTGCAAGAGCTTAATGCAGCTATGTTTGTGTGTCAACTCAAAATGTGACGAAGCCAGCATGAGACTCGGCAGCAAACACGGGGTTCACGTCGTTGCAAGTTCATCTGCGTGTGTCCAGGTGCCCACCCATTGCCATGACCAAGGTCACAGCTCAGAACGGTGACAGGGCCTCCAACAACTGCATAAAACGGTGTGAGCGCCAATTCACGCGCACATTCAGCACAGGCCAACAGTGCCAGCCCCTGCTGTTTGGATGACATTTACACTCAACCTTTCTAGTTTGTGATTGATTGGGGTTAAATCATACCAATGCACAAAAAAATCTGTCACCACCAAGGTGTGTGCAGATGTGTGTCCATGCAGGTCCCTGTGCGCATGTGTGTGCATGTGTGTGTGGGGTGGAAATAGAGGAAAAGCCAGTCAAGTGTACTCAAGCCTTCAGCTAGACTCGGTAGGCACTGACGGGTCAGTGTGACTTCATAATTTTGCTGAACTTTAACTGAAGTCATCTTGGCTTCCCTGGCAGGTGAAATTCCTAATGTTAATTTCTGTGTGTTTGCACTTAAAGTGAGCTGTGTAACTGTTTGTAAATTGTCCACGTGATTTAATAAATTAGACCAAAAGAAATGTAATCGGCACACATATTCACACATTACTTGTTCATACTGCATGCATTTTAACAGACTGAAATGGTTTACTATTGTCAAAGTAAATTAAGCCAAAACCTCTGCAGCACTGCAGCTTCAATTGATATAGCGAAAAAAATCTTAAGAGTTCAAAAATCTCTGGTCCAAGTTCAGGAAAGAGATTCAGCCAAACAGAATACTATTATAATTTATTATAAAGAGATACAATAATAGACATACCTGGATTATTTACAATTTTTTTATGAAAAGCTTTAACAACAGTAAAAGAGCTTAACCTAAATTTTATTTGTTTTTTTGTTTATTCCCTGCTTGACATAAATGATTTTCCTACATAAGGCTGATTGTTTTAAATATGGGTGAAAACTTGGTACACTGTCTAGATTACAAATAACTTCTTAACACTGTGCTATGTATCTGCTTTGGTATTTTAATGGGAAATATGCCTGCAAAAAGTAGCACATATCTTAGGTAATGAATCATATGGTCTTGCTGATTCTTATGCTGGTCTGTAAAGTATCTAATTTCAACAGCCATCAGTGATTCCATAAGTTCATTAAAAGCTTATTTTAAAAGACAAACAGAACATTTGACAGTTAACCAGAGACTGATTGGTTATCCCCAGGAAATGTTCCTAAAAAATAAAAATAAAATAAACATTTTAAGGATTTGGATCAGTTCCAAGACCACATAACAATGTGATGTCAGTAGTATATTTTTTGGTACAAGCATTTCTGAGAGTGTTCATTCTTTAACAAAGCTGAAAGTCCCTCAGAACTTGCTGTATCAGTGTTTTGCTTAATATATTTTACCATAAATTAATTGCATTTTAAAATCTATTTGATTATTATATAACTTTTTATAGAGGTAAGGAAATTCAGTGATGCCTTATTTTTGTGGTTTTATGTCATTGGAAGCAACATATGCGATACACATGCAATAGCTCAGTTCTTGACATCGATTTATTGTATCAAGCATTACAAGGTTAAGCTTTATTTATCCATCCACTGAAAGTAAAATGCTTCATAATTTTTAAAATTAAACGAAGCAATTACTCAATACAAGACCTATTTCTGTCAAATTTGCTAATTCAACTGAACATTAGAAGAAAATTGGGCTATAATTATTATTTCAGAAAGCTAAAACAGTGGTGACTCTACTCTGCCTCAGGTCTAATACACTGTGATTATACACATATTTGTGTTATTTTAGAATATGCATACATAAATTGATATAAATCTAACATGGCTATATAATTGTGAAAGGTGATTAATACAATTTCAAAATAAAAGCACAGTCGATTTTCCTTTTAGATTTGATGATCCTATCATTTATAGGCCCAGGCTCTAATCTGTGAATGTGAAAGGGAGCTGTGTGGCACATTACAGCTGCGTGGTAGCGATACATGGGAGACCCTGAACGTTTAGCCAGAAGTTAAACATAGCGACCATTGTTGGTTTTCAAGTGTTATGGGTTGGGTTTTATTACTTCTGTCAAAACATAAGAAGCTGTTGAGCCGGCAAGTTCATGACTGGGGAGCATACATTCTAATAATGGGCCTTTAACGCAAAGATCACAGGGATATCTGGAAATGTGTAAAGACAGCGTAGAGGTCAGGGAGGTGGGAAGAGGTGGATAATGTGTGCGTTTCTTCAGTGAACTGAATCAGCAGAGAAGTGAAAATTATTCAAAAAATGAATGCAGGTAGTCTATCAACATGTGACGCTACTTGCTTCGTATTGTAATGATAATGAAACGAATAAAAAGGGTGTTGGTAGTCAATAAAATGTAAAAGCTGTCATTCAAAAAAATATATTTCCCCGTCTGCGTTGCGAGCTTGTTTCATGCTTACATTTACATTATATATTTTTTGGCTTTAGTGAAGGGGTCACCGGGCGAATAATTACAGCAGCGCGCCCATGTGTGCGTGATCTGAGTGTCTGTTCTCGTGCGGCTTTTTGTCAGCACACGTGCCCCGACAAAAAAAAAAAAAAAAAAAATACAGGGGGAAAATAAATCTCCACTCACTCGAGCGGAAGCCCTTAATTGATCCAAAACCAATTTAAAACCTACAAATGGGCCCAGAAGAATACCACAATAAAACAGCCACAAGGTGTTAGTTTTTTTTTTTTCAACGTCCCACGGCACACAGAAACAAATACAGCTTTAGTTTGCATGAACAATGAAGTTTCAGTGATATTATTCCCTTTATTAAAAATCAATAAATACTTTATTAAATTAATTAATTAGATAATACTATTTGAAATAAGAAAATTAAGAAGAAATGAATTAAACATTAAAATGTACATATAAATCAAATTTTATTAATCTAACCATATTAAAATAACAAAACAATTATGATAATTAATAAAGCCCATTGTGTAAATACACCACTATTTACGGCTGCATTTTAAAAATCAGTTCTTGTCATTATTATAGCACAATACTCAGTCAGGTCCGTCAGATAATAGATAGGCCTATATATGTCCAATGTGTCTAGAGTAGAAATCACCCACGTAGGTTAAAAAATAAAATGATAAAACAGCTGGTGGATATTTGCTGCGGGCCTGCTGTACAGAAAAAGAACAGGAAAAAGAGAAAAAATGTGACGTGCACGTCGAGCATACGTCATATTCAAAATCAGTGGGCCTGTGTGTTTTGAATGTTTGAGGAGAACAAGATATTTTTCATGCCAGCTGTCTGCTCGTGTTTTCCCTATAGCTACGACTGTAACACAACAGATCCGGGGCCTGCAAAGAGGCTGCCTGCCAGTACTGCTATGCGACCGCTCCAAAGCCAGGCTTTTGTGTTCATTAGCACCCGGATCAACACACTATCAGAGCTGTTTGGAGATCAAGACCAAGTGTAATTACCTCCTTGCAAAAGGACCCAAATTCTCAACGTGTTTGGAGTATTTCATTCAATAAAGCACCCTAATTAGACCTTTTTTGTTTTGTTTTATTTTCCTCACTTTTTTCTCTCTTTGTCATTAGATTTGCACAAGAATCCTATCTCTGCGTAGTGAGACAAAAGCTCAATAAATGTATTTTATTTTATTTTTTACATTTTCTATGTATAATATAAATACCACTGCAAATGCATGTAAAAAAAGAACCAAATTAAATAAAAAAAATATTTTTGTTTTTAAATATGTGCAACTGTTGTATTTTTTACTTTTGAAAAGCTTTTTTTTATTGATTATTTTTTAAAAACCAAATCAGTGGTGAAGTGTGATCGTTTCCATTTATTTTGTGGATCCAAATAATTTTTTACAGTACGCATATGATATAATGAAAAATGTATATTAAAATAAATTATTGTCACCCTTATATTTAATAATTTCCTCCATAAAAACAACGCAACTGTATTTAAATAATAATAATAATAATAATAATAATAATAATAATAATAATAATAATAATAATAATGAAAATGAAAATTTGGCAACAGGTCTTGTGGACGTTCGTCATGAGGTTAGCTTAAGTTGTGACCAAATAAGCAGGCTGACCCGTACATAGCACGCTGTATGAAACAAAGTTAATTCATGCAAGAATAAAGTAAAGAAGATTCATGAATCAATGCACCATGAAAAAACAAATGTCAAGCAATAAACACGTTCTATGCCTGACAACAAAACTGCTCATGTTCAAAAGAGGGAAGAAAAAAAAAGAAACACGAATACATGAATTTTTCCGTGTGACGCGAGCACCAGTCCCTTCAGAAACAGCAACAGCAGCACTGTATGGGCGCTTTCACGACACATTATTGATTGGCATTCCCATGAGAAGGAACCAGTCAGCAGCAGCCCCGGTGGCCTGGCATAAAAAAGGCAAATACGCTATCTTCTGCGATTTCAAAAAAGTGCATTTGAACTCTCACTTTCTTTCTTTCTTGCTCAAATTCTCATCCCGGCGTCTCTCTGTTTTTTTTATTTTTTTTATTTTGCAGGGGCGAAAAGAGAACGTCCAGAGCGGCGTGAGCTGTGTAGGCAGCTCGCAGCAGAGCGGTGCCACAGCGCCCACTACATTTCATTTACACTAGACCTGAAACGACTCTATATTAAAAAAAAGTTACTATGCGATTCAACAACTTTTTTGAGGAAAGGGAGAGACTTGCGTATTTTTTAGAACCAACCAACAGATGTGGGTTGAATCGAGGGAGAAAATAAGATCCGGCCGACGGTGTTTAATTCTGCTTTTAAAAGAAATGTGATCAGCTATAAAGCACCGGCGGCGTTTCTCATCACGCGTGCAACTTTGTGGACGCAGGGATCAGCGAAACCAGGAGCGCAGCATGCAGGGAAACAAGACTGAGCAGCCAAATATTCCGAACAAAAGTTATCTGTGGACAAAATAGTCCCCATTCTCTTTTTTTAATGGTGTTTTCCGATTGACAATGACACTTTGGACCGGGACAAAGCCAAGAAGTTCAGAAGCCGGCGGCTGTAAGCGGTAAAAAATAGGACGGGAATACAAAAAAGACAGACTGAGAGGAAGACCTACTTTTAGCCAGTTTTCTCGCCCTCGCCTTGGATCTCATCTTGTCGGCTTGTAGATTCCTCTCGTCGTCCTCCGTGAGCCCAGAAGCAGCAACAACACTATCTTCATCTCACCAGCATTGTCAGTTTGGACACCTTCGCACATGCGCACAGGCCATTCAATCTGACACCCTCGCCCGGGCCAAAAAACTTTCCAATGTATTCATCATCATCACTTTTTTTGTCCTATCGTCTCCCCTTTAGATCACTTATCTCTTCCCCTCCTCCTCCTCCTCTTCCTCCTCCTCCTGCTCGCTCTTCACCGTTCCCCCCCTCACTCTCGCTCGCTCCCCCTTCTCACCCATGCACTCCCCCCTACCCCATCCGCCCCATTCAGCTCCTGCCAGCGCTGTCCTGGATTTTTAGCTCTTTAAACAGGGGCTGCTTGGTTTTCTGCAGCGCGACGGCGGGACACAGTGAGGTATGGTGCCGGGGTCAAGGTCGCAATTTAATGCAAACAAAACAAACCCTGCATGCATTTTACATTGCAATAAATAGTATTTACAAAGAATGTTCCCCTTATTTATTTTTTTATTGCAATTGTTTGCTTGTTTGTTTTCTGGGGTGTTTTTTTTTCTTGTCATAAATTGAAACAATTCCATTCTCTTTATGAATTTACAGATTTAAAAAATTTCGCCGGCTCAGCGGATACGTCATGGCAGAGTTGGGGCCAAAAAGCGCTCAGGTTTCAAGCGTTATTTTTAACTTCATTAATGCACATGTGGGCGAAAAAAGGAGCAAGGCTTGATTGCTATAACACGTTAACAGAGTATGATTTGGTCTTGTGAAGAGCATGTTTGTGACTCTGTGATTCCCTCTGTATGTGTGTACATGTGTGTGTTTGCCTCAGTGTGTGTAAACCTTGTTGCCCTCAGGACAAGAAGCAGCCAGCAGCTGTTTGACGGAGCCTTGGACCCTCCACCAGCACCAGGGAAAAGTCCTGGCTTTTCCTTTTTTTTTTTTTTCAAAGCTATTTTCCCATTTGTTACAATTGCATATACAGCACTTGTTTCTTGCAGGAGTGTTTTGCGCGTGTTGTGTGAGGGCAGAAGCGCACCTGGAGGACGGTGGACAGACTTCAGCCTAAGCTTTGCGCAGTTCACACTTTTAACTTGCACCTGTTTATTGCTTTGTTGTATGTTTTCTGCAGGCAGAATTAGATCGTTTTTATGTTGTTCTGCGGGCTTCTGAGAGCTTGACTGAAGATCAGCAAGGTAATTGTTTTCAGATCTGTGTGCTCGAAAAATAGATTTCAGTTAGACACTAAGGTGACGCAAACATTTGTAGAAGAATACAAATTATCTGTATTTATTATTGAAAATATAGTTGGATTTAAAACGTTTTGCTAAATATATTATTATTATTATTATTATTATTATTATTATTATTATTATTATTAATAATAATAATAATAATAATAATAATAATAATAATAATTTATTTATTTATTGAAGGAGACAAAGTCTACTTTTTAACTCTAACACTGTCAGGCTGCTTGTTATATTTATGTGCTGCCGAGCCTCCAGCCCACATGTCATATGGGAATGGTTTCCGTCTAGTTTGGCTGAATAAAGGCGGCTCTATATGCTGGAGCCTATTAAGGATTGGTGGTGACGGAGCAACTACAGTCTACTGGGAGAGCGGTGTGTATCTGTTTGCTCGGTGGAATTTTTTTTTTTTTTTTTTACCATACTCCAATTAATTATGACTGAACAAAGATACAAATGTGTATTTATTTATTTATACACTGTTTTTCATCATTATAAATGTCTATCATAAGATAACCGATTTAAATAAATGCCATCAAACACGTCTCAAGCACAAGACACGTCTCCCCCTGGCGAACAATCGCCGTGGGATGTTTTCTCGCGAGTTGAAATGAAACGGATGCGCGATTATTAATCAATAATAATCTTTAGTAATTAGACTGCATTCACTGGAAGAAGAATGTCTTGCTTCCCTATGAGAAGGATGGGGATGATGAGTGGTCCTGGTGGGGTATTTTATTGACTTGATGGGGGAGGTGTGTGAAAAATGTTTGTACCTGTTGTGCGAATGGGGTACCGGGCTAAGCACCTTGATTTTATAATCTGTTTATCGGTTAAATACAGATGATTATAGTTTTTTTTTTTTTTATAAGACAAAATGGCTGCGTTCTTAGGCTGTAGGAAAAAATACATTAAGCTATGATTAACAGCGGTATGCAAAGGTTTTGTTTTTTTTTCGTTTCTGTGTCTAGAAGCCTGGCTACAATCTTTCAGAACCGCATTATATTATTTATATATAATAACGTCTGACTGTGCCACTTTTAAGTGGTACCTTAGAAGAAAACAAAGGGGGGAAATTGACTTTCAACAGAACTTTTTCGGATATGTCTGAAAAACTTCCATAAACTGGATCGATACAGTTAAGGCCTCTGAATATTTCTCGCACCTCATTGGGTTGGACAAATGATTCCACACGCGGCAACACCTTTTTACAGGCCCAATTAACCGCAATTATGTTATACAAAGGAGGGTTTTGCTGTCCGACTCTGGCCGGCGGGGGAATGACCTATAGTTTTCCTGTATCGTTTAAATGCCGATGTTTAAAGGGGGATTTGGAGAGGCTGCTTAGGGGAAAACCTCTTGTTTTGTTATAGAGGCTGGAAGGAGCTGCGCCGCTGGCTCAGTCCCAGGAAGAGAGGCGGAGAGGTGCGCTGCCTCCTTAGGGCAGGGTCCCTCTCAGTTTTATTAATCCTTTTAATTAGAGTAAATTGGAGCAGACTAAATTCATTATTAGATGAAAGGGATAACAATGAGAAGGAAGCAATGATTTGATGCAAATTTGTTTTACCTGCTGTGATTGGCGCCACCCTTGCCCTCCGCAAGTGGTTGGGGCATCGCTAAAACATGCTGTTCCACCTGTCCATCAGTTTCTTATATGGCATACATATATATTTGAGTGGGTTATTTATTCATTAATTTATTTATTTATCAGTCACATGTATTATTTGTTTGCAGCTGCAACATTTGATTTGCCAACCCCACTCAGCACTGTAAAACTCTTAAAATTATATTTCTAATATTTTGTTTATTCAGTTTCTGGTGATCTGGCCCGCACAGTTATCAGTGGCCCCCATCACTGCCCTATGATACATTTCTGGAGGCGCCTCTGTGCGTCATTAGTTTAATCACCTTTGAGCATTGTTTGGAGCTTATATCAATATGTTGTCCCTAAGGGTACTATTATTGGCCATTTGTAACCATGTATCAGGTCTTTCACAGAGTAAGGAACACATTTACGCCAATTAGTTTCAGTTTCTGAAATGGTTGTTATAAAGCAAAGATGCTCCGAGCAGAATAGAAAGAATTTGAATATTTTCTTTGTACATAAAATAGACTTTTGTATCGTGTTGCACAAGTGTAATCACTATATATTCCATACCAAATAATTCGCAAACGATTTTAAGGGGGGGGGGGGGGGCACTAAATTAAGTTATTATAATGACTTCATTTGGAGAGGAGTATTAATATGTAGGTTGCTGAAAAAAAAGCTTAGATAAAAAATAAAAAAAGTAAATCAAAACATTCACCAGTTGCTGTTTCCAGGTACAAGTACCGAAAATCAGATGATTTGATATGTAAGAGCGTCATTTTGTCCTGTTTTTTTATTTCTTTAATTGCTGGCATTGTCTATTGATTTTAAAATATTGTAACTCTCTTTATATTAGAAAAAAAGATAGGACATTCTGACATGGAAACACAGCTTATTAAGTTTTATAAACAAAGGTAATTACATTTCTGGGGTGGCAATGGCTCCTTCTATTTTTTTTATTTATCCTTTATATTTATATTTTATTTACCCTAATAAATAAATAAATAAATCAATGCTGCTAAAGGATGGTAGATTAACAATAATAATAATAATAATAATAATAATAATAATTATTATTATTATTATTATTATTATTATTATTATTATTATTATTATTATTATTATAACGTGGAGAGTAAGGTTATGGGGGTGGCGCCACACCTGACAGTTTTACAGGAAATCCCCCAAATTCTGTTGATGGCATGCAGACAGAACACATCGTTTGTTTTACAGATGATGAAGTGAAAATATTAACTTCCAAATACAATTCACTTCATATATATATTAATATAATATATATATATATATATATATATATATATATATATATATATATATATATATATATATATAAAGTGAATCCTTTATCCTTTATCAGGTACACTGATGCTCACTGAGGAGGGGTTACAGGAGTTTCTGACACTGTGGTGTAGTCTGTCTGTGGTGACTCTACCGACCACTCCCACACACACTCACATACACGCATACACCCTGAGAAACATGCACAAAAGCCTCTGAAACACAAGCTTTATCCGCGATGGAGAGGGCTTTGGGTATGTGGATTAGACGTTGTGCGCCGATAACATCGGCGCATATCAGAAATGTGAAATGGAGCACCTCGCGCTGCGGCGCATACGGGGACATCAAAAAGGTGGAGCGGACCTTTTTTGTGGGTACGGTGAGCATGGTGGATTTGCCAACTGTACTTCTGACCCACTTGATGTAACGAGAGCAAACATAGTCACTACTGCTGGAAGAAGGCACTTGGACTGAAAATATAATGCCATTGGCCACAAAATGACCCACCTCTCCTGGCTGTTACATGACAAAGAAGTGATGTTTTTGTCAAAGAATGATCAACAGAAATTCAACCAGATTCCAGCAGCTAATCAATCACAAAATCCATTTTCCTTAAAGTCTCAAGAGGAGCACTCTGCAGCGGGCCGCTGCTCCGTTCTCCTTTAATGAAGCAGCACCCAGGAGCGGTCACGGTGAAGTCGCCCTGGTAATTATTAGACATTAATTGGGTTCAAGACCTTGTGCGTCTGTGGGAAATGGGAAATCTGACCGCTAATCCAAGACATTTCTTTGGGGCCTTTTTGCAGTGTTGTTAACATGCTGTCAGAAGCCGCAGCACTGCACCGAGAGCAGGGAAATGAAGAGGTTAGAGGGCAGCCACTAGTACAGGCACAGAAACGGCTAGAGCTCTGAGCTGCATGGAGTGCTTCCACCAAAACGTTTTACACCTGAGAGTGCAGTGGTCTGTCTCCTGTGTCTTAATATTTCATTAAGAAATAGATAACGGTATTCATATTGTAGAATAAGAAAAGTATGTAAAATGAAGAAGAACCAACAAGAAAGGCATCAATACAACCAACTCCGTTTTGTCTTTAATAACGATTTAGAAAAACAACAACACTAGTATATAATTTATTTTAAGTTAGAATAGCTTTTCATAACTGGTCATCATTTCTCATCTGTCTCATCACCTGTCTGACGGATCTTACATATTTTTTTTATTTTTTTTTGTCCAGGGGCCTAGGGGACGTTCCGTATCTCTGCCCTGATAATCGGTAATTAAGTAAGGATCTTTTTCCCTTAATCTATCTCTAGACTGGTGGACTGGATTATATATGACTTGAATTAGTACTATCTATTAGAAGTACATATTTTAGTTTAATCAGGGGTCATGATTTGTCATATTCCATAAGAGTCAACTGGCCCTGAAGGGTATGAGAGGCATAGAGGAAATACTGCAAAATCGTCACAAAGAAAATAAATATTTAAATATTTTTAAATGATTGTTTATTTTCTACAGAACAAAAAAAAATAACGATTAGGAAACAATTGCAACAGGTTTTGGTGGATACATTCGCATACAGTACATATAGTTTATCGGTAAACTCTCTCGAAATGGAGGAAGTCGGAAAGTACGACATTGGAATCTGAGCTCATTTAAATCATAGCAGCTGGTTTTCTTATCGAATTCCGCAAACACGCTCAATGAGCTGAATTTATATATTTATATTTATGTGTTTTTTTGTAGTTTATTTTTTTTTTTTTGGGGGGGGGGTCTTTTTCAGTAAATGGCACAAATGGGAGAGGTGGCTGCATGTTTTCCTATTTTCATATAAAAATGCCAACACAGACAGAAGCATGAGCCATTTCACAAATTATTAACACTTGACAGAAAAATATTAAACAAGAAACATCCAGTGATACCTCTGTCCACACAGTTGCAAAATGTAAACAAAGAATTGAAAGACAAAAAAAAAATCTGATTAAGAAAACAATTTTTTTTCTCTCCCGAGCCATCATCATTAATGTTGTTGCTTTTAATTAATCGCTCATTAATGTCGCCATTCATTTCCCCGCTGATCAGAAGAGCGAGGAGCCCTCGACAGCCCCGCCAAACAAATGCACATTAAAATATCGCCGGGAGGCTCGAGTGAAAATTACCTCGAAGTAGAAATAACCTTAATATGATGTAATCAATCACGCTGTCTGCTGGGACACTGGGAATCGCAATGTTAATCTTTAGTTTGGAGTGGAAGGGGGAGGGGGGGGGTACCCCGTCATATTTTACACAGCGAAGGAGCCACGGTTTCTACTAATGTATTCATTTAGACTGTAAGACTCAAAATAATGTAATATATACAAAAATAATACAAATATACAAATACAAATGCTCTGATATACAAGGGGAGTGAAAAACTATCTCTAGATCAGAAGGAAACTGCTCCTATGCACTTTACTTCATTTTCAATTAATAGAAATTTAAGAAATTAGATTTCAAGAAAATCATACGTGTAATTGAGAGGTCTTTCATCTTGGATAGAGATACATTAGTCATGATCAATTTAATCAAAATAACCCTCAATGTGGTTAGAGTTAAGTAGTGAGAAATGTCATTCTACAATTCTGTGATTCAAATACCATTGAAGGATGCAATTTCCGAAGTTATGAGAGCCATTGTGTCACAATGAGTCCAGCATATTGCAGACGTATTAGCACTAAGAACATGTGCACCACTTGGCAGGCTATAAGAGGCCCATGTGGGCACCATCAAATGCTGAGGCCAGAGCATGTTATCATTAACAACTGTGGACAGACGATACAGGCCGTGCCCACAAGTGTTCATTTCACACTAGCCTGGCATAGCGGCTGGCCCGACCCCTCAGAAACCAGCAGTTCATTGCAGCATTAAAGCTTCTGGGGGTTTCTGTTTCTCGGCTGCAAAACAGTCTGACCCAGAGTTTGGATTCTCTTTCATATTCTCAAAGATGTGAGCATGGATGTTATAATCAATCCAATATAAATGTAGGATACCTAAAGTAATGTTGAGTTTCAAATAGTAATGACAAATACAATTTTCTTAAAGGTAAGATGAGTTGATCTTCTACCCTTGCCTCTAAAATATTGCTTTGAGACCCTAGACTACAAATCTATTTTAAGAAAACTAATAATCTCGGAGTGTTACTCAAAGAGAGCACCCTTTTGAAGTTTAAGAGATTTAAAATGTACAAATCTTTAAAATTGTACAAAATATTGCCTGTCTATTTTTAATTCCAAACATCTTCACTTTTTCCACATCACCAAATGATCCACATTCATGATTTACAACAGGGCTGTTTGGAGTGATGTCATGTGAGCAGCTATAATGGTGCTTGAGGGCACAGCATTCACAAGCTGATGGTGGTGGTATGTTCAAGGGGGGCGGAGGTCTTTGCCTCCTTTTCTCTGAAGTATAAACACGTTGTGGTACAGCAATGGATATCTACTTTCTTGTTTAAAAAAATTCTACAATCAGCAGTGTGTATGTACATGGATTATGTTTAGGTTAGGGATCTGCAACCTGTGGGTCCTTATTCTCACCACAGTGACTGCAATTATATTGAAATTTGCAATAACTTTATATATCAAAATAACAGCAAAATATATCCTCAATTTAGTCATTTCTTTTAACATTTGCATTTAAATAAACCATTAATATAGGAAGAGTATTTTTATCTTCTTTCAGTCCTCTTACATTTCAATACATTATTCATACGTTTCACATTTTAATGTTTCAACATCCAATCTTAATGTGTTTTATTTGCATGTTATAGGAATGATCAATGCTAAGCACTGCATAATTCTGGAGTTGAAGAAAAATCTCACGTCGTTCTGGTTTTATTAAATGGAAACAAAAGAAACAACAGAAAATTGTGTTGTATATTCATTTTTAAGCCTCTTGAATCAACATGTTTGCTGCAATTACAGCTGCAAGCCTTTAGGTGTATATCTCTACTAGTTTTGCATATTCAGAGGCTGAAGATTTTCTTTGCAAAATAGGTCAAGCTCAGTCCAAATGGATGCAAAGCATCCATGAAAAACATGTTTAAGTCTAGCCAGTGAATCTAAATTAGAATCAAATCTGAAATTATCTCAGACATTTTGATTCCTTTTGATTTTGCTTGCAGTCTGATTATTCCATTGAAAGGCTTTATTATTAATTTTGTTTGTTTTGTTTTTTTAAACATTTTCTTTACCATACCATTGGCATGCATTTAGCATCATCTATCCTCTCTATTAGACTAGCTTCCCTGGGTTCCCCACAGCATGATGCTGCCAACATGTTTAAAAAACTTCTAAAGCATACAACAAAATATTTGTATTCATACAAAGATTAAGTTGGACTCCATCTACCAATCAGAGGACTTCTCAAAGCAACTGTTCAGGGTTTTTAAAGGCAACAGAGTATGAAGACTAAATCCATATGAGCACCAGAATTTTCTATTTTTTATTTGAAAAAAAATTACCTACATTTATAAATTGGGGCTTCCCTAAAATCAAACAAAATAGTTGAAGTTTGCCCTGGTCTACCCAAGAAAGTGAGTTTAATCCCTTTTTTTTAAATAAAAGTTTGATATGTATTTGTTATCCCATCTAAAATGAACTTTGGTTTGTTAGTTTCACAAAAAAAGGTTTATGTATAAACTTGATAAGTTTACTATTGTTCCAGACACATTCTATTTCAAAGCAAATGATGCCCTGTAAGACCTGAAGGTGGTTCTTTCATAAAACCCAAATGGATCTGATTTTCAAAAATGTTTCCTCTGTAAGGGAATGCAGGTCTCCATTGTGAGAGATTCCAGCTAATCCCAAACACTATATGTGTCTGTTCCACTCTCATTTCTGTTCACACACAGTCTAAACATCTACACTGTCCCATGTTCTTGTTGTTGAGTGGTGCTTCATATGGGGCTCTGAGGAAAACATTTTCAACTTTGTCTTTTTTCTTTTTTCCGCAGGAGTGGATGGCTTCAAAGCATGAAAAAAAAGCTAGACCAAGCTGAACACTTACACTATTAGCCTGACATTGCGGGGGAAACAAACCATAAAACACCAAATACTCCACAACCCAACAAAGACCAATAAAGATTTCAACAACTGCAGCACAAATACTGAGCGGCAAACAAATCTGGCAGCTCTCTGACATTTTTTTCTCCCCTTTTATTTCCATTAAGATTATTCTTTCATTCCGTCTTTAGACTACTGCCCAGCAGTGACCAACTTTGTTATTTATTTGTTTATTTGTTTTTGGCATGTGTAATTGTGTGTCTGTTGCAAAAGAAGCAAATACATATGTTGCTGGGACTGACAGGATGATTAATAGGATCTCCACTAAGGGATAGGGGCACAGCAACGATCGCGGAGGAGGTGGAGGGTGGGTGGGATTTTCGGCAACACATCAAAAACAGCAATACTTCCCAGGGTTTGCCACCACTTCCTCCGTAGTACCCCCCTCCACATGCACACACACACACACGCACCCACAGAAGCTGATTCACATAACACACAACTCTGGGGTGGCTCGATAAGGGGGGAAGATACTTTTTTTAAAGACATGCTCACCCAGAGAATTAACTGAACAATTAGTTGGACTTCTGTAGCAACAGCAGAGTAGGAGAGGTGAAGGTGGGCATTGAAGTGGGGGGGCTGTGTTGGGTTTGAGAAAGACACACAGAGGAATTTCAATGTGCATCAGACCTGCGGCTTGTTTGTCGAAGGGGAACAGCAAGTGCTGAAACGGCAGATAGCTTCATGCACAACCTGGATAAATATTGACTCTGGACATTTTCCAGTTATGACAGCTTAAAAGAAAAGATATGCACGCATTCACGGCTGTAAAGTGTTGCAGAGGGCGATGGTGAAAATGAGAAGCAAACAAAGAGCGAATGAGGAAATAAATTGGAAATCGCTGGCAAAAGACTCTAAGGGGGAGGGGGGGCATACTAAACCTAAAAGGGGATGTCTCAATTACCTTATATCCAATATCATGTTTAAGATTCAATCCAGTGCATAACATAATTTTCAGAGTGAATAGTAAGGTGGTTTAGAGTGATGTGTTGAAAAACTGCCCTCCGTAGTCAAATGTACTAACACGCAGATCTCAATCTCTGCTTCCGTCTTTCAGCTATTTTTCACTCTAGAAGTAAAATGCTTTTGAGTCTGTATGGTTTTCAGACATGATATCATCATACAAAAGGTGATGCATTACACTGTGAAGCTGTTTTAAACAATTGTGCCTTACAATGAGAAGGATCTGGGTTCCAATCTCACCAGGATCATGTATAGGGTCTCTCTGGGTACTCTCGCTTCCTGTCACCATCCAACACAGGCTCAGATTACGTTAACTGACCACTCTAAATCACCTTTAAGTATGTGTGTGTAAATCTTTTTCTCTGTCTAATGATGGACTGGGGACTTGTCCATATTGTGCCCTGCTTCGCACCCACTAACCTCTGGAGATAGGCAACTGCTCGTTCTGCTATCCTCAAAGTATGAAGAGGTTATTGAAAATGCATGGATGAAATAACACATTTCTTGACTAACAAAGATGATGTATGTACACTTTTCATTGTCAGTAAGATTAGGGGTTGCTAACAGCACATAAACACATTTTCTTTTACAAGAGTCTTAGTGTTTGTGTGGGTTCCTATTTCCTAACCCTGAAAGATGAACGAAACAAACACATTATTTTAATTTACTTTAATAGGCTGTCATTCCTCTCTCATACTCTTTTTTTCCAAACAAAGCTGGAAGCCAACTCCTGGAGAACAATTCAGTTACCTCTGTGCAGGACACCCACAATATTCATTTAGCGCTGAAGTATCTCAGATTGAAATCTAATGACACCTCCAAGTTGTTTGTTTATGCTCCTCTTTTAAAACAAATTATATCCTTAGAGTGTTTATTTAGAGCAGCAGTTGCTCAACTGGAGACAGTCATGTCGATGTTAGCCCACACAGTGATGTTGATTGCTCATCAATAGAAGACTTTTATTCAGCAGTGTGGTTTCTGTTAACATTGTTTTACAATAGAACTCATCTGTGGACCAAATGTGTTGCACTGAGATGTGAAATATCCAGCCATTTGGAAGATCTAATAAAGTATGTCTGACAACTGGATCCCCGATCTGTGCTGACCTCACTTTTCATCTTAATAAGCTCATATATGTCACACAACGCAGTAAACTGGTACTGGCCAACTTGTCGTTATACTTGAATGGTTTTCTTTCCTATACACTGTCACATCACACAAAAAGTCTTGAAAGGAATACATTTTTTATAAATGCCATGCAGAGTAACGCTCTGAAGTTGTCAATAGGGAAAATGCTGCTTTGAAATGCTTGTAGTTTTTGACCTGTTAGCATGACAACTAAAGGCCTCAGGGGTCATGTCGGCACATCTCAGCTTCCATTCCTGTAAAATCATTTTCTTTCCCATCTGTGTAGTTCAGTAGCCTAACTCAGAAGCCAAAGTGTAGTGCTACAGTCTCAAACCATCATTCATTCACCATTTCAGACCTTTGTGTAATTGTTTGAAGCGATCTTGATCAGTCTTCAAGTGTTTTAAAGTTTGTCTTTGACTTCTCACTGCTTTTTCACAAATTATCTGTCCAGTCCTGGTACCTGACCATGGTAACACCTTGCACAGTGTGTGTTAAAAAGCTTAAGGAAATGAACAAGTGAGTGAAATAATAATATCAAATGCAAATCATTGTGGTATAGTGGAACTGAAGTTGTGGGGGTTGGTGTGGGAGCATAGGGTTGCAGGGATGTTCTTAAAACATGTCCAAACCTTGAATGTCAAAAGCAACCACTTTGTCACATCCTTAGCCCATAGTTGACCCTGTCCCTTAATATAAGTGTATCCACCAGGGCTGCCCCTGCGCACCAGTCCTGCTTTTGGTGTTTATTGATAGGATGTCAAGGTGTAGGTGAGTGGCAGTGGACTGCTTTAGGAAGCTAATTTTTACCCTTTTCTCAGATTATATGGTTCTGTTGTCAATTTGAAACCAATGAGCTTTTGTGAACACAGGAGAGGTTTACAGTTGAACGAGAGGCAGCGTCATAAAAATACAGCTACTGCAAGGTTGAGGCCATCGTTCTCAACTGAAAACAGGTAGACTGCTTCCTCTAACTAAGGGACAGATTTTGCCTCATGTTTTGTACACTACCGATGGTGGGATGAAGTCGTATAAGCATATTGAAAATCCCCCTGAATCAGTTAGAGTGTGTTGTTGGGGAGAAGGTTGTGCTTATTTACCTCCCAAACCTGTCTGGAACCCTCCATAAAGATAGAGATAATTGAAAAATAAAAAAGATGAAACTGTCCAAAAACACTCATGTAAACACATTTATACAGTCAATGCTAATAGATTTAGCCTACCATTTTTAAAATACTGAGATATCTGGTCTATATTCTCTATGACTAAACTGAAACTTTGCAGCAGTTCTACAGTCAAAGTAGCAAAGACCATTAAGTTGTTATTCATCGCTGCATCTTGGAAAACAAACTATGACTGTATGATGAAAACATACAGGGACAGAATTTAGTTTCTTTTTACTAACCTGGATTCCTAAGAAAGTTTCCATAAGTTGATGAGCAAAACATTTTTTGAATAAATCCCTTTCAAAAAAGACCGTCTGGGATTTATCTTTCAGCTCTCAAATACAGATGAGTCAGCCTTATTATGCATGCATTTTTTTCTCCCCTTCTTCCACACTTGAGACTCAAATAGAAACAGCAAAGTTATCAAAAGCAAGGATTTCAAAGCAATTTTAAAAACAAAAATGTATTTACATAATTTGCTCTCTCTCGTCCTGGTAATTGCTCGGCTGCACAGTGGTGCAGTTGGTAGCACTGTCACCCTGTTGCAAGAAGACCAAGGCTTAAATCATGCCCTGGATTCTTTGTGCAACGAGTTAGCATGTTCTCTCATTGCATGCGTGGGTTTTCTCCAGGCACTGTGGCTTCCTCCCACAGTCCAACAGCATTACTGTCAGGTTAATTGGTCTCTCGAAATTGCTCCTAAGTGTGAGTATATGTGCATGGTTGTGTGTCTCTATGTTGTTCTGTGATGGACTCGTAACCTGTCAGTGGGGGTAGCCCATCTCTGGCCTAATGACTGCTGGAGATAAGCACCCTTTGAGGATAAGCAGAATAGATAATGGAGGGAAGTATGTTTTAGTACGACGGAGCAAAAAAAGTATTTGGCAGCCACTGACTGTGTTAGTTGTGCCACTTAAAAAATAACATAAGACAAATTAATATAAAATTAATAAATCATGAATAATAACATTTATAAGAAAGTCCATAAAATCACTCGATGATCTTTAAATAATTTATTTGTAAAATGATGCAGAAAATAGGTATTTAGCACCTACAAAAAAGCAATAATTCTGGCCCTCACAGATCTGTAACTTCTTCTTTAAAGAGTTCTACTATCCGCAATTTGTTAGCTGTATTAATACCACCTGTTTTAAAATTGTTGTCTGTATAAAAACACCTGTCTACACCTTCAAACAGTCAGACTCCAACCTCCACCATGGCTAAGACAAGATAGCTGTCCAAGGACACGAGGGACAAAATTATGTATCTGCAAGAGGCTGGGATGAGAAAATATACAATAGGCAAGCAGCTTGATGAGAAGAGATAACTGTTGGAGAAATTATTGGAAAATGGAACTGATACAATATCTCCCTATACCTGGGGCTCCAAGCAATATCTCAACTTGTTAGGTACACATGAAAGCAGTAAAGAACTACACAGGGGGGACTGTTCAATGACCTGAAGAGACCTCGGACCACACTAACAAAGGGTACTATTGGTAGCACAACACGTTGTCATGGATTGAAATCTTGATACACTCAAATGCCAGCTATAGTGTACAAATCTGGAGAAGACAGACAGGAAATGTTTGACCTCTGCCATTTCAAACAAAGTTTACATTGCAACGCACTGAGGTTAAGTTGAAGAATTCAAGAGTCATTTATTGTCCAATGAGGAGAAAGTAATTTCAGTACCGCCAGATTAACAGTAGACAAACAAGCAAACAACATTACACATACAGATAGAGGCCGACTGTGGTAATGCACCCAACGTCAAGCGGAGCACCATATGCAGACTGAGTGTATTAACAATAGATTGGTTTGGACCAAGGGAGGAAAAATAAATTGTTAATCTTCGTCCTGTTCCTACTTGGGGGAACATGACCCAGACAATAAAAAAAAACACACATTAAAGTCAGATACATAGACATTCACAATAGTATTTACCAAAAATTTTCTATTTAATTCACTTTATTTATACAGCACCGATTCTCAACAGATGTATTTACATATTTTCTGAACCATTATAAAAACAAATTCTTTAAATATCACAGTATCATTTCCTGGATTCTTTTTACATTATGTCTCTTACAGTTGAAGTTATCCTATGATGAAAATTGCAGACATCTCTCATCTTTTTAAGTAGGACAACTTGCACAATTGATGGGTGCTAAATACTTTTTGCCCCACTCTGGCATTTGTTGATGCCATTTGTACATCCTAGGAGAGGGTTGGCAATCCATTGGTATCAGTCATCAGACCAAAACACAGCCAGTCAAGCTGCTCTGTTTACTCACATTTGCAAGTGGCTGCTAGCTGTTCCCCGTGGGCCCTGGCTGGCTGCTTGCCCACACAGAGAACTCAAGACTTTCATTTAGATAATGCAAGCTGAAAATAAATTTAATCTTTGTTTTATTCCTCTAACCATTAGGTCAAGACAGATGAGATGTCATGTAAAGGTAATTGTGTATATATGTCTGAAGAAGTCGGGCAATGGAGGGGCTCTCTGCCCCTGGGTGAGCTTATCCAGAGGATCTGTTCTGCTTCAAGAGAAGAGAGGGCTCTGATAGGAATGGAGTGTGTCACACACTTGCAAGGAGACACGCATATAGTCAAGGACTTTGTCAACCTTACCTACCGCTGAGTGTTTAAGCTCCCCTAGTCCAAAATCAGAGCTCCAATAACAAACTCCACTGGCTCTTCTGATTGGTCCTGACGAATGTCCTTTGCTCACTGCTCTCAGGTAACGTCTGCTGCAAAGGATCTGACAGTCTGTCACCTTCATTTCAAATGAGAGTAACTGCATGCAAGTTTATATTGCCTGTCAAAGCATGTGTAAAGACAGAACATTATGTTTGTTTCAGATCCATACAGAATAAAAATAATCAGCGACAGAAAAAAGAAACCATGAAAAGACAACATAAAAACAAAAGAACATTGAGCAAAAATGAGGGTCATTTATTCATTCAAGCTGGCTTGCCTAGGCTTTAATTAATATGTACTTTGTTTCTTAGTAGACATTGGGCAGGGGGCTGGGTAGGTCTTTATGCTGTTATTCATCTTTTTGAATTAGCATTCAAGTGGTGGCCGGTGGGATTATTATATGAGTGTCAAAATGGAAATGGAGAAAAAGATGGTGATTGACTAAATCTCACCAATTAGGTTTTGTTTACTTCTTATGGCTTGGTGGAGCTGCAATATATTTCTTTAGAACTTAGTAATGTAGGTCAACAAAAAGTAGTACATGGCTGAGGAGTAGAAAGAAAATGATAAAGGGGTTAAAATGTTGTTACAATTTTGTTACTAGAGTAAAAATATACTGAAGTGGTTCTACTCTTAACTGAGTGATGTCCCCAGGTCTACACCTCTAAAAAATGCAAGACAGTTCCCTGCTGATGTGCGCCTAGACTTAAATAAATTGGTGATTTAGTCATAGATCTCTGCAGTTCATTCATTGTTACCATGGGCATCGTGGCTGCTTCTCTGCTGAATGCTATTTGGAATACTATTTGTCAGTGTCCACCTCCATCTTGATTGGCCAGCAGTTGTCATACTCTTTCTGTTTTCACAAATAACTGAACATTTTCATCTACATCATATGGTCTAATACTGTACTCTAAACTGCTTAACTACTCACCTTGCTCACAAATAGCATCAAGCAAACCTCTGAGTCCTTTACTGAACAGCTAAGTTGCCATTACACACAGGTGGACAGCCTTGAATAATTATCGGATTAATGGAGGTATTGTTTGCACTATATATTTTATTTATACTGTATTAGAGTAAAGGGAGCTGAATACAAATGCTTGCCACATTTTACCACAAACATGTAACATTTTCTTCAACTCACAATTATGCATTACTGTGTTGGTAAATTACTTAAAATTCCCCAAAAAACACAGACTTTTCTGGCTGTAATGTTACAAAGAGAAAAAAAACAAGTATGAGTTCTTTGCAGAATACTGTAAAACAAATTAGGCTGACCCAAAAGTGAAAGGAAACTTCAAGTTTGCAGGGGTTTTGGAGCTTTAAATAAAAAAAAATAAAAAAATGAAGAAGATTTGTTACCAATGCTTTAGTTAACGTTTAACTCTATAAACAAGAGGAAAAAAAATCAAAGATCGCTCTGATGTCCTGTCCCTACACAAAGCTTTGATTATTGAAGTCACGATAAGTGCCCAATGGATGAGTGCTCCGGATTTCCATTTTGTCTCAGAGGAGAGAATGAGGAGAGAAAGAAGCAGTCTAGACTGCTGTCCTGAGTCTTGCATAGATACAAGATATGTTGAAAAAAAAGGAGCATATGTGATAGAGTTGTCAGCTCTCTTTACTCTCCTCCTTATTTTCAGGAGAGAACAGAGGACCACACAGTGAGCTGAGGGCAGGTCCTCAGTGTGTATGAAGGAAAGTTTGGAGCAAGGAGGGATTTGTCTACTGGACCTTTGCATGTCTGGTGATCCTTCATACTGCACAACAGAAGGAGGGCAAAACATTTCTCTCATATTTCAGTTGAATAGTATGATTTACAGTACAAAAAAAGAAATAAAAAATGCTACTAACTAATCTGACATAAATTCAAACCCAATGTTAAATAAGTATAGATGAAAAACTCACTTATGATTCCCAAAACATTATGAGACACCTCTGGAAAAAGAAAGCTTGGATATCTACTCTAATAGATATTCAGATTGTTTTCCTAATATTCTTGAATAATTACAACTTTATTATCTTATTTGTTTTTTGTGCCCTATCCTGGCAGCTAGGGCAAACAGTATGGCGCGTCTGGTTGCCAGGTAGTTTCAGGGAAAATTAGCCCTGGCAAATTAACTTTGCTGATGTCTTCATGCGTTTGTTTTTAACGGTGCATACAAGGATATTTGTAAAACGTATGTCAGGCAACTGCAGTTCATCCAAAATTATGCTGTCAGAATCCTGACCAACACAAAAAAAGAAAAATCATTCGGGACAAGTTGAAGAGCTCAACATTAAAGTCAGTAAATAGAAAATAGTGGTAATGGACACAACGATTGTAAAGATTGAATTATTTTGGTTTCAGCAATGTACAAATTCATTCTTTCTCATCTGTTCTTCCACGACTGCTCCATGACCACGCCTTATGTCCATTTATTTACATTATGTCCATTTCCCTGGCAACACAACACTCTCTCATAAAGACTGCCGTTTTCTGTTTCCCTGGCAACACGAGCAACTGTCCATTTGTTTTCTCACCTCAAGAGGGCAGATCCTTCCAGCTCTGCATAACCCATATTAACCCCTTGTTTGTTATTTAGTGCTATATTTTTTAATATCCTTTGCTGCATACTTCATTCGATGATCAGTTATGAACAAATCTAGACCCCTCAGGTGATCTGACACCTGTTTAGTATTCACAGGACCAGAACCAAATGAGGGAAAGAAGCATTTATAGTTTCTATAATCCTCAGCTTTGGTTAAAAAAAAGCCCGAAAACCTGAGATGTGCAAAAAGTGTTGGCAAAATCATAACTAAAATATAAAAAAAAAGCACAATTTACCTACAATGTTTGCAAAGTTAGTATATCATTTTTATGTAATGTTTAAGTTGTAGTATTACTGTTTTCATACATTAGATGTTATTAATGTACATTCATTCATGTTTTTTGTTTAATTTCCCTGGAAAGAACTTTGAATTACCCAATGTATAACTGGTCCTCTTCAAATTATCTTTCCTTGGTTTACCCAGCATGACGGCTTGCTTCTTTGAAGCGATAATACAGAAGGATAATCACATCCTAAGCTTAATGTTGAGTAGGGTAAGAAGCTATTCTGTATTAAAAAAAGAGTAATCAAGAAATCTTCCAAAAATCACAAAGGAGGAAAACAAATAATTTTTATACAAAGACTATATATATGATTACACTTCTCCATATTACCGAAAAACTAAATCACGTAATAAACATCTTATTGATAGCATTTTTTGCAGTCCAGTATAAAGAAAGCAAGCCTTATTCTAAGGGATACTGTTTCTTTGGCAGGAGTTTGTAGAAAGATCATGATAGCCTAGAGGAGAAAGATGGATTTGGAAAATATAAGGTGGAATAAAAAACATTTCCAGAGTTCTCAGGATTTCAGTAAGAAACCAACTCAGAGGAAATTACAGCAGTGATGTGAGGAGTCTGTGAAGTCTGGTGGAGCACCTCTGCCATCTGATCAAACCATTCGTTACCTACAGACATAATGTAAAACACTGCAAATGAAGCCATTTTTTAAAATGACTTTATTTGCAGTGTTACTTATAGACACTAATTACTGTTTCTCACACTTAAATGCTTTTGGGAAATGCACCATTAGTTTTTACTATTGTTGGGCAGAAACTGCAAAGATTTTCTAATTTCTAATTTGGACAAAATTAAGCTGAAAACAGAACATTTTTAAATAAAAGAGAATCTATTTCAAGTGTAAGACAAGTCAAATTTTAAATTGAAAGGTAACAGTTTCCTTTTTCATATGTATGTTGGAGTGCATTTGTGTGGCTATAGACCCCCTTTCCAGTCTAAATGACTTGCTGACAGATGAGCTGATTGCTGTCAGTGATGATGTGCAACCAATGACACACTCCTCCCCCCTGTCGCCATCCATCCTTTCAGCCGCTCCTCTCTCCTTCACTTTAGCCTTCCTCTGTGCCTTGTGATACGCTGCGGTAGGTCAGCTAGGTATAGGCGGTTAGCAACAGAGCTAAAGACAGAGAAGCAAAGCGTGAAAGGAGAGACTTTTACGATCACCATTATTTCAAACTCACTGACCACACTTCACCTTCCCTTCTCTCACCATCGATGACTGCTCAAATGTCCTGTTGTTTTAGTACACCTGAGCTCTGCTCAATTTCCTAGGCCTCCCTTCATGGTGATACTAAAGTTAATCTGGAATCTTACTCCAAAATCCCTCCTTGCCTCCGTGCAACCCCTCCACTCCTCATTTGCTCCTCTCCCGTTTTCTTCCTTTAGTCTGAAAGGGTTCATGCTGTGTTTGGGACTGTTGGTGGAAAGGAAGGGGAAAGAGGCCAAAAGAGCGAAATGGGACGAAGGAGGGAGAGTGGCAGCCCTCCGGCTCTGAGGGAGAGTGCACCTGGATGGGCAGGCTTCCTGGACACGCTGTGAGGGGCTTTTGTCCTGCATGTCAGCAGCCCTTCTCTTTTAATGGGGCCCGTATATCATCATTCTGATTATGGCAGATGACTGGGACCTGGGGGCATTAAGGGGGCGAGTGGGAAGTAACATTTATATATGTATGTGTTTGTGTGTGTGTGCGTGCGTGTATGAGAGAGAGCGTGTGGAAAGAAAGAGTGTGTATTGAGAGAGGTGGGTATGAAGGCAAGGTTTGGAGATAGAGGCTTAAAAACACAGGAACCCCCAAATCCCCCATCGAATGAAATCCTAGCACTTAACCCCAGCTACAGCATTGTTTAGTACCTTGGGGAATTTTCTCTCTTTTTTCTTTCTTTCTGGTGGCAGTCAGTGTTAATGGACTCTCAAACTAAAGCTCTATATACTCCTCTCAATCCATTCACTTAAGACTTTTTTAGATTCCCTGTCAGGAGGATTATATATATATATATATATATATATATATATATATATATAGAGAGAGAGAGAGAGATAGAGAGAGAGAGAGAGAGAGAGAGAGAGAGAGAGAGAGAGAGAGAGAGAGAGAGAGAGAATAATTTGAAACACTGATAAAGTTGACCAAGTGGGGAACCATATAGATTGTGTCACTTAAGTTGGAAAGTTAAGAGCAAGAAAAATAGAGCTAGAAATTCAGAAAAAAGCAAAAAGTCACGCCTTGATTTAAAAACAAACAAACTGAATAACTGATATCTAAGTTTCTGGCATTCATCAATCTTGAAAGGGTTATACAGCCTCTTCTAAGAAATTGGAACCCAGCGAATCACAGTAATAATCATTATCCAAAAATGATTGACAGTGTTGAACCTACCTTGTTCGCTTTATGGTAGTATATTACACGCTACCGAATGATAGAAACAAACCCTTGGTTTTGAGACTTGAGCCACAGCAGATCCACCAAAGTAACCAAAAATGACGCTATCAGAAGAAGCAAGATAAAGATAAATGGAAGTAATAGAGAACGGGCTGCCTAGTTCTTTGTCTGACTTTGTCAGCCTCTGCAACATCAAGATTACATGTTAAGTCTATGGCGGAGGCCGTTGGAGGAGCATCAAAGTTTCTGCAGCGCTTTGTGAGCTTTGGCTCTGTCAGCTTTTCAAGCTTTTCCTGATTTGCATGCTTCAAAGCTCATGAAGCCAGCAGCGCAGAAGTTCAGCTAGTTGAACTTTTGACTGTGCTGACGGCCCTGAAGCGGCGCATTAACCAATCAGAGCTTATAATTGTAGCGATGTCACTACACGTATTTTGAAAGTAGCGGGAGCAGGAAAAACCTACATTTTAAAGGTTGTTTAAAGAAAACGCAGATTTAAAAAAATCAAAAATAACACTTACCGAAGACAGATGGACAGGCGCTCTTCGGGAGGAATAGAGCGCCTGTAGTTGGTGTCCTGGTAGGACACCAACTACAGGCGCAATGTCCATCCTTATGGGCAATGTCCATCCTTATGTTTATTAAAAGTAACCCAGGGGCATTGTAAGGCTCATATAATTTTAATCTTTTTAATTTTCCGGTATATACAACAATATATTCAGTTTTAAAACTGTAAATAAACTCTGTCAGAGCAAAATCACAGTCGGCGACATTCATTTGATGACATTCATTCCTGGCAGCATGGTGCCTACGCTCTGACAGTCACATGACGTCCAGAGCTCTATTCCCTAGAATTTCAGCTTCTATGCCTTCCTTTCCTGGACCACTGCAAAACTGTTGAAACACTGAGCTCTTTTAAATCAAAGCTAAGCAAAATCAGTTTAGAGCTGCCTTTGAGTAAGCTATTAAAATAGATGGAATCTCATATGTTTAAATGTGTCATGTATTTTTGTCTCATATGTTGAATTTTATACTTTTACTGTCATTCCCCCCTAGTCAATTCCCTTGAATTGCCTTGTTCTGGAAAGTATGCTATACACATAAAGTTGCCTTGTCTTGCCAGGGGTTAGGGTTAAAGTATTCAACACTGCCATTTAATGAAAAGAAGTTTTAAATTGATGCCAGAGATTAAGTCTGTCTGTCCTCCCATCCTAAACATAAATACATGTAGTTTGTTAAGCTTCACTGCAACTTTCTCAAACTAGGTGTTTTGGTAAAAAAAAAAAGCTTAAGTAGGATAGTTGTGAAATAAAAGATGAATATCTGAAAACAAAAAACAAGTATCCTCTTGTAAGCATGGTGGTGGATATGTGACGATGTGAGGCTGATTCCTTTCCAAAGGCCCTGGGTACATGGCATCATGAAATCTCTGAGATGCTGGGTCTTTTGAATAGAAATCTTCTGGGTTTATAAACTAAAAACACATCATCACTGGGTCTTTCCGCATCCCAGATTTTGTCTTGTGCTGAACAGTGGTGAGAATTTGATTCAGACATTTTTGAAACATTCCCAGTTTTCTATATGTTTTTTTTTTTCATACACCTTTTATATGGAAAAACTACTGAACAAAAACCATGCCATATATTTTCCTCTTATATACAGTATGAAGTGGGGAACTTACAAAGTGTCAGTACATGTCAAAGAATTTCCTTTTCAAACGAAGGCAGCTCTCTAGAGGGCAAAGAGAAACCTATATTCCTTTATTGCAGCTTCAGGAGAGTCATTCTGAAAACAGTGAGTCAGTGTCTGCCTGGTGTGTAGGGTGTCGTATGAGAAGCAGTTAATGTGTCAGTAATTGGATGAGCCAGATATTTTTGGGAAAGCCCTTTACAAAAATATCCACCCACAGATTCAGTGTGAGGTACAAACAGAAATCGTCTCAACAATCTCCCCAATAAGCAACTAAACAAAATAGGAAAAAAAAGATGTTAAAAGTAAAATACAATGGAATAAAGTTGTATTATTGGCACGGCTTTCTGGCAGCTCTGGAGGGATTGGCAAGATTAAGTGCTAGCTGAGAATGACATCACAGGCAAGCATGGCCACTTGACTCGTAAAGTGCCCCTCGGTATGTGCATCCGCGGGCTGGGTTCCAGAACCAGGGTGTGGGCAAAGGGGTTGAGGGGATTATTAGTGGGCTTTTATTGGAGCTTTGGGAAGGAACCACTGGTACATGGGTGCAGGAAAACAGGAATCAGCCTAACTGTGCACTGTAGCTATTTGATTGGTCCCAGATGCTAACTTCAATGTGCATGTATGTGTGTAAGAGCAAGACAAGGAGAATATAGTGCTTGTTTGATTTCTGACTAATGTTCATTCTGAATAGCCCAATGTGGGTATTTTGGCACATATGCATAAATGTTCATTTATACATGCATGTGCATGTTCATGCAAGCATTTTTTTGCATGATGGAAACCAGATATACCTAAAAGTCATGAGCGCCTGGGCAGCAAGTGGGTTGTCCAATGACGTTTACCATGAGTTCCCATAAAATGCACAAACCAAAAGCCAGATTTTATTTTATTTTTTTCACTCAGCCCCAGAGCTCCTCCTCGTTTTCCTCTTTCATCTATAAAACACGACAGCAATGATATCCAGTAACGGCTGATTCAAATCCCATTTGGTCACCTCCAGATGTGACGGCTTCCTTTTTTACTGAGAACCCTGCAGTAGCCCATCCTCACTCATTGTTTCAGTCCATTTAAAATGAAATCAACCACATCTTTTGGGGCTGGTTAAATTAAAGCTACCTTTTTTCCTGTTACAGTGGAAGAAACGCTTTACAGAGACTTGTTTCTTCTGTGAAGAGAGTTGTCCCAGTGAATCAACTTATAATGACCCATGTGGTGTTGAGTACATGAAGCAGCAGCATAGAGTGGTTTGACACACTCTTTAAGGCTTGCTCTGTTTCTGACGGCCAGGAAGGGAAGAATGGAGGAACTGTATCCTTTCCATCATGCCACGGCAAGGAAATGAGCCATTTATTTTGACCACTGGAGCGGGCCCTGACCTCTCCAGGCTGCAAAGACCACAGTGGTCTCATAAAAAAATACCAGTTATAAAACAGCTAAGGGGGCTGAGCTATTAGCTAGTGATATAAGAATATAAGACTGGATGATGCTAGACGGTAGGCTTGTGTCTCAGAAATGCCAGCTCATAGGGTGGTGAGAAGCTAAGTTGATTATTACAGGATAGGCTTTTTATTGTCGTCACAAAATGAACCAAACAGGAACAGAAAGGGCCTTCAAAGTTAACTCTAATTGTGCCATTAATTCGCATACGACATCAAACAAATCACACCCCACATGAGGTCTCAACGCACTTAATGCTCTCATTATCAATTGGGAAAATACATTATTATCCTTTTGCTGTTTTAATGGTGCAAACAGGGACAGGCAAAATAAATACTGAGGTTTACAACTTCCCACACTAAAGAAAAGCACATGCTTGATCGAGGTTGGTAATGTTCAAGCAGTTCAGGAGCTGCTGGCTAAAATGCTATGAAGAACTTTAAGAGTTAGGAGTGGGTAAAGTGGAAGAACCCATGATTAGAAAAAAAACCCAACAACATTCCATTATGGTGTGTAAACAAGTAATCAGTTCAAAGAATCTCTTGTCTCACTAGCAGAAGGATCACCAAACCTTCTTTTCTTTTCTACATACTAATTGTACGAGAAATGAAAACATTCTTTGGATAAAAAGATGTTTGTTAAAAATTTTCTGGATAAGAGTAGTTTAATCTTTGAAAGATTACTTCTATTTTTAAATTGGTCACCAAAGTAAACAATTTAATTCCAGTATTTGATATAAATAAGGCGAATTCAAACACTGTAAATAAGATTAGTTTCTGTCCTTAAACAATCTATTTTCAAACCGAGTTCTGTTTGAACCATTAATAGCAATCTATGTTTATGAAGAGTGGGTCTAAACCAAAACATGTGCTAACCTTAAGCCTTAGCTCCTTAAGCACACGTGAGGCGTTTAGAGCGGCTCAAATACATTCTTTAAACATTAAACACAAAAGGGAAAACTCCTTTCTAGTGGAGTAGCTCAAGTTGCAGGATTTAAAAACGACTCTTGGTCGGGAACACGTCTTTTTAAAACACTGAATAAAGTTTTAGGATGAAAGGCCTAGTTAGCAGAATTAAAACAATACAACACCACAAAAAGGGAAAAACTTCAAACTAGTTAATCCTAAATAATTTGCGCAAACAAACCTTATAGAACGATTCAGTCTCCGAGTTGCTGCGTGTCGAGGAGGGGTTTGGGGAATGAGGTGACGTTAGCCTAGCGGTTAACAATGGCTCCGATGTGGTTAGCAGCAGTGAGCCCCTGGCTTGCTGCTCCGTCCAGCTGCGTCTGGCTCTAGCTGCATGGCGTTCGGCCCTCGGCATCCACTTTTTACAGTACCTCTTTGGAGCAAGTTTGTTCAAGAACTTGGGCCTTCTTTTGCCAGCGAAGGAGGATGGATGGGGATATGGTCTTGCCTGTCGCCAGCCCTGGCCGGGGACTGTGTGGCTAAGGAAGAGGAACCGGAAGGGGCGGTCCTATTTTTAGGTTCAGCTGGCTGACTTCCGGTAGAAGACAGCAGCATAGCGCCCGCGATGGCTGTGTGTGACCCGACGATCACATTCCAAAAGATCCAGCTTGTAGAGAAAGATGGATTTCTATTAGGAGAACGATGACGAAAACCTAGCATTGAAACAAGTCTCTCAATGGATTTCGCTTGTGTAGTGACCATTTCATTTCGGGTAACTTCACGCAAACACATACTATAATTTAAAGTCAACTTTTACAGTAGTATTTCTAGTGATTGTAAACAAAATGTGTCCACAGTTTAAAAAAAGAATGGCTTATGAATGCTGAATGTTATCGGTGGCAGTGTAACAGAAAAGGCGTAACAGTAAACAAAACTGATATTTTCCTTTTTTTAAGATTCTTTGCGTGCATTTATGCTTTTATGAAGATTCTTTGCGGGCATTTAGGCTTTTATTAAGATTTTTTTGCGGACTTCGTTCAGTTATTTTGACGTGGATTGTTCTGTTTTGTTGCTCGGATAGCAACAAGTAAATATCATGTAAAACTTTGCAGAATCAGAATCATTGTGATTTCTGCATGCTATTGTTTAAAGATCTTGCGATCACAGTGAGGAACATACTAAGGTGTCATTTATTTATTTATTTTTAAGTTTGCAATAGTTCCATAGCTTCCATTAGCATGTTCAGATTAGCCACTGTGCATGACCGGCTATCTTATGATTGACATCTTACTTAGTCTTTCTTCTAACATGTGCACAGAGTTACGGTGATTGACACATTGAATAGGAAATTGAATTCTGTAAATGCAGATATTTCACTGCAGGGCTGGGCTTTATATCAGCGCTTGAAACTAAGGTGTAATTAGACGTATCCAAACATACTTGTTATATTATTACACATAGTTAAGCACTTGTAAGAGATCTTTTTTTGCAACATGGCAAAATACACCTCTAAAACAAAATACAACACAGAGAAAGATATTAGTAATTCTGAAAGAAAAAAAAAAATCCAAGGGGTAAAATGATGCACTATACCTTCACCCTGGAGAGGGTGCATGTTCTTGTACATTTGGCCAGACTGGATCTAGTTAGAAAAACGTGCAAAATACAATTTTTGGGTTTTACTACTGCTGAATTTGTATGGATAAAGGGAATACTTAAGGCTTTAAAGCCAGTGTGTTTTAGTTCACCTCTCTAGTATATAGTAGGGTGACCAGCCGTCCTTTTTTCTGATGACATTTCCACTTTTCACATTCTTTTTCCAGATCAAGGAATATTTTTTTCTTAGCATATAAAGAAGGAACACATTGAATATGTTGAAATCAAATGTATATATATTGGGGTTTTTTTTTGTGTTTTTTTTTTATACGTGTCCTGTCTAGCAGTTTGCCACTCAGAATTGGTGTCTGAGTACCAAGTAAAAGCCCAACAGATTTACTTTCCCAAGCAGAGTATTACATTTTTGCTGTAACACTCCACTTGATGTATATGTATTAAATAATCTTTATTAGTAATTATTGAGGGGAAATTGTTCAATTTCCTGAAGTCATGGACACGAAACCGAGAAAAGAAGGAAGAAAGGAAGAAGGTGAAGAAAAGAAACTGCACCAGCAGAGGCGCGAACTGACGACACAAGACAGGGAGGCAAACAAAGAACACAAGAAAACATGCCAGTCCTCCACCTCTGCCGGATGGCAGAGAAGCGGTAAAACAAAACAAACAAAAACAACGAACTGAACAGAACCACACCAATAGTTCAGATCCAGTAATAAAAATAAAGACTTACACATTCACTACACACAAGCATGGATTAATAAACACAATACTAATGTTTCTGTTAAGCTCCTGGTAAAAGCTAACTAATGACAATAACCTCAACTCAAGATATGTCCGTCCACACCAATGTCCCCACACCTATGTGTGTGTTCGAGCATGCAGGTCTGAATAAGGTTTCTCCATGCAAGTGATTGATAGCTGGTGTAAGGAACCGTCAATCCGTCCTACAGGAATCGACACATGAAGGAGGCAGGAGAGGCATGCATCCAGAGTCCCACAGAGCGCAGGAGCCGCAGGCGGACCAGCGCAGGGCCGATCACCCACCAAGAGAGGAACAGATGGAAGCCCCAGGGGAACACCAAGCAGCCGCAATGCTGGGGCCCCGAGAGATCGCAGGGACGAGCCCACGGGCTCCGCCGGAAACCGGCTACGCCAGGGCGGGCCTGGAACAGGACCCGGAGGCCACGGGGATCAGGGGCACCCCGCCCCCCAGCAGGGCCCCGACCAGGGACCCGCAGAGAGGGGTCCCCTGCTGCCGCCGCCGGGCAGGAGGCGCCTGCAGCCGATCGACGGACAATACACGCCGCCGCCACCCCGGACCAATACCCACCGCCAACAACCCAGCCCCCCCCACACACCCACACGCCAGGGAGCCACAGTAAAGCCACAGCGGATGTACGCCCTCCCCAGGCCGCGCCCAGCCAGCATCTGGACATCCAGATCTACCAGCTCCCGGGTCCAGATCCCGCCCCATGCAGAGGGCCAAGATCTGGGGCCCAGCCAATACCAGACAGCCCCCCCAGATGAACCGACCAGGCAGTAGAACTCATGGAACTGGCAGGAGCTTGGGCGCCGGGCACGGTCCCCACCGATCCACCGGACGGCACCAACCTACTTACAACCCCGGCACCCCCATAAGAGGTGCCCCAGTCAATCCAAGGAGGATGTCTGCCCGAAACAGTGGCCGCCCGACACACCGGCCCACCCAGGACCAGCTAGGCATGCACCAGGACCGAGCCGGGCTGCAACCGGGACCCCCGGCCCCAGGCATCGAGAGCCATCATCGACCAGCGGGCAGGACCATCCATCACCGACGGGGAGTGACGGAGGGGAAAAAGATGCACCAGGCCAGAGGGCAGCCAAACACCTAACCTGACAAGTAGACATAGACAGACAGAGACACTCATACGTACCCTCCCTCTCATGCGCACACATTCTTACATATACAGGACACACGAAAAAAAAGGACGCTGTACACTCATTCATACACCCCATACAAACTCTATACTCCCAGGCCCAGGGACAGACGCCCCGATAGAGCACCCTGCCCCTGCACCCGGGAGACGGACCCCTTGCCGACCAGGACGGGGACAAGCAGACCGCCAAGGCCCCCACCCCAGCAAGATTAGCCCACTAGCCTAGGTCCCCGACCACAATCCAACCCTAATGGTCCAACGAACAGGGGTTTGGAAAGACCCCCTGCCTCTCTCCCCCTGCTCAATTGTGGTGTTGTTGCGTGTTGTTCTAATGTGCACTTAAAACAGAGGGGTGGGACATGGGGATACTGCCTGGTACCCCCATCTCCCTCCCCGGGCCCTCAGTGTCTAGATGCATTTAAACAGTGGGTACCGGCACCACAGGCGAGGCCCCGTATAAGGGGCCCCGCCTCTAGTGACGAGGCGCACCCACCGCCAGGTCCCTACATGTGCGTGTGTCATGTAATTGTTGCAAGTGTAAGTGTCTAAGTTGCTCAATAAAATGGGGACCCAGGCCACCACCGGGTAGTGAAGACGGAAACTCCATCCCGCACCCCAGTGACGTGCCCATGTCCCAAGGCCTTGTGAATGGTAGAATGAAGGAGCAGGTGGACAGAGGCAAATGGGGATGGGGAGGAAATAACTGGGGTGACACGATGCCAACCCCAGGGAGCCAGCTCCCCTGCTGACCCCAATAGACAACCCCGTTCAGCTGATCCACCAGGGGCGGGAGGCCCCAGCACGTCAAGTCGGGGCCCATGGCAGCGGCCCCTCCGAGCCCCATGGGGGCCCAGGCCATCCGCCCCCCCCCCACCCCAGGGGCAGACCTAAATCCCTCCCAACATTCAAACTACTAACAAAACACAGGACAGTAGACACCCAGGCTGAGTTTAGGCCACCCCACCCCCCCCCCCCGTCCCAATCGCACCCCGTTCGGGAGAACGCCTGTGCTACATGGTAAAAGCCTCCCCGTCAACAAGAGAGGCCCCAAGCACCACCAGCGCCCGAGGACCCCCACGCTGAGGCCGGAACCCGGCGCAGCACCATCCTTAAAATCTTATATTTTTACATGTATGTGCACACAAAAACTATGTTACCTGTTTTGAAGTGTGCCCAGTTAGAATGTATGAAACATGTTTAGAAGAATTAACAAATTTATCTATTTCGGACATAAATAACTTGTATATAATAAATATCTGCATTAATGTGGTACTCTGTGTTTGGTTGTTCTACACTAGCCCCTCGCCTTTAAGAAATGACATAAGCAAAGATGGAACATCAAGTAAAAGCAAACCCTTCGTACCACCGAAATTATTCTCCTAAACAAAAAAAAAAGTGCTTGAGGTGAGGGTCAGTTAGCGCTTCCAATCACACACCCATTTATTTTTCCATTTTCTTAAGCTTCCTAATGTTTCTGTAAGTTGGTGTCCCTCTCACAGACCTGGACACTGAAGTGTTTACATTAGACTCTTTGACGGTACTTAACATTGCATGTTCATTCAGAATTTCATAAACACTCCTAATTACACTGTGCTTTATTTTTATTTAGGTCACAGATCATTGCCTTGATGTAAACTGACAGATTAGTCTGGGATTAGTTTGACTGTTATTAATAATGTTGTTATCAATGAGTCACATTTATCAAAGCACAGAACATTTATCACACAGTCAGCAATGTTTAGTTTCAGAAGAGTTCCTCTTAATAACACATTTATTTAAGAAAATGACCTGGCTTGAAAGAAAGAAAGAAAGAAAGAAAGACAGAAAGAAAGAAAGAAAGAAAGACAGAAAGAAAGAAAGAAAGAAAGAAAGAAAGAAAGAAAGAAAGAAAGATGTATAAACCTAATTCCCAGTGGAAAAATATTATAATCTAATTAAAGTAGACATATATTTTTCTAAATCCTTCTTTTTCACATGTGAATAATTCATTTTTGTCCATATAAAGTTGAACTGCAGTTTTTAGGTCTGAATTCCTCATTATTGTAGCTCTACAGGCTCCTCTGCCACCCCTGTTGTGTGGCGCTGCATCCGCCCCCCTCTAGGTCATACAACCTTCCAGTCTTCCTGTTCAGCCATTTTTGTGGTTTGATAGAGACACTTCAACTCAATGATGCAAAAACTTTACATCAGAATCAGAATCAGCTTTAATGGCCAAGTATGATACATACAAGTATGACGCATACAAGGAATTTACAGAGACAGTACAACCTGTCCAATCCATTCGCAAGATGTTAGAAGAGTTTTCCATCCAGCCACAATTTTTTTTCCTAACATACTAACTGTCTATAGCTGACAGTTTAATGGCCCAAAATATCAATAAAAATGTAAAAATGTAGCAAAGCATCTGAAACACCATTACTTGCACAACAACACTGTGTAACTTAAAGCCATAAAAAAGGGACTTTACTCATATTATAAAGAAGAAGATTATACTAAATGACAATTGTGTGTTTAAAGACCCACTGCAGTGAAACTCAGGCTTTTTTATGTGCTGTTAACCTGTTTTTGTGGCATTTTTCTGATGCAAGAGGATATATCTTAAGAAAATTTTAATTTTGGTATTTCTGCATTTAAATCTCTGTGCATCTGTAGCAGACACTAAAATGCCATTTAAACCAGACTGCTTATATGATGTAGTTACGCCACTAGGCAGGCAACAAACTGGCTTGAAAGAAAAAAAGACTATGTTTTCCTTCTCCCGCTACATTCAAAATACGTGTAGTGACATCGCTACAATTATAATGTCTGATTGGTTAACGGGCCGCTTCAGGGCCGTCAGTACCGTCAAAAGTTCAACCAGCTGAACTTCTGTGCTGCTGGCTTTATGAGCTTTGAAGCATTAAAAGCAGGAAAAGCTTGAAAAGTTGACGGAGCCAAAGCTCACAAGGTGCCGCAGAGACCGTGACGCTCCTCCAATAACCTCCGCCATAGACTTAACATGTAATTTTGATGTCGCTGACGCTGACAAAGCCTGCAGTATGAATTAACCATAACATCCATGTCCATGTCTTAGCGCTTAGCTACGCCCATGTCAGTGTTGTCGAATAGCAGCACCGATCGTTACACACGTGGATTTATTTACAAAATATAGTCCACCTGCAAAACTTAACAGTCTGAATACAAACCTCACCACAGGAAAAATAAAATTGTTTGGTCCTTTGGTCCAGACCAAATAACTGGACCAAAGGACTTTTCTGCTCTGAATACACCCTAAAACTTGGTAGGCTAGGTACTTCGCAGATGTTCTGATGCTGGAGCATGGCAAAAACAAATTTTGTGAGATAATAGTTGTACAACCAATCATTTTGACTGTTTCACTTGTCCCTTTAGCATTCCTGAACTTGGACTACAACTTCACAGTGAGAAATAAAGGTAAAAATTTAACCAAAGTACTACCTTCATTGTAATATTATCCATACAGTATATATATTTAAACATTCGGATATAAATCAGGGAACAGTATATCTTATTTTTTAAATGTGTAGTTTTTTTATAATGGAGAAAAAAAACATAGATCATGTACTTCACAAAGTAGGGCTTTGATTTTTCAACTTTTAACATTTCAAAATGAGTTTAAGTTATAAACAGTTAAACATGAAATCCTGATTTGTGTGCATTGGCTTTTGATCTGCATTTACACCACTAAATAGGCTTTTATTCACAATTTATTGAACTAATTTGACTGAAAGTTTAAGACATGAGTACATACAGAGTCTCAAAAAGTCTTTGTGCTGTTTTTAATTACATGGCCTCAATTAAAAGAAAAAAAAAACGGTTCTGTTAGGGCTTCTATCTTGCGTCTTTAAACGTACAAACTCAGTGATAAACAATAAACTTGCATATGACTTATTTCCAGGGCAGCTAATCTTCTGATAAAATTTTATATCCGATAAAAGTTTTTAACTACAGTGTTTGGTTTAATAAGAATTATAATATAATAGTTGTAATGAGGAGGCCAACTTGCTATATTGTCTCCTCATCTACGGATGCAGCATCTGATGGGTTGGGCAAAAATCACAGCTTTCAAAAATCACCCAGGTTGCAAAACATTTTTACAAATATTTTGTGTTTATACTAATCTCATTTAATGTCTTTTCAGATCCAGTTTCACAAGCTCTGAAGCCCTCATCTACTGCTAAAAACCTTAATCTCTAAAGATTCCTACAACAAATAGCCCCTGTTGTTAGCCGCAGTGGAGCAGTACAGCAGGAAAATAGCTTAAGGGCAGAAATCTTTCCAAGGAGTATTACTGTTGACATCAACCTGCTAATGTATTCTATTGGCATCTTCATTATCCATTGTTGCAGTCAGGGATAATCCAACTGGGTCTTCAGTTTCGGTATGTGTAAATGCATACAAACAATGTACAGCCATGTAGGTATGAGTAGGCAGACCCTGCAGCTGGGCAGATTATTGCGTGTGTGTCTGTAATTGGCAGCAGAGGCAGAACCTGTGAGCTGACATCTGCAGCTGATTCTTTTGGTGATAATAAATCTGGTTTCTCTCTCCATTGGTGTATTTCCACACAACTCTCACTTTTGCTTGTCAAGGTATTACACACAGAGAAACAGACATAGAGGCGGACACACTCCTCATTTCCTCCATCCTGCAAAAACCCAAGGTCCATCCTCTATGGAGTTCCCGCAAAACTTTGGACTCAGCTTCAGGTTTTGGGAGGCCACACAAGTTGAGCTGTAAAAGCTCCCTCCTCATAAGAGCAGTAGAACAAGAGGAGAAAAGGAGTGTAAAAAGGAAAGACCTGTTGTGTGATTATCAGCAAGTCTGGGTGGATGGAGGCAACAAAGTGCAAACAGACCATGACTAAGGGGAGCACAGACCAGTGAAGTCTGTGACTGCCTGTTTGGAGACCAATTGTTGCTGACTTTACCTAGCTCGACCGTGGGCCTGTAAATGAACTATGAAGGGTTTTTGCCACTGGGTCGTTTCTCTTCACATCAATTTCCTGTCCAGCCATTACACTTGACTCTGGGCTCTGTGACTGCTGTTTTGATTATTCTTGTTCTTGTTACAATAAACATGATTAAAAAAGAAAGAGTAATAAAAGTCAAAACCCTTATGTGGTTTGTAATGTGTGCTGAGTTAAGAAGTTGAAGATCCAGACACAACTCAAGGATATATATATATATATATATATATACAACCCTGATATCAATTTTATATCAAGACAAAGGTACAGATCTTCAGCTGTGTGAAACTGTTGCACTCTGCACACTGACATTCTATTGTTGTCTTGGCAATTACTGAAACCCACTAGGTTCATTTTTACAATATCTGTAAAGGGGGCATATCATGCAAATTCCACTTTTCTATCTGTTAAATACAGTGTGATGTGCATTTAGTCTCAAGGGATGCAACACATTCCACTCCAGGTGCTGTGGAGATATTTATGTGTAATGTTTTGGTAAAATGTTTGTAATCCATTCAGTTTTCTCTATTCTCTATTACGTTTTTTAAACAAGGCCATACACATCCTGCTAAACCACCATTTTTTATATCTCACTGAGATTTTCTTGTCCATGTTCAAAAATGAAAGTGAAAAGTCCAAATGTTCGTGTATCAGATGTAATAACCACCATGTATCTGACAAGCTGTTTAAAATGTTATCAGTAATATTAAAAGGACTACAGCATGTGTTACTGTAAAATTGGTTATGTTTTTCTTTGGGATTTTTCATTTAATAAACTTGCTTAAAACACATGATTATCAATATTAAGTATAACCTTTTTTCCTTATAACAAAAGTTAAAATGCATGACAAAAAAAACTATAAAAATGGCTGAATTGGGTTGGTTGGAAAGATTTGCAACCTGGAGGGACGCAGGGTATTTTGTGCCTCATTTGCATATAAAGAGGCCGCTCCAAAACAAGTTACTTTCAGACTCCTGAGATCAGGAAACAGGAGGATTGGAGAGCTACAGTAATGGGTTTTCCCCATCCATCCATCCATTTTCTGAACTGTGGGGGAGACATGCAAACTCTGTGCAGAAAGACCCTTGGCCAGGATATGAACCCACGAACCTTCTTGCTACAAGGCAACGGTGCTAACCACTGCACCACCATGCAGCCAAATGGTTTAATATAATGTTTATATAATCGGTTTTATATTGTGTGTATATTGTATATTGTTTGTGAGTACCAAGAATTGGTCAAATATTATTAGCCAAATTAAACAAAACATGGCTTGGATGGCCCTCCTCTTGTAGCCATTTCAAGCATTCTACATGCTGAAGTGAGTGAGAAGTAGATGTATTACTGTTAATAGTAGGTAATTAATATAACACTTTTTGAAATGCTGGTTTTTCATCCCAGTGATACATACAGTATATGATATACGGTACATGTCAGTTCTAAGTTGAAAAACATTGTTTTCTTCAATATCATACTGTATTGGATGTAGAACTGAAGATCTTTGTCCAGATTTGGGCTTCATTTCTATCATTATGCACAGGCTTGGGTTAGGCTCGGGCTTTAGCAATCAGCTGATCATCTCATTAGTGCGATAATTTATAATAAAACGTTGCAGTGGGCAACTAACATTATTCCGAATCTACCTGTCAAGATGTTTAATGCACACCGCATGCGTCATGATGTCAAAGACCTACTCCTCTCAAATCAAAACAGAAAACTCTGACTGCGGCCCGTGCTCTTAAAGAAAAGGCCGAAGTGGAAATGCACTTTTACCAAACATCTCAAGTCTCAAGTTGCAGAAGTCTCCTGCATTTTCATAGCAGCTCCCTGATGCCCACAAGTCATATAAAATTTCCTGATATCTAGAGCAAGCGGTCAAGATTGCAAACAGAAATGAACGCAGGTGACTTTTACGAAACAGAAGCAAGCGATTAAAGCTGTAGCTCAGTTGTTGGCCTGTGACAGAAATTGTGGGTTTGATTCCAGCTTACACCTGCTATATGCCATTGTGTCCGTTGCCAAAACACTCCAACTACCTTGCCTACTAGCGGTGGTCAGAGGGCCCAGTGGCACCAGTGTCCAGCAGCCTCGCCTTCGTCAGTGTGCCCCAGGGCAGCTGTAGCTACATTGTAGCTTGCCATCACCAGTGTGTGAATGTGTGGGTAAATGACTGAAGGTGGTGTGAAGCGCTTTGGGGTCCTCTGCACTTGATTAAAGGCACTATACAAATGCAGGTCATTTACCATTTATTTACTATTTTGTGAGTATTGATGGAATTGTGAAGCACTTTTGTGAGCTGCTGTTGTTTTTATACATGCGATAAAATTACATTTGAGATTGATATTACTATAATTTATAATATTGGATTCTTACCTGTTAGGGTTTAGGTTAATCTGAATAATATCTATTCAGGCACATTTTCTTTAAACTTCCCAAAATGTTCCATTTAACATGGAGGAAGTAACATCCTCACCCGGTGACTACATGATGTTTAGTTCCTGCAGCCAACTGTAAACATTGAGCCCTCATGCTGTCAGCGCTGTTGTGTGTTTAGACATCTGCTTCAACCGCAGCTCAGCACTGATCGTCAGTATCATGTGGTTGCAGGCTGGAGTTACATCTGCGCTTCCAAATAAATGTTGTCTGTTGCCACATTTGGATCTCATTGTATGGAGTGTTTAGCGGTTGCGGTAGTGAAAGACCTATCCTCTCTTGTTGTTATCAAATTTGTACGAGGTGGTTAGCCTGAGAGCCTACATGCAGTTCAGGGTGAAAGATTCAGTCATGTGTTTTCTGAAAGATAAAAGGATATAAATTGGAGTTACAAGAATTTTCCCTCACACAGCTTGCACTGAGGTTAGAATTATTCCATAAACATGTTTTTATTTGTATGTTTTGTTCCAAATCTTTAGGCCTGTCTGTTTAAAAAGCTGTTTTGATTAGTCAAGACTTGATATTTTTTCATCCATCAAGCACCTTATTGATGTGGTTTTATGTTTTACAGCTGTAATAGGAGTCTTTCTGAAAAAAAAAAGGCAGCTGATTTTTCTGATTTTCTGATTATTTTCATAAAATTAGGTTATGCTACAGGACTGCTTCTAAAGTCACATTAATTTTAACATCTGTCCTCCACCATAGTGGGTCCTACTCATTAATAGACATACAGTTTTTCCAACTCATATAGGATCCAAACATTGTTCCCTATATGATTTTTTTGAAACTCACATACAGTTCTGGTCAGAGGTTTACATACACCTTAAGTAAACTGAGACTCCATCCAAAAAAAAATAATGACACAAACAGGACTAAATTACAAACAGGGCTAAATTCCACAGCACTCTAATTCATTCTTCTCCAAATGTTTCCTTAAATTTAACAGCGTTTTTGAAGCTAGATGAGACTGTCACTGTAGTGATGAAGCGATTTTCTCTGCTGTCTGTTTGTTCCTAGCTGCCAATTTTTTCCTTGAATGTGCCCCATATGTATTTATGTTCCTCTCTGTTCCCTTGTATTGGTCGGTTCATAGTCGTGTAATATGGTGACATGTGTGCAGTTGTGATATTTCATATTTCCAGACTACTTGTAGTCCAGATCTCAATAGGATAAAGGATATTTTTCTACTCAAATCATATATGCGGTTGGGTCCTTCAGTTAAACTCATGAAAGAAATAACTGACCAAATACAACCCAGCACAGAGAAGGACTCACCATACTGGGGGACAAAATTGGGGATCTGTCCTCCCAGGGTTGGCCCAAGGAAGTTTGAGGCTCTCCAGTACCTTTTCCCCAGTTCCTTGCAAGGTCAAAGACCAGGTCGTTGTGGTTAGGCCGCCCTGTTCTTCCCCAGGGGAGGATAGATGTCTATCTTCTCCTTCAAGGCCTCGAAAGTTCCTCGTCATGGCTTCCAGGCCATAGGGCAAGGACCTAATTGTCTGGGCTCTATTCTGCCTCCCCACCATATTGTCCTGGTTCCTGTTTCAGCTCCCCCCTGCACAGTTCAAGATCCTGTTCCGGCTCTGCAGCACATCATCCAGTCTCTTATTCCTGACCCCACAGTATCGTCTGGGTTCCTGTTCTGGCTCCCCACTGCAACATTCAGGGAACTTTTTTTCGCATTGTCCAAGCTTTGGTTCAAGTGCTTCCACGCTCCCAGTTGCTGTTCCAGTGCCCAGTCACTCCCAAGTTCCTATTCCGAGGCCCTGTTGTCCTCGAGCTCCGGTTCTGGCTCTCTGTGGGTCCAAGTTTCCCTTTCTTAGCTACCGAGGGGAACAAGGTAGATCATCCTCAGCTCCATCTCTCTTCTCCTCCTGAGGGGATCACAGCCAATCCATCTCATCCCCTGGCTTCAGCTCCTTCCAAGGAGTTCAGGGCCATTTTGCCTCAATTTCAGGCATCAGCAACCTCCAATGCACTCCCAGCTCTTCGTCATGGCTTTTTCACAACAGACCCCCATTTTTTCTTTGTGGGTTTCTTCGCAACAGACCCCAGGCTCTTTTTCGCTGGGTCCTGCACCACGGAACCCCGGCTCTTCTTGGTGGGTTCCTTCCCCACAAAACCCCAGCTCTTCTTCATGGGTTCATTCGCCACAGTCTTCCAGTCTGGGATGAGAGGTCTTCTGGCATAATGGCCAGCCCCCAGATGCCTTTTTGAGGCTTTTCCAGCTACAGAGCCAACCCCGAACCCATCTCATGAGTTTGAGATGAGTTTTGGCCAGTTGGACTCTTTGTGAGTTTTTTATTTTTATTTTTTTTATTTCTATAAAAACTTTTAAGCACAGCTGATTAGTACATCTTGTTGCTGCATTAAATTATGCAGTGTTATGAAATATTCTGGGATGTTATTTTATGCCAACTATTTTGATATTGGTTCATAGCTGCTACCAAACATCAGTAGCTCTTTTCTGCTTTGAAAGGAAGCCTGGCTAACCTCGCATGGCTTCCAAATATAGGTTGCCTCAGCACTTGAAAGTCAGAGATCTTCATAAAAAAAAATGTTTTGGTCCACAACCCACCCGGATTAAGGAAACTTCCAATCTCCCTGCCTTAATTTCAACACCACTTCACCCGTGCTTGTAATTCCAATGATGTAAGCCTAAATATAACTTAACACACTTCTTCTGTTTATCACATGCTGACAGTCGACCATTTGGTGCATTACTGCCACTGACTGGTATGGAGTGTGGACCAGAATGTCATCTGGGGTTACTTGCTGGTTGTCTTGGGTCAATACATGGCATAGTTGCAAGTTGATTTACACAAGCGATGTAATTTGAATGGGCCATATATTTTAACAGGGAGAACATGCACTTCCCATTGACTTCATATTAAGTTTATTCTTTTGTTTAAGAATTTATCCGAACTATTTGTTTCCTCTTTTATAGGCAAGGTGAGGCAAGGCAATTTTATTTGTAAAGCACACATTCAACAACAACGTAATTTGAGGTGCGTTACATGATTTAAAGGTAAAGAAAGAAACAAAATATATGATAAAAGCATAACTGAAAGTAAACATTAGCAAAAACAGAAATTAAGTGTTAAAACAGTAATTAAGAAAAGCATAGAATACATTAGAGTACAACATTAGAGAAAACAACAAACGTAGCAAAGTTGGCTCTAAATAGATGGGTTTAGATCACAACATACTGTAATTTTTTCATTATGTCACATTCATGTCCAACATGGCAAAGGGACATTTAACTATATAGAAGTACTTCTACTTTTTTCTGTTACCCCTACGTCTGTAAAAACAGAAATGTGAGGTTAAAAAAAAGTTTCTCAGGCAAACAAGCAAACATGTTTTAAAGTTAATTCGTGTTTATCTTTAAGGTGCGCGACTTTAAATGCAATTAAACTCACTTGTGAGAACAGAAACTTTCTTAGAGACTATAATACTTGGTTTTAAAGTTCATACAAAGAATAATAATTTTATTTAATGGCAGGAGATTTCCAGTAACCTGAGTCACTCAGAAACACTACCTTGTAAAACCCTGTTTATATCTATTTGATGCAGGACCTGTAGCTTGATAGCAAGATTTAGGTTGATCTATCTTGGTTAATCTATAAGGAGTTAAATCAATACCGGGGGTTTCACTTCCTTGAGGGGGAGGGCAGCCACTGAACATGACACCATGGGACGAGCGTGCCTAATTTACGTTTGAACTCTGAGTGTAGGCCTCTCTCCTCTGAACATGACAACCACATGCTTACAAACCTTCCAAGGCTGACTCATAGTGGCTAATGATCACCAGAGACAGGGTAGCCAAGACTATACAAACCTTTGTTTTATACATAACCGATCAGCAAAACAGCCAGCTGCTCTCTGAGATATAGAGATGATTTGCATACACTCCCACACTTCCAGATGTTTAGCTCATTAAGGCTTCTGGCCATTAACGGTACCATGGCACTTGCTTAACGGCTATAAGCTGAACCGTTGTGCTCAGATCACACCTCTGCAGCTGTAAAAGGGCAGCAGGGAGGGGTGGCAGCCAGAGAAGCATGAGCAAGGAAGGACAGGGCCAGAAATGCCGCTTTGTTCTCTGGGGGCTCTGGTTACCCCCAGCACTCCCCCAAAGCTCACTGCGACATTCAATACAGCAACTGTAAATTTTACATTAAGCGTGCAAAATCACAGATGCACATGTCACAGCAGTGTCATAAAGTGAATTTACTTAGCTACACTTTAGCACGGACCTTAACACTTTAAGTCTCTGTAGGGGGTGGATCGGAGGAGGGCACGGCAGACAACATTACAGCAACTAATTCAGAAAATGGGCCCCGAAAAGTGCCCTATAGGTTTAATGTGCACACTTGGTGCAGTTCATCTTTATACCAATAGACTATCTGCCAGTTATTTATTGTATTGCATATAAAAATATAGTATTATTCAGGTTTTGCTGCTGTGTTACAATGTCTATTGATGTGAATATTTACTACAATCAAAATTATCTTAGGAGCACTCATAATCAGTACATCAGAAATGTAATAAATGCACATCCAAAACAAACAATTAAATCAATAGAATCTGAGACTCGAATACAGGGCAGGTTGAACTAACAAGACTCGAATTTAGACAATTAAGTAGTTTAAATGGGTAGCATTTGTTTTAATAGAAGTTCTTGGAATATAACAGTAATAGTCCTCTTAATTTTAGCAGGCAGGTATCATATTGCCATGAATCTATTGAAAATAAAATAAATCATCAGTGTCGATACATGCTAAAAATCTGATAGACTACCATTTTTAGCTGGTTTTACCCACTTAAAATAAATGAAAATGAACACTTACCTGTTACTTTATTTAGTATACATTGCTAATCCTGTGTTGGACCCCTTTCACCTTCAGAACCACCAAAATTTTGTGTGGTATAGATTGGACAAGGTATTGAAAACAAATGCCTTAAAATCCATGATGCTATTTGTCTAATCCCTACATCCTAAAGTAGCTCTATCTGACTCAGGGTTTCTGACTTTGGAGGTCGACAGAGTATAGTGAAGTGATTGTGATGTTTGGGGAATCTACTAATTGGTTAGTTTGGTTTTGTGATATCCTGCACCATCCTGATGGAAGTAATCAACAGAAAATGGGGGGTCAATGGCAGTCTCATGACAGACATGACAAACCCTCACCTTTTGGTGAAATTTGCCGTTTTCAATCAAAAATAGGTTACCTATGTGATTCCTGTATGTTTGATGAGAAAACAATCAGCTGTAAACAGTGACGCACAGACAGCAGCAGTGATGGGCAAGTTTTCAGGAGACCAGATGTCTTAATGTGAATGACAGGACACGTGGTATCAAGTATTTTTTGCATCCGCTTAGTTATGGGATTCAAAACAGTTTCAACCGACCTCAAGTTTAGTTTCCTTTTATTTCGGCTGCGTACCTTCGCCAGCCAGTAGACCATGGCTCTCTTTTCTGCTCTTTACCCGAGAACACAGCTGGTCGGGCTTTTGGAAACTAAAGTAACAGCGTCAACCTCAACAGATTCAATACTGTGCTGTGACCAAAGTGAGAAAAAAGTAATCTCTCAGTATCTTTCCTTAGAGACTCCTGTGAGTTTTTAGAACGATTGAGCAACTATTCCTACGACTATTCCCCTGCTCCGTGCTCCTGAGCAGGGGCGAATCCAGGAGGATGACGAGGGGGCTAAGAGGGCCCAGGGTGGGTCTCGGACTGTAGCAACAAATTAAAAGTAGAGATTTTTTTTCTTTGAGTGGTGAGCCAATCTGAGCTGTTAAAATTACATTTGAAGTCACTTTGTTTAGCTAAAATTTATGTAAAAATATAGACTCTTGACCCTGCTAAAAAAATAATTAATAGTTATAATATAATATATATATATATGGGTGTCGCTGCATTGTTCACTTTTGCCACGGGGTGGGGGGGCGGGGGTTTCGCAACTAGTTTTTGGTACTACGATGCTGTCTTTCCAGATGCTTTGGCATGTTTGATGTGGACGTCGCAGCAGTGAAGTGATGTTTTTGACCGTGGAAAAGTTTACACCATATATATATTTATATATATTATATATATATAAAATATAATATATATATATATATATATATATATATATATATATATATATATATCGAGGCATCTGGAAAGACAGCATTGTAGTACCAAAAACTAGTTGTGAAACCCCAAACTGCAGCGAAACTAAAGATGAACTAAAGAACTTCCAAAAACGTAAGTAAGTAATGCAAGGCATTACTTTTTTGAGAAGTAATGAGTAATATGTAATGGATTACTTTTTTTGAGTAACAAGCCCAACACTGGTCAATGTGGTCATAAAGGTGTGAAAATGGTTAGGAACAATACTCACATAGTGGTGTTTAAACAAAAGTAAATGGCCTTTACTTGTATAGTGCTTTATCTGGTCCCGAGGACCCCAAAGCACTTTACACTACACTCACTCATTCACCCATTCACAAACTGGTGATGGTACGCCACATTATAACTGCAGCTGCCTTGGAGCACACAGACAGAGGTGAGGCTGCCGAACATTGGCACCATCAGGTTCTCTGACCACCACCAATAGGTAAGTTGGATGAAGTGTCTTGCCCAAGAGCACAACGACCGGGAAGGATAGAATGGAATTTGAACCAACAAACCTCTGTTACAGGACGAGATCCTACCACCTAAACTACAGGCTTATTAAACAATGCTCAATAATTGCTCAGAACCCAAAAGTATCACTCATACCACTACACCACGGGTGCTTCTGCTTTCATGCTTATACCAAATGCTGACCCTATCATCTGAATTGTGCAGCTGAAATCAACATCACATAAAATATCTTTCATTCTCCGGTCGTCCAGTTTTGGTGAGGGTGTGTGAATTGTAGCCTGTCTTGTTCTTAGCTTACAGGAGTGGCATCCAATGCGATTGTCTATCGTGGTAATTTCCTAAATTGGCTTTGACTCACCAGTCCGTGCTGATAAAAGTGTAGAAAATCTCAGGATTTTATGCAACAACATCAAAGACACATTACTACTTCAAGTCCTTTTCAAGGTTTCAGAGTACTTCAAACCAGTGGACTGATGATCTCTGCTGATCAGGTGGGTGCACAATAAATGTAGCTTCAAATAGTTAAATGGAACTTGTTGGAACAAAGATAACAAATGTCCCTTGTCAAAGTACAGACATTTTAAAGACCGCTGATGTAAAGCTTTTTTTTTTAATGGCTAAATTCTAGTTGTTGTTTTTTTCAGGATTGTAGTCTTTTTTCCCATGAAAATCCATTGTGATTTAAAAACTCTGTAAAACAGAGAAGGTAGCCAATAATGACAGTAAACTGAACTATCATTTTAAACTCAAATGCACCAAAGAAGTACAGCTTTGTCCCCTTGATGTGAACAAAGTATGGGTCCACCTGTTCATTTATCCCTGTAGTAAAATTTAAGAGGATTCAGAAATCCATTAAAGTTTAAACAGTAAACAGCAGCTGACTTAGAACCATAAATGTTACTTTTACCTTCCTTCTACTGTTCTGTTCTAATACAAAACCAGTGCCTATAGCAGTGGTTGGAAAATTTGAGAATGGGATTATATAGAAATATATAACATAACAATTACAAATAAAGAGCATCAATCTTGAGAAAATATGACCACCTTTTATTGTTAAAAAACAAATATGACTAATTCACTTCCCCAACCCCTGGAGTTGCAGCAGGCTGAATAAATTTTGCAGAGCACCCTGCCAGAGTATCACCCTGCTCACAGGGTGTGGGGAAGCCAACATTAGGCCTGGTGGGTTGTAAAGTGAGATGGGAAGTTTAATTGATCTAAAAGAATTTAATGTGGCGTAGTGAATCGCAGCAGACAGCATGGATTTATACCTCAACCCAGGAGAACCGAAAATAATATTGCCGGAGTTTTATAGCAGAAGGGGATTCTTTTTAATTATGGCCACAAAAATGATTTACTTTCTGCTGGGTAAAACCACAATTTAGTGACAACTCTGAATGCCTGTTTTAATTCAGAGTCCTACAGAAATGTAAGACAATGCACTTAAACTCAATAGTTTTCACTTTTTTAGAAAAAAACTCCCAACAGATTTTTAAAGAAATAATGAAAGCCACCTTTATTGGTGAAAAAAAACACTCCTGGCAATGACCATTTCATACATTACAAATGAATTTTCACATCTGAAATGTATCACTTAATACTTAAGACTCTCAAGCACGGACATCCATAAAAGCAAAAAAGGAACTCTGCAATGTGTTAGTGTTTTTGAAAGTAAAACCAAGATTACCACACAGCCACGGGGAAATGGATTCGGCAAAATCCCCAAAGGATGTGTAGAGGCCAAGTCAAACATGAGCACAGATATTTACCAATATGTTCAGGATACAGTGGCCATAGAGAAATAGAGATGTGCACAATTCATAACAGATGGGTGTGAAAAGTTTTTTTTTTCTTTTTGTGGAGCATGTAGAGCTTGCTTGATGTTTAAGAAGAGAACGCATGAAGTTCAGCACCCTCAACACTAATTTGTCCAAATATAAAAAATCCTAAAATACATTGTAAAAATATGGAAGAGACAAAATGATCTAATGTGTGTTTTGGTTTAAATTCCCTTAACAAAACAAAATGTTTTTATTTGTGTTGAGCAGAAAGAAAATTTAACTTGAGAAAGTATCTTGTGCGCACCAGATTGTAACAGGTACCCATGTCACATATGGGATTCTAAAGTAGCTGAACAGATGATTGAGAATTCAAACTAGGCACAATAAAAGGAGAAATAAACCGAAATAACAAAACAAAACAGGTGAGTCAGAAGTGTTTAAAATAATCAATAAACAAACCAAACAAAGATATGAACAAAATCAAAAGACCAAAGCCAACCACCCAAAGTTTTATCAAAATGTATTAAGACCATGTTGGATGCGGAGCATCGACCTGGATCGTTGCTCCCCGTGACAGAACATCCTCCACGTCCTGTTAATTTTTTACTTTCTCTAATATAGAAAGTATTCTTTCATCAGTTAATTTTGTTCTTTTTGTGTCTCTGCTCTGTCTTCTCAAACTCCCAGATGGTTGTGGCAGATGACTGCTCGTACTGAGCCAGGTTCTGCTAGAGATTGTTTACTGTTAAAGAGTTTCCTCTCCACTATATCTAGATGCTTGCTCAGTATAAGGGATTGCTGAGAGGACTGCTGTCGTTGGAAATGGTACATTCTAGTTATCTCAGAAGTCAGAACTCGGACCTTGGTTTGGCGTCACACCCGAGTAAATAGCATTCTGGTAATGTCGGAGAAATTAGGATTCTGTCAGGTATCCGTAGTCGTGGTACCTCTTACAAACATTGTTTTAAACTGTACTTTCCATATACAAAAACCCCTTTTATTTTGTTAAGTTTAGAGGTGTAGGCTTTAAATGTAAGCTAGATTTTAGATGCGTTCTTATGAGTGAGTCTTGTATTTTGTTTTCTTTTTTTAACCACAGCTGCTATTGCTGATGAGAGGAGTGGCCATATTTAAAGTCAAAGTCGGAGCAAAATAAAATGTTGGACTTTCCAAATGGCAGGTCTGACTTCAGAGGGCGTTCCAGTTGTTTTTTCCCCATTCAGAAGTAGGAATTTCTGAGTACAAATAGAACGCACCAAAGGTCTGCACCAAACTCGCGTCAATGACTTGATGATTCTGCTGGAATTCCTTAAATAGTGTTAGAAAATATTCATTTTCTAGGTTGAGATCATTCTTCATGAGAACAGCCAAAGTGGAGGATAAGTGTCCTGTAGTCTGTTGAATAAGAAGGCAGGCACTTCCTAATCGAAGGATATTTTTGTTTTTCTCTCCTTTCTTCATGTGTAGCAACCCTCCTCTGTGGGGGAGGCCAGTTTCTCTGAGCACTCTCAGCTGCAGGTATTTAGGATTGGCAAACATTTTTCTTACCTTTGAGTTCATGGAAGCAAGATTTTGCCTTATTCTGAACCTGATTCTCCCCTTTTGGCAATCTTGAAGCAGTCATAAACTGAAATGTTCACTTTTCCAAGTGAAAACATGTATATTATGGTTTCCTAATAATTTTACACAGGCCGGGAAGACGATTTTTCCCAAGACACATTCTTCACCTTGTTCTTAATAAACCTTTTAATTCATATTTTGCTTTCCATGTAATCCATGCTTTTTACTGAAAAACCTTATTTATACCATCAACTGCAACAGAATGCATAACTCCACTCTTTCAGTTTTGTCTATAGTTTCTTACTGATCTCGCAGTCTAGAATAAACTGACAAAAATGTATAGGATTCTGTTCTTGCTGTTTAATATTGGGAGAACACAATCTTCTACCAGACCCCCACCCCCAACAGATATTGTGTTACACCCACTAAAGAATAAAGCCTAGTTTATACTTCTCAGTCTACACTAAAACTGATTTATGCAGCGCGATTATCCGTCGACGCAAGGGCTCTCTGTCACCTTCGCAAAGATGGACTGAGTAGAGCCCAATTATCTACTTATCTGTTTCCGTCAACTGAGAGCTCATGCCTGTGATTGGTCAGTTTAACGACAGCCAGAGATCATTTCTCCAAATTGGTTTACTTCAATTTGGAAGGGCAATTTATCTAATGTGTCCTTTTGGTAATTTTGAACACAAGGAGATGCAGAGAAATACAATACAGTATTTGAATAGAGTTTTTGTAAAATGCTGTACAGCTTGATCAAAATGTAATTTGTCACCCATTGCTCCTTAAGGGTGAATGCATTCACAAGTTGAAGAAAATATACTCTAATTAACCGGAAGCGACACTGCAATGGTAGGCAGAGCCACCATGAAAAGTTAGTACAAAGCACAGCACTGCTGTCCTTGTTGGGGATTGCTTTGCAACACTGACACAAAAACGGAGAACCGTAAATGAAAAATGTCACTACATCTGCGTCTATAAACTAGGCTTAAGTAGAAAAAGTATAAACTAGGCTGTGTAAATTTACAGTATTATAAAAAAACCAAAGATATAAAAAATTCCTAACATACTGAGGTGATTGTGCCAGGGTGAGTAGTATAGTTTTAGGGTGACATTTTCCATGACGAGAGTTTCCTACAGAGTACAACTCAAAGACCCCATTTCATTTTATTAAATGAAATAATAGGACACCATGAGAAAAAACTTTTTTTCTTTCAAAGTGAATTGAACTTTATTACAGTACATATTTTCATGTAACTTTTTCATACTAGCAACATATCAATCAATCAATCAATCAAACTTTATTTATAAAGCGCTTTTCAAACAAACAAAGTTACTCAAAGTGCTTTACAGATTTAAAATAACCCCACAACCCCCCCTTCAAAAATAAAATCATCAAAGCAAATACAACCCCCTCCCAACCCAACCTATCAGCCATACTCTCACACACACACACACACACACACACACACACACACACACTTAAAAGCTACAAAAAGTGGGCTGAGTACAAATGCCATCATGGGAGCCATCTGCATCAGCAGCAGCAGATCAACAGCAGCAGCCAAGGCTCCAACCCAGGGCGCCCAGAGGAGGGAGGGCTGGTACCCCCACCTCGTTCCAAGCGCTACCTGGGTGGCACCCAGGCAGCCACAGCCGACCACCGCCCCCGATGCAGGGGGCCCCCCAGAGAGGAAACACTGGCAAGAAAGATTAAAATACGCTAAAATATAAAGTTTATAAAATATAAAGTATATAAATTATAAAACAGTAAGTGTAAAACAAATAATAAAAACTCAAAGCAGATTAATAAATAAACAGTTAAAAGCTAAACTAAAAATTAAATCAGATAAAACTTGCTGAGTGGTTAAAAATATATTAATAAATAATAATTAGTTAAAGGCTAAGCTAAAAAGGTGAGTCTTGAGCCTGCTTTTAAAAACATGAATGTTCTCTATTTTTATATACACCTTTCTTATTAAAAACTGACAAACTGCTTACGAAATTTTACACGTTATTTGACATTTTGTACGTGATCTACTTTTTTTTCAGCCTGAAACATTTTTTTTTTTTTTATAACTCTAATCATTTGCTTCATCTGGAGATTATCTATCATATTTGTTCTGGGACTCTTGTGAGAACACTTCCAAACAATATCACTTAAAGTCTTGCTGGTCAAATAAAAAGATTACGTCAAACCAAAATCCTCCAAGTCCATGAATAATTTGGGTTTTATTGTATTTGTGAAATCTGTATTGTGAAAATTTTTTTAGCCCAAATTTTTTTAATATTCTGGAAGATATTGCATTAGACTGATAAATCAAAATACCGTCATGTGTAATCTAAAGCTGCGAATTAACATGTTTTTACATTTTTTTTGATTTAATAATTGCTATCCCAAACAAGATTCCTCCCTGATATTGTGAGTTGTTGCTTTTGTAGTGTTGGGGAACTCATCTGTCAAAACTTTGGAGCTTTCTACAGTGGTTTTATTTTTGCCTTTACTCCAATAAACACTGTGCCTGCCGTGGATTGTTTTGTGATGCAAGATCATCTGTAGGATGTACACCAGGCCCACCTCGCCCATGCCCGTCCTCTGGCGCAGGGCTCATTCATGTATCGGCCTCCCAAGACACATTACAACTCCGGTGTAAATTAAGTTGTAACCATACAATGAACTGACCAAAGACATCCAGCATGTACAACCTTGAGTGACATTCTGGTCCATACTCCATACCAATTGGGGGCGGTAATGCAGTAATCAGTTGTTTACCAGCCGCTAATAAACACAAAGAAGAACAAGTTTGCTTCGTTGTTGTTAGGCTAACTTATATGCTGACGGTATTTCTGATGAAAACTTTAAGAGAAATATACGCAAGGATGGGAATTATGAAGGTTTTGAGTGGTAGATTATGTTATATTTTGGACAGAAGGCAGGATAACATTAAGAAGAATGCTGTGGAAGTAAAAAAGTACATGTTTTTCCCTAAGATGGCTCATTCCTGTCTTTTGATATCTGGCTTTGAAAATTAAGTTGCCCATTTTTTGCTTTCTAAATGACAAATGTATTTAAAATTATGAATGTATCCTTGATTGACATACATCATTGGAATCACAAGCAGGGGTGGGTGGAAATTCAACCCAGGATCTTGGAAGTTTCTTTAATTCAGTAGGTTGTGGATGAGAAAATTATTATGAATATTTCAAACTTCCAGGTCCTGGTGCAACCTGAATTTGAAAGCCCTGAAAGTCCTTTCAAAGCAGAAGAGAGCTACTGGAGTCTGGTAGCAGCTAGCAAACTACATCAAAATAGTTGACATAAAAACATTCCACGATATTTCCAAACCTTGCAGAGTCGCGTGCAGCAGCAAGAGGTACTAATCAGTTGCAGAAGCACCAGTAGCACATACGAAGATCTACTATAAAGTAAGACACCGCTCTTGCAGACACAGCAGGATCATGACATTGGCTTAATTTCATTATTTGGCAGTTGAAGGAGGACCCACGTGCAGAGAACTGAGTATGTGGTTGAGTTATTAAAGAAATAAAGAATTAAACTTACAAGGAGGTACAAGGACTGAATAATAGAGGAAAGACGGAGTCAAGTAAGTAGTCACTGAATGAGAGCCACTAATATACTGAGGAGGGTATGAGGAAATGACGGAGAGAAATCTGAGGACTAAGTAATGAAAGCAGATGCAGGTGGGACTAAGGGCAGAGATTGGGAATGAAATGCAGCAGGGCTGGAAGGCAGAATGGCATGGAGAAAACTGAGAAGGGGAAATAAAAGCAAATGCAAGACCAAAAAATTCTAACTGAGAAGTAGAATTAACTCTAAGGTAACTAGGATGAAATATTTTTGGGAAGGATAGAGACGCCTAAGATAAAGTAAAAGCACTAATAATTATAACGGAAGGCAAACCAACATATTTTACCAGGTAAAAGGAAACTCAAACCAGAGAACGGATAATCCTCATGATGAAATATAGAAAGGCAGAGTCAACAGACAAGATAAAGAAACAACTAAAAAATCAATACAATAAGATAAAGTTAAAGCAACTGCAGAGAGGTTAACGCAGGATTGACTGAAATAGGACCTACATTAAATAAATGAGAAATAACCAGAAAGCAAGATCAAGCAAGAGTACAGATACTTAAGGTAAGACACAGGAAAGGCAGAGAAAACTTATTTGAAGGGGGGGAAAAAAAGCAGTAGAAAACTCAGATCAAAAATACCAAACATCCTCACACTAAACAGCAGCTGCTTTTGGAGTACAAAAACAAACAGTTCAGACACCGGTCTAGACCAGACCAGCCGTTCTAGAAAATTCCCAAACCTCTCTATGGTCTGCCCACCCCTGAAAGAGTCTCAACTTTCAAACGATGTATTATATGTACTGGTACATACAGAGTGTGAAAAAAAAGGCATCATGCTACCAACAGGAAATACATTGCAAAGGGGTTAAATAAAAGTGTTGGAAAACAACAAGTGGTAATGTTTCAGCTATGATTTGTAATAATTGTTTCCCACAACTTTATAAAATCTGACTCCACACAAGATGTATAGTCTTGCTTCTTCTCCTACTACACTGAGCCCCAGTGAATCACAAGGTTAAGCAGTTGGGAAAGCAATCATATTATAGCTTTGTTTTGGTTGAGCTTGGTGTAAAGCTAAAAATGAACATTAGTGACAAGTGGCTGATGTGTTCAAATATGGTACCAAGCATAATCTAATGCTTCACCAATACTTTTGTTGATTTAACTTAGCCATCCTGGGAAAAATAATACCACAGCTCAGCAGAATGTATTTACATTACTGTAGGGTGCACCGGATGAGGAGGATTGAGTAAGGAAAAAGTATGATGTATTATAAAAGATGTGATTCTTCTCATAAGAAAAAAAAAGCTCCACTTCAACTTCCCATTGGAAGGATTTTCAGACAGACACAAGCTCATGGGAGGAAACCGAGCACTTGTTAAAACCTACCAAACCTGGCTCAGTCCTCACCTAGACCTGGCCATCCATCAGAGTGACTGGACCGAATTTACAGTGTGACCTGATCGGTCATCATTTATAACTTTTACTGGCCCTAAGTGGAGGCAATCACTAGCCGGTGTTTGTGTAAGAGGAGACCTCCACCTGCGAGGGTTTCCCATTAACATAAACCTAACTTGGAGGAAGATATGTCATACGTCGACATACACTGGGGGCTGGAGTTTAGCCTGAAAGAATTCTGCGAGGAGGACTTTTCCTTCTCAAATGAGCTGTGGTGTTTCTTTAAACAAAATGGATCAATGACTAATGTTGGTGTGTGTTGCTTTGGAGTCAAAGAATTTCTCAGAACCGTGACGTTTAAACTCCTGGAGCATATTATAAAAGCAAAGATGAGTATCTAGATTTCCATATCTTAGTGTTTCAGTAAGAGGAAATAGAAGATAGTTCAAAGAAACTGCTGAGCAGAAAGCAACCACGCGTCAAACAGATCATGGTCCTGTCTAATCTTCTTGATCAGGGAAATAAAGCAAAGCTGAAGAGTTGTAGTTCAAACTGGATAATGGGACCACACTGATAAAAAAACAAAAACCCTGATGCTACAATCACCTGGGGGGTATAGGCAGCCTGTGGCTTTGAAGTGCTGCTGAAACTGGCTTCTGTTCAAGCTTCCTTTAACGCTCCATTGCACTTGATCACCCAGCAAATAAATGTTCAACTGAAGTGATGGATAAAAGGAGGGCAGATTAAGAGTACCAGTAAAAAGAACAAGTAATATAACAATGTATGGCCAAGATGTATGAAAATGTTTACATAGGCTCATGACTTTCTATGTTAGCAATGTTTTTGTTAAGCACAGTTCATGTTTGGGTTATGGTGGTAATGTTTCATCATTGGAAAAGGAGAACAGACAAAAACAGAGAGAGAATCACAGCATCTGATGAAAATATGTTTGGCCCAGCACCATAACCCTGATTTGGATGCTCATCAGTTAGGCAAATGTGATCAAACTCCAGCAGGGAAGCACAACACTGTGTTCGCCCACACATCCACTTTTCAAGCATAAGGCATATCTTGCATAACAGAACGTATGAGTAGTGAAGAAGAGGATTTAAAAGAGGTATAACAGAGTTAAACTGAGGATTTAATTTATTTCCTGGTTAAATCATAACCATGTGGTGATTAGGCTCATATTTTCCAAGAAACAGACTTTCTTTTTCATTTAATTTACATCTTAAATCAGGAAATTATGAATGTTAGTGTACCTGCCCGGAATCTAATGTGAGGTATAACTGATGTTACAATATAATCTTTAGAAAAGAATTTAAAAAAAATCATACATAACTTAAACCAACTGAATTATTTCAACTGTGTTCAGAGTTCCCATTCATTTCATCAGTTTATGAAATCACTTTTGTTTGTGAATCATGAAATGGACATTTTGTATTTTTCTGTTTTTTTTTTCTGTTTTTGCTTATGTTTGAATCTTTTTAGAAAATTAACTAACAGATATTATTTTTGTCAGACATTGTGGGATGAGATTGGTGCTCTAGGACTTACAGCTCACCTGTGGCTCCTGCAATTTGACTATGGACAACTCCTCTGTGGACACTTGCACTTTAACAAATACAGACATAACCATGCGCAGTAGTACATGCATACATGGAAGCAGATACAAACAAATAATTATATGCACATCTGAGCATACAGAAGCTACAGAAGTGTGTATAACATTTTTTACTGTGATGACTCCTGGTACAATATTCATGTGTTCTCTCCACCATAAAGTTTGTCTAAGCTGCCAGTACATGGCACCTAAAAAATAAACAGAATTGGGACAAAATCTATGACTACAACACATTTTATCATGTATAGATACAACCAGTTGCATTGTATTTAGATCAGTTATCTCTTACTGGCTGTGACATAAATAAACATACTAAAAACAACCTTAACCATCAAAGTAAAAGTATGGGAATACTAAGCAAAAGCTGGCAAGTACAAATAAATAGCATTGCCTACCTCAATGCTCTACTAATTACAGGTATGGTTTACCAGCCAGGGCCTATTAGTGTTTCCTTCACAAACTATAAAAACTAATGACACCATCATCCTATTGCCTTGGTTTTCTTGAGACACCTTTTTTTCCCATGTACTTGGACAGTGGAGATTATTTTTAGCTGTAAATGGTGAGAGTTGTACACTTACAGTCAAAACCAACATCAGGTTTCTGCTTTGGTCATTCTTACCATTCTTCAGTTAGGTTCTGACTTGTAGAAGGGCCTGCATGGTAGGACACTTAACCTAAAATAATGCTTGTATTTGGGGAGTGCTAGAGTGTAATGAATGTCAGAACAAATATTATAGAAATGAACTGTTGATCTTTAAATAAAAAGAAATATGAGTCACAAACACACCATAGTAACTACAACCCTATACAGCTGTTGGGAAGTGAGTACTTTTAGTAGAGTTGCTCCCCCTTGTGTTACTGGCTTTAACTGCAGGCAGAGCTAAATTTTTTTAAAACACCAGCAAAACTGTACACACAGTCTTCAAACATTTCCAACATTTGGTAAGGCACTCCTATTGGATATTTTGAAATGTTTTAGAAAAAGCTGTGCCTTTGTTATTTAAAAACTCAAGCGTAAAGTCTAAGGAGACCATGTCAGTGATCAGAGAATGCATATTTGTGCTCAGTTTCGCTGCCACAGGCCACACTTAAGATGGTTATGACTGTTCACACACTGGAACAAGCTTCAATGAGTTTAGTGCTGTCCTCAGGGCAGGTGTTCAGCTCTGACCTTCTTAGATTTAGTTTACAGACAGTGCTGGTTAATGCTTTAAGGACATATTTGTTAATGTTCAGTTCTTCTCTGGGGGGGGATAGCTTCAAAGCAACAGAGAAGGGATTCAACAATGTTCTATTTTTATCAGGACTTTTCTTTCAATTGCCTTTTACAAATATATGTGTCCTGTTGTATTTTGATGCATGTACATTTATATTACAATGTGCTTTGTGTACGGAGTGCTGAAAAGCTGATTTAAAATGAATTAAACATTATTTGAACATCATCTAGAAATCTACAAGACAGCAAAACTGTCAGAGCCATTTTTTCTTAGAAAACCAGGTGCATGTTGTCTGACATCCATTAAAACATCTCGTTTGCTTGTTTGTTTACCTGGTATTACCTAGTCTCTATTCTGCCCATATCTGTAAAATATGTACATCTAATATATTATTTAGTCATGTTTGCCCCCATAATAAAGCATATTGTTGATTCTCTCTCCTCTGAATATGACATTGTATTTCCATTATTTTCTCTTTAAACATTAACCACTGGGTTTGACAGGGATGCATTTCATGTTCTCTCTTGTGGTTAAAGATTCAAATGCCTTACTATTGGTTGGGATAGGCAGACTGTGATGTTTAAACAGAGCTGACAGAGGAAACAGGGGAAGGAATGTTTTGCCTAAAACCTGCTGAAAATTCATTTTTTACAAGTCACTCTATCCCTCTTTCCCTCTACTCTTTTTCCCATTACATTACAGTGCTAGGCCTGCAGTTTGATCCTCACCGGGTGCTGAGTAGGGATTTCTTCCGCATACGGGGTGATAATAACCTAACATATGACACACACACGCACGCACACGCACACACACACACACATGCTATGTATGCACTGAGCGAATGCTGATTCTTTCAGTAGAGTGTCTTGGATTGACAGTATATCTGGATACAAAGTGATCCTGTGCATCTTGTAAAGTGCCTTTAGGTGACATTTATTTTATATTGGCACTAAGGTATCATTCTATATGTTTATTCTTATCACACCTTCCCTTAAAGAGATGGGAATGGATTGAGCATTGTATTTGCAGTGAATGGGTATTTATATGTCTTGTGTCTGATGAAGGTTTAACTGGTTGTGTATGATTGCTTTTGCTTCAGTTGTGTTTTGCTTGTATTTTAATCTGTTCATATTTTGGTTTTCATCATGTGAAGAACTTGGTGCTGATATTATCATAAAAAGTGCTCTACTAGAAATTTGATTTGATAAGCTAAACGGAACTGGAAACGGAAAAAAAATTATTTTTTTAAAACAAGTGTATCACAAATGATTAATACTGTTAAGCCTGAAATGATTCATAACCTCAACAGAGTTTGGTTTAAAGTAATCTTTGATATTACTAGCACGCTTTTACGGAAAGTAATGCAAACCTTTTCGTGTAGCCCAGCCGGAGTCCTCACTTCAATCTAATAGAGAATCTGTGTAGAGAAAATTGGAGTGATAGAAACGAGGCCTAGCCACCTCAAGGAGTTGTAACTCATCAAAGAAGTAAAATTGTCAAAATAGCTGTAAAAACACAAAATACTGGTCTGCAATTTGAAGTGTATCATTGCAGTGATGCCAATAACGACTGGTACATTGTTAATTAAAACAAAAATAAAACAGTCAAATTATGTTGTTTTTTTTGGGATTTTTTAAATAAACTTATCTTCCTTTTAATATTATTTATCATCTTTTGAGAGAAGTCATTTTCATTTCCTATCGGAGGTTGGTTGGTTGGAAGACTATAAATTTAAATCTAAATCTGACATTGTTATGCATCATTTTGACTTCAATGTAAATGAGCATTTTGACTTCGATGTAAATTAGCTTATTTATCTGAAGGCACCATTTTTATCTACACTACAACACTACAATATTCATAGCGTAAACATGCGTCCTCATCGTGTGTTTTTAGTTCAATTTCTGAGGAGGCTCTCACAACTGGACACTTCAGCCCCAAATTTCGACATCGAATCATAACAAGTGCTCTTTCTAAGGCAGAATGAAAGACATTTGATCAGATTTATATTTTGTATTGTTTGTCTGATCAATTTAATTTGTTATTAAACTATGTGTTTTGTTTTTTCTTTAGGATTTCTGATTTGATTCTTGATAATATTGGGGGTAATGACAAAAAGTAATCTGCATGGCTCACACCTCGATCCCTTAATAAATTAAAACATACTGAATGTCACTTAATAATCACAAAGGAATTTTTTTTGTGTTGCTAAAATGACATGCACTATATAAATATTTTACAAATTTCTTAAAATTGTACATGCTTGAGTGTAAAAGACTAGTTTCCATGTATTTCTTTTAGTTTTAACCGCGTTATTACATCACCTTTTTCAGTGTTATGTTCCATAGATATCCCTCTGCTCTGTAAAACAATGTTATTTCTCGAATAGGTTGGCTGAGGTTGGCCTTAAAAGTGTCAAGACCACCTGGCAGGTAGAAAAAAGGAGCCTTGTTATCCCCAAAAGTTCCCGTTCTGTCTCAGTGATTATAGAAAGCCACGAGTCCACACCAGAAGCGCTGGATGCCCCACTTGCTGCTAGTTGGCTGATTGGCGTGCGGCTCGAAAAAGCTACTCTCTCACATGGTGTCTTGACTGAATCTGAATCAGACGCTGATTAGATCAAATTGCAGAGAGAAACCTGTGTACCCCTGTGTGCCCACCTTTATACATCGCCTTAGTGCCAGCAGTTAAATTGGACATTTGGAGGCAGAGAAGCAGTGTATTTGATTATACTCCAGTTTCTCTACCTGACTGTCATGACTGGAGGAGCTGAGACCTCCTACTAGTGCTACCAATTTAATTTGTGTTGGCCAGAGAGAACAATATAAGTTGCAATATAGCTATATCACTAAAAGATTCATATTATTTCTATTCTTTTTCTTGTGCTCTGATTTAAATCATTTATCAACATTCATACAACTTCCATAGCACAGATCTGATAAACCTGAGAAGCCTCAATTATATAATTTATCTGTCAGGAGGAATGCTGACTTTGATACGCAAAAAGATCAAACTAATTTTAAAAGACTGAAAACGTAAATGGAAATAAGAGAAAATGAAAAGAAAGATAGATAGGGGAGAGGATAGGCAGTGTGGCAGTGACTATGCCCCCTCTAATTGTTTTATTATAGGAGCAGCTCATTACTACAACAAGGACAGGGGGGAAATGAATGACACAAATGGATGCAATGGCTGACAGCTGTCCCAAGATGAAGAACTGTCTCCTTGAACCAGAAGCAGAGATCATAAAAGTGTATGCAATATCAAGCAAAAGTTGTGGACTTCTTTGACATCACAGTAACCCCTTTCTTTATCAATGAATCATTTGGACTCATTTATTACAAAATCATCAAGACATTATCATACATACATTGCAGTATATAAGTAGCAGACTCAAAACTGAAGTTTCATACTTCAGAAATTGTTTGAGGCTTTAAATACTGGCTATCTTTGACTAACTACTTTTTAAGTTCCTTGCTAAATTTCTCATACCTCTCAAACTTTTTCACATGCTTTTCACACTACAACCACAAACTTCTATGAGTGACAGGTGTTTGTAGTTAGTTGCCATTACACGTTTCAGTCCATCATCTGAAAATGAAAAACGTTGATTATCATTGTAGCAATATCCTCTCAGTATTTTCCTCAAACATTGGCACTATTTCTTTTATTTGACCAGTCCTTAAGGAAAATTGTTGATTTGTTTAGATTAAAATCAGTTAAAAAATTGGTAATTTCTTTTAACCATGAAAAACATGATAAAGTATTGGGTCTTGAAAGCCTTCCTCAGCTCTATAGAAAAAAAAATCCTTGACCCAAACTGACAGGAATGGCTTAATCACGATCAACAAAGCAGGCACGAGTCTCAAGATAACTCTGGAGCTAAGCTAAGCGAGAAGAAGCTCAGGGGGGAGAATCTGTTCACCGGACAGGCATGGTTGCGCACTCCACAAATCTGGCCTTTAGAGAAGAGTGTCATAATTGGTGAAATCATATTTAGCTCGTAATACGATCTGAAAAATGAAAAAGATGCTCTCTATCCAATTCATAATTCAGCAACCAATATACCCACACACTACTTCTGTTGGTCCATCACATACAACACTCATAAAACATTCTGAATACATGACAAAACGGAAAGCATGATCATAGCACTGTATCATGCATAAAACTGGAGTGGAACAAAAGAGACAGAAGTATAGGTAATGGATGATGTTTATTAGCTTTCAGATGACTTAATGATCATGTGGATTTATGAAAAGCCCAGATGGATAATGAAAAAGACGCACAAGGAAGGTGAATATCAGTTGCGTGATGAGGGGGCAACAACAGCAAGCTGAGAGGCATCATAACTGGAGATATAAATCAATAACTATGACATTATGTTCTGGAGAACATTGAGTGTCAAAGGAAAAAAAATAATTTCCTTTATACATACTCAGGGGAGAAGATTGGATGTTTTGTGTATGTTTATGTGTCTATTAGGGGGGTACTGAGAGAGTCACATAAACGAGTGGCAGCATCTCTCCCCAGAGGACCAGCAGTGATGATGAGGAGAGGAGGCGCCATTGGAGTCTAGTCGAGCGGGGAATGGTGGGACGCGCTCCAGCAGCATCTCTCTTTCTCTTGGTGGGTAAAGAATAAAAGTCAACAGGAAAAGGGCTCAGCGCATGGGTACAGGCATGATAGCCTTCATCTGTTATACTTAAATTGAACTGTCAGCTGCTTGGTATCATTTCCATGGCTGGATAAGGGGCAGAGGTAGAGAATATTATGGGGGTATTCACCGGGTGATCACAGAGTGCAACGAGGCTGTTCCGCCAAATTAACTCCCAACAGAGATGGGGAACGCAATGTAAAGCTGTCAGACAGATAGAAGGATGGGAGGATAAACAGGCAGAGGGAAACATAGAAAACTGTTGTAATAGATTTCAGGAGGACATTTGCTTTCTTTTCTTTTTGCAAAGTTATGGTATTAAAACACATTTTGTAGACTGACAAACTTAATGATGTAACATCCAAATGCAGCAAACACTTTAGGACAGGAGAACCAAAGTCCAGCATGACAGGCTTTCATGCATCATATAACTCACAGTATATACACTGTAAACCCAAATTAGTAATCATTACTAAATCTGCTTATGGTAAGTGATTGCACTGGGATGTCTAGTTTTTACAAAATCAAAGACCAAACAAATAAAGCTTTGCTTTCATAAAGTCATGTGTCCAAGATAATCCATTACTAAAAAAGTTGAGTTTTTAAAACTAACGTTTACAAGCATTTGTCTTAAACATTACTCATGTTTATCAATATGCATTTCTGAAGTTTAATAGATTTATTATATGTAGTGTAACCATAATCTTTTTTTCAAATCTACACATTAATTTACAATAAGATCTTATATTCAGAAATGTATTGCAGTAATAGTGCAATAGTAACATTGCAAATATTTAAATCCAGCATAACATTCTTCTGCTCCTACCAAGAACAACAGCATTCTTATTTTCATTATTTGAGTTGTTTGTGGGTTTGCATTTTATGATAAAGCAAAATACTTCATCTGTTGTGATAGGCTCCTTTCTTATGGTGTTGGGTTAGTTGTGTTGCTGGGATGTCAAAGTTGAATGGGGGGTGTTGTCATGATTGCTGGCCCCCCCTGTCCTGATTGGTGGATTTTGATGTGACCAGGGAAGTTTTTGATTTAGCCCACTCCCCTTTGTTGTAAAACTAAAAATACCAAGTTATCTCTACTAAACACAATTAGTGCAATTAATCTTTCAGCTAAATAGTACAATCCACTAATGTTGTTTGTTAGGGAAAAATCATAATGCTGTATTATTTTTTTCTTAGGGTGTATTTCTTTATCACATAGCTTAAATGTACTTTTTAAATGTCATTTGGTTTCAACCATATGTTCCTTTGTATACACCATGTTCTTTTAAGATGCTAATGAAGTTTGACCAAATAAAGAGAGACTGCAGTGGGAGGGCCCTTTGAGGCCAGGTGACAGAGCTGTGTGATCAGGACACAGAGCTGGGAGACTGTCTGAGAAGCTGAAAGGAGAACAGACACACGGTCAACCAGAGTATCTTCCTGGTGTCCCTCTGCAGAACTTTACCATATTCTATCTCCCACTGCAGAGTTCATTTAACTTCAATTTCTCTGCGACCCCTGTGTGTGATTCTTTCTAAGTTAAACCACTATTTTTTACCCTAACATTGTTTTAGTAATGATAGCCATTTTTTGAGTAAAATTCTAAATAGGTGTAAAAATCGTTTGTTTGTTTTTCGCATTAAACTTCTAATTTACATATTATTTAAAGGAAACGTATGTAGGCTAGTGGCCAAAAGCGGTCCTGCAAATACATTCAAAATACTGTATATCTGTGTATCCCTTCCTGACTCGAGGTTGCCAGCTGCTGCGGGATCCAGCAGGAACGGCTGACCCTAACTAAATAACATTAGCAATGGTCATACAGGTTAACTTGCAGCATGTGTAGTCCCAAATGTACGCGAAGAACGAATGAGGAATTATTTGTACCGAGGTATAGGCTACTCAATACGTCTCCATTAAGTTTCACATTGCCAGAATCAACATGCTGTTGTTTTCCTCGACAGTTCAGCATAATGACAAAGAAACGGGCCCTGATGCTAATGTTAGCAATGACGACTCGTCGTTTTTGTCTCCCAAACAATTCCTTACATTTTCAATTTGATGACCAATCTCCTCCATATGCGCAAACGTACTGTCACTTTCCACGAACATGCATAACTTTGTTCGACTGTCGTGAATATTTGAAATGTCAATTTACATTAAGTACAAGTAAGTTAGCCAAACATAGGTGAATCTTACCTGTCCAGGAGAAAATTGGCGACGTTGACGTCTGTATTCAAATCCTTCTCCATTTTCAGCCGTCTCCATCTTTCAAAGGCATCTCCTATACAAATCCTTGTTTTATTTCGGACTTTGTCACGACGTATTTCGGATTGATAACGAGTTCTTTTAGGTTTCGTAACATTATACATGTTTTGTCCGTAACGTTCGGAGCTTCAGCTGTGGTAAACAGAGCAGAGCTGGCAATCCGGATGAGGAAACTCTACTGACTTCGTGATTTGTAGATAGCTTGAGGGTGGAGCCTCAGACCAAAACAGAACATGACAACAATAACATCACTTGAGGGCTGCAACGTTCACTTTTACATAACAATATCCTGGCCGGACCATTGTTGACAGCGATGTAAGTATTTCAAAAGAACATGATTTCTTAATGTCCATTTTATGATATATTTCAATAAATTTCTTACAAAAGTTTCCAATTACCCATTATATAATCATGGATATACAATATTGGTCATTGTTTTTCCATAAATCCAGTAATGGGCATGTAACAGGAATATTACTGTAAAGAGACCAGCAGGGGCAGAACAGCGGCAGAACATGGCTATGATGATGATTTGGTGCTTATGGAGGGTTTCGCAGACAGTACCGGGAGTGGAGTCTTTTAGTGCACTGCCTTCCTGTCGCTCAGAGAATATAATTTAAAACAGCTCTGCTTGTGTACAAGTCTTTTCATGGTTTGGCACCAAAGTACATCTCTGACATGTTAGAGACATGCAGTATGAACCATCTCGGGCCCTAAGAACTTCAGGGAGGGGTCTCCTGGTGGTTTCCAGAGTCAACAATAAACATGGTGGGGCTGTATTTCAGTTTCAGGCAGCTAAAATCTGGAACAGTCTTCATGAGGATGTGAGACAAGCCTCAACTCTAACAATGTATAAATCCAGGCTGGACACAGTTGTTTTTACCCGTGCATATGACAATTGAAAGTATTTTATCTGCACTCTTGCTTTTTATTGTAGTTAATTAATTTTATCTTTTTTCTAGGTTTTTTCATGTTTATTTGTGTTCTTAATTTATGTAACTGTGAAGCACTTTGAATTGCCTTGTGTATGAATTGTGCTCTATAAATAAACTTGCTTGCTTGCTTGCTACTGCATGTAATTATGCATACTGTAGCAGATGTTGACAGATGTTTGATATCTCTACCTCTGCTGATTTTACATTTACATACATTAAATATCACTTTGGTTTTATCTGCAGCACTGACTGTAAAACACATACCACACAGAAGTTGAGCAAGTTTGTTTGACTATTAGAGGACAGAGAAATGGCTCAGCAGCAGGCACAGTCTTTTCTACTTGTTTCGCCAGATCCATGTGGGGAGTTTCAGCTAACTTAACAAATGACAGGAGGCTTGTTTTAACCTTTTTCACCAAACGTTAGTGTTACTCTGTCAACAGTGTATTGTTTAAATTACCGTTCTTACAGAGGTACGTAAAAAGACAGAGAGACCACATTTGTAGACATTAATACCAATGCAGTGTAATGGAAGCTCCTCCGATCAAACTCTGCTTCCCAAACGTCATCAACTGCTTGCAGAACCCAGTGAAGGTACAAAAATCTATTTAACATAAACAGTCATGCAGTCAAGGTTTTTTTGCTTTTTCATGTTCGTCTCATAAGGAAACACAGGTTTTTGATATCAAGGTATTCTTGTTCCCAAAAGCAAATATTTTTAAGTATTTGTCTGAATTAGGTATTCGTAAAACAACACGTTATTTGTGCCTTTATGAATGCCATATTCAGGTTCAGGCTCCACCCCTATTCTGCAGGCTGCCTGCCCACTTGCTGCTTTTGCGAATCCGAAGCAGGGTTGTTTACATCAGTTGTAATTCTGCTTTCAACCAGTAGTGTGGTTAAGTGATAATCTTATTAAATGTTGCTTTAATATTGTTGGTTTTAAATGTTGTTTTGTTTCAGAAGGCTTTGCATTATTTTAATTTATATGTGTAATCCAATGATTCTTTTCTGCTTTAAAGCTGCTCTGCAGAGTATGCTGAGAGTACATCTGCTATGTGGCCGTTAGAGGAAATGCGTACTCCTGTGTCATTCCAGTGCATGCTAATTCATATGTGAGCTGGCTGCAGCAGCGAAATGCTCCACTGCTCAAATCAAATTCTATTCAATTCAAAAATACTTTTTTGATCCCAGAGGAAAATTAAGTATAATTGTAGCTCGTAATAATGAAATATTTCTTCAAAGAGTTGTTGTAGATCATTATGGCTGTAGGAAAGAAGGATTTCCTGTTCTGGTTAGTTAACCGATACCAATACGAGTACATTAGGACGGTATCGGTACATGTGCATCCCTGATAATAAGCTAATCTTATCTCTTTAAATATTATCTAGGTATGCACAGCCCCATGATAGGTATGGGTTCTTGATTCTGCAATTCAGATTAGTTTCCCTGGTTGTATGCACCTCACAATGCTCCCTTCTCCAGAATAATTTAATGTAGAAAAAAATCCAACACCAGATGGCTCCATTGGCACCCATTAGTAAAATGGAAAATTACCAGCAATGAAAAATAATCCAGGAACAGAAAAAGTGAACAATGCTACTGCTAAAATATGTGTACACACCAGATTGATATCTACATTGAAACATATATATATTTTTTTAGAATTCCTTCATTTTTTTGTCCTTTACTTAAAATGTCAGTATATCAGCAGGAAAATGAGAGTCATTGGAAGTACATAGATACAGAAAATATAAGCAATAATAGCAATAGCAAAATTAAAATAATTGCAAAACTAAATATAATTTACAGTCATATTCAAAATTAGAATATGCTTCAAAAAAACATTTTTTCAGGTAAATTGTAAATGGCCTGCATTTGCATGGCGCTTTACATAGTCCCTATGGATCGCAAAGCACTTTACACCACATTGCCCATTCATTGCCCATTCATGCACACATTCGCACACTCATTGGTGATGCTACGTTGTAGCCACAGCTGCCCTGGGGCACACTGACAGAGGCGAGGCTGCCAGACACTGGCACCACCAGGCCCCCTGACCACCACCAGTAGGCAACGGGTGTAGTGTCTTGCTCAAGGACACAATGACCGAGACAGCCAGCAACCGGTTACAAGACGAACTCATAACCTCTGAGCCACATCCGTCCCCATTTTTTGTTTGTTTTCATTAACAGTAACCAAAAGATCTTAACAGATGCAAAGGTAACATCTGTTTCACTTAGTGAACTGAGGAACTGAAATAAATTAAGTTTTCATTATTTAATTTGTTGAATATGGCAGTATACATCAGTAAATCTTTTATAAAATGTTCTAAGTGCATTCTCATCTCCTGCTTTGATACACAGGGAGGTGATATTTTTGAATTAGGCTTTTTTTTTATTAATCCTGAATTGCCAACTTCTTTTTAGGGTTTCCCTATTTAAGTAAAATAATATATAGTATTATAATACAATAACTGTTTACATTTTGTTTACATTTTCCTGCTCTTTATTTGAAGGAACCCTCAGCCTTAGGAAAATTTTGTCGCAGTGTGAAAAATACTATTTTATCTAGTATTTTTCTTTGTGTTTTAGGTCAGAAAATAGGGCAAGTGCAATCATATAAATGTCTTGGGACCGTAATTAATAAAAAAACAAAGTTTGACGAGAACTGCAAGTCTGTCTGCAAGAAGAGTCACCAGGGCCTTTATTGCCATATGAAACTTGTTCATTTCCGCATTAATCAAGCAATTTTGAAATTGTCTTTTCATTCTTTTATTGAGTCTGTTTTATCTTTTTGTTTGGTTGCATGGCTCTGTCAGACCTCTGTCACAGAAAAAGATCACTCCATACCAGTCGATGGTGGTAATGCACCAATATGTTGTTATAAACACGAAGAACAAGAAGTATACTGTTAGGCTAACGTGCTAGCTAATGGTACTTCTATTGAAAACTATGTGAGAGATACACACAAGCATGGGGATTATCAAGGGTTTGAGTGGCAGATGATGTTAAAAATGATCGATTGTTAGATTGGTAGGGCCTCAGCGAAGTTCTTGAATTATCTGTTGATCAATGTTCCTACCCTCATCTAGGGTCACAAACTCTGAGTTGTGATTGCAAAAATTGGATCACAAATTAAATAACTTCCTTCACAGGGTGCGCTCTCCCTTAGAGATAGGATGAGAAGCTTGGCCATCCAGGAGGGGCTCAGAGTAGAGCTGCTGCTCATCCACATCGAAAGGAGCCAGCTGAGGTGGCTCAGGCATCTGATCAGGATGCCTCCTGGACTTCTCCCTCCTGAGGTTTTCCAAGCACAATCTACTGCGAGGGGGCCCAGAGGAAGACCAAAGACAGCTTGATGCTGCTATGTTATTATTTTCTGTAAAGCAAATATACATACAGATATAAATGAAGTAGGGGTGTGTGAAGCAGCCAGTGTTTGTATCTGTAGCCCTTTTTGTGTTGCATGTGGGGGGAAAAGTATTTGTGTTTTTATTTGAGTAAAATTCAAAATACAATCCTGTTTTTTCGTGTTACACTTTTATTCTATGTTATATTTGATTATCCATTATAATGATAATTAATACTGGTTGGTGTTTTTCCATAAATCCAGCCATGAGCATTAACATGAAAAGTCATTGAAAATAAAATGACATAACAGCCATAACCTCATCCATGGTTAAACCAACAGGGGCTGAACACTGCTGTGATGATGATTTGGTGCTGGTGGGGGAATTAGTGTTTGTGGTGGCGTGGGCAGACAGTACCAGGAGAGAATGCTTTAAGAGTACATGATTATGCAACCAACGCATCTTTGCCCCTCCTGATTTGACATTTGCATACATTAAATACAACTTTGGTTTTAACTGCAACATAGACTGTTAAATGCTTCCATACAGAAGTTGAGCTTTTTTGGCAAATGGAGAACTAACAGATGAATCAGCTGCACACACACACACACACTTTTCTATATGGTTGCCCAAATCTATGTGGGGAGTTTCAGCTAGGTTTAAGTGTGATGGGAAGCTATGCTAAGGTTAACTAGCCTATAGCCTGCATCTTGCTGTCTGCAAAAGACACAGTAACTTAACATTACTCCCAAGGCAGTCATTTTGTCGGGGTTGACATTTTGAAGTTTTATAACTTTAGTTAAATAACTCTTATGGGGTCCTTGCTTTATATATATTTATATATTTGTAATAAGTATGTATGATCTTAATTCCCATGCTATTATTTCAACATAAATAATTATTAAAAGAGAAATTGGGTTATTTATACCTTTAACTCCCACAACCCTCAGTTTGACTGGTTGATTATTTACATTGTATACTTTTCCCGCGGATGAGGGAAAGCGTTGCCTAGCAACCAACATTCAAGATGCCGCATTCACTCCCTGGATATATACCATGTAAAACTTGTGTCAACATTTTTTTTTTTGAAGAAGAAGAAGAATTTGACAGTAAAAAAAAACTGTAGAAACTTGTCAGATACTCGATTCTGCTGATTCGGTAAGAGAGGGACAGCTGATGATAACTGGTCAGTAGATAGTGGCTCAGATTTTCATAGCAACACAGATGATGAGCACCCTGAAAAGTAGCCATATCAGTCACCCAGGAAGCTTCTTTTCAAAGTTTGAATTCAACATTAGAGTAGGACAAAATATTATAAAAATGTAGACTAAAGAGTTGAGTTTAGTAAATTAATATATATAAACAAATACATTTATATATTTGTTGCGCCCTCGTATCTTCTGTGATTATCGGAATAATTCAATTAAGTTTTAATGTGGTCTTTGAACAGTTTTATTTTTGACATATATAGGCTATAATAATTGCATTTGTTTTAAGTTATTAATTTATTTTTTGCTATATTTTTATGACTGCTGTCTAATCAATTTATGTTTGCTGTACTTATTCACAAATTTTATTATTGCCATCTTTTTTGTCCAAGTTAATTAATTTATGTAAAAAAATCATTTAAGTAATGAGGTAGTTAACTTTTAACTTTTTTAGTAAAAGTTTTTTCCATATTTAAAATTTTATTTTAAAACATTATATATATATATATATATATATATATATATATATATATATATATATATATATATATATATATATATATATATGGCTTTTTACTAAAATTATATTTTTTGCACCATATTATTAGGTATGCAAATGTATAATGAATGAAATTATACCACACTAGAATGTTTTACTCTATGGTATCATCACCTGTCTCGCATTACATTGGTCAGAATACCAGCAGTCAAATTGACTGCAAGTGGGAGTTCTAGTAGAATTAGAATTCTGGGAGTCCCATTGTTAAATGTCGCAAATAACTCTAACTAGTCCACACAATTTGACACAACTACACAAGCCTTGCTTTGACCTTTTTAACTGAATGTTAAAGTTACTCTGTCAACAGCCTATTGTCTAAATTACAGAACTAATAGAGCTACGGACGTAATACTAGCTGTTAATACTAATGGAGCATAATGGAATACTCTCCCGATCAAACTGCACTTCCCAAAAGTTATAAACTGCCTCTGAACTCTTTTAAAGTATTTGTTAAAAAAAAACATGTTATTTGTGCCTTACCGAATACCATATTTGGGTTTGGCTCCACCCCTAAAAAGCAGTAACCTTGAATCCAGTAACAGTTTCATGGTAAATGCCTGTATTAGTAGAGTGTTTTATCCAATCCTGAGGATACCAAAAATGCTTCAGCTGAATACATGTACAATGCACACATACTTTATATTTATTTGGAAGAAAACCCAAAAATCAGAACATGATCAGTTCTTTCACTTCAGAATTGTATGCTTCTTCACTCTTGCCTATCACAAAATTCCAGTATAATCCAGCAACGATTTTGTGTTTTTAACATGACACAAAAAATGTGAAAAAGTTAATGAAGTGTAATTAATTTTGCAAAGCAGAGGAAAAAGGAGTTGTAACTTCTGTCCAGTACAAAATGATCTTTGAATTTTTGCCACAAAACAAACAAATTGGATCTGAACCTACTTGTTCATTTACAAATATTGTTTTAGTGTGTGCTATGTGCAGTCAGTATTATTGCTCCACTCGCTCTCTCTCTCTTTCTCTTGCTCTCTCTTTCTCTCTCTCTATCCTGGTACTTAAATATTTATAAAGATCCCTATTATTGTATTAACTATTTATTGATTTTTAATTTAAAAGATTTATACCCAGCACCGGGAACTGCAGGGGACAGTGACTTTCATCTATAGACATCCATGGCTTTTTGCTGACTTTTAATGTTGAATCAGTACCCGTATATCTCTTGGCATTCAGACTCAGCGAGAGAGAAATACAGTCAAAGAAATAACAATACATAAAAAGACACAAACAGAGAGAAAAATGAGAAGGAAGGGCAATCTGCTTCAAAATTGCTTCTGGTTAGGTATTGGTGAGCTGTGCTCCATCTCCCTCTGGAGCAGGTCACGCACTGGCAGTTTGCACAGAGCCCCGGCAATGAAAATGTATTGCTCTGCTCCATCTCTTATTGATTTACATCTTAAGACTCTTTGCATGTGAAGCACTTTCTATAAAGCTTTAGCTGGGCTGTCAGAGGGCAAAACTATGGGTCTGTTGAAAACCAGTGAAGAATCCAATCCAAACTTTCAATTAGAAAAAAAAGACCCAAAACATTTAAAATGCAGTCAATATTTATCGTTGTTACATTAAAATTATCAAATTTTCAATGATGGACCTTTCATTTATAATGGAGATGGACTTTTTCAAAAAATAAATTTTCAAATTATTTCTTTTCATGAAAACTCTAGATTTCAGAATCTTTTTTTCTATTCTTTTTTTACAATTTCAAACAGATGACAATAAAGAGTGGAGTAAATAAAAATCCAGTCAGTCCATAAAAAATTATATACAAAAAGTGAATTAAGTCAAATAATCTCATGAATTAATCATTTAACTGGTTTCAAGAGTCAGAGCCTTCTAAAGCCCCGTCCACACTACTGCGTTTTCGTTTAGAAACGGAGAGTTAAAACGAAAACTATCTCTGTCCACACTAGCGTTTTCCCTGCGTATTAGAATTGATCTCCATCCACATTAAAACAACTGAAAACGTGGATCACGTCACCGTTCTCCAACACTGGGCATGCGCGCGCCGGTATAAACAGGAAACAGATTGACCATTCCTCAGATTTGATGAAAGTAGCCAAGCTAACGTACCTGCTAAACATGTCGAAGGCCAGAGATTTTTTTTCATGGACTGATGATGAGGTGGAACTTTAATTAAAAGTTACACGAGAGTATAAAACAGCAATGGTGGCAAAAAACACAGACTAGGAAGGATACGCCATGACCGATGACACCCAATCATAGAGCCGAGCGTGATCTGCTGCGTCATCGTTTCTAAAGTCCTCCGTTTTGAGACGTCCACACCAAAACACCCTCCGGAGTTTCAAAACGAAAAACGGGGTTGGCAGTGTTTCTAAACTTCTCTGTTTTGGGTCTCCGATTTTGTTGTTTTAGTGTGGATGGGAGGTGCAAACGTAGCAAAAGGTCTCCATTTTTAAACGAAAACGCAGTAGTGTGGACACTAACACTGGTTCAAAGGACAGATTTGTCTTAACTGAGAGGCTCAAACGAATGACAAGGCCAGGAGGGAAGGAATAAAATCAGTCCTTTTGTGGTCAGCAGGAGGAAGGAGGTGTATGTGTGGAATGGTGGGTGGAGGAAAATGATTCAGCGATGGGAAAAAAAGAAAGGTGTTGGGATTGAAAAGCAAATTGTGCTTTCACGTAGAATCCCATGAGTGACAAGGAAACCATTAACGGAGCAGAGTTAGGCACAGGGATTAAGTCTACACATACGTGGCTATTATTCAGGCTAATTAAAAGTCTTTTTTTCTAGGACGCTAGGTCCACTTGAGCAACAAAGCCAGCAGAGAAAGAAGCAGGAAGTGGCTCAAGCAGTTTTTGCTTAGCTTGCAAATGCCAATCCATGAGGGACAAAGACGGATTGGTTGAAGGGTCTTGTTGGGAATGTGGCTAAAATTAAATAAATGACCAATAGTTTTAAATGCTTTCTCAATAGCACTTTGAAAATACAATAAATTATTAACAATATAAATTGTAAAGCGTTTTGTATCCTTCTTAGACAATGTTTTGTTAGATAGAAAAACTTCTAGATTATCTTCCTTCACAAATGCACACAGGAAAAGGTTTAAAGAGGGGTTCTGCTTGTGACATTAAAGCAAAGTTTATACTTCTCTGTCTATGAAGGTGCAGAGTTATGCCTGCCATTATTGATGCAAGGGCTTTCTGTCACTCATGCAAGCATGGATGGAGTAGAGGCAAAATGTTTTTTTTATATCTGCTGAACACAGTGATGAGCGCAACTATGTGATAGGTCAGCCCAACCTCAACCCATTATTATTTCAGCAGAACAGTGTATATTTGTCTATAGTTGATGTAATCAACTATAGACACTTCCTAGACCATTTTTTGGGGGTACCGAAGTGGTAATGTGTCTTGGTAATGTGTCTTTCCAACCCAACATACGTGAATCCAAATGCATTCACGTATGTGCGACTGGTAAATCTCCGGCTGTACGCTGCTGCAGAGAGCTGCATGTTAAGCAAAACAGCATAAGAGAACAACACTTTGTTGTTTATACCAAACAAACTCTGTAATTTAGGTTGTGCTGTTGCATGCAGATAATGGTTGCTAAATAACGAGTTAATACAAACCAATATATTGTGTTAAGCTAGTTCTTGTTACCTGTTACATCCTACTGAAGCGTAATTCATAATGTTGGGGGAAAAAAGGTCGGTTTTTCTGTGTTAAAATTTTTTGTTTTGTTTTTTTGTGTTTTACAGAAAAATATTGTTTCTGAATTGACCAGGTACATTTTACATAAAAAAAACATTACTTAGAGCTGAGTATTTCTCAGCATCTGAACCCCAAACAAAGAAAAAGTGAATTTAATAAAACAAACATGACATGTTTGAGTTGCTGTTTCTTTGGGAGGCACCCAGAGAGTTGAGGTATATCCATTACTTGGGGCTACAGCTGGGAACCCTTGGCTGCTTTATTTATTACTACAGAGCATCTTGTAGAAACACCTCATTGGTATTTCTAAATTTATTTTCTATTAGTAATCAAATAAATTAGAAAAATAAAATCTTGTACTGACATTTTTCTCTGGTGGGGATTAACTTCACACCAACAGAGAAGTATGAAGGAGATTGTCTCCATCAATACATGTGCATACATGTAAACTTGCTGATGGAGAAGTATAGGGTAGGGCTAGGAGTTTTACGTAATGCTTACTCAACCAGCTCTGCTGCCCGTGGTATATGCGTTCTAAAACCATAGCATTAGAAAGCCTTGATTTAGGTTCTAACTAATGACTTTTATTGTGATATTAACTCGCTCTTCCTACTTTGTTACTTACCTGCTGCTGAATAAGTAGTACCCAAGAATGCTGCGCCATCTTTTTCCTCCTACTACTGATTCATCTTTTTTGCTCATAGTGACATCCAGTTCTTGCTCATGTGACTCATTTGATGCGAATAAGGTGTTTCCATTGCTGTTTTGTGAAATATATTAATTTCGACACGCTCGAAAAACCACCTCATCCAAGTGCTAACACTTTGAAAAAGTTGAGGTTTTTTTTTTTAAATTGCTGTGTTTCCATTAGGCAAATTTATGTTCGCAACTGCAATTTGCTCAATTTAATGGGTAATGGAAACGCAGCTTTGTTGCTCTGCTCCCCACCTCTCTCCCAAAGACCCCCCCCCAAAGGGCAAGAGCGGAATAAATAAAAAAATAGGTGGATGGATAATAGAATAGAACAATCCTTTATTGTCCAACAAGGGTAAATGAGGGAACAGCAGCAAAGCAAGAACAGAATGGATTCTAAGAGTTCAGAAAAAAATATGTACATTATACATACTAACAAAAAACAGAGTACTGTGCAGTTATTTAAGTTAAAAATAAAGATAAAGTGGATGGATCAAGCCTCTGTATATTTGTTGGTAGAAATTTCATTATCTTTAGTAGAAAGAAATATGACCATCAGCATGTTGAATATGTAAAACTCAATACCCTCAGCTGATTTGGTGACTTTGTTGAATGAACACCTTTCTGATTACAGGATCGAGAAAGCAAAGGAACATACCATTGTCACTGCACAACCATCCCAAAGTTCAAAATGTTATGGTCTTTGCAAACCAGAGAATGCTGGTGAGCTGCACTTGATCCGGCAGATTCATACAACTGAGCTAAAGTAACTTTGATGTAACTTGAACACAGATGTCTTTTGGGCATCGAAAAATGACTAAGTATAACAACAGTCTTTCATGGAGTTGTAGACGACAATCATAAGATACTTGGTGTTATAGTCAACTGATGTGCACATTTTCATTTTGAGTTCTTCTAGATGGCTAATGTCTATTAAAACAAACTATATTCTTCTGATTTGCTGGTAGACATCCACCACTCAGAGGATTTATTTAATTTCCAATGAGCTTATGCTATACAATTTATAGTGTATAAACAAAAGCAATTAGATCAGGTCAAGCATTTTTTACTCATAACAAAAAAAAAACATGTTTTGAATGTATTCTACACAAAACTGAACTGTGCACACTTATCTCACAAAAATCTCCTTAACAGATTCAAAAACATGTCATGGTCCACCGCTGCAAAGAGAATCCAACATGAAATCTTTCACCCATGTTTGCACAATCATGGCTGACCAGACCAGATAAAAGCAAGAAAACGGTCTACTTACGGCTAGAATAAGCAGGAGTAATATCACCTTGTGAACAGAAATGTCAGACAATAAATGATTGAACGTTTGCAGCCACTGTATAACCCCACGGAGTCTGCTGCAGATTGACCCCCCAGAGGTCAGCCATGTGAACCTGCTGTTTTACAGGGTCAACACATTTTTACCCTTTTTTTATACAGCAGATCTCAGACACAGTTGTGGCTGAAATAAATATATTATGACCAGTAAAGGCCGTAACTAGTATTTATTATGATTCTAACTAATTTGTTGGTCATTTGTCATTATCTGACACATTTCTGTCCGAGCCAGAATTAATTCCTTCCATCCATCCAGCCATCCATCCAGCCATCCATCCATTCATTTTCTTCCACTTATCCAGTGTTTGGTCGCAGGGGCAGCATCTTAAGCAGAGAGACTCAGAATTCCCTCTCCTCCACCACTTGGCCCAGGTCCTCGAGAGGAATCCCAAGATGTTCCCAGGCTAGCCAAGAAACATGGTCCCTCCAGCTGTCTTGGGTCTTCCTCTGGGCTCCCTCGCAGTAGAACGTGCTTGGAACATCTCAGGAGGGAGAAGTCCCGGAGGCATCGTTTTCAAGGAGATCAGATCGCGCATCCTGTCATGTAAACGCAGTGTTGTTGTCACCTGCATTTCAAACAAAAAATGTTTCCCAACTAACAGGCTGTCAAGTTGAAGAGATAAACAGACTTACTGACTTCACCTGTCAGTAGTTGTAATGAATATAAAATCTCCTTTTTCATCTAAAACTATATCAATTATAAACACGCAAGATTTGAGTTACAATTGTTACAAAAGTTGCAATTGTCACATAACAGTCACAGTTCATACACCATAAAGTAATCTGTCAAAATACTGGAATAAGTCAGTCTTGAACTGAGAAGAGCCTGACAACAATGCTTCCCTGTCGAACAGCAGCAGCATTGGTCCAACATTAGTATTAGTAAAGGCTCTGTCCCAAGCGGCCGTAAATAACCAAATATCTAAGCTGAGGGGAGTTCACTCTAACAGCTCCTTAGAGACTAAAAGAGAGGCTGCCAGTCTCTAAACAGACAAGCAGGAGCTTTAGCGATGAAGACAGCCACCAGGAAGGAGGCAGGGATGTTGGAGAAAAGGAGGCAGTGAGGGACATCACTTTACTGGTTTTACACCCACACACATGCTACAGCGGATCACTCAGATGGGATTGCACCTGACGCTTGACATGCCGCCAACAAGCCAGACAGCCATGAAGAGATGAGAGCGTGCGCCAGCAAAACGAAACACAGAAAGGAAGAAAGGGAGGGTGCAGATGTTAGAGTGTAGTGAATGATAGACAACACACTGATAGGAAGAGACGGGTGTAATTGGCTGTGAAGTGGAAGACCTCAGGAGACAGTGCGAGAGACCATCTGCCTGTCACAGCCACTCGCCTTTCTCTCACACTAGCTCTGACAGTTTCTCGTTACTGCGCACACACTCACATACACACACACACTCACAGAGAGGTGTAAACGTGCTATCCCGGTGAAGAAGATACTTTCACAGATGAAGCCCCATTTGTCACCTTAACTAGATGACACTTGTTGGAAAATGACTGTCAGTCACGAAATGGCAACATATGAACAGTAGTTGAGAAGAGGGAGGGAATTGAAATATGATTTATCGTTCAACCAGAAAACCAGAAGAAAGCCTGGTATTTCAACACAAGCTATTTTGCTTCAAATAAATACATAAGTTTCATTTAAATCTCTGCTGAAAAAGTATGGAATTTGGAACATCTTCCTATAGACCACTCCATATATCTCCTAAGGTTTAAAATCATCAGTTTGCAAGTCATGAGGAAATTATCTGTTCACCAGCTCAATTCTGCTATCCAGGAGGATAGCAAACAGTTAACAGACAAATGTTTTATATAGTAAAATAGTTTGACTTATATGTATATACTTTCCTGAAGGACCCCAAATCCATGCAGAGGGTTTAATTAACCAAGGGTACGATCCTTAAAAGTGAAAATTTTTAAGGACACCCTAGTCTTAAAAGTAGACAGGGTGTCAGCCTCACAGACTAAACAGGGAGCAGGTTTCACAGGAGAGGATAACTAAAGAAATCTGCCTCCCAATCTACTTTCAGAAATCCTAGGAAGTACCAGTAAACCTACAGTCTAAGGCCCTGTCCACACGTAGCCGGGTATCTCACAAAACGGAGATATTTTTCTACGGTTTGGCCTGTTATCCACACGTAGCCGGAGGTTTTTGGCACCAAAAACGAAGCTTTTTAAAAACTCCGGCCAAAGTGGAGATTTGCGTTTTCTCCGTTTTCAGTATCTGCGTGTGGACGGTGAAAACGGAGTTTTAAGAGCCGTAACGCCAATATCCGCAACAAAAAATGCTCCAACACCACATGTGCGACCTGTGTTTACTCTCGAAAACAGCATTTATTTCCTCAGCGCTGTGTTGGTATCATCCACTGTTAAAGCGCGTCTAGTTTGTTTGCTTTTATAAGCTGTATAACTGCTGCGCGCTGAAGAGAGGATATAAAGTTTCTCTTGGCGGATAGGACTGGGGAGAACTACTGCGCCCTACAGGTTTGCCACGTCTATGAATGTGCTGAAAAACTCATTTATCCGGTTACGTGTGGATGGAGATTTTTTTTTCAAGGAGCAGAGGAAAATCTTCGTTTAAAAAAAAAACCCGGCTACGTGTGGACATGGCCTAAGAGTGAAGTACCCTATTAGGAGCATATGGAGCAATCAGATCTTTGATTTATGATGTAGTTTTATTATTAAGATATTTTTTCATATAGGAAAGAGGAATTTAAGTTATTTTCTGAATTTAAACAGGGAGCTAACGAAGGGAAGCTAAAACAGAAGAAATGCTGCAGCATTTTTGATCAAATGAAGGCCTTTAATTGTATTGTGTGGACTTCCTGATAGGAATATTTTTGGGAAAATATATATAAAAAAATTATGTGACCATGGAACAGAAAGAATATTTTACAAATCACAGACAGGATTATAAAGAATGCATAATCAAGGAAGATTATTAACATAAATGTATTAATTAAAAAGAGAAATAATTCTAAAAAAAAATTAAATAAAGATGTTGTCTACAGATTGATTCTGTTGAATAACTATTAATAAAAAGCACTTCTGAATATCTACTTCTTTTTCAGACAATAGCCTGTAAAGCTCAAAGCACTAACCTTCAAACCTGGGGCCCATATAGCTTACACTTAATTGACCAACAAAATCACATGATGAAAGCAAATGGATAGTGTTTTGGCAGACAGACTTAATTTTAATGAGTAATATTGTTGTATTTTAATATCGCTGCATTGTAGCTATATTTAGAATCTCAAAACAGCCCTTGCCTAGTACTATGTACAATGGTTCTAAAGTGCTAGTTTAACAACAAACTTGTTTTTTTTCCCCTTTCATATATTTACGGAATGTAAATGGGTAGGTTTTCTTCATGATATTCAGACAAAATATAATGACTTAAAAACAAATAATGTGAAAACTTATTCCGTGTGACAAATGATATTTTATTTGATAATGCATGACAAAACAAACCTAGGCCAGAGGTAAAGTTTCTAAAGTTTGTAAAGTACTTATTGCTATGCCAGACATCTACATATAATGGGTATAAATAGCCCCCTAAACTGCCTGAGTTCAATCTTTCACTCATCCAAGGCTTCAGTGAAGGCCTCTGTTTTTGTTGCCTAATTACCCCTCCCTATCTTTGGTTGGATCTTGTTGTCCATCTATCTGCAGAGTCTTGCACTCGCTACATGTGATAAAAAACAGTAACACGGTTGGGGGAACCAAACTGCTTCTTAATTTTCCCTGACAACCAACTTTAAACATGCAGAGCCAAATCCACGCTTTAATTGAAAGCACATTCCTATTCCAAACAAATTAAGCACAATTAAGGCCCCTGAGTTATGAGTATCTATCACTGTGAGATGTTTTCGTAAAAATCACTGTGCTCTAGATCAAAGTCTCTCGACCCCTTCTGCTTAATTGCCTCATTAAGAGCTCCCTTCTTTGTGCTACGGGCTTCATAAATACTGGGTCTGCTCGTTTCAGTTGGGAATTACACTAAAAGACGCCTCTTAAACTAATCGCTTCCACGTTTTCAATAAAAGTTCATCTGTTTTTAGGTAAAGGGCAAAATGAAATTTTCCTTCATTTACAGGGCATAATTTGCAGGGCCCTTCTGAGTAAGAGTGGGATATATAATTTTCATTGCATCCGTGATGAGGGACAAACTTGTAGTTAGTTTGAGCTTCCGCAACAGTAAAAAGTAGGACTAACTTAAATAAAATCTAAGTGCTTATAACACATTAGCTTGGTATATTAAGTGTGGCATTTGACACTTCATAACAGGTGACAAAAGGAAGGTGTCACCACCAGGAACCAGAAAATCACATGACAGGAAGATGATTGTGTGCAGCTGAAAAAGAAAATCATACCCCCCACCCCCCGGCTTCTCCTCCTTCTTTCCACATTGTCGCAAAATACCATCTGAGCATGGCTGGCTTTTAATTTAATCTTATAAATGAGGTGCTCACTCCAAGACAACATGCTGTTCCAATTTCGAATGGTTGCTTTATTGGGGGGACAGCGACACAGAGGAGGGAAACCTGAAGAGAGGGAGATGGAGAAGAGGAGGGGGCGACACAGAAAAAAAAAAGTGAGAGGCCACGGGAAAGATGGTGGTATGGAACATTTGTTAGTAATCCAATTCCACATACCAAATGGCTTCATTACCATTATGCGGGAGAGAAGACTTCAGTCAGTCTGAAAATAAAGACCTACTTAGCCCCATCCAAACTGACCCCAAATGAGACATGTTTGTCTCTGTGTGACAGTGTTAGTGTTATTGCCCCGCTTTTGAATTCTTTGTGGTCGGTTCGGATTGAGCTTGCAGCTGTGCTCGACTTCGCCATGCTTATCTGTGCACGTTGATGCACGTGGCCGTCTGTGTCTGGGTGAGCGTAAGATAGGGATCGGGCGGTTTCCCAGTGACTGATCATCACGGAAGAGAGTCCTTAGTCATTACTGTGTGGAGAGGCAAAGGGAAGAGAAGGCCCATAAGCTAGCTCCATTCAGATGTGAAGATGACTGATAATGCAGGAGCAGCAGGACCCCTCGCTGGGTTCATTGGCCCCTAAGTGCTCCTTTGCTGAATGTGTCCCTTATCTTGCCCTGACAGCAGTAATAGAATATGCATAGCTCTATTAGCATACAAGGTAATGGCACCCTTGAGGGAGGGCACTGACATAAAACTTTAAGTAGAAATCAAAACATTGGTAAAGGCAGAAGCAGAATAAAAAGGGGTTATTGTCACCCTGTGCAAACACGCCCCGAGGCCTCGGCTGTGACTGCGTGCAAGGTATGCTGCCGTCACGCTTCCATGCATATCTGTCTGCACTCGCCAAAACGCAGAAAATTTAATAATCTCTGTACGACAGAACATACAAATATGTGACATTTTATCATTTATAAAGAACAAGTTACATATTATGCTCATACACTGCACATAGGTATGCGTGGACACACTGCTGAATCGGCTTCCTCAGGGCATCTCAGGAAATAAAATGAAACTTGGAGCCAAAACAAATTACACTGTACCATCTCAACTGAGTGTCCATACCCAGGAGGATATTAAAGAGAAAAATGCAACTTAATCAGTATAAATAAAATATGTTTCTAGTTAAAGTTTTAAAAGGATCCCATAAAAATGTTTATTAAAATAGCAAAACAATGGAAAAGTTTTGTAATATGAAATTGTTTTTATGAAAGAGTGCTCAATCGTAATGACATTTTCGTCAAAGATTTGTACAAAAAGCTTAAAACAAATGTTTTTTTTTGGGGTTTTTTTACAGTTTAACAGAACCAAATATGTAACTGTTTACTATAGCACTTTAATATAATCTGGAGATTTTTTTTACCTGCATACGAAATACTCCCGGGTGCATTCTGACAAAATAAGTTTGGGTCTTTATCCAGCCTTGTTCATCACAGTTTAATTTTTTTTTTTTACATAACATTTTTTTAACTTTTTAATTATTGCTAAGTATACTTTTGATCATGTTGAAGTGAGTAGCTATTTTCTCATAGCCATTTGCTTTCTTACAAATTTTAATACGTATCTGGCTCACTTGAATAGCATCTTCTTTTGTGTTTCCTATTTTGAAGAGTGAGTTAGAGAAATATGGCTTTGTGAAGGGAATAAAAAATTTGACATTTATTTATTCGGAATATTTAGAGAATGACACGTATTGTGCTGTTGATTTTGTGAAAAATTATTATTTATTGACACATTTCCTTAAACTAAAAGTTACAGTGTTTCTGTATAGAGTGGCACTGGATTCAGCAATATTGTTATAAGCTCAGTGGGAAGGGGTGTTGGTTGTAGAGAAGGCCGATTCGAAATCGCATTATCTGGGTAGCTTAGTCAAGTTTCTAAAACTCCAGTTTGTTTCGATTCAAGCCGGACTAAGGTGTATACGTGCATTTTAAAAGTCAGATTTCAGTCAGACTAAGGTAATAATTCGACTTTCTCTTGCTGCATGTAAATGTACTGAATGTCTTGATTTCTAGTCTGCCAAGGTAAACCAAGCACTCTTCACTACAGAGCTAAAGGGAATGTGGTTAGAGGGCCTCCTAGTCATATCTTCTCCTTGTTGACATTTTTTTAAACAATCTAATGATCTTCTACATGACATACTGCCTAGATCCATTTTATTGGAATGTAATTAATCAATTTATTCACATTATATTGAAATAATTCTGTCAGAGATAAAATTGTTTATACTACAAAATGCACCAGTTAAGAAGGAAGGAACTCTTTCCAAGTAGTCATGTAATTTATCAATGTGTTTTTATTTTTTTTAATTTTAGAGTTTTTTGCATATTATTTGAATTTGTTTTAATGCTATAAAACAACTTTTAATTTAATTTTTAAGTATTTTGTTTATTTGTTTTTATCTGCTACTTTTTGGTCCCAACCTAAAAACAATGTATTATCAGGCAGCTGCTTTTGGATAGTTATTTCTCTATATATATATCTCTATCTAGCTTAACTGTGCCATTTATGTTTTAAAATTTTTTTGGGTAAAAAATTCACAATTCACTTGGAACGGCTTTCTTAACTAACAATCAAACAGGTAATGCATTAAAATATTGCAACAACGAATCACAATGAAATCATAAAATCTCAGCCAATGTAATACAGTCAACTTTAATCAAAGGTTAGCCAATGCACAGCATGTGACATATCCATTTAACACAATAAGAAAGGGAAAAAAAAACATTGTGGTCCTGAAAAGGTGACAGGGTACTAGCTGAATAAAAACCCATGGCTGCAGCTTGAAGATTTTAAAACAAAGCAGGACAGACAAAACCACAAAGAACAATTTGCAGTCTGCAGTGCGAACATTCAACATAAGAAAGCAATTTACCGGTCCACACATGTCACCCTGAGGAAGAGTGGGAAAAAAAAGACATACAGAGAGAGGCAGAGTCCAGCAAAAAGCCTAATAATTCAGTCTGGTGGGACAGATCAGGCCAGAGAAAGCTTTTCTAAATGATTAACATTTATTATATATATTAACCTCAAGGAAGAGGCCAAGGAAGTGGTGTCAGTGCAGGTTAAGAATTAACACCACCAAGGTGAACAGTTAAATAAGTATAATTCTCCCGTACAACACAATCTCTTCCATTTCTCTTTCTTTGCTACGCTCTGGTAAGCGTGGAAAACAAAATCAACAGTAATAACGTAATATTATGCCTAATTGCATCCTCACTGGCAATTATGGTGATTATAAAGTCCTCCTTTATATGCAGTTCTGCTCTACTATCAATATGAGCCATATGTGAACATGGGACAATTATGCTAATCATTCCACATGCAAGCATGTAAGTGAAATAAAGTTCACCACCCTGAGTAAGAAAGGCCAGTGAAGAATGGGCCACATGTTGAAAGTTGGACCATTAAAAAATAAAAATTAGGCTAAGGCCAGTCCTCAGTGTAGGTCTTTGAAGAAGGAAATATCCCACTGAGTCCCCACTTACTGGCCGTTTTATGCTAATTACCATGAAAAATATAGGTTAGATATCACAAAAAAGGAATATATATATATACATATGCATGTTGATGCATTCCAAAATGCTTTACATTATAAGTCTCATAATTAGACTTGGCCCAACTTTTATGGCCCATTTTAGCCCCTAGTAATGGCTTTGTGCTTGGACCCAAACAGACCAATAAAGCACAGTCTTGCATTGTACACAGGGCATTATTAAAATGAGGCAGACACAATTAGAAACCATCAAATATATCTTAAACTGGGCAGCATAATTTCTTTTCTAAGGGCTGGTAAAACAAAGACCTGCCTTATCTAATGTGCGCTTTATTTAATATGCTGATTACATGGGTGGCCGCTTTAATGATTATTCTCTGGGCTACATCTGTTAGGAAACTAAACGGTGACTGTATGATGACATGAATCCACCAAACAAACACACCACAACAGTTTATAACATCAAAAGCCATGTGCCTCCATTAGAACCTCACACCATGAGTACAGTTAGTGATTAATGATCTTCCACTGCTCAGGATTTCAGTATTTATTTCAGCCTGTGAGTCCCACCTGAAAGCTTAAGTCTCTGGTTGGTCATTTCATTTAAAAAAGAATGTGTGTGAAACAGAAACTGTTCTTAGTTTTCTTCTTGCCAGCATTGATGGTTTGGGTGAGTAGGGAGATAAACTGATTACTGGTATTAAACCCTAACCTTAATTTTATGGTGGATAAACAGTTTCTCTTTCACCCCATTACACTTGTTGCATTTCAAGGGTATAACCCCGAAATACTTGATTTACAAATCCAACAATCAGATATTTTTGCCAGCTATTATCCTGGGAAGGTTATATAAAAAAAGCAAATAATGATCTTCAACACCTTTTTCCAAGTCACCCCAAAATCTTATTTCTTCAAAGTTAATTCTTGAGGGTTTGGTGCTGAAAACCAGAAAGATGTTTTGATTAGACTTCAAAACTACAACATTAATGTGGGCTTGACACAGTGAGAGCAGGCTGTTTACTGCAGCACATGCTGCACATCAGGCTGTTTGACTATAAGCTTCTCTAGACTATAGTTTTTCTTCTCAGCCCATGGAGAACTTATGTATTTTACACAGAAATGCAGAAAGAAAAAAAAAATCAATAACAATAAAAAGACTATTTAGAATGAAACAGTATTTTATATAGAAGATACAGTGAGACATAGTTCCAATACCTTACAGCCATTGGTAATTTTTAACTGTTGTTCATAGTTGGGCTTTTATATGATCAAAGAAGCTAGTAACTCTAGCTGAAACAACATAATACTACACAATATATCAAATATAAATTATACATATAACATATTTAGATACATAAATATACTTAAACAACACACAGGTCAAAATATAACTATAAAATAAAGACTATATTAGGTAATATATAATTATGAGATAAAGACCTTCCCTGAATCTGTCCTGTATAAAGACATGAAATTAAGGGCTGCAGCTTTGTTTTACTTTCAGCCTTGTTCTTAACAGTTTCATTTTAGGAATAAGTTTTAGTTCAGATGGTAAGGTTATCCAATGTCGACAGTCCCCATTTATAGCTAGACGATATGGTGATTTGAAAATACCATTCACCACTCTCCTGGTTGCTCTGTTATAATCAGATGTTCGAAAGAAAAGTCGGAAAAACAGATATTTTCTAATTGAGATGATGTCATGCTGCCCTAATCACCCAATCTCCTCATCATCATCTGCACCTGTTTCGTCCTGTCTGAACCTCCTCACCGCCTATTGTTTGTACCTGTGTTCCTCCTTGTCTCCCCTTACTTAAGATCCAGCGAGCGCTTCACTCCTCGCTGGATCATTGTCATACCTTTGTGTGTAACGTTTCTCCGTATGTCGCTGCTCACAAATAAATTATCACCTCACTTGGAACTCTGCTTCTGCGCCTGGGTCCTTCATCCTCCATGCAGCATACGCGTGACAGATGATCCCAATTTTAAGCTGCTTCTTATTTTTAATAAAGTACCCATCAGCCTGACCATGTCTTAACCTCTTAAGATTTCCTTTCCAGGAGATGATTGTCACCCGTCAGTTTGTGTCACCTAGATGCATATTCTTTAGATATTAGCTTTACTGGTACAAAAATACTGTGAGACCAAAATGTCAAATTCATATCTTAGTTTTTTCCAGATTCAACTCAAAGTAGTGTAATTATTTAGAATACATAATTCATACATTCCAGTTAAATCCAAAATATAATAAAGAGAAATTTTGTTGACTATTTAATTTCATTTGGTTAAGTTATCTTGGATGTCAAACAGTTTTATTAGAGACGTTGACACGGCAACAATCCCTTATCTTGAGCAAGCACACAGAGACAATGGAATGGAGTAACTTTCTGAATAAGAAGCCTTCAGTACGATAAGCAGCAATCTTCTGGGTTTGAGAGGCCAGGGCCCTGTACTAAGAAGCAGATTCAGTGTGACCAGTATTTCCCTTGGAGATCAGGCTTAACTAAACCTAACACTAAAGATTGTGCACAAGTGGTACTCAACAAAGAAGGTCAACCCAAGGTTAGGTACAAGGTTATGTACTTACTGATGTAAAGAAAATGCTGATGTAAAGAAAGCTGGCCATAAGCATCTATCCATCATCTATACCTGGTTATCCATGTGTCTATCTCCAGCGGTCACTGCACAAGAAAAAAGATACACTCTAGACAGATTTAGAGAGACCAATTAATCAAACATGCATGTTTCTAGAATGTGAGGGGAAGCCAAAGTACCTGGAAATAACTTTTAAAAATGTAAAATCCAATTACAAAGTCCACCAAGGCAGGAGTCAGACGCTGGACAATTTTGTTTTAAGGCAACAGTACTGATAACTGTGGCAGCACACAGTATGGTTTCATGCAAGTATAATTTTGTCACACTTTGTCATTGTAAATATTACTATGATGAATCCTGGAAGTATAACTTGTTAGAGAAGATTTCACTACTATCTCTGCAAAAATATGACTAAGTTGACTTTCTACCATAGAGAATCTGTGCAGTCTCTCAAAAAGGATCTTCTCAGAGGTTTCATTATTATTTTGATTTGCAGCTTGTTACAGGAACATATTTGAAGTATTAAATAAATATGTTGGCTACATAAAGAACAATTGTCTATTATATAAGATCTACCAGTGTAACAGGGTGAAGAGGAATTAAAAATAGAAGCACAGATGTTCTCTTCATTTTGTCATTTTCTCAGGCATTAATTAATTTAAAAGGCAGTTATTTCAGGTCCTTTGGTCTGATCTCAATCCATGAACGATTTTTAGGGTAAGTTAATAGATAAAAATCTAATAGTGAGCCAGAGAAGAGACGCTAAAATTCAAGATATATTTAAACATAAAACGTAAGACTGAAACCTCTGTGGAAATAGTCTGGCTCATGAACTGGTTAAAAAATGATTGAAAAAGTAGCAACTGTACAAAGAAAACTTTAACTTCAAGAGGTGAAAAATATCAATCTTGTCTGATGGCAACATAAACAAGGAACAAAGCCTCTTTCCTTTGTGTTCTCTTCTTAATCCAACTCTAGATACTGTGCTTTTCTCTACATGACAATGGTCTAGAAGGAAGAGGGTTCCACTAAATCAAAGCTAAAGTTCACCTAAACATTAGATTTGACTGAATATGCATGCACAGAGAATGAACTATTTCGATTACTTATTACTTAATCTTTAATGTATTCAATCACGTTTTTTTGGCTGCTTCCCCCACAATCCTCTCGTCCAGTCTCTGTAAATTAATGGAAAAATATTCACTGCCCAGGGCTACTGCTGAACTTCTCACTCTCTGCATCCAATTTGATGTGGAGTTGCTGTGGTGTCAGTGGATCGTCCAAACACAGAGGAAGAGGAAAGGGAAAGAAAGCAACCAGAGAGCAAGAAGCTTACAACCTTCAGACCTTCAAGGTCATGCTTCTTAAACCCACCACTGAAAAAAAACAATAACACTTTATGAATGTTTCAGTTAGAGGTCATTAATGCAGAATAGCATCTGTTTCGAAAAGAATACAAATGAGATGCTGTCCTGCTCTGCACCTTTCCTAGTTTAAGTGCAGTGTGCCCCTGGGCATAACATCATGGTGTTGAGTGGGAAAGTAGGCCTTGGGATCTGGATTTCACAAAATGTTGTCAAACCATCTCTTTGGATTTTCTGGCTGCATACTTATAGACACTAGTCAGGTTAAAAATCTGGCCTTCCATTGTTGAACCACAGAGCAGATTTGAACTCAAGAAAATATGGTCAGCAAAGTAGTGATTGTTAAACAGCAGTACATATTTATGCTTGGACATGTGTATATAGACAGAAAAATGTGTTGGGACAAATGTAGATAAATATGTGTTAAAAGGATGAAAATTATTCCACCTTTTAACGCTGTGGCACAGTTTCATAATAAATCACTTTAATATTTTAAGTAAAATATATTCATTTTTGTGTTGTAATTCCCAACATACGATATCTTGAGATGATATCCAATGGATCTTGAATCAACGGCTTGCTTCCTATCTAAACCACCAATTACTGAAGTGTTTACATGTTATATTTCAAAGTTCTAAAAAGAAGATCAAATCATGCTTCATCAATATACCACATAACCATTCATGGATACTTTTAGAAATACACCCATTAAGGAAGAAAAGTCTCCTGTAAGGACTGACTGCTCAAACAAAAAAGAATAAGAACAGCATTATTCATAAAATGTTACAGAAGAAAATGTAATGAAAAGACCAATGATTTTGTCTAAAAATATTTTTTATGACAATAACAGATAAAACTCAGTCTTGCAGTAGTAACCAAGACCAAATAAGTTACAGTACATTATGAAAAAATAACACAAGCATGCGTTCAAAGTATTCTGCTTACAGGTATTGTTTCAACCATTTATCTCAATGAAATTTTCCCTTAAAAAAATATGTGTCAAATCTAGTGGGTGACTAGCTTAGTCATGCTAGTTGTAGGCCTCCCCAATGCTAACACCACCCTAGGCATGCTAGTCAGTAGCCCCTCCAATGGAAGCGAGTAGTTGTGTGAGAGACAAAAAGTACCGTCCAAAAAAAGGGTAAACGACCACTTTATCTGGTCCTGAGGACCATAAAGCACTATTACCACATTCCTGTCATTCACCCGTTCACACACCCTAAGGCACACTGACAGAAGCTAGGTTGCCATACACTGGAACCACTGGGCCCTCTGACCACCACCAGTAAGGAAGGTGGGTAAGGTGTCTTGTTCAAGGATGCAACAACTGAGAAAGGAGTAAAAGAGGAAAACATATAATTGTTAGGCAATTACTATATATTATACAAGAATGACAATATTGAGGATGTAACTAATTGTTTTGTCTTGTCTATTATAATATCTCAACCAATCTATGAGCTTCACCATTTTGTACAGTAGAAATATAGACATCAAGAAGAGGGAAACATTACCCAACATACCTAATATATTATTTTAATGCAATATATATATATATATATATACAGTATATACTTGGAATATTGTATATGACCAAATGTTGTATCTAAGCAATGCTTTGAAATTCCAATTTTGAGCCCACTTGTGTGACGATTGCAAAAGATGCAGTCAGGAGTACTAACAATTTTGCAAGTATTTCTTAAGATTGGTGGATACAATATAAGTAGCACATATTTCATGTGTTTAAAATATGACCAAATGTTGTATCTAAGCAATGCTTTGAAATTCCAATTTTGAGCCCACTTGTGTGACGATTGCAAAAGATGCAGTCAGGAGTACTAACAATTTTGCAAGTATTTCTTAAGATTGGTGGATACAATATAAGTAGCACATATTTCATGTGTTTAAAAACTAAAAGAACATTTACATCCATGCCAAGTTCAGGCGAAATCTTTTTAAATCAGAAAAACTTCACAAAGTTTTTAGTGGGACAAGTTAGCTGTTTTAGCCTGAATGCTGCAAATTTCCTGTGTGATTAAGTGTCAGCCCTATATTTTCAAATCAAATAGTTTCACAAGACTAATTCAATATCTAACAGTCCCTAAAACAGAGCTGCACGCTCCAGCTGCTGTAAATAAATCCAATACAACACCAAGAATGGCTGCATTAAAGTAAAGAGTGCGTTTATTTTCTACATGAATATATTGTGCACAAAACTAAGTAGAAGAGCTGGTTGGTTTAAATAAGGCAACGTTGCTGCTCACCCTCCCATTTACCTGTGTGGGAGCTTGAGTCCACATGAGAGAAAGGAAAGGCCGCAGGGAGGCCAGGCAGGGAATAGTATTGTTGCAGTGGCCGTGATGATGATGGAGCATCTACAAATATGATTCCAAACAGGGTCATTTTGATGTAACGGCAGTACGCAGAGACTTGCCTGTTAACTCCTGACCTTTTCAGCATGACCTGTGGGGGGAGAGGGTCTATCTGCCAGAAGAGGATGGAGAGAAAGGGAGAAACATAGAGTGGGGCTGTGCAGTGTCACGCCCATTATGACCCGCTAAAAACTTGGACTGCTCTTTGGCGAGGAGCCATCCATCATCGGGGCCTCTCTAATCAGCATGTTTGTCACTGTAACTAAACAGAGGGCTGAGGCACATCGGCTCGCTATTGGCCCTGACAGGGAGAAATAAATCTGCTGCCGGCCAATGGGCTGCAGGCAGCCGAGCGTGACAGGAAAGGTGACAGACTCTTGAGTTCTCAACTATTGCAAGATTAAGGGGAACTAGTCCAGATTCTGGGGTGGAGGAAACATTTGAACAGTTTTACTGGTCTTTAGCCAGGGGCTGACGGTGGAACTTCAGTGATGTGGGTGTTGAAAGTGAGAATGCCTTTGTATTCACTCCTGCTAGAGACAGGTCCATTTGTTCGTTTAGGAGAAACTTGAGTTCTCTTTGTAAAACCTAACAGATAGATGTTCTGCTTGCTTTTCCCATGACATCTCCCAATTGAAAGTCTTTTTTTGTCATACTGGATTAATTCGGGCACATTCTTAAGTACAGACATCTTCTAAAAACAGGTTTATGTTATAATATGTACAGATTACTTCATAACAAGTAAATTTAAACTTGTTTTGTTTTAAGAGCTGAACATTTCTGAAGAACATCACGAAGCTTTGCCAAAATAAAGAAATATGTTCCAACAAACAAGATTCCCCCTGAAACAAGTGATGTTTAAGTGAAATGTTGATCTCTGCATTGACAATCCAGTTTGTTGAGCCAACTTGCTGTTGTTTTGTTATGTTATGACTGTTCCCCTTGCTTACATCTCAGCAGGCGGGCTGTACACAGAAGCTGAAAAGCTGTGGTTACTTTACCACTTGGATCAGGAACCCTTTTTCCACAACAGCTAGTGGCTTAAAAACGAAAACAAATTTTCTTGACGATGCAGTGACGTTTGCTAGCAGTGGTTTTGGAGAAGAAAAAAAAATTCCTGGCAAATCTCAGGAAATCACTAGTGGCACAATTATTTTTAAGATTATCTGACATCATATCATTGTACTCCTTAATTTCTCCTCTGGTCTTCAGCAGACTTGGCTAGTGTCTAAGCTTACTATATTGTATGGATCTTGGATCCCCCCCAAACATGTTTTATTAGAGAAACTCTCTTTGCTGGCAGAGAACGCTACTGCACAAGTTCTTCTGAAATCTCCAACTACTTGGCTCCTTAAGAAGACCTAAAGGTCAAGGCACTGATGATTTTTGATATGGGCAGAATGGCTCTATGCCCAGGGTAGCATGGTCCAGGGATGCCATTAATTAGCAAACAAATTAAGACATGTTATCCTTTAGGCTATTTTATTGCTTGTCTGCATCTCCAGTCAGTGTTAGCACTGTAAGTAGTTATGCGTGCACACTACATTTAAATTCTAGCCATGAAGCTGATTAGTTCAGTTTTTGTTGTTGTTTTTTTACAAATCTGGACTACAGCTGTGATACTGTAATTTCCACCTAAATAAATGTACATGAATTTATGCTTTTCCTAAAAAATATTTACATTTTTATTTTTATTTTATGATATTACTGAAGTGCTGAATTGCTAATTTTATTTATATACATTTTTACTTATAAAACCACTTACATTTGAAGTACCGTATTTTCTGCACTATAAGGCGCACCAGCAAATTTTAGGGGGGAAAGCACAAATGTGTACATATATCAGCCGCACCTGATTATTGTGTTATAATGTTTAAGTACCATATGTTTAATTACCATATGAAAGGCTTTGTGCAGAGAGGGGATTGTTAGGAAAGACACTGGTATTTGGGAAACCTTCCATTTCATAAACATTTCAACAAATAAGTTGCATTTTGCACTCAAATATTGCCATTTAGTGCAATAGTAAGGAACATCTACGGTACTGTACTGTGCTGCATAAACAGTACTGTATAACATAGCGTTTCAAATACAAACTTTCACGTTTAACAAAATTCAAAACGTGTCCCCTTTTTTGTTTTGTTCACAGATTCCACTGTGCAGTAGTAAACTGCGCTGACAAGTGTCAAAGTTCCTTATGAACGTTTCTTATTGTGACTGGGTTGCACAGGTGTTTTTGAAACTTCTCCACGCTGTCAGGACCCACAGGCAGAATTGAGCATAAGTTGCTTTTCGCATGCAACCAGTTTTAGTGAATTATGTTTTACCGCTATTCATCCACGCCTCCCACTAAATGTGTAGTGCCAATTTGAACGAACGATTCACACTGATGTCCAGTGGCTGCAGATGCTTCGTCGTGCCCCCAGGAATCACAGTTGGAATTGAGTTTGTGCTCTTTATTGCTTGCTTTTACAGGATCTGTTATGTGGGCCCCCATACTGTCCAAAACAATAAAAGGCTTTTTTTTGGACAAACGAATCCACCAGGTCGCTTCACATAGCACTCAGCCAGCCAGTCTTTCATTTTGCTTTCCAACATCCACCCATTCTTCTTGACTTCAACGCAGATGCCATTCGGGATCTTTTCTTTTTGCATTGTTAGGCGCTTAAAAATCACCATTGGCTGCAGCTTTAATCTGGAGGCTGTGCAGCCCAGGACACAAGTGAAGTTTGTTTTCTTGTGGCCAGTGGTTTTCAAAGTGATGGTATATTCACGTTTCTTGTTAACAGTCCTAGAGAGAAGCTAGTCAGTCAGGGAATATTTTTTTTACTTTCTCTTTGTTTAAAAAAAACATGTTAATTAGAAACTATGTTATTTTTTCCTCATAGTCATGGGGAAGTTGCTGACAAACAGTCGCCTGCGCCATGATGGACAATCCTTTTCTTTTTATAAACCTGAGACACTAGGGTTTTGTTCATTTTTTTTACCATTCTGAGAGTTTGTGCATGAACAATTTATTTTTCCAAACTCTTCTTTTTTTCAGTTTTTGCTTTCAATGTTTGCGCCAGCTACCTGCATCACCGTATCACCACTTAAAGGCACAGTGCTGATGGACGTAATTTATACAATTCATAGATGAGGAGCTCCCCTAAACTCCATAAATAAGACACACGGTGATATAGACTGGGGGTATCAAAGCATGGGAAAAAAGTAGCGGGTTATAGTCCAAAAAACATGGTAATACTTTTTCTTTTTCAAGGTTTTATTATTTAACCAAATAATTGTGAGCAGTCTGAACTGTTTTGAGTGAAAGATATTTAGGCATTGTGAGAATACTAACTGTGTAACTCTTAGCTGCTAATGATGCTAAAGTTGATTAGTTAAATGTATTATTACACCCTAGCAATCTGCACAGTCCTCACATACGGGTGAGCAGAGGCAAATTTAATATCCTGTACGCTATCCCCCAATTACATGTAGATATATAGGCAGAGGATCTTCAGTTACATTATGTTAGTAGACACCTCAAATAGGAAACATGTTCAGTCTGAACAACACTGGTCACATTGGGTCACATTTCAAACTCTCCAGATTATAATAGTGGTGGCGGCTGGGTGCAGAAAAGGGGGAGCACATGCATAAACTCATTTCTTCCAAGTAAAATGACACTATATCAAATCAAGCATTTCCATATGTGTACTGGCCCTTAGTGCAGCTATGCGGTGAGCATGGCAATGCACCAAGAGATGGGCTGTGCTCTCCTGTTCAGCAACATTTTGTGATCTCTGGAGCCTCCTACTGAGAGGACAAAGAATGTGTCTCTCATTGGATACACTAGTGTGTGTAAGATGTAATGAAAAAAACCTCTATGCCAATATACTGTAGGTCTTGTGCAAGCTCAAGTGGGTTTTCTCCCTGGATTGCCCACTATTTAACTTGATCCATCTTTACAGCAAAGTATTCCCATATCATGGTTCTGATACCACTATATTTCGCTATGGGGAGAGTATATTCAGGGGGAACATTCATTTTCCATCATCCATGATGTTTAACATATTTTCCAAAAGATTTTGGTCCAACCATAGGCAGTTATTTGCACTGGGTTTAAATAGTAAGTACATGAGGCTAAACACAAATGTATAGCACACATTTTAGATATAAAAATAAAAAACAATTTACATGTATATGCTGCCTTATGCGATTCTATATACTTAAAGTACATATAACTTTATAGTTTTAACAAAACAAAAATTGAAAAGGTACAAGGGGTGTAAAAAATATTCATAGTATTGTGTATAACACATTATCATCTGTAGCTGTTAAAACTTTCCGTTTAGGCTAAATCATTAGTTCTATCAAACGGCTTTAGTCATTGCTGAGCAGGCCCTTAGACTAAGCTTCTGCAGAAACAAAAATGCAGGGGGACATATGGATCCCGAGTATGAGACACAGCCTCACTTTCAGAAGTTAATGACTTCTACTCTGCCATTACACGTGGGAACTCGGGCCATAAATCTCAAGACCTCTCTGGACTTGTCTGGAGGCCAGCTAAGATAATTGAGCAGTGGTCTGCTGTGCTGCCCCTCCTAATGTAAGTATATGCTTTATATCAGAAAGTCAAATTTTATCAACTGCTGCAGATTCACAAGAAAGGTTAACAAAACTTCTCATCAACGACCAAAAGCTAAACTACAAAACACATGCTTGCACCTCAACCTTTTCCAAGATGGCACTTTTTTCTGTCTTTGGTTAGTGGATCCCCTCCTCCTCCAAAAAGAAATTAAATTAGCCAGACTGCCACAGTGTGGGTCAATGGGCTCAGGCAGTGGCCTTTTCCTGAAAGCTCCACTTCGCCAAGCTTGTCTTTACATACATAAATTAGTCCAGGAGTGCTGGGTTAAAACATGTCAAGAGCTAAACGAAGATTGAGTGATGAGATCGAACAGGGGAGAAAGAGGACCACTAAGAGTGGAGGAATGGGGAAATTCTTGTCCTTCACTGCTTCATCGCTGACCCCCACCTCTCCCTGCTTCTCCCATCAAAAATAGAGGAGGAGGGGATTTTAAGTTCTCTGGTACATGAGTTGGCACAAGTTATAGCTCAGGAAGTCCAGGAGACGTCTCTACCTGCCCCAAGAGTGAAACCTAAAACCTACGACAAAGCCAATACATGCCATATTCTTTCCATTGAAAACAGTTTATTTTCCAGGGAATTTCAGCTTGAAACTGGTCTTCAGAATTATCCGGATTTGTTTGGGAAAATCAAGGTGGATACAATTGGCCAAACTGCCAGCAAAAAACCCGTATACGTATGCATGTAATGTATATATTATATATCTTCAGTTGCTAAGTCTAGGTCAAATATTCAATAATTTTGTTTAAAACGAAACATAAAATACAGGAAGCATTACCATGCATGGTGCAAAAAGCCCCATTCTCGCATAAATGATGTTCTGCAAATGTTTCGTACCCATGCATTCCCTTAAGTTACTGCCAAATGTAGGAAACACACTTGAACATGTGCAACTGACAGGTTTAAATTGTCTATGAAATCTGATTCTTCTCATTTTCACTTTGTATACATGGGTAAAGTTTTATGCCTGTGAGGTGATGAAAAAAAAGTGTCTGTTAAAACAAAAAATAACTTTCTTACTTTTAGCTGGTTAGTGCTACTTCAGTTAAGCAAATTTTGAATATATTTAAATAAGGACGTATTTACCATTTTTTTTAATTACGTTTAGTGTCAGATTTGTTATAACTTTTTTTTGTCAATGAAAAAATGATGTAATAAGCCAGACTCATTGGTTGTAGTGAGTCTGATTTTCAGCTAATTGTTTTAATCAAATATTAGATATGCGCATATAAGTGTAATAAGTGAATTAATATCTTGAGCAGCCAGTTTAATGATTAAAATATGAGATAAGCACATTCTCAACTGACCTGTTCAGAAATCAGCTAAATTAAGTCTTTTTTCATATGTACATATTAGGAAATTGTGATCTGATCTAGTCATGAAGTTATTCATAAATGAGCACATTGACTATGTTCTTTCCAAGCGTATTCTTTAATATTTCCTGTTGCCTTTGCTAGCATAATCTTTATTTTATGATAGCTAATATTCCAAAACAAATACTCTTGTTCACATATTGTATTAGTTTCATCAACAGAAAAGAAAATATTTGACCATAGGTTACAATTCAAACTGTGTTTTTAACTGGGGGTACTTTTAACCCTCTTTCTACCATCACGTCATTGGAGAAAAAATGCTTTGGACAAGAATTTGAAAGCTAGACATCTATATTTACATTAATATTTTTTCTTTAACCTTTGGACTGACATGACAAAACATATTAATGTATGTATTAATAGAAAGACTATAATTAGAAAAGGACAGTAAAACTATTCTGAAGTAAAGCCAATTAAAGTTCAACATAGCTGTTATTAGGTGTAAAAAAGAAGTATGTGCCTTTAAAAGTTCTCATTCCAGCATTAACACCAAGTTGGTGAGGCTTGGAGAAGAATGGGTGAGCGGGGGGCGGGTTGCAGGGTCTCTCCTCCTCTGTTTAAAAAACCCTGAGGTATTAGGGTGGACTAATCTTTAAAAGGTTAATTTATTCATAGAGATTTTGACAGAGATGTATGGCTCAACCAACATCTCAGGCACCTCTTCCCAGAGGGAGGCGACTTGTGCAAAGTACAGAGAGGAAAAAAAAGGGGAGGTGGAATGGGGGGTGCAGGCAGGCAGAAAGATGGAGTGCAGAGGAAGAGAGACAGAGTGGTGGAGTCAACACACTATAAACACAAACACATAATTACCTCGTAGTGGCTGACAATGACTCTGGCCTTTAACCTAGTAGACTTTGTATTCCTCAGTCTGAGTTCTTAATTATGTAATAATCAAAAGAAACATTTTAGAAATAATGTGTGTCTATTGATCAGTTCTGTAAATCTGATGCAAAGTCTTGTGACAAGTCATCAAAAAACATGAAAGCACCACAAGTCATCCATAACCATGCAGCTGAACAACTATGAAAAGCAAGTTCCTTGGACTAAATGTGGGGGTCAGCAGCCCTCTAACCTCGCAACAATGCAATTAACAAAGTTATCAACAATATTCAAATAAAACAACCATGAACTTAGGCAGACTTTCTCGCATTACTAATGATTAGCTGCTGTGCTTATGTGAGCTGTTTAGCCAGAGGGGATGGAGTGAGGACGTTTTGGTCAAAACCAGCTGCACAACTGCCCAACCACAAGACTTGTAGACTGTATGAAAAGCAGCAGCTTGGGCTTCATATGTTTTAAATGTGTCAAAAGTTATGTGCCTCTAATCAGTGGTGCAACTGCCTACTTTGCGAGGGGTATGCAGCCACATAATAGCAGCGCCCGCATGCCTCTGCCACCCAACTCCATCGAAACATATTTGTTTTGTATTTATTTCTGGGTGAAAAAGTCTTATTCATTGATTGACTTAAAAAATACAAAGCTTTATTACAGACTTATTTTGTGTTACATATTACAGCAGGTGATCCATTTAATAAAAAAAAAAGGTTTTCATGGCCTAACCAGTTTAAACATTCCTACCTGATGTTATCGCTGGTCTCAATCATAGCTTTAAATAAATTGCTAATCTCGATGAGACACTTTATCAATATGAATATTGTTTAGAAAGTATCAGGTATTAAGTGACTGTTCCTACAATTCCACATAATATTAGACCAACCTGTTGCCTTACTCCATCCTACCTGATTATTTATTTCACTTCTTCTCTTCTTTTGCTCTAGACTCACAGCTGAATGAAATTAACTTTATGTTAAGAAATTTTCAGAAATAAACTACATTCAGGGGTTGCATTAACTGATTTGTGTTTGTTGTTATTATCTTTTCTTTATGTGACAAAAATCTAATTGCATTCAGTCATTTTGAAAGATTGCAATTCACAGCCCTGACCGGCCCAGACATTTTCAACTTTATGGACATGAGTCCATGTATCATCAATCAACCAATCAAAAAATAGATTCCCATGAGAGCGGCAGAGCATCATCTCAGACCTGGTCACCATACCCAATGCATCTTTTTATCCGAGAGCTGTCAGCACGCCGAAGAGTTACTGAGGTTTGGAGTGTGTCTGTGAGTGCACTGGACACAGACCGGCACTGAGAAAACTGCAGCTGCAGAGGGATTTCTTTTGTAGAGATCAGAAACCCTGCCATCCAGAGAGTCTTGTCCAAATTTGATCACTTCAATTAATGAAATGTTCTCTGATTTTAGAATTTTCCAGTTTCCAGTGTGTAAACAGAGCGCAGTTTCAACATCCCTTGCTGAGCGCATTCAGCTCCATTCCGAGACCAGGTGAAATGTTCATAATTAATGTATGTAGCTTCTTAAGCTGTGTGGTGTTTGATAGCATGATGTGAATTTTCTGTTCAGTTTATTCGGATTGAATATTGATTGAAATGAATGAAAAGTAAATACTACTGAATTTAAGTAATTATTATAATTTTAAAATTCGTAAAAAATTGATTATGATCGGATTATTTTGACCCAGTCTGTTAAATTGACTCAAAATTTAAAAAACTGTAGCGCAACTGCTGAACTACTGTACATATAAATAACATTACTATTATTTGAATTTTAAGTAACATCCTTGTTTTATATCATATTTGGGGTGTGCGGTGCTTAAAGTTTAAAAGCTTCGTTTTTAATTGTATTTATGCATGTTGGCTCACTGTATAGTTTCAGTACATTTCATAGTGAGATACCGCTGCGTTGAAAAACGAAATTATTCAGTTAAGGTGATGTTTTCGGACTTAAATTAGTACTAAAATGTTAGCGAAAGTAGCTGTGTCCATCTTCACAATAAGAGCGTTTATTTCCTGTTGTGTTGAACTAAAGAATCTGCTGTTTACTTTTGGAAAATGTTCAATTAGTTTATTCTACTAGATCCGAACTATGGGTTTGGTTCTGTACAGTTTGTTATTTTTGTTTTTTATTACTGTTTCTCTGTCGTCCGGCAGAGGTGGAGGACTGGGATGTTTTCTTGTGTTCTTTGTTTGCCTCCCTGTCTTGTGTCGTCGGTTCGCGCCTCTGTTGGTCCGGTTTCTTTTCTTCACCTTCTTCCTTTCTCCCTTCTTGTCTCGGTTTAGTGTCCATGACGTCAGGAAATTGAACCCACAGTAATCACTAATAAAGATTTTTCATACATATACATCAAGTGGCGTACTACAGCGAAGCTGTAATACTCTGCTTGGGAAAGTAAAACTGTTGGGCTTGTACTTGTTACTCAGACACCAATTCTGAGTAGCATACTGCTAGACAGGACACGTTAAAAAAAAAAAAAAAAAAAAAAAAAAATGGAAAATGTTCAATTGTGTTATTTGATTACTAAGTCTATATTACATTTTATTTATGTGATATTTATCACAGACTACTGATATCCAAATGTTATGTTTATTTATATACTTAGTCTTAGGCTTAGTTCTGCCTCTATTTGTTATTATTCATATGGGACCAAAACAAATTTGTGAATGTGACTGTGGAGTTCAAAACAAAAAGTTAACTGATTTCTCCTATATATTTTTTTTAAAGAGCAACTGCATCTAGATTTGGCCCTTTAATTACACAGAAAGTTCTAGTTAGTATTTTGTGGGGGTCATATTTAGCAATGGTGATTGATTCACAGCTACTGTGAGTAATTAGATTAAAGATTTTTATTGTTTGACAGACCTGCTAAAAAAAATAAAATAAATAAGAGGGTATTTGGACCATGTTTGTATGTTTTACATTCTTTAGGCACCATTTCAAGCACCGGTTCAAGCACCGTTTAAGCACCGGCATCGTTTCAAATGTACCGGTTCAGCACCGGTATCGGATAAAACCTAAACGATACCCATCCCTACTGCCGACCAGTCCAGTGTGTACCCCGCCTCTTGCCCAATGACCCCGGGAGATTGTGTCTAGTGAATCAGTTTGTATGGACAATGGACGGGTGGCTAGGTCACAAGTAAAACTTAACATCGGTCATTTGTTTTTCTTTTATTTTTTTTGTTTACAACAGATCACATGGCTGCACAAACTACAATGCTGTCTTTTCAGATTTTATGATGTTATACAAAATATGAAAAACCCATGCAGTTTGGAATATTTGTTGAGTAATAGATATAAATACAGAATATTTAGTAACACATTGCAGCATAATCTTGTCATTTAATCTACCAAGTTCATGATTGATTAAAGGAATTCTACACAAAATATAAATTCTGCTTGTAACACATTACACACCTCCTGTGCCTTTACATTTGGCTTGGCGGTCTTTTATATGTTTCTTTAATTTGTTTTTAAAGAGTTTTTTACCTCCCTTCAGGGTGACCACACATGTGCTTACATATTCAATGTTTCCCTCTTGAGATTTCCCCCCTAAACATTTAATTTCAGCTCCCCAGTTTCATAATACATTGTGAAACTACATAAATACTATTTTTTTTGGCACCACATTCAGGAAACTGACCTAACCAATGTCAGTCTATATGTACACTCATAACATTCACCATCTACAGTACTAATGTATTACAGCTATGATGTAGCTCCAGCTCATTAAATTGAAACACTAAGGTTGTGAAATACACTCAGGTAAAAGCCTCTGTGAATGTAGTGGGCAGCATGCCCAGTGATTGCTGCATAAACAGGTCAAACTAAAAGAGCAAGTTTTCTCTAAGTTACACCTGTTCTGTTAAACTATTGCTGTTCTGTTCAACCACAGTGTCGCTGCAGTGGGAGGAGCTGGAAACTATCTCAGCAAGCAAGAGCTGAGAGGTGGGAAGCACTCTGGACATTTTCTCTGTCAATTACAGGATCACAATAAACTGTTATACACACATAGACTCACAAGGTTTCTATAAAGTGTCCACTTAACCAAATGCAAATGTTTATGGACATTGTAAGGGAACCGAATGCCCATGGAAAAATGTTAAGGTTAAGCATTTTTCTTGCACAAAGTGTCCTACTGAGAGTCAAAATGGTGACTTAGCTGTAAGAAAACAGTATTAATTGATAGAGACACACAGATAAATCACTGGTTGATTGGTGTTAGCAAATTTCCTGCTCGTTCAATCTTGATCATGGATCAGTGGGTCCGAAACAAAAAACAAAACATATATTTCTGATCAGTGAACACACACACAAAAAGTGTCAGCAACACTTTGTCAGTTTCAGTAAGGTATTTAAACAGAGATGTAATAAGTTATCTAAAAGGAATATTTTCTACAAAACAACTGAAACCTGCGAATGGTTCAATCAGACTGCACAAGAAGAACCATTAGCTTTCAGTGGATAAGAGAAAACAGAAAAATAAAGCAAAGCCTTCAACATCTTTCTACTATGGAACATACTAAATTTGGAGGGAATGGCAGCCTTCTGGTTACAAATTCTCTCTAGAATATTCACATGAAAAATAATTGACAAACGCTGTTTTAATGTCTCCTTATACAAAAATTCCTATCTAAAAATCTGTTTTGGGATATTGAAACCCAGAGATCAGAAATTGACAAAAACATTCTTCTCACCACATTTTTACAAAGCACCAGTCTACCATGTAACCATAAAATTAAACATTAATATTTTTTAAGAATGCTATATTTTTGTAAGTATTAGAAGTTTAGATACAAGAAAACCTTGGTGGTCTTCTTATTTCATCTATAAGTGCCAAAGAAAACTAGAAAAATAACAATAAATGATAATGAAGCTTTTTATCTCCTGCGTCAAACGGACCTTCTTCCATTAGACTCAGACAGGTCAAATTTTTAAACAAAGAAGCATAGCCTTAACTGTCATGAGCCTGTTATGTGTCTTACGTCCGCTTTCAAGTTTCCTTGTTCCAATAAGACATTCTGGACAATAATGGTCTCCTCCGTTCCCTGTCACTCTCTTACCGTTACACTTGGCACATCTAATTGAAAGCGATTTTGCGGTGAAGAGAGTTCCGTTTCTTCTCTAATCCTTCCACTGGGGAGGCTCACATGGTCTCAATTACCCTCACCCCACCCCAGAACACTGGGTCCCCTTTTTCTGCTCTCTATCCATCTGCCTGGCCTGCTCCTCTGCCAATGCACTGGCCCAGGCCCTTTTCAGCAGTTTATGTTATTAAGCACATACTGCTGAGTTCCTGTCCTTGACAGGGGCCTGGAGATGTTATCTCCCCTACCGCCGTATACAGTTACCTACAAAATATCCCATAAATTAGATTGGGATTGGCAATTCGGAATACCGAGCTGGAGGCTGTGGTGGTCAGGGATTGGCTTGGGGGTAAAGGGTGTGGAGGTAGAGCTACAGGAAAGTACGCTGTATTAGCAAAGAAGAATCCTCATCTCTTTAGACTGGATGAAGAACCTCCAGGAGGTATGTCATTGGCAAACTGAAGGTGAATTGAGGAGTGTAGGGTTCTAAAGTGCTTTGGGATAAGGTGAAGAGGAGAGTCAAATCCTCTTCCTATTTGCATAGAGATTATTTTGGAAATGGAGTTAAATATCTAGCCTGAAATGAGTTAGACTGGGTATTTATTGGGCTTGAGGGATTTTGCACAATGATATGCATGCATCCCCTTTCTATAATTAAACAAGGCTGTATTTGGACAAGTTACTTTTCAAGTCCAGGACAGCTCTGTCAATCCTCAAAGCATGAAGGAAGTCTTGAGCCAAGACATCCGTGGCCAATTACATTAGGTGGAACCTGTGAGGTCTTCAAACAATGGGCTCTCAGATGATCTGCAATAATACAAACATGGCCCTTGACACACAACCGCAGCACTTCAAACGGCCCTTATGGATCTAAGCTGCAGTGGGTAAAGACATAAAAGCAATCACAAATTAATTACCCTGGCCAACAAACTCCAAAAGTTCATGGTCACTTAGAGATTCGCACGAGATTAAAATTGGGAAAAAGTGTGCAAAAAACACATTAATTCAAATGAATAGATTTTTGTTTAATTTCCCCCCAATAAATTGGAGATCTTTTATGTTTGGTCTAATAAACTGAGTTCTTTTGAACATATGCAATGTAACATTACATAACGTAACATTATTTGTAATCCTCTACTATATTAAAAAAAGGAAAACAAAAGCAAACAGTGTTTAGGTATTTAACAATTAAAAAAAATTAAAAAATATTTTTTACAAAGATACTGAAACTGAATAATTTAATTAATTTAAAAACAGTGTAATTAGGCTTAGACACAACCGTCAGTTTTATAAATCAAATTAAAATAATCAGGATACTCACATGGATGTTCACATGTTTTTTTTTTTAATTCACAATACAGAATTTCTCCTAATATGACTTCAAAAGATGAGATTGAATTAAAACAAATGCATCTGAATAATGAGGAAACACCTGCAGCCATTAGTGAACATGGACAGAGCTAAAGGGGATCCTCTCTGTCACAGTCAATCTTCATTGTTTAATTCATGAAGGTATTTAGTTTGTTCTTCAGGTTAAAATATAGAAAGACAAAGGTATTTATTTTTAAAACATAAAGTATTATTGAAAAAGTAGTAGTTTTTACATCTATTTAAAGAAAGCGTCATGAAAATCTTGTCAATAACAACCACAGATGAAAAGCTTGGTAGCGACTTTAACATAATTGTAGGGAAAGGCCAGATAAAGAGAAAAGTAAAATATTATAGAATGGGGTGCTGAAGGTTTCTTTTTATTTCTTTTTTTGTTAAAGTCAAATTACATTTTTTTTATAGAAATGTAACTTTAGAGGTCCGTTAGCATCAGTGTCGGGGTAGTTACTCAACAAAAGTAATCCATTACATATTACTTATCACTTTTCAAAAAAGTAATCCCTTATATTACTTAGTTACACTACAAGTTACACTACGTTTGCATCGTTCTAAAACGTCATACCTAAAATGCAGGGTCATATAAATTCTAGGTTTGAAGTCAAATATCAAGTTACCCTATACTATGTCACGCTATGTATCCTCCACGATGAAAGATGCCACGAGTCTATTTTAGACTGCCTATGCCTTTGGTAGGTTTATTTTAACAGTGACAGATAGCACATAAAAAAAAACTTAAATAAAAGATAGAAACTGATATGCATTTCATTGAGTGAAATAAGCATATGAACCCCTACCAACTATTAAGGGTTCTGGCTCCCACAGAGTGGTTAGACACTCCAACTCAATTAATCACCCTCATTTAAGACACCTGTCTTAACTTGTCAGCTGTATAAAAGACACCTGTCCACAGAATCAATCAATCAAGCAGATTCAACACTTTCCAACATGGGAAGGACCAAAGAGCTGTCCAAGGATGTCAGACACAAAATTGTAGACCTGCACGAGGCTGGAATGGGCTACAAAACCATTAGCAAGCAGCTGGGAGAGAATGTGACAATTTTTGGTTCAATTGTTCAAAAATGGAAGGAGCATAAAATGACCATTAATCCACCTTGGTTTGGGGCTTCACGCAAGATCTCACCTCGTGGGGTGTCAAAGAATATGAGAAATGTGAGAAATCATCCTAGAACTACACCGGATTTAGTTTATGACCTCAAAGTAGCTGGGACCACAGTCACCAAGAAAACCATTGGAAACACACGCACTGGATAAAAATGCTGCATAGCTCGCAAGGTCCCCCAGCTCAAGAAGTCACATGTGCAGACCCGTCTGAAGTTTGCCAATGAACACCTGAATGTGTCAGAGAGTGACTGGGAAAAAGTGCAGTGGTCAGATGACACCAAAACTGAGCTCTTTGGCATTAACTCAACTCGCCGTGTTTGGAGGAAGAAAAATGCTCCTTATGTCCCCAAAAATACCATCCCGACCGTCAAGCATGAGGGTGGAAAGAAATTTCTTCTGGGATGTTTTTTCAACTAAGGGCATAAGACAACTTCACCGCATCTACAGGAAAATGGAGGGAGCCAATCAGTGTAACATCCTGAGCGACAACTTTCTTCCTTCTGCCAGGAAACTGAAAATTGGTCATGGATGGGTGTTCCAGCACTACAATGACCCAAAACATACAGCAAAGGCAACAAAGCAGGGGCTCAAGAAGAAGCACATTAAGGTCATGGAGTGGCCTGGTCAGTCTCCGGACCTGAATTAAATAGAAAGCCTATGGAGGGAGCTGAATGTCAAAGTTGGAGGAGACAGCCTTGAAACCTTAGTGATTTAGAGATGATCTGCAAGGAGGAGTGGACCAAAATTCCATGGCACACATTCCTAAAATGTGTGCCAACTTTTGCCCCTTTTCCACTAGGATTGCTTCGGACCTGAACGGTACGGCACGGTACGGTCTAGAAGAGGTAGGTTGTGCTTCCATTACCATCTCAGAAGAATGGTAGTGGGTGAGGACATGGGTGGGCTTAGCTTAACAAAAGCTCAAGCAAAAAGCAATCACAAAGTCATCATGACTATACAGATCCTCTCAGAAGTTAAGACATTTGAATCACCTCACATCGCTCAGACATCAATCTGTTCATGCCTCTTTAGTGGGAAAAAGGCATTTAAAATAGAGAAGTGAGAGGGATTCCTTAATTTTATCTTGGAAGTTTAATTATATTGCAATTGATCATACAGGAGAACAGTACAGATCACAGTGAATGCTGAATGCTGCCTCGTCCCAGCTCAAATGAAAACAGGTATTTATAAAGAACAGCAACCTTGCCTCTATCTTTTCTGAAGACAAAACTATTCTCTCAGGGTGGGAGTTTCTCAGGATGAGGCACCTGACTCTTTAGCTTGGAATAAGTGAATCTTGGAAAATACAAAACTATGGCAATAGCTTGGGTTAAATCGTAACACAATAAGAGAAACTCTCAAAACTAAGTATATAAGAAGAATCAATTTTCTCAGGCAGTGAGGTTTTCTCTAACCTCGATTCCCATGTGAACTCAACACCTGTTTTCTGGCCCATCTGCTCTTCTGTTTTTCACACCCTCTGCTCTCAGTGTTAATAATACTAACAGATAAATCATAATAATACATTTCTCCATCACACTTCCATCTCCTGATCTGTGTTCTTCATGCCAGTACTGATCTAACCGGACAGGGTAACCAGTCTGTTGAGACTCCAAATCTGCCGTCTTGCAACCGATCCATCTCTCTGATCACTGCGGAGACGTCCTGCTTCTCTGCTGCTATACCGGCTTCTCCCTCCCCAACACCGCAGGCTTGCTGCTGGCTTCTCCATGCTATCCCACATTGACTTCGCCTGCTACCGGTACCCAACGGAAGCCTGCTTCAGCCTGTGTGTGGAAGCGGATAACAGCGCAGGTCTTGCTCCAGCTCTCTGATCACCACTGAGACCTCCTGCTGTTCTGCTGCTACCACCGGCTACCAGCCTTATTCCTCCCCGTCACTGCATTCTCACAGTGGTTTCTCCATTCTTTCACACACAGACTTCTCTGCCTTGAGGCCTTGAGATACAGTATGGATCGTACAATCTCTAAAAACTGTTGACCACAGTGCTGCAAAATAAAAACAACATAATATAGGAGAATAGAGGTAATGAATGAAACACAACAAACTGAAGAATAAAGCAATAATGTAAAAAAGCGTAGCATGAATAACATCACAGGCAACTTAAACAGTCCTACATGCAATAGAAAAATTGTAATAATGAACTAAACATGACTGCAATGTTTTGTACTGAGAATCATATTGGAATGTATGTAAATGACTTTGAATCTGGTTGTACGACTGAAACCAAATCAGCCTTTTTTTTTTGTACAGTGCCTTGAAACAATATCTATTGTAATGGTAACAAAAAATTTTTTTTTTAAATAAAATAAAGTATATTGAGTGAAACATAAGTGAGCATTAGAAGAAAGAGGGAAACTGGGGCACTGGATATGGGTCAAGAGTTTAGCCCTAACTTGCATGGCTAATGTGGCACACTGTCCTTAAATTAGAACTGACCTCCCTGGCCAGCCTGCAGCGGTTTAAAAGCCAAAGCAAACTCTTGAAGACAGAGCACGCTGCATGTTCCAGTTAAGAAAGGCTGTGGGGTTAAGAACAAAATTCAGCCAACATATGTTGGTACCGTTTAGATTCAGAATAGGGTTTGTGAAACAATATTGTAAAACTTTAGGATGTCAGAAAAATTTAAACCAAACAGAACAACAGGAATGAACAGAAACTCCAGCCTGTAGTTTTATCATAGGAAAACCCCATAAAAGACCCCAAAAGTTTGAGTGTCACTGCTAAATAGCATCGTAGCTCTGGCAACAACCACCAATATTAAAGTGAGAACAACATGTTGCTATAACATGCAAATTGGCTGTAAAAAATAATGTATTTTAGCTACTTTTTTAAAGTTTTGCGGATTTTCCATAACAAGCAAAACTACATGTAGAGAAACATTTAAAAACTGCATAACATTATGAAAGGTTTTCTAACTTCGTCATTGTCTTGTTTACTTTCCTTTTTTGCCATAAATGAATGGAGATAGACTAAAACTAAACTTCAGTGATTTGGTAAATGAACCATTCAGGCACCCTATGCCTGTAAAACAGTATATTTTTTGGGAAACTTGTGGTTGAATGCCATGTAAAAATGTTTTACAAGGTAAAAAGGGTAAATGTAAATGTAAAAGTAATTAAGACACTACAAATACGTGTCTCATGGCTCTAACAGCAGACAAGAAGAAAGTCTCTTAAAGTGAAAAATATTTTTTTTGAGTATTGCAACATTCACCAATATAATTGTATATCACATATTTTGCTAATATCATGATGCCCAACTGATTATACATATACAACTGTTAGACATTAGGGATGCAATGATACCACTTTTTTTTTACCAATACAATACCAATACTTGGATCTGAGTAATTGTCAATACCGAGTAGATAAAAAAAACATTAATAAAAATTACCACAAAACAAAAATTTCAAGTGAAAAATTAAAATGTTAGATGAAATTTTTGCTGAGTTTCCACATTTTATGTATCGTTTGATGGTATCAGTTAACTAACTGATACTGTACCTATACAATTAGAACGGTATTGATACGTGTATTGGTATCAGTGCGTAGATATGTTTGACAAATTGTAATTATTAATCTTTAAGAAATGATGAATTGAGAGTTTTACCTCCATTTGAACATACATACATATATTAGCACTGAATGGGCCTTACTAAATATGTTAAAAATTGTATAAAAAATAATTAGTTAAATTAAATGACAAACTATTAAATTTGAAAAATTGTAAGCTTTAAATCATTTTTGCTCTCTTCCCACCACATGTATACAACAATCAGATGCAGCCGGAGCAATGTGTTTTTGATTTTATTTCCCTGATTCCTATAAAATGCACAATGCTGAACGGGTGTTGCGCTGGAGTTAAAATGGAGCTCTTGATGATAGAGTACCAATTCCTGATGTGGAGCTGCAGAGGCTTGCCTGTGTTTGTATGTTGTACACTCTGAAACATGTGGTTTTAGTTACAGAATGTTTTACTGCTCTACAACGTTTCTGCCTTGGAGCTCGGCACACTGCATAAAGACTACTTTGTCCCCTGATGCCCACACGGGGAGAGGCTGCCTTCGGTGCACACACACACACACACACACATGCATTCATCTCAGATGATGACAACAGCAAGCCAATTGAGCCAATTTGATGGAGGTGCAATTTTCCCCTAACTGTCGAATATAAAGCATGGACTGGCATTCTGTACCATTTCTTAAAGAATAAAACATTGAGGTGAAGGGGGATTTTTTTTTTTTTTTTTACGTCAATCTAAACTATGATTTTATTCAACTCAGATTGTCTGGTTGCAGGTCTGCTACAGCAACACAGCAACAATACACAGCATGAATATATTCTCTGGAATAGGACAGCTAACAATACATTTAAAGGCAGACGGTACATTTAATTAATTTCGTAATAGAATTAGATATATTACATATATGCTCACCTCTAAATTAAGCACCAAGCCAAGTACAGATAAGTAATTGTTAATTTAGTAGGCATGCTGACCAAATTTAAAATCAGATTAAAATATTAGTAGAATAGTGAATGGTAGATTCAACATACAGGTGCTGGTCATAAAATTAGAATTTCATGAAAAAGTTGATTTATTTCAGTAATTCCATTCAAAAATATAAACGTGTGTATTAGATTCATTCACTACACACAGACTGATATATTTCAAATATTTAGGGGTTAGGGGTTTATTTTAATTTTGATGATTATAACCGACAACTAATGAAAGTCCCAAATTAAGCATTTTATGGGTTTGAGGTCGGGCAAGTTTGCTGGTTCATCAAGAAAAGGAATATCATGGTACTTAAACCAGGTACTGGTAGCTTTGGCACAGTGTGCAGGTGCCAAGTCCTGTTGGAAAATTAAATCTGCATCTCCATAAAGTTGGTCAGCAGCAGAAAAAATGAAGTGCTCTAAAACTTCCTCGTAGACAGCCAAAGACATGGCACCCCAAACCACCCCAGACTGAAAATTTTACACTTTACAGCAATGTGGATTATTTGCTTCTGCTCTCTTCCTCCAGAATCTGGGACCTTGATTTTCAAAGGAAATCGAAAATTTATTTTCATCAGGGAACATTAATTAGGACCACTAGGCGGCAGTCATTTTTGTCTTCAGCCCAGCCATGACGCTTCTGACGCTGTCTCTTGTTCAAGACTGGCTTGACAGAAGGAATGCGACAGCTAAAACCCATGTCTTACATGCGTCTGTGCGTGGTGGTTCTAGAAGCGCTGACTGCAGCTGCAGTCCACTCTTTGTGAATCTCCCTCACATTTTTGTGCTTTATTTAGTAAAATAACATGACATCAGTATAAAAATATAATGGAAAAAAATGTAACAAAAGTGCAAAAATAAATTAATGCAGAAATATAGCTCACATTTGATTTTGAACTTACACCATTAAGACTTTTAGACACCAATTCAAATCACTAGCCCACCACAACAATTAGAATTTAGAGCTCCTTTTTGTCTATTTAAACCAGAGGAAAGGAAGCACACAACAATTCATTTAGAGGTTATATTAAAATAAACATTTCACTTAGTTATAGCAGGGGATTTTACTGTAATACATGGATATTTTTAAATTAAACATATAGAAAAGAACCACAAGTGACCTTTACTGGGTTCAAAAACTGGTATAAAATGGCCGATTCACTGAGAGCTGGAACCCCGCCCCTCACACACGTGCACAACATGAAATGAGTATCAACTGAATGAAGCTGAAAAGCATCAGCACTGAAAAACAGTTGGCATTGAAAAAAAAATAAAAGTGTGAAAACTTGATTGTGTGTTACTTGTTTTTATGCATATATCTTGAGTTTCATTGAACGTTTTTTTCACTTTCAATTTTTATTTCACTTTCAATACAGAATTTTTCACTACATTTATTTCAGATTTCATTATTAAGATTTTCGGATTTCAAAATTAAGATTTTCAGCTAGTTATATTTTTTAATGCTAAATTTTATTTTCAGTGCGAATATTTGTTTTCAGTTTAATCTTAAACTGATATCCTTCCGATCCCTTAAATTTCAGCACCTGTATTACATCCCTTTGTTTCTCTAACGCATCATTAAGATCGGTTGTGGTAATTGTGTGGAATGTCTCCAGAAATTTGTTTCAGTCAGAACACTAAATCTCAGTGGTTCACAAGAGTTTAAGTGATAACAACTACTCATAGAAAGAAAGGATTGTAAACAAAAGCCACACTCGCCTGCTCTTGCGTTTGTTGAACAGTATCTATTCATTTGGGTTGTTCTTCAATGGGTAAACTAAGTACACTCCGTTTTTCATATAGTTTAATTTTATCATGTGTGATTAAGTCTTATGTTATATTATCTCTTAAATATCCAAATCATGTTAAATTTAACAAAGGAGATAAGTCATGTGATTATGAATGACTCCAGCATTCCAAACGCTGGTTTCCTGCCGTTTCATCCAGACCAGGAACGTCGGACCGAAACCGCCGCACCTTGGGCGATCAAGAACCGTCTCTCTCTCTCTCTCTCTCTGATCTCACTCCTAGAGGGCTGCTGTTCGATAAGCTCCAACACGTCGGTTGGTCACATTCCCAACTCTCGCCAGCTCATCCTGGACTCTCCGCATCTCTGAATGGATGAATGAGCAGCTAAGACCAGTGCCCCCCCGCGAAGTTCAAAAAGCAGCACGACCAGCTGCTCGCCCTCTCTGATCACGGCTTGTTTGAGCGTGAAGCTCTTCTTGAACACTTTAAAGAGAGATTGGACCCTTTTTCCTAAGACAAGTGCTGGACACGTGTCTTGAACCTTTGTTTTACCGCTATTGAACCTTCTTCGATCCCCATCTTTCTCCTCTTTTTTTCCCCATCCAACGAATGGACTGAATTCTTCCCTTTTTCCGCGTCACGTTTTTCTGTATTGTGTGAAAGGACTTACATTTGCTGCGGGACTCAAGCAAGATCAATCAAATTTGTTTGAAAGTCTGGGTGGAGCAAAACTTGGGATTTCTCTTTTATTTTATTTTATGCATGCATGCTGCTGTAAGCGTTTCATTAATCAGATTCGTGTTTGAAGTTCACTGTGTTTTTCTGAGTAAGCTAAGGTTTGATTGTGTACGATTTGTGCTGTAGCCGCGAATCGGTGCACTTCCTTGTGGCGGGCAAAGCCGAAGGTAGCCTCTGTTCACCCTTTGTTCAATTCGTGTCTAGTCAATTCAGGGTTCTTAGCCACTTAGCTTAGCCGTTAGCAGAATAAAATTTGCTGCGAGTGATTTTCAGGTTGCTATTTGGTGTGATAGTTAGTTAATTAATTGGTTAAACTGGATCAAATCTTTGTTTCTTTTATTTGAGTGTGTGTTTGAATCATTGCAAAAGGGCTTTCCCTTCAGACAAATGATATCTGGTAAATCATTGATAATTAGCTATAAAACTGCTGTTTGATAGTTAATCTCTGATATATATTTTTACTGGTTTAAAACTGCTTGGTGCCCCATTTAGATGAATAACATAAAGGAATAACAAATTAATAATTCATGAATCATTAATTTAATATTCCCAATAAAACCAGATAGATCATAATTTTATTTTTAAGAAACCCAACGCCACCTTGCCAGTCTGACAAAACTGTTATGACAGCCTGTTTGAATGGTCTGATTGGACACAGTGTTGTTTTGTCTGTGCAGCAACCATTTGGAAACAAAACCCCACAGGTACTGCACCCCATGTGAATGAGGTGTAAGAGCGCTCCAGCAAGGAAAAGCCAGGCCAATGTTGACTCTTGTCTATTCTCTTGCTCTATAGCTTTGTCATTTCCTCACTTCTTCTGATACCGTTTTCTTCCGTTTCTTTGGTATATCTGCCATGGTTCAAGTATCCATTTGGTAGCATGTCATGTACTGCCCTAAAGCAAAACTGAGGCAATACTTCCGGAAGGCCTCCCTGGAGTGAAAAGTTGTATAGTGAGGTGTTGACCAGCAGGACATTCCCAGGTGATTACAGCTCCAGCTGCTGGTGTGCCGCCAAAATGCTTTGAAAACACGTTTTTAAGGTATACAAGTGCATCTTTTAGAAAATATAATCTTTGTTTTGTCTTTTATGTGGTTTGTGAGTGCTTTCAACTTGTTTAGTTGAAGTTTTGTCTGCATGTCAAAAGGTTTGGACACCACCAAAGAAAGTGAAGGTCATTGCACGTCAAGTACTCTCAATAGACAAGATAGACAACATTAACAGTGGTCACTCCTGGGGCGGCTGTAGCTCAGTGTTAGAAGTGGAAAGCTGGAAACATGGGTTCCATTCCCTCTTCTGTCTGTACTACATGGCGTTGTGTCCTTTGAGCAAAACACTTCACCCACCTTGGTCAGAGGGCCCAGTGTTCGGCAGCCTCACTTCTGCCCTCTCACATGCTACAAAGGAACTCCAAGTTGTTGCTGTGGTTACACCAAAATCTGCTTCTGAATTGCTGCCAAGTGTCTTTCCAAAAGGTAAGTATAGGTTTTGGAAATGGGGAGGTTTCATTTTAACATGGACCTAAATTCTCATAAAGGTTTGCAAGGTTTGAAGTGAAGTCCAACCCAATAACAAACCTTTAGAAACTACAGTTACTTCAAAGATATGTTTACATGAATTATTGCAAGATCCAGATATGTGGTTATGCATCCAATAACTTTTTTCAAGACTGTCACATAGTTCTGTATCCAAAGTGACAAATCTTTGGACACGCAGCACCAGGAGACACCAGTGCTACATGCTGTTTTACAGTGTTATGTAGGACACAGAACTGTCTCTTCTTTGGATAGTAGGACCTGACAATACGACCAGAGTAGAAACACCAGTTGGTATGAAGAAAAAGAGCTGTTGCATATGTCTACTAAGGCATTATTCCAAGTACAATTTCTTGTTATCCTGGTTCAAAAAGAAACAGATTATCCTGGTGGACACAGACATATTTTTGTCTCATTTTCTTCCTCTTCCCTCCTAATTTGAAGTCAGGTTGAAGTATGCCATACTGTTACTTTGTTTTTGCTTCTAATACATTGATAGTGTTTTGATGACATGTACGTACTTAACCACTTTTATCATGACTTAAGTGCCCGTGAATACCCAGATTAATGATAAACATACATTTGGAAATAAGAAATCCCCCATAATAAATTCACAAACCAAACCCTACATGTTTCTGTTTTACATGACTTCATAAGTAATGACTATTTTTCTAATTGACAATACACCCAGTTTCCACCCTGATTCTGTTTCAGTACAAGCTAAAATAACTCCTTAAACATCATCAATACCTCCTTTTTTTCAAAAGTTGTCATGAGCTAAACATAAAATACAGAATAGAAATGGCTAGAAGTATACAATGATTCAAATCACTACTAGTTTCCATCTCTTGTTTATGTTGTAAAAACATTTCAATAGTACTGGCCTCATGCACATTTGATAAGGTGCATATGGTTTTTAGGTTATTGATACTTCTGTATATTAAGTTCATCTTTTAATTTAATTAGTTATTTTAATATAGTGGACATTATTTTCTTCATTCTGGACTTTCTTCTCAGTTGCAGGTTCCTTTGGTTCCTTACTTTATTTATAGGTTCCCCAAAAATTAAAGTTAAGGTACCATCTTTAGATCGGGGGATGCTGGTGGAGGGATTATAGAGAAACAAGCCATTTTACTTCATGGTCCAACTACGTGGTCTTAACTACAGGATACAAGTTAAATTTTAGGACAAATTAATATGGTACAACATCAACGGTAATATTTTATCATATAAATGTCTATCCCAAAAGTTTAAAGCTGTAAAATAGCATAATATAGTCCCTTTAAACACTGCAGTAGCATGACATGAACATGGACCTACTGAACAGGAGTCCAAACAGTAACCACTCAGCCAACATGACAACATGATGAATTGCATGGATTCAATGGCATATATACTAATACGATCCCCACGTTGTTTAAGACTCACACTGATTTCTTTTTAATTGTAGGCTACTTGCAGGTAACTGCAGTGTGCTGCTTATTTGAAACTTTAAACTATAGGTTACTCTGAGAGAAACAAACAACTCTAGACCAATCAGCAGCTACCGCTGCTGCATAGGAGTGAGAGCGATATCATATTACCAGATCAATCAGTCCATAGGGGGACATTTCGGGTCACTTCGGCATGCTTGGAAACAAGGCAGAGGTAGTCCGAAAAAAGGGGTCGGCTGGGGTCAGCTCGGAACGGACGTAGGTAATGGAAACACGCCAAAGCATCCCGTTCCGTACCGTACTGACACTAGTGGAAATGGGGTATTACATCCCGCTAAAGGTGTCCTCAAACTGTACGATTATCGACCATTTTACAACCCCAAACCTGAAAAAGTTGGGACAGTATGTTAAATTAAAATTAAACTGAAAACTGTACTTAGACCTGCATTACATTTAAAACGATACAACACCACATTATTTAAGAAACACTTGGTAACTTTGCAGATATTTGCCCTCTGTCACCCTCTCATGGCTTGCGGCACAACGTCACTGTCATAAAAACAAATTCCTACGGAGCGCTTCTGAACAAGTTAGCTGACGGTTTTACAAGCTCACTAGGTAAAATAACAAAACATCAAACTAACAGTGTGTCAGTTAATAAATGGCCTGCATTTGTATAGCAATTTTTTTCAGTCAGAGTACCACAAAGCGCTTTACACTAGTCATTCACCCATCGACATACACATTCACAGACTGGTGATGGCAAGCTACATTGTAGCCACAGCTGCCCTGGGGCGCTGTCAAAAGTTTGCCTAAGTAGTCCTGAGCTCATATGGTGATATGGCTTATAGTAATTGACTATTCTTGGTGCGGTGCCGCCTGAGGGATTGGAGATCAAAGTTGTTCAGCTTAGGCTTGTGCCCTTGTCCTTTAAGCACTGAAATACATCCAGATTCCTTGAATCTTTTAATTATGTTAAGTACTGTTGAAAGTGAAATATCCAAATGGCAACTTATCCTTGTTTGATAAACATTGTTTTTTAAGCATTTCAATAATTTTCTTATGTATTTGTTGACAAACTGACGATCCTCGGCCCATCTTTGCTCCTAAAGGACTAGACCTTTCTTGGATGCTGCTTTTGTACCAAATCATAATTCCAATCACCTGTTGACCTCACCTGTTTCAAATCACATAATTATTTAACCAATTTTCCTGATTACTAGCCCTGAATTGGTCCTGTCCCAACTTTTATCAGAATGTATTGCAGGTGTGAATGAGAGGAAAGGAAAGGACAAAACATGAAATATTTTGTAATAATATATTGTCTGCAATGACATACAAGTTAAAGTAAATTTAGAAAACACTACTTTCTTCATATATTTGCATATTCCATACTGTCCATTTTTTTCTAATTTGGTGTTGTAGTCAAAATCTTTTATTTTGGAAAAAAAAAGTTTGATTGTGAACTTGCTCTGCTGGTACAGGATCATTCAGTGTGACAGAATCACTGAGAGTCAGTAGCACTACAATGACAAAGTCAACATGTAAAAATTGTTAACTTGGTTGATATTTTCTGAGAAACTAATGCTGTCTGACAGCTGCTGCTGCAACTGTCTGATTCTTGCCCTCTTTGGCCCTGACTTTAGTTATGCTGCTCTGTCTTTTTCTTCCTCCTCACTCTCTTTTCAACTTTGGACAATAATAAAAAGTACTTAAACAGCTCCATCTTGATGTACATATATTGGCTGACATGTCTGTCATATGTGTCTAATGTGATTGTAGTACAGCACAAGTAGTGCAGCCTGGCAACTCTCATTGTACACTGTGAAACAATTAAGCCCTGCACAATTCTGGAAATATTTTTCTCAGGGATTAAACCTTAGATACAGTTAAACTTGTTCATTTGTGTGATCCTGCTAAAAAAAAACTCTGCATTTGACAAACATTTGAAAAGCCAAGAACTTTGGATAAAATGCTCACAAACTGCAGGTTTAATGGAAATTTTGGTTCAAAACTGTAATATTTAAAGTTGGTAAATTAGCCATAGAAGCCATTAAAACCAGTAAGCGTTTCATCCCTAATGGATACTTACCATTTTTAGTTATGGAGTTTATGTAGACATGAAACTTTGTGTGTGAACATTACAGTGTAATCTTTCTGCTCTAATGTTATAAGACTATTGAACAAAAACCCAAGTGTGAAAAGTGAAGAAATTAAAAGGGGCCAAAATGACATCACGTGTTCACCTCATTAAATTTGCTGTGATCTTTAAACAGGAAAATGTGATTGTGATCTCATATCTGAGAGAAGTAATTACCACACCAAAAAAAGCAGAATGAAATGGTATGGTCAAGTAAAATGATGTCTGGCATGAAATAACTCCAGTTGTCCCATATTACGCTTAAGCACAGCTCTCCGAAACCAAAGTGGTACTAAACAAAATTTAAATGCATTAAAAACCTATTTTATTCTTCAATGCAGTACATACAGTATATGTTTAAAGTAGGACATCTGCTACAACACAGGTTAGCTATAAAAACATTTCATTCAGAGTTTTATTTAATGATTTGAGCTTTTTAAGTTTCTTTTTCACGATTGTTATTCCATTGTTTCATTGATCAATGTTTGGCATTTTACCTGTAAATTTCTGCATATATTGTATGGCGATGTTCAACAATTGTGCTTTTTAGTCAAGTTGTGAAGGAAAGATGTTCACTGGTTAATTTTGCAGGTTTTAAAAAGTGTATAAAATTAATTTGACAATCACAACAAAGGTTTAATTAATCAGTTGTATGATGCTAGAAGCAATAAGAAACTAAAGTCATTCTTAAATGTATTTTCTCTTTTACTTCTCATGAATCCAAGATCTGAAAATGTGTATCTAGAAAATAGCTCAGAGATCGCCGACCTTCGCCGCCATGGCAGCTCAGCCCTCCACCCCACCGACGGTGATCCTGGTCCCCTCCGGACATCTCCTGAAAATTTGAGTTATGTTGTTAACTGACAAACAGTCAAAAACATAACCTCCATGCCCAAGGTAATTTTAACAACTTTATTTCGCTTAAATATAAACCTTTACAGGATGTCAAGGAGGATATCAATTTTTTTGACCTCAAGCCAACATCACAGACGTACCTGATAATAACTGGTGTGTACCGGATAGCAACTGGTTTACACCCTAAACCAACTTTTTTGTTGTTGTTTGCCTATTTCCTTAGGGGCTCCGTAGGGGGTGAAATGGTATTTTTTATTTATTTTTTTATCACATTGCCACACATCCTAACTAATGCAACAGAGTTAGAGAGCCAAATCACCTATATCCAAGCTCTGAATTTCTTGATCCTCCAACAGAAAGCAGAAAGAAAACTAGGATCTGTTTTTCACTGGAAACAGTACATTTCTGTGATGTTGTAGGATTGATGCTAAAACCATTCTAAGATTTTGCTAAACCGCGAGCTGCTTTCAAGACAACTTTTGCTTATCCATCCATCCATCCATTTTCTGAACCGCTTAATCCTCAAGGGGTTGTGGGGGGGGCTGGTGCCTATCTCCAGCTGTCAATGGGCGAGAGGCGAGGTACACCCTGGACAGGTCGCCAGTCTATCACAGACTTTTGCTTATCAAAATGAAAAATAAAAGAATTATAACTCAGGATTACCTTTCATATTTTCTTTTTTCTTTTTTTATAGGGAGAGGGTTGCCCATACTCTGAGGCCAACAAAGTGTGCATCAGTATAAACCAGGGACCGGAGACAGTAAAAGATGTCATATGTTTAAAGCAAACTCAGACATCACTAACCAGAAATTTTACAGACTGCCAAAACCATCTCATCATATCATAAAAGAAATTGAAAGCTTACATTGTTTAACTTTACTGCTTGCTGGGTTCAGTGCATTGACTGAAAACCTCACACATGCTGGCATGCAACAATCAGACAGCGTTAGCTGCAACACGGGTTGTTTCTTGTCAAACAAAATCTGATGCATGGAGCAAACTTGAGCTCATCTGACAAATTCCTTTTCACGCACACACCATCAACCCAGCTGTTCTGCCTCTGTCTGGAGTAGATCATGAACTAATATCAGGTCGGCTGATTCAAGCTAATTACAGAGTAATGTAGATATCTCGATGCAAAAAAAAAAGAAAACTGAGTGTCAGTAGTACCTAACAGTCAGGATATGTGGATGTTCTTTATATCAGTGATTAGATATAAATTAATTTTATTTTTGCAAAAAACTGAATATGATATGGATATTTTGGTTGACTTAAGATGGTTTGCTCCTGCTTTCACTGTAGTTTATGAAGAGCTTTAAGTTCAATATGGAAAACTTGAAACTGCCTGATGAATTTTTAAGACCCTACCAAACAGTACTATGTCGCCATCTTGTGGGGAAAAACAACATTGCTAAAATCGGCATAATTCATCAATTTAATTTTTAAATTTGCATAATCTATTTTTATGGGACTTTATGTGACAGACCAACACTAAATACTGTGTATTTGTAAAATGGAAATGGATGTGTTTCTCCTACGCTCTTACATATATACATTTGTATTCATACCTTATTTAATCTGGTATCTCTAAAACAAATGTCTGCTCTGCGGATACCTAAAATGTCTATTAGTGAACATTAGTAACCAAACAAAATGAAGACCAAAGAATAATCCAAATGGGTCAGGTCAGTCATCTGAAATTTAAAAAAAGGTATAGCATCAAAATGCTGGGCAAAGAGATCAGTGATTCAGAGAATGTGTCAATAGGCCTGTGATAACTCTGAGGGAGCAGCAGAGATCCCTAGCTTTGGTTACAGCTACTTGTCAATACAACACATAACGATAACCATTATTCTGGTCAGTTTTAGAATAGAGATTATTTAAACAGTTGTTCAAAGACACTGGTTTACCTTAAACATTAAATTATAATTGCACTTTAGTGATTTGGCTTCCAAGCATATGGTTTACTTTGAAAATACAGGAGGTTAAAGTAAATGGCTATGGTTATTATAATTATTATTATTGCATAAGAGCAACATAAAAAATCTGACCAGACACAAAATAGAAAACTGGAATGCAATAATTTATTTGATAGAAAAAAGTATTTGATATATACAGCTTTTTTTTTTTTTATTGTTTTAAGTATAATCACATTTGTGATATGATGACCCAGTCACAATCAAAACCTTAATTCAGCTAAAACACTCTTGTTCACTGAACCTCCAGATTCTGAAATCTAGTTTGAGTTACTTTGCAAAGAAGAATAGGCCAAAATACAAAGCTGGTAGATATTTTCTCCAAAAGTTGTCAAACAGTAATTCTAGTAAACTTTATTAGATGGAAATTACATCAGATATTGGTCACTTTTTCTTTCTGAATATGAACTCATTTTTATCAGCTGTATGTGCCCTAAAGCCCCCTTTTGTACCAATCATGGAGAAGAAGAAAAAACAGCAACTGGCAAACACAAAAGCAAATAAAGAAAATTAAAAAAATTGTCTTCATAGAAGAAGAAACCATGTAAACAACATGTAAATAGCTAATTGGAATGTTGCCAGGTGTAAAGTAATTACACCAACACAATACTTGAAGAGGTGTTAAATATAAGTTTGCTTTATTAATGTGTTTTCATGTGTTCTTAATAGTAATTAACATGCAAATGAATGCTTGGAGCAAAACTGGGGCATTGTGGTTCTCTGCATCAGCATTATAAATGAGATCTCTCTTGGTGGAAGACAAGACAGTAATTGGGGTTTTGACTAAATAACTTGCTACCCAGAATAAAGCATCCGACAGCAAGGATAATAATGATCTCTGTTAATTATGTGTTAGATCCCAGGAGAGGCTGTTCTATGATGGATACGTAGAATTAGCATACCTTAATATATATGTATAGATTGTTTCCACAGACGTATGATTATTAATTGTTAAATATTTAGCTATTTCTGCTGCAGATTCTTTGATGAACATTTTTTTATTTTTTATTTGAACCGAAACACATTTTGGCCTGACTCATTAGCTAAAACCAAACAACATATTAACGCATTTAAAAAAACTGTTGTTTCTAATATCCTTTATTTGTAGACCAATGTCCCTCAATAGGTGGCTTGCCATCCAGACCCCACGAACAAACCACCTACTTCTGGCCCTGCAGTCGTGATTATTTCTATATCCAGGTTTTTACACTGAGGCAGTGCCATATTTTATACTCTCTATTTAAATGATGACAGGACAAACATGCAATGCCTGCATGTCAGGTCCCAAACAGAGCTAGGGTGCAGACATCTCTGTGCTATCGACATGCTGACAGCTCACACATTACCACTGCATACTGTAGCTGCCCGAGTGACATGTTTACTTTCACTTTTGGAGCTGCGTGTTAATTAAATCTTCCTCAGCAGTTGTTTGGATAGGAAAAAATACTGTGTTCTTAATTAAAAAGAAGTTTAAAATACACAACCTTTTGCATTTATTCTGCCTGCATTGAGGACCAGACTTGTGTGCTTAATTTGCCAAGAGGCAATTGCAATGATAAAGGTTTCCAATTTGAAACAGCATTATGAAACTAAGCACAAGAATTTTTAATCTGAAAAACAACAATAAATACAATGAAGTCATCCCGTGAAGCTGCAAACAGAATTGTAGTTAAAAGACTCAACAAGAACTAACAACAGAATACTCCCTCTGTGTTTCATGGATTTTGGTGAAGTGCAAGAAGTCTTTCTCTGATGCAGAAATAATAAAATAAGAAAGATTTATCTGAATATTAATTTAAATTTATTACTAAATGGAAATGACATTGTATTCGTGTTGTTGTATTGATTAAAACTCACAAGTTTTGTTCAAGCAAATTATGTTAAGGCATGCTGATTAGATGGAAAACTGTTAAACTGATTGGAATGTATGTATAATTGAAATGAAATGACTTGTAAATTGCTTTGAGATGAAATCTGCTGTGAATCATGGCTTCATAAACTGAATTTAAAGTGTACTGAAATTGACTTAATTGACAAAGGATAAAAAACAGACATTTGACTGGTGGAAATCTATTTTGTGGCTCTTTAAATTTTGTATTAGAGTACCCCTGCTGTAGACTATTGTAAATACAGAGAAAAGGTTGATGTCAAACTCCTTTTAGATCTCTTTATGCTTCTTACCAGTCTCATAAGCTGCTATGGGCTTCTTACCGAAGGCTTTAGACAGCAATTTGGATCATATATTAAACTTCCCTCACACTTCAGTAGTCAGGAGCACACTAAACTAAATATGCAAGGTTTACACCTCCTTCAAATGTTGAGCAATGATCTTCGAATCATGTAGATTTTAAGTGACACATCTGTAATAAAAAATAATGTTCTAAAAGACAATTTCTTCAGTTTTATCATTGCTTTACATTACTTGAACATTTAAGTGCTGGTAAAATTGTTTTATGTTAAATATTTTTAAAGGCTTTCACAGAGTAGCCACTTTTTCAAATGACTAACAGCACAGCTGGTAAAATCAGCCCAAATTCCCTTTCACATTGAAAATAGATTCATACATTTGAACATAGGGAATGCATTTGTCAGATATCTGGTTAAGACACATAGATAGTGTTCTTTCAGTCTTGATTTATTTGGTCAAGAAACACAACTATCAATCATGTATGTGCAACAAGGATTCAGCCAATTCAGTTGGAGGTCATGACCTGGAAAAAAAAATAAAATAAAAGCATTACTTTAATCAGTGCTATAACTAAACAGCTAGTCACATTTCAGCCCTTCAATAAGATATTCTAACATATCTGAATTGCTGCCGTTGTATTGTTGTGCTTTTTACTGTTTGCAAAGATTCTAGACATTGTTAAACTCTCTCTAGAGACATACAACGAAACAAACTGCTTCAATTCTACATGAAAATATAAAAAAAATATGTATCATGCGGCATCAATAACTAATATCTATGCTATTAAAATGGTGCTACTTACATTGTTGATCCAGCTCATGTAGGCACTGACTCTGGTGAAGACAGAGGGCTTCTTGGGGTAGTTGCAGCCCAGACTTGACCCAAAGCTCACAATTCCATGGACATCCCAAGAGCCATCAGAGTTCTTGCAGTTCAGGGGACCACCGGAGTCTCCCTGGAGGACAGAATGGACAAATGTGACTCAGGTCAACGTGGAGCAAACATACTTACATGTCTAAAGCAAGGCTAGATTATGATCTGAAGATTAAAGTTTATTAAATCTAGATAGTCTGACTCACGTTGCAGCTGGCCACCTCACCATCCCCTCCAGCACAGATCATGTTAGTGGTGACCAGAGAGCCCCACCAGTCACTCCTAGAGCAGGTGGAGTAGCCGACCACAGGGAGGAGGGCCTGCTGCAGGATATCGGCAATGGGGCCTCCAGCTTTAATAGAAACAAAAAAGACGTTCAATTCACACCTGAAGTTCACAAGTACATTTTCATGAAGTACTGTCAACGTGTTTGTTTGAGTTTTATAATAACGTACTATCGTACGTTAAATTGTACATTTGTTTTATTGTACAGTTACAGATTAGCCAAAATATTGAAGTGATGAAAAAGGTTTATTCACTTCAACCTTAATCAGGTGTAGCCTCAGGCAGATTTAGGTACATGATTACGCTCTGTCTGACTAGTCTTCAAAAGCTACTGCTTAAATGTAAGATCAAACATAGAAGCAAAAGTAATTTATTTGTTGTGACTGCAGAACTTACTCCAGAGACGTCCCCAGCCAGTGACATAGCAGGGAGCATTGTCGGGCAAAATCTCCCCAGAGGTGGGAAGACAGGCGGGGGTGATGGAGGCTGAGACCTGGACTGGAGATGCCAGCTTGATCAGGGCAATGTCATTGCTGGACCGTAAGATACAGATTAAACAATCAGAGACACAGCAGTGTGGAGATTAACACTAAACAGGTAGACCATTATAGCACCTGGGATGCTGTGAGTTTCCTGAGGAAGCAATTTCTTACCGGATGTTGTAAGAGTCCCACTGGGGGTGGACGATGATCTTTTCAGGGCTGATAGCAGTAGAACCACTCTCATTGGAGGTGAGGTCGTGTTTTCCCAGGTAGACTCTGTAGGTGCGGCTTCTGTTTATCCACAAAAAACAAAACAGAAACAGGTCAGATAAAATACTAGACACATATATGGATTTTAAAGAACACATTAGGGGTTAAAAAACAACAAAACAGCAATACAGTGTTTTGTTTTTTTTCTCACTGTGTTGCGTTGCATTAGTATTCATTTGTTTCAGTCTTCTGTTCTCAGATACAATTTTATTGTAAGATTTTTAAATATTTTTTTTGTATATCAGATATTTATATCTTTAATATTTATAAATATGAATAAAATCATCCATGTATTTATTTACCCAATGCAGTGAGCAGCAGTGAGGACCCACTGGTTGGAGATCAGAGTGCCACCACAAGTGTGGTAGAAATAGCTACCACTCTTGTACTGCAGAGACACCTGAGGAGAGCATAATAAGAGGCGCACACTCGTCTTACGAACTGACTTGAAGTGAAAACATTCAAATGATGGAATCTAGTATAAAGGGCAAGTACCTGCCAGGGCCAGCTGTTCGGACGGACATCGACTCCACCGACCACCCTGGAAAGGATGGGGGGATAGGTGGGCAAGCCACAGCCGTAGGCTAAGAGACAAAAGAAAACGGTACTAAACCATGCTATTCAATGCCATCTGCTGGGTTTCCAAATATACAAAACTTCTAAACTGATTGGAATGTTTTTGTGATTGTATAGAAATAAATGTTCTTGTAAAGAGCCTTGAGATGACATCTGTTGTTAATCAATGTTATATACAAACACCAAATTAAATTGAGTTCTTGCCATTTATGACAATAGTTACTAAAAAGTTAGCATTTCGTCGTCATGTTCAGGACATGCAGCATCACTTTTTTTAAGTCAAGAAAGTAGCTTAAGCTCACCACCGGCAACGAACAAAGCCAAGATCACAAACTTCATTGTAACTGTCAGTGAGCGTTATGGACATTTCGAGCTCTTTATATAGGATGTCGTCATGGGCATATCAGAAATATTGTGAGCATTTTTCCAAGCCACAGCAAGTAAAACTGGGTTGGAAAAGCAAATTTAACCTTGGAGATAAGAGTGAAGATAAATGCTCCATATCTACCAGTGTGAGAATCACACAGATGTCTCCACATGTTGGTAGCTGCTTTTACAGCAGAGGGAATACCTTTATTCCAAAAAATATGTTTAAAATGTGAGTGTTCAATTCATCAGGGGTATATATAGTTCTTCATGGTGGTAGTAGTCATCGTACATACACATACACATACACATATACATATATATATATATATATATATATATATATATATATATATATATATATATATATATATATATAAGTGTGTGTGTATGTATATATATATGTGTGTACATACGTAAGTATATACAATGACTACTACCACCATGAAGAAAAGAATGTTTGTATTATTGTCGTATAGTCATGCAAAAACTACATTTGATGTCTTATTTTGGTGCCTTCTGCACGACTGCTAAAGGTAAAATGAAGCTTTGAGTCATGCAGTAAATTTGTCACATTACAAAGGAAAATGGACAGTAACCATAATATCAAAAAAGAATACATTTAAAAGTAGTGAAATCCTTTAACTTCATTTAAATTTGACACATTTTAACCCCCTTTGCTGTAATTATAGTTGTAATTACAGCTGAAATGTATGTTGTTTTTTCGCAAGAATAATTACATTTTGTCATTTGAGTTTGTCATTTGAGTCTTTAAACAAAAAATGTCAACTCTTGTCCCTGACATACTTTTCTCTTTACATTTACAACACAAATCAGATTGATCATTCTTACATGATATGTTCAAAGCTTTGGATTTATAACATCAATATATTATTATTCAATCTTCAGAAAGGGCATCAAGGCAGGACTGTTGTAAGAAGCACTACACTATAAAATATAATGGCAATACCCATATTGTTTTATATGTGCATAGTATGAAAACAAGATTTATGAAGTTCTGTCATTAAAAAAATAAAGACAAACACTGATCATTTCCAGTACTACATTTTAGTGCCACTAGCTGTCAAAATTAATGACAATACTAAAAATCACAGGTCACAGTTTTAATTTGTGGATAGGATTTATAATAAAACTGAAACAGAAAGGAGTCAGTGATGTTAGTTTAAAACGTTGCTGCAGAATATTACAAGGTGCATGATAACAATTTCATCTTGCCAGCTCTGTACAAGTAAGGTGATGGATATGAATGAAAAAAAGTTAAAATGATTACTAGTGTTCTAGGACAGCGGGTCTGATAAGTATAGAGCCAGCTTTGGTAGGAGGGCTGTAAGTAAATAAAGTTTATTCTTATTGGAGGACCAAATAAGCCAACTTCTGAAATAATACATTATCCTTATTATTATAATACTCCTGTAAAAAAAAATCACTGCACAATGACTATTCATGGCCTGTCTGCTGTGTTTCTTATTCTGCAGGAGAAAGTTTGTTCACAAATGAACAAACTTCAATGTCTCTGTGGTGGCTACCGCCATTTTTTACAGTGTTGTATGTTGGAGCAGCAGTTTACTGTCAGCTGATAGGATGAGGTTGGATAAACCCATCAGGAAGGCCAGTTCTGTTCTAGGATGCCCCCTGGATCCAGTGAAGGTTGAAGGAGACACAAGGACTCTGGCCAAAATAACATCACTGATGGACAGTCTCCCACCCCATGCATGTAAATGTTGCTGAACTGCAGAGCTCCTTTGGTAACAGACTGCTGCATCCTAGATGTATGAAGGAGAGTTTCTGCAGGTCCTTCCTCCCTGCAGCTGTCAGATTTTACAATCTAAACTGCTCCCAATAAACATAGATGTTTATATCAGTGCTGTAAATTGCATTAATCAACCAAACAACACCACTGCTGTTATAACTTGCACATAATATTGTTCCCAGTCTACATATACTAACTTATTGGAAGTTAAACATGTACTTTTTTTAAATGTACAGATACAATCAATGTTCTATAATGTTCTAAATTTTCTACATATTCTATTATTTAAACATCTTTTAGTATCCTGCTCTGTTTGCACACTAAAACCTAGGTTTGCCCCTTTATCTGTACTTAACATTAATAACTGTACCATACTCTGTTTTAGTAACTATTGTACATGATGTAAAGATTTTTTTTCTTCCGTAAAAATTGTTTATGTTTCTGTTCTGTTTGTATATGTTTTTTGTTTTGTTTTTTGCTGCTGTTATGACCAAATTTTCCCTTGTGGGACAATTAAAGTATTATTCTATTACATTCTATACTATTCTGTTCTTGTCTAAATGTAAATGTTCTATAACAAACCTGATGACTTTTCAGAACAACTGGATCTACAGTAAGATTTTCTTTACAAGCTAGGTGACTTATGAAAATGTGTGGATGCAATGTAAATATTTTTCATCTATAATCAAATCCCACTTTTTTACTACTCAACCTGATACAAAGATGCATGCATCCTTCTAAAATTTCATTTACACCATAATATTTACCAAATAAAAAAGAATTTCCAGTTTTTCGATGTCATTCTGATATTTGTAAAAAAAAAAAAAATACCATTGGAAAACCTACGTATGTTTTCCTTCTACTTCAAAATGATGTTTTGTATTGGTCTATCACATAACATTGCAACTGCACATATTAAAGTATGTTGTAACAAGACTGTGAAAACTTTTGAAAGGGTATTAGAACACCCTTTTTTTGAAAGTCTTGATGAGAATGAAAACTTTTAATGGATACAAACAGAAGAAGGCCACCGTATCAGAAATTATACTGCAAAAATGTTGAACTTTATGTAAGTTAAGTCAAAAATCAGCAGTCTTTAAAAATAGTTATTGAGCTGTTTATATGGTTAAGGAAGCCATTGGAGGTTTTTGGGATGCTCCTGATTTTAAACTTCAGTAAGAGTAGATGTCTGTAATATGCTCAACAAAAAATGCATGAAAATAGAAAAAATGGCAGCGGCAAAAACACTTTGGCCTTGGACTTGTGTTCCATATCTGCCCGTTTGCATTTTTACCAATGGCTCCACCCTCTCTGTTAAAATTTCTCAGGATTTAATTTTCCTGGAAATAGAACCAGGTTACATAAAGAAGGTGCTGAGAGATATAAATATGTCAGAAGCTAACTTTATGCATTGAAGATACAGGCACGATGAAGCTTGTGGTGCTTGCTTTGCTCATTGCCGGCGGTAAGAAAAGGTTTACTACTAGGACCAACAGATAAAATCCTGTTTCTAAAACTCTCACTTCATTTCATGTGCCCTGTTTATCTAAAACATGCATGTAAGTTTAAGTATGTCTGATTGAATTACAAGCTTTATTAATACTTTATTTCAGCCTATGGGTGCGGCAATCCCACCTTCCAACCTGTGGTGAGCAGAGTGGTTAACGGAGAGGATGTCAGGCCTCACAGCTGGCCTTGGCAGGTAGAAAGAAAACTTGTAAAAAATCTACAAACAAACTTTTAAAAATGAAAACTATCAAATTGATTCAGGCAGTGTGATCTATGGAGCCAGACAAGAAACAAAATATAGAAACACAAGTTAAGATAAAATGCACAAAGAAATGTAAATTTTAAAATAGAAGTAAAATCATTTGCAAAAATCAATTTCAAATGTTTGAATAACATTGAATGAAAAGGAAATATGGCTACACTTTGCCTCACCTTATATAGTTCATCATTAAGGTAGCAATTTTAAACTCCCATCAGAAAAGTAATCCCTCAGTGAACATTAATGTCGACATCAGTTGAAACAATCATTATGATATCTAGACATGAAGATAATCAATGGCATTTTTTTTTCAGATTTCTCTGCAGTATAACAGTAACGGTGAGTGGAGACACACATGTGGAGGTACTCTGATCTCTAACGAGTGGGTCCTAACTGCCGCACACTGTATCAGGTAGGAGACTGTCACTGAACACTATCATAAACACAAAAGAGTTTCATATAGACATTTTCCTTCTGTATGAAACAATAATCATGTGATCATGTGCCGACATCAATGATCTGTGCCTCTGTGGATCTTATAATTCACAGCTCAAGCAGGGAGTACAGAGTGGCCCTGGGAAAACACAACCTGAAGGAAGATGAGACTGGCTCTGTGTTCATGGGCACTGCCACCATCGTTGTGCATGAGAAGTGGAACGCTTTCCTCATCCGGTTACTATCATGATCTAAGATGTGTTTTTTAAGAGTGCAGCAGTATGAGTAGGCCTTCTGAAAAAAGCTTAATCTTTATCTCGTACAGTAATGATATTGCCCTGATTAAGTTGGCGTCCCCTGTTGAATACTCCGACACCATCCATGCTGCTTGTCTTCCCACTGATGGCTTCATCCTGCCTCATAATGCACCCTGCTTTGTGACCGGTTGGGGTCGCCTATACAGTGAGTTGACTTTGCTTCTTGTTTCTTTCAACTATTTAATGAATAAAATATAGAATAAAATAAAAATAAAAACCATTATCAGCCTATTAATTTATACACAAAGGGCATGAACTTTGATGCACTGTTCTTGAGTTTAATAAGAAGATGGAACATACGATTTAATGAATAATATTATATAATCTTGTAAATCTTTAAATTTCTGTTGGATTTAAAAAAACTTTTTACTACCTTTTATAGGTTATAGTCCTGACAAAAAAAAATCCTGGGTTGGATAAAATCAATCAGTTCTCAAGGAGAGCTAGAAAGTGGTATTAGATAAAAAAAAGTCTGTTTTGTTCATTTTTAATTGAAATTTATAAATGTAATTTGATTTATCTAATGTTTTTTATTTTTTCATTGTATTTAAACAGGTTTTGTTTTGTTTTTTTAAATCTGCCTAACCTAAATTTCATTTAGAAATTGGTCTTGCTTTAGAGCTTAATGACTGAACCCTGCCAATTAAGTTTCCTGACTGATAGTTGTGAAAACTGAGAAAGCACCCTTGAGTTTTCATTTCCTAAAACAATTGGAATAACTTTTAAGTTGTTTTGTATCTAATTTTGTACACGTTATACATTATGCTTTCACACTGACTGGCTTTATTTTTTATTTAGCATATTTAACTTAAGTTGTTGGCTATGGTTATATAGTAGCTTTCAAAACATATCTAGCTCAAGTAAATATATACATGTCTCTTATGTGCACAGCCGGTGGTCCCATTGCTGACATTTTGCAGCAGGCTCTGCTGCCAGTTGTGGACCACGCTACCTGCAGCCAGGCTGACTGGTGGGGTTCTCAAGTGACACAAACCATGGTCTGCGCTGGTGGAGATGGAATTGTTTCTGGATGCAATGTGAGTCCTAAATACAATTATTTTATTTTTATTTTTTTCTAAATCCATAAGCACTGAATCTTCATTGTAAATATTTTATGACTAGTTACATTTTTATCTGGAAAAATATTGCACAAAAGCATTTGAGAAACTATTATTTTGATAGTTTATCCACTAAATTTTTAAGCACAACAGTATGTGTCAATCTTGAAAGTAAATAAAATGTTTTTTGTCGGAGATCTGCTCAGCAAAGATATTTATCAATTTCTGTCCCAAAAATATGAAACAAATCTTGCACATACTGTATATAAGCAATATATGAATATTACAATTTGTGGTTTTGATAATTGATTATGCGATATAACTGGTTTGTTTTTGTGGCACTGTTTAGGGAGACTCTGGTGGTCCACTGAACTGTCAGGGCTCCGACGGATCCTGGGAGGTTCATGGTATTGTTAGCTTTGGCTCTGGGTGGAGCTGCAACTACCACAAGAAGCCCACCGTCTTCACTCAAGTCAGCTCTTTCATGGACTGGATCAACACTGTAAGCTTCTGGAACTGCTAAATCTGTATCTGTAGAGTTCACATGATTGATTGCATACATGTAATAAAAACTAACATATGTTCATGATTTCTTTCACAGACAATGATGGCCAACTGATTGAGCACAGTTTTGGGATCAGAGCTGTCACTGTAAATGAAATACATTCATTTTCTACAACTTATGTTGCGTGTCATGTCGGTTTTATTTTAATTTCTCAACTATAAGAAAAGGAAGAGTTGTTTGTATTTTTAAGAAATACAATGTTAGTTGCAAACTGGCTTAAAATATGTTTTCTTAGCTGACATTGATCCATTCAGTTGACACTTTTTAGGAAAATGTCACTTTAAGCTATTAAAAAAATATATCATTAATTGTATCACTAGTACCATTAAGTGGTTTTTTGTATAATTAAAAATGTGTCCTCTTAAGCAAACCAGGAAACAGACACATATGAATACATACACACAAAGGCTATACACTTTTCTTTTAAAATCCCAATATTTTCATAATTAAAGGTATAGAGGAGGATTTTATGAACTTTAGGAAAGAACCCCTCCAGTGTCTCACCGAGAGCTGCGCAATGGTTAGGGACATCACAGAAAATACATCACAGAAAATAAATAAAAACTTGTGCGAACTTCTGCCAAAGTAACCCCAAACTATAGCCTGCCTGCTGAGTAGAAACTTGGTGACGGAGGCATCATTGGGGAGCTCGACCCTTGGTGTCAGCACACGTGATCGTTGGAAATAATCTCCCAAAAACACTCTGGTCTTGTTTCTCTTTTCTGAGCCCTTTCTTTTCCTCTAATAAACCTAAAAGACACTTTTTCTCTAGCAACTCACAGTCCTTTATAAAACAATCTGTTAAGAAATGTGAGGCAGAATGAATGGATAATGATGTAGTGAGACAGATAAACATGTGAGAGTGTGTTTGTGCATGCAGACTCTCAGGATGATTGACAATTAGGAGAACCTAATTGAGAAATAGTGTAGATGATCCAACCGGAAGAAAAATATCCTCCACAATACCTTAAACTACACTTTATGTATTAGTATTCCATCCACCAACCCAAACCGTCCCATGCTGAGGTCAGCAGCACACCATCCCCACTGTGACAGTGTTGGTGGCGGTCAGCCCCCCCACAGACACCAGATGTTGGACCAGAACCACCTCAAAGCCATATGGAAGTCATTCTCCATGGTCTCTCTAAACTCCTCCAGTGCCCAAGTTTTGCCTTAGCAACCTTCCGACCGGCACCCCGCTTGGCCTGCCGGAACCTATCAGCTGCTTCTGAGGTCCCACAGGCCAGAAAGGACTGATAGGCCTCCTTGTTCAGCCTGACAGCATCCCTCACCGCCGGTGTCCACCAGCAGGTTCAAGGGTTGCCGCCGCGACAGGCACCGACCACCTTGCGGCCACCGCTCGGGTTCAGATCGGGGGGAGGAAGTTTTCCACCCAACCACAACGCTCCAGGTCTCACTGTCATTGCCCACATCAGCGTTGAAGTCCCCCAGTAGAATGTGCATATGGGCCTGAGAGACATGTTTTGTCTGATCCTTCACTTAAGTCCAGTTTGTCATGGGGGACCCTAACAGCGGTGTAACAGCCCAGACAATTTAGCTCCTAGGCTCATTGGGATACTCAAACCCCTTCACCAGAACACCGCGATAAGGTGGCATCCCAGGAAGGAGACAACATAGTTTTACTCAGATAAATAGTCATCAAAGAAATTACTCAAACTTAAAAGTATTTTGTTGAAACCTAATAAATTACTGAGTACCTCATTTCCTCACCTTAAGATGGTAAACAATGTTTTTTCAACATGCAAGCATACATTGCAAGATAACATAATGTGACAGCATCTTTTTCTTGACTCTGGATTGAATACCATTTAAATTCGTCCCTTTCCACTTAGTAAAACCCGAACAGTTTTTTATATGCATTTAAATTTGGAAATTGCATTGTACAACGAAAAATATGGCTGCCCCAAACGCTTTGGGGTAATGAGAACCCTGATTACAGCGGTTGCAGTAGCTGCAATTTTCTTTTTGGTGGCTAAATTATTCTCTGCAATTTGGGTTTTATGTTTTAAAATTTAGTTTTAATTAGAATTGATCTTTTAGCATTATGAAGAAAATTACTGTATTTAATCTTTACTTGCTGCCAGAAACTTTTTATTCCACCCATGTCGCTCCTGATACCAAGCATAATCAATAATTACAAACATATTTTTTTGTCTACGATGGACCCTTAGAATCAATATTTTGTCCTGTCTAAATAGCCTTAACGTACCTTGCCAATGGTAACAAAATACACATGTAAAATAAAATAATGTACAGTATTAATGTCACTTTACAGTTTGAAGGCTTACAACTATTCATATTTAGTTGTTAAATATTTTTACATCCTGTCCTAAATAATGTTCTAACACGTTAAACCTGTCAGCTGTTTTCTGTCATGTGATATATTCTGATTTTAATCATTCACAACAGACCCCGGATTATCTTGCCCTACCCAACAAGGTAATATGATTTATTAACAGGAATTTAGAAGTTTACAGTAGAAGTGCTTCTCAGCGTTTAGTGTCACACTATAAACCATCGGACTTGCACATAGTTTATGTTGAAATAATACTTCCTGTTTGTACACAAGCTTCATTATTTAAGGGACGGCCCAATGCAATGCATGGAGGCAGTGCAAATCCATTGCAAAGCAATGTATTGCACTGCCTCCATGCAATTGCATGGGCAGTCCCTTATTACTCTTCACTTCTAAACGGACTCTTATTCTTATTAAGGGACGGCCCAATGCAATGCATGGAGGCAGTGCAAATCCATTGCAAAGCAATGTATTGCACTGCCTCCATGCAATTGCATGGGCAGTCCCTTATTACTATTCACTTCTAAACGGACTCTTTATTCTTTCACCGTTAATGCGGGTCGTACCGTAGCGTGCACCCCCACAATATATACAACAAAACGACCGGCTCGATCGTGTGAGGTGTGCTATTACTTTTATTGGCGATTGGAGTTACCATGGCGACGTAATTAGCGAAGAACCACCCCCAAAAACACCCATTGGAAATTAATGGAAAAACGGCCCAAAATCATGAAAAATCCACTATTTTTGAAGATTTACTCTGTAGCCATACAATACCTAAGCAACACCATTCGAAATCCAGATTGTAGCCACGTCCGTGCTGTGTTCAGCATTGAAGACCGCATGTCGATAGCTGTTACGGTTTTGTCACAATTTGACTTTGTTCGACCCAAAGTTTGCCCCAAATCGACATTTTTAGAGTGGAGCAGTTCGTTAAGCAGAGTGTGGAGTGATGAACTTTTGGAAGGTCCTCATCAAAATTTAACTCGACGTCACGGCCACATATTTCGCACTAGTGACATGATTTTCGGTCATGAAATAGAGCCGCCCTTTGTGATTCTCAGGATCATTTCAAAATTTCCCTATGTCGCACAGTTTTCTCTCAGCGAGCTCTAGATCGCTCAAAGTGGAACCCAGTTTTAGGGCTTTTCTCCTATAATTTATCATTGTGGCTGGTCAGGATTATCTCAGCCAGAGAGATGTTCTTAGTCATTTTTCTCTCGCTCCCTCTCAGACTGTGAATAAGATAGAGACTTCTGCTTTGGCATGAACGAAGAGAAATGATACATCTCGCTCACACTTCAAGAATTTTTCCGATACCTTGTACGGTTTTCGAATGGGAACGATTTGTTCGGCGCACTTTTTTATGAAAAAGTCTAAATCTAAGCTCTTAATCATCTTAAGTGTTTGCACCTGCTGCAATTTTCACTCACACTTGTTGCTGGGGAAACGGAGCACCTTTGATCAGAGTTCACTAAAGTTCATTCCACAGTATATATACATTGAAGGCCTATTAAACCCCACTTAAACACAGGTTATGCTATGCAGTACTATAGAGAGAAGTACTACAAACAAGTCCATGTGTCAGTCCATCTGTCTTTGTCTTTCTGACCATGTCTCTGTCTTTCTCAGTCCCCCTGTCTGCCTGTACCATTTCATCTGTGAATAAGATAGAGTTGTGCTTTGAAATAATTGAACACAAAGGATAAATATCGCTAACACTCCAATAATTTTCCTGATAGCTGCTATAGGTTTCGAATGGGAAAGGTTCGTTCGCAGCTGTTTAACACTCTGAACATGTAGAGGAGACAACAGATCATATGGCCTAAAACTCAATGTTATATGTATGTCTGTGATGGCGTAGTGGTTAAGGAAGAGGGTTTGCAACCCAGAGGTACTGGGTTCAAATCCAGGAGCGAGCAGCAAATAATTTTTCTTTGCTGAATTGGGAGATGAGACAACAGATCATATGGCCTGAAACTCAATGCTGTATAACTGATGTTGTAGTGTAACTGTTAAGGAACAGAAATACAAAGCAAGAGGTAGTGGGTTCAAATCTCGGGGGCAGCAAAAATTTTTTTTTTCTTGTTTGAAAGCTGGAACCAAAATCTCTATGTTATACACAGTACTACATTGCACTTCTATGCATTTTAGTTGATTTCAGCTTTTCCAGTATATTTTCATACTAATCCTACTAATACTAATGACAACATGTTAGCTAGCATTAGCATGCTAGGGTAGGCATTATCCATGCTAGCTTGTTGTTAGCATTTAGCTACAATTTTTTTAGCTTTTTGACTATATTTTTGTACTGAATGGATATAGTAACCAACATGTTTAGCTAAGCATTACATCAAAGTTTAGCATTAGCATGCTAGCTGTTGTTAGCATTTTAGCTAATTTTAGCTTTTTGACTATATTTTTTTACTGAATGGGTTTATAGTATTGCCAACATGTTAGCTAGCATTAGCATGCTAGTTAGCATTAGCATGCTAGCTGTTGTTAGCATTTTAGCTAATTTTAGCTTTTTGAATATATTTTGGTACTGAATGGGTTTATAGTATTGCCAACATGTTAGCTAGCATTAGCATGCTAGTTAGCATTAGCATGCTAGCTCTTGTTAGCATTTTAGCTAATTTGAGCTTTTTGACTAGATTTTGGTACTGAATGGGTTTATAGTAATGCCAACATGTTAGCTAACATTAGCATTAGCATGCTAGTTAGCATTAGCATGCACACCGTGGCCGTCCCTTCTCTAAATTTCCTGAAATTTTCTAGTTATTTATTTATTATTCTTCCGCCACCCTTAATGCGGGTCGTACCGTAGCGTGCACCCCCACAATATATACATCAAAACGACCGGCTTGATCGCGTGATGTGTGCTATTACTTTTATTGGCGATTGGAGTTACCATGGCGACGCAATTAGCGAAAAACCACGCAAAAAGAAGCCCAAAATCCCCATAGGAAATGAATGGGAAAAGGAGTCAAAAAAACATGAAAATCACCTATTTTTGAAGATTTACTGTGTCACCATACAATAACCTAACAACACCATTCGAAATCCAGATTGTAGCCACGTCCGTGCTGTGTTCAGCATTGAAGACCGCATGTCGATAGCTGTTACGGTTTTGTCACAATTTGACTTTGTTCGACCCAAAGTTTGCCCCAAATCGACATTTTTAGAGTGGAGCAGCTCGTTAAGCAGAGTGTGGAGTGATGAACTTTTGGACGGTCCTCATCAAAATTTAACTCGACGTCACGGCCACATATTTCGCACTAGTGACATGATTTTCGGTCATGAAATAGAGCCGCCCTTTGTGATTCTCAGGATCATTTCAAAATTTCCCTATGTCGCACGGTTTTCTCTCAGCGAGCTCTAGATCGCTCAAAGTGGAACCCAGTTTTAGGGCTTTTCGCCTATAGTTTATCATTGTGGCTGTTCAGGATGATCTCAGCCAGAGAGATGTTCTTAGTCATTTTTCTCTCGTTCCCTCTCGGACTGTGAATAAGGTAGAGACTTCTGCTTTGGCATGAACGAAGACAAATGATACATCTCGCTCACACTTCAAGAATTTTTCCGATACCTTTTACGGTTTTCGAATGGGAACGATTTGTTCGGCGCACTTTTTAATGAAAAAGTCTAAATCTAAGCTGTTAATCATTCTAAAGTGTCTGCAGCTGCTGCAGTTTTCACTCACACTTGTTGCTGGGGAAACGGAGCACCTTTGATCAGAGTTCACTAAAGTTCATTCCACAGTATATATACATTGAAGGCCTATTAAACCCCACTTAAACCAGGAAATGCTATGCGTACTATAGAGAGAATTACTACAAACCAAGTCCATGTTCGTCCATCTGTCTTTGTCTTTCTGACCATGTCTGTGTCTTTCTCAGTCCCCCTGTCTGCCTGTACCATTTCATGTGTGAATAAGATAGAGAGTTGTGCTTTGAAATAATTGAACACAAAGGATAAATATCGCTAACACTCCAATAATTTTCCTGCTAGCTGCTATAGTTTTCGAATGGGAAAGGTTCGTTCGCAGCTGTTTAAAACTCTGAACATGGAGAGGAGACAACAGAACATATAGCCTAAAAGTCAATGTTGTATGTATGTTCAGATGGCGTAGTGGTTAAGGAAGAGGGTTTGCATCCCAGAGGTACTGGGTTCAAATCCAGGTGTGAGCAGCAAATAATTTTTCTTTGCTGAAAGCTGAACTGGGAGACGAGACAACAGATCATATGGCCTAAAACTCAATGCTGAATGACAGATGTTGTAGTGTAACTGTTAATGAACAGGAATACAATGCAAGAGGTAGTGGGTTTGAATTCCAGGGGGAGCAAATTTTTTTTTTTTCTTGTTTGAAAGCTGGAACCAAAATCCCTATGTTATACACAGTACTACATTGCACTTGTATGCATTTTAGTTGATTTCAGCTTTTTCAGTATATTTTCATACTAATCCTATTAATACTAATGCCAACATCTTAGCTAGCATTAGCATGCTAGTTAGCATTACCATGCTAGCTGTTGCTAGCATTTTAGCTAATTTTAGCTTTTTGACTATATTTTTGTACTGAATGGGATTATAGTAATGCCAAAATGTTAGCTAGCATTAGCATGCTAATTAGCATTAGCATGCTAGCTGTTGTTAGCATTTTAGCTAATTTTAGCTTTTTGACTATATTTTGGTACTGAATGGGTTTATAGTATTGCCAACATGTTAGCTAGCATTAGCATGCTAGTTAGCATTAGCATGCTAGCTCTTGTTATCATTTTAGCTAATTTGAGCTTTTTGAATATATTTTGGTACTGAATGGGTTTATAGTAATGCCAACATGTTAGCTAACATTAGCATTAGCATGCTACTTAGCATTAGCATGCACACCGTGGCCGTCCCTTCTCTAAATTTCCTGAAATTTTCTAGTTTTAACATTATTTTCTAACTGCTGATGCTGTTGTGTCATTTTGAGGTGATGGGGATACCTTACCCTGGTTTAACATACTGTATACAGTGTTAACATATACAACTTATAAACACCTACTGAAAGTATTGGTTTCATTCATTTTACTTTGAAAAACATTGACAGAAAAATGTTTATAAAATTTGTCATTTTACTATTATGTCACATATTTTTATTTATTTAAATCTTCAGAATTTGCACATAATTTTATATTTGTGCCCAATTATGCAGTTTTCAAACATCAGATTATATGTTACGAGCTCAAAAAAAGTATTTAATTACTGAGTACTTGTGTAACCTTTTAACCAAATCCTTTTTTTACTCATACTGAAATAATTTTTAGACGGCTACTTTTTACTTTACTTGAGTAAGATTATGTCGAAGTAGTACTATTTTTACATGAGCAAATTTTTTGGGTGCTCTACCTACCTATGCAAAAATCTCATAAAATTACCCCAAACTCCTGGAATGCAATAACAACGAAGTGAATAGATCTCATTTATTCACAGAAAGTTCCATCGTGCAACGTCTATTCTAGTCTTGATCTGTGACGTAACCCTCTGAAAAATCTGGAAGAAAGACATGACAAAAGTGCAGGAAGAAAGAAGCTGAGAGTTTCACAAAAGAGAAGATTTTGTAAATGTGACGGGAAATATGTCATTGTATGCACCCCAGTAGAACATTCTTGAGTCCATGATAACAGTTTTACCTTCCCCAATATCATTTTCCCTCTCCCCTTTCTTGTTCTGTTAAGAACTGCACCATTATATATATTTTTTAAAGTAATCTGATACCATACTTGCATGACCTGGCTCTAATCTTGACAAAAAAGAAGGGTGAGACATCATACTTGAAGCAAGTAAAATTAATTAATTTAAATAATAATAAAAGCAAAGAAAGAAACCTAAACCAAAAGTTCTGATCAGAACTTTTTTTAAGGAATTAGATCTATATCTGCTGTATCACTTTGTGAGAAGCAAGACATTCTAGAACAGTGTTGTTTGAAAGTTTGCTTACTTACCTGCTGCCTCTTACTTTCATCCATCCATTCATCCATTGTCTATACCATCTATCCTATGCAGGGTGCATGGAGGATACACCCTAAGCAGATTCTCAGTCCATCGCAGGGCAAGATAGGAAGACCAATTAACCTAACTGTCCTGTTTTTAGTCAATGGGAGGGAGCAGGAGAACCTGGGAGGAAACCAAGCATGCTCAAGCAAAACTTGCAAACTCCATGCAGAAAGACCTCAGGCTGGGATTCAAACCTAGAACCTTCTTGCTGCAACGAAACAATACTACCACATGTTCCACTATGCAGTGCTCTTTTGTACTTATAAATGTTTTTTTTCCTCCATCAGAACATATTTGCTGTGCATTCTACGGTATATATTCTCATGTCCTCGTTCTCCTCGATCTCCTTGCATAACAATTCAATTAACCAACCCATTGTGGTATTTAATAACTAACTAGATTACTTTACAAAACAATGCTTGTCAAGTGTAAGAGAGGAGTGGTAAGGAGGAGGAGTGGTACTTCCTAAAGCATGGCCAACTGGTTGTGAATCCTCCTCGATCAAGGAACTGTCCTTCCGTTGGGTTTTCAACTTTTCATGTCATTTGCAAGTAATTTGGTCTTTTATTTATAAATGGACAGAACTTATATAGCGCTTTTCTAGTCTTACTGACCACTCAAAGCGCTTTACATTGAAGCCACATTCACACTCATACACCGACACCCAACATGGCTCGGTAAGACAATGTAGAATAACATATTAAGTGCCTTGCCCATGGGCACATCGACATGTGACTGGAGGAAGCTGGAATCGAACCTACGACCCTCCAATTGCAAGCCAACTACTCTACCACTGAGCCACAGTGGCCCCGTTGCACAATTATGCATTCCCCCGTTTATAGAAGGATATTAAATTTTTTTAAATAAAATTATATCTTTTGTGATCATCAGTATGGCTTCAGATAGAACATGTCTATAGAAATGGCGCTTTTACAGTTTATTAATAAAATTACAAAAAATTTGTATATAAAAAATAACACTTTGGGTATATTCTAAAGGTTCTTAAGAATGATGACTAATTCAAATAGATACACATCATCTGCTCCTATTTTTCATAAAATATAACATTTTGGCCATATTTAATGTTAACATCTATTGCATAATTATCTTTATGTGTAAATATGTGACTATGCCAAATGTTAAGCCCAGAGCTTTTAACAGCTTTTTCATGTATTTTTCAACTATAAACTCCTTCAAAAGAGAGCTGAAAATAATGCTAATATGTAAATAAATTTAAGATTTTCAGTTGACACATTAACATGCATTACATGTTATTGTAAATATTGTTTAGCTTGTTCATGTCTAACTAATGTTGAATTAAATATTATCAAAATTAATTCAGTGCATGTTCAAGCAGAGACAAAATGGAGCCAATTTCCAGTTCTTAACATTTATTTTGAACAGATGAACAAATTGCAGTTTACAGAGAAAGGTGCCCTAGTTTCTCTGGGCCAGATTTAAAGACATCTGACAATTGAATGATTTTCCTGTCATAACTTTTATAGACACCAGACTTCGCCAGGATTGTAGGCGTTTCTTCTCCCTCGAATCTGCTCCAATCAGAACCATTTTCAAACAGTGTCTTGACCATGATTGGATGTCAGAGAATTATGCAGTCATAAGATGAGTTGTGTCCTTGTTCCTGGTCAAAAGTTCATTCTGAGAATTATGGTTTTATGGTTCTAAGCAACACTCCCAGCTTCATGGCCTTGGTTCCGGCATATTAAATCTACAGACATCCTGTTTTTACAGCCTGCAATAAAACTTACCCAAGAGTTTTATGACTTAAAAGCTTATCCCAATAACAAATACTAACAGACAATATATTTTTTACAACCATGCAAACTATATAAAACAGACTTTTACCTTCTGAATAATAGATGTTTAAAACATATGTAGAAATAATACAACACTAACTAACTAACTAACTAACTATATATATATATATATATATATATATATATATATATATATATATATATATATATATATATATATTTAAATTTAAACATATGTAGAAATAATACAACAACTCCCTCTTTTCAATCTTTTTTTTTTTGAAAATAGATTGATATCTTCTCTGTACTCTCCTTCAGGGTTAGTGTTTAGAACTTAAGATCAAAACCTGTAAAGCATTTTGAGAATGCAAAAAACTCAAACCCAAGAAATTTCATCAGTTTAAAACATGAAGTCTTTCATATGATACCACAACAAGACTTCCAGATTAAAATTCAAAACACAACCTGTTACAATACCTTTTTTAACCTTAACTCCCATTACTCAAAAATGTCAATCTGTTAATTATAAATTCACCCTCTTTTGGCATTATACAAAAAAATATTATTTTAACAATTCCCAAAAACTAATTCAAAAACCCAAAAATGTATAAGAATGTCTTACATGTGAAAAGTTAACTAAGTCTAGCTTTAATGTATGTGAATACTGTGGAGGAGGCCCCAGAGAAATACAATACAATTTAATACCCACAAGATAATGAGAAAACACAATTGACTATCTGTTCTGAAACGGATCAAACTTAGAGTGTTAAAAAACCTGTGAAATAGAAGGTATTAAGAAACCTTTAAGAAACCCTCTTAGGCAGTATTAACAATCTGCACTTGTGAATAAAAATAGTTAAACAACCTGTAAAATGCAAAAAATTATTAAAAAGTCTATTCAGTCCTTTATATATTTTTTTCTGTAGTCTTCTTTCTTCTCTCTCGTGGTTAACCCCCCAATGGTGGCACCTGGCAGCTGTACAGAGCTGATCAGTGTTCCAGTTTTACTCCCATATATGCAGATAACCACTCTCTGAAATGCCAATTACTTCATTAATTGAGCATTTCCCCCAATATACACAAATCCACAGCTGGCCCCGCTTCCAATAGCTTCAGCTTCTGTTTCAGCTTGGTCAAAACCTTCTTGACCCTCTTTAGGTAGATTCCTGCTGATCTCGACCAGGTTCGTCGTCGCCGTGGAGCTGCATTCAGTAAATGTCTATAAAGGAACTGTTCTTTTCCAAATGAAATCACAATCAGATGATTACAATAATAATCCCTCTTTAATGGTAAATTACTCCCGTAATTGACCATTTCCCAAACACAGCCACTTCATTCAGGTGCAGGAAGATGCGATCTGATGCCATTAAGAAAACCTGGTATGGAATCAAATGATTAATTTAACATTTACGCATTGTTTCTGAATTCTTCCTTACAGCTTAAAAAACCCATAACATGTGTCAGAAATAGCCAGAAATATATCCCATATATACGCAAAAACTAACCTAGTTAGCCTGAGTTTTTCACACTTTAGCTGTCAGACCCTGTAAATTTTCCAAGTATAAATTAACAAAACTAAACCTATAAATTTAAAGTATCCAATTATCTTCAAATTCACCAAACCTGAGCATGGGAACAGAGCCATGTTTTCCCATCCAGCACCCGACAGGCCTGTCCTACTGGGGCAGCAGCTTCGTGCCTCTCCCCATTTTCCTCAGGTGCTTGCTGTGGATAAAGCCAAGAACGTTTGTTAATCTCAGCAAATTTTCTCCTGCATTGTTGTGAAAGGCAGTTATGACAAGACATTCCACAGATAAGCAGACCAGACATTCCATCCAGCCTCAACACAAAGCACCGAGCTCCCTTGCCGCCTTTGGAGTGCGTCAACAGTGGACAAACAGCCATTCACGTCCCATGCCCTAATTTGGCAAATCAATATAATCGTATTTAGTTTTACCAAACATGTCCAGACAAGTAGATCTATGGTCTGATCACAAATACAATCAAAAGTATAGAAAAACGCAGGTTAACCTCTATCAGTCAGTCTTACCCACTCTGCAAATTCTTTCATCACCCCCATAACTTCCTTCCTGGGCAATACATTTCAGTCTCATCAGTCTCCCAAATCCTTGAGGTGAGTAAAATATCTGAAAATGATTCAGTAAGATCAGTAGGCTCTATGTTGATGTCCTACAAAATGGTGTCTGAGAGCAAACATAACTTTTATGACATAATGTCTATTCCTCAGATATAAACTGCATTGATACCATTCACTAATTCTTTTCTTCAAAGTTTAGTGGTCTGTTCACAAAGTAAATAGAAAATTAAATAAAATTAAAAAAACAAAAAACAAAAAGGCTGGATTTTTCTGTTAGATATTGCTAAAGCACCACTAAAACATTGCAATAACAAAAATAAAGGCAATAACCATCTGCAAAGATCCAGTCTCCAAACTCCCCATCACTTAAGTGTACTGGATCTCTATCAAGCTGGCTCAGACAAAAAATATCAAAATTAAAAACATCAAATGTTTAAAACAAAATCAGCGAACAGTACTAACTGATAAACACAACATAGTTTACAAAAACAGTCTTCAGTTTGCTATACTTCAAATTCTATCCATATTTCTAAAGAAAAATCCAAGATTTAAATCACTGACAAAACAGCTTCCCTATAAATATTTCTGTGGGACTTTAAAACTGTAGTGCAAAACATGCACGTCTCATTCCCTGATCAAATTGATGTGAAAGTAACCAGGTGGTTGCTTATTGTTAGAAATTGCCAAACCTAAAGTACTTTTTTTTTAACACAATCCAATATAAATTCAAAGTACTTTTGCTTATATGATTCCTCTTTAAACAAACCCAAATGTGCTAACTTGCCCAAATATTCTGATTGTAAATAATGAAAACATTTCATACTTCAAAAACATCTGTCCGATTCTGTGAAGTGAATCAAACATAGTCAAACTGATTTTTGCAACTAAAACTCCTCTTAAATTTTTGTAGGATACATAGTAGTCTAATTCCCCTTAGCAGTAGAACAAAAAAACAAAAAAATTCAATACAGGAGGTTCAAGAGATAAGATTTCTCTAAACAGAAACTAGTAGCATTAAAAAAAAAACAAAAAAAAACCTAGCATTTTTCAGTATCCCAATTATCCTCTCAGGCTTCTTTTTTTTCTTTTCTCCAATGATAAACACCAAATTGAATTGAAGCTTCTAGAAATGTCAAATAAATTACCACTGAATCATGTTTCTTTAATCCAGCTTCTCAAATTAACATTTTCCAAAGTTCTCATTAATAAGCAGACCGCAGTTCAGAAACCTGGGTCAGAATCCAAGTCGAACCAAATATATAAAGGTTAAGAGAGAAAGAGAAAAAAATAAAAAATAAGAAAAAATAAAATCAAAACAATCTAAATAAATTGTCAGTTACAGAGTCCCCACTAATCAAATGATATATTATGCCATTATTCTATGATCAGAACTGTTCTAAAATGTTTTAGGACCTGTAAATTTACTCTCAGCATCAAGTAGACTAGCTAACAACTAATGAATAATATCTGAAAAATTAATCTTAAACTTTTAAAACTAAAACCAATTCTTATTTGTCAAAACAAAATGTGCATTCAAATATATGGTAAAATTATTTCAATGTAGCTGGTCCAATCACATTTTGCTTCTACACGATCAGAATAAATGAATTAGAATTTACTTCTTACTTCTAAATTAAACCATCATTTCGATCACCGCCGATATTCATTTACTTTCAATCCTTAGACCAAGTCCAAATTTGTCCCCAGCCTGTTTAAAAACAAACTGATGCCTTAAAAATGACTCTGTGTTTTAATGTTTTCTTTTTTTCAAACTCAAACATTCAAATCCCACTAGTTTAGAAAATATCACTATGATAAGTGTTGTTTTGCATGGTAAAAACATTCAATTTTTAACGGAATTGAAATATGCTGGGTTACTCCTTGAGCCCCAGTTGAAATTTGATAAATCCAATAAGCATTTAGTGTCCAGAAAATCCTTAAGAATGTTTAATTGTTTAAATAATTTAACATCAGTCTCCTTTAGATCATTTATTCAGAGACCAAGCTATATTTCTAAAGTCTATAGAGCCATCAGTAATAAGCCAAACATAATTTTAGCATAAATGATACTTATTTAAATCACAGAAAGAATTCATTCTCTGTACCATTCAACACGGTGCTTATAAAAATAATTTAGACCAGTTTGTTGTCTTCCAATTAACACCGTTTGCTTTTCGTTCCATTCTTATAATTACTGCTCATAGCTTTATCTTTATTTAGGCCAACTTAATCAAATCCTGCTTAGATCAATCAAAAAGCAACAAATCCACCTAATTAAAGATTCAAAAAAAAAAATGCAACTTTTATTTTTACTATACACTCCCCTCTTTTTAATTTTAAAAATGAAATCAAAAATTAAAACTTCACCAAGTCAGAATCGACTCATGAGTAATTGTTCTTAGTCAGTCGCGTTTAATTGTAACATGCATAATTGCTCTCCTCATGTGATAAATTGAGCCGTCTCCGGCAAAACCAGTTAACTAAATTCAGCATGTACTTCTCAATCTTTAATCTCCGTACCGTAACAGTTCAGTTAAATGTGAAACACCTTAAATTGCCCTTCGTAGAAAATGCGCTAAAACATTGCCGAAAAGGAGTTGCAAACAAAATTTATCTGAACAGTTATCTTGAGGCCGTTTTACATCCTAATTAACCAGAAAAATTTAACAAAATCCAAATTCGTTTAAGTCTTAACAAGGCAATCGGCCGCAGGAGTCTGTAATCACTTTCTATCCAAAATCAACTTTTAGCTTACAACACACAGAACATGCAGTTAGGATTAAAGCACAAAACACATTGACACACAACAGCAAAAAACGCTAGCATAACTAGCAGCCTGCAGCAACGTGGTACCGTAAACACTCTTTGTGCAACGAAACCTAAAACAGTACAAAACGTACGGCGAAAACACTCAAGAAAATCGCAACACACACTTTAGAAGATGACTTACCGCAATACCAGGACTTTATCCGCACAATTTATACCACTTTACCAAACTTTAATTCGGCATGAACATAAAGAATCTCCTGTTCGTCCACACGGACTGAAACATATGTTTCCAAAACAGCCAGAAAACACCGAATCTAACGTCCGTTACAGCCCAAAACCATTAACAAAAAACACAACATTATAAGCGGTGACTTTTAGACCTTATTACATTATTTTATCGCGGAGGTTTAGACCAATCTGTTACAAGTTCCGTAGTCCGCTTTGAGAAATTTCCCGGCGCCGGCCTCCAGAAAACCACTCAAAAGACTCGAACAGATGGCAGAAAACCGCCTATTACCACTAATTTATTTATCAAAACATATAGTCAAAGCTGTCGTATGTTAGCCGTGCTATTAAGCAGAAAATCACACAGAATTAGCTCCGCCATGTCACCACCTAGCTTTGGGCGTCCACTCTGATGGCCTGTTGTAAATGTTCACAACTAATCCTCATAGATTTTTAATTACAGTTATCCATCATATTTAGTTAGATATTTATTTATCTATTTTAATTTATTTATTATACTCGAGTTCATTATTTATACTATAACATTTTAACACAAACGCAACATCTCCAGCACGTCTCGCAAAGCGCCTGCGTAAAAAACCATCACACACACACACATATACAGACATGCGCAGCTCGTCACATCAAAACACCAACACAGTACTTTTACAACATTATTAGAAACCAACACCAACAACACTAACCTCACTCGGACCACACCAAAAGTCGGACCATTTTCACAATCCAATTCGCTTTGCTCAGGAGCGCGTTTGGAGAGACGCCGGCCGTTCAAGGTAATCCGTCCCAGATTAACAGAGGGCTACACAGGCTCTCTTTAATCTATTTTCGTTTGCCAGCCTTGAACTATCTTACGAAAGCGTCCTTTCGTAATTGAGATTGCCAATTCTCAAGCCCCGATCCGCACTTTGGTTCCGATTTCATTCGTTGAAGGGACCTTCATCCGGTCCGTCTGTAATCACTGTCCTCCGGAGAAAGACCAGCCCCCCTGGGCCCGCAGAGTAACAAACTCCATCTCCCAGCAGGCACCGGTGTTTCTCTGCGGAGCGCAAAGCAGGTCGCAGTCCTGCTCAGAACAGAGACACAGACACCGGAGCAGCTCCAACCACGGGCCCGCCACAGTCAATCTGCTCAAAACAAAAAAACATATGTAACTTGCATGACAACATTACCCAATGTTAGATTAACCAATCAACAGAATTAAAAACTACGCAACTCAGCGCAAATTGTCAATAGAGCAAATACATGTCCGTTAATTAACTTAAAAAATAACTGGATCCTGGTCCAAAACTCTGCACACGGTCGAGGTCACCATTTGTTGAATTAAATATTATCAAAATTAATTCAGTGCATGTTCAAGCAGAGACAAAATGGAGCCAATTTCCAGTTCTTAACATTTATTTTGAACAGATTAACAAATTGCAGTTTACAGAGAAAGATGCCCTAGTTTCTCTGGGCCAGATTTAAAGACATCTGACAATTGAATGATTTTCCTGTCATAACTTTTATAGACACCAGACTTCGCCAGGATTGTAGGCGTTTCTTCTCCCTCGAATCTGCTCCAATCAGAACCATTTCCAAACAGTGTCTTAACCATGATTGGCTGTCAGAGAATTATGCAGTCATAAGATGAGTTGTGTCCTTGTTCCTGGTCAAAAGTTCATTCTGAGTTTTATGGTTTTATGGCAACACTCCCAGCTTCATGGCCTTGGTTCCGGCATACTAAATCTACAGACATCCTGTTTTTACAGCCTGCAATAAAACTTACCCAAGAGTTTTATGACTTAAAAGCTTATCCCAATAACAAATACTGACAGACAATATATTTTTTACAACCATGCAAACTATATAAAACAGACTTTTACCTTCTGAATAATAGATGTTTAAAACATATGTAGAAATAATACAACACTAACTAACTAACTAACTAACTAAAAAAATAAGTTATATATATATATATATATATATATATATATTTAAATTTAACTGAACAGAAAAAGTCAGGTGATACTTTGGAGTAAAAACATCCTTTAAAGGGATGTTGTTGCTGCATACTAAGTGGTTACATTTGAAAGAGATGGACGAAAACCAGCAGCTGGAATCACACAGAAGAATCTAAAATTATTTGAACTGCAATCACTCAAATATTTACATAAAGCTTTGTGAGCTGGTGTTTGATAGGCAAGGAACTCGGGGTAAATTTTAAAAGTCAATGCCGATATACTGGACTCAGTTAATGTTGTACAGCTGAGTCATTCTTTCCTTCAAAGCTTAATTTGGTTTAAAAAAAGAACAACGTAGGAGCTAGATTTGGAATGAATGCTGCTGACATGTTCCGATATCGATAATTTGTTTACCGCATTTGTTTATACGGCAACGTACCAACACATGCGTCACAGAAGTTCAGCAAGTTGAACTTTTGACGGATCCAACGCAGTTAACGCAGTGCGGCAACCAATCAGAGCGTCTCACTGTAGTTATGTCACTATACGCCGTATCTTGAATGAAGCGCGGGCCCAGTGAAAACATTTTCAACAAACGCAGATTTAAAAAATCATAAATAATACTTACCGAAGTCAGATGGTCAGGCGCTCCTAAAGAGGAACAGAGAACCTGTAGTTGATATCCTGGTAGGATATTTGAGCTCCAATGCGGCCGAGGAGGTAGTAAAATTAGGTGCGGGAGAGACGGAAGTAGCACTGAAAGCGAACCTCATCCATACGCAGCTCCTGGAGCAAATGGTTAAACTCCCCGAACTCAGAACGCATCTGAAAAATGGGCGCTGATGCACCCGATGTCAACGTTGTCTAGCTTTATCTAGCTAATAAAGCCAAGCCACTCTCGTTACAATCCACCATAGTGCAGAACGTGGGGCAACAGAGGAAGCCTCGCCCATGCTTTGTTTTTTCCTCAGAAGCAGGCTATGGAAGCCAAAAAGTACATACGTCAAACTTCATCCGTTGGTTGCGTTGCTCGACGTATCCAACGGATGCGGTCTGAATGCAGCTTAAGCGTCGCTGACGGAGCCAACGTACTCAACGCAACGCAGAGCCCTTGACGGACCTCTGACGTACTCCACCATATACTGTGCATGTAATCTTGCCGCAACTGACGCTGACGCATGGGCTTGGTCTGAATGCAGCATTAAGCAAATGCTAACCTTTCTGGATTGTTTTTTTTTTCATCAACTTGTTTATTTTTTAGTTCCCTGTAAATTAACAGAATTAGCTGAATTTAAGTCTACCAGTTAAAAGTAAAACATTGCTGCATTTTTTTAAGAAATAAAACTGTTAGAAGAAACAAGTTTTTAGCTGAAACAGAGCCAGTTTCAACTATCAGGAACCTGGGCTTCTGTTGTGTCCTTAGTCTCCAACAATTTTCTGATTTTACTTGCATATTATATAACAGCATCTTAGAAGACAGAGTAAAGATAATACTGCTTAGAATCACAAAGTCAAGCAAAGTATTTTTCCCAAGTAATAACTATCCAGATTAATGAAAAATGTATTGATAAACTGTATCTTAATGTGAGCAAGTCTTCTATTTAAATATGAAAAAAAATTAACAAATTGCCAAACCTCCCTTAAATGCAATATTCTCAAAAAAACTGACACAGTTCATCTTTGAGATGATTTGGATATCATGTTCTTTGTCCATTTTTATCTACTTATTTATGTGCATGAACACCAGTTAGTAGTTTATTATTGGTTTTGTCTTTATTAATGTGTGTCCCGGAGCGTGAATGGTCTCGCCACGGCCTTCGTTCTATTTATATTGTATTTCATGTCTCTGAATTTCGGGCATACTGTTGCCGGAAATAGAGGGAAAAAAGAATGAGTTTGAAAATTTCTCAGAAAGAATGGGTGAATGTTTGAGGAACACTAAAATAGCAAAGATAAGTTTATTGTGCCTTAAAATAGATGGACAAATAGCAAGATGAATCCAACATTCATCTATATGTCATCTGAAGTAAAAAAAAAAGATAAAGAAAGTGAATTTTAATTTTGGATAAATAATGGGTGAAGAAAGAGATTCAAACTATTCCCTGAAGACACACTTGTCAGCCAGCAATAAAAAAAAGCAGTGTCCAATATACTAATACTGAAAATAACACTGCCAAACTATTCAACTCTCACACTTGTTTCAAATTCCTAGCAAATGAACCTTAACAGTGAGTGGAAACCTCCTGTGGGGGTATACTCTGATATCTGAACAATGGGCCCTAAGTATTGTTCAATATATCAGTTACAAATAGAAAACTGAGAGGTGGTGTAACCAAAGTGCAGGCTGTATTTTAGAAATGTTCTGATTTTGTATTCATGGTTATTGCCAAAATCATTGTGCACTTGAATTGGACTATTATGTGATGCATCGCATAAGTGCTTGCTGTATTTATATGCTAGAATACAAAGTTTGAAAACTTATGTTACCAACAGATACTTTGCACCCAATGTTTCTGGGCTTGGGCTGTTTAGGAATTAAGAATGGACACATCTTGTAAGAATAACAGAGGAATGTTGTGGGCTTTGCTCACTGGTTTATTTTGTTGAAGACTCCAATCAGACTTTAATAGTCTTCTGAATTGTCAAAAAGCTGACAGATATTGGGAGGTTCGACCCTGCAAGTGTTCAAAAAAAAAAACTGTCATCACTCACTCAGCTCCTGGATGGACTGGATCATCACCAGAAGCTCCAGAAACGGCAGGTAAATAATTAAATAAATAATAATTAAAATACATCCTTAATGTCTGAGCAATCTATATTTATTTATTTTTACAATCTCTTCACAGCCAATGCCAACTGACAGAGGAGTGGTTTTGGACAAAAGCTGCTGCATTCACACTTAAAGTTATAAAATAAGAAATAAATGATTCAATAAAATATCGTGCATATTGACAATATTTCTTCGATATGAAAAGTAATTGCTTAAGTTAAACTTGATCCTACAATGAACAACCAAATCCAGCATAAATGTGCAGTATAACTTGAGTTTAATAATAGGTCCAAAAACTAAAAGTGACTGTTCAGTAGCTGAAAGGCTTCTTTTCCGCACTGGTGGGAAACTTGTTGGGAAAATATTATCACAAACCACCTGCTGCTTCCTTGGTCTCCAACATCTTTTTGACCTTATGCATGTTTCTCACAGCAGCAACAGACGTACTGTAGTCTTCAACGGTACAGAATTCATAACGGAGCAAATGCATCAGTGTTTCTCCAGGAAACAATTATACACTCATCAACAGTCATGAGAAGGCTGTTGGTTCTTGCTGTTATGGTGGCTGGTGGTAAGAGACTCGATCTTATAAAATAAGTTGCTTAAAACAGCCCTGCTATTCTTGCTTTAACTGCCTCATGGTTGTAAATTAAATAGAGAGGTCAAACTGTTTAGGGATAATCGTAAGAATTCATTTGATAAGTGCATTAAAGATGATAGAATGTGCAACTTTTTGAGAAAATGCAGTGCTGTTTGTCAAATGTCAATTTTTAAAAGCTTTAGTAAATATATCAACTATTTTGTAACTAAGAAATAGCTATATGTTGTTTATTATTTAGTGTATGGATGTGGATTTCCCACCTTCCCTCCTTTTCTGAACCGAGTAGTCGGAGGAGAGGACGTCAGGCCCCACAGCTGGCCCTGGCAGGTATAAAATCTGCTTTAAATGTGTTCTGATTACCCTCATCAACAGCACAGTTTCATATTATAATTTTAGATAGTAAAAAAAAAAAAACTCCTAAAATGGTCATGAAATTCTAATTTATGATTATGGGTTTATGATGTGATTTTATGCATCCATTCATGTTATTCTTGGATTTTATTTAAGGTATCACTTCAGTCAAACAGCAGAGGGCAGTGGAGGCATGTCTGTGGAGGCACACTCATCTCCCAAGAATGGGTTCTGTCTGCTGCACACTGCATCAAGTAAGTTTAACTCAGCACCAATGAAACAATGTAATTTTGAGATTTAAAATGTCATGGCACTTTAATAAATTTCTTCAATGTATTTATTTTTACTGTGCAAAGACCTAAAATTTCTAATCTGTAGCCTCAATATTGATAACCAATAATGCAACAGATGTTTTACTTCCACAGTAACCTAGTAGATGAACAGTAGCCAAATTAGATGCAGATTGTTTAAAATGATTCTGCTCTTCCTTGCTTTTTTCATGTTAGGTTTTGGACTTACAATGAAATTCCTTTACAGTTACATATAGTAATTTTGCATTCCAGAAAATAGGGGGCTGCAGCAAACTAAAATTGATCCAAAACAATGTTCTGTAGATAGCTATATAGATCTGACTGCAAATTATTGTATATAACAGCAGAAAACACCAACCTCTTGTCTTGATTATGAAACATAAAATAAAGATTTTAAATCATCATGTCATGTTCAGTCAATTAAATCATAAAATAAATATTTGTAATGCCTTAATTTGTTTGTGTTTACTTCAGAAGCCCATAAGCCTGTCAAGTTAAATAGCTGAGGGATATCTAATTTTGTTATTATTGATAAGTAAACAAATGAGGAAAGCACACGAACTTTGAAATCAAAGGAGAGTTTAAAAACATCAACATTAAATACAGGGTAAAATAAGTGGTTATAAAAGGACCTAAAACAACCCAAAACCATATTTTTTACTTTCAGAATCCCTAAGCCTCACTCAAAAAACTGAAAAGTTGACTTTAATTAAATTTATTTGGTCAACAGCTTCCACCTAATTGAATTAGGTTACTTAAAAGTAAAATTGTTAAGTCAGTCTAAAGCTTTAAATAAAATGAAAGCAATTTAGTTTTGTACATCTACCAAACATATTTTATTTATGTAGAAACTACATATTAGGGTTAAGTAATTTGAACAAATGGGTAGTTTCATTTTTTTGTGTGCTTGCTGCTTGTCTTTCTTACAGTGAAGGCGACAACTACAGAGTGGAGCTGGGTAAGCACAGTCTGAAGGCCACTGAAGAAGGTTCGGTAGTTCATACTGCAGCCAAGATTATTACTCACGAAGACTACAACATCCTACTTAGCAGGTAATATTCTCCAAAGCCACTTCTTTTTATCTATGAGTGTGAGTTATCAGTTATTAGTGAATGCTATTTTACATTTGATTTATACCCTAACATCTGATGGGTGTTGTTACTTTTCACCTCCTGAACATAAAGGTTTTGATTTGCATGTTACAGGAATGACATCGCTCTCATAAAGCTGTCTTTCCCTGTTGCCTTCTCTGATAAGATCATCCCAGCGTGTCTTCCAAAACAGGATGTAGTCCTCCCACATGGAAATCCTTGCCACATCACTGGCTGGGGGCGTCTCTCAAGTGAGTGACTAAAAGAGATTTAAGACTAAGCTTAACTATTAGTTAAACCAGAGGTGGACTGGCCAGTTAACTTTGGTTTGTATAAATACTATAATCTAGAGGTAAATAACATAAATGGAAGTGGTGAAAGAACAACTATTCATCCTCCACTCGGCAAAATCGAAGATTTATAATTTTTTAAACTTCTAAGCATATCTATATTTTTGTAAGCACCACAAGCAAATATGATTATAGAAAACCACAGTGGGGCAAACAAGTATTTGGTAGCCACTACTTTGTTCAAGCTGTCCCACTTAAAAGTGATGATAGAGGTCTTTAATCTAAATCATAGATACACTTTAACTTTGGGAGACTGAATGTAAAAGAAAAACTTGTATCATTTTTTTTAAAGAATGTATCTATGGTGCAGAAAATAAGTATTTAGCACCTTCAAAGAAGGTTAGAATTCTGCCCCCCACAGAAATGTTAGTTCTTTTTTAATAATTTCTTCTATCCTTCACTTGTTACCTGTAATAATGGCACCTGTTTTAACTCATCTCTATAAAAGACACCTGTCCACATGTTCAAGAAGTCAGACTCCAAGCTCCACAATGGCCAAGACAGGTGAGCTGCCTCAGGACACCAGGGACAAGAATGTACACCTGCACAAGACTGGGATGAGCCAGTCTTCAGCAGCCAAGCAGCTTGGAGAGAAGAGATCAACTAATGGAGCAATTATTAGAAAATGGAATAAATACAAGATCACTGACAATTTCCTTCAACCTGGGGCTCCAAACAAAAGAACACCTCATGGGGTACAAATGCTCTTGAGAACGGCGAGGAAATAGCCCAGAACAACATGGGGGAAAGTGGTCAATGATATGAAGAGACCTGGGACCACTGTAATAAACATCACTATTAGCAACACACTACATGGATTAAAATCCTGCAGTGGCCATGCCCAGGTACATCTAAAGTTTGTCAGACACCATCTGGATGATCCAGAGGAGGGCTGGGAGAATGTCATGTGGTCAAAGGAGACCAAACTGGGAGTCTTTGGTATAAATGGCACTTGCCATGTTTGGAAGGGGAAGAATGCTCTGTATTGCTCCGAATGATCTGTAGAATAGAATAGAATAGAATAGAATAAACCTTTAATAGGCCCACTAGGGGGAAATCCGGTTTTAACAACAGCATCCAAGCACAACAGTATGCACAGAAAACAACAAATGTGCAAAACATGTTTAGAGAACCCTTTCTCACAGAGATTTTTTGTGTGCAGTATTGCAGTGCTAGGTTTTGAGTAATAGGTATTAAGGAAAGGATGAATGAGGCCTTGTATCATGATATTTTTTAGGGAAAAAACTATTTCAATCAGTGAGAGCATTGAAGATAAACCGTGACTAGATGTTCCAGCATGACAATGATCACAAACACACCGACTAGGCAACAAAGAAGTGGCTACATAAAAAGTATTTCGATATTCTCGAGTGGCCTTGCCAGTCTCCAGACCTGAATCCAATAGAGAATCTTTAAAAAGTCAGTGATCCCCAGTGACAGACCCAAAACATTACAGTTCTAAGATCTGCATAGAAGAATGGACCAAATACCAGCTACAGTGTGTGCAAACCCTGTGACGAACCTACAGGAAATATCTGACCTCTGTCATTGCCAGCCAAGGTTACTTTACAATGGATTGAAGTTAACTATTGTTGTCGGCCAAACACTTTTTCTGCATCAATATACATAAAAAATCTTTAAAAATCATACCATGTGATTTCCTGGATTTTTTACATTTTGTTTACATTCTGTTTCTCACAATTAATGTGTACCCATGACGAAAATTACAGACCTCTCTAAACTTTTTAAGTGGGGCAACCTGCACAAACTGTGCCATGTATACTTTTTTTTTGACCCACTATATATTATTCATACAGACATACAGAAAAAAACACTAATGTATCTCTGAATAAGTTAGTCAGCTGGACATGTATATTTGATTTTACCCAGAAATGGGGAGTAAAATGCTTTCTATACAAAGAAAAACTGCTTAATATGAAATATAACGTTTTGGGGACGACTAATGAACGACTGGAGATGATTATGCAAAGAAGGATTTTACATAAAAGGAAAGAAATAATGGACAACCCTGAGCATCCTCTTCTTGGAACAATCTTAATGCAACAGTGTCTTCAGTCGGAGGCTTCTTCAGTTTTGGTGTAACACAGACCGCTACAGGAAATCCTTCCTCCCCACAGCCATTACAATCTACAACAACTCCTTAAATAATTAATATACAACACTTTATATCCCTCTGGGATCAATAAAGTATTTTTTATTGAATATATAATTGCATTTTTGGTCAGCTCAGGTCTATTGAACTATAGAAAAAAAGTCCTTCAAACCTAAGAGTGTTTACACAAAGTAAAGGTTTGCAGATGTTTTACCTCTGAAGCATCCACACTTCTCTCTAACAGCAAGTGGCCAAGCAGCTGATATTCTTCAGCAGGCTCTCCTGCCTGTAGTCAGCCATAATGTCTGCTCGCAGCCTGACTGGTGGCATGTTCTGGCTACTGAGAAAATGGTCTGTGCTGGAGGAGATGGCACCACTGCAGGCTGTAATGTGAGTTTGCATTAGAATTTAAGAATCTGCATATACATAAAATCTTCATTTAGGAGTTTAGTAAGATAAAAAGCCTAAATTGGCTCATTTACTGCCAGCTAACAGCTACCTAACCTACAGGGGGATTCTGGTGGCCCTCTGAATTGCCAGAACCCAGATGGCTACTGGAATGTCCATGGGGTAGTGAGCTTTGGTTCTGGTGAGGGTTGTAATGTTCTGAAGAAGCCCACAGTCTTCACACAAGTCAGCTTATACATATGGTGGATAAACAAAGTAAGAAAAACGTTATTTCTGCAACTACCTTTTGATAAAAATAAAAAAATCATAACTGAGAAAAACAGGAAATACATTTCAGATATATATTTTATTCCCTCTGCAGGTTATGAAGACCTACTAAAGACACTGCAGAACATCTGAGATAAGAACAGGGATTTATGAATCATTTCCACAGCAAATTTAACAGACACACCCAGTGGAATGTAAACCCATTAAAACTTAATTTTGAGATACTATTAATGTTTAAAGGCAGGAAAATTTAACACAAAACTGGATCACTTCTTCCTTGGCTATATTGGACTTTTCCACAGTCTATAAAAAGCGTTTGTCATCTTGCCAACATCAATAAAATAACTGAGTCTCATACATAATAAACAAATGTTTGTTCTTTATTTATCATAAATATTCATGAGATAAATTACTTTTCAAACTTATGGCAAAAAGAATACATTTTTATAATACAAATAAAGATATTTTTCACAGCGCATATAAAATATATAGACTGTAGTCATAAAAAGACAACATTAAATGACACTGACGACAAACTCATTATTGTAAAAAACGAGGTTGACTCCTACATTCTTTTAATCCATGTAAAACAATCTGACAACTTGAGTATGAAATGTATCTTTGTTAAAATGATTTTTTTACAAAACTAGAAAAAAATGAAACATTGCCAAGGTCAATATGACAAAAATAGTTTCAGATTTTAAATAACTGAAACATTAGCATAAAGGACTTTTCTATTGCAAAAGAAAATTAGAAAAAGCAAAATTGTGCAACTTCACAAAAAGTAACTTGAAATGCTGATGAGTCAATGCTGGTTACATCTAAACTGAAAAATGGAGTGTACTGACAGGCCTGCATACCGCTGTAGCACAAGTCATTTACCTGAAGAAAAAAAAAACCCTAGACCCATCCATTTTCATTATTTTCTATTTCTCTGCATACTTTCAGCATGAAAACAGGACAGCAGGTCAAACTGTGGTTGAAGGAATGATGAGCAGCAAGCCAGTGTGCTGCTACTGTTTTTTTGTTGGTACAGCTGCACACCCAAGAGTCTTTCTGTTGGTCATCCAGAGTAAAAAAAAAGAAAAAAGAAAAAACAAGCCCTGAGGAGAGACAACACTAGTGCTTTCGCAACTCACCATGGCTACTTTCAACTATTCCCAAAGTTCCTGCAAACATCTTTGCAACTATGCATCCCTCAGGATACTGCTGTTTGAAAGAGCAGAAGCAACACTGTCTTGAAAAAACAACACTGAAGTCACAATTTCTTTTGAAAGTTTTGAAAGTTAATTCTTGGGAGTAAAAATGCTTTGGTGTGTATGACTGGACGGTATTCAATGTTGCATTCAAAGTTAGATATTAGCATATTGTGACAATCTAGCACCCTTCATGGTTCCTGGAAAGGTGTATTTCCTCCTCTAAAGGGATTTCTGTTAACTGGTTACCAAACAACTTTACTTTACCACAGTGACCAGTTACTGCACAAACAGGAAGTACAAATAGTTTTCAAAAATTAATGGCCCTTCTCAACTTCTGCTTTTATAAAACAGCCACTCTACACATGTATGAATCTTGGTTTGCACCACAGTGTCCAAGAGTGGCATTTCTATTTTCTAACTTATCCATTTATGCCACATGTAAACAAATGAGTCTGGTAAAATATTGGCACCCCTGATAAAGAAGAACAAACCCCCCCAACTATAAACATAATTCTAGTGTCACAGTGAAACATAGAAAAAGCCATTCTTAATTGTCGGTATACTTATTAGATGCGGGAAAAAAACTCCAAGTTAGGATAAAATTATCATGACATCCCTAAAAATCCCTATAAAATAAACTGAGGTAATTTTAATATGTAACTCCATTATTTTCAGTTGATCAGTCGGTTTAGGATAGATCATTAGTGTTGCATGTCTTCCTGTGTGATAGCAAAACTCCTCGTTTTCATAGACTTTTCAAAATAGGGAAGTCAGGAAACGATACCATTCAAGTAGGGCAGATGTACGTCCGTTTGCATGAAGGAAATTGCTACATCCCCAAAACCTGCCCATTTTTACAGTGCGACTAATTGTGCAAGCACACTGCGGACCACTGGAACACACAGCATTTAGCAAAAACCCAGCTTAGTCTCACTACCACGCAAAGTGACATTAATCCCTAAAGATCACCGTTTGAGAAGTACAGTATTTTAATATTTTGTTGGATTTTGTTACCAAACTAAAAAACAAAACAGGATATAGCTTTTTACACATATTTAACAGAAGTGCTAATGCTCTATACAGATCACTTAATGAGAGGTAGTGTGCTAAAGCAAGGAAATTAGTTTTTATCAACGTAAAGACCGAACTGTAAGCTGGTAGAATCTAAGAGATTTTGATATAAAGTGAAATCTGGACTTTTATCAAGAATCAGAATAATTCTGCTTATAAGTACAAACGTGAGTACTTTTTTGACAACAACAAAGGCTTCCTGGTAACATGATAAAGTTTTAAAAATGTTAAGGACCATGTCGGTTAAGCAGAGTCTTTCAACAAGGCATGAATGTCAGTTATCTCACAAGTTAAGTAAATGTATCCATTTATAGACAAATTCTAAAAGCAGCCACTCTGTGATATCTAGTGAACTCTCCAGTGCTACCATCACTTCCCCTGTAAAAACAGGCGGTCTCTTAAGGTAATGCATTCAATTAAAGCTGTGATATAATGAAATTGTATTTGGACTCTAATATGCCACAGCTTGACAAAACTGTCCCCACATGTAGTGATCTAGTAAGGCTCATAAAAGACAGGGTACTTCTCTTGAGTGCTTTACAGTCATGAGGCATGGTGACAAGTTTGAATAGATAACATTCTTCACCCCAAGGCACAAAGCCACATTCAGTTCTTGGCTAAATAAAGCACATCCAGATCCACAAAGGCTTGGCAATAGAAGAAACCAGGAATTTCAGTCCATAGTTTTAAACAGCAAGTTGATCTTAAAGTGGAGGCACCTTATCTTCATACTGTGGTGGAGGGGTAAGTGGTTCAATACTGATTCCAGCTGCTGGCTGAGAGCTACCAGTGTTGTGCATGGGTAGCTTTTCTGACTTAATTCTTCGGATTTTGATGGGGAGGAAATTGCGGCTGTTTTTTCCAATTCTTTGACTTAATGTGGAAAATGTAGCATTGGGAGTGCTGCAGGCTGGCCCAGGCTGTGGTATGGTAGTGTTGACCTCAGCGACCTCGTTGTCATACTGGATGCCATCGACATGGGCCAGCTCGTCGTAGGAGGGCAGCTGGGAAATGCTCGGACGAAAGTTGCTCTGACGGACCGGGTACTGCCCGCTGCCAACTACCTCCTCATAGCTTGGTACTGCGTAGCGTTGGGCCTGCTCCTCAGCCCTGCAAAAAAAGTAATGTCACATGTGAATCACACATAGTCAATTCATCTCTTCATCAAATTTCTTTGTCTTTAAATTATTATCTACAGATAAGATCAAAACTATTCATACACCTGATAGGTTTAGGCTGAAAGTTATCTTTGTGATTTACCAAGTATCTTCTGACGGCATATTAGGGTAATATTGCCGGGATGGTGTGTCGTATGAATGTTCATTGCGATACAAGAATATTGCAGCATTCATGTCGGTAAGCTTGATAGTAATATTACCGTAATATTACCAAAGTGATGGACTTATAAATGAAGTGACACCTTGCCGCAACAGAGGATGACGTCATGACTTTTGGAATGTGCGATGAGCCACGGCACGCAAAGGTATTTAAAATGCAAGTAAGCATGGGTATGTTCATTTAGCATTCGAAAACTGTATCAGCGGAGATGGTAAAATCATGGATTGATGCAGAGGTACGGGAGCTTCTGGCTTTTAGAGCTGAAGAGCAAACCATCAGACAGATCACAGGGATCGTGAAGGACAACCAGCTTTTGGAGCAGCTCACGAAAAGACTTAAGGGGCGGGGCTTCAATCAGGGTAAAAAAAATGTTATGTGTGACTATTTTCTCCGTTTACCACAATCTCTTCGGTCTCACACTTTATACGCACCTCTGTATGAGTAACCTATTCAGCCTTTGTAACCTATTGTGAAAAACACCTGATCGTGGAACACTGCCACCAGGGTGAGCTCCTATGAATGACCAAAAGGCTCAGTAGTTGCGGCATTAATGCCAGCATCGATGACACCGTTGTCTTTTGAAACAGCATATTCGAAAAAGTGCGTTCAATGCCGCAATGCTAGATGGAGAAGCACGCCTGTTCACATAGGATTTTTCCAATTAGCCTAGAGCCTCACAAAGATAGTAAACAGATGCTGACAACAGTGAAGCAGATAAGCAACGCACAATGAGCACAGAAATGGATGACAAAAAAGCTGCAGCACAAAAACTTTTCGAAGTACTGTACTATTTGATTGTTACTCGTTGCAGCAGAATTGTTGTGTACCTGTGTTGTTACTCCTGCTTCCAAATTCTTGTCACTTCCTGTGCGAAGCTCGGCTGAGGCGAGGTTGGAGTTGCATACATAGAAATCTGATCATATAATCACGTTATCTGGGTGCCTTAGATTGATCACTCTAACTCGAGTTCAGTTTGACTTCCACCAGACTAAGGCAATAGTTTGGCTTTGTCTTGTTGCATGTAAACACACAGAGACCATCTGCTGGACAACTATTGAGGCAGCAGCCTTACCTATGTAGGTCAAATTTCAATATCTCTGCAAAAAAAATTATAATTTTGAATGTTTGGTCTTCATTATCTGCAAGCCATAAGCAAATCAATGAAGATTTAAATAAATAAACCTTATTTTTGTTATGGATATAACTATATCATGATTTTTACTTTTGAACGGTAATGATAAAACAAATTAACTTTTTTAATTATATCATAATTTACAGATGCACCCATATACTTTTTGTGTTTTCACAGTCTTCGATCATACATTTAACAGGGTTACACAATATCAGAAAAATATTTAATTGCAATACCACAGCTGTCAACAGCAATTATGATTTTGGTTACTATTAAATCCACATTTTACCAATTTCTTCCTTTACCATTTTATATTGTCCCCACCATCGAACCATGAACTTTAGCAAGCCAGCTATAAAGTATAAACATATTCTTAAAATATGAAAAAAAAACAAAGAGAACAAAAGCCAGAGAATATTTCTAATGAGAAAGAGAGTTTCTGATGACAGCTGTATACTCTAAACCAGTGTTTCCCAAACATTCCAGTCTCTGACCCACAAAATAAAAATTTAAGAGGCCCGTGACCCTGAATCTTGATGGAAGATATAAGCATTTTTTTCTGAGTCACTTAAAAAGTTGTACAATGGCAACATAACCAACATCAAAAGTCAATATATTGAGAGATATATATTGCTTTTATTAATTTGATTCATGTTTTTTTCATCCTTTATTAAATTTATAGGATGAAGATGCTAGTTCATTGCCATTTCTGGTATTGACATTCTACTGACTTCTCAAGAGAATCTCAAGACCCCACACTTACACGTACGTGACCCCAAGTGGGATCCTGACCCCAACTTTGCGAACCACTGTTCTAAACAGTTTCCAGTTCTTAATATTTGGTATTTGTTGACCTAAAAGCAATAAAATGAAGTCATGACTGAACTCACGTTACACTCTCCTCAAGCACCCTCGCTGCTTCTCTCTGTTGTTGGACCTCCTGGCGTCTCAGCTGCTCCCGCTGTTTGTTCCTCATTCCCAGACACAGAGACAGCAGCAGCAAAGCCACCCCGGAGCCAGCCAGAACAAATGCCACAGAGGAGGCTTTATTTCTCTTGCCCTCAATGCCATCATACTCCCCTCCACCGCTGCTGCTGTTATTAAAAGCTGTGTTTGCAGGCACTACGCTCCACACGATCATCACTACTCCGAGGGTGATGAGGCCAACTCCCAAAGCACACAGAGCATACTGGGAGCCTGAATTTCTATTGCTTTCTCTGCTGCTCATCTGGTGGTTGTTGTTGTTGTTGCTGCTGACGTTTGTCACTACTAACACTACAGGGGGGGATGACGAGCCGTCCGAAGGGGAACGCATCTTTTTTCAATTAAAAGCTTCAGGCAGATCAGCTGTGGTGAAGTTAAAAACTGTGGAGAGAAAGGCATATTAGGATATTAGGAGGTGATCAAACTGGGAAACCTAATACAAACAGAACAAAAAAGAAACAAAAGCTGAATATATATATATATATATATATATATATATATATATATATATATATATATATATATAAATAAAAAAACAACTAATGTTCTCTTTATGATTTCAGAAAAGCTTACAGTGAAGATAACGATGCTTCCTTCTTGCGTCTCTGTGCTGCACCTGAGGTTAGATGGCTACCTACAGTCGCAGCTCAAATGCCTCTACTGCTTAAAAAGGTTTCATAGCCCAGCTTTTCAGAGAACCAAATGAACATAAAATTCATGGTACTAAAATAAACCCATGCCTTTTCCTGACTCATAGGCGTGTTGCATGGTAAAAAATTTACAGCAGCCTCGCCTTTCAAAGTCACCTGTGCCACCGGCTAGAGCTTCAAATGTCAATAAAAAGGGGTAGTGCCCTCTGTAAATCTAGCGCCTCAAGAAATATTACGTAATCATGTACTATACAGGTCTACAGAGTTCTTATCAGACTCTAAATCAAATCAGTGTACAGTTATGTGTTTGTTATGAATTTATTGTGTCACATAACTGGAAGTCTTTATTAGCAGTTCTACCAAGTAATAGAATTCTCTGAAACGCAGTAAGCATGTCAGATGTGTGTACCTGACTACACACTATGAACATGTCAATGATCACAAAGCTACTCCTTTCTTGTTTCTGTCGTAAAACAATAGTTTTGTTTCGTGAAGAAGACAAGGAAATCTGCTTTACCAGGAATCATCGGGTGGGCAATGTGATCACCGACATGCTGATGATGTTTCAAATATATTTGAATTATAAATGCAGCAAATTCTATTCATTGCTGCTATATGCTCTAGCACAGGAGCAAGCTTTTATCTAACAAGAGTGCAATTTACCAGAATGCCATTGTTGCATAACCTTTTAAAACCAAATATATTTTCTGAGTTAAGAAAATTAGGACAAGAGCACTTTGAAGCTTACACTCTGTTCAGAAATATTAGTTGTATTAAATGATCTACAAGGACAGGGATTTTTAAAAATAAAATCATAAATATGATATAGGATTTTATTTTTAAAAGGAAAAAAATAAAATAAATTAAGGCGTTAGGAATAACTCTAAAAGGTCTTGTGTTTTTGAACTACCTGGCTATAACTCTGCATAAGCCATGAAACAAGGTCTAACAGGAGGAGGTGTTACAATTTTGTTCAACAAAATCGTCAGTTTATACAACTTGCACTAACAACTGATGGATTTGATGTTGAGTTAGTTACTAATGAAATTAAATTTTAACAAAAATTGTGTAGTTTACATTTAAAAACCTCCTGACAAACAATAAGCAATTTCATTAAAGTATAAATTCAATTTTGAGTAAAAGAAATAAAGAAGATAACACATGTAATATTCTGGGGAACAATAATCTCTTTAATCGTGAAACTCGTGTAAAAAAATAAATAAAGTGAGTTAAATATACTTCATGCCAATTACTTTTGTCCAGCAATATATAACCCAACAAGAATAACCAATAAATCAGCAGTATTAATTGACAATATATAATTTTATGCTCTAAAGTTTTACAACATTTTTATTCATTTCTCAAATGAAAATGGGTCACATTTACAGGCCACTCTGCCTCTGGGAGCAGGAGGGATTTTTTGGGAAGGCCTTGCTATATTGGGTTCAAACAATATTTCTCTCCCTCAAATACTCAAGACAGCAGTTTTAAGAGCGGTGTTGTTTATGTGTATGGTTTAAGCTCTTAGGTTTCTAGTTTTCCTTGTTGATTGATAATTTAGATTTCAGGTCAACTGTTGGACTGTTTGAAATTCTTTGTGTCTCCTTTTGTGTGTTGTGATCTAAAGAATTAGCCCAAATGGGTTTCTATAACATGGCATCATGTTTATACTAGATTTTAATTTCTCTGATTTTCTGTGCGTTTTTATATTTAAATAATCTAGACTAAACATATTCAAAGCTTCTGAACTTTTTTGCAAATGCATTCAGATTTAAACCACAAACTTCGATGTGAATCGACCAGCACGATAGTGCATAATTGTGAAGTGGGAGTAATAGAATGCAAACCTTTTAGAATGTTTTAAAAATATATATATTTTTTTTTTAAATCTAGACAGTTTGACATGTATATGCATACAGCCTTGCACATTTAGACACTTAAAATGTGATCTATTCTCATTAACTAAATTGCTCGAGCTCATCCAACTTTACCCAATTTTGGCAAACTATCGCCATTTCTGATGTAGAAAAAGCATCAACACTGTGGAATGTGTCAGTGGTGATATTTAGTTTTTGTTTGTTTTTTAAAGTAACATTACTATGTAGGCCAAGTTCCATAATCTCTCATCTAACACAAACTTCCACATTTTTACTGCATAACCTACATGGTGTGAGGCAAACCAAAACTACTAAAAGTTTTTGTGCAAATAGATTAAATCATCTGAGCTGTAGATTGCTGCAGCTCCTACAGAGTTATCCTAGACATTCTGGCTGCTTCTCTGAATACTGTCCTCTCTAAGTAGCTTTAAAGTTGTGCCACATGCTTTCGATTTTAGGGGATGGATTAAAGCTGCAGTCAGGAAAATATATTTGTGTATCAAAGTTTTATAAATCTTTAATATAATAGTGGGGTTCAATACTATAATAAAAGTCTAGTGCTCCAAAACATTTTTTATTCTTCAGAAGTCCCGCCTTCCTCCTACTGACCCCTATGCATCTCACTCTAACCACCAATTTTTGAATTTCGAATTTCTGCCTCATGAAAAAAGGTTTGCAGAGTGGAGAATTCTGACAAAACTGGGTGATTTGTTGTCATGTAAACGAAAGCCTGAGAACTTGGTACGATTATATCACTGCCAGCAGCCCGAGGCATATGGGACTTGCGCGCTTCTCCATCCTAGAAGGTGACAATTTTTCGGGATTCCCACGGGCCACAAGATTCCTGCAGGATCCCAGCAGGACGGGAGTCAATTTCACTGTTGGTAACGTGATTGGGACAGGACAGGAAATAATCCACAGGATCAGGCGGAAAACCAGATTTTTTTTTTTTTACATCTATCTTTAGTTGAATTCAATCAGATCTACTACGCTACACGCACCAAAACTGAAACTGCTACGTTGTTGCTACACCACCTGGATAAACTGTAATCATATGAGATCCAACTGAAAATGCATGTATCTTAATAGTTTGGTAGTCAGACGAGTCGAGTCCATTTGTGACGTGGTAAGGTGGCCGAACAACGAGAATGCAGGATATGGTTAAAGATGGCGGATAAAGCTAAATAGATGATTTGATACTGTGCTACGCTATGGTTTAAAGGGGGGCAGGGGGAGCGAACGCCATAGGAGGTAAATTACTAATCTACGGGATTCGGGCCGGGAGTCTTTCTCTCGGGATTTTTTCGGGACAAGATTTTTTGGGGGGGGCTGTTACGTGATCGGGACATGACGGGAGTATTTTTTCGGGATCGGGATGGGAGCGACAATTGATTCCCGTGTCACCCTCTACTCCATCCTTCAATTATTTTCCGGATAATGAGGGGAAACTATTGGACACTGCATACACAGGGCATACTGCCATCTAAAAGGCTGGGCATATGTACTACATTGTTTTCAATGAGAACAAAGCATGAGTCCTCTCGTGTAAACTGTCGTTTTTACCAACAAATTCAAACAAAAACAGCAACTTTGTCGTGTGAACTGTCCCTTAGTGAGGACGCGAAAAGCATGTTGCATCAGCTCTAGTTTACAGATTAACTGTTTACTTGGAAATGTGAAGATACTGATACAGTAATTATTCTGACTAACCATAATTGCATTTATGAGTATCTTTCTAGATCTTGCTGTGCCATTAGTCCTGTGATCCTAGAAATATAATATTTTGACAGGACAACTTTCTTTTCACTTCAGTTATGAGCTACTCTGTGTTTATCACATAAATCTAAATCAGATACAAAGAATTTTGTGGTTGTAACATAATAAAAAAGAGGTACAAGTAGGATTTTCCTTTTTTCCCCTTGTCATATCACCCTCGATTAGTCATGTAATCAATGTGCATTTTAAGAATTACATTAGAGTATTTTTGCCAGTGATCAATCTTTTGATAAACTAAAAAAGTTGGACTTATGTCTACAAAGGCTCGAAGAGGAGGTTAGCGTATCCCCCTGCCTAAAGATAGGATGAAGGATAAACCCAGGATAAAGCTCATAATCAACAGCTGAAAACAATACACCTTTTATCATCTGTGAATAAATTATTATTAAAAAAAATACAACCAGCCTGCTCTCAGCAGTGTTGTGCAATCCAAAAGTAGGCTACCAAATAATATATGCCAGGATGGGATCATTTATAGGGCAGGGTTGGGACTGTTACAGATTTATACTTTACCAAAACGGTACAGTAAGATATTGACAGGTTGGTAAAAAAAGAAAAAAAAAGAAAAAAGAAAAGAAAAAAGCCTAAAATTAGCTAAAGGGGTATGCATGTTAGTATTTATTAAAACTGTGTTAATTAAGAATATATTAAGAATTGAGGGTTAGTGTACTCAATATGTAAACACAGTTTAGGGGATGTTTCTTTGTTACTAGACCAACACGAGTTGAACAACAGCGCCGCTTTTACAAAACAGATACGCGGATTTGTAGTTTCGAACTAAATGACGTAGTGTTGTATCACACTTTTACCAGTTTTTTATGTGTTAAAAACGCAACCATTACCACTATTTTCCAAATATCTGTCCGATACAAGCGGCAGCTACTTCTTCGTCGAGCGATCATAAAGGCTACTGTGAAAACACTCACCTCTCCAACATTGGCCAGTTGTCCTTTTCTTTCTTCCACAAAGCCACCAGACGCGATGCTCTTCAAGTGTAATTTCCTACGAGTTTGATTGTAAACACACCGTTATCATTTACGAACAAGGAAGTTTCCCCGGAGAAGGATGGGCCCAGGCAGAATGAAGCAGGAAAGAGGGGGCTTCGACCAGAGCTCACTTCCAGTTTTATTAACCCTTTCATTCCTGGTTCACTCACACAGGTAGATTGGAGCTTAATCTTCTATAGGGAAAGATAGGGGAGACCAGGAACAGTTTTAATTATATTGTTTTTATTAATAAAAAAACATTCATACTAGAAAATCGTATTTGCTATAGTATAAACTCCAATGTGTCAACTACTGAATACATGTATTTAAGTGGTTTTATGAAATATGTAGGCTACAGGTTGCGAAATTGATTTGAGGCTGATTATATAATTGGAGATACATTTGAAGTCCAAAGCTATGTATTTTTACCAATGTTAGCAAAATCTTACTTCAGAACCATATTTTCATTGTTCATTAGCTTATCTTTTTAAGAGTCACAAAATATGGTTGGCATTTTTTTCAAACTAGGGTCAAATATGCATTAAACATGTTTTAAATTAAACATTTCAGGTTGGGGTTTTAATAATTTTTTTAATAAATTATTATTAGTTAGCAAATTATGCAAAATTACTTTGTTTAAAGGCACAGTGTGTAATTTTCGGCCAGTAGGGGGCAGTGTATATCTAAATTATCACAAGCATGCGGTTCTGTGTCTTCGAGTAAGAAACTCAACAACGGAGGTCCAACTAGTGCTGTTTTCAAATGCTCAATTCCCTGAGAATTATCTATTTGCAGCAACATGACGAGCACATCAGTCTCTCTTTCATTGCTTGGAACTAGCGAAGAGGTAAAAATGTATTTATGTCGAAACTTTTTTGCATTTTGAGGGGAAATCAATGTTTTAATAGCGGGCTTGTTCCGTGCGCTTTGTCCGTCCGGGCTCTTGTAGAAGTAAATATGTCATCTAATATGGATTTCCCCTGAAAAGAGGACCCGTGTCTATGAATTTTAAAACTGATTTTTAAAGTCATATTTTACAATATCACCAATATTTTGCAATTAAAGTGCTTTACATAATTATTATTACATATATATTTTTAATGGCTATGTTCAAAGATGTAATGCAAAAACTACACACTGTCACTTTAAAAGTAACTTATTTTTCAAAAATACCTGTCCATAAATCCTGTGTCAATTCTTTTACTAAATTAAATTGAATTGAATAACCATCGTTACATGTTACTGTCTCTTTAAATTATGCTGATTTGTCTATGAACTGCGAGCTGATGCCACTTCCTTTTGGTATTAAACTCTGAAGAACTTGGAGGTATGTGTTTTGGTCTCGCTGAAATCATGTCATTTTACACATTTTGACACTTGCACCAAGAGTTCTGGTATAACATGTCAAATCTTTTTCAAAAATGCCATAGGGAAAGCAGAGTTCAAAGATATTAACAGAAGGAGTTGCATTTAAAAAAAAATCATTTGTAGAGTCAGGCCATGTGCTCTTAGCCATTCTGGTAAAATGTGATGAAATCAGCAAACAATACTAAAAACTTCAACTATGTTACTCTGTTTCCATACCTTTGTTATAGAATTGACCAAGACACGCATAAAAATGCATAATGTGTATAGCCACACATATGTGGCAAGGTACACAACAAGGACTCAGGCAAGATGGGATCCCATAACTCCCAGGTGAGAGCCATGCACGCTAACCATTTAACCAAAGGGATATCCCTGTGGTCAGGCAGCCAGGGCATATATCAATCGGAGCCACAGTGACAGGACCTCCACACTATCAAACACACAGATCAATTAGGTTATTCTGCCATGGTCAGAGAGTTTCAAAACACACACACACACTATACAGTCAAAAATGTGTGTAAAGCTACAATGGATGGGTTTTTTGACTTGTTTGCTTACTCACTCATTTTCTTTAAAAAGCTTTTTTTTTTTTTTACAATGAGGAGCTAGTCCTGGTATTGTACTAAAGTAAGGCAAGGGATGAAGTCACATGAGTTCCTAATTCATGTAGATTTCTCAGAGAATTACGCCTGCAAATATGCAACTGAGATCCAGTTAGTGCATTTTGGCTCCTCCCAGGTGCAGGCAACCATCCACACAGGAGTGCTGTACTTTGGAGGGATTTAAGGTCATACGTGCTTCTGCACCATTTCACCCGAAAAGGAGAAGGGTCCTGCTGCTTTATGGGCCCATATCTCCCCTATCTTAGATCACCTGAAGCAAAACCATCCTACAGTGTGGGTGCTCCATTTTTCTTCAGTGACAGGCCTTCCACCAGGTACCACCAAAAGAGTAATTTCCTTCTTTTGATCCAAAAAATTCACGAACTTGGTTTCATGGTTGGAACATGGAGTTTTTTTTAGGCCAGTTATGGCAGATGGAGTTGGAGGATTGCTGAAACACAAAGCAGATAGACTGGTTAACAGTGGGAAAAATATGCCCAATGCCCAAAATCTATTTCAAGCATTCGTGGATGTACCATCATCTGTAAAGCTGTTCTACATTGAAAAAGATGCCATTAATATTAACATTAAATTGGAGGTGATGCCAAAATCACTTCCTGCCATTCCCTTCACCATGAAAATCCATCAAGTGATCAGTGTTGACAATGGTCTGTGCTCATGTCTGATCATGATATATAGGTGAGGGTCAAGTGCATGTACCAACTAAGCAGAAATAGATTAAATTCAGATTAATTCCAGCCCGACCAAAGTTGTGACACGGTAAGTAGAGATCCAGAGGAATATCTGGTTGAGTATTTCTCAATAACTCAGCAGTTATTTTCTTGTTATTGTTATCTTTCAGCTTGAATTTTAATGAGATAATACATTGAAATGTTTAAATACTTCATTTTCTTTTTATATTGTGTCAGAGAAAGCTATATGTTACAGTTTTATCTCTACCTTGAAATATGCATTTTATTTTATTTTATTTTTTTAAATGCAACCATTGGATAATGCACTAATGCCTGGGGGATGAATCTGATTTTTAAGTTGTCTAAATATAACAATTAACATCTGTTTTAAAGGTTGGAAAAACGGAACTATATGAAAAATGAAACTAAAAAGATTTATAATCTTCTCATGTACTGTTACTTCTATATTTGGTTGTTCATCCGTAACAGAGGTGACCAGATTTGTTTAGCACTGAATATATCAACCTTAAAGTGTTTTCAAGATTATTCTTAATTAATGGTTCTGTATGACAACCTTTAAAAAAAAACAAGTAAAATGTATCTCCAATTATAGAATTAACCTTAAATGCACATGCACGGCTGTAACACATACCAGGGATGATTGTACTTTCCATATACAAACACCCTTTTTATTTTTTAAGGTTAGAGTTGCAGGCTCTAAATGTCTGATGTATTTTAAAAACATTCTTACCGGTGTCTCTTGTTAAAAAATGTTCCACCACAGCTACTATTGTTGATGTGAGGAGCAGCCACATTAAAAGTCAAAATTGAAGAAAAAACAAATAAGACTTCCCGAGTTGGAAGTCCGACTTTAGAGACGTTCCAGTTGATTTTTCACATTCCGAAGTCAGAATTTTTGAGTTCCAAGAACAGATACAATGAACCATTAAAACTGTCCCTTGTTACAACTGTCCCTGGTCTTGCCGTCTTCATTTTGTCATGAAAGCATTTTTTTTTTTTGGGGGGGGACTCTATTTTCCCTTTTCCCAAAGTGCACTTATAAGTCCATAGCAATGTTAGGTGTTTTTTGTTTGGTTTCTTTTGTGCTTCTTTTTGTTTTGTTTTTCTTACATAAGCATTATGTATGTAGGCTCCAACATATTTTGCTGGCTTTTTACAGACTATTAACTCTAACCCATAGTTGAACCTACAGACAATAAAGCATATATATTGTAAAACAATGCTATGATAGCCCCACCTATAAGATTAAACCCCAAGCACATAGAGGTTAACAACAGGAAGCTTTGGACACATGCAATAGTCAAATCTCTATTTGGTTTTTGTGGGGTTTCTTTCCATTATCTCTGTTATTATCCCACATACAAGCTACAAATTATTTAGACAAAGACAAGTATTGAAAATGATGCATTGTTTGTAAGTAACTTTTAAAGAGGAAAAAATATAAAGATTGTTTAAAAAAATATATATTTTTATTTGGATTTTGCCTAATAACCTTATTGTTGATAAGGACCTAACTTTGAATTTATTATAAATTAAATTTGTAAAAGAAACTTGTTTGGGTTGGGCACCGGAACTGGCTCTAGCCCAGGGACATACTTCCTCTTAAATCTGTTACTGGTTCTAATTTCCCTTTACTGCCACTGTGAGGAGTTGCAAGAAATAAAATTAGCATTCAATGTGTATGATAATTATTGATGACAAAGCTAATAAAAAGAAGAAGAAGAAACAGTCTGTCAATGCTTAAAAATAGCCTGAAAGGTCAGGATTACAAGTGTTATTAGGTTAAAGTCAGCAGGCAATCGGTACTTGTCTAAGTAATACAATTTAAATGTAAATTAACAAGATTTTTGTCAGATCACCACAGAGCAAACTGTGTGGGAGCTGTAATCCAGATATACGTAGACATAAGTAGTTTAGTTATTCTAAGAAAATTGTTGACCTTTCAATTAAACTGAATCTGGAACCTTTTTGATACAATTTTAGAATTCAGGTTTGAAAAAGATACAAAAAAGTGTTTTTTTTTCCGAAAAAGTGTATCTTTGAAGAAAAATGCTTATAATGACTGTAAAACCTCAAATGTGATAATAGCAGGGAAACTACATGCAAGGTACCAAAAGGATGACGAATATCAGTGGGCAGGTTATCATTTTTAACATTTACACGTTTCTGTCACACAGCTGCATAAAATATCGAGCCACAGTCATCATTGCAGTATTCGACTGATCAGTATGCTGATGCAAAAGAGCTGCTTTCATGCAGTATTGGGTAGGCTAAATCTATTCCATGCTTCAAAACTTACTAATAACGTACTTGGCCATTAAAATGACCTTTTCTTTTATGACCATAATTGACGCAGGTCTTAGTGACCATGAATGATGATGATCAAAAAGAGAGCAGCTCTGGGGTAGTTTTCAGTTATTTGTTGGCTTAATAATTTTTACATCCCAGCTAATAAAAATAAAATAATAAAGAATTGTTTATCTCCCCGACTGGGGGATGTTTTATCCAGTAAACCCCAACGTTGAGATTTCTTAGTTACACTGAGTAGCTGATACTCAATATTTTGAAAAAAATATTCTAACTCAAATGTGTTGAGTTAGTCCAGCATATTATTTTGTTTTGGGTACAAGTAACTCAAACTTTTGAGTATCCTAATTATCATATTTCCCAGGGTGCTTAGGCACATGTTTTTCACACCACGGGTGACTTGGAAGTACTTTGTATTGAGATACCCATTGTGATCAATCACAGTTTATATAATTATTCAGAAAGTGGTGTCAATGTTAATACTACATTCACAATGATTACAATTCTGCTCATTATATCACTTGTGCTGAAAATTATTGTACTTAAGAGCATAAATGTATATTGTATTAATCTGAGTTACATTTAAGTTCATGCCAGTTTCAATAAAGTGCATGATACAAAGATAACTTAAGTGTAATGTGATGAAGATTTTTGAGTTGTCTTAATTGGTAAGTATAATTATAATTTGAAAATATATTTAACATAAACTCTAAGTATTTAAGCTTTGATATAGTCAAACATTTGAGTTTATCAACTCAAAAAATATGTGGCAACTGATTGCCTCACTTTTTTTGAGTTCAGCCTACTTATTTGGGTTTACAGCGTAGGGGATGCAATCTTATCACAAATATTGTTTCTTTCACCTTTCAGACAGACAAAGGGGACTAAATAGCCACCCTGTTTTCAAATATTAACAATCAAAAGTTAAATAAGCCTCAGTACAACAATAAAGGCTTCAGCTGTCCGCAGTTTTTCATCTTTCCAGCAAGAAAGTTTGCAGTGAAATTGCAATGAAATTTCCAGGAAAGTGTGATTGACCTTTTCCTTCATACATTTTTCTTTTACGACAACAATCAACAAGGTGGAACGTCAGCAGCACAGACAAATTTATTAGAACGTCAACATCCAGTAAACCCAGTTTTATCACGGCTGGAGTTTAACTTCCTCCTTGTAAATTTATCACAATCTTACTGTCATGCCTCAATTGCAGCTTGGACAGGAGTGGTCACATGATGCAATTTATCTTCCATCAGATTTTTTTTAGACGCATCTGAATTTTTCAAGTGACTACTTCAAAATATGCTCCACTTTGCATCACACTTCATCATTTTAGTGCCAACAGCTGTATTGACCTGCCAGAATGAGGAAAAGTCCAGGTCTATTACAGCATATTGGCAAGAACAGTTCCAACACTTTCCAAGCTGCTGCATTGTTCTTTTTCTATGAGACTCCCTTGTTGCTCTGGGCTCTGGGCAAGCTTTCTTCCTCTTAGTCTTTTGTCTGGTTTGTCACACTGCATACGCACATAGAGGAAGGGACAATACGAGTAGAGAAACTGTGAACAAGCCCTGATTACATCTGCTCGTCTGGATTGATGCTACATCACTGCCAGTCTGTAATCAAATTTGCTGGCATCCACAAAGGAAAACATTACAGTTGGATACAAGCTTGGTTTAAAAGGCAGAAGCTTCACATTGTGTTACCTTTAAGCTGATTAGGTTGAAGTGGATCAATATATTAGGTCAATAAAAAGGTGGTCAAGAAAAAAAAAACACACCATAATTTTCGATTATTTGTCTATTCTTTATGAGGTTGTAAACAAATTCACACCAGTTGCAGTAAAAAAAATTAAAACGGCTTTTATGGCTGTAAAACTGGATTGTGTAATTATGTTTCTTCATTGACTGCTTCACTGCTGGAGCTTCCTCCTTCCCATGCATTTCCTAACATCCAAGAGTACAAAGGATAACCACCGACCTTGTCTGGGATAAAGGCGGCGCCACTGTGAGTAAGAGGAAGATATTGCACCATACTGAACTGCAACAAGGTGTAAACCATGACTCATCCCACAGAAATGTTTAATTACAATGGGGGTGTACCTCTTTTATGTTAGATATTTGATTATGTCTTGCCTATTCAGGGCTTCCTTGATGTGTGCATTTTAAGAGTTTCTAAGTGTAAGTGTTTAGGTATCTTTTTTTATGAATAGTTTTGCTTTTCACATTAGCTTAATGTCTCCCCATATTGCAGAACAGATGTGACAGAAACACAAATTTTAAAAGAAAGTCAGTGTGTGTCTATAATATGAGAGCTTTGTCAACTTGAAATGACAATATATTTGTGCTGAGAGACAAATCAAATCTTTGACTCCAGTAAGATGGTTAGACAGGTATGCAGGTAAGTTATGCAAGTTAATAACTTTAATCTTGAATTTAGAGATAAAACGTTTGGATTTTTCTGGATTGAAAACAACTTTTTATTCATCAAGTGAATATGGAACAGCACTGAAAGCTCTTTTATATTTAGGGAATACCGCCTCTTGTGTTCTACCAGAGGAAAACGACTAATCATCAGCATATAGATACAAAAAAAATTGAAAACCCTGTCTTTAATTTCAGGAACATGATTAATATAGATGATAAAAAACAGTGATCCAAGAACTGGCTCTTCAGTAAATCCCTTCAAATTCTTAACCCTCATGTATATAAAATCATATCACTGTACACACTGTACACACTAAAATCTGGTCAAAGACAGTTGTGAAAACAAGAGACAGAGTGTTCTGCAACTCCTACTGTATATTAGAAACTATCTAACCTTCAAACACAATATTGATACTAACTTCATGATCAAACTTAAATGCTGCTGTAGTCTTGAGTCATTTTCTAAAAACATTGAAAACAAGACAAAAAAGTACTCTTTTAATTGCTTACTAGCAACAAATTCAAGTGTATTAAACTGGATATATACACTGCATGACATTGTCAGTGGATGTATTCAGGGGCAGCTCAAACTGTAAGACTACATCATGGAATGACAGCTCACAAACCATGTTCTCACACTGTACGACCTTATGCTCAGATGTGAACTGGGGCCTATGTCCATTAGCAACACTTTATCGCTTCACTGTAGTTAACAGCTTACTATTACTGCAGATGTTTTGTGCTTAAAAACTTATTGATGTCCGCTGTGGCTCTTGCTGTGGCTCCCTGGCGTGTGGGTGTGTGGGGGCGGGCCGGGTTGTTGGCGATGGGTATTGGTCCGAGGTGGCGGCGGCGTGTGTTGTCCGTCGGTTGGCTGCGGATCCCCCTTGCCTGCGGCGGCGGCGGGGGGCCCTTGTCGGCTGGTCCCTGTTTGGGGCCCCGCTGGGGGGCGGGGTGCCCCTGGTCCCCGTGGCCTCCGGTTCCTGATCCGGGCCCGCCCTGGGGTAGCCGGTTACCGGCGGAGCCCGTGGGCTCGTCACTGCGATCTCTCGGGCCCCAGCATTAAGGCTGGTGGGTGTTCCCCTGGGGCTTCCATCTGTTCCTCTCTTGGCGGGTGATCGACCCTGCGCTGATCCGCCTGTGGCCTCTGTACTCTGTGGGACCCTGGATGCATACATCTCTTGCCTCCTCCATGTCTCTGTCGATTCCTGTAGGACGGATTGACGGTTCCTTACACCAGCTATCAATCACTTGCATGGTGAAACCTTATTCCGACCTGCATGCTCGCACACACATAGGTGTGGGGACATTGGTGTGGACGGGCATATCTTAAGCTGAGGTTATCATCATTAGTTAGTTGTTCACAGGAGCTTACCAGAAACATTTGTATTATGTTCATTAATCAATGCTTGTGTGTATTGAATGTGTAATTCTTAGTTTATTCTACTAGATCCGAACTATTGGTTTGGTTCTGTACAGTTTGTTGTTTTTGTTTTGTATTACTGTTTCTCTGCCGTCCGGCAGAGGTGGAGGACTGGGATGTTTTCTTGTGTTCTTTGTTTGCCTCCCTGTCTTGTGTCGTCGGTTCGCGCCTCTGCTGGTCCGGTTTCTTTTCTTCACCTTCTTCCTTTCTCCCTTCTTGTCTCAGTTTAATGTCCATGACGTCAGGAAATTGAACCCACAGTAATCACTAATAAAGATTTTTCATACATATACATCAAGTGGCGTACTACAGCGAAGCTGTAATACTCTGCTTGGGAAAGTAAAACTGTTGGGCTTGTACTTGGTACTCAGACACCAATTCTGAGTAGCATACTGCCAGACAGGACACGTTAAAAAAAAAAAAAAAAAAAAAAACTTATTGATGTATGCTAACGTGAGAGAGATGAGTGAACATTAAATTGCAAGGAGAAATGGTTAGGGAAAAATATTAATTTTAATATGCCTTTGAAGGCATCTGAAGTTTATAACTTTTGTCTTTTTGTCTATTTTACTCACACATTTACTTTCAATCAAGCAATATTTAATTATGTTACTAATATATTACATTGCTTGTTGTACTGAGTTACAGTAAACCAGGTTTCTTATATACTTTTTAAATTAGCATTCCAGTAAGTGACTTGGGAATGTCAGAGTTTAAGGTAAATTTTGCTCATGGCGTTGCTTCAACAGCACAATACCCTCATGAGGGCCAACCAGCATTTCTTTTGGTTTTCATGCAGTGGTATGACTGCTGATCAGGAGCTGCTCATGGGATGTTAATTGCTTCTCTTCCCACCTGTATTCAACACCATACACACACAAAATTAGGCTGAAACTGACCCTGATTGCAAATATTTTTACATGACTTGAAAATCGGTTAAAAATGGGCAGAAAAATCGTACACTGTATGCCCAGCTTTGTTAATACAACTTTTGATTTCTTTAACAACTTGTGCGTCTTGGTTGTCAAAAGGTGACAGATGATGCTCCTTTCCTATTTAGAATGTTAATATCTGAAGGAAGACATTATTTTATTAATAATATCAACACAAGGAAATTGCAGTTTTATGTAATGTTTTGAGAAACATATGAAATTACGACAAATTATTTACACTTTTTCTTTGTACTGTTTGAAAAATTACATTCAAGGGTCTTTATTTAGTCAAATACAGCATTCTTTAGTCATTCACTTTCAAAACATTAATTTCACTTTCTTCCAGCAACCATTTTTTGTTAGCATTTTATTGTTTATTGCACAGTACAAAACTCCAAAGTACATATTACATTTCTTCAGACACAATGGTGTAAATGTACAATATGAAAAAAAACTTTAACATTTTCTTCATATCTTTCTTACTTGTCCACAACATTAAGGTGTGACATAGGGCAGAACTTGACAAAACAAGAGCACCTCCACTGACACATTTTTTTAATCATTATACTGTATCATACAAAGAGCCTAATAATTAATTCTTTGTCTACAATAATTAGTTTGACTGTCAGTGTTAGTTAATTAAAACAAACCAGAAAGAGACATGTATAGACACAATAGAAAAATAAGTCTTTTAACTCAGATCTATGAAATCAGAGCAGAAAAAATGACAGTCCAAAACAGCGAAAAGCTACTGAAGCACAATTTACTTAAATCAGGAAACTTTTAAAGAGAAACATATTATTTCATTCAAAGTGCTATCTATCCTGTATTGTAGTAATCTCTAGCTATTTGTGAATCAGAGTAGGCCTATTCACCGCAGTTTTTTGTTTTTATGCTGTTACACATTGCTGATCTCGATGCTGGAGTAACCATGGATCGGGCTTCCTTCGGCCCTGGGGGGAGTTTGATCTCGACCTTCACGAGGTAAGGAGCCAAAACTCCTATGGCAACTCAGATCCCGCCCACCTCGGTTTTTGGGGCTGAAACCTATTGGGGGCTGAAACAGAAAACCTTTTTTCTTTGTATTGTATTTAATTGAACAATATTGTAAACATTCACAGCAGTTAAAATACAAATTTCTGCAGCACAACAAAAGCTGAACATGAGAGAATCTCTTTTGTTTCTGAAGCATGAGTACCTTCACAGCCCTCCTTCTTAGAGAGCCCTCATCATCTGTGTGTCGGGTATTAGAGCTGGGAGGCCTGGTCACGGAGTTCTGCCGAAGCGGTGTTGGTGGAGTTACAACACCTAAACAATCATAGCTTTGTTGTGCATTTTCTCTGCAGGAAAGCATAAAAAGAAAATTGTATGGAAGATCAATACAAGTAGCATTCTTGCTACTTTTGTGCATCATTTACAAATAAACTGAACATTTATTTTTAGATGTAATGTGTCATGTCTATTAAATATCAGCCAAAGAAAAAACACATAAAGAATGCTAGGTTCAACAAATAAATTGTTTATTGACTTATGCATATCGTCGATCAGTAGTGGAAAGACGCATCATGTGTCCTCTTGGTAACTGCTACATTTATCTATTTTACTGCACCATGTACATATATAGGGTGCATGAAAATGTGTTCCAACCTGGCTGACCCTATCAGTGCGGTCATCTCCTCATCAAGATGTCGCCGAACCATGTGTTTGCTGCTTGGGATTCCCAGTGCAGTGGCCATAGAGTCGGTGTTGAAAGAGGGGTCAAGCATCATAACAGCTCCATGAACTCCACTACTGAGGAGACTGTCAGCATATTCCTGGTAACAAAGATTATATAAAGGTACTAATTTTCAATTATTTTTCTATTGATGTCTTAATTTACATAGAGATAGATTTCCCCCCATGCTTCATATCTTTGTAAAATAAAGGAAATATGTACTGGTAAATCAGTATAAATATAAACTTCCAGGCCTGCTACAATTCCATATCACACATCCTTATCTAAGACTGTGGTCAGTGTTACAGGAAAAGCTTGTTCTGTAACAAACAGGATGTAATCTAACAGGTGCTGTGGCTGTTTTAGGTAAAGTATCAAAGGCTCTTTCTTATCTGCTTTTACTGAGACTTGTAAAAAACAATGGTTCACCTATTATATATAAAGCAGTGACTGTTATCACTGGTTAATTCTCTTAATACGTTTTATGTTCTCATTCTCTCATGTCAGACTGTTACTGAAGAAATAAATGGCAAGAAATGTATCAAAATTGCATTATTTAATCTTAAAAAACATGAATAGTTGTTCTTCTGCTTCAGAATAATGTCTGATCATAAACAAGTTTTACCCCGCCCCGTTAAGAGTTTTAAAACAACGTACCTTTGGTAAATGACTCTTGAAGCTTCATGATCCTTAAACTTTTGGATCTAACAGAAGCATTTGCTACTGTTGACCAGTGTAATCATCTCTTGCCTGGGTAATGTGTTGGGACTAAAGGTGACAGTATAATATATAATGTCTAAAGTGTAATGTATATTATAATATACAAATTATATAAATTTCAAGTTGATGATTAAATTTCTCTGCCCACTTAAGCTGCTTTTAGTGTGAGGTTCCTCAGTGTTCAACATTTGATCCACTTCTATTTTTTTCTTCACCTGCTCTCATTGAAGTACATTACATTCATGAAGTACAGTACATTCTGAGGTACTTAGGTGTCAGATGTACCTGAATATAACATAAAAATATTAAAATTTCTATTAAACCTTTACTAAACTGTCTAGATACAATTATGGTATACGTGACTGAGATTCTGAGCCGCAAATCAAGAAAAAAATGTAATTTCATTCAGGCCCTTCCTTGCTCCTAGAAAGCTGACCAGCTGATTTTGGCTGTCCCAGAAATGTTCCTGTTACGCAGAGAAGATTGAGCTTCTTTCAATCAAACTCTAGTCTAGAACACCTCTTCAAACATCAGATATTACACCAGCTACTTTACTTAAAAATAGCAAGTATTTTTTTGGTACAGTGTTTTGCTATGTTTTTTTGGCTCTATGCATTTAAATACGTTTTAAGCATGACTTTATAAGACCGCATTTAGGTAAATTTTTATTTCCCCAAATCTGTAATGTTGATGCATTGCCTTTGAATTCAGTACGCATGTTTTGTTTTACTATACTTAACTCACTTAGCTTCAGTGATTAGTAATGTGTTTTACTTTTTTATTTTTTCTCCTTTTTGTTACCAAAATTACTTATTTTAGGTGATTTCCTCAGTGGATATACTTGATTCTTTCTGACCATTAAGAGTTTAGAATTGTGCTCTTTTGTGTTTCCCCACCTTGAGATCAATATCTTTGATCCATTTCATGATGCGATGACATGTCCAGACCAGTGGATCTTCATTCTGGTGCTCACACTGTATTCGACGAGTCTGCAGCACCTGTAATATTTTAAGTAACACCTTTTACCTAGCTGATAGTTTCCATCTTGTTTTCTGCCTAGCACATCCAAGCAAATTCACAGCCAAAGTTTTTTCTTGCTCACCTCCTTGTCGAAGTCGAGGGACTGTAGTAGTTCAATGGCCAGCAACAGGCTGACCTGATGGAACTTCTTGGTGATGTTGAGGTGACGTTCAAGGTCACGGCGGGTCAGGGAGTTGAGCACGCGCCCGTCCACCAGGTGAGTTTGAAAAGCCTGGGAGTACTGAGGCAATCCCACATCACTTAACCAAGCCTTGGCCACCCAGTGGTGGTCCAAATCTGCAGCCTTTGATAGCCTAAAAACAGACAGACTATAGGTTATTTATGGAGAAAATTATGATCTAGAAATCAAAGACATTTGTTTAAGGATGTATGAGGTTAAAGGCCATGTATACCAGAAATGGCAGGGTTTATTGGAATATCACTATAATGACAACTACAGAACTTGCCATTTCATTGTAGTTTAGTTACAGAAGGATATTATTTTTTAAAGCTAAGGTTCATTATTATTTTTATTTATTCTCGACAAACCTTCCAGCTAAGACAATGCTATGGGGAGATTCAGTCAGGTTTTATATCACAGCACAGAGACACCCAATTTAAGTCTTTCATTACATTCTCCAGGAATTTTTTTTTCTTGTAGCGCTTTTGGACTTATCAGCAGCATTTAGTACCGCAGACCACAATATTCTTGTTTGTTGGTAAGAAGATTTTGTTGGTGTTAAGGGTACAGCTCTGAGCAACTCTACAGGAAAAAAGCCCTATGTGGACAAAACATTTCATAATAACTCTGAACTGTATGTCATCTGTGGCAGGAACAAAGCCAGTGCTGCAAATTTAATCCCAACTAAATACTCCAGGCGACAGATAAGGACAGTGCGGTCAGAAGTACTGGGACATTCAGGCCTGTCTGCCAGTTTAACTAATCAGTAGTAACGCACTTATTTAACTATCTGCCTGAAATTAAATCCTGACTGAAATACAATTTAGTGAAACTTAACAATGTAATCTGAAATCGTAAATCTACTCATCTCCAACCAGCTGATGTTCTAAATGCTTTTATTACTGGCAGACACTTGGACTTTGGGTGTTATTCTGGGTAGTTCTACAAATCTTTTTATTATTCAAACATCTTTCAGTATCCTGCTGTGTTTCACATTGCAACCTGGGTATGCCACTTTATCTTGAATCTTAATAACTTAACAGTTCTCTGTTTGTGTAACTATATCTATGATTTAAATATTGTTTCTGTAAAAAGTGTGTTTCTGTTCTTTTTTTGCTGCTGTTACAAACAAATTTTCCTTTGTGGGACAATTCAAGGATTTTTCTATTCAATCATATTCTATTCTATTCTATTTTAAAGTTTGACAAACAGATAAGTGCAATTAGTAAGTCAAACTTTTTCCAGCTACTATCTATTGCTAAAGAAAAGATTGATCTCCTTCTCAAGAATATTCAGAAGATAATTCATGCTTTTATCGCCTTGTCTGAACTATTGCAACTCCCTGCAGCCCTTACAAATAGAGTACATCTTTGTTTAGTTGGCACAAAAACAAAACATGGATATTTAACTCCAGTCTTAAATGCCCTCACTGGCATGCTATCTGTCATCACATTGATTTTAGAATGTTATTTCTCACTTGTGAAGTTTTAAAAGGTCTTGCCACATACTATCTACATGAGTTGCTGAATATCCACACACATTTGAGAGTCCTTTGGTCAATCAGACGACAGTTTCTCCTCAATGTTTGGTGAATAACAATAAAACTAATGGGGGATCCAGCATTCACTGTGGCAGCCCCAAGACTGTGAAATATCTTTGCTCCTCATGTCCATGCTGCTCAGAGTATAGAATCATTTAAATGTCGCTTAGACAAGAAGCTTAATAATTTTTAGAAATCCTAATTCTTCTCTTTTATGTCAGTTTTTTTCTACTTGCTCTTACATGATTGTGGGTCTAACTGAATAGCAGTTTGGTCAACAGTCGTTTTTAAATGTGCTACATAAATTTGACATTGATGCTATTATGATTAAACACATCTATATCCCACTTTCATTGCAAAAGATGTGATTCAATGTATGTTATTCTCAAGTCTGGCCCATTTTTAATGTTTTCTTGTAATGAAATTAGACCTAAAGAATGAAAAGAAACTCATAAAAAGATGGTGCTTGTGAATATAAACAGTATCCTAGCGCAATAAATCTACAAATATATGTCAAACTAAATCTTTCATTGAGCCTTAAAAAGGCTCTTAAATGAATATGTTGCACCTATAAAGGACAAATGACTGGGTCATGGAAAGAGAACCTCATAGGTCTGAGGGTTTTAAAATATCAGCGTAGGTTTTACAGAAACTATGGGGGAAACAGTCACTGCCTTTTCTTGGCCTCCTCAATAATAAGAATCGTATAACAATACCAGGAATTGATAAATATCGTTATTGCATCAAAAGAAGTATTACATAAAAAAGAATGTTGTGGGACATTTTCCATGAAAAATTGTTACTTAGTTGAGATGCAGGCTACTTTGATAAATGGCTATTGATTTAGATTGAATAATTCTCAACTTGATTGGGTATGACTGAGAGCTAGCAGGCGGGAAACTCAAAAATCAAATATAACCGAGATAATTAAAAACAGCACAGTAAGTACTAAGTTTCTTTGAAACAAGCAGTGTTTGTGCAGAATTAATAAAGCGAAGAAAACTAAACTATTTGTAATATCAGCTAAGTTTGTGGTATAAGGCCAAAAAATCACAAAAATTGTTTAAGGCTATGTTCAAATGAAACTCTTTTCTATAATATTTCAAAAAATATCTGAGTCATTCACATGAGAGAACAAGTGAGAAAAAACACTTTAAGTAGAGAACAGAAAGTTGCTGTCTTTTGTCGTTTTGAGTTTTCAATCTATATTTGTTATGGAACATGCTGGATATGGAAATATTGCTACTCATTTCTCTGTTGGGTGTGCTGTTTCACTAAACATGCACATCACTAATAAAAGAGGCTAATGCCATTTCAGAATGTTTGAAATGAAACCATTTTAAAGCGACTGTTCTCTGGCAAAGCAGGCTAACCTCGTCTCTCCTTCTATCTTGGAGGACTGCTCATAGATGGAACACTGGGGGAAAAAATATAAGTATCTCATATCTTCTTATTTTATAGCTCATAAGGGGAGAATACAATTGTCTAAATTTGGTAGAAAAAGGCAGTAAAGGGTTTAAACTGCTTTTTAAAATGTTGTCATGATTATACTGTTAGGTTGCCTCTACCTAAAGTAAGTGCTTGGTAATCCTCACAGGAAAGGAATAACTGCCTTTTTTCTTTCTTTTTTTATTCTAAACACCTAAACATTCAACTATTTAATGGGGACAACAAATTATCACACTACTGTAGCAGTAAATATCTAAAATGTCAAGTGAGTCTGACCTGCCACATCCTGCAAAAAACAAACTTAATTTCTCTAATTTATTGGGTTTTTTGTGTGTTTGTTTGGTTATCTAAAGGCTATGCATTGGTTTTTGATATCAAAGGCTGGTTTTTACATCAAATTCCCAGCAGATGGCCCTCACACACTGCCTTGTCTAGTATGATCAGTTTCTTCAAAAATGCTTTTTTAAGGCCTTTCTCACTCTTTGCCAATCTCAGCATCTCGGTAATCCTCTATGGCTAGACGGAGTTTCCGACGGTGCATTAAACTGTTGACACCCAAACCCAGCTCCAGATCTTCATCCGTTAGTCCCAGTAAAACCTGGAAAATGTTAGAATGGCCATGTTATAATCCCTCCAGAGTCAAAGCAACAGATGAAACTTTTGTTAAATACAACTAATATTACCTTTCCGCTCTTGACATTTTCTGAGCAGGTGCGAATGTACATGGGCATTGCCATGACAACCTCCAGCCAGGCCTGCACAGTGCCAGCCCTCCACTGTGACATGGGTGTCGTCCTGGCCAGCTCCACTTGCTGGAGGCGATCCAGCTGGTCTTCTGACCCATCAGACAGGCTGAGGCGGGTGGAGCTGTAGAGGCTGTCTGAGTCTGGGTGGGCGAGGGGATGAGGTACAGATGGGTGATGTGGGTGAAGTTTTGAGTGCAGGCAGGGGTGGCAAAGAGTTTTGTGAGCAATGATTAAAAAAAAAGTGTCAATGCACCACAGTGATAAAAGTTTTGAAATAAAATGCAGCCCATTAGGGAGGAAATGTTTAGCTTTCTTAACAAGAATTTGTTTGGCAGCTGTAATGCTGTAAAACAAGGACACGGCTTTTCATTAACATGCTCCTTGCTTTAAAAGTCAATTAAAGGAGCAGCTGTTTGAGCTTTTAAAATAACATGAGTCATCAGAATAAATAACCCTTCAGGAGCTCTACAATTAGAAAAATGTGTTAAGTATTTCCATGCATTGGGATTCTATCTCCCTGATATTACACAAATATCCTGCTGGTTTCCTGAATGGATGGTATGATACCCCCCATATAATTGCAAAACTTATCAGTTAAAACCTTAAGAAATCAGAGACATTAACATTTTATCTGTAAATTATGTTTGAAGAAGGCAAAAAATAAAATGGATGAAAACATTCCCTTACTCAGGCAGCAGGTGGCAATATCCTCATGGTTAATAAAGTATTGCTTTACCAGCAGGCGTACAGAAAGTGCATTGCAGCAAATAATAGCCACATGACTCAAGTAATACATTTTCTAAACTTTGCATTATCACCATACATTTCAGTACAGCTATGTTGTTTGTCTTACTCTTTGAATGAACATTAGCCATAGCCTTCAAGGCTAAAACAGAAAGGATGCTGGAAAGCTAATGAGCCTTAGATAAAGGCATCCATCTTTTAGCTCAGTCATAATGGACAACGCAGAATCTTTGTCCGTGTTGGTCCCTGCACATTCAGCATCCATTTTATTACAGTGGAAAAAATATATAGATGTCATATTGAATGAGACCCCCTGTCTAAATCGCTAACTTTGAAATGTTGCTTAAAGTCTTAAACAGAAAAGCTTTCCATTTTCTTCAGGAGTAGGGATGCACAAATCTTGTAGTTTGTAATGACTTGAGCATGCTTACAAAAAAAATGGAAATAGAAAGGCCTTCCTGTCTTATCTTGTGGTTTAAATTAAGCTGTATAAACCAACTCTTTGGGATGAACTTCTCTTTTACATATTCAAGTTGAATTTTTTTTAAACAATGAAAATCACACTAAGAATGAAAAACAACTCAACAAGCATGTTGATAGTGCTTGAGAAAACTAAACAAATAAGAAAATTTGAGAAGAACATTGGCTGTTTGTTACTAGATTGATGAACTAACAAAAAAACAGGCCCAAATCATTAGGTACCCACACTATATATTACAGATCATATATAGTTACCTCTATTTTACCCTTTTTCAGTGTTCAGTTAAAATAGATCTCATAAAAAAATATTACAAAATGCTAAAGTCTTTAGCTGTTCGAAAGCTTTTCAGGGCTTCCCATTCAAGAAGTGACCATTTTAGCGGTCCGCTATTGGAATTTAAAAAAATGTTGTATATGGTTAGACAAAAACCTTATTGCGGGACCAGCATATAGTTCAACAGAAGAGAACTTACAAGATTCACTGAGGCCATTAGTTAGGTGCCAGGGATGGAGTACTCAAGTCTTGACTTGAGTCACTTTTCAAGGACTTGTGACTTGGCTTAAGCAGCATGTTGATGACTTGCTCTTGGACTCTGATTTGCAACATCAGGACTTGAGCTTGGACTTGGACATGATAAAATGCTATTGTTCGATTTTGCATTAGCTGATGCTAATGTTAGCGTGTTACATTAGGTCAGATTACTTGAGAAATATGATAACTTCCCAAAAACCTTTGCTAGTGTGCAAGTGACATGTTGATTGTTGATTGTTTTTAAAAAAAATGTAAGCATATTTTATTGTTTTGCAAATGCTACTGTGTTAGCTTCGTCCTAGCATGGGGGGCATTCAGTACAGTTTATTTTTAAATAAACTATGCATGTTTACCATTATTCTAGTCTTAAAATCTATCCCCTTCTTGCTTATGTTTGACTTGCTCTCAGGGAATGATGACTTGACTTGGACCAGTAGATTATTTTTGGGACTTTGACTAGGCCAGTGGGAACTAGTCATTTGACTTTGATTTAACTGGACTAATCCTGTGGGACCTGAACTTAATTTTGGACTCAAACTCTAAGAACTCGAGTGTGACTTGAGAGCTGGTGACTTGACTGCCACACTCAGTGGGTGCAGCCATCCTGGTTTCCAATTCTGGACCCGGAACCTATTACTGTGCATCTTTCTTTCTCTCTGTCTACCCCTTTCCTCTCAAGTTACTGTGAATAAAGGCTCCTAGTACAACAAAATATTAGAAAATAAAAAATGTAAGTCAAATATATTTAATGAAAACACCTTTACCACATTCAGTTAATTTGGATTAATAAAAAGGTTTGAACATAAGTCATACTTCGGAGGAGCCATCTGACCCAGATGAGGTGCTAAACTTCAATCAATGCAAATAGGGTGAAATGTAAAATATTCTAAAAAAGAAAACAAATGAATAAAAAACAAAAAAACAATTACACCTGGGGTATCTTTTTTTGTCCCCAAAAGTAAGCTTTTATCAACTAAATTCTGCAAAATAACACACTTATAATATTTTTGTGTATGTCTTGCTGATAAAACTAAATGAGTCCTTTATTCTGTTTTTGTATGGCAAAAAACAAACAAAAAAAACTCTCAAGTTTGATACTGCTCAGACGCTTCCAATGACTTTACAATGTGGCACCTCTCTTCTTCAAGTTTCGATTGGCTACAACAGCCTAACCAAAAAACCAAACAAGCTTCCTAAACAGTTCTTTTCTAACAGACAATTCAAAATCATTGTTGCAAAAATATGTGAAAAACTTTCACAAACAGGGCTAGTTATTAACTATAATAATGTTAAAAAGACACGCCATTCACTCTATTAGGTAAATCTGTGGAATCGTTCAACATAATCAGCCAATCCCACAAAAGCAGCTATATTCACTTAAACCTCTAGGAGTGTTGCAGATGAATTTCTGATTTAAAGAAAAAAAAAATCTGAAAGATTAAAAAATGTGAATAAAATGATTTTGACCCTGGTTGATTGCTGGCACTTGACAGGCTTGTCTGAGGCTTTTCTTTCAGAATCTCTGGTATTTTCACACACAAACCTTGTCTGAAAATATTCATAAAGTGGCAGTTATGTGCATGAAATGTCTTGAAGTAAAAGGTCAGGGAAGAAAGGAAGCAGTGATTTGATATTATAAATGGTGCGACAGCAGCTAAAATAATTTCAAGTTTAATCCGACATTACCAGCACTGCTTGCAGATTAAGATATTAAATAAGAAGTTATTTTCAATAGAAAATAACGTTGGTACATCTCAAAGAATGATTCAAAATGTAAAGGGAGAGGGAAAAAATAATAGTTTTTTTGTTTTTTGTAATAAATTGTTTATTATCTTCTCAAAAATCAATGTAGAAATCTGCTTCGCTTTCACTGAAATCAAATCCTTCTTCGGAATCCTGGTCAGAGTTTTGGTGTTTCTACTGGTATTTTTCTGATTTATCTTCGGCAATGATGTCCACATCTTTGAATTTGGTTTGCATCTTACCATATTTGTTAGAGTTGCAAAATACAATTAATTTATATTAAAACTTAATGCAGATAGTCTACAAGAGAAGACCACTTAATCCCAGTCCTGTCAGGTAAGAACAGGAAACTGAGGCACAATTCACACTGGCTCAGCAACATTGAACAATAAAAGATCTGAGAAATATTGCCTGATCCACCAAGTCTTGATTTCTGTTGCAATTGTCAGATGGCGGAGTCAGAAGTTGACATAAACAACACAAAACGTGGATCTAATGTTCAGACTGGTGGTGATAGTATCCTAGTGTCTGGAAATACATTTTTTTTTGGCATTTGTTAGATCCTTTCGTAATAAGTAAGCATTAAATACCTTCCTGATTATTGTTTCTGGTTATGTTCATCCCTTTATGACCCCAGTGTATCTTCTGGTGGCTACTAACATCATGATAATGCACTGTCTAATCTCAAACAGGGTTTGAGCACTTTTTAATTGTTGATGGAATTGGAGAATTGCATCAAAGATATACAGTATAGTTAAATCACTGTGACCTGAGTTCTGGCTTTTGCTGCCAATATTTTATTTTGCACTGCTTTTATTTTGAAGGTAAATTTTATTTTATACTTTAAAGGGGACATTTTATGCAAATATCATTTTTTTCATATTTTTGTGTTGCCATTTAGGTTTCCGCTGCCTTTAAAAACACTCCAAACATGAATAAAATATATCATATATCCATCCATTTTTCTTTTTTTTTTTACAAATTTTTGCGATCAAATATTTTTATTCTACAAGCTGTTTGAAGAAGTGCTATACTGGAATGGAATTTGCATATTTCTATCCTTGACCTGTCGAACCTTGCCCACCAATTTAAACTTCCATGCCATTCTCATGCTGGGGAAGTTGGCTGGTAAATATGTATCATAAAGCACAAAAACTAACAAACTTACGCTCAAAGTCTTTAAAAACAAAAACTCACAATTGCTTGCAGAAGCGTGTTTTATGTCTCAAAACTCACTTTCTTTCTCAACAGTAAATATTTTTTTTTCATAAAAATTTTAACTTGAAGAAGTGCTAAAGGTCAGGTCAGTGTGTGATGTTGTCTGAGAGTTAGAAGGCATATGCCAACACAGTTTGCAACCCAATGCAACTCTTTATTGACCCAACAAGAAATCATCCTTCTCCATCCTACTTGAATCCGACTGGTTGCTTCTTGGGTCGCTCTACTGTGTTGAAAGGAAGATGGGAGTTTGACAAGAAGAGGTCAGTGTTAGAGGTTAGTGGACACATTGGTACATACCAATACTGACACCATGCGCTCACACATGAGATTTGACATGGCCTTATCTTCCCTTGTCCATTTGTTTTGACAAAAGTATTGCAGCTCTGAGCAAAATGTAGAGAAGCTTTCACTGGGAATATTAATATCAGAGTAGGAAATAGAGAAAAGAAGGCCATTTATGGGCTGCACACTGCAGCTTCCCCAGCGAAAAAGGGACAAATCAGAATTAACAACATACCACCACGAAAACATTCAGACAACACAAACAGGAAAAGAGAGGACAGCCACATAGAAATAATTATCATTTATTTAAATTTAAAATAATCTTCTTTTTTTTACTCATTTCTTTTGAGGGTAACATTGTCATGCCTTAAAAAGTTGCTGCTATCTACTTCTAAATATCTCAGTTCCACACTGAGGCCTACAATTCTGACTTTAAATAAATCTCTTTAATAATAATAACAATAATATTCATTTCATTTCTGTAATGCTATCTCATTTACAAAACAAAATACTTGTGGAAAAATAAAAACACACTGTGGCTCAGAATGTGAAAAGCGGTGCAACTGATATGTTTTTTTTTCCTCTTCAGCAGGTACATTTCTTTTTAAATGAAAATATAAAAATAGCATGTATTATTCTATATATTTGATATTGAAGATTAAAGATTAACTGGTTGAGTGTGTGTGATGGTTTATCTTTTAATTTTCTACAGATTATTTTCTTTTTTTGTAACACCTAAATGTTTCGGAATGTCAAACAAATTTTGAAATCAGACCTGCGTAAATAAATAACATCATTTTCAAAGAATTATTTATTTACTAAGGAAAAACTAAACATCAAAATCAGCCTGACCCTGTTGAAATAAAACTGTGACTATCCACATATTTACTTCATTTAACCCAGCAACAAGTAGACCAGATTACTGCCACACCTTTAGAATCAAGCAATCACTTAAATAGATCTGACAATATGAAGTAGACTTAAAAAAATATCAAAAAGCAACACTTGTGCCAATCAAAAGAACAATAGAGAAGTAAAAACATTGACATCTATCAGTTTGAAAAGGATCACTAAGCCATTTCTGGGACTACAGTTATAGTGGTAGGGAAGTCAATTATTCCAAGAGCCTAATGACTGCTCAAGGATCCAGCAAACCTCATCTAAGGCCACGTCCACACTAAGCCGGATAATGCCTTAAACGTATAATTATTTAGTCTACACCCCCCTATCGTCCACACTAACCCGGCGTCGTTTAAGGTCTGTGGCCGGATAACTATTAGCTGGGTAAGAGAGCCATGTAAATCTTAATTCAAGGGCTAAACGAGCTAGTGTGGACAGCTTCCCCGGATAATGAAAGGAAGCGGCGTCAATGAATGCTGCGTCAATAACAATACAACACCACAGACAAAGACAACAACGAAGAGTAATAAATCGATCTCGTCATCTGTCCACACCAAAAACTCTCTCTTCTTCTGAGCAGCTATTTTTCTCTTCGGTTAACGGGATAAGCAGATATGTACTGTGCTGTAGAGCTCTTTGTATATATTATGTAGGCGCTGGTGTCACATAGATTATACGTGTGTTTCGTGCGTCTTTTTGTGCATGCCCAGTATTTGCACAGGTCGGTATGGGATTGCGCAATCATGGGACCTTAATCGGACCTTAAACGGGGCGTAAATGCTCGTGTTGAGTGGATAACATTAGGCGTCTAACTCCCCGTATAACCTTATCGGCTTAGTGTGGACGTAGCCTAAAGCATTGCATAAGTTTAGTAAAAGCCAATTTATTTAAAAAACTTAACATTACAACTAAAGTAAAACATGGTGGTGGAAATTTAATATTCTAATACAAATTTAATCTGGGGTATCAATATCATTGTGTGACATAAAAAAAGACTTGCATTAATTTAATACAATCATCAAATTATCTTTCGGAAATCCTGAAAAAGAATGTCTGGTTCTGTTCTTAAGGTAAAACTCAAGCATGCTTGAGTTATGGAGCTTGACAAATTTCTGACTAAAAAAAAATACGATTTTGGAGTTGCCTAGTCACAGATTAGATTTAAGGCTTTGGTATGATATAGTACAGGTTTATTATGCTGAATAACTCCCAAATTGGGCTGATTTACAATAGTTCTGCAAAAAGGAGTGGGCCAATTTCCTCCACAGCCATGCAAAAAAGACTCGTTAACAGTTATCACAAAATGCCTGATGGCAGTTGTTGCTTCCAAGAATGACACAAGCAGTTATTGGGTTTACTGGAAATCGGGGGTTTTTCACACAGGGCCAGGTTGGTTTGGATTGCTTTCATCAACTAATGAGCTTTTAAAACAGCATTTTATGTTTACTCAAGTTTCCTCATCTAATAATACATTTAGTTTGATGATCTGAAACATGTAATTGTGACCAAAAAACAAATACAAAACAGTAGACAAAAACAAGTAAGGCAGCAAATACTTGTTCATAGCCCTCTACCTAGGAGAACAGTTAAAAGAGCCTCTGTTCTTGCAAAGTCTGGTAAAAAACAAACAAAACAAAAACTCTAGTGCTATCTGGCACTTTTTGGGGTTTTTGGTAACATTAATGAAAACCCAGCAAATGTTTAATGTCAGGGAGAGAAGAGATTTCCAGTGAGGGCAGTGCAGACTCCGATTTGATCTAGGATTAAAATAATCTTGTGTCTCTGCACATTATTTTGCTTGACGAAATGTTATTAACCTTTAACACAAAGTTAATTACTTTTTTCCAGTACTAGCTTAAACTGCAGAATATCTAGCGAGCTAAACAAGCTTATTAGTATGCTTAAAACCTGATTTCTATCCTTCCAGAGTGGCAGTGTTAAGAGTCCTCTGTTTAATGTATGCTTCTTTTAATTGAGGTTCCAGTTATCAGTTTAAATCAGTTCGCTTCCAGAGGTCTGCAAAAGTCTTGACAGTCAGTTTTATTTCTAACCTCTAATTTTAGACAGACTCGTCTGCTATAATCCAACCCCAGCAGCTTTTTGGAGTATTACTATAACGATAGCTATAATGATAGCTATGGGCAACTGCAACATCGTGCTAAAAGAAAATGGCAGAAACTTGATGAATAAGTGAAAATAGACTGGATTTCTTAACAACCTTGCTGATCTTTAATTTAAAACTAAATTTCACATGAAAATTGTCCTTCCAGATGCTAAATAATGGTATTTTTTATTTGGGTTGAATAAGAAAACTTTTACATAATAAACAAATTAACAAGACAAAAGTGTTAAGTTTAAAAATGTAACTACATTTAAATTTAAGAAAAACCGAGAACAAATATCATGGACACAGTAACTGACCTCTCTTTTTAAAGCACTTTCTTGACAACATATGCAGGGAAAAACGTTTATTTTTATTTGTTTCAGCATGCTTCAGGGTTCTGAGACTATTTGCATGCATGTCACATGTTTAGGTGTGTGCAGTGCCTTGCTTAAGTATCCTTTCCATTTTTAACATTTTGTCACAATACAACCACAACCTTTAGTGGATTTTATGTGACAGACCAACAGAGAGCAACACATAATGGTGGTAGCATACATGGTAAGCTTTTTAACACAAAAACAAACCTGAATGACATACCATGCATTCGTAATTCAGCCCTCCATATTCTATTACCCCTAAATACATTTCTATTGGTTTCCTTAAAAAGTTAACTGATTTATACTCTTCGAAGAAATCCACCTCTTCTATCAAGGCCTTGAAAGTCAGTTTGAGAACACTCATGAACAAACAACTTCATAGAGAACAAATCTCAAGATGTAAACATATTAAAGCAATACTAAACTAATCATCAACAAATAGAAAGAGTATGGCCCAACTCTAAACCTACTAAGAAATGACCGTCCACCTAAACTATGTGCCATACAAGGAGAGCATTACAGAGAGAAACAGCCCAGAGGCCTGTTTAAAATTTTTAACTTACAGAGATCCACACTTTAGACGGGACAGTATGATCAAAAGAAACTTTTAGCTGTTCACTCAGAAAACCTGACCTCAATAAAAGATGGGTAAGAAGAAAGACATTGCGAAAAGAGATTAATACATAAATTTTAGATTAAGTCGATCTTCTTATATCAAGGCTTATATTGGGATTCAGATCAAAGACTTGGCTTACAGTTTAATTGCAGCGATTTGGTAAAATAAAAAATGTCAATTTTATTTCTCATTAATGTATACTTAGCACCCCATCTTGACAGAATTTTTTTGTTAGAAATGTTTGCAAATGTAGTAAAAAACAAAATCTGAAATATCACATGGTCACACGTATTCAGACCCTTCACTGTGACATTCATATTTAACTCACATGCTGTCCATTTCTTCTGATCCCCCTTGAGATGGTTCTGCTCCTTCATTGTTGTCCAACTGTGTTTAAATAAAGTTCCTACACCTGGCTAACTAGCCAAACTGAGCAAACATTGGATAACAGCCTTTGTCAGAGAGGTAAAGAAGAACCCAACTGTAGCTGAGCTCCAGAGATGCAGTAGGGAAATGGAAGAAAGTTCCACCAAGTCAACGATCACTGCAGCACTCCACTATTTGTCTCCCAGACTTTGAGGAATAAGATTCTCTGGTCAGATGTGACCAATATTTAACTATTTGCCGTTAATTCTAAGCGGCATGTGTGGTGAAAACCAGGCAATGTTCATCCCCTGCTCAATACAATCCCTGCAGTGAACCATGTTGGAGGAAGCATCATGAAATGGGGATGTTTTTTTAGCTGCAGGGACAGGACCACTGGTTGAAATTGAAAGGAAAATGAACATGGCCAAGTACAGAGATATCCTGGAAGAAAACCTCCTCCAGAGTGCTCATGATTTCAGGCTGGCCAAAGGTTCACCTTTAAACGGGACAATAACCCTAAGCACACAGCTAAAAAATACTAGGGATGCAGTGATACCAACACTGGTATCAGGTATCGGGGACGATACCATTCTTATGTACTGTATTAGTATCAGTTAATGTTAACCAATACCATGAACCGATACTTAAAATGTGTAAACTCTAATCATTTCACACAAAATGTTTTTTTTTACTTGAAATTTTAGTCTTTTTTTTGTTTTGGGGACATTTTTTTTTGTTTTGTTTTTATTCACCATCATTTGTTGTAACAAGCAGATAAGAAATTCAAACATGTCTTCCAATTCAATTGCATTTTCTTCTGTGGTAAAATTATTGGTATTGGTACTAAAATCCAAGTATCGGCATTGTATCGGTATGAAAAAAAGTGGTATCATTGCATCCCTAAAAATTAACTAAGGATTTGCATCGTAACAACTCTGTGACCGTTCCTGACTGGCTCAGCCAGAGCCCTGACCTAAAGCCAATTGAGCATCTCTGGAGAGAACTAAAAATGGCTGTCCATCATTGTTCACCATCCAACCTGACAGAACTGGAGATGATCTGCAAGGAATAATGGCAAAGGATCCCCAAAAACAAACAAAACACATGCTGAGCTATACTGTATGTGCGATGCGATGTGCGTCACTCTCCAAATGCATCCCGCACTTTAAATACAAGCTAAGTTGTTGTGTGCCATCCTCAGCGTGTTATCCGTATTAGATTCTACTTATGAATGTATTTCTCAGAGCAGACTGATAGTAGTGGATGATACAATTTTCTGAGGAATGTAGGTGGATCTGATTTTAATTCATTTTACTTCAAATATGTATGTTATGTCACTATGGCAATCCTATTTGACGTCTTACAGTTTAGGGCCTGATACTAGTGGACTGACTTCAACCCTTGCCCCCATGTTGGGAACTTACAGTTCTTTAAAACAGGTGCTTTGGTCAGATGAAAACAAAATATAACTTTTGGCCTAGCCCCATGGTGAAATACTCTGGTACCAACATGATATGGGAAACTAGTTGAAGTTGATAAAAACATGAATGTAGTAATACAAAAAAAAGTATAGGCTACAAAAGACTTCAGAGTAAGGCAGAGGCTTATCTCCTAGCCGCATAATGACCATAAATATACGACAAGAGCTTTAATTAAATGGAATTAAATAATTAGTTTGTAAAGTGTGGAAAAACAATTAAGAGGTATGAATACTTTGGCAAGGCACTGTACGTTCTATCTTAGCAGATAGAAACCATGTTTTTTTTTTTTGCATTTCCTGTTTGGCTTCTTTATGCTGTGGAACAAACAGCTCAGCATAGAAAGTTGATCCCATGCTCAACGGCTTATCTGCAACTGTTGAGGTGAGATCAGTGAATCCCCCCTGTGCAGTTTTCATTTTCTGAGGAATGCGATAACTGACAACCAAATTATTGTTGGAACTGAGGAGTCTGCATGTTGCCTACAGGAAACTGTTCTCATCATGGCTGTGAAAGAGGGTGGGGGGTGAGGGATGGATCAGGCAGGACAAAAAGAAAATAGGGAGCATTGAGTTGTGAGGGGAGGGGAGTACATGTCAAAAGTAACACAAGTTAATTGGAACATGGAGACATTTACAAGCACAAAGCACACAACAACCTTTGTTATTTACAGATACAGCAGTCCTTCAAGTTTCCAGTTATTTGAAAACAAAAAGTCAAGAGGAATATCCAATAACACAGCTTTAACAGATCATGTCCACATTGTTACTGTGTTTCTTTTTACAGAACTGTACATACATACAGGTGCAGTTTGTTCAATAGGAGTTACTCTTCAGCGAAGCAAGATGCACCTCTGGCTCCTGACATGGCTTCTGACCATGGGCGGCACAAGCATGTGCACACAGACACGCACATAAACATGTACAATTATCCCCTTTGGCTGGGACAAAACAGGTGCATTTATATATTAAACTCTATAAACTCCAACATCCATCCTTCCACACACTAAATGAAATGTGGTCCACAGGTGGTTCACTCAGAAATCTGTGCTTTACCAGTCTGCATCCTCTTCTATGTAATAATCAGGTGTGGAAGTACCATCAAACAAACCCGGGTCCATAGACTTGCGTTGCTTTCCCCGGGCAAAGACACGCGACAGCGAGCCCAGCCCTATCTTCTCTTTTTTCTTCTTACGCTTCGCCTCCTCCAGATCTTCTAGGGACTGCAGGAGCAACAAGACAAAAGAAAAATGAATAGATAGCCATGAAAGAGAGTGGTGCAAGAGCATAAGGGGTGCAACGAGGCCAATAAAGACCAAAAGACATCACAACGGAAAGTAGAGATGAAGATTTTTGTGCTGCCGGTCATGCTCCTTTTATTGTTTCCCCCCCCCCACAAAAAATTCATGTCACATCTCTGGAGTGAGTGCACAGCAGACATGGGGCAAATGTGAACTCAGCCAAAAGGACGGTGAAGGGAAACAACAGCAGCCAGGCAGCAGAACAGTCAGCGGTTCGTACAATGGGAGGTGATTACTTGCGAGGGTGAAGTAGTGGGCATCTCTTACATTGCAGAGGGAGTGGGTCCGGTGACGTGGCGAGTTTATGTCGCTGGGTGTAGACGAGCGATCTCCCTCCACTGCAGAAGCATCAGAGATGATGGAGGGCTGACGCGAGTGGATTGGGCTCACCCGCACAGCAGCCACTAAACAGGACGAGAGGGGAGAGAGGACAGGCTTGCTTTTGTCTTGGGTGTTCGGGGCACCGAAGGTAGAAAAAAAAGGGGAACAAATATGACGGACCCCCAGCACTGGAACAAAACCATCAAATAAGAATGTGTTTAAAAATAAATGTTAGTAAGAAAGAGAGGATATATTTTGGCAACCAGCTGCAGTTGCTAAGCAACAGTGAAACAGCATCACAGAGGTTTAGAGAGCGTGCGCCTGAACCAATGAGATTGATTCATAAAGTACAGCTGATTGCAATGTAATTTGGAGTTCGTGACTGTTCCCACATCTTCCCTGTCCTCTTGAGTTTGTCTGCGACTTCATCCAGATATCTCCCATTAGTTTGCAACTGGTGTGTGAATCTATGGCGGCCATTTAAAACAAGGTCTTTGAAGGGATTTATACTCGGCAAGGATAATTTATGGGAAGTGTACACCAGAGACCACGATCAAACTTTCCCCCAAAAAAATCTGAATTCTTGTGTCGTACTGTAAGTGGGAAGTGTGGAGCTGGTGCCCCCTTTGGTGGTAGTTGCAGAGTAAAGGAATTTAACAAAAAGTTTACTCATACAGCTACAAATTAATGTTTTCTTTTTTTATTATCCTGATGTTAAACATACTATTAGCAATTTGCTTATTAGATAAAAGGAAATTAATTAAATATGGCAGGTAAAAATGGAAAGACCAGTTGTTATTTCTGTTTATTTACTACTACTAATTGTTTATTTTATAGTAGGGCTGGGGACCAATCACATTTTAACCAAAGTCATGACATTGAACAGCTCAATCTCAATTAATCGTGAGGTGTGTTTAAATCGTTATGGCAACTGACCAATGCTGCCAAAGCACTGCCTTGTTGTCAAGGTAACTGGCCAATCAAGTCACCAAAAAAAAGTGGTATTTAAAAGCAGCATGCCCATGCTTATAGGTAAAATGGAAGTGCGGTGTCAAAAGTGTATTGCTGGTGAAGAATTCTTAAGAAAAATGAACAGGCAAGATGATCAAGATGACCAAATTGTTGACGCTGAGCACAGAAGAGAACATGGCAATGATGTTGTGGAGAGAAGTGGCAATGTGAGCTTAGTTTGGAAATGGTTTGGATATTTCTAAAAGGACAGCAGCCAGACAAAACCAGCCAACAAAGCTAGGTAATTCAACCCAACTCTAATTAATTACCTGAAGTCTTATCATCTCCCTGAATACAAAGAGTTAGTTATGAAGTGATCTGATGTTGTTAGCAATTGTTGTATCTTATTTTTTGGGGCTAATATCTTTAGTAAGAATTCAGAGGTAGAGGTCTGTTTTATAACATTCAGAGGTAAAAGACACACTGTTTATCAGTATTTAAATTGGGCACTTTTTGAGGAGCAGCAGAGGCCTTGGATAAATGGTGGGAGTATGTGTGACCTTTGAGGATCTCTGAGACAAAGAGTTTTATTGCAGGCTGTAAAACCAGGATGTTTATAGATAGGGATGGAGGCCATACAGCTGGGAGTTTGCTTGGGGGGACCCAGGACCATAAACCATAAAACTCAGAATGAACTTTTGACTTGGATCCAGGAGGAGGACATATAATTCTGGACGGACCAATCATTGTTAAGACACTGTTTAAAACGTTCTGATTGGAGCAGATTAATCCTGGGAGGTTTTGGACGTTTATAAAAGTTATGACACGAAAACCATTCTTCGTCAGATCTTTGTCTGGCCCAGAGAAAATAGGGCATGTTTTCTCTGTAAACTGCAATTTGTTAATCTGTTTAAAATAAAAGTGAGAACTGGAAATTGGCTCCATTTTGTCTCTGCTTGAACATGCACTGAATTATTTTTTAATAAATTTTAATTCTACACAATACAACAGTAGCAGGACGGACACTCTTTAAGAAACATGAATAGTGAAAGCTATATATAATTGTTGTCATTATTGTTGTTTTGATTAGAGTAAATCAAATTGAAAATTAAGGTCGTTCAAAATAGTGAGAATAATTCTGATTTTTTTTTTATAATCACAAAGCCCTAACATACACTTATTTTTTATTTTATTTTACAGTTTGGAAATGGAATTACTCAAGGGTTTGTTTATGATCTTTCTATTGATTTTATCTAGCAGTCATGTAGGAAGATTATTATTTTATTAGGTTCCACATTTTTCAATACTGGTGTTGCTGAGAACATTTTACCATGATTACAATTTCTCTGACAAACAGTGATAATAAATAACTGATCAAAATACAGGCAAGTCAGATAAAAACAAAACATTCCTTTTGCATGTGAAGTATATTCTGATATTCTCCATTATAAAGTTATCTTTCCTTTAGTTGAAACAGGATAAATTGTTTATATAGATATGATTTTGCACAAATATCTCAACATGCATTTAGTTTTGATGATATTGCTTAACCTCAAAATAGGATGACAAGCTCTTGTTCGGATGCTTTGCCACAAAAAAAAAAAAGCTATCTTCATTATAAAATTTAGTTGGACTGTTATTAACAAGAAAGAGAAATTTGAATTCCAAATGTGATTTTGCAATAGCACTACTAAGATAATCTCATAGCTGCCACTTAACCTCGTATGTATATGCAGCACAGCTTTACACAACACAAATCTAGAGGAATGGAAGTTTAAATCTAATCCAATATTTTAATACTCAAAGGAAAGGGAGTGCCTCTATTCACTGTTTACTCAAAAAGCTATATTTCCCATTATCTAAAGGTAGTTAATGTTTATTTACACAAATCAAATCAATCAAGAGGACTTGATTTTGATTGACTTGCTCTCTAAAACCTAACATATTTTCTATTAGTATGAAGACAAAATGTTGTTTAAATGACCTATACAAGAAAAGGGAATTTAAATTTTAAATGTGGCTTTGTTGTATAAAGCTAATACAGAATCATAATTCATAGCTCATGTTTATGTACAAGCTAGATTTGGCTCCACAGGAAAGCTATACAGTACAGAAAGTTAGAAAGAGCAGCACCTAACGATTGCCAAAATACCTTTGGTCCTGAAAAGACTGGGAGTAAGGGACTCTAAGGTATGTTTATGAACCATTTATTGATTTCTGCTTTGTACGTATTTACACATACAATGCTGCAGTGTATACAACAGTTCTCTGTATCAAAGTTCTGGATGACGTCTTGTTAGTTCTATTGGCCTACACAAGAAAGATGCACCAAAATTTTAAATAAAGCTTTGCCAAGCCTTTTATACAAATTTCTGCATGTTATACAGGTGCCATTTATTATTTGACTCTTGTGGTGTGTGTAAGTGGAACGGCAAACCCGCATAATGGAGGGATGAATTTTGAGCAGGAAACACTAAGTACGAAGTAGAAACTGGAGAATGTTGACATAAAAAAAAATTAGGATTACCACATACATTTCACATGCAACTTATTCTTAGCTGCCACTTGAAAGGAAATAAAGCGCATGACATAATACAGCTGGAACATCATCATACTTAGCAGATGGCAAGATTTAATGCGTAGAAACGAGCTTCACATGAGCATGCAGTTTGTATGCGGTGGGACAACTATCTCCATATGTTCATGACAAAAGTGTAATTTACCCTCAGGTTTGCCTACCTTGTCTGTCAGTGGGATGGCCTGTGTGGACATAGAGGGTCTGCTGACTCTGCCTGATGGCAGCAGTCAGGGGAAGATCTGCCTGCATCACCCACTCCTGGTTGTTGCCATTGACGACCGCCTCTGAGGGCATGGCCAACGAGTGACGCTTGGGCACATCTTTTGTCAGGGTGGCAAGTGACTGTTTGGCCTTAAGGAAATACAAACAACACATGCAAATGTTCATATTGCAGATCTTCGCTTCACCACACTCGTTTCGGAGTGCAATGTTGAGTCCCTGGCACCATTTAAATGTTTGTGCCTGTTTACTCACAGACCTGTTATGCATCCAGAAAGCTACAACAAGTTTCCCAATGTGTTAGTACACACAGATATGTGAGCTTGCCTCCTGGCTCATTATGTTGTTCGTGAATCTGGAATAATCAGTCTGTTTTTCTCGCTCTCTTTTTTCTGTGAAAAACCTCTCACTCCTGGGAGTGCTGACAATGTTTTTTCCAAAAAAAGAAACAAACAAACAAAAGAAAGCAACATTAAAAAGAGGGAAGAATAACAGTAAGTGGTGTGAAGCGTTTGTTGCCAAGAGCGTGGTTGGTGTTGTGCAAAATAACTAAGAAAATGAAAAACAATTAAGGCTTTCTATAACTTTAATAAACACATTTGCTTTGAGGTGTTTCTCAGACACAACACTGAGCTACTGCAGCCTTAGAAGATATGTTTTTTTTTTTCAAATACCCTCAGTAAAAAGAAAAGAAAATCTTTTTGTTTCCACCGGTCTGTGTTTTCTGATTAGCTGCAACATGTTGCTGTTTAAAAATTGCTTCAAATGCTGTTATTGTGCAAATCTTATTATCATGCCAAGCACGACAGGCTGCAATTCACCATCACAATCAGCTTCACTGCAATCACATATGCTTTACTGGCAGTCAAACAATTATCAGTCACAATTTTTTTCATGCAAAACTGGATATTGTCACAAATGTTAGGTGTCAGAATATAGATGAGCTTCATAGAGCTATCAGATTGATCACTGTTCTAATCTGTGGCATTTCCTATGTTAGGATCACTGAGATAAGAAAGGGTGGGCTAGGGATTACATTAAAACGGGCATCTGAGGAGGGAGGCTTCCCATAAAACCAAAATAACTCACAGGTACACAAGATTTTCAGGGAGAGTTGGGATCAAAAAGGGGGAAATTTATTTTTAAACTGTGGGCCTGTCTTACCGCTGTGACCCTAGGAGAGTAGTCCCTGTCCACAAGCCGCTCAAACACCCGGAACTCCATTCTCTGATTGACACAGTTACTCATCTGGGGGGTTGGAGACATGAGGAATGGCTATATTGCACATTTAAAGTGTTTTTTGTTGTCGATTTAATCAAATGTAGTCTAAATAAAGCAAAGCATGTGACAAACCATAAGAATACAACAGTCAAATTAGCACTTCTTTATAATTTCCGTCATGCACTTCGGTTTAGCATACATTTAAAAACCCTTTTAGATACATCTGTATAAGCAAAAAATAATATATAGTGGCAAAAGTAATTAAATAGTTCCGTTAAATTCCTTATTGTTGCAAATGATCACACTGCCTATAACAATTTATTTCTAGGCATGGACTGGTGTGAGAATTGCACAGCTAATTAACAAAGCTGATTAAGGTTTTCCCTATTTTTTTAAAAGTAAACTTAAACAAATTGACCAAAAATCCTCCTGCTACCAATTTTATGAAACATCTTGATTATTAAAGGTATTATAAGGCTAGCTATCAAATTTAAAAAAAAATCTTATTTTAAATGGGATACACAGACTTAATAAACACAGTTTTTAGTTTACTGCAATTTAGTATTTGATTATTTTACAAAATTCTATTCTAGAATCCCAAGCTAATATTATTTAGTTAATTAACATTTTAACATGTTGTCCCAATATATTTAGGTATTTATTGCAATGAATATGTAAGTGAGCATTTCTCTGTTACAGTTGCATACACAGCTCAAACTTATTGAGGATCAAATGGAATTGATACTGGAAAAAATGCTTTAAACTGTAAAAAGTAAGAATCCAGCCATAATGTCTGGGTTTGAGGTTTGTACACATAAGTGATTGGATTAGAGCTTTCCCCTGTGATCACTATATGACTCATTCTTATAATGAGATTTGTCTATTTTATAATAATGATGATCATACTGTTGTAAATATATTAAATTCAGAATCTATAAGAGTGTTGGCTTGTATTTTTTTTTTACTTTCTCAAAATGATTTTTCATTCTGTTTTTTTTAAGTGAAAGAAAAGTGTAATTACATTATTGTAGCCAGCTGACCTGCAGTGCACAACAACAATTAGGGAAAATGGCAGCAATATGTTTTTTTGTTTTTTTTCCCTGCACTGTGCTTGACTACTGTCTCTGGTAACTCATCAGAAGTACAGCAGGAATGTTATAAAGGAAAATTTTAGGAAATCAGAAATGATGGTATATTTTAAACTGTGGTTAACCTTTGTATCAGAAACCGGTTTTGAGACTAAGTTTTGGTTACATTTTTAAATTTTGTGAATCAATAGGACAAATACCTAAACTAATCACATATAGAAGCTCAGAAAAAGTTCCTAAACATTAATCTGAAATATTTATAACATTTTTAAAGCAATTTTAGAAGTGTTAAATCACATCATTTCATAAATTTGGCTGTGTAAGAGTCAATAAAAATATTATTAAGCAAAGCTATCCAGAATTTTGTTTCCTGCTACTTAATATTTATATCAGAAACATCTAAATCCAACCAATATTTCTGCACCTAATGTAGCAAGAATCAACTGTTATTGAGAAAAACATAAGAAAATACAGTCTTCTATATTTTAACCATTTGCCACTCCACTATAGCTTTCACTGGCTGAACTCGAATGCCTCTTTCTATTAAAAAAACCATCCTGTCTGCCCCACTGTCTCACCATCGCGAGCTCAGCCTCCAGCTCCTTGATACGGTTCTCCTTGAGGTCAAGCTGGGAGCGCAGCATCCCTGTGTGTTCGCTGGCCTCCTTGGTCTGCCGTCTCAGATCCCACTTCTCCCTCTCCAGGAGGTCTTTCTCCTTGGCTAGAGCCTTTACTGCATCCTCGCTCTCCTAGGAGACACATCGATCCTGATGGCTTGGTTCACATATAGGGCCTAAATGCATGACTCAGATGTGTTAAATAGCTACTTTTATTGTCTTGTCATTCCCCATATGAGTATAGCTCTTTTTGTTCTGTGGCAGAATAACAGATTATGCTATAACTCCACAAAAGGGTATTATTTTAATCGGCAAGCATGCACTTCATACTTTTGTAAGACATTCCCATCCATAAAGTAAAAACTTTACTGTCAAAGCTTCACCGATGCAAAGAAATTGATAATTTTTTGCCTAGGAGGTATTTTTATGCAATTCCCCGCCAATAAGCACAATAACTAAAGTTGAAGGCATGTATGTTTTTCAACTTAATGCACCATGTGAATATGAGTGTGCTATACTTTTCTGTGCTGCTCATAGTTGCGGATGAAGTCACGGAGCTGCTCCTCCCGGCTCTCTAGTGTGGCATAAAGCTGCTGCATCTGGTTCACTAGGTCGGCCTTCTCTGCCTTGAGACGCTTACGGTCCGACTTCATGGCTGCAAGAACAGTTTTAAAAAAAATTAATAAATAGAGATAACAAAAAATATGAAATCTTATTTAATGAGTGAACACTGAAGGTTAAAATAAAGTTACACCACAAAGATCTGAAAGTTTCAGGGCAGTGTAGCATTTTGAATTATATATATATATATATATTTTTTTTAATCACTAAGATTTATCTTAGTGATTAAAAAACTCTAGTGATTAGAGTTTTTTTTAACATGTAAGACATCCCAATCCCTGAAGTCTTCTGAAAAAATGTGTTTTGTTAATACCTAAAGTAAGATGAAGATACACAGTGAGGCATCTTTTTTATTATTTATTTTTGCTCTCATCTAGGGAACAGCTACTACATTTCTATAAGAAATCTTTCCCAAACTCTTAAAAAGCATGCCTATTATGATTAATGTGTGGTTCACAGGGTCCTGCCCTTCCTTTGCTCACAGTAAGAAAAAAATGAAGATCTTTCAAACATGGAACGTGTTTAAAAAAAACCTGCCTCAAGTTCAACTTGGCTGCGTGTTGATAAAGAGGTGAATTGCACAAAAGCCCATCTGTCAGTCGTCCACTTCTCCTGCTGCCTTTTTAAGAGGCTGGGACCTACATTTAATCTATCTCTCTGCCACACAGACAGACTGTAATCCTCTGGCACACCACCCACGCATCATCGTGAAAAATTACAGTTCACTGTGGTTATTCAGAGAAGTGCTAATTTTCTCAAAGACTACATCTCCTTCTTCTTACCTCCGCATTGGTTTCATTTTCTGCTTTCTCTTGATCTGCCTCCTCTTGCACATCTGTTTAGCTGTTAAAATGTTTTTCCCACCCTACAATGGCCCTATTTGGTCAATTTATAGTTGTTGTGTTTTATGTAACATTTGCATTTAGTGTTTACTTGGACATCTGGTTTCTTAAAACAAAAACTTCTGTTTTATCATAGCACATTTTTTGTGTGTTTTGTGTAATAATAATCTCCCTTTTATTATTCTCCTACACCACAGTTCTTAGAAATGTAATACTCCAAAGCCTAAATCTAAAATATTCTAGAGAGGCTTTGTTTTCTAATCATAATCAGGTAAGCAAAGCAGAAAAGCAGTTGTTCCAAGCAGATCCCTTTCCTCCAAGCCTTTCATATATCTCCCTAAGACTCAGTCTAGATGGTGGAATCCAGCACCATAAACAGGCAACACTAGCTGGCAAATGAAGACAAAAACCATCCCTCACTGACCAAGAGAAACAGGAAACCTGACAGCACCTGCCTCGGGAAATGAAATGAAAGCAGTCTTTAGGACGAGCCAAAAACTATGCCGCCTCACATCCTGCACCTGTGACTGCTTGGCAACAACAACGCTCCTGGTGTTGGATGCAAGAAAGCACTCAGTATGACTCTATGAATGGATCCATTCAACGCTGCAAATCAAACAACCATTAGGTACATATTAAAATATGTCAATAAACACTTTTTTTACTCAGTTTGGCCTGGAACTCAGTCCGGTTAAGCAGGATTTATTAACAGGGGAGAGATGCAAAAGCTTGTGCATGTCTCCTCTCCCTGACTACGACAAATATGACTAGAATGCAGTGCACTTTAACTCAGTCCAGGTTTTTGAGAACTATCGTCAAGGAAAACAAGCTAGAGGGCTTCATGAAGCTGAAGCTAAAGCGTCTGGATATGGAAGAAAACTGAAAAGTGAATTGGAAGCAGAAAGGAGAGAAATGCACCTGTTTTCTTTTTTACTGAATGAAAGAGACCAACAGTTTGGTTGTGGTCAACAGGAAAATTAGTCTGAAAAACAAGTAACACCCAGAATATGTTTTCACCAACAAAAACATGGTGGTGGAACTATTATGCTGTGCAGATTTTTTGTCTTTGTTTATTTGTTTTTTGCCCTGGAGGGACAGGGGAGCTGGCTATAGCATTGATTAAATAAAATAATAAAATAAAATAAACTTTTAAATTATTTTTGGTAAGCAAATTGTTAAAGATAACTACCATGAACTAGATCAAGAATTCCATGGCATTTAATCAATCTAAAAAAAATTTTTTTTTTCAAATTTCATTTTTATGTGAACTTCTGCTTTCCTGTAAAACAGCAGGAAAGAGCAAAAGCAAACAATTACTTTTGCCTTAAAAATTGCAGTTTACAGGTCTTGCAAAATAGCATTCTCCAAAGTTACATGCTCCCATTACTCAATGTTAACAAATATGCGAGCTGTCTGACGCTCTCCTGACCCACTCTCCGAAATCTGCATAAGTGGTTATCAGCTCGCCACACAAAGGCTCTTCTGCTACCAAATCCAAAGTGCTTTGAAGTACTTTAATGTGAGCCTCTAGTATTCTAGTGCACTAAAAGCTTTTGTCCACTGTGCTCCTGCAGGGTGCTTTGCTACTGGAGGATTTAATAAATGAGCCAACTCATTAGTTACTGCACAGAGCCAGTGGCTTTTTCACAAGTCTGTGTCAGTTTTAAAACTAAGTTTAATCTGTTGTTTTCAACAAGTTTATGTCTGTGTACCCTAAATACCCAATAGTTTCAGGCAGCTTGCAGCATAATACCATAAATCAAATAATACCATGGACCATCTTTAGAAATATATCTACAGTAGTTCTTCAAATCTCTTTTAGAATCAGAATCAGAATCAGCTTTAATGGCCAAGTATGACACATACAAGGAATTTGACTCCGGCAACTTTTCTCTCCAGTACAGAACTTAAATAAGTGAAATTAAAAAGAAAATAAAAATAAATACAAATAGATAATAAAGGATAATATATACACCAAACCGGGGTTATTGTACAGTAAGTATATACAGCAGTGCAGAGTTTTAGTTTATTGTTCATGTGAATGGACTCACACTCTGTGACTATTCAGAGTTCATCAGAGCGACAGCCTGAGGGAAGAAACTGTTCTTATGTCGGGTGGTTTTGGCGTACAGCGCTCTGTAACGCCGGCCTGAGGGGAGGAGCCTAAACAGATTGTGGCCAGGGTGTGTGGGGTCAGTGGTGATTTTTCTGGCCCGCTTCCTGACCCTGGTCCGGAATAGGTCCTCAATGGAGGGAAGATCAGTACCTATTATCCTCTCTGAGGACCTGACTGTTCTCTGCAGTCTGTCCTTGTCTTGCCTGGTGGCGGATCCGAAGCAGACAGAGATGGATGAGGTCAGGACAGACTGGACTATTGCTGTGTAAAAGATGGTCAGCAGCTCCTGAGGCAGGTTGAACTTTCTGAGCTGACGCAGAAAGTACAGCCTTTGCTGGGCCTTCTTCCTTATAGACTCAATGTGGGAGGTCCACTTCAGGTCCCGTGTGATGGTGGATCCTAGGAACCTGAAAGACTCCACCGTGGGGACTGACCTGTTGGTGATTATGAGAGGAGATGTTGATGGGGGTCTCTTCCTGAAATCCACTGTCATCTCCACAGTTTTGAGCGGGTTTAGCTCCAGGTGGTTCTGACTGCACCAGAGGACCAGACCAGCTGTTCCACTTTCCTTCTGTAAGCAGACTCGTCGCCGTCACGGATGAGTCCAATGATGGTGGTGTCATCTGCAAACTTCAGGAGTTTCACAGAAGGGTCTATTGACGTGCAATCAGTGGTGTAAAGGGAGAAGAGCAGTGGGGAGAGAACGCATCCCTGGGGGGCGCCGATGCTGAGGGACCGGGTGCTGGATATGAAGTTACCCAGTTTCACCTGCTGCCTCCTGTCAGTCAGGAAACTGGTAATCCACTGACAGGTGGAGGGAGGCACGGTGAGCTGGGACAGTTTTTGGTGGAGGAGTTCTGGGACGATGGTGTTGAATGCAGAGCTGAAGTCCACAAACAGGACCCGAGCATAGGTACCTGCAGAGTCCAGGTGGTGCAGGATGTAGTGGAGAGCCATGTTGACGGCGTCATCCACTGACCTGTTTGCTCTATAGGCGAACTGCAGGGGTTCTAGCAGGGGATCCGTGATGTCATTCAGGTGAGACAGCAACAGTCGCTCAAAGGATTTCATGACCACAGATGTCAGGGCGACTGGTCTGTAGTCATTTAATCCTGTGACAGGGGACTTCTTGGGAACCGGGATGATGGTGGAGCGTTTGAGACAGGAGGGGACCTCACACAGCTCCAGGGAGTTGTTGAAGATCCGAGTGAAGATGGGAGCCAGCTGGTCAGCACAGACTTTCATACAGGACGGAGACACTCCATCAGGACCTGATGCCTTCTTAATCCTCTGTCTCTGAAATAGTTGGCACACATCCTGTTCACAGATCCTCAGCGCAGGCAGGGGGTCAGGTATGGGGATGGTTTGGGGTGATGCTAGGCCTTTTGTGATGGAGATGGTGGGGGAGGTGGACGGTGTGAAAGTTGTTTCAAACCTGGAGAAAAAGTCATTGAGGTCCTCAGCCAGGCGGGGGCTCCCCACAGGGTGGGGGGATGGTCTCCTGTAGTTGGTAATGGTCTGCAGGCCCTTCCAAACTGCAGAAGAGTCGTTGGCAGAAAAACGCTCCTTCAGCTTTACACTGTAGTTTCTTTTTTGCTGCCTTGATCTCCTTTGTCAGCTTGTTGCTGGCCTGCTTCTACAGGTCCCGATCCCCACTCATGTGGGCGTCCTCCTTGTCCTGGCATAGCCGTCTCAGTTCTGCAGTGAACCATGGTTTATTGTTGTTGAACGTGCAGAAGGTTTTGGTCTGCACACATGTCCTCACAAAAACTGATTTAAGATGTCACACTGTCAGTCAGTTCGTCCAGGTCTGAGGCTGCTGCTTCAAGACCTTAGAGACCTTATTAAGTAACTATAAAACGTTTTCAATATATATTTACTCTGTTATAAGCAAGATAAATAAAGAAGGATAAATGCATATCTTTCTTCAGGGCCTTGATCCCACCAAAGCTATTTATTTAACTGTGACAAACATTAAACAGATTACTTTTAGACTGAAACATGTTTTTAAGCCTCTGTTTCTGTTAATTCTAATGATTTTCTTCTTACAGCTATTGATAACTCATGTAAGATTCTAATATCATTCAAGAGCATTAAAATAAATAATACAAAAAATGTGGTCTTAATGTGGCAAGGTACACAACGAAGGCCCAGGCGGGATTCAATCCCACAACCGCCGGGTGAGAGTCATGCATGCTAACCATTCAGCCAAAAGTCTATCCCTGTTGCCAAGCAGCTAGGGCACATGATCAATCGGAGCCACAGTAACAGGACCTCCACACTGTCACATTAATGCAAAGTAAGCTTAATACCTAGATACAGGTGATTATTTTGATCCTCTGTAAAGTCTCTGAGAATAACTGATTTACCTAAAAAATGACTATGATCAAATGTCATAAAAATCTGACAAGTATATCTAAACTTTATTTTAGCTCAATTAAGTTAAACTGATGATGGTCAATTCAGGAAACCCCATGAAAAGTTTTAGGGAATTCAAAACACTTATAAATCTGTCTATTTTTTCTCCTAAACTGCTAATCATATATGTCATAGTACATGTGGAAAAAACTGTAAGATTGAACTATTTCTTTTTTTTTTACAGCACAAAAACCTTAATTAATGAAATGTCGACATTTTTGTCTAAATAAATAAGTCATATTTGGATTACTGACAGAAATGTAGTATAATGTAAAAGATAAACTCAAGTTGATGCAGCCATTATCACATTCTTCCTTTTTTTAATAAGCACCCACAACTTTGTTGCATAATATTCATATTTGAAGGAAGAAAAATGTGTTAAATACTTTTTAGCCTGAGAAATAAAAAATCCATTTAATGTCTGCTTATGCTATGAGAAGCAAATCACCCCCTGCTATACTGTTTGCAGATTTACACAGTCTGTACCAACAGTAACAACATTATATCCTTGTCACATCCCACTCATGCTATCATCGGTATGGTTAAATAACAGGACTCATTATCATTTGTTCCCAATCTATTACAGAACAAACCAAATAAGACTTCATCCATGATTCTGGGTGGAAAAATGTTCCTGTTATCCAGTTAAATACAGCACCCACCTCGTTCACTCACACTGATTGAGCAATTTGGTAATTATCACACTAAAAATAAAAAATAATCTTTAACCTGGGTAATTTATACTATGGAGAACTAGTTCATTAAAAAAATTATTGTTACGGAATGATTTTTTGTTAATGCCATTTCTCTACTATTTCAACTCTGAGTGTCTGTGAACTTGTATTTCTATTACTTGACACTCTGGTTTGTGTTTTGCTTCTTTTAAGTTTTGCTTCTTTTGAGTCCAAAAGGAAGTTTTAATGATTAATCAATAACTTTATGTTTCCTCAGGATGTACTGTAAATATAAAAGCCAATTTATCTTAGCCAAGACTTTTTAAAAAAAACTTCTCCAACCCCCGTAAGCGGCAGAAGCCCATAGAGACGATCGACAATGCCAGAAAACCAGAGTAAAAATCAGCATATTATTCTTTCTATGCAAATAACTGAAGGAGCAGCAAAATCTAAGGAAACACTCTGAGGTTGAACGTTTTCTGCTGGACAGGTAAAAACTTTCACCAAATGTTTTTTGTTTTGTTTTTAAACTAGCACAAGTCACAGTAAAACTACCCTGCAATGCGTCACTTTTTCCATTGAGCTCCTTTCGTCGAGCATTACAGTTTATTCATTCAGAAAAATATCTGAATAATATCACTGATCTACAAAATGCTGAAAACCTTTAAATTTCATGAATGTTGTTTTACACATTTACCTCTCTCGCTGTCTGTGATGAAAGTGAGTCTGATATGCTTCTCATTTTGCTGCATATATTTCTCTGGAGGTTGAACCGTCTGCCTTGTAGAAGTAGAAAATTGTGCAATTGTGATTTTTGGCCCCTATGGCCATCCGTCATGCCTCAAATGATTGCAATGATTTATGTTTATACTGCCCCCTATCGTCAACTTCCCTATCGGAAACTTCACACTGACACTTTAATGTTTAAAAGCAAGAAATTGTTACCTTCTGTCCTGTGCAATTAGCAAGAAAAAAAAAACTACGACAGCACCCAGTTTTTGTATTAGAAAATGGTAAGGGAAGTAATTATGTCTTCAAAGATTCCTGTTAGAAAGCTGTGCCATCTTGCGGACACTGCTTATTTGCCAACCAGCTGTTTGAGAGGAAAGCTAGGAAAAATACTTTTTTCACAAGCATTGCCCAGTCATGATATGGGCGTATTTTTCAATAAAAACTCAAGTTTCAGAACTTTTCTTTCTTTGGTTCTCAAGGTCCTTTCAGTGCATTTCTATATTCAGTTTCTTTCATTAATGATTAGTTTGATACAAGTCAGATTGTGTTTTAGAAACCAGTTAAAGTGGATGTACTGTTATTTGCAACCTGGACCTTATTTATAGCATGCATTATGTTCATCTAGTCGCCCGGCAACTTTGGTGCCGATTGTTCTGCGGGAGATGTTTAGATCAATTTGTGATCAGCGTATATCCATACAATGGAAGTAGCCAGGGCAACTAAAGCGCAGCCTCTAAATGAGCCATTATCTTGTGGTAGCAAGTTCTTTCTAACCGACCGACTGCATCTAGGATGCCACACGGCAATGAAGTAATTGAAATCTCTCATTAGTGTAGTTGGATTAAAAGCCCCTAAAACACCCCAGAAGACAACAACAAAGCACGTCTGAGATGCATTGGCTGCCCCAACAACTCACATTATATGGATATATGCTGCTCATGAATAAATAAAAAATGTTGATGCCAATTTCTTTTTTTTATAAACCTGATGCATGCAAGTCGAAAAATGGTGCTTCACCTTTAATGGTGTTTTTATTTTATTTTTTTAAACGTGTCCTGTCTAGCAGTTTGCTACTCAAAATTGGTGTCTGAGTACCAAGTAAAAGCCCAACAGATTTACTTTCTCATGCAGAAAATTACAGCTTTGCTATAGTACTCCACTTGATATATATGTATGAGAAATCTTTATTCATTTTTAATGAAGATTTAATTCCTTTATGTTATGGACATGAAATTGAGATTACAAAAAGGAGGAAAGAAAGAAGATGAAGAAGAGAAACAGGGCAGGTAGGAGTGTGAACTGACGATACAAGATAGGGAGGTAAACAAAGAACCCAAGAAAACATTCCAGTCCTCCACCTCTGTTGGACAGCAGAAAAGTGGGAAAACAAAACAAACAAAAACAACCAATAGAACAGAACAACATTAACAAAACGGATTTAGTAATATGAACTAAGAACTTAGCATTCACTACACATCAAAATGGATTAATGAACACAACACTAATGTTGCTGGTAAGCTACTGGTACCAACTATCTATTGACGATAACCTCAGCTCAAGTTTATGTCCCTACACACCAATGTCCCCACACCTATGTGTGTGTGCGAGCATGCAGGTGAAAATAAGGTTTCCCCATGCAAGTTCCCCCCCCCCCCCCCAGAGAGGAACAGATGGAAGCCCCAGGGGAAAACCCAGCAGCTACAATGGTAACCGGCGGTAACCGGCTCAACAGGGCGGGCCCTACCCAAGACCCGGAGGCCATGGAGATCAGGGGCACCCCGCCCCCCCAGCAGGGCCCTGACCAGGGATCTGCTGAAAAGGGTTCCCCGCCACCGCCGCAAGGCAGGAGGGGGGTGTTTTAACATTACTTCTATCATCAGTTTTCTATCGATAATGCCCAGGGACATCTCTACTTCCAACCTTCCTTTAATAATATATAAACTGCCAGAACCATATGCTGTAAGACAGCCCATAGCATGATGTTTCCACCTGTAAACTTCACTGTTGGGATGGTGTTTTTCAGGTGACGTGCAGAACAGGATTTCGTCCAAACATGTTGTGTATATTGACATCAAAGTAGTACCAGCTATAATTGTTGTTTACTATATTCTTTTAGCATTTTAATTCAATTCAATTCAATTCAGTTTATTTATATAGCACCATTTCACAACAGATGTCATCTCAAGGCACTTTACAAAAAGAGTTATTACAATACAATGTTTAGTGTAGAAATTACAGAACCACACAAGATTGCGTCGTGGAATTCTCAGCAATCCCTCATACTGAGCAAGCATGCAGCGACAGTGGGAAGGAAAAACTCCCTTTTAACAGGAAGAAACCTCCGGCAGAACCAGGCTCAGCACAAGCGGTTATCTGCCGCGACCGTTTGTGGCTTGGAGAATACATAACAGAGACACAGAAAGAGCAATAGAACTGATGCAGAAGTTTGTTGCAGGACGTGGAGAATTTTCCGTCACTGCAATGCCATCTTAGTCAGGGTCGTCAAGCAAGGCTAATCCGGAGCACCTACTATAATAGAAAACAGGTTAGTGCTTGAATTGACAGCACATCATGCAGTTGGGGAGAAGTAGGAGAGAAAGTAGGAACAGACCCTAATAATGTCCTCCAACAGCCTAGCCTAAAGCAGCATAGCTACTAACATTAACCTGTCTCCTAGCTACTAGGAGACCTGGCTACCAACACTCTGTCTGAGTCCTCCTGATCGAGGCTCAGCCCGTGGACGGTGTAGGGCCGGTAACGGCCCCCGTCATGCCGGGGTCTTCTCGGAGTCGGGTTGTTTGAGAATGCAGCCCAAAGTGGGTGGTAAACTCCATGTAAGGCTAAATACCGGCACGAGACCGATAGTCGACAACTATCTTAAGGAAAAATAGACAGAACTATCTTAAGGAAAAATAGACAGAACTGAAAGGACAGAGTTGAAGAGGGCGAGAAACGTTTAAGAGATAAACGGGTGGGGTCCGCATAGTCTGCCCGGGGTATTCAACCCGGCAGGTAATGGGCGGCCGCACTGTGCGGGAGGATCCACTTGAGGGACCTCTCTCCGGCGCTGGCTGGCCCCCGTGGGGCGCATTTCTTCCGCGGCGGTAAGCCGCGACCGGCTCCGGATCTTTACCTGGCTTACATTAACCTATCTCTACCTAGCTACTCTACCTCTTCCTATCTCTTCCTAAGTTTTGACACTCTGACTGACTACTAACATTAACCTGTCTCTTCCTATCTAATGGCTTGTTCAAAATATTTTGGAGCAGAGGTCATTACCGTTAACTGAATTACTTATTTTTTTATTAGATAAATAGTTTTTTCTTCTTTCCAACCCTTTCTGAAGATCTCTGTGAGTGCTTCAGGGCACTTTGTAATCAAATCATAATTCAATCACTTGCTGACCTCACCTTTTTCAAATCACATCATTATTTAACCAATTTACCAGATTACTAGCCCTAACTTGCTCCTGTCCCAACCTTTTTTTGTGAATTACATTAAAGTTATGAATGACAGGAATGGATGTATATTAAAAGATGTAAAAATAATGACCGAAAAAACATAGAATATTTTTGTTCATATTTTCTGCAATTAAATCCAAGAAAAAGTAAATTTAGTAATTTATTTTTTCCATACCGTCCCATCTTTTTCTGATTTGGGGTTGTAGTAGCAGGAAAGCTTTCTTTTTTACCAAAAAAAAGCTGGTTTCTTCAATATGTTTTCTTGCACATCCTTTTATTTGTGTAATTTGTGCAATTTCGTTGTGTGTCCACCACAAAAGGCCGACTTAACGCAAATGGCTTTGCTAGATGTAAAAATCAACATATTTTCTTGGCCTTCCAATTCCCCACATCAAAATCCTGTAGAAAACCTTTTCTGAAAAGAAGACTGAATAAGAGGGTGTCTAGAACTCTGTAGGATGTGGACAGATTGTCTTAAGTGGAATGCTCAAAGATAAATCTCCCTGTATGTTTCAACTCTGAAATGTTATGTACCAAATGTAATCTTTGTCAAGTTTATTGCAATCAAAATAAAGCTTATTTTCCTTGACAATGTTTCATTATGGGATTATGCTGCTGTACTATAAGGTTTTATATATTTTTAAGCCAGCTAACATATCTTTATCTGAGGTGTCAATCAATATGGATGACACAGTTGATGACAAAACAAATTGTTAACAGCAGTGAGAAACCTATTTGAACCGTTGCATGTAAGTTTTACATGATTAATTAATTTTAGCTATATGTCAACACAGGGCCTTGTTCAGCACACCATATCAAATCAAAAAGACACACTGATTAAACCCCAGTGGACATTTTCATCAGACAGCCCTGCACACTGATAATACTCTGTAAAACTTCAGTCTTGAAGAAAATGAAGAGGATTTGACTCAACCCTTAACATAATTATTTCTGGTGAGAACAAAGGCGAGACTAGCTTACTGCAGGTATTCTATTCTATGAGGTTTGGGATTTTCAATCTGCTCACTGAATATTGAAGCAGAAGCCTCTCAGCAGCACAGAAAACTCACCTCATCCCTCCTCAGTAAAAGAAAACTCATAGTCTGGCTAAGGTATATGTTTACATTTGTACAGATAGTATGTGGAGGTTGTGTAAATATTAAAAGTAATGTAATCTACTTTGGAAAATTAAAAAAAACGTAAAAATAATTTCAAGAATCCTTGGTGGCAGGTCCCTTGACGTAGTGGAGCCACCATTTCAGTCTGACTTATTTTTATTCAAGATGACATACACTACTATGACCTGATTTGAAAAATAATGATGTCACAAATCCCAAAAAGTTGAGAAACTGCTGAAGATGTGAACCAGAACAAAATAATAGTAAACTGAGAAATAATTTTCTTTACTGCAGCTGCACGCGAGCCTTCATTGAATGCAATACACCTATGAGAACATCTCTGGGTAAACAATTGTGGCAGAACGTTCAAGAATCCTTTTTCAGACTTGCCCTTATTCTACATTAGTAATATTAGCAATGATTAGTCAGTTATCAATGCATTGGCTCAGCTCAATCGTTTTTTTTTAAGTAATTTTAATTTATTCTAAAAGTAATTTTTTCTGTTATTTCCTTGTGTTATTCATCCAAAGCAGAAATGCTTTGTAAAACTCTTTTAAGTATTAAACAACAAATGTAAAAAAACACACAGATACATTTTTGGTGATCACTGACAGCTTTTTTCTGATCAGTGAATGCATCACCGCATACAGTAAGAGCTAACAGGCTGAACAGACAACAATGTTCAAGTTTCGCTGATATCAGTGTCATATTAGTGTCATCAAGGTGTTTAGAAATGAAAACAGAAGAAGCAAAGTAATATGATATGTATTTCAGGTTATTTAGGTGGAAAGTGACCTAGTTCTTTAGTTGATGCCATAATTTCTGTTATTTAGTAGGATACAGGAAGGCTGAGGACAGCAAAGTCTGTTTTAACCTGTTGAGCTTTCAACTTTTGCCTACCACTAAACATTCCAGATTTGGAAATGTCCACAGACTTTTGAAAATCTCAGATCTCATAATTAAGGTAAGGATGTACATTATTTTGGAAATGCACACAAATAGTGTTGTTTCATAATGCAAGCTATGCTTATTAAGCTATTCCCCAATACAATATGCAAAAACCATCTTAGACAAGTATAGGTTGTCTAAGATTGTGAGTTGATTTATTTTTTTATAAATTGGGATTACACCAAAGGTCGGTCATTTTGATGGGCATAATCTAAAAATTCCATTCATAATAAAAAAAAAGTCCCATTAATGATTTAATTGATAACATTACGTCGGAGGTTTGAGCCCTGGGTCCAACTGTCTAAATTGTTGTGTCCTTGAGCAAGACACTTTACCTACCTACTAAACTACATTTATTGTAAACATTTCACCTGCTGGCCCTGTGATGGACTGGTGACCTGTCCAGGGTGTACCCCGCCTCTCGCCCGTTGACAGCTGGAGATAGGCACCAGCCCCCCGCGACCCCTTGAGGAACAAGTGGTTCAGAAAATGGATGGATGGATGGATTTCACCTGCTGTGGCCTGAGCACTCTGCAAAGAGCTGAGCTGTGCTCTGCCTGTGCGTAATTGAGGCTAAAGCATAATTTCAGCTATAGTTTGAAATCAGGGAACATTTCTCGAATTGAAGTGATCATAATTTGATCAAGACTCTCTGAATGAGGGCTTTATTGATCACCTCACTGGGAGGAAATCCCCCTGGATGCACTCAGCTTTGTATCAGTTGCAGCCATCTTTCCCCAACAGTATGTGTACGGTGTAATCATAGAAGTGCTCCATGCCTCTATGGCTTTTCAGCACTCTGTCAGCTTGTGGATAATGAGATAAATTGGGTACTTGTGTCCAGGTCTGAAATGATACTAAAGATGCTCATGGGAATAACTTTTTGACTGATTTAGTAACCTGTACTCTGTGCGTATAGTTTAAAATGCCGGTGCCTCAAAGTAAAGCAAAAAGTGAATTTCCCTTCTGGCCATTTACTCTTATAATAGAGTAATTCTGCTACTAATTCAGCTAACTTTTGGAACAACTAGTGAGTTACGATAAGTAATTATATTTTTGGAGTAATGTTCCAAACACTGCAAAACACATACAAAGCAATCATATCATTATCTGTGTTTTTTTGATTACCACCTGCATCTTAATTTAATTATCGAATTTTGAATTTCAAAGTTAGAGTTGATAAACTTGCTGTCATTTTATGATCTTTGCTTAAAGGAGCAGGGGGACAGATAGAAGAAATTAAACTCTTGACCGCCGCAGACGGCACTGCAAGTAACTGCACAAAAAGTAAATAAATCAGGAACGTTGCATACTTTCAGGCCACTGCACATTGCGCACATCGCCAGCTGTACGACAACAAGCAAAATTTCTAGCGACGAAGTAAGTAGTAGTAGTGTTTAATTGACCACATCTGAAGTCCGGGTTCTTTCTCTAAATCGAGAACGTGCAATAATTGTAGATTGACGTCGCATCCACTTGTAAGCGTGGGAAATTCGGCCACTGAATCACAGACTATTTTGCACACGGACGGTTCAAGATAATGGGATTACACATGGATGGGCTCATTTTGCTTAGTTTAAAACGCTTCATTACCCAATACAATTACAAAACCAAACATGAATATAATTTATTTTAGAAGCCACCTGCTCCTTTAAGAAACTAGACAAAAATGGCATACACTTATGTGCACACTCTATGTTTCTATGTTGGTGCTTAAAAGGCTAGTGAGATGCAAGCCTTGTAGTGAAGGACACATTGTAGAGCAAAGTGGCAGTAAACACAGGGGGAAGACACAACTTTGATGATACATAGCTGTCTACTGCTTTCATTCAAGCTCAAAATAGTCGAGGGTGGTAATAATAAGGTGAAGGTAAAGTAGATAATTAAAAGCACTAGATAGGGCCAACTAGACTTGGAAATATCATTAGTAGAATCTTTGATGAAAAAATCTTAATTAGAGTTGTAAAAAACCTCCACTTCAGGGTCGAAAGATTGTCTGCGCTGCATTATTTTAATGTCATGTAGATTTTACAGGAACTATCCAAAAGCAATAATAATAATTAATCTGAGTTTTGGTAATGGACCTTACAGGTCAACATCTGGTTTTCAGTGGCAGACAAGTAAGCTGGAGGACATCAAACAATGCAGGCTTTGGCAGGAAAAAAAAGGCAAAGGCAAAGGAAAGAAGCATGGAGAGAACAAAGTAACTATATGGAAAATTAAAGAGAAAAAAAATACAGTTCTCACAGGGCTGGAAAATGTGCAAGTAATTTAGCAGCAAACCATCGGAATCGAGTTTAAACAAAGTTGCTATGAACCTTTCCTCAGTAAATGGCTCCAATGTTATGCCACGAAGCAGGGATCATAGAAAAGGATGTTGCATAAACACTATTTTCATCACTTCAGTCTCTTATCCAAAGCAAAACAACAGCAAAATTAAAAACTAAGTGCTTTTAAGCTGTACAGGTATTACTGTTGGGACTTAAAACCTCAGGATATTCAAACTCTGTGAACACGCCCACATTCTTCAGAAATCTGGGGAGGTGGGCCAAGGGCATCTGTTAGCCTCCAATCATCTGACACCTCATGGAAGTTGTTGTTATAAAATTGGTTTGCTCTTAAGAGACATTTCTTAACCAATAACTATGGCAACCCTAAGATTGCTTTAAGTTTACTAAATACTGAGTATTCTTTGCTGTATTGGTTACAATTTCGAAAAGATTGAGTAGGTTTCTAATTCTGATAACTATTTGCCTTGATTCAAGTAAATATAAGATGGAGCCTGAAAGCTGGAGACCAGAATCATATGTTTTTTTCTAGTAATTACCTTTTGTGTGAATAATGTTGCTTAAAAGAAGACTGCAAGTTAGCGACAGTACTTTAGGTATGAGTTAAGTGTTTAACATGAGGTCAGAGGTCACACTCACACCTAAACAGAATTTAGAGGGACACCAGTTAACCTAACCCATATTTGTGGATTATGGGATACAGAATCCTCATATGGAAGGGGGGAAAATACAACCACAAGGCAGACTAATCCTGACCTAAATTCAATTCTAAGACCTCAATGGAATGCGACAGTGCCAGCAGCTGTTCAATTGCATTAATAATATTAATATTGCTAATTAGTTAATGGGAAATGCAACATTAAATTGTAATAAAGCATTAGTTCAACGATAACAGTCCTATCATCTCTTAGTTTAAATTTAAAAATCACCTTTCTGATTTAAATCCAAGGCCTTTTCGACTGCAAAACAATGCAACAAATGCAATTTGATACACCTAAGGCTTAAAGATGCTTCAAAAAAATTGCCTCTTTGGTTTTTAAAGTGCATTTGATTCAAATAAGAATTCATAATTTCTCTTGACATTCAGTAAGAACCACTTTTACAGTGCTTGCCACTTAATGCAGCAATTTGACAGATATTTAGAATAAAACAGGGAAAGAGTTAAGCTGATATGTCACGTACGCTGTTTCATCATTGTTCACGCTATAGAACTTACAGTGTATTCATTCCAACTGTGTGTGAATGTGAGAGTCATTACTTTTGTTTGTCTTTGCAGCTCACTTTTGGATTTATTCACTATTGGTTTTATGCTTTCTCCATGCCTTTTCATAACTGTGAGAACCTTCAGAGATAACAATTCAGAAATCAAATTTGAAGAACATTTCAGAACTTTTACTGCATGCTGCCTGTCTACAATAGATCTAGTAAAGACAGCGAGTAGCAGAAAATAACAATTCAAAGTCAAAGGTACAACAGTGTTTTCCAAAAGTATTATTTGACCTTGAAAATCGTTGAATTTTGCTATCTGAAATCTTCCAACCTTCCTGTTTTTATTTGGATTTTATGAGATAGACCAACACAAAGTTACAATTAGGAAATGGATGAGGAATGAGAGTATTTATTCATTTACAACTGAAAGCCCAGAAATCTGGTTTAAAAATGTATTCATTCCCCTGATTTAGTTAGAATCACCTTTGCTATGCTGCTAAGTACTTAAGCTCTACCTCTTTTGAGGTAGGTGTTTACCTGTTTTGTACTTAGCAACACACAGTGCTTTGCATATAAGCCAAAAGGTTTCCATATTTTTTTTTTGTTTCCTACATGGCTTGCAACAAACTGAAGAAGCTAAAGGACATCAGAAACCGCCACCTTTAGACAAATGTCAAAAAACATATCCCTATTCTTGTCTGAAAAACAACCCACACTGGCTGGGTTTGGGGGGCAGGCAACATTTTAATCCACAGAGTCCAACAATGCATCTAGAACCCATTCTATTCAGAAGCGGCAAAGTTTTGAAAAGGACCTGGCTGCTGAAAGCTGAAAGAGCCGGGGTCGGGGCAGTTGTCAGACCCATGACATTTTTGAAAAAGTCACTCCTGAACTGAAGGGGGCGATATTTTCTGAATTAGCTATGCTGTATACTGTTTTCCTTTGAAATCTTTATGGATTTCAGCCAATTTAAAATATTACATTTATGAAACAATCCATTTACAACTAAACTATTATAGTTTATTCTACCTTTACACATTTCCCATTGTCAAAACACATACATATTCTGTAAATATTTTCAAATCATCCTGCTCAGTTACACATTCCTCCAATCATGCTATTCGTATTTTTAATACCTGCTAAGTACTTTAGTTTTTTAATTTTTGTCTATGTGTATATTATTCTTAATTCTGTTTAAATATTTTTTCTTGTGTGAGTCTAAATGCTTCAATTATCTCTCACTTTCCTGCTAAACTTACCCTCTGTCAGACAATGCAAGGGTGATTCTATTCTGCTCTGTTTATTAATTGTTTTGTGTTTATGAATTTTAACGTTGCTTAACAAAACCAAATAAAGAAATAATACATCATTTTACGCTTTAACTGGTCTTTTGATGACAAGCTTTGATTATTTTTACCTTGATATTTAGCGCGGACGCATACCCAGCCAAATTCCACCGTAGGGGGGGAGAACGAGTATTTGGACCTGCCTGTATACCAACTGTGCAACTGCCACGTCCTATATGATGCGCTGACATGGATGCAGCAAAGCCGCCGGGTTTGCTAAAGGGAAAATGTATTTTTAAGAAGTGGCAAGTCCGTGACACACAAACTCAGTTTACCTTTTTGTGTCAGGTGCTGCGAGTGAAGAACAGAGGATGGAGGGAAGCTGCGTGAGACAGAGGGCAGGAGGAATAATAGAGGAACTATAGACTCATTATTCTCCGCTTTTTTTCAATAATTGGCTGAAACTGCTTCACTGTGCTGGTCCATCGTGTTGTCAGACGTGTACTGCACATTTAGCACACTCAAATGCCCATGCAGCTTTTTTTTTCGTAGAGGGGGTGAGTCGTACCAGCATACGTACTTGCTATGCCAACCATGTAGCCAACAGGTTGGCAGGTTTGCATTTTGTAGCCGTGGCACAGGAATTGCTGCCGTGGCAGCGTGCCACGGTAACACTTATGTAAAAGGGAAACACTGCCCTGGTCTAATGCGCCACCTGGCTTGAGAAACCCATTCTCATAGACATAATTTAACTGTTTTTTTTATGCTCTACTTTACACTTTACTTTTACACTTTTTCATTTTTTGGGTAGCACACGTATTCTGAATGCCTTTGGCAGAATTCAAATAAACCATTTTAATCTACATTAATATAGATTAATTTGACGATTACAGTGAGATTAATCTAGATTAAAAACATTGAATCACTACCACCACTAGTTTAAAGATACTTGAATCCTTACAATTTAAATAAAATAATAAATAACACTTAAACATTTTAAATTAAAGGATGAAAGTAAGTAAAGTTTTTTTTCTCTGAACGTCGCATCACAACTTGAATTTCACAAATATGAGGATATGAGTTACACAGCAAATCTCCAACATTTTTCATTACATAAGAATGTCCTGTTCTGCAGTAACAAATATTAGAAATGATCAAATTATTATGAATAAAGAATAAAAACTAAGTAGCACTGCAGTCTGCAAATGTGTTATTCAACATATAATATGACTTTCCGCTAATCATGTTATTATCTTGTTTTTCCTCTGTTTAATATAAGTTTCAAAGAACCATGTCCAACCCTGGTTTGGGCATATAGAGTGGTTATTTCGAAACTAATGCTTGCTTGTTTATGTTTCTTGGCACAAAAATTAATTTTCCAGAATGCCTTCCGAATCACTTCAGCTCATTTTTAATAATTTAGAACTAAATAATCTAGCATTTTAGGACACTTTTCTTGTAAAGCAGGTCTACACCATATTCTTGCTTACACTTGTAACATTTACTCATGAGAGGCGCTGAGAGTGCCCACTCTGCACTTTTGGGTTCACGGCTGGTGCTTAGTGCAGGATCTTGCTTCTGACATGGGGATATCAAATGGCGACTTTAAGAACAGCTAGAGTTAAACAAAGATCGTTTAGACAGATTTCTTCTTGAGCCCAAGGTTTATTTTACATTTTGCAGCTTGGAGGAACAGAAACCAAGCATCTGAGTTATTTGCTTGTGTCCTGCCCAAACCAGGCTTACAACATCTTCAACATCATCTTCAACAGAATGTCCATCCCCCAACACTTCAGAACAAGCAAAAGGAACAAGATCTAGATACGAAAAAAGACCAGGCTCCATAGGTTGGTAACACCTGGGTGAAGAAATGTTTCTGGGAGACGGGAGTTGTGGCTTCCCCCACAGTGACATTCAAATTTGGGCCCCTCAAGGTTACTTGCAATTGCTTGATTTTTCCACCACAGGCTACAGGAAAGTTTCCCAGTTGCTTCATGTAGTGTTGCTTTATAGGATTGGTAAAAGTATGTAATTCTATGACATCCCACACAACCTTTTGAAATGATAATTAATTACTGTGGTTTTCTGGCAGAGGACACTAAAAATGGCTTGTTAATTTGTGTGGAAATCCATGTCTTGGTAGCCTATTCCCTGACATCTCCCTGAATTTTAGGATGAAAGATTGAACAGAGCTCTATGAGAAGCCCAAAATGTGCAATAATCTTTTATAAACTCTACTTTAAACTAATAAACTAAACTAATAAATAAACTAATAAATAACTCACTAATGTTCTGTAAACTTTGAGGTCTTCACTGACCAGCTTTATTCATAGTTAGAAAAAATGATTAAATAGATACTATTTACCAACCAATCATTACTGAGAGCAACTGAATTTTAAGTAAAAAATAAACAAACCCAAAAAACAAAAAACAGTAAAAAGGCCAAAATCCAGAAGGCCAATATTTTTTTTAAGTCATTTGTAAAGTACTATTTTAGTTTTATTCTACTTCAAACTCATATCTAAAATGTTATGCATATCTGTCACAATATAAGGAAGTAAAATACAGTGATGTTTTTGACAAATTTTGGGAATGCTAAAAGTAGGACAGGGAAAGCTGTGAGTGCACACACTGATTAAAATGTATACATATATCTCGACCCTCGTTTATTGCAAGGTTTTAAATAATCTTGAAGAGGATACACATCATAAAACAAAATCTAAATGATTGCAGGTAAGGTTTTGAAAATTACCTGCGACAGGCAAAATTCGTGAAATAGTCATCTTTAAAACACCTTGCCACACATTTTAAACACTTTTCTCAGACATACAATAACATTTACTTACATTTATCACTAGTTTAAATACTCTCAAAGCTCAAACCATGGATTTTAAGACTTAAAAATATTAACTTGATGCAATTTCGTTGTCCGCCCCCACTATGGTGCATTTTTATCCACTGAAGGTCTCAGTGCAGGTCTTTTTTTTCTGAGTGAGGAACAAAGTTATGGGGAGGAGTTTGTGCTGCTTTTTTTTCTACTGGACGAGAAGATTCTTATGATATGACATGATAAATTTGGCAAGATCAGGAGACACGACACGGAGAAAATTGATAATTGCCTCCAATCAATCAAGATGGAGGACACAATGTGCCGGATTTATCAAGATTCTTAATAATGACCACAAAGTGCGTGTGCCACAAATATTTTAATAATATGTATGGATTCATGATGCACTTTTGGCAAAATAAAGGGGGGAAACAACATATTACTTCTATGGCTGTTACAAAGTTAATTAATATTAGGTTAGAATGTTGTGAATTATATTTATCTTGTGTCAGTAAAAAATGAATGCGTGGGGTGTACATGCGCTGCTTTCTGCTCCATCGTAATTGCTTGGTCACACACAGCCATTGGGTGACGGTACATTGCACTCTAGCTCCAGAGAAGAAGAAGGAGGCATATAAGGAACCGCTCCACCAGCAGTTCGCCCTGCTCCAAGGCGGGTAACGGCCAGCTCGCTCCAGGGAAGACAAAATCAACCACCTTCCTTCGCGGGCGAAGGAAAACACGAGTTTCTGGGAGAAAGCCGCTCCAAGGAGTTCGAAGACTGCCGATCAGGTGTATCATAAACATTGATTAAACATAGCTATTGTTTTATCCTCAAAGTGTGATGAGACCTCCCCTGAATGGTAGGCCTCTAGGAGAGGAGATCCAGGGGTTGACTCGCCTGTGCCAGCCGAGCCACATTCATTCGTCGCCACCGAGCCGATAGGAGGTGAATGCCCGAGCTCCAGAGCTCAAGGAAGGTACTGTTCCAATGGCCACGTAGCCAGACAGAGGGAGTCGACGTCCGAAGTCAGGAGCTTCCAGGGCTACTAGCCTGCTAATAAGATTAGCAATTCATTGTTAGCCTGCTGGCTAACGCCCTTTGGAGAACCCCCTCACCGACCACAGAAGACTGGGGGAACGCTAATCATTCATAAGGTCTGTTTGGGCAGAGAGTTAGGATAACTAATCTTAAGGGTGTTTTTTACATTTTTTTTATTGTTGTTAACTTGTATAAGTTTCATTTGCTATCTTTGGGTAAACTAGGCCTCTTGGCCTGAAGTTTTAACCAGTGTTTTAAAAGACTTTCCCGACAAAGAGTCATTTTAAATCCTGCAATTTGAGTTACTCAATCGAACAAGAGCTTCATTTTCTTTGTTTAATAAATGCACTTGAGCTCGTCCAACAACTCCACGTGCGTTAGAGGTTAGCTATGTGCTAGACAAGCCCATGTGTTCAGCCCAGGCCTCAAAACATAAACAATAAGAGATGTTCAAATATAGATCGGTTCAAAATAGATTAATAACAGAAACTAATCTTATTAGCCGTGTTTAAAACCCCTTTATGCATCAAAATACTGGAATTAGATACTGCCATGATCAATCCAAAAAAATGTCAAAGGTCAATGACTTCTTATCCAGATAATCTTTACACAAACATTTCTTAATCTAAAGAATGTTTTAATTGTCTTTACATTGTTTTACTGGTTAACACATACATCAATGGTGTTAATAACTTAAAACTAATTACAATTAGTAAAAAAAATAGCTTTCATTCCAGCATCTGCAAATCAAGCCTTGGTTCTTAAAGCATCCAAATTCCTCCAGAACCATAACATCAGAATTCATGATTTCTATTTTTATCCATTTGTGTTCTTTTATTACTAGTTATTCATTTAATTTATTCATTAATGTATTAGTTACTAGCTTGAGTGATTAAATGTTTGTCTTTTTTTCTTCTTTTATAAATAAACTTTTGTATTTGGAATGTCACTGTTTGTCATTTTACTCTGCACACATACATATGGCAAAGTGTCATGTTTAATACACATTACAAAGTCATTCCTTCTTGGTCTTTTTTCACCTAAGCCTCAGCTGGACAGGTGCTAAACTATTAGAGACTGATATATACTGTATATATATATATATATGGGTATTAAAATAATTCCTGGTAAACAGGTGGTGTGCCGTAAATAATGATTTTCCATAAATTAGTAATCTTATTTATTGCCATAAGCAGTCATTTAACTATTCATAGCCAAATAGCTATATTTCCTTTAAAAAAAACAATATAATCCAGAGTCAGAGTTATTGATGCTGCAGCATGTCCAGAACAAGATCGTTAAGATGTCCATATTCTACTAAGGTTGTTGAAATCTACCGCACTTTATCATGGCCTCTATTAAATGTCAAGTTGCAGTAGAAAAAATAATGTGATCTTGAAAATATGTAATCTGAAATGTTAGAATTTCATTTTTAAAATGTCATATATGTAGCCATTTTGTCATTGAACATGATTACTACATTTTATTCATTGGAACCCATGAAGATTAACCACCACGGAGGAAACTAATGAGGATCCATGAGGATCATAACTCACTGTATGCTCAGGACATCTTCAGGTGGAGACACACTGAGAACGCAGTGAGTTATGATACATCTTTGGGGGAAAAAATGTTAAATATTGACATACCTGTCAGGTTTATGAACATAAGAGTGTTAATTATTATTAGGTTAGAATGTGCGTGCATGATATTTTTCGTATGTCAATAATAAACTTATCTTGAACGTGGAGGCCCACAGTTAAGACATGCCTTTCAGAAACGCTTAAAATAGGTGCTAAAATAGCGCTGGTTTTAACAAGCGTAAACTGTTAAAACATGCAATGTTAGTAAACTGTAAATAAAGCATTTAAAATTGCATGAAGAAATATGAAAAACAGCTACCCTGTTATAGCGAAGGACAACTCAAAGGCTGCTTCACACTCCTTTGGCTTTATTCCTGTACATTTCTTGCAGATTTAATTGTTTGCCTATTTTCCAGAATGTTTATCTCAAAACTGCTATAGTGACATGTAGATGTTGTCTTTCAAGTCCACACCCTTTCAGTTAAGATCCCAAGAGAACCAACCTTTAACATCCAAACCAATTTTCTTTTGTTTTCCCTCATCCCCCCTTTTTAATTGCAGAGCATATCCACTATGCTTAACATTCCCTGACCTTGTAAGTCAACCAAAGTCCCCTTTTATCAAGCTTTATTAGTGGTTGAGTACTGTCAAAGCCTGCAGGGACGAGTATGCTTTGGCCTTCATTAAAAGGTTTGAGTCATGTAAATGAGGGCTGCCAAGAGTCTGTGAGATATTTATACTTCAAAATGGAAGAGATAAGTGTTCTTCTGATGCGTTTTCTGTCCTACTCTTGTTTATTGTTCAAATGTTCCGGGAAGTGCAGTCTGGCTGGTGTCGAGCGAAAATGTTGCAGGAACAAAATCTCCTGACAGCAGGTCGTGCTTTTGTGCAATCCCAAATGATAGTGCTGCTCTCTGCCTCATTTCATGGGTGATATTTTCTTTGAGAAGAATGATTCATTGCCGTTTTGATGACATCTCTGCTTGAAGCCCTGCAATCCACCAAGCAGTGCCTGGCAGAAACTCATTCCTTTTCATATTTCTGCCGTTTTGTGGGCATATTCCCACTCGGAAAAATTCCTTAAAACTGTGACAGAACCAGCCTGTCATGGCTGATGCTAACACAGAAGAACATGAACCATGCAGTTGTTTCTGATTTGCTCAAAGCAGACTTATGATTGCTTTGATTATTCAATGAAGCCATGTGTGACTTCCTTGTCACAGTTAATGACTGAGCTTATAGGTATTTTGTTGTGCAAGTTTATAATCGCTTATCTTAAACCCAGAATCCATCAGTAATTATTGGATCTTATCATGTTGGGCTGTATTTATATCGACCAGTAGTTCAGCTCAGAGGTTTACATACACTCTTACATAGGCATGATTTTTTAAATGTAACTTCTTTTAACCACATGGACATGATTAATGTTTTCTGGAGAAACGAAATAAAGATTGATATGTTTGGTCACAATCAGCCTTTCAAACCAAGGCACCCTGTACCAGCTGTCAAGAGTAGCATCATGCTGTGGGTCAGTTTCACTACCAGTGGTACCAGTGCTGGGTGTGATAATAAGGAATGACTACATCTTAATTCTTCAACTTCAAAAATCCCAAACTAACAATTAGATGGTTGTTAAATTTGGGAACAGAAGGAGGTATAAAAGAACAGTGATCTAAAAAACATACATTAAAACTAGTGTTTAAATGGATTTACAGTTTCTGGAAAGGCCTTCCTGAGAGACCCACCTTAAATATTTAAAAAAAATAAGTACTGTACTAAAAGGCCAGGTCTGTTCTTTTAATGAAAATATCGGACACAGATTCAGCCAGATTTATGCCAGAAACCTTTTGCTGGCAGCAAAAACTGGGTGGCTTCTTGCAGTGCAACTTGGTCAGCTATTTTGTTCATTTTGACCCCACTTAGAAGAGAAAATTCCCAATATATTCAAACTTGAGCAGGAAATGTGTGCTTCTGTAAGTCATAAACATTGCGTACTATCAGTTTAATCCAAAAAACAAACAATTCAAAGCCAAAATTTTACATTTTATTTAGGATGAGTGTGTATAAACCTCTGTATTGATTGGTATGGGGCTAAAATAGGACAAGAGGAGGAGAGTGAATAAAAAAGGAAAAAGTAAAAGCACTGTGAGTTCTCTCATACTCACAGACCACAAAATTATCTTCCCAGCATAACATATGCTAATGGTCCATAATGCAGTTAATGGACTCCACGCAGCATGTTTACTATAGACACTGCGGTCAACATCATGGTGCTGGGAAATAATTCACTTAAATGCCTTATTCGGCAGAGTGGGAGTGACAGGCACCAAATCAAAGCAACTAAAGGGCTAAACAACTAAAGACAAAACTGCTGCTGCTTAAAATGAAACGCTTAGATTCATAAAGGAGTGTATGTTTCATGACATAAATAATAGAATAGATATCTGATATGGGAACAACATGCAGTAAGGTCAGAATGTTTTACTGATACTTTATTGGTTAATATTGTTCTAAAGGAATTCCAAAAAGTTTCCAAAGTAATAATCATATATTGATTTCCAAAAATATTCATACCTCCTAAATTTCTTCTCACATGTTAAAAACTGTAACCTCAATGTATTATGTTGGGATTTTATGTGGAAGTGCCAACACACAGAGGTGCATAACTGTCAATCCATCCATCCATCCATCCATCCATCCATCCATCCATCCATCCATCCATCCATTCATTCATCCATTCCGCCTGTCATTGAGGCACCAGTGTGGGGGCTGGTGCCTATCTGCACTAGTCATTAGGTGAGACTAGCGACTGCAGTCGCTAGTCCATCGAAGCGTAACTGTTCAGTGGACAGAAAATTATGCATTCACAAATAAACTGTTTTAACTTTTGCTGTAAATTATCAGTGGGATTTAGGTTTTTACTTTGACTGGGCCGTTTAACACATGAATATGCTAGGATTCAAACCTTTCTTTTGTAGCTTTGTCCTCTGCATATGGTCATTCTCTCCAATCTAAACCTCTGTCACAGTTCTAAGAATTGTGCAGTCACTAATGTTTTTTTGTTTTTTTTAGGGGGTATTTTTTATGATTTCCCTCTTTATAGCTCAACCCTTCTTCCCATAAGCTCTGACCAGCTTCCCTGTAACATCCCCAAGTCATGATGCAGCCAACACCACCACCACCAGATTTCATGGTTCGGATTATGTGTTCAAACCGATGTGTATTGTTAGTTTTCTGACACTCTTCAGATGCAACAACTTGCATACAGGAACTAGAAGAGGTAATCAGGTAAAGGGCCTGGATACATCCCTAAAACGAGTGTTGGGAGTAAAAGTGTTTAAGTATAACAGCATTACTAAAGGCATTATTTTTTAGGTAACAGAGTAATCTAATTAATTACTTTTCCTATCTTTGCAACGCCTTTACTGTTACTGGGAATGTAAAGTTCCGCTTTACTACAATGTGGTTGAATGAAGCACAGCAGGCTTTCTGACAGCCACACTTCAGCTGCAGGGAGAGAGAGCAGGTGTCAGTGATGATCGCTGGGTGGGTGGATACCCTGAGCTCTCTCTCTGTCTCACTCCACGCTGTAAAGACTGGTGAACTGAGTTTTAAGTTGGATATTTGACGTGCATTAATTTAATTCAAGCAGAGACCCCGTCCAACGTCTCACCGAGAACTACACTAATAGAGCGGATTCATCGACGCCGAAGGCTCGCTCCTGAAGGCCGCGGTTTTGGTTAGGTTTAGGGTTTGGTTTTGGTTATTGATAAATTTTCATGCATTCCGGAAAATACCTGTGAGATCTACAAACAAAGTAACCCTGGAAAACTGATAAATTGTTGCTCAACACCCAAGGAACACGAAAAACAGATTAATTATAATAATATGTGTAATATTTCTTAATTATGTTACTGTAAATATGGCATTTTTCTTCACCAGGTGACACCAAATCAATACTGAAATATTTTACTACATATAAAGACACAACAATTTATTTGACATTTTAATAATATTTTACTGTAATATTTCTGGTTTTCCTTTGATAGAATCCAGGTGACCAGGTGAAAATGTCTTACTACAACCAACTGGATAGTGCTCTGTTTACTGTTCAATACTGCAGATACAGAGATTTTTTTTTCTTTTTTCGAATGTGTAATAACCAATAAATAATCATACATTAATGGATTGACATAAATAACGAAAGAGACGAAAAAAAATCTTAAAGTAAACATAAACTGAGAATGCATATTCAATTCAATAGATTTGCAATATATAATGGACAGGTTTAACTTTGTTTCTTTTTATCCACATTTGTCTGTCTTAATTTTGCATTTTAGTGAAAAGGATATGATTATGTATGTCCAATATTTACTTTTTGTATATTTTTATATTTATTCATACAGCTTCGAACTTATCGAGGCAAGTTCAAATATCAAATGTCAGAATATTCTAAAACTGTGTTTTTTACTCATCATTCAGTAGTAAAAATATTTGACATTATAGATATTATAAAACTTAACTGCATTATAGAGCATATAAAATAAGATAACAGTTACTTTTCTGAGTAACTGATTACTAACTCAATTACTATTTGGAAAAACGAATTTGTTGCTATAACTAATTACTTTCTAAATGTAAGATGCCCAACACTGCCTAAAACATTTTCAGATCTGTATGGGCCAAACATTTTAAAGAATTATTATGCATCCTTATCAATTCACATGATTAATATGTACTAATCTTTGTCAGATTATCACATAAAAACCCAATAAAATACATTGAAGTTTGTGATTATAATGTAAAAAACAACATGTAAAAACTCAAAACACAGAAGTAGTTTCAAAAGGCACTGTCAACTCAGGCTCTTGATACATCATAGTCCTTATTTTTTATTATGATGATACATATTGTTCTCATTTCAGCATGTAGCTCATTGTTTTGTAGTTGGTCTGCTTACCTTGTAAAGCCTCCTTGGCCCGATCCAGCTCCTCCTCCTTCTGGGCCAGCTGGACTCGTAGCTCCGTAGCGGAGAGGACGTCAGCCGAGCAGCCTCCCTGAGTCTCCTCCAGGTCCTTGCTCAACATGTCCTTCATCTGCCGCAGCAGATGCACCTCCTCCTGGAGCTGGGCCACTTCTTCGCGCAGCAAAACTAAAAAGAGATAGGGAGAAAGCTTTCAGAGAGCTGAGTGACAACCCAGTGACCTCATTTTTTTGAAAAGCCAAAGTAAAAATCAAGCAGATAGGGAAGGGTTTTCAGTAATCCAGCCTTACTGAGGCCCGCTCAAGAGCTTGCAAAGCTGTTCACTCTGTAATGCAAATTTACTTTGAGATCACCATAGGGGGTCACAAGCTTTATTTTGATAGATAGGTGGAGTAAATTCCCTATAATCAATATTTCTAAACATAGAAATGATTGATTTCAACAGATGACCAGAAATGGGTTACTGCTACTGTAATAACATTTTATTATTTTTGAGGCTGCCTTGTAAAACTACTCTGTGACAGGATTTGGAAGCAACAGCACCCATTTAAAATTCACACTAAACGCTTTAAAGTGCTTCTCCCCACCTTCAAAAGAAACCAAAACAATAAAATAAATAACAGAAAGTGTAAAATGCTTGTTTTTCCCATTCAAGATGTGTCACGGAAAAAAAATATTTTTTTTCCCATCGCATCAACCTTTATCTAAAAATGAATCTCTTTTTGTTCACCAAGTGTTCTTGATGAGGAGCGGACTCATTCTGCTCGATTTCATGCATCCTCAGGGTGAAGGGGTAGGATGAGAGTGAGGGAAAACTGCACAGCCCCATCAAGCAACGCTCCATTATCAAGTGTTTTGCATAAATTCTACTTAACTATAAATTCCTGCATCCCATCTCCAATATTTTTTTGTCTGAAACACAGTGCCGATGGATAAAATAACTGAGAAAAAGAAAGACAAAACAGTACTCTATGTATTTATTGTACAATATATGCTGGGAATCGGAGTATTGAGGGATATATTAGAACATTAACCAAGGGAAGGCAACTTTATTTGTATAGCAAACATTTAACAAGAAGGCAATTCAACATGCTTGGGTGATTAGAAGATAAAATAAAAGCAGCTATAAAACAGTAAAAGCAAAAAACACAACATAAGAGACACATAAAAAAATGACACATTTGAACACATGACATTCCAGCTATGATAAATTGCTTAGTCAAATGCAGCTCTAAACTGATGGTTTTTAGCTTTGATTTAAAGGATCTCAGTGTTTTAGCAGATTTGCAGTGGTCTGGCAGTTTGTTCCAGATAAGGGGACCAATGATTGGCAATGATTACGTCAGTTTTGTTTCTATTTAGGTGGGAAGGCATATAAGGAACATAACATATTCAGGTGTGGAAAATGAGGGCACTTCCATCGACTGATTAGCTCAATGCATTCACTGAATAATGCCATTAGAACACTGTATTACTAATAAATACTACAATAACAATAATAGCTGTGATGGAACACTCCTGATTCCTTTTGTTCTAATGTTAACTTCCATGACACTCCATGACTTTACAATGTTGAGCACTATTACTTGTATTTCCAGAAAGAGTTGGGACTAAATATATTTTGTGACCGATCAGGAGGTGGACATGGAATAGATTACCAAATGTGAAAACTTGATTATCCTGATGGTCATTTGTGACCTAATTCTGAGTAATTGCTCCAAACAAGAACTTTCAGCTTTTAGAGCATTCTTTGGATGTAGTACCCCAAAATACTGAAAGTATTTTACTGAGACAATCTCAACATTCCACAGCAAACTTAAAAAAGTGAAGATTGGGATCATAAACCAACAGGATAAATCAAACATGTAATGTTTGGACAGCCATAACTATATACGATATTCTAAATTGATGCATGTTTCCTGATGTGATTGCAGCACCTGTATTGTGTGCTCCATACAAGAGTGGTGTATGAGGGTCTCACTGGTGCATATGACCGGTCAAAGAATGTAGTAAAACAATGACGTAGATGTAAGGAGAACATTAATCCTGCAATGATGATATATTATTTGCCCTTCATTGCTTCAATTCACACAACATTTTTTTGAACATTCTTTACATAACAACCTGGTTCAAAATCACTTTTAGTAATATATAATCTAGTTCACTCCAAATTCTGATCAAATCAATCCAGTTAATTCCAGTCAAATCATGTGGCCACAATAAGAAAAACCGAAGTACAATCCCATTAAGCCTAAATAATAATAGGATACATTTAGCCTGCACTAATTGGAGAAAGTAGTCTGTTTGTCCAGCAGTATTGAGTGGGACTTTCTTCTGCCTTCAGAAAAGCCCCTTTTTTAATTACATAGATTCAATAAGATGTTGGAAACACTCAGATTTTGGTTCATACTGACAAGACAGCATCAGAATTTCTGCAGACTTATTGGTTGCACATCAACGAGGCACACTTCCTATTCAATTAAAGACCACAAATCTTCTATCACAATGTGATTTGGTGACCTTGGATATAACTTGGCTATAAGGAACTCATTATTGTATTCCAGAAACCAGTGTGGAAGAGCTTTGTGACGTGATTCATTATAGTGCTAGAAAAAACCTCCAGAATTGTGCATGATCTAATTTCAATCACACTTAATTCTGTAACCCTGGACCTCCCTAAAACAGATTTAATAACAGATTAGTAATAGATTTAATCTAAACATGTTGAAAATCTTGGTGAAAATTTTGTTGTTATTCAGTATATTTGATGAGTCATTTACAGCGATTATATTACAGCTTTTATAAACACTGAAACACATATTTTCTCTTCTTGATGGTAGGCATTAAACTGTCACCTCTTCTGTAGTCTTCTGGAATCTTGTTTTCAAAATAAAAGGTTTTTGTAATTTAAAACTTCTTAATGACTTATTAAAATTGAATACATTTAGATAAATTTGAATTCAGTTAAATTAATTATTATGGTGAGCAACCCCATTAGCATAGCTCTTATTGGACACCAGAAAAGATGTCCCCTTCTTATATAACTGGCGGTGGGTAAAGCTCATTGGTTTTTAAATCTAATAATAGTCGAATAGCACAAATCTGTATTCATTGAAGCTGTTATACTCAATTACCACCAAAAAATTGGCTCAAAACTTGTTTTTTTTCTTCATAAACCTTAACAATGTTTTAATACACCATAGGTATTATTATTTTGTGGAGATTAAAAAAAAAACAACAACAATAAAGCGGTCCTGCCACCAATATGTATATGTACCACAGGAGTTTAAGATAGCTGTAATTAAACCTCTACTTAAGAAACCATCTCTTGATCAAAACGACTTAATTAACTATAGACCGATATCTAATCTTCCCTTCTTATCTAAAATTCTTGAGACAATAGTTTCACACCAGATATGTGAGCATTTAAACAATAATGAGCTGTTTGAGACGTTTCAGTCAGGCTTTAGAGCTCATCATAGCACTGAAACAGCTCTGGTTGTCATGCCTCACTCCCCACTCACACTCCTTTATTATTTGCACCTGTGTTATCCTGAACCTCCAGGGCTCTGCCCCTGATTAATCATTGTTTCCACCTGTTCCTCCTTGGTTCTCCCCTCATTTAAGATCCAGCGAGGCCTTCTATCCTCGCTGGATCATTGATTGTGTCGTGCCTTTCGTTGCTGCAGCTCATTAAAACCACCTCACCTGAGTTCTGCTTCTGCGTCTGGGTCCTTCGTCTCCCACACTGCAGCACAAATCCTGACAGAATGATCCAGCCCAGAAAGATGGACCCAGCGGAAGCTGTCGCCCAGGAGATCGCCGCCCTGCAGAAGGACGTCTGGACTAATCTGTCCAGGATCTCCGCCTCTCCTCACGCGCCTCTACGAATCTCCGGAGCTGAGGAGATCCTAAAGGTGCTTCCTCACTTTCGGAGGGTGCTCTCCGCTCGGGACCTTGCCGCGCTGTGGAGCGAGGCTGAGCGGGTTTACCAGGAGGCATGGGAGGAAGTTTTCCCTCCACGCTCTCAGCCTTCACCTCCCAGCCATAGGCGGAAGTCCCGCCGCACTAGGGCTGTTTCGGGAATCGGGGAGCAGTACACAGCTCCCGCACCGACAGCCAGCATGGGGGCTACAGCCGTGAGCAATCCTCCGCTGACAGACGCTGCAGCTCCACCGTCTCACCACAGACCGCGCCGCCGACGTGGAGGAGCAATATCCGCGTTGGAGGAAGGAGCAGTCAACTCATCGCGGGTTCTCCCCGCTGCGAGCTGTGCACTGGCTCCGTCCAGGTCGTCTGCATCGCACTGCTCGGCCCCGAAGTTGGCGCCTGCATCGCCCTATTCCACCTTCTCCCTTCTCCAGTCTCTGTTCCCAGAGCCCACAGAGCACCTGCAGTCTCGGCCTCCTGAGCTGCCGGATATGCCGCTGCCGGAGCTGCCGGATATGCCGCTGCCGCCTCCTGAGCTGCCGGATATGCCGCTGCCGCCTCCTGAGCTGCCGGATATGCCGCTGCCGCCTCCGAGGCTGCCGGATATGCCGCTGCCGCCTCCTGAGCTGCCGGATATGCCGCTGCCGCCTCCTGAGCTGCCGGATATGCCGCTGCCCGCCTCCTGAGCTGCCGGATATGCTCGCTGGCCGCCTTCCTGATGCCGCTGCCCGGCCTCCTGACGCTGCGATAGCCGCTGCCGGCCGTCCTGAGCTGCCTGCTCCTCGCCGCCAGGCTCCCACGCCGGCTCCTCGCCGCCAGGCTCCCACGCCGCTCCTCACTCCTCGCTCTGCCAGGCTCCCACGCCGGCTCCTCGCCTCCAGGCTCCCACGCCGGCTCCTCGCTTCCAGGCTCCCAAGCCTGCGCCTCGCCGCCAGGCTCCAACGCCTGCGCCTCGCCTCCAGGCGCCTGCGCCTCGCCTCCAGGCTCCTGCGCCTCGCCGCCAGGCTCCAACGCCTGCGCCTCGCCGCCAGGCTCCAACGCCTGCGCCTCGCCTCCAGGCTCCCAAGCCTGCGCCTCGCCTACGGGTCCCCAGGAGAGGACCGCCGGGCCGTGCGCCCGCCTCCCGTCCCGTCAAGGGACGTCCGTCCAGCCCCCAGCTGGACCTCCCGGTCCCCAGGAGAGGACCGCCGGGCCGTCCGCCCGTCTCACGTCCCGCCAGGGGACGTCCACCCGTCTCACGTCCCGCCAGGGGACGTCCACCCGTCTCACGTTCGGCCAGGGGACGCCCGCCCGGAGGAAGGCATTCGGGCCGTCCGCCCGTCTCACATCCCGCCAGGGGACGTCCGCCCGTCTCACATCCCGCCAGGGGACGTCCACCCGTCTCACGTCCCGCCAGGGGACGTCCACCCATCTCACGTTCGGCCAGGGGACGCCCGCCCGGAGGAAGGCATTCGGGCCGTCCGCCCGTCTCACATCCCGCCAGGGGACGTCCACCCGTCTCACGTCCCGCCAGGGGACATCCACCCGTCTCACGTTCGGCCAGGGGACGCCCGCCCGGAGGAAGGCATTCGGGCCGTCCGCCCGACTCACGTCCCGCAAGGGGACGCCCGTCGGTCCTTCGTCCGACCAGAGGTTGCCATTCGGGCCGTACGCCCGACTCACGTCCCGCAAGGGGACGCCCGTCGGTCCTTCGTCCGACCAGAGGTCGCCATTCGGGCCGTCCGCCCGACTCACGTCCCGCAAGGGGACGCCCGTCGGTCCTTCGTCCGACCAGAGGTCGCCATTCGGGCCGTCCGCCCGACTCACGTCCCGCAAGGGGACGCCCGCCGGTCCTTCGTCCGACCAGAGGTCGCCATTCGGGCCGTCCGCCCGACTCACGTCCCGCTGGAGGGCGTCAACACAGACACTCGGGCCCTCCTGCCGTGGGCCCCCTCCACCCACCCTGAAAGGGTGCTAATCCTTTTGTTTTTTTTTCTATATGGCGTCTGGGATCCGCCTTTAAAGGGGGGGGTCCTGTCATGCCTCACTCCCCACTCACACTCCTTTATTATTTGCACCTGTGTTATCCTGAACCTCCAGGGCTCTGCCCCTGATTAATCATTGTTTCCACCTGTTCCTCCTTGGTTCTCCCCTCATTTAAGATCCAGCGAGGCCTTCTATCCTCGCTGGATCATTGATTGTGTCGTGCCTTTCGTTGCTGCAGCTCATTAAAACCACCTCACCTGAGTTCTGCTTCTGCGTCTGGGTCCTTCGTCTCCCACACTGCAGCACAAATCCTGACACTGGTGAAGGTTACTAATGATATTCTCATAGCCTCAGACAATGGATTGGTGACCATTCTGGTCCTGTTAGATCTCAGTGCTGCCTTTGACACTGTTGATCACAATATTCTCATAGAAAGGCTTCAAAGTGTCGGTATAATAGGAACAGCACTAGGTTGGTTTAAATCTTATTTGTCTAACAGATTTCAGTTTGTTCAGGTAAACAATAGATCTTCCTCAACCTCAATAGTTACTTGCGGAGTACCACAGGGTTCAGTGCTTGGGCCGATTCTTTTTACTATATATATGCTTCCTATTGGTAAAATAATTAGGCAGCATGGGATAAATTTCCATAGTTACGCAGATGATACACAGCTATATCTATCCATAAATCCTGATGAATCCAATCAGTTAGGTAGACTACAGGCATGTCTGGAAGACATAAAAACTTGGATGACTCTAAACTTCTTGCTTCTGAATTCTGATAAAACAGAAGTTGTCGTCTTTGGACCAGAAGCTCTGAAAAAGAAACTACTTAGTCAACCCCTTCACCTAGACGGCATTAAATTAGCCTCCAGTAATAAAGCAAAGAACCTCTGTGTTATTTTGACCAAGATATGTCATTTAGATCTCACATTAAAGAAGTCTCTAGGATTTCCTTTTTTCACCTTAGGAATATTGCAAAAATTAGAACCATCCTGTCCAGGAATGATGCTGAAAAACTAGTCCATGCCTTTATTACTTCAAGACTGGATTACTGTAACTCTTTATTATCAGGTAGTCCACAGAAAACAATTAAAAGTCTTCAGTTAGTCCAAAATGCTGCTGCTAAGATTCTGATGAATATTAAAAGAAGAGATCACATTTCCCCTGTTTTAGCTTCTCTTCACTGGCTCCCAGTAGAATCTAGAATAGAATTCAAGATCCTCCTTCTGACGTATAAAGCTCTTAATAATCTAGCTCCATCATACATAAGAGACCTGATTGTTCCATATGTTCCTAACAGGGTCCTTCGCTCTCAGACTGCAGGTTTACTGGTAGTTCCTAGGATTTCTAAAAGTAGAATGGGTGGCAGATCTTTCAGCTAACAGGCTCCCCTCCTATGGAACAGGCTCTCAGGGTTGGTTCGTGAAGCAGAAAATTTGTATATCTTTAAAACTAGGTTTAAAACTTTCCTCTTTGACAAAGCTTACAGTTAGAGATATGTTTATAGGCAGTTAGAGACAGGTTAGACAGGTAGCTAGGAAGAGATAGGTCAATGTTAGTAGCCAGGTAGAGTGTCAAAAGCTAGGAAGGGATATGAAGAGGTAGAGTAGCTACGTAGAGATAGATTAATGTAAGCCAAGTAGAGAGTGTTAGTAGCTAGGTCTCCTAGTAGCTAAGAGACAGGTTAATGTTAGTAGTCAGGTAGAGTGTCAAAAGCTAGGAAGAGATAGGAACAGGTAGAGTAGCTAGGTAGAGATAGGTTAATGTAAGCCAGGTAGAAAGTGTTAGTAGCTAGGTCTCCTAGTAGCTAGGAGACAGGTTAATGTTAGTAGCTATGCTGCTTTAGGCTAGGCTGTTGGAGGACATTATTAGGGTCTGTTCCTACTTTCTTTCCTACTTCTCCCCAACTGCACGATGTGCTGTCAATTCAAGCTCTAACCTGTTTTCTCTTAGTCTCTTCCTACAGTAGGTGCTCCTGATCCGCCCTGCTTGACGACCCTGACTAAGATGGCATTACAGTGACAGAAAGTTCTCCAAGTCCTGCAACAAACTTCTGCATCAGTTCTGTTGCTCTTTCTGTGTCTCTGTTCTGTGTCTCTGTTCTGTATTCTCCAAACCACAGACGGTCTCGGCAGATGACCGCTTGTGCTGAGACTGTTTCTGCCGGAAGTTTTCTTCCTGTTCAAAGGGAGTTTTTCCTTTCCACTTTCGCTTCGTGCTTGCTCAGTGTGAGGGGTTGCTGAGAATTACACGACGCAATCTTCTGTGGTTCTCTAATTTCTACATTAAACATTGTATTGTAATAACTCTTCTTGTAAAGTGCCTTGAGAGGACATCTGTTCTGAAATGGCGCTATATAAATAAACTGAATTGAATTGAATTGAATAACATGACTCAGTCCAAATCCGATGATTTGACCATATGGCTGTCTGACTCACCGAATAAGCGCACTTTCGCATTTACATGGCTTCTCCACTCCAGTACATGTTGCCACATTTTGCAACAGAACATCAATGGTGAGAGAGCGTCTCCACTTAGTAATATCGGGTAAGGAGAAACAGCCGGCTGTTACCACTTCAACTTTAGGACACCCTACCAGGGTAACAAAAAGAAAAAACAAAAGACATGTGAGTGATTTGCAACTGGTGTTTTGTGCTCTGACGTCTGCTGTGGCTGTGTGTTCCCGAATCAGCGGGACGTGGACTAGGGGTGATAGCCAAGAGGATTGGTGAGTGATCTGTGACTGTACTTATATTGTGAGTTAAGCTGTTTTCAATATGCTATTATGGCAGCTTTTTTTTCCCAAATTTATAAACATGTTCATTGGATCTAGAGCGGAGATACATTTGATTGAGTGGTCCTATTTTACAAGGTGTGACAAACAGGGTAGACATAGAAACAGATCTACTAGAAGCATTATTGTCTTCTTGAGTTGAACTGAACACTAAAGATTAAACTGTGAGCCCGCAGATTTAGCAACAAATTGTTACTCCTTCCACATAGACACAGTCACAAAACTGTCTGTTTGCGAGAAACATGCAACTCTGAACCAAATATTCTCATCTGTTTTGCACTTCAGGCTAGTTTTATAAAGGGATTATTTACTTAATTTTACTGGTTCTGTGTATTCCCACTTTATTAGTACTGTATGGTTCATTTGTGACTTTGACTGGCAGACACTTCTTCAAATTACTTACAGAGAATATTTTTTAACATTTGTGCCTAGTTTTAAATGGATTTTGCAGAGAAAACCCCACATCTCTCTTTAAAGATTAAACTTATCATGTACCAGTTTATAATGATCTAATCCTGGTCTGTTGTTCTGTCCTTCTGGACAGTTTAGGGTCATGATTAACACCCGATATGATTCAACATTAATCAGACATCCCTCAAAAGAGGTAAATCTGAACCCTTAAGGTTTTTAAATTCTCATTAAATGTCTTTCCTGTTTATAATAAGGCTTGTGGTGACTCAACTGTCACAATGCTGAGTAACACAAATATGTGATCCAAAAATGTAGCAAAAGTTTGCCAAATTCATATAGTTTATCACTGACAAAACAGTCTATATCTACATGCAAGATCTGAATAAGCAGCATGAATAAAGACGGTATGATGTGGAAACACACTGTTTCTTTCTTCAAATCTTTATTGGCAAAAACAGACTAACATGACTTTAGAAACCTATGGTGCTCATCCTATAACAATGAGCTGCAGACCAAGTCAAAGTTAAATTATAAGCCTTTGAAATAATTACGTTTAGTTTGGGTTTCATGTAAGCATTCAGTTATAATCAGTTTACATATTTTAGCAGTTGCACCCTAACCCTGCACCATTTAAGTTTAAGAGATTCTATGTATAAGCAAATTGTATTTATATTTTCTTCAGTATCCTCCAAAAAGCTCTTTTTTTAACCCTAGTAAGTCAAAGAGAGCAATAGAAAAACATAATCATCAAAGAGGTACAAGTATAATGACCTAGAAAATAAAGGAATAAGGTTTTTCACATTATTCTAGTGAAGACTCAGATAAACTGTAAAATCAAATGTTATTGAAAGAAAAACTCATTTTATCCTGTTATGCTCCAGAACATGCACATATCGCCTCATAAATCTTTTGTTTTAGTTTCACTCAAAGGCCAGCATTACCTCTCTGCCACGATTTTCCTTATACATAAAAAATACACCAAAAAATGTAAAAATGATACGAAACACAAAAAGTGCACAAACAATCATTTCTGTGCATGCCTGTAAGTATAAATAAAGTAATTTGGCAAAACAAGGTTGTCTTCTAGTTTCAAATGGTTCGAGACTGTTGCCAAGTCCCAAGGATAAGAACGGTGGTTGAGGTCAAATTCTGTTTTTACAGATGAGCCTTCAACACCATCTGTTGCGTTCTTTTTCAGTGAGACATAATTTTTAACCTTTAAACAGACGGCTACCTTTTCGGTTCTGAAAAGATTCAGTCACAGCAAAATCTGTTTTAAAAGATGCCAAGATATGCAGGCAGATGGCAAACAAAACCTCAAACAAAAACTTTTACTTGATAATGACAAATAGTGGGTTTGGCTAATAGCCAGTAAGGGTGATAGTAGTTATTTTGAAAAAGGCTGATAGCCAATTAATGTGATTACTTGGCCGAAAGTCAAAAAGAGGGGCCGATAATAGAGAACGGCCGATAGTGGATTTGGCCGATAGTTAGTCTTAAAAAGGCCAGTAGTTTATAACTAATTGTTGATTACTTTGCCGATAGTGCCAAAAGGACAGTTTTTAACACAACTGCTTATTACATGGCCTATAGTCATACTGTAAACGAGTGAATAAGCTAAGAAACACATCGGATTGGAAGGTAAATATTAAAACTTTATTTTCAGAACTTTCTGTAGAATTTTTTTAACGAATCAAAAGTACATATCCAAATACAATAATTAAGTACATACAATATGTATCATAGTGTGAAAGATATTTTAAACATTAACTTTCATAGCTTGCAGCACTGTTACCAAATTCATTGCTGATTTCGTAGCACACACATACTAGCAGCTTCAACAAAAAATTTCAACAAAATTGGTCTCCATGTCTTCAAGAAGAGACGGTGGAACATGTTATATAATTTTGGCTGAAATATACTGCAGAGAGAAGGGAACTGGTAGGAAAAAATTTGTATAAAAATAAGAAGGGCATACTTATTATGCACCAAATGTTGCTTGCCAACTGCCGTTAAACAGATGTTCATGGCTTGTGTTTTTCTTTTTTACAGTGTTTTTTGTTAGAAGTTTAAGTGCAGTGTTGAACTCGCCATATATTTTGAACATTCATTAAATTAAAATTGAAGTAAGCATCATTGTTGGCCTACACACAAACTTCTGCCTGATGTCCGTGTATGGATCTTGTGTGGCTTATAAAAAATAAAAAAAAACGATCGGTCTCATATACTTGCAGATTTATTTTTTAAACTTTTGAATTAATTTTAAAATTAAAATTACTTTGATTGTGATGGGATAAATAAACTTTTTCAATAAACTTTACCATTACGTTTCTCGCTTGAACAAACTTTTTACTTTAAAAGCAAAACACTTTTGTCAATAGATGTAACATGATCATGGTTTATGGCATTCCACATACTGGGCTTCATGCATATAGTTCATCTGGCCATTGCAGTAAAAATACAATAAAATAAAAAAAGAAAGAAAAGCAGCTTGCAAAACTGTTGCACAAGCGTGACATAGGAAAAATAGTTTCTCACACAGACTGCCTTTTTTATCGCATGTTTATTTGTCGCACTGCACAGCCCTGCAGTTGTTACAGGTGTTTCTGGGTCCGCAGGTACTTGCTCCTTCCTATTTTAGTAATCTTGAGCCAATAGTTTTGAGACTGAAAGTAACTAAATAGTGTTACTGCTATAGGCGCCGATACAATCGACTTACAGATTCATGGGTCATTCTCCACTTTTCACTAGAATTTCATGTACAGAATTCTGAAACTGAACTCTGCAATTTTTGAATTGAATTGAATAACTACAGGCACATATTAGCTGTAATTTCTGCAGCTATTATGGATGTAACAACCAATATGTTTTAGTAACAAACAATTTTAAATTACTAAAAATGAGGGCTAATTATGGAAGACTTAAAAAATAAAATTATGCAGTAGAAGAATTGTTCAGGACAGATTTTCAAAGGGAAAAATGGAGATGTAACCTTGCCTTTTTTTTTGTTTTAGACTAACCATTTTAGGGTTCTTTTTCTGGTTTTAAATCCATAACTAGAGGTTTCAAGAACTGAATGCAGTTTTTATATTTAAATGTCATATAAAGGGTGCCTGTTCCTATGAAACCCAACATCCTAATGTTAGCAACAAATAAACATGCAAAAGGTGAATAAATCTAATAAAAAAGTCATGTTCATATACAATGAAATGAGTATAATTTTACAGATTATAAATCACACACATTTGTTATTTTTCTATGTGTTAATAAAGTCATATGCACATGCTGAAGTATTTTTATTTTAATTCATATTTATGGATCCACTACCTTCCTCTAGCTACTTTCACACTTTTCAGAATTTTACCTTTTATCTCACTTTTTCAAACTTCAGGATCAACTGACTGTATGGCAATTAAACTTTAATACTCTTAGTGAATCTAAGATGTCATACGACTATTTACTATGTCTAGCCTCAGTTTCAATCTGTCAATCTCACCTCTCGCCTCTCTCAATCTGTCTTTATTCTGCAACAGATGAAAACATAGCTGCACAACAAACTTTTTTGTTACAGGTCATCCAGCTTTAATTCTTCCAAGAAAGTACGTACAAATGGTTTTAATAATCTGTTAGGTGCACATGTTTAATGAAATTGCACATTCAAGGGTTTTGTGAATCTGCACTAGTTATGTATTTGATCATTATTAGTGTAATGAAATATACTCTCTAGTTTTGCATCTTTATCGCTAACAAATTTTACAACAAAAAGATTGCAGGGTAAAGATGTTTGAATTTCCACAGCAAAATCGGTAAACTTAAAAATAATTCTGAGAGCATATGTGTGCAGCATCTTAACAGGTACTTTTAATCTAGAAAAAAAAAGGATTTAAAGCAAAGAAGCAAAAGGTTGACCATGTTATGTTATTTGGGTGGTAAACTATATTTAATGGCAGTTTCATTGATTATTACAGAAAAGTTTATCTAGTCACAAGAAAAAACAAAACAATAAACAATTGTGTATCAATATTATAACAAATTAAACTGATAATCAGTTTTGCTGAGTCTGTTTTGTAGGTACAGACTGACCTAAGCAATCAGGTATAGACAAAGCCCACATTAAATTGCATTACTTGTTAAGAAAAATGGATATGTATTAATCATCTCTTCAGACTATCTTGTTGGCCATTGGGCTTTCATCTTGTACTGCATGCTACAGAGCTCTATGTGTTCACTATCACCTCTGGACATACAAAATGGTAGCATATTTTTAAGGAAATTGAGAAATTTGTCAGTCCTTTTAAATATCTATCTCCGTAGTCCTTGACATTTCTTATGATGAGCACTGAAAGGAAATAGACTGAAGCTATATTTATAAATATTTATAAAATGCTCCATGATTTATGTACATTCTGTGATTTATCTTCAAGGCTGCTCCCATTCTTTTCCAATCCCCAAAATGACTCCAGTTAATAAGATTCACTGAAACAGTAAATAAAACCTTCTTTCTCGGCCACAGATCTAAACGGCCGCTTAAGTGTGTGCATTTGCATAATAGCAGCCATAAATCAGCTGACATGCAATTGGAAGCAGTGAATTATCAATCTGATCATTTGTAGGATTTAAGCAAAATGGCTAAAACTGTCCTAAATAATCCCACATCTGTTATGTGACAGTTTTGGGATGGTGGGAAATTGTTTGAAAATTACTCCAAAAATATCAGCACTTCTCCAGGGACACAAAACTATTCCTTCTCTCTTCATGGACGGGAAGTAAACATTGCAATAAAAGAGATCTCATACAAAATTAGTAAAAGCAGTTTCTCCTTTGGCCACACACAATTTTAATTCAAAAAAATGTAATTCTATTTAATTTTTTGATTACTCAAGTTATCTCCAGAAACTTATTTTGGGTGCCAATTTTTTGGTTCTTACAGTGTGTCATTATGAGGTCCGTCTCTGTCTTTATATAATTCTGTCCCCCACAAACTCTAGTCTTGTGCTGTTCCTCAATCCCGATATTCCTCCTCTCCCACATGTAAGAAAAACAGCAGCACTTGGAAACGAAAGTTGCAAAAAGGTCCAGCAATCTGTCAGAGATTTCATTGGCCATGAGGCAGCTGAAATTGAACTTGGCTGCAACAGCAGTGGAGGTGGAAAATTGATGGAGAACGACAGTAAGTGTCTAGAGGGGGGTCATTTTTAGATTGCTTTTCAGTCTTTTGAGGGAGTGGGAGGAAAAGACAGGATGGAGTTCAATTTTTTTGCTGGCTACTGGTGACAAAATCAATTAACAGCCTTATTGTTTCCACAGAATTCTTATGCAGCAAGCTTGTATAGGGGAACCCACATGTCCACAGACATGTTACCAGCAGTTTCAATATAGCTGCTACAGACACAAGTATTTGTCCAGCCTGGCAGAAAACGCTTTATGCAGACCCCTTAACAATAAAAAAACATTATAACAGGCAAGCTTTTTTAATTAAATAATTTTTTTCACTGATATATAGTCAATATTGATTATTATTTGCTTGTGTTGCTGTTGTGTAAAAAAAAAAAAATTGGATGGTTAAAACAGCAATGAAATACAGCACCTTGCTAGCAGTTTCAGCCATTGAACCTATTCATTTAATGCTTGGAAGGATGCATGATATTTTCATGTTTTACAAATAAAAATACATAAAAGTCTATATTACATTGGTCACATACGTCACACCATTAACAAGTTGTCCAGTGGTGTTTTTAACGTAAATTTAATCCAGCTGTATTTTACCACCAGCATAAATAGCACAACTTCAAACCTACTAAGAAATGGGCGTCCACCTAAACTGAGCAAGGAGGGCAATAATTAGAAAAAGGTCATAGTAACTCTAGACTAGCTCCAGTGATGTGCAGCTCACAAGAGAACATCAGAAAGCAAGAAGAAAAAGAGAGCAAGAGGGAAGCAAATATTGAAAGAAAGCTGAACAGACTTTACAAAAAGCCTTGTAAACAAACACATCAAGCACATGGGAGAAAGAGCTCTGGTAAAATGGGACCAACACTAAGCATCTTATCCTACATTCAAAATGCTGTCCACCTAACCACACAATTTTCACATGGTAGTGGAGCAATATGCTGTTGGGTAAAGGAAGGATGGATGCAACTAAACACAGTGCAATCCTTCAAGAAGCACATAGAACTGGATCAAAATCCCAACAAAGTACATCACAGCTGATGGTTGTTAGTGGAAAAAATGTAGAACTGTTCGAAAGATTTTATAACTCTGAATTTGTGCCAGAAATATCCAAAGTTATCTTGTTACACCTAAAAGTTTAATACGTGTAAAACATATTTCCTTTTCCAAAGACTGAGGGTGTGCATGTGAAAGTAAGTGTGCAGCATGAATGCAGTATGCGTTGAACCAAAGGTGAGGCAGGACAGAAGTACAACCTGATTCAGGAATGTGTGAAATAAGAAAAGTGGATGTAGGGGCAGTCATGGGTCAAGAATGCGAGCAGCAAGTGCTTTCATGATGGGAGGCAACACCTCACATCCTCATATTTTGTTTTGGACTCAGCAACTGAGTCCTGTTCCTGCTGAAATAGCTCTTTTCAAAAGCATTGTCTGAAATCTATTTAGAGACACACTGCGTTCCACGCGAGGTAATAGCTTAACCTCTCCAGCAACCCTTTGAGTGGACTTCAAATAAACAGTTATCGATTTTAAAATACACGTGACTTGATTGGGACTGGGGGATACAAGTAGGAACAGAAATTAGAGAGCTCAAGGGATTCAATAAAGCCATGTTTTACCTGCTGCCAAAAGGCCATTCTTATCTGTCTTTCAAAAATAAAATAATAAGGGTATTAAAAAGTGTAAATGATTTACAGAAATGATCACTTGTAATTCCAATCTACCATTCCCTATGATTACTTATACTATTTTTTTGCTTCTGTTTAATATGTTCAACAATTTTATATGTGCATTTTTATGTCACTTATATTAAAACACAAAGCTTGAAAGCTACAAGCAGTGTGAAATCAGGTCTTGCTGAGTTTAAACCATATTGTTACACTCCCACTTACTATATACCCATTAATATGTGTAAAAACATGTTAGAATAATGGCTTGATGGCATAAAAACATTAACTGGCTCAGTCAGCAAGAAGAGAACAAAAACAAACTCAGATATCAGTCTCTGTTCCAAATAAATTTAGATTTACAAAGCTTAATAGCTTTGCACTTTCCTACTAATTAAAGTGTATATAAATATAATCCATCACTTTTCATTCAGAGATCAGCCAAAAGATTCAAACCATTTCTGTCCTACTGTATTAAACATACTCCTGCAACCCCAATAGTTCAGTTTTGTGCGGTCCGACCTTTGTGGAGTTTACATGTTCTGTGTAGGCTCTGGATACATTTCTGTTTGGCATAGGTCCTTGTCTCCTTGCTGTTTTCTCTGGTTCTATGTAGTATACGGTAACAGGGTTATTTTTTAGCCATAGCTGCAACGCAAAAACAGTTAAGCTTATTCAGCTGCAATATATTGACTGTTATGGTTAATTAACTTAAATGTTACAAAGCATAATAAATCTGACTGGGCTTTATTTTTTTATTTCTAGGATTTCTATTTATGTGTGAGAGAGAACGAAGAATCAGCAAATGTAAGTGAAATTAGCTTGAGTCATGAAATCCAAGAGTAAAAATCTTAGTGTTGTAGTTTTTCTTTAGGTTTTTGAGAGTTTTGCACAGCAAAGTTTTTTTGTCTGATGGCGTAGCTTTTGACAACCCCATAGTAATAAGTTATATCCTACAGACTGAGCACTGATCTTTGCAAAAATATGAAAACAAGACTGCGTCCACAAATAATAAACAATTTCATATTTTCAGCAATTTTCACATACAAACTACTGTTTCTTTGGAGATGATCTTTCAGGAAGGAGGCAAAGGTGACCTGTGTCATTTTTATATCATGCTATTAGTTTCACATTTTCAAATACACTTTCATCTCAAATGAGATCGCGGGTCATTAATAAAAAAAAAAGTCTCACTCTCCATGCATAACACAAGCTCAAATTTGTATAAGCTATTGATAAAAAATTAATCAGTGGCAGATGATAGACGTAATAGATGTAACGCCTAAGGTCTGGTTCAGGAATACAGCCTCTAGCCTCAAGCTTGGTCTGGCAGTACATTGCTGCGGATTACCCAGTCAATCCCCGTGAGCAGAAAAATCTCAGTTCATCGCCTGAGGAGATGAAGAGGTCATGGTTGATGAGCAGTGAGAAAAAAACTGAAAAAATTAGTATTTTGCCTTTGAACACTCGCTCAGAGAAATTGGACTAATATCATGTATTTACGGAGAAAATTATGTAGACAGATTGGTATTCAGGATAAAAGAAAAGCAAGGATGGATTGTGATTTACTGATGAAAGCAACAGTAATGATGACAGGTCTCAAGTCTCTGTGGTGTTAATCCTCATATAAACTCATTTTTGCGCTGAAGTTCAGAGACTGATAATATGAAAGTGGGAAAAAATTAGATGTGTGAAATTGGTAACTCAAATAAATCAAAAATAAAAATGTGCTACCAAGCTACCAAGTCACATGACAGCAACACTCTCTGAGTGGTGGTTGTTACTGAGTAAAGAATGCTAAAAATACATTTTTAGGCATTAATAAGTAGTTTAAAATTAAAGGTTGAATATGAAACATTTTTGTAAAAAAGCTATTTATTTAAAAATGTAATACCTCGAGGGAGTGTTTAGAGTTGTGCAGAATGAAAGTACACTATTTATTTTAGCATATTACTTTTATACGTAATAAAAGGAAATGGCGGAGTTTCTCATAGATAGGCAAGATACTAATGGCTAACAGATAAGATGCTAACAGCTAATGCTAGGTGTTGCTCAAAAAGCTTTGCAAGACTTGTGTTCATTATATGACGTCAATCCTTGATATGAGAGCACTAATCATGACCCATCAATCTCCAAGCTGAGTAAAATCCTTCTGCTCTGTCCAGTATAGGAGGCTCACTTTCACCAGAATGCTACTGAAGTATTGGAGGACTTAAAGCACTGGGGAACTCCAGTCCCCGTTGGGACTCAGCGACTGCTGGATTCGGCCGGACGCTTTCCTCACGTTGAGCCCCCAAGACCCGCACCAAGGAAGTTGCTCAAGATGATACCCATCCCAGCGCTTCAGAAGTCGTTTCAACCGACCAGGAAGTCCCCACCGCCTCCGGTGAAGAAGAGGGCTTATGCTGACATGGACAAGCAAAGAGAGGTCAGTCTTCCTCTAACCTCTGTTGAAAATGTGCATGATTTCTGGCGATGCAAGAAGCGGGACTACATCACTGACGAATGCAACAGCGAGCAGAGGCGTGGTTCGTGGACTGAGCGAGCTGATTGACACAGGGGTCAGACTTCAGGTTCCAAACAGACAGGAGATTTCTCCGTTTCACCAGCTTTTGGATTTAGAGGTCTGACGCACACACAAACACACAGAGACACACATGTTCACTTTGAAAGTGATGAAATATCTGAATGTGATGATGATACACATTCTGAAAGTGACAATCAATCAGATTTTAGTGATGATGTTGATAAAAATGTTGTTTGTAATGAACAACCTGTTGATGATGGAGAGGTTGTTTTTTGTGATGTAAATCGTGATGGCAGCAATGAAAATGCTGCAAGTTTAAATGAGATTGCCAGCAATGAAGAACTTGCTTCCTGCACTAACCATTTAGATCAAAGTTCTAACCCTCACACTTTGATTACAGAAGCCATTACACATTTAGAACAACAACAAATGCCACTGTCAGGTACGTACGCACAACTGACTTCTGATGCGTACAAAGCCTTACCTGTCCTGTCTCTCACTGTCTCAGGTACACCTATAGAATGCATGGTCGATTCTGGCGCAACTCATTCAGTGTTGAAGCACACAGCTCTACGTCCATCGCCAAAACTAAGTGGGAACCATGTCTTCTCAATTTCAGCATCTGGTCAGGTTGTGAAAGAACGATTCAGTTACCCACTCCGTTGTCAATTGGGAGATGGGCCAGCTTTTAAACATGGATTCTTAATCTCTGAGCTATGTCCTGTGAACTTATTAGGCAGAGATTTAATGTGCAAGCTTAACATTTCTCTTTTTTCGTCACCCCAAGGCATTGAAGTTGTTCCTGCACAGGAGACACCAATCCTGACAGCAGTGAAACACACGCCTCATGATCTCAGACATGAATACCAGTGGAAGCTGTTAACAGGTACCACGACCAAAACTTTCCTCCAGACTGCTCAGAACCTGGTAAGTCCAGCTTCTGTTTTTATGCCAGAGGAGGAACTAAATTGCAAAACACATGTTTTTGCAGGACCAGACATAGAATATGAGCAGGCATGGTTCACCTCAGACACAGACACTTTGAACATAACGTCTATTTTGTGGGACACACATACATCAGCAGTGACCATCTGTCTCACACCTGAACAGAAAACGCTCTACCGATTCCAGAAATGTGATCCATACATTTCCCTATCTAAACCTGAGAGTGTAGAGTGGGAAATGGTATCTGACCTTGTACATCGCGCTCAGTCAGCTTCTGATTGGGAGCGAACTGAGAGTGACCGTTCCATCCTCTACTCCAGATCTGCTAAACTTTACAAACGTTCGCTCATCTCCACCGTGCATGTCACCAGGGTGATTCATTTAACTGAAGACCCTGATGAGATGCTTTCTCATGTTTTTCTACATGATGAAGTTGCGACCGACGGCTCAGAAATGCACCCTTTGCTCAAAGGGGTTCCGAATGATTTGTGGGCAAAAAATTCACATGATGTGGGGTTAATTAAGGGTTGTACACCCATTAAAATAAAACCAAAATCTTCTTTTCGACCCGTACAACGCCAGTACCCGTTGAAACCAGAAGCTGTGCATGGGATCAAACCAGTGTTTGAATCTCTGCTAAAAGCTGGGATGATTGTGGAATCTAATGATTTCCCCTGTCCGCAGCCCGATTTTTCCAGTGAAAAAGATCAGGGAAAAAGGGGAGGAGTGGCGTTTTGTGCAGGATTTGAAGCGTGTAAATGCAGCAGTGGTGCCTAGGGCATCTGTTTTTCCAAATCCATGTACAATTTTGTCTCAGGTTCCTCCTTCAGCCACTCATTTTTCAGTTGTTGATCTGAGTAATGCTTTCTTCAGTGTACCAGTAGACAAAGAGAGTCAGTTTTGGTTTGCTTTTGAGATTGAGGGAAAGTTGTATTCTTTTAGCAGACTTCCACAAGGCTATGTGGAATCTCCTACCATTTTCAACATGACTTTGAAAGAGAGCTTGGATGGGTTGGAGCTACCTCCTGGCTCCACCTTAATCAGTTACGTAGACGACCTTCTGGTATGTTCTCCGTCAAAGGAGCAGTGTGAGGAGGACACTGTTAAGTTGTTGAAGCATTTGTATGCAGGTGGACACAAAGCCAGCCTTTCGAAGCTGCAGTTTGCAAAACCAGAGGTAATTTTCCTTGGTTATTCCATAGCCAGAGGCTCAAGGTCACTCTCTTCCAAGAGAGTCGCTGCTATACAAAAGATTCCTAGACCAGTAACTAAGAAACAGATGATGTCTTTCTTAGGTTTGACATCGTATTGTCGTAATTTCATAATCGACTATGCGATTTTAGAGAAGCCACTTTCTGAGTTGATACATGGCAGAGATTTGATGGCCTCTGATGCCATCCAGTGGACTCCTGCGGCATTGCAAGCATTTGAGGAACTGAAAAAAGGTCTGCAGTGTCCCCCAGCTCTGGCTTTGCCAGATGCAGAAAAAATTTTTTTTCAGATGGTTGATGAAAAGAACGGTTGCATGACTTCTGTTCTCCTACAGAATCATTGTGGTTTGAAACAACCTGTGGCTTATTATTCAGCAAAGCTGGATCCAGTTGCGTCCGGTTTACCGGGGTGCTTAAGTGCTATTGCAGCCGCTGAGAAAGCTGTTTTAGCTTTGAGAGACATTGTGATGTATTGCCCACTAACTGTGTTTGTACCCCACAATGTAGCCATTATTTTGTTGGAGCAGAGGACTTCACACTTGTCAGCTGCAAGATGGCTCAGGTACACATCCGTTTTGTTGGACTTGCCTAACATAACTGTTAAGAGGTGCAATGTTCTTAATTCTGCCAGTTTGCTGCCTACTGAGGACGACGGGATACCCCATGACTGTCAAACAGAACTAGAGGTACTGTGTACACCCCGTCCAGATTTGGCTGATACGCCCTGGCAGAATCCAGACATGGTGTTGTATGTTGATGGATCATCTTTTAGAGATTCTTGGGGAAAAAATAGAGTGGGCTTTTCTGTTTGTTCTGATCATTGTACCTTGTCTGCAGGAAGCCTTCCGTCACATTTCTCCGCCCAGACGGCAGAGTTGGTTGCGTTGACGAAGGCCTGTGAGCTGGCTAAAGATAAAGCAGTTACCATATACAGTGACAGCAGCTATGCGGTGGGCGTGGTCCACCATTTTGGAGCTCTGTGGAGACACAGAAGGTTCTTGAAGTCTGATGGTAAGCCCATTCTAAATGCATCACAGGTTGCTGACCTTCTTGATGCCATTTTGAAGCCATCCAAAATTGCAGTAGTGAAATGTGCTGCACACACGGCGTCCAGGGATACGGTTTCTCTTGGGAATGCCAGAGCAGATGCTGCCGCCAAAGCTGCCGCGGTACAGCCAATGACGACTACCTGTGCTGCTATTGAGCAGGCAGAAGAGCCACTTGACATGTCTGACCTAACAGCTATGCAGAGTTTTGCCACTTCTTCTGAGGTAAAGGCTTGGACAAAAGCAGGTTGTGTCAAAGATGAAGGTGTGTGGGTTTCTGTAGAAAAGAAGCCATGTTTGCCTATCCATTTTTTCCCAGTTTTTGCAAAACTCAGTCATGGGCTGGATCACTGTTCCAAAACTGGAATGTTTGATCTTGTTGCTACACATTGGTTCACAAAAGGTTTCACATCTTTTGCTGAGAGATATTGTCATTCTTGCATGGTTTGTGCTACGCACAATGCAGGTCGAGCAGTGTCCACTCAACCTGCTGGTCATCCGGCTCCACGGAGACCGTTTGAACATCTCATGATGGACTTCATCGAACTTGAACCTGCTGAAGGTAAAAAATATTGTTTGGTGATTGTTGACATGTTTTCCAAATGGACAGAAGCGTTCCCCACAAAACATGCTGACACCGCTGCAGTGGTGAAAGCTTTGCTAGGAGACGTTTTTCCAAGATGGGGAATTCTGGACAGGATTACCAGTGACAATGGCAGACATTTTGTGGGCAAGGCTCTTGAAGAGATTGGTGAGTTTTTGGGTGTGAAATTATCCACACATTGTGCATATCACCCGCAGTCGGGCGGGGCGGTGGAGCGAGAAAACGGCACTTTGAAAGCTAAGCTTTCTAAGTGTTGTGAGGAAACAGGACTGTCTTGGGTCAAAGCTTTACCTTTGGCTTTGTTTTACATGAGGATGAGAAAAAGAGCCAGAAACAACATGAGTCCTTTTGAGGTTCTTTTTGGCAGACCTCCTACAGTGGGGTTAAACCTACGTGCAAAGCCGCATCTCTCCACAGACCTCTGTGAGGATGCTATGATTTCTTACTGTCAAAATCTCTCTAAGACTCTTGCACAGGTGCACCAGCAGGTGAAGGACGCCTTGCCAAAAGCAGCTGCTGGACCACTTCATCCAATCAGACCTGGAGACTGGGTTCTGATTAAAGAGCTGAGTAGACGACACTGGAAGCAAAGACGATGGCAAGGGCCGTTTGAAGTGTTGCTTGTTACCTACACTGCTGTGAAAATCGCTGAGAGGGCGACTTGGGTGCACGCCAGTCATTGCAAGAGAGTGACAGGACCGATTCTGTCTGCTGAAACAGAAAAACTGAGAGAAGTAGACTCTGACACAAAACTTGATTTGAAAAACTGTGATTCAACATTTTTCTTTCTCCTCACTAATCATCGAATCATGGGACGTGAAAACATGGAATAAGGAGACCCATTTGTCAACGCTCTGGGGATCCAGAGTAATAACGACTGTGATACTGTGATTTTGATCATTTTTGTGTTCTGTTTTTTGATAGGGGGTGTCGTTTGGACTCTGCAGCAGGGACGAGAGGTCACTTGAGCTGCACTGATGCAGAGGTCACCTACGGGCCTGATGCAGACTAGATTCGACGAGATGGAGATGGGAAAGAACTGTTTGAAGATGAAATAGGTATGGACTTGCTGAATGACCTCGAGTTATATAATTAATTAGTTTAACAGGTGTATGACGACTTCCTTTAAATCACTCTGTGAATTAGGTTGTCTGATGTTTTTTTTTTCCTGTGACTGATGTATTGTATTTTTCTAAGGAGGTTTAGCGGTCTCATCCCAGAGATGACAGAGAAAAGAGGGGTTTGATTTGATTTTTCATTTTTATCATTTATTCATTTTTCAGTTACATTTTAAATTTGTATTATTCATTTATTATTCCATTTCATTTATTCAAATCAATTTCATTTACAGTAATGTTTTGTTTTAGCTTTAGTCCTTTATTCAGTTAAGTTTTGATATTTGTTTTGTTCTTTAGTTTTTCATACTTAGTTGTTAGTTAAGAATGAAAAAGGGGGATGACAGAATTTTAGATTTTTAGTTTTTTGTCTTGATTTTTAACATGTCTAATCATTAGCATCATTGAATACAATATTTTCCCTTTTTTGTTTTATATTATGGTTGATTACTACTGATTTGTTCTTTTGTATAACCTCTTAAAGGGTCACTGTGGTGCTGAGCAAAGAGTGACTGATCTTGATTTTGAGGTTCACGCTGTGGATGCCTGACTCATTTAAGGGAAGAGTACATGTTTCAATTTATATTTAGAATTGTTTTGATTTTTGTTGTTAACTGGATTGATACTGCCTAACATTGTGCCCCTTTTCTTTGTTTTGCAGTTACGTTTATGCATCCTGACTAATGAGGAACCAAACAGGAGTGCCACCTTGGGGCTAGGGGCCGTCTCATACTTTTGCCCGCCTGTCGTGAGCAAGGACAACACGACCATAGTTGGGAGGTTGTTTATCTTACGCCCTAGCGGGATTTTTGTATGGGATGCTGTTATGAAGTTCAGATAATGTCATTAAGATGGATGCTTAGATTAGATAATTTTGTTAGATATGATTCAATGTGACATGTAATATTTGAAATTATTTGAACCACTTTTATTGTCTTTCTTTTTGAATGCTGCCCATCTCTTAGGTTAGTAATTGTTAGTGTTGATTGTTAATTTTTCTTAGTATTTTGATTTATCTTTGAGATTAGATAAATGGGTAGGAGACTGTGATCGAGAAATTTATTATTATGATTAATCCTTTAGTATTATTAACACTGAGAGCAGAGGAGCCAGACAACAGGTGTTGAGTTCGAGGTTAGAGAAGACATCACTGCCTGAGAAAATATTGATTCTTCTTACATACTTAGTTTTGAGAGTTTCTCTTATTGTGTTACATATAACCCAAGCTATTGCCATTATTTTGTATATGTCAAAAGTCACTTATTCACAGCAAAGAGCCAGATGTCTTCATCCGAAGATATTCCCACCCTGAGATTAATAGTTTTGTCTTCAAAGTTATAGAGGCAAGGTTGCTGAACTTTATAAATACTTATTTTCATATGAGCTTGGGAGGGGAGTTAGGAGGGGGGCAGCATTCGGCATTCACTGTGATCTGTGCTGTTCTCCTGTTTGATCAATTCAACTTATATTAAAACCTCCAAACTCTTAAAGGAATCTCTCTCATCTTTATTAAGAGTCTTAAATGCCATTACAAGAGCACTAATCATGACCCATCAATCTCCAAGCTGAGTAAAATCCTTCTGCTCTGTCCAGTATAGGAGGCTCACTTTCACCAAGGTGGTGAGTTGCTATCAAAAAGATTGTTATAGCTAGGGTTGCCAACCATCCCTTAAAATAAGGAATCATCCATATTTAACTATTAAATGTGGCGTCCAGTTTTGATCTAAAACGGGACACTATTTGTTCCGTATTTTCATAAATGTTCAATGTCTATCGCACATAGGCTTCAACAGCCTAATTCTAACTACGTAGCCTATATAAAAATAAAATACCAATCACCCAACTACAGTCAGCAAAACTGTTCTGGCATCGGGATCTAAAGGGACCGCAAATTGTTTGTTTGTGGCTTGCGAGTGTTGCACGCTCGGGATTGATTATGTAATCACACACAACGCAACACGCTGGCTCTTCGCACGCAGCGCCTTCAAAAATGTCCCAAAAACCCTTACAGAGATGAGTGGGAAGAGGCCCAACCTTGGCTGGACAGGGTCAGTATAGACGAATACAAGGCAAATTGTAAAATATGTCGGTGAGTGTTCTTGGTCGCGCAGAGGGAACACTCACTACACTTGTTAGATAAACAAGTTTAAAGGCGTTTGGGATTAATCTTTTCATCATTATCCCTATAGAGTCACTTTAGAAAGAAAACATTGAACATACATTGTTGGATCACACTGCATCTTGTTAGCAAAAGTGGTATGTGCTTTGTTATTTCCTTTTTTATGTGGATGCTTATCATTCCAGTTTTTTGTATTCTAACTTACAGCACTGATGCATGAATGTGTTTATTGTAAACATTTCAAGCTCAACATATTACCATTCTGAATGACCCCCTCACTGAAAGCATTACACTTCCTGGTGAATAACATCCTGTAGCCTAAGTGTCCCTTATCTTAATTTATGAAAGTTGGCAACCCTAGTTCTAGCTAGCTTTCTGTACTGATATGAGGAGCCTAAGTCTCCTCCTCTTCCGGTGGACCCATAGGTCCCATGGCTGAAAAAATAATGAATGGAAGTCAGCGATAAAAGTTATTTTCTGGTCCGCTATGTCTTACGTCCTGAATCACACATACGTTGTACTTCGATTTAAATGATAACTAATGCTGTACATTTCGACTGTGTGTGTCAAGTAATTTGGGATTTATTTGATTGTAAAAATATGCGTTTAAAATGCCTACAAATCAGAAGTCAGAAGTCGCAAATATGACGTCATTTGGCTAACGGGAGCTAACACTAGCTATAGCAAGTAAAGCACTCACCTAGAGCTTGTAGAGCTTCTACCGCATGCTGGCTCTCACTCCACCGACAGCTTTACCCCCGACATATGCCACGTCCACACTAAGCTGGATAACGCCTTAAACATATAAGTATTTAGTCTACACCCCCCCTGTCGTCCACACTAAGGCGGCTTTGTTTGTGGTCTGTGGTCGGATAAGTATTAACCGGGTAAGAGAGCCGTCTAACTGTTATCTCAACGGACAAATGAGCACGTCTGGACGCAACTTATCCGTTCCCCGGCTAAATCAGAGCAGCAGCGTAAATCAAACGCTGCATCCTAAGTTGATGACGACAACAACGCGACACCAGATAATGACAACAGCAAAGATGGAGACGAGTCTCGCTATGCTACTGCTTCTTTTGCAAATACAGACGTTTGCAAAATTGAACCCTAACCTACTTGCGGATGAGAAGGCGACACAGGAGGCTATCCAGGAGGCGCCGACAGTGACATAGATTACATGCGTCAATCTGTGTTCTTTTTGTTTTCCCCCGCGCGTGCCCACTACATGCATAGGTCAGCATTGGATTGCGCAATCATGGGACCTTAAACGGACCTTAAACGCGTAAATTCTCCTGTTGAGCGATAACATTAGGCGTCTAACTCCCCGTATAGCCTTATCCAGTTTAGTGTGGACGTAGCCATAGTTGCTACTTTCAACATGGTCGTATTTATGGTGGTTTTCTTCATGTTTAATGCTCCTTTCTTCGTCCTGGAGGCTACGAACCTAGCTCTCCTTCCTCTTCTGCAGTTGTTGAAACGTTTGTACACAAAACCTAAATTAACTTTTGCCGCTGATTGAAAATCAGCATTTTCTCTGCATCAAAATTAGTTTTAAAAATTCATGGACATCATATGTTCGATCCACGGTGCATTTTAAACGGTGTCAAAAAATTACTTTTATCGCTCCATTGACTTTCATTACATTTTTTTGGCAGTAGGGGACCCATGGACCGTAAGTAGAAGGGCCTGACTTAGGGTCACCATTGGTCTCCTACCATACATCTCAGTAAAATATGCACGCTGTGAAATCTGTTGGATGTTAATCTAAATTCTAAAATAGGGGAGAGTGGAGGATGACCCTCTCAGTCTCGGAAATAAGATGCCTAGAGGACAGGTACAAAAACGAATTGTTGCCTTTGACCTATATTGTGTTTATTTATTTATTTTTCGATTATTATTTTCCTTAAAATATTTTGATATAAAATAAACGTATTAGTTCAAAATAGTCCTTACCATGTAAGATTTGTCGCTGGACATGTATCTGACTGGTCACGACTACAAACCTTGCATTTGCATGTCTTAAAATTACGTTTTGTTGTTGCAACTACAACCTTGACACACTAGATGTCACTTTGGCGCCCATGTAAGTTAAAGAAAGCATTGATATTTTTATTAATGTTCTACGACTTGTTCTACTTTCTTCAGGCAACTTGAGACAGCAACACTTTCAGTAGATAACAGGAAGGCTGAAAGGGGAACAACAAAGTTGTGCTTTTTCTCCATTCAACCACCCAGCCTCTATTATGAATCGTGCTGAGTCTAGAAATCTTGTCAGTCTATTAAAAAGTTTAGTAAAGTCAAGTGTCTACATTCTCCAGGAGGTATACACAGCAGTCCATCGTTCCGCAATGCAAATCACACTCAATCACTTGTTAGATATCACAATTGGTTTTAAATGTAAAAAACATTTTCATGTCTATGTTTAAAATAAATTAAATATCTCACCAAGACTGGCAGACTTATCAAAGCTAAACTATGTCCCACTTTTAAAAAAAGTGGAAGATGATCTGGCAAGATGGAAATCCCTTCCAATATCACTTATTGGAAGGGTAGCTACAATAAAAATGATGGTTTTGCCTAGAATCAATTATTTATTCTCAATGATCCCAAGCAAACCATCACCTGATTAGTTTAGATCTCTCGACTCTTATGTATCTAAATTTCTTTGGAAAGATAAACCCCCACGTATCAGCTTAGCATGTAGCATCATAGCAATCATAGCATGCCTTTATTCATATGATTAACATGATTTCTTACCATGAGATAAACTCTGCCCAGAACTTGAAAAACAAATAATCACCTCAAAACATTTGATTGACACACCATAAATGAAAATAAGATATTTTTTTTTACTATCACAAAATGTCTCATCTAATAATGACACTGTGATTAAGAAATATTTAAAGCTAGCTTCATTTTTGTGCCCTTTTTTCTTGGGTAAAAGAAGGAGCTCCCTCTTCTTCACAGAAGGAGCTCCCTCTTCTTCACAGGCTACACTTGCAGCAAACTGACAGCAATCCATCTGTACAGCATGTACGCTGTACAGGCTTTCTGCTATCTCTGAAGTGTAAACTGCAAACAGAGAGATTACTGTCCTTCTGAGGGTGCAGATGGATAGATAAACAGGATAGCTTTCAGGATTTCAGATTTCAAATTAACAAGAGTTTTCCATGAAATTGAACGAGACACAGTCAGGGTCATTAGGGACAAACGCATGGATAGGAAACAACAAAAATGGGAATGTATTTTCTAAATCATAGGGATACTGTCATACTATTATACTAATGAGATTTTACTGCTACTTGGAAATGATATTGTTACTGCAAACCCAAAATGGTCACTCAGTATTACCAGATTTTTTTTTTTATATCACAAAATGTCTCATCTAATAATGACACTGTGATTAAGAAATATTTAAAGCTTGCTTCATTTTGTGCCCTTTTTTCCTGGGTTGCATAAGGAGCTCAGTCAGGTGTAGTTTTGTAGAGGACATGCTTGCTTTAAAATATTGTAAAATTTCTAAATCTTATGATTTTGGATTTTGCATTTTGAAATGTATTGGTAATTTTTTATTGGGTGAACATCAGGGGCAGTTTCCTTGGCTTGGCAGACCGAGGTGGTGTTCCCATATTTAAAAAGGGGGACCACAGATTGTACTCCAAGTACAGGGCGATCACATACTCGACCCTCTCTAGTAAGGTCTATTTAGAAGTTTTGGAGAGGAGGGTACAACAATAGTTGAATCTCAGATTCAGGAGAAAAAATGCAGTTTTTGTCCTGGCCGTGGAACACTGGACTAGCTCTACACCCTCAGCAGGGTCCTGGAGGGTGTGTGGGAGTTTGCGCAACCTCAGAGCCGCTGCTTCTTCACATCAAGAGGAGCCAGTTTAGGTGGATCAGGCATCCAGTCAGGATGCCTCCTGGATGCCTCCCTGGTGAGGTGTTCCGGGTATGTCCCACTGGGAGGAGACCGAGAGGAAGACCTAGGATATGCTGGAGGGACTGTCTCTCGGCTGGGGAGTATATATATATATATATATATATATATATATATATATATATACATACATACATACATACATATACATGTGTAAAAACTAACAGGTGTTAACCATACAAAAGCATCTGCATTGAAGCGGAAAAAAAAGGAACGTTTCAGTTAATCTGGCCTGTATTTCATTATCACTTCTTCAAAGTAAAAATAATTATTCAAACCTGAGACAGATTATTCTAGATTCTTTCAAACCAAGATCATGGTTCATGAACTCTTTTATTCTGTTTGTGAAAATACAAAGTAGGAGCATTTATAAAATAATTGTTTTTGTTTCAATGGAAACACCTTAGAACTACCATCTGCAAAACACAAGTTAAACTAGGATTCGGTTTTCCTACATGGATAACATTCTCTAAAACACAGATTTTGATTTGTGAATAAAACCTGAATTTTCTGATCTCCAAGAAATATTTACAAATCGTATAAAAACTTGTTGAACTCAGTATTGTACACTGTTTTGTCTGATGAGCTGTATGTGACGATATATCGTCACATACCTTGCAGATTGTTTTTACATAAAAATCTTTGTCATATGCTCTATGATATACCAATTTTATAAGACCAAATGTAAACAAATGTAATCATGCTGTTCTAAATTAACATAAATTCTACTCGCTACGCCAAACCTTTTAGAGAATGGCTTCTGGATTAATGAAACCATTAAAATACTCAATGTGTCTGACACCCCAAATTAGTAAAAATCATTTTGTCCGCCACATTGATGAGAAAGTAACCTACTATCTTTTGCCTTCAATGACCTTCTTCCAGTTTTATACAATTTATCTTCCAGTATTTTAGAAACACAAGGGCAGTGGATTGCAATTGCACAAATTTGTAATATTTGCCCATTCCCTGAGATAATTAATAGTATGTACACTGAGTTTGAGGGTTAATGACTTGGTGCTTTACTGCTAGATGAAAGTAGTGCTCTTACTTTAGACAGATTTGATCAGACCCAAGAAAATAGGTAGTTATATATATATATATACTGTGTATATATATATATATATATATATATATATGTATATCTATATATATATATATATATATATATATATATATATATATATATATATATATATATACACACAACTAGCTATTTTCTCATAGCTCATACATAACAAGCCTGTCTGTGATTAAACAGGAAGGCAAAAAAAGAAAAAAAAAGAAAGAAAAAGCTGTGAGTGTGTAAGTGTTCAACCCCACCTGTCAGATGGATGGATATATTAGCTCAGACATGTAGATAAATGCCATTTGGGTGTATGCTAGCGCACATATGACAGACCAGAATATGGATTATAAGTCTTTCAAAAGGACAGGAGATCCATTAAGCATTTTGCAACATAGAGAATTTGGTTCACCATATCAAGTTATGGTGATGATCTAAGATGGCGCCGCGGATGGAAGCCTCGGTACTTCGCTCCCTAGTACTTGATACAATTTTACTTTTTTGCGTTGTTTTCTGCACTCCCTCTGCTATTAAAATGAGCAGAGAGGAAATCCTACAAACAGGACTATCCAGTGCCGGACTTTTTTCACCGGTTTTTAATCAACAAGACTACTTGATGGAGATTCTGACTGGAGGAGCAGCAGCGCTCTGTGGATTTAGACGGAGACGCCGGCGTGGGAAAAGAGCTGGTGTGCTCGTTAAATTGCGACAGCGAGGATTACGCACCGCTCTCCCATCCATACACCTGGGGAACGTTCGCTCTCTGCCTAACAAAATGGATGAATTGCTCCTTCTCCTATCCAAGAACTCAGACTTTCGTCGTTCTGCCGCCTTTTGCTTCACTGAAACCTGGTCCAGTGAACACATCCCGGACAGCGCACTACAGCTCCCGCGCTTCCAGCTGTTCCGAGCGGACCGCTGCGCGGATCTGTCTGGAAGTCAAAGGGAGGAGGAACGTGTTTCTACATTAACGAAGGTTGGTGTACAGATGTCACAGTGTTAAAGAAGACATGCAGCCCTCACCTAGAGTCTTTCTTCATAAACTGTAGACCATTTTATTCACCGCGGGAGTTCGCCTCGTTTGTGCTGGTCGCTGTATACATTCCACCGCAGGCGTGTGTAACGGAGGCGTTACATCACCTCGCCGACCAGATCACAGACGTGGAGAAAACTCACCCGGACTCTCTGCTAATCATTCTCGGCGATTTTAATAGAGCAAATCTCAAACTTGAACTGCCTAAATATAGACAACACGTGACGTGTCCCACCAGAGACATGAACACTTTGGACCACTGCTACACCACAATAAAGAATGCATATCGCTCTGTCCCCCGTGCTGCTTTGGGACTTTCTGACCACTGCCTGGTCCACCTCATCCCATCTTACAAGCAGAAGCTGAAATCTGCTAAGCCTGTAGTAAGAACTGTAAAGAGATGGACAGATGAGTCAAAGATGCAGTTACAGGCCTGCTTTGACTGCACTGACTGGAGCGTCTTTGAAGCAGCAGCCTCAGACCTGGACAAACTGACTGACACTGTGACATCTTACATCAGCTTTTGTGAGGACATGTGTGTGCAGACCAAAACCTTCTGCACGTTCAACAACAACAAACCATGGTTCACTGCAGAACTGAGACGGCTACGCCAGGACAAGGAGGAGGCCTACAGGAGTGGGGATCGGGACCTGTACAAGCAGGCCAGGAACAAGCTGTCAAAGGAGATCAAGGCAGCAAAAAGGAACTACAGTGTAAAACTGAAGGAGCGTTTTTCTGTCAACGACTCTTCTGCAGTTTGGAAGGGCCTGCAGACCATCACCAACTACAGGAGACCATCCCCCCACCCTGTGGGGAGCCCCCGCCTGGCTGAGGACCTCAATGACTTTTTCTCCAGGTTTGAAACACCTTTCACACCTTCCACCTCCCCCACCATCTCCATCACAAAAGGCCTAGCATCACCCCAAACCATCCCCATACCTGACCCCTGCCTGCGCTGACGATCTGTGAACAGGATGTGCGCCAACTATTTCAGAGACAGAGGATTAAGAAGGCATCAGGTCCTGATGGAGTGTCTCCGTCCTGTCTGAAAGTCTGTGCTGACCAGCTGGCTCCCATCTTCACTCAGATCTTCAATAACTCCCTGGAGCTGTGTGAAGTCCCCTCCTGCCTCAAACGCTCCACCATCATCCCGGTTCCCAAGAAGTCCCCTGTCACAGGATTAAATGACTACAGACCAGTTGCCCTGACATCTGTGGTCATGAAATCCTTTGAGCGACTGGTGCTTTCCCACCTGAAGGAAATCACGGATCCCCTGCTAGATCCCCTGCAGTTCGCCTATAGAGCAAACAGGTCAGTGGATGATGCAGTCAACATGGCTCTCCACTACATCCTGCAACACCTAGACTCTGCAGGTACCTACGCTCGGGTCCTGTTTGTGGACTTCAGCTCTGCATTTAACACCATCGTCCCAGAGCTCCTCCACCAAAAACTGTCCCAGCTCACCGTGCCTCCCTCCACCTGTCAGTGGATTACCAGTCTCCTGACTGACAGGAGGCAGCAGGTTAAACTGGGTAACTTCATATCCAGCACCCGGTCCCTCAGCATCCGCGCCCCCCAGGGATGTGTTCTCTCCCCACTGCTTTTCTCCCTTTACACCACTGATTGCACGTCAAGAGACCCTTCTGTGAAACTCCTGAAGTTTGCAGATGACACCACCGTCATTGGACTCATCCGTGACGGCGACGAGTCTGCATACAGAAGGGAGGTGGAACAGCTGGTCCTCTGGTGCAGTCAGAACCACCTGGAGCTAAACCCGCTCAAAACTGTGGAGATGACAGTGGATTTCAGGAAGAGACCCCCTGCAACATCTCCTCTCATAATCACCAACAGGTCAGTCCCCACAGTAGAGTCTTTCAGGTTCCTAGGATCCACCATCACACGGGACCTGAAGTGGACCTCCCACATTGACTCTATAAGGAAAAAGGCCCAGCAAAGGCTGTACCTTCTGCGTCAGCTCAGAAAGTTCAACCTGCCTCAGGAACTGCTGACCATATTCTACACAGCAATAGTCCAGGTTGTCCTGACCTCATCCATCTCTGTCTGGTTCGGATCCGCCACCAGGCAATACAGGGACAGACTGCAGAGAACAGTCAGGTCCTCAGAGAGGATCATAGGTTCTGATCTTCCCTCCATTGAGGACCTTTTCCGGGCCAGGGTCAGGAAGCGGGCCAGAAAAATCACCACTGACCCCTCACACCCTGGCCACAATCTGTTTAGGCTCCTCCCCTCAGGCCGGCGTTACAGAGCGCTGTACGCCAAAACCACCCGACACAAGAACAGTTTCTTCCCCCAGGCTGTCGCTCTGATGAACTCTGAATAGTCACTGAGTGTGTGTCCACTCACATGAACAATAAACTAAAACTCTGCACTGCTGTATATACTTACTGTATATACTTACTGTACAATAACCCTGGTTTGGTGTATATATTATCCTTTATTTTTTATTTATTTACTTTGTTTTTTTTGTTTTTTTTTTTTTTTTTTCGTTTTTTAATTTCACTTAGAAAAGTTGCCGGAGTCAAATTCCTTGTATGTGTCATACTTGGCCATTAAAGCTGATTCTGATTCTGATTCTGATTCTGATTATTCGCATCAGATCTAATAAATAGACCTATTTTTGGTAAGAAAGGGAAAAAATAAGTTTTTTGAAAAAAAGCAAGCTATTCTCATAAATAGTCGGGCTAGCAAAAAGAGGGCAGAAAGCATGTTACCATAGATATTTCAACCGATGCAGACTGCATACCTGTCACCAGACCGTCATCCTACAAACTTCAAAATCAGTCAAATGTATTTCGTAAAATATTATTTTTGCTAAAAATAAAAACTTGTTGTTTTGATGTGTAATGCCAGCAAGACAAGAAGGATGTGATACAAAAATCTAAATGTGGAGATGCCAAAACAATGCTGCTTCCCCTTTGAGATTCTAGGCCTGAGATGTGCAGCTCATGCATGCGGAGATGCATTTGATGAGTTTTTCGATAAGAACTGATGTTTTGTTGACAGCTACTTTGAAGCAAACTACGAGACTGAAGAAAAGACTGTCACTGCAAAAGTGAAGTACCTTTTTCAGTAGCTCTTCTTTAATTCATTTTAAATAAAACTGAGGAGCTATCCAGAAACAGACTTTGTGAGAGATCAGCAGTCAACTGAAAGATGAACTTGATTTGAAACAGGGAAAAAGTAAGCAGCTACACTTATCTTTTCTTTAGCTTCAGGGTAAAATTTGATTATGCACACTGGTCTTCAAACAAGGAGATTGTGGAAGGAAATAAAGGCTCTAATCTGTCCATCCCTGCTGAAACACAAAATTACTTCCAGCACTCTAAAAGTGGCATGGCTACCCCCATTATATTTGTTCAACCATTTTACCTTACTTGATTTTTACAGGCAGCTGATTCCCACTAATGTGCTTCAAATTGTCACCTGTGTGTCACAAGAAGAGAAACTAGAAGCACCTGAGGGAGTCGCTCACTGCATTCACCCGAGGCGCAGCAAGTGAAGGATAGCAATTACAGAACCAGGACCAGAATCAGCTGCGCTCACAATTACGCTGTCAAAGCAAGCTCACACGGTCAGGCATTTATGCTTTAGCTGTACGCATAAATCAGAGCAGATGTCAGAATGACATGTTGTCATTTCACTTTCTAGAAACTACTCTGACAATATGCACAATGCAGGAGTCATATCAATCAGAGAACAAACACACAGTAGGAGCTTGTAACAAACTGCTGTTTTTTTTATCTAGTTTCTATCTCTGTGTTTTAGTGTGTACTTAGCAAAAATATGTTCACAGTGACGTTTTGGTTTGGTCCCAAACAGAACTTGGTTTTGATGTCGGTGTGGACAAATGAAAAAAAAAAAGTCCTATTTTCCTCCCGTTTTGCTCTCTGATTGCTTATTTATTAAATTATAGTTTTAAAAATATATTGTAGCTATTTATTGTTCTGGTTGTTGTTTTTCTAGATTCTAGAAGGTGAACCTCCACTAGATACACAAGTCTTAAGTACACTATTGGTGTTCTTGCAGCCCTGTACCGACACATTCATATTCATCCTCTTATCAATTATTTCCAGATTTCCTATCCATGCTAAAAAAAAAAAATATATATATTTTTAAACTTAATGTCCCTATCACCTGTTAGATTTCTACCATGCAGAACACTTTATATTTAGGCCAAAAAGATCAACTTTCGTCTAATCTGAAATAAACACCTTTATATACATGTTGTCTGTCTGTTTGGCAAACCTTAATATGTACTTTTTCTTACAACAAATGCTATTACCTTACTGCTCCTCCACTAAGGCCAGAATCGCTCAGAAGGATTAACAGTCAACACATTAACCTGTTTCAGCTATGGTTCTGTGCAGCTTCTCCAGAAGTACCATGGAGCACTTGCGTTTTTCCCCTATTCATTGACTCTGTGACTGGGCAATAAATGTGGGTGGACAGTCATATCTAGACAGATTAGCTATATTTTTTCAATTTTCAGGGGATGGATTAATTAGTGTCCAGTGGGTCGTTCAAGGTTATAATATTGTTTTATCACCTAACCCAACTTTAAACATCTTCACAACCTTATCTTGTCTGTATTATGGGGAGCTGAATGTAACATGCAATATTTCGTGGACAGAATGACTTTTGTGATACAAAATACATATATTCAATTCAAAACCATGTTACATCGTAACGCCGTTTGTCCACGAAATACACAAATTGGTTTGCATTGTGTCCATGAAACACTGAAGAGAGCACATCGTTTCGTGGACCAAATTGACTGGTGGCCTTTTCCTTCTGTGGACATAAAGCTGAATGCACTATTCACTGTCGTAGACGAAATAAACTTTCATCCACAAAAGTATTGTGTTGTGTTACAGAAATTATGACGTGTACAAAAGGGATTTATTCTCCAACTCTGCAGTTACAGAAGGCATTCCGTCCACGGAATAGTAACTTCATAACTTACGAAATTATTTCAGTGACGTATGCTTTGATTCCGTAGACGAAATGCATAATAGAATACATTTCGTGAGTTAGCAGTTTACGAAATTAATTATGTGTCCACCTAATATCATTACGTGGACGAAATGCACAATAGAATCACAAAATCAGTTTTGTAACCTGCTACAAAAAATCTCGTGAGTCAGCAGTTTATGAAATGAATTATGTGTCACGATAATGTAATTACGTGGATGAAATGCATAGTAGAATCACGAAATCAGTACTGTAGCAGTCATAACTTGGAGGATATGCTCAAAGAACTGCTACAGTACATTTCGTGAGTCAGCATTTTACTAAATGAATTATGTAAAAGCCTTTCGTCCACGAAATGCAAGCAATGTCACTGAATTAATTCCGTAAGTTATTAAATTACTATTTTGTGACACATAATTCATTTCGTAAACTGCTGACTCACGGAATGTATTGTAGCACGTCACAAAACTGATTTTGTGATTCTATTGTGCATTTCGTCCACGTAATGATATTAGGTGGACACTTAATAAATTTCGTAAACTGCTGACTCACGAAATGTATTCTATTATGCATTTCGTCCACGGAATCAAAGCATACGTCACTGAAAGAATTTCGTAAGTCATGAAGTTACTATTCCGTGGACGGAATGCCTTCTGTAACTAAGAGTTGGAGAATAAATCCCTTTTGTACACGTCATAATTTCTGTAACACAACACAATGCTTTTGTGGATGAAAGTTTATTTCGTCTACGACAGTGAATAGTGCATTCAGCTTTATGTCCACGAAAGGAAAAGGCCACCAGTTAATTTGGTCCACGAAACGATGCGCTCTCTTCAGTGTTTCGTGGACACGATGCAAACCAATTTGTGTATTTCGTGGACAAACAGCGTTACGATGTAACATGGTTTCGAATTGAATATATGTATTTCATCACAAAAGTCATTCTGTCGACGAAATATTGCATGTTACATTCGGCGCCCCATACTGTATGCCACCTTCCTTGGTCTTAATGATGTTTCTTTATTTACTAGTATATACTCTATGTAACCTCTGAGGCCTTCACAAAACAAATTTATGTAAACTAAGATTAAATTGCATACACAGGTGAATTCTATTCAATTATTATTTCTGAAGAGAAGGTAGTGGATTTTATTTGTTGGTAACAGAGCAAAGGAAGTGGAATACAAATGCATGGGTTAATCTCAGATTTTTAATTATAACATATTTTTTCAAACCATATATAATTTTCCTTTCACTTACTTCACAGCCATGTAATTCTCCATGATAAATAGAAGCTTGTGGTTTTAATGTGACAAAATGTAAAAAAGCTCCAAGGGTATAAACACTTTTACCATGACTGTTGCAATAATTGTAGTATGAGCACTATAAGCAGTAGTTGCTATGTGAATTATATCCTATTTTAAATGCAAACTAGACTGTGACTAGAAACAGTGGCAGTGGTCAAAGTAATAGTAGAATCAAAGGTCCATAAGTGGGTATAAATGCAAGCAAAAAACCCACACACCATCATTAGCTTGGTGGCCATTTGTGGCCTCCATGTATTTAGTATTGCTTCACAATTAGTACATAAAAAATTGTAATTCACTGTTTTTCATAAATCTACTGTCATCTCCAGTATGACTTAATGCCTTGTGAGCCACTTTACGCAGAATAAATTGTCTTCTGTTCCTGTTTCAGGAGTTTACAGAACAGTGGCTGGGGTAACTGTCAGGATGACAAGTTTAACTAATTATTATTCACGATATACAAGGTCTCGCCTCTGATTGGCTTACAGCAATATGGCTCTTACTGTATGCTGCCTTCAAACAAATAATTAACCTAACTTACTTTGCTGGTGGTTATTCCAAGTTTTATTCCAATGTTTCAGCTCTTCTTTCTTGGGTAGAAAAAAAAAAAGCAACATTATTTTTTTATGTCCACAAATAAGCCAAGCTTGACCCTTTTCTTCTATGCTGTTGAGGTGTTAACAGTTAGCTTTATTGCTAACAGTTACGTTCGGCTTCTAGCTTGTACTAGCGGAAATGCTCTCTTCTCTCTCCTGACTGCAAAATCAACTTTCCCGTGGGCAGTCAAAAGCCAAGGTAGGCAAGAACGTGAATACAAATACAAATAAGGTTCCCTATGACATTTTAGAGGCTGTTTTTTTTTTTCTGACTTACTCGTTTTTTGTGTGGCTAAAGCAGCCAATGGGGGCTGTAGAAAATGTTTTCTTGTGCCATGCATAAGTATTGCACGGTTTCTGAGTGAACAAGACCTTTAGCAATACCACAAAAGTGTGAATGTTTAAAGAATGAAATTGCAGGAAGGCAGAATCTTTTAGAAGCAGGTTTTCTCAATATTTACTTAAGTGTGTCAGTGGCTAAACTCATCTTCTAAACTATAAGGCACAAAACCCTTCCTGCCATACCAATATCCTTGCCTTGAGTATATTTCAGGTATTCAGTACTTTTATAGGAAAATTGTACTATCCCAACCAGAGAAACCTATAAAGAGACCTCAACAACTACAGTTATAAGCACTGAAGCGGTCTCCGCCACTTTGTTGTTTGTGTGCCTGCCACGATGAGATCATTAAATCCGATTTGCCAGCACTGTGAGAATACCAGGAATCTGCACTTCATTGAAATGTGAATCTACTAGTTTCCGATAATTTTAGATTTTTTTTTTAAATATAGTTTGAAATTTCTCCCAACTGCATACATTTTCTTGTTCTCTTGAGTGCTATTTTGTGTTACACCTCTTCTCGTGGGCTAGATGTATTGTAAAGGATAATACATACTGAGGCTGCCACAGTACATCTGGTCAGATTAACACTTGTCACTTGACACCTTTAATTCACATTAGATGTATCTTGTTCAGGTGGAGAACCATGACAGCTGAGTGAATTTCTGTCTTGGATAATTATAACAGAAGTGCTTATACTTTTTTTTATGCCTCTTACCCTTTACACACTTTCCATTAACAGTTTGCAGGTTTGAGCAGGGAAAGAATAGAACTTTTCTATTAGGTAATCTCTTTGTTGACCTCCTTAATATAACTCTGAAAAATCAGCTCACACCCATAGATCCATCATAAAACTTTCCTTGGTAATCAAATCTAAACCTTTTTCTGAAATTTTAAGGCTGTTATGAACATTCATCCCACCAAACTCATCCTCTCCCTTCTTGTAAAAGCACTTTTAGATGAAAGAAAGGTGCTAAAGCGGTAGTTGGGCAGTTTCATGCCTCTTATATGGACTTTATAGACTGGCACATGCAGTAAAAACAAGCAGGAGACTTGGGGACTACTAATTCTTCTTACCAAAACGTGCATCTAAATTTAAGATCCATTTTAACAACATGAAAAGCAGGTATTAGGAACAGCCAATGTACAAAAGATTAACATTTTGTTTACTTTTGTCGGATTATCTATGTATATGTCATGTAAAGTTATGCTAATCTGATTTCAGAAAGCCTGATGCAGCAAATTAAATAGGGAAGCCTAAAAACAAACAAAAGAAACATGTATGAAGTAAAGCCAGAGGACACGGTGTTTGCACTAACAACAATCACAATGTCTCCTTCAAAAACATTATTTACAGATAAACTGCAGAACTCTGTGAATCATAATAAGTAACAGGATCTAAACTAGCCCCACAATCTATTTATAAGTATAACCCTAGAATTAAACAAAGTTGTAAGACCAATTGCCATCTTTACAACAACATCTGCCAATGCATTAACACTCTCACCCAGTTCCCTCTTTGCAACTCTTTCGCTATAGTGGGTGATTAATGGTTTACTGTGTGTTCCAAAGTTCAAAATGCAGTGAGTCTGAGGTCAGGTCAGGTTAAAGTCTCCTAACGGCTCTGCACAGCTGCATGTGGTTCACTATCAGACATGACACCTGCCAGAGTAAAACCTCACCGTCTGAGTGTAAAACCTCAGAAAATTGCAGGTCTGACAATCACTTCACTCTCCGCTCCATTTAAGTGCCGTCTCTACCCTTGCTGTTGCCACTCACTTACCGGACTTTCCTCTATCCCCATCTGACCTCCTCCCCTCTTCAGAGGGGAGCTTTCCTAAAGATTCCAGGATCTCTCCGGTATGTGCTGGATTGTTTTGAAATAGGAACACACAAAAATATTTTCTTCTTTTTCTTGAAAAGTGTTCTTCACTCAAATATGAGCTATCCTCAGCATTTTTTCCCTGAAGTCATGCTCAGCTGACACCAGGAAATGCATCCAGGCTGTGTGTTTCCTTCTCTGAATACCTGTTCAAGGCAGCTCCCACAGGATCAGTGATACAGTACACTAAGCTCCTCCCCTAAGATCAAATAGTTTAGGTAAGGAAGAAGAGGAGTTCCTTACTAGGATTTCACCACACTAATCAAGCATTTGTTTTTAAACATGTACCAGACTAGAACAATGAGGTAGGGAGCTAAATCTACTGTACCAGCTCATAGGCAGGTGAATGTTAATTTGAATTTTGTCTGAGACAAAGTGACTGCACAGCAGCAGGTCTGCCAGCTGTTGACCGTGTAATCTTATACTTTGTCACGTCATTTCTTTTCTTACAGCTTTTTTCAAGGCTGCAAGTTTGGAATTGACTTCTACAAGCAAATTTAGGGTTTTAAAGCTGTAATTAAAAGTCTATTTAGACCAGAATTCATAAGAAAATAATCTTGAGCATTAGGATACAAATCACTTAAAACTGTAATTTTAAATGTAAAATGCTTACATTTCATTGTTGAAATAGGCTTCCTATTGTGTTTAGCTTAACTAAGTAAGAGTACTGAAAGTGATTGCACAATACACAAGTAGGTTTTTTATGAGAACAGATAAGAGTGCAAAGCTTTGTCAAGATGTGAATATGTGCATACTTGAGTATACAGTGATTACATTTAATGATAACAATCATAGGACTTCAGTAAATAAAAAGAAAGGTTTTAGAGAAGCATTGCATCAACTAATTGGAACTGATGCATACATTTTCCTTGTAAATGATTATTCTGGATTTACCCTTCTAAAGTCAGTTTCAGACATGAAACAACAACAAACACTGTGGAAGCCACTGAGGAATAGATTTACAGTTTTAATAAAAATTATGCAAAAGCCTAAGATTTAAAAATACAATCAAACTTTGTGTGTAATAAAGCTGTTTGGGGCTCAAATAAGCAAAGCAGTTGATGTAAATAAGAAAAAAAACCTGAGCAAACTGATGATATTGTATTTATTCCTCCATGCAAAGCACAACATTTTAGTGACAGCATTCTTGCTGCAGTTCTGTTTGGCTTTAATCACTGGACTGTAACATATCTTACAGAGGACCAGCCGCAGCTCAGACATATATAAAGCCAAATTACTAAAACACGTCTCTTGGATTTCCTAATTAAAAGAGTCCACTTGCCAAGCACTGACTGTTTACATTATAGCAACCATAACAGTAAAAAAAAAAAAGGAAATTGGCCAGCTGATGCAGCAAAACTATTTAGTTTACCTGTCTTTCAGCATATTTCTTAAATATTGAATGTCAGAAAGTAATGAACTTAGAGTATTATCCTATGAAAATCAATTGAGGCAGCCAATATCTCTGTAGTCATTTACAGAACATGTGATTATGTTCAATATGGCACCAGGCACTGCAAAAGTGTTGATATAACTCAATAATAAGAAATCTCTCAAAAGTCACAATGTGGAAATCAAAGGGGAGATAGTTGCACTGAAGTTTAGAAATTATATAAAAAAAAGTTTCCAAGCAGGAAAATACAGTCCCTCACAAAGTTTTTATTTTTATTTTATTGGGGCTTTAAATGTTAGAAAAATAGAAAGTAGAGCATAGTTGTGAATAGGGACGGGTATCGTTTAGGTTCTATCCGATACCGGTGCAAAACCGGTACTTTTGAAACGGTGCCGGTGCTTAAACGGTGCTTGAAAGGGTGCTTGAAAGGGTGCCTAAAGAATGTTAAACATACAAACGTGGTCCAAATATCCTCTTATTTTTAATTTTAATTTTTAGTAGGTCTGTCAAACAATAAAAATCTTTAATCTGATTAATAACAGTAGCTGTGAATCAATCACCATTGCTAAATATGACCCCAAAAAATAATAACTAGAACTATCTGTGTAAACAAAGGGACAATTCTAGATGCAGTTGCTCTTTTAAAAAAATAAATATAGGAGAAATCAGTTAACTTTTCATATTTTTTTTTTACTCCAGTCACATTCATAATTTATTTGTGGTCCCATATGAATAATAACAAATAGAGGCAGAACTTAGCCAAATATACGAATAAACATAACATTTGGATATCAGCAGTCTGTGATAAATATCACATAAATAAAATGTAATATAGACTTAGTAATCAAATGTCACATTTGATCATTTTCCAAAAGTAAACAGCAGATTCTCCAGTTCAACACAAGAAATAAAGCTCCTATTGTGAAAATGGACACAGCTACTTCCGCTAATATTGTAGCACTAATTTAAGTCTGAAAACATCACCTTAACTGAATAATTTCGTATTATTAACACAGCGGTATCTCACTATGAAATGTACTGAAACTATACAGTGAGCCAACATGCATAAATACACAAAAATACCAAGCATTTAAACTTTAATTGCACTGCATGCACGGCAAACACTGAAATGCACACACCGAAGCGGACATCAGAAGCGGACGGATAATTCCCACAGAAAATGTATAAACTTATATCACCACACAGCCAATACGCCAGTAATAATATACTATGTAATTTAGGACCACAAACACATGCTGCTGCAAAACAATCCACAACAATCCGTAGTTTGGCTGGTTAGGAGGGAGAGCTGATGTGGTGCGGGCTGAATTATAAACAGAGCGCTGTTATTTTTAAGCGTTCAATGCGTAAAACAAACATACACACACAAAATAAAGTTAATTCTAGGAAATAATCCACCTGCGTTTGTACGTAAATTTCCACAGCCCTTATATTTAGCAGGTTTTTTGCACAGAGATAGCCATGTTTACCTTATTGCTTTTGACTGATGGCACGCCCAGAATCCACAGTGTTTGACATCTCTCCGAATAAGGCACCGAAATGTGCGCTGCTTTTCGGTCTGGTTACTACCGTTCATTTCGGAACCGGTGCCGTAATGGCACCGGATATCGGTACCCATCCCTAGTTGTGAAGTGGAAGAACAATCATAAATGTATTTTTTACATATAAAATTCTGAACACTGTGGCTTGAGTTTGTATTCACTTCCACTCAATACTTTGAAATATCAGCTTTTGCTAAAATTGCAGCTACACATTTGAGTCTGTAATAAATTAAACAGCCATATCTTGTTGGTTTGCAGTTTCATTAACTTTTCTCACACCCAATTCTTGGGATAGGCTACTCATGCCTTTTGCAGCTGGATTTACAGTAGAGATTAAGGTGGATGCAGAGTATGGTGGAAGCAGCAAGTGCTCATTGGTCTACATATGGCACAACTCCATGGACAAGTAACGACATGTCAAGCTTTCCAACAGCAACAAAAATCGAAAATTTCTTATGGCAAATGACCGCTTTAAATAGGCTCAGCTATAAAAGCACTAAACTATTATGTACTACTCACAGATGAGTTTACCAAATTGCATCACCTACCTACTATTACATTTTAACATTTACTATTGAAGATTAAATTTTTATGTTTTGGACTAGACCAGAGGAACATTATGAAAGTGAACAAAAATCTGTTGTAAAAATTCCTCACACTCTCCCTACTGGAAGGTTTAAATGTTGTCCAGACCCCCTTGGGTCATCCAAATACCCTGAAGAGGAAATAAAATCTTAATAAAATACATTTCAGATGTAATGTATTTGCGAAAAAGCCCTAAATGCTTTAATATGTATGCCAGACACTGTGTACAATCAAGATAAATTGAAGAGAATAGTCTCATGCCTATTATGAATGGTTGGTGCAGATATTATTTCTCTGCAAATTTCCATTAATGTTTGGTGGAATTTTGTGTTTCTATACAAAGCAATTAGAACACATGGGTAATGTGAGGGGTGTCTATGGGTGGACAAAGTAATGGCAAGCTGCAAAAGTCCAGCTTGCCAGCAGTTGCCTAAAGGTGAAGAACTTTCACTTCGTATGGTATGTTACCTGACTACTTAGGTTGCCAAAAGTTTATATTTTTCACACATTACATTTACTTTTAATGGTTACTTGTCAAGCAGTTTGATCTACTGTGAGAATAACAAGCATTTGTCTTGCCTAAACTATCTGTTCTTGTATCTTCCCAATCTACCGATTATTTCACAGGATCTTACACACAGGACCACAGGATATTACACTTCGTAAAAACAGAACAGCTCTTTTTACTTTTGGTATCTCCTTTCGACTCTCATAATTAGTGCTTCCGCCAGACATCAGGTGCTGCTAATGTCTAAATCCAAGGACCCAGCTCCAACACCAGATGCCAGCAAAGATTCACTGCCAGTGGGCCTGTTTTTTAAAATGGTCATCAGAAGGGCGAGTAGACGGTAATAACACCAGTGACTCATTGCACCAGACCTGCTAGCCTCCTGTCAAGCCTGAATCCAAGGTGGGTTCTACAAATAGAAGGCAAACCTCTGCATCACCTTGCCTCAGCCATGCACAAATGTGTTAGTCTGAAATCTAATAAGGAGTTTGTAAGGCCCAAACAGTTCTGTGAATGTTTAATTATAACTAAAGACATAGAAAATCAACAGAGTGAGCTGATACCAATTAGTAGTCATTTATAAATAATACATTAAGTAAACATGTTTACTGATGACGTTTCCTAAATTAAACATTAGTGCTATAAAACACAGATATTTTCAGATCTAAAGAATCATTTTACAATCATATATGATATCCACTGAAACAGTCTGCAAATAAGATCCACAATTCATACAGTGACATAAAAGACTGATTATTATTACCTAATGGTGCAATTGTACGTAAGGTTGTCACATCCAGTTGTTGGGTTTTAGAGTTAAGATTTTTTATTTTTTCACAAGGAGCCAAAGTGGTTCTTATATATTTCTTCCTTAACATGTAAAATAATAATTTGACAACTAATGAAAATAGAATGAATCTGCAAGGTGTCGAACAATTTTTAATAGCACTATTATTCATGTATTTGGATCGGGAGCAATGGTGAACTGACGCATCTAATCCATGCAGAGTACCGGGCAACGCCTAAACTATAACCTTCTGTTTTTGTATACAAACAATGAGCAAATTGTGAAACAAAAATTACTTTTTGTAGGGGTTTAATGTTTGCAGGTTTCTAAGAAAGCAATAGCACATGATCAGGGAAAACATGTACCCGTTCACTTGCACTAACACATTTAAATTGTCTTATCTTTTTGCTCATTTCTGTGTCTCAGCTCACCTCCTCTGCATAATTCTCTCTTCGTAATCAGAACACACACTGCATTCAGGCAATCTTTCACCTTGTCCTCCTTCTCTTCACACTACTCTTCATCTCTTTTTTTTCCTCAGCTTCTTTGTGTCAACTTCGTTCCACAAATTTACTTTTTTTTTATTATTTTATTTCCAGAAGCACTTTCTGACCTTTTTGCTTTGACCTTCTATTTAAACCAGCAGACATTCCAGCCATTCCGCTGACCTCAGAGCCACTTAATGTGCAGAAACAGCACCTGTCTCCATAATGATCCAGTGCTGGCTGCCTACGTTTCTTTCCGCTCTCCTTCCCTGTCTCGCTTTTCTGAAGAACAGAGATGAATTTGCTGATAACATCCCCCTTAGTTGCCTCTCCTCATTTTGATGAAACTTGTAGTGATATATGTGGCCTTGGCTACTGCAGTGGTTTTGAGTGCGTATTTGTGATTTCCCTGAGTCGGCACATTTATAGCAGCAAGTAAATGACTAAGGACCAAATGCACGCACTGCCACATGGAAATGTTAGTATTTACACAACATGCAAGATAAAAATTCTGCATAAAAATGAGCAGATCCTACTTTTTAATAATAGATGCAGGATGTGCAAAATGTAATCTATAATTTGAAATAGAAAAAAAGTCTCAGACCTGCAGTAGACTCAAAGTGTAAACTTCTTGCAAAGTGAAAATGCAGAACTTGAGGCAATAAATTCAATTTTAATCTTTATTCTTTATTCTGTTTTTATGAGCAAGAACAGCCTATGAGCTCTTTCAGTATCACCACAGCAACAACGAACAGCCAAAAAGATTCTTAAGCAGAACACTAATGAGGACTAGTTCCCCATGAGCTGCCTAGGTGACACTGGAGATCTGTGCTGAAGCTGACAGAGGCGCAGGAAACAGCATCTGAGAGACAGTTTTGTGACTATGTATTTGCAAGTAAGACCTGCTTGCTTTAGTTTGAAAAGTGCTGGACTATCAAAACAGACCACTAAAAACCCATGAGTGTATTTTGTCAGGATGACGTAATACCAGTTTGACAACCCAGCCAGATCAAAGCCACAGGGATAAATACAGCCTTTAAAGTTTTAACGGTGCTCCGTGAGATGGTTTTTAATCATACAAGCTGGAGAACACACAATACCACAATGAGAGTGACCCTGAATCAAGAAAGAATCATTCAGTTTAACTTTAAAATTTAATGTAAATCTAAGTCATTTTTAGACAAATGTCAACTATTTTTTTTACATTAAAAACAACTTTCTTCAATAGTGATATGTTTATTCAAAATACTATATGTGGCACTGACAGTAACTGAGAAAATAAAGGATGGTGTAATGAAGCTAGCCTGCTGCTGTTACACAACCGAGTCACTGAACGAGGTAGAGTCGATACGATAATCTGGTGTTGCAGGTCGAATGTGTGATGTAGAGATTTACAGATACTGTATGCGCGATGTGTATTTTGAGGCACATCCTGTCTCACCATCAACATCCAAAAAAGTTGAAGTGCATCAACACAGTGCAGGTAACTCGACTTCTTCTGTTGTTGAGTTCAGTTCCTTGCCTGGGAGTTATGATTAAATATTAGAGGGAAAAAAACATGCAAACATAGTCTTTTACCAATTTCCGAGTTTTCCAATTATTTTTTCCCCCTGTAACGATCTATATAGATCCACTCTTCTGCTTCTGCAATGCTGTATTGATTTTAGAAACCTTTAATGAGTGCAAAATATTTTTGAGTTTTGAAAGACCAGAGATAAATAAGAGAGGACCTGTTTTCTGGCATGGTTTTAGCAGATCTGTTTTATGAAGGCTTTAAATTTATTAATAGAAAAATTGTGCTGCTAATTTGTACTATACATAAACTCACATATATTTAGAGTCACTTAATGTATGCAAGGGTTTGCCAATGTAAGGTGGGAACAAGGAATGTGGAATTCAAATTTATATATATATATATATATATATATATATATATATATATATATATATATATATATATATATATTGTTTACTGGGTAGGGTGTACTGGGTTTGTTTACTGGGTAGGATAAAGATCAGTTGCTTTCACTCCTATATATATATATATATATATTAGGGCTGGGTATCGATTCAAATTTCAAGAATCGATTCGATTCCGATTCACAAAAGTTAGAATCGATTATCACGATCTGATCCAATTCGATCCGATTCTATCTGATCCAGCTCGATGTTGATATGGGTCAGTGCTAATAAATGTTTTTTTAAGCTGTTATTTTAATTATATGCCTAATATTCAATGACTTAACACTGGGTAAGTAACAGTTCACCATGGAAAACTGTATTAACCCTTTCAGACACAAAACTTAAAATGGCCGTCTGGACTTTTCCTTCCTATTTCAGTTTAAAAAAAGGCAAACTATTTTAAAAAATAGAATCGATTTTTGAACTTGTGAATCGATTCGTTTTGATTTCTACAAGAATCGATTCAGAATCGATTTTTCGATTATTTCAACACAGCTCTAATATATATCATGTACATTAATCAGCTATATGGATTATGAATATTTTCCCTGCAGCGAAATGCCTGAACGAAATAGTAATCTGATTACTGACTACTGATTATTCCTTGTAAAAGTAACCAAGTTACTTTCCTGATTATTTTTAAACTAACTACGTTAGATTACAAGTAACTTTATTAGTTACTTTCAGCAGCTGCCAATAACAGTTCCCACTGCCTCAAAACAAAAACCAGTTTTACCAATACTCCTTTTATTGTAAGTGCATTTTAACTGCAAGGCCAGAAATATAATTGCCTTTTCACCTCACATTGACACAGGTAACTATGAAGCAACAAGCTGTGTCTTGAGGATGTACTTGCTTGTTCACTACATGTGCTGCTGGAGAGTTTCATTAGGGGGCATATAACAGAGTACAGAACTTGGGTTCAGGCCTAACATTTAGGGTGCAAACAAAGCAAACATTGCGATGGTAGAACAGATAATCAGCTGTTTCAGATTACGACAGAAAAAGACAACAGTAGTATTGTTGAATGTTTGTAAGACCATATTTAATGCTATTGTTGCTTGTTTTCCAACTGCTTTTGAGGCTGCGTACCAAATATATTGCATCATACCCAAACAGGCTTGTGAAGTAAACAGTCATGTGCCAAAGGGGCTTATGGGTAATTTGTTACTGTTAGTTGTGAAAAAGCTGTAACTGCAGTTTTAGACGTCTGTGTTTGGACGTAACAATTTACTGCTGGTTCTTCTTTGAGTTTTGTTGTCATACTGTCATTGTACTCGAGGCTTAGTAAGTTAAGGTCGAGCACTGTGATAAAGGAGAGTACGCCTGCAGATCAGATGCCCCGAATGTTCTGTTGAAAGTGTTGAGAAGCCTGTGTGCATATTAGCTGATAAAACAGTTCCCTCCTGATCATGAAGTATGTGGGACGCAGAATGTCTAACCAGAACTTCTATTGTAGGTCTTACCTGTTAGGTTTCATGATAAAGAAGAACTTAAAATTATAGTAATGTTCAGTGGCTTGAACAAGTAACTGTACTCTGATTACTACTATGAAAGTAGTAACATACTAGATTAGTCCTGATTAATCCCTGTGCGCAATGGAGGATGAAGCGCCACTCCAGCCATAATTTTGAAATCAGGGAGCATTTACACAATTTAATTGATAAGAATATGGGACAGCTCTCTGGACAAGTGCCTCATTTGTTTGCTTCAGTGGGAGGAAATCTCACCACATGCACTCTTTTTGCATCAATAGTTAAACTGCAGTGATCTGTCACCAGCAGTCTGTGTCAGGTTGTTCTGTCATTAGCGCAGCCACATATGTGTTAGTGAGATGCATTGAGTACGGTGTCCAGGTCTGAGATAATGCTCTCAGTAGAGCTCAGATGCTCTCATGGGAAATCACCGAGTGGTTAGAAGTTTGAATATTAATCCATCAAAATGACCTGCATCCTTCAGATTTTTCCGTTCCAATTAAAAAACGGTCTAATACTGATAATATTCAATCTAATGTGACCCCTGTGCATTAACCATAGCGCCATAAAAACGATAAGAATAGCTTTCTCCATTAATTATGTTAACCTGTTTATGTTTTCACATAGCTTCCTGGTATTACCCCGCTTACACGTTTAACTGCCCTGTGGCTGAAAGACCTTAGCACTATGTCTTTTTGTTGAGAAACTCTGGTCCTGCTGCATTTACAAAAAAATAAAAAAAAATAAAAACGTTTGGTCTGGATCAAAGCAAGTGAACTAAAAGATCCTTCTTATAACAGATTCCAAAAGTGGGAAATCATAATAGGACTTAAAGCAAAGTGAAGACAAGCTGCTTCCCGACATGGTGTGCAAATGATCAGCATTATTTAACCATGTCCATCGAATCTGACTAATGTATTTAGAAAGAGAATTTCATGCAGATAAATGTATGCACTGAATCCATTTAGATACATGGATCAGCTAGATATTATTAAACATTTTATACATATTGATCAGGTAAATGCTGCTAAGCTTGTACTCAACCCTAACCTTCTCTGTTCTACAATCCCTGCTTCATGTTGCGAACGAAGCAAGGTTTTGTGATATGAATGAGAAAGGGATCTGTAAAAGGGTGTCAACCTAGCACTGCAAAAAGGAATCAACAACTACTTCAGTCAACCTGCTTCAGTTTATCACAACTGTGAGTTGCACCTTTGTCCAGTGAGGCATCTGGAGAGTTGAAGTCCATGAGACTGCTGATTTCAGTCTTGTAGCAGAGGTCAGTGGTTGGGGGTTTCTGCTTGTGTTGAGGAGAGGGATCTGTGTAATCAAACAGACAAAAAACAAACAAGAAATCATAGGGGTTACAGTGTTTGCTGACAAATAGGGAATACATAATTTTAAGTGAAGATAGGCAGGAAGGTAAATATGAGAAATAATATTGTACAAACACAAACATTTTAAAATAAAAAGAGAAGCCAAACAACATAAAAAACAACATAAAGTCGTAAATCGTCATGAAGTGAGACATTTTTTTTTCTGTAAGGAACAAAATAAGTTTAGCTCCCTTACCAAACATGTGCTGGAGCTAGCATGATTAATACTGCCAACCACACCAATCAACTCCCCAAACTCTCCCTCAGTGCTCATATAAGGAATTATTGCTCTTCCGTCTGAACGACACACACTTTACCATTCATTAAGGCAACTTCTGGCTCTGGGAAGAACCTGAAATCCCCGGCCAAAGTAAATGCATGCAAGCTTTTACAATCAAATGCAAGCAAATACAGATGCTGAAGACTCAAATAAATATTGTTTTTCTTTAGAACCAGTCCTTAATCTGATTTCTGGTGATGTTTAAAGTTTTTCAATAGTCTTTCTGGTTTCCATCAGTAGCATATACGGAATACATATTGAATTTTTTTTTTTTTTAGATCAGCTCAATTTAAAGGGTGACTTATTTCCTTATACAAGCAATCACCTTTCATCACTCTTAAAACCTTCTTTTATATTAGAATAACCATGTAACTTACTAGTAAAACTAGTTGGAACATGTAAAACTTTAATGCTTTCATAAAATAAATGTAAATAAAAATATAGACATCTGCATCTCCTTCAGTTCAACGTCTGCCTTTCACTGGTCTCCTCCTCTTCTTTCTACAATCATTCCACCACCCAGCTATTAAGATGCTTTTACTGGTTGAATTACTTACAGTAATTGAGCACAGATGTGCCTTAGAGCTTACATTTAAGAGATTTGTGCTGTCAATACAACTACGTTAGCCAGCTCACTCATAAATGGGCATCATAGGGCTACAAATAAAAGTATGGTAGTCTGATAAAGTAACTGTAAAGAAAATGTCCATTATTTGTTGCTCTTTGTAAATATCTGTAACTCGTCTTTGGCCAGCATAACCCAACAGTCTTTTTTTTCTTTTTTTTTGAATAATGTTAAAATTCACTCTGCACACATTTCTGCAGGTTTCAGGCCGCTGGAGCTATCCAGTGACCTCATGAAAAATATATCATCTTCCTTGCGATGAGCCTTTGACAAGCGCTCACATACGTTTAGAGACTCCTGGGAAAGTTGAAGAGCACAGTGGAATAAATGTAGTGAAAGAGGAAATCCAAGTTGGCTGCTGACTAATAAGGAATATGAGATGATGGTAAAGGGAAAATTATGAAAACGTGCAAAAGGTTGGAAATGGCATTTTATGTACAGAATATATACCCACTGTGCATTGATTTAAAGCTGATATTTGCAAGACCTTTGTATATTTGGTTATAATTATTTTTGCAAAACAATGCATCATTGCTTTGATATTTTATAAATCAGACAAAACTCTGCACTTTTATTGTTGCACACAATAATAAAGAACAAACAAAAAGGAGAACTGTTATTAGAAAAAACATATAGAATCGTAGTGTTATTTTTATCTTATTCCTTCAATGTTTGCATTTAATGAGTATTATTCAGTAATTTCACCTTCCATGACCTTGCATCAATGATCTTTTGAAATCCCTTAGGAAGTCAAGTGAGGTCTGATTGCCTCGTTCTGTCTTCAGATCAGCAAACTCAAGTCCAACAAAGGTTCTATGAAGAGCTGATAAGACTAAAGATGCTGCAGAAAAAATGAATAATGTCATATATTTAGCTACTCTGGTTCTCTACAAGAGGTAATGCGCCTTAAAGGAGACTAATGCTGTTCAAAATCCGTTATTAGTTTGCACTAGCTATATCATGTTTGGGGTGATATGTTGAATATTACAGATAAAAATATAATTTCCTCTTCCTGCTTTCAGCTGGTTAGTGTCTGTTGCTCCTCGTGTGCCAACAATAATATTGTTTTTATGAAGACAAAGAATTATTAAAACTGACATCAATACTGGTATAGGGATATTTACATAGGGTTTTAAAGGCATGGTAAACCAAAAAAACACACATCAATTCTAAGGTTCTACTTTTGTACATTATCTGATCTTACTAACCCCTACATTTTTTTAAAATGACCTTCAGAGTACAAATACAAATATGTTAAATTACACCTTGTCATTGTTTGTCTCTGTAAATGTATGTCAGCTACACTCCCTGTGAGCCACGCGACCCCTTTTTTGCGGTCCCAATTTTTTAAATTACCTGGATTTTTCCAAATGCAAAACTGCATTATAGGCTGAACATTTATACAATCTGAGGGATTTCCACCCTTTGCAATTATGTTTATACGAGGTGCCCTGTGGTCAGACTGCTGATATTAAAAGTAACTTAATAAAAAAGGAGAAACTTACTGAAATATTTGAGCCTAATCATCAATGACTCATAACATGTCATGGGTATTTTTTCATGCTCAAATTCAATTCCTCTTAATCAAATACCAGTTGCCTGCTTTGTTCAGTCACTCCAGAAAGATCCCTGGGTATGGAGAACAGAGCTAAGAGTGGAGGTCTTGCTCACTTACAATCTGAGAAGGTTTGAGCACACAGCAGGATTTAAACTACAGCTGAAGATATTTGGGAAAATATAATCTGAGTGCAGAAAGCATCGATACCTGACAGAGAGCAAATAGCAGTAAAATGAAGGTATTTTGCTCTCAGAAGTTATGATATTAGGATTTAAAATTAAAAACTACTTCTTCCGCACTAACCAAGCTAACGTCTCATTGGAGATAAAATATTGAGGCTGACCAGCGGATATAGACAAATATCAGAGCTGTAAAGAAAAACAAAACATGAAGACAGCGGCATTGAGAATTTACTGCTGAGTTAAGTGGAATAGATTAACAACAGTAATGAATGCTACGTAATATTGATTAAAGTATTTGTGTTATTTGACTGCACTTTTAAGATATAGAAGTTTTAAGTATATACATAACCTTGATTTTAAAAACAAAAATTTAGGACTCAGTATTCTCAAATATCTTTTAAACAACGTGTTGGCGGAGACAAAAAGTTCTGATTGCTACATCCCTGGTTTAAAAAAAAAATATTTAAAAACTTGTGTAAATGCAAACTTTTTTATTACTTACAGAAAGGTCTGTGTTCATTCATCCATCATCAGGGGGAGATTAAATAACTTCTGAAATTCTGCATTTGTGTGAAGAGCAAGCATTTAAGAAAGATTCTGCTGATTTTTTTGTTTTTAAATGCATTGCACAATGCAAAATAAGTTACAAAAGGGAACCTGCTTGAGGACATAAGTATTTTTTGTACCAAACCTATGTGATTACTGATATTTGAAGTGTGTAGGTTTCTCAAAACAAATTTATTGTAACTGGTACGAAATCCTTCTAAGTCTTCTTCGATTTCTTAAAACAGAGTATTGCATGTTGCACTACAATTACCAAGATGTGTAAAGGAATGTAAGAGCCAAACTTTCTCTTATGGATATAATAATACAAAGAACCCAATGGTTACAGAAACTCTGAAAGTAGTGGGTTGCAAGTGAAGGAGGGTATAACAGCATGCATTTTATATGAAGGGTGCAAGATACCATTTGAAATGAGGACTGCACAATGCCACAATATCATATCAACATTGAAGCACTATGGCATGCACAGTTCCTCATATTATGGTACAACCATTATTTTGCATGAGTGATTGGTTGGCTAGTCTTTGAATAATAACACAAGGGAATCTTTTGCGGTTTATTAAAAGACAAGTTATGTAAGAAAAACCAAAACTTGAAAGTATGCAAATGAAGGAAAAAGCTCATTAAGATTGAGAAGCTAACACAACCAAATGGTGAAGAAAAATCAGTAGACCTGATCTCCTGTAATTACATTTACAATGACAGTAACATGTTTATTTATACCGAACTGTTAAACAATAATCTAAGTACTATATTTTACGATCTATATGTGGAATTTGCCTATTTCATCTTCTAACCGCTGTTGTTTGGTTTGCTGCTAGATAGTAAAACAAAACAAACTAAAGTAATAGTAATAATCTCTGTGTTTTATATGACCCATTTATATATATGATCTTCAGGTATTTTGATAAACTCTATTCTATAGCAGCAGAACCAACATGAGCACGCTGCAGTAGAAACCTCCCTCTTGTTTCTCTTTTCAGTAGAGATAAAAAACAACAAAGCTGCTCTCTCAGAAAAAGCTACAGCCAAGCTTCCCTTATCTCACTAAGTGTGCATGGGCAATTTTGGAGCTGGGCTGCTGTTTTTATTATGAATTCTAACATGATTAAAGGAAAACATTTCATTCTGTTACAATAAATTCCACAAAGTTGAGGGGAGTGTTTTGATGGCAAACTGCAAACAAAGGATGCAAAATAAGTCAAAATAAAATGTTATTATTAACCACTTACAAACCACTGTCAGTATTTTTGTCCAAACTAGCATCTGCTCTAGGATTCAAAAATACAGTTTTATATTTAAAGCACTGTGACTTAGAACAAGTATAGGCAATTGTTCTTTATGTCACATAATATGAAATCTTATGAAAGTGAATTGTCACAATTTTCTCTCTGAAAAACGGCATCAAATAAGGATTACTTTACTTTTTATTGAACACATTAAATCAGGACAAAATTATGGAGACTATATGTTATTTATATAATATATAAAAGAGCTGCTCTTCTACGCTGTTTTAAGAATTCTTTCCAAGTACTGCCTGAGACCAGGTCTAATTCATGTTCATCTCAATGTCATTATAACACAAAAATGTGATTATGACACAATAGCCCCTACTGTGAAATGTTCTTTATGATAAATAACTCATTAATGCAAAAATGAAAATCAGGAGATGGTATTTGTGGTTTTACTGCTGATTCAGGCTCGTCCACTCCTGGTCCTTCCTCTTTACAATTTGTCATCTCCTGGGCTCTCCGTCTCCTACAGTCCATCGTTACCTGTCCTTTTCTTTGGCACATTTTCTGTCATTCTTCCGTCACTGTTAAATGGGGTTCCCCCAGCTTGTCTCTCTCCTGAGCCAGCCATACTTTATCTGCAGGCGCAATGCAGGAAAAAGAGGCAGGAGGAACAAAAGAGGACTGTAATGAGTCGTGGAAGGTGATTAAGAAATGAATGGACCCTGCTGCTCGAATCTTCGCCAAACTGCCCATGTGCCCCAACACAGTCTGCAATCTGCAGATAGACACAATGCTCCACTTTTCTTACGCCTGCCTTTTGCCTTTAATTGTATAGACATTCGCTGGGCTTGGAGCCTGCCGGACTTCAGATAAAGCTCATGTATTCATGCATTAATCACTGCCAGTCAGGACAGACCCTTCCTGCATTTCACCTACCTTGAGACCCCCACTGAACACTCCCTATAAAAAATTGAGCAGATAAATGAACCCAATGGAGCGGCATTTAGCTAGTGCTTAACGTTTAGCCGCCCACTCTGACAGTCCCAGATCTCAAGATGCCTCATTGTCACTTCATATTATAATGAAAGGCTGCTGAATGTGTGAGACAGTCCATTCAATAAAGTGTGTAGGCTGGGATGTTATTAGTTGGTGACACGGCTCAGGAGACAATGAGCTGCTGTTTGAGAGACTTTACTGGGGAGAAGTGGATTTTTGGTGAATGTTATTGTCAGAGAGGCCATCATAAAGAGGAACTTGTCGATATGCTGAGAATGAAAGATGCCCGGCCTGCTCAAGTTTATGAAAAGTGCCTGAAAGCAGTATAAAGTAGCTTTAGGCCTCCTACATTAACACTCTCTTTGTTAGTGGATTTAAAACTCTTCAGGAGATAGAAAGGTGCAGCTTAGTTTTAACCATAAATAGTAAATTCACTATTCTAAACTTCTGGTATATTATTTCTGTCATTGTGGTAGCATTTAACATTTAAGCTACCTTGCCTTGACAGTTTGGATATCTAAAATAACCAGTTTAGTTAAATCTAAAAAAATAATGAAAAAAATATGTCTAAAGGAACTACGAGCAAATTCCATAGGGTATTAAGTTTTGGTTTCGTTGAATTTAAGAGGCGTCATGTAATTTTACTATTTTTTATGAGTACTCAAAGCCATTAAAAAATCCACTCAGTCACAGATTTGTTGTACAAAAGGTACAGTGACCAGGAACAAAGAAAATTAAAAAGATTTTATCATCTAGTCTAGTCTGGATCTGTTACATCACTCAAGGAGAAAATTGAAGGCGAGAGAGTGAGAGCATATTCTTCAGTTCGGCAAAAGTGAGGAAAGATTTTTGAAATTTGAGGAAAAAATGTAATTTTAAGTAACCTGTTAGAAAATTATTTCACCCATGACAACAGTTTTACTCTTCACAAGGTCATTATACTCTCTCCCAACCTGTTTGTATGCTTGTTTTGCTATGAATTGTGACCTCATATTAAAAAAATGAATATGATGTCATACAGTATAAAAGAAAATCAGGATGATATACAAAACTCTAATTCCAACAAAGGGTTTAATTGTTCATAAAGACTGCCATTCAAGCTGTCTGTATGGAAGAAAAAATTAGAAACCTTGCAGTATGTTGGAAAAATGTTTGGTTCAGGTAAGGTTTATTTACGTTATAAGTTTATTTAAACAGATGTTTTCTTGCTAGATAACTGTAATAATTATATTAAACAAATTAAAAATGTCAAAAATGTCTATTTCATTTGTGTTAGCTGTGAAAAGTCAATCAAAAAGAGAGCTAACAGTGGTTAATGCAGTTGTTCCCCAATATGGGGAGCGCAGATGTATTATGTTGTTTGGGGGTTTGAGGTATGAGCGGACAAAAAGCAGAAGATAAATCATTACCAAATAGGCTTTTAAACTAAATTCCCTCCAAGCCAAAAAACAAAAAAATATAACAAAGCATATATTGCCTATGGGTTTGTAACACCAAACACTTGCAAATGTTCAACTGAGCTCAAATAAAGTTTTGTACATAGTTGCACAGAACTATATACAGCTATGGAGGATTATATCCTTCCCTGCACTATGGTTCCATCTATAATTCATAACAGAGGCCAGCAAAATATGGGCTTCAATATTCCAAATAAGGAACACAAAATTGCACGCTCTAAATAAAAATTTAAAAAGTGAAATGAAAATATGTTGTCTTTCATTTTCGGGTGATCTACTAAGATTGCGGGCGGAATTAATAACAGGTGCAAAGAGTAGTATTTAGACAAGGATTTTTGTATGCTCTTTTGTGTGTGCCAGGTCTCTGACAGACAGCTGTTCTGTTTCACAGCCAGTCCAAAAACTGACATGTGGGAAGCTACCATCCAGGGTGTACAAGATGACAAGGTGTACATGAGATTTGTATCTTTGTGATGGAAGAGGGTAGAGATCAAGGCCACTCATTTTAATTAACAAGTTTTAATAAAAGGTACATAAAGTGGCATGTTTCTGAAAGCAATGTTCAATGAACCAAATTCAGTGATGCAGAGCACAAACACGCAACTCCACCTGGCAGATAAATATGTCACAGCAGGCTCACACAGTTGCTGAAAGTTGCAATGATTGAGGACCTCAGTTTTGCAAAACAACCTTTACATTTATGTTATTTTCACTCAGTTATTGTCTTAAATTGTGCACATAGAGACATTAAAAATGCATTGAAAGCGATGCTACAAATTTAAAATAAAATAAAAAATTAAAACAATTCTAAAATAAAATGATAAAAAAGTAATAATTACAGGGGGTGTGAACATTAAAGGGGGCCCAGTATAAATAGTTTGGGAAAGACTGGGTTAATGGCAGTAACATATTTTTTGTGTAGACTCTATTTCAATTTTCAATTCAGCTTATTTATATAGCGCCGTTTCACAACAGATGTCATCTCAAGGCACTTTACAAGAAGAGTTATTACAATACAATGTTTAATGTAGAAATTAGAGAACCACAGAAGATTGCGTCGTGTAATTCTCAGCAATCCGTCACACTGAGCAAGCATGAAGCGGTCATCTGTTAGGTAGATATTTTCAGTTTAATGATGAGTTTAAAATGAATTCTAAAGTAGCGCAGAAAGGTAAAAAATGTATTTACCATTTAGTAAATTAATTGGATTCAAATCAGCAGTTGAATAAAAAACAAACAAACACAAATCTTCCCATTTCTACAAAGACCTTCCTCTACACCAGGGGTGCCCAAACTCACTCCTCAAGGGCCACTATCCAGGAAGTTTGACTTCTTTTCCAGGTTTATCAAACCTGAATCAAATGATGTCTTGTTAGCAGGCCTCTGCAGAACTTTACTAAGCTGAGGGTGTAGTTGGAACATTTGAATCAGCTGTGTTTAGTAAAGACACATCTAAAACTTGTAGGACACCGGCCCTTGAGGACAGGAGATGAACACCCCTGCCCAAGACCATCTTAGGTATTACAAACACCTTCATCCTTGTCGATCATAGGCTCTTCAATGCTCCACTATGCTCTCTTCGAACTGAAACTCAGCAACAACTGATACGTACTCATTACATTTGCTTTCATTGCCTACTGTAGACCAGAATTCACATCCTCCAAAGGCTCCTTGCTCCCACCTCCACATCCCAGCTCAAGTCTTCTTGACCTTTTCATGACTTCATCAGCTCTTTGCTTTCAGCTACACTCTCTGCCTGCCCTTTCTTTTGCTGCTTTTCTGTGACTTAAAGTCTGAACTTTAGGTTTTTAAATGTAAGATAAAAATTGAAAAAACAATCGAGTTGATTGAACCTCACAGACAGGGGGACAGTTTATTTTTTCTTGCACAGAAAACAAGCCCAGCCTGCTTGTCTTCAATATTTCAGAATACTTTTGTCTGATAAATAAAGACACTATTATATGGCAATATAAAAGAATGGTAATCTAACATTGATGCACAATAGCAGCATTAACACAGCCAGGAAACAAGATATGAAAAAAGAAAAACAGTTAAACTGATGCAGACTGTTCCTGCCAATTGGTCACAATTTTACTAGTTATCTACAGTGGAAAAATACAATAAAGATTTTTAGAGCCCCCAAGAGTCATTTAGGCTTCCTGAAATAGTTGCTATTGACAAACAAAGCCGTGTGTGTGTGTTCAGAATAGAAAATAATGGTATGATATTTTAATCCCCCAATGATCTAATTCTGGTATTTACAGAGAATCCGCACATTGTATATGCAAGCCCAACATGAGTAAAGAAGGTATTCACATTTTTAATACAGCAGCAGATATAAACCCTTGAGATTATTAAGAGGAAACCTGTACCCTAGCCATGTTCTAAGTAAGCAAAATACAAAAAACTGAGTCATATTTAAACTGGATTATTATTCAAAGTTTATCTTTATTATGTATATTATAAAATTATTTGTTTCTGTATATCATCTGTTTTACAGTAAAGCCCATGGGTGTTAAATTGTTATACACTCTGAAGAGGTTCAATCTTTGCATGGAAAAATGTGATTTCATAAGCAAGGCAATACATTTTCTCTTGCTCCATCTAATTCAGCATCACACAACCCATAACTTATGTAAGTCAAGATAATACCACAAATCAATTTTACATTAAATTGTTGATGCACTGACTTTTTATTTTTAGATTTCATATTTATTTGTCTAAGAGGAATATTTAGTTGATAACATACAACACAGTCTAATAGGTAATTCTTAAAGGTCAATTGACAGAAAGCATTGGACAAAAAATTAATAGGATAAGAATTTGTTAATGGCTCATGGTTCAATAGGCAAGGTGGAAATAGAAAGCAACCATAATGAAAAAAATGAAAAATAGTGAACATAAGCAACAGACAACTTGGACAACCTATAACAGAGTAAACAATTACTTGAAATTTTGAAAGAATCTGACCTTAATTTGAAGATTTTTTTTCTTTTTTTTACATAATGGTTTAATTTTCTCATAAATTATGCTGTCAATTAGAGCTTTTTTCGAGGTCTAATTAGCATGCCTCAGTGTGCTCGATTGTCTGAATTGACGAAATGTGTCCTCTGAAAGATGTGAAACAGTAATGGATGTAAGCAGGTACAAAGTCTCAGAGGCAGTTTGGGAAAACTGAGAAATAGAAAAAAAAAAAGGACAAAAGGAGCTGGGAACTATTGAGAGGCTTTTATGTTATAATACAAGTTCTGTAAAACAATTTTTAAGGTGTTATTTTATAAGATTTAAAGAGGTCTGTTCTATCAAGAAAACAACAGAATAACAAATAATGTCTCTGCTGTATGTAGTCTTCTGAAGTGGCATTTGATGGCCCACTCATTGGATGTGCTTGTTTTGAATTGATCTAAGGCAACAATCAAGTATCTATCTTACATGTGGTTTGGGAATGAAAACAACAGAAAGAAAATATAATTTGAATGAGTTTGTCTCCTATCTGTTGTGTTGTTAGAGCAGTGGGCTGAAGTTAAGTCAAAGCTATATGTTTGTAAACAAGGCTTAGACATGGTTTAAGAAAATGAAAAAAACAGAGCAGTGGTCTCATCACTGTTTGCAATAAACATATAGCAAAGAACTGTCTAGAATGCAATAAGTATCAGCGAATTATTTAAGTAAAATACATTTAGGCTCTTAATTCCTGTAATAAATGTTCTAGCACTTTGTGCTTAATGCAGCACAAGAGGTTAAGGGGTAGTAAGGTAGTAATGTCGTTAAGCAACAACTTCAGTGAACACCAGGGACTCAGTTACTCAGTCACATACTAACTTGGACTGCAGTTGTCACTTACATCATGCATCAGTTGGTACCATGTGCTATTCAGTGACATTGTTATTGTCATGCTGCAAAAACACATATTGTTTCTCACAGTGGTTTTCACTGTTCTATTTTTTTCGTTTTTGTTTTTTTTTTCTCGTATTTCGTATCTCGTATCTTTTGCTCTCCTTCTCTATGTGTAGAAGTAGATTCGCAAAGTGTATTTCCTGTATTTCTTCCTCTTCTTCTGTTGTGTTTATCTCCTCGACTTTTTCTTCATTTTCCATCTCAGTTGTGATTCAAACAAAAGCAAATATGAACAAAGTTCTTTATAAAATAAATAAGTGGAGGCTGTAATGCTCCATTTGTTAGGCTTGTTTTTGGCATACGCATAACAATTCTTATCACTACAGTGTCAGACAAGACACAGTTTTAAAAAAGGAGCAAAAAAACGAAAGAAACAATATTTTGAATGCCAAAAATACAGCATCCCTGTTGTCGAGATGAGAAATAGGGGATTATTTTTTTTTCCTGTAGCTTGATCGACAACTCATTATCTTGGAAAATTGTTTTTGCCATTAAATAAGTGAACTCTGTTTTCTTATTTTTTTATCACGTCATATTGTTATTGCAGTTTTCACCCATATAATTGCACGTTGATTTCCTGATTTTGTGCAACCCTAGTGACCTACCAAACAAACGTTTTTCAAGACTCCATTTTGAATCAGCCAGGAGGTAAGAAAAGACCACAAAACAAAATCTAAAACACTCTCCTCTGTCAATGTTGGTGTTTTAAAGCATTGATAAAAAGAAAGAGACTGGGCAAAAATAGCATCCATTGGAGAGTTCCAAGGTGAACACTACTGCAAACCAAAGATAACACAAATAACCTGTTCATTACATACAAACAACATATTGACCATGAGAGACAATTGTCCAACTTTTTGAAAGTTCTGTGTCTTTTTAATACCAATATTGCATTTAAGAAAGAAAAACATAATACCAACAGGCAAACATAGAGGTGGTAGTGTGATGATCTGGTGGTGCTTTATTTCTCCGGTGTCTGCACAATTTGCCATAAACAACAAAACCATGAATTCTGCTCTCAAGCAGAAAAAGTCATGACATTAAGTTTAAGGTCTTTTGGTTTATACATATGTGACACACATCACTATGCTCATCATAGATAGATAGATAGATAGATAGATAGATAGATAGATAGATAGATAGATAGATAGATAGATAGATAGATAGATAGATAGATAGATAGATAGATAGATAGATAGATAGATAGATAGATAGAACTTTTATATTGTCATAGAAAAACTGTCAATTTAAATGTTTATGTCTAGCTGTATTAGATGTTCAATGCTAGAAAAAGGTGCAACCATCTCTTAATGCCTTAAAATAAATTAGCATCATGTTTATATGACCATTCAGCAGCATTATAATTTCTAACAAACAATGAATTCATAAATGATCATCTGTTCACATAAATGCACGTATGTTGTAGGAGCAGCTACTGAAGAATCTTTAGTTAGGTCTAGATATTATTGCATGTTGTTGTGTTTGCACTATTAAAGTGCAAACACTGGTAAACCCAGATATTTAAATACAGTGTAGGAGAAGAAAAATAACATTTTAGATTAAAAAAATTCTACATTTCAGACGCTAAATTTCCATGCCACCTTTTCATTTCTGCTGATGTTCTATGTTTCTGAGATCAGGGCTAGTCCATTTGTACCTACGTTAAGTTTTAGTATCTACGTTGGCCCTGTGACAACCTACCCCACAGCATGATGCCCCCACCCCAATACTTCAGACTCGAGATGCTATCTTCAAGCTTGGAGGTATATCCCTTCTTCTCGTCAAATGTAATGCCATTTTAACAAAATACTTCAATCTTAGTTTCATCAGGCCAAACTACATGTCTCCATAAATGTATGTCTTTGTCCCTGTGTGTCTCAAACTCTGATCTGGCTCTTTAAGTTGCTTTTGGAGGGATAGCTTCTTCCTTGCAGGGTGGCATTCCAGCCCACATTGGTACCTCACTTGTATCACAGTACAAAAAATGGCCCACTTTTATTAGCTCAAGCCAACACTTGCACATTTCATAGGTGTTTTGCTTTTGTTGTTGATAGATACTCCCATTTCATACCTTGATGGAAAATCTCTGGGGGTCAGAACCCATCTCCTTCAAGAATACTATCATGGCTTGTCTTTCTCATTGTTTATACTTGAATATAATTTTTTGAAAAGATCAATGTGCCAACTCTAAACATCTGGAAAAACCACCCAGAGATAAACAAGAGTTGCAGAGGTCCAAAGCTCTCTTAATGATGTCACACAAAGAAGTAGTGAATCTGAGGTGCTGACTCAAAATGGATCCATAGATATGCCCATGAAACATAAATGCTGTGAATTGTCAGAAAACTACAAATAAATAAAAATCATGTCAGATTCCCAAATAGTTTAAAGCCATTCAGATTTTTCTCTATGTAAAATGTTGTTTTAATGCAGTTTAATGCTTTTTACATTTCTTCATATAGCTATGTATAGCTATATGAAGCTAGCTATATATGATAGCTATATCATATATAGCTATACATCAAGGCCATCAGCAGCTAATTTCTAAATTAGGTCTATGCATTTAGATGAGGTTCATATTTCAGTGCACAGCAGATATTTCAGGTAAAGTGTTTGTAAAGTTTATAAAGTTTGAGACTGCAGTGTTCCAGACTGAACAGCAATAACAGCTAGAACTCACGTCATCTGAAATTGTCAACTTAAAGATTTTTCTCGTGCACGTAGATGGACGCATGGATGGATCCTGAGTCAAGTTGTTCATCAAATTGCTCTTAGAGCGAACAAAACACACTCTTTCTCCTCTAGAGAGCTACAAACAAATCAAACAGGTTAACCAATGTTCCGTGAAGCTCTCACACATAATGATACCCAAGCTGCACCACTTATACCATGTCTCTCCCTCTGAAACAAATTGCCAGTAAAGCATCATTTACCCCCACTTCAAGGCCTGCCAACTGCATAAAACTTTTAGTAGCAATACGACACATCAAGCAAAATCATTTAAAAACTCAGCAGCTCAGCCTGCAACTGGGGGGAATTCCTGCAACAAGAATGTCAAATGGTAAGAACAATATTTTATTTTGAGTTCTCGAGGACATGAATACAGATGATAGAGCAAATTACCCTACACGGTTTCTTCCTAGCAAGCAAGTTGATTTTCTAAAGACTGTGTTTTTTTAGCAAGGTTTGCATGTACAGTAAATTGCAAAGTTTGTAATATCCTCTGAATTTTTACATATTTCCACAAACATTCTAAGTAGTAAACATCTGTTCATGTCACGTGAAAGGAAAACACTATTAGATCTATTTTAGAAGTAAAATCTGTAGAATAAACATGTATTTGCATTGATATACTTTGAGAATAGCATAGCATAGTTTGTTTGTTTTTTCCCCTGAAATGAGCTGTATTCGTTTCACCACTGCAGTCTTCGTTATGTTGTTTGCTTACTAATGTCCTCTAACAAAGTTATGAGACATTTACCGAACAGCTGGACGTATACTGACATTAAATCAAACACATCTACTAAATATGTCACTTCTGAAAGCAGAGGGTTTTATTTAGGGATATGACATTACACAATGTGCAATCTATATGCATGTTCTACATTGTAAAATCCTAATAACAAAACATTTTGAAAATCACAATCAATTTTTGTTTTCTACTCAATTATGGATTATGTTGTGCTGGTCACCTACTATCCCATCTATACACACTGATGTTGGTGGTTATACTGTGACAAAAGGTGAAAGAAGTTCAATTCAGTTTGAAACACACTGCATATACATAATATTAACAAAAATGCTGTCATGAAAAATAAATTATTTTAAAAAATGTAATAAGTACGTAAAACACGTGTCTGACATGCAAGTTTCAGATCAGTGAGCTGAAATGGATTAAGCTTCTTAACCCTTGTGACTCCAATACGGCGGTTCGTCTGCAGAATGCTGAGAAAGAACTGGAAAAATAGATACTTATCTATGATGCTTATCTATCTCATAAGGTATGAGATTTGCACTAAACAGTCAATATGTCTCTTAGAGCGTGTTGACTTGCCATGGAGGACAGTAAAGTCTTCTGTATGAACTGACTTGACATGATACCATAGAAAAAGATGAACACTCTAAATGATTTGGGTCACATATATAAAGCTGTCCTCTTGGATTTGAACAATGAGCACCTTGGCTCCTTTAATGCGTATCACTGTCTACCTTCAGCACAAATAATGATCCAAAGCTGCTTTAAAGTTTAGCCATAGCCTGGCAGCATCTTCCAGATACCCGTGTGATAGCCATTAGATTTTTTTAAACATCACTAAATCACTCAGCGCCAGCAGCAGTGAGGTGGAAATTATTCAGGCCTGTGTTAGAGCTTTATTGATTCGTAAATGAGTAAAAGGGTGACAGAGCAGATTACTTGTGGCCTGCTGAAAAAACTAGGCATCGGTTTGGGATGTGCAACAGCCACCATCCATCAGGACTTATGCAAGAGAAGCATTTTTTTGTCACTTTTAAAAATACGGCAACGTGTCTAGTACAAATTACTTTAGGTCACCAGTAGCAATCCCATAAATTTTTGTTTATCCGGAGATCATTGTGACTATATTGGAAATGTTTTTCTTTTCTTTTATGTAATTCATAGACTGATAAAAAAGAAAAGCTTGCAACTTGAGCAGTTTTAGAGGAAATTCGAAAGTGCCTGGGTCACTGCAGGTCTGCAGCTAACAAGCTTCTAAGAGCAATGTTCAATTGGGGTTGGCACCAGTGTGGTCACATTGCTCAGTGTGCCATGAGAGAACAAAATCGTAAAACTCAGTGGCCAATAAATGTTCCCTTCTATAGAAGGCTGAATTAACCGTAAGCCAGGCCACAAACCTCACACCGCACACACTGACTCATCTTCTGTTATAATATACACCTTAACAGTGATATTGTCACAGATATGACATCCAGTGGGTAAATTTATGCAAAATATGCAGAAGCCCATTTTAATAGTAAGATTTCCCCCTAAAGGCTGGTGAAAGCTTTGAGCTGCAGGACCTTTCTTGAATGCACTGCAATTACAAGAGCATATTTAGGGATTAACCAAAGCCAGTCTCTATACACATTTCTGACTTTTGCTACAAAACAAAATATCTCTTTTGGAGACACCATCACTGTTTCTGCTTTACATGATCGATATCTTGTACTGAAATACTGAAAATATTTGGCTTGAAGAATGAATCCTCATATGTACTTTTTTCAAAAGAAAAACACATCTAAAGTAATAACGTGTGTTCAAGTGATGATGTTAAGCTCTTTAAAAGTGAATCGCACAAAACCACAAAATATGTCATATGAATGTAATTCTCACAATTCTCTGTTTTTCATCAAACCTGCTGTATAACATCACATTTTCTTTATTTTTCAAATAAATAGATTAAGTTTAATTCATAAACTTGTGTTGAAATGGCGTGCTCATGAGTAGCTGGATTTAAACCGGGGCAGAAGATATCTGTGCAAGAGTCTTTAAATCTGATTGTACACATACTGACTTATTTTAGGCATGTCAACAGAAATTTGAGTGAGAGTAGTACATCATCTGAGAGTGAAATAAAGACTTTGATCTCAATTGACTTTGTACACTATTAGGTTTTCGAAAGCAAAATTCCTCCATACATGAGTCTATGTGCATCCACAGCTGTGTAAGCATTACAGTTGACATGGCTTACCAGATATAATATTCCTCATTGTTACAATCCAGGAGTCAAGATAAGTGAGAAGAAGCATTACAAAATCAAATTTATTTTGGATTCTTAACCAAAAGAACTAGGATGCACTGCTTTTATTAATCCTTGAAAGGAAATTAGACTCCACACTGGCTAATGTCGGTAATGACAGCTTAGTTTCTGTAAGAGACTCATGTCTCAAAGGTTCTTCCTAACAATTGCAGAAAATAATGGGATAGCTTTCAAACTGCAACTGACCACCAAGAGAATTAAGCTACCATAACAATGAAGAATCTGGGCTATTAGATGAAAAGCCAGATTGCATTATGTACAACAGAAAATAAAAATAATTACATTGCAAAGTCCAAACTTCCTTATGTTGAAAACTATTTTTCACTTCTCATTCTAAAGATGACTTTGAGATAGAACATCCTCGTTGCAGTCACCAGGGACCTGCTTTTTTCCTCCATTATCCATGCCCAAAGTTTGACCTTCACAAATTAGCAGCATGTGTACCACAGCAGAAAACTCTAGTGGTAAACATGGTGACATAAGCTTTCACTGCAAGAAATTTACTAGGTATAGAAATGGAGGGAGTTGTTAAGTGTAGTGCACACTCCGTGTTAACATGTCTGTATCCCTGCCACGAACAAAACATATTGTTTTGTGTAAACAACAGCAGTAGATAGAAAGGCTGCAGTGTGGCTTCTTTAAGTCCTGACAATGGCAACTTCCTGACCTCGCCAAGTGACTTATTTTCTTTTTCTTGTCATCTCGCTGTTCTACAACTCTCATTTCAATGCAGTTACCTTGCCACACTCTTTATTTTCCTCACTTCTGTTGAAGACACATACGCTCATATAGCTACCTTAACAGAGAAGAGAAATTATTGTCTTTCAATTAAGATCTTCATGTTTGGTCAAAATATTCCACTTTCATAGATCACGACGATCTCTCTGCGTAAAATGCACCCCCAAAGCCTTAAGGCAACATCCTATTCAAGAATGAGGTTTATTGTTCAGAACAGAATTAGAATTGTTTCTATTGTTTCTTCTAATTGTGATTCAATTGCATATGTGCATGCCAAGTGGACAGAAACTGCTCCAAAAGCAAGAAATGGATCATACGGTAGGGCACTAGGGATAAATAAAACCAAAAGAACCCTGTAACAACAGCTCTGCCTCATTGTCTCCCCTTTCTCAGTCCATTCATGTTGTTTTGTTTGGCACATTTCCCAAAGACAAGACAGCAATCCAAAAACTTCTCAAATCTGATGCTTTTTTTACATTTTATAAAACAGGGAGTTTCCCTATGTGATAATAATAATGGATTGCATTTATATAGCACTTTTCGAGACCCTTAAAGCATGTTACAATTCCATTATTCATTCACTCACATTCACACACTGATGGAAGCAAGCTACATTTGTAGCCACAGCTACCCTGGAGCAGACAGACAGAAGCGAGGCTGTCATATCGCGCCATTGGCCCCTCTGGCCAACACCAGTAGCAAGGTAGGTGAAGTGTCTTGCCCAAGGACACAACGGAATGTAGCAGGGGGAAGAAGGAATCAAGCCCACAACTTCTGAGTCACAGGACAAGCCAAAATGAGCCACAGCCGCCCTTAAGAAACAATATGTACAGTGTTTGTTGGTGCAGCGCCACCACACGCAACAGGTAAACATGGTGCTTAAAAGCTTTGGTTCTTCTGACAAAGAGAAGTGCAAATGCAAACCACCCTAACTAAAAACATCAACACTGTTCCAGATTTGGTCCCAATCAAAATGAGTCAACCAGATTATTGGGTTTAAGGGCACCCTAAGACACATTACATAAAAAATTTAAATTATTTTTCCTTATTTATATGAAGGATATCACATCTGAGGACATCAGACCATTTAGAGCACGCGTGTCAAACTCAAGGTCCAGCAGCCAAATCCGGCCCTCCATGGCCACTTATGTGGCCCTTTAAACTGTAGAGAACCCTATAGATTGTAAATTTAAGTTCAATTTTGTGCACCCCACTACAATTTTAGTAAAATAAAATCAGTGTTATTATATAAAGTTGTTCAGGATTATTTAATATTAAGATGTACTTTTGGAATGTGGAGGGTGATTTTAACAGTCTGTTATAGTTTTATCAATACTTTCTGCCCCAACCGGCCCTTTAAGAATATTCATTAGCTTGATGTGGCCCAAAATAAAAATTTGTTTGTATATTGATATTAAATTATAGACAATGAGTTAGTAAAATAACTGAACTTCAAAATTCTTCTAAGACCTAAAACAATAAAAGTAGTAGCAACCACTTAAAACTGAAGCTGTTGAAGCTCATTTCATCAATCAGTTTTGATAATCAGGAAATTGCATGCAGAATACTGGTGTCAGTGGTTTGTAATGATAAATAGTTAAGTATCATAAGTTTTTAATCGTATTTCAGTATATTCTAGCGACGTGGGGCATGAAAAAAATGCATGTTCCCTAAGGGGGCATGACAGAACATAATTGAGAAGCACTGATTTAAATGAAGTACAAACAAATTGTATTGTTAAACAGCACATAGTAACTGCATTTATATATACTATTTTAAGGTTTAATTGTTGTGATGTTAGGTTTTTGTGGTTTGAGTTTTAGTTAGTTTTCCTTATTCAGTTTAAATTACCATTTTTTGTTTATTTCTTGGTATTTTGTTATTTTTAATTTTAGCATTTCAATTTTGGCACTTGTTTCTATTTTTCCCCTTCCTGCCCTTAGATTTTTTTTTAACTTTAGTTTAATTGTTTTTGTTTTTTATCTTTTTTTTCTTAGCTTATCAGTCTTTGTTAGCTCTTTTTTTCTCCAATTAGATAGTTTCTTCATTTATTTCTCCTTCCACTATTTATTTCCATCTGTTCTGTTTCTTATCTGTTCTCCAGTGTTCCTTTGAATTCCTCTCAGATCCCTTCTAAAAATATCTTATCTTTAGTTACTTTCTAGTTTGTTCTTCTCCTTATTTTGGATTGTTTTCTGTTATTTCTCCTGTTTCTTCCGCTCCTGTTTTCTCCCTGCCATACTGCTCCTTGACCCAGTTACTTATTGTTTCCACCCGCTCTCTCCCTCTCACCTGCAACTGCTTTCAATAATTAGTCCCCAGGTTTCTCTGTCATTTCCTCAATCCTTCTCAGTATATTTAACTTCCCCGTTTCACTTAGCTCATTCGCTGTTCGTCGTATATTCAGCCCATCATTGTTTCTTGTTCTCTAGTCTCTGTGGTTTTGCCTTCCTGTTTATTTTTTTTTTACATTTTTGTCATCTTTTATTAAAATCTCATAATCTCATCCTACTGCATTTGGGTCCAAATCAACAATCAAACATGACATTTATTGATTAACAGCGGAAAAAATCTCACCCACACTTTAAATTTTTAGAGTTTGCAAACATTATTTATTAGAGTTTATGACTATCCTGATAAATTACTATCTTTAAACAATATTCTGTAGTTTCTTGACCAATGATGATTGACTCACTGATTGCCCATCACTAGTAATAACAGTGTTAGAAATTACCTTATTTATCTGCAAAGTTTTTGTTTTCTTTAGCCCTTCCTTCTTAATTCTAGCCCTCTAGTTTAGACCCAAAATGAGAGTATTTTTTAAATGTTCTTGTTAAATGCTTATGCTTAACCATGTTGAGCAGTTGTGGTTGAAATTAATGTTAGACATGGTGTCAGGACGTCTCATAATATTTGGTTTCTTTAAAAATGCTTTCGAAATTAATTCTATGTTATAGTAAAGCACTAGAACAAACAGGGACAGTGAAGAAAATACTCCAGCTGTAAATTATCTGGAGATGTTTGGGTCCCTAAAATTAAGGTTTTACAGCATTATTTTGAAAATGTGATAATTATAACTCTTGTTAAAGAGAAAATATAAAAAAATGTAGCAGCTCTGAATTTTTTACATCAAAGTAATATAGTCATTTCTTCATTTAACAATATTTTTAATACTTTTGCAACACAAAAACATCATGTTCTAATCCACCTGATGCATATTTAGGTCAGAAAGGTGACTGATTGAGAAAGAGCCAAAAGCCATGCAAAGCAGCAATTACCTTAAATCAAATAAAGACTGCCCAACGAAAAATCGCAGAAGGCTCCTTGCACAGCGACATATCCTAAATCTGTCGATGTGCATCACAACGCTTAATTCAGTGAACTACAGTGACACTATCCAGAGAATGCTAATGATTCCCCTATCAACTATAAATAACATGAGCGTGTGTCAGCGGATGTGATGTAAGTGCCATCAAACTGATTCATAAGCGAACATAGCAGACGGATTTTCAGACAACCAAGCCTATCCAGCTGCCTTGCCCCATTATAGCATTGATTTGACAAATGCAAAACAGATTCTTCCTCTTTAGAAGATTAAAAGACTTTAAACTGAATCATGACGTACTTGTCCTGAATCAACAGTGATACAAATCAATTCCTTTTATCTCACCAAAGAATAGAAGACAAAATTCTTGGAACAGATTAGCAACATTATCACTTTTCTAAGCAAAAAATCGATAATATGGGAGAAGGTTTGGGCCTTTCAGCTTTAGGATTTAGGTTCCAACTTCACAGCTCGGGTTGATTTATGGTCTCAGAAAACAGGCTTGCAAACTGCATGACTGTTAATATATAAAAAAAAAGGTAGCATTTTTTTTTCTAAGGATGCACCAATATCGATAATGGTATCAAGTATCAGGGCCAATACAGTTCTAATGTGCTTGTATCGGTAAGTTAACAGATACCATGGACCGATACTTAAAATGTGGAAAGTATGCAATAATTTCACGGAAAATTATTTTTCACTTAAAATTTTAGTTTTGGGTTAATTTGTATTAATATTTTACTTTGTATCTAATTCACTGTCTCACTGTCTTACGTCGTATCAAGCAGAGTGGAAAATAAAATATGTCTTCCAATTCATTGCATTTTTTTGTGTGGTAGAAGTATTGGCATTGCTACTCGGTGTCAGCAAGTGCTCAGATCCAAGTATCGGTATCGTATCGGTATGAAAAAGTTTTGTTGCACTTTTTACCATTCACTTTCAAAAATTGTGTTCTGACTCTTTTGCAATTACTTATTAAAGGTAGCACACAAGTCCTATCTACCTGTGATAAGACGGTTTTCGGCAATACAGGATGAAATTTTGTTCACACCTTTTGCAAGAAATTTTTTTATTCCATATGATATAGGCTTCTGAGTAACAGTTTAGATTTACTTATGGACACAAATTAATCATACAGGTATGAAACAATCCATACAGGAATATATGTATGCATGCATCTTTCTCATGTTTTGTTAAATGTGCCTTACCAAACTGCACCTTGAATAGCTAAAAGCTTTTGATAGCCATCACCAAGAATCAGATGTAATTACCTGGATATTTGAGCTAACTTTGACCTTTGGTGTACTTTGCATGGTAGGTTAGACTAATTTTAATTGCATAGTGTCTTGGCAGAGACCTAGCTTTTAAGCATGGTCCAAAAATTTTCCTGTTGTTTTTTCAGCTGTCTTACCTAGAATGTTCCTCTCACATCACACGTAACTAAGGTTGCCAACCGTCCCTTAAAATACGGAATCGTCCCTTATTTGACAATTACATTTTCCCGTTTCCCGTTTTGAACTAATAAGGGACGCTATTTGTTCCATATTTTCATAAATGTCCAATGTGTCTATCGCACATAGGCTTCAATAGCCTAATTCTAACTATGTAGCCTATATAAAAAATTAAGTAAAAAATCTCCCAACTACAGTCAGCAAAACTGTTCTGGCGGCGGAATCTAAAGGTCTTGCATGCTCAGGATTGATCAGGTAGACACACACAACACACTGCCGCTTCCCACGCAGCGCCTTGAAAAATATCCCGAAAATGCTTACAGAGATAAGTGCGAAAAGGCCCATCCTTGGCTGGACAATGTTAGTAAAGACAAATACAAGGAAAATTGTAAAATATGTCAATGAGTGTTTTCAGTTGCACACTGAGAAGACTCTCTGCACAACACGGCAGTCACACAAGAACGTATAAAAAACACATGTCTGTGAGGCTCATGTGGTGTGTTACAATATTCAGAATATATACATTTATTGAGCATTTTCCATCTGCAGTTTTATTTTTGTTGGATTGATTGAGATGGATGTTTTTATTTTTTTATTAAGCCAGTAGGCTCAGGTACAGTTTATTATCCAATCAATATAAATTACAACTTAAAGAACAAATCACACTAACTGATTAGTTGTTATGCTAATAAATACAATAAAATGAAAAAAAAAATATTTGGATAGGTTTTCTGGCTGTTGAAATTTTATATTTTAGAGAAATAGCCAATACAGTTTATGTTAACATTGCATTGCATTTCTTAGTGTGGTTTGATTGTTCTTCAGACAAAGCCACGCAAGCCAATTCAATTAAATATTTGTCATCCCACTCCTAAATATGTATTTAAATGAGCAGATAAACATGTTAAAAGGTGTTTGGAGTTCATCGGTAATATCCCCTGGCTAATTAACTAGCCCTGGTTTCAATTTCAAGTCCTTGCATGAGCAGTTTCATGCTTGAATTTGTTTTGGGAATGTGCTTTTACGTGGCTAAAAATTGGAAAAAGTGAGCACAAACACTACTCTGTCTTTTATTCTACAGTGCCTTGAAAAATTACACCTTGGACCAATGCAAAGGAGTGCACATTTTAAAATTAATTAGCCATTTCCATTTGACCAAATAAATAAAATCAGTCAGAGAAGTTATCGTTGTGGCATAGCTTCCAGATTTATGGATTAGACAGTGCTCAAAGAGAAGTTCACAGTTTAGGATGTTGTTTTCTTTGTATATTGTTTATTGCTTAATGTTGCTTAACAATGTTTTGAATTCTCCCTTGTTATGGTCTTCACCTATTTGTTGTGTTACTAGTAAAGATGGTTGAATACAAATGCAGGCCACAGTCGCATGTTGAAAACTATGTCATCATTTTACTTCCACTTCTCAATTTTGCATTACTTTTGAGTTCTAACATTGTTGCACAAAATATATTTATTTCGGTTTATTGCACAAAATAATAATGAAATTCACTGATGTTAATCATTTTTAATGTAATGATAAATTAAAATCTACAGTGGCAATAAACCATTTTGTAGGGCACTTTATTTTCATGGTCCAAAGCCTGTAGTGGTGGTGTTCTAAAAAAATAATGTTAAACATAATATAAACATTGTTTACAAGCTTCATTAGAATGAATATAATTACAATCATGTAAAGCTAATGAGGAATGGTCCAAGCAAATTACAAACTATAGCACAATTGAAACTATTAGAAATAAATCTACAGTGGAGAATACAACTCTCCGAGAAGCTGAAATACATGAACTGTGGTGGTAACAGAGGATGCTTAAATCTTCATATGACCTGCTAGAGCCAAAATTCTGAACTCTATAACAAGATATTATTCAGGGGGTATGTTGGGAAATTTTCAATGACAATTGCGAAAAAATAAAAATTAAAAATGCAAATGTACCCCCTGTAAGACAGACCATTACAGGAGATCATCCCTGTTGCTAAGCTATTACCATCACAAAAGCTTTTTGAAGAAATTTGTGTAATATCAGTTAGTACAACATTTCATTGTCTAAATATGGATAATCAGATTGGAAGACTCTAAAGTTAGATTACAGACATGCAAATTTTGGGGGGGTCAGTTTTGAATCAAAATGTAATAATGTAAAATGTAAAATAACATAAAGGAACAGCATTTAAAACTATAGCCACACAGAAATCCTATCAGGCTCATATCAGAATCCTTTTAAGTGAGTGAGGCATATATCCTATGATTGCATTTGGTATAAAAGATTTGCTGAATCATTTTTCTACTACATTTTTCACTCATATTATTGTTAATTTACACTTTAAGCCCTAACAAAGACAACATGACCCAGTCCCATCATTCTGCTGCCTTTTAAACCTAAATAGCAGCATTATGTACATATCCACAAAAAGCTTAGTAAACTTGTTTGGCTAAAGTATGACTCTAATGAAATTGGATATAGATATTACTTTGGAATAATGTTACATTAATTGAGCCAGTACAAGAAATGATAAGATACATTTTTACATTTGTGAAAAATGAAGCAGTTGCGGTTCTGACGTTAAACAAAGAATACCAAAGCAGCTCCTAAATAAAGTTGAATGGTACATTTCAGAAAGAAGTAATGAGCAAACATATTGAATCTTTAAAGAATAATCCCAGACCTAATGTATAAATGAAACATTAACAAATATATAGCAGAGTAGAGTTTGATTAAGTGTCACCAAAGCTTGAGAGTGTATGGTGGAACTGAGCTAGCTTAGCCAGGCCAATGTGCAATCTTCTGGACCAAAAGCACAGTGGAACAGATGTGCAAGTTCCATAGATTACCTCAAAGAATAATTTCATCACCTCAGTAGGGGATCAGCATTTCAAGATTGCAGACAAGGTCAATTTTGAACAGTGCAGAGCCTCTTCGGAAAAAGTGAAAAAGAGCAGCAATGGGAAGACCAAAGTATGTGACAGAGTTGACCAAAAGGTTATCAAAGTGAATGTTTAATTATCTGTTTCATGAGGTGAATTTCCCATCTGTTGGACAGTAAAGGATGATTCTATTCTATTCTATTTTATTGGTTCTAAAGGTCATATATCTAAGTTTGGGGCCATTACCTTGGATTGATTCAACTACAACGAAAAGAAGCGAACCTGGAACAACGACGCCAAACAACAGGATCGAAAAGAAAGTCCACACATAATTCAGAAAATACAATAGAGTAAGTTAAAAAGAAACAAGCCAAATAACCCTCACATTGACATTGGAAGAACAGAAAAACAGGATAAAAAAGACATATCTAAGCCTCTAGAAAAGAGGGTAAAAGATGACAATACAATACAACAAAAGCCAAAACAAGTAATTGTAACCTTCTCTTTCCATTGTGAACAAAGCTGAATCTTTTTTTATCCAGAGGCACTGACAGCTTTACGGAGAAAAAGAAGGAAAAACAGTTTTTATTTTACTTGATGCTAATAACCATTAGAAGGTGCTACAGGTAAATGAGAGAAACATTTTCAAAATAACATAAAAACAAGAAAAGAACCACACAGTAGATGCTGCAATTCAAAGTGTTTCCAAAGCAGCTCAATAACAGGAAATGTCCTTCTTAAAACAAAACCCCACTATCATTTCCAAGGTTAGAAGCAGAGTTGAATTACAAAGCCACCATATAATGCATTACTCTGCTTTGACTAAACATTGTTTTGCTGTCTTTTCACATTATGCAGCTATTTAAGTTTGAGCAAATGCTGTTCATATTTTCCTATCAATCCAAGAACAGAAAATATGTTTGCTGGAAACCAACCCTTGCTGTAGCAATTGATTCACTGTGTCAGTCTACTTATTGGACACACAGAAGTCCACCAATTAAACAGGAGATTGTAATATCCCTTTGCTTGTTTGCATTTAATCAGCAAATTTATTAGGGACCAAATATGTTCAACAAATATTTTTCAGTAATATCAACAAGGGCAGTTTCTACTGGAGAATTACAATAATGAGGAAAGCGAAACAGTTGTGAACCTGATGGTGAATATATATTTATGGACCTCTGGGTATGTGTTACCATAGCATTGACAACACCAAAGTTAATCAGTTTTCTTTGTTTGCTGTGTTTTCTATGTTTAAATAATGGCAGTCTTAGTACCAGAATCCTATAAGGCAGATCCATTCACTTTGATCACTGTAGATCAAAGCAGTATGAAAATATCAACGCCATCAGAGTCACGCTTACTACCACTGTAGAAAGAGTCTAAAGAGACAGAAATGCACTTAGCTGGGCTTGAGAAAGGGATTTGTGAAAAAGAATCAATATCAAAATGTTACTAATACCAATATGCAGTATATAAATAGCCTATATAGTGGGGCATAAAACTATTTGCTAGCAATTCTGCAAGTTGTCCTACTTGTTACCTGTCTGCAATTTTTATCATAGGTATAATTCAACTGTGAGACACAGAATGGAAAAAAAACTAAAAAAGTCCCTTTGTAAAAAAATTAAATAAGGTATTTGTAAAATGGTGCAGGAAATAAGTAATTGGCCAATAACAAAAGTTCACCTGAATACTTTATGATGTCATCCTTTTTTGCAATGACAGATGTCAAATGTTTAATTTGGGTCTTCACCAGGTGTGCACACACTGTAGCTGGACAAGATTGTACACCTGCAAAAGACTGGAATGAGCCAATCTAGAATAGGCAAACACCTTGGTACTGGACCACAGAGAAACTAGGGCAACTTTCTCTGTAAACTGCAATTTGTTAATCTGTTCAAAATAAATGTTAAACTGGAAATTGGCTCCATTTTGTCTCTGCTTGAACATGCATTGAATTACTTATGATAATTATTTAATTCAACAACAGTAGGAAGAGATCCACTATTAGAGAAATTATTATTATTATTTTTTTTTTTTTAATGGTTCACTGACAATCTCCCTTTACCTGGGGCTCCATACAAGATCATGACATTTGAGCTGTCATTGCCAACCAAGATGATATTTAGTATTTAGCTCAACTTTGGTTTTTGACCCTAATACTTATTTTCTGTACCATTATACAAATACATTCTTTAAAAATTATACTTGATTTCCTTGTTGTTGTTTTTTACATCCTGTCTCACAGTTGGAGTGTATCTATGATGGAAATTACAGGCCTTTTTTCTTTTTTTTGTGGGATAACTTGCACAATCGGTGACTGACAAATTATTATTTTTTTGCCCCACTCCGGTATTTGGATTTCTTGAACACTGCATCCATCTTCTTGGATATCATATTACTTAGAGATGCTTTTATATCACCAGAGTACCTTGGGTCTGAAGCCATAGTTACACTATGTTGATTGAATAAATGTGGCCTAGATACAACTGAATATGTTGTTAAAATCCCTGACAATTTAACAACATATTCTGATTTCATTGGTTGTATTTTAGGCCAATTTTACCAATCATTAGACAGTAAGCTGTACCTCAGTCTAGAAATCTACATTCAATCAGCTTTGATAGCAATGTACAGCTTTTTTTTCATTTATGACTCCAGAAAACCTGTTTTTTTGTCAAATGGAAACATTCACTGGTTCAGGAATCATCTGCACTTGTTAATCTGATATGATAGATATAAGCACCATCTTAGATATTGAAAGATATGCCTCTTTTCCACTAAGGCCAGTACGATAAGATAAGATAAGAACAAGTAAACAATAAGATTTTGCATCATACATCACCATCAAAGGTAACTAAAAATTAACTCTATTGGTTGTGAACAAGGTGTTGACGTAACGATGAAACGTAAGTCCATCCTTGTTCTTCGGGACCTTACAGCTGTTTCAATGAGCACTCATTAATTTCAATAAGGGAGCCAGTGTGCCCTGTAGTGGAGGAAATGATGTTTGCAGAGAAGCCCCAGCTGCTGTCCAAATCAGAGCCATTGATTTGGCCCTTAGTTTGATAGGACAGTTTGGATCCCAAAGGAGCAAGGACAATTGTATGACTCATCGGGCCTCCTGGCCCTCTGCATTAATTTTCATTTTAGTTAGAAATAAATGGCCAGATAATCTTGTTTTTCAGATCACTTTAAGTCAGTTTCAACTTTTTAGAAAGCTGAAACTTTTTCTATTCCAAAGATGCACTAACTTGTGGGATGTGTAATCTGGATGGTTATGACTTTGCCTGGCTTTTTAATATATATATATATATATATATATATATATGTATATATATATATATATATATGGTACAACTACTGCATGTAGTGGTAACAATCAATGAGTGGGGCGGGAGCAAAGTATCCAGAAGCTTTGGGCGTGTCCAAGTTAACAGCAGCTCATGTAATATGTAATGAGCAGCAGAAACAGCACAATCTGGAAGGGGCTGAAACAAAGGGTAATAGAGATTGGTACGAGCTATTTTTAACAAACAACTTCAGAAACATGTTTTCTGGAACTCAAAGACCTATTTTAACTATTGGAAAAATAGTCAAAATATGTCCCCTTTGAAGGTTCTCTACCAAAACCTGAAAGGTCTTTTTGTTTTCCTTCTGAGACAGTGACAGCAGTTTTACATTTCTCATACATTAAAGTTGGTTTCTTTCCCAGGGGACAAAACCAAGAATCAACTGACTGTAAAAATGCTTTTCATGACTCGAATGAATAGAAGGAAATGCTTTTCTGATATAATGCATCACTGTGAAGTGCTCAGCGAGCATCAAGACATCCATCCAAGGCACCTGCCATTACGCTTGAAAAGCAAATTTGAATTGAGTATCCATGTTCCAATGTAATGAGCTGCCAGTACTTTTACCATTTTTTTACGGATTTTTTTTTCTACAGTGCAGGTCTGCTTTATTGAGTTTTTTTTTTTCGTTTTCTTCTTTCTTTTTATTGATTTATTGATTTATTTATTTTTATTTATTTATTTTTGCCTCCAGTGTTATGTTGCTATGGTGCTAGCATGGATGGAAGACTTTCCAGAAATATAATAGCCTTTTTGCTTTGAGGTTTCTTTTATTCATCTTCACTGATATACTTTTCAAGGAAAAAATATATGGATTACATTATTATTGAACATGGCAATAACAATACTAACTCTAATCCACAATATTATCAATGTTCTCTTTTCTTTCCCATAATCACGTTATGAAAAGCTATAGATTCCTTAAAGCTGTATTACAAAAAGCGATCAAGGGAAGATAACTGACCAAACAATATATTACTAGCATCCAGAATATCAAGGTAAGAAAATTTATTTGTAAAAATAGACTACTAAATATCATAATTAGGCTCTCCCTTGCAGTAGAGATGTACCTGTGGATATTGGTATTATAATTGTATTTCAGTATAATCTGTAGCTCTGCTTTTTATGAAAAACTTAAAAGTATTTTTAATATACCTCAGACAATCCTACACATCAAACAATATGCACTCTGACACATACAAACCTTTCTGAGTAATCTAACTAACCTTAGTCATAAAGTCATAACTGGGTACATTTCAATAGAACCCCCCAATAGAAAGGATAGTGCTTCCGGAACTTGGATTCCCTGTTTACATTGTATCAGGCAAAACATGAACAGTTTCTGGTGTCAGACACAGTCCTGTAAATTCTTCTTTTAGAGAACAGTGAAAAGAGATCTAAGAGCGATCTCCAGAACTGAATATGAACGTCAAGCAAAGTGAGACACAAAAGAAAGGGTAGCGTGCCGCTTCTTTCTTGTTTTGAGCTGCTATTTATTTTTTAAATAAAATGTTAGAAAAAAAACTCAGATATAACAGCTATAGCATTTTAACCAGAGGCCTATAAAACTAACAACTCATAAAAAAGGAGAACCTGTTCTTTGACTTCACCTGTGCAACAAAAATCCGGAAGCTTACTCTCAGTTCAGCTGTTTGAGTTGTCTTCTGCCAGCAAGACAAAAGTAATAAAATAACCTTATTAACTCAAACAGAAGCATGGCTTACCAATGTGTCCTCAGTGAAATAGTATTGTAACCTTCAGTCTCAGCCTTAGATGCTACTTTGCGTAAAATTAATACGGCTTGGTTTATTTTGTAGGTGTGTTTATGTTCACAAAACACAACAGGATCACTACAATGATGTTGACTAGATTTTAAAAGATAGTTTTCATAGTGATTTCATATGATAAAAGTCAGAGTAGCTTCAATGAGGAGCCCTAAAAACTAAAGTTCCTATACAAACAACTTTTTAGCAGATTTTGTCTTGTTCAACTCATCAGATAACATAAGGTAAAAACAGGAAAATCAAGACTAAAAATTCAATTAACATTTCACACCTCTAAAAAATGTAGTCAAATTTAGCAGTATTTACAAAACAATGAGAATTCTAATACTGTTGACCTAATCCTAAATCCTGCAGCCTTCTGATGTCTTTGCCTCTGTTGTGTAATCTGATTAAGATATTTGTTACACTCAGACACTAATTTGCAAATTAACTCCCTCAAGTGCATTTAGCACCTACTTGAACACATAGGACAGATAGGAGAGAGAGAACGTATTTCTTTTGTGAAGTGGGTTACTTTACTTTAGTGAAGCCAACCTTATGTTCTCTAAGTTAGTTTTCTGTATTTTCCCTCCAAACTGAGAAGTGAGAAAACTCTTTCTGTGATCAGGGTTATCCAATCTACCTTTAGACAACATATGAGTTGTTTGTTATTTCATGGAAGAAAGGTGAATGAAGGGAAATATAAGATGTCTTTACGTACAAGGAATTTGGAATTATGAATGGGTCATCCTTGTCAGTTTCAGGGTAAAAAGTAAAACTAAATGTCGCCTGATATGATGCCTGATGGTATTTAGATTAGTTGTCTTGGGTAATGGCTTGAAGGCCCACTTTGCAGATTATTTTGCGAATGCTACTTGGGTCTCTAACTAGAGCCCAACAGAATATTTATTCCAGTTAGAAGAAATAATTTTGTCAGACTGAAGTATTACTTTAAATGATAATCGACCAGTGGTAAAAAATGATTTTGTGTTCACCCTTATATGAATAGTTGTTCAATAATTAATTTACTTTGGACATTGTAGCATTTTAGGCTTTAGGTACAGGTTACACCCACTATTTAAAGTACCTACAATCTATGGTCCAACCCTAATAAACCTGAGATTATTTCACTTTATGCCTTCACTTCTACATAGTAGAGATTGTGGCAGATTGTTTCAAAATAACATAATCTGGACTGCTTACAGAAACGCATTGGGTTGAATTTACCATAAATCAGAAGAAAGTATTTTATCTTTCCTTTGCGGAAAGCTTGCTTCCAAAATTGCCTGTTCGGATGCTTTTTGCTTCAGTACAAACTCACTGTCTCTCTTTTTATGTGTGTGTGTGGTAGCTTTTGACAGCATGTGCGTGAAATCTGAAAATGTGGCTTCTTGCTGAATTTTGGAGACCAAAAAACCACCAGCTTCTATTCAGGACTGAGCATATTTTAGCGGAACTCCCCACATGGATCTAAAAGACTGAGCGCTGACAGCAGACTGGTGAATCCCCAGACACTGGCATCACTAATGCTTGGCTGGCGTATAGACAGCTGAGTATTGATGGTCCATATTAGAATGTGAATTGGGGGAGTAGAGACACATGGATCTGGTTGCGGGAGACTAATGTGATTCAAACACAGTCTTTTAATAATATGGCGCACTCCAGTGCCAGGGGAAGTGGGTGGCAAAAAAACTACTGGATGATTAGCTAAAACAAATGACTGCCTTATTAACGGGACCCCCTGAGTTTTGCATGCATAAATACAAACAGGTGTATGCATGTCCATCAGTTCTTCATGCGCACAAACAGACAGATATCCAGACATTTATATTGGCATAAACATTAGGTTGGCTGTGTGTATGGAAAAGGGCACCACACAAAGGCAATACTCAGGAGAGTACAAGCTCCATCCAATAGGCTAATTAACTTCCCCAAATTGCACCAGCCAGTCCTCTGTGGTGTTCCAGTTAGCTCTGGATGATTTTACACAATGCAGCAAAATGTGTCACCATACATGGCCGTGTCGACATAACATCTGAGCTGCCCTACTAAAGCCAAGCTAATGACTGCAATTAGCAACGTTAGATTCCAAGCTGAGGACTCAGCTGTTGTAAAGTGGTACAAGCATACAATGTTTTATTTTTTTAAATTTTTTTTCTGTCTTTTATAGAGCTTAATTCATTAAAATTGGGGCGGGGGAATTATTTTAGTGGTTGTTTACACAGCAGTTTAGGAGGAGATAAATTATATTTAAAATGGTATTTAATTTCCTTATTTATTTTGATCTGTCCAAAATCCATCAATGCAGCACTGCCTCAGGGAAATAAAGAGGTACAATTCTTTAGAATACGCTTCAGTTGTTCAAACCAATATTTATTTAAGTCAAGTCAATTATATTAATGCTTCATTGCTATTTTATCTAAACCTTTGGATTTGTATTGGTGTTTTGCTCCAATATACTAATACAATACAGGTGTGTAAGAAATATCAGTACGCAGATGGCAATATTTTATTTTTTATATTCAAATAAAAAATGTATATATCTTCTTAACAAAAATTATAGAACCACTAATGATGACATAAATTTTTGTAGTAAAATTATAAGAATGACTTATAGTTGGTGGCTGTTTTCACGTTCTTCTTTCCAGTGGATCAGCAAGAGCTAGTCATAAAACTGGATGTTTAAAGTATAAAACAGGTTGGAGTGTGTAGAATTTTGTGGCAGTTTTTCTACACTTAAATTCAGTTTAAAAATCACAATATATAGTCTTACGAATATTTAGCATGACAACTCAACCTCTTTAACCTTTTATCTGATGTTAGAGGACTATAAAGGATGTTACGAAGGTGAGATGAATTCTGAGTATCTCCAGACCACTGTTTAGGAGGCAGGTGTTGCATAGGTCATTAATACTAGGGAGTTCCAGACCAATAAGTTTAGATGCTGCTCTTACAACCCTATTGATTGCGGTCTTGTCCTCAGCTGAACAACTGCCAAACAATACGATGGCAGTGAGTGTTACTCTCTATCACTGCTTTGTAGATGTGCAGCATGCCAGCCTCAGATAGCTTAAACTTTCCAACTTGGAACAGTCATTGGTGACCCTTCTTGGCAATATAGAAAATATTATCACCCCACTGGTTTTTACTCATATTTTGGTAAAAAATTAAGTAAAATAATAATAATAATAATAATAATAATAATAATAATAATAATAATAATAATAGCATCAAACTCATATAATTCCTTACCAACTTCTTGCATTTTTCCAGGGGCATTTTTACAATTTATCTTTCATGATGCGCTTAGGGTTTTTTAGGTTGGAAGCCTCTTTGTCATCAGCCCAATCTTGAGCTCTTCCCACAGATTATCTAACAGAAATCTGGTTTAACTACTCCAAAACATCAAAGGATTACTCTAAATCTGAAGCTCACTTGTATTACCTCTTGCATAGCTGTTTTCAAACATTCTATCTAGGAAGGATGACATAAATCTCTACAGTTTCCTAGCCCACTGTAACAGAGTTCCGAGATCAGATTTACAAAAAGAAGGATAAAAAAACAACCAGGCTGCGAACCTATGACCCCTGCAAGGATCTCGTTTTGGCATAACCACTCAAGCATCTGCTACCTTCCCATTTGCTAAATAATACATGTAATTTATGAGATGCTTGTCACACCCATTTTTACATTTGTAATCAATGCTTAGCAGGGTAAAAAGTGGCAGAGACACATGGTAAGGAAAGGAAACCATCTTACACAGAAACCCAAATTTAAAGTCAGTCCTACACGCACAGACACAGGATTATTGACAAAGATTCTTGGCATCTGTGCATTAAAGAAGATTCTGTAGTGTATGTGGAAAAGATGAGCGTAGGTAGATTAGGCCTCACTAGTAAGATTCTGGCAGAAGTTTAGAAACTGGTACTTCATCTGTCAATTTGTACAAATTGCAGACAATTTTAAATGAGTGGATACTTTTTTGATTAGATGCCTGCTGCAGTCTTACAGGCTATGAAAAATGAGAAGCTGGAGAAAGTTACTCCATATCTGCATGTCAACTGGGCCAAAAGTCAGAGTGACCCTGGGCTATGGGAGCATTTCCCATCAGAAGTCTGTTTCACTGCAGAGGCCATTTTACTCCCGGAATAGCAAATCCACAGAAATCAAATCTTTGATGTCTCATCTAAAATAGATTGTCAGAGCCATTTTCTGCCAAAGAAATAGTGAAACGCTTAGAAGCTAGTGCTACATTTCAAATTACTTACTAGAAGGGAAAAGAAAACATTTTTAATCAAGCTTTTGAGTTAGGAAGCAAATTTATTTTTTAATCAACTTCTACAATTTGCTTTGGGAGAACATAAAATATATTTGAAGATCGCATCTGTGACAAAAATTAAATACTCTTTGATTCATTCTAATTTTTTTCACATTACAGCCACACATTTCAATGTACTTGATGGACAATTTAAGTTATAGTTTAACTCAAAGAAGTCCATAAAAGAAAAAGGCTACATGTTTTCAAAATAGAAATATGAGAACTGTAGCATGCATTTATTGCTGTGCCCCCTTTTATCTATAACCCAAAGTCTAGTACGGCATAACTGCAATCCACCTGACTAAACTGGCTGCCCAAGCAAAGAGAATTAATCAGAAAAGCAGCTAAGGGACTGGGGTATGTCTTCAGAAATCTATGGTTTTGTTTGGAAAAATGTGTTGGCATGACAGCCATTATGCATAAACTCCAAAAATCTGGCCTTTATGGAAAATAAAGACTGTTTGAAGACTGTCATAGAAAGTCTTATTTGTGGTTTGCTACAAGTAGCATAGGGGAGACACCAAAAATCTGAAAGAAGTTCCCTTGTTCAGATGACACCAAAAAGCAACATTTTGGCCTACATGCAAAACCCTATGTGTATGAAAACCAACAGTGATCAACACTATATACTCATAATCCAGAGAGCAGAGACAGGGAAGTTGGTCAGACGATGGACAAAGCCAAATACAAGGATAAACTTGGAGAACCTTTTTTATCAGCTCTTTCCTTCTCAAGATAATTAAAAATTTGGTGAGGTCTAATCATTTGGACACGGAACCTGATTTGATTTAACCTTAATTTAACAGGAAGAACCCCCGAGACGAAACCAGGAGGCCTATATAATGGACATGAATAGTAAAGAGCCTGACAGTGAACCTGTGGGAATTTGATAACCACCATCAGCTGCAGCCACAATCTGGAAAGGTGCCAACAGGAGAAAAAAAAGAATAGCCATCCTGTCACAGGATAAGAACATAGTGTTGTACAGCACTCCAGAAATACACATTCATTCACACACACCAGAAGACAAATAGAAAAGAACATGCACATGTTTAAGCAGGTATGGACAACCATCTGTGTGCACACACCTTAGCATCCCGTCATCAGGAACCAATCTGTGCACAAGTTCTAAATAAGTGAGGGATATTTGCTATAGTCATCGTCTGGGATAATATTCTGTGAGAATACTGTCAGAAAATAAGACAAGTTTTTTTCTTTTACACAAAATGACATGCACAGTATAGAACACTGGATAAAGAAGTATGTTTGTGTTTTGAATTTTGCTACATCATAACCTTTATTTCAACATTCTAGTCAGAAAAGATCAGGCATAACTCATCATTCAACATCATGGGTCCTCTTTCCAGAGCTTTTATTTTAAATCCACCTATAGGCTTTCTCTGCAGTTTCTGAAGGTGTCCTTGGTAGCTCTCTCTGTCACAGCTCCTGATACTATGATCTGGGAGCTGAAACATCAAGGTGAGACGCCCTGCCATTCCTACAAACCGATCCACCGGCATGTTTTACTGCAGAGTCGTGCACTCATTTATCTTTTATTTGCATCTAACTAGAGGACAGTCTGTTGTATAAAGTGAGCCTAGCTTTTGCAACTTAAGCTGTATTTTAATGTTAACTAATAGTTCAATTTTCCAATGGGGCTTTAGGTTACAGAAGTACTTGGATATCAGCTGGTGAACAGAACTGGACAACTTTCAACTGGACTGCTCCTAACGTATTAAACTGAAGACTTTACCACTTATTGAATGCATCATGCCTAAGCACTATATAGAGATGCAAACGACATCAGTTGTCAGTTTAGGATGATGTTTGAATATTAGCTGTATGGTGTTTAAAAATCATTCAGAGGGAGTGAAAAGTCTATAGGATTGTTCTTTTGGGCTGCTGCGACAGAGACCTTGACTTTCATAGGTCCTGGTCATTTCATTCCTTAGCCATTTTGAACTTTTGCATATTTCATTATTTTGTACTTATGCTAAGGTAAACAGGGGTACACTGACAACACAAATACAATTGCATCAAGAGCCAATGTATTATTTTTCATACATATTTACAGACAGACAGACAGACGTCCAAATAAAAGTATAAACTGTAATAAAGCTTTTTTTTTTGTCTTTACCTTTCCAAACCTTTAGGGGGAAAAAAAACTTTAAATTGGGTATCTGTCACTGCCCATTCTTCTGCTGAAGCCAAAAAGCATGAAGGAAGCCAAAAGAAATCTGCATGATAGTTAAAAAGGCAACAAATGTTTTAATAAATTCTACCAAGTCTTGCTGCACTACTAGTAACAACTAACAAAAGCCTCTTTTTTGGCTTGTTTTTGTAGAGCAATTATGCCTAGCAATCTGTTCAGTGATCCTGGTGCAGAAATGTTAATGTGCCAAAAATGAAACAGTGGAATAATAGTTAATTTTTCGCTTGGTAAATCCAAAAGCTTGTAGCAACACTGAAAAGGTGGTCTAATTCAACACAAGCAAATTAAATTGGGCAGCAAAGTGGGTGTAGAAAATGACAATCTTAGGACGCCCTGGAACAGAAGAGGATTATTTACGTATCTCTATTTAATTTGCTACCCAAACTGCATATATAGCACAAATGGGTTCACTTATCCGTTTTAAGATTTGTATGGATTGTTAAAGGCCAGGTTAATGTGTCTTGCAGTGTAGTGGTGTTAAATTAGATGCAACACAAACCTTGTCCTCTCCTCTTGTCACACCTTTCCTAGCAAATCACTTTTTCTCATGGCAAATAATGCCACATAAACTCCTATGAACTCAAGTGCCATACCAGAAACTAAACATATATATAATAATATATATATATAATTTTATGATTTTTGTAAATGTATCTGACCTGATCTACAATAATTTAAACATGAAATATGTTACATATATAACAGAATAAAAGGATGGATGTAGAATTTTGTTGAAAAGGGGTTTGTAAATTACTGCTCATCCAAAACAGGGTTTCACATGTTTGCCTTAAAGGACAGCATGGACCTTCTTACTATTTAACTGAAATTAAAAAATACACAAAAAGTAATGCTAATAAATGACAAATACTTTATGGTGTGTTTAACCTTTTAAGATTTTAGGAAAATTTGTAATTGAAAATCTCAAGCTATAAAATTATTTGTTTACATTAACTGCCTACAGTGATGCAGAGAAATACACCAAACTTGTGCAGGGGCCACAAAAAACAATTTCAAGGGTAGCAAAAACACACACCATCCACCCCTGCTATATACTGTACAGTATGTAAATATCTGTTTTATTCAGATTTACATCCCAGTGAACTCAATCATCAATTACCTTTTGGATTGCACAGCCTTTTTATATATGTTTCTGTACAGCAACAGATATTTTGTCAAGATGTGAAGCTACAATCTTTAACAAAATCACATTTTGCTCCTCCTGACAATGTCCAATTCAATTTGTTTTATTTATATAGCACCAATTCACAACACGTAATATCAAGGTTACAAGAAAATACATTTGAGTTCAATCATACAAACAATCTAAATAGTCATTACTTCAATCAGTTTAAAAGTTTTATATCTAAGGAAACCCAGCAGGTTACATCAAGTCATTGACTTGCAGCATTCGCTCCTACTGAACGAATATGTAGCGACAGTAGACAGTAACCTGCGTTGTGTCATTGACTTCACATTCTGTTATGTTGTGTCCATGTTTCAGCAGAAACTCCCGGCAAATTCAGTTCAATTAGAAAATACTTATCTGATCCCATAGAGAAAAACTTAACCAGATATCTACAGTAAATAAATATTTCTCTGTTTACTCACTGATTTGATATGCCTTGCATAAAATCACAGACAAAAAGTACTTGATAACACTGGATTGCAACATCCCAACTAAAACTGCAATTTTTTTGTTAGTTTGAACAAGAATTTCATGTTGCAGTCATAAGAATTTATAAGTTTGCTTCACACAAAACGTGTCCCTCTCTGTTGCTTCTTAACTGGTGTCCTGTTAGCAATTGTAGCTAAGCAACCAAATACATGTTGTTTCTTGTCTGTTTCCGACTACTTTGCAAAGTAACAAAGGACCTTACAGTAGACTCCCTCAACTTACAAAAACCAAATCACCAGTGTGTCAGATAATTTCTTTTTCTTTTGAAATGATTAACTACTTTGCCACTGCTATTTCAAACCATCAGCACAATCCAAAGTAGGCAAACTGGCAGCTGAGTATGTATATGTTGAGCCATTACCTCCACCGGTCCCCATTTTTCCTGATTCAGGACTGACACATATCCAGCGCGGCAGCCGATCCACAGCACTATGGCGAGAAGAATAGTACGTCATCCCTGCTTCTCTCTCTCCCTTCTCACTCTGCTCCCTTCCTCTTGCTGGAGCTGTTTGCTCAGCTGTTCCTCTTTCTGACCGCATTTATCCCAGATGAGAGGCGCAGCTTACACCGTTAATCTGTGTGAATGTGTGTAAGTGTGTGTGTGTATCCATTCAAGGCATCCTCTCATAGTCCCCCCAGTGACTATGTTAAGACACGCCCTAATCATAGGATGCACACACACACACACAAACACACACACTAACATACTGCCATAGGTCAGAAACAGCATTCATGTGCCAGATATTAAGTGGAGGTCAGTCTAAGCATATGTGAGAATCATTAAATATCTATGAATGTAGAAAACCATGTAAAGGTTGCTCCTAGAACTTCCCTGAAATTGGGTTTACTATATAGGACAATGAGATTTTATTTTTCTCATTCAAACCTTAAACATCTCCTTTTTTTTTTTCAATACAATCGGTCACTCTGAGTTGTATGAGCATGTGAATATTTTCTCCAAACTCCATTCCCTGCATCAGTTAAAGAAAGAATATACACTAGAAAACAGTTGAGTTTGAAAAAGCCTGTCCTTTGAACATCATAGGGGCAATTATATTATTTGCCTCGCCTGACTTGGGCCCGCCCACAGGAAGGCTGAACTGCTTTGATCAGGAGCAGAGCTGAGGTGAGCTGCACCAACTAGAAACCTAATTACAATTAGTACCTCTAACGCACACTAGAACACGTTCTTTATTTGTAGATATAACACATCAAGGTTCATTTTTTTTTTACCCATGGAAGAGGTGCTGGAGAAAAAAAGGTTGAAATTTGATTTTGAAATACCTCCAGAAAAATACAACGGTGGGTCAGTTATTTGTTCAATCACTTTGTGCACAGTGACGTCATTGCTACGGACTTTATTGTGCATTCAGACCGCAAGCTTTGTCAGCGTCAAAGCGACTAGTTTTACACATATACACAGAAGATATATTTTAAGCTAAAGCTTGCAAAGCTCGTAGACGGGCCTTTCTCTGCTGGATGTTTTAAACACTAGCGGATCGTGGTTGGCTAGGCAGCGTCGACATCGGGCAACGTCACCACAGTGAGATGCTTTGATTGGCTGCCGTGCTGCGTCAAGACCGTCAAAAGTTCAACTAGCTGAACTTCTGAATGGCTAGGGTTATGCGCTTTGAAGCTTGAAATGCAGGAAAAAATTAAAAAGCTGACAGAGCCAGTGCTCACAAAGCACCGCAGAGATTGCGATGCTCCTCTGAAGGAGTCAACCTTAGACTTAACATGTAATCTTGACGTTACCGACTCTGACGTTTGGGGCGGTGTGAACTTACATTACATTCCTGGCTTTGCCTCGAAGCTGAATTTAAAGGGGAATTCCGTTTCTTTCAACCTGGACATTATTTTATCTATTTTTATGTGTTGTCACTCACCCAGAGAAGTTTGGAGCTAGTTTGAGCCGTTCAGCAGTATTTATGCATCCAGTCTTGATCAGCTGTATCTGTAGAACAAGAGTGCTCGGTGCAGTTCAAATTTTGCTTGTAATAAGGTTTAATCTGACCCAAATGCCATAATTTTACCATGTTTATATTCTCCTTGGTTTTACGAAAGCCTCTGAATTGCTTCTTGATGTTCTTCCAGACTGATTTGGGGACTTAACAATAAAACAATAATAAAAAGCTGAGGAATCTGCCGCGGCAGCATCCCCGCCTGGCAAATCTACTGCGGTAAAACACAGACTAGCAGTCCTGCTGCAGCGTAACTGTGTATTATGTCCAAATGAGCCCAAAGTCCCAGCCCCTAAATTAGACTTTATGAAAAAAAGAGATACAGTATTCCAAAATTTCTTAAAGTTTTTTCAGAGGATCAAATGTAATTTGACCATTTCGCAATAAATCATCAGTTTTTAACATTTTTGGAATCTTCACATCAAAACAATTATGGAAACGTTATTAGTTAACTGTAAGATAAAAAAACCTAGAAAACCACATATGCAATATATTCTAGCAGTTATTACCAGTGATGCACTGATGAATCAGCTGAACAATTTAGAAGCTAGATTGACCATTTGCAAACCTGAAAATCTAATAATTTTCAAAATAGTGCTAGACATATGAACAGCGTTCTTCAGTGTAAAAAAAAAGTCTCAGATTTAGTCACCGTCAGTATCAGTGAGATATTTTTAAATAAAGCTTGGAGTTAGATGCCAATAAAAGGGAAAACTGTTTTTCCACATAGGCAAATTGAGAAAACTTGAGCAGATCATAGGAAAACTTAACAAAGTATGACAAGACTTCTGCTACATCCTTTTCAAGCTGTTTTGCCTGTCAAGGAACGTGCAGGATTTTGACAGACTTGGGAATTTTTGGGGGGAAATGTGGTAAAATCAATACACCTTGCAGAGACTGTTTATAGTTACTAATGCTAACCGTTGACTGTTAGTTTGAGATGCTAAAGACTGCTTAAAATGTAACAGCTGCTTCTTCTGAAACATGCCATAAAGTTGCTTGTGCTCCAAAACTAATTAACGACCTCTCATTGCAAGAATGTTAAAAAGTTTTTTAATACTATTAATCCTAATCGTCCAAAATATATGGAAAAAATATATTGCAACTGGGGGAAATATACTGTAAATGGTGCAGCATTACTGATTACTTTAATTGTTTTAATTTGAATCCACTTATTGGAAAAAGGAAAAGCTTAAGTGATATAGCTTGTCAGTGGTTAGCACATGAGTCAAAGGGGTATTGATTACCTGCATTAATGCAGGTTCAAAAAATCTCTGCCCTTTTATATTCGTATATTACTTTGGGAATAGTTCTGCATTTAGCAGGCAAAAAAGAAATTAAGTATGAATGTTATGATATTAATAAACTAAAAGAGCTAAAATCTGAAATCTGTGTTTTATGTGCTCGTTACAAACATCCAACATGCTTTCAGATGAAAAAATCCCTGTCATCCGGTCCAAACTCTAATGTTAAAGAGTCCAGACATGAGCCCCTGCTACCTATTTGTCTTCTGGTCTGTGTTCTGTCAGTGAGACAAAGAGCATATCTGCTCAAAAAAAAAAAAAAAAAAAAAAAAATATATATATATATATATATATATATATATATATTTGATTTGAAAAATGTTACCTTACATTTTGCTGGCAATTCATTACATGGAAAATACATATTTTAAGATGCAGTTTATTCTAAAAGCCTTAACTATATGAGGCTCTTGTCCATTGTTGGTTAGATGAATGACATGACACAGCACTGTCCCTCATTTGTCTCATTTGTCTCTGTCCTATGCTCCAAGGATTTTATCTGCGACTAAAACCTCCCCTGCACTCAAACAGAAATCCCCAACTTGCCTCTATGACCATCTATAAAGTGAAACAAATAACCCTTCCCTTCCCTCTTAGGAGAAACTATTTGCGCCTTTACTGAGATTTATGCCACAGATGATAAAACAGAGCAGTGGGCAGCTAGAAGCTTAAATGCTGCCTTTGTTTTTTCTAAACACTGACTGTTTTGCTATCCATCACTTCTGCAAGAGAGGAGCATGGTCGAGCTGCTTCTGTAACTCCAAGGTTATGTGCTCCCCATCAAGGATAAAGCATGCAGCACTCTGAGGTTTAGATCTCAAACAAGAAAAAAATTTTAGTCTCAGAGAATATTCATAATTTCAGGTATAGTTTTACTTTTGATGAATTGCTTACAATTTTGTATTTTGTTTTTGTTTTAATTGTTCTCAGATTAAAAATGACTCTTTGGACAACCCTTGATTTGTCTTGTGTGAAAAATACATGTTTCTAATAAAACACATGTAACATTAAAACAGAACTGAATACTACTAGGACTCTTAAGGAGACTGGTTGACTTCCAGTGTGAAATAAAAAGCAAATCATATATAGCTTCCAAATTCAACAACAACTCACCTGAACAACAATTCAACAAATAAGAAGCTGAAAAGTATTCCCTCATGTTATATTCAGCCCCAACCCCAAGTAAATACTCTGTACAACAAACTTTTGCTGCAATTACAGCTGCAGGTCTTTTAACATATGCCTCTACCAGCTCTGCAGCACTAAAGTCTAAATCTTCTGCCCATTATTCTTTGCAAAATAGTTGTGTCTCAATCAGTTTGCATAGAAAGTTTCTATGAATATCAAATTTTAAGGGCTGCCACACGTTCAGAAATGGATTACCGCCTGGACTTCGACTGAACCATTCAAACTAATAAAAACTATTATTATATTGCTTTGATCTATGAAAAATTTTGTTTCGATTCTGGCCCTAAGTTTAGCGTCATTCTCCTCCTTATAGTTGAGTCTCCTTCCCATCGCAATGCTTTCTTCAGATTTTCCCCCTGGAAAGCTCTGTATTCGGTTTCCCTTATGTTACCTTTGACACTAACCAGCTTCCTGCCCGAACAAAAAGACAAGCATACCCACAGCATGATGCTGTAACTACTATATTTGAGTTTCAAGAGCTCCCTCAGAATAATTTTTAACTAAGTCCATATTGGAGAAGTAGAATAAAATCTGTAATTTTTTAGGTTTTTTGTGTTCCTTGTTTCATAATCTTAGATAATTCATGAAAGTCATTTACAAAGTACTTTAATCTTAAATGAATTTATTTTAAAAGACTTTTGAAAGTAAAAATTACAACTTCCACAAGAGTCCATCATTTCTTAAGCGTAATGGGAAAAGATAAAACGATTAAAAAGGAGCAGCAATTTACTTTAGTCAATAGATAAATAAAATATTTAAACAGTGCTTTTAGATCTGGGAGGAATTATGTCTGAGACTCATCCAAGCAGATGTAGTGATGGTTTCGGTCCGTCACAATGTTATGAATGAGAAGAATATTCACAGAATCCACCACTGCAATTCTAATATGCTGTATTGCACAAAAATTCAGGAAACAAGTTAACAATCTTTGTAACTGAACAGATCAGAGACTTTCTCCTTGCTAGACATCATGAGACAAAAACAATAAGTAGATCAAGTTAGGCGTTATTGGCAACTGTGGATCAGTACATAGTTGTCACGATACTAAAATTTCAAACTCGATTCGATACTTAAAAGACAAACTTGATTCTCGATTTCGGTACTAAGGTGACTTAACAACACCAATTTATTGAACAAGTTGATACAACAAAAAACATTCCTTTAATCGAGCTACCTTAATTTATAGTGCAAAAATGAAATGTAAACAATTCTTAAGTATAAACAATTTAACTTGCAAAGTTTAGGCAAATTGTTTACACTAAGCAGCGTTTTTAAAAAAATACATAAAAATAAAAAAAACGGGTGAAATAATTCACAGTTAAAACTTTAAATACCTATATCATGCAAAATCAAGATTTTGGAGTTTTCAATCATCCGGTAATGCAATTTTCTCATTAGAAAAAACACACCAAAGTGTTTTTTGGCTTAATTCAAACATGTCTGAGTAATCCTCCTGAATCCTGTCTCTGACCAGCTGCCCTTCCCTCTCCTAGAAAACGACAGACTGTTCAAACTGTTCAACTGGTGACATCACTAAGTGAAAAAAGGAAGTGCTAGAGGAATCAGCACCGCCCCTGCAGGCAGAGTGGCTTACCTCTGCTACAGTTCCAAACACACCCTCCTGCTTCGGTTTTTAGAAGCTTAAAACACGTTCTTTTTTGTTTTACTTTCTCTTTGAAAACATCTGTTTGGCTGCATGGATTATAGGATTTTATTCTACATTCCTAAAAAACAATGGTGTTAGCCATTTATCAAGCTGTTTATGTGATATTATAACAGCATTGTGTGGTTGCTTAATTGATCTGTAGCATCTCAGAATGTTCAGTAAATGGTTGCAAACAACAGACACAGTTTTTTTATATATACTGTTGCTTTTGGCTCTGTCCAAAGCCTGGAGATTTAGCAACTGAAATAAGCTTTATTGACTCTTTTTTTTTTTTACAAAAAATTTAAATAAACCAAACGTCTGAGCCCTTAATATAATAGAGTTTCATTGTGGTACTTCATGCTTTTCAAATTCACTGTCAGAATACTTTTTGAGATAAAGCTCAGCATTGTGTTTTCGGTCTGAGTTGCTGCGGCTCCACACCAGAGGAGCGGTGGGTGGGTCTTGGTAGGGGAAGCAGGAGTCGGGATTATAGAGAAACAAGCCGTTTTACTTCATGGTCAAACATTTACTACAGCATACAACTAAAATTTTAGGACATATTAATACCGTGTAACACCAACTGTAACATTTTACCATACATATGTCTATCCCAGGAGTTGAAAGCTGTAAAATAGCATTATATAGTCCCTTTAAATAAAGTCTTAAAATAAGAAAAAGCAAAGCACTCAATATGAAAATAAATTAAATATATATTACTAAATATTAGGGCTTTCAAACAACATATTTTTAAATATAATTAATAGCAACTTAGCTTTGAATAAATCATGATTAATGACAATTAATTAACATTCCTAAATATGGCAAAGCTAACCAAAATAAATGAATAGATATAACATTTGGAGATCACCAGTCTTTGTTAAACATCACATAAATTAAATGTGATATAGACTAATGGTGGGTTCACACTGACCCAAACGGCAGCATCAGGAGCAGCAAGATTACATGTAAAGTCTATGGTTGAGGCCCTCACAGGAGCATCGCAGTCTCTGCGGCGCGTTGTTTGAGTTGGCTTTCGTCACCTTTTCAAGCTTTTCTTGTATTTCGAGCTCAATGCTGCAAGTACCAGCAAAGCAGAAGTTCAGCTACCTGAAGTTTTGACGGTCTTGACGCTCTTGACGCAGCACGGCGACCAATCATAGCGTCTCACTTTAATAACATTAACAGATGTCGACGTTGCCTAGCCAACCACAATCAGCTAGTGTTTAAAACATGTGTCAGAAAAAGGCCTGCCTACGAGCTTTGCAAGTTTCAACTTAAAAATGTGTCTCCTGTGTATATGCTCAAACTAGTCGCTTTGTGAGTGTTGCTTGACGCTGCTAAAGCGTGCAGTGTGAATGCACTATTAGTAATCAAATGCCATAATTTTCCCGTGACTAAACACTCAACAGATAAAGCTATTCAGTGCTTCCACATACTCTTATTGTGAAGAGCATTACTTTCACACAGCTACTTCCACTAATGTCTTAGCACAAACTCAAGTCCGAAAACATCACTTTATCTAAATAGTTCAGTTAAAAAAATACTTTATTGATCCCAGAGGGAAATTAAGTGTTTATGTGTTTAAGTGTTATGTGAATTTTAACGTAGCTTTAATTCACTATGTAATGTAATGGAGTTATATAGTTAACTAACATACTTAAATCAACATAAATACAGTGCATTTTTGCTCTGTGATACTAGGGGGGATAGGTAGGTTTACCAAGGTTGAGCTGACAGCCGAAGAAGATGGAATCAAGTAATAAAAATTCCCTCTGATAACTTATCATATCAACTCAAAGCCATTATGTTAATAATAATATACTCACTTGCCATTTATGCACACACGCTTGAGCTCTGTCGTGGTGCTGCGGCACCTAGTATGTCAGTGTACTCTGAGGGAGGCTGCTTAAAGGCCAGACAAAAAAAAATATCTAATTTACATACCAGTTTTTGTATTGATTAATATATAGGCATCAATTATTTTAACAACCCTAGTAGATAGAGCAGTTGTATTGCAATAAAGCTTCCTCCTGTCATGTCAATGTGTTCCTAGGCAAGGCATTAAACCCCAAGCTTTGTTGGTTAGTGCGAATGTGTTAAATGCCTTGACTCATCAGTATGATTAGAAATGCACTATACAAGTCTATTTATTTGCAATAGTTTTCATCTATTCACAGCCTTCCTTACTCAGAGCAGTGGACCACCATACACTCCTGTGCAGTCGTCATAACATGTGTCCTGAATCTATCCTGGACAATTGATATTTTTAATAGCTTTGCGTACATAGAATTTACTTTAGATTTACTTCAAACTACATTATACAGCATAGCAGAGTTTTGCTGCTTTGTTCTGACATTTCTTCAGTTCCTGACAACAGAAATGGGATGCACACATAAACGCATAGTCCTGGGAATTAGTGGAAAGGAGCCAGAGCTGAACCTTTCAAAAGGAAAATATTCATCAACTCAACTGTCTAAATAAAAGAGGCTGAAGATTGTTGTGTATGGTGAATAGGATTCTTGGGATCTTGAGTGTCCTGTAAGAAGAAGGAAGGGATTTTTTTTTAACTTTGCAATGAGCGTAATAATGATTTTAAACTGTATTTTTTATTTTTGTTTCATTTTTCCGCTGCATTATTACTGCTGTAAGTTTGCATTTTAATCTTAGTTTTATTAAGCTTCTCCTGAGTGCAAGACACATGAAAACCTGCATAGAGTTAGCAAAAAATACTAAATATAAAAGACTCCCAGACTATGAGAAATAAGATTTTCTGGTCTGATGAAACCAAGATTGAACTCTTTGGTGGTAATTCTAAGTGGTATGTGTGGAGAAAACCAGGCACTACTCATCACTTGCGCAATAAAATCCCTATGGTGAAACATGGTGGTGGGAGCATGTGTTTTTATTTATTTATTTATTTTTATTTTTTTCTGCTGCAGGGACAGAACGACTGGTTGTTTTGGAAGGAAAAATGAATGCAGCTAAGTACAGAGACATACTGGAAGAAAATCTCTTCAAGATTGCTCAGAACCTCAGAATGGGCCAAAGGTTCATATATATCTATATATATCTATATATATATAGATATATATATCCCATCCATTATGTATACCGCTTATCCTCGAAGGGTGGCGGGGGTGCTGGTGCCTATCGCCAGCTTTGAACAGGTGAGAGCCGGGGTACATCTTGGACCCGTCGCCAGTCCATCGCAGGATAACACAGAGACAGAAAGGACAAACAACCATATAAACATGCATTTACACTTTTTGGACAGTGGGAAGAAGCCGGAGTACCCAAAGGGACCCCACGCATGCACAGAAAGAACATGCAAACTGCATGCAGAATGACCCTGGGCTGAGATTCAAACCCAGGACCTTCTTGTTGAAAAGCAACACTGCTACCAACTGTGCCAATGTGCAGCCAAATTAATTTAATTTGATGACATTGTTGATGATAATAAACATTGGCATGTGAAGTAGAAAGCAAAACACAAGAAGAAATAGTTTTCACAAGAATGTGAATTGAGGTCTTTAAGTTCCTGGCACAATATACCCTTCTTTCAAGGAACATGGAGACAGAAAAGGATCTAGGGAGGTGAAAATTCCAGTAGCCCTTCAAATACTAGGGACAGACAATCACATTTTGGCCTGTGCTCTTCAACAGGTTGAAGTCCTGCGATAGACTGAAAAAAATATATTCTTCAGGGGGGGAAAAATGCTACTGGTTGAACCAAAACCTACAAATTAGTCCTTGGCAGAACCATCTTAAATTTAAAAACCTCACAAATCAAAAGTGAGTTAATTCCAAAAGTTTCACAGCAAATGCAGGCAAACTTAAATTACCTAAAGCAGAAAATATTTATTCTATATTACACACAAAAAAATAAACTGAATAACAATAATTTGTAATATTATTAAAATGATTATTTTACATAATAAAAATGAGAAAATGCTGAGATAGATGTTTGTTGTTATTTAATTATTCTTATAAAGGCCACAACTACAACTGGCCGTGTGCATCACCTGTGACTTCACGGCATGCCATTGTGTACTTTATTAATAAAAGAAATGTCGCCAAAGCTGTCAGTTTTGAAGCCTTTTAAGATTTGAAGGAATCTCTATTGTTGAGAAATATCTCTGATGTAAACCCTCCTCTGGTCTCTTAAGGCCTTTTTTTGTGAGTTTAGTCGCAAGACTTTTTCTTTGTTTTTGTTTCTGAAGTTAAGGAAACATCAGTAGCCAGGGAGCGGCTACATTTTAAGCAGAAGTTTGCTCAGACTTCTCCATGACCGCTCTCTGCCATTATGATGACCGTAAAAAGGAAGACACAGAGCGGCCTGTGTGCACGCCGGCATCTTCACAGGTTTGCGTGATGCTCATGCACGCTGATTGACAGCCAACGGTGGTGCAGAAAATCGGATTCTATTGACTAAAAAAAATTGCCGGTCAGTGTGAATTGCATAGGGGTCAATGGGAGAAAGGAGGGACTTAAGACAAATAGCAAATGTTGTGGGGCACCATCCATATATCATACTATAGAACCGATTCATCATTTGAACGATTCAGAAAAGTTTGACGCATAAATAAATTCTCTGGAATACAGCTTGAGGAATATTTGTAAGTTTCTTTAAAGCTGTAAATCTTAAAATCAATTAAATGTTTTGTTACTAAAGTAAGAATACCTGCAGCAACTATTTTTAAATTATAATCAGCAGTAAAACTACAGTAAGCACTTTTTCACTGGCTCAGTAAGCACAGTCTGCTCGAGAAACTACACTGCTAATAAAGCTACATTGAGATGCAATGACTGGTTCTCCATTTTAATGGTGACTGATGGAGGTCGCATAGGCATTATTGCTAGCAGTTCATCAAGTTCACTTTGCACATTAGGAAGTTGAATTAGTTTCCTGGAGATTCTATCAGCGGTAATTACAAGATGAGCAGAAATATAAAAGACTGAGGGGGTAGTCAAGTGGTTTAACCCTTTGTTCTACCTTCTGCTTCCACAGCATATAAATAGGATGCACGAAGAGAGGCTTGAACTTTGGTTATACCATTAAAGATATAGTAAAAATAATTATAGCTGATAAAACCTGTGTAAAAAAAACAATAAAAGAAGAAAAAAGAATGATTAATTATACATATATGCTTTATATCATTTATTTCTAGAGAGCTTACGTCTTGCTGTTTCTCTTTCCTCCCCTGCTTTTTTCTATTTTTCTATCTTCGCTTACTTTTCAATTTTCTTGTTCCTCATCTCGCCTGTCCACGGTTAGCTGCAGTGCAGATTGCAGTAAACCCAGAAAATCCTCTTCATCTCACAGCACCAATACCATCTGCACTCTGTCTGCCCTCAGTCACTTTCAGCAGTTCCATTTGCCCTGCAGCATTTGGGACAGCAATGGATACTGAAACATAAGCCCCAGAATTTATACACAAACAAGACACTGCAGGGCATAATGTCTGTTAATTTACAGTTGCATTTTTTGTATTTCCCCAGAACAAATAGTATGTGAAAATGATCTTATCATTTAACTATTTATTAGGGAGGTAGTTTTACTCCTTTGTCTTTTTGGTCAATTAGGCAGCATTACAATAACTTTAAAAGAATGTGTAAATGTTTTGAATGACAGAACAGTTTCTGGTAGTTATTATACAGCAACATTTTCTATTTTTATAGACTTATTTTTAATATTCTAATCTGGTTTGTCTGTTTCTGTATCCATTTGCAAACAAAAGAATGAGAGATGACCTAGAGTTTTTGCTCCATAGAGGATAAAAGGCAGCTCATACCTAAAAAGTATGACAAAACCACCCATCTGTTCTCTGAGTGTTGGCAGGTGCCTTTATATGTAATTACCTAACTAGTAAGGACTTGGGATGCTGAATGAGCTACGGTGGTGGAAGAACCTGAAACCATAGATAAAATAAATGGCAGCTTTCTTCCCTCATCAAAAATTAGAAGCATTAATATTTAAATTGCCCAATAAATAAAGGTGGCCCAAGGGGAGAGAATGGGTGGAGTGGGTGATTTGGGTTAATGTGCCTGAAGGAGAAAAGAAAGTAGAGTTCGCTGCTGTGGTGCTGTGTTTATACCTCTTGAGCTTTTCACATTTCCACTTCACAACAACAAGACTCAGTGTCATACAATTAGCAAATAGAACTGTAAGTGTGTAATTTAATCTCAGAATGAACACAGCCATTGCCAAGAAGTTTCGTAGACAACATTAGTGAGAAAAAATATGATGAAGACCAAGAAACATACCAGGCAGTTTAGGACCAAGGTTATGAAGGAGTTTAAAGCAGAATCACGTTACAAACAATATGCTATGGTTTGGGCATCATACTGACTCCATCATCCTAAAATTAAAAGTGTGTACCACAACTGTAATCTTACCCAGCTATGACTGTCTCCCTAAACTGATGAGATGGGGAAAAACAGCCTATAAGCTCACAGTTACTCTGGAAGAGCTGCAGAGAGCCACATTTCAGGTGATACCGTTTTTTTACAGGACAACGTTTAGTCACTTGACCTTTGTGAAAGAGAGGTAGAAAGAAGTTCCCTTTATTGCTTGTCACAATCCATGTAGGGAAGACAACAAACATTTGAAACAAGGTTTTGTGGTCCTTTGAGCTTCAAACTGATCTGGCAACATGACGTGTTCACCCTGATAACACCATCACAAAAAAGTATAATATGGTGATGGGAGCATCATGCTGTGGAACAGGAAAGGTGGTCAGATTTAGTGGGAATATGGGTAGAACTAAATACAGAGCAAACCAGGAAGAAAACATGTTATATGCTACACAAATGTAGAGATCTTTACAGAGAAACAAAATCCAAGGCTGCAAAGGACTGATTTAAACCATGGTGTCTTCACATATCCATAGCCAGTGTTGGGAGTAATCCATTACAAAAGTAATGAGTTACAGGAATACTTTACTTTTTTCAGTAACTGAATAATTTAATGGATTACTTACAAAAAAATACAGCAATATATTACTAGTTACAATTTCAGTAACTCAAGTTACAAATGCATTTTAAATTGTTTTTCTGGCCAACTAATGCAACAGACCAAATCAAGTTGGATACGGTAAAACAAGATCCACCATTCACTTCCTGTTGCTCAAAACTAAAACATCAGAGAATCAGGACGGCTGAGGAAAAGATCGACTGTACATAGACAGCGGCATTATTCAAACCGTTTTTCTAACCATCTGTTGTAAGACTTCAGACAACAGAGTCTCATCTTTGTCAACCATCTTTGTAATGAGCACTTTCAGCACCTTCTTCTGATTAGATTTAACGAACATTACCATGAAATAGAAGGCTTGCAAAGGAACTTGAGACTTAATTTTAATAAAATTGTGTTAAAAATACAGTATTTGTGGTGTGACACTTGTGTAATATGTAAAATGATAAGTTACGGTGGTTAGAAGTAATGTTAGATATTTAAGATATTTTGCCAAAAGTAACATAAAGTAGTGTAACTCAGTTACATTTTTAAGACAGCAATATTTAATGCAAACACATTACATTTTCACATTGTAACTAGTAATGTGAAATATATTACAATTTCTTTGCAACTTGCCCCACACTGACCATAGCTAACTGAAAATGTTTACGAAGAATTGAAAATTCATGTGCACAGACAATCTCCATTTAACCTAATAAGGCCCGAATAACATAAATTATTTCTCTAGATGTGTAAAGCTGGTAGAGACATACCCCAAAAGATTGTTTTACAAATTATAGAATTAAGAGAGGTGAAAGCTCCAAAAATGCACTTCACAGTTCTTAGAAACTTTATTTATAAGGAAATTAAAAAAACAATGTTCCCTACTGCTTTGATCTCTTCCCTAAATCCCAGTAAAATACACAGACTTTCAAGATTGTAGTATTTCAAAATGTTGAAATGTCATAAATATTTCTTTTAAAAGGAAGTGCAAACAATCAAAACCCTAAAAACCAGATCAAAAATACAAACATCTTTTGACTTAAACATTACACCTTAATCAAAGAATTTGACAAATAAAATATGGTCATGTATTGAAAGCAAACTTTTAAAAACCGTCAAGAAAAGCAAAAAATAAGCATGTTTTTGCCAATTTATATCATCTGACTATAAGACTGGTATAAGGGTGAGAAGGGTCTTAAATCATATCAGGGTGGTCCTATGAGTGATGAAAGAGATCCGGATAAAAAAGAAAAAAATGAAAAAGCACTCATCATATTCTTGAAGATTGTCTTTGAAGTCACAGATGGTCAAACAAAGCCTTCGGATTGTTGACCTTCGCATTGTTTATTTGAACCACAACCCTCAAAGATGAACACTGATGGTAGTTGCCAGAACGTCTACCTTAGTCTCCATGGAGACAGGAGACGTTTGACTCTGAACTTTCCAGACTTATTACCAGATGAGAAAAAGGTTTCTACTCAGCTGTCTTGCTCTGTTTGCCTTCTTTCCACTTGTGGATTCACTGAAAATGGAAAAGACACTCAGAGAGAGAAAAAGGCGAACGAATATGAGAACATTACTGCTGTCTGACTGAAACTGCTGGTCACAGAGTGACTGTGAAACAGGAGAGCAAATGAGACTAAAAGGGCAAAGAAAAATGACAGCGTTTAAGTATAATAGGAGCAAAGGAGAAAGATTAGATAAGGAAGTGTAAGGAATATTTTCTTTAAAGTTAAATAAATCACAAATACCTAAGTAGTTCAAATAGAATTATGGTGTTAGTTTAATCTGTTGACTGAAAGGTGTGAAAAAAGAGCAAAGAATATGAAGATAAGAGTACAGACAGCCACTTGGCCACCGATCGAAAGCATGAAGGGCATTGAAGTAATGGAGCAGAAAACAAAAGAATCATGAGTCTCCAGGTTCTCTGCAAATCACAATCACAAGATCAAGACTATAAAGAAAAAGATGGAAACTGACATGATTGAGAATGCTAAGAAAGTAATCCTTTTTTTTAATCACTGCTGAGGTCCTCCTTACTGATATGGGCATCTATAAATACTTAAATTATTGGAGCTTGATCACACTTGCTATCATTCTGCTGAGCGCCTCTGTATTAATAATCCAGTCAGACACCTCCATTTAGCGAGAACAGGTTTACAGGGGCCAACATTCCAACTCTGCACGCCCCCACCATCCCCACCACTGCACTGGAGTATAGTTTGGTTTTGATCTATTTCTGTCCACTCCTCTCATCAGTTCTTCTCATTACAACCTTCTTCAGTGGCCACAACAGAATCCTAATGAGCAAAGAAAATTTACCGTTTTTTTTTTTCTTAATGCCCTAAAGAAAACTCACACTTTCTACTGTCATGCACTTTGATCTTTCATGTTCATGCTCTGATAACAAGTCCCCAAGTATATGCATTCTTTAGGGGAGTAGTAACTGGTCAATTTAACATCCATTTAATACTTAGTGGATTAGTGGTAGATGTTAAACACACATCTTTTTTTATGTTTTTGTTATTGTATACACTTTATCAAGTCAATAGTATAAACTTAGGACAAACAGTGAGATAACTTATGCTTGTTTGTTTGCTTTCCGTTGTTATAATAGTGAATATGTGTAATATAACTAAAATAAATCACATTTAAACACCTGTTTATTTCCCCAAAAAAAGATGTTTGTATCAAGCAGCAGGCTACTGTATGTGTGCAGGATCAATGAAAAAAATAACTAGTTGCTATATCTTCTCTACCAATGGCAACAGCATTTTGTTGTTGCAGTGTAATGTGGGGTGAGTATCATGTGGGGCGAGCTGGAATAACAAGTATTGTCCTCAGTAGAGACAATCTTACTGCAGAGAGTTATTAAGATGAAACTCTGCAAACACTGACAATCCTATATCTGCTCTCTGTCCTTTAAGGGACATACCTATATCCACCTATAGAGATGGTTTATCAGACACAACCTCCCAAATTTGAGAGAGAGGATTGAATGGCATGCCTGCAGTCCTGACCTCAACCCCATTTAACCCTTGTTGGAATAGCTTGGCAGTGCTATTTGTGTCAAACTGCTCAACAAAACCACATTGGCTGTTTTGTAACAACTGCTGAATGAAGAAAGGGATGCCATTCCATATCAGTCAGTGACCAAGCGAGTGATCAGATTGAGGAGGAGGTGACAGGCTGTTGTGGTTGTGTACAATTATCCTACACATATCTTTTATCTTTTAAATTTCTCAGTTTCAAAATTCCAATCCTATATGCAATATCAAACAGGGGTCGACAGCAGAATAAACTATTTAGTATTGACATAGAGAATTTGACATAATTGTATGTATTGTTATCTGAATTTTAGTCCCGCTGCTCAAACCACAAATGCATTTCACTCATAAATGTTTTACGTTGAAAGAAAATGATCAAGGCTTATATATATATATATATATATATATATATATATATATATATATATATATATATATACCGATTCCCAATTCTTCCTCTTTAAGGGGATTTTAATACTTCTGCTTAGGTGCATTGTAAAAGATATGCTAAAGCATTTCTGCATGATTGCTTTTCCTTTGAGCAGTGTGTACCATTTCTAAAGTGGTTCTGCATGTGCATGAACTGTGACAGTGTAATGATGGGTTTGGTAACTGTGTCCGTGAATAAGAAAGAAAGTGACTTGAATACTCAAAAATACCCTAGTGTGAGGCAGAAAAGCAAAGGTTTCTTGGTGTGTTTTTATAGATTTTATAAGCTCATAGAGGGCCCAAATATCATCTCCCAAATAGTTTTGTCTGGATTTAAAAATGTATTTAAAAATTATTTGCCCCAAAGATGTTTATGCTGGATAAATTATTACACCACAGGATGTAGTTGGTTATCAAACCATTTCTAGTACAATAACCTTGAGACTGAGAAAACAAGCATCAATAATATGAACACTTTGAAATAATGATAAACTGTATTTAATCCATCCGTTTCAAGAGAGGGAAACACTAAGAGGGCACTATTTTCACAGCATGGTCACCGTAAAATGTCCTCCTCTCATAGCTATGGGTTGTCTGTCAAGAATGCAGCTCAAAATCTGTTCCCTCATGAGAATGAAAAACAAAACAAAAAACTTGCAGAGAATATACCACTGAAATTTGCCTGAAAATGTAAATGTAAGGAAATATCTCTCATAGCAGTAAAAAAAAAGTATGGACATCCTACACACATACAAGGTTATTTCAAACTTAACCAATAGTTACAAAGTGGTCACTCTGAACAAGAATGTAATTCTATCAAAAAGGCATTCTCTACATTGATAAGTTTTAAGGTAGAAGTAAAATATTTCCACTTAAGGAAAATGAAACTAAAGCAGCTGTAAACCTCCCCTATCAAACTCTCTCCAACACAAACCAACCCACACCCCAAAACACCAACCACACCAAAAACCCCAACACCCAACAACCACAACAACCCCACACCACACCCCCCACACAACACCCCCCACCACCAACAACCAACAACCACCACAACCCCACAACCAAATGTGGCATGGTACACAAGGGCCTGGGTGGGGATTTGATCCCACGACTCCCAGGTGAAAGTCATGTGCGCTAACCAGTCAGCCAAAGGGAATCCCTGTGGCCAAGCAGCCGGGGCACGTGATCTATCGGAGCCACAGTGACAGGACCTCCACACTGTCACATCTACACCTTCACAAAATCATAGTCTCGTACAGCATTAAAGAGTAGGAAAAACCGATGTGACAAATACCATCTTTTTTCACAGCTCAATACAGATTTGAATTTGATTCCACTGATCATAGATTTTTTGGGAAAAAACAGCATTTAGACCAAAGGATATTTCTCAAACATTGATCAGTTTGAAAAGTTTGGCTAGTTTGTCTGTACATTGTTGACATTTAACACAATTCATGAAGTTTATCGTGCCCTAAACTGTTTTAGCAAAGTCAGTCAAAAAACCCACTTTAACTTCAAAGGTAAATGATGGCCCCCACACCAATGTAAAAACCACTCACACTATACTGTAAAGGTCTAACCTTATGGACCAGTTTCTTCATTAAAAGTAATAAACGATATTAGTAAAAAAAAAATTAAAAAAAATAAGACCTCAGCATTTTATCACTTCCATCATCAGCAGACAAAAAAAGCAATATGGGTTTCATATCCTATCAGGGAATAATGACAATCAGCAGCAGAATCCCACAAAACACAAAGCTTTCACACACACCAGTTTTCATATAGTAATGTGAGGATTTTGTAAGCTAACTAGCTTTAGAAAATATGATGCTTGAAGTTCAGGTCACAGCATAAATACTTAAGCCTCTTATTATGAACGCATTAAGGAAGTTGTCTGAGATCATGTGCAACTTCTGCTGTTATAAATTCCAAAAGATAGCTGTTGTATATTTAAGGTGTAACAGCCGGTGCTCTTTGATTGGATAAATATTCCCATTTGGCTTTCACTGCTTTCTTCTTCTGTTTGTGTCAGCATGTCGGAACCATGGCTTTTTAAAAAAGTTTTCATAAGCGGGGTAAGTAAATACAGCTTTTTCAATTCAGTTTCAACAGATGATCACGACATTCTAATTCTTCACAATCTAATATCATTTCATCATCCATCATTGATGCAAAGCCATCCATCCTATAAATGACACTACAAGCACTGCATTGTAAAGCATTATTTAAAAAATAATAAAGACTGTTTGGATACGACTTTTACCTGCTGTACATCTTTTTTATATGTAGAATCCACTTCCATAATGAAATAATGAAATATTTTCCATCAAAGTAAGTTTGCACCCATAATCTCACACAATGTCCACACATTTTGACAGCAGCTGAATCTCTTACATCACTGTCTTTAGAAGAGTTGGCTGGACTTGCGTCAGTGTCTACAGGTTGACTTTGCTTCCAAATAATAAGTATTATAACAATGTTATTGTACAGGATTATGCTGCATGAAGCAACAGCCTTGTTGATGAGCCTTAGTGATGTTATATACATAAGCGTCACACTTTCTTCCTCTATTGCACAAGTCTTTTTGATGATTCCTTTGGAGGTGGTTCTGGACAGGTTGATAGTGCCTTTCTACCACCACTGGATACTTTGCAAATGTAAATGTATGTAGAATAAAAGTAGGACAAAAGCAAAATGAGAAGCATATAATGCATACAGTAACAAAACAAAACCACAGTTTTAAGATCCCCAAGGCCAGCTGTCTCGAATCCCTGCCATAGCCAAATTGCTTACGGATTAATCTGTGCTGAAAAATAGCTTTTCTGGGATATTTATCATCCATTCATTTTTGGAAATATTTGCAATCAGATGTGTTCATATTTAGAGAATCAACGGTAAATATTTATTTTACCCAGACATTTCATCCACAAGAGAGGGGCTGTCTTGTGCATTCTTGTCTCAAGTGATCATTAAATGAAAGGCAGGGTATACTTTGGAAAAAAACTGCCAGTTCATACCAAGGGAACAGAGAGTCAAACAGGCAGGAAAAGATCAAATGCTTAGCAAATTTTAGAGACACAAAGTAAACCTATTATGAATGCTTTAGAATTGTGGGTGGAACCTTGATATCCCCAACAAATGCTCCATCCTCCAACCATGTTATATTATACATTTCGGACAGGTAAAATTAAATGTTTGTATAGTTTTCTTCAGATGTTTGGAGATCAAGCAGAACCAAGACTAAGAAAAGAGCTATAAAGAGGCGTCCCTATTCAAGAGACTAATGTATGACCTATAAATATACTCCTTATATGTTCTGCTACAAAATAAGAAAGGGTTCGAACTTAGCAAAAAAAAGTGAGTTGAAGATGGACCAAATTTTTATACAGCAAATGTTACAAGCATTTTCAAGTTCTAGAGATTTTAATTTTGTATATTGGTAAATACATGTTTTATTAACTTTCAGCTAAACGGAGAGACACCTTGTACAGCTAACGCCTTTTAAAGGAGGAACACTAAGAGGCCTAAAATCAATGAATCAATGTTATATTTCTGAACAATTCTGACATCAGAGCGAACCAATAGATGAGCATTAACCCTATTGTATGTGAATATTTTACCAGGGGGATGGGAGTCCCTGCTGGCAAGGATCAACTATCTGTGTGGTAATGGACTGTGTTCCACCTCACAAGTCATCATCTGGGCCATCAACAGCTGCCTTTTCATCTGTCTGTGTAAGTAAGACATGCAAAGAGGGAGCATAGATCACATTACAAACTGAAATGCATAACATGAAAAGACTGAACCTCCCTGGCAAGCTGTCAGGGAATTGTGAAGTATCCAAGGGAGTCTGTTTGAAGAGTCTGATTATGGACTGTGGAAGCAAATCCAAGATGTTGTTTAGTGATCTGAAGAATTTAAAATCAAGAGCTTATTTCTCTGGATCCAGCGGCGTGCAAACAGTCCCTAGGATATACTGAACAACATGCAGTGAGAAGATGTCCAACATCTAGATAGAAACATTATTTAAGTATTAAGCTGTTTTTAGTTTTACACTTCAATGTTTCTGTGTCAGCTAATTTTAATGGTAGGAACAAGGACTGAACATTTACATAACAATAAGATTTACTATCATAGAACAAGTTAAGACTCCTTTATTCTAAATATATGTGCATAATCATAACATAACCAGATACCAGATTTAAATATTCATATGCCAAAGGAAAGAGATGTTGTAATAACTTCAGTCATTTAATATCAGCTTTGTCTGTAGGAACATCTCCAAACGTTATGATGTGTAAAAGTAAGAAAGACACAAGGAAAGACTGTTTGTTTCACACATCATGTTAAATGTGCTAAAAAGTCTCAGTGCTGATGGTTACTTTCCAGTATAAAATCATTTTAGGTAAACATAACAATAGTTCCTTATCCAATAGCTTTAACAAGTTTGTAATTAGAGAGTTAAGATATTTCCCCTTGATTCATGCAAAATGTACCCTAAAAGGATTGTTATACAAAATTTAGGTCCGTCCCAGTAATTTGATTGGACAAGAGACAGTCCATGAGTACTAATAATAAAGTACTACAGCACTGGGATTTTTTACAGACAATATCACTCCACTGCACAGGCAGTGGTGCGTTCACACTACCCAAAATGTCAACGGCCAGAACAGCAAGATTACATGTAAAATCTATGGTTGAGGCTATCAGAGTCTCCACGGTGCTTTGTGTGCTTTGGCCGTGGCAATTTTTGAAACTTTATTAAGTTTCAAAGAGGTAAAAGCTAGCATCACTGAAGCAAAGTTAGCTGAAATTTCATCTTCGTCCCTTGAGCATCAACCAATCAGTGTCTCACTGTAGTGACATCGCCAGACGTCGATGTTGTCTAGCCAGCCACGATCCCCCATCAAAACATCGGGCAGAGAGAGGCCCGCCTACGTGTTTTGCTAGCTACAGCCTTAAAAATGTTAAGGCTTTAAACCATAGATATTATTGTGCTTATGGCTTCAGTCTAGTAAATTTGTGAGCGTTTTTTGATCGTGACAAAGCATGCGGTATGAATGTACCATAATGTTTGTGTTTGAAATGTCCTTGTATAAAAAACATTTTTGTTGCCTAGCAACAGCCCCGTCTCCCTTCCAGTCGGAGCTATTGTCTTGGCGGAGCGAAATAAAGGATTAGATTAAAAAAACAAATCATAATCTATTGAGGATTATTATTATTATTTGAAAAAAAATAAATGAGCTTGTAGAACTGTTGTATAAAAGCACTATCATACTCAAGGTCATGATTTTGTGCGGAATATCAGCACAGTTGTGATTACTACGGTACTCGGCCTGTGGCCTCATGCCTATGACCGAATCACACTGATGCTGAAATTTGGCACAACAGCACTCCCTCTTGTGTGATATTGTTTAATTTTAACAGCTTCAGGCAAATATGCCTCAATATCAAATGCTTAAATATTTAAAAAATAAATTGAAAAGTCTTTTTTCAGTAAGAAAATATTACCATGAAAAGATGGAATTTGTCCATTTCCGCCACCTGATCATTGTTCTTAAGTCGGCACATTGTTTGAATGTAAAGAAAAGAAGAGTTGTGATAGATTAATCCCAATCAATACTGTCATCACAATGTTTAGCAATAGTATCTGTATCTGTAAATCTGTATCTGTAATATCTGTAAAACATAAAAGTAATAAACTATATTTTCAGATGTGATGGTTTGGATTTAATTAAATGAATCTTACACATTGCATTGAACATTAACACATCATAAGTAAAGTATCTTTATAATGTATCGTATCCAGCTAATTTATATTAACTGTTAATAAAACCTTGTTTGTAAGGCTTATAACTCTATACTAACAATAGTCCACGACTGTTCAATAAAACAGAAAAATCATTAAAGAAAAACAACACTAGTACAGTAACCTAAAAGGCTGGGAACTTTCCAGTATCCATTGCCTTAAAGCTGGTCAATTATACTAAAGGCATCTCTCCACTAGTACCTTTTGCCAAACCGACACGATAGCGGTAGCGTGAAACGACACGACACGGCCCAACTCGTCAAGTGTTGCTTCACAGTTGCAACAAACCACAGCGTCTGAAGCGAGCGGGTCCGTCATATGGTGGGCGGCCCCAGAGTACGTAGCGGGAGGTGAACAAAGGCTCGGAGAAAAAGAAGAACAATGGCGACCTCACTAGCAATCGTGAGCTTTTTGCTCAGTTTGTGGATTTCTGTAGTTCCACGTCGAAAAAAAAGCCTCTCTCATCGAAGAATACAGACCCCGGAAAAGCTGCTCACTGCAAGGAAAAACACGATGGAGTAGTACAAACGAGTGTGAGAAGCTCTGCAGAAGAATGACGCGACAAGACCCCGGCAGCTTGTGTGGGTAAGCCGATGCAAATACCACCCCGGTGTGGTGGGCTATAAATATGCTCTGGGTTTTTATGTATTTGCTAAAGCCCAGCATAAAAAACTATGTTAACAAGTTGGCTTTATTAATAAGTATTCTGTGTGTGTGTGTGTGTGTGTGTGTGTGTGTGTGTGTGTGTGTGTGTGTGTGTGTGTGTGTTTCAGCTCTGTGAAGTTGTCGTAGCCGACCGTCGGTTTGGTCGTTTAACTGGGTCTTGCAGTGATGAGACATTCTTCTGGGTTTCACCGAAGCTCAGTGGCAGCAGAACTTCAGGATGTCGGAACAAATTCATCTACATGTGCAGCAAACTACGTCCATCGCTGGAGCAGCTTAGCTTTTCGCCTCTTTATCCCCTTAAAGAAAGGAGTTGTCATATACATGTTACGAATTCTATGAATTACAAACCACAACTGTATGTTTTGTAACAAAGCTGTGTGCTATGAAAATGTTTTCAGATTTTTTAAATCATCACCATTACAATGTATTTTACAGATATCCCATCTTTGATTAGGCTTAGGCTTTTCATTAGCTTTCAAATGTATGCAATTGCAAATGTATGCAAATTGTATGCAATTTGCTTCGGCCTGCAGGTGAAAGCCATCGGCTATGTACCACGATCAGCTCCGACTCCTCCTTGATAATCCTCTCACAGCGAGCAGCTCCATCCAGCCCACACTGAATCTTCTGTTCAGCCAACAAACTCAGAAAAGCTGAAACATTTTGATCACAGCACTAGTTTTTAACGTTGTCTTTAGTCTTCAGCAAATACTAAACACATCCACTTGCTGTAGTGAGGTTTCAAAATGGCGGTCGGTTTTTTATTAAAAGATGCTGTCAAGTTACTCTCCAGTGACTCCGCCCTCCAGCCAATCAGTGACCGACAGCCATCTGACATCGCTTTTCAGTACCAGTTCAGCACGGATGGAACCACAGCTGAGGTGGTATGAAAAATAGTATCGGGTCGGAGCAACTCAGCCAAACTTCTGCTGGTGGAGAGTAAACGGTACTGCGGCCGAGTCGATCCGAGCCGAGTTAAATTGTACCGGTGGAGAGATGCCTTAAGTAATTGTCTGTCAGAGAGCAACAAATTTACCATAATAAATGTCTCACTTTTATGTATGACTGAAAATCATACATAAATCTTTTTCCAGGAACCCGTTCTATTGCAGGACTCTGTTCTGTAAATTAAGTTGAAGTTTCTCTGCACAGAACAGGCAAGAAGAGCAAAGGTTGCAAATTTAACACATTTTATTGTTGAGCATATTCTTCTAAGGCGGATACGTATAAATTTGCCATCCTTGTGCTATATGTAGACATTTTATTTCTGGCATTTGAGAAACAACATGTAATCCTTTGGCTTTCAACTCTTATTAATTGAATAAAGATGCGTTTTTCCATATCTGTTTACACCTTCAGTGCTTATTGTGATGAAACATGGAACATAATGATAAAACGCTATGAATAGTTAATCAAAGTTAATAATAGTTAATGTTTAGCTTCCAGATGTGTGGATAAATCCCTACTTCTTAATGCACTTTCAGTTTAAAGTTGGCTCCTTATTTTTGTATGTATATTGTTTTAATAAAATAATGCTTTAACATGATAATTGTCATATTCTTATTAGACACTTAACTAAAAAATATGTTGCCTTTAAAAACAGTGGGTCAGTTGAATGCACAGAATTCATGCATGTGTTGGCGCATTGTCAGGATGGTACCACCTCTGCCTCAATTCGAGCCAGGAAAAACCCTGGTTGAGGAAAGGGATGACTGACACTTGGAGAAGCAAAAATAATAATAACAATAATAAAATTCTCTGAATCAACTTTGTTTTGAACTCCAAATGACCTCTCAGTTTGAGCAGAGTTACAAGTCATTTGATTGAGTTGAAATGCTAGAGCGGATGGCAGCACCTGACTCCTGTTAATTCACAAATAGGTTGTGGCAGAACATACTTAGTCATGTGCAGTGCAAAACCAATAATTAAACCGAATTTTTTTAGATATCGTACAAGTAAAGAATGTTCTAGGGTGAAAGGGAAAAAGCATATCTGATGCATTTCTAAAATAAATTGAGGAAGTGAGTAATTTTTAGTCAGATGAATCTTAATCAGAGGAATAGTAGAACCATGAAAATTGAAACGTTTCAACCATAAGTTTATTTTCAAAATCACAAGGCAACATGTGGAAGGCTGGATATAAAAATCCTCAGTAAGAACTGCAAAATGTATATACACTTTATAACAAAAGAAAAATCCTGTTTTGTTTTTTTGTCAAATGTAAATGCTTTATTTCATTAAGCCAATAATAATACCATACAAAGACGGTATGAGCATACAAAAAGTGGTTTTAAAATAATGATTTCTCTTATACATGGGGAAAAAGATACCCAAACCCAACTGAAAGTGTGAGAACGTGTAAAAGAAGATGTTGCCGAAAAACAACTGGTTGTGCCACCCTCAGGAACATCTCCCATCAAGCATTTTTCATTTGTGTTCAAGCACAAACAGTTTAATTGTACTGCCAGACAATCTTACATCAATTTGACACTTGTAGGCTTTGACTAGACCATTCCCTAGGTCAAGAACTGAAGGCAGGTCAAACATTTTGAGGATATTGTAGGAGAAAGCAAAAGATATTGTCCATCATTTACAGCAACTCAGCAAGTTTGTAAAGCACCAAAGCAGACCCAGACAGGTAAACACGTCACTTGAGTCTGGGGTGTTTCTGTAGTGTTTTGTGTTTTGTTTTTCTTTCCAAATCTTCTTCTGAGTCCTTTAGGGGGAGACTTGGAGCTGCCCTTCACCAGTGGAAGGCGGAGCCATCTCCCACATCCCTCTGCACACCTGGCTGGTAACAGCCATTAGCTGGGTTTATAAGGAGCTGGCTTTCAAACATTAAGTGCGTGAGTGCTTGCCTTACACGGTTTACCAGTCATTTCTCCTCCATGATCAGCCTTTAATAAGATTCAAGCCCACATTTCCAGCTGTCAGCTCCTTTGGCCTTGAGGTCCTGCTGCAGGCCAGTCTCTGTCGGTCCAGCCTCCAACACCCACCTCTGTTGTTCAGCTTCCCTGGATTTTCTAATCAAAAATACCCACAGATACTTCTGGAGTCATTCTTCTGTGTGACTTTGTACATTTTAACACAAAAGTCTCAAAAGCATAACTAGGAGAGGTTAGATGCTTCCCAAGCACATTGGTACAGTTTTGACTACTTCATAATACCTGGTCATCCACAAAATGTAATTACTTGTTCTTTTACCCTATTCTGACATTTTCTGGATATTGCAACCAAATCTGTGAACAATATTTGAGTTGTTTTTAAAGGACATTTTTATTTATATTTTATTTTAAAATATTTTACACTATAGCTTGCTGTTTGTGATTTAACTTGCCCTGTATTCTTATTTATTTTCTCTGTGTGTGTGTGTGCCTTAACATGTGAATTTCCACCCTATAGGATCAATAGTCTGTATATTCATTCATGCATTAAAAGAGAAACAGATAAACACAGGCAAAACATATAGCCTCTCATGGCCTCCTTTAATTTGGGATTATGATACAATTATTAGTGATTATAAGAAATATCTGAAACATGAAAACATTTCAAAATATTAAGAAAGGAGCTAATCTCAACTTCTTCTAAAATTAAATGGATTTCTGATGTTTAAACCAATCAAAGCTTGAAAGAATGCAAGAAGCAGATTTTTTTTTGTCTGAATTAATGAAAAAAAGAATGTAACGCCTTGTTTTTATGAAATAAGAAAATGTTTACTAAAACAATTAAATTACTTAGTTGTCAATTTACTAATAGAAAACAAATTTAGAAATACCAATACATTGTTTTTACGAGATGTTCTGTAGGTATAGGTAAAGCAACCAAGAGTGCTCAGCTGCAACCCAAAGTGGCAGACAAACCTCAACTCTCTGGCTGCCTCTCGAAGAAACAGGAACTCAAACATGTCCTGTTTACTGTGTTAAATTCACTTTACTTCAGTTGGGATTCAAATGTTGAGAAATACTTATCTCTAAACTATGTAAAGAGTTCTTTCTTTGATATAAAATGTATCTGATTATTTTAGGAAAAAAAGTAATACGTTCCAAAAGGATGTAACAGGTGACAGTAAATAGCTGAACACAATGTAATTGCATGTATTAACTTGTCATTAAGCTTACATCTGCATGTAACAGCACAACGCAATTTAGAGTTTGTTTGGTAAAAGCAGCAAAGTGTCTTGCCTTCTGCTGGTTTGCTTAAAATGCAGCTCTTTGGAGTTGACTCCCTCCAGAAATTTACCTGATGCAAGTACATGTTTGATGTATTTAAATGTATTTTTGTTTTTTACACTTTACTAGTTTGTTAAAAAACAGATACAGTAAACAATAAAAATTTATCCAACTTCTTGGGAGGCTTCAACTAAGTTCCAAAAATGGGCTAAAAACACCATTGATGATTACCTTTATTCTTTAAGACATCTTAATATATTTTTCTTCACAGTGGTTAGTGGGGAATCTAAGCTACAACCGGTTCTATGTCATTACAAAAGAGAGGTTTTCACTTCTTTCTTTGACCGTTCCAAAATATGAACCCAACCGTGAAATTAAATCACGGTATATACAAAAACCGGGACTTTTGGCATAGTTACACACCTAGTATCTGGTCATCTTCCGTGTCTGCCTTGCAATGTACACATGAGCAAAAATAAATGCATTGGTGATTCCCTAGTCTGAAAGTTTGGTTATCTGTTCGTGACATCCAACTCAAATTCATGTCCAAGAAACTCTCCCTCAGATTCAAAGGCCCCTAAAAGATTGAATCTATAATTAGTCTCACTCCTGTCTGTCTCTGCCTGCCTCCCAGTCTCCGGATTCATCCTACTTTCCAAGTCTCACAGATCAAACCTGTCCAGATCAGACTTTCGGATCACAGACACCCATAGATACATCTGAACACATTCCCCTCTCTAGCTCAACCACTCTTTGTCTACAGTCAACTCCATCCAGTCTATCATAATTCATCATCCACACTTACTTATTTACCTTTGGACTAGGGGTGTGCAAAGCAGCCGGTATTCGTATCTGTATTTGAATTTGTTGTGGGGGGGGGACTATTTGTATTTGTATAATTTGTAAAATTCAAAATAGGCATAAAAATCTTCTTTTTTTTCTTTTTTGCATTACACTTCTAATTTGCATTATATCATTGAAAAGAAAATTACATAAAATCATCCATGGTTAAACCAACAGGGACAGAACATGGCTCTGATGATGATTTCAGGCTGGGATTGGCAGACAGTAACAGAAGAGGATGTTTTAAGTGCACGTGATTATGCATGGCAAATGTTGACCAATATTTGATATCTCTGCCTCTGCTGATTTGACTTTTGCACACTTTACATATCACTTAATGCTGTCTTATCAGCACCTTGATATACCACACTTGTTGAGGTGTGTTGGATTATCTTGGCACAGGAAAAGTGCTCACTAACAGATTTAGACAGATTTTTGGACAATGTTTGAGACTAATGGGTCTGTTGTGTATCAAAAATGTTTCAAATCTTTGATTTCATCCAATAAGAAACAGGAACAAATCAGAAGTGTTTTGTTTATATTTCTGTTCAGTGTAACTTTCGTATTTCTCAACAGAAAAAAACAACAACATGATCCTAAACAGAGAGAATAAACAAGATGACATTGAATCTTTTGGTCATTCACACTTTTCTTTTTATGTATTGACTCTAAACTAGCACCTCTGATTACTGGGTGTATGGTAGCATTTGTTTGCCAGCCTTTTGATGAATTACAAAACCAATCAAAGTAACAAATTAAATACAGATTAATGTCAATTTAACAATGCAGTGAACTCTTAAAATCTAACATCTAATGTGTGCTAGGGTCAGTGTTATGTCTGCTCTGTAACAATAAAGTTGCACTATACCAAGACTCAAAACAGATCCATTATCCTGATCAATAACATAAAATAAAATAATGGGACAGATCTCTTAGTGGAATAAGTATATACATATGTCAGACTTCAAATGAGGTTGGAGAAAACCAAAGCCTTGTTCTATTTTTTTGGTCCTCTTTATAAGACAATTTTACAAAAAACAAAACTATAACAGCACTTTAGAAATGCTTATGGATTTTTTTAATGTTATTTATCCCATGGTTGTTGTTTTTTACCCATTACTTATCACCCAGTGTCCCCACCTAATTCCCATCCTGAGCATTGCTCTCCCTCTGCCAACCCCAGGAGGGCCCTGCACTGAGCTCAAGCCTCCTTCTTGCCTGAGGAGTGAGCAGGCCCTTCTTTTCACCTGAAAGGGTGGACCAGCTGATAAAATGGAGGAAAACACACACCCTCAGCACCCACAGCTTCCCCAGCGGGAATTGAAGCTGAGACCTTCTAGCTGCACAGCAGCATTTCCTCTTCAGCGTGATTCCAGAGTTGTGATGAAACACACATCTGCTCTCCATTATTTTCGCTGTGTCTGTCCCATGTGTCAGTCTCACTCTGGCACTGCCCCTTCAATAGTCTGGAAACTGTATCCAATTTGTCAGTGTTGGCATAGACATGGCTCACAATCCTCCCTTCTCTTTTCTATCACACATGGACTGTCCCACCTCTATCCTGCAACTCTGATGCGGTCCGTCTGCGCCCGCAGGCATAACGATACCCGATGGCGGGGCCCACCTGCCACCGCTGTGTCATGAATGCTTCCCTGGTCTGCCTCTCCAACCAGCAGGCACCAGCTGGCTGGGAAGTCTGCATGCTGATATATGGATGATTGGAGACAGGATGATCATTCTTATTAACAATGACCAGACTTGACTAATTGACCACGTCAAACACAGACACAAAACCTGTCTATATATGCTGACTTGTCATGGGATTATTACAAAAACTATATATGTAGCAAAAAAATGTTTAAGAGGGAAATACTTGATGCCTAATTTGCAATAGGCTTGCAACTCTTATTGCGGCATACTATGGATTTTCAAACTACTGACATTGTGTGGCTAAAACTATACATGCATGCTATGCTTTGAACCTTTTATTTGTAAGTTTTATAATACTGTTATCCTTTCACTTTACAGTTATGTAAAAAAGTTAAAGATGAAATATTACTTTTCAAGACCATGTATAACAAGAATATCCAAAACTCAACTATCAGGAATCGTGTGTGTATACTGAAATGGATACTCTATAAGGGCTGTTACACAAAAAACATTCATAAAAAGTCTAATTCTCATGCAAACCTTTCCATGTATTTGCATTTATTGACCACTGGTTCTCCATCACAATAAATGGTTCGTCATGTTTTCTAGAGCAGAGGGATCAAAGCATAAATGATTAATTCAGATTATTTCAAGTTCTTGAAGTTAACCTAGAAGGTTACTACCAATGAAGATAAAAAATGCTTCAAGTAAATTCCATTTTAGAGATTATAACACATCATGACCTTTCCATCAGATACTTTTGCTGGATGGACTTTAATAAAGTATCTAAAAAAGAAGGGCATTGTTTTAGACAATTATCTAACAGAGACTTCTGAAAAAAAAGTGAGGCAATGGAAGCATGACAGAGCTTTAAATATTTCAAAATAACATGTACATTAACTGTCCTCACACTGTTAAGAGTGGTCTTGTTCTAAAGATGGCAAAACTCTGCTTTTGACTAGGACTGGCTCTGTCCATCTGCTATCTTAAAAATTAAAAGCAAAGGTGCTTGGAGAGTTATGTACAACAGGTAAAGTATTTACAAGTCATACCCTTTCAGCAAAACCATAATTTTAGAACATCTGATCCATTTCTTATGGAAAATGAAATTCTCCGTTTTTGAAGATAAGACAGATTATAAATTGGCATATGACTTCATATGAATTCAGAAGCAGTGTGTTAAGCACAAAATATGAGGTAAATGGGAATGTTTTATATCAAGATAACAGCCCAGTACCAGCCATTCATGTATGCATCTCCCTCTTAGTCTTGTCTATAAACATTGGGCGTCATTGCTTTGGACCAGTAACAAAAGATTCTGAGCCCTTTTCCCTGAGCGATGTAGTATTTTCAAAGCAATACCTCACCTGCACTTGGAAACAAATGCACAGTTTCCTTGAAAAATCCATCTGAGCTTGTGGAGGCAGTTTGTCACATGAGTAGAGGCTTTACAGAATCACTGATCCAGGATTCCACTCTATTTGTCAGCTTCGAATCGACTGCAGTGGGATGTGCGCAAGAAGATATTTGACCCAAGACCAGCTCTTATGTCTGAAAATGCTCATGGGAAGGACAATGACTGAGCAAGGAGGGACGAGTAATTCTCGTCTGACCTACCTAGACCCAAAATAATATCATCCTACTGTGATTAAAATGCTGTAGTATTTTCTTATTCAAAAGCACAGAATTAAAAGCAGACTGGGTAAGTAGGCTTTAAAAGTAAAAAAAAAATTCAGCAGTAGAATGTGTTTAACAAACAACATCAACAGACATTTATATTTAAGGTACAACAGTTGTGTATTTTTGACAGCATATTCTTAAAACTGTTAGAGTTGATACTCAGTGGCAGTTATTTCAATTATATTGACATATTACTTGGCAATGTCAGGTCCTCCTCCAATCCTCTCCAAGTTTTTTATAGAGATTAAAAGGAGAATCTGCTTTTTTGTATCAAACAGCAATACCCCAATAAAAATATTGCATATCAGCCTTCTACTTAAATGGATTTGGAAGACATGATACCAAGTAAAGATATTGCTCCAGTGTCGCCTTATTGCCTGAACATTCCTCTCTGCATTTATGACAATTAGGATCCACTCAGATGAGGTGATAATGTATGGTATGTATAGTTTAGACACTGATATGTGGGGGAAAATAGATCCAAACATGGAAAACAGTATGATCATCCCACATTCCGTAGTTGTTTTTTTTTATCTACACATAATCTGACCTATGGTTTTCTTTATGTATGCTATGGATTCGGTGCCTCCCCTTAGTGTGGTAGTGTTATTTTGGTTGTAGAAGCGTACAGTCTATTTGGTCTCAAAATTATGGTTGGTATGCCATTGTGCATCACGAATCCTTCGTGGGTTAAGTTATTTTACATTACACAGGCATTGTGGTGAAGTGGACATCAGAAGGGAGATTTTTCTGTTCCTTTGAAACTATAGCATCCACAATTTGATCCCCCAATTAGTCAGGATACTGTGATAATTTTTGTACCTGTTAAAAAAAAGTCTGCTATACAAGTGCTTTAGGCCTTACAAATACACACCATGTACAGTGTATCAGTAGGGAGAGACCTATGGAATCATATGTAATTTAAATATCACATCAACACTAATTAAATTACTGAAGGTTTCCCTTCCGCTATTTTAACTGTATCTACGGATATTCGCTTATTGGTTGAACTAGTGAAGTAGTGGACTGCTGTTGAGATAGAGCACTTTAAATTGGTGCATTTTTATGTATTTTGTGTCTTTTGTATCTTTTTTATACTTTATTTTGTTGTTTTAACTGGAATACATGGAAATTATAAATGATTTGATTAGAATTCTCCATCTCTAGATAGACTAATGCTGCATTCAGACCGCATCCGTTGGATATGTCAAGCAACGCATCCAACAGATGAAGTTTGACGTATGTACTTTTTGGCTTCCATAGCCTGCTTCTGAGGAAAAAATAACGCATGGGCGGGGCTTCCTCTGTTGCCGTACGTTCTGCACTATGGTGGATTCTAACTAGAGAGTGGCTTGGCTTTATTTGCTAGATAAGCTAGACAACGTTGATATCGGGTGCATCAGCGCCCATTATTCAGATGTGTTCTGAGTTTGGGGAGTTTACCCATTTGCTCCAGGAGCTGCTTATGGATGAGGTTCACTTTCAGTGCTACTTCCGTCTCTCCCGCGCCTAATTTTACGACCTCCTAGGCCGCATCGGAGCTTAAATCTCCTACCAGGACACCAGCTACAGGTTCTCTGTTCCTCCTTAGGAGCGCCTGTCCATCTGACTTCGGTAAGTGTTATTTCTGATTTTTTAAATCTGCGTTTCTTGAAAATGTTTTCACTGGTCCCGCGCTTCATTCAAGATACGTGTATGGTGACATCACTACAGTGAGACGCTCTGATTGGTTGCCGCACTGCGTTAACTGCGTTGGGTCCATCAAAAGCTCTGCTTGCTGAACTTCTGTGACGCATGCGTTGGTACGTTGCCGTATGAAACGTAAGCGTCGTTGACAGAGCCAACGTACTCAACGCAAAGCAGAGCCCTTGACGGACCTCTAACGTACTCTACCATAGACTTTACATGCAATCTTGCCGCAACTGACACTGACATATGGGGCGGTGTGAATGCAGCTTTACAGCTTTCACAGTGATCATACATATACATACTGATTAAAAAGAAAACACAACACAGTAATTAAAGCAAGAAATTATCATCCTGTGTTTCTGACTTCACCATTGCTACAGCAGGCTAACGTGTTTTAAAAAAAAAAGAATAATTGCAGATTTAACTTTTCATATACCCACAGCACTACCATAACACGGCCACACACCTGGCTGTCACATCACATCATTCAAAACCCACTGTGGGAGCTTTATGTCTGACATGCTTGCGGTTTCCTCATTTTCTATATCGTAAACTATATTCCAGAACTATGACACAGACCTATGAGCAAAGAGTGGAAATTCCACAACAGGTTCACTTTTGTCGCATTAAAGCGAAACACTTGCAAATGATTACAGTTTCTATAATCAGATCCCAGGATTATATTTGCAGCTTTTCAGTTTTAAATGATTTCTACGTACCTTCTTTGGAAGAATATTTCAATGCAACCATGTTTAATCCGGACCTCGAGTTGTATGAATAAACCAAATAATGTCCTAAGACTATAAGCAGCAAGGGATGAGGTGAAAACTAAATTAACTTTACCAGCCGCTAATAACCCACAGTTGCAACTTTTTATCAAATAATAAACATTTTAATGAATTGCTTTAGAATTCTTAGTATACAGAAGCAAGGAAAAAGTCACATTTCTTTTACACTTTCCTTCTCTTTACCCTCTGCCTCCAGAGTTTTGTAAAACATAGCTCAGTATTTGCACTTCATGGCATTTGAATACAGGCAATGTCACCTACAACCTAGGACACATGCTACAGCCATCTGTCGCTGTGTACTTGTGCTAGCATTACTTTACAGGATGAGTAGACAAAAGGACATAGGCCAACATAAATTTACAAAGCCTGAGAAACACTCACACCTATGGTATCAGTTGCCAAATTCAAAACATCTAGTATACAGTATAAACCATGTATTTAGGTACATTGTGTGACATCAAAATAGACATGTTAACTGCTTTAATGTAGACAGAATTACCAAAATGCTTTATAAATGCTACAAAATATAAGAGGTATCAAAGGAATTTAACCCATAAAGACCCGGACCCATTGTTACCGCAAAGAAAATTAAGGGGAGCATAAGACAGGTTACATAGCTGATATTGGTTCAATTAAGCTATTATATACAATATATGACTAAACTTAATTGAACAAGCAAAGTATACTGATCAGATCATGATTAGTTTTCTTATTGTGACATATATGTCACAAAAAAATGTTCAACCATTTTTAGACTGACTGCCCGATGTGACATATGTGTCACACCAATATTTACTTGATGGTTTTATGCAAAGTTCTTAGAGAAATTCGGAAACAATAGTTTATTTTTGAAAGACAGCATTATGTGTAAACAATGCAACTGTTGAATTGAATCAATCTACCTTTTAGCCTCAGAAAGAGCTTGCTCCAAATTAGCTGGCTAGCGGGTTTTTCCACATGCAACTTTCGGTTAAGTTCGGTTTGTTGTATCGAAACACATCATCATTCTAGTGATCACATAACCTATTATAAATGTGCTATAGGTGTTATTCTGGGACTTCATGAGAGAAAATCAAGAATCTAGGTTAACATGGAACCATCCAGAACGTTGATAGGGCACAAGACACCAGTGTCACTGTGGGTTAAGAGACAATTGTTAGTTAATTGTTGCCGTTTTTGCATTATTTAGAAGCAGACTACAAACAAGACCCTGCTCATTTTTGCTAGCATTGCCTTTAAACTGTAGGAAATTGTTTAAATGTGTTTAGATATCCTTCCAAAATCTCCTCAGAACAGTTAGTTGGAATTTTGTCACATTCTTCAAGACAAAACTACCGTCTTGCTCACACACACCTTTTCAGCACTGCCCACAAATGTTTTGCGGGCCCAAGATCAGGCTTTGTTTTGACCACTCCAAAACAGTGACTTTATTCCTTAACCTGTACCATAACTTTAACTTTCTGGATGCTGCCTTGAGATGTTGATTAAACAGTTCAACAAAATGTTATTTCCTCCTAATATCATCTGTTTTGTGAAGTGCATACATCCCCTCAATTATCAAAGACCACCACAGTATGATACTGCCATTGTGGTACATCAAAGCTGTGATGGTGTTTCCAAGCTTGAGAGCTGCCCCCTTTTTCCTCCAAATGTGTTATTGGTCATTATGAGCAACAAAAGTGTCCTTACCAAGTGCCATTTCAGACAATGTTGTTTCACTGTAAATGGTAAATGACCTGTACTTATATAACGCTTTACATAGTTTGTAAGGACCCCAAAACGCTTCACACTACATTCAGTCATTCACCCATTCACACACTGATGATGGCAAGCTACACTTTAGCCACAGTTCCCCTGGGGCGCACTTACAGAAGCAAGGCTGCTGGATACTGGCGGGTGAAGTGTCTTGTTTAAGGACACAACGACAGAGACAGAGGTTCGAACTGACAACCCTTCAGTTACAAGACAAGCTCCTAACCCCTGAGTCACAGTTGCATTACAGTCACTGTGGATGATAACTACCTCCTACCAGCTGCACACAGCACCTTCAACAAGGGTTTAGCTTTTGTTGGAAATTTTGCAATAAGATACATTAATCTATCAGACTCAAAATCTGTTTCATTTCTGAGCAGTAGGATGACTTTCTGAAAGTGTTTATGTATTTTGTGGAACGGCTCTAAAAGGTGAATGTAGCACCTTTAGGTTACTTATAAGAGTGATATAACACAAGTAAGCAATGGGTTGAAGCTGTGCCTTAAAAATACACCCACAGGTGTGCCTTAAATTAACTCAGATGCTGTGAATTAACCCGTCAGAAGTTTACAAGTCATCACTGCATTATCTGGGTCCAAAACTATTTTAAAACAATAATCTCAGTGCATGAAAACCTCTGGCATTGAACAAGTTTTACAAACAAATAGTCTCATTATTCTGGCATTTAGCAAATACAAATAATTTTCATAATCCCAACGAATCAAAAAATAGAAAAAAACGTTCTGATTTAATGCTAGACATTGAGAAAAAAAGTTGTCTTTTATACTGGGTATATCTGGTTTCAACTACATCTGAAACATTTGAGATATACGATATCTAATGGATAGATCAATGTATCTAATTTAAAAAAAAAATAGTTCTTTAAATATATGATTTTTCTAATACGGTGCAGGGGCAAACCCACTGATGAATGTATTCAATAACTTTTCTCAGTCCTCTGAAGGTGCAGAAGTATATGCTTGCCACCACGACTACACACCCAAATTAATGTGATAACAAATGTAAAAAACAGCCCATCATAGGCTCTAAATTACTATGCAATAATTTACTTTTAATTATGCTGATTTACATCACTCATTTCTGACAAGCTTTATATAAAATGAATGACAACCTCGATCAGCATATTCAGGATTAAGCTACAGTAATCTTCCCAACATATGTTATTCCCCTTGAAATACAACCTCAATTTGGTGGAGAATCCTTAAATAGTTTGTATTCATTAGGAAAGTCACAGCGCTTGATTCAAGAAGATGACCCAAATGACATTTGCCAAAGGCAATTGCCCATTTTTTGTTGCAGTTTTGAGTATTGTTTTGATGAGTAACCATCTGTTGGGTGACTATAATAAATAAATGACTATAAAATGTGGCATAAACATAAAAACTGAGGACTATCATTTGTTTCCTCACACAAGTCATTAAGTTTCTCATCTCCATACAGCAGACAGCTAGAGTCATTTCCAGTGACAAAAACATTAATGGGATTTGATGCCACTTTCACGGTTTTGGGGTAATTCACCAGAGGCTGTTACAACTGTTATAGTCCCCACATTCTTTCTTTGTTTTTTTGTCACAGAGTGCTTTTTCTTCTCCTAATGCATTTAGAAAAGAGAGCAGAAATAAATAAGTATCAACGGACAAAAAGATAATGCCAAACCAAACCTACACCCGGGCCAGAGGAGACAAGTGACAAGGGGAGATAAAATTTGCCAAAAAAGCTCTAAATAGTGCTAGGAGAATTTCCTACACTTGAATGAACCTACAGAGACTTTGACAGCATTTCAACTTGACCATAAAAGAAAACAATGTTTCTGCCTACGGGTTTGATGCAGTCGAGCCAGTCATCAGGACTTCATTGCTTGAGCATCCAACTGTAAACCATTTTCAACAAAGAAAGTGTGAGAGTGCCCAAGTGCTGCATAACTTGGTTCAATATGTGTTGTCATGTAATTTTTGTGACATTGTTCCAAATAGGTACGGTGTGTGATTTCATCTTCCCTTGATTTTCAAAGTTATGGATATATATATGTATATAGTGTAAAATACTAATGCAATAATAAGGCCCCTCTGTATAAAGCTAGATTTTATCCTGCATGGGACGGTGTCATTGCTGCTGCTCAAAACTTGTTTTTTTATTTTTAGGAACACAAAACCTTCAACCAACAATCAGCAGGCATGAGCATGAGCAAATAAGATAAGTGAGAGAGAGAGAGAGAGAGAGAGAGAGAGAGAGAGAGAGAGAGAGAGAGAGAGAGAGTTGATATTTTAAACATCATACTATGATTTAGCAAAATTAGCATGATCATTAAGGTTACTAATGTATTGACTAAAGGATTATTGGACCCTGACAATAGTTTTGAGATAACAGAGAATATGTTATGCAATATGTTCCATGTCAGAGGTTGATTGAAAAAAATAAAATAAATTAATGTAGCAGAATAAAGGAATAGTCGACATAGCTCTGCAGATTTTTTTAATCTTTTCTCGAAGATTCTCTACTATCAGAAGACCTCACTAAAGCTTCTCCCCCCCAGGAACAACATGGACAATCAAGAGGTTTGATATCAGTGTGACCTGTTAAGAGCTTAAATATAATGGGTTCACTGATACAAAAAAAAAATCTGATTTCCGGTGTCCTAATAGCTAATCTAAGATGCAAAATCCAATCCAATCACCATCTGAGCTCTAGTACAGTCTCATAAATGTTGATCTTATCTAATGAAACAAGAATTAGAACTTCACAAATGACCGTTTAAATAAGGCTGGGGAATTTTGAAAACAAATTAAAGAATATTAGCAAACAAAATGAAACAAAAAGCTCAAATTTTCAATAAATTGATCTTCCATTAAGTTTGTGTTGCATAAAATGTGGAACGGGCATTTCTTTCACATTTAAAAAAAAAATGTTTTTACATTTTTGAGATAGCAATAGACTGAATGAGGTATGTTTAATATGAATAAAATGATCCACAGACCATCAAAAGCAAATTCATGGATTGGTCCCTTTTTTTGCAAACACTGAGATGAATGTTGTATGCAAATACAAACCCCTTAGAAAGTAGGAATGCAATTAGGGTCAGCTGGTTTGCTAGAAAGGTTAGTGCTGCATGTAGAGAAGGGACAGAGTGCGCCACCAATGCACCTTCTCTTGGGAGTTTCAGTTTTACCGGCTGTGCAATGAACCATCGACCCTAACCACACACCTCCCTTTCCAACACAGCTACTTGTGATAAATTACCGTATCCCACTATCCCCAGTTGTTTATGCTATACACCCAAACCTTTTAAGGAACTGCTGAAAGAGAATGGGGGTTGAGAACAAATTGCAAGAAGTGGGTGTGAAGAAGAAAACAATAAAAGAGTTATTGACTGGAACACAAGAAGATATACAAGACAAAGAGGTCAAACAAAGCAGGAACTAGCAAAAAGGATTAAGACTTAGAATATTTGTATTGTAAATGTTAATATTAATAAAGATTCTCATAGATGCCCATGATGCCACAGCATAATCATCTCAGGCATCACTTCAGTGAAACCAGAAAGCAGAAAGAATGGATGGTGACATCAGTGATCAAAACCTCCCAGTGGAATTCTCATCATCCCTTGCATTGGCACACACTCACGCACACACTGCTACGGAAACAGCAGGAATGTGAACGTGCATCGGTGATAAAGAGATAATACAAAACACACAATGCACAAAGTAGAGACAAAGGCACTAAAAACAGAGCTGACACCACTCATAACCGTCCCCCCAATCAGCTGACAAAGACAACCAGCATTCATGTTCTTCCTGATTAAAAGAAAGCCGACCAGGGCGCAACAGAGGACTAACAAACTCGCTGACAGTATGAAGAGAAAGTGAGCCAACTGTTTTAACATGTAGGGAAGGAAATACCACAGGTCTGTTGGGAAGCTTGATCTCGGAAGTGTCAGAGGGAGATGTCGTTTCGCAGCAGCAGGCTGCCCAGGCGGACGGACCATATCCGATCCCTCAGTACAACGTACCAGCTGACTGCTATGGAAACAGCAGGAGTTACTACGTATGTGTGTGTGGTAGAAGTTTAAAGGCGCTGTAGAAGCAATTTACCCACACATTGACAGGGTTTTGCATCAATAAAGAAACTCTTGCTAACATCTGTTACCCATATAGATGTCAGAGTGAGTATATAAATAAAAAAGGGACAAGGCAGCTGGAATGTGCACACATTAAGAGGACAGACTGGGCAGCCACTCAAACGGCTTGGTAACAGTAACCCACAGCAACCCTAAATCCCCCCCCTCTCTCCTGCTTCTCTCAAAAGACACCGATCCTCTGTCCAGCTAAGGGAGAAGTAGCACATGGAGTGAAAAGAGGCTGTAACTTTACCCACTCTATCGCTACACAATTGCACTACCCACCCCGACCCCTCCCTCTACCTTCAAAAGTTCAAGAGGTTAATTATTCAACATGAGGGTGGATTTAGGCAGAACTGAGCATGGACAGGTTAACAGAAACCTCTCACCCATTCTTGCTAAATTCATCAACTCTCTGACTCTGAAATAAGCACTTTCCTCATGAGTGGGGACACTTTGCAAGCTGTATCTCGAGGGCACTAATTCTTTTCCACATTCTTGTCACCTCTCAGCACACAAGTCAGAGGGGGCTTCACACTCAGAGTGGCTTGCTTACCGTTGTGGTTGTGCTGCACTGTCTCCAGCATGCTGGCGGTGGAGTCCGTTGCTCCCAGCTCAGCAAGTCTGCGGCTAGTGGCGCTCAGCTCAGACCGCAGGTTGGTCACCTCCTGGCTGGCCGACTGAATGGCCCCATCAATGCGCTGGGCCAGCTGCTTGTTGTCATCCATCATTTTCACGATTTTTGCCTGGGGAACAGAGGGGAATCCAAACACGTTGTCATGCTGACAAGTTGACCATTTCCTGACAAGGAATTAAATCCTTCTCTTTCAGTTCTCTCACTCTTTGTTTTTGAAAATGAAAACTTAAATCCTCAGAGCTGTTTGTCCTTTTCAGTTAAAGAGACGCATCTGGTTCAGGGGAAATGTGTGTTTGCAGAAGGGAGTATAGGTTTCAGGAGAGACGGTTTGTGTGTCAGTGTTAAAGCATGCCCGTGTGCTTGTCTGTGTGTAGGTGTTTGTGTGTGTGTTTCTGAGATCTCCGTAACAGCATGTGTGTGCCTGTGTGTGTGTGTGTGTGTGTCAGAGAGCCAGAACTGCCCCAGTGAAATGTGCACCCCGCAGCTGACTGTTGAAAGGACACAGAGCAATGAGAGATGACAAGAACGTTTTTAAATGGACGGTACCATGTTCAGAGAAAGTAAGGGGGGTATAGGCTATTCCAAACACATGGAAGCCAGGGATCCTAAGCACAACTGATCTAAGACATAGGGATTCAAGTTTAAGTTTTCCACTCAAATGATTCATAGTAAAGTCCTACAAGTCTATAATAAAGCACTAATGGTTTTTCTTTTTGTCTCTGTATACTGCATGGACCTCCTGCGGTGCTCTCATAAACAATGGGAAGGAAGTCATTATTTTTGACAATGGAGCAGTTGTGATGAGAAAAACAATAAGACTTAAAGCAATTAAAGCTTGGAGGATTTGCTACAAGTCTATGGAAATATTTAAACTGGGTTACAAAATACATTTAATAAAAGAAGATAAGTATACAAGGAATTTTTAAATGCATATGATGTATATAAGTATTGAAGGAACTAATTATTACCCTTCTGTGTTGATGGTTTTGTGTGGCAGTATTAGGTTAGTAAAAAGACAGGGTGTCAGACAGTACACAAATCATTTGTAAGCAATTTAGAACACCGTAACTGGCTAACCATTAGTTTTAGCTTTAGCGATTAAAATTCTGACCTAAACAAGGGTTTATACAAAGTTTTTGTAAGGAGTTTGGTCTGCATTTGATGATATTTAGTTCAGAATCTACCTAAAGTGTTCAATTCCGAATGTCGCAATTCCCCACCAAACAGAGGTTCTTAAAAACAAAGTTTAAGATTTCTGAAGGCTGTATGTTTTTATTTTTATTTTTTTTTGGGGGGGGGGGGTTATTAAGACCATCTTACAATCAGACAAGTATAAAACCTGCAAGGTACGGAATAATCCCAGCTGGAATTATTTTTCTTCTTCCAATGTATTCCGGATGACTGCACACCAAATTGCACATTGCTGCCTTTCTCCTTCTCGGCTGTCCACTGAGCGTGCGTTGGGCAAGCGCACTGTGATTTGATGTTCATCATTTAGGACCAGTTTACACGACAACAATGCAGATTTTGTTTGAATTCGCCGGCGAAAACAACACTGCATTTACATCACAGGGTGAGCAATCTGACCTTGTTGAAATTGATGTAGTACATATGCCTGGCCTTTAGATGGCTGTGTGCCCTGTGCATGCAGTGTTTTATGGTTTGCCCTGGTTATGTAATACAAAAGTTGCACATCTTTGAATAAGGCAACCTGCATTTTTTTAGACTGTGTGCAAACATATGCCTTCAAATATATTTCTGTACATGTTTTAAAAAAGGCACTATTATACTAGAATGTAGTATCAAGTTTGCCATCATGAATAAACAATCCAAATGCTTTTCTCACCAGGTTCTTTTGCACAGAAGCATCAAAAAAGTTATTTACACTAACAGAATGCCAGCTTCTTAGCTCTAGTCAAGAGCAAGCTTATAAACATATCGGAGCTAAAATGTTATCCTTATTAAGCTCTGTAAGTGATCTATCTGAAGACCTCAGGAGAGAAATTACAAAATGACAACCCAAGTTAGTAAAGCTGTAATCTGACATTAGGCTGCCAAAACATGCACAGTCACTCAGCAGTGCAGCTGAGTTACCCATCCTGCCATGTGGTGAACGGAGGTTAGCCACCATGCTGTTTAAGCTGGGGGAGTGCGACTGCTGTGTGCTCCCGGAAATTATTGCGGTAGCCTGAGGGGCTGTGTAAATGTGACTGGGTTTCTGAAGGACAGCGACTGTAATCCACACAGTTGAATTGTCTCATAAAAAAGTTATCGGACCACCAAATGCAGCAAGTAAAGCCTAGTTTATGCTTCTCTGTCTGCTGAGGTGCAGAGACATGCAGCGCCTTCATCTCTTAATGCAAGGGTTCTCCAACAGTCACTCTAGGATGGACAGCATAGAGCCCAGTTTTTTCTAACTATCCATTGAATGCAACAGAGAATGCACATCTCTGATTGGTCAGCCCAACATCAGTCTAAGATCTTTTCAACAGAATGGTGCTCTATAGTAAATGTAAGTCAGTTCAGCTTTTGGACACTAGAGGCTTTATTTTGCAAGACCAGTATATCTTATATGGTCATTTGGTGATTTTGAACACCAGAAGGTGTAGATAAACACAAAACAGACAGTGGTGTTCGCTTACATGTGTTTTTATAGTATTCTGAGTTGCACTTGTAGTAAAAAAAGATTTACAGCTCGAACAAAATTCATTCTCTTTTGTCCATTGCTCCTTGAGTGCTTTTAAAAGCTGAAGTAAATAAACTGTTGTCAGCCAGAGACATCACTGCAATGGGAGGCAGATGCGCCAGAAAATGTCTACACTCCCTGCTTTTATGGTGGGGAATTGCTTAGCAGCATTGACAAACCAGTACAGAAGTATTAAAGGAAAACGTTTCTATCAAAACGAGTGCGTCTGGGTGCAAACCTTTTGACGTAGAAGCATAAACTAGGCCTAGGCAATCTATCTAAACATACCCCACACATCTCGCTCGGTAAGTGAATCATATTATTTATAGATGACCCTGATGCTATGTATGATACACTGGTCACGGGGGACGACAGACACATACATGCAGACCGAAGGGGGGGCCACATAACTTACATTAAAGGTCTATTAATTTTTTGACAAGCTCATATTCATTATAAAAACTTTTTTTGTGAACACAGACTTTACCCTGTAATGTAATTATATAATTGATGCCTTACAAATGTATTAATTCTTCTTTAACCTTTTCATGTTTTGTCATGATACAGCCACAAACCTGATTGCATTTTATTAGAATTTTAAGTGCTTACCAATTCAAAGTTATGCAGAACTATAGAGCAGTGGTCTCCAACCCAGCTCCTCGAGATCTTCTGACCTGCATGTTTTAGATGCCTCTCTGTTCTAACTTCTCCAGCTGAAGATTATCATTCAATTGCCTCTTAAGCATGCCATCAAGTTTGGCAAAGAATGGGTAAGAAGCCATACATTTGATTTAGCTGTGTTGGAGAACGGATGCATATAAAAGCTACAGGACAGAAGATAATGAGGCCCAGGTTTTAGATCATATATGTAAAATGAAATGAAGAGTCTGAAGGAATTATTTTCATGTTGTTCTTACAAATAAAAATCTTAAAAGTATGTTGTGTATTCGTATAAAGTCAACAGGTTTCCCTTCTGTCTTTTGAGGAATTTATCTACCAAAAGGAATAGAATATAAAATCCTGCAAAATAGCACACATCATTAAGAAATAACAAAAACAGGCAGATATACAGATGTGCGTGCTGATCCTCTTTTTTAAGATAGTCTGTCATTAAATAAGGTGAAAAAAATGTCAATTCTAAAGTCTCCCACAAATGATCGATTCAGCATTCAGGAAAACTGAAGAAAAGAAAAAAATTCTCTCTCCCGTAATGTGGCTTAGATAAAAATAAAAACCTAAATGGACCTACTGTAAAGTGGCAGTGAAACAGTTACTATGTAAACATTCTGTAACAGATATGAATATAAATGAATAAAAAGTAACTAGAAATGTTCTATGTACAACATGATGTGCAATGTATGGTTACAGCTTAGATGTTTTTATAAGATGTGGGTTGTGCTCAAAATGCGCACAGCCGCATCGTGTCATTGTGGTCCCACTGCAGGTGCTATCCATACTGGGTGTTCTGGCCACCAGCTGTTCAATATAACAATGAATAACTGCATGTCATGGTTTAGGTGACAAAGGTTGGTGGAGCATCTAATAACCCTCCGTTCCAAGCTCACACAAGACGCACCATGGAGCTGGGTCTGCCTGTGACCTATTTTCTGCTAGTGAAGTTCCTCTTTTTAACAATCTTGGTCGTCTGCTTTTTAGCCATGTCCCAAAAACAAGGCTTGGAAGAGGCGTTTGGTGAATATTTATAGGTGTCACTTTCATAAATACGCTCGTTTCATCCGTGACATTTATCAACGAGCACAGGTCTTTACGCACAATTCTGGGTCGATCCGGTACGTTCATAAATCCCACGTTGAGTCTTGCGTATTTGGAATATACACCCAAAATATATGTACAACATCCAACAACAGGCTCAATGGGCCTCATTTATGAAACTTGCACAGAAAAAAGTGTATATTTTGGGTGTATGATCCAAATACGCAACACTCAACGTGGGATTTATGAACGTGTCGGATCGGCCCAAATTTGTGGGTAAAGACCTCCAAATGGCACGGGAGGGTTAGTAGAAAGAAAATAACACTTGAACAATGAAGCTTGAGTACAAACAAGAAACTCACTTCAATATAAACGTTGGAGGTGTGGTTCTAAGTAAATATAATTAGTTAGAGCTCATCTCTCCTTTTAACAAGAATTCCCTTCTTGCCTATTATCATAAAATGTAACTTGTATGAAAACCTGCTGATTTAAAATGTATTTCCCTTTTTGAAAAAATCATTTCGAACCAAGTTGGAAAGAACAACTGGAATTTTAGGTCTTAAAGTATGGTACTTTACCTGTATTAAGTTTTTTGTCACTTGTATGGACACCCCTTCAACTAATTAGGACAAATACTGTATATCCATCATCTCCTGTCATTGCAATACAAACTGAAAAAAAATGATTAAAAGCTTGTCATTTGATTTAAATGGTTGATTCAGAGAGCTACAACTTGTGCCTGTGTGTGTGTGTTGAAATCTTTGTCTTTGTGTTTAACACATAAGTGAACCTCTGCAAAGGGTTCTTTTCTGAGGTCTTGAATGTGTCTGCTGATCAATGAAGTGAATCAGAACATGAAGGATAAGTAATTAGTTGGTGTGCTGGGGCTTTAGATTAGCATATGAATAGTGAAAGCAGGGAGTTGAATCAGCACTCAACCATTCTTCATTGTGCTTCAGCCGAGTGGGCATGTAGCAGGTCTTTTCCGGCAAAGTTACCTGATTTAACTAAACATCACAGAAAAAAAGTTATTGTACTTTAGTCTGTGTGCAACAGTGTTTCAGCATGGTCTAATGTGTGCACTTGTAGCAGTGGAAAGGTAGATTATTAAATGAAATCAATAAAACCATGATTGTAAGAATCAAAATGTCAGGCCTCTGAAAAACATGATCATGTATATCTACTCAATACTCTTAGGTCTCATATCTTTTACCTTTCTCTTACCAATGCCCCATAGATTCTCTATAGGCTTTCTCAAAAGAAAATGCCGCCATCAGTGAGTCTTTTGAGCATTCTTAAAGAGCTCAGCCTGTGATCAGGTGTTTTTCCCAAAAGATTATGTACAGTATGCCATGGCAGGATAAAGGGGGGTATGGGGATGGTTTAAGGGTTGTCAACATGCAGGGTTGAGTATAAAACACGACAAGGACAACTTCAAGGTAAGCAGAGAAAATGGTTTTGCATAACTTGGTTTTGATCCCAATCGAAGCACTGCTCCTCAATTCTTTTTCCAAGATGCTAAAAAAGGTAGCTGTCCTTACAGTCCCCATGAACTGTCTGATGACCTGGTCTTCAGCTCTAAAGGCCATGAGCTTCTGGGCCTCTGAGTCACTCCAGTTTGCAGAAGAATGTTTCTACCTAAAATATTAAACCTTTTCACAATATTCTAATTTTCTTTTTGTTTTTGAATTTGGGGTTTTCATAAGCTGTAAGGCATAATAATCAAAATTATAACAAATAAAGGCCCTAAATACCTGACTTTACATGTAATTAGTCTATTTAATTTATTAGTTTCACTTTTTCTAAGTCAAGAATAAGTGAAGTAAGAATTACTTAAATAAATGAACTTTTGAACAGAATTTTTATTTATTTTTCAACTGTATGTATTATGATTTGGAGCACATTAAATGAATAGTCTGAAATGCTGCGTAAATCCTCAAAACTTAAGGGAAGCACATAACAGAGGGTACTTTTAAATTCACATGTAAATATTTTAAATTAACCCCTCACATTAATTAAAATGCTTATTCATAAAACAGGGGAAAGCATTATCAATAGAATTATCACTCTGAGGAATTGAGTTTACCTTAATTAATTAGAATCACTATACATGTGTACATGAAGAGCAAACATACTGAATTGAAAATCTGTTCTTTTTACAACTTCTCTGACAATAAAGAGCAAGAAAGGATAGCACTGTATGTGCTAATTTCAGATTCCAAGAGTCATTGTCAGGGATGCTCAAATAGAGCTTAATGAAAAAGTTTGTGTTTAGTCATTCAGACTCTGCCTCTGCAATGCAGAGTTCACAGGCTGCACCAAAATCACTTGCTCACCGAGAGCATCTGTTAAGGCCAGCCAGCAAGGTGGAAAGGATGCTGTGAAGCAGAACTCTGCAAATGTGAACAATTTGTATTTTGACCCTTAGCAGTAAAAGTTAAAGGTCTAATGAACCAAGAAGAACAAGAAGAAGGAGAAATATTAGTTTTTATTGATGATCTCTGTGTTGAGTTTCTTGCAAGATTATTTTATTTTATTTAGTCAATAGCACAAAAAAGTCTTATTCAGATGGAAATACATGCAGAGCCAGCTTTATTACTGCAAAAGTGTCCTCACTGGTCTGCATAAAAAGTAAATCAGACAGCTGTGACTTATCCAGAAGGCTGTTGTTCACATCCTTACTAGAACGAGGAAAGTAGAGTACATCACCACAGTTCTTAAATCCTCACACTGGCTCCCTGTAGCTCAGAGAATAGACTTCAAAATACCCCTAATAGTTTATAAACCCCTGAATGGCTTAGCACCAAAGTATGTTGAAGACGTGTCACCTTACCAACCACCCAGATCACAAAGGTCCTCCAACTCTAATCTAATAATCAGCCCTAGAATCAAAACCAAACATGAAGAAGCAGCTTTCAGCTTCTATGCTGCCCTTATCTGATAACAAACTTCCTGGCAACTGCAAAGCTGCTGAAACACAGAGCTGCTTAAAAAAAAAAACTAAAAACTCCTCTGTTTAGAGTTGCCTTTGATTAAGAACTGTAATGTCTTATATCATGCAAAATCAGTTTTTAGGAACTTTCAACCATGTTCTAATGCAGTTTTCTAATAAAGAAGCCCACATGCATTTCTCAATAATCTTCCTGAATCCTGCACTCTGAGCAGCTGCACCCCCCTTTCCTGGAAAACAACAGACTCCTAACATGGTGACGTGTTTTACATAACACCATCAAACTAGGAAGTGTCCGACATGTCCTTGCCACCCTTGCATATTAAACACCCCCCCCCCCCCCTTTAAAACAGGTGCGAGCTGCTAGAGTCCAAAGCAAAACACTAAACACCGCCGTTTTTGTTCTATTTTATTTTCCTAAAAGGTCTCGGCGAAAATGCCTACATGGCTTCGAGAATTACAGGACTTTATTCAACATTCCTAAAGAATATCCAAATCAGTATAAATGGCTAGAATTTCTCTCCGGAATCCCGCATCTAACCAGGTACAACATTTTTGTAAGTGATCGTTATTTCACCTAACCTTGGCCAGAACCAAAGCAGACTGTCGGAGAGATTAACTCTTGCAGCCGGATCAATTCAAACCATAAAGAAGTCAGATGAAGTAGCCAGAGCAGTAAGTAAATGCTAGCTACATGCTAATGCTAATGAACACTTGCTATTTAAGTGAATTTATAGGCATATAGAGGCAACTGCGGCGAAAAGGCCAGGGTTCATTCTACTTACAAGGGCATTGCTGGACCATGTATGAGGAAGAAATTTAAAATTTTCGATTTTTATTTGTGGTTAAACTTATTTATAGTCACCTTACAGAATAACAAAAAATAGTAAAACCGGAAAGGGTTTGTAAGGGTGCTAGGAGGTTTGAACAGTATTGCCTATTTTTGGAATATAAGGATTTTAACAACTTAGAAGCAACAATCAGTCTTAGTTGTTTTTATTATCCACATGGAGTGGTGCATTTCACCAGACAAATCCCTACGGAGATCATGAATAGAATGTAAAGGTTAAAACAAAATTTGATTTGTAAACAACAATTTGCAGATTGCACGGTTTGTTTGTTTTATTCAAAGACTCTACACCTGGACTGTTGTGTCCTTCAATATTCTGCATCTGAGAGAGGAAGATGTAGGGAATTTGGAATTCAAAGACTCAAAAATGTCACCCACATGTTAAACAAACAACATGTTCAAAAGAGATTTGGCAGAACAAATGCTACCATCAGGTGAAAAGTTACCACTCAATATTTTAAGTTATAATAAAACCAACAGAAAATAACATTTTCTTCTTGTCAACTATTACATCACTCTTTAGCCTAGAAAAAAAATGCTATCATGGGTGACACAGTTACCAACTTTAAAAGAAAAAGCATGATGTCAGTATTATCTTTTTAAAAAAAACTAAGCTACTATTATACTCATTACACCATATGTTTGATTTTGACACTATTAAAATCAAATACCGTCCTTTTTGTGGATGTCTTGAGTTTGAAAAGGCCACAAAAAGTTTGAAAGAGCCACAAAATCAATTTTCTATAATTATGTTTATTACCCATCAGTCACAGGGTGTGTGACAGGAACATCCAAATAATTGTACTGAAGTTAGCTTATGAGTATCTTGTTTTGGTCTCTCAAATCAGTTAAATAAATGATATGAAAAGCTCCACTTTTTTTAAAGCATCATACAGCAATAAAAGTTGGAAGTATAAATAATGTGCTCTGCACTTCAATCAGCAGATTTCAGAGCTAATCAATGTTGTTTATAGTATAGTTCCCTGCTTGTAAAGATATAACGGTGTCAATAATAGGTTTATTTTGTGTTTCTGCTAGTCTGGGATACATTTGTAGATTTCATAAAATGTAAATGTAATGTAAAATGTTAACTGGGCTCAAATAAAAAAAGTTATTTCGGTACCTTCACACTATTTGAGTTTTTTTCACTTTCCGCAACGTTGCAATTAAAATCTTCAGATGAGATCACAGTGCTGGGTGCAATGTGACAAATGAACTGAAGACAGAAATTAGTTGGTTAAATGATTGTACCTATAAAATACAAGAGTTGTTAAATTCTTGGAAAAGTTTTCCAACAGTAAAGATATCATATTATACACAAACTTCTCATGGTAGATCTTTGATATTCTCACTGGAAAGTGAATGATAGAGAACAGCTGAGGAGAAGGACAGATTCTGGTTGCAGTTAAAACCCCAAAAGATTTGACAGTCAGATAACTGGAAGGTGATACGTTTGACATCCACAAGTGTGAAATCTGTACTAACAATCTTGTCATGTCTTTCTTGACAATGTTTACTTAACATTTGTAAAATAAAAGAACAGAAAACATATTGGTAGCTACAAGCCTGAATAAAGTTGAAAAGGAAAAGCTGTAAAAAAAAAAAAACTGATGTCCTTTAATTCAAAAGTTTTTTTCAACCCATAAATTGTGTGTATTATCTGCAGAAGCTGCATCACAAACTTGCCACAAATCATCCTTGCTGCATCCAGATACCCCTACTACACCTACTATGTAGTAGGCGAAAATAAGTAAGCGTGTGATGTAGTAGATCCGAATCTCTGGTATGGATTGGCAAAGTAGGCATGAAGTTCCCGGATGTGTACTATCGCCACAGTAAAATCCGCTGTATGCTACGCTATCCCACAATGCAGCATGAGCCCCAAAATCATAGAAGAAGAGTGACGTCGGCTATGCCGAGGACGGAACCACAGGTGACGTAACGTAAACATCTCAGTACAATGGTGGAGCAGTACGTCCAATTTCATGCCTACAAACCACTCGTTTGCTATGTAGTACTTACTTGATCAACGCGCAAGAAGTAGCTACTAGTAGTATGTAGTACATACTATAGAATTCAGATGAAGGGCCTATCTGATTATGTTGTTGCCCTTTACCCTCACTGTACACGCGGTCTTCCTTATTGCTGGTTCTGATTGTTTCCACCTCTCTATTTAGTTGCCTCTCACCCTGCCAGTACAAGATCGTCTGTTGTTACTTGCCACAGCTTTCCAACCATTGTTCAGGTTTTTGGTCCTGTGAATTGACCCAGCCTGTCCTCCTACCACTACTCAGCCCTTACCATAGGCATAATTTTAACCGTGGATGCAGAGGACATATCCCCTCCACTTTTTATGATAGGTTTGTCCCCACCAAACCTAAAGCTGGTTCACACCAGACTCAGAGTCCTGTTTTTTGGCATCTGACAGAGAGAAAAAGGACAGAAAAGACAGGGAAAACAATTAGCAATGACAAGCGAATGACAGGACCCAATGACTATGTTTAAATGCAGCCAATAACCTATTCAAAATCAGAATATTAGCAGTAACCGGGTCACGTAAGTAAAACATCAGCAAAAACCCAAATATGATCCTTGGGGTACCACTTTTCTAATTCTAATATTTGGTCATGTAAACGCATATCGGCATATCCCCCATCAAAAGAACATTAATTTGTGTTCTGCGTATATTCTATTTGCAAGGAATCTTGGTCTTTTGAATAAAGGAAATGTTTGTATGCACCCTCTGGGATAAAACTTTTACGTATATGGGAGTAACTCTCTCTGCTCTCTCTCTACCTCTGTCTCCTCACGTATGTAAACAGGCTATTCCGAATTTTTCAGAAACCCAACTAGTGACCATGACCTGAATATTGGCGGCATGTAAACATAGTCAAACTTAGTCAATGAAGGAATAAAGGCAGTAAATAATTACATAAGGAGTACACAAGGAATGAAATAAATAATTAAGGAAGGATAGGAAGGGGAAGAGGTAGGACACAAGAAAGGAAAGACGCACACCAAAAGAAGAACACAATGAAGTTAGGAATACCACAATGAAGGAAGTATAAAAGATGAAAGGATTCAAGAAAGAAAGCACAGAAACAAGAATGAAAATGGACAAACAAAGGATTACAGTTCTTACCTTAAGGAAGGCAGGAAAAAAGGAGGGACAATATAAGTAGGTAGGAAGGAACCAACGAAGGGAAAAAACAAACGACAGAAACCACAGATGCTGAAGCCTCCTCCATCTGCACGTCTGACTGCAGGTAGTTAAAAACTTAGTAGTAATATTTGGATGTATATCAATTTAGTAAATTACAGGAAACACAAACCAGTATATCCTTTCTGAATCAGGTATAACATATTGCTGTGCTTTGTTTTTGCCTTTCTGTGTAAGCTCAAGCCCAGTATCAGTAATTACAATCAGTTCATTAAGATAAGCAGCATGTTTCAGGTGACAAACTAGCTCCTGGAGAATGGGATACTGATAGGTTTCTTGTTCTTGGCACCAGCAGCACTGCGTGAACTCTCAGGTGAGAAATTAGATACATGAATGTACCCGGGTAAACCCAATGAGTTTGCACATACAGATACGTTCCCCAATGCTGTCTGACAAGAAGTGTAGGAAACTGCTACCGAAATAACTTTTATCCTTATCCTGTCCACACCAATTTTCTCTAATCTCTTGTTCCATTCACACTAAGCCCCTGTGCCCATTCTACTGCCTTCACGTGGCCATTGTAAGTGTGAGGCAGATGCTGATGGAGATGGAAGGAAATAGGACATTTTGGGGAGGGGGGGCTCACCATAAAACCAAATGTAAGTCTGCTGCCACATGAAAGCCCAGGGCTAATCTTGGCTCCAAAACTGATTTGCAGACATTGAAATAAATTAAAGAACAATTCTTTCAAGTGTGACAAGCAGGGTATTTAAAACTCACATAGGTATGCTATGGAAAAATCTTCTTTAATGTCTGTTTGAATCTGGTTATGTGATTTCACTGAGCACTTCCCGTTGAAAGTGATGGATATTGTGTTTGCAGAAGGAATGTTGAAAGAGGATTTTCTACCTCAGCAGACACTCTAACCTTGTAACAGAAATAAAACCTACAAAAATAATCAAACCGAATACCTCAAAGGTGATTTATGTATGGAGATTTTGAAATAAATCCAGTTATATTCCGATTAGTTGTGGAGATCACATTGAAACATTTAGTTCAGTTAAAAAACAAAGCCCTAGTTACCAAGTAAAAATCCAGGACAAACATAATTAGCTGGTCAAATTATCTTTATTTATGGAGTCTTTGTAAATATTTTGCAAGATGAATACTCAAAACCACACTTAGCTGCTGTAAATCTGCACTTGCAATAGAACAATAATTAGGTACTAAGTGAATTGATTAAAAATCCAAACACGTAAAACCCTGTTTGAAAGAAAAACAAACATACTATTAGCACAGATTCCATATTCCAACTCATATTATTCACTCGACAAATAAATGCCCCTCAGGGCTAATAATTAGAAGAATATGTATAAATATAATTGCTGAACTCATTGCAAAGCAATAGTTTATTTAAGTCTTTGCATATGTAAGAGAGAATATATTCCCTGTTCAGGTTTGAGGGACAGCTCCTGTCTCTTCTGTTCAGTATGCAACAGCCATCAGCTTGTGTGACGAGGACAGAGAGAGGTTGTGTTTACCTGCTATATAGAGAGGGTGGATGCTGGTTGAGTTGATGCATCCTTTCAAAACCATTTTCCCTCAAAGGCAAACAGCTGGAATGATAAGCTTTTCTACACCCGAAAACAAACATATGTAAAGAAAAGGAGTACAAAAGGTGGATTGTTTCTTTCTTCGTTGTGAGAACCTTTGAAGAAGCATGGAGTCAGGATGATGTTAAAACTCTCTGAACACTGAAATAAATATTATATCTACTTATTTTACAGGTATTTTTGACATGTAAAACGTAATATGCAAATTTTGTTATTACAGCATAAAAGAAAACCATTGTTTTGCTTATTTCCAAGAAGACTGCTACACCAGACTGACACCAGTTCCAGAAATATTAACCAGTTAGCATGGCACTTACAGCAGTAGTAAAGTTTAAAGTTGCAACCTTTAAAGTTGTTAACATAGCAAATATAACTACAGAATTCAAATAACACAAAACTGTATTGTATTAAGGTATTTTGTGGTTTTGATGTTGCTCACTTTTTAAGTCTTATTCAGTTTTGAGGTTTCCATATAGTGTTTCTTTTTGCTAGATGTTTTATTTTTAGTGAACCCTAATAGGTTTTGATTGCAAAATATTCACTGTAGCCAAATGTAGCGACTTGTATGCTGTCAAATCACAAAATCATACAAGGCATGGATGGAACTGGGTTGCTCCTGACAGCAACCCATTCTTTCACCAACACTTCTAGAAGTAGTTTGTATACCTACGGTACAGACCAAACGTTTGGACACACCTCCTCCTTCTGTGCGTTTACTTTATTTTCATGACTATTTACATTGTAGATTATTACTGAAGGCATCAAAACTATGAATGAACACATGGAATTAATTCAGTTTATTTATATAGCGCCATTTCACAACAGATGTCATCTCAAGGCACTTTACAAAAAGAGTTATTACAATACAATGTTTAGTGTAGAAATACAGAACCACAGAAGATTGCGTCGTGGAATTCTCAGCAATCCCTCATACTGAGCAAGCATGCAGCGACAGTGGGAAGGAAAAACTCCCTTTTAACAGGAGAAACTCCGGCAGAACCAGGCTCAGCACAAGCGGTTATCTGCCGCGACCGTCTGTGGTTGGAGAATCACAACGAGACACGAAAGAGCACAGAACATGCACAAGTTTGTTGCAGGACGTGAGAATTTTCCGTCACTGCAATGCCTTTAGTCGGGTCGTCAAGCAGGTATCGGAGCACCTACTATAATAGAAAACAGGTTAGTGCTTGAATTGACAGCACATCATGCAGTTGGGGAGAAGTAGGAGAGAAAGTAGTCAATTATGTAGTACTTTTCCAAAAAGTGTAAAATAACCTGGCCTCCAAAGTCACCGGACCTGAACCCAATTGAGATGATTTGGGGTGAGCTGAACCGCAGAGTGAAGGCAAAAGGGCCAAAAGTACTAAGCATCTCTGGGAACTCCTTCAAGACTGATGGAAAACTATTTCCGGTGACTACCTCTTGAAGCTCAAAGAACGCAAAGCAGTAATCAGAGCAAAGGGTGGCTACTTTGAGGATTCTAAAATATAACACATGTATTTAGTTATATTACCCTATTTTTTAAGTACATACAGATATTCCATACAGTATGTGTTTATTCATAGTTTTGATGCCCTTAATTGAGAATCTGCAATGTAGTCATGAAAATAAAGAAAACGCATTGAATGAGAAGGTGTGTCCAAACTTTTGGTCTGTACTGTAGGTGCTTCATTTTATACATGTATGACCAGGGAAAAGATTTGTACATCTGAATCCAATGATATTGATAAATTTGTGAATCCCTGTAGTAATGTAACATACCACTTCTACAGATTAGGGTAAGTATGTGCTTTCTCCACTTTACTTTCTCTCCGCTGCTGCATTTACTGTTCTTGGAAGAGAAAGGTTGAATCTTATATTGTTTTACTAAGTCTTTTGTCTTGCTATCAACTGGAAGTAATTAATAGTTTCAATAAACTTTCAAAATAAATTAGCTAAAGAAGTGCTCTCATTACTTTTTGCGATTAATTACTTGAAAGAGAACCAGTTTCATTTTTTATTCACTGCCAAAACATGCTAAATAAGATTTTTTAACTGTGATTTAATGCACTATAAAAGAAAGTGCTGGAACTGAACTTAAAAATAGCTTAAATTAGTAATAGTATATAGCATCTTAAAAACATTGTTAAGGTCCCATTTAACCCAAAGTTTAGAGAAAGAGACTAATACCATATCAACCTGCGAGGGATGGCTGTATTATTATATATGCTGGCCATGGCTACTGTTATTATTAGCAAAAAAGGTCTATTAAAGGTTCGATATGGAACATGAACATGATAGTAAAATCTTTTTGATTAAGGTTTTAGTTATAACAATAAAAACATAATTCCAGCCGTTTGGTTGCCTGGTTCAAAAGTTGCTGTTTCCAAGTGCGTCTGACGCCATGGAGATGATTTATATGGGTCAATCTAGTGTAGGCTTTAACTAAATTTACTCTGGCTTCTGCTCTTCTCCGATTACTCTTCTGCTGAGATTTCTCGGAGGCTGTGAAGGAGCTGCTTGACTTGCCGACTCCGCCAGTTTTCCCAGGGCCAGCAGAGCTGTGGCGACCATATAGTTGGAACATAGAGACTGTCTCTGTCAACCAACAATGGTGGCTGCTACTGGCTGGTAGATGTAAACATAACATTATTGTCATCCCAGTTAAAATTGAATATTTATTAATATAGTTTTTTTTAAAGAAAATGTGCTTTCAATCTGCATCCCTATTAGCCCAGTGGAGGTATTAATATTGTTAATATGTAACACATATGAATTCAAACTATCACCTGTCCCTCAGAAAACTAGATCTTTGTTCCATCTAAAGCAGATTGCATCAGCATTTTCTAAGATTTATTTTTTTAACAACAATTTAAAGACTTTCTGTAGTGAGCAATAATAAACGCATTAGCAAACATATAAGTTCAAATCTCTGTAGAGCTATGGTAGTATGGAAAGTCTTGTCTTTAATTTTTACATAAAGTGAAAGAACATTTTTTGGATTTCAAGTATGTGAAATACATAACCCCCCCATGCAAAAATGACTACACATGTAGACAGCACTATTAGAGACTCATTTATACAGTTTATCATCAAAAGATAAAAGTTTATTTGGTGGTGACTTTCTCTTCATTCTCTATTTTTACCCATTAAGACTACACACGTGGAGCTGAATGCACACAGCAGATAAAGCTCCACACTGTGCCTAAATATATTCTGCACAAACACAATGAGAGCATCAAAGCCGGCGCATTAAGGATGGCAAACATTTATGGGCAATGTGATGTTGTGTGCATTTAGACTGGCAGTGTTTTTTATAAAACAAGATTTTTCTTTCCAGTTAATCTTTAGAGTATTAACTCCAACAACAGTACACAAATCGTACAGCCAAACTGATTAGAAAATACCAAATTAAAAGATGAACAAAAATAAAATCATTGTTTTATGTTAAAACTGATGCAACACATGCCCATGTTTTTAATCTGTTCCTTCAAGATTTTAAAATAAAAAATAAATGTCTACTTCTCTCAAGCAAAGGAGTTGATCTTGTCAAGCAATGAACTCTGTTTTTTATAAATGAATTCAGTTGATTTCAGTGCATGATGTTGTTGACAGTTGATTCATTTGCAGTAGAATTAGACTGGTTCCCACAGTCATTATGACTGTAAAGAAGCAATACGAATCAATTACAGGGATACTGAGTGAAGCTTCCAAGAGCACCATAGGGAATCAGCTTCTTATCACTCCTGGCACTACACATCAGACTGCTCCCTAGCATATGCAGATTTTTGCAAATGAATCATTACCTCAAGTAATAAATTAGCATTGAGTGCTTGTTGACTGTCTCTGTGTTTAGTGAAACAATGAAACTGAAACACATTTGTATGCTAACCATCTGAGTCTGGCCACAGCCATTTTACATGCGGTTTTGTAGCATGGAGAAGGAAAATGTGTTGTGAATAGTCTGCTTGCGAAAAAAACTATTCTTGAGAATCTTCTGCCTGACTGAACTCCAGGCACATGTCATATAGTATGGCCTTCAGGTTTGGGTCATTTGGTTATTAGATGTAATTCAGTCGTCGTCTGAAGTCCAGTTATAGACGTTCGGATTGAGTGCCCCCACCGCTCGCTGATGAGCTGCGAGCCTCATGGTGAACTCTGTAGCCCAGGAGATTTAGTTGCTGATATTACACTTCATGGTTTGAAGCTTAGGTTAGATTTGAGGATAGTAAATCAAGATACATCTAGCCATGGTAGTATATTTATTTGTTTTAACACAATACTTATAGTAAAACATTGGATAAAATTTTTATTTTTTACTTACAGTAGCTTGGGAGCTGGTGTTCCACCTTTTGGCACAGATCCTGGTTTTTGAAGTACATCTTTTGGGCAAGGCAAGTGCTGTTAGGTCGGTAGCTGTGAAGTCAATTTACTCAAAGTGACTGACCAAATCACTAACCTAGTGTAGCATTTTCCCAGTGGTGCACCAAATACAAATTCCAACCATTTCTTCTTCAGCTCCTCTTCCTTGGGTACAAACATGTAGCATTTATGTGTTCTCTTCACAAATACCGAACATGTTCCACTGTGTTGTAAAGTTGCTAACTGTTAAGTTCTCAGAGCTACAGCTACCTGGCCAAAACAATGCAGCCTTCCTATGGGTGGTCGCATTCGAGATGACATTAGAAGTAAAGGCTTTTTAGAATCAGCTTTTTTCTGGTGCATTTTGTTTCTCTGATATAGGTAATTGAGTTTGGAGAAGATATTCACATGCAGCATGCTTATACAACTCAGAATCACTGGCTGTATTGGAAAGAAGCAACTTTTTTCATGATTCTCAGTGAAAGAGACCTTTATACAGGTCATTAATGCTATAGTACCCTCTGAGCACTCAAAACATATGAATAGAGAAAAACTAAATGGGGATAAAATGTGACATGGGATTTTGACTAAAGGATTTACAAGCCAGTACAGGCAACTGTACTGGCTTGTAAATCCTGTGTTGTTTAGAGAAAAATGTGGCTGGATAGGAAATTAATGGTACAGAATTTTGCATTTAAACCAGCTACCCGTTTGGAAACAACTCTAGTATAGAAAGACTACACTGATTATAGAAAAACAGTTCAGAGAGTCTGGTATTTGTACAGTCTTCAGATGAGAACCCCCTCATTTAAAGTAAAAGTGATGAAATAATAAAATCTAATCATCCATCAAATAACGTCTTTTGGTGAAATGATTACACATTTTACATGATACCTAGAGAGCACACCTAAATAATATAATAACTCAATTGATTACATTCCTCATCCATTGGCCTCGTGTGAACAATTCCCTCAATTTCACTTAATTTACAATTGTGGCACAAGAATCAAAGGTGCCCCTCAAAGTCTTGAAAGTGATTAATCTGAGCAAGAGTTATAAACTCTGAAGAAGTTAGAAGAATTATCCATGATATGGCCTTCATCACTGTTATTTACGATCATGTCAAAGTAGCCCAATAGGAGGTAACTCATGGGAGCATCCAAATGTAGGCAGAGGAAATCAGAGATAGCTATAATGTAAACTAAGGAAAATCTCATTTTTGTTAAAGTTTTTTCACAGCCAAAGAAAGGTCCTCTGAGGCATAGTTAAAAAGAGCATTGATCCAAAACAATTTCAGAATTATATCACATATTTATAATTGATGCTAAAATAAAAATGAAGCAACGATGTATAAAAAGATGGTCTCATTTTACTTTATATAGACTAGTATATCTCCCATTAAGTAAAAACAGAAGAGAGACGTAAACTGAACAGTTTCAATCTAGCAAATGATGTAACACTTCTGTTTCGAGTCATTAATTGTGAAACAATTTGTATCAATTGTCTGCTAATAAAAAAATTAAAGCAAATTTCAATTATGGACACTGGACATTTGCATCGTCTTGGATTTTCTGGGTGGATCTCTTCTCCCATTTATGAAAGGAAATCTCCTGCTGCCCGTTTAACCTGAATTTACTTTGGATATTGTTACCTATGAATTGCCTGGACCTCCTGACAAGATTATTGGTCAATTCTTTCTCCTTCCCATCTCAGTCTAAAAATTAAGACTCTCCCATTGTCTTCCATTATCTGTAATGTTTCTATTTGGGAATTTCTCTGCAGCTTACTCACAAATTAATTTGCCTCAGCCAGTCCTCCTGATAGTTACTAATTATCATAAAAGGCCTACCAAGCCAAAAACTAAGTCTGATAGAGTCATCTGGAGAGGAGATGTATTTACTGTTTGATGTGGATCAGTTTAGCAAGATAGAGGGGGAACATAATACCAAGACTATATTTAGCATAAAGATAGACTTTGACCAAAAGGCACTTTGGCATATAAAATCAAAATGGGGTTTAACAAAGTATAGAATTTCCTAAATATGTGTACAGGTTTGGAAGGCACCGTTAAATGATCTTTTTTTTTTTTTTTGCTTGAATAAACATCTTAGTTTTATGTTTGCTATAAGCTCACCTTTAAAGGTGTGAAATGATTTACCAATAAGAAACACAGTATCAGTTAAAACACAACACAATTTGTTTCATTTAAGCATGAAAGTCATGAAGGGCCTTACATTATGCTCACAGTTTGTGTTTATATGACCTTTTCAAATGATTCAACATCTCTGGTAAAGGAGGAGAGAATTCTGACACACTGACCTTTTCTTATCGTTGTGGTTCAATATAACACTAAAGCTATCAGATCTTTCCCTCAAATATAATATGAATGGACATGAGTCAAACATGAAAGTGCATTCCCTCATTCCCCAGCTTCTAGTTTGGTAATTAGGCTGTGCAGACCTTTCCATCTTGTACAATTAAAGAGTTAAAATACTACACATGTTTAATGAATCTTGCAGGGATAATTTAAACATGTCAATCATTTTGTAGCAAAGTTCAAGATTTGCATGTGACTAATTTATTTATTGGTGCTCACAGAAAAATGCTGGGTTATTTAATCAACCCAACTGCTGGATTATGAAATGTGTAACCCATTTTTGGTTATTATATGGGTAATGGGTTATTATTTGGGTTATTTTTTGCAACCCATGCATTGAGTTATTATTTGGGGTATTTTTTGTGCAACCCATGCATTGGGTTAAACACAGTTGGGTTATACAGTCTCTGGTTAAAATTTATCAACCCAACAAACATCAGTTGATTAAGGACCGGTTTTTTATTTATTTATTTGTTTAAAGAACTTTATTGAAAAACAATAAGTATACAAAAAAAATGAGGATTGTTTTTTATGCTTTTCTTCTTTGGTTGGGTATTTGACTTTGAATCGGGCGGTTGGTTTGAGACCCAGCTCTGATGGACTTGACCATTATGTTACTGATTTGGTAAAAATGTATTTAGACTATCAATTTTACCCAGCATTTAAATTAAATATCTAACCCATTTTGTTGGGTTAAAATGCGCAACCCAACCTGCTGGGTCAAATTAACTACTGCTGGGCTGGTGCAATATTGACCCGACACTTGAGTTATAAAACAGCCCAAATTGGGTTATTTTAACCCAACAGTTTTTAGTGTGTGTCTGGCACTGAAAAATGAATTACCAATGATTATCAATTGTAGTATCACTGAATTGAATCATCACCTTTTTTTTTGGACTTTGGAGTTTATATCCAGTCATAATCAATGTATATATGTAATATGATGGGAGTTGTGGGGTAGACAAAGTGCCACCTCTAAATAACGCATTATCTGCCTCAAAACTCCTTCATTTACCAATGTTTTCTTATGAATAGTTAGTTAGTCTGGGTGAGTAAATGAACATATTAAATGCTAAAAAATAAGGTCCAGATTGAAAAAATGGACATCCCCCTTAATGAGCATTAATACACATGGTAAAAACTGTCTTAGCAGTACGACAAAATGTAATATTTACAGTTTTCCTTATCTCCATGTTTGAAGGGACAACCAATAAGTTTTGGGAGAAGGGGTTGCATCAACTGAATATATTCTGTATTTGACCATTTTTGTAGAATTGTACAGAAAAATCTGAAGGTTGTCTGTAATTTGGAGTTTCATTCCACAGAAAAATCTGTGACTACTGAACAGTGAATAGGCCACGATTCTTTGTATAACAAGAATGTTTCTCATACCAAGTAGCAAAACCCTTTAAAACAAGAAGTGTTGTCATTTTAACAAGACAAATGTTAAATCTAATTAAAGCGAGTAACTTTTTCATCTTCACGAGAAACTTTTTCACTTTAACCGCAAGTTTAAAGCAGATCTAAATGGGAAAGTTTCTTGTTTGAGCGCAATATAAAAATACAGTACATTGTCCTCTGATAGATTGACATCTTCAAAATCTTTTACAAGTTATCTTGTTTAAACAAGAACCTATTTTGGTTTTAAGGAGATATCAAAGAAAATTGTATGTGAAATATATATATATATATATATATAATATTTTTATAATTGTAACCAAGCAAAAAATGTAATGAAATACTGCTTCTAAATTGTATGTCCAAGCTCTGGCGGGCAAACACTCCCAAAAAAACCTAGATAAAGAAATGTTCCCGTACACAAAGATATGCCAGCAGAGACCATCAATATGACAAAAAATGATCTGGTAAGTGTGATAGAGCAAGCTGGCTTCAGGATATTGCTTTCACTGCTCTGAACCTGCTGCTGCTTCAGTTGAACAGAAATATATAAGTCATTTACAGCAGCTCTCAGCCTGGCAGCATGACACAATATGACAAATCATCTCATAACTTACGCCAGATAGTTATACACAACACAATATTACCTTCATTTAGCTATGTTCCCCAGGAACGACACTCAATTGAACCAACCTGTCTTGCCATCCACATCATGTCATGCTAATAATGTTACACACTTAAACAGGCTTACAGGATTACCACCCTCTCTGGAACCTACAATCTGTGCTAAAAACAAACATGAAAAGAAGATTCTGTCAGCGTTTATGTATGTGTGATGTTATGTAAACACAAATGCACCCAAGCCAACTGCATTTATGTGTAATTTTATAGATGTGCAGACTAATATTCTTCCCTTTAAAATGCAGTAAATGTAAGAAATTTGATAGGTGATATGAGTAATGTCCAGTTATCCAGGAAAAGCTGCTGGTTCTTATCAATAAAGCAGGCTGACTTCATTTAGCACTAGGAAAATACTAGCATGTGTTAAATATATTTTTTTTCTTTTTTTCGAATTAGATAAAGAAGCAGTGCTTGTTTAGCCAAGGCCAAATGCCTCAGGAGAAGAGGACACAACTGCCTGCTGAGAGAGAGAAAGTCATTTGTTCTAATTTTATGTTATCCATTGGAGGAGGCTAAGTTATCAGAAGGAGCTAAATTGAAATACGCCCAAGCGTGCCCTAACACAGGCAGCAGAAAGTACAGAAAATAGCAGCTTTGAAGACCCATAAATAAAAACGGTACGGCTATCACAGGGAGAAATATGCATAAAGTGTGTTCACAGGGAGCAGACACAAAGAGGATGATCCAAGACACACATTCGACTTTGGAGACACGGAGATTACATATTTTCTAGAATAATTGTTTGGTGTTATTGTTTTTCTTAGAAATTTGCTTCTTTGACTTGGTCTGAATTTCTGTTGAAATTCACTTTCAGCTCATTCGTTTGAAACAATATCGATTAAACAAAGCATTCTGTTTAATTCAAATATGCACTTTAAGGCTGCATTCAGACCTGATGGAGGGGCAGCAGACTGTAGCGGTTGTAGGATTGCTCTTTTGTGTTTGGCAAATGTGCCAGATCAATACTGCTGCATCAACTCAAGATGAACAGAGAAGAGGCAGAGGACTTTGGAGAATGGTGTTTTGTACTGAGAAGGCTCTATATGAGGCAGTATACAATGAGTAGGACTGCCAGCATACGTTTGGATTGTATTTACCCAGGAATCCCTGCACAATAGTCTGCTTCCTGCTTTTGGTGCGGCCCCGGTCCGCTTGCCAATCACACATGCAATCGAACAGCAGCAGACTTTGTTTCAATCCAACAGGGACCTACGTTTTTAGGCGGACTAGAGTTTGTTTGGTCCGTATCAAAGTTCAATTGCCCATTCACACCTCCCCAAACAAACCAGAGTTTCTGGACAAACAAACTAGAGTTTGATTGAAGCGAACTCAACAGGGCTGGTGCGAATGCAGCCTAAATGCTTCCCTTTGTAGAAACACGGAGCAGGTTAGAGACCTGTTATTTTTGAGGGCTGAAAAAATAAAGTATTATAGTAAACCTTTTACTTCTTTTTAAACTATGATCCTTTTGGGTAGTTACAGATAGGTCCTGAGTCATTTCTGTAGGCAGAAATTTAGACACTGGACAATTCACTTCACAAAAGCAGTGGTATTTGCTACTAAATTCAAGCTCTGTATAACTAATATCTAATTTAAAGTATTAGTAGTAGTCTGAACAATAACACAAAACAAAAGTGAAAAAAGAAAATGTGTATTTTTTTCTTCATTTTAAGTACTAACAGAGACCTACTATTTCCTTTCAATCGATTGCTTCGACTGATTGTGTGTAGTTATAAATCATACAAATAATGTGTTTGTTATTTAAATCACACTGCCTATACATGTCTGCTAAAAGGTTAAAAAACATACTTGACAACTACGAAACTCTTAAAATCTTTACAATATGTCTAAATAGCAATCATCATTAGTTAGGATCACAGCTGAAGAAGATTTTTCTAATGCTCTGATCACTGGCAAACTTTTAAGCAGGAAATGTTAATGCTACATTTGATGCTTTGTATCAGAGTAATAAATCATGATAAATCATAAATGTGAGTGTGTGTGTGCTGTGACATCAACAGAGCAGAGAAACGGTTTATTCAGGGGATTCAGTTATGCTACATCTATTGTGTCTTAAAAATGACATTCCGCTGCTAAGAAATCTTACTTTTACACAGAAGGGATGGTCCCAGAAGAAGGGTTGTAAGAGAAGTATATTATTTATACACAAAGCTAATTTTTTGTTTGACTTTATAAGCTTTACTAAAATGCAGTTTTTAAAGTTTATATACACATTACAAATGCAATAAATGTTTCTTCTTTAGCTTGTACTATATATCAGAATCTGCCCTGCGGCTTTTATTCTTTTACTGTGTCCCATCTCTATGGCTGGTTACAAGCGCCCATGACTGATGTTCACGTCAAGCATAAACAACAAATCTCCACTTACATACATTCATCCCACCCCCCTCATCACTGGTGCCGCTACATCAATTTTTGTACATGTTCACGAATGGCAGTCTTGAGTTATTCTTAACAGAACAAAAAATCAAACTAACATTATACTGTATGAGTATTTTATGACAAATGTAACATGAGTTATGTCTTAATATCGCTAAGACAATGGTAAATACATCCCTTACCCAGGTCATTGTTATTAACACAAAGAATGTTGTATTACATATCGGATACACTGTATACTAAGACAAAAGCTGTTCCAAGTACATCAGACTCAAATTTTACTTCATTCAAATTTTCCAGACTAGATTTCCTGACCAGATTTTAGAGCAAAATTATTTGAATACCCCTTTATAAAAGCCAGAACATATCCAGATATTTACTTTAAAAGCCTTATAATCTAAATTAATAATGCCTATATTGTAGCCCTGATGACTGCAGCAGTGGGAAAAGGACATTATCCACTTGAACAGCACTGTGTTAACCTTGAATAGGTCAGCTTTGTAGTTAAACTCAGGGGGCCATGCATGAAACCAAAATCATCCCATTTGGTCTGGAATTTAACCAATAGGGGATCCACCCTTTATTCTGTAAAAGCTGGTAATTATTACAGCGGATCAAAGAAGTACGAATGTCTCTGTTCATCTGCATCTATACGGAAGGAATTGTGTTAGAGGAAAATCAAGAAGTTGGAAAAAAACAGACCCTTACAAAAAAATTACTTTTTGTCTTGTACTTTCAGTACAAACCTTAGGCAAAAGATGAGCTTAATGTTTCCGTTCTGTTATATGTTGTAAAATTTACAGGTAATCATTCAATGACACAAATAATCATATAAATGCAATAAGAAATTGCAATTGTTTCATGATTTAGGTCTGCAGCTCCTAATTATCAATATTAATTATTTCAAGTTATGTGTTCCTTTAGAGCATAGTTTCTGAATTTAAAGATAAGCCCACACAATTCTCACTCACATTCCACACGGGTTCACAATTTTACACTGTATACAGAGATTTAACCTCCATTTACAAATGAACACTGCTGCAGACTGCCCATCATTCATCTGCTGCTCATCCCTACCAGCCACACCTTTGCCTGTTGAGTTTCTTTATTAACAACTTTAAATATGTATGTTTCATCAAGAGTTTGTGGTTTGTTATTTGGATCATAGTTTTTTTTCCTTAGACAAATAATTTGTTATTTAGTTTATTTACAGTATATTTAATGGGTAACTTTACTTAAGATTTCATATAGTCTCCTTCTCTTTTTGCATTTTTCTGCAAACCAAACCAAACAAGCTGAAAAGATGGTCAGCTGGTCTCTGAATGCAACTGATAAAATCTACTCAACTTTACGAAGCACCGGAAAAGGGCATGCAGGTTGTGTGGAAGATATCTGGCTATTTGGATTTATGGGGATCGGACTTCTGCTGATTGGAATGGGCATTTAATGTATCTGCAGCAAAATAGAGCAACAAACACAAAAACTGGAGACAGTTCTGGAAGAGATTGGAAGGCTGAAGCAGCAGTTATAAGTGCTGACTCGCACTAGTGCTTGGTGAGCTGAGGCGCAGGCAGGACGCTGCAAAAGGTGATCTGGCTGGCGCTTTGGGACTCATTCGCCAAGTGTCATCGGACTTGGAGAAACTATCAGTGCGTCTTGGTGCAAATGGAAATTAAATGGATCTGGAACTTTAATTTGGTGGAATTAGATTCATAAAAGGGACTGCTGATAGACTGAAGGATAGAGAAAAATTGCTCTTCCTGCTAACCATAACAATTAGTATTTTGGCTCTCATGTTTACCTTCAATTGGTCCACAATCAAATGTCCGTGAGAGGAATGTAAACAGAGTCTCCTCCCCTGTCCCTCTGCATCTACAGACGCACACACTCACATGTGAATACAGACGCACACACCAGCCTCACCATCTCGCTGTTCCCAAATGCTCCTTCTCACCCTAGGAAGCAGTTGATTGCACGTACCTGTTTTGCAGTGCATTAACCTGTGGACTGGGGTTCACATTCCCAGCCTTTCCCTCCTTAATGTATCATTGTCACTGTCTGAATATGTGCTAAAATGTTGAGGTGTGGTGTTTTTTTTTTACTCTTCAATAAGGAATCAAGATATACCTTGTGTATCTGTTTCTTATCTGCTTTGTGGTTGCGCTGCATAAGCTGGCTGCAGAATCCACAGTATGACTGGATCTGTAGTGTGTAATAAATGTTTGTATGTCTACTCTTGATCGGGCTGTACTGAAAGGAATTTTCCCTCATGGGATCAATAAAGTACTTTTAATTGATGTGTATCCAACACCAAGAGGTCAGAAAACAGGAACTGGATTTAGCCTTGGAAACACAAGCATTTCCTTGATCTCAACAGTAAATATGAATGAATATTTCAATATATCTCAGTACTCACAACTTTTCTATGTAGCAAATTCATCTCTGTCTAATGGAAAACAGAGCAAACATTGAAAACATCTGCAGAACTGTTATTTGTGACTTGGTTGCAGCAGTGAATGCGGTAATGAAATTCCTATTTTCCAGTACTCTATCTTTGCCTGAGTGCATAAATTTGACAAGCCAAAAAAACCAACAGACACAACATTATTACATTATTTGTGGTTGCCAAACAAAACCAAAATATTTAATTCAGAAAGCATGGTGGATTTGGAGTCAGTCCAGACAAAACTGTGAAGCTAGTGATGCTGCCCTGTTTTCTGTGCAGCAACCAGTGCTAAATAAAGCTCAAAGCCACAGTTTATATAAGAAATAAGTGGACAGACTTAAAACAATATTTCAGAAAAGAAATGAGGCATTAAAATATTCCTACGATGTGAGGCTTTGGTCGTTGGTTGCCAAGTACACTGCTGTGTAATGTGATGGTGATTCAAACGTTAAAGTTCAAAACAATTCAAACACAATTTTTTTACCTTGTTCAGCATTTGAGTTTTGAGAAGCAAACAGTGAAACTAAGATGAGAACCTTGGAGATTTCAATAGGAAAAGACATAAAATAAGGAGCCAAACAATGCAAAAGAGACCAGTTTCAGAGATGTATCTGATAGTCTGCTTCCATAAAAAATTGCTCTTTACACACAATTATGCACACAAATACAGATAAACACCTCTCAGACAGGAGGACAATCAATGGTTGTTTCCACTCAGGCTCAATCAATAGATGAGCAAGTTAGATTAGGAGAGTATTTGACCGAAACACATTAGAAAAAACGTTTTTTTTTTAAAACCTAGGAAAAATATCAGTTTGCTACTGGGAGCAACAAGTTATAGACTCTACTATCCTGAAGTTACAACCGCTATTGCTGAGGTAATAATCTGTTAAAATAGGTCACCTGGCCGAAGAGTACAAATTAAATGTTTATTTAAAAGCATAAACTGATCGAAAAAATCTAAAAGAAAAAACACATACAGTGGCTTCTTAATATACCTTTTGCATTTAACCATGTTACTAACAAACTTTGGTGTGTTTATTTAGGATAATTTTTTAACATATCAAATCAAATCAGCATATAATTGTAAATTGGAAGGTAGAGCACATCTTCCACACAGGAAGGTGGATACACTATCAAAACATTGTTAATCATCTGACAATATATTAGTTATTGTATGTGGCATATAAGATGTAAAATGCTGTGGATTCAATTTTGTCCTGAGCACAAAGTTAGTAAATAGGGATCACAGGTGTCGTATTTAATCTAGATGTAAACAAAGGTGTTCTATAAAGACCTCAGATGTTTGTTGAAGTCTTTCAAAAACAAAGACCAAGGAATACACATGGCAAACCAGTGAAACATTTTTCTAGTTTTGAAGGCTACAGCAAGGTTAGAATGTACAAACAAGTACTGTGATTGAAAACAATCATTTTGATATACATTTCATCTAACTTTGGGGCCAAATGTAATCATTCCTAAATGTCTATTCAAATATTTTAAGTAAATTATTTAATTTTAAAGATGTGAAAATAAAAAACCCTCAGCACAAACAGTATTCAGAAAAAGCTAAATACTTGGTGAAGAAAAATGTCTTGAGGGTCTCCCGAAAAATGTCAAAAATGTCTGATAAAAACTAGTTTAACTTTTTTAATATTCTTCACCCCAAAAATATGAGAACATTTGTACACTTCTCTCCACAGTGTCAATTACAATTAACTGATTTAAAGAAAGTGAAAGAATTGAATGTTTTAAATGAAAAAATAAAATTTGTAGTCGAATCAGTGTCATCTGAGGGCCTGTAACGTTATTTTTTTTAATTGGGGCTATCAGGCTTTAGTTTTTTCATCATTGCACGTATTGCACTTATTATGTATCCAATCACAAACATAGCAAGTCCATCTTAAGTATCTTGGGATCAATAAAATCTGCAGAAAAGGTACAAATAAGGTTATCATTTGACAAGTTTTACCTTCTGTATAAACTGACACGCATGCATTTGCATGGCGGTTTACCATGTTTTGACCAAAAGGACAGTACACCATTGATTAAATGGGTTTCAGAAACAAAGAGCCGGATAATCTCTCCATTAACAGATCCTGAATCAATGATGATGCTGTTTTGTCTATCTCACCATAGTTTAATGTTTTTGTTGGTGCAAGGTCTTGACCTCTCATGAGAAGCAGGTCTTAGATGTTTTATAGTGAGAGATGGACACACAGCTGGTTGTTAAATGCTTTCAATCTTTCAGCTCTCTCCCTATTTGTGCTAATAGCCCTACCAAATCAATAACTAGTGATTCTAGAGAGATGCCTGCAGTCAGATTTAAATTGTTTGCTTTGTTTTTACTGTTACAATTTAAAAAACTTAATTATTAATACTACTTGGATTTCCCAGAAATGCATTTAAACTGCAGGAAAATGGCCTGTTGAATTTGATTTTGTTACCTGCTTGCTTTCTGTTCCGTCTTTTAATTTTTTCTGAATGTTTGGTTTCACCACTGTTTTGTAGTTAGGTGCTATGTTTTGCCACTCTCACATTATTAAAAACTTGTTTTACCTCAGTGCTAGCCTCTAGCTGCTTGTCATATACCCCTGTGCCATTTCATAATATTTGCAATTTTGGTGTTTCAATAATAGATTTTCTGGGAAGGTTTTCATTTAGTACCCAAACTAAGCCCACAGTTATGTTATTCTATAGTTTATTTATTATCTGGTTCAAGGATATGGTGTTATGCTACCACAGGAGATAACTATGGTAAGAAAGCATTTGCTTACTCACAGCCTCTTTAGTTTTTTGCCATATGTATTTCAAATAATCAAAGTCACTTTAATAGTGTGACATAATGTGACAAAAATAAAACAAGTTAATTAAAAAAAATCTATTTTTAATTTATTCAATGTATTAACATATCATAAAAGGTAACTGACTCAAACTGGAACAACAACCTCAATCAATAGAGGTTAAGGAAGAGGTCCAGTAACTAATAACTCTATTTGAGTCAGGTATGTTTAACAGGAATTAAACTAAAAGGTGCAGAACATTAGCTATAGCTGACTGGAGTTGGAAACTCTTGATGTAGAGTAACATGGATCTTTTAGATCATAGCTCGTCGAAGAAATTGTGACAGCTCAGTTTTCTGACAAATTCTGTAAGCATAACCACTTTAATTAAATTCAAACTATTAAATAGTACTTTTGCATGTGTATAGTTACACATATTTGTCAATTTGTGTTGTGCAACAGTATAAACTAATACTTATTCTATTTAGTAAGACATTGACATTTGTTGAGAATATTTGAGACAGCTTTGTGGCAGTTAAGTCTAACAAACTTTTAAGTCAATCTTAAAGATAAAACTCATTGAAAAAGAGTTGATCAAAGTGTTGCACAAAATAACACAACAAAACAATGAAAACAGACTGGAACTGAATTTTAAGTTTCTTCCACCCAGACTTTTCATGACCATACTTCACCAGCTCTGACACTGATAATAGTACAAAAAATTTAAATATCTCATGCAAATCTGTAAAACGATAACAGTAATTAAAACATGGCCGTTATGAGAGAGACAATTCTCCCTCAAAACATCCCTAAAAAGGAATAAATGGGTGCTGCCTTGAGATATGACTGCCATTCAGCAGTCCTGATCTTTATTTTATAGCTGTTAGATCTTTACAATATTTGCTTAGCAGAGCACTTTATGTATAGTTGAAGGAAACTCTCAGAAAAGGCTACAAGCTTAGATCGAGGAGGGTTTCTGATTAGCATAATTATAGATTCCTATTTACTGCCATTTTAAATTCATGAAGGGTTTCATGTAAAAAAAAGATTAAAAGTACCAGAAATACTTTTTTCAGAGGATTAACTAATGTGATAGTACTTAAAGCATTAGCATTGTATAGTTCCTTTCCGTGGGAGGCATTTAAAAGATTAATCTAATTAATTAGAGGCTTTATGATTAATTAGTGCATTTTGTCAAGTAGCAATATTTAACACAGCAAGCAAAGTTATTCAATTACAATAATTTTTGGTTGATGACCGAACAATAAATACACAGAAAATGTGAATTATGATGATATACAGCAATTAGAACCTAATTTTACCATACAAAACAAGATTTGTGTGGCTTTCATGATGTTTCATCCAACCATACAGGTCCACATCCAGTAAAATTCAAGATACTTTAAGACAGTAATGGTTTTGTGGGCTTTATTGACAGTCAATAGTGCAGAAAGGGATGAGAACTGGGGAATAGACACTCAGCAAATGTCTGCATGGGGAAGTTGAAACCGTGACAGCCGCTTTCGAGGACTAAAGCCTCTGAACACAGGACGCTCGTCTTAACCACCACACCACGTCCCAAATCTTACTATCCTTTTTGGGAAAAAGTTAAATATTTCTAAATTTAACAGAACAAGGTTTCTGGCCTTAGTTATCCAGCTTTGTTTAATCTCATTACACAGTCATCAAAAGTTATATACATCCTTAAAAGGACAGTAGGGCTCAGTACTATGATAAAAGCCTAGGGCTCCACAATATTTGTGATTCTTCATAGGTCCTACCTTCTTTCCTTAGACCCTTATGCATTTCACACTGACCGTCAAATTTTTTTAAGCAATAGAACTGGAGTTTCCACCATGTCGGCTGTCAATCAAAAACATGCACATCACACAAACCTGTGATGACACAGCACACACAGGCCGCTCCTGTTTACAGTTGCCATACTGGAAGAGACAGTCATTCATGGTGAAGTCGCTCACCTATAAAAAGTCCATAACAAAATACTATTGAATGGTGCTCGATAGCATTTCCTCTTTGACCTGCAGTGAAAACACAGGTCATACGCTTGCACACTTGTTAACGTGGGGCTTAACAGGAAGAGAAAGTGGCAGGGTATGGGTTGTTGGGGGTGGGTGGGGGTTGGGGTATTTAGAGAAGGCCTTGATAGTCGGATTCAAGTTTCAAACAGCGCTGTCCTCTCTTCCGGCCACCAAAAGAACACTTAAGCGCTCGCTCACAGATCGTGATGTGCTGTATTCACAGGCAGTCAGATATCGATATATTTGTTTTTAACACGGTGATGATATATGGGTTTAAGATTTCGCAGTTTGATTAAATACTCTATCTATAATACGTTAATTTTTTCTAATGATGTTCAACTAAAGTAATGCATGAAAGTCGCACAACGAACAATTTTTCTTAATTAGTCCATTTATGTCATAACAACACTTTGCAACGGAGTCACTATAAGAAGCTGGTATTGTTGACTGAATTTATTTTTTTAAACATAAACAGATAAAAATAGTTATTTATTGCAGTCAGCAGTTGGGTTGCTGTGGTGCCTTTTTTTTCAGGCTCAAGACAGATTTGTTAATAATTTTCCTCTCTGCAAAAGTCAGGTATTTTACCTTACTGTCTGGTCATACTGGGTTTGAGCACTGGTGTCAGTAAGATGAGCCAGGTGGACCCGAAGGTCTAGGGGGTAGCACGGGAAAGTTCTCAATTCATTTCATTTCAGTTTATTTAAATCGCATCAATTTACAACCGACGTCATCTCAAGGGACTTTAATAGAAAAGTATTTTCAATATAACCATAAAAATATTCTGATCAGCTTAAAAGTTGTCTTTTCAAGGAATAAAGGAGATTGTATCACGTCATTGGCTAGAGGTTTTGCCCAGTTCATGCAGACCCCAACCACAGTTATCAGTCGAAATAACAGCAATGAAATACAACTGGAGAGTAGTAGAAGAGAAAAGTAGCAGAATAAAGAAAAGTGGTCAATCTGTCCTCCAACAGTCTAAGCCTACAGCAGCATACAGAGGAAGATTGGGATAACCTAAGCCACTCCAACTTTAAGCTTTATCAAAAAGGAAAGTTTTAAGCCTGGTCTTAAATGTAGACAGGTTGTCTGCTTCACAGACTGAAACTGTGAGTTGGTTCGATCTTTCGTCCACTCCACTTTCAGAAATCCTAGGAACCACCAGTAAACCTTCAGTCTGAGTGTGAACTGCATTGTGAGGAATATTAGGAATATGTTGAACAATCAGATATCTGATATGTGATGGCAATTGATTATTAATTGTCTCATTCACTGAGAAAACTGTGTAATACATGTACTTTGTAAAATATGGTCAGCTGCATATGGTCATGCAGCATGTGAAAATTTTCATCAACCGTAATTGCCTGCATTAGCCACAGAAAGAAAACAGATGGCAAAGCGAGCAGGTCAGAAAAACCCAGTCCCTTCTTTGTCACAGGAAAAATTACTATTAATGGTCTTGCCTAACTTGGCTTGCGACCACCCAGGGAAATGCTGATTTTGCAGCCTACAGAGAGCGTAGCATGTCTATGCTAGTAAAGGCTAGAAGCCGAAGCTAACTGTAAGCAACTCCATAACATGGCAGAACAGGGTTGGGCTTGGTTTGTTTGTGGACATAGCACATCAGCGTAGCATTTTTATTTTGTATTTATTTATTTTTTTACCCAAGAAAGAGGAGCTGTGTAAGAAACTGTTTGTTTGGAATTTATCTTAGAACACCACCAGTAAAGTAAGTTAAGTTAATTATTTGATTTACTTTATTTATTTATTATTATTTTATTATAAGATGTAAGGCATAATAAGAGTTGCATTGCTTTTAGCCAATCAGAGAAGAGATAATTTCGTCAGTAAGAATGAATGAGCCTCATGATGTTAACATTTCACCCCATCTACTCAACCTCCTTAAACAGTAGTGAGACTGCATATTTTCTGTATGAAGCTTCTCACAAGGCATATCACTGGGATAGAGACCACAGGGTATCAATTGAAAAAAACAAATGAAGGAGAGCTTTAAGGGCCTTATATGAAAGAATGAGGATCTTAAATTCTATTCTGAATTTAACGCGGAGCCAATGAAGGGAGGCTAACACAGCAGAAATGTGACCTTTCTTTTTGATAGTCATCAGAACATTTGCTGCAGCATTTTGGATAAACTGCAGGCTTTTAATTGCAATTTTGGACTTTCTGATAGTAAAGAATTACTGTAGTCCAGCCAGCCTTGAAGTAACAAACACATGGTACAGTTTCTTGATGTCACTCCTGTAAAGGAGGTTCCTAATTTTAGCAATATTACAGAGTTGAAAGAAGCAAATCCTAGAAACCTGTTTTATATTGGATTTGACTGTCATGTCTAGGTCGAAATTGACACTTATTCTGTTCACAAATCTTACTTTGAATAGCATCAGTTTAATTATAAAAACCTAGTGTGTGTTTCCGTAGAGTCCAGTTGCCTTATACCTTATGGTCACAGTGAAAGAGATCCAATAATGTAACATGGTGCATTTCTACCTTTTTAATGTTGAACACAAATGCATCATATTAGGGATGTCCTATAAAGGGGATCTCCAAACCTGTTCCTTGAGAGCTACTGTCTTGAAGGTTTTAGATACATCCCTGCCCCAACACAGCTGAATCAAATAATTAAATTACCTCTGCAAGTATGCCATCAAGTATGGCAAAGGCTTGCTAATGGAGCCCATTCATTTGATTCAGCTGTGTTGAAGAAAGAATGCATCTAAAACCTGCAGAACAACAGCTCTTGAAGACCAGAGTTGAAGATCCCTAGTCTTTACTAGGCCTTACTGTCAGATCAGGTCCCAATTAGTGTATTGTCTGGGGTCTGGAACTCCAGTCATCAAGTTCCAGTGTCCTGCAACTTTTAGATGTGTCTCTGCTTCAACAAAACTGAGTCAAATATTCAGGTCATTAGCAGAACTTGACAGTATACTGTGGTGGTAATTGAGAAATTCAGGTGTGTTGAACCTGAGACACATCTAAAAGTTGTTGGACACCAGACCTCAAGGACCGAAGTTGCAGACCCCTGGTCTAGATAAGACTTATCAGGTGCCTCTAAAAAAATAATCTACCAAAACCTGTTGTATGTGGACTGCTGTCAGTTAGAGATTTTTTTTTTTGTGGCATCCTTAGCAATGTGCACCATCATGTTTTGTATACTGGCACTGAAAAATCTATATTTTATTTTGTGAAAATAATTTTGTAAACTGAATCCTGCTTTTTAAATTGAAATTTAAGATTAAAATATTTGCCAACTGACAGAATTTCTAGTCGTATTAGACTGACTGACATATGTACTAATATTACATCTATATGGTTTTCACATTTTTGTCGTCTTTAATTTTCAATGTTCATTGAATTTCCTTTAGACTTCCTATTGTTTCCAGATATTGGCATCAACTGCAAAATGACAGAATATAATCATATATTTTGACTGATACATACTTAAAAATATGATAGATGATTTATTGTGTAAAACCAAGGAGCAATAAGTAGTTATTTTTGTTTTTTTTCCTGCTGAGTAATAATTTCCATACCATTATCTTTACTCTTTTCTCTGCGGGCAAGATTCAGGAACATGCATCTATAATGAAATGCCTTCAATTTATGCATTACAAGATAAGCTGTCATTTTCAATCCACTCAACACAGAAGTCCTACAAACTGGAGGAACATCATCATGCATCTCACAATGACAGTTCAAGTCTAGTCATCCTCACTCCATATAAAAAGAAAAAAATAAAGGGTTAAAGCCTGACACTATAAATTCACTCTAGATACATGTCAGTGAATGAGATATCTGCAGACATTTCTTGAGCCAAGCATCTTGGACAACTGCAGCATTAAGAATGACAAGGGTCTGACCTTGTCTATGTAAATACTGTCGCTGTGAATAATATTCTCTGGGAACTGACAATTATGACTTTGAGAAAGCGAAACCAGAAGCAGAGATGGATCCATTCACAGATCTATAAACAATAAGAAGATTTTAACAACTCTTTTAGAAATGGCCTCTGTTTAGGAATATATTTTTTTTAGATCCCAAAACACAATAATATTTTGATTTAATTTGAGTCAGTTCTAACATCTCAAAACAGTTGGGTGTTTTTAACAGAAATAGAAACTACGATTCCGTTCAGTTGTAGATGAGAGGGACAAGAAACGGTCTCTTTGAACCAAATTACAAAATTTCACCCTCATTTGTCACACTTTGGGATTGAACAGGGCAACAACGATAGTGCATGCTTGCTTCTGTGCTTGGCCCTGATTGAACAAGTGCCTTTTAATACAGGTCTACGAAGTCAAAGGACAGGCTGAGATGGCAGATGGAACCTGGGTGATGTATTATGCATGGGTAAAAAACTGTGCTCCGGTGGGCCATCTGAGGCTGCAGGAGAGAAAGCCACACTGACCCAGTAGACCCATCACACATTTACTCCCTCTCCATTGACCCCTCCCCCCCCCCCCTCCCCCCAAACCCCCGACCCAGCGAGTCTGCTGCTTCCTTTTTCTGCTCCTCCACAACCCTGGGCATAGATCCAGAACAATTGGCTAAAATATGAGAAAGTCAGCCATTGCTGTTGAAATACTAATTTGTTCTCATCTCTTGTATGCATTTTAATTAAACTAACTAAAGTTCACTAAATGCTTTAGGAATAAAATTTACTTACAATGGCTTGCTAAAGTGTTCATATGTTTTCCACTTTTTCATGTTGTCACATCATTGGGATTTTATGTGTCAGACACAAAAAGTAGCACATAATTGTGAAATGGTAATCTTTTGGGATATGTCATGTACATATCTGTTTTTATTCTTGCAACATATTTCAGATTTTATATATATATTTACAACAGAAATCAGATTTTAGATCAGATTTTGGTTTGGACTTGGAATAAGCAGTTCTAGCACTTGAATATGCATCAGTCCAAATTGTACCCCTGCACCTATCTAATAAGATGCTTGTCTTGCTGAAACGGGAACATCTGCTCGGCTCTCAAATCTTTCTTTCAGTATTTTCCTGTATTTAACTCTTTTCATATTCCCTAATTGACTGTTATTATATTATATTATTGTCTAATTAAATTAGCATGTTGCAGCCTTATAATATTGATCCTCAAACAACAGCCAAGCTAAGAAAAATTGATTTAAAGTATGTTCAGTATATATTTTTAAAAAGCAACACAGCGAAAGGCTTTGTTTGGAAATTTCCTTTCAAGCATTGCTGATCAACTGCGGCAATTCTTTTCAAGACAAATATTTTTGGTAAAAGAATATCCGCCAGAAAAGAGTACATTTCTTATTTATTTGACTCTTTTTCTCTAAGCTTGACAGCCGTGTCTGCAGCGCTCCACTGATGATTAAAGTGAAGTGGAGGTTACCAAGGGTCAGACAGATCTTATTTATCACTGTCTCTTCTTACTCACTCTCAAAGTCACCTTTAAATGGCCTACTAACTGCATTTGCACACTCCCTATGCCCAAACTATACCCTTCTCTCCTCCTCAGAGCACCCTATTCCCCCACCCGTGATGAGTGACAGCTCGACTAATGCAGTCACAGCTGAGTACAGCATGGGGAAGAGAATAAGAGGGAGGGTCGGTAGAAAAAGCTCAGCAGCCCGTCTCCTCCCAGCTTGACTGCAGGATACACACCAGATGGGCCTTTGGTGTAGAAGGAGGATCCTCGTGAAGCAGCTCTGCAGTGAGCCATGACAAGACGGACAATAGCGTTCAAAAAACCTCCAATGGTATGTCATGAGACTTCAGTTCAAGATGGATAGATTTGATTTTGAAAAAAAGGTCTTAAATAATGTTTTTCATGGTTTTTTTTTATTGCCTGGTTCAGTCCTGGTTCTGTGCGTTACTCTCTGATTCTGAACCTCAGTTGGGGGGATGTAAAAGTTAGGGAAGTAGTAAAGGATTATGATAACTACATCCAAGAAGATTATTAAAAAGTTAAATACAAAATATCTAGAGCTTGACAGCTACAATATCACAAATGAACATTTTATTATGAGATGCTTGCTTGTGCATCAGATTAACAAACAAAAAATAAATAAATAAAACCTGTGCACATAATTGTTTTATTAAGGAGTATCCATGAATTATGCGTAGACGATGATGCTTACTGCAGATTCTATGATTATTGTAAAGCTCATAAATGATGCAAGGTATTTTAATTAGATAAAAATTTGGAATAGATAAAATCATAGTAATCATTATGCTTCATCCATCCATCATCTACACCTGCTTATCCTTGCAGGGTTGCCCATTTCCAGCAGTCAATGGACAAAAGGCGGGCCCCACCAATATTATGAATCATTATAAATCCTTTAGTTTTATCTTGGTTATGTTGCTACCACAAGTATATTTTCTACAGAATCAACAGAGTCATACATAGACTAGCCTGAAACTTACCAGCTACATAGCTTTTCGATTGTTTGTTCATTGAGAGACCAGCTACTTATTATTCAATGGAGCTTTTTGATTTGAGGAAACCAAAAGGGCATGAATGCTAACTGATACTGACTGATGACACATTACCTGCTTGGGAAGAATGATGGTCAGAGGAGAAAGACTGCTGACAGAACACCTGAGAGAGAGTAAATTAACAGACGTCGTGGCTACATATCTTTTGGAGGAAGGATGAAAGAGTGACAGTGATAAGGTGAGAATAGGAGGCAGCATTCAGGGTCACTCAGCGCTCACTCAGGAGTCTCTGCATGTCTTATCCTCAGGCCCACGGTTGATTTTCAATTGACTTTGAAACTAAAACCCGGTTTTAGGTTTGATAATAATAGAAGCAGAAAATTAAAGATGAATAAATGTTTTATGTATCGATGTCATTAAACTAAATTTAATTAAACACAGTTCTGTGTTTCATAGATTGTTTTTATTGCAGGAATTTTTTTTAAATGAGCGGGTTAGCACACACTTAACATGATATCCAATATATTGTGGCTTGTGCAGCAGATTTACCATTAAAATAAATTTGCATAGGAATGACATTACAATAAATTAGCAAAACAAATTCATTTGTGTTAAAAGACAAACAACTCAATCACACATTGCCACTTGAATTTGATTAATCCTCCCTCCACTAATCGGAGCTCTCAGGAAACTGGAGATGTATCTCCTTTTTGTCACGCTTGCTAACAAAGGTTATATAAACTAATCAGCCATAACAAGTATGAAACATTAGGAGAAAACTGAGGAAACCACAACAAAGTAAATCCATTTTATTCTTTCACACAGTAATTGTGATTCAGCTAATTGGTTTATCAGTGAAGGGCAGCCACACCAAAATCTAGAAACACTTTCTGTTCTCTTTGAGCTTCTTAGCTTGGCAATTAATGTATCTGAAAATTAATTTTCGGGGATGATAGGGCATAAAGAGAGATTCAATTAAAAGTTGTGGCCTGTGCTGGTTGTCAGATAAAAAAAATAAATACTTGACAGTTACAGGATCTGCTAAAAGAGTGGTGCATGCTGCAGACCCATCACTGCCTAAAATAATAAAATGGCAACTGCAGGAAGTGTTAGTTTGTTGTTTCACCTCACTACAATCAATATTTTCTTCACATTTGACTCTAATAAAAGATCTTTATATACATAATTGGATACCTTTAGAAACAATTTGCACTGGTGCAAAATTAAGCAGTGATGTTGCCCCTACAAAACAGATCTCACAGTTCCCTGCACAAACTAACATGTGAACATCTGACTTATGTTCTCAAAAATGATATTATCCAATTACTTTTAACAGGAACAGTTGTTATGTAATGCAAGAAAGCACTTGTTAGAATGGGTGAAAATTAAACCAGTAAAAATTTGTACAAAGAAACAAAATGTGCATGGTGAGATGGGTTTATCAAGAATGCTACATCCAAATAACTTTTTCACTGACAGCAGAAAGTCAGGAAGTGCGTTGCATATTTATACAAAATAAATTCCGATGCCACCTCTTATCCTCAATGGTTACTTACTAAGTGAGAACAAATTGTGTGTTTTTTTTCTACATGTCAGAAAACTACAAATGCATACAGTGCTTTGCTAACCATTATATACCCTTTGAAATTTAATGTATTTTGAGGGGATTTTACATGATAGACAAATAAAAAGTTGTACTCTGAATGAAGTAGATAAGCCAAAAAGGGAAAAAAACGTTAAGTAGTGTTTTTTCCTTCAAACCACCATTGCTCAAGTAGATGTAAAAAAACATCCTTAATGGGTCACGGGGGTGCTGGTGCCTATCTCCAGCTGTCAACGGGCAAGAGGCGGAGTACACCCTGGACAGGTCGCCAGTCCATCACAGGGCAGGACAAACAGGACAAACAACCATGCACACAACATCAATTAACCTGACATTCATGTTTTTGGACTGTGGGAGGAAGCCGGAGTACCCGGAGGGAACCCACGCATGCACGGGGAGAACATGCAAACTCCATGCAGAAAGGCCCTGGGCCGGGATATAAACCTACAACCTTCTTGCTGCAAGGCAACAGTGCTAACACTGCGCCACCGTGCAGCCCCATAAAAAAACATATTTTCCTTAATTTTCTCTCTTGTCCGCAGTGCGAGCAGAAATGAAGGATAGGATTTTACGGGATGATAACTGCCTTAGGGGGGCTCAACTGCATTAGTAGGAGTGCTGCGCTCTTTGAGTGCTTTAATTCAAGTAATCAAATAATGTGATGTAAGATTTGGTTATTTTTTAAAACATATGATCGTGCTTTAAAAAAAAATAATGGGCAATTTGGTGTTTTTTTCAAAAAATGACAGAAAATAAAAGAAAAAAATTGACAGAATACCAAATTATGTCACAAAGTCATTCATTTTCAAATCTGCTTTTTTCACTACATGTGAAACAACCTATTGATTTGCACTTTCAGTAGTCAGATATACAGTATTGTGTGATATAGAAAATAAAATTAGAGCAAGGCAGTTTGTGTACATCCAACAAGTTGTTTTACTTTATAATGTATGATAATATGTCTGTGTGTGGTGTATATTTGGTATGAATGAGCCTGTTCAGTAAAGTGACCAGAGATGGGTAGAGTAGCCAAAAAAAAGGTTTTTAAGTAAGATTTTTCATACTTTGAAAGAATGCGAAATAAAAAGTAAAGCACAGCTACTCATAGAGTTTTTTTCTTTTTAAATAGCTACTTATGTGAATATACAAGTAAATGTAGTAAATGTATCTTAGTACTATCCATTTTGTGAATTATTATAAAGTGAAAGGAAACAATACATAGTGCATCAAAACAATTTTTACAAATAAAAATCTGAAAAGCGTTTAAGACCTGTGTTTAGTTCTGTTTTACTCTCATCTTCCTAAATACAATTCAATGCCACCAACTTAAATGCATGGCACACTTTTATGACTTTAATTAACAAAAGGTCAAGCTCTACAGTATGAATCATTTTCCACATTATAGCTATGCCCTACTTTGTATTGATCTTTCACTGTTATCCCTTTTATGAGGTGTTCAAAGGACCAAGGCACAGACAAGCGCTGTGAGTTAATGTAACTCATTTTTATCAATAATAATGTCCAAAATTAGGGGGCACAGAGACGAGGACACAATGACAATAACAGACATTAGACGAATAACCAGGAAAGACATGTGGACACAGGGGACCATGTGTACTCAGGGAAGGTAATTAGGGAGAGAATCAGGGAAACAAGGAACAACTGAGGACTAGTAAGGACACAGGGATGGACAAAGACAAGGACAATCATCACATGGTGAAAATCCCAATAATTTGCACTAAAGCTTGTGTTGGCAACATGAGAAAAGGTACAAGATTTAAAATATGGCATTGCATTTCGAATTGGTTAGTGTGGGCACCCCATGTGCAGAGGTCTGAGCCCTTAACATGGTCATCCTCAGTTTGCATCCCTTCCTTGTGGAACTTGGCTACATAATCTCCCACTTCGCTCCCCTTTTCTACTCCATCCACATTCAAATAAAGGCCACTATGGCCACAAAACCTTTGAAAAAGTGTAAAGAAAACATGCAATAAATTTTGAGCAAATTGCCTCCTTTTTTAGTCTTGTGAAAATGCATAATTTGTACCTGCGCATCAACGAGGAGATGCCGCATCAGGTTCATGGATTTCTGCAGTGTCTCCTTCTCAGGAGGAGGGTAGGCCTGCTCCTCCTGTTCCAGTGATTTGGGTCTGGTAACCATAAAGCTTGCAATCTGGTCATTCAGATTGTTCAACGACTGCACAGCTACAGGGAGACACAAACATAAAATCATAAACAAGCTTTACTTTTATTTGGTCTTTATTACGTTTTCTAATGTGTGGAGATTTTCGTGCACCATAAACTTCTACCCCACATAACATAACTGTATTTCATACCTTTGTAAATGTGTTTTGAACATCTTATTGCACAGAAGTAAAAGAGACAACAAACTAGTTTTCTGCTGTCTCTAACTTTCTCTGTCAACATCATATCTAGTTAAGAATGTTCCACTTCAGCCAGAGAGTCATCCTGTTTTTGTTTTCCTTATGTGTCCCTGGCAAACCTCTGCTTCCAGATTTCCTCTCCTACATTAAGAACTCACCACCCTTACTGTACTTCCTGTGTCTCACACACACACAGACACACACACACACTTCCTAAACACACTTCCCATTTACCACTGAGTGACCCCTGGTCTGTTGAGGTTCCACTGCAAATATTTCTGGTGGAAATTCAGGAGAAATGAAGATGTGCAGGGACAGGTGATTTCCATATTTTTATGGGTTTTAGCAAACACATCTTTTGAATTTTACATGAGTTGCTACGCTAACCCCTGAAGGGCCATTATCTGTCTTCCCACTTCTTTCCAGCATTTAAATTATTCTAAAACCTAAAAGTTACAGCTAAGTCGGTTAGAAAGGAGGTATAAAGATCGCCCATCTGTCGAGAGGTGATTTTATACATACTTTGAGCCATTAAATCTATTATGTTTAGGTAAAAGTCTCTGCTGGTTCATTTCCGCCAACTAATAAAATACAACCTGCCTAATCCCAGTGAGTGGGATGATTTGAGGCCAAGCAGCTGGATAAGGTATTTTCAGGATGCAAATGTAAAGCCTCTTTTAGACTCAAACACCCATGCACAGAGAGAGAGAGACAGACAGAGAGAGAGAGAGAGAGAGAGAGAGAGAGAGAGAGAGAGAGAGAGAGAGAGAGAGAGAGAGAGAGAGAGAGAGAGAGAGAGAGAGAGAGAGAGAGACTAATGTGTTGGGTAAGGACAAAATTCTATCACCACCATAGTTGACATTTCCAAGAACACAAGCTCAGAGGAGGAAATAGAAACAAGTCGGAATTAAAAACAGCCAGATACGAAGGAAACAAAGGACCTGAAGAGGAAGACTGTGTCCCCTCGAGGTCAGAGTTGAGCAGAAGTCAGAATAATGAATATGTGAATAGGGCTGTTGTCGCCTGCATTTAAAGACACTTCAGTCAATCGACAATTCCTGAAAAATCTCTTCAGTCATATAAGTATAGACCATAGTATGTAGACAAATGGAACATTTGGGCTTAAATTTATTTAGCTTTTATTTAGCTTTTGGTGATTAAAAGGCAAAATGGCACATATTTGCTTTTATGTAATGTCAGTGTTAGTTCAAAAATTGATAACAATAGTATTTTAGGGTTGTCATTTCTACCAAACAACCACAGTGCCCTCTACTTGGCAAAACAAAAAAATCAAAGAACATCTCTTTGACAGACAAAAAAGAAGAACAATTAAATGTACTAACCTGCAGACAGTAAGAGCCTACATTTTTAATGACACAATTTGAAAGCAAAGAAATACAGAAACTTATAAAATTAGAATCAGTTTATCAATATTGTATATAAGCTATGGTATACTATATGAATTAGGTTCACCTACACAAACAAGGCAACATCACTTCCACAAAATCAATCTTGTCTGCAGTTTATAATGCTGAAAAACCTATTGATTTCAACATATATATTTCATTTCACCAAAATACCTGATAGGGGTTTTTAAGAAATTTACAAAAGCAGAAGATGTTGCCGAACATAGGCAGCTAATACAAGAGCCTGAAAATTGACTATCACAGCATGATTTAAAGAGGGGGACAAAAAAAGACTTGAAAAATGATTAATGGCAATGTGAGAAAAGAAGTTTTAGACACAGTGTGGCAATATCTCCTTCTCTGACTGAACGTAAGTGAGGCAGACGCAAGAAGACCGGGCTGCCTTTCAGGGCTGAGGCACAGAGATGGAAACACTAAGTAGCAAAAGTAAAGAACGATGATTGCTCCTACATTAGTCTTAAAAAGCCTCCAGTTATACAATTGTTGTGCATAATAAAAAAGTCCTTATATTTTTAATTTACAACAGGGGCCAGGGTTTGGGAAATCTCTAAGTTTAGCATGGTGCATGAAGATATCAAATCATATGACCTCAAATATAAAGACAGTAAAATTGTTTCAGTGTGATCTTGAAAATCGGATTTAGTTTGTTCTTTTAACTAAAAATAAATCAAAAGGCTGCTCTAGGTCTATGAAAACAACTTAAAATGGGTTTACACATAACATTTTAGCAATTGCAAAACATTGATCAAATTAAAAAGTATATTATTTGATCACACAAGCAAACTTAATGTGGTAAAATTGATAGAATTATTTTGTTTCAGTGAACCGTCACCCTTGAAATGTTCACTTCAAAACTGCATATTGAATCAAACATTGATTGCCTTTCTGCTGATCATTGAGCCTCTGAAGTTATAACTATATGGTCTGAAATATAATTGAATTGACAAAATGCATTCATTGATTTTTTTTCTTAAGGTATACTACAAAGATCAATGGGAGTCTTTGCACAAATGTAGTCAAGAGAAATCCCTCTTATCCAACACAAACACTTTCCTCTTAAAAAATAAGATATGGCTACTCTTTAAAGAGTAGCATGGATTTTTTCAAGCAGTAATCATAAGGAAGCCCATGATACATTTACACTTTAAACTTGCTTGACCACTGATGGTAGTAACAAGTAACTTAGTAAGACTTTACTAAGTAACTCCAATATAATTATTATCTTCAGTAACAAGTAATGTAATGACTTACTATTTTCAAACCAGTGATCTGATTAAATGTAATTAACCAAGTCACTGTGAGTCACTGTTTTTGTAATTTTCCATAGTAAAGATATATATTTGCTTTCTTTCTGCATTGCTGAAGTTGCATCACATATGCGACATGTCACGTTTTCAGCATGAAGACAACTCATGCGTGTAATACACACCAACAGAGGTGTGCAAAGCAGCCGGTGGGGGGGGGGGGGTCATTTCTGTTTGTAATTCAAAATGGCATAAAAATATTTATTTTTTCTCGCGTAACACTCCTAATTTATGTTATTATCAATTTAACTAATTAGGAATATTCAATACTGATTGATCTTTTCCATAAATCCAGCAATGAACATGTAATGGGAATGTCATTGAAAAGAGACCAAAATAAAGGCTGCTGTGGTAACAAAACCTTTAAAAAAACAGTTGGAGGATAGTTGTACACCGCAAAGACGTATGGGTAATGTGTTTGTGTTACTTTTAAAAATATTACATTATGGTGTCTGCTCCAAATGTAGCCGTTCTCATTAGTTATCCTTTCAGTTATGTTGTTGTCAGTCAGGGGTTACGTTAATGTAATATTCTACGTATTTGACAATTTTTTTAGAACAGTGACAAAAAAATCGGACTCCTTCATTCCACTGGACGCGTCAGCAGCATGTTACAGCAGCAGCACGCCATACGCGGCTGTTAGCCATTGCTGCAATCAATATAATCCTTTCCACCGGAGGTGAAAAAAGCATGAGTTTGCCCCGTCACAGGAGCGTCATGTCGCAGCACTTTTCTAAATATACGCGGCAGTCCTATTTTCTACACGCTACGCCTGTGAAACGTGTTAATTTCAACATTTTGGATAGGGGAAGACAGGAAACAGCTAAACAAAGGTGCTTCTTTCCGGTAGCTTTATTTTACTACCTGTGTGGCCCCGTAAGAAGTCAGTAGGTCGCGGGTGGTTCTACACTACCTCGGATCGCCACGAACATTATTCTTTTGCACTTCGTGGGATTTTGTATATTCCCTGATTCGTTTTCACACTTCCATCTGAGTGCTGTGAGGTGCAGATTTTTTTTTCAACTGTATTTTTTTCAACTGTATGCTCGTAAGTAAATAAATTCCAGCCTTTATTTATCCCGCTTCTCCTTGAGGGGTCATGGGGTCGCCTATCCATCCACCCAATGCGCCCTGTTAGATGCACTCCATAGGGATCGATGTGCGCCAAACACAGATGTGCGGCGCCTGGTGCAGCTTAACTGCAGGCGACAATGGGAGAAATGTTTCCTCGTGTTAAACTTTTTGTCTGCAATGAATAACGTAATTGCAGTCTCCAGTCTCCAATGAAGCGAAGCGCAGATTCGGTCTACAAATGCAACAGCTATGATTACCTATGGGAGTATATGTCCTCGGAAAAAAAATCCAAAACCTCATGTCAATAACTTTTGCAACAATCCGACCATTAAACTATTAAAAACAAATAAATAAAAGTTAGCATTTTCGTTCCATGCCGTGCAGGAACCACATCAGGTATTCTAATAATAGTGCACGCTTTGGATTTCTCTTTCATGTGTAGTTCTCTGGTCATGTTGCTTTGATTGAATAATAATAATAATAATAATAATAATAATAATAATAATAATGATAATAATAATAATAATAATAATAATAATAATAATAATAAATAGGTATTAACTCATCAGACAATTGCTGGAGGTAGGACACACACCCCACACCCCCACCTTGCCGCCAAAAGCATTAAAATTTGACAGATAAAAATAGATTGTGACCAAACAAACAAAAAATGTCTGGCGCAACCTCTGTACTCAGTGTTTGGTGGTTATTGTCCACACACCATCATAGACACACATCAAACAGCTAGGCAAGAAAATACAGGGCAACTTTAATTGTATAGCACACTATAGAGGGAATACAATGTGCTTTGCATCATTAGGGAATAAAATACAAGCAACAATGAAACCATAAAACAACGTTGGTGACACATAACGCAGAGAGACACAATAATAGATACAACTTTCCAGCTTTTATTAATCACTTACTCAGAGGCAGCTCTAAACAGATGGGTTTTTAGCTTTGATTTAAAGAAACTCAGCGTTTCAGCAGCTTCGCAGTGGTCTGGATATTCATTCCAGAAAAGGGAAATATACATTGAACCACATTGTAAAGATCAAACCCCACATTGCATTGCATATTATATTGGAGGTTGGGTGGGGTGGGAAGAAGAAGATATGTGACATTTTATGGCTTGTCCAATCATATGCATCAAGCTAAAATAAGCTTTACAGCTATCCTGCCACATAGCAGGCTTGTAGCGCTTGCGGCGATAAAGCAGGGCTTCAGGTTAGCCTCGTTTGTAGAACTGAATTTTGGGAAATGAAGCAAAGATTGTTAAAGTAAGTCTGACTTTTGAGATTAGCTCGCTTCGTGGAATAGTCCTCATATTTGGTGTTAATTCTAGAAATAGTAGCAACACAAACATAACCAACATGTAGGGAGGGAGGAGAGAGATACACAGTTTCTAACCAGAAACAGTCACTATTTTGAGTTTGTGTCAGAAAAAAAATAACAATGGTAGGATTTGTTGTATGCTGTGTTCTGTGCTGGTTTTATCTTACTTAAAAAACATCCAATCATCCATCCTATATCTATAGGCGCACCGCTTGTCCTTGCATGGTTGTCAGGCGACATAGTGCCTATGTCCAAAAGACATAAAGGCCATACTGAAAGTGTCAAGAAAACATGTATTTTGTTCTGGAAAATGTTTTACTTGAAATAATAATCTGGGTTGCAGTCAGCCTAAAAGTTAAAATTAATGTAGCAATTTAAATTTCCTTGAGCAATACATTTTTGGGTCAGAGTTGTTTCTCCCTCATATTGCTCCACTTTCCTGTTCCTGTTATTCAGCTCTAGTTGATATCACTGTGGGTGTGGCCTGGTGAAACTATTTAATTAGGTCTTTATACCAAAGCAAAGCAGAATGCTTAGCTGCAATAAATTTATTCGAATTTCTAATGGGTTACTCACCATTTTTAATATTTTTATGTTTCAAAGCAAAATAGTTTCTTATTTTGACAGACTTGTTTAAATTGCATAATTTCATTCAACAGATATAACTTGTGAAATCTAATATCTGTCTCAATGATTGAACTTAACCTCTTGATGAAAAACTCTGAATCATTTTAGTTTAGTCTTAAGATGTAAAATTAGAACAACAGGCCATGTAAAAAAATATGTATAAGAGAAATGCATGATAAAGATATTGTTACAAAAAAACAATTCAAACGCTTAAGAAGAAAAATGGGAGGCTTTAAATGGTAATAGTTTGCGACAATTAGAATATTTTGCAGCTTATATTTTAATTTCATTGTCTCCAAAACAGTTCCTTAGACAACAACCTACTATCCAATACTGCCCCCTATTGGTAAACGTAAAGGTAAACCCTCCAACAGGTCCTAAATGTTGCTACATGGTAAGTATTATTTAGTCATTTTGTCACACCACAAAATGAAGGAAGATATACAATTATTAATTGAGCAGAGAACAATATTTGGCTTTTTAAAAATTGAATATAAAGTATTACACTAAATTGTAATGAGATTCATACTTTAAGTTGACATTTGATGCACTGCATGTGTCATAATAGATGACATGCAGTATAGGATGTATGGAAATTTGGTCTATATTAAAAATTCAAAACCCCTAAAAATACAATCAGTAAAATAAAACTAACACTATGTATGCAATAATGTTTAGGATTGTTCAATGAGATTAAAACATTTCCAACTACTGCATAATAAATGATGATTTAATTCTAATACTAGAAATTTGATCTAAAGTCAACAAAACAAAAAGGCTCTTGTTTTTGAAGAAATATTAAATATTCCTTCATGACAAATCGATAAGGAACAATATTTCATAAGAAAGATTTTAGCTTTTATGAATTATTAGCATAACTTTATACCATGGTTACATGCTGACACAGCCGCAAATCCACGTGACACCATCCCACCTCCAGTACCCAAAACAAACCACTATGGTGGGGATGAAGACACAGAGATGGTTCAGAAAGGAAGGAAGCACACATCACTAGCTGGGTGGAACTAAACCCCGGGGGGCCCAGCAGCTGTGAATCGGCGAGCAGAACCCTCATCTCCACAGAGCTCATTAAATCCCACTAATCGTCTCCGTTACTGCTGTACTGGGTGGAATAAAAGCAAAGGAGCAGATATGAGATGTGGTTTCCTGGAGGTGTAGGGCTGTGCACTTCAAAACACTGTGTGGTGTGTGTGTGTGTGTGTGTGTTTACATGAGGCAGTATTTATGTGTGTGAGTATATGTTTGATAGAGAAATCTGGCACTGTCTCCCTTTTTTTTTCACCCATTTTCCTTCCAGCACAGAATGCATCCCCCTCAGATTTTCCCCATTTTCTCCGCTCAGATGTCGATGAGGCTTTCTTCATCTTTCTGTCCTCGTTCTTGTGTTTTTTGTGCTCTGCTTGAAACAACGTTCTCAATTGATTGAATGGATTACGCTCCGGCTCTATTTCACCCTCCATTTCAGGAAGACAGATAACAGAGGAGAATAATCTGAAACAGAATCTGATTCAAAGCCGTAGACAAAGATCACTGAACAAATTATGTGTTTTTGTCCTGTAAGATCATCTACTGGTAATGTGGCTTCATAAACAAACCTAAGGCTTTCTTGAGTTGAAATTAAAATCTTCATGTCTGCTGCTTTGAAGGCTCTGTTTGTTTTTAAGTTTGGTTGCAGCTCACACAAAGCCTGCATCCAGAAACATGGAGACCCAGCGCATAAGAGTGAATAAAGCAAGTTATGTGAACTGCATGCATTTGAAAAGCCTCTTCACAGAGAGTGGGTGGTCTGAGCGTCTGCCTCTTCAAAACCCATCTGTGAAGTACAAAAACTGCTACTGCTTTTCTTTTTCTTTTTTTTAACTGTCAAAATTTGGATCTAGGACAGGCATCTAGAGGCATAAATATCTTTGCCTGCACTTGTTTCCAAAAGAGACATTCATTTGTTTGTTATTGTTGATCCCTAGATACAGATCCATAAGTTAAACATTGGATCTCTTATGACAACTTTATTCAGCGATGAGCCTTGTTTTTCCACACCGGTACAAAAACAACCTCCCCATTTTATCTCTAAAGCAAAATACAAGTAGAACTCTACTAATTATTACATTTTAGTGCCAGTAAATATAAAACAATTTCAAAGTGTGAAACATGAAAAAGATAGTTTTTCATTTTATTTGTTTATTTTTTTTAAAGCTAATGAGTAATTTTAAAAAGAAACCTTTGATAAAACAAAGAGCCTTTGGTGTTATTTCGACTAAAACAGGAAGCACTTCCATATGTGAATGAGTTTCCACTAAAAACAAACTGTGCTAGTTGAGCCAGCGCTCAGTCGTTTCTTATTTTGGTTCTTTAAAAGAACCAAATGCTTTGTGTCCTGATGAGGGGCCTAGTATGTGCTGCGCCGTAATGTCATCTAAAGCATTGCATGCAACTGCATATGCCCACATATAGAAGATGAAAATGGGAAGCATGGTAATATAGTGACAATGAAGGAGTTTGTTGTGTTTTTCCAATCTCCTGTTGTGCTTCCTATTTTATCTGGATTTGCAAAGATGTGTCCATAATAGGTGCATCATCAGAGGTTGATTTCAAGGCATAGAGAGCAGCGACTATTTCTGCAGAGAAAATAAATATGCAACATCACAATGTCACCATGTTGGCATGGGACTTTTGACTGTGAATAGTAGAGATAGGGACCAGAGATAGGCCAAAAGATGAGGACTGTTCCATGAAGCGAGAGATAGGCTCCTGTATGGTCAAACGAGTATATTGGAAGGGACAGACGGACAGTTACTAAAGTTACTATGGTGTATCAATGGTGTGTGTACACATGCGGTCATGCATGTTCTTGCATCTGTGTGTGCAGGTTTGTGTGTGTGTGTGTGTGAGTGGGTGTGTGTGTGGTTAATGTGTTTGTGTGTGTGTCTAGCTGAGTCACTAGGAGACGATGCACTTTTTGTCTTGTAGTGTCTTGTAATTTTTAACACAGAAGGTGTTTACCCACTCTGGACAACATTGATTAAAAAGCAATCTAATGCTAATTCGATGCTGGTGTTTCTGTTTATGAAAGCTTCTAATAAACAGCTATAACATTTTGAAGGCTAGATTTCCTGTAACGTCAGACATGATCCACCAAGGTATTTGACATAACTCAAAATCTCATCTCTGTTTAATTAAACTGTTTGACACCAAAATAGTTATTCACTGCAGGCAATATATTTGCTGATCCTAATCTTTTTACATAAACAGACTTCAAAAATAAATAACAAGAATATTTATTGCTACATTGCTGTTATGGGAGAGCTGTGGTTAGAGACTGGTGATAAAAGAATCTGAACATTTGAAGCTGTCCCACACCACTTTAACTGTAAATACAGTTTTTATGAAGTAATCATGATGTCAGGAATTTAGAAGTTCCTGCCTTGGTTTGGGCTCTCTGGAGCTGGAGTAAAGCTGGATAGCAGGCTTTAAAATGGATGAAAAAATATGTAGTTATTATCGTTAAAAACAACTTAAAAAATTATAACATCAAGAAGTATACCTTGACATAAATAACAAGGTATGAAGTATAAATAAAGTTATTAAAATGTATTTATGTTTATCAGTAGTATTTCATTTCTCACTAATTCTGTTTGGCTTGATTTGTGAAAGCTCATATCTATATCCATGTTCCCTCAGTAGGTTATGTGGATAACATAAAAGGAAATACTCAATTCTAATCCAAACATACCACTCCATAAAAAATGTCATGATTGAAATGATTTATGTACCCACACAAATGTTTGAGGTTTTTTGCAGTTAGTAGTTATCTCTCATTCATTCATTCATTCACACATACATACATACATACATACATACATACATACATAGATATACATATTTTTTTTTTGTTTTACTTTGAGCGCTTTATTGCAAAATGAGTATTTCTCAAACTTCACACGACTATTGCTGGTCACCATTTCTATTATTTTATGATTGCAGTGTGATCACCTTCTGTGCATCATGCCACACAGGTCAAATCTTCTCATACTGCTTTCATGAACACAACATAGTTTAAAGTTTCCAAAAGCTTTTTCAGTAACAAGATTTCTATCTAATTGCATCTTCAGGTGGAAGAGGAGAAACAGGCAGCATACAAATCAACAGTATTTGTTTATGGATGCTTTATGTAAAGTAACTTTTATGGCTTGGATCAGGTTGTTCTGTGTTAAACGGTCTTGTAAAACATAAAAAGATAAAATGTCCATGAGTTTACATAAACATTTTAAGCTACCAGTCAGAAATTAACAGTCATGGGCTCCTGTATGACACCGGCTTGAGTTTAGACAAGGAATATAACTGAAGCTCAGAGAGCATAAGAAGTAAAACTAATCATATTTTATTGAGGTCTTGAAGATGAAAACGTGAATATCTTTCTAATATCTCCTGCAGGGGAAATTCTGAAAGATATTCAGGAACATAGGCAGACTATATATAATAAATCTGTATTTCATTCAGAAGACGACATCAGGGGAAACCTTTACTGCTTGCTCACATCCCAACTTGACATCAAAAATTGCAAATAGCCTACTTTTGAACTCTAATGCACTGTGGCAACATAAACTGAGAGCAGTAGAACTACAGTGTAAGTTTTAGCATACAATGCAGTGGCTAAAAATGGCCTACAGAATGAACGGGAATGAAAGCAGCTGTCACATTCCTGTGTTGCTATGTATTTTTTTGGATCGCAGGAAAAGCTGGCCGTCTGAAAATTTTATTTCAATACTTTACCCAGGTAGTCTAATAATTATTTGCCAAAATAACCAGGAAATCGGTCAGACTCTGTAAATCGTCCTCATCGTAGAAAGAACGCATGCAGAGTGTTGCATGAGATCAAGTATAGTTTTAATTGGATAATTCCTGTATTGTTTGACATTTGAGAGGCGCTGCTTTGATGCAATGAAGTGTTTTAACAAAAACATCAGTGGTAGCCTGGCTCAGCTTGATCGAATTGTGTATGGTACAGCGTAAAACATGAAGGGAAATGATTTCTTTACTGTTATTTACCTAAGGAAACACATATTCCTAAGTAACTGAAACTCAGGGCAAATGAGATGTTACACAAAGTGTGACAGGACTATAAGTAAAAGTGATAAACAAATTACTAATCAGTTGTAATCAGTGATGTGTATTTATATAACGCAATTTAACAAAATGCATATTTCCAACTTAAAAATATTTGTGGCTTTTCACACAAAAGAAATAATCAGTCCCCATTAAAGTCTATTAATCAACAATCCAATAAACTTGATTAAAAAGCTTTTTTTTTCAAATAAACTTACTCTATAGCTGACAGCACTGAAGTCATGTTGTCCAGTGACTCTTTTACTGATCACATAAGGGCTGCAACTACTATAATATCAAAACAATCCAAAAAAATAATAATAACTGCATTATCATAAGTCAAAATCATCGGCTCAACCTGGCTGCTCACCACTGGGAAAACAGCATTACTGAACAGATATTAGGGTGTAATCAATGGCTTAGCAAATACTTTAATATTTGAAAAAAAAAATTTAAAGTGACCTAAGCAACACGTGGGAAATGGGATTCATTTTCATTATAGCTGGATGACATAAAGAAAATACATAATGAAAACATTTCTATGACAAGATCATGAAGTACATATTCTTAGTTTTGTTTTTTGTTGTGAAACAGCTAACTGTATATACCATACCATATCAGATTTATCTGTTAAGCACACTTAATAAACAGTATGAGAGCTGACCGAGTTGCTGTACTTAACACACAGGAATAATAAAAATATCAACAAAACACAGAAAACATAGAGAGCATCATAAAAATCAATTAAAACAATACTAGTTAGTTAAAAGAAAATTATGCAGAGGGAATGGCTAAGGAATAAAAGTATGTTTTTCAACCAGACTTAAAAACAATAAGTGGATGAGACCTTATATAAAATAAATAATACATGAATGCTGGAGGGATGAATAAACTGTGACAATGATATATACAAATATTTGATGATATATACTATATTTTTTATATAGTTTTATTATTTATTTAGTAAATATTTTGTAAAATTGTGTTATCATTTTACAATACTGACTAGGTTAAGATTGTACCACTTCATCACCTTATGTGAGGGTTCAGTCAGCTTTGTGTGACTTTTCAGCCGTGCCATCCTAACACCTCAGCTAGAGTGAGATAACTCTCCCAGGCAGCATGAACTCTAAGATAATTACAGTGGAAGGTGTTGAGCTTTTACACATCCACAGAATAGAAAAACTATATGTCAGCATTTGCTGCAAGATTCTTACTGACAGATTATATAAAGATTATTTCAGACTTTATTTGATAGGGATCTAGTTTTATATAATACATGTGCACTTAAGAATATTCAACCCTCACTGCAAATAAGCTTTGTCTTATCTCGGAATGCACAAATTAGCAGCTGATGCATTACAGAGTTAATAAAGAAACATTTTAATTGTTCAAAGTAATTTCACATATGGCTTTCTAAATGAATCATAACAAGGCAAAAATTGTTTCATCCCTTCATGAAAAGCATATTTAATGCTTTGTATAGCACATGTTTAATATTAGGATCTACAGCAAGGTTGATTCAAAGCCAAAAACATGCTCCTGTTTGCATTGCTGATGATTTAAGTCAATTTCTAATTGGAAAAAGTCTCCAATTTATTTGTCAAAAACAGCAACAAATGTTCAGCACATTTCAACTCAGGTAACTATAGTACATTGTGGATTTTGAAATATGCTTGAGCTGACTGTTCTGTTTGAAGGTCCAGAGATGCCTGAGCTTCCGCTTCCTCACAGATGGTCTTGCCTTTTTTTATCAGGATTTGTTGATATTTGAATGAACCCCCTCATCACTGTGCTTCCCCACATGCTGCAGCTTTGCCAGTGCATAGGAAACTGGTCTAATTTTGTGAGTCAAGGGTATTTGACATCCTGCCTCGTCAGGAATCTGTAGTACCATAATTGATACAGTCCTCTTTCTGCCACATCCAGGTGCTGTAGCCGCTGTTCTTTTAACTTCAAACTTGTTAACTGTGCTTCCTGCTGTATCCCTTGGAACATCCAGGGCTTTTAGTCTTTGTTTCCTTTCCTTCTTTGTGCAACACAATGATCTCTCCTCTGTGCAGTTTGGACCTTCCTGACAGCTTGACCACTCCTGGTATCTTACATGTATCTCAAGCTCACATGATCCAACCTATGAAACCTTTTATAGGTATAGAGTATAATATTATTTGACTCTTGAGCCCCAAGTAGTTCAGGATAGGTATTGTAGCTAGGGTAGCCCACATGCAATAAAAACGCAATGTTCATCAGCGACTTCCAGCTTTCAAGCAAGCGATCAAGTCTGTTCACTTAATGAGTAATCTTTTCTAATTTTTATCTAAATATTAAGGGTTTTTTTATGTGTTTAATGATTATCTTAATTATGTCTGCTGCATTTCATGGCTAACAGGAACTATCAAATTTGAAATAACCCCAAACTAATTTTACAATAAACTATAGGGGTTTGTTTAAGTTATATATTTTAGATTATTTTGGATAATTACAAGGTAGTAGAGTCTGTAGTATTTATTTTTCCTCAGTAAACGGACTCAGATATCTGACAATTCAGCGTCAGTTGAGAAAGGCAGAGAAGGACACAGACGAGTTAGAGGTGTGTCACATGTGATCGAATCAGGGAAAGCTACCCAAGATAAAGGACCAGAATTCCCCTAAACCAGGAAGGCTGCTGAGCACAGAACTGGTTACATCCACCTCTTTAGAGACAGAAGGAGATCTGCTACAAAGTAAGAGAAGAGAAGAAATGAAGGCTTGTGCAGGCTACTGCATAATTATTAGAATTATCTGAACAATTTAATAATTATCAGTGAAATCAATAAATGCATTCCTCCTGTCAGACTCCCATTGGATTCAAGCGCAAACACAAAACATGGAGAGTTATATCCTCAATGTCACTAAACAGCTACCTTATTTCGAGATTGCAGCTCTGTACAGAGGACTGACCAGTTTATATCATAAAAAAGCAAAATCATATGCTAACAGGAAATGGTGAGATAAATTGGACAATATAATACAATAAATGGTTTGTTATCTGGACATATAGAATTTGTAAAAATAAAAAGTAAAAATATTACAAACTGTTATATTATTTACTGCAATACCTATTATTGGGACCACACCTGATTTTCAAATGTCAGTTTGAGCCTGCGGCGGTCATTCAAAGTAGGGGTTATTTGTGTTATAGTTTTAATTAGCTATTTACATTATTCCACTGCAATTTCTTTTAGACCTGAACAATTTTGTCAACAAACCTTCATTTGCAGTCAGTGGTTAAAAATATTTTGGTACCACTGTATCAAAATTACTGTAATTATATATGATGGATGGATATGTCAGAAAATACCAAAAAAGTACTGCACAAAAACGCCAATGTTTTCAGGAATAATATAAATAAATTGTCATTTGTAAGTTTTTTCTTTTAGCTCTCCACTTAATGAGCTACATTTAGCCGTTTGGGCGCCCAAGGCAAACAAAGGCATGAGGCCCTCTGCAGCCATTGATTTGATCTTTCTTCAAATCTAACTTAGAAAAAAGTTATATAATAATAATAATAATAATAATAATAATTTATCTAACACTATGTGCCAGACAGCCATTTTTGTCACAAGCCAAGCCGAATTTATTTGTATAGCACACTTTCAGAAAGAATGCAATTCAAAGTCACATGTTCAGCAGACCTTTCGTGACATTTCAAATGGGCTGCAAGTAGTGACAGGTGGGGAAAAATATTCATTGTTGAGCTGATATACTAAAAGACTTAACTTCCTAGTCCAGAATTCTAATGAACGGTTGGAAATGACAACAATTCCAATTAATCAAACTTTATTTTTAAAGCGCTTTTCCAACTACAACGCTTCTCAATTCCATAATAGTTTAACATTCTGTATACAGCAAAATAACATGAAAGGTTAAATTAAGTAAAGGGAAAAGTTCTATTCAATAACTTTTAGAATGATCACTTTTAATTAAGCATTTAATCATTGTCAACAGCTTGATCTGAATCAGAGTGAAAAATGTAAAAAATGCCAAATTAATGTATGATTGTCTAGAAGTTTAACTCTGAACAAACAACAGACTAAATATTATTGAAACTGAACCTTATACAATCAACTAATGACAGAGACCAAAGGGCTTCCTTCACAGAACAACTAAAACACACTTATATAGAATTGAATAATCATGGCCACGAACATAAAATTAAGAAATCAGAAGGACTTTAGCCGGTTCTGCTGCAACCACAACACCAACCAATCTTCCTAGATTTATCTAACAATCAGCCTCTCAGCAAAATCTTCGATATGAATGCTCATGTACTAGTGTCAAAACAACACTTTTACTCGTCCTTCTACAACACCACATTAGAATGGCCATCTTTCCGAGCTAATGTTCTGAAATCGGCCAAACATTATAACAGCAGGGTCAGAAGCTAATTAAAATACAACGGATCTGTTATCATTATTGCTTGGTTTATGCTTGTACATGCGTCAAGCATAAACCAAGCTTAAGGCAACCGCCTACCTTTGCCTAATGGTGAGTCCTCCTATGGCCTCATGTTCTAGATGTCAGTGTCGAGTGATTGGTTTACTTAAAACTCTTGACACTTACCCTGTAAATCCATTTATGTTTGGGTTTATAAGTAAGCCTTTATCAGTCATCAGCAATCCCTCATCTCACACAGGAAAGCCTCACAGGGCGGTGAAAGTGCCCGAAGTGAAGATTGGAAAGGAAAGGAAAGGACTGACATAATTGTCAGAGGAATTGTGACACTGCTGATGTATCATCCACCTGCTTTTGAAGATAAACGCAGTTAAACAGGAAGCCCTTGCATTTTATCAAGTACCAAAAAATGATGAAACACCATGCAGGCGGTGGTGATACTAAGCTCTAGACAAACTGAAGCTCTTGTTTCCTTTAAATGCAAAAACAGTAAATGTAAATGTAAAACACTGTTTTGCACCCCTGACCTTAAGACTACAACATAGAACATTGTATAAAACTATGCCATTATGTTTAACAGGCACATCAGCTGTTCAATTTTGACTCATTAAAATTCCCATAGACATCCTGGAAATGTCTAAAGCAGAGTGTAATTTGAGAGAAATCAGCTTAAAAGATTACATAAAACAACCATAACATGTATGTTTTAAAAAACTCTCAGTGTAGGATTTAGAGAATGTGACTCCCTGCCTGGTGGTTAACAACTGGTTCTTGCAGAGTGTTGGCTGCTGCTGTGTAACACCACAGGCTGACAGAATAATCAGAAGAGACCAACAGAACCACTGAGAGCCGACAAATTCATGGTACACGAGTTGGCCACTTATGCCAACAATGTGGGGAACCTTCTTTTCTTTCAGGAGGAATGTGGATCACTAGGCAGAAAATTTACAAAATATATACCCTGAATTTTAAATGGGCATTTATTTATTTAATTTAAAACAGTTATCTCCATAAACACATTCACATGCAGTGCTGACTTCCAAAATCAAAAAAACACACTTTGGGGCAATAACATAATATAATAAATATGAAATTGAAGAGGACCATCTAATACTATGCTTCCCCTCTGTATCATCATCCCTTCAGAGCCTACCTTTAAAACTAGGATGGCAACAAAGAGGAGTTCAGAAACTAAATGGAACCACACTTTTGAGGCCCTAATGAAATTTAAGATCTGTGCTTTGAACATCAAAAATCAAACAAGCTGAAATCTGTGAAGTGAATCATCTTCCAGTCTCTTCAAAGCTGCATTGACAGTAATGCATCTTACAAAATGCAGTACTTCAGTTTCCATACATATTTACAATCTCAAAACTGAGACTCATTTGCTCTTCAAAGAGAAGAATATTGATGAATGACCTACACAAGCAAACGTCCAGAAAAGACTAAATATTAAAATCTAATTCCTAAAAAAAGTGGTCTAATCTTAAAGAAAGCATCACATATATGCACTGCTAAGAGTTGATTTAAAAAAAACAAGCTCAGGGAATTGTCTCCGTTTCTTGCTGTTATTTGAACGGTCAGAAGTAAATCACTTGTTCTCGTCTCTTTCAATGCTACAGCAAGCATTAACACTGCAGTGAATCTGTAACAAGTTTCATCCTTCTTGCTGTCTTTAGTGTCACTTCTTGCTATCATTACATCATTCTTGTTGCAAGAATTTCCAGTGTGTTGCTTTGTGTTTGTTCAGTTTCTCTGTCCTTTTTGTCTCATGAATTCACGTTCAGCTTTACAGAACAGCACTTTGATATAAAGCACTTCATAAATAAAGATATTATTATATTTTAACTTTTCTGTGATTGGTATTATTCTGTGAACTAGATAATAATTTAAGTTGAACATCCCCCCCATCCCCCGTATCGTGTTGAAACCCTTCACTGACCTAAAAGGTCCAATGCAAACGAACGGTAAGCTTTTTGATTCAAAGGCAACCATTTAATTGGAGCACTGGTTATCAGTGACCTTTACGCACAGGTACAGTGGAAAAAACTGCAAACATTTAATTGACGGATTTCAAACACAATGGTACATAATTGTCTTGAGAAACAAACAAACAAACAAACAAAAAACAGATCACCTTTGAGTTTGGAACATTTTGAGAAAATATGCAATTAAGTTAAAAAAAAGTCTACCATCAAAATAATTGCCTAGAGCACCATTGTCAGGATGCTGGTATATTAATAAGAACTCTTAACAGTGGTGGTTTGCAGCCAGTTTTTAAATGGATGGACAGAGAGATGTTAACTACATACAGTTACATACTGACATTTCCATTTTGAAGTCCTCTTCATTCATTACCACCAACCAATAGCATGCAACTTCCCCTTACAGTACCAAAAATCTTCACCACCCCCTTATATAGTCAGAACGCCCACTGATGGGTGCTACTGCCTCGGTTGAGTAACCATACACTTTGACACTTTGACTACTAATACACAGTGTAATACAAAATAAATCATACCCCTCACACTTTTTCACATATTTCCGGTCTCTTTAATTTAGATTGTAGGCAATGGACCAACACAACGGGTGTCTAATTGATATCCATCCATCCATTTTCCTAACCGCTTAATCCTCAAGGGGTCGCGGGTGCCTATCTCCAGCTGTCAACAGGCAAGAGGCAGGGTACACCCTAGACAGGTCACCAGTCCATCACAGGGCCACATAGAGACAGACAGGACAAACAACCATGTACACATTCACACCTAAGGACAATTTGGAGAGATCAATTAACCTGACAGTCATGTTTTGGACTGTGGGAGGAAGCCGGAGTACCCGGAGGGAACCTACGCATGCACGGGGAGAAGATGCAAACTCCATGCAGAAAGACCCTTGGCCGGGATACAAACCCACAACCTTCTCGCTGCAAGGCACCAGTGCTAACCACTGTGCAGTGCAGGCTTTAGAGAATGTGACTCCCTGCCTGGTGGTTAACAACTGGTTCTTGCAGTGTGTTGGCTGCTGGTAAATTGATAAAAAGCTAATTGTATTTATTTTATTACAAATTTTCATGTTTATATTTTGAGTTTTCGTTATTTCATTTACTTATTCAATTTACATCATCAGTTTAGTTTATTTCAGTTTTACTTCAGGACCTTAGCATTTTGATTTCAGTATATTTTACCTTTCCTGCGCTTACATATTTTCACCTTTTGTTTATTGCTTTTATGTCTCATCTTTTATTTATGTTTTCATAGTTTGTCAGTCTTTGTTAGTTCTTTATTTTTCATTAGATAGTTTCTTCATTTATTTTTCCTCTCAGTATTTATTTCCTTCACTTCTGTTGTCTCCCTCATTCACTACTGTTTTTATTCTTACTTTAATCCCGTTTAAGATATGTTATCTTTAGTTACTAGACAGAGATTTTTTTTCTGATTCCTTCTCTGTCTTGTCTTTTTTTGTTTCATTTCTTGTTTTCTTGTTGCCATTGATTCCACTTGTGCTTTCCCTCTTACCTGCAACCACTTTCTCCTACTTTGTCCCAGTCTCTCTCTTTGCCCCTTTTAACTTCTGAGTTCGTTTGAACCATTTGACCTGCATAGTTTGTTACTGCTTCCTTCCATTACTCTGCTCCGGTCTCCATGTATTCGCCTCTACTCTGTATCCTCTTAATCTGTTACCATTTTTTGTTGGTGTTTTTTGTGTGCCTTATTAAAAGACACATCTTTAACTTATGGAGTTCTGCATTTGGATCCTTCAAAAACTACCAAATATGACACAACTGAAAAACAGTGGAACAACTTGGTGTGCTTGGTAAAAATTGATACTTGAGATATTCCTATATAAAGCTACTTCGAACTTTGGGACCACCGGTGGTACAGTCGTTAGAACTGTTCCTTTGCAGAAAGAAGGTAATAGGTTTAAAACTTGACCAGGGTCATCCTGCACAGAGTTTGCATGTTCTCCCGATCCATGAGTAAAATCTTTCATGTTACTCCTCTGGCTCCCACTGTTCAAAAATATCGTGTTAGGTTTATTTAAAAATTATTTGTGTCTATTATGTGTGTGTATGTGTTTCCTGGCATTTTCAATTCCTCAGTTGAAGCATATCATGTACCTACCTGCTTCAAGACATCTGCCATAGTCCCTGTCCCCAGGAAGCCAAGGATCACTGGACTTTAATGACTACAGACTTGTGGCTCTCATATCTGTGGTCATGAAGTCATTTGAGCACCTGATTCTCTCCTATCTCAAGACCCTGACGGCCCCCCTCACGGACTCCCTGAAGTTTGCCTACAGACCCAACAGGTCTGTAGACGATGCTATTAACATAGCTCTACAGTTCATCCTGCAGCACCTGGACACCTCGGGAACCCACGCCAGGATCCTGTTTGTGGACTTCAGCTCTGCCTTCAACACCATCCATCCAGAACTTCTCCAAGGCAAGCTTTCCTAGATTAACGTGTCTGATCCCATCTGCATGTGGATTACTGATTTCCTGACTGACAGGTAGCAGCATGTAAAGCAAGGGAAGAATGTATCGGACCCCGGGACCATCAGCATTAGCACCGGCTCACCTTAGGGCTGTGTTCTTTCTCCTCTCTTCTTCTCCCTGTAAACCAACTGCTGCACCTCCAAACACCAGTCTTTCAAACTAATTAAGTTTGCAGATGACACCAGTATGACACCACCATTATCAGACTCATCTCGGATGGGAATGAGTCTGCCTAAAGAATGGAGGCAATTTACAATAATCCTTTTCTGATTCTGAAATTGGCTGCTCTAAATTGACTTCATAAGTGATCGCATTTGCGTGTGTCTCCACAATTGTTTGTCCTGTTTATCTCTGTGTTGCCTGCTGATGGACTGGTAGCATGTCTAAGGTATACCTTCTTCTCGCCCAATAGGCATCAATAGGATACAGGCACCACCCCTGTGGCCCTCACAAGGAATAAGTTTTAGACAATGAATAAATGGATGCTTTGAACATCTCTACAACTTTATCTTTAACCTGTCTGTAATGTTCTTTGATCTTTTTTGTGCAGTTTGTTTACCAATGTTGGGATACACACAGCCACTGGGCGGTGCTAATCCACATTCTAACTTTAACAGGAAAGGAAGGAGTTTTGCTGCAACAAAAAAAAAAAACTAAACAAACACAACACAAAGCAACTCAAAATGCAAAACCTAATAACACTTCCACCCTAACCATACAGCCATTAATGCTTTAAAAAAGAAAATCATACTCCTCTCCTACAGTGCCCATTGCACATTGTGTAAATTAGGCAACTACGGGATATTGAATATTGAAACGGGTGAGAGGTGTAGAGATGTTTATGGAAGAAAATAAGCCACAGCCCCCTTGAGAGGATAAAATTTGGTGCGGTAGTTATCATCCATTTATGGTTATCTACTCTATATATCATGTTATTGATTTGAGGCCACATCGCCCAGCCCTATTGTAATTGATTTTGACATTTGAAATTAATTATGTTCTGTAACTTCAAAATCATTTAAGTTAAACATGAAACAATGCAGTCAAAGAGGGATCAATACTTCTAAAGCATTATTTATTTTCCTCAGATTTGAATAACCAAAACATTTCTCTTAACTTCTATGTATCTGAGGCCACTGGAGGTAAAGAATGCAAAAGAGCAGAATCAAGGAAAGAAGAAAAATCCCAGATAATTACAAATTAAAATACATTCTGATAAGTGACTCTATATAATTACAATCTGTTATCAATATTGCAAGATATACCAATGAGAGATATAGTGCAATATATACTCCTCCCTGGGCTGCCACCTTATCGAGGTGGAGAGGTTTGAGTGTCCCAATGATCCTAGGAGCTAAGTTGTCTGGGGCTCTAAGCCCCTGGTAGGGTCACCCATGGCAAACTGGTCCTAGGTGAGGGATCAGACAAAGCGCAGCCCGAAGACCCCTATGATGAGCAAAAAGTTTGGATCCAGAGTTCCCTCGCCCGGACGCGGTTCACCGGGGCCCTACTCTGGAGCCAGGCCTGGAGGTTGGGCACGTTGGCGAGCGCCTGGTGTCCGGGCCTTTACCCATGGGGCCCGGCCGGGCTCAGCCCGAAGAGGCAACATGGGGCCCCCTTCCCATGAGCTCACCAACTGTGCGAGGGGCCATAGGGGTCAGGTGCGGTGTAAGATGGGCGGTGGCCGAAGTCGGGGACCTTGGCGGTCCGATCCTCTGCTGCAGAAGCTGGCTCTTGGGATGTGGAACGTCACCTCTCTGGTGGGGAAGGAGCTGGAGCTTGTGTGCGAGGTCGAGAGATTCCGACTGGACATTGTCGGCCTTGCCTCGACGCACGGCTCTGGCTCTGGAACCCGTCTCCTCGAGAGGGGTTGGACTCTTTTCCACTCTGGAGTTGATCCCGTTGAGAGGCGGCGAGCTGGGGTGGGCATACTTGTTGCCCCCCATCTTGGCGCCTGTATGTTAGGGTTCACCCCGGTTCCCGTCCCCCCACCCGTAGGGTTCTATCTATTGTTTGTGCTTATGCGCCAAGCGGTAGATCAGATTACCCACCCGAATATGGCCCCCCCGATCTGAACCAGAGTGGTATTTTGTTGTTGGAATTCTGCTCATCATGGATTGTCCATAATGAACACCATGTTCAAGCATAAGGGTGTCCATGTGTGCGCTTGGCACCAGGACACCCTAGGCCGCAGCTCGATGATCGACTTGTTTGTCATTTCATCTGATATGAGGCCGCATGTTTTCGACACTCGGGTGAAGAGAGGGGCGGAGCTATCCATCGACCACTACCTGGTGGTGAGTCGGCTCCGGTGGTGGGGGAGGACGCAGGACAGGCCTGGCAGGCCCAATCGCGTCATGAGGGTCTGCTGGGAAAGTCTGGCAGAATCCCCTGTCGGAAGGAGTTTCAACTCTCACCACCGGCAGTACTTCGAACACATCCCGGGGGAGGCGGGGGACATTGAGTCCGAGTGGGCCATGTTCCGTGCCTCCATTGTCGAAGCTGCGGACCATAGTTGTGGCCTGGCCTTTATGGCCTCCGGGACCCTGGAAGCAGCTGATAGGTACCGACAGGCCAAGCGGAGTGCGGCTCGGAGGGTCGCTGAGGCAAGCACTCGGGCATGGGAGGAGTTTGGAGAGACCATGGAGAACGACTTCCGTGTGGCTTCAAAGCGATTCTGCACCACCATCCGGCGCCTGAGGGGGGGGAGCGGTCTGCCACCAACACTGTTTACAGTGGGGGTGGTGTGCTGCTGACCTGGACACATGAGGTTTTGGGTCGGTGGATGGAATACTTCGAAGGGCTCCTCAATCCCACCGACACGCCTTCCTGTTTGGAAGCAGAGTCTGGGGACTTTGGGACGGAATCTCCAATCTCTGGTGCTGAGGTCAGTGAGGTTGTTAAAAAGCTCCTTGGTGGCAAGGCTCCAGGGGTGGATGAGATTCGCCCGGAGTTCCTTAAGGCTCTGGATGTTGTAGGGCTGTGTTTGTTAAGCGGCTATGCAATGTTGCGTGGACATCGGGGGCAGTTCCCTCGGACTGGCAGACTGGGGTGGTGTTCCCCCTCTTTAAAAAGGGAGACCACAGAGTGTGTCCCAACTATAGGGGGATCACACTTCTTAGCCTCTCTGGTAAGGTGTATTCAGGGGTTCTGGAGAGGAGGGTCCGACGGATAGTTGAACCTCAGATCCAGGAGGAACAATGTGGTTTTCGTCCTGGCCGTGGAACACTGGACCAGCTCTATACCCTCAGCAGGGTCCTGGAGGGTGCGTGGGAGTTCGCCCAACCGGTCTACATGTGTTTTGTGGACTTTGAGAAGGCGTTCGACCGTGTCCCTCAGGGATTCCTGTGGGGGGTGCTCCGGGAGTATGGGGTACCAGGCCCTTTGATAAGGGCTGTTAGGTCCCTGTATGAGACCATGGTCTTGAGCTGGAAAAGGGTAGGGGGCCTTCTTCAGGTCGGGGATGGGGTCCTTCCTCAAGTGGAGGAGTTCAAGTATCTGGGGGTCTTGTTCACGAATGAGGGCAAAATGTAGCGGTAGATCGATAGGCAGATTGGTAAGGCGTCTGCAGTTATGCGGGCGCTGTACCAGTGTGTCATGGTAAAGAGAGAGCTGAGCCAAAAGGCAAAGCTCTCGATTTACCGCTCGATCTACATTCCTACCCTCATCTATGGTCACAAACTTTGGGTGGTGACCGAAAGAACAAGATCACGGATACAGGCGGCTGAAATGAGTTTCCTCTGCAGAGTGGCTGGGCTCTCCCTTAGAGATAGGGTGAGGAGCTCGGTCATCTGGAGGGGGCTCAGAGTAGAGTCGCTGCTCCTCCATATCGAGAGGAGCCAGTTGAGGTGGCTCGGGCATCTGGTCAGGATGCCTCATGGACACCTCCCTGGTGAGGTGTTCCGGGCACGTCACAACGGGAGGAGGCCCAGCGGAAGACCCAGGGCTCGCTGGAGGGATTATGTCTCCCGGCTGACCTGGGAACGCCTCGGGATTCCTCCCTAGGAGCTGGCCCAAGTGGCTGGGGAGAGGGAAGTCTGGGTCTCTCTGCTTAGGCTACTGCCCCCACGACCCGACCTCGGATAAAGCGGAAGAAGATGGATGGATGGATGGATGGATGGATGGATGGATGGATGCCAATGAAAGTTGTTGTTTGTTTGGTTTTTTTGCACAAATTTGATTCTACTTTTAAACTTTTGGACTGTTGTTTAGCTAATATATACAGTAGCTACAATACACAAATTCAGACTAGTTATGGATGTAGATTGATAAACAGACAGCTTTGTCCTGTTAAATAGTGTTGCAAACAGTCTTCTTAATGGTTGTAGATACAGCTGCACATTGACAAAAAACTGCAGATGAGTGCATAAAATGGTCTATCAGTAGGTATACTAAAGTTTAAGTATCGCAAAGCAATTTTTACCCCTTCAACATTACAACTTCACACTGTCAAACATCTCTTTTATGGCCTCCGCTGTCCTGCAGATAAAATCTGTCAGCTTATTTCCTGCCTCACTGATCCCAGTCTCCTGTCAATGCTCCCTCCTGAGAGGAAGCATTGAGACAGAAATCACCATGACAATTTTAAACACATGTAATTGGTATTCAGAATGACCCCCATGTGTGACAGGCTGAGCAAACATCCAAACCTTATACAGCTCAGAGGAAGATAGAAACAAGATGAGGCAGGGGGCTGCCTGCTGACTGCTCAGTCAGGTTGCTCTTGCATATTGCTCGTTCATCTTAAAGTTGATAGAAGCTAGAGTTGTCCAATTCTAAGACATAAAGGGAGAATGTGGGATCTAAATTTTTAAAGACACGCCAGGTGTGCAACAGCTTGCTCCATAAATGGAAATTACTTCAGTGACTGATTTAAAAAATAAAATTACTGTCAGGGGATTATGAAAAAAAATTGCTTTTCTCACACACTTGCAGCCATCCTGATTTAAATGTCCATCATTGCCTCAAGGTTTTTAAGTACTGCTGGTCACGATGGGAGTCTTTCTAATTCATCTGAATTTGATTGGATTAAACATCTGTTGCAAGTGCAATGTTTTTTTACCTCCTGTGAAGATAACCCAGCCAACTGGTGCAGATGGATGATCTGCATTCATCCTTGTTTGACCTGTCAATAAAAGGCCTAGACAAAATGTACGTCAGAGCATGTTACATAACTATTTTAATGCTTTCCAAACAGCAAGACTGGCCTCATCAAAGATCTGCTTAAAGCAAAAAACTGTTATGTTATTTTGTGTTTACTAAAAACACTACAAAAATACCGGATTAAAAACTAATTAATGTACATTCGTGCTAAGCACAAGCTTTTCAGGGTGGAGCTGAACTGCATATAAAGAAAGCTATTAAGCAAAAAATGAAAAAATAAAATCCTGCTGACTAATGCTTATCAGCAAAACATGCAGCAAAAGCAGACAGTTTCCTACACAGGATGTACATATTTCACAATTGTTAAATTCTAAAAAATGTATTGTACATTAAAGTTTGACGAAGTCAAAAGTGACATAACTCTGAAAGCAGTCACTAAAATTGTAAATTTTAGAAGTCAGCAAGACATTAGTCTGAGTTAGGTTATTTTATTGTGAAGCATCTCAGTGTTGTCTATTCTCAAGACTACATTTGTTTAAATAATGTGCAGAAAGTGAGTTTAATTAAAACATTAAAATAAAAGTAAGATGTGTGAGAATTTTTTTATTTATTGCCAATATCTTATAGAGCCACTCAAATGTAGATCATCAACAATTTCCTTTGCACATGAAACCAGGTAAATTATCCAATGGAATTGGCAGTTTACTCTTAAAAAAAAATTAAAAAATGAAAATGTGAATCATAAAAAAAGCGAAAACAGAAACCAGAATAAGTATGCACTCCAACTACACAAGCAAAGTTCCTGCAACGTGACTTCTACATGATTAGCAACACCAGCAGCATGAAGCTAATCTGTAACTGCAGGAAAGCCCACCGGGTAAGGAGGTGTAAAGAATCTGAGCGAGTTTGCTGGAACCCTGATATAAGTGGCAGAAGGAGAGGAATTAATCACTTCAAAGAAGACCAAAACCTGTACAACACGTGCAGTAGTCCACGCATTAAAACTTAAAATCTTCCTCACCCCTCCTGAGTGCCAGTTCACCAACAGCTTTCTGAGGTATTGAGGACATTTGAGGGAAACTGAGCTGCTATTTGTCTTCTAAAACAAATCACTTATTAGTTCCTTCAAATTGTATGTTTTGTCTATGAAAGTGTTTAAAAGAGGGGACACAAGCAACTTCATGTGCTATTATCAAAGAAATTGAATTCAGAATTTGAATTCATTGAATGAAGCTTCATTTATAGAGTAATGGGAGAAAGAAAAAAACAAAACAAGAAACAGCTATATTCTGATGAAGACAGCTCAGACCTTTCCAGACTTTGGACAGACTATCCCAGATATTCTTTTTTTTTTTTTTTCTCATGAAAGCATTAGGTCTCTGGCTTGTTGAAACACGGAAACATTTTACACCAAAAATTGACAGGTATTTACAAATTCATCCAATTTAATAACCCATCTTGAGCTGAAGGGGGGAAAAAACAGAGCATTACACTCTCACCACCATGTCTCACTGTAGGAATGTTTTTTTTTTTTCTGGTAATTTTTTTATTGTTAGCAAAACATGCATGCATCCAAAAGTACGCCCATGTTTTAATAGACCTCAAGACAGTCTCCCACAAGGTATTTGGGGTTTTATCCAGGCCATTATATTCTCTTTAGAAGGAAAGACTTTAATTTTGCAAACCTGATTTTTTTTTTCTTAAGAATGGTGACTAAGAATGTTGTCGTCACATGCTGAAAACAACCAGCACGAATCAAACATTTCTGCAGCTTTTTTTTCAGTTTTGCTGTCAGTCTCTAAACAGCTAATGTTTATCTTTTGAGCAATTTTAGAGAAACAGACTACATGTTGTTCATTCCTTCGGACACTCTCTGTATTATGACTTATATAATTCAATAGTTTATTGAAACGTTCTTCTGATTAATGCAAAAAAATAAATTTGGTAATTTGCAACCTCTCTTCAAATAACAGCTTCAGTTATAAAATGTGTCCGGTAACAGAAAAATCCTAATTTCACAGTAAAATATGTGTTTTTCAGGTTAAGCAGATTTGTTTTAATGGATGGCAGGTGTGTCCTACAAAACACTGAATATTGAAGTTGAGTGAGGAAAAGCTTCAGTAAAGGGTTTACCATGATTCTAGACTTTCTAATTTGACGGTAATCTCATATAAGAAAGAAAAATATATTTTTCACTTGGTCAACAATAGGCAGGACCTATTTCATGTTCCCCGTTTATCTGATTTTGTGTTCTTTACATTGTTAAATAGAGTTATATAAAATATTGTGAGTCAAAGCAATATGACAGAGTTATTTTAGAACATGTGAGGAAATAATAATTGAAAGCAATTTACTTAATGGTTTCCACCAGCTTCACACAACCAAAATACAAAGATACAAATAAGGAAATGCACCACAGGGGAAAGCTAATTAGTGTCTGACATTAATCGTATTACATGCTGATTTATTTTTAAACTGAAAGAAGGTTAATGTCTGAAATTTGGGCCAAAATATGATGAGAGACATGAAAAACCCAAAGCTGGAAGGTGTGTTGAAAATATCAAAACCAGGTGTTAAAAGAGATCCTTTTCAATTACAGAAAAAAAGTATCTCTTTAACTGGCTTTTAAGATTAGATGTTGATGCCTTTCCTTGAGCACATAATCCCTGTTATTTATGACAATACGACCAAATTGGACCAACTAGTGGCTGTTGGAAAATGTCCGTCCTTATTGAGCCGACCTCACAAAAAAATAGCAGTGGCATCAGGAATTTAGCTCTAATTGAGCATTTTAACTACTTTGAAGCCAGCAAAGGTAATGCTCCTCGAACAACCAGAAGCTGCTGGGAGATTTTTGATTGTGTATCAAAACACTGAACAAGGCAAAAATCACACCAGCGGTGGGGAGTTAAGAGAACTGAATCCGGATTATGCGCCTGGCTCTACCATGTGAATATGGTTTTATGAGAAAGGAAAAACTCAGTCAAGAGATATTTTTTTTTAATATGCAGCATGTTAATATGCAGGTTTTCACACATGTGCAGCGCTCCCTGCAAGAATTTTCTCCTCATGGCTCAAGGAAGACTTTGTAAATGGGTGAAGGACTTTGATTTAATCATGGATGACAGCTAAAGCCATATAAAAATACTCCTCCTAATAATTACTCTTCTCACTTCTAATGTTGTGGATCAGCACTGTTGTGGACTAGTCTCTCAACAACTGTGTTACACCATATAAAGGTGCTAAAAATAGAATAAAACATCCATCTCCTATTCACACAGTTTGCAGCTTGCTCACTTTTTTGCCCCTCTTCTCCCCGCTCTGCCATTTTTCTCTCTCTCTACTCCTCGCCTCGCCCTCCCCCCTCCCCTGGCTGTCTCACACATCCAAAATCGCAGCCATGCAGCAGAAGCTTCAAAGAGCATAGATAAGTTGGGTTAGCGCAGGAGCGACTGTAATTCCGCAAAACACATACAATGGTAATGCCAGTTTCACGACTAGAGAGTGGCGTTTGAGTTTAAATCCTTCTCACTTAGACTGGCAGGAAAGATGCTGCAGAGCATGAACGTTAAAGTCGTCCCTAACTTAAGGTTGTAATTTTTTTTTAAAGCAACATTAGGAGCACATGTAAATTTCATATGCTTTTGTAAAATAGATTCTTTCTTTTAATTGGCTACATGGCTTTTTGTATTTTATGCGAAACAATAAGCTAGAATTTCCTTCTAATTGTTTCACTGTATTTAAGTGATTATTCAACCTTAATAAAACTATTAAAGCAACAATATGGGATATAGAAAGTACTTTTAAATCAGTTCCTTTTGTTCTTTCTGTGTCTCTCCTCTGTCTTCTCAAACCCTCAGACAGTGGTAGCAGATGGCCGCTCATACTGAGCCAGGTTCTGCTAGAGGTTTTTTCCTGCTAAAGGGGAGTTTATTCTCTCCAATGTCGCTATATGCTTGTTCAGTATCAGCGAATGTTCGGAGTCTGCATGTTCAGGGCACAACCTCATGTCAACGACTAAACGCAATTTGCTGGGATTCCTTAAATAGAAAACTTTTATCTGATTGGAATGTTTGTGCAATTGTATTGAAATGATTTTTTTCTTGTAAACTGCCTTGAGATGACATCTGTTTTTAATTGGCACTATGTAATCAAACTGAATTGAATGAATAAAACAAATGTCTGCTGTTGTCATAATTTGTCTTTGGACAAGACAGCAGAAGTCTCATCTGAATGATTTAATGAAAATTAAGAAAACACTTCTCGAGAAGAAAAACCAGGAAACTTAGGCCACGTCCAGACTAAGCCGGCTAATGCCTTAAACGTATAGTTATTTAGTCTACACCCTCCTATCGTCCACACTAACCCGGCGTCGTTTAAGGTCTGTGGCCGGATAACTATTAGCCGGGTAAGAGAGCCGTGTAAATCTTAATTCAACGGCTAAGCGAGCTAGTGTGGACAGCTTCCCCGGATAATGAAAGGAAGTGGCGTCAATGAATGCTGCGTCAATAACAATACAACACTACAGACAAAGACAACAGCGAAGAGTAATAAATCGATCTCGCCGTCTGTCCACACCAAAAACTCTCTCTTCTTCTGAGCAGCTATTGTTCTCTTTGGTTAACGGGACAAGCAGATATGTACTGTGCTGTAGAGCTTCTTGTATATATTATGTAGGCGCTGGCGTCATGTAGGTTATGCGCGTTTTCTGTTCGTCTTTTCGCGCATGCCCAGTATTTGCACAGGTCGGTATGGGATTGCGCAATGATGGGACCTTAAACGGGGCGTAAATGCTCGTGTTGAGTGGATAACATTAGGCGTCTAACTCCCCGTATAACCTTATCGGCTTAGTGTAGAAGAACAGGTATAACGGGGTACATGAGCAGAGAATCCAGCGAGGAACGTGAACCACAAAAAAAAGGCTATAAACTTAAAGAAACACAAGCACAATGTGGAAGACGGATGAACTGGGAAAACCAAAATGACAAAATCTGAAGAATAAGGCAACAGTGAATAAACAACTTAAACACAACCAAAAAGCATGTGTGACAGCTCTGTGATTTTCTTTGCTATTTCTAGTGGTGTGAAAGGCCAAATGGAGGCCTCTGTTTTCCTGCAACCTAAAAATCAACCTGAAAGAATGCTATTAAATATTGATGAGGGTGTAAAGAAAAAGGCTGCAGAGATTTAGCTCATTTTGACATAATCTGATAAAGAGCCCATAAATGTGCTTCGGTGGCACTGAGAAAAGGGAAGACATTTCTGAATCGAAGCGGATGAACTCGCCGTGCAGACATAAGCCTGTAAACACTTAAATCTGCAGTAAACCTCTGAGAACCAAAACACCACTTCGCATTAGGTCAGCAATGGCCAAGGGCGCTTTTTACTGTAGTAAGGTGCCACCATGACAACTATTTTTAAACTAAAAGAAAAGCAAAAAAAAAAAAAAGCTTGAATAAAGCCCTAAAAGCATATAATGAAACCCCTGGAACATACTCATATTATCTGACATGTGCAAAGTTTTAATACTGAATACAAATCTCATAATGCATAAAATACTGTCTAAAACTTCACTTTATATGCACTTGAGGTTTCTCACAATTTGTTACAATGCTACCAAAAATTTCAATTTACTTATTTTTAGATTTTACATACAGTAATAGACCGACATAAATATTTGTTAAGTAGAATTGAAATGATACATGGTTTTAAAGGTTTTTTACAGAAAAGTCATACATGTATTTATCCAAATTTAGTCTAATACCCTGAAATAAAATCACATCCAGCTCCCTCTAGAAGTATGTAATTATTAAATCAACTTAGCATGTGTGTTATTCACAAAGAAATAAAGCCATTTTGTAAAGGTTTTACTGAAAACCAAGAAACACAGTAGACAGGTCAGGAATACTCTTGTGTAGCAGTTTAGAAATATCCATGCATACCTGCACAATGGGAATATATAGGGATCAAGTAATCTAACATGTAGATTTTAGGATTGAGGGAGGAACCACGAGTACCCAAATATTATATTCAAACTATACATAGAAAGACTCCAGGTCAAGATTTGAACCCAGTAGTTTCTTGTTGCAAGACAACAGTGCTAGAAACTCACCATGCAGCCCTTCTAACTAAAATGAGAAGATGGTGAATGAGAGGATTAATCAAAGAAGCAACCAACAGACCAATTAGCATCTGCAGGGATGCATGGCTCAGGTGAAATGATCTATTGTCATATAACGATTTGCTGAGCACTCTAGAAATATGATCTTCATAGAAAAATACTAGGAAGCCAATTTTTAAAAAAAATGTGTGTTTGTCACAAGCCATGTATGGGAGACAGCAAACAGGATGAAGTTGGTCCTCTGGTCAGATGAGATCAAATTCAAACCTTTTAGTCTACATACAAAATGCTAAGTGTATTGGAAACTAACAATCCACATCACCCTAAGCACTCTAACCTCACTTTAATACCTAATGATGGCAGCATCATTATGTGGGGAAGTGTTTCTTCAGCAGTGACAAGTATCTGGTCGCATTTGATGGGAAGGTGGAAGTACTGTAGCATGCAAAATAAAACCAAATCCATGTATAAGAAGGACCTGGTAAAAGTCTAAACCTCAATCAAATCAAGAACCCGCAGCAACAATTGAAAATTGCTGTCAATGGTTGTGCCACATCTAATCAGACCGAGAAAAGCTGGTAGAGGCATTTCCCAAAAGACTCCCAGCTGTAATTGCACCAAAAGAGGGTTCTACAAAGTAATTAAGGGGGCTGAAATGCATGCATCATAACTCAGATTTTTATTTGTAAAACCTTTCCTTCACATACAGACGTGTACTCATGTGTACTCTTGTTACTCCTTTTGTTTTTTACATTTTTGCAATTCGTATTAACCTGGGGTTGACATGAATAAACATGTCAATCCCAATTAATAAATCTGAAACCTCCCCAGCTCAACTAAATACAAACATGAAAAATAAGGATGATACATTTAGCTGCATCATGTCACACAGGTATATTATTGCACAAAACTTTTTAACCTTCTGCATATTTTTTTTCTCCCCTGCCTCCATGTCAGACCTGTGGCATGTGTAGCCGGGTTGAGATCAAAGGATCACAGTCAGGAGAAAGTGAGCACACAATCCGCCAGTGCACACATGTTCCCAACTGACATCTCTCTCACAGCCTATCAGCGTTAACACATCAACATGCCACTCAGTGTTACTCTGGAACTGAGACACAAATGTAAAAAACGAGCATGCAAGGACACAGTGGAATTGAAAATGCATTCTTTAAGATTTCACTGATGACAAGAAAAAAAAACAGAGTTTAAAGTGATGAATCCACCAAAAGCTTCTAAAGATAAAAGATGCTTCTTCTTCTCACAGAAAGTGGGACAGAAATAACTGTTACCTCCCTAAACACCTTCATTGCATAACATTTCCACTTTGTATAATCAACCTTCCGCAATAATTAATTAGAAGTAACACCCAGATCACTCATGAGCCTTTTTAGACCATGCATGCAACAAATCACAAACAAGCAAAATGCACAAGATGTTTAGCAAATGTTCGAAGAATATCAACACTTACTTGCTTGCATGAGCTGACCCTGACGCCCAAACACCTGAGAGAAAGGGCTTCGACTGCAGGTGAGCGTCTCCTCCATGGTTGAGCTTCTGGGATGAAGACCCTTCTTCTTTGGAATGCACTGAAGGTCAGCTTTAACACCAGAGTAGTCTTCTGTTTTTTTCTTTTTCTCAGCTGATTTGCTTCCGAAGTCTCTTCACGACCTCTTCCTACGCCTTGCACAGTGGTGATATTTGCCTTGTTCAGTTTCCTCTCAGCTGACTGCAGATCAGTAGCTCGTCTGGATGCCTCTTATGCCACTGAGAGTTGCCCGCTCCTCTTTGGCTGATGGGAGATCTCTCTGTTGCACTTGCTTTCAGCTCGCTCATTAAAGCTCCAGTGTGGCGCTGCTTCAGATGGAGAGCACAGCGTGAACAAAGCAAGAGAGAGGGATAGAGCAATGAGAAAGAGCAGAAGCCTGCTGCAGTCAGAAGACAGACTTTACCCCTCTGAAAAAAAGTGAGAGCACTGATCACTGTGTATGCATAGATGTATGTAAATGTGTGTGTGCGTGTGAATGTGTGCAACCACTACCAACATTGCACCCTTCTGGTACCGTTTCCTTTTTTTTCTAAACCTACTGTGCTGTGGAAAAGTGTTTGCCCCCTTACAGATTTCTTCTGTAGATTCCATCTGCAAGGGAGCAAAAAGCAGTTTTCGAGCGACCATTTAATTTATCACTGGAAAAAAGCCGTACCAACCAACCTGGCCGTATGTGAAAAAGTCATTTTTGACTGAGAAACAGTGCCACCCATGGCATTTTTTATCACCATGGAGGAATTTGTGGCCCTTTTTTTCTTTAAAGAATCATTTTAGTTCAGCAAATTGTCTGGTTTTTTGTGTTTTTTTTTAGCTTAAATATCCTGTCAACTGTATCTGTTTTGAACAATTTGCAGGTGGGCTTACTGGCATAAGCCAAAATGCATGCATGTTTCCTTCAACTACGGCCCTGAAAAAGCCAAAAAGCTACTTATCAAAGCACTCACACCACTATGTTTGACTGTCTGTAAGAAGGTATTTTTCTGATGTATCATGTTAGTTTCTAACAGAGGTACATGCAATCCTTAAATCCCCCATTATTGTTTCTTTAGTCCAAAAAATTATGCTTCTGACCTTTAAACTCTCCAGTGGAGGCAATTTTTGCCAGGTTTCTTTCTTACTGTAAAACCCTGAAAACTTAAAATCTTGCAATTAGACTTGCAGTGTTTTCTGGGTCTTTTTGTTAACTTTGGGCTAGGACGGCAATGCACTCTTGGGGTAATTCTGCCAGAATAGCTAATCCTCGGAAGTTCCACCACAGTTCTGTGTTTTCTCCATTTGTACATAATGGTGCTCCATGTGGTTTGCTAGAGTCTCAAAGGTTTAGAGATTACTCCGTAACCCTTTCCAGATTGATAGATGTCAATAGGAAATATGTTCCTGCAGTTCAGTTGATCTGTTACCATTTCAAATCTTTTAACCATCCTTTATGCTGCCAAGTAGGTTTAAGTTATTTCTTGGTTAAAGAGTGTCTGACAGTAATCTGGCAAGGGTAAGATTAATGAAACTAAACTCCAAAGCTGTGCAATATGTGTTTAATAAGAGATAATTTGTGATTAAACTAGAGGTACAACTACATTTGTTTGGATGACCCTTTATCCCTTCATAAATTAAATTATCATTTAAAATCCACAATTTTTTGTCCTTACTCAACATGTGTTGGATTTGAAATATTTAAATATGATAAAGTAAGAACAGAAGAAATCTTTTTTCGAACTAAATCCCTTTTCACAGCACTGTGTCTTCCAAATCTCTTTCAAGACAAATTATTAGGAAATATAAAGAATATTACAACATATTTTTAAAATTTGTAGCAGAGGTTTAATGTTCACCTAAAATAACTTTAGCATACTCACAGTTTGAACTACACACACATTGTTTTCTCAGAGTTAAATCTCTGCAAACTAAATTTGTAGCAGTCTATTCTTTCTCCCAATTTCTTCCAATGCATTCCCACTTGAGGAGTATCTTCCAGAAATAGACAGAGAAGACAATGAATCTCAGTTTCATGCATATACTGTCATCCGCATGCAGGTTTAATATGGTATCTTGCGAAGACATGAAAAAATTGCTTTTGCTAGTACCTCTCAATGAAAAACAGGGATTCTGCACAAAAAACCCTCAACCACAGACAAAAATCTGTTTCAGAGTAAAGGGGGCAATGGAACATTAAAAATGGATCTGCATCTTTTATTAATGTTCTTGTTACCATGTCTATTCTGCTCCCACATTAACAGCACTGCAGAGGACAAAAAAACGGTAGTTCCAACAAAATGCTTTTTTGCTGTGGTTTCTTAGCTTGATTATACTGCTTTCACACATAGGTGCTAGGGGGATTAGTCACCTATGGAATGTCAAAAAACTTGTCATTCTTCATTTCATGCTAAACTGCCGAAGGTATAGTGGAAGGGAAGACAATGAAACAAAGGGAAATTTTCAAAGAGAGCATGCAGGTCCATCAGTGATGTTCTACGTAACAACTACCAGGATAATTTATTCCTCATGTTTGTGTCAAAAAGAAGAGTGAGGTTGTTGTTTTTTTCTGTTCCTGTTGCACTAACACTAACAACATTTCGTTTATTGGCAGAAGAGCTTATGTCATAGTGTTTGCCAATCACCTTGTATGTGTCACACTTGTATGTGTCATACTTGGCCATTAAAGCTGATTCTGATTCTGGTATTAAAACAATATGCCTCCTTCCTATTGGCAAAAAAATCATCCATTTATCTGACTGGTTCCTATCTCCAGCTGTCATGGTCCTGAGTCCACTCAGGATAGGTTGCCGGTTCGTCATAGGGCAACACAGAGACAAACCAGATGGACAACCATGCAGATACACTCCCATCAAGTGGTATTTTTGAACAGCCAGTAAATCTAACAATCTTTTTTTTTCTGACAGAGTAACAAAACAGACCCATACATGTATAACTGCAAACTTCCCACTGAGAGAACTATGTAAAGATTTGAGTGTAGATCAATTAAGCCTATACAGCTGTGCTTTCTGCAAACTGAGAACCATTTTTTAAAGATCAAGTTCTAAAGTACTATTTAAGATATTAAGTAGTGCATTGTGTTGCTTTAATTATAATTATACTGTATAGCAGCAACCAAGTTTCCTTCAGAATGGCTGGAATGACCAAAATGTACACCAAAAATCACTAAGAGACTTCAAATAGCCAGAAAATTGCCCAAAACAAAAGTCTTACATTTTGTTGGAAGAAGATAATGAACTTCTTTCCCTCAATGAGCAGAGTCCCCCAGTTTTAAACCACCTGACTTTTAAATTGTCACAGTCCTCACTACTGCTAATTAAAGAATTACGAGACAACATTATTATGAGACAAAAGTAATAAGCCAGTGATATTAACTAACTTGAATCTCCAAAAACTACATAAAAGTCATTTTTGCATAATTTTTATTTCACAGTCTACTGTATGGGAACCAGAACTTTGTCAGCATTACCCATGGGTGTGTTTCCATGGCATCACATGATCAGGTAACCTGAGCCAGAGATTGATGAGACAAACAAAAAAGTATTAAATTAATAAACTGATCAATCTAGTTTTTGTCTCTGCTCATGTAGATCAATACAAAAAGAAAGTATGCAGTAAATTAAAATACAATTATTTTGGTGCATAGAAGGTACCTTGAAGTGAGGGGGGGGGAATCCATCATATGTGGATTCAAATCCATATGCAGCTAAAAGCATCTCTTGATTTTCCCTCCCCTAAACATTACAGCACATTACAAGATCTTAAAGTAGTAGCATCTCCAAACAGAAATAAAATTTGATCAAATATTTTGGAACCTTCTACTGGGGTAAATCCTAGATTCTAGTTTTCAAAACGCTTCACCTTAATTGGTAGATCAGCACCTGATGACATCAGAAAGGGTACCTTTCTTAGATAGTGAACATAGAGAAAAGCCTGAGACAGTCTGAGAGAAACACAGAGATATTAATGATGTTTGCTTAATCAAAATGATCAAGCTCGATCAACTTGTTTAAAAATTGTGATGTTTTTGTTTTTTCTGTTGGATCTCCTTTAAAGTTTCAGCATGTTTCTATTTTGGAACGCCCATCCATCCATTATCTATCCTACTTATGCTTTAAGGGGGATGTCTATCTCCAGCGTTCAGCAGGCGAGAGGTGGGGTACACCCTTAACAGGTCACCAGTCCATCATCAAAGGGAAACATAGAGACAGACAGGACAAACACCCATGCACACGCTCATAATTAAGGACAATTTTGAGAGACCAGTTAACCTAACAGTCATGTTTTCGACAGTGGGAGGAAGCCATAGTGTCCGGAGGGAACCCAGGCATGCACAGGGAGAACATGTAAACTCCATGCAGAAAGCTCCTGGGCCAGGATTTTAATCCAGGACGTTTGGCTGCAATGGAATAGTGCTAGTGACTGCACCACCATGCAGCTCTTCAGATTATTTTATTTTACTTTTAAATGTTTAACTAGAAATAGCATTTCCATACCTACAACTTTTCCTCTCTCTTAAACTTTTCCCTTATACTTTTGGTTGGTAAAAGAAATAGACATGAAATATCAGAGAAAAAAATGATAGAATTTTTGAATAAGATAGACCTGAAATTAGCTATAAATCATCAGATTTCTTCTCCAAACATTTCTTTAAGTACTTGCTCATTACCTGCTTGTTAAAGTTGTCATGTTTGCTGACTTAATAAAAACAGAAGAAAAATATACTTATGTAGGTTCATGTGACTAGTAATATGAGTCTTGATTCTATTAGTGATGTATGAACTGAAATAATATTTCAGTTTCAAGTCAAGAGTTAATTTTGTGACTCAAAATAAATTTATTTCTAACGATATAGGAATACTGATACAGATAAAACACAATCTACTGTTGCATTTCTGAAGAAGAACAGGGTGAAGGTGACTGAATGCCAAGTATGTCTCCTTATCTGAACCTAATCAAACACCTGTGGGGAATTCTGAAGCGACAAATTGAGAATCCCTCTCCATCCAGCATCCAGGCTCTAAAAGAGGTTATTCTTGAAAAATGTAAAAAGATAGATGTTGCAATATGTAAGCAACTTGTTCATTCCATGCCTAGAAGACTTGGTGTCGTCCTTAAAAATCACGGTGCTCATACAAAATACTAGATGTAGTAGCTTTTGTTGCGGGGGGTATTCATTTTTGCTTCAACCAATTTGAGTAAAACTGAAGATTCTATGATCTAAATTAGATTATTAACCTTAATTTCATGTTATGGAGTTAAAATAGTGTTCAATAAAACTCAGCCTTGTGAAAAGTTTGGAAATTGTTCTTTTGTTCATTGAGCTACTGATTAAATTTGTACTTTTTAAAAGGGGGTGTACTCATACAGTATATGCTGAGAACTGTATATGTAATGCCTATTCCCTTATGAATAGTATTCAATAAACTTAATCTAAACTTAATAAGATTACTTCCAAAATTGTTCTCCATGACACCTCTATGGGCATTTTGGTTTTAAAATTAAATGAATAACTATAAGGTTGCAAAAAAAAGGGTTGGAAATCTCATTACTAGACAATATATTACAAAATGTTACGTTTTGTAAAATAATAATTTCCATTTTAACGAATTTATCAAATACAGAGTAAAAAAACATACTTTACAAATAATCAAAACCTCCCAGTCTGAACTGCCAGTGGGAGAGATTATGTGACACTTTGATAATATCACCATATCATATAGGACAGCATGCAAAACAAACCCTCCTCTTCTAGAAGTCAAACCTGCATATTTCTGACTCTACAAGTTGTTTTTGCTTTTGGATACACCAGACAAAAGACGGCTCTCCAGCCTTTGTAAAAGAGGAAAACATAATAACTTCCACCCACTGAGTTGCTATTTCTATTTCAGCCCTAAAATTGTTTAAGCATGATGAAATTAACAAGTTGGAGATCAAAGGTTTCTAACCAGACTTGGGGGACAGATGCTTCTGTTTTATTGCAGATCATTTCTGATCTGGTGTCCTGACTTCCTTTCATAATTTCCTGTGAGAGTTCAACTCTGCCGCAGGCTAAAATCCTACGCTGTTTTCTAAGCATGCAAATGCAGCGTCTCATTTTGAAGTTCTAGCTCAGCTTTTGAGCTCAGGGAGATCCTCTGCCTCCTGGCTCTAGATTGTCACTGTAGGTACACTGGCACAGCTCAAATTCATCTGCCAGAAATCAGACAGCAAGCCTCTTTTAACCAAACACTTATGAGTTGCACCACTGAAATGCCACCTGGAGAGCATAATACCTTTAAAAGCAAAGTCACAGCAAATCCTATAAAACTCTAAATTTACCAACCTCTACTTTTTCTCACTTAAATAACAAAGCAGAGAGAAAACAAAAACGACAAAAAAGAAAGAAGAGTCCACATACCCTTGTGATCATTTATTGCGAAAGCACTAACGGCTTTTAGAATAGAGGTATGAGCTCCACCAGAGGGAAGAACAAATCCACAAGCCTTCAGACAGAGCACACAGTAAATTAAAGAAGCCTGCCACATTTGCTACTGCTGAGTACAGTGGACCTGCATTTTATCACAGCCATGACTCAAGGGGATGTGGCAATTAAAGCAATATGTCAGCACCTCTGACACTTTGAGTCCTCTCTCTTAATAATGTAGAATCCTGAAGAAAGAAGGTCTGTTATTTGAACCTTAAAACTTTTTTTCTTTTGTAGCCATAATTGATTTGCATTGGTGCCGGATTTCCAATTAAATCCACGTTCACACAGTGCTGCATGTTGCTGAAAAATTACAATTAGGAAGAGATTACCTTTTCTCTGTTAATGAACTAACTGGGCATGTGTGCAAATTAAGGGCAACACACAGACAGTAACTGAACCCCATGAAGAAGCATCATCCCGCCCCCAGGCAACATTTGAATAATTCTACCAAAGTGGGCAGGAGCAGGAGACACGGAGGGGCATGGCCAAGTATGGAGGATGTGCGCGGCGGGGGGGTCGGGAAGATAGTCACAGCTTAACCAATTCAAAGTATAGCATGTGGCCGCCGAGCTCCGTAAAGCCTCTATTTACATACAGTAAATGGAGAAATAAGGTATCTTCTCTGCCATCCCATATAGGTAGAGAGAGGCTTCATGGAGCGCAGTGGCCAAACGACCTAGCAGTTCGAGCTGTCGGCTCAGGGCGCTGAGTCAGCACTGCCTGAAGCCAGCAGCACATATAGCAAACAAGCACAGAGAGCCTAGCGCTAGCATCGATGCTAAGTAGCTTTAAACCACTTCAACGTTGTTGTCCTCCAAAGTGCTATATACAGATTTTCGCTTCCTCTGTTTCTCTCTACATGCTTCTGTGTGCACACGTAGCTCCATAGACTGTAGCACACAAGATGAGAGATTTCAAGTCGTCACAGGGGCTGGGTGAGTGTATCTGAGAGGGTGTCTCTGTGAGACGATGTCTGTGACGTAGACACTGGAAAAGATGTACCACGCTTAGCCAATCACAAAATTCGAATGCAGTAGCACACGATTACCATGATAGGCAGCACTAAGACGTTTTTAGACCCAAAAATTCGTAATTTAACACGTTTACATAAAATGTAAAAAAATGACCTGAAACTGAAAGATTGTAATGGTAAAGACCCGGTGATAAGAAGAAAAAAAAGTTTTTTGGGGGGTTTAGTTACATTTTAATGGACAAACAGACAGATACAGCGGTCTGCTGTGATGGAATTCGCTGTTTTATTACTGTGAAAATGTAGGTTTTGACTGTGTAATAATGTCAAAATGAGTGTTAATTTAAAAACACGTTTCTTAGGCACTTCTTTCATGCAGAACATTGTATTTCTTTTGGTGAGCATTGCTTAGTCACATTAAAATTGATTAAAAAAATTAAATGAATTTTTTTCTGATGTGAAGCAATATAGTCAGTCAGACTTAAAACATATTTTCAGTGCTGCAATAGTAATGGTATCTTTGCCATACATAGACCATATATGTCGTGGATTTAATTATTGTGTTGGGTGTTCCGCTTCGTTCTCCTATTTTACGTATATCAACATCCTATTGACCTCCTTTGAAGAAATTCGGTGTGGGAGCTTCTTCACTTTTTCAATCTATTTAAAGTCATTTTAAAAATTGTGCTCTCTATTTGGATTTGGTCCTAACTTACATGATTACTGTTTCTTTTTCTGAGAAGAGTTCCAGCAAATACATGTCACTGCAAACAAATTGCATTTGAACGGTTATGTAATGTTTTGGTCTTTAAAGGTCAAAACACTTGAGAAAAGTTTTTATATCTCAAGAATCTTATGTAAAATTAGATTGAAAGACCTCTTTATAAACATTGATGAATACACAGAATGGGAAAATTATGGGACGAAGCCTTGCAAAGTATTCATCATTGCAACTTGAACCTTAATTTTTCTTTTTATTAAATTCTTTGTGATAGACACGCACAAAGACAAGCACAGTGAAACCAATTTCTACAAACTTCTCATACATTTTTATGAAAGAAAAATTATCAACAATGTTGATTGCAAAAACGATCACTGCCTCAATACTTTCTTAAAACCACATTCTGCTTAAATATAAGTTGCAATCTTAAGCATTCCATTATAGCTCTGCTTGAATGTTTTTGTGTTGTTCCACTGAAAGGTGAACCTTCAACCAAGTTTCAAGTCTTTTCAGCCACTAACAGGTTTTCTTCTAGGATTAGCCTGTGTTAAGAACCATCCATATTCTCTCCCTGCCCCTGTTAATGATGAGTATCATTGCAACATGATGCTGTTGCTACCATGCTTCACATCACTATTGTGTGCTCAGGGGGAATATGGACTGTCAGTTGCCCTCATTGCAAACAGTTCTCAAGGTAAGGCAAAATGTTTTTTTTTTTTCATCGCTTCTCCGCAGAGAACCTTCTTCTACATAATATATGCTATTTCCACTAAACGGGGGATGACCTCTATTGGCTTTGCTTCAACAATGGCTTTCTTTTTGCCACTCTTCCATTAAGGCTAGATCTATGGCATGTACAAGTAGGTGTCCTATGAACCAATGAAGCCTTCTGAAGGGTGGATTACAGCTTCTCCTGGCCCCCTTTCTGATTAATGCTCTTTTTTGTCAAGCATTAAGTTTCGGTGGATGGCCATGTCTTGTTAGGTTTGCAGCTGTGCCGCATGCTCTTCCGTTTTTCGATTATTAATTTGACAGTGCTCTGTGACATGTTCAACACTTTGAGGATTGTTTTATATACCAACCCTGCTTTAAAGTCCTTTACTTCAATCCTGAGCGGTCAGCTGTGTTTTTTTTTTTTTTATCATTATGTAACAGCTTGTTCACTAATGATAAAAAGGTAACTTGTAAATCCTTTACTCAACAGCCGGATTTATACTGAGATTAAATTATACATACAGGTGTATGTATCAGCAGAATATGTCACTTCTAAAGGCATTTAAAGATCAAGGATTTTGAGTTTTCATAGTAAATGGGACCAAATGCAACTGCATTAAAATACTTATATTTTTACAAGGCATTGTACTTGGGTCTCCAACAAAGGGCATAGGTTTCAGTTCGAGTTTTAGTAAAGATTTGTACGGTTAAAGTCGACACCTAACCAAATATTGTGCTGACAGAGGAGAGCTGAAATTTAGCCATGAAAAAAATCCATGTACAAAATGTTTGTGTGAGACCTAGAAAAACGTACAGAGAATTCAAGTTGTTCTCAAGAAAACTGCTGCTTGAGGCAAAGTCATGTCAAGCTGAATGAAAACATACCTTTGCTTGTGTATGGTGAGATAAAGATGAGAAATCTGGGTTCCCCTTCCACTTTTCTCACAGGTTCTCTGTAACTAAAAGCATACCTGCCAGTCAGATAAGCCCACATTGCAAAACTTACTTGTGTGGGTTTGAACAAAGAGTGTGTGGTGGGTGGAATTGTAAACATATGCAGCGGCTAGAAAGGCTAGCAAGTGGGTAACGGCAGTCACAGTGTGTTAGAAAAGCATTCTACCTACTGTAACGGGAGTTTTTACTGTCTGTACTGGATTAAAGAAAACATTCCTTATTGTGCTACATGTACTTTTATGCATTGCAGGAGAAAACAAACATATTGGGGTTCTTGTAAATTGGCTGAGAAACTTTCTCTGGTATTCACCTCACTCATACTTTGAGATCAATTTTTGGCTATATGACAAAAAGCTGTATAACACATAATCCAGTAGTTATAAAAAAATGTTTTCTCTACTGTGAAGCGAGAGCTAATTTCTCCTGTAATGAAAAAAATTACTTTCCTCATCTTGCTGCATTTTATTTTGCCCTTTTAGCCACATGCATCGACTCCACTCGTTATGTAAATAAAAGCTCAACCTCTGCCCCAGAGTTCACTAGCAAAAAAAGGAAAAGTGAGACAAAAATGAAGCAACCAAATCTTGATAAATTCCAGTCAACAGTCATTTGTTCCAAAGGTCAGGGGATGTGATTCAGGCAAGAAAGAAAATATTCACACATAGAAAGATTACATTTGAACCCAAGACTTTGGGTGATGCGTTTGGCACATTGCAGAATTTATCATGCAAAGGGCCAACGGATCTATGCTGCACTCACAAAGATTTACATTAACCTATGATTTTTAAATAGCCAGTTACCTCTTTAGATTAATCCTTTTATGTTTAACTCTTTGGAATTAGAAAGTTAGAAAATCCATCTTGCTGTGTAACTAATCATTGGCTTGCAGCAGAGCAAGTTACAGACCAATAGTTTTCTTTTGCTGCAGTGTTAATCTGAAACTTTATCCCTTTTATTGCTTTTATCTCTTGCCAAACACAGTCCCATCATTAATTTAATAAGCAGTGGTAAATCTTACATTTTATGCTTTATAACTGGAGAAAAGAGTGAGCAAACACTGCCCCCACCTGGCTATCTTCGCACCTTATTGAAATGTACAACAGTAGTTAATATATCAGTGAGCACAGTACAGAAAAAAATGAATAGCTCTTTTTTCAGTGCGTGCAAATGCAATGTGAACACAGAAGGTTCTAATCCAAAGCAATGCAATAAATAAATAAAATATGTTCTGACTCTACATGGGAGGGAGGAAAAATATAGGCTGTTATTTTTTTGGCAATTTTGTTTCAAACACGGAATTCAAACATTCTGGGGTTATTGTGTAAATGTCTGACTCTGTAGGCATTACATACCACTAGCTTGGCTTCTTGAAAGTGTCTTCTTGCTCTGTGTTTTCCAACCTTGGACCCAAAGAGCAAATAGCATGTTTAAGAGGGTTCCCAGCTTCAACACTCCAAATTCAGATGATTACAGCTCAGCACAAATCTGTTAGTCAGCAGCAATCAGTTGAAATCAGGTGTACTGCAGCAGGGAAACATCTTTAACATGCAAAGTGTGTCTGGAGGACCAGGGTACTCTCAGCTGCTGTAACACTGTATGCTTTTCTTTTTTCTTCTGTATCATTCCATTTGCTTTTTCTTTTCAAGCTTTTGCAATCATTCTTAGCATATTTTCATCTCTCCAATAAACTTAGCAACTCTTTAAAAACATTGTAAGGAGCTGCCCATTTTACTCACAATTGCAGAGACAAACGCACTATATCCTTTTGTGGCCTTCATCTTCAAATAAGGGCGACCGATTTTATTCACATAATCAATTACCTCCTTGAGTGAACATTACACCGCTATAACTTTGTATCCACTCCTTTTAATTAACAATTTAATAACACAGAATCAGTAGCTTGTATATTGTAACTTTTGGGTGTTTTGGTTTTCTATAAGTCTGGAACACCTACCAGTGAACTGTTTGGCATGCAGACATGTAATTTCTAACAAAAACAGTGACTTATTTGGTTTGTGATGCTAAACAATTTATTTTAAACATCACTATAGATGTAGATGCTAATTCATATCTAGGGACAATTTCTAAACAGAAAGAAGAATTTCACTTTTTCATGACTTCAATTTATTTTTAACACTTGCTTGAAAAAAAAGAAAGAAAATAAATTAGTGCAAATCATACAGTGGAATCATTCAAGTACATGATTTTAAATTATTAATAAATATTCATGACTCAATTTACATTTTTGAAATGCCACAAGCATTTTTCACAGTTCAGCATTAGTCTCCCAATTTATCCTGTACATCCAACAGGTTTCAGAACTAAAGAAGAAATACCGTCTCGGGCTGAATAGGCCAAAAACAAAAATATTAAAAAAGGACATCTATCAAGTTTTAGATTACAAAATTAATAGTTCAATCTCACACAAAATAATTACCCTGTATAGCAGTTACTTTTCATATTTTAGTTGGTATAAGAAAACGCTTTTTCAGTCAAAGAAATACCATTTGATTTGTTATACTGTCCAACAAACGTTTTTATATCTCACAAAAATATCTTCTTCCAGACCATTTCTTTAGAAGATACAAACAAAAATGAAGTGCTTGTATGTTCAAGATGAAAACAAACAGATTACATTTCCAATTACTGAAGAGAAAACAAAACACCACAAAACAAGTGTCTGATATTTGTGGGAAGATGTGCAAAACAAAGCATAAAAAAAAAACTATCAGAAGAAAATGCAAGGATGAGAAATATTGGGATAGGCTCTGTCAAAGATGCAAATAACTTCACATAATATAAAGACAGTACTTCTATTTGGGGTTGCAGTGTGAATGCATTGCATGGCAAGATTTCTTTGATGTAGACAATTTACCAATCTGTAAATACACCAGAGATAACAAATTAATCGCACTTAACATAGGAAAAGTGTCCGTATGCCATACCCTCTGAGCAAGTATTACACAAAGATCAGATGTGAACATAAATTTCAAACAGATGATGGTTAACAATTTTTTTAAAGCAGCTAAATAATTTCTTGATCTGAGAAACACTGAAAGATGATACATTTTCACCACTTTCATGCAGTATTTTACCATTTTAAATAAATCTCCTGGCACACTAGAGCATTCTTTTCAAACTCCTTTACTAGCAGCTGGGTGTCAAAAAATGCCTTTAGCATTAACTTCAATTAATGTTACATTCACAGCAATTATGGAAAACAAACTACCTCAACTGTCTTTTATAACAAATCATGATTGAAATACATAAGACTTAATATGTAGCGCTTCAGGCAAGGTTATGTTGTAAAATGTCTGTTTTTAACTTTAGAAGAAAAAATCTCCACATTTACAAATTTAGAACAGTAGATGTGCCTTGGATTTACTCAGATTACCTTACTCAACATACCAAAGGTTCTTGATCAGTTTCAGTGTTGAAGTTCTGGCTGCAGCAAAATAATCCATTTTACATCATTGTAGCCAGAGCAGAAGCTCACAGGCAGCATGCAGTAAGAATTTAAACGAAAAGGCAACAGAGTACAAACAAGAAAAAGTGCAAATGCATGCCAGAAATGATTGCCACCTGTCATGCTCTCTAAACCACCCATCAAGAAGGAAATGCAAGCAGCTCAGTTTATCCTCCTTCCTCTTCCAATTTGTAGCGTGAAGCAGCCAGATTAAATGCAAGTGCAACTCCAAGGTATTGACAGCAAGTTTATGATGAGCAGTTTTTTTTTTCTCAAAATCCAAAGCTACTAAAATAGTATTCAGACATCTGTATATACGCACTCCCTCCACACTCAATGTGTTCCGCATTCAGTCATTTATTGTACAGTATAATGCAGCCTACAGGTCTACTGGGTTTCCAGTGTGATTACCAGTACTTCTTCCTGTAGAATAAAGGAAAGAGCTTCATACAGCAGAGTCCTGCAGAAACAGAACATAGAGTTAAAGTTATGAATGGGAAATACAAAAAAATAACAAGACTCCAATCCTGCTTAACCCCTGAAAAAGATCATGGTTAAAAACAGTCTAAAGCTAAATGCATTCCTGACTTTAGAAGTACAATTTCACACTGTGTTTAAATCTAAAGTTTAATTTGAATACATTTAATTATGGTTGGAGGGTAAAAGTATTTTTTTTTTTAAATTCAAAATTTCACAGTAGAGCAAAGACGGACATCTTGTGGTGACCAAATCAGCATAACTACTATTCGATCCTGTGTGGTTAGTCAGGAGTCATGGCAGAAAAAAAAAGGCCTCATCTGTCCTACCAGCACAAATGTACAATACAAAAACTGTTCATTTAACCAAGTCCAACAATCTTGTTTCCAGCCAAAACGTATTTTTTATCTTGCTCAGAGATTTATATATTAAGCAAGAGCAGAGGGTGTTAGATTACTAATCTTATTTAGAGAATGTCATACTTCTTACCAAATGCAATTGTCTTATCGCAATAGAAGATACTAGATTAGTCTAAAACTTCTTAAATTAAGTTAAATAATCTGCCCGTGCAGTACAACAATTGCACTTGGTAAGATTTCTCAAAATAAGACACAGATTCTCTAAATAAGATTAATAATCTAAGACCTTCTGCTTCAGACTTTAGAAGGAACCAAACTGTGATTGTACAAAAAGGGATCAAGGGCTCTAACTTTTTTGTTAGATAATACATGATACATAGTACTTTACCACTGACAAAAAAGGGGCTCTCAAAATATCAACCATAGTAAAGCTGATAATTGTGACTGTGGGAATATTGTAAAAAAAATAAAAAATTCCCTATGTACTCAAGACAGTACTTCTAGTTTTATCAGAGGGAGATATAGTAATGGGGCACTTCTTCCATCCATTATGGTGAATAAAATGGATGGAAGTCTGTATACATTTAAAGTCTTGCCTATAAATCACAACCAAAAAATAAATGAATAAGCAAGGATTCCAGAGAGGAGGACCTAGAATTAGCTTTCTACGTAGTGAGGCTGATCTAAGTCTTAGAGATCGGATTTCATCTGGAAAATGTGCAACTGCTGGCATATTTTTAAGTAACTGGTGAATTTAGGAGTAACTCTAAAAAATGTTGGCGTGTCACTCCTAAATTGAGGACTCCTAGTTTCTTAAGATAAAAGTAATTCACAACCACAACCTAAAAGGAGCTCCTATGTCTGGGATTCCTTAAAAGAAGTCAGAAGGACTCCTAACTCCCTAAGACCTATTCAAAAAGACTCCCAAAATGGCTGCAGCCAGACGCAATGTGTTGGACACTCTGGATGATTCTGAATTGACCAAACCATAGCGACTAAGGCCATGTCCACACGTAGCCAGGGGTTTTTTTTTAACGAAGATTTTCCTCCGCTCGTTGAAAAAAAAAAATCTCCATCCACACGTAACCGGATCAATGCGTTTTTCAGCACATTCATAGACGTGACAAAGCAGTACGGGGCAGTAGTTCTCCCAAATCCTATCCGCTAAGAACAACTTTCTTTCCTCTATCTTCAATACGCAGCAGTCATAGAGCTTATAAAAGCAAACAATCAAAACGTACTTTAACAATGGATGATACCAACACAGCTCTGAGGACATAAATGCTGTTTTTTTTAAGAGTAAACACAGGTCGCACAAGTGATGTTGGAGCATTTTCTGTTGCGGTTAGTGACGTTACGGTACTTAAAACTCAGTTTTCAACCGTCCACTCGCAGATACTGAAAACAGAGAAAACGCAAATCTCCACTTTGGACGGAGTTTTTGAAAAGATTTGTTTTTGGTGCCGAAAGTCTCCGGTTACGTGTGGATGACAGGCTAAACCGTAGAAAAATATCTCCGTTTTGTGAGATACCCGGCTACGTGGTGTCCTTTATATATTGTTCCCCCTGCACAAAGAGGAAAACGTGCACGTCTTCCAATTTATGCAACATATACGTATCGATGCCTATATTATAAGCAGGGATCTCGAGCCGCCACTGGGACTGTAGAGAATACCATCTCTTCTCACAGTCTTCTGCCGTTCGAGAAACCGCTGGATAAAATGCATTGATATTTCTGCTCATTTCCACCCATGCCTCCCTTTTCTTCTTATTCGTAATCACAGCCTACTTGCAATCACTCCCTTAATATGATGCATCCAACCATCCATTATCTATAACGCTTTCATCAAATTCAGGGTCGTGTGGAGGGGGGGCTGGAGCTTATCAAAGTTATCAGCAGGTGTTAGGCAGGGTACACCCTGGATAGGACGCCAGTCTGTCGCATAATATGATGCATTTCACGTTTTTCCGTTTTTAAACTTTACCCTCTCTGTAAGTAGGCTATTGTGTGTAAGTTGTATAAAGTGTGAGTCTCGTGGCCAAAACAAATATCTCATCATGCATTATTTCTGCTATTTGCGCTGTTCATAATTACGCTTTTATTTACATAGAAGTTTTCCATTTCCTGGTTGACACATGTCTTTCAACAACCAATCACACTGCTGTCCGTCTATTTACTCATACATAGGAAATGAAGTTTTCCATAGCAACGGGACGTCACTCTTATCTTCCGTTTAGGAATTTGTCCTACGTAAAAGTAGCTCTCAGTGCATTTGTGAATAGGTTTTAGACGACAACTCCTACGTAAGACCTTTTAGCGCGAGTTAGGAGTAACACCTAGCAGTAAGATAAGAGTCTTTGTGAATACAGCCCCAGATCAGGATTCCTCTTAACCACATCATACAAGGAAAAAAGAAACATTTTAGAGTCAGAGCCAGAAAACACTGGATGGACTCTGCTCTGGGAATTGGCTAAGGATCCCCAGGGAAGCAAAATATTGTCTCTACGAAGAGAGAAAGTTTCTGGGTTTCCTTCCTTTCCTCTCCTGTTAACAGGAAATGTGCTGCCTTTGTTCAAACCTTTTAAAAAGGTGCTCTGAAATGTATTATATTTTTTTATTATTGAATTATCCCAAATGTACAATAATCAAACTGTTTTTTGTTTACTTACTAATAAAATTATGTAATCTACCTGTATATCCTAGATGATCGTTTATGTCGTCAAGCTGAGGTTTTCTGCTCAGGGCAGCTAGTAACGGTTCCAGCTGCTACTTCTTCAACCTGAGAGGCAGCAGATTCACTCTTCAGTGGGACAGTCTGCGGAGGCTTCACAATAGTGATTTTAATGGGGATTCCTTTGATGCCGTGCTGCAATCGGCTGTACTGCCGCATAGAGGGGTTGAAAGTGCGAATAGGAACTTCTGCCAGCGCGGGCGCCTCTTGCTTTGGCTGCCTGCTCTCCTTAATGATGATTTTACTTCGTTTGCTTGAGAAGACCGTTTGCACTGGGAGAATGGCGGGCCTCTTTGTAGAGCCAGATGTCTGGAGCCTTGTGTTGTGCCGAGGCGGAGATTGCATCTTCTCTTTTAAATGGGAAACCCCTCGATGAGAGTGTTCATTATTCTCCTTTGTGAGAGAGATCCCTCCCGCTTTCCTTTTCTTCTTTTCTTTGGGTTTTTTGGGGCACACAGCCATGTGTTTGGTTCTGCTGCGGCGCATTGTGAACTCCCTGCAGCAGTGAGGGCAAACAAAGATTTCTACCTGTGCAGGCGACAGTTTGTTTCCTGATGAAATCGACTTGTTTCTATGAGGCATTATCCTCTGCACAAACTTTTTCTTCCTTTTATTAAGGATTTTGATCTTGACTGGTGGCTCTTGATTTGGCTTGGGCCTGTTTGCGTGACTGACTCTGACTGCAGTATTTAGTCCGTTGGCTGAGTTTGTCGTAGATAGGACTCCATTTTGAGATTTTGCAAAATGGCGTAAGGGGACAGGATTTTTTCTAGGTGTGTATCGCTTCTTGTCGCTTGCATTTGCACATGCTAAAATGTGCTTGTGCAGCTCTGGCATGTTGTCAAAGCTTTTCCCACACTTGGTGCACCGAATAGCCGTACTGAAGGTTTGCGGGATGTTGTGGGTGGTGAAGTTTGTAGCCGAAGCCAGTGACCCAGCTGGAGATCTGTTGTGGTAAGGGAAAGGAGGCGGCTTGAAGCTGGGATAATGCTGGTTTATGCCGAGACGAACATCAGGCCCTTTGATTTTACCTCCATCCGAAGTCATGATCTTAATTGTTGTTAAGAGCTCATCAGCAGCCATGTCGACTTCACATTCTTCCTTTTTCACCGATTTTTTGGCTTCCTCTGGTGATTTTGTGGCTGAGGGATCTTTGTTGATTTTAACTGTGTTGTTGTTGTAGTTCTGAGGTCTCAGTTTACCCTTTTCTTCTTCTGTGTATGAGCACTGCTGACCAGGATGCAGTTCACTTTGATGCTGCTTCAGATTGCAAAGGTAGACAAATTCCTTTGTGCAAGCGCTGCAAACGTAAGTCTTTCCAACACCGTGGAGGCTCGATCGATGGTCAAGCAGCGCGGATGGCTTGCCGAAGAGCAGCACACAGAACTCACATTTGTAGGGCCATTCTTCAGCGTGGTCAGCTACGTGATGGCTGAGTTCTTTCATTGAATGGAAGAGCTTGTCACACACGTTACACATGAAATTCTTGGTGAAAGTCTGCTCTTCTGCATCAGCTGCTGTGTCTTCCGAGGGCTCTTCCTCGGCTTTGTCGGGAGGAGGGGAAGGAGATGTTTTAGGTACAGTTTCAGATGTAGACACAGACTCAACAGCTACTTCCACAACGTTTTTTGTAGGAACCTCTGTACTAACAACAGGTTCTGTATCAGGTCTAGAGTCTTCCACAGGGGGAGAACCTGACATCACCGGAGTGTCAGGTGTCTGGGTTACAGATTCTTCGATGGAAGACACAAGTACAGCAGGGTCTACAGTTTTAGGATCGGGCAAGGATGCGATCTGTTGTTGTTGTATGTGTTTGATGACCATCTGAGTGGGTGCAAGAGCCTCAGCAGTGCTTTCTTGTAGAGTTACTGTAGCTGGGACAACACTTCCTGGAGCTTCGAGAGCTATGGTGCATTCTATTAGAACAGTGTTGCTGGCTATGTTGAGTAGGGAATCATTTAAGGTTATAGTTGGGTGGTACGGCACTTCTGACACAGGAGCAGATTCAACCATTGGTGGGTTGAGTGCAATCTGATCAGTGAGAAAGATGTGGCTAGGTAGGTTTAGAGTTGGGTCAAGTGGCTGGGAGAGGGTGAGAATGTTTGCAGAGTTAGCAGAGGCAAGTGCAGTAGTTAAATCACACTGTGAAGAATTTAACGGATTCTCTGTGCAGATTACCAAGGGCTCGGGCGATATATTTGGGGCGAGTAACTGGACTGGTTGTTTTGGAGGGCTGGAAATAGATGGAGGTGGGGCCAAGACTGTGATTAACGAGGGAGCAGAGGGGAGAACAGCGTGAGTGACCGGAGAACCAAATGCTATGGCGCACTGTGTAGATGGTTCCAAGCCTATAGAGGAAAGCGCAGTTGATTGGGTCAGAGAATTTGGGGGTATGGCAAGTCCATAAACAAGCCCCTCTGCAACATGATCCAGTGGGTTCACAACATCTGAACCCGTTACAAGAGCCAAGTCTGTAACTACAGAAGTTTCTGGATTTACCTGTCTTATTTTTTGCTCCCCACTTCTCATCACAACCTTTTCCAAAACATCTGAACTTGAACCCTTAATTGTAGGTTCAGATTCACCAGGGGTCTTTCTTTGAAAACTCAAATCTAGAGCAGCATCGGCTGGTGCTTCATCTTCGTTTCTTTTGACTGTATTAGAAAGATCCAGGGGTTGCTGGTTACAGGGATTACCACCAGTCGCTGGGGGCCAGCTCTCTGACAAACCAGGTCTCACTTCTGTTCCCGCTACAGACTGAGTTGTGTCATTATTCTCACTTCCTGTTTGTTGGACAGGCGAGTTACGCTGTGCATCAATCTGTCTCTTATTTCCATCCTCCATATCTATTGGCTCTGGCTCTAACGCTTCTTCTGCTAGAATTTTCTGTGATGAGCCGGTTGGAGAGCCAGTTCGTCTTCTAAACTTTCCTGTCCCAGAAGGTAGGACAGAGAGTGAGACAGGTGATGAAGGCTTCTGTCCATCAGTGATGAGGGACACTGTAGGTTTGAAACCTTCCTGCTTCTCAAGAAGCTGCTTAAGTTTTGGAGACAGGAACACTGTGCGTTCCTCCTGAACGATGGCCGATTCTGTATTCGGAGGGAACAGATTCTCAATCAGCGACGACAAAACTGATGATGAGGATGAAGACATAACCACCTCAGACTGCAGATCAGTATTAATCTGTGGTAGGAGAGGTGGTGTTGTGGTTCTTCTCTTGGACTGTTGTTGACCAGCCATTTCTGCATCTGGGTTTAAAACTTGGCTAATCTGCGCAGGGCTCACAATCAGGGCATCCAGTCCAACTAAATTTGAGGACCCGGGGCAGATCTCCAGCTCACAGTTATTTAATGTACTAGTTGACAGGATCTTTCCATCAATGTAAAAGCTAAGATTCTCTGAAATATTACTAGACACATCTAGCATGTATTGCTCCGCTTGTTCTCCGTTATTTTCCAAAACAGCAGTGGAAACGGTTTTCTTGGCATGTGTCCGCTGTTGGAATGATTCGCTTAGCAACGACGGAGGAACTTCCTCCTGTGACAGGTTGCCATTTTCTTTCAATGTGGGCTGGAGTTGGTCATGGGGGATCCTGCACTCTTGTTGCTGTATGTTCGTACTTATTGTGGATGTTTCCTCTGGGGATTTGCAAGAACGATGAACATGCATGTGTCGTTCCAAGCCTTGTTTGCAGGTAAAATGTCTTGTACAGTGCTGGCAGACAAAGGTTTCTTGATCTGCATCCTTGATGGGCAGTCTGTGAGAGTATAAGTGCTCCCAGCTGATATCTAGTTGTTCTTGTTTATCCTCCCTTTCTCCAAGTTCAGAGATGTACAGGTGGGAAGAGTCTTCCATCATCACTCAGGATATATATAGTTGTTTGAGTGATGTCTTTCAAACAGGGTAGTGGCCGCAGTCATACCTTTTAAGAAAATAAAGGAAAGACTGACATTAAGAAGCTTGATACAGGTCAGTGACGGTTGTTTTAAAATACCTTTAGCAAAGTAGAAAAAAAGATCACTGAAAGCATTAGCAACAAGAGTGGAAGGCTTAGCTGGCTGTTTGTGGATCAAAAATATTAAAATCTTAAAAAACAGAACAGTTCAGTAGTATAAACAACATTGTTTCAAGGAAGAAGTAAATATTATTGCCATTAGGTATTAAGAGATTTAAATTATTTGCATCATTATTAATTCTTATGAACAAAGATTAAAAAAATGTAAAGTCTATCAGGACTAAGGGAAACAAGGTATTGGACACATAATAAAACACCAACAGATATTATAGTTCAATAATAGCTCATTTATCTGTATTCAGAGATAATGTTGTACTAAAAAAAAAGCGGTCTGGTATGTTAATTTTAGATCACAAAAATACGTGGAAAAAGTCTTTGTCCCCCTTAGAGATTTCTGTACTTTTAGCTCTTTTTGTCATACTTGCATTTTTCAGATCCTCAAACTAATTTAAATATCTGGGGTCGTATTCACAAAGACTCTTATCTTACTGCTAGGTGTTACTCATAACTCATAGTTGTCGTCTAAAATCTATTCACAAACGCACTAAGAGCTACTTTTACGTAGGACAAACCCCTAAAATTAAGCTAAGAGGGACGTCCCGTTGCTATGGAAAACGTCATTCCTGTGCGCGAGTAAATAGACGGACAGCAGTGTGGTTGGTTGTTCAATGACACGTGTGAAACCAGGAAATTGAAGACTTCAATGGCGACGAGACTCACACTTCATACAACTTACACACAATAGCCTACTTACAGAGAGGGTGAAGTTTAAAAACGAAAAAATGTGAAATGCATCATATTACTCTGCCTAACGCCTGCTGATAGCTGGGATAAGCTCCAGCCCCCCCTCCACGCGACCCTTAATTGGATGAAAGCGGTATAGATAATGGATGGATGGATGCATTATATTAAGGGAGTGATTGCAAGGAGGCTGTAAACAATTAGGCTGTCAAATGAGTAGCCTATCATCAGCCACATCTACATATGTTGCATAATTTGGAAGACGCACACGTTTTCTTCTTTGTGCACGGGGAACAATATATAAAGGACACATTGTTGTAAAATTCCGTGTATAGGAGGAAGACCTGCACCCAAAGGCTCTGTCCCCTGTTGCAGCAGTTGTTTACAGCGTTTTGACATCCAGCTGGCAAGATGTGCCTCTCAAATAGCTGCCTCAGGCCGCTGGACATCAAAATCCGTGCGTCTGTGGACCCAGGTCATTTAGCCAGAATGTCAAGTATATTGGAATAAATGTCTGAATGATCACTGACGTACATGTTCATTATTTATTTATTTTTTTTTTTTTTGTTTTTTTGTATTTGATATGGATAAATTTCATTGTCCGGAATAAAGGCATATATATATATATATATATATATATATATAGTCTTCGCAGTCAATAACAATCTGTGTGTTTATGGAGTGATATCTTTTCCTATTTACATGGCGCAATTATTTTGATATGCGTGCCATCCACAGCTCCGACCACCCCCGGCATACCTGCAATCGCCATGAAATTGGCTTTAATTCGATGCAGTTTCTGGATGTCTAATGGGAAACGGATGAATTGTTGGATAATGTGTGGTCGACAGAGCGCTTTAAGAGTTTGGTGGATTGATCGGCTGATAGATGGTTGTGATATAGGTACCCAAGTCGTCCGCGTTACAAAGTTGCATTTTCCCTGTGGCTAAATATCTTAGTGTCGCTAAACATTTAATTTCTGGACTGATCGGGTTGTTATACGTTTAGTTGGAGACGTGATTGCATCCCGCACCAAGTTCAAAACCTTCACGATCGTTTTGGGAGTCTTTGTGAATAGGTCTTAGGGAGTTAGAAGTCCTCTCGACTTCTCTTAAGGACTCCCAGACTTAGGAGCTACTTTTAGGCCTAAAAGTGGTTGTGAATTACTTTTATCTTAAGAAACTAGGAGTCCTAAATTTAAGAGTGACACGCCCACATTTTTTAGGAGTTAGTCCTAAATTCGGCAGTTTGGACCTACTTTTAGCCCTAAGATTATTTGTGAATACGGCCCCTGATCACCAAAGACTTGAAGAAATACAAAAGGTTTAAAATGGGTTTGTAAGGGTGAAAAAAAGTTATCCAAAACAACCTGATCTATATACAGTACAGACCAAAAGTTTGGACACACCTTATCATTCAATGCGTTTTTCTTTATTTTCATGACTACATTGTAGATTCTCAATTAAGGGCATCAAAACTATGAATGAACACATAATGTATGGAATTACTGTATGTACTTACATGTATTATATTTTAGATTCCTCAAAGTAGCCACCCTTTGCTCTGATTAATGCTTTGCATTCTCTTGAGCTTCACGAGGTAGTCACCCTAAATGGTTTTCCAACAGTCTTGAATGAGTTCCCAGAGATGCTTAGTACTTGTTGGCCCTTTTGCCTTCACTCTGCGGTTCAACTCACCCCAAATCATCTTGATGGGTTCAGGTCCGGTGACTTTGGAGGCCAGGTTATTTCAAACTTTTTTGGAAAAGTACTACATAATTCCATGTGTTCATTGATAGTTTTTGATGCCTTCACGGAGAATCTACAATGTAAATAGTCATGAAAATAAAGAAAACGCACAGAATGAGGTGTGTCCAAACTTCTACTGTACAGTATATATAAAAAAGTAACCACTCCCTAAACCAAATAACTAGTGCCATCAACTCAGCGTTATAAAAAGCAAAAGTTTTACTTTATAATGTGTGGATTTTGGACCACTTTTCTAAGCAGAATTAAGGACTTTTAGGCAAGAACTGCCTATTTAAGGTCATTTCACAGCATCTCCTTCTGATTTCAATTCAAACCTTGACTGATCCACTTTAAAATATTTTCTTTTTTTTAAACCGTTTCTAGGTTTAGCGGTTAGGACACAAACTGATGGCCAGACATCCTCCCTCAGCAGCTTCTGCTAAGTTGTAAGTAAAGCAGTAAAACAACTCCAGATACGTTACTACCTCTATGTTTCACTATATGATCTTTTTTTCTGAAATGCTGTGTTAGTTCTATTTTGGATGAACTGGGAAGCACATTTCACTTTCCCAAAAGTCTTGGAGGATCATCGGTTTGCTTTATAGCAGGTGTTAGCTGAGAGTTTACTATTTTTGGTCAGCAGTGTTTTCACCTTTGTACTCCGCTTCTGATAGTAGTCGGTGATCAGGTCAGCAGTACGTCTGGGTGTGGCTCATGAAACTAAACTTTTCTAAAATCTGTGGTTAAACACATATTCAAATTAGTTTGATGATCTTTAATATCTAAGTTTAACAAAAAAGGAACATCAGAAGTCTACTTCTCCAATGCACTATACCTCTTATTGGCTAAAGATTTAAAGAAAGAGGGTAGCTTTCATTTAAAACAATATTTAGACTGGCTTACCATTTTCACTGCAATTGCAGAATCATTGTTTGCAGAGATGCATACAGATATTTTGCTGGTGTCTTCTGTTGGGCGGGAAAGAATATATGAATGGTTTAACAGAAAACAACATATCACTATACAAAGATCCCTGAAACAGAGAAGATACAAAATATTGTGGAGTGAAAGCAGATGACAGAAGTAGTATTCAATCCATTAGGATTTTTGTCCTTAAACGGCTTGTGACTTTATGCAAAAGTCTCAAGGATGTCGAGATTGCAATGAAAAAAATAAATAATAAAGAATACTACAAGATAACAAAACAGATCATTTCTTTAAGACCACAACCTTGATATCTTTGAAAAGTATTATTTTAAAATATATTTCCTAACACTGACTATAAAAGACCAATAAAACAGAAAGTTGAGAATAGGCCAGTGTATTTTGACATAAACCTCATGTTATAAGACAAAATGGCAGACCTGTAAGGATTGATTTGTTTTACGTGGAATCGCACGGAAAGAAAATGTAAACTTTATAACATAAACGCCTAAATAAGACTTATTTTTCTCGCATTTAGGCTACTCAGTTTTTTTACGTTTCCAGAAATATACGAGTTAAAATGTGTATTTTGCATAATTATACACAAAGCGCAGCTTTCAAGCACATTAAGACAAGAAAGGACATGTAAACAAGGCCTTTTAAATTGTTGTGCAGTTCCGTTACCTTTATAGCACAATACGCAGGTGTAGTCTTATTGTAGGCAAAAATATATATATATATATTAGCGGAATCAATACCACTCAAAGGCCTGCAGTAATAATTTAGTCAAAGCTATTTTTTTTATATTTAGTTTCTTCTTTAATTACTGTAGGATGCAACCGGCCCTTTTAACTCCCATCACGTACATGCTAATAAATAAGAGTCGTTTTATTTTAATAAGTTAAAGGCAGACAGGCGTTGAGGTGCGCCTCCCCTAGCTCGGTGACGCTCCCCCGTCCTTGCTCCATTGCTAACAGCTCACACAACACGTCGTCACATCTTCTCAGGCTACAGAGCCAGCTAGCTGCTGTTCATTTAAGGTCAACTAGATCCGCGAAAGCGAGCTTTTATTCATTGACCCTGCGGAAGAGAGACATGAAAAAATTACTAAACTGACAGCGCGTCATACACCGATGCTATTTAAAAAAGGCAGTGTTGGCAATAGCCGTGTACGCATCAAACGACAGCTACAATGCTACTGCTAGCCTGCTAGCTCTTGTCAGAATTAAAAAACAAATGTTAACCGCGACAGCTTTAATTGCAGCTTGGAGAATCAAATGTATAACGAAAACGCAAGTCTCTGAACATACGTGTTGATTCCAATGTTGAAGAAAGATCTGAAACAGTCCCGTTGTGCACCTTGTAGACAGCTGTTTTTCTACTTTAGACTATCAACAAAATTCCGGCGTTCTGATTGGACAGATAATTACGATGTTAAAATCTAACCAATCAGCGAAAGGCTTCTTGATGTTGAATTTTTAAAAGGACAACAATGCCCGTTTTTTGCGGCGATAAACTATGATACTGGGTGAATTTAATAAAGATTTGTTGTACATAACATTATTAGCGCTGAGAAAAACAATATTTTAAAGGAAAAAACAAAAAGTTGAATAAATTACTTAAAATGTAAGATGGCTCTCTAATGACATTTTTTGTTATCACAAAAAAAATATATAGGCTATATATATATATATATATTAGAAATAAACATTGTTTGTGACTTGCACCAACACTGGATATTTGTGTTAGACTGTGCATCTCAAATTATGAAAAACTAAGAAGAGATTTATTTATTTTTGTTGTGGTTCATCATAAAGACCCTTCCCTACATCTGTGTATCCAGCAAGTTCATTTCATATCAATTATCTTAACTAGTTCGTTAGCCCTAATTACTTACTTTGATAGATAAAAAGAAAAAAAGATATATGGGGTAAAATGTGCGATAACAATATGTATTGCTGTATCCATTTTCTTTATTTTTGTAAAATGCCTGCTTTTGAATATTCTCACTTTACAGAACTGCAGAAGAACCTCAACAAGTTTTTGAATGCCATTTAAAGAAAAGTTACTGTGCAAGATTTATTTAAAAATATTCAATTCTTTTTCCAAAAAATGCAACACAAATATTCTCACAAAAGAAATAAATGTGAATATATTTTAGATTAAATAAAAGCTAAATATAATTAAAATAAAGTTTACAATTTCCTGCTTTCCTGGTTACTTATTTATAATATCCCACAAAAAGAAACATGCATATATTTAATTTAAAAATGCTTCAAGTTAAACAGTTTCCTTTCTCTTATATATATATATATATATATATATATATATATATATATATTTATATATATATATATATATATATATATATTACTGGCGACCTGTCCAGTGTGTACCCCGCCTCTCGACCGTTGACAGCTGGCGATAGGCGCCAGCCCCCCCACGACCCCTTAAGGTCGTGGGGGGGTTCAGAAAATTGATGGGTGGATATATGTGTGTGTGTGTATTGATTTATTCATTTGTAGTTTTGCGTATTTAATGAAACCTAATGAGTCAAGTAATGATTTATTGAACTGATGAGTGGGCATCACAGACTGATTTTGACCCATGTTTGCTTGTTTTTGTTTTTTTCACCCACTGAATAAATTAGCAAAAATATCCTCCATACACACATGTACAGTATAATGAAGAGTGTTCTAAACCTGTAAGTATTTAGTTGATGGAACATATCACACTGAAAAATCGATGACAAATCACTCACACATGACCATTTAAATATTCCCAACAATTGTATTCTTGCAGATTTTAAATTATAGATTTCCTATCAATCTTTCAAGACTTCTCAAAATTAGTGAGTTGGTTTGGAAAAAATGCATAAAAGAAATTATTACTTCACAATATCCCATGGTATTGTAGCATTGTAGTGTATTATCTTGACCAGTAGAGGGGGCAAAACTAAAAGACTTTTTTTCAATACAGGACTAACTAAAACGTGCTTCCGCGTGTCTGAAATTTTACAGCACATTAATTGAATAAGGATAATTATTTATTGTGCAATATTTTCAGTATCTCACACTTAGAATATTTATATGACTTATATAGGTATAAAATTTTGGTAATAAAAGATTATGGTTGTTTATAATCTGCAATCACTTTTATTAGGGTGAATATTAAAGTAACATCTGTGCATGGACAAAAATTTTATTAATTAGGTTATATTAAGTCAACTTTATTAAACTAAGCTTTATTTAAATGACCCTTTTATGCAACTGACATTTCAAAGAGCTTTACATGATATCAGCAATCAAGCAAGGCAGACTGTTAAAAACCTACAACACAATTTATAACTTGTTTTCAAATAAAAACCAAATGAAATATATATATTTTTAAAACACAAAAATAAAAAAAAATGTATGCAAAAGAGTTTTCAGAAAAGTATGTTTTGAGTTAAAAATGTTTAAAATAATTTCAGATACGAACTCCTAGCTGGTTGCATAGGTCTTTATTCTGGTCTGGTCTAGGACTAGCATATATATCTTGTGGGGTATTAAACACTGAGACAATACCATATTTAGGGTAGGCAGGAGCAGATCCATGATTAGCTCTCTATCCTTGATTTTACATGTTACCAGAAATCACCTAAGCAAATGAGTAACACATTATTTCCCGAACAAGTAAAAAAATATATACATTTGTCAGTCTGGATAAGACTTTATGGGATTCTTTATAAGTAAAATAAATTATATCAAAAATAAAATCATTGGGATTCTCCCAAACATGATTAACTCTTTCAGTAAATGAGGCAGTATCAGAGAGAACTATAGAACCATGTTTATGTCTGTACCATTTTGATTCTGTTGAACTTTCAGAATTATCACAAATATTAGCATCATCTAAAACCTCAACTTGTAGACCAAATACCAACCAAATTATTTAAGGAAATGTCCCATCTGGTTACTGTCCCTATTCTAGAAATGATGAATCTATCTTTAATAAATGCATATGTGCCTCAGGAATTTAAGGTTGCTGTAATTAAACCTTTACTTAAGAAATCCTCCCTGGATCAAGATGACTTGGCCAACTACAGACCTATATCTAACCTTCCTTTCTTATACAAAATTCTTGAGAAAATTGTTGCCAATCAAGTATGTGAGTGTCTAAACAGCAACAACCTGTTTGAAGAATTTCAGTAAGGTTTTAGAGCTCATCATAGCACTGAAACAGCACTGGTGAAAGTTACTAATGATATTCTAATGGTCTCAGATAATCGATTTGTTACTGTTCTGGTCTTGTTGGATCTCAGAGCTGCTTTTGAAACAGTCGATCATAATATTATCTTAGAAAGGCTTGAACATGGTGTAGGGATCAAGGAAACAGCACTAGTCTGGTTTTAATCATATCTATCCAACAGATTTCAGTTTGTTCATGTCAATGATAGATCGTCTTCACACTCAAGGGTTACTTGTGGAGTGCCACAGGGTTCTGTGCTTGGATCGATTCTCTTTATTATATATATGCTTCCAATTGGTAAATTAATTCGACAACATGGAATGAATTTCCACACTTACGCTGATGATAAACAATTATATTTATCCATAAAACCTTATGCATCCAATCAGTTAGGTAGATTGTCTGGAAGTCATAAAAACCTGGATGACTCTAAATTTTCTACTTTTAAATTCAGACAAGACAGAAGTTGTTGTCTGTGGACCAGAACCTCTACAAAGGAAACTGCTAAATCAATCACTTTATCTGGATGGCATTAATTGGGCCTCTGGTAATAATGTAAAGAACATCTGTGTTATTTTTGACCAAGACATGACATTTAAATGCCATATTAAAGGGGTTTCTATGATTTCTTTCACCTCTGGAATATTGCTAAAATTAGAAACATCCTGTCCAGGAGTGATGCAGAGAAAATACTCAATGCATTTGTTACTTCAAGGCTGGACTACTGTAATCATTAGGCTGGACTACTGTTATCAGGAAGGATTTCTAAAGGTAGAATGGGAGGCAGATATTTTATTTACCAGGCTCCTCTCCTGTGGAACCAGCTCCCAGTTTTAGTACGTGAGGCAGATACTCTGTCTCTTTTTAAGACTAGGCTTAAAACCTTCCTTTTTGATAAAGCTTATAGTTAGAGTGGCTTAGGTTATCCTGAGCTATTTTTGTAGTTATGCTGCTATAGGTTTAGACTGTTGGAGGACAGACTGACCACTTTTCTTCTCTCTTCTACTTTTCTCTTCTTCTGCTCTCCAAATATATTTTTTCTGCTGTTATTGCGATTGTTAAACCAGTTTTCTCTCAGTATTTTTCTCCACATAGAAGCTCCACACGGTCTGGTACCCTGATCAACTATAATGTCCCCTGCTGGATGGGGAACATTAGTCCAGATGATGCTCAAAATGACTGAGCATCCTCCATGCTGTCTCTTCTCTGTCTTCTCTGTGGCAGATAACCGCTTGTACTGAGCCAGGTTGTCCCGGAGGTTTCTTCCTGTTAAAGGGGGGTTTTTCCTCTCCACTGTCGCTACGTGCTTGCTCAGTATGAGGGATTGCTGAGGAATTGCTACAGTTGGAGTCTGCATGATCCAGGCATAACCTCATGTCGATGACTTATTGCAATCTGCTGGTATTCCTTACATAGAAAACTTTAAACTGATTGGAAGGTTTGTATACCTCTATTGAAATGACTTTTGTCGTAAAGTGCCTTGAGATTACATTTGTTGTGAATTGGCGCTATATAAATAAAAGTGAATTGAAATTAATTCAAATTACTGAAATATTTTTTTTTAAAGTATAACTCCAGGAAATAAGTTATATTTCAGGGCAAATTAAGCCTATCCCAGACGTTGAAAACTGAAAAATAGCATAATATAGGGCCTTTAAAGTGGGTATACCGATTTTTTAAAACTAGCTAGTTCAAAGCTAGTTCAAGGACCTTTAAAGTTGGTATACCGGTTTTTTTAAACTAGCTAGTTCAAAACATAAACACAGTCACAGAAAACTTAACGTCAGGTATTACCTCTAGGCCGCTGATTTGGGAACATGCAGACACAGCAGACAAGAGAACACAAAACACCAGTTGTAGTTCACTCAGCCATTTTTTTTTTCTGTGTCTTAAAATGACAACTGTTTCTCTTTCCCTGAAATTATTGAGTGGAGAACCTCTCTCACCAGCCATCCTCTATTGCAAAATGCAAAAACTGCACTGAGTTTTTACTGCTGTAGTTTGAGTGAGTTATGTCTAATAAAAAAAAAAGGTTCTTACATGAGTAGCAAAGGGTTCCCTAAAAAAACCAAAGACAAACAGCAACACGCAGTTTTTAGTTCCATCTAGTCTGGAACCAAGAAGACAGTGGGCTTGTTGCCCTGGGGATTACTTCAACAACACCAGTGGGGGGAAATTAATCAATATATTGTTTGCGAGGAGTTGTACACCAGAAGACTACGAAGAAAAAAAAATGCCGCAGGTGAAGTTTAAACCAAAGGTTTCTATTTTAGTCTCATCTTATCACATGGATTTCTCCCATGCCTCCTCTGGATCATCCAGATGGTCATTGGCAGACTTCAGATGGGCCTGGCCATGAGATGACTTGAGAAGGGGAACTTTCTGTCCAATGCATGATTTTAAACCATGACAGTGGTACCCCATGAGGTGAGTTATTGCATGGAGCCCTAGTCATTTTTCCTTTCATTTTCTTACAATTGCTCCAGCAGTTGAGCTATTTTCGCCAAGCCGCTTGGCAGTTGCCTCAAGTCCTTTCCAGCCTTGTGAAGGTCCACCATTTTGTCTCTGGTGTCTTTTGACAGGTCTTTGGTTTTGATCATGGTATTAGTTGTAGTCTGATGACTGGTGCTACTAATTTATATTAATAAGTTGAGTAGTGATCTATCTATCTATCTATCTATCTATCTATCTATCTATCTATCTATCTATCTATCTGCCTGGCTGCATGCATATTATAAATATATAAATACAAAATTTCACTTAGGTGTGGAATATCACTTTAAAATTAAATTGATGATCTAAGACATCAAGTGAATTAAAGCATCTTTCAATCTATTGAGTTGTAAATATCTAAGCCTTATAGATCCATTCTATTCTTTTTGGGCAATATATAACTGACAGCAAGCTTTATGATCTTTAAAAAGGTGTAGTTATAAAAAGCCTGGTCCTTTCCAGCACTGTGTTTTGATGAGGAGTAAAAATTTGTCAAAAAAAGCAGGTTGGATTAGATCCAGGAGTAATGATGAAGTTGTTTTAAAACCTTTTCAAAAAAAGCATGATTTATCATTGGGGTTTTTCTAAATCTGCTGAGGTGTTTGAGATATTTTTTTTCTTCTTGTACTAGATGGAAAAACCATTGTAAAATAAATGCAGTAAATACCTGGTTACATACTCAAATTTTGATATCTCTAAAATATGAGTCACATTCTCATCTTTCAATCACCTCAGTCATTTCTGTTACTCAGCTTTTCAGAAAACAGAAACCACATTGTGCTGACATACTGAAGATTAAGAAGCGGCACTAGAATGTATTCGCTTCTCTGCTTTCCTTAACAATTGTCATTTGAATCCCGACAACTGGATTCATATCAATCTCACACCTAAAATAACACAAAACTGACTATTTGATTTTTCATTGTATTATTTCCAAACTGTAGGAGTTTGTCAGACCCCTCACTCCTGATCAATGTACATCTATGACACTGTGGTTCACATGGGTGGTGTTCTTATAGCACATGCATGATATGTCTATTGCTATGTTGCATGTGGGATGAGTTGTGTTTCACTTTGACACCACATGCCAGGCCTCTGTGGGCCATAATGAAATATCATAAATAACAGGCTAACCTACTCTGCCTTACTTTTTCCTTTTCTGTATTTTAGAGTGAAACTTCTAAACATTTTTCACTTGCTGAACCCTGATTTGGAAGCATGATGTGGAACTAAATCCTGTAAGCACTGAATGGTTATTTTAGTGTACTTTGATTATGATTGTGTTTAGTTATAGCATGTTGTAATAGCTTGCTTTGGCCCTTCCAAAAGGTTTACAGTTGATGAAAACTGCAACTAGGAAGTTTTAGTCAGCAGTTTTAAATTTGGTCACTGTGTTATGCATCAAATCATTGTTTAGACATTTGCTGATCACCTGGAAGTAACAGCAAATGCATGGATAAAAGTCAAAGTTAAAGGAACTAGAAGCAGATAGGCAGATGAATCAACCAAAATGATTAAGAACAAAAATGATGCGCTCCAGAACAAGAAACAAAAGTTTATATGGAGCAAACTTTACAGGGCCAAAAGCTAATATTTTTAGCTCCACAGTTAGCCAGTGAAAACAGAGATCAAGTACTGTATGTTTAAATTTGCCATGGCATGCATTCATACCTCAGTGACCCCTGAAAGGTTAACCAGGGTAGAAACATAATCTGTTTAGTTGCTGTAGCATATATGATCATGTGTGTGGACATGACCTCGGAAACAGGACCTGTTAGCCTAAACATGTAAAAGATAAGTGAGACATTTTAGCTTTTTACAGATTCCTGTGGAGCAGAGTTATTGTTCTTAACAGCAAATCAGGGAAAAGTGCAATGTGCCGCATCTGCTGTTTATTAACTTTTGATTTGTTTGGATTATCCTCAACTATATCCAAACAAAAATGTCTAACGTTACTGTGTTAGGATGTTTTCACATGCATGTGAATGTTTCCATGTGGATATGATTTCTGCAGGTAAGTTCTGAATGTATGTATGCCTTGTTAGTTTTAGTTCCCAAGGCCACTGTTTGAACACATCAAATCAAAACGAAAACAAAAATAATATTTTTACACAAATGTGAAGGGTCCTTATTTTTAAAAGCCTAAATATTTAACTGTTTTCAAAATTATTAGGAAAATAAAAAAGAGACTGATTAGGATTTTTTTAACTGAGCTTCTATTGAAAGGTTATAAGCAGTTAGTATCTTAGCTCCAGTAAAAAACTGTCTTGGCATTTTGTTTTTGTATAATTCCAGATTAATTTGTTCCAGAGTTTGAACCTAATGGGTTGTCCAAGAGGCTTCTGAACATTTAAAAAGGAAATGACAGTGTTAGGTGGTGTGCTGCCAGTAACATTCCTGCATGACACACAACTCACATAGTAACTCAGATCATAGCCTAAGCTGGAACCTTTCAAAAAAAATAAAACAATAAAGATACAGTTGGACCCATCACTCATGACTTTTAAATCTCATTTAAAAACCCATTTCTATTCATTGGCTTTTAATTTAATTTGATTCTTTCGGGATTCTTCTTATTTTTTTCTTTATTTTTAGCTATTTTTGTTCCTTGATTTTAGTTTTAGTTGTTTACCTTCCCTAGCTTTTGCTGGTTTTATTCCTTGATTTTATTTTTTTACTGTCTGTGTATTTTTTATTTATATCGCACTTTGGTTGGCTATCATGCTGTTTTTAAATGTGCTCTATAAATAAAGTATGGTATGGTATGGTTAACGGTCAAACCATTCAATAAAAAACTAGAGCAGTGTTAACATTTATAAAATTGGTTTGTATTAATTTGTATACTGTTAAGGTTTTTTATTAGGCAGAGTGGAATTGCTCCATCTCCAATGTTCTCAGTACAAGTTTCACTCAGGAAGATCATTGTTGGTGCATCTCTTCTGACCTTCTTATCTTGTGAATAATCATTTGCTTCTGTGTGATTAAATACGGATGCAAATGTAACCTTAGTTAAAGTTTTATAAAATATCATAACAAACTGGAGTTGGTCATAAAAAAAGTTGACTGTCTATGTTTGTAGATGTGGGCTTGGCTAAGGCTATGCACTGGTATCTTGGCTCTTTTTCACCTGTTTGTCACCAAATCTCTTTCTCACCCTTTTTCTTCCTCTTTCACTCACACATACACACACTTTTTTCATAACATAATTATATATTTCTCTCACACTTTCACTCTTAACACCTCCCTAATTTTCTTCTACTTTTCTCCCTGTGTCTCTGCTTCTCGACTTTCAATCAGACAACTCCAAGCACGAGTTAAGACTACAATTGTGTTCATCAGCTTCCATGGAGATATGATATTTCCAACATTAGTCTTTTCTCTATGAATTTTCTTAAATTTGTAACATGGAATGTTCATGGGTCTGACACCAGGGGAAAAAAAAATGAAGATTTTTAAATAGCTTAAAAGATTGAAGGTAGATGTCATCTTATTACAATAGACTCATAAATCGAGCTGGGCTGCAGATTATCTTAAATCAACTGAGTTTCCTAAGATATTTTCTTCTTGATATTACTCTAGACAATGGGGAGAAGCAATATTAATAAATAAAAATATAAATTTTATAAATTTTTAAAGTTATAGACACAGTTATTGATCCAGAGGGTAGATTTATAATATTAAAACCATTTATACAAGACCAAATGTTGACGACCCCTCATTCTTTTATACCTTTTTCTTGATTCTGGTCGAACGATTGCTCACCTTTTTTGGGGGCAACCTCAAATTTGGTTTAAATGAAGAAATAGGCAGGTTTAAAACAGCAGGGACTCAGCGCAGCTTGCAGTCCATAGATATAGTCAAACACTACATGAGCGATTATGGACTTTGCGATACATGGCGATCTCTTCACCCCAACGAGAGAAAATAAAAAAAATTTCTCAGATCTTCTCCATTCTTATTCTAGATTGGATTATGTCTTTGTCAGCAGCTCACTGTTGAATGACATTTCAGACAATGAGATGCATCCTATAGTTGTCAGCAATCCTGCTCCTGTCTCTCTAAATCTAGTAAATAAAAAAAGAAAACATTAAATGCAATAATTGGAGATTTAATATATCATTACTTAAGGATAAAGATTTTATTAAATTAATAGACAAAGAATGTGTACGTGGAGCTTAATGACCTCCCTTCTATGTCGCTATCCACTCTCAGGGAGGCAGGGAAAGCTGTGATTAGAGGTAAAATAATCTTATTATCATCAAATAAAAAGGAAATAGAAAAGGAGGAGAGCATGGGCAGTATACGTAAAGCAAAGCTAGAAATAAATGAAATTATTAATAAACAAACCCAGTTCTTAATTCAAAGACTGAATAGAAACTGTTGAACATAGTAATAAATTAGGTAGCCTTTTAGCTGACCAGCTTAAAATAAGTAGAGAAAAAAAAAAAACTATATCTGCAATTAAAGACCAAACTAGAGTATGGTATATGATCCTGAAAGAATAAACAACACTTTCAAAGAATTCTACAAGAATTTTACAAGGCTTTATAAACCCATCAAACAATGAAATCAAACTCCTGGATAAAATAAGTCTTCTTAAATTATCGGATAGTCAAGCAATAGCCATGGATTCACCACTAAGAGCGGCAGAACTCCAGGAGGCCCTCCAAAGAATGCCCAATCATAAAGCTCCAGGCCCAGCTGGATTTCCAGCAGAGTTCTACAAAGAATTCTTGAATTTTCTGGCACAAACTTTCTACAAAATGTTACAGGAAACAAAGGAAAATGGCAGACTTCCACCAAATATGAAATCTACCTACATCAATCTTCTATTAAAACCAGTAAAATACCCTATATCTCCTACCACCTATCATCCCATCTCTCTTATCAATGTTGATCTTAAAATAATCTGCAAAGCTCTTGCAAGAAGGATAGAGAAAATAAAATAACACCTCTTATAATCCATCCTGATCAAACAGGATGGATTATAAAAGGTTTACTATAAAAGGGTGACTTTTATCTAAAAAAAGTCACGTATACTATTAGGTTTATAGATAGACTATTCTTACTGTAAAAACATCCAAACTAATATATTATCTTTAGATGCAGTAAAAGCATTTGTTAGAGTTAACTGGAAATTTTTATTTGCAACCTTACATAAATTTGTCTTTGGAAATTATTTCATAAACTGGCTGAAAATATTATACAGTTCCCCAACAGCAAGTATCAGGACTAATAACCAAACGTCATCTAGGTTTTATCTGCAGAGAGGTACCAGGCAGGGATGTCCACTTTCTCCCTCCCTGTTTTCTATTTTTATTGAACCATTAGCAGCAGCAATCAGACCTACTAAAAATATTAAAAGTATAAAATGCAACATCTTAGAAAATAAAATCATTCTGTATGCAGATTATGTATTACATTTTCTCCAGCATTCACAAATCTCTCTCTTTTTCAGGTTATCGAGTTGATAAAATCTTACTCTGGAGTCTCAGATTATTCTATAAATTGGTTAAAATCTAGAGTTCTTCCAATCATTTGTTCTTTCCAGAGTCCCATTGCTATATAACTACAGTCAGGAAATATTATATACTTACGGTAGGCATCAATTTCTCACCAAGACTGGCAGATTAATCAAAGCTAAACTACATCCCACTTTTTTTTAAAAGTAGAAGATGATTGGGCTAGATGGAAATTCCTAAACATATCACTTATGGGAAGAGTTACTAAATAGAATTGATGTTTTTTCTTAGAATCGATTATTTATTATCTATGATTCCAAGCAAACCATTAACTTATTGATTTAGATATCTGGACTCGTCTGTTTCTAAATTTCTTTGGAAAAATAAACCCCCACATATCAGCCTGAAAAAAAAATGGAGGGGTCATAAGATAAAGGAGGTCTAGACTTACCAAACTTTCATAATAATTAATTAGCCAACGGGCTCCAATACATCTCATGATGGTTAAAACAAAGCTGTCTCGATGAGTCCTGGGTAGATTTTGAACAGACACTATGCAATAAGATAAAACTTTCACACGTACCATTTATTAGCACAGATATAAAAAAATATAAATACTTAAAAAATATCAATATCAGTTTGATGGGAATTTCTGAAAATGATTGAGTCCTCGCTAGTGCCATGCAGACGTACACCAGTCTGGAATTAACAGGACATCTTACAAACAAAAAGTATGATCAATTTTCCAGACTTTAGTTGTAAGGGGATTAAATACCTGGAACACATATATGATAGAACAGATTTTATCCTGTTTAATACATTAGTTACACAATATGGAACTAACAAGAATAAATCCTTAGAATATTAACAAATTAAATCAATTATAAAAGTAAAATTTTGGCTCAGTACAGTTGAATTAGAAATTCCAGTAAAAGTTTTAGATTTTCTTAATCGCACCCCCAAAAAATAAAAATAATAATACAACTGCTGTCTAAAATGTAAAAAAACATCAAATGCAATAGATGAATCATTAGCCGTTCCTATTTCAAAATGGGAGATGGACTTGTCCATCACTTTTGACCAAAACCTCTGGTCTCAGTTTTCTTTAAAGTGCCTATATCATGCAAAATCAAGTTTTGGGAGTTTTCAACCATCTGCTAAGGCAATTCTCTCATAAAAAACTCACAACCAGAGTGGTTTTGGGCTTAATTCTGAGTAATCCTGCTGAATTCTGCTCTCTGAGCAGCTGCCCCTCCCTCTCCTACAAATCGACTGATTGTTCAACTTGTGACATCACTAGTTGAAAACAAGGGGGTGTTAAGGTGTCTGCACCGCCCCTGCAGGCAGAGTGGCTTACCTCTGATGGAGCTCAAACACACCCTCTTCCTTCTCAAAGTTCTAGGCTGCTTTGGTTTTTGGCAGCTTAAATCACTTTTTTAGTTGGATTTTTTACTTTCTCTGTAAAAACGCCCATTTGGAGGCATGGATTACAGGATTTTATTCTACATTCCTAAAGAACAGCTGCTGGTTCAAAGAACAAAGATGCCTGATGGACAGAGAAGTAAGTGGCTACATGCTAATGCTAATGTGGGTTAATCATTTATCAAGCTGCTTATGTGATCTTACAACAGCATTGTGTGGTAATTAATTGATCTGTTGAATCTCAGAATGGCTAGTAAACGGGTGCAAACAACACCCACGGCTTTTTTATATACTGGGCTGGAAATATTTGCTTATTGGACTTAGCTATGTTGGTTTGGGCTCTTTCTGAGATTTAGCAACTGAAATAGGCTTCATTGACTGCGGGTTTTTTACAAAAAATAAAAAATAAACCAAACGTCTGCGCTCTTAATATAACAGAGTTTCATTGTGGTACTTTGTGATTTTCAAATTCTTCGTCAGAATACTGTTTGACATTAAGCTCAGCACTGTTTGTCAAAGTGTGATCTGCTCCCGGCTGTGCAGCGGAGCAGAGCGGAGCGTTGGGTGCAGGAGGCGGGTTCCTAGAGAAACGAGCCGTTTCGCTTCGTGGTCCAACATAAGTTAAATTTCAGGACAAATTAATACTGTATAACACCAACGGTAACATTGTATCATATATATGTCTAACCCAGAAGTTGAAAGGTGTAAAATAGCATGATATGGTCCCTTTAAGAACCTTTAAAATAATAAAAAATCCCAATTTACAACAAATACAATATAAAAGATTTCATAGAGTACATTATACAGGCCAACAGATGTTCAAGATGGGTTTTACGCCATCTAATACCTGCTAACAATGTACAAGCAACATACCGGACAATATCTTCGTAGGTTTTGGTTCTGTCCACCCATTAAGAGATTTTGGTGCCAGATATGTGAGGACCTAGCCAAGTATCTTAAATGTAATATCTCACCTTATCCCCCAGTTTGCTTACTAGAACATTTCAATTATGTTATCATAGACACAAAGTCTATGCAATTAGTTCCCATTGCCATATGCATCGCCAAGAAAACTATCCTCTTGAACTGGAAAAATAAAAATGCTCTTCATATTAACCAGTAGAGAGATCTTCTTCTGGATTACATCGGTCTGGAGACGGCCCTGCCTCCACATCTGATCAATCTCTCTGGGCTTCCTTGATCAGCTCCATCACCTAGAAGGGATGGGAGGCCTTCATTTTTTCATGTGGGACACAGTCGCTGATGTGGGACATTTTAGGGTTGGGGAAATAGAAAAAAAAGAAATAAAAAAAGTCCACTTTGTTGTAATTAACTTTATTTAACAAGGAAAATGTACAGCACAAACATACATGTCACCAACAAATCATATCCTCTAACTAATTTGGATCTGTAGTACTCTGGTCAGTCAAAAAATAACAACAAAAAAAAACTTTTAAAAGCAGTTAAACCAAAAAAATAGAAGAATGAATATAATGTACAATTGGAACCAAAAATGGATATACATTATTTAAAAGACTGTTTAAGACAGTTTTCATCTTTCCATGTAATTTCCAAAGCCTTCAGGTATGTTGTTCATCTATTCAAACATTATATGGTAACAATGGGAATGTCCGTCCATTGTGCGGTTCAGGAAGCAGACAGATTTAGAGATGGATATGTTTCGGTAAAAATCAACCCTAGCAATAGATGTTGTGAAGATACTGGCTCAAGTTAACAAGACATTGTCATTCTCCACAGTGAAAGCATTCTTGTATCATCATGGGCAACCCAATAAGGAAGAAGCCATTACAGTGGACCCCTGGTAGTTAAGAGGGTTAGGGACCACAGCCACCCACAAATAGTTAAAATTCATGAATACTTAAGTCCTCCTCCAACAACACTTAAAATGGCGGATTTTAGTAGTTCACATACCATACATACCTTAATGTGTATTAATGTGCTCAGTAAACACCATTTCAGCACAACCGCGGAAGCTAATGTGTACAATCTTCCTCAATTCTTCTCTATAGGGGACAGTCAATCAGAACCTAAGGAAAATCAATGGCACTCTTAGATTGGCTGCTAGAAAACGGGTCAAGAAGCTCTGCACATACTGTAGGTATTCTAGCTTACAAAGTTACCTTTTTTTGTCATATTTCACATGAAAAACTTCAAAAACTTCACCGATAGGCAGATATTCCACAAATATATTGGAGTCACGTTCCACAGAAAAATCTGTGAATACTGAACCTTGTCCAGTGGACTACCTGTCTAGTGCATTGAATGACCCAGAGCTTCATCTTAGTAAACATTTCCTTTGACTAATGAAACTAAAAATTGTCTACAAAAAACAGTGCATTCCCTACACAACCCTTCTAAACTAACACATTAAATAGTATACAGCAATGAAAGTTTATCTTTCCAGCACATCTACTTCATTCTTCTTCTTCAGGTCCTGAAGAACTGATTCATGCCAGTCTGATAGTAAGCATGAGGCAGACTCTCAAGGTTAGAACGTCCAGTAGATATCATGCTGCTCTGACGTCTGTTGTCCCGGCGAGCCAATACATTCTTATCAAGAAAATTATGCAGGAACAATAAGGTTGTTTTCTTTAACTTGACCTCTGGGCTTAGATACATTCACTAAGACACAAAAATAACTGATTAAATCCTAACATATTATAAATATTTCCACAACACATGCAGATATACAAATATCTGTTCTGACATACAATATTGTAACAAGAGTTTACCAGGTCTTTAAAAAAAGTTTAAGAGAGCTAATATTAATAATAGAAATTTTATATTAAGAAGGGTAATCTTCTCTACCTTAAAATCTGTGGACTGCTATGGACTGCTTTTAACAGAAAATTGCTTTAAAAGTCCAGAACCATCCCATTAAACACAGACAAGAAGCTTGGGGATTGTGCTTTTACATGTGCCAGATGCTAGTTGGCATATTCTGTGTTGATGGGCACCAGTTTGTGCCAATGTACTGTCCACACAATGTAACATTCAACATCAGCATGAAGATGTAGGACAAGAGAGACAAAAGACAGAAAGAAACAGAGGGGGTCCCCAACATGTCCAAGTATTAGAAAGATCACTAAGCAAAACTTTGGCATTAAACAATGGGTCACTGACAGAAGATATGTGCCACACCAGCAAAGACAAAGACGTGACTGTGAGATGACAAAATGTCTCACTGGCATCAAAATGAAATTTATTGCTTTCCTCACAAGTGCCAGATGTACAGACAAGAACATGTAAATGTGAACATGCAGCAATTTAACACTGTGCAGAGGTGGGAGAATAAAACACATTATTCTAAAAATGCAGATTTGTGAACATTCATACATAACCCCAGAAAAAACAAAAACAAAACACAGTTAGCCTTTTTTTTCTGCAACTTTGCATTTCTGCACCAACACACAAAATAAATGCAGGTAACCCCTACATCCTGTTACATACACGTAACACACATCAACACAAAGTCCATGCAAGTCATCTAATCTTGTTCACCCATCTGCAAGTTCCTGACTTCCCCCTTCCCACGTCCACTCTTGGTCCCAGCTGTCTGTGGCACTCAAAGCTGCTGGAGTGAGGGTTTTGTCATTGTATCCCAAACTCCCGCATGTTATCCATGCATGGTGGTGAACATGGACTGCTGTAGAGCTCAAATCAACCCACAATAGTTTTTCTGCCAATTCCGTTGAACGAACTTCAGCAGATTGAGAATAAACGTTATTGGTAAACAGAATGTCAAAAATTTCTGCTAGTGAACAATGTAAAGTCTTATTGCATTCTCTTTGTCTTGATCATTAAAACAAACATTCAATTGTATGTTTTGATAAGGAAGCTGAATTTTGGGTGTTCTCAAGATGCTTTTGATAAGATTAACGGTAGACTGAATGAACCATTGCAGTTTTGCATTCAGCCCTGGTACGGTATTTTTCCTTATTTTTTCCTTATTTTTCCAGTTTTCCTTTCTTCACACTCCCCAGCTTCTTCCCACGTTTGTGACCACCCTGTGATAGTAGACTGGCAGCTCTTTCTTGCTACTAAAGGATGCCTGCCACTCACCACATGTCTGCCCCCAGTGAAGACAAATAACTCAGGAAAAGGAAGGAGGGATGTTTCTAAGAACTGGTGAAAAGGGAAGTGTTAAAATCAATTATCTTGTAATTCTATTAAAATAGTCATTGGTATGTTTATGGGTGACATTCCAGGACTCCACTGCAGTAGGTTTGGTTGTCGTCACCGCTCATTTGGGACAATTAGTTACCCCAATAAGTTTCACTATGTGAAATAATTAAGCCTAGTTAATATTTTAAGGTAAAAAAATTCTGTAGTTTAAAATATACTTAATTGAAATGTAACGGGAAAGTAAAATAGTTTAACAAAAGCTTACAGAAGATGTTTGAGCCACATGTTCTGCTCCTTTGTAGTTTAGGGATTAATGTTTCGACGATGGATGGATGGCAGCCCAGTCTAAACGGTAGGAAGAGTGAAACACCACTCGTATGCTACAGGCTTTTCAGTGGAGTTCCTTAAGACTACTTTCTTAACCACATCTAGTCTTTAACAACGCCATCTAACAACAGGCTTTACGACACAGCTGATGATGATACGCAACTATGTCTGTTCATAATATAAATAAGTAGACAGTTCAGAATGTTCTCCAGTTTAATGAAGAGAAGACTGAATAAATTGATTTTGGCTTCAATAATGTAAGGGTATGAATCAGAAACTACAAAGAATACTAATAACTCAAATGGATGTATAAACTTTAAAGATACTGTTACATCCATTGACCTGTAGGGCTCTCCAACCAAAAGAGAGCCTCTTTTGTGTTTGTTTTGAAGGCTTTCCAGCACACCCTGGTGCACACCTGGAGCCATTTCCCTCATCAGCGGACTGCATAAAAGCCTCCAGAGAAACATACAAAGAGGACGTGGGCTTCTGTGACTTTGTGGCTGTACTACTTTGCTGTGAATTGCCTGGGATCTTAGAGTAGAACCTACTTTTTTGTAAACCATGTCACCTGTGGCATTGTTCTTCTTTGGGTTGGAAGTTTAGTAGGGGTTTCTCTGCCATTTTCTTCAACCAGTTTTCTCCTGTTTTGTGGCCAGCCAGGGAGCTCAAGCAGTGTATTTTATTTTATGAGGGAAGAGCTGTTTTTTTTTTTTAGTAAGAGGGTTTTTGTTTGATGTTGTGGCCTTGGAGAACCCTGAAGTTTATTTCTTCATTTTTTGTGTTTCCTGTAAAATTTTTAATGCTCAAACTCAAGAAAATAAACCAGTTATACTGAGCCAAGTATATTTTTGTAGAAATATTTTCTTTTTGTGTTACACCCTTTACACCCTGTACTCCCTAGATTTTATTTTGAGAGGTGTAACAGATACATATACATTTTGTTGCTTAATCACATTCCTACCATCTTAAAAACATTCCAAGGTTTAGGCTTTTTTTTTATATCAGCTAGACATGCTTTTATTTTCAATAGATTCAATAATGATGTCTGCCAGGCTCTTGACAACACCAATAGTTGAATCATATCACAGCTCTCCATATTACTGTACCCCTTTTTGTACCAAGAGGGATTTTTACATCTTGTTCTTTATCTATAATGCACTAAATGGTTTTAAACTGAAAAAGATCTAAATCTTGTTTGACATAAACCACTGGCCCATTTTAGAACTAAACAAAGGAAAGCAGTATTTACTTTTCTATGATGTAACATACTTCCTGAAATGCTGGAATTTGCCTGAAACTGTTTAGAATCTCAAATAACTGAAAACATTCACTGCAGTTTTCCAGCAAATTAAAATACTTTTTTTTTATCAGTTTATTGTATTCATGTGTAAGCTATTTATTTGTTATAGAAGTATGATACAATTGTCCTTTTAAGTAGTGATTATTGTTTCAGCGTATTATATGGGCTCTATAAAACAATCATATCTGCTCATCAAAAAAGTATTTGCTAAAAACAAAAGCTTAATCTATTCTAACATTTACAATGACTTCATGCACAGTACTTTCTGTACCAATACCTTTACTTACAAGAAACATGCTTGTTCATATTTTAAAGTCTAGTATTAGCCTCTCGTTTTCTTCTCTTTAACTTATTCTATAGATTTTCTCTGGGATTTAAATTTGAAAACAGATAAAGCTATGAAATAAGTTTTATTTCACATTTTAATGAAACCTTTCTGTATTGATTTTATCGTATGTTTTGGATCATATTTCTTCTGAACAAATAAATGATTCATGTTCTGTTTGTTCTTTTATCTAACTTGCCCAGAAAATTCAAAAACGTGAATGTAGGCATTCACTTTAAAAAATTTCTTACGGCTTTCAGAAGAGAAACAATCCCTCAGCAACACTGATCTTCCACTAAACACAGGTATAAAATCATTTTCTACAAATTGATTCTTTGTTTCATACCAAACCCATCTTCTACATGGCTCTTGCTAAAGTCCAAGTAGTATTTAACTAACTTCACGTATTTACAATTGTGATAACAGAACAAAGAAAAACAAATTTCTTAAATGCCTTCTAAATGACCAATTGGCATTATGGTCGCTATAAATACTTGGTGGGGCCATGCCACTCATAACTGCAGTGGTGAGCTTTGTCCAGACCAGCTTAGCTGGCTGTTAGCTGCTAAGTGTGTCACAGCATAGTTATACCTCATAAAACAGTCAATATTAAACACCAAAGGTTTCCAGAAAATCTTGAGCAGCATAAAAAGGTAATCATTTTCTAGAAATTACTTTATTTATAGGTTGCTGTTCTTTTTTTTTTTAGAAATGTTAGGGGTGCTAGCCCAGCATTAGTGGTTTCAGTGGGAAAAAAAATCTTATCGAAGGATTTTTTTTCCCATCTGACTAAACACACCCAAATAATATTCTTGATTTTTTTTTTAAATCTTCAGTGCTATGTCATGTTAGGGTAAAAGATGAATTTATTTTAAGGCATTTTGCACATTTTATCTTCAGAAATAGAGCACATGTGTTTTTGTTTGATAGGAAAAGATTTATGTAAGAAATTGCCTATTTAGGCTGCGGCAGATTTTCAGAAACAACTGTTCTGAAAATTAGGTTTGTAACCTGATTTGCCAAAAGGCTGCTTTTTGTCCCAGCTATTTTCCCATTGTTATATACAATATTTATTTGACTTTATGCAGCTGAAATTAATTATTGCTGAAAGGGGAGAAAAAGAGTTTTGATAATTAGAAAAGTTTACGTTTCTCTGTATGTTCTTCAGTACACAAAGTGAAACAAGTGTATTCCGGTAAATCTAATAAATTTTCCAACACCAGTTAAAGAGAAGAAGATACATCGAAATCTATATAACGGTCTGTTATTAACGGAGCTTGGGTGAGTTCTTCCTTCCTCTTTGTATGTTTTAGTCACCTTTAGATGAGTGAAAGAAGCAAGATAGACTGTGGAGTGACTAATGCTGTGTCACAAGAGTAGCCTTGTTTTGTTTAGGTAATTAAAGATGACTTATAACAATTGTGTAATTAAGACCATGTGGCTTGAATCTTTGTAAGTTCCTCCCTTTGTGTGTTATAATAGCTGATTCAAAGCTTTTTGCTGATGAATAACTTTTAAAGTTTTAATGGTTCTTTTTCATCAGCCAAGCTTATAATTTAAATCTTTATTAGAACATTTTGTATGATGTGTGTGGATGTAAAGACACACGATGGAGGAAAGGCCCACCCAGGAAGTGACTCCACCCTGCAGGGACACGCAGAACTGCCGCCTCTTGCTGAAGTGAGGAGAGAGTGAGCCCCGGCTCACATAACCTCTCCGTTTTGCCCCCTTTCAAAAGACTCCATTGTTCCCAGCAGTCTGAGCCCAGAGTGAGCTACAGGGAGTTATGAAGCTGGCCAGCGGGGCAGAGGCTGGGGCGGGGTGGGAGGTGTTGGGTCGGTGCCTAAAACCACATGGAGGACAGGGAGCCAGACATAGAGCATCTCTGTGCAACTCACAGCCTACTGCTGGAGGTTTGCCTTAGCTTAACAGCACCATATGAAAAACTCCACAACATGACATAAAAAACACACCTAACCGTCAGAGGGAGCAACCGAACCCAACGGTCCCCAGCCGTACGGCTTTCCATATTTGGTGCTGCTTGTCTGCCGGTTTGAAAAGGGTTTTGTTTTCTCTCCCTCTCATTAATTTGAAGAACTGCTTGAATTGGCCAATCAGAGAGACGGCAGCTGGACTGAGCCCTGGGCAACTTCTGAACATTTCTGTATTTGGAAATAGAAAATAACTGTCATGAGACTGTAACGGTCACAAGTATATAAGGGGAAGTACAGTGCTGGTCAACAATGAGCTCAGTTGTAGCCATTTTATGGTCAGTTTATACTAGAAATAGAGGGCGATGAGACATTTTGTGAAATGTTTCTTCTGTTTATTGATACTGTATGAACAAAATCACTGCAATTAAATAAAAAGGTTTGCATGAAACGCATGGCACAAATTAAAGACATCATGGCAAAGCAGAAGAAACGTATCATTGCAAACATTTGCAGTGTCTAAAGCCTAAATCATAAAACATTACTCCTCTCATTCAGTGCACATTTAACATGTTTTAAAAGCAGGAAGGCTAAAAGATTATTTATACACCCAGGTAGCACAGTTACAGTTGAAAAAGCAACACAAATACCTGCTTAACACTGAGCACAAAAAACTAAGTGCAACTATGAAATTTTATCCTGCGTGCAATCTGCAGTTAACAACTGGACAGCCGTTCTGGTAGTACAAAAACAGGACTACACTGTCAGGCTAACGCTATTAACACGTCTAACAACCCCATGGCAGCACGAAGGCCCGCAGTAGATGTTCAAGGAGCAGGTTTAGTTGAGACAAACTCATAACACACTTCAAATCTTTGAAATCCTCTGAGCTAGCGAGAGACTACCAGAAACAGTGGCACAAACCCTTCTGCTAAATTTCACAGATATGTATTAGGTTTTAATGTGTCAGTGTTAAAGTGGGCAGAATGTCACGGTACTCCTAGAAGCGAGGGCTTCTGTTTCTGCTCCGCTCACCCTCAAAGGGTCGGAAAACAACGTCTGCACGCTGTGCTTCATTCAATTGGCCAAGGTGCCGGGTTTGACTGCATGAGACACTGTTCTAACTGGCATCCTAGAAAGAATTGACTACAGTGTTGTAAAGAAAAGCACACATTTCTTGTGTTCTTGCTGTTTTTGTCACATTTAAATGTTTTAGATTATAAAAAAGTATAATAGATTAATATAAAGTGAGTAAAGACATAAAGCTGTTTTATTTTCTTTTTTTGCATTTATTAATGGAAAAAACCTATCCAAAGCAACCTGGATATATTAATACAAAAACATTGTCTCTGCTCCTGGTAACTCATGACTTATCTGTAGTTTTTGAAAGCTACGTTTAATTTTCCATAACTTGGCCTTTAAAAGGCCTTTAGAATCAAGAAATAATTTAAATAAAATCTGGCAAACAACATGAAGTAGGCTAAAAAGAAAGAAGCATGGCACAGTGGTGAACCAGGAGTTGCCGACCCACTAAAATTACTCCAAGAGCGCCACAATTACTCATCCAGGTGGTCACAGAAGAACCAAGAATTGCATCTAAAGCACTGTATGCCTCACTTTCTTTAGTTAAGGTCAGACTAAATGATTCAAGAATAGCAAAGAAACTGGACAGAAGTGACTTCCATGGGAGTCTTCTAAGGTAAAAACCACTGCTAACAAAAAAAAGAAGTCTAGAGACCACTTTACAACAAAAAAAAAAAAAACAATAAATCAAAAACCATCTTCAAGATCCCCAAGACTTGAGAAGACAAATGTGTAATGTTCTTGGAAGGCATGTGTCCTGTTATTTCAGGCTTGAAAATAACCTAGCAAAAATATATTATGCCATGCTGGAAGTTAAACCAGGTGGTGGCCCTGTGGTTGTTTGGGGTTGCTGGATTACTTCCGGACCTGGATGACTGGCCAGAACCAACAGAATCATGAAGGATTTTGTGTTACACTCAAGCTGCTTGGCTTTTACAGGAGGACTTTATTTAAAGTGTATGAGTAAGCCTACATCTCACTAGCTAGTTGAAAAACAAAAAGATTTTGGAGTGGCTCAGTCAAAGTCTAGATTTAAGTACAAACTGACATGAAGTGGAATGACTTTTAACAACCTGTTTATTCTAAAATAAAAAAAACAACCTTTCGATAAAACTAATTTAAAACAATTCTGCAGCAACACCATTTTTTCAGCAGTAATGTAAAAAACAAAAACTGATTCAGAGGTATTGCAATATTTAAGTGTGACAAAAAAGCGAAACAGAAAGAACTCATAAGGGTGGGTATGCTATTTTTTACAGCACTGTACAACGATATGCTAAAATTGCCTGTTCATACTTTATATTGAATATGATGAAATGCTAACCTATGCAACTGCAAGAAAATGAGAAAACTTTTTGCTCTATCCTATGTACCACCACTGCATTTAATGTATAAACATCTTGTAAAATTTGCACCAGTATTTTCTAATTCCCACCCCTGTTATCCTTGTGCATTTTTTTTTACATTTCCCCAATCAGATGCTCTCTTCTCTAAGTTTAACAGCTATTTTACTTACCTACTTCAATTTAACGGTGAGAAATGCCGTTCACCACATGTCAGATAAATGCTTCTTTACTCATTAATTAACTAAATGCATTTGAAAAGCACAACAAAAGTATGATGAAAATTTTGCTATCCCGTTGTTTCATTCACTTCAGGAAAATAAGAGAGCTTTTAATACCAACAGCTCTTTAAATTCAGGGAAGTAAGCATGGGGGAAACTGAGATGTTGACTTGTGCAGCCCTCTTTGTCTCACATACATTACAGTACACACTTTATATTTACATCGAAACACTCAACCCTCCCTGCACCCCTTTGTTTGGCATCATTTCAAGTCCATGTTAGATTCGTTGAGTTCTGGCATTGTGCTCTTTTTAATTATCTAACTCAATATCACAGTTCAGTAGTTTAGGATTTCCAGAACTTTGCACGCTTCTACTGCTTTGTTGACTTTTTCTTCAAGGGCTGTAGAAGTGAGAAGAAAAGAAAAAAATAATCAATAATTGGTTTTAAATTTTATATTATTCTACTAAATTCCTGTAACATAGAATATCTAAGCGTTGTGTTACTGTAAGGTTAATTTTCTGATGGTTTTTATCAGAAGCAACTTGAAATAAAAATGGAAGGTGAAAACAACTTAGCTGCAGATTTCAGTAACAGATTAAATATAAAAAGAGGTACATAACCTTTTAGTTTGTTTAGTTTGTCTCTTTTTAGTATATCTTACCTTCAAAATTGTAGAATGATAGAAACCAATCAAACAAAACTGAATCATTAGTTGCTGAAAAAACAAACAAAAATGTCTGTTTCTAGCTTGCAGCTCCACTCCCGGCAAACACAAATCCTCTGTTCGAGGGGATTACATCAAGCTGTCATTATAAAGCCAGCCCACCTGATGACCACTGCTCATGTAGACGGACACTGAGTCAATAAACAGAGTAATTTAGAAGTAAGAGTCACTTGTCACTGTGAATGCCTAATTTTTACACCTCGAAGCATGGGACTGTGTGTCAGTTATAGGAGCAGCTTTCACCAATGTGTCAGAGGTGGTTTTTATGGGGAGAAAATGTTCGTTACAATGAGAGGAAAAGTGGGCAGAGGGTTCAAATCATTAGCAGAGGAAATCAAATAGAGAACTTTACTGCAACAACAACGCTGCCTTTTTTTGGCGGTTTGCTGCTCTTGGCAGTCCTATGACACACACATGCAGAAAAAGAAATTATCATGATCCATAATCATCATACTATATTCTCATAAGGGAAGTTGTGTTCTGTGATTTTGAAGAGATTTTTTTTTCGCCGAGGGAATATAGGTTTTTAAATAGGATCAACACATTAGACCATTTATGGCTCTAATGCTGCAGAGTGTTGAGAATACAATGTCAAGTTATCACCAAAAACCAACAAGTCCCATTACATCACTGTACATGATGTAATAGAAATGCGTAATTAATGACTAAATGCCTGGCTCAACATTTAGAGAAAGCGAGAAGCGATGACTCTGACACAACTTTGTTTTAGCATTCACAGTATCATCAACAAATTAGGCTCTCCAAACTGTGTATGGTTTACAGTGAACTGTAGGTTACAGAGGTTTGGACCCGTTTTGTGAGGTTTAGACACCCAACATCAACCTTTTTGTGGATTTTATGTGAAAGTTAAAAAAAGCAGAACAATTTTCCAGTAAAGGTTGTGCACTTGTATCCAGCCTTCTTTACTCTGATAACCCTAAAATCCAATGTAACAAAGTAGTGGCAGAATCATGCTGTGGGAATGTGTTTCTTTGGCAGGGCCAGGGTTATGCTGCGTTCACACTGCAGTTTGTCTGCACAAAGCAACGCTCCCAACGCATGTAGTTTGACGCATGTAAGTTGATGCTTACAACGCTTGCTTCTGAGCAAAAAAAGAGCGCGTGGGCGGGCCTTACGCTTTTGCCGGACGTTCTGAACAATGGCCGTTTGAGGATACACCCCTTTCTTCAGATGCGTTCTGAATTTGTGGAGTTTAACTATTTGCTTCAGGAGCTGTTTATGGATGAGGTTCACTTTCAACGCTACTTGCGTCTGTCCCGCGACCTCCTAGGCCACATCGGAGCTCAAGTCTCCTTCCAGGACACCAACTACAGGTTCTCGGTTCAATACGAGGAGCACCTGTCCATCTGTCTTACTTCTGATTTTTGAAATCTGTGTTCGTTGAAAATGTTTTTACTCCTCCCGCTTCATTCAAGATACGTGCATTGACATCATTACAAGTCCGTCAAAAGTTCAACTAGCTGAACTTCTGCGTTGCTTGCGTTTGCTAGGTTGTCGTTGCTACGCAAGAAACGCTTGAAAAGTTGACAGAGCCAACGCACACAACGCACCACTGATTTTGACGTACTCGAACATAGACTTTACATGTAATCTTGCCGTGACTGACGCTGGCTTTTGGGGCGGTGTGAATGCAGCATTGGACTGGGCAAAACACCTAACACCAGGATGGTAGGTCACCTTCCAGCAAGACAAACTTAAACTTATAGTCAGAGATACAGCACAAAACATTTCAGATCAATGATTCCTGTGTTAAAACAGCCCAGTCACTGTTAATACCTTCATAAAATCTGGAATTAGTTTCACGATTCAAAATTGATGTCTACAGATGCTCTTCATCTAAAATGACAATACTTGAAAAGTAAAAGAACAAGAGTACAATTTCAGTCTTTAGATTTCAAAAGCTGGAAGAGACAAAACCCTAAAAAACTTGCAGCTACAGTATAAAGTACAAACTCAGATTCTAATATATGCTACTCTTCTCAGATATTTAATTGTAAGAAACTACCACATTTATGTGCTTTCTCCTAGTCTGTCCCATAAAATCTGTTATAGCATGTTATTCTAATATAACAGAGTCAAAAAAGTTCAACGGGTAAAATATAGCAAGGCACTGTTTACTTATAGTCACAGAATGCAGATATACTTACGAGTATTTGCCCATCCTTCTCAATACTGCAATCACGATAGCAATGACAATAACCACCGCCACAATGGCACCAATCACAATTCCCACTATCTGTCCAGTGCTCGGACCATCTGAAAGATAATATTTTTTTTAGATTTCTAACCACATTTTTTTTTTATTCCATGAGGTTTTCAATCACCTTCCAAAAATTCTTCTGTGTTGGTTTCCAAAGGCCCCTCAGTCCCAGAATCAGTCGGCGCTTTGGTCCACTCAGGTAAGGGGCCGTCGGTCTCTTCTTGAACTGTGCTTTCAGTAGTTGGGATTTCAGGAAGAGGAGTTGTCGGCAGGGGAGTAGTCTCGGCAGGAGGTAAAGAAGAAGCTGTCACTGCAGAAGCTTCAGTTACTACCACAGTAGTATCAGGGATCGGATCTTGTCTTGTAGTATAGATTTTAGTAGGGACCTCGGTTGCATCTACAGTACCAGCAGTACTGACAACCTCAGGAAGAGCTTGTGGATCGGTGGGAAGAAGACCAGTGACGATTATCTTTTCTGATATTGTCTGAAGATCTTCAAGTGTTGTCGTTTCTTCCTGCATGGAGTTTGGGGGATATGTTGTTGGGCCTGAGGGGAGCAATTACAAGAGAAATTAAAGCTTTTAAAGCAAGGCAACCGTGCACTTTATTGTAATATCTGCTTATCGAAACCTCATGGAATCACAAAGGGACAGTGAATTAGAATTTTAAATGTTTGCAGGAACCCATAGAAGCAGACAGATCCTTTGTCCTCTCCCTCTTTGGACTGGTCGCATAGAGCGAGGTTGTTAAATCAAATTGACATTCGACACAGAGGTTCTCCAGATTGTTTTGAAGGGTGCCACAAAGGCTTACACACCATTTCTCATAACTATTGTCCCATCATCAGCGCATGATTGCCAAAAGCAGAGAGTACACCACACCCAACGACCTCATAAAATGTACATCCTCCCTCAATTCCTCCACCCCTTCATCCTGCCTTTAGATTTGCGTCTTTTCTCCTTGTCGGGGAATGCCACATCCTCTGCCTCATTTCCTGTGGAAGGAGCCCCAGTGTCAGGACAGCAAAGAAAGGGTTGTTAACCCTGAGTTGTAAGCACACTTAAGACCTGATGCAACATGTATGAGTATGTGGACATATAATTAGTTTTCAAGTCATAAAGAGTAGATTTTGGTAGTTAAAGAAACTCGAGGATATAAATAACTTAAATAAACGAGAAAGCCCTACGTTTTATTCACATCAAAAAAATGTCAACGCTTACAACTCTATTATGGGCCACTCATGTGTCTTGTTGTAACAGTGAAAAGACAGATATTTTTCTTTGTGTAAACTATGAGGCTGCCTAATTTCAACGTAATCATGTCCCACCAATAGCACTTGCTTCATCTCCCTAAGATCCAGATCCTTCCAGCCACAAATGAACGTTTAGCCTGGACAGCACTACTTGAAAATTAAGGAGCCAACCTTCAGCGGGGCACCAAAATTACAGCCTGCAATCAACTTTCCACTGTCAGAAAGTTGGCTTAAAAACCCCTTCTTCCCCTCTGGAAAAATAAAATATGTTTAAATCCACTTATCCCTGAAAACTTTATTTCTGCTGAGAGCTGAAAAACTGAACCACTGACACCATTGCCCGTCCGGTTCTACTTTATTTAACTCCTTCTAAATACTTGAACTAATAAAGAATCCTTTAAAACGTCCAAAAATAACCCAGAATGGCTTTCGCTTCATTAAGATCAGGTGGACGAGATTTAACAAAACATTTGTTCCCACTGCCATGGACCACTAAAATTGGGAGGGGGGGGGGGGGGGGGGGGTCACTCTGTTTTGTTTGACCCGTCTGTAAACGATGATAAAATGGTCTGCGCTTCACAGACTATGGCTACGCACTATGTGTAATCACCCCCCTAAAGTCCTCTAACAATTGTTTCATTATGTACACTGTTCCCACAATTAGCTCGGAGTAGTATTTCCTTCCCACAGAAATAACTCCTGTGGGTTAATGCAGCTGCATTAGTGAGTAACTCTGTTGCAATCTACATCTTCTCTTTGTCTTTTTTTCCCCTTTTAATCTTCTCCATCTCTCTCTCTCTCTCTCTATCTCCGTGACCATGCCACTCCCTGTTAAAGGACTGAATCATTAGACATAGGGGTGGAGATGGGAAGGTAGCGCAGAAAGAAATGGGAGGGATATTCTTTGGGTACTCAGTGATTCAAAACTCAAAAACTGGGAAACATGATGTCATGCTGAATGTGGTCTGCTTTTTGGACATGTAGGGTATTATACTGAATCTGAACATCTAATCCAGAGCAGGTCCAGGGCTACAACCATACCCCTGAAAATAGGTTTGCATTACTTTAATCATATTTGAGTAGAGCATTAAGGGGAGATTATAATTTTGTCATCTTTGTGTGAACCTGAAATTACCCCACCTTATGTCGGTGATAAGAAACTTCCCCCAAATCTGAGAATTAGTTTGTTAGCATGAATGGGTCAATGTGTCTTGTTCAGGTCAACAAAGCAAAGAGCTTCAAATTATAGATCTTTATCCTTGATAACATCACTTTGACCACACAAACTGATTCCAATTCAGCTTCAAGCATGCTTGAAATGGCATCTAACAGCCCAAAATGTTAGCAGATGCCCTTTTTTGTTAGTGTGTGAGAATGCACGCACTGTTGATTATAGTTCTCTCCACGGCATTCGGTGGAGGCTTTAGTGATGTGCAACATTTGGCGAACAGCTTATTTTAGAGGAGAAAATGCATCACCAACTGCTGAGCTCCCAGTTGGCTGAACTGCCATAGCAAAGACACATGGAATGGGGTGTGCTTGAAGACAGAGGCTGGGGACTACCACTGTGTTTTCCTGTTAATTTGTATCAAGCAGGATGAGTTACAGCTGCAAGTACACATAGTGCATGTACAGCCACAAGTAAGAGGGCTTTATGATTATATCTATGACTCTCCCCACAACTAAACATCAGTATTTAGTTGATTTTAATAGCTGGCTGGCTAACATCCTGCTGACTAGGTAACAAAGTGGTGGGTTTACTGCAAAACCCACAACCTGCATTCATGGACATCTGAAGATTTTTTCTAGTTTTATCAGTCTTGACCAGTGGCAAACTAGTTGCAAACTCCAAAACACACTAGATTTTAACCTCTGGTGTGTACACTGATCAGATTTTTTTCCCCATTTACTTATTGGACTGACAGTATCAGAGCAGTGCTTAAAGAAGAAGCCTGGGGAAGTACATAAAATGCAAGAGGCTAAAGTGAGACAATTATTATTTAAGAAAAGCTGTGGGATGATCAGACTCTGAGAGAGCAACAGGGAGATAGAGGGAATGAGCAAAAATGTCAGTATATAACAGGAATGCTAAAAAGAATACAGCAGGGTTGGTCTTTTTCTTTTTCTTTTGAACATTTGACACCAGTCTTTTATGCCACATGGATTGGGAAACATTGGCAACTTTTTAGAAATCTCAACATTTAGGTAAAGATTAAACTCCTTATGGTGCATTCAGAACGCAAGCTTTTTCAGCGTCAAGCAATGCTCATAAAGCGACTAGTTCAACGCATATACACAGAAGATACATTTTTAAGCTGAAGCTTGCAAAGCTCGTAGGCGGATCGTGGTTGGCTAGGCAGCGTCGATGACGGGCAATGTCACTACAGTGAGACGCTCTGATTGGTTGCCGTCCTGCGCAAGAACGTTAAGACTGTCAAAAGTTCAACTGCCTGAACTTCTGCTTTGCTAGCGTTATGAGCTTTGAGTCTTGAAACGCAGGAAAAGCTTGAAAAGTTGAAGGAGCCAACGCTCACAAAGCGCCTCAGAGATTGCGACGCTCCTCCAACGGCCTCCACCGTAGACTTAACATGTAATCTTGCCTGCGGTCTGAACGCAACATTAGAATGCACTGCTAAGAAGGAAACGCATATTAAAATGTTAACTCTGTAATAATTTTGTTTGTTTGAGAACATTAGTAAAACCCTGTTTTACAGTAAATGTTCTCTCTTTTTCAGGGTGGGACACGGTCATTAAGTACTAAACAGCTGCCCTTGGCAGGGAGGCTATAAAGAAAATCTTTAATGCTTTTCCCAAATCTCTTTATATTATATTTCTTCAAAAGTTTCTTATATATTAAACTACTAGAACAGAAATCAGAATTAGCAAATCACTCTGGGCAACTGAAAGCTTAACAAAAATCAGACATGAAAAAAAAAAACCCACAAAATTATGACGGTGAATCTCCAATTAATGCAGTGGTTAATGTTTGATTAAATTTAGCATCAAGAGAATTGAAAGCATCCCCTCCAACAGCTGTTTGATCGTCTACATCTAAAGAAAGACTATTTTGTTATTACTATTCTCTTGAAAGAGAAAGACAATTATTTATATGTGTTGTTTTTTTTTTAATAGAAAATTGCAACATATTGCAAGTTGCATGTTATATATATGTGTAGCTAAATCTATAAATGGCACTGACCATGAAAGACAAAAGCTTGTGTGTGCTAACCAGTCTGGTTTACGACTTTGGCTGACATATATTAAGTGATGCAGAAAGACAAAGAAGGCAACAAAGGTTTGTGTGAAGACTGAGTGCTGTGCTTTCTGAGTGACAAAAATAATATATCTTTACTTGCAGTTATCGTGTAAAGCAGGTACGCACCAACATGTGGGGCGAAACGAGAACAAAAGGAGTAGCATTTACTATCCTCCTAGACAATCACAATCAGCTGCCACAGAGGGCCCCTTGCGTAGGTGTGTATGTGCTAATTCACAGCTTAGTGTGGGAGGGAAAGACGATGTGAGGGGAGTGAGATTGTGTCCACCTTTGGGGCCCGGGGAATGTTTTTATGGCGCTGAAGGAGGGAACTGAGAGAGACACTGCCCATCTGGCAACACTCTCACAAAACCAGTAGGATACATCCCTGAAGATAATGCTATCCACTACTGGGTAGAGGTTTAAAACCAGAGGTCAGGGTGAAATATTCTCAGACAGACACTGGTATCACTAACTACACATAATGTCCAAACTCCTACAGGACTTTGCTTTTTTCTCCTTTTCACACAGATAAAGAGAGGACATAGAGCAGGTCCCATCTGGACTTCATCACCGGGGGCAGAAGCGGGCATGAGATCAAGTGGTTTATTATTTTCATGCCCTGCAAGTTTGATCACTGTGTACCTACAAATCAGTTTCCCCTCTTGATTTTCAAAATAAAAAAATAAAGAAATGTTTTTGATAACAAATTTCCCCCCCCAACCTTCTCAAAGTATTTCTAATCTTTCTGACCTTTAGTTGGATATAATGAAGCACACGCCCAGCTTCTGAACTTTTTGTCAGCAGCTTCCCATTTTTGTGTATTTTCAAGGCTCATGATGCTATTCTTACAGAGGTTTTGTATGTTTCTCTGCGTCTGCTGCATTTCCTTTCACATTTGAGAGCGGCTGCTGCAGACTGAGGACGTCAGCGCTAAAACAGCGACTGTCTCCTATTCCTAAAACAGATGTCTTCTTTCTGTGGAAAAGTTTGAAAGTATGACAGTGCGTTTTTTTTCCAAAATGAGACAGAGCTGACATGTAAATATGTGTTTTGCTCATATTTATGTTTCGCTATTACTGGTTTGAGTCTCGTGTTTAGAGTATGTGGATACGTTTGACCCACTTTTAAGTGGCCAGATTTGATCAGGATGTTACTGGGCCAGAGAAAAGCAGACAAAACTCATTAGCAGTGAGAACTGGGGCGGGGAATGAAGGGCATGAAGCTTTTCCAGGATTCCCTGGGCTTCCTTGGGAGATAAGATGGACTAAAAAGTGCTCACTTTAATGTTTTAATGTTTTGGTTATTGTTTTAATTTTTTATTTTTTTTTTGGTGCCATTACTCTTTACAAATACAGAGCTACTTTCCAAAATTTAAACACATTTTTTCCCGTTAGGGTTAACATCATCTGACTCGTAAGTTGGAGAAAAGAGGGGATCTGTTACAGGGCACGGGGGTGAGGTGTGAGAGGGGGATTTTAAGTAGCTAAAGCCCGAGACCAAACCAAAGATGGGTAAACGCCAAGGGGGTTCTGGAGTCAAACAGTTTACCAACACACAGGGACGGACGGGGCGCGTCTCCTGCCCCCTCTCCCTTCCACATGACCCTCTTAAATATAGAGGCTCTCTCTATTAATACCAAAACCAGGCTGGCCCTGCCCTACGGTTGTTTCAGGCGTCAGTGCCGGCTGTTTCTCATGGGTTCTTTTCTTTCTCAAAGGCAAGCTGTGAACCTAGGAGATCAAGAGATGAATAATTCTCCTACTAGGAATGAGAGAAAGGATTGAGTTGAAATGCAAAGTTCCAAAGTAAAGAAAGACTGAGTAAAAAGAGAGGAAGCAGAGGACGGCATTTTGGAGAAATATGTACGGTGTACGTTACAATTTACACCCCCCCACGACCACAACCTCCCTTCTTGGCCGCTTGCGTATGAGAACTGCTTTGGGACGCTTCCAAAGGATATTCCCTTTCTTCTCTTTAGCTGTGCCAAGAGTTTATAGACACGAGGCAGCTGAGCTCCCGCTATTACATCATTTTTTTTCCTTTCATGCAGAAAATCAACTCTTCCTGTTGTCTGGACTCAGCAGCAGCGGCAGGCGACAATATGAAAACAGATCGGAATATAACAAAGGCAGGAGAGGTCCTTATTTAATAAAACTTCTAAACTTGTCTTTGGAAATTGCTGCTGAACAAAAAAAAAAGAGAAAAACTGCTCAAATCAGCTACAGACAATAGTTGCCAGATTAGCTTTTAATGTAATTTTTCAATTAAAAAAGTAATACAATATTTCAAGGCTAAAACAAAAAATATTAGATTCATTTCTTAGCAAAGCTCAATTATAAAAAACATTTTGCTTCCAGTCCAACTTGCGTTGTTATTGTTAGATCACCATAGGTTAAAGCAGACAAAGAGTGGTGTATGCAGGGCACATGGAGGCAGAGGCAGACAGGGGGGACAGAGTGTGCTAACGGCAGGACTCTGATAAAGAGTAGACTTACTTGCACGTGTGAAGGAGCCGAGAAGGCCGGCCAGGGCCAGCAGGAGCAGCAGCTGAACTTTCATTGTGGTGGGAAATTCTTCTACGCACTTTTCTCCTGCCAAAAACCGTTAGAGACTCAAGTCAGAGAGCACTCGCGCACTTCAGGGATGTACACCGTAAGGATAGAGGATAAGGGACCAACCTCCTCACCAAAAAAAAGATTAACCAATAAGAAAAAAATCAAAAAATAGTTATAAAAAAAACCTCAGGAATAAAAAACTGGCCTGAAATTAGAGCAGATTTTAGGCAAAAATTTGTTAAAATCTATAGAGGTGAATGGGAAGCAGAGAGGATAGGACAGAAGCTCTGGCCACTTTGTGGAAGTGTAAGAAAGGAGAGGGAGGGAATGGCACATAGCAAAAGATGGTGAATAACTGAGTGGGGAGGAGGTGGGTGGTTGGTGGTAGGGCGGGCAGTTTGGGGAGCAGGTTGTGCAGGGAGGAGGCTCCACTGGGTAAGGATTGTAAGGTGGCTAATGCATTCCAACCCAGTATGAATGAAGAAAGTATAAAAACAACTTCAGGCACTAAGAGAGGTTCTCCTGATGCCTGCATGCTTAATCCTTAATTGTCTAAATAAGAAAGAGTAATAAACGGAGCACATATATAGTGGCTGCATTGATGGCTTAAAGCACAACTCTTCTTTTTTTTAAAGACAGGACATATTAGCAGCAAGAGTTTGAGGGACTTTACTAAATGAATGGGAGGTCTTAAAGCAGTAGCAAAACTGAATTTTACACCAGCAAGTATGGGTGGTCTACTGAGTTTACATGCAGTCAAAGCCAATCTGTTACTTGGCACTTGGCTGACACCTATTGGAGAACAAGCTGTAAGTGTGGTTGAATGCAAGGTAAAAAGCACCTCTTTCAAAAAAAAATGAAACGTGGCTGTTCCTTAAGTTTTGTTTTACAAGAAAAATAACTTTCACAGTTGAAAAAGTAGCCAAGTGGTTACGTTGTAAACCACATCCTGTGCAAGATAACATTAGACAGGACACAACTGTTCCATAGCAGTAAGTTTGTTTTTCAAATGTCCTTGGACTTGTTTAAACTGAGGTATGATGTGTTGCATTCTGGGATCTTTTAGCTTACTTCCTGTTGTCAAGCAGCTTCTATTTAAGCGATATCTACAATTTTTATACATATTTTTAAAATTAATCAGATCTGGGCATCTGATTACTGCTTTTAACATCTGGTGATCCGAAGCCTGTAACTACGACAAAGAAAAAGTAAGAATAAACAAATCTATAAGAGAGCAATTACTTTTTCATGGCACTGCACAATACATATATTTCTACATATCTACAGTTCAGCCTAAAATCATTTATACCCTGGCAAATTTAAGTTTCAAATTATTTTTATTCACCTAAAATAACCCTTGTAATAAAAAAGGTGCCTCGCATCTCCCAAAATATAGATATAGAGTGTCAAAGTACCACAAATTTTTAAAACAATTGCCTATCAGTGATCAATGCAAAAATCTGAGCAATCTCACCCTTAGAGCAATCTGACCCTTTTTTTAAACCCTTTTTTGAACATTTTCAATGATATTTTCAAGTTTTATCTTTGTTGATAAGCTGAAAGCCTCCTTGCCTTGACCTTAATCTACAGCAGGCATGACTTTTTATCAGTTAAGGCCTAAACTTCAGCTTAGTCCAAGGACTCTCAGAGTCAAGTCAGCTCATGAAATAATGGCAGCAGACGCAGCATTAGCGCAGTAAAAATGGCTTGTGACATTTTAATAAACACTTAACATATTTTAACTGCCATACACAGAATTTTTTTGACACACAATTTGCCAATCCCAGTTTTTTTTCTTGATCACTTCTTTACAATATACTGAAATTATGTACATGATGTAAATCCAGAAGGACAAGTAACAAAATACTGTCTCCATTTGCAGCTTCCTTTTCTTATCAGTCTGTGTTTTTCAAGGGAAAACATGAGATTAACACATTATTTACAAAGTTACAAAGACAACAACATACAAACAGAGAAGGTATACATATGCTGGTCACTGTAGCACAGCACTGAATGGCAATAAGGAGTATTTCTCTTTTTTTTTGTCCATACAAAGACAGTTTTGTGACCATCTAATTAATAACAAAGCTCCTCTGAACCAACACTTTAAGTTTCAATATTTCACTGAAGGAAATATGAGCTCAAAATGCTACTACAAAATAATTATCTCATTTTCATGTATTTTTTTAGCCTTATGGAACTGTACACTAAAAAAAATCTGAGACAATACATAACTGTACATAGACAAAAGTAACATCACAATGGACAAACCAGAGCATTTTGTTTTTTTCTTTTTTGTTCTGCAAAAAACAGTTTGCGGCTTTGTTTTATTTACCAGGTGCGTTCTATCTTAGTGTTGTGCAAAACTTGCTATTTTGTGTTCCCTAATCGCGGCATTCAAAAAATTATCAACCACATATCTTCCTTCATCTGCTCAGAAATTCTACACACTTCTCCCCCAGAGATATAGAGGGTTAACCAGGTAGCTTATACATAAAAAACTGGATATGAATCTTAAGGAAGTCCAAGTCTGGCCTGCAACTTGTTTCCCATCTTAATGATCGGCTGCTCTCTGAGCTGCTGCAAAGCCTATTCCACAGTAATTAACTTATCTTATAGAGCTGCAGGATACAAATCTTGATGATTTTAATCTGAAGCAACAGGATGCTTGCTGAAAGCTAAAATGGATCTTAACAAACATGGCACAGAATCAAACCATGTAGCCCCCACTGAGACCTCAACTGGTTTATCTCAAATAGCCCTAAATAGAGATATGGATGCTCTCAGGAAACAATGAGGCCAAACTTACATAAGTTGCAAGTTTTCTAAGTTTTCTCTGTAGTGTTTGTTTTTTATTGTTACTGGAGCAAACTGTACCTTCTGTCATCCCCTGTCCATAAAATGAGAAGTGGCAATCATATCACACATATCTGAGCGTTCTATCAATCATCCTCCAAACACTCTAGTAAGTTGTAAAGATGTCCAAAAAGGCTTCAAATAAATTTATATTATCTATCTATTATCTACCTGTTGAATAGTCACACAATAAAACAAAACATTATTCTGTTGGGAATTTTTTTCTTCAACACAGAATCCTTTAAAAAATAAATACATATAAATAAATAGTATAAATACGACTCCAATACAACAATTGCAGCTGATGACATTTTGTAATTTATGTTCATGATCAAAGCCTCAACATACTTTCAATTAGAGGACTATAGATGTAGATATTGTGCAACAGCACACTTCATATTGTTAGAGAGGGCCTATTTTAATTATTTCTTGATTCTACAGGTTTGGCAGTTATGTGGTCTGCATGTGAAATCTAACTCCACTGTCTGTTAATTGCAATTGATTTATAATTTAACTAGGGTAAAAATCACCTTTTTATAATATGCGCAGGTTGGTTTTTCCTCAGAATATCTTTGTCTGACATTAAAATTGGTTTGATGATCGGAATTGTTATTTGAATTGTTATTTTTAAGACAAAAACTGAAATCTCTAAGGAAACACATGTTGCTTAAAGCATTGTAGTCTACATGTCTTACATGACATGATTTACTAACAGGAGTGACTGTTAATCTGACACCCGACCAGTCAGGATACATGTTAGTGCCGGGTCAGTAGAGGGGCATTTTTAAATGGATATGTATGTTAACATATCAACCTGAGAGCACAAATTGAGCACAGCCGAAATAAATTTAGGAAATCCCAAAAGAATGCATTGCTATGCATGAATCCCCTTTTTAGGAAAGGAAAACAAAATTATTCCTTTTTTAACCAGTAGATGTTGCTCTACTCAAGCACATTTCCTGTTCCTTCTTTTGTTTAGATGAGCAGCAGCATAGAGAGAGGCCAAGTTAAAGGGCAACAAAATGTTTACAGCAAGAAAAAGTTGAAATATCTGAACATGCTTGTGGTGTTTGCAAGAGATGTGATTCATATGTAGCAACCTGCTGCAGGTTTAGAGTTTTTTTGTCCATGTCCGTTAGCAGTGGAGAACCTTTTAACATGACATTAGCTGTCGCAGGAAACACATTTGAGAAAAATGAAAATACACAAAGGATTTGACAACACTTTAGCGACCTGTGATTCTTTAGAAATTGTGTTTACAACTTGGCACTACCCCACACAATAAAAGTCAGTCCTGTATTTTTTTCTATAATGATTGTCTTTGGACCCCTCAGCCGCTTGTATTAGAAAAAAAGGCCAAGAAACAAGATTTTAGAAAATTACTTTCCATTACTTTTCTGGATTGTCGTCCATTTCTTCACTTCTGTGAACAGGAGCGGTTGTCCACTATGAAAAACTCACATCAGAAATGTCCCGCCTGGTCTCCTTTCTCTTTTTTTTGACCCACAGTTCAGTTTAGACAATGGAGTCCCAGTCGAAGTCATCCTGGATGTCTTCAGCAGTGAGCATCCGTCTCACCTGAAAGTGTCCCGGAGGCAGAGTGTGTTGCTGCTGCTGCTGGCTCAGCTGGCTGTGATGACCTGCGTATGTAGAAAAACATCAGTAAATCGAGACTACAAGTGTGTCAGTGGGGATTGGGATTTTATTAAGCTGTTTTTGTTTTAGAGGCGTTCAGTGTAGCTACTACAGCCCCAACTAACACATCAACACTGCTCAAACACTTAGAAAAGTTACAGGACAAATACTGTCAGCATGACCTTTAGTCGATATCATTCAATTATTTGATGATCATGTAGGTGACATTGTGTAGCATATTATATACTTTGTAAATTTTAAATAGCTTTTTTAGACCAAATCCTGAAAACGAGAACTATCCAGGATAAAGAAGGGTTTAACCAAAAAAGAAAGGGAATACATATCCTTAAAGGGGAAGTACCATTTTTTTGCAACCTGGACCTTATGCATTACATTATGTTCATTTACACATGCAGACAAGTTTGGAGCCACTACAAGTTTTGTGGCAGATAATGCCTTATTTAGAGGCCACATGTTGGTTGCACCGACAACTCGTGTTATATGAATATATGCTGATCGCAAATGAATCCAAACATCCCCGGAAGGACTTCAAGTGGCCGCACACTTGTCTGGGTGAGTAAATGAACGTAATGCATGCTAAAAAGGTCCAGGTTGCAACAACAAAACAAAAAACTGTACGCCTACTTCCCCTTTAAAGGCTATCTGAAACCAAAATCTATCAACCTGTAACTTTAAAGGAAGTGATTATTTTTGATTTGCCAGTTGATAGTAACGTACTTTCCACCTGTTGCCATTTTGTCTTTTACTTATTGTCCAGGGAAACACAAGTACTTCATTCTAAGTACTTAAATATCTTATGTGTGACTAAGCTGTTTTTTTTAAATGCACTTTTTGTTATTATTACCCCCTTTAACAAGTTTATCGTGACCCAAGGGAAGAGTCACCTGTCATTGTAGGAGCCATGTGAGGGTATCCTGGTGGGCCCATCAGGGAAGAAATGTTCTGTCTCGAGTCCATGTACATGTTCCCTGTGAGAGAACAGACAAAAGGGCAATGACTAACTGTCAGATTACTGTACCAACTTTCACACATTTGCCTTTGCAGAACACAAGCTGTTACCGTGCATTTCGCATACACAACTGCACTGCCATCTTATGCTAGCAAATACACTCAACAAAAATATAAACGCAACACCTTTGTTTCTGCTCCTTTTTTTCATGAGATGGAATTAAAGAGCTAAAATTCATTCCAGATACACAATATTACCCTTTCTCTCAAACATTGTTCACAAATCAGTCAAAATGTGTGATAGTGAGCACTTCTGCTTTGCTGAGATAATCCATCCCCCCTCACAGGTGTGCCACATCAAGACGCTGATCTGACATCATGATTAGTGCACAGGTGTACCTTATACTGCCCACAATAAAAGGCCACCCTGGAATGTGCAGTTTTTTGCTTTATTGGGGGTCTGGGGACTCAGAACCGGTCAGTATCTGGTGTGACCACCATTTGCCTCATGCAGTGCAACACATCTTCTTCGCATAGAGTTTATCAGATTGTCAATTGTGGCCTGTAATTTCTATGCAAAAATACAGCATTAAGGGGCGACGATAGCTCACTGAGCAGAGAGAGAAAACGATTTAGCCTCAAGGCCTGTCAGCGAGCGCATGTAGAGATACCTCTGAGCATTACACTGAATGCATACTGTTAGGGGTTGAAATGAAATAGGAGGTTATTCAAGTATTTTAATGACTGAAGTTACATTTTCAATAAGGTTTAAAGGTACAACTCTCTTCTCATATTCAGCAGACTATAACTGTCTGCTGATTAACAAGAGTGAGAAAAATATGCTTTGCAAGGTGGAAACTAGGGCTGGGCAATATGGCTTGAAAATTAAATCTGATTTTTTTCATTCTAAATCTGATTTCCGATTTTAATAGATTGTTCTTTTCTACCCATTTCTTCTTTAAAAGAAATTGCGAGTGATGAAAAGCCATTCACATATCCATAATGTATACATACTGTATATGGCTCTTCAAGGTGATGGTCAGCTAATTCATAAAAGAATTTAAAGACTGCATGATCAACATTTTTTGCAATTTTTTTTTGTTTAATATATAAAAAAATTGCGTTAGGCAGAGATAAAACAGTATCTAGCATGAAAAAAGTTACTAAGGAGCTAATTATGATTAAGAAGAAGGCAGGTCCTGTTTTAGGGTTTTGCTTTTGTTCTCTGTTGTATCTATTGTAAAAAAAAACAAAAAAAAACAAAAAAACAATTAAGAACATTAAAACTTATTTTCTCTCACCTTCCTAACTAGTGTGGTCACCCACTACACACACAGAGTTTAACTTTTAATCGATGCCTTATTCACTGTGGTTTTGCTGAAACGTGGCTATGTAGACCAACCTGTTCCAATATGTTGGTTGTGTTGCCCATGCTGATTGTGGTGGCTGGGCTTTGGGTGCATGGGAGCAGGGTGCTGTGTTGCTGATGGTGCTGCTGGGTGTTGGACCTGAGGTTGTGGATGGGTTGCGCTCTGAGGTAGGGTGACCCCTGTGGCTGTGAAGAACTGGTTGACTGAAGAACAGAGGTCAGCCATCTGAGTGGCGTCAAGGGTCCAGTTGTTAAGTTCGGCTTGTCTCATGCTATCCTTCAGACCTGATAGAGAAAAAAAAATAATGGACTGCAATGTTCTAAACACAGGAGTACTGTAAGGTTATGTGATCGGCCCAGGCCCAGCCCAGTTTTCCCTCTTTACAAGAGATGCGCATCACCTTTCAATATGCTCTCCATCCAACCCTAGAATACAACAGATAATATTTGCTAATAGCACAACGTGTGCCATTAGCAAAAACATCAGTAAAAACAATAGAACCCTCATAGGTCCAACATCTGCATTGGGCTTTTTAGACAACAACCTGATTCCAAGCACAAAAAAGAATTTTTTTTTTAGATTCAGGAAGTCTACGTGGATCATACATCCCCCACTCTTCATTATTGGACAGATGAAAAGATTCAGTTCTATGAAAGTTCTAGGAACGTATATAACTGACAAACTCACTTAGACTTTGAAAATCTTCTACCTGAGGAAGAGAACCCAACAGGGCAATTTCTTTCAGGAAAAAAAAAATAAACTGCTTGGTTTGTTCTCAGATCAGCATGCAAATTTTAATAGGAGCAAAACAGAAAATACTCTCTGGCAGAGCAGCAAAACGTGGGACACACATGCTGCCCACCAGATGAAGTGAATTGCTACGGACGGCATAGAACATCATAGGGTCCTTATTTCCAACCATCGACTGCATATGGGTCAACCACCTGCAGAAGTAGCCAAACCTGATCTTGTCAGGATTGGGGGTGGTTTGGTTTACATTTTCCCACAGGTATCCACCAGAGGGCACGGTGTGGACTGTAGCTAAAGTTCCTGCAGTTAATCTTTATTAGCCTTGATTACATCAGATGTGTTTCTGTTATATGCATTATCAACCTGTGTCTTTCTAGATTATGCTTGACTAGCTACATGCAGAGGGGAAAAAATAACTAAATTCTCTGAAAAATATTTTATCAGCAAAACTTCCCGTATTACTGTAAATGGTTTGCAGAGTTAATTTTACAAATATATTTTTGTTTAATTACAATTAACTATTTGCCTATATAAAAAACATCACTTACTGTAGATCATTATGAAGACATAGTAAGAGATTAGCCAAGTTAATAACCACTGAGCCACTTTCCCCTTATCACATTGCTGTTGACAGGTCCACATAGGTCAGAACAAAAGCTACATCTGAAGCCTAAAAATATATATATATTTTAAGTTAATACACAGAAAATAAAACTTTGGCCTGATACTTCCCCCCCAGTCGGGTTTATGCACATTGGGGTGACAGAAATACAGAGGTTCTGTCTCTGATCCTTGGTAGCATACCACAGGCAGTGAAGGACTGCGTTACAGCAGTGTAAGGGAGGTCAAGCATTGCAGAAACAGAAAGCCAGCAGCAGCTTGTGTGTTCTAGGACCAGCCTTCTTCATCAGTCCTGTGTGGATGTTTGTTGGCTTTGTGCACTTGACCGTGATAACAGGCTGTTACTGAGCTGGGACCTAATTGGATTATTCACATCATACAATTGAGTGGGGGATGAGGGTGGGTGTGAGACAGCCTGTGAGTGCATGTCTGTGTGTGTGAGCTATGGTGAAAACAAGTGGCAAGCTCACCGATGCAGGATAATGACTTTTATTAAGCCAGTGTTATAACTACGCTGGTTATTATTATACTGTGCCTGAAGGGTAAAGGTACACAAAGGTAGAAACCTACTGGTCTAATTAAAGCAACTGATTGAAATGATCAGAATTAGGGCTTTCTTCATTAGCCTTTTAAACCAAATTTATCTCAGATTTATTGATGTATATATTGTGCTTGAATGTGAGTGTGCTACCTTGAAACGGGGAGAGATCCACATCAGCCCAGTTATAGCTGGTTGCGATGCGGCAGCTCTCTTTCAGCCAGTCCAGGTTCGGGTACCAGTCGGATGACATGCCTGGTAAAAAACATAAACCTTTAACCACATTTCTGATTAATGGACAGGCCTAAAGTGGCATACAGCTTTTCGAATGTTCTATGTCTCATCTCCGAGTTTATGAGAGGCACAAGAAATTAGTTTCTGTTTCTGCTTTCAGCCATTCCATCACAAAATGTTACTTCAGTGCTCCAAACTGCATTAAAGTAATAACCTCAATGACAGACTGCCACATGTAAACATATGTTGCATGCTTAGAGGCATTAATGGAAATCATCTAAATAATGACAATCCACTGAAATTGGTTGTTTTAATATTGTGATTTTAGAAGTAGACCACTTAAAATGTAATAATCGGAAGACAGAGGTCAGGTCTTCGAGTTGAAGCCTGCAAAATCAGGAGACTGGATGGATGGATGGATGGATGGATGGATGGACGGACGGATGGGAACAGCTATGCAAAAGTACATAGATTTTTTCAGTAAAAAAAACACCCCTTTTCATTGAAAGTGTTTCTTTGTTTGGTTTTTTAATTAAAAATGGGAAAATCAGGAAATAATATTTGTTATATGAAAATAATATTTTGCTAAGTTTTAATTAATGTTCCTAAAATTGCCATGATAGATTCCCAGTTATCCAGGTTAATAAAATCCTATAATTGAAGTAAAAAATAACATGTAAATCGAATGAACTAATTTCCTTTGAAATAATAAAAATGATATGAAATAAAAATTAATATCACAAAAATATATTAAAATAAAAAATATATCATAAACAGCCACAAGGTGGTATGTTTTCACACAAAGGCATTTTAGCAGGACATATTAGACAATTAGAAGGATCAAAGGAGAATGTTTTTATTTCCATCATACTCCAATGAAATAGGAGTAAATTTCCAAGCCACGGATAGTAGAGGAGATGCTTCCATTCATCTACATCTTGGATAAAAGAAAAAACTAACCACAAAAAATGTCTGAAAAGTGTTCTTGCTAACCTGAGAGCTATGTTGCAGAGAGACAAAGAAGAAAAAAACTAGACAGGAAATATGAGCAAGAAAATCCTTGAACAAAATAAATCTGTTTGTACAAGACCAGCTACACAAAATGAAATCCAGTACTATAGGGACCTCATAGGAAAAAAAAAAATATATATATATATATATATATATATATATTATTATATAATATATATATATATATATATATATACCTGGCTCAGTACAATATATATATATATATATATATATATATATATATATATATATATATATATATATAAACGCAATAATTTTGTGCAGAGATAATTTTTTGTCGAGTGAATTCCTTTACAACAGTCTGTGGCTTTGGGAAGCAGAAGATACAAAATCACTGTGGTGAAACAGAAGAGCAAGAAATCTATAGTTTTTGAAATAATGTCAAGGTCCTACTCATGGAATAACACCTTGTAAACGGGTTAATACCTTGAACATCAAATTAATCAGTGTATGTTTTGGGAATTTTATATAATGGACCAACAAAAATACTAAATAATTCTCTAAACCTCCAGAAAGAGTGTGTTTTTTTTCATAGCTGCAGTCTTTGCGGGTATGCTTCCACCAGGTTTGGAAGTCTAAATACATTTTTGCCTATTGTTTCTTAAAAAGTCGCTTGAGTTCAGTTTGTAAAGATAACTTTTTAATTCAGCTCAAGGAAACATGGCATTCCCAAGTTTTTTTACAAGATTGCCTTGCATTTATTTTTCCTATGAGAAGTCTAGGCCACCGTACTATCACTCCCAAAACAGGCTGCAATGAAACATGCATAAATCTTTGAGAGGAACATGGTTGTATAACATATATTTGTAAATGGCCTGAAGAAACCCTCTTCAGGTTCGTATTTGAAAAATTTTAGCAAACCATATAAGCTTTATCTTTCACTTCCCAATTATGCACTACTTTGTGTTTGTCTAACAAAGAAGACATAAACAGGTATTATTTTTGACATTACTTGTTATGTTTAAAGCTCTTCATTTACATGTAGAATGCAGATGAAAGCAGCTTATTATACTACATTGTAAGTGTTATAATTAGTTTTCTGCTCCACAGCTTTTATTTTCTGTTTTGACATTGTAACATGAATACGTTTCTAGGTCCATGGGGGTCTTAGGTCCATAGGTCTTATACCCTTTCACCAAAATCAAACTCCCAGACACAGAGTGATTGTGCAGAGTGTAAGTTTGAGCTACCTCAAACTAATGGTCAAAATGGTGTAACATGCACGAGCAGAGATTTTACGCTTCCAGTGCTGTGGGTCTTTACAGAAAAATTGACCTCATAAAGTATTGTTAGTGAACAGTGAATACCTAACTAATACTGAACTATACCAAGGAAAAACACAACAAAGCAAGAGTCTTGTATCACCTGTAAACAGATGTAGGTGTGTGTTTTCCCACTGATTCCGTCTTTAAGTCTTTAAAATGATACAAAATTATGTAATAAAATAAAAATACTCTGAAAAAACAATACCACAAAAATGTGTTTAATTGGTTAAATGAATAAAATACAGTTTGGTGAAATAGAAAAACTATCATCAAAGGAATTGACCAAAACACTTCAGTACTATTTCAATCTACTTTAAATTCCAATATTTGGACATCTTTAATGAGTCACACATTAAACCTGCAACATTTAAATCTAGAAAATCCAAAACTTGTTGGTTTTTTTAAAGCTTTTGCGGCTACAGTGGACTTTATTTGAAAGTGGACAGTACTTAGAAATAGGAGAGAGAAGTGGGGGTCGACATGTGGCAGGGGTCGAATAAGGGACAACCGCATAGAGGATTGAGGCCTCAATAAATAGGGTGCCCACTGTGGTAGGTGATGCCACAACTTGCTGGGGTTTTTTTTTACATTTAACACTAAAATGTCAAATTCTAAAAAGGCCCCAAAAAAAAGCATCCACAAGAAAATTGTGAGATGCCTCCAATTCAGCCAAAAATAGTCAAAAAAAAGAATTACAAGTTATTTTAGCTAAATAAACCAAATGCAATATACAAAATTTCTACATATTTCGAAATGCGTATTCAATAATGGAAAAACTACGGTGGCCCTGAAGGGTCACAGCACACAACTTAAGAAAACGCATGCAAAAAGAGAAAACACAAGCAAATTTAGAAAAACGACACACACGTAAAAAAAAGCACTGCAAAGAAACCACAACATATTAAAAAAAAGCGCTGCAATTAAACCACAACACAACGGAAATGTTTTTTTTAGGGGAAACTTAAATGTGATGCTTGACACGGATTTCCAGTCACACAGCTCAGTCACCGTCATTTTCATTTTTTATGTGTTATTAGAACTGGCAGGCTAAAAGGCTATTGATAGTTTAGCACTAGATCACAGCAATAGGTTGAATCACGTGATCACAATGTTAAAATAAATTTTAAAAAATTACTTTTTATCTCGTTTTCCAACACCACTGACGGTTAGAGACGATGACTGAGCTGCGTGACTTGAAATAAGTGTCAACAAGCATGTCCGGCCGCGTGCATATCATTTAAGTGTCCCCCAAAAAAACACTTCCGTTGTGTTGTGATTTATTTGCAGCACATTTTTTTTACGGGTGTGTCGTTTCTCTAAATTTGCTTGTGTTTCTTCTTTTTGCATGTGTTTTTTTAAGTTGTGTGCTGTGACCCTTCAGGGCCACCGTAAAAAACTGAACTGTTCTGCTACAAATCCATCTGAACCCTTTCCGTTCCTTGAGCATGAAGCATATCTGGATATTAGCAAAGGAAGTGTTCTAAAGGATAGAAATGTCTGAAACACAGCTTACTAAAGCCATGTTTGCATTTAAAAATGATTTTGAGTGTTTAATTTTAAAAAAATGTTTATGAACACTATAAGACAAACGTTTGTTTGCTGTAGTTTTAACTGTAGTTTTAATGTTGCTTTTTAGTTAGTTTCTGTATTTGTCTCTGCCATTTTTTTTATTGTCACACTACCTTGTGGCTGAGACATTAATGCAGTTGTATTCTCACCTGGAGCCTGAACGGCATGACTCTGGTGGGAGAGAGAGTTGTGTGGATGGTGCTGGCCATGCGGCCCATGCACCTGGTGCCGGTGAGGCGACAGGTGAGGGTGATGGGCGTGGTGCGAAGTCTGGCCATGGTTGTGTTGGTGGTGGTGTCCGACACTTCCTCCTGCACTAGGAGAGTGTTGGTAAGAGCAAGCTGTTCGGGTCTGCTGGCTTGACTCATTTGGCATGCTCATTAGACCTGTCACATTAAGAGAAAAATGGGGATATGCTCTGATTGACAGGTTTAACTACACCCTTGCTTTTCATCCAGGTAAAATAATGTCACTGCCTTTCATAAACATACGATCCTCTGTCTTTCCAAAAACAATTTTTTGTTCTAGATTTCATTTTAGAGCATCAGGTTATACAAGATTCATTACCAATGTATGCCACTTTTTACTCTTTTTTTGAAGAACCATATATCGTTATTTTTCACTTCAAATTCATGCCCTCCTATTCCATAAAAACACTAAGTAAAATACTTTAAAGATTGTGGCTGTAATGCAAAATAATTTGAACAATTTCAAGGTATACGAACACTTTTTGCAGGATACTGCATGAATACACTATAAATAATACATTTAGCTGATTACTTACCGAAATATGTCCTAAACAATAACATAAATAAATAAAAAATTATTAAATTATCAGCTACAAACTATATCAGGCTTGGAGTATGGTCAAGAAGGGCATAACCGTTTCTACCAGTTCCCATAACACAATAATGAGGTCAGGCCAGTGGCTCTTTTGACGTTCCTGCTCACAATCTCATTCAAACACACACAGTCTTCCACACTGGCTTATTGTTTTCATAATTTCGGTTGTGTTTTTTCAGTATAAATTCCGAAAGCTAAAAATTAAATTGGTTTGTTTCTAAATTTTCAGGATTTCTTACGATTTCCTTGGATGTCTCCACGTTCCATTTGCTTTAGATCAATTTAAAACATAGTCAAATAAACCATTCAGAATTATAAGCTTAACATGTTTTATATTTCGAAGACCCAAGATATTCCTTCACAAACGTGGAACCACTTTACTTTCAGAAACTTTATTCCTAGTGCATTTTACTTCTATTTTTTTTTTCAATTTCATTTAAATCAGTTTATTTATATAGCGCCAATTCACAACAGATGTCACCTCAAGGCACTTTACAAGAAAAGTAATTTCAATAAAACTATACAAAAATTCCAATCAGTTAAAAGTTTGCAATGTCAGGAATCCCAGAAGATTGAGTTGAGTTATTGACGTTGTGTGTGGAACATGCAGGCTCTAACCACAGCAAATCCTCAGCAATCCCTCATATTGAGCAAGTATGTAGCGACAGTGGAGGGGAAAAACTCCCCTTTAACTGGAAGAAACCTCCAGCAGAACCTGGCTCAGTACAAGCAGTCATCTGCCACGACCGTCTGGGGATTTGAGAAGAAAGAGAAGATACATAAAAGGAACAAAAGAACTGATGTAAGAGTCGAAACAAGCAAAAAACACATCTGACGAGTAGTAGAAGAGAAAAGTAGAAGAGTGAAGAAAAGTGGTCAATCTGTCCTCCAACAGTCTAAGCCTATACTGTAGCAGCATAACTACAGAGATAGCTCAGGATAACCTAAGGTATTCTAACTATAAACTTTATCAAAAAGGAAGGTGTTAAGCCTAGTCTTAAAAATAGACGGCGTGTCTGGCTTACGGACTAAAACTGGGAGCTGGTTTCACAGGAGAGGAGCCTGATAACTAAAAGATCTGCCTCACATTCTACTTTTAGAAATCCTTGGAACTACCAGTAAATCTGCAGTCTGAGAGCAAAATGCTTTGTTAAGAACATATGGGACAATCGGATCCCTGATGTACGATGGAGCTTGATTATTAAGGGCTTTATTCATAAGGAGGAGGATCTTAAACTATATTCTGGATTTAACAGGGAGCCAACAGAGAGAAGTTAAAACAGGAGAAATGTAATCTCTTGTTTCAATATTCATCAGAACTCTTCCTTCAGCATTTTAGATCAACTGAAGGCTTTTAATTGCATTTTCTGGACTTCCTGATGATAAGGAAGTACAGTAGTCCTTGAAGTAACAACTGCATGGACTAGTTTCTCTGCATCACTCCTTGACAGGATATTTTTTATTTTAGCAATATTCTGGAGGTGAAAGAAAGAAATCTTGGAAACCTGTTTAATATGAGATTTAAATGTCATGTCTTGTACAAAAATTACACTGAAGTGCTTTACACTATTACCAGAGGCCAATTTAATGACGTTGAGATTAAGTGATTTAGCAGTTTCTTTTTTAAAGCTTCTGGTCCAAAGAAAACAACTTCTGTCTTGTCTGAAGTTAAGAGCAGATAGTTTAGTCATCCAGGTTTTTATGTATTTAAGGCATGCCTATAATCTTCCAAGCTGATTGGATTAATCTGGAAATAAGGATAAATATAGTTGAGTATCATCAGCATAACTGTGGAAGTTCATACCATGCCGTTTATTTATTTTACCAATTGGAAGCTGTGGTGTTATTCTACATATGTTTTGAACTTTTATTATTCAGAAGGTAAAAGTCTGTTTATATAGTTTGCATGGTTGTAAAAAAATATGGTCTGTCAGTATTTGTTATTGGGATAAGCTTTTAAGTCATAAAACTCTTGGGTAAGTTTTATTGCAAGCTGTAAAAACAGGATGTCTGTAGATTTAGTATATTGCCATAAAACCATAAAACTCAGAATGAACTTTTGACCAAGAGAAAAGACACGTCTCACCTTATGACTGCATAATTCTCTGACAGCCAATAATGGCTAAGACACTGTTTGGAAATGTTTTGATTGGAGGGAGTTAGAAACGCCTAGAGTCCTGGCGAGGCCCGGTTTCTATAAAGTTGTGAAATGAAGATCATTCAATTGTCAGAAATATATTGACTGGCCCAGAGAAACTAGGGGGGCAACTTTCTCTGTAAAACTGCAATTTGTTAATCTGTTCAAAATAAATGTTAAGAACTGGAAATTGGCTCCATTATGTCTCTGCTTGAACATGCATTGAATTAATTATGATAATTATTTAATTCAACAAATGGTGACCTCGACTGTGTGCAGAGTTTTGGACCAGGCTCCAGTTATTTTTTTTAAGTTAATTAACGGACATGTATTTGCTCTATTGACAATTTGCGCACAGTTGCGTAGTTTTTTAATTCTATTGATTGGTTAATCTAACATTGGGTAATGTTGTCATGCAAGTTAAATATGTTTTTTTGTTTTGAGCAGATTGACTGTTGCAAGCCCGTAGTGTTGAAGCTGCTCATCTGTCTGTTTCTCTGTTCTGAGCAGGATTGCGACCTTCTTTACGCTCCGTAGAGAAACGCCGGTGCCTGCTGGGAGATGGAGTTTCTTACTCTGCGCGCCCAGGGGGGGCTGGTTTTTCTCCAGAGAGAACAGTGGAGCAGATTGAGCGATCTCTTCAACGACTCAAAATCGGAACCAAGGTGCGGATCGGAACTCGACGGGTTGGCCACTCTGCCCAGACAGGACGCTATCTGGGAGCTCCCAGGCTGGCAAACGAAAAAAGATTACAGAAGAGCCTGGGTCGCCCTCTGTTAAATCTAAACGGATTACCTGGGAGAGGGGCTGCGTTTCTTCCAAACGCGTGGCTGAGCACCACGAATTGGAATTGTGTAAATGGTCCGGCATTTTTGGAAGAGGTCCGATGAGGTTAGTGTTTTGATTTCTGCTTGTACAAGTGTGTGTCTATGTGTGTGTGTGAGATGTTTTTTACGCAGGCGCTTTGCGAGACGTGCTGGTGATGTTGCGTTTTGTGTTAAAATGTTATAGTATAAATAATGAACTCGAGTATAATAAATAAATTAAAATACATAAATGAATATATAACTGAATATGATGGATAACTGAAATTAAAAATCTATAAGAATTAGTTGTCAACATTTACGACAGGCCATCAGGGTGGCCGCCCCAAGCTAGGTGCTATGGCGGAGCTAATTCTGTGTGAGTTTTTGCTTGATAGCACGGCTAACATACGACAGCTTTGACTATATGTTTTGATAAATAAATTAGTGGTAGTAGGCGGTTTTCTGCCATCTCTTCGAGTCTTTTGAGTGGTTTTCTGGAGGCCGGCGCCAGGAAATTTCTCAAAGCGGACTACGGAACTTATAACAGATTGGTGTAAACCTCCGCGAGAAAATAATTAATGAGGTCTAAAAGTCACCGCTTATAATGTTGTGTTTTTTGTTAATGGTTTTGGGCTGTAACGGACGTTGTAGATTCGGTGTTTTCTGTGCGGGACGGCTGTGTTGGAAACATATGTTTCAGTCCGTGTTGGACGATTCTTTATGTTCATGCCGAATTAAAGTTTGGTGAAGTGGTATAAATTGTGCGGATTAAGTCCTGGTATTGCGGTATGTAATCTTCTAAAGTGTGTGTTGCGGTTTTCTGGAGTGTTTTCGCCGTACGTTTTTGTACTGTTTTACGTTTCGTTTCACAAAGGAAGCTAATGGTAGCACATGGCTGTGGCTGCTGCTAAGCTAGCGGTGGTTGTTTTTGTGTGTCAATGTGTTTTGTGGTTGAAACTAACTGCATGTTCTATGTGTAGTGAGCTGAAAGTTGATTTTGGATAGAAAGTGATTACAGACTCCTGCAGACGATTGCCTTGTTAAGACTTAAACTTATTTGGATTTTTGTTAACTTTTTCTGGTTGATTAGGATGTAAAAAGGCCTCGAGATAACTGTTCAGATAAATTTTGATTGCAACTCTTTTTCGGCAATGTTTTAGCACATTTTCTACGAAGGGCAATTTAAGGTGTTTCATATTCAACTGAACTGTTCCGGTACGGAGATTAAAGATTAAGAAGTACATGCTGAATTTGGTTAACTGCTTTTGCCTGAGAAGGCTCAATTGATTACATGAGGAGAGCAATTATGCATGTTAAAATTAAACGCAAATGGCTAGGAACAGTTACACATGAGTCGATTCTGACTTGGTGAAGTTTTAATTTTTGATTTCATCTTTAAAATTAAAAAGAGGGGAGTGTATAGTCAAAATAAAAGTTGCATTTTTTGAATCTTTAAGTAGGTGGATTTTTTGCTTTTTGATTGATCTAAGCAGGAGTTGATTAAGTTGGCCTAAATAAAGATAAAGCTATAAGTAGTAATTATAAGAATTTAACGAAAAGCAAACGGTGTTAATTGGAAAGCAACAAACTGGTCTAAATTATTTTTTAAGCACCGTGTTGTATGATACAGAGAATGAATTCTTTCCGTGATTTAAATAAGTATCATTTATGCTAAAATTATGTTTGGCTTATTTCTGATGGCTCTATAGACTTTAGAAATATAGCTTGGTCTCTGAATAAATGATCTAAAGGAGACTGATGTTAAATTATTTAAACAATTGAACATTCTTAATGATTTTGTGGACACTCAAGGCTTATTGGAGTTATCAAAATTTCAACTGGGGCTCAAGAAGTAACCCAGTACATTTCAATTCCGTTACAAATTGAATGTTTTTAACATGCAAAACAACACTTATCATAGTGATATTTTCTAAACTAGTGGGATTTGAATGTTTGAGTTTGAAAAAAAGAAAACAGTAAAACACAGAGTCATCTTTAAGTAATCAGTTTGTTTTTAAACAGGCTGGGGATAAATTTGAATTGGTCTAAGGATTGAAAGTAATGAATATCGCGGTGATCGAAAATGATGGTTTAATTTGGAAGTAAGAAGTAAATTCTAAATTCATTTATTCTGATCGTGTAGAAGCAAAATGTGATTGGACCAGCTACATTGAAATAATTTTTACCATATATTTGAATGCACATTTTGTTTTGACAAATAAGAATTGGTTTTAGTTTTAAAGTTTAAGATTAATTTTTCAGATGTTATTCATTAATTGTTAGCTAGTCTACTTGATGCTGAGAGTTAATTTACAGGTCCTAAAACATTTTAGAACAGTTCTGATCATAGAATAATGGCATAATATATCATTTGATTAGTGGGGACTCTGTAACTGACAATTTATTTAGATTTTTAGATTTTATTTTCTTTATTTTTTTTCTTATTTTTTATTTTTTTTCTCTTTCTCTCTCAACCTTTATATATTTGGTTTGACTTGGATTCTGACCCAGATTTCTGAACTGCGGTCTGCTTATTAATGAGAACTTTGGAAAATGTTAATTTGAGAAGCTGAATTAAAGAAAACATGATTCAGTGGTAATTTATTTGACATTTCTAGAAGCTTCAATTCAATTTGGTGTTTGTCATTGGAGAAAAGATTGAAGGGACAGAGTCTGGGAAAAGTGGTGTGAAGTCTGAATTACAAAGGGGTTTAGTTCAATATGAACTATTCGTCTCAATTTCAGTGAATCGGAACCAGGAGAGCCACTTTTCCATAGAGACTATTTACAAGAGGGACAGAAAAAAAGAGGATAGAACATTTGCAGATGGTTATTGACTTTATTTTTGTTATTGCAATGTTTTAGTGGTGCTTTAGCAATATCTAACAGAAAAATCCAGCCTTTTTGTTTGTTTCTTTTTAATTTAATTTTACTTTTCTAAGAACTAAGTGTGTTGATAAAATATTGCGATGGTCAATCTTTATAAATATTTAATTTACACATGAGATGGAAGAGACATTTATCAAATTGACAAAATAGAGAAAGGCATTGCATTGATAAAGTATAGAATATAAATTGGATGAAAAATGAAGGAAGCATTAATTAAAATAAGCAGGGGAAGAATTAGAACAACAGTTTAATTAGACGTATAAGGATTAATTATCATTCCTGGTGGAGAGAGCAAACCTATTAATTAGTATATTTTTACCAGAATTAATACTGAAGAAATTATTACTAGTATAACTGATTGAAGTAAAATTAAAATATAGCCCACATAGGCAGTCTGAGTGTGGAAGATATTTAAATTCAGCATTCGAGGAAGGAGACTAATGAATATGAAAATAAAAAGTTTAAATAAAACTTGATTTGAATAGGCTGAGAGGATCGACTCTCTGTCTGTCCTTTTCTTCCTCTAATTATATAATTTTTCTCTTTTTCCCATCCCGCAACAGAGACCCCTCAGATAACATTCTTGAGATGTAATTTATGTTCCTGGGGAGATAAGATGGGTGGGGGTGCGTGGGCTGATGACGGATAGTGCCAGGCGCCCGCCATAACTGCCAAAGAAAGAAAAATCTATACGACCAGCGCAGAATTACGTCTCTCTTGTGCACTGCTCCCAAAACAAGGGGGGCACCAGTGACTGTATATTTTCAGGGGTGAACTGAAGGACACCGTAGGGGGGAGCACGTTTCCTCATGCTGAGCTGAACTTTCAAGGACAATATGTGTGAATCCACTTGGCTGGCGTGAAATGGACAGTTTCTGCTGAAGAAGTGATGATCAAAGTCTGCTGATTCAATGTCGATGTTGCTGAATTAACCACAAGAGTTTCTGTTTGTCTGATCGAAGGTGGCCGAGGTTCCTCGAACTTTGATAACCCCATGCCTTCCCCAGGATTATCTCCAGGTAAAATACCACCATTTACCGGGAACAAAATTTGGAAGGAAGAATTGGGCCGATAGCAGGGGGTTGCTGGCTGATGAGAGAGAAAAAATTTTTTTCTTCTTATTTTTACGTTTCATCCACAGGGATGTACTAAATTTTAGAAAGGATATATTGTAATGGAACAGACATAAGTGTCTTAAACTTGATAAATAAAATAAGTAAACAAAAGAATCAATTTGGGTGAATAAGAAAATGGATAGTAATCAGTTGAACTGTAGACAAAAAGTAAACTCTTGAGCCTGCTCTTGGTTTTAAATCCATTACTGAGGGAGGTGTTTTGGTTTAGTTTTCAGGAATAACAACGGTGTTGCACCAAAATAAGATGGATTTGCTCTTTCCACAGGGATTACTTTTTAATTAGATGGGTGAAATAATTTCTCAGCACAATACAGTTGGATTAGATTGAAAAGGAGTGATCACAAGACCGGATCATTTTTTAGATGTTTACAAGCTTATGCCCCCAGGATTCAGCAGCACGTGAGGAGCACACAGTCTCCTCTGGTCACAGCTGACTACAGCTGCTGAAGGGGTCCAAGGTACAGCTCCAGGTCGAAGGCATGAGGAGTCAAGTGGTTCAGCCAGTTCCAGATGACAGCTGGGAACACACACAAAGTGCAGCTCCACGCCAGCGGCGAACCTGGTCGAGGATCAGCAGGAATCTGCCTAAAGAGGGTCAAGAAGGTTTTGACCGGGCTGAGTCGAAAGCTGAGGCCACAGGCGGCGGGGCCTAGCTCACCCAGAAGGTTGTTTGGGTGGTGATATTACTCATCCAGTGTGATCTATGTGCCAATGAATGAGATGGGCAAATTGAAATTGCCATCTCAAAGAGGGATCTACAGAAGAAGATCACAACTCACCAATCAGCTGCACAGCAGGTTTTGACCACCCCACATCGGTGGGGTAAGCTATTGGAAGATGGACCAGCTGTGCATTTGTGTTTATTGGGGGAAATGCTCAATTAATGAAGTAATTGGCATTTCAGAGAGTGGTTATCTGCATATATGGGAGTAAAACTGGAACACTAAAAAATAGGAGCCCTCCACACTGATCAGCTCTGTACATCGCTCTCCAGCTGCCAGGTGCCATTGAGGGGGCTACAATGAGAGTGAAGAAAGAAGAACAGAATACAAATATAAAGACTGAACATTTATTAATAATTTTTTGCATTTTACAGGTTGTTTAACTATTTGTTTAACTATTTTATTCACAAGTGCAGAATTGTTAATATTGCCTAAGAGGGTTTGTTAAAGAATTTTAATCAGTTAATTTTCAGGATTTCTTAATTTCCAGTTGTTTTTAAGGTTGTATTAAGGTTTGCATTAATAAACAAAAGGGTCTACTAGAGGAAAGACTAAATAGACTCGAGGATTACATTTTTAAAGGGTTCTTAATACCTTCTATTTCACAGGTTTCTTAACACTTTAAGTTTGATTTATTTCAGAATATAACATAGTAAGAATGTATTTGTTCATGGATTTTCTAAGCTTCTTCCAGAAGTATTAACATGTATCAAGTCAGATTTAATTATCTCTTCACATGTAAGACATTCTTATACATTTTTGGGTTTTGAATTTAGTTTGTGGGAATTGTTAAAATAAATCTTTTTGTATAATGCCAAGAGAGGGTGAATTTATAATTAACAGATTTACATTTTTTGAGTAATGGGAGTTAAGGTTAAAGGTATTTTAACAGTTTGTGTTTTGAATTTTAGTCTGGAAGTCTTGTTGTGGTATCATATGAAAGACTTCATGTTTTTAAACTGATGAAATTTCTTGGGTTGGAGTTTTTTGCATTCTCAAAATGCTTTACAGGTTTTGATCTTAAGTTCTAAACACTAACCCTGAAGGAGAGTACAGAGAAGATATCAATCTATTTAAAAAAAAAAGAGATTGAAAAGAGGGACTTGTGGTATTATTTCTACATATGTTTTAAACATCTATTATTCAGAAGGTAAAAGTCTGTTTTATATAGTTTTGCATGGTCTAAAAAAATATGGTCTGTCATATTTGTTTATTTTGGGATAAGAGCTTTTAAGGTCAGAAAACTCTTTGGTAAGTTTTATGTACGCTGTAAAAACAGGATGTCTGTAATTTAGTATGTTGCCATAAAACCAGTAAACTCAGAATATACTTGTTGACCAAGAGAAAGACACGTTCTCACCTTATCAACTGCATAATTCTCTGACAGCCAATAATGGCTAAGACACTGTTTGGAAATGTTCTGATTGGAGGGAGTTAGAAACGCCTAGAGTCCTGGCGAGGCCCGGTTTCTATAAAGTTGTGAAATGAAGATCATTCAATTGTCAGAAATATAATGACTGGCCCAGAGAAACTAGGGGGGCAACTTTCTCTGTAAAACTGCAATTTGTTAATCTGTTCAAAATAAATGTTAAGAACTGGAAATTGGCTCCATTTTGTCTCTGCTTGAACGTGCATTGAATTAATTATGATAATTATTTAATTCAACAAAGCATATATATATAGTAAAGAGAATCGTTCCAAGCACAGAACCCTGTGATACTCCACAAGTAACCCTTGAGTGTGAAGAAGATTTATCATATGAACAAACTGGAATCTGTCGGACAGATGTGATTTTAACCAGTGTAGTGCTGTTCCCTGGATCCCTGCATGTTCAAGCCGTTCTCAGAGAGTAATTATGATTGACTGTGTTAAAAGCAGCAGTGAAATCCAACAAGACCAGAACAGTCACAAATCCATCATCGGAAGCCATTAGAGTATCATTAGTAACTTTCACCAGTGCTGTTTCAGTGCTATGATGAACTCTAAAACCTGACTGAAATTCTACAAACAAGTTGTTGATGTTTAGATGCTCACATACTTGATTAGCAACTATTTTCTCAAGAATTTTGGATAAGAAAGGAAGTTTAGATATAGTAATGTAATTAGCTAAGTCTTGATCGAGGGAGGGGTTAAGTGAAGCATTAATTACAGCAACCTTAAATTTCTGTGGTATTTAACCATTTAGAAAGGATCCATTCATCATATCTAGAATAGGGCCAGTAACCAGAGGGAACACTTCCTTAAATAATTTGGTTGGGATTGGGTCTAACATACAAGTTGAAGGTTTAAATTAGGGGTGTCAGGATTCTCCAAATCCTTGATTCGATTTGATTTTCGATTTTAGGGTCACGATTCGATTCTTGATTATTTTATTTTTTTTAGAGTACAGAGCCCTATGCCATTTTTAGACTAGTCTAGTCTATGATCATTTCTCTTATTCATTAAATTTTCTACAATAAATCTTATTTAATTTTACATATGATTGATGCAATTTCAATTATTCTTTATAATGTATAACATTAAATAGTCAAATTGAAATAAATTATTTACATTATTGTATTTACAACAAAGCATTACACTTATGCGTGTAAAAATCTTGTTTAAATATATAACAGAAATGGGTTAACAGAGGGCAGCTGCCATCTAGTGACTCTTTTTAGTTACTGCAGCTCTACTACGCTGAGCTCTGGGGTCCTCAAAGAAACCAGCTAACGTGGAGCTAACAGTTGTCCTTCAATGGAATCCAAACAGCACAGACACAAACATGGTTCTACAGTTTTCGCCACTACTACCTCATTTACTGAGAGAGAAGTAATCATGTTTTGTTATGTCTATTTCTTAGGGTTATGTCCTGGCATCTTGCAGGTGTACTTTGACATAATGTAGTCCCTAGTCAACGCTGCTTCCTGTAATTCTTTTATTTTACTTATTATTAAAATTTGTATTCAATTTGATTACTGAGGAATAATTAGAATCATTATAGATAGATTTTCACGGCTGTTGCACATGGACTAACTGTTACCTTTTACTGACATTGTTTGTGTTAAACTAAAGCAAACAGACTGCTGCCAGATTAGGAGGATGACTGGCCTGGCTACAAAATGCTTTTTCTCACTTACTTGGCTCTGAAGAAGATGGCAAAAGACTAATGGCCCTTTTCCACTGGGGCCGGTACGGTATGGAAAGGGTCTCTTTGGAATGGTTCCGGCGTATTTCCATTACCGTTCCCAGCTGACCCCATTTTTTGGACTACCACTTCCTAAGTGTTCCGAAGTGACCCAACACGCCTAACTTTGGACTGACAGGTCCTGTAATGTGAAATCCCTCTCACTCCTACCAAGCACCGTTGCCGCTGATTGGCCTGGTGTTGTTTGTTTGAAGTAATGTCTCAGAATTTAATAACAGTAACAGCACCAAGATCAGAAATAATCTCCATAAAATTTGAAATATTCAAAGTGTCAGAGTAGGTTTATTTGTCTTTGCTTTAAGTAGCTCTATAAAAATAAAACTGAGTGCTTTTTAAACTGCTTTATAGTGTTTAGAGAGGGTTGTGGTTTTGATAAAGCTGATGCCCAAACTTGATGGGGAGAATCTACACTGATGTGGGCTAAAGCTTTGCTTGTAGCAGGGGAGAAAATGGCTTGATATGGACTGCACCTTTGGCATCTAGGACATCGGATAAACTGTGAGTGATGGCAGATTTTTATCAGGTCACCAAGAGGAATGGGGTTTCGATCAGGTATGTTATCGCCTTCCACACAGTTGGTGTGTGAAAAAACAGAGAAACCACTGTCAGCCTTGCAGTGAGGGGAAAAAGAAGGCTGGTAGCCAGTGGTAGCAGCAGAGATGCAGGTCTTTACAGTGATCAGAGAGCTGGAGCAAGACCGCCGCTTTTATCTGCTTCCACACGTGGGTTGGAGCATGCTTCCGTCAGGTAGTGGTAGCAAGTGAAGTCAGTATGTGACAGGTAGAGGTGCCGGCAGAAAGTCCTAACAGACTGGATGATCGCTGGTTAGATCAGTACTGGCATTAAGAACACAGATCTGGAGATGGAGGCTTGAACAGATTGATACTTTAAAGGTGTGAGGTGAGTCAAAAATCGTTACAATTTTGAGAGGATCTGTGCTGTCACGATGACTTTGTGACAGATTCTTGCCGGAGCTTTTGTTAGGCTAAGCCCGCCCATGTCCTTGTCCACCACCGTTCTTCTGAGATGGTACTGGAAACACAACCTACCCGTTCTAGACCATACCGTTCGGGTTTAAAGCGACACCAGTAGAAAAGGGGCATTCATTTCCCTTAGTTGTGGAACATCCCTTTAATGTTTGTCCTTATAACGTGGCAAAATGTGGGAAAAAATTGTTAAGAACAATGAAATGCTCTGTAAATCCAAGATATCCTTTGAAAAAAGTTTATCTTTTAATAAGTTTGTTGGTTTATCCAGTTTATTGTTTAATAATGTAATCTGCAGATAGTTTTAATTTAAGACCAGCTAAACTCGATTGTGCTTGTTTTATGTTTTGACACACTTTTTAAAGAAAAGGAAAACAGAGGCTCTACAGTTCACTCACAGATCACATTCACTACTCAGTTAACGTGTCTACTAAATAAGTTTTAGACATTTATTTTTTTTAAATTTACTATTGTCATTGTCTTAACTGAAGTGCTTGCGATCCCCCCTGACCAGAGACTGTTGGGGACCTATTTAGACGGTGAGTCCAGACAGCTGCTTGCAGAACTCAACCAAGCGCATCAATCCCCCTCAGCTACAAGTTCCTGAATGTGTGTGCAGAAATGTAAGAGGAGGAAGGTGATAGAGCGGTGGTAGAATGGCGTGAAAGAAGGAGGGGTGGGGGG